>CP087207.1:0-2400000 GCA_020912385.1 Neofusicoccum parvum
ACCTAACCCTAACCCTAACCCTAACCCTAACCCTAACCCTAACCCTAACCCTAACCCTAACCCTAACCCTAACCCTAACCCTAACCCTAACCCTAACCCTAACCTAACTTTTAATTTATTCTATTATCTTTTATTCTTCTTCTATTATTTTTTTTTCTACTTCTACTTCTAGTTCTACTTCTACTTCTTTTTTTTCTTTTTCTTTTTTTTTCTTCTTTTTCTTCTTCTTCTTCTAGCTTTACTTCTAGTTTTAACTCTTTTAATTCTAGTTCTAATTCTAGTCCTAGTTTTATTTTCCTACTACTATTATTATGTATATTACTCTTATTCTAGTTAAAATTACTAATCCTCACTCTACTTAAAATTACTAACCCTCACCCTAGTTTAAAATTACTATCCCTCACCCTCACCCTCACCCTCACCCTAGTCTAAAATTACTAACTCTTATCCTACTTTTACCAACTATAAAAACTTTTATATTAAATTATTATTCTCTATTTCTATTATCTCTTACTTTTCCTTCTATTTAATTTCTTCTCTTTTATACTTTTAAATTATTTTTTATCAACTATACTATAGTAGTTTAATAATCTATCTATTACTTCTTTTTACTTCTTCTAGTTCTAGTTCTAGTTCTACTTCTTCTAGTTCTACTTCTTCTAGTTCTAGTTCTACTTCTTCTAGTTCTACTTCTTCTAGTTCTACTTCTACTTCTTCTAGTTCTACTTCTTCTAGTTCTACTTCTTCTAGTTCTACTTCTTTTAAACCCACCTACCTTCTACCTCTTTTATATTACTTAATATTTATTATTTAATTCTATAAAAATACCCCTCTATTAATATTTACTTGATTTATCTCACCCTTATTTTTACTTATTACTAGTTATTATAGTATTTAAAACTTCCTCTTTATTCTACTATCTTTTTTATTTTTATTTTAATTTTTATTTTTATTTTTTATTTTATTTTTCTCTACCCTTCCTATCAGCTATAAAAGCTTCTAAGCTAAGTTATTACTCTCGAGCTTATCCTTTCTCTATGTCTATTTAAGATATCTTAGTAACTTATCTTTATCTTTATTCTTATCCTCTACTACTAGTTATTCTTACTTCTACTTCTCTCTCTTCTAGCCGCTATAACCTCTACTAACTCTAACTACCTCCTTCTACCAACCCTAACTGCCTCCGGCGGCCGGCTGAGCCGGGCTCTTTACTGACGGGTTAGTGGGCCTAACCCCTCCAACTACCTCCCTCTACCAACTCTAACTACCTCTCTCCATCAACCCTAACTGCCTCCGGCGGCCGGCTGAGCCGGGCTCCTCTCGGACGGGTTAGTGGGCCTAACTCTCTACCTTTACTCCTTCCCTCCACCTCTACTCCACTCCATCAACCCTAACTGCCTCCGGCGGCCGGCTGAGCCGGGCTCTTTACTGACGGGTTAGTGGGCCCAACCCCTCCAACTACCTCCCTCTACCAACCCTAACTGCCTCCGGCGGCCGGCTGAGCCGGGCTCCTCTCGGACGGGTTAGTGGGCCTAACCCTCCACCTTCACTCCTTCCCTCCACTCCTTCCCTCCACTTCACTCCACTCCATCAACCCTAACTGCCTCCGGCGGCCGGCTGAGCCGGGCTCTTTACTGACGGGTTAGTGGGCCCAACCCCTCCAACTACCTCCCTCTACCAACCCTAACTACCTCTCTCTATCAACCCTAACTGCCTCTAGCGGCCGGCTGAGCCGGGCTCTTTACTAACGGGTTAGTGGTGGGTCTAATCTCTCTCTATTTTATTACTCTCTATTCTTCTAATAACCCTAACCCTAACTCCAACCCTCGACGTCGATATCTCCTGCTGTGCAGGAGTTTGTTAGTTCTAGTTATAATTCTACTTCTACTTCTACTATTACTTCTACTATTACTTCCTAGTTCTACTTCTAGTTCTTAGTTCTAGTTCTACTTTTAATTCTACTTCTAGTCCTACTTTTAATTCTATTTCTAGTTCTACTTTTAATTTTCTATTTCTAGTTCTACTTCTAGTTTTACTTCTACTTCTTTTTTTTTTCTAGCTTTACTTCTAGTTTCAACTCTTCTAATTCTAATTCTAGTTCTAGTTCTAGTTCTAGTTCTAGTCCCTAGTTCTAGTTCTAGTTCTAGTTCTAGTCCCTAGTTCTAGTCCCTAGTTCTAGTTCTAGTTCTAGTTCTAGTCCCTAGTTCTAGTCCCTAGTTCTAGTTCTAGTTCCTATTTAAAATTACTAACCCTCACCCTAATCTAAAATTACTAACCCTCACCCTAGTCTAAAATTACTAACCCTCACCCTAGTCTAAAATTATCAACTCTTATTCTACTTTTACTACCTCTATTTCTATTATATCTTTTACTTTCTTTCTATTTAATTTCTTCTCTTTTATACTCTTCTTCTTCTTCTTCTACCTTCCTTTATTTAGTTCTAGTTCTTCTAGTTCTTCTAAAATTCTACTTCTATTTCTAGTTCTAACTTTTAATTCTAGTTACTTCTACTTCTTTCTAGTTCTTCTAGTTCTTCTAGTTCTTCTAGTTCTTCTAGTTCTTCTAGTTCTTCTAGTTCTTCTAGTTCTTCTAATTTTATTTCTACTTCTACTTCTACTTCTACTTCTACTTCTACTTCTACTTCTGGTTTTAACTCTAGTTTTAACTCTAGTTTTAATTCTAGTTCTAGCTTTAATTCTAGTTCTAGTTCTAGTTCTAGTTCTAGTTTTTTTTTTAAAATCCATCTTTTACCTCTTCTATATATATTACTTAATATTCGTATTTAATTCCACTCAATTCTATTTATATAGTAATACTTATCCAGCTATTATTATTTCTAAAATAAACTGGTACTTACTATTTATTTATTTGTTTATTTATTTATTCATTTATTCTTTTTAAATCCATCTTTCTTATTTATTTCTACCTACTCTTTTTCAACTATTACTTCTTTCTCTATTAGTTCTAAAATTTTACTAGCTCTCTCTACCTACTAGCTAGTCCTATCCATCTATTTCCATTAGCTCTATTACTTTCCTACCCCTCTTCCTACTCCTCTATTAAGCTCTCCACCCTTCCTGTCAGCCATAAAAACTCTCGAGCCAAGTTATTGCTCTCAAGCTCGTCCTTCCTCCATGCCTGTCCAAGATATCCTAGTAGTCTATCTTTATCTTCATCTCCATCTCCATCTCCATCTCCATCTCCATCCTCTACCGCTGCCGCCACTGCCGCCGCTACCACTCCTCCTACTACTTCCTTCTCTCCTAGCCGTAACAACCACCTCTTCCACACCCTTTGATACCCGTGCTTGATCCCGTACAACGTACCAATCATCACCCCGAAGAACTGGCACTCGCTGCCCTGAACCTGCCGCCACCCCTGCCTACCATTACTCTCCCACCTGTTGCAGATTGCCTGTGGTACCCCGCAGCGAAAGCAGCCCGAGTACCTCTCAAACCTGATTCTTCCCTGCATCTCGCGCCTCTCCTCATCCGCCTGCCTACCCCGCTCTGTTGGACAGTGGCTGACGCTGTGCTGGTCTTCCCTGCCTGCTGCCTTGCATACCAAACATACCCCCTTCCACCTCTGCAGCTTTCTCTGAAGTAGTTCTGCATCTGCATACACCTGTTGTGTCTGCCTGGCCTGCCTTGCCCTTATTCCTACTTGCTGCTGCTGCTGCCTTTGAAACTCCTGCCTGTCTAATTCTCTTTGTTGCGTACTTTGCTCTTCATCCTGCTGTCTTTCCTGCTGTCTTTCCTGCTGTCTTTCCTGCTGTCTTTCCTGCTGTCTTTCCTGCCGGCTTTCCTGCTGTCTTCCCTGCTGTCTTCCCTGCTGTCTTTCCTGCTGTCTTTCCTGCTGTCTTTCCTGCTGATTTTCCTGCTGCTTCTCTCTTTGCTGCTGCATCCTCTGCTGCTTCTCTCTTTGCTGCTGATTTTCCTGCTGCTGCCTTCTCTGCTGCTCTCTTTGCTGCTGCTCCCTTTGTTGCTGTAACTGTTGCTGCTGGTGCTCTTGCTGCTGATGCTTCCTCTGCTGCCACTGCTGCTCTTGCTGCTCTTGCTGCTCTTGCTGCTCTTGCTGCTCTTGCTGCTCTTGCTGCTCTTGCTGCTGCTGGTGCCACTGCTGCTGCTGCTGCTGCTGCTGCTGCTGCTGCTGCTGCTGCTGCTGCTGCTGCTGCTGCTCCCTCTGCTCCCTCTGCTCCCTCTGCTCCCTCCACTGCTGCTGCTGCTCCCTCCACTGCTGCTCCTCCCTCCACTGCTGCTGCTGCTGCTGCTGCTCCTCCCTCTGCTGCTGCTGCTCCTCCTCCCTCTGCTGCCACCACTGCTGCTGCCCCTCCTCCCTCCTCCACTGCTGCTGCTGCTCCCCCCTCCACTGCTGCTGCCCCTGCTGCTGCCGCTGCTGCTGGTACTGGTCCACACTCTGTTCTTCCTCCACCTTCCTGTCTACCTCCTCCCCCTCCTCCTCCTCCTCCTCCTCCTCCTCCTCCTCCTCCCCCTCTCCCTCCTCCTCCTCATCCACCATCTCAATCTCTTGCCCAGACTCCCCCCCTCCCCTTCCCCCCCCTTCCCCTTCTACTTCTACAAAAATCGCACCCTTCTTCCCCCTCCTCCTCCCCCTCCCCCTGCTGCTCCACCTGCCGGCATTCCACCCGCCCAAATCTACCATCTAAAAACTCGTCCATCACTGTCCTCCTGCACGGCCCCCCGTCCAGATACCGCCTCACCAGCCGGTCATCACTCTTCTCTCCCCCCTGAACCATCACTGCTCTGCTGGCCAGCCCGTCCCTTCCCGCCCTGCCGCTCTCCTGCGCGTAGTCCAGTAGATCCCGCGGCTCATCCGTGTGGATGATGAGCCTGATGTCCGGGATGTCAATCCCCATACCCAGCGCGCTGGTGGCCACTACTACACGCACCACTCCTGCCCTGAAGTCCTCTAGCACCTCCTTCTTCCTAGCTTCTGACATCTTGCTGTAAAACGCCTCGCACTGGAACAGCCCTGCGTCCACCAAGCTCTTCACCCTGGTCACTGTGTTGCAGTAGATGACCACCTTTCCTTCCACCGTTGCCTGCAGTTCCTCTTCCACCATCTCTTCTATTTTCCTATTCTGCGCCTCCTTCTTCCCTCCTTGTCTTCCTCGCCATCCCCCCTCTCCTCCTCCCCCTCTCCCTCTTCCTCTTCTCCCTCTCCCTCTCCCTCTCCCTCCCCTCTCTCCTCTCCCTCCTCTCCCTCCTCCTCCTCCCCCTCCCCCTCCTCCTTCCTTCTCCACCTCCACCTCCACCTCCAACTCCACCCCCACCACCTGGTAGCTGATGTTTCTGCGGGTGGTGACCGCCCTGAACACCACCACCTCGGCCGCAGTCCAGCCCATCCTGCGCCACAGCTCCGCCTCTTTGCTGGGTGGCAGCGTCGCTGTGAGCAGAACCATCTGCGTTTCTGCCGCCATGAGCTTCCCCAGCTGCTGCAGCTGCTTGCGGAAGTCCACCTGGTCGTTCAGCACCACGTGGCACTCGTCGATGATGATCCTGTCCAGCTGCCTCATCGCCCTGAGCCGGTTCAAAAACGTCATGAACTCGTCGCTCAGTGCTGCCTCTGGCGTGACCAGCACGATGGACTCTGCGTCTGGTGGCCGCCTCGCCTCCCATTCTGCACAGCTGATGCCCAGCTTACTGCAGCGCTCTTTCATGTCCGCTCGCAGCGCGATGAGCGGTACCACCACCACCGTTGTTCCTCCTGGCTCCGTCCAAGCCGGCAGCATGAACAAGATGCTTTTCCCAGCCCCAGTCGGCATCACTGCCACCACCGGGCTCACTCCAGCCTGGATGGCGGTCACCGCCTCTTCCTGGATGCTGCGGAACTCGGCTTCCTTTCCCATCAATCTTTGCAGCTGCTCCTTCACGTTGGCCCTCTTCAGCCTTACCCAGCGGTCCAGCCGCTCCTCGTCCGCGTCATCCTCAAACGGGCAGCGCTTCCTCTTCCTGGAAGCCGCCACCTCCCGCTCCTGGCTTTTAAAAGCCGACTGGAAGCCTAAGAAGCGGTGCCAGTCGGTGCTGGAAGCGCGGAATAGCAGCCTCTTCTCCGCCACCACACCCGCCTGCTCCATCATCCCACGCGCGTAGATCAAGCCTGCGGTGTGGGAAGTGTGTCCTGCCTGGGCGTCTGCGATGGCTGCTGCTGCCCGGTCTTCTTCTACCTCCATCTGCTGCTGCTGCTCCTGCTTATTCCCATTCTCTCCTCCCCCCTCCTCGTCCACCCTGAACGCGCTGGAGCCGCGCATGAACCGCCTGCTGATGCCGATAGCGACGTCCCTGTACGCCCTGACCGTCAGCTCCTGGCCCAAGCCGATCCTACTCTCCTTCTTCATCGCCTCCCTCATACGCTCCGTCGTCCACCTCTTCTCCCCCGCCTCCGCCGGCCACATGTGGGCCGAGATCTGCTCGCTTCCTCGCACCACTGCCAGCATGCGCTGGTGGAATGGCAAGACCAGCCATAGATACCACACCACCAGCTCCCCCACCTCCCTGGGCAGATACCTGTGGATCACCTTGACATCCCCGGACATGGCGTACCCCTTGTGGTAGCGCGTGACGAACACAACCAGCCCATCCTCCACGAAGATGTTGCGGTGCCCTCCCTTGGCCGTATTGCTATGCCTGATGCTGAGAATCTCCGGCCCTCTTGCCGGCTGTCCACCGGTAATGTGCATCAGCAGTAGCAGCTTCTCCCTAAACTCGGCCACCTGCGCTGCATATGCATCTACCGCCTGCCTGCTGATGCCTGAGCTCGCGTTTTCCCTGGTGAACCTCTTCCTCGCAGCAGTGATTCCCATGATCCTGTTGAACAACCAAGTGTTCCCGTCTGCTGGCAGCCTGGTGCGCTGGTCCTGCAGAAAGCTCCACCCTCTGCGCTCCTCAGCTGGGTTGTCCCTGATGGAATGCCACGGCACTGCTGGCACGTCCATTTCCCTATGCTCTTTCTTGTGGCTGCTGTAGCCGCCAAACAGCAGCTCCTGGAGCAGCAGCTGGCGAGTGTCGTTCAGCAAGCCGTGCACCATGCCCCTGAACTTGGCCATGGTGAACTGGATGCCCTGGTACAGCAGCTGCTCCCGCCCATTCCATCCCACATGGCCCTTGGTGGTGGTGTTGTAGTGGATCTTCATCCCGTAAGTGCGCAGATCCAGTATCCACTGCATGGGACTGTGGCTGCCTCGGATCATGAAGCTGTCCATCATCTTGGTCACCAGCTCTAAGCAGCTCATCTTCATCTGGCTGCGCTGGCTGCGCTGGCTGCGCTGGCTGCGCTGGCTGCGCTGGCTGCGCCCACTGCTGTCCCTGGCGCTGCCCTGGCCGCTGTTCCTGCTGCTGCCCTGGCCGCTGCTGGTCCTGCTGCTGGCGCTATCCTGGCCACTGCTGTCCTGGCCACTGCTGCTCTGGCCGGCGCTGCCCTGGCTGCTACTGCTCCTGCCGCCCTGGCTGCGCCCGCTGCGCCCACTGCTGTCCCTGGCGCTGCCCTGGCCGCTGTTCCTGCTGCTGTCCTGGCCACTGCTGCTCTGGCCGGCGCTGCCCTGGCCGGCGCTGCCCTGGCCGGCGCTGCTCCTGCCGCCCTGGCTGCTGCTGCTCCTGCCGCCCTGGCTGCTACTGCTGCTGCTACTGCTGCTGCCGCCAGCATCGCCTCCACCATAACCGCCAGCGCCGTCCTCCTCCTCCTCCTCCTCCTCCTCCTCCTCCTCCTCCTCCTCCTCCTTCTCAAAGTCCCATGCGCTGCCCCCACTGCTAAACTCCTCCCTACCATCCTCCTCCCCTTCTGCTGCTGCTGCTGCTGCTGCTGCTGGACCCGCCATCTCCAGCGCCTTCTGCACCACCATGAAGCGCCCCACCTTGATGATGGCCGACAGAATCGCCGTGTACAGACCCGGCTCCCTCCAGCCGGTGGGCGTGACCCCCTGCACCGCCAGAGCGCAGACCAGAGCGCTGTCGTACTCGCGCTGCGTGATCCTCTGGTTCAGCAGTTCAATGCAAAAGTCCAAGCACGCCTTCTGGATCCCGGACAGCTTTGGTGGCAGCTGCTGCTGCTGCTGCTCTTCTAAACCAGCTCCTTCTTCTTCTTCATTATCATCATCATCATCACCATCACTTCTTCCTCCCTCTTCTTCCTCGCTTTCTTCTTTATCTCTTCCTCCCCCTTTCCCTTCTTCTTGCTTCTTTACAGCTTGCTCTGCCTCCTCCATCAGCCTGGTGAATGCCCTGGACTGCCTGCGGGTGAACCTGTACTCTGGGCTTCTCCAGTCATGCTCCTGCTGCGTCCTGACGAAGAACATCAGCACCTGCTTCCACGCCCTCGACCTGTCCGCGACCGCGTTTTCCTCCATGTACGGCTGCAGCGGGTGGTACCGGTTCTGGTGCTTCTCCGTCCTCATCAGCTCCATGCGGATGAATATGCCGACCTGCTGGGTCACCGCCTGCTGGCCGATGCGCGCAACCTCGTCCATGGCTTTCCAGATGGCCGCTGCCGCCGGCTCCTCCTCCTCCTCTGGCCTGTCCGGGTTGGCGTTGGGCTCCTCAACCGACGCTAGCAGATCGTCGCGGTCCAGCCGCGCCAGATACGGCAGCCACTGCGTCCTGTCCAGCCACGGGCTGACCTCGTCCTTCTCTCCTTCCTCGATGGTGGCCCGGGCCCGCTTCTCCAGCTCCTCCCAGTTCTGGTTCGCCTTGTTCCACGCCTGCTGCCACAGCTGCTCCCCTCCTCCCTCCCCTCTCTCCCCTCCCTCCTGGGCGGGCTGCGCCTGGTCCTCCTGCTGCGCTTGCTCCTCTGGCTGGCACACTTCAAAGTACTGCGAGCCGTGGAAGGTGGGGAAGAAGCGCTGGCAGTAGACCTGCTTTACCGCCTCTTGGAACCTCTTATTCAACCCCTCTTCCACCATCCTGCTCTGCCGGCCTTTGCCTCCTCCAATCGACCATCCGTGCTCGGTGCGCCAGTGCTCTTTCATCATCCTTTCATTCCTGCAGACGTACTGGCAGCTGCTACTATTACTGCTACTACTGCTGCTGCTGCTGCTGCTGCTGCTGCTGCTGCTGCTGCTGGGGTCCTTCTGGCACAGCAGCCCGTCCTTGAACAGTGGCAGCTCTGTGACGGGCCGTTGCACCCGGGCTGGCACTTCCAGCTCGCTCGAGAATGCAATCAAGCCATGCCAGCTTCTAACCTCACCACCGACCAGCTCCGCCTGCTTCCGGCCCATCCGGTGGTGTTTCCCCCGCAGATGGCCTTCCACCTGGTCCGGCCAGACGGCGTGCCGGCACTCCCTGCAGATCGCGAGCCGGTATTCCGCCTGGTGATAAAAGTACGCTGTCGCCATTTGGTGCGCTAGCTAGTATTGTCTTGCTAATACTGAAAGTTGCTAGAGAGAATGATGCTGGTGTGAGAAAGCTCGTAAATGCTGCTGCTACTACTACTGCTACCGCCGCTGCTGCCGCCGCCGCCGCACGGATCACCCTTACCCCATCAAAAAACCTCAACCCTAACCCTACTCTTACCCCAAGTGGCTGGTTTTCTCACGACGCAGCGGTCGGATTTTAAGGTGGCTCATATAAAAAGTGGTCGCAGAGCCACGCTTGGAAATCTGACCGAGTGTAGACTCAATCCGAGCACCTCGCTCCAAATCCAGTGCGGTAAATCCAGTGCGGTGCGCGTCCAGCCCACCTGACGATTCTTTCCCACACAATCTAAATCCAGCGCGGTCGCGCTGGATTTGCGTCTTTCGGTTAGGGACACCTGCTGTTAGTAGTGGGTTATTGTCTGATTTGTGGTGGAATCGATTCCTACGGTTAAATTAACGTTGGTGGTGCGGCTCTGCCCGCTAGCGAGCGCTCGGACCACCCCACCATGAGCGAAATCTTCAAAGAGTTTGCGGATAGGGGAGGTGGAGGAGGAGAGGAAAAGGCGGTAAAGGAGAGGCGTAAGCTACCAGCAAGGCAGGGAAGTAAAAGAGCAAGGACAGAGGATACCATTGAGGTAGCTATTGGAGCGCCTACGGCCTTTTCAAGCAAGACAGGCGCCAACAAAGAAGACACGCAAATTTTGCGTCAGAAGGCAGAGCAGCTCCAGCGCCTAGTTAAGAGCCAGCTAGAAATGCTTCAGAGACAAGAGGACATGATCAGCGCTCAGGGTGAGCAGATCAAGGACCAACAGAAGGCTATGGCAACTCTCACAGCTGCAGTCAAGGAGCTATCCCAGGAGATAAAAGCAACGAAAAATGAACAAGCCCGCTTCTCTCGCGAAGCCGGGGAAATCAAGGCAAGGCTGGCTAAGCCTCCCAGCCAGATAAAGCCAACATATAGCGCGGTCCTTGGAGCAGCACCAGTAGCAGCAAGCCCTAAGCTGCCACTCCAGGGAGCAGCAAAAGCAAAAGCGAATGAGGAACCCAGAACGGTGACAGTGGACATTACAAGAGCTAAAGGCGAGAGAAGCGACCTAAATAAGGTTAAAGCAGCTCTGGACGAGGGCCTGGATAGCTACGAGGTTACTAAGGAAGTTTCTATTGAATTCATCCGGCCTCATGGAGAGGGCGCCATTGACCTGGTCTTTAGCTCTGAGGCCGAGGCCCAGAAGGCGCGCCAACACCCCCGCTGGCTGCAGAGTACATTGCCAGGAGCTAGGACGAGAGGAGAGACCTGGTACCCAATCAAGTGTGATGGAGTGTCCAAACACATGGTTCTAAACTGGACCACCACTAGGGATAGATCCATCAAAGAGGAGGTTCTTAGCAACTTCCAAAAGGAGAATGGGGATGGTAAGGTTAACTGCGCAGCAAGGAAAGCTGCGTGGCTCAGTAAAACTGAGGTGGGAAAGGCAACTGGATCGCTGGTCATCTGGCTGGCAAAGAAGGAGGCGGCTCAGTACCTCCTCACCCAAGGCTCAGTACGGTTTGGGGCCTCTGCAGCCTACTGCACCATGTTCAAGGAGAGAGAGGACCAAAGGCCATGCTTCAGATGCAACAAATACGGCCACAAGCAAAGCAGATGCACTGGGAGCATCCGGTGTGGAATCTGTTCTAGTGGACACGACACACGCAACTGCAACAAGAGGGACAGTCCAAGGTGTCCAGCCTGCGGCGACGCACACACTATCTTTGATAGAGGGTGCCCACTTCACCCAAGGCACACAAGACCAGGCGTTAGAACAGCTGCAAGGCTAACAGGAAAGTCGGCAAACACGCCAGCTGGGAAGCCGGTATCCGAGAAGCCGGCAACCAAGCCTGCAGGGAAGCCGGTACCCAAGCCTACAGAGAAGCTAGCAACCAAGCCCACAGAAAAGCCGGTAACCTCCCAGCCAGCAGGGACGCTGGCAACGGGTGATGTTGAAATGGGGGAAGCTAGCACCACTACCACATGTTAGAGGGCCTCCGGATCCTCCAGCTAAACGTCGGAAAGAGAATGGAGGTTCAACAGAGCCTCCTCAACAACCTGGAAACGGCCCAGTTCGACGTGTTGGTAGTATCAGAGCCGTACTTGTACAGAGGAGAAGACGACAAACCAAGGGTCAACTTCCACCACCAGTGGGAGGCCGTGACCCCAACAGCACACAGAGAAGGGCACATACGGCACAGATTCCGAGCAATGATCTGGGTAAATAACCGGATCAAAGCTCAGGTAGTACCAGTGGAATCGCCAGATATTGCAGCAGTCCTACTACAGGCAGGAGGAAAGCCAATACTTTTGTTCTCAGCATATGTACCCAGGGAAGGTAGAGCGGTCTATAATGATGCTAGTACTCTTGCAGAGAGAGTTAGACTCATTGACCAGGCCATACAAGAAACGGAACAGCAGGAAGGAAAAGAGCTAGAGACTATCATTGCAGGAGACCTGAACCGACATGACCAGCTCTGGGGAGGAGATGCAGTTGCTCATGAGGCACGCCAGGGAGAAGCAAGTGAGGTGATCAGGCTCATACAGAAGCGAGGGCTGCAGTCCTTGCTCCGGCCAGGCACAATCACCTGGGAGCATCAAAATGGAAGAGTAAGGTCCACCATCGACCTTATACTTGCATCCGAGTTCCTAGCAGAAAGGCAAGAGTTCTGCAGGACACACCAAACCGACCATGGCTCCGACCACCGCGCAATTGAGACCTGCTTTGACCTATCAGTCACACGGGCGGAAGAGAAGAAGGGACGGCTACTTTTTCGGAAAACCAACTGGGATCAGGTAAATAGAGACCTCCTCTCTACCCTCCTTCCACCAGTAAGGATTAAAGACAAGGAGACCCTGGAGAAAGAAGCAGACCAACTTGTTCGGATAGTGCAGGAGGCAGTAGAGGCAAGAACACCACGGGCTAAACCATCACCATACGCAAAGCGTTGGTGGACCGATAAGCTTACAACGCTTCGCCAAAGCGTGTCTACGCTTCGAAACCACTACACAGCACTAAGAAGGCAAAGAAATGAACAAGAAGTAGATCTCCGCCTAGTAGCAGAGAAGCTGGCGACCGCTAGGGCCCTCTACCTGCAGGAAATCAAAGCCCAGAAGCGAGCGCACTGGAGGGAGTTCCTCGATGATCCTACCAACGTGTGGAAGGCCAACAGCTTTACACGGGTGGAGTCCTCCACTGGAAAGATACCCACGTTGGTAAAGGATGATAGAACTGCAACAACAGAGGAGGAAAAGGCAAGCCTATTACTAGACACCTTCTTTCCTAAGCAGCCAGAGCCGGAAGAACAAACGGATCCACAACGCCAGAAGCAGCTAAAAGTCCCGCCAATTGAGAAGCCTGAGGTAGAGAGGGCAATCATGCTGGCAAACCCGGACAAAGCACCAGGCACAGACGAGCTCCCAGCCCGGGTATGGAAAGAAATCTGGCAGGTGGCAGGTGACCACATCACCAACCTCTACGAGGCATCGCTACGGCTAGGTCATCTGCCAGCTAAGTGGAGGACAGCCAAGATTATCCCACTACGGAAGCCGGGCAGGGACTACACAATGCCTAAAGCGTACAGGCCAATCTCACTGCTAGCAACAATTAGCAAAGGGCTTGAGACAGTCGTGGCAAGGCGGGTGTCATACCTAGCAGAGGAGCACCAGCTACTCCCAAAGAATCACTTTGGTGCCCGGCGCAAACGATCCTGTGAGCAAGCACTCAACATCCTTGTGGAAAAGATTTACGAGGCGTGGAGAGGACAACGCGTTCTTTCCCTAGTCACGTTTGATGTTCAAGGCGCCTACAATGGTGTGAGTAAAGAGGTACTACTGCAGAGACTGCGGGAGAGGCGGCTACCTGAAAACATTGTCCGGTGGGTGGACAGCTTCTGTTCAGAGAGAAAAGGTTGTGTGATGGTAAATGGGCACTGTTCGCCTCTGCAGGACATTGAACACCCAGGAGTACCCCAAGGCTCACCACTATCACCAATCCTATACATCCTGTACAATGCAGGACTGGTGGAAGGGCCAATCAACAAGGAGCAAGGCACTCTAGGCTTTGTAGATGATTACACAGCCTGGGTAACTGGGCCCTGTGTAAGCACCAACGTCAAGACTCTCCAGGAAAAGTTCATACCAAAGGTAGAGGGCTGGGCACGTAAAAGCGGGGTCACCTTTAAAGCGGAGAAAACCAAGCTGATCCACTTCACGCGGAATCCAATAAAGGATGACGTCCCAACCCAGGCCCTTACCTTTCAAAGCCAGGAAATCCAGCCAAGCGATACTGTCAAGATCCTTGGTGTGCTACTAGACAAGAAGATGCAGATGAAGGACCATATGGCGAGAGCTACGACAAAGGCAATGAAGCAGTGTCTAGCAATAAAGCGGTTAAAAGGGGTACGGCCAAGGGCAATGAGACAACTCTTTATTACCACAGTTGTCCCTATAACTGACTACGCTGCTTCATGCTGGTACGGGCCAGGCCGGTTGGGAACAAGCAAACTGCTCGGTATGCTTGAAAGGATCCAGCGACTAGGAGCCCAGGTGATCACTAGAGCGTTTAAAACAGTGGCGCTACCAGTACTGGAAGCGGAAGCTGGTTTGTGCTCGGTAGAATCCAGACTGAAGAGGAAGGTGGGCAAGCACCTCGTTGGACTCCTCAGTCTCCCAGAGGCGAATCCAGCAGCCAGGTGTGTAAAGGCACTCAGGTCACAAGGTGGAAGGTGGCAGAGTCCCTTGCAGCACACATGGAACGAATTTACAGAACTAGCCAGACCAGAGAAGGCCCCCCAGATGGAGATAATCCTGCCTTGGAGCCGTCCCCCATGGGCAGCGCTGGCTGGAACGCGGATTCAGATTGAAGAGAAGGAACAGGCAAAGAGAAAAGTACAGCAATTACCGCAGTCAAGCACAGTCTATGTTGACGGCGCAGTAAGAGAAGGGATGTGCAGTATTGGGGTGGTCCGTATGGTAAATACACACCAGCCAGTGACAGTCCTTCAAGAAACAGTGGCAAGAGCGAAGTCCTTTTCAGTTCTTGCTACAGAGCTCCTTGCAATACTGGCAGGGCTGGAAAACCTGGTCACAGAGAGAAAAGGGAGAAGAAACGTTTTTCTGGTCACAGACAGCCAGAAGGCACTGAAGGCAATCCAGACTGACACTCAAACGGAGGGGCAGTACATCCTACAAGACATCTACAAGGTGTTGGATAAGATTGTAGCCCGAGGTGTTACCCCCTGGCTCATCTGGGTGCCAGCCCACTCAGGGGTGAAGGGGAATGAGGCAGCGGACAGAGCAGCAAAGAGGGCAGTTAAACCAGGCCAGAGACCGGACCGAGACTCCCAGGACCGTCGGAGGCTGGTCAAAACAGTCACGCAGGCAGTGCTTGTAAGGGTGCAAGAGGAAGAGAAGGAAAATGCGAAGCAGAGAAAGAGGTACGGAAGATATACGTGGGAGCTGGATGGTGCTGCACCAGGCAAACACACTATCAACCTCTATAACAGACTGGACTCGGAGCAGGCAGCAGTCCTGATTCAGTGCCGCTCAAACCACTGCCGACTTAAGCCCTATCTTCACAGAATAGGTCGAGAGGAGTCAGATGAGTGCGAGTGTGGCATGAGCCAGGAGACAATTAAACATGTACTACTAGAGTGTCCGCAGTGGCGGGACCCTAGACGAGAGCTGGTGGTAGCAGCAGGGGAGAGATGGGGGGATGTTTCCTTTTTATTAGGTGGATGGAGCGGATGGGAGGACCGGCACACTGGGAAACCAGTAGACGGTCCAAAGGAGAAGTGGAAGCCTAACTATACAGTAGTCAAGGCAGCCATTCAGTTCCTACAAAGAACCGGGCGGTTCCGAGATGAACATGGGGAGGCTTACACATCGAACCCACCACAAGAGATGTAATGGCAGCGAAGGAAGTAAACAGATTGGACTAAGAAGTGAGAAGAGGCTAAAGAACAGGATAATGTAAGGCTAAAGAGAGGGACGGCTCTTATACTACCTAGAATGTATCGTAGCCTGACAGAATCAATCAATCAATCAATCAATCAATCTTTCGGTTAGGATTTACACCTTTCGGTTAGGATTTACACCTTTCGGTTAGGATCCAGCGACTAGGAGCCCAGGTGATCACCAGAGCGTTTGAAACAGTGGCGCTACCAGTACTGGAAGCGGAAGCTGGTTTGTGCTCGGTGGAATCCAGACTGAAGAGGAAGGTGGGTAAGCACCTCGTTGGGCTCCTCAGTCTCCCAGAGGCGAATCCAGCAGCCAGGTGTGTAAAGGCACTCAGGTCACAAGGTGGAAGGTGGCAGAGTCCCTTACAGCACACATGGAACGAATTTGCAGAACTGGCCAGACCAGAGAAGGCCCCCCAGATGGAGACAATCCTGCCTTGGAGCCGTCCCCCATGGGCAGCGCTGGCTGGAACGCGGATTCAGATTGAAGAGAAGGAACAGGCAAAGAGAAAAGTGCAGCAGTTACCGCAGTCAAGCATAGTCTATGTTGACGGCGCAGTAAGAGAAGGGATGTGCAGTATTGGGGTGGTCCGTATGGTAAATACACACCAGCCAGTGACAGTCCTTCAAGAAACAGTGGCAAGAGCGAAGTCCTTTTCAGTTCTTGCTACAGAGCTCCTTGCAATACTGGCAGGGCTGGAAAACCTGGTCACAGAGAGAAAAGGGAGAAGAAACGTTTTTCTGGTCACAGACAGCCAGAAGGCATTGAAGGCAATCCAGACTGAGACTCAAACAGAGGGGCAGTACATCCTACAAGACATCTACAAGGTAATGGATAAGATTATAGCCCGAGGTGTTACCCCCTGGCTCATCTGGGTGCCAGCCCACTCAGGGGTGAAGGGGAATGAGGCAGCAGACAGAGCAGCAAAGAGGGCAGTCAAACCAGGCCAGAGACCGGACCGAGACTCCCAGGACCGTCGGAGGCTGGTCAAAACAGTCACGCAGGCAGTGCTTGTAAGGGTGCAAGAGGAAGAGAAGGAAAACGCGAAGCAGAGAAAGAGGTACGGAAGATATACGTGGGAGCTGGATGGTGCTGCACCAGGCAAACACACTATCAACCTCTATAACAGACTGGACTCGGAGCAGGCAGCAGTCCTGATTCAGTGCCGCTCAAACCACTGCCGACTTAAGCCCTATCTTCACAGAGTAGGTCGAGAGGAGTCAGATGAGTGCAAGTGTGGCATGAGCCAGGAGACAGTCAAACATGTACTACTAGAGTGTCCGCAATGGCGGGACCTCAGACGAGAGCTGGTGGTAGCAGCAGGGGAGAGATGGGGGGATGTTTCCTTTTTGTTAGGTGGATGGAGCGGATGGGAGGACCGGCACACTGGGAAACCAGTAGACGGTCCAAAGGAGAAGTGGAAGCCTAACTATGCAGTAGTCAAGGCAGCCATTCAGTTCCTACAAAGAACCGGGCGGTTCCGAGATGAACATGGGGAGGCTTACACATCGAACCCACCACAAGAGATGTAAGGGTAGCAAAGGGAGTAAACAGATTGGACTAAGAAGTGAGAAGAGGCTAAAGAACAGGACAATATAAGGCTAAAGAGAGGGACGGCTCTTATACTACCTAGAATGTATCGTAGCCTGACAGAATCAATCAATCAATCAATCAAACCTTTCGGTTAGGATACCTTCGAGCCTTCTTGGTTAGGGCCTACCCGGCGATCCCCATACAAATCCAAATCGACCGCGACCGCGGTCGATTTGCACCTTTTCGGTTAGGATACCTTCGTACCTTTCGGTTAGGATACCTTCAGGCCTTCTCGGTTAGGGCGATCAGATACATATGTGATGCATTCGTGTCTGCAGAGCTTGTAGAGTACTTGGTGTGCTTCTTTTGCCGGATAAGTGCAGGCAGGATAAACAGTGCCAACGCCTGCCGATTTAGCACGACTTTGTATCACGCGAATGTCTGACGAACCTGAAAGCGTTCAGTTTCGTATCATGTACGGATAGTAAAGTCTGTGAGGGGGTTTCACCGTACCATAGACCGAGAAACGCGCCCATGATGACATACGAACGACAGGCCTACGTAATTGTTACGCGGGACGCGCTTCTCGCCTCAAACAGCAGGCGCGAGTAACGATTATAATGACCTTATTCGTCGCGATATCTGCAGCCTGCCTCAAACGGCAGTGGGGCCTTTCGGCAACATTAATCGGTTAGCCGTCATTGGCCTGCCGCCGACTTTTGTACCCTGTACTTCTTGCGTACGTGCAGGCGCTTAAAACCATATCCGTCGCAATCACGTCAACCATAAGCAGCATGAACTGGAAGCTATTTAGGCGCTCTAGCTTAGTTGTCAGAGCTGGAAACTGAATTTTAGCCCCGAAGTCTTTCGCCTTCATCCCTTCCTACTACCGTAGTCACTCTGCAGACAAACCAACTATGAACCTCACCCGTCCGCCTGCCGCGCGCTTCATGACAGCCTCCTCTCGGCCACCCAACCAATTCCTTCACACCAACGGTGAGACCGACTCCGTTTGGACACACGGCCTGCCCTACTCCAAGTACCCTTTCTTTCCGCAGCTAGACCGGGACCTCGAAACGGACGTCTGCGTGGTCGGTTCGGGCATTACGGGCGTCTCCGTGGCTTACGAGCTCGTGCACCGCGGCCACGACGTCGTCATGCTCGAAGCCCGGAACGCCGTGGCGGGCGAGAGCGGCAGGACGAGTGGGCACCTGACTAACGCCCTAGACGACGGGTACGTCGCGATTGCGAAGAAGCACGGCAACGAAGGAGCTAAGACGGCGGCCGAGAGCCACGCATGGGCGCTGAAGCACATCGGCGACGTGGCCGCCACGCTAGGTGTCGACTGCGAGTACAGGCGGTTGCCCGCATACGAGATCTCGCAGTATCCGCGCGACGACGAGAGGCATGCCGAGGAGATTAGGCGCTTGGAGGAGGAGGCGGAGAGGGTCAGAGCGTTCGGCATGGACATGGACGTCTTGAAGGGATTTGCGATTCATGGTTGGGAAGGGAAGATTGACCAGAGAGATGCTGCCGTCGTCCGGAATCAGGCGGCATTCCATCCCACCAAGTACCTATGCGGCGTGTTGAGGTGGCTCGAGGAGCAGCAGAACTTCAGAGGCTACGCGCACACACGCGTAACCGACGTCCAGGAACGCGGCGTTGAGATTCTTGGAATCGGGAACAAATCTGTCGAGGTGTCAACGCTGGCTGGTCTCACGGTCAAGTGCGCGTATGCTGTCGAGGCCACCGCCGTGCCGCTGCAAAAGTTGAGCATCGTCGCCGAGATGGTGTGCAACCGCTCCTACTGCATTGCGATCAGAATCCCCAAGGGCAAGATGGAAGACTGCCTCATCTACGACCAAGCAGAGCGATACAAATACGTCAGGCTCACGGCTTGCGACGAGATGGACGATTATGCCGTGGTTGGCGGCTGCGACCACAAGGTCGGCCAGGAGGACACCACCAACCGCTTCGAAGAACTAGAGCAATGGTTCCGAGAACGCTTCTCGGCAGCCGGCGATGTCGATTACCGGTGGAGCGGCCAGATCTGGGAGCCCATTGATTTCCTCGGCTTCATCGGCAAGAATCCGTACACTAAGCGCACTTTCATCGTCACTGGAGACAGCGGCGACGGACTGACGAACGGAGCAATAGCCGGAAGACTTATTGCCGATGAGATAGAAGGGACTCCTAATCCATGGGCCAAGCTCTACGACCCCTCGCGTTCCGCCAGCATCGCCAAGTCTCTGCCCGGAATGCTGGCGCACGACACCCAGATCAACACTCAGTACAAACGCTTCCTACAATCCGATATCCAGGACATCGAGGACCTCGGTAAGGGGGAGGGCGGTGTCCTCAACTGGAGGACTTCGAAGCCTCTCGCCGTCTACAAGGACGAGACTGGGCAGGTCCATAAGTTCAGCGCTTTTTGTCCCCACCTTAAGGGCGTCGTGTGCTGGAACACCACCGAGCAGAGCTGGGACTGTCCGGTACATGGTAGCAGGTTCAGCAGAGAGGGTATCTGCGTGACAGGGCCGTCGAAGATGGGACTAAATCCAGAAGACGAGTCCGCTGAGGCACTGCAGCGGAGGGCCATGGAGGTATAGTAGATGGTTGGAGTACCACGATCGCTGCTATAATTATTCAACGAGTTAACGATTGAGATTTACAACAATAAAGTGTATCTGGTTTATAACGTAGGCATAAACTTGGAGTTGCGTTGTTTGGCTGCTGTTCTCTGTTACGCTCGTCTGTCCCGGGCGTTTTCTCTTTTGATCGACCGATCGACGAAGCGCTTCAGGCCCAGCTACGGGCTGACCTCCGACTTGTGCTTCTTCTTAGCCATCTGCTAGACCTTACAGATGCGCTCCGTCTGCAGCTAGAACAGTGACTGCGGCTGGGCACGCAAATGTCGACGCAGGCCTTGGGTGCGGAGCTACCCAGGCTAGTGCCCCGTCTACCAGGTCAAGACAACCACCACCATGTTCTCCACGATGAATTTGAGGCCCCAGTCGTACCACCTCGTGGGATCTTCAAGCTGGGTGTCGGTGACGGATGAGGTTGCGAACCTCCCCCCTCATTTTAACAACGATGTTCCATTCTGCTTTCTCGGTACAGAAACTTATTCGCTAACCCTGCAGTATCCTTTCTTGATTTTCAGAGTTCAAGCGGACCTTTTCCCCTCCACCATAACGCAAGCCGCTAAACAGGAGAGAAACGTGGCTTTGCAATCACCCGATCACTACAGACGACATCGAAAGCAGCTGGTAGACAAAGGCACAGTGAAAAAGGTGCACGCAGACTCAACCAAGGAGAATATCTTTAGAATCAAGACAAAGTGGACGAGGTATCCGATTGCTCCCGTAGACGAAAACAAACGCGGTGTTGAAAGACTAAGTGTCGCTTTAGGTACTACCAGTACGTCGGAGAGGACGAACTCGAGCTTCTTGTCCATTCTAGTAGAGAGGACATTATGATATTTTTGAAGTGGATACTAGATTCCTACCCTTGAGTTCGGAAGAGAAGCAGCCTTCATGAATACTGGCGACTGTGGCGGATGCTTTACAGAAAGTCTATCGGCCAGGGTCTTCACGCCAAAGTAATCGAAGAAGTCAACGATGTGAGTACAGCCAATCGATAGAATTAAACATAGAGCTAACTACTTAGCAAGCACATCGATGGCTATCTTACTCGAAAGTACCAGCTCGACACCAATGGTTGACCGAAGCCCGTTATGCATGTCGATGACGTCTTCCTCATCTTGCACCATCACTGGGCGCTTGACAATTCGGTGTTTCCGGACGAGCGACAGCGCCTCCAGCTTGCCTTCCTCCTCCTTCTTTCAGCATACACAGCCACTCAACTAGGAGCGCTGGTATACAACGCCACAGACAAAAAGAAGCAGAGAGAGTACTATATCGGATGGGAGAATGATGATTCAGACAACAGTTCAATGGATGTTAATGCTGAGGATGTCCAAACTCTATGCTACAAGATTTTACCCTCTTCCTCCTACCAAATCCGGGCGCAGAGCGAGATAACCTCGTGATGGAGGTGACGCTACGATACACCAAAGGCAGGAAGAAAAGGCCTAACCCGTAAGTTCTTATATTTCGCAGCTTCTCTTCAGACAGCTATTTACTTTGGCTAGTAAGACGTACATTCTCGCCGAGGTTAACAATCTCATCTTCGATCCGGTTATTCTTATGGTGGCTACCGCAATCCTCGACGACGCTTTCAAGTATAAGTACACATCTACGGCAGAAATTTTCCGTACACGGGTAAGGCAGCCTCGCCACAGCATCGAGCTGGAGTGGAAGGAGGAGAAGTTAAAGCTCCCAATCTTTCGCCAAGCTGAGATGACGCCGGCCGGTGCGCAAACGTCGGAATAAAAAGCCCTTCGTTATCACATCTACCTATACTTCCTTCAGCGGCTCGGTCTTGCGGCAGGCTTCATGTAAATACTAGGAACCTATATGATTCGGAGAGGTGCGGGCGAAGCCGTCGACGGTACGTCTTCAACTTGTATACTTGATAAACTCCTGCATCTCGATGCCCCATCACCTGCTAGAGCTGGGCTTGGGTGGCGACGGCTAATTCGCGTTAGCGTAAGAGACTGGAACATCAACCAGAGAGTTCAGTGCGACGTACAGGCAGCGTTCTTAGGGCGCCCTTCATCCGCAGCGCTCTTGAGGGTAGCTACCCACATGAGTCGCTACGTTGACCCCCGTGCTCCGAGAGAACTTACAACTCAGCAGCTTAACGAGCTACAAGTCCACCCGGAAGCTATACAGCTCCATCAGCTTCGTGATGACCTTTCTCGAGAAGTACGGTAGCAATTCGGTACCTTAAAGCAAGCAGCGGTAGAAGGGTCTGAAACTTATCGGATGTATAAGAACGCTACCGATGCCCTCAGATGCGCGAAGGTAAAGCTCCGTAAATCGGCTTAAAAAGAGGCTCGCTAGCAGTTCTTCGACTCGATCAACGTACGAGAAATTAGGATACAGCTCGATCCCTCGTCACTAGACCTCGAAGACTACTCTTAGCAACCACAGTAGGTCGAGCACGTACTGGCCGAGAGGAAGCTTGTAGTTGATTTACTATATGGTAACAACACTCACCAGTATAACTAGGTTTAGATTAAACGTAGGCTCAAAACGGTAGATGGGCTTGTTGCTCTGTGTCGACGTAGAGAGCCTCCCCGAAAGCGTAAGCGGAGATCGTACGGGCAGCTCGGTCGACGAACCGGAGACGATTCCTTCGTTTCCCACCGTTTGTGAGAGAACGCAGTGCCTGTTCTGCTTTGGCAACCATAATCAGCCACCTGAAGTTCGCCTTTACCGGTATGCTACGGTATACAAGGCAAGAAACCACGTAGAGCGACATCTTAGAGTCTTCAAGCCGGATGAGCCAATAGCATGTCCGCATCCTGATTGTCGCGGAAAAGGGATTGTTCTAACTCATCGACAACACTTTATGAGACATGCCAATGAAGATTACGGCTACGATGTTTTTAGACGACGCAACTGGGCAGCTATATAGTAATAGGGCATGGTAAAAATGATCGAATTTCTGGTGGGTTCGAGGTATCATACCATTTCTTGCCCCTCGAGAGCCCGAGTAACAATTAAACTCGTCGCCTTCTGTCGCCCTTTATTATTCTTTTTTGCACATCGGCAGGTATAAGTTAACTTGCCTTAAAATTCTAAGGAGGACGAGAAAATTCATGCGGTGGCGTGGACACCTCCGGCCTAAGCCGTCGTCGTTGCTGTCCACACAACCGCACAAGTATTTCGTACCCCTAGGAAATTCTAGTGTCTCCCAGGCCCCCCTGGTAGATCTGGGAATACAGAGACGATGTACGTGATCTAGAGGCATCTAGACGGGAAGTACAATCAGTGGACAAAAGTCTGGGCGAATCGCTTACCGAGGCGATCACCCTCCTACCCCATTAAAGCTCTGTTTCCCAACGCACGCTTCTAGAGACTTATACTAAGTTATTAATAGACCAGAATTGAATGGAGAGAAAGCCTATAGTATTAATTTTCTATTAATACTTAGTATGCCAGCCTTCTGCAGCGATTACTGCCTCACACCTCCTCTGCATACTATCTAGAACATTATCAAATAAGTCCTGATCTAGCGCCTCCCACGCTTCTTGTAGTGCCTCTCCTAGCTTTTCCCGTATATATTCTATACTTCTACGTAGCTTACTAAGCTCTAGATATAGCTCTAAGACCTTAGCTTTTAAATGAAACCATAGGTGCTTAATTGGATTGAGATCCGGGCTATAAGGTGGCCAATCAAGGACTTTTATACGCTTTGCCTCAAACCAATCCTTTACCTTGTTAGCAGTATGAATAGGTGCATTATCCTGCATAAACCACATGCCTCTACGGTATGCAATAGATATATTTTGTTCCAATACTTCAAGGTAGGAGTTAGTAGAGTATCCTCCCCTCTTTGCCTGTAAATCACGTACCATTACGTGTAAAGGTGATCTCCCACGCTTGCTAGAGAAGCCTGCCCAGACCATAACAGATATGTCCTTCCCTTTTTGATATGGCTGGATCATGCCTGGGTCCCATTTCTGGCATGGGGTACGAAAAACCCACTCCCTTAATTCGCCTTTCCCACGCTCTGCAGAGCACTCATCTGACCATACCACTTTCGCCCACTGCTGGCCAGTCCAGTCAACATGCTCTAGTGCCCAGGCAAGGCGAATAGGTGCATGTTGAGCTGAAAGTTCTGGCCGGCCAGCAGCGCGCCATTTCTTGATATTATAGACGTCCAAAAGGCGAGAGAGGGTACGGGCGTGATAGGTAACGCCAGTAGCCTCAATTACGTCTTTATACGTGTATTTTGGGTTGGCTCGAACAACGCGAAGAATATGTCGTTTGTCTATATCTGATAGACATTTCGGCCGGCCGGTTCGGAGTTGGGAGCGTCCGTCGTTGTGTAGTTGGGCGCGGGCGAGAGTGTTGCGAATGGAGGATTCAGGCGTAGAAAACAGCCTCGAAATCGTCGCAGTTTTGCTGCCCATTGCCTTGGCTGCAGCCAGCATTCCACGCTCGTAGGGAGAGTATTCATGATTTCGCACATGTTCACCAAATAGCTCTTGCAAAGGAGTGCGTTGCGGTGGCATTAGAGTGGTTGTAAGTAGGGAGGTGCGCGCGCGCGCGACGCAATTTTACGCGTCTCGCTTAAAATCGCCCAGACTTTTGTCCTAGTACTGTACAAGATGGATTGTTCTGCTCCTGCTATCCTACTAAGAATTGTCGTTGTCGCTGAAAGGTCGATAGACTGTCGTTTGCGTATACTCCTCAGCGCCGTGATCTCTGTCCCGGTGTTGGAGGCGAAGAGGTTTGCGGGCGGGGCTGCCCGCCGAGCTGCGTCGCCCGAGCCTAAGCTGGGCTCTACCGTGTGGGTAGCAAGCCGCTATTACAGACAAGGTTTAGCGTGGGACAGGTCTACACGAAAAAAATCAAGGAACGTTGGCTAAAAGCTTGGCAAAACGAAGACCTTCCAGGTTAGAGCTAGGGTAGTGGAAGCGGTGTTCGGATGGTTCGTCATCCCATTGTAATGACCAGGGAAGCATGGACCGCCAAGATTCGAGCTGGTGAGAGAGCTCAAGTATGATGGAAATCGGTGGGCCATCCCATCCGTCTGGCTGCTCGGACGTAGACTTAGATACTGCATTGTGAGGCCTGTCAGCCGGCTTTCAGGGGAATTCGAAAAGGATGCCAGGGTGTCACGATTGATGCGGAGTACCCTTTCACTTCCGTCGACCACTTTTTGACCTCCAAGCAGGTCATTCGCAGCCTGACAACAGAGGTAGAGCAAGGCTTTTAGCACGTACCAATGAAAAAGGTCTCGTGGATTCGCGACACCACCCGGCGAAGTGCTATCATTGCAAGGAAGTGCATAGCTGCCTGCTGGTCCTCCTCTGTACTCTGAATCCATAGCTCATCAGGGAAAGGCACTTCATCCCTCGTGGTCGTACATCCCCGTGTGCGGCAGACCGAGATCGAAACGACACCAGCTTTGTACGGTTAGCATCATGCCATTGCCCGGCGAGACTCAATGCCAGGCGTACTCTTCGATCAAGCTGCATGACCAGTAGAGCTGTTTCGCAATATTCCGTGTTCAGTAGACCAGTCGATCGTTTTGCTTACAAGGGTCAATGATGCGTCAGTGTCGCGTGATCTCGTTGATCACCTACCATTTGATCAAGATCTGAAAGGCTGAGGATGCTTCTCGAGTGGCACACCAATAGTCCTGAGAAGCCGTTACCAGACGAGATATAAGGATCCACCGTATACTTCGCAACTTACGAGGTGTCTACCACAGGACTCGTAGTAGATTCTGCGATTTAAAATCCTCAGTGTTTCGCATACATTCTAGGAACAGGTGTTGACTTACGCCGATAGTAGCGAAACTTGAATGGATTCAATGAAATATTGATATGCAGTGAAGTCGAGCCTCATTAAAGATGTCTAACCCTGGTGGTCTCTCAGATGTCCCTCTTCGTAAGCCGCTTTCGAAGGGCAAACCATTCTCCAGCGACAGCGGCCACGTGCCGTCCACGGTCACTTTACCCAAAGAAAACACCAATAGCGCGACCACGGAATCGTGATCGCCGTCTCCGAATCCATATCTTACAACTTTGGGCAGCGTCACTTCCATAAACTGCCACCAGTCGAGAATCAGATACAATAAGTTGAATGTATCGAAATAAAGGATAGCGTCCGCTCTCATTTCTTCGTACGGGAAACTCGGAAAATGTAATCTTCTTGCAGAACCGAAGACCAAACTATCGTCCCGAATCTCTGCTTCTAGGTGTGTATCGGAAGGCAAAGGCTGAGGGTGCATCTGTAGCTCGTAACGGAAGAACCACGGTGTGCCCTCATGCCTGAGCAACTGGATATCCTCTCCTACGTCTATATGGAACTCGGCAAGGCTAGAGTAAATGAAAGGCTATAGAAGAACTTTGTGCGGTGGAGTAACGTGGCCTTGCGCTTGAGCCATGGCTGAGAAGCTCTGTTGAGCCATGGCTGAGAAGCTCTGGGTTTAACGTGCCGAAGGGGTGATCGTCCTGGGTCTCGAAACATTCGATCTTGCATGATTAACGAGCCGGCGCCCATTGAGGAGGGACGCTCGGGCTGAGGAATCACGTCGAGTTTGGGTTCGTACGTCTCGCTTCCTGGGTCGGCGTCTTTGCCAATGTGGTCAATCTTTACTTCAATACGCCGGAGAGCCTCTAGTACGAAGACTATGGTTTCATCTTTTCTGGAAGTAGTCAGCCCATGACCCTACCCGTGTCGCGTGCGCCCTAAGGATGGCTGCGCAATTTTCGAGACGACTTACTCCGTTGGCCGTGGCCCTCTATAACAGCACTCGGCTCCCACACGCGAACACAGACCACACATTTGGGCCTGTGCTCGTCACATTTGGATTTGCGAGCCCTGCAGGTCTCACATGCTTGGGCGGCAACGGAGGCGCGCTCTCGACGGTTTGTGTTATCAGGGGGCCTGTTAGAAGGCGAAGGCCCGCTGACGGAACTTGGTGAAATGACGCTCATGAAGTTTCGTTATAACGTTCCCGACTCAGGCGAAGCCGGATGACAGGTGCTGTCGTGTGGAAATGAGAGTATCGGCAGGTAGCAGAGATAACGGCCTCCACCGTGGCAGGCGACGCAGCGCGAACGGGTAACAGTAGAAGAAGGGAGGCAGAGGAGTCTGATCCAGTACGAAGGGCGTGTTTATACCGGTAATAATGGATCTGGAAGAACGAAACGGCGGGACACGGCGCTCTGACGTTGTGGTGGATGTGAAGGAGGCTGGCATGATGTCATACTCCTTCAGAGGTGCGAGCCGTGCATCTACGGCCATCCGAGAATCATCTGATTCGAGCAGGCGAGACGGGCGGGGGTAAAATTATCGTGCCAGCGTTCCACATCGGCGATGTCATGATCGCGACCTGCTTCATCGCCACTGGCTCGCCTCAGAAGGCCGTGTGTTACAGCACTAGGATAAAAGTTCTCATACGGGCGCTTCCGAAGCGATAACCCTCGTACCCCATTAATTTACTAATTCTCAACGCATACTTCCTAGCTCTTATATTAAGTTATTTTCTAGCTGGAACTGAGTAGGAAGACGGATAATAGTATTTTTTTTCTTTACTAATACTTGGTGTACTAGCCCTCTACTATAGATAGATAAATTCATTTCTTCCCGATATAGCTCCCTTACGGGTCTATGCGGGGCTGGCTATCTGCAATTATTTTACATGAGGGGGAAAACCTTGTTCACCAGGCAAAAACCCCTCCTCTCTACTCAGGTATGTCTTCCTCTCTTTATTCCGTTTTTCCTGTTTACCAGTAGTGGCTGCTGTGGCAGCCCTTCATTCAATCGCTAGTGTACCCTTTCAGTCTTCGTACCGGTCCTCCTGGTAGTCCTCCTGGTGGTCCTCCTGATGGTCTTCCTGGTGATCCTCCTGGTGGTCCTCCTGGAGCATTTCCCTGGCTAGGCTGAACTGGTTTAGAAGCCCCGTGCGTAGGAACCATACTGTCGCTGCCTTGTTACGCCGCTATAGGGACTAATAGCACTCGAGAAGTAGTCACGAAGGGGATAGTATAAGGGGTATAGGGAGGATAGCTCTGCTTTTATATTTCTTTTCTTTTAGTCTTATATCTCATTAAGCTTTATCTATTAGTGCTTTTATTTATCTATTTTTAGATTGTAGAATAGGAGGAGGAATAGCTTCTTTATATACTACGTACTAGGCTTTAAATAAGCCGGGATTTTAATATAGATCAGCGTAGAATAGCGTTCCTTGTCCCTATAGTCTACTAAGGCCGACAGGGTGTATAAATCATCCTACAACGACTACGCCGTAATATAGAGAAAATCAATACTAAGATAAAAACGTGAATAATCAGAAAGATTATCAAAAAGAATAGCTATATAGATACCGAGATTAAGGTTATAGCTTAAATAAAGAAAAGAGTGTAACGGCGGGCCTCTACCTCTAAGGATCCAAACACCAAAGAGGGTGGTAAGCCGTATAGAGTTTACCTTGAGTGGGTATAAGAGAGGGAGTGAGAACAAGTATAGACGAATATACGTATCTGAGCACTACGTGCGAAGGCCGTATTACTAATCAATAGTATAGATTGATTATCGAAGTAAATTGACCACGAAGGTCAAAGCTATGCTAATAAGTGTGGTTTATATACGTAGGAGAGTCTATATAATCTGATAGTTCGTGGGTTCATTCCGCCAAGCGGTTGAACGTCTGAACTCCTGCGGGTCAGGAGTTCAGAGTGCCAAGGCTTGGAACGGCTGAACTGGGAGTCACGTGACTTCCCGCCGGTGGATCTTCTTACGGGCGCGTAGGCGCCCCGCTTGTCTTTCCTTTCCTTCTACCCAGGTTCTGTATAGGCTGCGCCGTAACAAAGAAACTCTCCGCTAGAATAATATACAGTACTAGGATAAAAGTTCTCGCGTGGGCGCTTCCGAAGCGATAACCCTCGCACCCTATCAATTCACTAATTTTCAACGCATACTTCCTAGCTCTTATACTAAGTCATTTTCTAGTTAGAATTGAGTGGGGAGAAGGATGATAGTATTTTTTCTTTGCTAGTATTTGGTATGCCAGCCCTCTGCTACAATAACTGCCTCACATCTACGCTTCATACTACCTAATACAGAATCAAATAAAGATTGTGGTAAAGCCTCCTATGCTTCCCGTAATGCTTCTCCCAGCTTCTCTCTAACAAAATCTACTGATCCGGTTAAGTATTTAAGCTCTAGATGTAGCTCTAATGCCTTAGACTTTAAATGAAACCAGATATGTTCAATTGGATTCAAATCCGGGCTATAAGGTGGCCAATCTAATAGATTTATCCGCCTTCTTTTAAACCATTCCCTAACTTTTATTGCAGTATGAATTGGAGCATTATCCTGCATAAAATTCATACCTCTTCTATGCACTTTTGGTATGTTTTCCTCGAGAACCTTAAGATAAGAGTTGGCTGAATAGCCACCCCTCTTAGCTAAAGGATCACGTACTATTACGTGTAAAGGAGACCTTCCTCGTAAGCCAGAAAAGCCAGCCCATACCATAACAGATATATTTATTCCTTTTTTATATGATTGGACCATTTGGAGGTCCCATTTTTGGCTAGGAGTGCGAAAGCACCACTCCCTTTTCTGGCCCTTTCCTCGCTCCACAGAGCACTCATCTGACCAGATAACTTTCTTCCATTGCGCCTTGGTCCAGTGCACATGCTCGAGTGCCCAGGCAAGTCTGATAGCAGCATGTTCTTCGGTGAGTTCCGGGCGGCCAGCTGCACGTCATTTCTTTATGTTGTAGGTGTCCAAGAGTCGAGAGATGGTCCGGTCATGGCAGGTCACACCTGTAACTTCCCGGACCTCTTGGTACGTGAATTTTGGGTTGGCTCGTACCACGCGTAGAATATGTCGCTTGTCGGTTTCTGAAAGACATTTTGGCCGCCCAGTCCGTAATTGGGAGCGCCCTTCGTTGCGTAATGGCGCGAGCTGCATAGTCGAGCATACCGAAGATTCAGGCACGCCCAGGTGCTTCTAGAACCAGGCAGGCTTCTTGCCAAGAGCCTTGCAGGCAAGTAAAATTCCTCGCTGATGTGGAGAGTAGTGTTGATTGGGAGTATGTGTGCCAAAGAGCTCTTTGAGAGGAGTGCGTTGTGGTGCCATTTTGGTGGTGCGAAGATTGGAGGTGTAGGCGCTCGAGACGCGTTTTAACGCGTCTCGCTTAATCACGCGAGAACTTTTGTCAAGTGATTGTACCTTAAGTATCTAGTTTAGCTTAGAAGAAGCAGCCTAAAACGCTATCTAGAATATATTAGTATCAACTAGCATCCTCTCATTCATCAGGCATCATTCGTTTGACATTATAGTTTCGAGAATCCTTTATCGGGGATATAGAAAGCATTATTATACCTGATATCCTCGGTACAACGCATCCTCGGATATCTAGAGATAGGTAGAAATTTCATTTCTTTCTCTTCTAACCTCACATAGTTTAGAGCCTAAGGCCCCCATAGTTTAGCACTTAGGATTCGGCCAGAACTATACCAATCGAGTCGAACCTTACAGGATGGAGAGGAAGAGGTACTACCGGTGTCTTTAGTTTGGACATCTAGCATGGGACTATAGAAAGAGTGAAAGATACGGACTCTGCTCGGCAGAGCATAACAAGAAGGACTACCAACCGGATACTTCCCCTCGGTGCGTGGACTGCAACCAAGATCATCCAACCGGATCAGTACGATACAAAGGGGTCCCACCTTATCCTTTCCGTACGTAGGGAATATTTTTATTTCTCTATTTCCTTTATATCTTTGGAATACAAATCACCTAGTAGCACACTTCCTCGAATATTCTATAGCCTACATATCGCTTAGGGCGATGGATCGGGGTAAATGAATTCAACTTAACTCAACCCCACGGAGGTAACCTTCAGTCGGTCTTCTTACGCCAGAAAGGGGTTAAGTGAATACTAAACGTGTTATAGAGACTTAATAAATGGTACGGATTGTCAAGCAGCAAGCTACGAAGGAGAGAGAGCATCCTCGTAATTAACCCTAGTTTGAAATCGTCTTTGCGCAATACATCCTTAAAACAGCAAGCAGCCTCTTCCTATGTTGTTCCCTATTGAATACCTGCCCGTGATCCAGATCACCGAACCATAGCACCTCCAGGCCGCTTCCTCTCCACTCTTTCTTCTTCCATTCGCCTTCCTTTAACGTAGCGACATCAGTGTCCGCTAAGTAGGCTCCAATTGTCTCTGTATCAACGATCAAATCCCTGCCACTAAGCACAGCGGTAGTAGACCGGTCCTGGATATCTTCTTTCCAAAGGATGTTCTCACCCCAGAAGAAGCGGCGTGATAGAGTATGCGCAACGCCCATGTCCTTAGATCCAAAATAGTTAAGTAGATGTTCGTTGGCACGGACAGGCTCACGGCAGACCTGACGAAAGCGATTGATTAGCCAGCATCTTAGCAAGCGAGATTTGAGATTACCCACAAAGTTGTACGCCACGTTAGGGAGATGTAGAAGAAAAGAGACCGGGTCTACAAGCAGGATAGGCCCAACCTTGTTGGTTATACAGGGATCGTGAAGAAGATGAGTGGATAGTACGCTTCCGTAACTTGACTTTGGTTAGCAACATTTAGTGAGACCGCAATGGTTAAGTAAAGACGTACGAGTGTGAGACGAGCACGAACTTGTCCCATCTATGAGTCTCTAAAATGGTGTTGACCTCCATGCACATCTCGTCGGTCCGCAACCCCTGCCCCGTGATCCTAAAGCTGATAGGCAGAATCTCAACTGCGATGATTCCAACCTGCCCATCGTCTTCTCCGCTAGCACCAGTCGCGTGGTTGATTTCGGCTAGGAATGCTACATATGGGTAAAGACCGATGCCAATGCCATGGATAAAAAGTATTGGTAGCTTTGTCCTTGAAGTATGAGGTCTGTGCCAGTACGTAAGCGTTCTCGATGGTGATTTTTTCCGAGCATACAGGTTGTGCGGTCGGAAAGGGAAGACAGAGAAGAAGCGGCGGAGTGACGTGCGGTAGTACTGGAAGCCATAATAGTACATATAGCCAGAAGTTAGAGTGTCGACCAAGAATACGCACTGGTAAGAAGGGCAGCGTTAGCCTCATAACCTCGGTCAATGTGGTACGTAATACGTTGCCCCACAGCGCTTACAGAGTACCAAAGTAGGCTCCGGTGAAGCATGTCGACCTTGTCAAGCGTCAATCTTAAGCACCTTGCATTCCCTATACCGGGCTGAAGCTTTCTCCCGAGTAGCTTCTCCATAGCGTCCGTATATCCCTCTAGCTCTTCTTCATCCTCAACCCTTGGCTCATCTGTATTTAGAAACGCCCATCGTAAGAAGCTCTTGAAGTTTTCCCGCTTGATCTCAGATGCAGGAGCATCTCTAAACCACTTAGTTAGGTAGTGTTCCGGATCGTAGATATGGGAATTGCAGCGATTAAATAGCATCCGACGGTATTCAAGCGAAAAGGGTTCAGGATGCGTCGCAGCTCGCTGGAGGTAGTAGCTACGTGGGAGGTAGAATAAGAGGAAGAAAGCGGCTTCTAGGAAGATCCAGACTCTTAAGACGAAATGGACGCGGGACTTAAGAGGCTCAATAGCGAAAGTCGCAGGACAGAAAAGAAGGCTGACAGGAGCAATCCAGTGGAGGAAAAATATACAGATTCGGATAGACATGTACTCGCAGGTAGAGTTTCCTATCATGATTTTGGTGGTCTTGGGTCTTGGACACTATGTGGACGATCATAGGTCATGTCGGGGTTTTCTTTTATACCAGACGGCAGCCTCCTACATCACTATGAGCTGATCAAGTAAGGTACTTCATAGCCAATTGTTCCTCGCGTTTTCTTTATCGTGAGATCAGAATAGCTCCGAGCTGCCGATGATGCAATATCCCAACCCGAGGTATAACCTCACATGATTTCACATGCGTTCCCAACAGTTCTCATTGAAAATGGGCTTGATCGTCATCTGCCACAAGCTTATCCACCCTCGACGCGGATTTATAATTCGAAAGATATCGAAATTCAATTCAACTGGATTGGTCTAGAGTCACTTTTCGGAGTGTAGTATGTATTTGTCAACCACATTCGCCCGCAAATCACGTGTTTTTCTTTGCTTTTTATACACGCGTCCTTTCTTTGCTTTTTTCGCAACACCAATCACCTACCCCTACATACCTCATCTGCCCCGTTCATGCGCAATTCCGTAAATCCGAACAGCACACATGTTCTGCGCAAAGATCTAGTATATAGCTGCCTTCAGTAGCATGAATAGAGAAAGCAGCGGTGTCTTACTTTCTCGCGCCGTTCGACTGTATTTAATCGATAGCGGATGTACGGTGGGAATGGCGCCCGCGAGGCAACCTGGGAAATATTCAACATCCCTGAGTTTCCCCCCGCCTACCCGCAGCGATCAGAGCGAGGAATGAACAAGCAAACTGTCGGCAAACGCGTGCATTGTTACACATAATATGCCTCTCGATGCAGCAACCGACAGGCACGAAACCGGCTATAATGTCCAAATTTCGTCGCAATCCTTTACAGCCAGCTTGCAAATCGCCATCAATGCCAGCCAAACTCGATACAATTGGCCTGCTGCCAAACTCTCTCGCATGCTGCACCTTCCCTAACCCTGCACCAATATTATAGCTCGGCCAGGAAAAGACACTCACGAACTTGAGCATGTTTGCAAGCTGCAATCCAAATTCTCAGTGCCAGCAAACCACTTCCCTCCTGCGTCCAACTAAGAATAAATCATGGATCTCACTCGCCCCGCCGCCGCCCGCTTCACGACCACCTCCTCCCGCCCTCCCTACGCCTTCCCTCGCTCCAACGGCGACACCGACCCCGTCTGAACCCACACCTGCCCCTACTCCTCCTATCCGTCCTTCCCACACCTAACCTCCTTCTCGGACCTCTCGACCGACGTCTGCGTCGTCGGGTCCGGCATCGCCGGCGTCTCCGCATGCTACGAGCTCGTGCACCGCGGCCACGACGTCGTCATGCTCGAGGCGCGTGGGCTCGTGTCCAGCGAGAGCAGCCGCACGAGCGGGCACCTGACGAGTGTGGTTGACGACGGGTATGTCGAGATTGCGGGGAAACATGGCGACGAGGGAGCGAGGTTGGTTGCTAAGAGCCATGCGTGGGCGGTGCGGCATGTGGGCGATATGGCGGCCACGCTGGGGGTAGAGTGCGAGTATAGGCACGTGTCGGCGTATAGGGTCTCATAGTATGCGCGTGGCGACGAGAGGCACGAAGAAGAGATGGAGGGGCTAAGGGAGGAGGCTGAGAAGTGTAGGGCACCCGGGTTGATGTGCGCGTCGTGGAGGGATTCGCGATTCGCGGCTCGGACGGGGAGGTTGATCAGCGGGATGCTGCTGTCGTGCGGGATCAGGCGGCGTTCCATCCGACGAAGTATTTGGGCCGCCTATTAAGATGGCTCAAAGAATAGTAGAACTTCAGAGGCTACGCGCGCGCGTGACCGGCATTAAGGAGTGCGGCGGAGAGGTTCTCAGGATAGGGAACAGGTCTATCGAGGTATCGACGCTAGCTAATGTAGAGATCAGGTGCGCGTATACTGTCGAGGCCACCGCCGTGCCACTATAGAGGCTGAGGGTCGTTACCGAGATGGTATGCAACCGCTCGTACTGCATTGCGATCAGGATTCCCAAAGGCAAGATGGAGGACTGCTTCATCTACGACCAAGCAGAGCCGTACAAGTACGTCAGACTCACGCCCTGCGACGCGATGGATGACTATGCGGTGGTCGGTGCGTACCGTGGTGCGGTCTTCGTGTAGAATAGCCAGCTTGTTGACATTGTCTACTTTAACTGGGTGCCACCGCCGGCCCCGAATCCTCGCTCCCCGGAAGGCCGTCTCCAGCTATCCAAGGTTCGACCTGACAAGCTCCTTATCCTCTTCCATTCTGAAGAAAATGCGTACTTTAGTCGTATCGCCAGGGTTCCTCATAAGTCCGCAGCACCTAACTTCCTTTATAGCCTCCTAACTCTCTAGCACCGTCTAAAGCCGCGCGCGGATATCCACGGGGCTTATATTATCGACGTTAGCATTCGTAAGATCGAGCTCGATCGCGGGCGGCAATATTTAAGTTATAGAATACGGTCGTATGGTTCGCGCGTAGTAGGACAGCGGCGGTGGACGATGGACTACTATTCACAAGTGTTAGCGGTCCTCCTCGGAGCACGTTTATATACATGGCGTTAATCTAGGACTATAAGCTTAGATTCCTGCGCGTCGACTTTACTAGCGCGGTAATCTACTTCTCCATCTTCCCTATACGTTCCTCTATCTTAGTCTGCGTTTCCTCTAATATCTCGAGCGCGCTACGTAAGTACCTAATCTCTTCTTTATTCCTAGTTACCTATTCCGCGAGCTCTTTATTAAGCTTGATAAGCCGGTCGTTCTACGTAATAATGATATTAAGTAGGCTAATCACGTCGTCTAAAGTCGAATTGCTAGGTAGGTTGGATACGGTAGTCGCGCGAACTATACGCTATCTCGTTAGTTTGCCAGTGTAGAGGGCGCGATAGTCGGTTTGTTGGGTCCTTCGACGCGTAGCGCGTCGCGACGCACCGACAGTAGTGCAACCGCCCCCATCGTCTTCATCCGCCGACATTCTAGGTCTAAGCAATGGATTCGAGGTTCGCGCGCGCGCGTGTGCGTGTGTGTGTGTGTGTGCGTGCGTGTGTGTGTGTGTGTGTGTGTGTGTGTGTGTGTGCATAAAGTCTATTCGTGTTTTCTAATTGAGAAAGTTGTGGTGGGGCCATATTTGTTTTTGTACGATGACGCGTCTTGGTTTTGGTGGGTGTGCAGGTTATATTTCGCAGGTTTAGGAATGTTCGAGCGGTGAGCAATGAGCTCATAGAGATAAATACTGGCTTGTTAAGATCGGCCGCGATGGGAGCCCCTCAACGCATCAGACGCGATACGGGAACAGGCGGCTCGGGTGGACAAATGGTCCTGCATCATGGCTCTTGCGGTGGGGTTAAGTCCCAAGGCTAGGCCCTGATGCGCTGACGGATTTCAGACGATGAAACTGAATCGAAGATCAGTAACATCACCCGGCACTCGTTTCCACCAATGAGTACTTGCATAGAACCTGCTATGCCTCGCTATCTGTCGTAAGTATGACGATCAGCCCTAAGTGTCAGCGGCTTTTATCGCCATGTCCCGTACGTCAACCTAATCAACGCCTCTAGTATGCTATGACATACCGTAAAGCTAAGCTCTGACATAGGGCTGGGTTCTCTCCAGCGGTGTCATTCGACTTTTTACTGGCGGCCTATGATCATCTACACCCATTCGTGCGACGGTTCATTTGGAGCGGCGGAGAGGAGTATTGACGCGGGCCGTATTGACTTTGAGGCTGTGCGTCGGCTTCGATGAATATGTAGCTAGCCAGATCGGTATATTAGCTCTTCCGGGAGCTACTACCGAGCGCGATGATGTAGCCAACTGATCTGTACCAGGCCGTTGAAGCGCAGGGGATCAATCGGAATGGCGTCCATCGGCCGGCTGTGGTGGCGACCGTTGTCGAGTTCTTGACGAACTGCTGTATGCTAGCCTAGTACTGCAAGCTTTTTTTGTTAGCCTAAGAACCTCTAGAATATCGATGAATACTTGCGCCAAGTTGCCATTTTCACGCTTGTACCAGGGAGGAACGAGGAATCGATCGCTGTCTACTGGCGTCAGTATTTCGTCGTTTCACGATCCCAGCTAGTAATAATAAGGGCAGGTTTTCGGAGGATAGAAACAAAGCAATACCCCTCTTACTATCTCCGTCATTACGGACCCTCCATCATGTCGGCCTCTGCGAACGATGATAACCTTACGCCCGCCAGGCTCCCCTCGCTTAGTGCCGGAAGCGCCCGTCTACTTGCGCCCGCTACCGCCACAACGGCCTCGAAGAAGCCTCCGATGGGCTCTCATGGCCCAGGAGCAGCACCACGCTCGAAGCAGCCCAAGCGTAGCAACATTACAAACGTCGCCTGCCAGCCGTGCCGGCAACGAAAGCAAAAGGTGAGTTCCTCCCGTCCCAAGAGCTCAATGGCCGCGTGCTAACTTCCTGCCCCAATTAATAGTGTAACGGCACGCGTCCGGTTTGTGCAGCTTGCTCCTTTAGAAACCGCTCCGATTGCGTTTACGACATAACCGGGGACCAGAGGCGGTCGGTGGTCATGAGGCAACGTATTAAAGACCTAGAGACGCAGGAACGAGACTTGAAGGATATAATTACCGCCATCGGCTCGGCCCAAAACGGGGATGTTGCCGTTGGAATAGCACAACAGCTAGCCGACGACGGCTTTCAATGCGTCAGAGGACTTGCGTCTGATATACGAGCCGACAACGCCGCCAGACGCGCCCCCAGGATTGCCGTAGACGCAAAGCAAGAGACGGCGAGCCTATCAACGCCGAGCCTATCGATGCCTGTCGATGTGTCCGATAGTTCCACTTTCGAGACAACTATGGAGAGCGCTAAGCCCAAAAGTCCTTGCCAGGCTGTTCTGCCGTCGTGGCAGATGGAGATACCGTTCATGGAGATAATGGATGATGTGGGCCTTATACAACAAGAGTATGAGAATACTATATTTGAGGTAAGTATATGAGCCCAAATGAGGGGAACGGCATTTAGACGTTATTTTGTAGGCCATCAATCCAGGTAGGACCAACTGTAACCGTTTTCCGCGTTTGCGTGGCGTCGAAAGGTACGGGAGGTGCTACGGTTGCGTGAAGAAATCTAAGGATATTGTCAATCTTCTCGCTGCCCGGCCCTGTCGCAACGATCGGTAATATAGGGAATACCTTTCGCTCCTTCACACTGCGGGTTCGCTGTTACAGGTGGCCCTCTTAAAATTAATGTCGGCTTTACCACGCTTTAGGATGAGATTCCATTAGCAGGTATCCCAGAGTAACAATATGCCGTTCCCGTCTTCCACGTTTTCCTTGCTCTTACCCACTAAAACATACTACTTAGATGCCTGAGTTCTCCTGGTCGTCCGACGATCCAATCGAGTTTGCGATGAATCCGGCGCAGTTTAGTCATGATGAGTTTGAGTAAGTAACCAACCGTGCCGCCAACAATGACTAACATATGTTAGTATCGAAATTGCTGATCCAATGAACACGGAGCTTCCTGAACCAATCCCGGAGCGCTAGGACTGCCGTAATCCTCTAAGCATACCATCGGCGACATGCGGTGGATCGCACGAAAGGCACGAAGGGAGCCGAGTGAATGATACATTATCGTACAAGCAGGAGAACGAAAGAGTCAGTAAGCGTATAAGTTCATTAGCTACCGTGCGATAGCATCTTCTGAGGCTCAATGGGGCTAGACTAGACGTTAGGAGTAGTCGTTAATGGATATTTAACAGTCTTACCCAGAGCGACGTCAGCTTTATAGCCAGTAGGCAGAGCCGGAAGGTAAGTGACGTACGATGCTTCCCTTGGGTTTTACGATACCAGCCTTGATGAGTAGCTAATCGGGGTTGCTAGAGACAGTACACTCTTACGGGAAGGCGGGCCTTTCGGAATCTGAGTAGGGAAGGCTTAGCGCTGCGTACAGAGCCGGGACAATACTAAGTGTTATAAGGATGGCGGAGCGTTCGACACCCAAGTAAAGGAAACGACAGGAGCGAACAGTTTTTATACGCATAATTTGTAGCAGCTGATTTAAGACGTCACAATGACCGCTTAGCGAACCTGCTACGGACTAAAAGCAGAGGCGGTGGATGTACCCACCGAGCGCGCCGTCCGTCCCCGAAGAATACTACTGCGCCCTTCTGCGCCCTTCTGCGCTACGCCGCATACCTTTACCGAGCCTATGGTAACTTGAAATATCACAAATTGTCTACTGTAGCCAATCTAGTATTCAATGCGCCCTTAATGCATTGTATCTAGCCACCCCTATCTGAGTATCGGCGAGGTTTATGCGCGGAGAAGGTTCCGACCCCTAGCTGCAAAACCTCCTGAAAACCTGTTTCTATCGTATCTATAACAGGATACCTTTCCTCGGTCCTATCTAGCTCTCGTACTGGCGCTTTAAATGTCTGACCTCCAATTTAAAGGTGGCGCTCTTCCCTCTTTCCCTCACCCACCCCAGTCGACCTCGAGGGTCTTATCTTATGCTATTCCAGAGTCCAATATACCAGCCGTAGTTGTTCTCTTCACATCAAGGCCATCAACCAGTGGTTAGGTTTATGTCAACCAGTCGTCCCTCATTCATCAGGCATCATTCGTTGGGCATCACAGTTTCGAGAATCCTCTATGGATATGGAAGGCATCGTTATGCCAAACACCCTCGGTATAATGCATCCTCGGATATCTATATTTCCTTGGCTATGTTGCTTGAAGTTATGTATATTAAAGACACTATTTTATGACTCTTAGAGAGATAGGCAGAAATTCAGACTCTTTTCTGACCTCACTTGATAACGAGACCAAGGGGTCTCACCTGATTTTCGACAGATAGTGTATGGGCTTTGGATGAAGCAGGATCTCAATGTGGCTTAATGTAGAATTAGCGTTATGGTCCCTATAGCCCGCAGGGGCCGATGGGGTGTATGAATTATCGTTATGTCGAACTGAGGGTGGGCCTCAGGCCCTGAACTGTGTGAGGCCAGAAGAAAGAACTGAATTTCTGACTATGTACTTCTGTCTGTCCGTCGAAAGAAAGAGAACGAGTGTCTTAAATGCATGAATCTGAACTGATATAACCGAAGAATTGAGAGTATCTGAGGATGTGATACCCGAGGGTATTGGGCATGAATGGTGGCAGAGTGATGCTCTCCTCTTCTCCGGTAGAACATTCGAGAGAGTGAAGTGCCTGAGGAATTGAACGAAAAGTGCTGCCTGAGAAATAAGGGGATTCTGGTTGGCACATTATTACTACTAAAAGCATCTGGAACCACAGGGGCGAGGGACAGGTCCACCATGGAGTTTATGTCGCAAGGTTTTAGCGCCGAGAACAGTATTTGTGGACAAGGCCGATGAATCAGCCTTCAAAGATCTTGATAAACCTGAAATTTTCGATCGTGAAGGAGAAAACCTGAACGAGGTGACGTCTGGCGCCCCGTAGATCGGGAACTACGGAGTAAACTGCGAGAGTTACGGCGAGCGCTCTGTGGTTGTCAGGCGGATCCTGGGGCTTCCAGCTTCCATGGCATGCCATATCTGCCCAAAGCAGCCGTTTTTCTGTACATCAAGAGCAGGTCCCGGCTCTTACACCCACCAATGAGTGACGGTGGCACGGTACAGCCCACGGGTAAGGGCAATAACCAAGAGCTCACGCCCAACTCGAAAATTGATGCGACAAGCTCCCCAACTCCACCAGCACTTGGCGCATCAACCCGAATAAAATTTCCTGGATAGCAGAGAATATTCGGCGAGGCTCAATCTCTAGCGCATACGTCCTAAAACCTTCGCCCTTGAGCTAATTGGTGAAGAAAGCATCAGAGTTGTTGTAAAACTTCTCCGGGTGGCCCTTGGAACGGTCCGAGTCTAGGAAGGAACGAAACTGCTACGCAGACTGCACGGCGAGTACTTTTTGCAGACAATTAGGATAGCCGCTTACGTTAGCGTCTCGTCGCCTACGAAGGCACAAACGAGTATGCTGTCGGAGGGAGGCACACAAGTCAGACACACGCTGCCTAGACCGCTCTCCACACAGAGCTACTCCAAACATCCATAATGCCGAACTCCGTCCCGACCAAGCAGCAAAATTTCCCAGCAACAGTATTCGTCGCTTCTACCGACGCCGTGTCGGTACCGCCTCTGCGCTACGCCGACCCAGCTGCCACGACTCGACATCGGGGCTCAATCCACGGCAAGCGCCACGGCAAGCGCAGCATCATTACGCCCGTCGCATGTCAGCTATGCCAGCGCCGGAAGCACAAGGCAAGCTCCTAGAGACCCCTTTAACGCTTGTCTGTCCGTAACTCACGTCTTATAGTGCGATGGGATGCGTCCTGTCTGTTCCCCGTGCCAGGCTAGGATGCAGACCGACTGTATCTACGATGCCGCCGGCGACCAGAGACGTACATCCTCCCTGAAGGCTCGCATCCAGGATCTGTCACGGCAAGTCGAAGACCTCAAGGATATCATTGTAGGTATATCCGTCACCGAGGACCGTGATGCAGCCATCGCCACTGCGTGCCAGCTGGCCACCAATAACTTCCAGCACGCAGCCGCTGTTGCTGACGTCCTCCGGATCGAGCATGGAGGGACAACGGAATGCTTAAGGAGGAAGTCAGGCCAGCATCATGAACAGTGGGACCGTTCTCGACGTACAAGTGAAGCCATGGCACCTGGAACAGCGGCCTCGTACACGTCTTCGTCTAGCAAAGTCACTACCGACGGTGCGGACCTCGATGGAAGTGGGGCTATATCTTTCTCGCCTTGGTTATTCGACGGACAAGCGGAGGTGCTGGGGCTCACGCAAACAAATTTCTTGGAAACGGATCCGATAGAGGTAAGATTTTCCCGGTTCCTATTTGCTGTCCAGACACGAATACGTCCCTTAGCAGACCTCTAGAGCAACTAAAGCATTGCCCAAGTAGTTTTACTAGAGATGTCCTTCAATATAGCTCCTTTACTGTTGGAGCCTCCTCTTAATTCAGCTGTGCTAACACCATTGATCCAGCTGCCTGGTTCCATCTGGCCGTCCGATGATCAAACAAACCCTTCATCATCGACAATGCCTATTGTAGGACTAGGAGTCTGGGAGGAAGAGATTGAACAACCCCAGTCTGCATACCCAAATCCACCACATACTCTGTCCCCTAAAGACACCCTTCCTAACACATGTGTAGAAATGATCTAGGACACGGTATTGCCTGAGAGGCATTGAGCACGGCGCTTCCCGATCCGTAGGCTGGCTCTTTCGAGTTTGCGCTTCTGCATCCGATCAACATCCGGCATTATGGAGTCGATATTTGTCGAACGGTGCGAGAAAAGAAGACGCCGCTGATTTTCTGATGGAATTCATGCCAGATCGGTCTGAATTGATGAATAAATGTCTTTTGACTGCCTGCAGTCGTTCTGCCGTAATCGCAAATGCCGCTGTTGCCTGGACGGCTTTAATATCAGCTTTCCATCTTTCTTGTCGTTCATCCAAGTACATCCCGTCTGGCGGCCTCGTTCCTGACCATCCTCCGAGCATCTATGTGTCAACCACATTAGCCCACAATCATGTGTTTACTTCCTTGTTCCATACACGTTTTACTACTTACCTTGTTACTACACCATACACCTACCCCTGCACAAGTCATTTACCCTAGTTATGCGTATTTCCGTAAATCCGATCAATACACCTACATAGCACGATTCTGTAGCAACAATAAGAAAACCAGCGGCGTATTCTCTTCGCGCACCGTTCGACAGAAGACTATGGTATCCTTATCTGCAAGCCCTGCGCCTACGCTATCTCCCCCTCGCACCTGACCGGCTACCTCGCCAGAAAGCACGATGAAGTCGTCCGCCGCGAAAACAAGTATTTATCTAGCGGAAAGAAGCCTCTCAAGGCTTCCCGGGCTATTTCTAACTACCTACTCGGGAAATACGACGTTCTTAACCCCCGCCACGTTACCCTACCTACTCCGCCTTTAAGCTCCGCTCTAATCCCGTATCTTAAGTTTGTCCTTGGCCTCTAATATGCTCGGTATCCGCGTATAGTCCGCCGATCTATAAACATGCGGAAATAGCTATTAATTTATTTCAATACCTACCGTACAACCCCGTAGCCTACGGCCGCGCGTAGACGTATCGTAGATCCACGTAAGGACGACGAGGCTCCTAATTTTCCTAAGATATTCTACCAACGCTTCTTTTTAGCTGGTCCCTAGAGCTGCTATAGTTCTTAGCTCGGCCTGGGAGGCCATCTGTAGCGAATCATATTATTATATACTAGTCCATCTGTAATTAGCGTGGAAGTGGAGTATATCGGGTGCCTCCCGATCCTCCCTCTCTATACCATGCTAAGCATCTTACTCCTTTGTAAGATTATCTACTTTGCTATAGCTTTCGTGTGGCTAGCGGAATCGACGGTGTGCATGCACTTCGTTTACGGATTTCTTGAGATACGCCCTGCGCTACGGTTTCCGTATTAGCTCTGATGCCCGCACGTCACGTAACGCCTCCCATGCGCGGCTCCACGGGCGTGATCATGTTAAAGTGCTGTCCGGCTACGCGGACCAGATGGAGGACGGGCTCAGCTATCCCCGGACGGGGTAGATTTTGGTTGCGGAGTCCTCGTCCAGGGGCAGCTGCACGGTTAGCGTGAAGGGACCACGAGAACGCGGCGTAGTGTGTTAATGGAGGCGTAGAAATGAAACTGGCTTATTGTGGCGGCGGTCCTGATGCTCGGGATCTGGCTTCAGGCGATGAGCAGTGTAGGGTGTAGAATGTAGTAGTGGTCTTCGGATGCCAAGGCAAGATCGAGAGGTGGTCACTCACGCACCAACCCTCAGGCTTATTGTTGGAACATGGCCATGCGAACCTCGAGATGTGTTGAGCGTTCGAAGTTGTCCTACCTGAATGAGTGAAGCTGGTCGTGTATACTCAGTGTATGACCGGGGCAGTTGAAACGATTGAATAGATCGGGTAACATATTGATCACTAACTTGTTATCCAACTCCGGACGTCGCCGCTACTGAAGTGACGCACACATACACGGACGCAACTGCTTGACGGACACGAGTTTGCGGAGCACCAAGCGGAGCACGTTTGAGAGGTAATCGACCAGTTATAAAGTGGAATGGGGTTTGCATCTTATTGATATACTAACATCCTGTGGTCAGATACGTGAGAGGCTCAAATCCCATGGGTTACTCAGAATCAATGAACGAGACAGCCATGCGCAAGTCATTTTTGATGCGGTCCTCCACATACTCTAGCTCCTCGGTAATATGGTCTTGTATCTCGCACTTCATATCGAGGACCTGGTCGTCGATCCTAGCGTCGATCAAGTAACTTACCTCATCCTTGGCATCTTCGACGAGGTCCCACGTGTCCGCCTCCAACTTGTCAAACCGTTCATTCGCCTCGTCTCTTAGGTTTTTCGAGCTGCTCAGTGAGGTCTTCTTTCGCGTCACTGTTTTTGGTCACCTCTTCTCTTAAGCGCTCGTAGCGCTCGGCCTCCTCTTCTCTGGACCGGTCGTTCCGGTCCTTCGCACCGTCTTCCAACCGGGAGACCTGTTGACATAGCTGAGCGAAGCGTCGAAGTATCTTAGCGTTGTTCTCATTTGAAGCCGCTTCAATGCGGGCTTGAATGCGCTCTTCCATCTGCGATACTTGCTTCTCTATTTCCTTTCTTACCTCCCGTAGAAGGTACTCGTGTGTTTGAATCATTTCATCCTTGCCACGAGGCACGACTTCGCTGTGTTCTCCGGCACGGGCGGGTTCATCACTGGTAGATTCTTTGCGCGCTCGCTTCAGCGGCGGCGCTTCATCTGTACCAAGATAAGTTCAGGCAAACAAGCTATAGCACATACTACAAGGTGTAGAACGCAGCCTTACCGTGAGATCCGGCGGGTGGAGGCGTCGGAGCGAGTTCGTCGTACGAGGGTGGGCTATCAGGCGGCCTTGCTAGACTGTTCAGGCGACCGGCTTCGAACAAACGAGCTCCATGCCCGTTGTAGAGACGTGACAGGCTCAAATCACTGACCATGAGCTTGAGGCCACTGGCGGCCGAGGCGCTGAGAGCATGCAGGGTCTTCGTAGACGCGTTGGTAGCAGGCAGGTACAGGTCAAATAGAGTCGAGGCGGCTAAGGACTGGGCAAGCTCGAGGGCTCCGGCACTGGATACTGACGAAGGCGCGAAGCTTCGGAGACTTGGGAGCAGCAGAGCACTTGGCTGTGTCAACCGCACGCGGAGACGTACGATATCCCCGTCGCTAGAGCACTTTTGCTGCTGTACCAGTACGCTCCGAACAGTAGTCGGAAGACCCTCGGTTGTGTTATGGCCATCGGGCTGGAGAATTTCGAGGGATTCGATGCGTTCAGGGTACGTGATGATGAAGGCGTTCGTCTTCCTCGGGAGTTCCTTGAATCCGACGGGCACGCGTAGCTTGATGGATGCAAGCGCTTTGGAAATATCGAGACAGACGTGGAGAGCGAGCTGGCAGGCTGCATTGGGATGCTTATGCCCGAGAATCCGCACGGCGTCGTCCTGGTCGTGCCAGTGGGCCACGCTAGGGGCAAAGTGGATCGTGTGCTCGCCGCCTCCTTCGGGGTTGGCCATCGTCGCCACTAGTCGGAAGGCAGTCAGCTGGACAGCAGAGCGCGCAAATGGTGGGGAGCATGCGGCAGGGGTGTAAAAGAGAAACCCTGAGCTGCATCAGCAGTCGAACCCACCCACCCAGGCTTTTCTTGTTCGAGCAGCCTTGACTCAGTCCAATGGTTCGCGTTGTGACCGAGGCTGGACAACAGGGCTGGGATCGCGGTCGGCAGCCGACAGTTTGGCCTGTACAGCCCCTGGCAGACCCTCAGCATTCCTTGCGGAGCTTGAGAGCACGAAGCATGGCCTGCTCGCGAATAGCGAGCCCTGTGCAGAAGCCTTCGGTCGGCGAGCGGATGGCGGGAGCAGCAGTCGCAGCAGCAGCAGCAGCAGCAGCAGCAGCACAGCCGGTGCCGTGGTGGCGGCGATGATGACGATGGTGGATGAACGGGCACCGATGAGCAAGCGGTGGTGATGGACAAGTGGGTGGTGTGGAGAAGCGGAGCGGGTGGCTGGCGTTGACGGGGAACGGGCGATCGACACAATGAGTAAGCAGTGCAGCGACTAATCAAAGGAAGGATGTGCGGACAATCGTTCGTCCAGCGCTGGGCACTCTGCCGCTTTCCTCGCCACCTGCTGCCCTGTATCCGCCGCGACGACCACCTGGCTGCCGACTTCTCAGATGGCAAGGTCCGGTTCGACTTCCACATGAGGATCGCTTTCGTTTGCAGCTGGTCAGCTTCGCTGCTACCAACCCCGACCTCCGCAGCTCGGTCCGCGGCGTGTCCGGCGGCGAGTTGACCACTCTCGAGCTCTCTGTAGCCCGACAGTAGGTTGCACCACCATGGCGCGTCCTCGAAGTCTCGTCTAACCAGCGCCGCCAGAAGCAGTTCGAGCCAGCCTGCGGTTCGCATGAGAACATACGTGCAGCCACTGGGTTTGGTCTGCCGTGCCGGCGACAGGCCCTAGGAAGCATCTATGTTGCTTTAGTAGGAGGCGCTCGTCGAGTAGCACGGCGAGAAACACAGGGATGCCGTTCTTGCCTACGACGAAATGAGTTTCTGATATCTGGCTAACGCGCGTCGCTTCCAGCGCCTCCGTAATGCCGATGGTAACCCCGCATCCTCGTCGACTTCGCCTCGATTGTCCCGGGATGCCTCTGCGTTGTCTCCTTCGCCGTCCCTACTATTACGGAGAGGATCTATGGAGCGAACATGTCTCGTGGCGGAAATGCAAGGCCTCGCTGCCCGAGGAGCTGGGCGATGGCGCGGAATGCAAGTCCCAGAGGCTGGAAGAATACGGCGAAGAAATCGCCTAGTCTCTTCTGCTAATTCTCTAGTCCTGCTAATCCGTAGGAGCAGCTCCTGGTTTGGCTGCGCTGCTCCCCCGAGAACGTCGATAGGATGGCTGCATGCGCCCCGCTCGTGATCCTTAATGCTTGCTGATATGTGGAAACAACGTCGGTCTGGGTGAGCGTTGCTGTGTGTATAGATTCTGCGCCGCCGTCTGGGTTCTACGACCTCACTCTGGAGAATCCCTGGAGCCCAAGCCCGAGCCCCAGTTTACACCTAAGCCTGCAACGAAGGAGCGAGGGAAGCTTGAAGTGTCCAAGGATAAGCTATAGGAACCAATGGAACCTCCAGAACGCCCCTGTAAAGAAAATCGAAAGGTACCAGCACTCAAGAAGCCTCCGCCACTACGGCGTGATCCAAACGCCAGAGCTACGGCGGAGAATTCTACGACCTGCACAATGACCTCCCGCGGCTCTGGAGTCAAGGCGACGGCCCGTCGACGCCTGAGACTACGTCTGACATTTTTGCCATGCCTAGCCTGTCTGCCGTGATCTTAGCCATCCCACTATCTCTTCTGCCTTCACTACCGCTAGACTTCCATCTACGTACCGACCGCGCGGATACCGCCCTTGTCGGGTTGATACGCGGGCATGGCACTCGTCAGCGACGACCGCCTGCTACAACTCTCCAGCGCCGGGTACAATATCTCGCTCGCCACGGCCGTCCCATGCCCTACTGTTTCTCACCGTTGTCTTAGCTAGAATCGACAAGGCCGTTGCCTGGCTAAATGACTGTCCCACGTCTACCGCCGCCGGGCTCGACTGCTTCCATTGATACCAGCACCAATCCCACTTGCTTCCGCGCCTCGTCTTAATGCGGCCGTTTGGGGAGAGTGGCGGTAGAGGAAAAGACCAATCCTTATCTCTTACCCCAAACCGGTTATATGGGACGTCGAAGGAATCTCTTACTTGCCTGCCCATGGTGAACCATTGTAATTTATATAATCTATCCTCTAAGGTAGCTTTGTTAGAAAAGGTAAGTCAGCTCGCCCTTTATCTGCCCGGTCAGTCTGTCCTTAATGAAGCCCCGCCTCGTCGTCGAGTAATGCAATGCGGAATTCAGACTTGTTGCTATCCTGATGGTTGTACCCAGAAGATGATGCACTACAGACTCTGATTACCGACCTTTAACTAGCACGTTCTTCTGCTAGAGCTCGATAGCGTAGAGACTTACTTTTACTCTATCGTTTAGAATATTTGACCTGCTTATAATATGCGTCCCGCGCGTTGGAGCGCTTTACTGTCTACTGTTACGGCACAGCCTTTGAAGACGCAGAAAGGTGAGGGGCTCTCGAAGGAACCCCGCAAGAAAAAGCATCACCACGTGATTAGTGCACGTGATGATCTGCCCAAGACCCACATGTCGCCCTCACGAGCCGGGCGACATAAAGCAACCGTCGCCCATTGTAGCCCGGCTACATGGAGCAACACCAGATTGTCATAGCTTTCCTACAGTATATAAGCACACTCACTTAGCTAGATACTTGACCTTTCGTGGTCAACTTCGATAATCAATCTACATCATTGATTAGTAACACGGCCTTCGCACGCAGTGCTCAGATACGTGTATTCATCACTTCGTTCTCTCTCCCCTCTCTTGTACCCACTCAAGGTAAACCCCAACACGGCTTACCACCCTCTTTGGTGTTTGGATCCTTAGAGGTAGAGGCCCGCCGTTACATCTACCGCTTTCCGAGATCGGGCCACTCCTGACCGATAGCTTGCCGCAGACCCATACCGCTAGCAACCTGTCTACTCGGCCTCAACCAAAAACTCGCTCTTATCGCATTTACTCACCTTGCCACCCGGCCCGGCTCCGAAGCCACAATGGGTAGACTGTATCGAACACTTGTAGCAGTGGTCGTACTACGTGCGTGCGTGCCTGGCCATCTCTCAGTGCACGCCCGCACCAGACGATCCCAGCTTGCGGTCTAACTTAACATTCTTGCATATACATCTAGGTGCTCTACGACGGATAGCTATGCGTGTGTGGCTTGCAGGGACAATGTCGCGCCCCGTTGGCGGCTCTAGTGTGCCCGTTGAAGCTCACGAACTTGTGGGACTTACTTTCTTTTTTTTTGTTGTCTCCCTACATCGAGCGCGCGCGCTCAATGGATCGCTGATCTGCTGATAGCATCAAAGGCCAGCGTACGTGCCGAGGATTCTGGGTTGCTTACACTGGGAGGGCACTACTTATCCGAACGGGTTCTTCTCTCTTATCCTTCCTGGACGCCGTCTGAACTGTTACTAAGTGACTCAGTAACCGGCCGTCGCACACCCTCAGGTTAGTTAAAGGATTTTCCTGCGCTGTTATTATGCCCGACAGGCTTCCTGGTCGACAGCGAAGTTGCGGGTTCCGCGTATCTTGGTTTCTAGGACTGAGCTTAGCGAAGCCATCGGCAACCTCACCGATAATATCGGGACTGGCAGTTTCAGCAACAACGGTGAGGGTGCCCGAGCAAGCGCGGCCGTATGTCTCAGCCCCGCTTTAGAATGGGAAGCTTATCGACTGCTTAGAGTTTCTTCTGTTGGATGTCAACGCCGTGCTCTCCGTACCGCTCTAGGTCTATACTCGGATGGAAGCTGGCAACGCTATATCGTACAGAAGTCTTTCCGATAATGATGTCTCTCAGCCTTGCCTCCGCCGTCCTTCGCCACGCCTCCATAAAAATGTTGAAAATATTCTTAATGTCTGATACCTATTCTCTCTCATAATGACGCTTCCTCGTAGCCGCGTCTCCAGCTGGCACGGTGGGCAGGCAAAGAGGTGCTAGAAGCGGCCCGGCAACGACAAGCGGCGCCGCACGCAGCTTACTATCACCGCACCGTACGAGCCCGAGCGCGGGAAGGACCGCCCACCACCTCGCCGCCACGCTCCCTTTCCCAGATGCGCAGAGTCAGATGTGTATCCACGCCGACTACCAGACGCACGTAAGCCCCTCTCCCTCTAGCCAGCCCGGCGCCCTACAACGACTCACTCTCTCGCGCACAGTCTTCCTCTGGCACTCCGCTCGGACCCCGCACAGCCGTGTAAGATTACTGCCACCTTTCAGGCCTCGCCTCCCGCCGCAGCTACTATGCCGAGCTCGAACGCCTCGTCGTCGTCGCCGACATCGACACGGCCCGACTTAGGCAATCCTCCCTGTCTACCATCCCGTACGCCTCTGCCGCTCCACTGCTTCCGCCTCGACGACGACAGGGACACATACTCGGACCCGCACCCGGGCGGAGCTGCGCGCGCGCGGCTGGACGAGGAGATGCCAGAGCAGGCAGACGGCAAGGGCGAGGGCGTTGATGGACTGAGAGCCAGCCGGCCACAGGCCCGACTGCGCGGGCGCGGCACGGCAGGACGGTCAAGGCCGGCACGCGGTATTCTTCCCCCCTTCCCATCAACCACCAACGACGGCAGCGATCGCAGTCCAAGACGAGGTGGGACAGCACCCAGTGCACGGTGGGGAGGACAAGTGCCGGCCGTTTTCGCGCCTCTGAATTACCTGTTGCGGTCAGCGTCGGCTATACCACTCCGACCGTCTGGTGCGCTGCTTCTTCTTCGTCGTCGCCGTGGCCATCTGCTCGGGCCTTGACCCCGCTCCACAGGATGCAGCGCACCACCGGACCGTCGGCGTCTGTCCTCTCCGGGCGCGGACAGACGAAGCAACGGGTCCGCCCTGCCCCCGTATCCGAATCAGCCATCCGCATCTCGACCGAGGCGTGCCGCGGAGGTGTACGGACGGAAGAGTCGCGGCATGACGGCGCGCTCGGCACCGACGCGGAGGTGCTCGGGAGGTGCTGGGGTATTCGGGCGAGCGGAGCGCGGGCGACGCAACTCAGCGCGAGGGGGTGCGTGTTCTGGGCGCCGCGGCGGAGAGACGAGTTTCTCTGCCTGGGTCCTCGCGCGCATCGCGGTAGCGGGGGTGTTTAACGCGGCGAGACTACTGCGAGGGAGATCAGGAAGTCTGTGGAAGGTAGCGGTCGCGGGGGATGCGGCTTGCTGTTCAACGTTCTACGGCTGGGGTTCTGTACTCTCCTCTGAGACAACTTCGAGGCTTTTGGTTCATGATTGCGTCTGTACTCGAGAGGCTTAGCAGAGCAGAAGGGTCGGCGAAGGAGATGTGCGCAAGTTTAATGCCTAATAGGGTGGTGTTGAAATGTGAACGTGTTGTTAAATTGTGGTATGGGCTGCTAGAATGTGGTACGAGTTGTGAGCGGGTGTCGAAATATAAAAATTACGTTTAAACGAAGGTTGTGCCAGACTCCGCAGTAGGTACATCTTCTAATTACACCCCGTTCGTTTATCCGGCGCGGTGGATCGTGCTCTATGCTTCCTCAGAGGCACGTAGGCGGAGGATAACTGTTACATGTGCCCAGTTCACGGCGCTGGATCTCGGAAACCTAGGCGCGCCTACTTGTGCGGGAGGACATCGCGTGTAGGCTGCTGATGGCGGCTGTCAACGACAGTCAAGACTATCATCTATAGAGATAAATTCATTTTCTTCCCGATATAGCTCCCTTTCGGGTCCATGCGGGGTAGGCTATCTGCACTATTTTACACGAGGGGGAAAACCCGATCTCATAGGTGGAAAACCCCTCCTTTCTTCTTGGGTTGGTTGCCTCTACTTATTCCGTTTTTCCTGCTTACCGGTAGAAGCTACTATAGCAGCCCTACATTCGCTAGGTGTTAACCTCAGCTCTCTCTTTCTCCCATGCCCTGGTGCTGGTCCTCCTGGCCAAGATCCTGGTTCTCCTGGTGGTTCTCCTGGTGGACCTCCTTGGCCTCCTGGTCCATCTCTCTTGCCAGACTGAACTGGTTTAGCAGCCCTAGGTGCAGAAACCACTTTGTTGCTGCTTGGGCCCCTTTCTTTGTTGATAGGAGGGTGTGGTAGTCTGTAGTTTCTGCCAGTTGTAGCATCTGTGCTCTGCCTTCTTGGAAGTGGGGGCAGAATAAGAGGATGTGCTTTGGTGTTTGCTTGTGCCAGCCACATGGGCAGGCTGGACTGGGGTGGCCTAGTACCTTACGCCTGGAGAGAAAGTCTTCAAGACCAATGTGTTCAGTGCGCAGCTGGGTGAGGAGAGTGCTTTGTGGTTTGGTGAGTTCGCTGTGGAGCTGCCTGATTTTTGGATTCCAGGATGCGCCCTGGGCCACTGGCTTGTTTCTCCTCTCCTGTGTAGTTTGCTTTGTCCACCTCTCCTTCCACAGCTCTCTGATTGCCATGCGAAGCCTGGTTCGCTCTGGATATTTTTGACTTGCAGGGGGGCAGCTGCTGAGGAGGGAGTCCAGTCTCCTCCCTAGCAGTGTTCTCCTAGCTGGGCCAGAGGCTCCCTTGGCATTCAGTGTGGCCCTAGCAATTATCTTGATGTCCCTGCATGTGTTCTCAACCACTGTAGCTACTGGTCCCTTTTTGCTTCTGATTGTCTGTGCTAGTGTAAGCTCGTCCATGTGGAGTGAGAGGGGGGCAATCCCAGCCTCATGCTCTAGTGTTTGGATGGGTGTTGACTTGTATGCTCCAGAGATGGCACGTAGGCATTGGCTTTGAATTTTTTCCAGGGGTTTGGCTGCTGTCTTTCTTGCTCCTGGGGTCCCTTCTGGGGTGTGCCACACCCCACAGCCATAGGTGAGAACTGGTCTTACTACTGCAGTGTAGATGTGGCGTGCCTTTGTAAAGGAGGCTCCCCAGGTAGATGCTGCAAGTCTGGAGAGAGAAGTGCATTGCCTTGTTGCCTTGGCATTGGTCTCCCTGATGTGGGGTCCCCACCTGAGCTTGCTGTCTACATGGATGCCCAGGATCTTAATCTGTGGCTCAGGGTTGCCCCCAAAGCCAGGGATTTGAATCCTGGCCTTCATGTTGAATCTTTGTGGCCTTCTGGTGAAGTGAATGAGGTGGTACTTGTCTGGGGAGAATGCAGAGCCATGGGTGGCTGCCCATTGCTCACAAGTATTGTTGGCCTCCTCTAATGCTCTGCAGTTTTGTTCTGTTGACCTGCTAAAGGTAAGGATGTTGGTGTCATCTATAAAGCCTAAGGGGAAGGTGCTTCCCCTTTTGAGCTTTGTAAGGAGGTTGGAAGCAAAGTAGAGGTAGAGGATTGGTGAGAGTGAGGATCCCTGGGGGATCCCAGTGAGGGTTGGGATCTGTGGGCTGATGTAGCCACCAAAGGAGAGCTGCGTGGACCTGTCCTGCAGGAAGGAGTGTGTGAATCTTTCTACCCAGCTTGGTAGCCTTGCTGCTTTCATGTTGTGGAGGAGCCTCTTATGGGAGACATGGTTATAGGCTCCTGAGATGTCCAAGCTAAGCACTGAGGCTACAAGGCCTGGGTCCTGTGCCCAGACAGTGTATATCTGTTCAGTAAGGAGTTCAAGAGTTGTAGCTGCTGATCTGTTCCTTCTAGCTCCCATCTGGAAGTCTGGAAGTAAGCTGTAGGTCTCGGTTGCCTGTGAGATTCTATCTGCTACAATCCTTTCAAGCAGTTTCCCCAGCGTGTTAATTAGTGCAATTGGTCTGAAGGATTTGGCCTTGGTGTAGTCATCCCTTTGTGGCTTTCTGAGTACTACAGTGATGGAGCACTTGAACTGTCTGGGGTGATAGGAGAGCACTAGACACTGTTGGAACAACCTTGTAATGGGTTTGCTGAGTGTCTGGGCGCACTGCTGTAGGATCCTGTTGATGATCCTGTCTGGCCCAGGGGCTTTATCTGGGGAGAGCCTCTTGATGGTGTGGAGGACCTGCTCCTCAGTGAGGTCCTGTGGTATTTCTACTGGTGCTGGATATATAAACCCAGCCAGGTCTGAGAGGCTAGCATCCTTTGGAGTAGGGAAAAACTGGTTCCTGATGATTTCTGTCTTAGACAGGGTGTCATAGTGTAGCTGCCCATCTGGGTCCCTTAGGGGGGGGAACTGGGGTGGAGCTGGTGGCTCTAGTGCCCTTGTTCTTGCCCACTTTGACAGCTTCCAGACTGTACTTGAATCTGAGGTGATTTTAGCTACTGTTGTACGCCATGCCTTTGTCCTATCCTTTCTGATTTGCCTCTTTTTACTGTTGGCTGTGGCCTGGTAGGCAATCCAGTCCTCCTCTCTTCCTGTAGCAGTCCACTTCCTCCTAGCAGCTCTGGCTTGTTGAACCAGTATGGAGCTTTCCTTTGTCCACTGCATGGAGGCCCAGGGTGAGGGCCTTGCAGTAGGGATGGTATCTTGGATTGTGTCTTGGATGATCTTCTGGAGCTGCTCAGTGAAGTGGTTCAGGTCCTCTGCTGTTGCCAATGGGAGGCCCTCTAGGCCTTGGATCCTGAGCTGGAGTGTCCTATTAACCTTTTCCCAGTCTGCTTTCTTCCACTGGGGTCTAGGAGGTGGTTGGGTTACCAGGGTGGGGGAGGTGTCAAATGTGGTGAGGATGGGTAGGTGGTCAGAGGAGGATTCAAGCTCTAGGGGGATTCCACAGTATAGGATTCTCTCTTCCAGCCAGTGAGAGGTAAAGATAAGGTCTAAGGTGCTTTCACTGTTTTTGGTTCTTCTAGTGATGGTTCCCCTAGGTAGCGCAAGGTTGAGGTTGGCTGTTGTAGCTATCTCAATCAGACTGTCTGCAAGGCTGTGGTGTGTGGGGGAGGTAATGCCTCCCCAGAGGGGGTGATGCAGGTTGAAGTCCCCAAGGAGGATATGTTCTCCTTGCCTGCTAAGGGCTCCTGGAAGGAGGGAGAGTGTTTCTAGAGAGGTGCTGGTGTGGGAGAGTGGTACTGGGTTGTAGCAGTTGTGTATGTGGATGCTACGTGACTCAGTGATGATAGTAAGGGTAATAAGGTCCGGGGAGTGTATAGTTTCCTGCCATGATTCTGGAGCCAGGGCCTTGCTTATAAGGAAGCAGGTTCTCGCCTCACCCTCCTGGGGGAAGACTGTGTGATAAGCTGGGTGTCTTGCTGTGGTTTTGACCTTTGGGTTCCTCCAGGGTTCCTGAAGGGCTAGGATGTGGTGGGTCTTTGGGTCTAGCTCCTTAAAGAGGGGAAGCATGACTTTATCCTTGCTCTTGTTTACATTGTACTGCAGGATGGAGAGTTTGTTTGTCTCCATCATTGGGTCTCATTCATTACTGTGTCAGGCTGCGTGGGGTTGGGTGTGCTGTCTTGCGTAGTAGGGATGGTTTCCCCAGGGTTTCCTCCATCCGCATATTGGGAGCTGCGCAATCCAAAGCTGGTGAAAGTTAGCTGACCAGGTGGAGGGGGTCTGCTAAGGTCCCTTGGCCTGCCTGGGCCTCTCTTAGGCTCCTCCTCCCTTAGTCTCTTTCTGGACTTTGCAAGGGTCCAGCCTTCCTGTACTTGCTGTTGAGAAGCCTGGGGCCTCTCTCTATGTCCTCCTGGGTTTGCAAGCCGGGCCTGAGTAGCCCTGGTCTGGTTTGCCTTGCGGGTGGGGCAGGAGTTACTCCATGCAGTGTGCTTTTGGTTGCAGTTAGCACACTGGGTTTCCTCCTTGGTACAATCTCTAGTGTTGTGGCTGCTAGCACACTGACCACACCTCGGCTCCTTCCTGCAATGCGTTGCTATGTGTCCATAGGCCTGGCAGTTATAGCACTGGGTGACTGTAAATGCGGGGCTGTAAAACTCTGCAGTGTGGAGGGAGAAGTTGCAGAGCACTCCCTTTTCGATAAGCTGGTTAGCTGCCTCTGGGTTAGTAGTACTGAGGATTACTGCTGAATGTGTCTTCCCTTCAGGGATCTTCTTCTTCAACCAGGCCAGCTTGGCAATCTGAAGGTTGGGGTGCAGTGACCTATTCTGCTCCTGGAGGGTGCTGGCAGCCTGTGGCTCAGCAGGATCGATTCCCTTGAGGGGGACATTGTGTACCAGGACTGAGTACAGCTGCTGATTTGGTCGGATCTCCTGGCCCAGCCCAGCTGTCCACTCCTGGTCTCTGAGTAGGTCTGCCCTGGTTTGTGCATCAGGCACAAAGATCCTGATGTCCCCACTGGGGAGTTTCCTTACAGCAAGAACCTTCTTGCAGGCAGGGCTCTTGCCCGCCTGGATTGTCTGGACAATGGCCTGGTTTGAGAGTAGGGCAACAGCCTCTCTAGTAGCTGGTTCGGAGAGATGCAGGGTGAGTTCAGTGGTAATGGGGGGTGTGGAGGCTTTTAAGTATATATCTTAGAGTGTATTTACACCTTTAGGTTAGGGTGCATTCGCACCTTTAGATTAGGGTGGATTCGTACCTTTAGGTTAGGGTGCATTCGCACCTTTAGGTTAGGATACCTTCGAGCCTTTTGGTTAGGATACCTTCGAGCCTTTTGGTTAGGGTGCATTCGCACCTTTTAGGTTAGGGATTCTGTCGAACGGCGCGAGAAAGAATGACACCGCTGTCTTCTTTGATTAATGCTATCGAGTGCTACATAAATATCTGATCGCAAAGGGAACGCGTAAGCAAAAGAGGCTGTGCTAGGTACTAAGAATTGACGCGTACGGGGTGGAGTGATGGTGGTGTAGTGATCAGAAGAGGAATACGAGACACGTGATTGCGGGCCAATGTGGTTGACAGATTCCTATCCGCGCGGCTCTAGTGGCCCTCGGTATTATTAGTCCCCGCGGCTCTCCCTCCCGTGCGAGCCTCCTACCCTTGGGGTTATTCTGCTTATGCGGACTGGGGTTCGTAACAACGTGGCGCACCACACCGCTATTAGGGCACCACACCGCTATTTATCTTTGGTATATTTCCCGCGTTAGAACAACATCCGTTTGACTCCACTACACGTACCGACTTCACGAGCTGCTTTAACAAATGGCGGTCTTTTCGAAATTATGTCCACCAGACGAAGATTCTGTACGTATGAAAGAAATAAAGCTCCACGGCTCCGTTTATACTCCAACTGACTTCCTTCGTCAATAGTGGTCCAATACCGAGGTTAAAAATTACCCTTGCAAAATTTGCAGAAAGATTGCGCGCTGCATTGCACGGGTAGAACAACAAGAACTGTACCTCGGCACTACCTCCGAGTTGACTGATTATGCGCTTTGCAAAGATCACAAGGAGTTCGTCGAGAATGCAATCAAACCAGAATTGCTAAACGAGGCAGTCATACCGAAAGGGCTACACGAACACCCATCATGGTCAATTTCGACAGGTCTGACAGGCATTCACGTGGACTATGCAGCCTTTAACGGCGCCGTGATGCACGAGCTGGAGATCCCAAGCAACAGTGATCTCATCCCCATCCGCGGATCCTGTCAAGAGGCAGAGTCTGCAATTGGCCGAGAGTTGAACGAGCACTGGATCGGATTGGACATCGTTCGGGATTGGTACGAACGCTGCACATGCGAGCATGGTCATCAATGCTCCAGCCAGGCATTCAGCCTACCTGTGTTGGAGTTGCCATGGCTGATCGATACGCACAACCAGTGTCTTGTTCCTGGGTTCTCCGGAGCGCGCTATGTTGCCCTGAGTTACGTGTGGGGGGTGGGAATTAGAGTCTCAACGACGAAAGCTCGTCTCCCGTTGTTCCAGAAAGAAGGCGCATTTACGGACGGACCTACTAACGAACTCCCGCAAACCATCCGCAATGCCATCGAACTGGCTAGGAGCCTTCAGGAGAGGTACCTGTGGATTGACAACTTGTGCATTGTTCAAGACGACGAAGATCATCGCGACCGTCTCATTCAGAACATGTCGTCCATATACCACAACGCGACGCTAACCATCATAGCGGCTGATGGTGATGATGCCAACTGGGGCTTGCGAGGTCTCGCAAGGATTTCACAGGCTCGTGAGATCCATCAGGTGCACGGGCCGGGTGGGAGCCGTTTCCTGCTAAAACCGCAGGGCACACTGGACGAGAGCAAATGGAATACCCGTGGGTGGACATTCCAAGAATATATTTTCTCCCGCCGGCGCCTCATTTTTATCGACGGCACAGTGCGCTGGGAATGCGGCCAGGCCCGATGGCGCGAGGAAGTCTTCCCGGACAGCTCCCTATCCAAGGGAGACTTCATGCAACAGTACGACAATGACCACTCTTCGATACGGACAGCGCACCTCCTTCATCCTCCAGACAGTCACCCAACACAAGTTGCAGCTACCCTTTTGCGCCACTCGCCTGTTCCTGATTTCCAGCAATTTGCCGCTCTTGTCGAAGCGTACAGCATAAGGAACTTGACATTCGACACAGACAGCCTTCCGGCATTCCAAGGTATGCTGTCCGCACTGGAGCCTTTTTTCAAGCCAGGCTTCATCTTCGGTCTACCGATTGCTGCTCTCGACGCAGCTCTCGTTTGGAAACGAGACGAAAGATCTTGGCTAAGGCGGCGATCGAATAACAGCGATCCCAACGTCAGTTCGAACCAAGCGGTTCCTCCCAGCTGGACATGGGCTGGCTGGGCTGGCGAAATATCGCTTCAGCGTGAGCTACGCGACCTGAGTGAGACGATCCCGTTGTTGCACTGGTACGAGTGGACGGGTCGACACGGCGATTCCCCAAGCCCAATCACGCACCAGAGCGAGTGGTTCCGGGGTGAAAGACTATCCTGGGCCACCTTGTATCCAGACGAGTCTTCTCCAATGATTCTGCGGTTCACTGGTCTGAAGTCAAACGAGGACCACTCTACCCATCAAGATTCAGGGGCACATGGAAGGTACCTGTGTGCCCATACGAAACAGGCATTTCTGGATACCGGAGTCGTAGCCACCGCAGTCCCAGGGAGAATAAGATGGTATCGTACTATTGGGGCTGGTAACGGCTCGCTGACGATGGATGACCATGAGGGAATTTCCGAACCCACCAAGAAATATCACGTTGTTGTTATATCGGTAGGGGCGTCTACGTACTCGCAGCGCTCGGATGCTGGGCAATTTGATAGCTACAACGTTCTTTGTGTGGAATGGATAGGCGGGATTGCTTATAGGCGAGGTATTGGGAGTATTAGACGGGATGAATGGGAAACCCTCGGTTGGGAGTGGGTTGATCTGGTTCTTGGTTGATTTTGAGTTGTTTGGTAATGAGATACCTTAAACTGAGCGAATAATGGGGTAAAGCCTTTGGTCGAATGCCCTGAAAGAAGACAATTGCGCTAGGCCTTGAAACGTAGATTGTGAACACAGTCCCCCGATAATATTGCGGCTGTATTTGCAGAGTCTCATCCTAGACTAGGTATATTCCCCGCCTGATTAACGCTGCTATCCGCTGGGTAGCCTCGGTGACATTTAGATAGGGGTAGAGAACCCCACGACATTGTGTATATTGTAACGGCGGGCCTCTGCCTCCAAGGATCCAAACGCCTGAGAGGGTGGTAAGCCGTGTAGGGTTTACCTTGAGTGGGTACAAGGTAGTAGTAGTAGTAGTAGTATTCATACACCCCGTCGGCCTCCGCGGGCCATAGGGACAATATCGCTAAATCTGCGCTAAACTACATTGGGATCCCGGTTCATCCAAGGCCCACACACTGAATAGAAGTCGCTATCCTTCTTAGAACGAGCGTAGTTTACGTAGGAAAGATAGGAAAGAAAAGGAAAAGAAAATAAGCGTCAAGGCCGAGGCTGTTGAGCGTAAAAGGGGAGGTAGGGGCGGAGTTAACTGCTTAGATCCTTCGTGCCCGGCCTTATCGAGACTAATTCCCGAGTGTTGTCAGTCCCTGTATCAGCGTGACAACTAGCTGGTAGAAAGATGGGTAATTGAGTAGCCATCGCAGTTTCCTAGTCCCTGGTTGTATTAAGCCTTCCGGTAGCTAAAGCAAAAGCTGCCGTTGCTTTGATCGCGCTCGTACTCGCCCGCCACTTGTCTGGTGGTCCGTCCCTGTTGAAAATTGGCGCGGTGCAGAATGTAGTACGATTCTTGGCATGCCGTGTGAGGGGGGGCAGGAGAGGTGCCCGACTTATCCTCAAACACGGTACTATACCTAATCTAGCAACTAACGTACACGTGATTTCCAACAGTCCCTGTATTTTCCATTCGGTAGTTTTGTTCCTGACCAGCCTCCTAGCATGTATGCAAGGTCGCCGAATCTGTCTCCAAGGGTGTTTTGTAGTTCTACCCGGATATCCATCCAGCGTATGCACTCGAGGAGGAAATGCTTGACCGTCTCTTTCTCTGCTCCGCAGGCACACGCTGCTGACTGCGCTCGCTTGATTTTATATAGCGGTTCGTTAAGGTTCGCTTTAGACGTTCTCAGCTGGGCAATGACTGAGGCCTCCCTATAGCTGAGTTGGTTGTATAGCCGTTTCGTATGGAGCTGAGCAAGTGCCTGATCGAGTTTACGAGATGCCTCACCTCCCTTTACGGCTTCAAATAATTCCCTCCTCTTTTTCGTAGTTACGGCTTGGCATTTTGCTAACGCTAGGGACCGTAACATTGTACTAGGCGGGGGCTCTTGGGCACCTCCTGTAGCCCGTAGGGCTAGTTGATTTGCCCTTTCGTTTCCTGCGATTCCCTGGTGCGCTGGCACCCACCTGAACTCAATTGGCGGCCCGTTGTTCTGCCGGGTCTGGTGTAGGAGGTGGAGGGTGTCTTTGATGACGTCCTGGCTTGGCCTCTGCCACAGTCGGAGAAAGGAGTATAGGGCTGTCTTACTGTCGCTATAGATGACGTGTTTCGTCCTTGCTATACTTGGGTGCGAGGCGACGGCTTCTGCAGACCACGTGCCGTGTACTAGGGCCACGGCCTGTTGGATTGCCGATAGTTCTGCATGTAGGGTATCGAGTTGAGTTGAGTTGATATCATTTACCCCGACCCATGCTAATGTGGTTGACACCTTCTTTTTGCAGTTCCATGCTAGATGTCCAAACTGAAGGCACCGGTGGCACCTCTTCCTCTCCATCCGATAGGGCTCGACACGGTTGGTGTAGCTCTGGCCGAATACAAGTCCGTTCTGGATAGCGTTTTGGGCTGCTTCTTGCGTGTTGAACCAGATGCCTAGAGAGGCATGCTGTCCTAGCGGCGAGTCTCTTTTCTTCATCCAGGCTATGTTCTTAATCTGTGCGTCTATGAGGCTGTTCTCCTGGAGAATCTTTTGGATAGCCTCGTTTTTCTTCTCGGTGTTGACTTCTGATGTCGGTGTCCGGTGGACTACAACGCCAAATTGGGGTTGGGTGATCACTGTGTCGTTTCCAAGCGTCTTGGTCCATTCGGTATTACTTGTCGCAAGTTTCTTTGCTTCCTCGTCCTTGAAGCGGATAAGGTATCCTAGCTTCGTCGTTCCTACACCGAGAACTGATGCGTCTCTTGTCCTGTCGTGCTTCTTAAGGGCCTGCGAGATATGCTCTGCTGCAGTTTTAGTTGGCATGTACCTCGAGAAGGTGTTCTGGGTAGAGGGTAGCGCGGTAGTAATCCGTAGAGTTGTAGGGCTGTTTCCAGATTGGGTATTGTACATTAGGGGGAAATTAGGTATCGGACGTGCTGCCACCGCTGCCCAGCATTGATTGTTGACCTGAGGAGTCGAAGATATCGTGTCCAGTCTTTCCGTAAGCTGATGGGCCTGTATGGTCGATTCTTTAATCCTCTTCTCCAGGGTGTTGTTGTGATTCTCTTGGTGCTCCTCGTTTTCGAACAGTCTTTCGATCTCCTGGTCGAACTTCTGGTTTTGTATAGTAAGTTGCTCAACTTTCTCCTCAAGCTTTTGGTTCTGCTCAGCTAGCTGTGCGACTCTTTCCTCTAGCTGCCGGTTTTGCTCGGCTAGCAGTGTGAATTTTTCCTCGATCTTTAGGAAGTTCTCGCTTGAAAACTGTTCCTTTCTTTGCAGGTACCCAATTTGAGCCTCATGGTCCCAGATTTTACTGCGGTGGGTTTCGTTGAATGCTACTCGTCGTGTTCTCGGTGGGGTGGCTTCCGGTGCTGGTTGGACATGGATTGTGTCTTGGCTGGTGTTTTCTGCTTGAGGTCTCATGGCAGATTGCTGTCTAGTTACTCTTTGATTTTCTGACGGGACTTGGGTTCCGGTTTGCCGATCTTCTTGCGATAAGGATGCCGCGTTTAAAGCCATTGTGGCACGTGTGGTGCCAAGACTGCGCTATGGCCACGGGGGTGAAAATCTCGACTGGTGAGGGACCGGTATGAGGCGGAAAGAGACCTTCAGCCAGCGGCCTATTAGAGACACTGCAAGGTCTCTTCTTTGACTGGGATGGAAGCCTCGTTGTGCGCTATTTTTGAAGGTGGTCCTGGCCCCTGTAGGGTATCGATTGAGTCTGATCTGCCTATTAGGAGCGAGTGTGCTATAGCAGTCACGCCTTTGCTATCCACGCAGGAGATGCCGACGCCGACTCTCTGGTTTCTTTGCGAGCCATCGGTGAAGATGGCTACCTCTAACGTTGGGGGCGTGCTTGCTTGTAGGCTTGCTGTCTCCAGGCTCTCGATCTTTACTACCGGTCTGTTATCCCAGGGCATCCTCACAAACGGCTGGATTGCCTCTAGCCGTTCGGTGTCTATTTCTCCAGCCAAGAGCATTATCCGTTGGAGTGGCGAGACGAATCTTTTGTTCGCTGGGTTAATAGCTCTTTTCAACCTCCAGAATGGATGAGACTGCGGGAGAGTGTGACAGTTGACCCAAAACCGGAGCATTTGTTGTTCAAGGCGAATCCTAGTAGGTAAGATTGCTGCTTCGACCTCCAGAATTGGTAGGGCAACAGTCCTGAAGGCCCCCGTAATGGCTCTTCCTGCAATCCTTTGAATCGCTTCAAGTGATCTATGCGTCAGGTATGTGGCCGCGGGTACCCACACCAGCGAGGCATAGTCAACTGTTGGCGCTACCGTTGCTGTGAAGAGCTGGCGTACGCTGCTTGGCCGTAGGCCCTGTAGCCTTCTTAGCGCCAAGGCGGCCTGGGTTCCCCTTTTCGCGATCCTGCCTGCGTGGGCTCTAAACTTCAGTTCTTGGTCAAAGATAACACCGAGAATTTTAGCCTCCGTCTTTGGTGGGTACAAGGTAGGGGGAGAGAACGAGTATGAACGAATACACGTGACTGAGCACTGCGTGCGAAGGCTGCGTTACCAATAGAGTCCAAATTCTATTGTGAAGTTGACCACGAAGGTCAAAGCTATGCTAGTGAGTGTGGTTTATATACGTAGGAGAGTCTATACAATCTGATAGTTCGTGGGTTCATTCCGCCAAGCGGTTGAACGTCTGAACTCCTGCGAGTTCAGGAGTTCAGAGTGCCAAGGCTTCGAACGGCTGAACCGGGGGTCACGTGACTTCCCGCCGGTGGATCTTCTTTTTGCGGGCGCGTAGGCGCCCCGCTTGTCCTTCCTTTCCTTCTACCCAGGTTCTGTGTAGGCTGCGCCGTAACATATATGCGTTCCTTGTCTCTTTACTCAACGATGTCACCTCTTGCCCGGCCAAGCGTAAGTTTCAAGCGGAGATTTTCTTCCACGAATCCCTACTCGAGACTGTGTTCCACCACTCCTTCAAGTTCGGGCGTTCATCAAAGAGTCCGCCTTGGCCGGCTGTGAACAGCTGGTCGACAGTCGGAGTAAAGAATGCATCGATCAAGGAAAATTCGTTGCCACCTAGATACTGCTGCTTGGCCAGGATGTTGTTCAAAATATCCAGCTTTTCCTGCAAACGTTGAACACTGCTTGCCGCAGCTGCTTCGTCGACTGGAACGCCTCTCGCCCTACGAACTACGGTAAGTCAAGCATCTCTCTAAATCAGTGTGTCAACTTACGGGTTGTACAGCGTTTGCATAAGTACCTGTTCGGCAATGCCGTGGACCTGAGAGTACTCGACGGAGGCCCATTGCTCGAACAACGCCCACGCTCGGACGTCACCAGGCGCGGGAGTCAGGGGGGTCCCCTGGCTCTGGTACTTGGCGGCGAGATAGCGACCTATCGCTCGAGACTCTGCGCACGTTTAGAACCGATGCGTTATATGGCCTAGTGAGGGAGGGGTGCGTCGGAGAAGGGAAGCATACCATAGAGCGTGAATGAGCCGTCTTCAAGAAGAGGAATAACCCCGAACGGCTGCTTCTCAATGTACGGGGATTTCTATGCCAAAAGGTTAGATGTCTACGTAGATTTTCAAGTACTACTATTACCTTTTGCTCTCCAGCCATAAAATCAACCGTGTGAAATTCGAACTCGACTTCCTTTTCGGCGAGCACAAGAAGGACTCGCCGAGTGCAGAGTGACCACTTGTGACCATAAAGCTTAAGAGCCATTGCGAAGGATTTGTAGGATGCAAATGTAAAAGTGTTTGTTGTGTAGGATGATTTACTGTGTGTCGTTAAATTCTGTTTTTATACTATACTAGAATATATTGTGGTTCGTAACGTCGATCTGATTTGTAACTACTCGGCTCTCGCATCTCGGACTACTCGAACACCGAAACTATCATGCCCGGGCCACCCTGGCCAATAAAATAGCAGTCAAGTAGAGAGGTTGGAGGCTTATAAATCACAGCCGTTTTACAATTGGCCTATCGGCTAAATAATACAAACCTAGTAGGAGGATCATACCAAGGATAATAGTTAGTCGCGAAGCGTAGAGATATCGGCCGCCGTAGCTAACAACACGTCGTCAGCCCTGAATCGATTCGGGTAGTCACGTAGACAGGCGAGTAAATAGTTCAATGAGCTTCTAATTGACTCGGACGGTTTTTCCAGGCCACGGAAGGAGAGGGAAACCTGGAACTAGCGGGTGCCACAACTTTCGCTACAGAAATGGACACGTCATCTTCCACGCTACTTGCTTAACCATAGTGGACGAGGTCGAAGCGAATCCAACTTAGGGCCACGGACCAGGAGCTTGATGGTTAATTCCGGAGCAGCCTCTCGCCTAATGGCCAAGATGACCTTATCCGAAGGAGCCATTGCAAGCCGGGTAGCGTTGAGGTGATCAAGGCAAAATACGCCATCGACATTCGGCGGGGGGCTACAGCTGGACCAGGAAGCAGCTCGGTATCAACGTGGACGGCTCCACCTCCGACCATTTTTGGTTCGTGTACGCTTCAACTGTCTCATGAGACGACTCTATGCTGTCTAAGCTTCGCTGACATAGTTTCACTGACATAGTTTCTATCATACATCTTCGTAAGTGGCTGTTGCGTGCCCAATGACTCAGAGATCAAATTGATAAGAGAATCAAGCCCGTTTCTATTTTCTCTTCATTAATACAACGGACGCGGACGGGATGTTTGATAGATTATGTATCAACATTAACACGCTCCGAGATATCGCCAAAATTTAGTTCAAGGTCGTCGACTGATAGTGGCTTATCAGGTGCGCGGAAATTGTTAGCACTTATCGAGAGTTGGCAGAAACTGACTGCAGTAGGTGAGCCAGAGAGTGGCAACAAATTTCCGCAGGGTCGCGTCTTTCTTGCCGGCGACGCTGTTCTCACACATTCTCCGAACGTCGGAATAGGAATAAACATCAACGTACATGATGATGAATATCCGCTGCAAAGTTGCCCTGGCTGCGAAGGGAATTGTCTCGACATACTTATGAGTTGGAACGGCATCCGATCGCGACGAAGCTCATAGACTACGAACGCAACTGGTCACTGCTACACACCGAGGCTGGAAGCGGAAATGTCGACGCTGTCCAAGAACAGAATAAAAGGTTCCTGGCATTCGGCGATGGCTATCGGCTCGATACCGCGCCAGCCTATTGATCGACAAGGAGCACAGCCGCTCTAGAACTACTAATCTCATCGTAGGTGATAGGTTCTTACCGGTAAAGGTTTGCCGCCGCATCGATAGTAAAACGGACCGGACGACGCGGGTCTTGAGAAGCGACGGAAGCTTCAAGATTGTGTTCCTAGCGGGACAGGTTCAGGACACGGCTCAGATGCAACTTTCTCATCGTTTGCTCAGCATCTGAGTTAGGAACGTTCATTTACGCACATGCTTTTCCCAGCGGCAGGAAAGTCGAGTAAATTATAGACGTGTTTACCATTCATTGTGTGCCGCGGTTGAGTACCGATTTCATCCGATTTTCAGAAATTTTGCGTCATTTCTCAGATGAGTTTCCTCAACACCGCAAGCCTTCTTTCTCCACACACGCCCCCAGCCATCGTCGCGAACCCTAACCATGCCTTCTTCTTTACGTAGAACGTTTCTCCATGAAGCTTAAGCTACTAATGAACGTAGAGTAGTATGTTACAATTAGTCCTGCTTTTGAAAACGGCCTGTATTACACGAAGCCTTTACTCGTACGTTCAAATTCACGGTGCGAACGAACCGCGGAGTCGTAGATGGGCTGTCAGGCGGTCAGGCAGCAGCTTGATCTCTGCAACGCCTCCCAGTCATGTTCCAGTCGCAGGCGAAGAACATTGGAGGAATCTCTCAGGCTCGGATATTCTCAACCAAGACAATCAGTCACTAGCGCTGACATGCTTAGTCAAAGTTGCAATCGGCATCCACCAGACAGTCATCCAAAAGCATTCCATTAAGCAGTCTTCGAGAGCGTATCTACTCTTACAGTCCTCGAACGCGCTTTCCATGTCGCACTCCGCTTGGCAGTCATCGCCCGCGCATTCTGTTGAAACGGAGCAAAAGGACGGATCTCGTCCAACTGCTCCTGGAGGCTTGACAGCCCCTTATACCCCCCTCCCTGGAACGGGGGAGAGAACACAATGCGTGTAAAATCCAATGCATTCCGTCTTTCACAGTGTTGAAAGAATCTTCTCATTGATCAGACACGCAATATACACGAAGAGTTTTTGAGGAAAACAGTGCAGATTCAGGAATAAATTTTGTGCGAACTTGCCGAGACTAAATTTTATTTTGCCGAAGTCTGCCTTGCCATCGACTAACATCCCGGCGGTGGCGGTGATGAGTAAACATTTCTCCACGGCAGTGCATTCTACACTGCCTCAACGCACGTCCACCAGGGCCTTAGATACACTTCTCCAGGAGCGCCTACAAGAGAGCCTCATCGCACGATCAAATAATACGATGCAAAAACACGAAAAAAAACGAGGAATGAAGTGGCGCTGAGACCAGCCAGAGTAATTTCGGCCCCAAATGGTCATTCTCCTAGTCAGACGGTCTACTCAAAGGATTGCTTTTCTCTTCTCATGAGCACAGGACAATATTCGCATATCTCAACCTTAAGATGCTAATATCTACATCACAACTTTGCTGTAGACGGGCCAGTTGAAGAAACGGATAACCTACACAATTCCATAAACGAAACATCCATCATCAAACAGCAGCATATACTTGAATAGATTGGAGACACGTTGGTTTCTACGTATCTGATCTTGCTCAGATACCTTGGTGTTCACCACGCTACTGCTCTCTAGAGACCACGGTGCGAGGCAGAGCTCGGTCATCACATTTTACAAAAGCCCCGCTGACCTCCACTTGATAAGGTTCTACACGAGTCCGTATACTAATTATTGCCGTTCTTCATCGTGGCTTAGCAAGGCGCCTCATGTTGTTCTTTATTTACCCAATCCCAGTGGCTTGCCCGATTGATACTCCCCCTTTGTCTCTTCTAACTTAGGTCTAGTTGATTTTATCGACAGTGGCTATATTACTACTACCCACTACATTCACTCATCCACAATTCTTTCTCGTTATTCAATCCTACTTGACCGGCCGGTTGCATTCTATTTCTCCTTTCTCGAAGCCTTGTTCATTCGATTTATCATGTTTTCTGTTCTGGATCTCGTTTACGGGGTGTCTCTCAGCTACCGGAATCTGATATATCATATCTCCTTTGGAATAACCCATTTCCTCGTCGGGTCATTATTTTACGATTTTGTGCATTGGGTTGCTCACAACTCCGATCGTTCTTCCTACCGTGGACTCCGAGCACTAGCACGCATTCATCGCTTTCATCATTCATACTTCGATCGGAACCTCAGTTTCAATGAAGCTTTTAGCGCCCGAAACGCCCTTTTCCATCTATCGCTTGAATTGGGTTGCCAAATGGTCGGAAGTGTATTCAGCTGGCTATTCAGCCGACTTCTCGTGGCTGACCCTGCCATGGCCTCGGAAGAAGGTCTACTTGTGGTCCTAACTATCCAAGCGATTCGATCCTTCGTGGTCGCGTGGAACGAAGGCCACGACTCCAACCATGTCACGTACTCTCGTGTACCCAAGGACCCTCATTCCCTTTTTGTCGGACCTCAATATCATGCGCTACACCATATCGATCCTCAGAACTATTTTGGATCAATGGTGCGTGTGTTTGATTGGATCTTCGGCACTGCGGTCACGCTTCGGAACCGACGCGTGGCTATGACTGGGTTTGGAGGGGCATTCGGTCAAGCTCTCGCACATCAGCTCTCTCTGGACCGAGTCAAATGTGTCCAGCCTCTACGTTTCGGCGTTCATTGGACGTACGACAACTACGCTGACCTCGTACCGATTCTATCCAACACCGACGTCTTGATCCTCGCCCACGGAACCAAAGATGAGCATACGGCATACGATGCGAACTGCAAAGCAGTCGTTGCAATCATAGAGCTATTCAAGCGGGTCCATCAGCAATCAAAAACCAAATTAATGCCCGAGGTGTGGTTCGTGGGCAGTGAGGCAGAGTTTCACGGCAGTTGGTCAAGCGACATGCGCAGCTACACGGATTCGAAGCGTGCTTTCGTTCCGCATGCCCGAGCCTACTATGAGGACGATTCTTTCGTATACCGCCATATTGTTCCCTCTGCTTTCGCGTCAAAGATGGGATCTGCTCTAGTTTCAGCGCGTTGGGCTGCCAGAGTTACACTGTGGTGGATTCATCGAGGGGCCAGATATGTCCCTGTCACGTATACTGGTTTTGCTTTTGCGAATTTTTTGCGTTTCTTTTACTGGGTTCAAATTCACGATAGGCCTTTACCAGAAGGTAGCACGTCTCTGAGTTCGAAGGACCAAAGTGAGGGGAGCCGAGTCGAGCTGAATTCATCTACCCTGACTCACAGTCCTTAGCCGTATGCAGGCTACAGAATACCCAAAGTGTTACTGCAGTAGTAGAATAGTGTGCGACAAAATCGAAGAATGAACCAATAGATGGAAAGGGCGGATGTAATCAGGGCGGGTGTTCGCAGGGAGTTTTCTACCCAGTAAATTATTCTGTTTATACATTGTAATATTTCTTTCATAAAGCCATTATAGCCTACCGCTGCTTAATAAACACATTGTATTTCTTTTCCTAAAGGATGCCACATTTCCGTACATACTTCGGCAGCATCGTTTAAGGTTATCACAGCAGGCGACGGTTTTAGCAATTGTCGTTACACAAGATAATGGAGCGACTGCGGGAACCGTGAGCTTGCAAATAGTCCGTATTGATTGGCGGTTAATGTTTGTTGCTAGATTGGAACTGGGCTCTTTTACAGTTTTGCGTCGTTCGATTATATTTTGGTAAGAGATGTAAGGTTGCAGAGCGAGTAGTCTAAGCTACCTAGTACTCGGGCGGTTGCTTATTCATATGCGTATACCCGAAGGGCGAGTAGCGAGGGCTATCGAATTGAGCCAGCCGGAAACAGCCAACAGATACATGCTCTTCATTTACTCCGCAGTGCTAGTCCTTAGATACTTTTGTGCCCGTCCGGTGTCGAAAGAAAGAGAGGTGTAGGCCAAGGCGAGTGCCAAGGTAAGCAAAGACCTCACACCAGGGGCGTTTGAACAACCCTAAACTGTGACAAGTTTAGTGTCGATGCCTCTTTTCTTGGCCGTTATCATTTTCCAGCATGGTGGTGCTACTGATCAACAGGAGCGCGCGTTGATCAGCAGCGATGTGCAGGAGAGACGAAGCAAGACATTAGCCGAGGCGCGCTGATCTCTTTTCCTCTCTAGCAGCATTCGGCACCACCCTACCACCCCACAACTGACTTAGGTTAGCATCATTCGTTCGCTCTTGAGCGCGGGCGCGGTCTGCCACTGAGCCTGACTTGACCTTGCTACATAGGATGTGTTTCAAGGCATTCTAGACTACCGACCGGTGGGAGCGCATAAGGATTTCAGGTCTCGTCTTGCAGGGTCGCTGTCTCGTAAATGCGGACCTCCGCTACCCAACTCTAAATTCGCTGCGGACACTTCACGTCGCACCACTCTACCAACAGGTCAGGCCCCTTAAGGGCGAACGAATAAAATGGTCAACGCCTGCATGCACAATCCTGTATCCCCTTCACTACCCTCTCTCATTTCTTTACTCTCGTAATACACTCCAATGATGGATTCCCCGTCAAAGATTGCTTTGGATTTTCAACCTGGCTGGCACCAGGGACTGAGTCTGCATCTTAATTCAAACGAGCATCAGGAGCGCAACAGCATTACCGAGTCAACCCACGATAGTGAAATGGCTCAAGACTTGAACGCCAATTCGACACAACGGCCGGCCGTTGAAAGGCAGAGTTTTGCTTCCGACAGACAAACAAAACCAGACGTCAGCGTTGATATTACCGAAGCACCGGCCAGCAAGGATGAGCCACGTCGCCCTCTCTCCAAGAAGCAGAAGATCACTGAGAGCTTGCAAAAGACCAAGGACGTCCTTTATCAATACGCGAAGTTCATTGGACCTGGCTTCATGGTGGCTGTTGCATACATCGATCCTGGTTAGTCCCGCGAAGCATTCCCAAGTCTATGCCTGTAGCTCCAGGTTGACAGCTGTAGGAAACTACGCTACTGATGTTGCTGCCGGCGCATCGTTTCGCTTCGCTCTTCTGTTCGTCATTCTCATGTCCAACATGTTTGCCATCTTCCTGCAGTCCCTCAGTGTCAAGCTAGGAACAGTCACGGGCAAAAATCTAGCCGAGAACAGCCGGGAGCATTTGCCCAAGTGGATGAATATAGTCATCTACGTGCTTGCAGAAGTTGCAATAATCGCTACGGACGTCGCCGAGGTAGGTTTCCCGAGTCGGCCGTACTTCTCACATCCATCCGTTCATGATGAACTGACAAAAATCATAGGTCATCGGTTTTGCTATCGCTCTCAATGTCCTGGGGAATGTTCCGTTGGTAGCAGGCTGTGCTATCAGCATCGTGGACGTGCTCATCATCCTCCTTTTCTACAACCCGTCCGGTTCGACGAAAGCCGTCCGCATGTTCGAATACTTTGTAATGCTTTTGGTTCTGGGTGTGGTCTTTTGCTTTTGCTTCCAACTCAGTCTCATCAAAGATACTTCATTTGGTGAAGTTATCAGAGGGTATCTACCAAGCGAGGCTGTCGTCCAGTCTGAAGGGTAAGCGCTCGCAGAAGTAGATACGAATAGGCCAGACGCTAATCGACAATCAGACTCTATCAAGCTTGCGGCATTCTTGGTGCGACCGTAATGCCTCATTCGCTATATCTCGGATCAGGTCTCGTCCAGCCGCGTCTGCGCGAGTTTGACCAACAGCTTTCAGCCGCCAACGGAAAAAAAAGCCCAGACAATTCGAGCACAGATTCCGTCGCAGCCGCAGAATATCGTCCCTCAATCCAGGCGATAAAGACATGTCTAAACTTCTCGGTTGTTGAGACTGCTGTCTCTCTCTTTACCTTCGCTCTTTTTGTCAACTCTGCCATCCTGATAGTCGCCGGTGCCTCGCTATTCAATACCCCAGGCGCCGGCGATGCTGATCTTTTCGGTATTCATGATTTGCTTTCATCGACTGTTGCGCCGGCGGCTGGAACAATTTTCGCCCTTGCTTTGCTTCTCTCGGGCGTCAGCGCTGGCATTGTCTGCACTATTGCTGGTAAGATCTTGAAGCATGCAATCCGGAGAGTTGAATCTAATAGGTTTGCCAGGACAAATGGTCAGCGAGGGATCGCTTCGTTGGACTATCAAGCCATGGATCCGGCGTATGATTACTCGTTCCATCAGCATCACGCCTTCAATCATCATTGCCGGTGCTGTCGGCCGCTCTGGCTTGTCCGCCACCTTGGTGGCCTCGCAAGTCTGTCTCAGCGTTATCTTGCCGTTCGTCAGTGCCCCTCTCATCTACTTTACCTGCCGCGATAGATTCATGACCATCTCGGCCGTGAATTCGCGTGGCGATAATTTGGCAAGAGACGAGACTGGAGACAACATGTCCGAGAAGGAGGTCCAGACCGAGGATGTCAAGATGACCAATTCACGACTTACTTCTGCGTCTGCTTTGGTCATCTGGCTAGTCATTGTCGTTATGAATGTCACGCTTCTGGTGCTCATTGGACTGGGAAAGGCGTAACAAAAGGGCATCACTCTCACGCAGCTGTGCCTGGGAGATAGAAATATACCCAAAGACACAATCTCATGTTGTATAGTCTGTGGCTCTGTGCTCTTGCTCCACACCGCTTCCTTTCATCCCTAAATATACGGCCCCGAGCTCATGTTCTCTTCAATGGTGTCTAGGTACGCCAATGCTGTGAACAAAGATCATTCTCTGGAACCGTAGGCGGCTGGCCTGAGAACTCTCGCTTGAGCTGAGTAATTACAAGATCTTTTCGTTGAATCCAGAACCGAAGAGTTTCTCATTAGAGAAAGATCAGCATTGATCCAGTGCCAATATATCAAATCTTGGCGCAGGAATTTCAAATATGAGTGTATGCAAAACCTAGCTAGATGCATGTATGCAACTGACGCGCATAGATGCTGCCGTAGTGCGACCCGCGGGTAAATGCCACGCGTACGTGTGGAGTTCGTCTTTATAATCACCGTTCGTCATATCCCTATGTCAGACTTGAATTCCCAGAGGTCAGACTCCTGATCATATGTCGAATTTCCCTTCTTGGCGTCTTGGTGCTGTTCTGAAACTTTCGAAATGTGTACGCGAGCCACAAACGTGGCAAAAGCGCGCACGACCACGAGGCACGTGACAAATATTGGAAACGCCGAGCTCCATTCTTTTAAGCACTAATTACAACTTGAGCACTCTTTGGTTGAGCTTCACATTCGGCGCCGGATCAAAATTCTCTTCATGACCCAGCCATACGCATGCCAATCTGGCCCCCAACTCCCTCGGGTTAACAACTTGCTCCAAGTACCAGCCAAGCACATCACAAGAATGCTTTCCATAATCAGTTCAGCTCTTGCAATAAGTGCCGTATAGAATAGTGCTAGTAGTGTACTTGCTACCACTCCCGGAGTCGTCATCTTCCAAGGATGCGTTAGGGTCGTAGGTACAGCAATCAGCACCGCAGCCTCCACAGTACACGGTCGCGTCGCTATAACACACGCCAACCCCTCCGCCTCGCTATTTATGTGTCAGCTTCACCTTACCGTACAAAAATAGCTTCCTTCATACCTGCTTCTCGCAAGTGTGGTGGTTCTTGACGCAGCAGTAGCGGTCACCGTTGGTACCGGGATAGCACTAGATGGCAGTTGGGCGTGAGTGGATGCTGTGCCAATTGTACGATAATCAGTGGATGGGGATGCCTCTTACGTCAAATGAGTCTGCAAGTGCAAACGTGAAAAGCGTTGCGAGGGTGAGGTTAACAAGACGCATTTTGATACTCTCCGGGACGAACAACGGTTCTGAAGGTGTGTGTCAAACGGGTTCCTCTATGATGTTTATCCTCTCGACCCTCCTTTCCTCTGGTCGTTCTTAAATAAATAATTAGGTCCATGCATAGTCGCGTTCTGATCTGCAATAGATTCCGAATACGAGCATCACAACACGAAATCAATAATTCTTCCAGCAAAAAATATCTCAGAAACACGTCAGCATGCAGAATTCTAGGGCCAGTACATATTAGTCCCTCTATGGGCCTCTCTCGAAAGGCTTAGGTGAGTTTAAGCATGACTAGCGGGAAAATAGTCAGATCAAGGAATATGGTACATAGCAAAGGTGAGTTCTGCCTCCGGCTGGAGCCAGTACCCGCACACATGTCCGGTCGAGAAACTGTGCCACTTTGAGCATCTTTTTTCGAGTACCTATGCAGTAAAGCGAGGCTCTCGGTTTGAACTTGGTATCCAGATTCGGTGAATATTTGGCAAGCTAAGAATGGGTTCCGGAACGCCTTCAGGGATGACCTAAAAGCTTTGATACAAACGTGGAATCACCGGGGAATATCGAGTAAGTATCTGGGTAGCAAGGTCTGTGCCTCAAAGTCCGTCGAGTCTTCAATAAACCGGTGAGTGGTCGGCGGGTCGGCCCCTGGGGATCTGCAAAACAAGCAAACGAAGGCTGACGCTTGGCTTGCTTGTACGCATTAGGCCCCCTCCGTGATACGAGCCGGTCAATGGAGACATGAGCGATCACTATTCGACCTCGAATCATACTGCGGCATTTTCCGTGGGTCGTGTAGTCACTTGACGACAATGTGTCTCTTTATCGCATGATATAAGGTGAATCGGATCCAAAATTTTAACCTTAGGGAGATCTTTGCCTGCACCTTTCACAGCTTTGTATGGCACATTTACACCGGCAATTTTCATTTTTACTAGAGATAGAAATGCCCCCATTAACCCGAGCCTCAGATTCCAAGATCGATCCATGAGCTTTTGTAACAGCGTAACCAGTTTATGTTGATGGCTGAATTGCTGGAACGGAAATATATAGACTTCATATGCTGCTGTGAGATCCCTGGACAAAAGCTTCACTTATCTTTAAAGTAGATTCTTCTGCAAATCCTCTCTGTACAACCGTAGCTCACGTCCCCTGTTGTCGTAATTATTACGATCGTGTTTTGAGGACAGCGGAAGAATAAAGTGCTATTGATGGACCCGCCGACAGAAAACATAGACAGAATGATGCTTTGTACTCAATTTTCACCTTGCACGCTTTTACAACTTGAGATCCAGCTCATGTGTCCTTGGTCTTCCATCTGCTGGCAATTCCACAACCAATCCTCCTAACCTCCTCATTGCCTGAACCCATCCACGTCGAGACCATCTCATATACCTTTCTCCTTACTTCCTCGTCTTTCTCTCCCTCTGAAGCAGATAGTAAACCATCTGCAAGCTCTACCCCAAGTTGATGTATCAATGGTGACTCATTCCTGATTTGGCCAAGATTTAAGGCGACAACGCAGCGGTCCCTCGTGTAACTCACAGGCTCCAGTACTCGATGCTTGCTCTGCTCGAATCTGCGGTGATAAATACCGTCGTCACATATGCGCTTGATAGCTGTCATAAGCTCGGCCGCAAACACTTTACATTCTTCCTCCTTGCCCTCCGGACCCGCAAGGGCCGGATACGGCAATAGCCAGAGCTTCATGCCGAAAGTTTCAGCAAGAATCATTGGTCTCCGGTGAGAATTCTCCATCCACTCCTCTGTTCTCAGGGATTCAATGTGATTGATCATCTCCTCTACTAGCGGCTTCTTGTTGGCGACCCAGACTGCTTGTGACGAGTCTGAAACGAACTGCAGTGGCGCCTTAAATCTTGCGATGAATGATTGGAGTTCAGAATATCCAGTATCGTCAGCATCGAGCAATGCCTCGAACTTCCTCATGGCTAGCCTTTGAACCAAGGAAGTGGGGAAAGAGCTAAGCAGAAGGCCTTCAATGGCATACCCGCTCCCAGAAACAGCCGTGCCGTTGTCGAACAAGGCTAGGAAGTATTCACAGTCGGCAGTCGGACGTATCTTAAATTCTTTCCGTAGGCGTTCGTTGAACCGGGCGACCGCGGCTGGGGGGTTGATGTTGAACCGTTCCCACTCGGCATACTCATCCAGCAGCGATACTGGCAAGAACGCGGTGCCGGTCTCGAGTACTGCCTGCCAAACCCACCGGTTCAGCGGCACATCCGGGAGATCTTCATGACTGAGACCACGAGCGGGGGTATGGTGCTTGCGCAGGAATACTTTGAGCCAGCGAGAGGTGTTTTCTGTTAGAAGATCGACGATCGGCAGCAAGACGCGCTGCTTCATGTCTTTTTGCCAGGGATCTTGCGAGCGAGAGCGACGTAGTGATTCGACGAGAATGTCCAATATTGGTGGCAAATTGTTTTGTAACTGGTGTTGCGGGATCTCTATGGGCTCGACTGTCTGTTCTGCTGCCTGCCAGGCTTCTTCGCTGACTTCGGATCGGCTATTCAAGCTGCCCGCAATGGGGATGAGGCTCTCAAGCGCAACAAGCACTTTTTCATTCGTGACATGTTCAGTTTGAGACAGCATACTCAGGAGTGATTGAAGCACGGAGGCACGAATGTCCGGGTGTGTGGCGGCATGAAGTAAGCGCCTGACGGTTTCGATAGCGAAGTCTTGGTTGATGTAGTTGGCTTCATTGAGCAACTGGGCCAGGTGCTTGACCGTGGTCACCTTAACGTATTTTTCCGTGCTCTTGTTTCCTTCCTCCTCCCCTGTTTCGGCCTTCTCGGTAACTCTGGTGATGATGGTGTTTGCAAAGGCCGTGATGCACGCGCGAGACTGGGCTGGGGGCAGGCGGCGCAGGAAGGTCGGCGACAGCAGTTGTCGATGCCATGAGCTTGCGTCCGGTCGTCGTATGATGGTCTCTATCGCAAGGTCGGAAGCGAGATCCGGCCGGTCGCTTAGTCCAAGGAGTCTCACAAGCCCAAAGGCGATGTTTTTCACTTCAATCGAAGCGCTTCTGGAGAGCGAAGAGCCGTAAAGTGCCTCGAGCGAGTTCCGCGTGAGTTCATGAAGAAGAGTTGGTGGTACGCGGGCCCAGTTGAGCTCAAGATTCCTGAAAGCGTCGTCTACGGTCATTTTGCCCTTGGAAAGGAATTGCTCGTCCAGGTACATGGATGGGTATCGAATGTGATCTTCCGACGGGAATGGCGAGGAGAGAATCCTGCGTTTTGCAGTGTTTCTAGTGTCGAGGAATAGAAGAGCCGACACCATATGCGCCTCATCACGAGCCATGTCGCTGTAATCCGAAGTATCGTAGTAGAGTTGGTAGTCTGGCACAGCTGGTATCACCGGATTGACGCGTCCTAAGGGCGATCCAACAAACACGTCATGCACATATCGATCATCAATCTCCTTCGCGATATCGATGTATGTCAAACTCAGCTTGCGTTCTTTGATCGGCTTGAGTGAAGGGAGCAGCGGATTCCACTCAACGACCTCAGAAGCATCTTCTACTTGCGGTACTCGGGGGTCGTGTTTGGGTCTCTCCAGCTGCTCCAACGGGTTATGCGAGTAAAGCTCGGGAGGCCAGAATTGAGGGACTCCCCGTGCATACCCGTACACTGATCCCTGGTGCTGGATCCAGTATCGAAATGCTTCTGTGGTGTCCATCCGCCCTTGGCTCAACGGTCCGAGTGCATGAGCCCATATCTCCTGATAGCGCCTCTTTCGCTCAGCTGCAATGATAATAATGGAAGGGATCTGGAGCTCCACGGCTGTCTGGTAGCAGTCGACGAATTTACCAATTGCTGCTTGCGTCTCCTCGTCCTCCGGATATCTCTCGAGTGCTTTTGCCGGGTCGAGGAACAGTACTGTGTGTGCACGGGACGCTATGTATGGGATCAAATGCTCGGGTGACGGCACGACCATCTTGAAAGCACCCGTTAAATGCTGGATGGGCAGGCCGCGAGGGTAGGGTTCGGGGAGCGATGCAGTAGCCGAGAGAATCGTTGGTCGGTAGTCTCGCCACATTTGATCCCGAGCTTTGGCCAGCTCGTCGAAGAAGCGGTACGTCGATGGCAGTGCGTCTTCAACCTTTGCGCCCTTGGTTTTCAGGATGCCGTGGGCTCTGTTCATCATCAAACGCTCGTGGCCGGGTTCAAGCATGGCTTTCTCAACCTTCAGGAGAAGACGGAGCGTGTCTTCCCAAATAATGGAATAAATTTCGTCCTCCGAGAGGTTGTACACCTTTTTCAGTGATTTGGAATATTGTTTTTGTCGATCGTTGACAACGTCGCTGAATAGTTCGAGGGTGCCGCTCCAGAAGCTCAAATTGAACGAAGGTTCTCGTAAAGCCGTAAATAGGTTTTCGGTCAAATCCCATAGGACTTCATTGGCCTCGTCTATTCTTGCCCGGAGATCCGAATTGGCGAAGTTGTGTGCGGTCAGATTCCAAGGACTACCACTGAGTAGTGATTTCGCCTCAAAAGAATAGCTCCGATACAGCTCGGGTACGGTAAGCTGCAATCCTGTTAGCCAGACATCAACGATTAAGGAGCCCAGATCAACGGCATACCGGATCTCGGATGAAGCGGCGCGCCCACAAATGAGCCTCCTTGTATACCCTCAATGACCCAGTAGCTACAGCCCAGTATAGCGCGTCTTTCGCAAACGAAGCTCGACTATTCTGGTCCCTAGATGATGTAGCCTGTGTCTTGCGCTCCTCAAGGCCTAGGGTTTACAGGCGGTTAGTTCATGAAAGGCGCATGATTCATGGGAACACGTACGCCTGATCCCAAGCTCAAGTACCTCAGCTTCTTTTCCCCTCCACTGTAGGAAATGAGACAGAATGATGTCTGGATCTCCAACGAATAACGTTTCCCCTTGGCTGCGCAGTCGTTTGTACAGCTCCCATGCATGCTCCTTCTCCAGCCACATGAAGATACGCAAGTTCCACTTGAAATTCATGTTGGCCACATCTTCTCCTTTTTGTATATCTCCCTACCCGACTGAATCCATGCAAAGACGGAGAAGTGTGAAGCGGTGGGAACGTTGGACTCCTTGGAACATATAACTCGACGGGCTGTAGCCCTTGCCAGATAGTCGTACCAACTCCTTGAGCGAGCCTTCGAACTCGGCAGGGTGGTGCGACCAATACTTCGCAACCCAGTGGACCAGTCTGTTCCGCCTGGGCGAGAGCCCCCGCGCAGCGTCCGGCTTCCGCGATAGATACGTTACGGTCAGCTGTACAATCTCCAGGCATTTTGTCCAGTCAACCTTCCGCTTTCTACACTTCTTCAACATAGGTTCGACTAAGGACTCGATGAAGGTTCCATTTGGAAAATTGGAGTTTTCCTCGCTGGCAAGGCGTCTTAGCAAATCCAAAGAGAATTGCATTGACGCGGAGAATTTCGGCTCGTTGCCTTGAGCTGAAGGCCATCTGCGAAGGAACCCAAGTAGCAAGGATGAGTTCTGCGCAATCTGCAAATCTTGTGTATTCTGGAAAATGGTTTCCAGAACAAGAGGCTGAATCAAGTGGGAATAATGTTGGATCATGTACTCCTGCGGGAGGAAACTTTTCTCAAACACGTTGAAACCACCATCCCAATTGCGCACGAGCATATCCCCTACAACTTCAGGCGAAGAAAGGTGTACGAGCTGTTCGTAGTAATCAGCCAGCGGACGCTCATCCGGATTCCGTGGAGGACAAGCATCACCAGTGAGTAAAGCTTTTGGGAGCAATGATTGTAGAAGCTGGAAAAGTTGCTTTTCTTTTTCCACTTTTTCAGGGCCCTTGATAGAGCGGCGGATGGTCGTGGAAAAGGCCTTGACTTCGAGAACAGAGAAGCCGCTAAGTAGATCCAGTAAGCCCTCAGCCCCGCCGAGCCCGTCCCAGGTCTCTCTCCATCGCGCGGATTTGAGATTCTTCCCCAATTGCTGAATCCCGGCCTGCCGAACCGCTATTGAGCCTTCTTGCCTTAGCGCTAGCTGAATAGCAACGGGGGATTTGGAAACGCCAAGCCAGACACGGAACGCGCTGGGTTCAATGGAACCAAGGTTGACTCCAGACAGGAGATACCGTGAGATTGTTTCAGCGAGTGCTGGAGAGAAGACGTTATGGAAAATTTGAGCGAGCTCGGAGAAGGTCGATGCTCGGATGAGGTTGTAGGTCGGCAGCGTGGCCGTCATCTTGAAACGAGTTTGCACTGGCGTCCCTGAAAACTAAAGTTGACAGGCATTTTGTTTCCTTATATGCATGCTGCTCCGCCTTGGTGGGGGCGGACTTTAGTGTCGGAGGATCGATAAGTAGTAGCCCAGTTAGGACCAGTGCATCCCCGGCTATAATGCAAGTCGTATTCGCGTTTTACAGGTAGATCCTACGGGAACGTTAGCGTGAAATGCCCCCGCTTCTTCAACCCTAAAGCCATCAGGCGTGGAGGCTTCTTGCAGGCAGCTCAATATTTCAGGCGTTGTCATTTTGAATGGACTTTTACAATAAGCTGTAAATTATCCCCCATCACAAAACCCTATGCAGTCTACCTTATGTTATCCCAGGCGTCGGTGACAGAGCTTACATGTATATCGTTATCGGAGGAGTCTACGCGATAAGATCAAACCAACAAATAGTCATCTATCCTTATCCTATGCAGGAAAAGACCGTTTACATAGCAAACACCTCACGGCACAGGCATGCGCACCGGTACCATATTAATGAACACCAGCTTCTGAACCATGATTGCCAGGCCGCCGCCTATAATATCACCCAAGGCACTTCCCAACCCACCGTAGCTCAAAGCAAAAGCTCTGACATCCTCCGGCTCTCCCTTTCTTCTGAAATCCTCGGCAATTTGGTGGTTTGTATTGGTTGCAGAGGCGCCAACAATGCCGCCGTGCAGGAAAACGAAGATGATCCAGACGCCGTAGTACGTTAGAAAAGGTTCGAACAGTTGGACAATGCTGATGGCAAAAAGCGCTGTTTGCAATGCCGCCCACACCCAGATGCTCGGAATGGGACGAGCAGTGGACGCAGCTGAGAACGCGAACTGGGCAATGCCATATACCAGATCTTGTAGACAATCAGCTAAGGACGGAATTGTAGTTGCACAAAGACTTACAGCTGAGTTGATAGTACAGGTCACCCTTCGGGGATTCTTCAAACACACCCAGGTACATAAGCGCCGGCGTGACGCCCAACAACGCGATTATGCCGAGGGATGTGCATATGGTCTGCGGAATCACGTAGATCGGGAAGAGCACCTTGAAGAAAAAACCAAGCCGCGTGCGTTCGGGTCCGAAGCCGCTCGTCATTGTCTCTATAGCGGCTTCAGGGTCGGCTGTGGAATTGTCCGTACTGCCACCGCGTGCTTTGGATTTCTTAGCCGCGGCTGCCATACGTCGGTTCTCTTCAGCAACCACCCGGCCGTCTTTGGAGACCATCAGCCACCACACACATGGAAATATGACTGCGGTGGAAATGCACACGAGAAGCACGGTTTTCCAGTCATCGTTGAAGGCCCGCATCAGGCCGATGAAGAGCGGGGGGCCAACGAGAACCGAGGAACCTGCATAAACATTGTCAGTTTCGCAACATAAGGGCTGCAATGTGATGATGCGATGCTCTTACCTGAGCCCATGCTAAAGGCAAGAACGGTTCTTTGGTCGAAGGATGCGGCTGACTCGAGCAGGGCACTTGTTGCAAACGCGTAAACATTTGCAGCTGTGATGGTTCCAGTGATTGGGCCAGGTGGAATGTGGTAGCCCAGAGTACAGATGAAGAAAGCAAGGCAGCTCCCAACAAAGATGAGGATGATCCGCAGATTGTGGTGCAACAAGTGGAGAATAGGGCGGGTAGTCAACGACGTAACGACCGCAGATATTGCAAGCGCTATGATAAATGTTCCAGTAAACAGTGGAAACATCGAGTGTGCTGCAGTGAATAGAATGGTTGTCGGCAGAGCCATCTGTCAAAACAATGAGCTGAGTCCGGCAATTGGTGGTGAAACCACTCACAGTATTGCCAAGGATAAAGAAGGCGACAACGTCATTTTTGAGCCACGCCCGCCCATCACCAGAGGCTTCGGGCCTGGGTGAACCAAAAGCTCCGGTCCCGGCTGTCTTCAGAAAATGGTCGGTTGCCTTCTTTTCCTCCGGCGCTGGGGTTGAGGCGTCCGCGATCCGAGACTCAATCATGGCTGGACGGGGGCCGGCGGTAGAGGTTCGACAGTCGGCGAACAAAATTCCAATAGTGCTCAAGATATAGAATAGCAAGATGAGGAGGAATTTGTTTCAAATATGTCCTCGACTGAAACACTGGCGTCCTTGATTTATCTCAAGCTGAGGTTTTGCGACTGCGGAGATCCCTTTTATGCACGAGCTCAGCGAGGCCCATTTTCTGTTTACAAACGCCGACGTTATTGTTAGCTTCTTTTGTATCACATTTAGGGCCAACAGACGAGTTAGTAGCACCTCCGCTCTTTCCGCCCCCCCCAAACATGTCCGCATCGTGTCTTGGCTCTTGGCGCTTACTTGTATAACGTTGCCAATTCCTTTACAACAGTACATCTACAAAGGCTTTGCGGGCGAACGGTATGCTCTTACGTGAGCATCCTATATTTTCCGGACGTTTCACAATGCGCTGTGCTGGCTGGCTACTATTTGCCGTTGCGGGTGCATTAGCGCATAAGAACTTGCCTTAGGCAGATCTGTAGTTCTATATTTGATCTGAATCATCAAATTGCTAGAGCATGCGATCCAGCTAGGCTCGGCACTATAAGCACCGTAAAAGGTATCCCAGGAAGCCCAACCCTCCATCCGCCACTGCAGACTGGCCTGTTTGCTCTCCTGAGCCGTCTGGCTACTGCGCTGCCGAAGCTGAGGTCGGACCGGCTTCTCGGGTCCCCCATTGGCCGGGTGTTCCACAGCCAAGTTAATTCTGTCTCCGCCAAACATTCAGGTGCTGACAAAGTGTCCGGCAGGTCGCATGGGGCGGCCGGCTCCTCTCCCGACACCGAATTTCGGCATCGGCTCGCTCGATTCCTTCCCAACATTCGGCATTCCGAGTTCTATTCTGTCCAGCCCCCAGTAAGTGCAACCGGCCGAAAGTGGGTACCCGGCGTGAAGCGTCTTCCTTGTGTATCTATACCTTCGCGGGTATCCTCAGCTCTCACAGCCCTCACGTAATCAAAAATTCATCTGGGATACCGTCGAGACCGCCACTCTCATCTCGCAGCTTGTGTACCAAGGCAGCACAGTCTACGTTCTCCGACACATTTATCAAGACACTGTGCGGCCAAAAAGACCAACACGTGCATGAAGGCCGGGTTCCCAGCTGTGGCAGTTCGGCTGATCGGGCGGGTGATCCAGATGCTCGGGAACCGTAAGCCAGCACTTCCCGCCCGTGAGTTGTTCAAGGTGACCTCCTCATCCCATTTTGGCGCTCCTCAATGAGGACCACCTACAGGACTTTACCCAGTCGTGGCTGCAAACTTCTCAGTTTGCATGATCATGCCACCCGCCGCACATGTTGACGCCCAATCAGTGGGTGCAGAACAGGAGCGCTTCGCGATGCAACCCCGCAGTTCAGAATCAGCAACCACGTAAAGCCTGCGACTGTAAGTGGCTGTGCCAGGCAGACAATGTTGGCACGGTGTTGGGTTCCCGGAAGCAAGCCCCGGTATTCAGCTGCCAAGTCTCACATCAGTGCGTGCCGCAGAAAAGGAGCTGTCCTAAGCGGTCAAATCGGACATGTTCCATGCTTTGGATCTTGTTTCATAGATATTCGACGTGATTGGATGACGGCACATGCAACGCTTATCTGTGTGACGTGCGGTGTTTGGTCCTACTGGCGCCGTGAGAATGTACCCGGCGATCACCAACGCCGTTGCGCAATGGTGTTTCGGCCTCGATGTTTCTGCTTACGCTTCCCTTGAGTCTGCCCTGTTAGCCGCTTGATTGCTAGATGCGGGTCCTTCAAACATTCATCGACCAAAGAATAGTCCACACGGGCGTGTTGCGGGGCAAAATCTTGGCTCTCGCAATTGAGAGCACCTGCCGTGTGAATGCGAAGAGACAGGAATCAACCATTTAGCGGTTCACAGGAAGCTATATGTTCTAGAATACAGAATACAAGAACATTAAGCAATATAAGCAAGGAACGCGAGGGTATCGAACAAGATCAAGTCAAAATACGAACCAAAACATCCGACATAGAATATGAGCAGGCGTGTATCTTGCATGTAAAGATGCCTTCATCGTTCGCTATTTTCAGTATTCGGAAGATCGTTCCACCCGCTACCATGGCTCAGTCGGACTTCGGTTCTCGCGGTGGTGGTCTTCACTTCAGATCTGAACGTGGTCAAAACGTGGCCCCATTGCGCAAATGCATTGTGTCTCCTCTTCCTTCTTTCGATGGTTGAATCCGTCTGGGCGGAGTCTTCCTGGGCAGGTTGTGCCAGCTGCACGTCGTTCTCCGCATGTGAGATGCCCAAGAGCCGGCTGATTCTGATGTAAAGGACATTCATTGTCGGGAGGCAGCAGGATATCAACGCAACGGCCGGCTCAACAACAGACCAGAGATTGGGATACGAAAAAGTCCCTGCTGGATTGTCAGACAGAAGATCAGAGCCGAAAACCGCCCGGACTCACATGTGATGTCGTCGTTCTCAATAGAAAGCAGCGTCACGAAACGGTAAACGCTGGCTGCAACAACAAGAGCGCCCAGGAGGAATGTGATTGTAAGCAGGACCTTTTGTCGTATCGGCATGAGCGCCGCTGCCCATAGGATGGGGATTGGCAGACTCAGGATGATCACGTCATTGCTGATATTGCAAGCCGAATTGGCGATGAAGAATGTCCGCGAGTCAAAACAGTGGCCCGAGACAGTTGGCTCCCAGGCCTTACGCATCGGCGTGCACTGCAGAAGATTGCTGAGGAACATTCCGCAAACCCATGCAATCGCCATAGCACCAGCGAGCCACAGGAACACATTGAGACGCGTCCGGCCAAAGACGCGGTAGTAGAGTAGAAGGACCGAAATCTTGATGATGCCGAGAGTTGCTGGATAGATCCACTCGAAAGCGTACTCGATTGTAACAACCATGTCTGCGTCGTGTGTGGATAGCGTGTCGACGTGGCGTCCAAGACCGTGCCGGATTTGGGCTCCATTGATCCCACAGCATGCGAATACGAACGGCTAGTCGTAGAGTCAGCTGCACTCACGGCTTTGTTTGCGCGGGAAGAACGCTGCTCACCACTGCAGCAAGCGCAGTCCAGTCGTCCCACCAATAGATCTTTCCCTTGAGATACCGTGCGTAGAACCTTGACCCAACAAACAGTGCTGCGAGAATGACTATGACGATAGAAAGCGCCAGGAGTTTAGGTCCGAGGTTCTCGGCTTTGGTGTCGTCCATGGGCACAGAATCGCCGACGATGTGTCCAAAAAGTGATGAATCATGAGGATGAGAACTGCAGCATTCAACAGCCTCTCGAAGCACATGGCCCCCATTTAGCCTCTGCGACGGCCCTTGAGTGATCCATGCATATTTTTAATATGAGAGCCGCCTACCAGCTGATTGAAGCACCGTTGGGTGACAAGTTATTTGTCCAGTTTTCCCAATTGGCTTGCGCAATCCAGTTTCATCAAGCACAGCTTGATTATACATTTTTCTGCCACTCATGCCTTGCCCCAGCGCGATCGTCTGTGACGTAGGATGCGTCAATTTTTATTTTGCGGAAAGTCTATTCTTGCCGGGACTCACCTTATCTCCATAAGCGTGCCTTGGCCAGTCCGGCGCCTGTGATTGGAACGCAGCGCCGGGAAGGCAACGCATGGTAGTTGTCACCTCTCTAAATGCGCCATGCTCTGCCATAACGCGCTAAATGCTCCATGGTTATAGTCGAGTCTTTTCTGCGTGGTAGTGATCTCAGGGTGCTGTGAGACCCGCTGTCTACGACATACCCCCTTCTGCTCCGCGGACTGCGGCGGCCGCTATCCTCCGACGCGGAACGTGAAGGCGCCATTGCCATCAATTAACATGCACCACTCAGCGGCCTATTCATCAAGCCAAGGTTGCATGAGATCGTGATGCCTCGTCGTCTAGGATATATACGATGCCTCTTAATCGACATCAGAAACGTCGAGCTGACTACCAATTAACTTTGAATCGAATGGGGAGCTTTGAACGCAGTTACGCTCATCAAAAGAACTGTGATGTGGTGAAAGCAGGCTGAATCCTCCGCGACCAGAAGAAGCCATGTGAGGGACTAGGGATGCTCAGTGGGAAAGTGGAAGTAGAGTATAGTGAGCCCTTAGCATCGCTCCTTCTGATCCGGGAGCGGGATCTGCAGCATACAGTGGTCACCAGGAGATAAGAAGAGTGGAACTTCGACGTCTCTCGAGGTCGATCCATGCAGTCACTACGTGCTAGCGGGTATTACAACAAACGTTGCTCAGCCCTCTGCACGATGTGAGCGACGGAATGAATAGCGCCAAGACTCAAAATTCGGGGGTCACCGCTGGTATTTAAATTTTAAGCCGAGATTTATATATTGATGCGGGCAGGTGTTGTCAAAAATATGGCGGAAAATGCGTTTGGGGTGATGCTGTTCCGCTCTGTGCTTTCCGTTCTGAACTGATTTCCACGGCTCAATTGTATGTACTGCATCTGCTGTACCTTACGAAGTGCATGTATTCCCATACTTGCTACTAGAATAACTCTTTAACACGGTCCGGCTCTCTTCTGAAAAGCATCAATCGAAGATAGCCTTCAAAGCAGGGTCGAGATCCAACGTGCAGCGCTCACGTTGTAGTTGTCGAACCTCTACTGCCATTGAGGGCTTTTTCGGTTTGCAAAATGCTCGGAAGAAAGGATGCCTAGTCGGTGCCGGTTTATCGGGGGTTACGGAGAACGATGGGATGGCCATGACACGTAGCAAGCCAGGAACGCAGGCCGATTGGCCGTGGGGCAGGCTTTAAAGTTTAAACTCGAGCCTTCTGCAGGGACCCCGGTTAAACTCCAGCCTGCGTGGGTGTGCATATCAGAGTTCAAACAGGGCCGAATCGGCTTCTGGGCGCTCGAATACATAAGTCCGTGATCGCCATGGAGCGCGGGAGTGGCAAACGTCTTGCTACTGGAGCCACAGCCATCCGACCCCGGGGCCCCAGCACCATGACGGTCTACGAGATCGTCTCGAGAGTCTCGTCGGGCATTTCCATTGTCGCTGCCCTCTTCATCGTAGTAACTTTTGCGCTTTTCCCAGCGATGCGGAAGCCGATGAATAGGCTCATTTTCTTGGCATCGGTCGGTAACGTTGTGCTTTATGTGTTCTATTGCATTGGCACCAGTGGAATTCCGCAGCCTGGTAAGAGCATGGCGCTCTGCCGGTTGCAGGCTTTCTCAATCCAGACGTGCGTTCCGCTCCGAGCCGTATCCCGGTGCACAATCTGACGCAAGAGACCAGGTTCTCAACATCCGCAATGCTCTTTACCGTTGCGATGGCCATCAATGTTTGGCTGATATTTTTCCGGTGCAGTCGCTCTCTTTGCATCCGGCCTGTGCTGAGTACTCCGCCCGGCTGACGCTGCAGCAGAAAATGGGCGCCTTCGGAGCTCCGCCGCCTAGAGCTGACCTATCTGGCAACCATATATGGCTTCACCGTCCTGCACTCTCTGATCTTTCTCATTTTCGACATAGCGCCGACACAATCAGGAATATACGGGCCCGCGAATGTAAGGCGTCCGCCGTGTCCTTGCCGGTTCTTAGCTCACTCGAGTAGCTGTGGTGTTGGGTGACGAAGGATTACCAATGGATCCGATTCACGTTCGGCTACGGTATCACCTGGTGAGACAAATACCCCGTCCTATTTCCAAGTACACACGTGCGGAAAAATTGACAACCAAAGGGTTGGCTGTCTTGTGATAACAATCATCTACATTGCGACGGGCGTAAAGATCTTACGGCAAAACCTGGAACTCAAGCACGGGAACTACGCCATCGATACTCCTGTTACTGTCCTGCAGGTTGGCAATCCATTCCGCCCGTCCGGCCGAGTTGTTTGCGTCACAGAGGTCCATGTAACCTCGAGCTTCCGGGAACCTGTCTCGCCATGCTCAACAGCCGCAGAATCAGATGTCCAAAGGAACAACGATGGAAAGAGCGGTACGCAAGATGAGGAAAATCTCGGGAGCGAATTGCATATACCGCACGACATACGCGACACCCCGGAGCTGCAGCAGCAGGACTTGCAAGGACCACATCCCACTAGCAGGGCCAACGTCGAGCTCGACGGTCCGGAGAATTCGGCCTCGCAACGCCCAGGAAATGAGAATGAGAAATACGACGGCACCCGGCCTTTCTCCTCACATCAACTGGACAGTAGCCCCTCTGCAGAGCAAGCTGCGCAAGAGCCCTCTAGAGGCTCCTCCGGAGACTCGCAAAAGATGTTTGGAATTCCATTGCCTCGCTGTTTACGCTTCCCCTGGAGGCTGAAAAGGACTACCAAGCTACGGGATCCGAGAGCAGCACACGCGCGCGAGGCCGCCATGGCCTATGCAAAGATGAGCATCCTGATGTTCTTGTCTCTGATTCTTGTTTGGGTGAGTCCCCCAAACCGGATCCCTCGCCCCACATTACAAGGATCGGCATCGTGCAGGATTAAAATGCCCCCTCCGTATCAGTGCAATTTTCAACTGCCGGTAGATTATTTTACTAAACAGTCACAGGCACCTGCGAGTGTGAATCGTGTTTACCTTCTCGTGAATGACAACAAGGACAGCACCATCCTGAACACGCTACAGGCTGCTTTCAATCCCACACAGGGCTTTTGCGATTGCATCATCTACGTCATTATGAGCTGGTCGTCATGCAAAATTATTGCACGGGATGTCTACAGGGCGCTTCAGGGAAGAGGAGAATTCAGACCAAGAACGGTCGAGTTTGAAGCCGGTTCCGATACAGATTCCGATGCGGGCTCCGGCACAACCTTGGAACCGACACGTTCACCGAGTCGCTCTTTGTCCATATGACAGGTTTAGCAAATGATAAAATCTTCTAGGCTCCACTCAAGCCGAGCGTCAATACTAGTATACATCCGCTCCAGCCGGAACCATGCTTCTACCAGTGCTATGCGAACTTCCTATTTTTGACTGCTCCAAGCCTACAGCGCCCATGATGCCTCGGAATGTGGGAAACGCTTTGAAGCTAAAATTACCTAGCCGTGGCCCGTGATTTGGTTTCTAAGATTATCCTGGAAAGCGGAGCAGGTCGGGTTCAATCATGAAGAAGCAAAGTCCCACCTGCAATGCAGTTCCGCAGAAAGGGACGCCATGCGCAGCTGTTTGGATGTAAAGCACCAGGAACCCGCTCTACAGAAGCAAGCCCAGTACCTCGACAAGCTCAGCGAACCCCAATCTTCTAAGTGTTGTGTTTTTGGAAAGCAATGGCGATTTCCACAGGGAGACAACTAAATCATTAATATACTAAACGGAGAAGAGCATAGCATAATTGGTATATTAAAGTTCAATCTGCGGTGTCTGGCAACTATGGTAGCTCTCCTCATGTAGGTGGTCGTTGGCAGGCATTTTCGTTGATGTCGAAACAGCCTATTCTTTAGCGCCCCGTAATCCCATAATCTAGCCACGTCATGAATGGAGCTATCTAATGATGAAATAACGGTCAGTAAGGCTGAAGGGTTTAAGCGAAGCAGTGGCGCTCGTATAGTTGCGTTTGCTATCCTGGAAGTAGAGTAGCAAAGACTTTAGCGCAGTAACAACCAATAAGGCTCCATCCGACGTATCCGGCTTTTTCCTCTTCTACGACAAGTCTTGTTCCACCAAAGAGGTGCAGGTACCAGGTCTAATGGTAGACTCCCACTGTTGCACGACCTTCTCCGGGACTAAATGGGCTAAGAACGGTGTCAGCCAAGCATTGTACAGGCTCCCCATTTCAAGGTCTTTAAAAGGTGACGAACCTCACAAACATTCCCAGAATCATTCACAAAAGCCTCGCCACATTCAGCATCACTCACGCTTGTTTTCTCTAAAATGCAGTTGAAGGCTCTCCTCTTCCTCGCGCTGAGTGCCGGCGCAATTGCGCAGTCTTCAGCTGGCGGTAAGCCATATCATCACTACATTTATTGTGATCCCTTCTAACGTAAAAAGCATCCTGCAATGCTCCAAGCCAATGTTTGTCGGGCACGTGTGTGGCCGGTAGGTATCTGATGTCCCAGGACTGGCACTATGCTTACGGTCTATCCAGCTACGGGAAAGTGTAACAGAGGAAGCGTTGGTGGTATGGTATCTTCTCTTCTTGTACGGTCTTCAATGAACTCATACAGTGCACAGCTCGCTGCAGAAGCGGCCATGATTGCTGGTCGAACAGATGCTCTGGTATGTACACTACCCACCGATGATTTGGACAGATCAACTTACAGACGACCAGGCGGAACTTGCGCATCGTGCCAGAATGGTGCAGGGATAGGACTACCTCCGAACAGTGAGCAGCTCACAATTTTTGGATCTGTTGCCTGCTGACATATTCAGGGGAATGTCCCGGGATCGGGCAAGATATCTGCTGCAGCAGCCATTGCAGAGGTATGCACCACGCCACTCTATAATCGACACTGCTGACCATTCCGTAGTGGACAGCTCCGCAGCATCGGGATTCCGCTGCCTCAGCAACACTCCTCCGTAGAGCTGCTGTTAAGAGGTTCCAAAACCACCGCTGAGAATCTTCTACCCTTCCCTGTACATACCGATCAAACATTGCAATTCTCAGCTTCGCACTTTCGTAATGATCTTTGATGATCATCCATGAAGATTATGTTTAAATTTGCGCTTCACCTTCTTAATCTTGAGAACGCGCTCAATCGCGTTAGATCTCCCTCTTAACTCCATCTCTATGCTTCGTAGAAGCGTAGCTTTATGGACTGTACCAATTCATTGGAAGCACGCTTTTGGGGCAGGAGGGTGCTTAATAGATGCGTATTTAAAAGAGTAAAATAGCAAAGAACCCATGGTTTCCCAAGTGGAGATGATAGAATTTCAAGGCTCTTCAAGAGCATAATGTTAAGCGGCTATTTACATGGTTTTTAATTTGTGCTATACAGGGCAACTTCAGCCTTTGTATTTAATTTTCCTCCGCCAACTTCATTCGTTGGCCGATTTTCTCGCCGACTCCTGTCCACTCGACTCATTTACGAGCACTCCTTCTTAGAGTTGTCGGTGTAGAAGTAGTCCTTCTGGATCTTGATCTCATCCGCGTGCCACGTCTTGCCGCCATCGGAGGTGGTCAGTCCGTCCGAGGTAGCACCAGTCAAAGTCAGGGTGTCGCCGTACTTCGCGTCAGCCTGGTTCAGGTGGATGGTGAGGTTCTCCCAGCCTGGCATGTCTGTTAGCCTATGAATACACGGGACTGAGATGGTTTCACTGACCATAGCCGGCGAGAGTTCCGCAGTCGGCGGCGTAGCACTCGTTTCCGCTGTACAAAACCTCGAGCTTGAGGCCAGGGTCTACAACAATGTCAGCGATTTCTGCTGTAGCTTATGGAACAAAGAGCCACATACTGTCCGACTGAGAAGAGATCAACTCTCCGTTCTTCCACACCTTCTGGGTGATGTTGGTGCTGGCCTCATCGATTGCGATCTCAAAGTCCAGCGTGGTGCCAGGAGCCACAGGCTGGTAAGTCTGGGCAATCTGACCGGCTACGAGAAAAAAAAAGTCAGACCGTTTCCCTGTCTGGTTTCGCCGATTGGTGACTTACAAGGGTGATAGGTGCTTGCGGCAACGCACCAGTTGTCCGCAGTAGTGTCACAGCCACTGTTGATGTCAATTAGTCTCTGTTCCCGCCCATATCTTGCTTGAAGACCACACTCACGTCATCTGCTGGTCCGGGGCCCAGTTAAGGAGCGGCTGGACGAACGAGAGCTGCAGAACATCCTTGTTCGCGGGGCTCTCTTGCACACCGATCCAGAGCGCAAGTTCCTCCTGAGGGTTGGAGCCGGTGGCGTAGTTGCAGGGAATGGCAGGCGGAGCCATCGAGTAGGTGGCCTTCGTGATATAGGCGCCACCGCTGGTAGGCCCGCTGTAGAACATGTTCCCGAACTTGTAGTTCTGGTACCATGATTCGTCCGAGGATTGGGCGGATGCTCGCAGAGCAAGAGAAAGAGCGGCGGCAGCCGAGACTGAAGTGGAACGCATTTTTGTGATTGTGAGAGCCTGTCTCTGAAGTGCTATCAAAAGAAGGTTGGTGTTGAGAAGTGGCGCTGAAAGAATGACAGGGATTGCGAGGTATCTCTGGGCACTTGTATCTGCGGATTCAAAGAACTATTATAGAGAGATCCAGTAGGCACAAGTACATCAATACGAAGCACGTGTGTTTCAAGTTGCAGATTGATTAAGGGTGACTGTCGATTGTTTCCGAACGGAGACTCGGCAGCGCACCCAGACCCTCCAGCGATGTGTGCGCAAATTGTTCCGCCTCCAATTAGTCAACTATAGACGCCTGCTCCGACACGAGAGGAAGATCACGAACAACAGCACCACACAAAACCTCCTGGCAACCAATGGCAAACCCTCTCGCCGTCGTAGCGCACTGACGGTGGTATGTTCCGCGGAATCAAATGTGCGGAAGGATGCCTGATCATCGAACGTCTCGGGGCGCTTCCAGCAGGTGCCGGAATCACCAGCCTGTTCAGTCGGAGCAGCACAACGTCAACTAGAGGAGACCCAAGAGCAGCTGCGAAGGGACAATTGCGCTGCGCCTATACCGAGAGCGTGTTTGAAACCGAGCTGCCCGACGAAACGAGCGGTCAAACGTGCTGAAACGGAGGCTTGTATCGTACAAGCCTCGCAAGGCCAGCCAATAATAGCGCGAGATGATCTTCCGAGAAAATGAAGCGGAACAACTCGACCGATCGAGCCAGCGGGCAGAGAAGCAATTCTGCCGCCTATCATCATCCGGCCGGACAACCCGGTCCGAACGCACGATTCACGCATGTCACCGGGACCGGATCCCTCCTGCTGCCACCACGTCTTGACCTTGGCCAGCAACGAAGACTATTTCCAGAAAGGCACGACCAGGTGATGGTTGAGGATCCGGTTTGACCAGTCTCAAGCAGCGACCAGAGCGCCTCTACAATGTCCTTGCCCGGCTCCGACCTTCGGAGCATCTCCTGGCAACAGGCTCGACGCTCAGCGGAAAAGCTGATGAAGGCCTGATCAGCACGACGAATATTCGCGGATAGCTGACGCTGGTCACATATGAAATGTAGATTTGCGGGCAGGCAGCCTGGGACGCACAAGCCCGAAAGTCAGTCTGCAGCTCGCGGCGAAGCATACACGTACACGCCGCGCCGCACCGCAGCACGCTATGATCAATAGCATCAGATAGCGGATGAAGCTGTCCACGTACACTAGCGTACCGTGGCCAGTGACACTCAGATATCCAGTCATGAGGTCATGCTCCAGCAACTGATCGAACGCCAGACATGGATCCTCGAGCAACTCTTGCAGGAGAGGCTCCCGTGGTACTGGGTCCGCATGCAGGACAGCTGTAGTCGCACGGGACGGCCAGCTGCTGTGGAGCAAGACTATAAGAAGGCTGCAGGGCAGGTGGCAAGCAATAGAAGATAAGGGCACAGCCCTGATGTGCACATGCTCGTGTGATGAGGATGTCGTCCGGTCCTCGATGAGGCGAAAGCAGCCGTCGACGTCGCCATCCAGCTCGAGTGTGCTCGATCCTTGCGCTGTCCGCCGGCGAAGGGTGAGCTCTGAAGCCTTACTCGCGATAAGCTCGACCGCATCCCTGCGCTGCTGGGGAGATGACCCTTGGGACGGCGGAGGTGAGACGCAGCCAAGATAAGCGCGGCTGGCCATCGACTGGACGACGGCGACGCTGAGGGAGCGGAACACTACAAATACCGCTGGCAGATAGGGCTCACGCGGGCAGGATACGAACAAGAGGACTTGACGTGGCGGCAGCAGGACCAGCGCGGCGCACGGCAGTGTTTGGAAACAAGGGCTGGGGCTGGTGAAGCGCGGCCGGAGGAGGGAGTCCACAATTATCCATAGACCGGGAGGCGCTCGCTGCCCGCACCAGGCCGGATGCGGGGAGGCACCGGTGCTGGCGCTCCCGGCTCGTATACGATGCAGCGTATGGTGGCCGAGCCGTCGAGTGCGCGATTGGGTTGATCTGCGCCGCCGCCCGCGACCGCCGCCGGAGTGTATTCGGGCCACGCCCTGCGTTCCTTTCCTTTTGCTGCACACCTTGCCCAGTGCGGCAGATCCTCAGCTGCGCGGCGATCGGGCGCGCTTCCTTTTGTTCGCCGCGTTTTCGTCGACTGGGGCCAGGGCCCACGTGGGCGACATTGGGTCTTTTGCCAGAGCGGCATGCGGCAACGCTGGTGCATGAGAAACACGACCCGCCCAAGCCCTGGCTGCAGGCTGGGATAAAGATAGCAGGGCGGATTCCCACCCCCTCGTATAAGAGAGTTGCAGCAGGATTGCAGGGGGCGCGCAGGCTCTGCTGCATCGCTCCCGCAGCAGCGAGCACCGTGGCCAGGCAGCAAGGCCAAGCCAGTCTACAGCGTCGCGCTGCAGACTGCGACGTCGCGCGCAGAAAGCCGCCACCGGGCCAAGCGAGCGCGCGGGGAGATGAGACGAGCAGCCGCCGCCGTCCCAGTTTTAATCCCTCCTCGCCGCTGCATGAACCGCCACAGGGTTGCTCAACCACCCCAGGAGCCCCAATGTCTCGGAGTCGGAGCAAAGATTGCTTGCGCGCGCGGAGAAAAATGACTCTCGACTGCAGAAACCCACTTAATTCCTGTAGGGCCAACGTCAACGACACCGCAGCGCGAGAGGAACACAGGGCGGGCGAAGTGTCGCTGCGATAGTCTGGCGCCACGCGCACATCGCTGCCGTGCCGCTGCTAGAGCGCAGTGGCTGGCCGCGTTGGCGCGCGCCGCTCAGCACGACTGGAGCGCTACCCGACGGTTTTGCTTAGGCGGCGTCGCGCGCCGATAGTTGCCCGAAGGACTCGCCGCTTGCGGGTACCTGAAGCCACACGTGCGCGATGGCTGGCTGACGACGCAGTGCTTAATCCGACGAGATCTTCACGCTCCCAGGACGCTCGTGTCGTGCACTTTGATTAGACATGTACATTCTATCGTTTCGTAGAGCTCGTAGCGATCGAACCAACCGGACTCCCAGACTATCCCGCGCCAGAGAAACACCATTAAGAGACCCGCTCGTATATCCCCGCATGTTTGCCGCTGCCAGTCCCAGCCCTTCTATAGTTTTCGCGCGTCATTAAGAAAAACACCACATCCCTAGCAGCCGTTGTAGCCCTTCTGCTGCCACATCTTGACGCTCTTGACGAGCAGCTCGCCCTTGTCCGCCCACGTCGGGTACCACTGGTCCCTGGCGTTCCAGAAGTCCCGCCGCGCCGTCTCGCTGGCGTCGACCCACGGCTTGCCTGACTTGCCGTCCTTGAACCAGCCGTTCGTGCCGCCGACCGCGACGTTGATGATGAGGTAGAAGTCCTCGTCAAAGGGCGTGGCGTTGCTGTCCGTCTGCGCCCAGGGGTCGACCAGGCGCGTGCCGTTGCTGTCCGACAGCGGGAAGTGGCCCTTGTCCCAGAAGGGCTTGTTGAAGTTGTTGTACATGACCTGGATCAGGCGCGTGTCGACGTACGTGAAAATGTACTTCTCACTCCACTCCATGCCGAACGTGTGGTACGCCTTGGAGTACGTCGTGTGGAGAGCCTTACGCTTGACGTTGCTAGTCCACCACGCGTCCGACTCGGTGTCGGGGCCGAAGTGCAGCGCGCTGCTGATGATGTTGTTGCCGCCAGTCGCGTACGTGTAGTTGTTGCCGCGCGACTCCATGATGTCGATCTCGCCGGACCGCGGCCAGTCGCCGTACGTCGAGTTCTTGGGCAGCATCCAGATGGCCGGCCACAGCCAGTCGCCCTCCGGCAGCTGTGCAACCACCTCCACGCGGCCGAACTTGATGTTGGCACCCACCTTGGTGTTGATGCGGGCCGACTTGACCGGGTTGACGATGGTGCCGTTGGTCGTGTTCGTCGAGGTGACACAGCTGCCCCAGTTCGAGCCGGTGCAGGTGCCCTCGTCCAGCAGGTTGATGACGTTGTTCGTGTCGATGAGGTTCTGGTCCTGCAGCGTCGGCTTGAGGTGGAGAATGCCGTCCTTGACGAAGGCATTCTCGTCCGTGTTGGTCGTCATTTCGAACTGGCCGTTGCTGTTGTCCATGTTAGCTAGGCTGCTGCAGCACACCTGCACTGGGCTAACTTACCCGAATCCGCCAACCTCGACCTCCTTGGTCCACACCTTGGTGTCCAGGCCTCCGGAGAAGCTGTCGTCCAGGATTTGGCAGTACTCGTGCTTGATGACATTGCGCAGGCCGTCCCAGATGAGCACGCCGGTGACGCCGAAGCCGATGAGAACGCCAATGAGGGGGATGATGGTGGTCCACTTCGCCTTGGGGTCCTTCTTGTCCTTCCACGGTTGCTCGACGCTGCCCTTCTTGATGCGTCTGGAGCGGAAGTACCTCTGGGTGGCGATGCCGCTGCTGCCAATGTCGTAGAAAGACCCGGTGGTGGAGGCAGGCATCGACCCGTAGGGCGTAGCGAACGGATTGGAGGGCGGGCCATTGCGGGGCGTGGAGGCAGCCGGGGCAATGCGGTCGCTCTCCGGCGTGCCAGGCCGGGGCGTCGCAGTGGCTGTCGTGGTGGCCGTTCCGGACATGGTAACGAGAGGAACAGTCAAGTCAAGAGCGTGTGCTGGTGCCCGGCAGTGGATGGGCAGCTGCAGCTGGCAGGAGGGAAACGAGAGGAGTGCTTTATGGAATGGCAAGAACCAGGAAACAACGAGCGGGCCTGGTCAAGATAAGGTCCCCGCCGACTGGGCGGAGGTCTCGAAGCACGCAAATTGGAGCCATGGACCGAAGGCCCAGAGCGGCACGGACGACAGGCTGGGCGCGCTCCTTCCGGGTTTCAAGGTCGCGCTGCAGCCGAGATCTCCAGCGGCGACGATGCTATCAGGAGCCGCCCAGGCTGCTGCCGGCTGAGGGCAGCAAAGGCGAGGATGCGCGGGAGGGAGCGGTCGATATTGCGCACGGCGGCCGGATCGGGGCATGGTGCTGGCGGCTGCAGCCATGGTGTGTTTTTCACGGCCGCCCTACGGAACCTCGCGCTCTCAGGCTCGCTAGCGGCGGCACAGGGCCATTGCGGCTAGCCATCGATGCAACTCTGTCGGCGGCGGCGCATGGGCAGTGAGGGCAGTGTCCGTCTGCGGCGGCGCACGCCTGGCGCCGCCCAGCACGAGGCGGCGGCCGCCAGACACGGCGCGGGCGCGCGGGGGAGCAGCCAGGGTCGCATCGGCGCAGGCAAGCACACGGCGGCGTGCTGGGCGGAGGGTGGTGATTCGGGCGGCGTGGTGACGTTGGGGGCGGACAGAGTGCTGGGGCGCGCAGGGCCCAGGGCAAAGCTCCGCGCGCCCCTGCCTGGCGTGCGCTAGCGCTGGCGCCGCTCGGGTGAATCGAACGGGCAGGCGCTAGGCCCGCCAAGCAAGGGAAGGGCGACGGGCTGCAGCGCCGCTCCGCAGCGACCTCAACCTCGTCGCTTCGTGCGCGCTGCTGGTGCCCGCCTGCTGCCATGCGGCCCATGCTCGCCGCCTCCAGGCCCTGGTCCCGCGGGCACTCACTCCGCCGCGCGCTGCCGTGCCCGCTCGTCGGCCTCGAGCACCCACCGCCTGCCGATAACGTCCGTGGTCCCTGTGGCCGGCTATGAATAGACCCATCCCGCTGCCTCACGCTCGTCAGGCTAACCGTCGCCAGGGGACCTGCTCGCCGGCAAGGCTGCTCCAGGATCGTGGGCCTCACGATGCGGATCCCGCCAGCCGTGCTGCCGTGCTGATGCGCGCCGCCGTCGCGACTCCTCCAGTCCTCTGCGTGCCCGCTGGGCGCGCCACTCCGTGTCTGGCCGTCGCGGTGCCGCGTCAGTCGTCCGAGTCGTCTGGCCGCGTCGTGAGGGTCGCGGCGGTCTGGCTGGCTCCTCCGCGACACCATGGGCGGTGGGCTGCGCGCATTGTCTCCCCAGCTGGCACGAAGCTTTCGGCCGTCCCGGCACGATGCGCTCGCTAAGTGACGGCGCTTTGAGCCGCGAAAATTTCCCCTGTCGTGCTACGCGCCGGCGATGCCCGCCTCAACGCTTTGCTCGCACGACATGTGCGTCGCGTCTGCATGCGCTATCATGACTGATCGCTGCAAGAGGACTACTCTGGTCTGCCTCAGCTGCCAGAGAGCTTCTAACGGACGCCACTGCTCCTGATCGGGCCTTCGCTGATCTGGATCAGGAAATCCTGCGCATATGGGACGCGAGAAGTCCGGACAGTCCATGATCGACACTCGTTCCGAAGGTCCGCGACCCTGCCCTACGATCTGGCCTCGGTGCTCGGCCCCTTGCAAGATGGCCTCCGCGCGCATCGTACCCACTCTTCCGCCACAGATGCACCGCCATGACTCTGTCGCAGCCCAGCTATCTGAAAGCGCGTTCAGCTCCGCACCGACAAGCTTTGCTGGCAGTCTGGCACCCGCTCTCAGCTCGCAAAATTCAATCTGGAATGCTCTCGACCCATCATGTCTCTTTGCGGAATCATGGCCTGGATCTCCCTGCATCTTGGAGGCGAGTCAGCCTCATCGTCTGCAGTTCGCACGCTGTACATGACTCTACATAGGCGACAAGTGTGGCTTGCTTTAGTGTAGGATACAGGTCAGTGCGGGTTTTTCTTCTTCGCCTTTGCCTCCGTTGGGTTGTCGTTGCTTCTGCCCGACGCTGGAACTTCCCAGAGATGGCAATACCCGACACTCTAGATCAGTCCATGTCTGATCAAACCCCTCCGCTACTCCGCTCGCTGATAGATCTACACAGAAGTCAACAGAGAGAGAGCGTGATCGGTCTACCTGAGAGTGCGTTCCGTCCGAGCACGTGATTTAGCACCAATGCAATGTTGCCCGCTATTCTCACCCATTCCATGTTTTCTGTACAATGTTAGGAGATCGAAAAAGTTCAATCTTTCCTGAATTTGTCCGAACACACTTTCGCATTAATGCCTGTAGGTAATTCGTTGGTAGGTGCAACGCTGCTAGCGCCTACCGCAATGCACTAGTAATCATACTATTGTGTGTTAGAGGTCGCCACATAATTAGTCTCTCTTTTCTTTTCTTCTTTAAAGCCATGGCAGCCATTGGCCAGAAGTGAGCGATGCATCGGAGCTCAGGTCAGTCAACCTTCAAGACCAAATCTTCATTCTGTTTCTGGGGTCCAGACACGACTTCATGACCCTGCAGGAACTGCGAAGCCTTTATGTTGAGCAAAGTCATCACCGGTCAATATTAACAGACGAGCTCATGTCGTCTTGAGAAACGATGTCTTCCGCAGCATCCAGTTGGCCATCAAGCCTTTGTCTGCTCTGAAACTAACAAAGGACTGCTACTCGAGGCTTTGGACTATGAGCACGCTGGACAGACACAATGCCCGAGCCTTTTCATCGCATTGTTCACTTTCATGAAAAAAGACTCCACGTTCTCATTCACCATGTCTCCGTACAAAACACAGTGCGCTCTTTTACTTAAACATGCTCTTTCATCACCATCCAAATTCTTGCTCTACCACATCACAGGAAACATGTCGGACAGTCTCGTTCCAGAAATCGAGGCCCTGATCCACAGGCGACTTCGGTCCCTGGATGTGCATGAGCAAAGGCGGATATTAGGTGCAGCGCTTGATATCTACTCACAGCCCGACAGTATAATCGCTCTCCGCCACGGCAGGCCCGTGGCGCTAGTTCACGAGCGTACGGGGCGCGCCTTCAACCTTGGAGGTGCCCACCACGTTATGGAGGCCACCACAGTCCCGATGCAGCGCATCCCCTACTTCGATGATCTTCTGGAGAACCGCGGAAACGCTCAACCCCAGCGCAGAGGATCCGATCATGGTGCGTATAACGCCCGTTACGCTGTACCCCCCGATTTCAGACCGCATCATAGCTCACGGCATGCGGGTGGATACCACCCACACGCGTCGAGGCGCAACAGCCACCGTGAGTCAGGATCCAGCAGACATACCGGAGGTGCTGCCTTTCGCTGGACTCGTCGCCCTCACCGCAGTGACGCGGGTAGAAGCCGCCATGATCGTGACCGGAGCAATGAGCGTTTCCGGCGCGAGGCAGAAGATGCAGCCAGAAGATCGGCTGAGCAAGATGCTCGAGAGCGCTGGGACCGCGATCGGCACCGGTATGACCGGTACGACGACCGTTACGCCGGCCGGTATGATGATCGACCCAGAGATTACTTCACGGGATCTCGTGGCAGGGAATCTGGCCGCTATTCTCCTCCACACCAGAGCCATGGTTACTCTTCCTCTTCTCGCAGTGCTCAATCGCCACCACGACCGCAGCCACAACCTTACCCACAAGCGCCGCCCGCAAATGAGACCCAGACTCAGCGCTTCGTGCGGCTAACAAAGACTCCTTACGGCTTCTACGACATCCTCGGTGTTGACAGAGAAGCTTCTCAGGCTGATATCAGGAAGGCATATAGGAGGATTGCCCTTTTGCACCATCCCGATCGCAACCCAGACGACCAGGAAAATGCGGATGCCAGGTTCAAGGCCATCAATGAGGCCCATGAGACACTGACAGATGACTTACAGAAGGAACGCTATGATATCTTCGGCATGCAGCCGCTGTCATGAGTCTACTTACGGTACGGTTCTTTGTCTGACTTTCTCCCACTTTTGCTTAGTCAGTTGAATTCATTTCCTTTATAGAGTTTGATTTGCCTTTCCGCCCTCTGTGAGCTATGCATACGTGGACGCATTAGATCGATAATAATGGCTATACCTCTGGCGTGAATCCATACTACTTCCTCAGTCTCAAGAGATAATCCATACTGGCGCAAAATCCATCCGATGTACAAAGATGAACCATCGTAGAATTAAGAGACCCGACTTCACCTCGTCCATCGCCTTTGCCTGACCTCCTAATTGATTACGCTGATCCAGCTCTTCCAAGCCATCTGCTTCAAAAAGACAAGCTCCTTCCCCAGCACCCCAGCCATCCACAAAACATTTCGAGGGCATGGAAAAGCTGTAACAAGCAGACATCGCGGTAAAATGAATGGTAGATAGCGTCGAACTTGGACACCTCTGCCGGAAGTCACATGTCAACCCGGCAAACTGCACTGATACGTATTGGCCGCTGAATAACTCTTGTTAGGCAGCGCTGTTCCATGTATTGGTATCTGCCTTGTTCTGTGCATAAGTGCTTATAAGGTTGCAGACAGATTAGAGAGGGGAAAGCTCCGGAATGACCTTTACAGAGGAGATCATCATCCAATGTCCCGTATAAACTGGCAGAGGGAAATGCTGAATGAAATTATTGTCAGAACCAGCTACAACGAAAGTTTAGTTGCGGGCAATTGCAAATAGCGCCAATGAATTTGTCACACGTTCAGAGCTTCCTGGTATTCCAAAAAAGACCATCAGTATTCAGCCGGCCGAGCACGTTGACGCGGGCAGCGTTTATTTAATTCTATTTACATCTGAGAGCTCGACTCACGGCCTCTTTCCATCGACGGTCTCCTTGACCCTCTCGTCCAGGTCCTCCTTGGGCAGGCCCAGCTCGTCGTTCCAGTACTTGGGGAAGGTGCCGAGCTGCTTCTTCTTGCCGAAGGTGGCGGCGAGGATCAGATCGGTGGCGGAGCTGAAGTCGCCCTTGGACAGCTTCTCGTTGGTCTCCTTGACGCGGGCGTCGACGTCGACGTCGCCGGCGACGGTCCACTTGGAGCCGGTGGCCTTCTCGAGGCTCGCCAGCACCTGCTTCTGGTTGACGACGTGGCTGGCGATGTAGACGTACTCGTTCTTGGACTTGTCGAAGGCGGTGCCGCTGCTCAGCAGCGCGACCAGCGCCTTGCCGATGGTGCTGAGGTTGGAGACGGCGAACTCGGCCTCGCCGCCGTCCCAGAGCGTGGCCTTCTTCTCGGCCAGGTTGAAGCCGAGGAAGCCGACCTTGAGGCCCCAGTCGAAGAAGGGGCCGGTGATCAGGCCAGACCAGGAGATGCTGCTCTCCTTGGTCTTGAGGTACTCGACGACCTTGGCCTTGCCGCCCAGGAAGGGCACGAGCGAGACGACGTCCGCGGAGCTGGTGTTCGAGCCGAACTCGGAGGGGATGAAGCGCTTGACGCCGGCGGCGATGGCGGCATCGATGATGACCTGCTGTGCGGCGAAGCCGGGCGTGCCGACGATGGACACAACGGCGTCCTGGCCGGCGAAGGCGGACTTCAGGGAGTCGGACGAGTAGTCGGACTTAACGACCTTGACCTCAGAGCTACAGTCACATGTCAATATAGCGCGCAGAGCCCCGGGGCTTGTAAGCAACTTACGAGAATGCGGACTTGGACTCGGGACGGCTGAGGACGGTCACGTTGAGCGATGAGGCGAGGAACTCCTTGAGAATCGAGGGGCCCAGGTTGCCGCCAGCCTGGTAGAGGATGCACGTTAGGCCAGGCTCGGAGAAGAACAGGTGCCCGGGGGAAGACTTACTCCGATGAGGACGACGTTCTTGATGGGAGAGGCCATTGTGCAGTTGGAATGGATGCTGTGGATGTGTGCGAGACGAAGACTTGCAAGACTCGAGAGGTGGTTAGAGGAGCTGAGATGCAGAATAGACTTCAGCCATCCGCAGGACGGCCTATATAGTCCGTTGTTCCACAGGCCGAAGACCATCGAACCCCCGCCCTAACGAAGTGCTCGCAGCCCCGCCATTCTGCCCCTCCAGAGACGATCGCGTCACACACCCGGCGAACACGCCATTCCGCACGTCTGACGAGATGAAGCTGTTGCTCGGCGCCATCGTAAGCCAACCTTATTCGCCGGGACGGGGCAAGTGCCGGCTCCCGCGCGGCATTGGGGGAGGAGTTGCGTTTTCTAAGCTGCGGAATGGTGCGCGGAACGCAGCCCCCGCTTATGTCACGCCGTCCCGATGGGTGCTTGGCGTGGCTCAAGCGCTGCTGCTGCCGTTTGTCAGGCGCGGAATCCGACGCGGCGGGATGTCCACCCATCGCATCGCGACAAATCACGGCGCCCATTGTGCCGTATTGTCTCATGCACGGTGCGGGCCCGCCCATCGGGTGTTTCGTCAGCCCGGCCGCCGGCAGTCTTCACTCGGCAAGCTGTCGGAACGCACAGGTTGGCACCGGTAAGTAGTTGGAAAGTTCTCATTAAGCGCTCATAGCATATGCCCATACAGTACATGAAAGTTCCGGCCTGGTCCTGTCCCGCGTCCAGCAATTTTGTTCCGCCACACTCACAGCTTCGACGCCGGCGTCGCTGCTCCCGCCGACGTGATCTCGTTGTACAGCAAGCTATGCGCATTGTCAGCAATCTGTCTGGTCTGGCCACATCGCAGCGAAGAACTCCGTACCTCGTCAAGAACTCTGCGTAATCCTCGCCCGTCACCTGGGTGGCGAAGTACTTGGCCGCCAGCTGGTACTTGTTGCCCTTGGGCGCCTTGGACTCCAGCTCCTTGGCCTGCTCCTGCAGCAGCCGCAGGGCGTAGTCCTTGTCGAGCTTCTTGCCCTCCTTGGTGGCCACGCCGTGCTTGACCCACTGCCACAGCTGGCTGCGGGAGACCTCGGCTGTTGCCGCGTCCTCCATCAGGTAGTTGATGGGCACGCAGCCGACGCCGCGGAGCCAGCCCTCCATGTAACCCAGGCCGATGTTGAGGTTCTTCCGGATGCCCTCCTCGGTGATGGAACCGGGCACGTTCATGTTCAGCAGGTCGTTGGGGCCGATGTTCACGTCCTCGCGGCGGATGTGCATCTGGTTGGGCGTGGGCATGTGCTCGTTGAAGACGTCCGACGCAATCGAGGCGAGGGCGGGGTGGGCAACCCAGGTGCCGTCGTGGCCGGCGCGCGCCTCGCGGAGCTTGTCGGCGCGCACGTTGGCCATGGCAGCCTCGTTGGCCTTCGGGTCGTCTTTGATGGGAATCTGGGCAGCCATACCGCCCTGCGAAACGTCAGTGATGTCGATGGGAGAATCAGGCGTCGGGTCTTACCATGGCGTGGACGCCTCGCCTGTGGCAGGTCTTGATGAGCAGCTTCACATATGCGTCCATGAAGGGCACCGTCATCGTCACAGCCGACCGGTCGGGCAGCACGAAGTTGGAGTTCTGGCGGAAGCGCTTGATGACGCTGAAGATGTAGTCCCAGCGGCCGCAGTTGAGGCCTGAGCTGTGGTCGCGGAGCTCGTAGATGATCTGCGAGAGTTGTCAGAGCTGCCCATTTTCACATGTCAATTGTCGCTCGACTAACCTCATCCATCTCAAAGGCCGCCATGATGGTCTCGATCAGGACAGTGCCCCTGATGGTTCCCCGCGGCATGCCAATGTAGTCCTGAGCGAGGTTGAAGACGTCGTTCCACAGCCTGGCCTCGAGATGGCTCTCCATCTTGGGCAGGTAGAAGTACGGGCCGGTGCCGCGCTTGACGAGCTCCCAGGCATTGTTGTAGAAGTATAGACCAAAGTCGAACAGGCTGCCAGAGATTGGCTCGCCATCGACAGTGAAGTGCTTCTCCTCCAGATGCCAGCCGCGGGCACGAGCGATCAGTGTGGGCAGCGTCCGGTCGGTGCGCAGCTTGTACTCCTTCTCGCCCTGCTTGAAGTCGACCTGGCGGCGGATGGCGTCGTAGAGGTTGACCTGGCCGTTGACCATGTTGTCCCATGTGGGCGCGCTGGAGTCTGCCCGGCGTCAGTCAGTCGGCGTCCTGCTCCGCCCGCTAGCTGCTCGCGTGCACTTACCCTCGAAGTCGGCCATGTACGTCCACACATCCGAGTTCAGGGCGTTGACGACCATCTTCCGGTCGGTCGGGCCGGTGATCTCGACGCGGCGGTCGACCAGGCCCGGGGCCGGCGGGGCGCCCTTCCACGCATCGTTCTCGCGGATGTGCCTGGTCTCGGGCAGGAAGTCGGGCAGATTGCCCTTGTCGAGCTCGGCCTGGCGAATCTGGCGGCGGTCGAGCAGGGCCTTGCGGCGGGCATTGAAGGTGCGGTGCAGCACGGAGAGGAAGACAATGGCATCCTTGTTGAGGATCTTGCTGGTCTGGTCGTTCAGCGGGCCCAGGATGTTGACGTCCTTCAGGACGGCGGCCGGGTTGGGCGCCGGGTTCGCCTTGGCCTGGGTGCCAAACTGTGTCTGCGCAGCCATGCTGGTGTGTCTAGCTCCAATGTCGGTTTCCGGAACGGGATCCAAGTGGTCGGCGCAGAGGGGGCGAGGCTGACAGGAAGGGTGACGGGAAAAGTCGCGATGGCCAGCTCGGGGAAGTGAGGAGTAATAAAGCGTCGCGGCAGGCGCGACGTCACAATCTTGACCTCGGGTGAGGTGAAGCGCGCCATGACTGGTCTCGGCCAGGCCGCGCGATGATGCTGTGGTTGCCGGGGGCGGACAAGCTTCCTCGGGCGGAGGGGTCGAGGGCGCGCGATCGGCTTGTGATTGTGCGAGTGTGGGGAAGGCAGCGCGCCTTAGTCAGCCCCGTTAGCCCAGCGCGCGCCCGCCCGCGCAGCGCGGCCGTCTGCGTCTGCCGGGTGCCTGCTGCGTGCCGCGCTCCACTGCCTCGCCGCGCCTCCGTTGCGGCGCGACTGGCTGTCGCAGCACGTCGACGGCCGTCTTCAGCAGCAGCGCCCGCTCCAGCGCTGCTCGCTGCCCGCTGGTCGCTGTTCCCGGCCGCCCCCGAGCTGTTGCCTCGGCGGCCACGCCCGACAATACCCGGGCCCCTCGGCCGCCTTCCGTCCAAGCGACAACGGCGAGGCACGATAGGGACGCGCCCACTGGGCCGGATACGTCACTGGATTATCAGCCCGAATGCAGTATCGCGATCCAACGCTCCACTTAATACCCTTTCCAGCTCCGTTTTCCCCAGACGGCCAGCTCTATAAAGACCACGCACCACAGCTCGCCGCGCGCCGCAGGCCCTTTACTCGATGCGAAGCCGTCACCGTGGAGCTCCACCGCCGCCAGTTTACTCGATGCCAACTCGTCACCCTCCTCGCTCCCGCCCGCCAAGCGCCGTCCTGCGCCGAGCTCCGCGATAAAAGATAAAATTCTCCTCGAACGGCGATGCTGCAGCACGGCTAGATGTGGGCCTGCAATACCCGCGGCAATTGGCCCGACTGCAGCATCGGCCGCACATCCGTAGTCCCAGTTGGACGGCGGCAGAGCTCCATGGAGTCTCCGTATCTGCGCCCGGGAAGCGTGCCGGTCGTGGTGGAAGCTGCATGGTCCGGTATCGGCTTCGTTTGCTGGGCTCTCGACGAAAGACCAGAGTGATGATGACACGCGCTCGTGGATTGGCTTTCAGGAAAAGTATCGGCTTCAGATCAAGCATCCGCCCCTCTAGGCCGTCTCTATCCGCGCCGGGCCAAGGGGTCCTTATCGACCAACCTCCCCGCCTACATGCCGGAAAACCCACCGTGCCGGGACTCCTTCCACTAATCAACATCTTAGGTCTTTCTCCATGAGTCTACGAGCTTATAGTCAATATCTTATTATTTTCCAGCCACTTCTCCACGTTTTAGGTTACAGCCAGAAACATACTACAGTCTTGGTCGTCCTCTTTGGATAAAGATCTGGTGTGCTTACGTTACGCTGTATTAAAAACTGAGCTGGTTGTATTGTGCCATGAACTATACCAGAAACGAGTCAAAGTATGGCGCCTGTTTCTGTAAGTGTCCATAGGCGTGTAGACAGCCACGTGTCAGCGTGCTCTTACTCTGTTGCCTTGCGCGGTCTCACTAATTTCCCTTCCCATCACCACCACTATTATATAGACGTTTCGCGTATCCTTCAGATGAGCATCGAAAGCTTCCACTGATAAGCTAACCGATTGGAAACTCTACAGCTGCACTATACCTTCTCAATCAAAGCTTTGCAAGAGCGTAGCACAACATGGCCGCCCAATCTGAGCCCGAGATTATTTTGTATGACTTAGCCTGCACCAAGAACATCTGCTTCTCTCCAGTTGTCTGGCGCATCCGCCTCATGCTCAACTATAAGCACATCCCTTACAGGACCATCTTCCTCGAATTTCCGGATATTGAGCCCACGCTGAAAGGGCTGTGAGTTGTGTTCGCCTTCTTTTGTCCTTCGTTCTTCACCTCTCGCCCCGCCCCACTCCCTCTCCCTTTCTATATTCCAATGCACATCCTTGAAGCCTCCGGCCGCGCATGAAGAAGTCTCCTGACCTGAAAGTTCTCAGCGGCCTGGTGCCCGGCGAATCCGCGTCGGGAGCCAAACACAAATACACAGTCCCCGCCATCCAGCACGTGCCGACCAACACGTACATGATGGACTCGGCGCCCATCGCGCAGTTCCTCGAGTCGACGTACCCGGAGCCGGCGGTGCCGCTGACGTCGGAGCTGGGGCGCGAGATCGAGGCCGGAGCGCGCGCGCAGGCCGGCACGGCCTTCCGGGCATCGGTGCTGCCGCGCGAGGCGGGCGTGCTGTCGCCGCGCGCGCAGGAGTACTTCCGGCGCACGCGCGAGGCCGCGCTCGGGCACCGGCTCGAGGACCTGCTGGACCCGCCGGGCAGGGAGGACCAGGCCTGGGCCGCGGTGGACGGCGCCATGCGCGCCGTCAGCGACCTGATGCGGACGCACGCCGCCGACGGCCCGTTCGTGCTGGGCGCCCGGCCGAGCGGCACCGACTTCTTCATCGCGGGCGCCCTCCAGTCGGCGAGGGTGGTGGACGAGGGGGTGTTCCAGAGGAGTGTCAAGTACCCGGGCTACAAGCAGATTTATGATGCATGTCTGCCTTACATGGAGAAGAAGGACTGAACGGGTGGATTCGCAGAGATGGGATCAAGGACTCACTTGCTAGAATAATGAGATACGATTGAAGAATAACGGTGGTGCTTTGGTAATTTTTCACGTACCTGGAGTCTCTTAATATTGAATAGTTGCGTTACACAATCTATATCAATTATGAACACGCCAACGTGTATGCAGGAGTCTGGGTTGCTCTGGGTCGAAGTACCTCGGATTTGGCCCGGCACGCAGGGAGGAGGTGGCTCCATGCGCTCCACCTCTGGGCGGAGCGCGTTCAGCAACCCAAGTGTCGATCGGTGGCTGCATGTCAACCCCACATTTTTCTCCTCACAGTGCAAGTCCCGGGTAACCTTCCGACCGAAACTGTAGCCTGCATGCCTCGCCGTGAACGTCATTATTATGCATGTCCATTGCCGTACAAGCCCGCACACCACCGTGGTGCCACAGTGGCAAAGTTGTCCTTGAGAATGGATGGATGCAAGCTGTATTAAGTGTGTTCTGGTCAGAACTATCTGGGTATATACGTACAGGATGAGCAAAGCCGCCAATGGGTAGATGACGCTCATACACTACGAATCTAGCAAATTCGTCTCGAAAAATCAAAGCCCTAACTCCAAGTCTGTGCTCTTGCCCTTGCACATTCTCCCGCTCCCGAAGATGCTCCTCCAGAATCACTGCCACGAGAATCTGTTGTTGTTCTTATCGTTCCTGACATCCGGTTTGGCCGTGTTGTTCCCGTCCATCTCGTACACCATGGGCACATGCGCACTCGCCAGCTCGTACGCAACGTCCCTGCCGGCACCCAGTTCCTGAGCCCTGTCCTTGTCCTGATCCCTGTGGCCTCCCATCTCCGCGATCTCGTTGTTGTCGGACTCGATGGGAGCAGGCCGCCACGCGTCGTACGGCGGCTTGTTCTCGGGCTGCTCCCACGCCGCCGCTTCTCTGATGTCCGGCTTCCGCCGGTGCTTGCGCCGCCAGCAGAAGATCAGAGCCACGATTAAAAAGACGCCCACAACGCTGGCGGCAACGGCGATGCCTGCTGTTGCGCCTGTGCTGAGTCCGGCGGCCCCGCCGACCGAGTCGCCTGGGTCCTCGCTGCCCGGGGATAAAATGGAGACGATGTCGGGCGTCGGGAGAGGATCCGAGAATTTAGCTTGCGTGATGGTGAAGTTTCGGCGTTCATGATCCACGACCAGGTAGGCTTCTTGGAGGAGCGCCCGGCCGAGCGTGTACTGCGTGTCGTTGGCGGCCTTCCGGATTGGAAAGTAGCGGGTCGTATTTTCGTAGTACGGATACGATATCTCAAGGTCAAAAGCAGCGTATGGTAGCACGATGTTGGTGCTGTTGGTGTCGCTCGTGTAGATCTCGTTCCCAAGCTTGAAGGTGAATTCCGGGTTGAGGCTCAGCAGTTTCTGGTGAATGGTGTCGTTTACAAGATAGAAGTTCTTCTCCTCGTCATAGGTGAGACCAAAATTCTGTTCAAAGAGATCGCAGACGTCGTCAGGAAGCCACAAGTGGGGGACGGTGGAATCCACTAAGGAGAGATGGCCGGTAGTGGTCATGGCAGACACACCGATGAGGCTGTTGGACGCGGTGATGGACTGGACACCAACCACCAGGTTGCTGGTGTCGCCGGCCGAGAAGGTGAAATTGAACCTGGGCGGCGACGCGAAGCGGGCCTGGTCGTAGCCGCCTAATATCAGACTGCCAGGAACTTTCTTGTTGCCTGTCGCGGCAATGTCAGCGCATGTCGGGGGGATTGGGGGATTCGGCAGACGCACGGTAGTAGGCTCCGGCGGTATAGGCGTAGGATCGGCTGGGGATGGACTTGTTCTCGGCAAGGTTGTTGAACAGGCTGCCCACCGGCTCGCTGGCGCTGTCAAAGCTGGACGAGGTGGGGCTCACGCCAATGACGCCCATGAAGTAGTCCTTGACGGCAATGCCGGCGACAACCTGGTGGTCCATGGCCAGAGCACTGCTGTCCTGGCTGCTGCCGAGGCGGATGGTGTCGTAGCCGTACAGGCCGTTGCCGGTGTAGCCAAGGCTGGCCTCCAGGCCCAGGTCGTAGATGCCAATCTCCTCCCAGGTGGACGACTGGTTGGTCTGGAAGCCGGCGCTGGCCTGGCCGCGGAAGGTGTCTGTGCCGCGCTCGGAAGCGCAGTCGCTGGGGTCACTGGCGGTGCAGCCTTCAGGCACCGGCACCCATGTCTCGTGACCGCGCGTCGAGACGAGCACGCGGAAGTCCTGGGGCGGCGTGCCGACGCTCAGGCGGAAGGTGGACCACTGGCCATCGTTGCCGTCCCACTGGCCGGTGTTGGGGACGGTGTACGGCGAGGGAGCAGGGTCTTGGCGCGGACGGAGGGCGTGGCGAGCCATGGGGCGCGCGGAGCGGAGCGCGAGTCAGAAGCTGCTGGGCCGGCGTCGCGCGCGCATGCCGCGTCCGTGGAGGGCAGCGCAGAGGTCGTCGCCAGGCAGCGCAGCAGGCGCAGGTGGCCGGACGCAGCGAGGGACGTCGGGGTGTTTAACGAGACGCGGTGCGGCGCGCAGCGAGGAGGCGGCGGCTAAAGAGGCACTGCTAGTCGCTGGGCACTGGGGCGGCGGGGGCCAGCCGAGAAACGTTATTTATTGCTGCGGCGCGTCGCTGCCACTGCTGCCAACGCCTTGGCTGCTCTCCGCCGCTCGTCGCCCGCCGTGCCAGCGCCTGTGCGCGTCCGCTGCAGCCCCCGCCTTCGTCGCCCGTGCCACGGCGCGCTGCCCCTTCTCTGCACAGCTGTCGCCTGGGCTGACATGCGCTCAGCCTCGCACACCCTGCGTCTTACATGCCCAGGCACCCGTGGGCCAATGGCCGCGCGCGCACCGCCTTGGCCGGCCAGCTTGGAGCAACCCAAGGAAAAGCAAGCCCTCTGCTCGCACGCTCGCTGTTTTCTCCGCACGCAACAGGACAAGCCGCCAACCTAGTTCATCCCTCCGGCTTCCGCTCCTGCCGTTGCAGTCCGACGCGGAAAGGGGAGACTGCATACCGTCCCATCCGCCTCCCAGCCCGGACACCGCTCGCCCATGACTCCTCGAGAGGCAGCAGACTTGTGGAACATCGACCTGTGCGTCCGGGTCGGCCAGTCACATTCGGTTGCTTGCATGTCCTCCGGCCACTCGAGGTTCCTTGCGCAATGTGATTCTTTCTGATAGATGCAGCCCTCCGGTCCTGGGCTTCCTCGTCACGTCGGCCGTATTCAGCAGCGCCTGCCTCATCGCTGGGAGAAACCACGGCAACATGCGTCACTCTGGAGGGTGAAGCCCGCACCAAAAGGCCTCTCACAACCGCCTTGAGCGGTGTCGCGCCTGCGTCCGATCTCACGCGAGCCCAGGCCGAGAACAGTCTATCAAGGGCATCGACACGCAATGGTCAATCTTGGTTCTACTACGCCTACAGTTCTCCCGCAACCACCCGCTTCGGAGTGAGCTGTGGTGTATTTCGCCAGCACCTCTTGTGTGGTCTTGACGGCGCACTGTTGCATGGCATCTCGGGCCTTTTCACGTCAGCCTCCCAAGTGCCACTCACATCTGGTCCATCGGGTAGGCTTTCCCTGCCAGCTCAAACACAGTACGATGGCCGATGCCCAACTGCTCAAGCCAGGAGCGATTCTTCAATAATAGTATATCAACGACGCCAAAACCAGCACCTTCCCGCCAACTTGTCCGATTCGTGTAGTGGATCAACAACCACAACCTAGCAATCTAACAATTGCATCGGCGTCCTTGCCCTACGTGTCACCAAACCCTATTTATATTTTCTTTCGCAGCCTCGACCGTCGACTAATGTAACCGAAATAGACAGTGCTATAATTTGCCTTTCGATTACTGATACGTGCGGGATACTGCAGTTTTCGATCGGCTCTGGGCCGGCATTCACCGCTGGCATAGCAGTTTAACGGTGGCTGACACGAAATGGACGCTCAGAGTTATCGACAAGAGGATAATCGACAGCGTTACTCAGGCCAGCTTCCTTGGCCTATCTCACCGCCGCCGCTGCCTTGACACCACCGCCAATTCTTACCGTTGGAAACCAACCCGTCACAACCGATGTCATAGATGGATCCCATCGATTTTGACTATACTAGGCACGGCTCTCAAGCTGAACAGCACGGTAATTGTTTCGAGCACGGCATCTTCGCCGCCTATCTATAGTCATATCACGATAACTAAAGACACTAGCTCTATATTTTTTGTAGTCTCACCTCTAGTAGTAGCGGCTTTCTTCAGTGTCGGAGAACGCCCAACCACCCGCTATGTCGTACGAGGAACCTCGCAGTATATTTTACAGCCCATTACAACCAGGAGACAGTATCGACGCTTCTGGAACCACGTACAGCATCCTCTCCCCAGCTCTGTTCTGTTCATCCTCAGCGCCACCTCAACCACTGATGCACCTCGGGTGCGTATAATTGTTGAGAAGGCAACGGGTTCTACTGAATCCTTAGCTTGTGGTGTCAGCAGCAAGAATACGGCAACAGGGGTGCCATCAACCACCAGGCTTGAACATTTTGTGGCTGGCGAGATTTCAGCTGCAGGCTCCAGCTAAACAGGCAGCAGGCACTCCTCTAAGTACGTTTGTGAGAGGCTGAGTCTATCTGCCTTTCTGCCTTTCTGCCTGTTTGTTGCACAAGTCCCGTTTTCGCGATACGGAGCACCTTTCTCATAAGTCTAACGAAGCATTTACCGCAGCCCCATCACCCCAGAATCATATATTTCAGGATACATGTGTTTATTTTCCCATTCAAGGAAATTGAACTTACTACGTCTCTCACCCTTCTTTAGGCATCGACCGCGCAGACCGAAGTGAATCGTCCCCACTACTGCCGCAGGCGCAGCTCAACTTCTCTTCCCCTCATTTTGTCCAACGTGACCTGCAAGGAGTCCACCTGCACAGCCAACGACATCGTACCACCATGGCATATTCAAACCCTACTCTAATCAGATGTGACCGGTTGCAAACGGAAAGAGAGATACACCATTCAACTCATGCAATGTACGTAGCCGCTCCATACCAGGTTCATGATCCTCTCGATGTTCCTCTCCTCTTTGGATCAATTTTAAAGACCTTCTGATCAATACCACGGAAGTGCGCTTTACAATTATGGAATCAATTATGCAGCAACACGAATCAAGGCGCGGAGTTACGCCACAGACGTATTCACAAACAGACGCCATAGGCTCTGGCTTTGTCTTATCTTCGGGCGGCTGCCGCAGTACAAGAGCATCTTCTGGGGCCATTTCTTTTCTCTCTCTTCATTGCATGTTAACCCGCCGGACGCCTTGTTTCATTGGCCAAAATCCATCCATGTTTCTGATGCTATCAGGCTCTCGGCCGCACTGACCACCGGAATACAAGGTAGAAGTATAGCCGTGGGTCGGATTGTCCCCAAATACACCCCAAAAAACAACATCAAGATCTTACTGCAGAAGTGCTCTCTTGTCTTCCATTTGACCGCCAGTCGTCCAGCTCTACAACATGGGCAAGCTCACCCTCGCCTCCATTGCCTTATTGCTTGTTGCACGCAGTATCCTTGCAGCCCCGCAGAATGCTCAGAAACCCTACTCCTTGGTTCCTCAATTGCACCACATTATCCCGCTGGACACGGCATCTACCGTGAATGCCCAGGGAGCTGCACGGGATGTCGCAAAGACCACGGACCCTTCGCCAATGTCATCTCCTGCTTGCTTCAGCTATGATACGATCACGGCTGGACCCACGTGTACCGGATGTGTACTCGAAGCAATCCACCCAACGCAGCTGGAGTTTCCCGGCGAAGTCATCTTTGTGACACGGACCATCTTCGAGAACTTCATCATTTATCCTGATGGTTGTACCAGTGTCATCGTGTCGACGGCCTCTCCAAGTCTCTCTGCGAATCCGTTTGGTTCAACCGTAACAGCAACAACAGACATAACGTGGACGTGGAATGGAGCCACCCTGTAAGTCTTTATGTACACCATAATAATTAGGTCCTATGTGCTGATAGTTTTGATAGTACATACCCAACCACCTATCTGGGGTACGATTGCTTCCAAGCTGGCACCTGGAAGGGCGACAATGCCTATGGCGGATCTTGCACCTTGCAGCCGACGACCATAAGACAACCGCAAATACCTCTTGTGTATCCTTCGTCCAAAATACCGTCAGAATACATGTCTGTACCATCACCAATCGTCGATATTCTCCAGGACGACTCGAGTCTCAACCTTCCATTTGACTTATGCACCTGTACGGCCAGAGTTCCGAGCCTCAGTACATGCCGGGCTGGATTTTCTTTCTCTCCTGCACAAGCGGCCCAAGCTCGTTCGTCAGATACATCATCTACCTTCAGTAATGCAGTCTCCACACACAAAACTTGTAGCGTTCTTACCGATTCGACGATGATAATCACTCAGACACTGTCACGGCCGACTACCCGCAACTCTAGTACGACTAAGACAACCACAATGACTACTCGATCACTGAGCATCACTAGTCGGACTGCTCCAATACTATCAACAAATTCTGGAAGCAGTAAGGATTTCAGCAGTCCCATATCATCCACAGTGACATCCGGTCAGCAAACAATGTTGGGAAACACAACCGAAACAAACGAGCCAGACTCTAGGTCATCTACGAGTGCCACCATCCCTGTTTCTACCACACCAGACTCCTGAGATCAAGGAATGCCTGAGTATTCTCATGAGCTCTGCTACGGTTTACAATTGCGTCAACCGCTCCAGTGTACTTGCCTTTTTTTTCAGTGTGTTTACAGTCGACTCAACGAAAAAGAGGGTTTCGGGGAGCTTTGGCGCACACAGTAGATTTAGAGTCTTCTCATTGAGTTTACTGGACAGGTTAGATGCAGTGATGGGTTCAAATGGCACTGCAATATCTTGTATCTACATACAACCTCATAATGGAGTTGTACCTAGAGACTGCACGCCATGTACTGTTTACCACGTTGAATTTAATCCTAGCAGCATTTTCTAGCCTTTGCGATCCATCGTTTGCAACGCGCAGCCCTGACCGTGCGGTCGCATGACAATCTGGGTGGACTTCCACGTCAGTTGCCGATAAGATAAGGGAAACTATTAATAGAAAACCTGCAAGAAGTCCTGCATTTCAAACAGGGACGATATCCACTCACTCATGTCAGCTCTGCAAGCCACCGACTAGTGCCCTTCCTCTTCTTTATCCTACTAAGTCCTCCCTTTTTCGTCCTACTGCGTCCTTCACTCTGGTTGGTCAAACCGCCTTCCACCCCCCTGTAGAAACATTCAGCCTCGTCTTACTCTCGGTGCACCGCCGCATCCTTCATGATCTACACCAATCGGATTGAGCACTTCGAGCCCACAAAATCTGACGTTGCAAATTAAGGCGCGGGCAGAACTCCTTTCGAATGTAGGACTCCTCGGACACTAAATAAACGGCCTCAAGACGATGGGATCGGCACGCATTATACCGCATATTCTCAAAGATACGTCACGTTCGGCGATCGAAAATGTACCATGCCCGGTCCAGGGTATACTTCTTATTGGTACACGATAATGGGGACTACTGCAAGGACAGAAACACTGTGGCTGTGAACCCCGTCCAGCTACAGCCACGGCGTTTTTCAGCCCCTGCTCGTCGAGCTTGCTGGCACCTGGGTGCAAAGGTAAGGCAGGCTGCCATTCCAGCTTTGGTCTGACGCAGAATCTTATGATCTCGGAGCCCGGAGCCGGGCCACGATCGCAAGACTTTCCGGTTCTTAAGAGCGTAGATCCCATGAGTCCACTCTTGGTCATACGTACCTTCGCTTGGCAAATTCCATCCTACTTTTTGACGTATTCGAGGTCGATTCGTCAGGACAAGTAATATGTCGCCCCTCGCTCTTGCATTTCCGGTTATCCTTTCTATAATAAATATCCTTGGAACACCGTCTATCTTTGTTTCAGCTGGTGCGACGTCTACGGAGTCAGCGTCGTCTGTGAGGACAGTTTCACGGTCCTCAACTCGTCCGAACAGATGCAGTGAGCGCTGGGACACACTCATCACAAGCGCCCCTCAATGTACAGGCTGCCTTCTGGAAGCGAGTGAGCCGCTCGCACTTAGCTTTCCAGGGGAGACAGTGTACACGACGGTCACTAAAACCCTCGTAAACTTCACAATCGTGGATGCCCTGGGCAAAACGTCGTATAGCATATCAGAGAAGCTCAAAACCGTCACGACTACAGAAGACGTTGAGCCTACTACTGCTGCGCTAAATCCAATTACGTGGGAGTGGGAAGGAGTCACTTTGTGAGTTTCCATAGGCTAGCGTTGTGACAGATCACGTACTAACGAGCGCAGGACGTATCCTACCACTTATTTCGTATTCGATAGAATTCAAGCGGCAACATGGGCTAGTGCATCGGAGAGTGCACAATGTAGTGCTCGATTTGAAGACCTACCGCTGGCCGGTCCGACGCCATGGTCCAGTATTGTCTATGAAGCAACAGAGCCATGGACGCAGTACATGCCAGTGCCATTGCCGCTTGCTGAATATCTGATGCAACAACCAGACATCACGGCTGCCTTTCCGGGTGTTGATTTGTCTCAATGCACGGCTCGCGTCTCTGAACCCTGCCCAGATGGACCAGGTCCTGACTCAAACTCGTCAACACCATACTCACGGACTGCAACGCCTCGCACATCTCGCAAGATCCCGTATACCACTCCGTCATACCTTTCAACGACCAAGGCTACGACTCCAAGGCCGTCAATAACCACTCTTCGTCTTAGTACAACCCCGCACTTTGAGGGCAGAATTTCGACCACCCACTCGTCTGATACCATAACAATCCCGCCGTGGAACGTCACGTCTTGCTTGTACTGCAACACGACAACGAGCACTCAGCTCAACTCCTCGAGGTCTATCGCTGGATCTTCGGGGGCATCAACGACTCTAGAAACGACTACCTATCCCATATCTCAGCACGTAACGCAGCGTGTACTTACCACCGAGACAGAGCACAGCTCAATCAGTTTGACAGCGTCAATATTCCAAGGAATTGCTGCCCCACACACGAGCGATGAACGCACAACGTCATCCCCGTCTGCTGCTGACCAGCAACCGCCGCCTGCATCGGTTGCACCACCAAAAACGCTTGACGGAACTTCCGAGCCATCACAGATTCCTCCATCGAGTCCGACCCAACCACCGACGGATGGTTCAGGCACTGGAAAGCCTCCGCCTGCAACAAGCGGCTCCCCGCCTGGTCCATCATCCGGATCATCGGGTGGAGAAGGCTCTGGACCGAATGGGGCGGGCTCCACTTCACCTTCTCCAAGCGATACAAACAATGCGGCCCCAACCCATGCCTCCGCGGTTGCTCAGATATCCGGAGAGCCCATCCTGATAACGGAAACCATATCTGGAAAACCTACGATCAGAACGCTGGTCAGCCTTGGGACTGATGCGTTGAGCGGAGGTGTCGGCCACGTCTATCTGACAACAGCAACGATATCCGGCAAGCTCACCACACAAACGTTGACGGGCTTTGAAACGGACGCATCAGGCGGAGAGTCCAGAGAACCTATCCTGAGAACGGAAACGATATCCGGCAAGCTCATGACCAGAACACTGACGGGTCTGGAAACGGATGCACCAAGCGGAGGGTCTGAGCAACTTATCCTGACGACGGAGACCGTATCTGGGAAACTCACAACCAGAACACTGACGGGGATCGAAACGGATGCATTGAGTGGAGGGAGCGGAAAGCCTGTCCTGACGACCGCAACAGTATCCGGCAAACTCACAACCATGACGGTGATGAGCCTTGACACGGACACATCAAGTGGAGGGTCTGAACAGCTCGTCCTGACAACGGAAACAATATCCGGCAAGCTCACAACCAGAACGTTGACGAGCTTAGGGACGCAAGCATCGATCGAAGGGTCCGCTGGACAGAGCCCAGGCGCTGCTTCAACGTCGAGCAGGCCAGCCGGAGCGCGCTCGACAACTTCAGGGTCGACTGGAGAGGACGGCGCGCCAGCCACCAGGACTGGAGCGGCGTCTTCTGATTCCGGCGCACACGGAGGAGGGTCTGGACAGTTTCGTGGTCGTTCTGCCAGCTGGGCCGTCGGAGCGTTGGGATTTTTGCTGGTGTGGGCCTGAGGCATTTATTGTCGAGGCTTCGGGAATTGCTGCGCCAATGTCTGCTGATGCAGCGACAACGGCCGCGTCGTGCTGCTCTCGATTCTGCAGGTCGTGTGTGCCGAAGCGGAGCTTCCTGCAGGTGCGACGGGGGCGCTCGGCGAATGGAGGCCGCGGCGAATATTCCCTCAGATTCGTCAGCACCTGGCACCGAAGACATGCCTGCGCCTGCATGGGGAAGCAACACCTCACGATGACGGCGGGAATTTTCGCGCAGGTTCAGCAGGCAGTTTGAGCAGTTTGTGCAGTTTGGCGTTGGCGTGCCTCGGGCCTCTCTCGGCCGGAAGATTTGGCATTTAAACAACAGCCTAGGAGCGGACCGAGCGCCGATCTCCTACATCCCTGTGGTGAGATCACGGAGGAGATACCTGTTCCTGCAACCACCAGAGCAACATGACGACGAGGCTGTAGGGCTGACAATCAAGATTCTCGTTCACGTCCATGACTTCATCTGTTGAGTGCGTTGCTGTGCGCGCATTTGCGGAGCGCAGACGACGTCGACACAGGCCGTGATGTGATGGGCCTTCTGCCTGAAATCGCTGCAGAAATTGGCATGCTGAGGAAGTCGCGCCGGGTCTTGCGATCCGGCAATGCAGAGTGCCTTCAGCATCCGCAAGCTGGCGGCGGTGTCTGGCAGTAAAGGGGCCCGGGTGAGTGGAGGCTGGGCAGCATGAAGTGAAAGGGGCGTGGGAGATGTGATGGAGAAGAGAGGAGCAGGGGACAGCACAGGAGGAAAGGAGGCAGGCGAGGATGGATGCTGGGCCGGGACGGAAACGAAACGGCTGAGGGAGGAAACAGACTCGGGTGGCGGGAATCATGTAGACGCCGAGTTCATGCGGCAGAGGGAAACAAGGTGGTCAGTGTAGAGGAGCAGGGCAGCCTAGAGCGCGCAATGTAATTAGGGACACGCCCGGCGGCGGCGGCCAATGAGCATGGCGCGCAAGGAGCAAGATCATGCGAGCGCCAATGGCCGTTTGAATTTCGAGGAGCGCCAGGCTCGGGGCGGGCGGCCATTGGGTAATTGCAGGGCGTCGCAGGGCGGGCAGGGCTGACTTGGAGCGGACGCTGCTGAGCAGCCCGACCGCGCGCCGCAGCGGCCGCCGGCTGTCCAGCGCGGCCTTCCTGGCGCGCTGCTGGCGCTGGCAGTCGGCCGCTCACTAGCCACGTCAAACGCGCCGAACAGGCCCGCGCGCGTCCCCGACACCGAGTCGGCCGTCGCATCAGTGCCTGACTCTGCCTGATCGCACTCCGCACGGCCGCCAGCGCTGCCCACCGCGACGCGTCCCCACCGGCTCCCACGCGCGCCTGGCCCCGAACAGCAGGCGCTGCAGCAGCCCCCGCCTGATCAGACCAGCGCGGGCTCAGCGGCGATCCGGCGCTGCAGGTCGTTTCCCTTCCGCCATCGGCCGCAGTTGCGTGACATTTGCGGCGGTGGTTGATGCGGGGGCGGGAGCAGACGAGAGCCAGAGCGGCAGCGCGCGGCACCCGTGGCAGCAGCAGCGTGGCAGCGTGGCAGCGTCGCGGCATTTTGGCTGTGCCGACTCCGGCCAGCTCGCCAGTGCCAGCGCCAGCACCAGCAGCGCGCAAGCCGCGCGCATCCGTTTCGTCTCGCGCCGTGCCCGCCAGGCTCGACGCTCGCGGCTGAGGTCAGCGGCACAAAAAATGTGGTTCCGTGGTGCGTGGGCCCGCCGCGCGCGTCACCAGCGTCTCTCGGGGCCTTCGCGGGCAGGGTCTGCGGGCGCTCTCTAGCCTGGCGCCGGCGAGCGTTGCGAGGGAGCGGATCTGGCGCCTGCCCGCCTGGATCTGGCAAATGTCAAACGGCGCCCGACCATCAAACCTGCGCGCGCGCCTGGAGGAACGGCCGCGCACGGCGCGTCATCGGCCCCGTGGCCCAGGCTCCCTGCTGTCGCCGTGGTCGCTGTCCAAGAAACGACGCCCAAATTTGGCAGCAAAGCAGGCGCTGGGCGCCGGTGCGGATGACGTGGGTCGGGCGCTGCGCCGGCGGTCGCGGTGTGCCAGGTGAATAAAGAGACCCTGCGCGGCTGTCGTGTGGTTTGTCTTCCAGCGTCTTCCAGCAGCCCGCCGCCCGCCGCCCGCAGCCCACAGCCCCGGCCGAGTCAGCCTGCTGACCGCTACCGCCTGCGCCGACACCCCCGGCCCTCCGTACGAGCAATCACAAGCCACTTCCGAACTCCGTGCTAAGCCCGCCGCCGAACCATCGCTGCGCCTATCCCAGACATAAGACCTGCCTGCCCCCAGCCTGTCCACTGCTTGCCGCATGCAACAAGCTCGCTGGATCCGGCTCCACCACTCTACCTCTGACTGCGCGCCTCAGCCGTCGGACTGCTCCTCCCAACACCGGTCCGCAACAGCGCCGCCGCCTGCATATAAAATTCCGTCCCCGCGTCGGACCCACACCACCGCCCACCGCCCACAATGAGGCAATCACCGCCCTCCATGGTGCTCAACCTGCCCGCCCACACCCAGAAGCAGCTGGCCAACATGGCCAGCTCGCCGGCGCCCATGCCCTCGCCCGACGCCACGCCCGTGGACCAGTACCGCCTCACCATGGCCCAGCGCTACCGCCAGCAGATCCAGCAGATCATGAACGCAGACCTGCTCGCCCAGGACCCCGATGCCATCGTGCCCGCGCCCATCACCACCACCACCCAGATCACCACCCAGATCCTCACCTCGGAGTTCGAGGTCGACGAGGACGACGACGAGCTGCTGCCGCCCTACGCCGAGGAAGAGGAGGGCAATGCTTCCGACTGCACCATCACCGTCCAGGAAATCGACTCCCCCGACACGCCCTCGGACGACCACATGGTCGGCCCCAACGGCGAGCCCCGCTTCTTCACGCACTTCAGCTCTGGCGCGTCTTCGCCCGGCGACCGCCCCCACAGCGCGACCTCGGAGCCCACCGCGATCCTGCGCGTCGAGTTCGAGCCGAAGCCGCTGAGCAGAGCTCGCCCGCTGCCGGGCACCGCCAAGAAGGGCGGCGTCAACGTCACCGAGAAGGCCTGCCGGGACCACCACAGCTTCCTGCGCCCCCGGAGCCGCAGCAACAGCAGCGGCACCAACCAGCGCCCCCGCCTGAGCCCGCGCAACTCCAAGGTGCGCAAGCAGCTGGCCGCCATCTTCAGCAGCAAGGCCCACGACGGCCACTCCAACGCCGCGAAGCCCACCATCATCCGCTCGAGCGCCTTCGTGTGACTCGGTTGCGGCGGCTTCTTCTGCAGCCGGCTCACCGCCGGCCTGCGAAAATTGTTCTGCGCCTGTTTTGTCGAGGCGCCTGCCACCACAGGCACCACCACGATCACTCCCGCCAAGAGCGGTTGAAGTGGTCGAGAGAAAAAAAAAGTTGTCACCATTTGGCTCCCTCCCAGTGGCCGACACCAGCTGTCCTATTCCTGGACAGCGTCGGACTGGTGATGGTTGAGACCCGCCTGTTGCGACAGGATCCCAGTATCCGGCCCCCTTTTCGCCAGGGACGTGTTTGGGGCTTAGGCTTACTGCCCTGCGCCACCCCATCCGGCCACGGACCATGGCGAGAGGAATTAGGGAGAACGAGAGTGCTTTGAGGAAGAGTCAGTGCGAAAATTGCGCAATTGTGCGAGCGGAGGCCTGAGGGCCAGGAGGAGGGGCAATGAGACTGGGCTTGTACAGCGCCATCCACGACTGAAACGTTTCCTTTGTACGTGTTTGCTACGCATGACGCGGCTGGGCACCGGACGGGAATCCCAACGGGATTGGAATCGCTGGAGATTGGACTCTGGTTTTTTTTTTTTTTTTTTACCTTTTTTTGGCATTGGGCCAACTTGAGCACGAGCAAGATCAGATACCACTTAGATACCCAGGAAGCAATTCACACTCTCACTTCTATCACAAATATCTTCTCTCCATTCCGCCTGCTGAGCGACACGGCTCCGTGCTCCTGCTAACTAGCGAAGACAAGTCTTTTTTTTTTACCACCAATACACGTTGTCGCGTCTCCCGCCGCATTCGTATCCGCCGGTTTCCTAGGCGCACATGCAAAGCGCACCACCATGAGTCAGCCATGCGAGATGCGATTGTCAGACAGAGATCTAGACTGTCCGTCGCAAGCAGGCGCTTTTCTGGCTGAACCTGCTGACGAGAGCCGAGCCCTGACGATCACCGCCGGCACAGCCGCGCTGCCAATGCTTCAGTGCAGCCGGCATGCTGTGTGTGCTCCGCCTACCCACCAGCCCTGGGGCCAATTAACCACCGCACCGCTTGCGCCTAGCTGCGAAGGTTATCGCCGGCACCCATCCGCAGAGATGACTGGAGCCAACCGCTGATGTGATGATGATGATGATGTGACAACAGCTGAGCAACCGTCCCCAAGCGGGCGCGCCGGTGTGCTGGTTTTGGTCGGATGCGCGCGCACGCGCTCCCCCTCTCCCCTCCCTCGCCCGCACTGCTGGCACCAGCGCTCACGGCACTCTTGAAGCGGTGCCGAGAGGCGCGCTTGCGTTCTGTGGGGAACGTGGGGAAATCGGGAAGCAGGAAGAGCGTGGCTGTGCTGGCGTGCGGTCCACCTTCCCACCGCCTCCAAGCCGCGGCGCCAAGTTTCAGAGGCATCGCCGTTTTTCCTTCTCTGCACCAACCGACCAACCAACCGCACACCAGCTTCCTGCTCGCCTCCCGCGACGGGCAGACCGGGCGTGAAACGTGACGTGGCGTAGCGTGGCGTGGCGCTCGCGGTCCAGGGAGATGTAGGAAGAAAGCCTGCTTGACGGCTACAACAAGCAGGTAGTTTGCGCGAGATAGCGTGCACGAGTACGTACGTGTGCATGCAGCCGCCACGCCCGCCGCCTGGCAGGAGCAGCCTCACTGCCACCACTACTACTACTGCCCGACATTACTTGCATCTGGCTTGCATGGTCGGCGTGACGGAGATTGATGGGATGGCGTTGACGACGGGGTTCAACCCTCTCGGCTGCCCGTTGATCAGCATCCCGTCTCTATCTGCGTCGCCGCGATGACGCAGCCGGCCGCTCTGCATCTGGCAGCTGGCAGCTGAGAAAGCGCATGGTTGGTCGCGGTGCAGTCTGGAACGCGCGCACGACGACGACGACGACAACACCGGCGGCAACTCGTCGTCCGTCCATCCGTCCCGGCTGCCCCGTCCGCCGTGGGCTCGCGTCGGACCACCGGTCGATGTAGATGGTCCGCGTGTCTTCTCGTGCGAGACGTTTGGGCAAACACGGGAACGCAGCTGGCCATCCCTGCATGGGGCGACACGATGCTTTGCGGTTGCCGAGGCGGCCGTCCCGCGGTTGCCGAAGCGAGTGGTGAGGGGATCATCCCGGCCGCACACCCTCGGCGAACAGGTGTTTGTTGTGGTTGGTGGGCGTGCATGACGTGCAACGCGGGGTAGGCGGATGGGATGTGGCACTGTGGGCGTGTCTTCCCCTTGCATGACGGCGGCAACGCTTGTTTTGGGACGGTTGATTTGCATTGTTATCTCTTTTCGCCTCTTATCGGCCGTGTTTGCCTTGGCTGCGCATTGCGATGGTGGTCTGTCTGCGACGGCTGTGTGAATCGGACCGCGCAATATTGCTCAGCTGTGAGCTGCTCGCGAGGGGCACGCGGACCGTTTGGTTTGGACGATGACAAAAACGTCCTTGTACGTCGGAGGCGCGTCCGTCTCCATGGTTTGGGTTGGACTTCAGCTCTCTACTTCCTGCACAGTCATAGGGATCGGCGGTGATTAGGAATCGTGTGCGGATCCGACGCACGCGGGCCGGTGCGCCAATTCCTTGGGGCTCTCCGTTGTCGGCCGCTGGCTACGATGGACGTGGAACACGAAAGCAAGGGCGGGACGGAGCAGGCTGCAGCGCTGGGAGCTGTTTGACTCAATGACGGTAGCGCCGTGAGCCGTGCTTATCAAGATTTTAATGCGAAGGCTAAACAAATAGGAGCGGAGATAAGGCGCTGAACGAAGAGAATAGTCGGGACCCAAAAGCTGGTGCCTATCCTTCCGCACGGCACTTTACTTCAAGTTTAACTTCACCATTCGCAAAGTTTCTATGGAGGCTGAGAAAACTTTGTGGAAGTATTGCGACTTCATAATCTGAAACTAACCGAGGTCCAAGCTGAGTCCAACCGACAACAATACATCACAAAGAAATATCCTACGTAAGCAGTCGAAGCGTCATCCAGATAGTTATGGCGCTCAGATTGAAGTCCGTCTGCATCAGCATGAATGCTCCAAGTTTCCATCGACAAGATCCACTTGAATCCAAAGAGCCCCCATTTCGTTTACCACTCACTATGGTGGTAAAAGCCAGCGAACCCAAACCCAAACCCCATCTTACACAATATTCAGTCAGACGATGGTGGCTCGCTGAAGTACGTCATTGTTCCGTCTGAGAAGGTCGCAAAGTAGCCTGCCTTAGCCTTCCACGCAGTGTCTCCCGATGCATTCGAATATCAAATCTCTTCCATTTCCCCTCATGATATTTCCCCAATTGCACAGCAAGAAACATTCAGAACACTAAAGCAAATGCATCAAGCCCACGCCATCAGTAATCCCAACACAAAAGCAGCCCAGCAATCAGAAAATCGAGACTTCCTTCCACCCGCGAAAGCCGTTGAGGAAGTTATCGCCAGAGATGGTGCCGAAGAGACGTCTTCTGTAGCTGAACTAGAGGTGGTAGTTGTTCCTGTTGGCGATCTCATATCTGTCTGAATTGTCCTGGATGCGGAGGCTGAATGAGAAGCTAGCTGCGAAGTACTGGATGCTGGATCCGTAATAGGAGGGGAAGGGCCTTCCAAGCCCGATGCCGAGGACGGAAATGAAAGAACGGATGGAACCGTTTCTGTGTTCGAACTGCTTTTAGAGAGTGGGGAAAAAGTAGGGCGCGGGTCTTCAGAAGCAGGGCTGGAAATCAATCCCCCAGGAGGTAAGCTTAAAGTGCCTGAGCTCGATGGTTTTGGCGTAGTTGCCCAAGATCGAATGGAGTTTTGAGGAGGAGGATCAGGAGGAAGATTTGAAAAAGAATAACTCGTGACAGTTGAAGTAAGAGAAGAGGGCTGGGGCATTGTTGTCGTGATTTTTCTACTAGACGAAGTTGAGGGCTGGTGTGTTAGAATGTCCGTGATCAAAGGCGGGTATGTCGACACAGTGTAGGTGGCACTCGATGTTCTTTTGCTTGTGTGCACTGAAGATCTTGAGATTCCGGGGCTCGATGGAGTAGAGCTTGGATGTCCATGCGTTGGTTTTGAGATGTCCGCATGAGAAACTGATCCCGAGAGTTGAGTGGACCAGCTTTCGGTCTTTGTAACGGTAGTTAAAGCCGTTTTTCTTATATGCTGAGATACTTCCGTTGTCTGGAAAATAATAGTTGAGGATAATGATGTTGCCGTTTTAGATGAGGTTGTGTTGCAATGGAGACAGGAGGTCGTGTTCAGCATCGGTGTTGAAGCCGGCGGGCTCCACAGAGAGGATGATACAGTATTAGAAGGTCCGCTTGGGTGTATCGGGATCATCGTGGATTTGGTATTTATTCTGGTCGAGGGAAAGGTCGTATTAAGGCTCGTTTGAGGCACTGAAATGCACGTGCTGGTTTTGCTGTATCTCGAATTGAGGCTAGATTTGCAGGACTTCGTTGAGCTGGACGCGCTGCAATTGGTAGAACTAAATGTTGGCGGGAAGATGGAATTTTTCGGTGAATGTAATGGCGTGTAATAGCCTCCAGACGAAAGACATGGCGTTGAAGAAGGCCGTGAGGGGGATGCAGGCAAACTCTGATGTGTGGCGGGCGAGTATGAATACATGGGCCCGCTCCATTGTGGTGATGTCTTATTCCAGTCTGAGCAGGTTGTGCTGTATAAAGGCGTTGTGACTGAGATTCGAGTAGTCTCTTCACATGGCGAGCTTCCTTTGCTCAGTGTCGAATGCTGAGGATGGGGAATTGAAAGGCCTCGGGCTTCGACAGTACCACAGGCCTTAGGTACTCGATTGCTGCATTGGTCTAAGATTGTTCCAGCCAAGAGTGAGGTGGCTATTGGTTGATTCTGTAGATATTGCACGAGCTGGTAAGGCACTGGCATATACGTCCTGTAAGGCGTGGCGGACGTGTCAACGCTGTGGACAAGGATCGACCGTGGCACCGAAGTAAGCGTTAGATCGTGGAAATCAACACTACATTCACTTTTCGTGTCTCCCTCTTCCCATGTTGCGGCTTGTATCCTGTCAAAGGCATAGTATTCCGTTCCGCTTGTACTGGATTAATTAGCACACAGAGATGTTAAAGATTTGACCTTGCTTACAGAGTCACGCCATGCCAGTCCCAGACATACAGGACCCCTGCATCAGTAGCTTGAGGTTCTTCAGTCGTAGTGAATGTGGAAGCCCTTGTTGTCGTCCCGTGATGCGTGTGTCCACGGGCATCGACGATCGTTGAGATCACGACGGTTTCCGTGACGGTTATATAGGTGGTTGAATCCGCAGGGAAGGTGAGAAGCGAAGGGGAAACTGCTTCCAAAACACAGCCGGAACACCTTAGTGTATTTGTGATGACGGTGTCGTAGATTTCTAAGCATTGATTGGAATTCGCGGAAGTCGAAGCTGGGCCCGCTGAAGTTGACACGGCTCGTACAGAGAACGACCGCTCTCCGATGATACTTACTAACATCATGTACAGGATGAGTGCAAGAAAAGAGGAAGACATCACAGCGCTGCTTGGAACGTGTGGTCAATAAAGACAGGTCGAGTCAAAGGGATGGACAGTGACTTATGCGAGTTCCAGTCTTGTAGAGCAATGTCCAAATAGGGTCCGTTGGTGCCCGAGCCACTGCAGCTCATGGTAGATCCACAGCTGAGAATCGCATAGTAGCACAAAAAGACCCAAAATATGAGACCTGGCGCTTGCGGGCGGTACAGTACACCACCTCATTTCGCAGGGACAGAATCCAAGATGACCGGCTTTAGCACACGGCTGTGTCCTACCCGAAGTATTTTCATCTGTTTAAAGTAGAATGAAAACAGTGATGGGTGCATCTTACCTTCCTTATTCAACAAACATTACTTCTGTGTCAAACCTGAAACAGCCATGCCTATCGAATCCCGGGCTTTCGAGACGGGAACATGCAGACAGTTCTGGAGTGGTATGTTGTGTCTTCCCATCTCGCGGGACTGATGGTCTGGCCATCACACATTGGAACTATAGTCACCCCGAGTATTGACGGATGTGTGACACTATGCAGGTAAGAAGTACCTGAAAGGTGCCACAGGCATCTGAGAAAGAGAGCTTTGTTTCCTTGCACATATACACAATGTAAGGCGTCAGGCAAACAACCAAAAGGCGGTGTCTGATCCAGTGTGTGTCTATAATGGCTGCTTGTATAAGTGGAACGGTCGTCACTTTAGCTTTGCTGCATTTGGTGTGTACTGCAGCCTCAAGACCCACAGGTCTGAAAAGCAGGTCTTTGCTGAAGACTACCCTGGATTGGCCTAGTCAATTTCAAAATGCTCCTTCAAGTGGATTAAGTCATTGCGCTTGGAGGAGATGGTCTTCTACTTGGACAGTGCACGCCACAGCATTGCGCGGCCACGTGCCCGCTACTGGTAAAAGATACGTGTGGTCTGCTGATAATCATTTGCTCTTCTACCAGTCAATCAAGTTGGCTCTGAACCGCGAGCGTCTAAATAAATAGTTTTATATAGGATATCATTGCATCGTCATAAAATCTCCAAGTCTCTCAATCTTAACCGCTTAACCGCACGGAAAATAACCAGCGACGCCAGAACACCTTGCTGAGAAAACGACGACACGCATCACCGCACCATCATCACCACCCAAACGTCTCCATGTGCAGCACCACCCTTTCCATCTCCCCGCTCGCCACCCTCGCCTGCATCCCGGCCACCGCATTCCCCAGCTCGATCTTCAGCCCCTCGGGCCCGCAGCCCATGACGAACGCGCGCCCGCCCCTCAGCGACGTGATCAGCTGCGGCAGCAGCTCCCGCACCACGGGCCGCTCGTACTTGACGTTGAGCGAGCTGGCGTTGATGCTCCTCTGGCCCTCCTGCAAGCTGCGATGCCTGCAGCACTGGCACGCCCCGAACAACGCACGGGAGGCGGCGCGCGCGAGCATCGTCTGCGGCTGCGGCTGCTGAGGTGGTGGCGGCGGAGGCGGAGGCGAGCCGACCAGGCCGCACTGGCTGTACAGCGACGAGCACGCCGACGGCTGCCAGCCGTCGTCGCTGATGCGGATGATCTCGGCCGACGACCAGCGGCTGCGGTCGACCTGGGCGCGGGCGGCGGGCGTGAAGACGTAGTCGCGGTAGTAGGGCGGCGCCGGCGCGGGCGTCTCGCACAGCCGCCTGGCCTCCACCGCCGACGACGCGTCGATGCCCAAGCCCTCGGCCTGCGAGGTCCGGGTCGCCTGCGCCGGTCTCGCGACTGGGGGTTGCTGCTGCGGCGGCGGCGCGATGCTGGCCTGGCTCGCCATCGGGGTGGCCGCCGGCGTCTCCCGCTTGCCCGTCACGTACACGTCGACCACGATGCGGCCGGGCACGACGCCGCTCCTCGCGCCACTTGCTCCCTTCCACGCCCGCGCCCGGCTGGCGCCCTCGTTCGCGTTGCTGACCGCCAGCTCGAGCTCGCGCCGCACCCAGCTGACCCAGGCCTCGTCGCGCACGGTCCAGACGAGGCGGATGTCGCGGACGGCGCAGTGGTCGGGGTTGGCCGGCGGCAGGAGCGCGGCGTCGCGCATGCGGGCGGCGAGGTCGAGGGCGTGCGGGAGCGCGGCGGTGATGCCGGTGCCGGCCGCGACGAGGACGACGGTGTCGAAGGTGCGGTGGAGGGGCCCGGTGTACGTGCCGTAGGTGCCGTCGACGATGGTGCGGATGGGGGCGTGCGGTGTGGAGGAGAGGGGGTGGTGGGGTCTTTGGGCTTCGAGGTCGGAGAGGGCGGAGAGCTGCTGCTGTTGCTTCTCCATGAGAAGGGGCACGTTGGAGGTGGATGAGAGGGTGGAGATTGGAGGGGAGCTGACTGGTGAGGGTGGCTGGTGCAGGGCAGCACTCTGGGCGAGAGAGCGCGTGAAGCCGGCGTGGGCACGGATGAGGAAGACGAGCTGGTTGGGCTCATTGGGGGATGTTGAGGGAATGGATGCGACGGTGAAGGGGTGGTTGCCAAAGACGGCGATCCGGGGCATGCGGATGTAGCTGTGGCGGCCAGGCTTCCAGCGCATGCTGGCCGGCACGTCAACGGTGACCTTGGTAATGTTTCCCGGAAGCTGCTCGAACTTGGTCGGGAAGCCTCCGAGAGCGCCTTCCCACCCGCACTTGCATAGCGGGTTGCCTCGGAGGAAGGATCTATTCCGGTGGACGATGCGGAGGAGATTGGACAGGACGAAGATGCCGACGGTCGAGTAGATGTAGATGGGCTACGGTGGTTGTCAGCACCATTTCCGGTGCGGAAGGGAGAGACAAGACTCACCGATGCGTATTCACCCTTGATATGCCACCAGAGAACACCGAAAAACGCCATGCCCAGAATGATGTGGGTGAAGGCGAAGAACTCGTAGAAACGGCGCCTTACCCACGGCACAGACAGGATCATCATTACGAGAAAGATAAAGTAGAGGATCACCCCCGACAGCTACGGCGTGTCAGCCAGGTCTGTGGAAGGGTCGAGTCAGGGAGTGAACCTACCTCGCGCTTGTGGGCGATGAAAAGCTGTGCCATGTAATCGCCCCCACCGTCTTTGATCGGAGCAACAATGTGCGGAACCTGTCCGACTTGGTCAGCGGCCTTGATTGACAGCGTCGCGGCACTCTGAGGTCTTACCGTGTGGATGGTAGCTAGAGCGAAGACAACGCCACCAACGTATCTGTGGAAAATGTTAAGCTCCGCGTAGGAGGCTCCGGTCACCCAGGTGACGAAATTGACCTTGCCCGCCAGCGCAGCCAGCAATGGCATGAGGGCCGAAATGCACATGGCACAACGGACCGACAGAGGCGGAGATCCGTAGCGGAACCGAGAGCGTAGATATGGCATCTCAGGGAACACCAGACAGGTGAAGAAGATGGTTGATAGCGCCAGGAGGGCGGTGAGGCCCCAGGACGGCATTCCGAGCTTTGCCATCCGCCCGCTGAAGCGCCGGTATGCTATTGAGCGGTACCTTGCGGCAAGCTTATGCGTCCATCGTGCGCGGGGCGTCGTGCCAAGTGCTCTTGGCCGAGCAAGGTAGTCGGCAAGCACATGGATGCAGTGTGCTGCGGCGAATATGGCGAGCCAGGACACATAGTAGCAGAGCGTCCAGTACGAGTAGTCGATTTGGCTCATCAGAGGTATTTCCCGTTCGGATGCGTTCCAGCCGGCGGCGAAGGCCTCGCATGATTTGTTCATGCAATTCGAGTTCGTGATGGGCAGGTCTGAGTATGGCACTCCACTTGGGAGAGGGTCATTGGGCCAGCGGTTGGGGGCCATGGCGGGTATCTAGAAATTAGAAGGACAAGCGGCCTGGATTCTCGGAGACACTGGTGATTGTTAATGCAAACGGCGAAGTGATAGATATACGATCATCTACTGCGCCTACTCCTCCACCCTACGCTAAAATGCCGAGTGACAATCCCGTCGGATAGAAAACTGCCGAATGCCTGCGATCGCATCTTCTTTGCCCCTATGCATCGGCAAGCGATTACTGATGCGGTTTCACCTGGTTTGTCGAGGTTGGCCTGGTACATCCCCTCCTACCCGCAGTTTTACCTTTAGCTGACCACGTCCGAAGACCCACTACGAAGCCGTGATCCCTATCTCTGCTCGTAATGCCTCCGCCGTAGTGGCCTCAGCGTCACGGCAGTTGATGGCAAAGAAGGAATAGACTCTCAGACGAAAAATCAATTATCGAAAATGTACGGAAGCTGACGTCCCGGGCCTTGCAGGTCTTGCCTTGGGTAGGATAGGGCAAACCGTTCCTTCGATCCCGACCTTGGCCTAGCGCTCGCATCTCAGGCCTAGCTCCTGGGCTTAGCACACGCTGCGCCCGACCGGCACTGAAGGATCCCGAGAAGGTTTGCACATGGCCGTTGGCGAACCCGCTGTCTTCCCTGCGGATTGCGACGACGAGAACGGTGCGGTGGTACGTGGTACACGAGCGTAGAAAGTCAAGAGCAGCCGCAATAACTTACTCCGGCGCGCTGAGCTAATTTTGGAAGGGCTCTGAATAAAGTTGCGGACAACGGTTGGGTCCGGAGCCAGGGGACCGTTGTTGCCTTAAATTGGAAACCGATTGTCCAGAACAGGTCGGAATGTCGACATCGCTGCCGAATCCATGTTAGCTTTGCCGTCGTGCTCTGCGGCCCTGCTCTTGCGTCATTGACAACACGCTGCACAACCCAGCGTTGACCACCAACATGAGGGAACAGCACCGCAAGATTCCGCCGCGCTGCTCGGTCAAAAGAAATATGCGAACCAGAAAAGGTACAAACTATGGAACAACCGGACAGGTGGGCAGACGCGCGGACAAGCAGGAAAACAAACAAGTAAACATACTTAGTAGCTTTAGAGTTCCACGGTAGGGCTGTGCTGCCCTTCTTTTCCGAGAATATCGGACTGCCAACCAGTCACGACCCGAACCCGTCCCTGGTCAGAGCTACAATGTTGAGCGTGTTGGTTAGAGTTGCGGCTAAGTTTGTCCCCATATGGATGGGTCAGCCCAATGTATATTAAACGATGATTCAGGTCACCACAGCCTTATCGTCCCGATTGCATGAATTTTTCTTATTTGGTGCGCGCTCTCGGTATGCTGCAAAGCTTCTAGGCCTCCCCGGCCCGCCCGGTTCGTTCAGACTTCCGTATTCCAAAATTAGTTCTTGACATAGAGGTCAACATACTTATCAACATCCATCTGCTCCAACTTGCTCTGGTCCTTGCCAAGCTCCACCAGCTCGTTAACCTTCTGTTCCGAGTAGTGCGGGGCGAGATGCGCTTGGTATTTGGCCAGAATGTGAGGCTTGGCCTCCTCTCTCCGCAGCTTGTGGCCCAGAGGAGCCTCGACAACCTCCTCCTCAAGCGTGGTTCCATCGCGGAGGCGGACCGTCAGGGCGTTGGAGATGGTGCGCTTCTCGGGGTCGTGGTAGTCCTTGGTGAACTGCGGATCCTCGACGCAGCTGATGCGCTTGCGGAGCGACTCGACAAGCTGAGAGGTGGCGGCCTCACCGCCGTCCGTGTAGTCGCTAGCCTCGAGGCGGTTGAAAACGAACATAGTTGCCACCATGTACTGTCACATCCGTGAGCGTCGATCGCAATAGCACACATGTCGGGAGTCACATACCTGAACACAGTGGTCACGATCGGCAAAGTTGTCCATGGGCTTCAGCTGCTTATCGATGATACGAATGCATGCCTCATGGGTCCTGTTGGTCACAGACTCGATGTCTTCGGCGGTCTTGCCCATGGCCTTCAGCTTCTTGTTCAGGCGCTGAGCGGCCTCAATGGCCGTCTGGGAGTGGAATTCGGCTGTTCGAATGAGCACGGCATCTGCGTTACTTTCTGTACGAGTAGCTTACCAGGGTAGGAAACCTTGAACAGGACGTTTTCCATGATGTAGCTTCCATAGGGTCTCTGGAATTGGAACTTCTTGCCGCCGAAGTTGACGTCGTAGAAGCCCCAGGTCGGGGCCGAGAGCACCGTGGGCATTCCTCCCTCGCCCTTCATGACCTTCAGGACAAGGTTTACGGCCCTCTCGCAGGCATCACCGGCAGCCCATGACTTGCGGGACATGGTGTTGGGTGAGTGGCGGTATGTGCGCATGGACTGGCCATCGACCCAGGCCTGGGTGATGGCATCCCGGGTCTGTGCCTCGCTAAGGCCGAGCATTTTGGACACAACGGCAGCGGAGGCAAGCTTGACGAGCACGACGTGATCCAAGCCGACCTTGTTGAACGAGTTCTCGAGAGCCATCACACCCTGGATTTCGTGGGCCTTGATCATAGCCTCCAAGACGTCCTTGACCTTCAGGACCTTGCCGTTGCCCAAGTTTCCGCCAGCGCGATTCGTGCGCGAAATCCAATCGGCAACGGCGAGAATGGCGCCCAGGTTGTCCGAGGGATGGCCCCATTCGGCAGCAAGCCAGCAGTCATTAAAGTCCAGCCACCGAATCATGGCACCAATGTTAAAGGCACCGCGGACCGGGTCGAGCTGGTAGGGAGTACCGGGCACGCGGGTGCCATTAGGCACGGTGGTGCCCTCGACGACAGGGCCGAGCAGCTTGGTGCACTGCGGGAACTCGAGGGCTTTCAGACCGCAGCCCAGGGTGTCGAGGAAGACCCAACGAGCGGTGTCGAACTGCGGGTGGCATTGGTCAGAGATACGTGCTGGCAGGCTTCAGCCAGGATGTGCTTACGGCGAGGTCCGAGTCAATTTTAACGTTGTGCACGTAGCTCGCAATGTCGACAACCTCGGGGTCGAACTCGTTCTTGCCGGCCGGCACGGCGGCGGCATTGGCGCTGAGAGTCGGCATGCTCGTCGAAAAGGAGGCGCTCGCGATGCGAGAGACGACCGAGGGACGGGCTGCTTGGACGGCGATGGGGCGGAAGGCTCTGACAGAGCTTGCGAGAGCTGGACGAGGGCGAAGGGTGCGAGCGGCTTGGCGGCACAGGCTGCTGGTGAGGGCCGACATGACGAATCAGCACGACTTCCAATTGACCGGAGGAGCAATTGCGGAAGCGCGACGAACAGGAGGTGTTGCGGCAGGAAGGCGCGGAGGCGTCGGGGGAGGGCTGGAGTTTGGCGTCTCGCTTTGCTCACAGCTGTCGCGTCGGCCAGCGTCGGCCTGGCAGCTGGCGGGGTTCTGTGGTTCCTCGGCTGAGTTACTCCAGATCGCCTGGCCCGAGCTCGGCGCGCACCTGGGGAATCAGAGAGCGAGGTCGGCCGGCGAGCATGTCAGATAAATCCTGCGCGGCCGCAGCAGGCGTGGCGGCGTGAAGGCGAGTCCCATGCCGGCCCGGCTGTTTGCGTGGTGCTCGTCCGCGGCTGGCGGGTCGCCGGGGGACCGCGCTGCCGCCAGCCGGCCACGACTTGTGCCTGCCCCGGGATGCCTGAGACTGCTGCGTGCTTACCTCGGCCGGACCGCGCCTTCCGCCCAGAATATGGGGAACCGGCTGGGCAGGCTGTGGAGATGGCACGGGGAACGTTCGGCCTCTTATCAGATCATCTCCGCCCTCCACCTCGCTCACCCTTCACCAGTGCTCAGCCTCCGACGTGTCCTGCGTCTGCCGCGCCACTTCCCCAAGCGCCCCGGCGCGCCCGTCCTGCTCCCAGCCCAACGCCGTGGGAACCGCTTCAGGGGCCGGGGCCGGAGCCCAAGGAGCCGCCTCGCTCGTGCCTCGTCCACGCGACAGCCGCCCCTCACCGTAGCATGATGTCGCGGGCCCTCTGCCGGTCATGGGATTGCCCACGGATATGTACCAGCGAGACAATACGGAGGCGAATCTCACCGTATGCCGGATCTAGACGAGTCCTGCGCCGCGCAGGAGCCCTCCACGGACATTGGTCGGCGGTTCTCCCGCATCCGCCGCTTCCTCTCGCCTCGCCCTGGAGATAAACCGCAGAGGTAGGGCTGTATCTGCACGTGGTTGCACAAGCTTTTGCTGGCCCTGCAGCGGGAGAGCACGAGCAGCAGAGGGTTCCCAGTCGGTCAAGCCGACGGGACGATTGATAGCGGCGGGCAGAGTGATTGCTGGCCTTGGAGCGCGGGACGCCCATCCGCTCCACCAGGTCGCCGCGCAGGGGCCGGGCGCGCGCGGGCTGGCAGAGCATCACCAGTCGCTGAGTGGTCTGCTGCCAATATTCTCGAAGCTTTTTTTTCACCGCCATGCTATCCCACCACGATGGTCGCCACGCGTGTGACTGGAAGCCGGCCCGTTCTCGACCGGCCGAGCCAGGACACACGCCGTCAGCATCGTCTTGCATGCACGGCGGGAACCCCACATGCGCGCGGTCCATGACAGAGCCAGCTCCGAAACTTTTTTTCTGCGGCGAGGCGAGCGGCTGCAGGCGAGCACACGCCCGCCGGCGCCGTGAAGGCCCACGCAGCGACTCGGGCGCTGGGCCGCGCGCCGCGGGCGGGGAGCAGCAGCGGCGGCGGCAGCAGCAGCAGCAGCACCGCAGCGGCCGAGAGATAGCGGCGAGGCTCGGGCAGTGCACGGCGCCGACGGCGCTGCGCTGGGTGTTGGAGGGCTGTCGGCATTGATATCATGGTGGAGCAGGGCGGGCAGGCGCCGGGGCGACTCTGGGTCGCGGGCAGGCCACCAATGAGGGCGCGTGCGAGTCTGGACCCAGATAACGTGAAGGGCGATCCCGGGGCCTAGCTCCCGGACGGGCCTAGCGGATGATGCCTCCGCGCTGGACTTCAAGCTGGCGGTTTATCGCCAGCTGCGACACCTCAACTCCAACGCCGATGCCTTGCGCGACTCCGCCCAGCACTGCAGTCACCAGGCACGCCCCGAGCCTCCTGCTGCACCCTCGCTCCATCCGCAGATAACAGCCCGGGACCGGCGGAGCCGCAAGCTATATGGCAGAAGCGATCACCATCCCTTCCCCGTCCGTGTTCCTCAGCTCCCCAGTGGAGGCCGCGCCGCAACACCCGCCGTCCACGACCGCCCACAGCCAGCCGCCCGGCAAGCGCCGCCCCTCGAGCACGCCCAAGGCGAGCAGGGCAGACGGCGACGCCTGCCAGAACACCACCGCCAACCCCGCCAACGGCGTCACCAAGCGCAAGCAGTCGAAGAGCAGGAATGGTATGCGCCGCCCGCTTATCTCGCCCCGCGATAAGCTTCGGCCCATCGAGCCGAGCATGAGCCCGCGAGCGACGAGACCACAGCGCTGACCAGCACCGCAGGCTGCATCACCTGCAAGGCCAAACGGCTGAAGTGCGACGAAACAAAGCCCACCTGCCAGCAGTGCGCCCGCCGCAGCGTGACCTGCGGCGGCTACAAGAAGGACTTCAAATGGCGGCCCTTCGAGGAGGCCAGCTTCACCGGCAGCAAGCCGCAGCCGGCGAAGCCTCGCAAAGGTGCCGTGGCGACGATGCGCACTGCGACGAAACGGAACAGCTTGCTAACGTCGCGCAGGAACCCCCCCGCCCGCTGAGCAGGCCAGGCCTGCGCCAGCGAACCGCACCCCGCCAACCCAAGAGCGTCCGCCGCCAGCACCAGCACTTACCACCAGCGATGCGCCCTTTGCCGCCTCGTTCGCACCGGCGTCCCAGCCGCAGTCCGCGCCGCTCCCTCCCTCCTTCATGGACGTGCCGCTGCCCCACCCGGGCGCCTTCTTCCCGCCGCCGCCGCCGTCGCCGTTCATGCTCCCCCCGGACGGCATGCCCATGCCTGATCCATTCGAGCAGAATGGATCAACCGCAAGCACAACGAGTATGTTCAACGATGCAGAAACCGTAGATACGATGCAGTCGGCAACTACGGATCCATCAAGTCTGTCATCAGGACAGTCTCCACGGCTTGTGGACCTACTCTTACCGGGGACAGATATGAACGCGCCCTCTCCCGAGTACCTCAGCTGGCGGGCACAGTACCCCGACTCGCTCTACCAGCCAACCGGCTTCGAGCCGCCCGCTCTCGATCCCATGGACGAAGACGACGTCGAGGACATTGCGCGTCAGCCCATAGTCAACCCGGACCATGAAGCTTGGGTCATGCGTCTGCCGTCGCCCATTCCATCGGACTCATCCAGCTCATCAGGAGGCGCAACACCTCGGTCGGACCCGTTCAACATGCTGCTCCGTGAGCCACGATTAGCATTGGACAGCCCCGAGCTCATGACGTGGCGCTTCGATCAGCAAACCTGCGGTATCCTCTCGGTAAAGGACGGCCCGACAGAGAACCCCTGGCGGACTCTGATATGGCCTCTGGCCAAAGACTCTCCAGCGCTGTATCACGCCATTGCGTCCATGACCAACTTCCACACGTCCAAGCACGAGCCGCAGCTGAGAGTCCAGGGCATTGAGCACATGCGCACCAGCATCGAAGCTCTTGCCACCGGCATCCAGAACATGCGTGTGGACACGGCCATTGCAACGACCCTTGCTCTTGCATTCTCGGAAACCTGGGATCAGCACACGTCGACTGGCATAGACCACATCAAGGGCGCCAAGATCCTCGTCCATCAGGCTCTAATCAGGCATCAGCGGTCGCCCGTGCAAGGAGATGAACTTGCCAGGCTGAAGTTTCTGTGTCACACCTGGGTCTACATGGATGTCATCGCCCGTCTGACCTCGGTAGATGATGACGAGTCGAATGACTTCGATGCTGTTACGTCCATGTTTGCAGGCCCGTTCGAGTATGAGGCACAGCTGGATCCTCTGATGGGATGTGCGAGCACGCTTTTCCCCATCATTGGGTACGTCGCCAACCTTGTCCGCCGTGTCCGCCGGAGCGAAAGCAACTCACCGGCGGTCATCTCGCAGGCGATGGAGCTCAAGACGCAGCTGGAGGACTGGGTGCCGCAGGCTTTCTTTGAGGTGCCGGAGGACCCGACCTCACAGATTCAGCACAGCCTCCAGACTGCCGAGGCGTACAGATGGGCAACATTGCTGTACCTGCATCAGGCAGTGCCAGAAATCCCGTCTCTTTCTTCGGCCGAGCTCGCCAAGAAAGTCCTCATCTACCTCGCCACTGTTCCACTGACCTCTCGCGCTGTGATCGTCCACATCTACCCGCTGATGGCTGCGGGCTGTGAGGCTGCTACAGACGAAGATCGGCAGTGGGTTCGTCAGCGGTGGGAGTCGATGAGCTCGCGTATGGTCATTGGCATCATCGACCGTTGCCTGGACATCACAAAGGAAGTCTGGGCGCGGCGAGATGTTTACGCCGCCCGAGTTCGACCCAAGGCCAAGGTTGCAACGAAGAGCAGCAATCCGCACAAGCGCGGTGCGAGCCCCAACGAAGAGATGTCGGACGAGCCGGTGCGATGGAACGAGAATTTTGTGGGTGCCAACAAGAGACGCGCGACCATTGGGCCGTTCGACATACCGCGGCCTTCTAGCGTGCGAGAGCAAAGACGTAGTTCGACCGATTTCGGTACTGGCATTGTCGATCGGGAGTTCACGGTAAGAGGACGACTGCACTGGCTCAGCGTCATGAAGGACTGGGGCTGGGAAGGTTAGTAACATTCTGCCAAGGGTGGATGCCGGAACGGTGGCTAACGAATCTCACAGTTCTCCTTGGCTGAAGCTGGTGCTTCTCGGGGGCGTGGCGTTGTGTGCTAAGCTTCTCGTTGGTGTTTGATGCCATGACGGCAGCCCAGCGCTGCTCGTCCATTATCTTTCACATCCTAATATTTCACGGCTTGCCACAGCGTGGTCAACAGCGTCGAGCATCTTTGGGAGATGTCGCAAAATTGCAGATTCCTTCTGCCCCATGGCGTTCTTGGGGATCTCTCGGAAACATTTTCGTTCGTAGTTCATTGGGGTACCGTCGTTTTGAAAGCTCAGCATTGGCGTTCATGATTTGTTGCGTTCTGAGCTGTCTTGATAGGATTGATTTTGCCCTTGTTTCCTCTCTCGGTTGCTCTCTCCACGCAGATGACCATGACAACCTCGACATTTCGGAACATATTTTTTTGGGAGAGCTGGGGCATTCATCGCGTGTGGGCGCCATCATTCGGGAATCTGCGGTGTTTGAACGGGGAATCTTCTCGTGGTGTACTCTCGCCGCCTCGGCTGGCTACTACAGTCATCTGGTGAGCGAGCATTCAGCATCTTGTCATTGGGAAACGGAAGGGGGACTGGGTAACTGGCGCGTGCGGTCTGCATTTTGGACAGGAGGGTTCTGGGAACGGCTCGAAGGGTAGGCCCGGGCTGGGGAAAGGAAAACAAAGGCGACGGGAAGCATCCCGAGGGCGCACTTTTGGACTACCTTGGGTTATGTAGTTGGGGTGGCTTTTGGGGCTAGCAACAATCTGGGACGGCTGGGTTCCTTTTTCTACTTTGATGCTCTTGACTGCTCTGCGTCCTTTTCCCCGCCAGCCGCCCGCTACCGGCATGATCCCATCCGGAGCACTTATCACCTTATCCAGGCCGCCGCAGATGTCACACCACGAACCGCGCGCACCACCACCTCTTCCAGGCTTCGCGTCGCGCTTCTCCGCACGCGACGCGCCGCGGCCGACGCAGGCGACGTGCGGTCCCTGCCTTGATTGCCAGCCAAGACAGCGGTATCGTCCTTCTCGATGCGGGGGAAGAGAGAGCTCAGAGAGGCTCGAGCGGAGGCAGATAGACGGGGGTTCCGGAGCTCAATCGCGGAAGCTCTGACCAGGCTCGAAGTGCTCAGACGGGCTTCGACGGCCTGCTAGCTGGGGCGGATTCGGGCTTAAAAGAGCGGATGCAGACACAAAACCCAGGCCGGCGGAGCCAGACGAAGCCTGACGAGCTGAACGAAACGGACGGCCTGGCCGAATTGCCTTCTTCTGGGCCGGCAGCTGAGGAGCACGGGAGGCTGTCTTGGAAGCCTGGAGCCGTGCGTTAAGTCAGGGTGTGGGAGGCTGGGAAGCGGAAAGGCAATCTTTTTTTTTTCTTTTTCTTTTTGTCTATCACAGCTTCTTGCGGCAGCGCTCTCTTCGCTCGTCCTCATCTCGCCACCCCAGCACGCAATGTCTCGCGGCCGTCGCGCTGACTCGACTGAGAGCGCTCTGTGCAACGCGATTGACCACGAGGCACGGCAGCAGAAAGCAGCAGCACGTGAAGCCGGCACCAGCAGGGCGACGCAGGGTCGGACAAGGGTCGCAGCGCGGGCGGGTGTGCGCTCGTAGGGTGGGGGCCGGGCGGCGGCAATGGGGCGGGTTTCGTTTCCCCCTCTGGGCCTAGCAGCCCCCCCGGCGGCGTGGATGATCCCCCTCCAGCACGCCTCGTGTCGTCGGTGCCCCTCACCATCTGCTGCCCAGCTGGCCGCTGCAGATTGGGCAATTGCTGGCGTGGCGGAGGCCCGGCGGCTGTGAGTCTGAGGCATCGCGGACGTCATGCTCACTTCCACCAGCACGCTCGCCTGGGCAGCGTGCAGCGCAGCGCCGCAGCATGAGCAGGACGCATGCGCTGGCTTCACGCGAGCAGATGGAGTCGCCGCCGCGCCGACGCCCACTCCTGCTCGTATCCTCGCCAATCGCTGATCAACCGCCCGCCTAACCGCTGGCGACTGTCTTTGGAGTCTGCCCTCTCTTATCGTCTTCTTATCAGGCCCGGTACCTGGACAGCCAAGCACCTCCACCCCCGCCAGAGCTAGTGTTTTGCTGCTTTCAGCAAAATATTCCTCACTTCCACGCAAACTCTCCGCTCCTGCCCAACCGCCCGCTATCGACGCTGCTTACGTTCCGCGCCGGCCGACTGGAATCAGACGCACTGGACTGGCTTGTGATGACGAGTGCGGGGCAGCCCAGCGCGCGCAGGCCTCGCGGCGGGGTGCTGAGATTGTCTGGTTGGTCTCCACCGACTCTTTTGCCCGGAAGCTTCTGGCGCTTCAACCGTGGGCTGTGTTTCTTAGCGGTTTGGGGATAGAGTATGCGCACATGAACGCGCTCTCGCTGAGTAAATAAAGACCCTCGCCCGTATCTCTCTCCTGCTTCTCGCCATACCTCGTCGCCCTTATCCGCCTGCATATCCTATCCTGCAAGTTCCTGGAACTTGAAGCTGTTTTGAGCTGTAGTGCTACTTGACTGTCTGTATAAAGGTGAGTTCGATTTCTTTGGTGTTTCCACAACATCGTGCTCGTGCCGGACAAGCTCCTGTAGACCTCAAGTCAATCCGGAGTCGCGAATTGTCACCAGAATACACCCAGTCCGTACTCCACAACTCGACAACGAGCAATACCCTCCAAGCCTTCTCGACCCGTTGGCCGTTCACAGACCCAATCGACTCCCACAAGCAGCACATCAACACAAACCCACCGTAAAGCAAGAAGTCTAACATGGGCGCCATCATCAGCAAAGCCAAATCCGCCGTCTCCTCTACACCACCCGAAAAGATGTCTCCCGTCGCCATGACCCACTACGCCAAGGCGCAGAGCACCTTCAAGCCGCCGCTCATCGCCAACGAGAACGCCTTCCTGGGCGACATCGCCACCTCGTAAGCCCTCCAACCACCCCCTCAAACCCACCGCCCCTCCTCTAACCAACAGCACAGCGAGAAGAACGACCCGGAAAAGCCCATCTCGGCCGGCTTCTACCGCCTGGAGAAGGGCACGCCGCTGATCTACGAGTACACCTACCACGAGATGAAGATCATCGTCGACGGCTCGTTCGACATCTCCGACGAGGCCGGCAACAAGGTGCACGCCGTCGCCGGCGACGTCTTCTACTTCCCCAAGGGCTCCAAGATCACCTTCACCACCGAGGACTTCGGCCTCGGCTTCTTCGTCGGCCAGAGGAAGGAGGGTGGCGCGTAAAGGAAGGAATTGAATGCCGGGGCGGTGTTTGAAGGGATTGCGTGGTTAGAAGAAAAGGGCGAGAGGATTGCTTCTCCTTCTCCCTTGGTTGCTTCAAAGCGACGGTGCTTTTTCTTGTTCGGATACACAGCGAAGCGATGGATAAAGATATCACGTTTTGATGAAATGAAAGCTTTTCAAAGTTCTTGCAGCACCGGTGTTCAGAGGGCGATGCCTCCCAATCGGTGAATCTGTCCAAGCAGTGAATCTCCCGGTCTCCAAGCCAATAAAGTCAAAATATTTCTCTCAGAGACCCCATCGGGCTCCGGAGCTGCCAGAAAAAGAATGTCAAGGAGTGGTAGAAAACAGGATAAAGTTTCGTAGGATTCTCGGCTCAAGAACTACACACCTTATATTGGTACAGCAGAAGCATAAAGTTAAGTGTGGCGGTCATTATAATCTTTTCTTTAATGCAGTCCAAAATCTCGACAAGGGGAGGAAGGAGAAACTACAGACGTGATATGTGGTACAACGTAAACTTCGTTTGCGACTCCCTGCTCCGACGCTGAGAAAACGTGAAGACGGGCATTGCAGGACGCACGACTCCTTGGTCAGAAGATGAACGAAGAGGGGACGGAGTGCCGCCCCAAGACTGCCACAAACTCGCCGAAAGAAGTGATATCATGATTCCCTCCGCATTTTCCCGATCCTGATCCCGCTCCCGCTTTTGAATTACAAGATTGCACAGCCGTGAAAAACTTGCTAGGGCCACCGTGTCGTTGTTGGGTATGATGTTGTCGTCTCGTCTCGTCAGCTCACAACGCGACATCCTGAAAACTGGCTACGCTCGGACTCGCACCAGCATCGCTTGGAGGAGCCCCAGCCTCGAGCCTCTTCTCATCTCCATTCTCCGGCGTCTCCGTGCCATCCGACTCGTCTCCGCTCGCCTCGTCATCAGACGCTTCCTCGGGCTTAAGATCCTCCTTCCGTGCCTTCGGCTCCTCCGTGGCCCCGCTCTTGGGTTCAACAGGCTCTCCGGGCGACGGGCTGTCGCCATTCTCCTTTGGCGGGGGAGGCGGAGGGTGGTCTGCTTCCGTCGACTCTTGTACTCGCGAGGGGGAAGCGGATGCGCGGGCGCTTGCACCGTTCGGGGGTTCTTTGCGGACTTGCTCGGGTGTTGGGGGCGTGATCTCAGTGCGCGGGCTGGGCAGCGGAGAGGGCCTCGAACCGGATGAGAGCGCCGCGCTCTGGCTCCGGCCATGGCTGGGAAGATTCTGCTGCTGGCCAGCCGGCGGGCCCATTTGCCGCAGACGAGGATCCGCATTGATGTAGTATTGACGCACACCGACAATGCGGCCTTCACGCTCGCAGCCCTTCAACCAGTCGGGCACAACAACAGGAATGTTCATCTCGACGGCCTTCTCCCAGGCAGGGCCGCGGCCTTCGGTGCAGACGAAGTGCGTGGTGTCGATGCGCACTTGGTCAATCATCTTGGCTCCGACGCGGCCGACGGTCTGGGTCAGGCTCTCCCTGAGTTGTGACGGCATGATGCCCGCGGTGATGGTGATGCCGGACAGGTCTGTCATCTTGTGGGTGCGCACGACGAGACGTTCGCTGCTGAATGTGCCGGCCGACGTGCGAAGGACCAGGTGGAAGGCATACTCGGTGTCGACGGCCAGACCGGAGATCTTGGTGCTTTGCATGTCCAGCGGGCGCGGGATGCTTCCGGCCTTGCTGTTGTTGCGGTACAAGCTCAGGCTGCGCAGCTCGGCGGTGGCAAGCTGGATGGGGTCCCACTCAAGCACAACCGACGTCTGTGTAGCATTGCGGCAGCGGAGGACGGGGGCTTCGGGGTGGCGGGTGCCAAAGGTCTGGTAGATTTTGGATTGCAGCTGCTGGAAGGCCTGATGGGCAGCCTGCTCCGACTGGTGGTTGCGGGCGACGGTGATGTCGACGATGCTGCCGGAGGAGATGTCGGCGGGCAGGAGAATGGACGGAAACTCAATCTGTAGCGCGCGTCAGCATTGGGGACGGAACCGGCGCGGCAGACGGCAACGTAGCAAGGAGAGCGGCGGGAGGGGCGCATTGCCGGGGCTGGAGGACGTACGAGACGCTTGTCTTCGGTCAGCAGCACGGCGACGCCGGCATCGACCTTGCCGACGGTCAATGAGACCAGCATCGTGCGTGGGCGGGCGCGGAAGGCGGATGGGGGAGAAGAGTTGCGGAGGGCTGGGCTCGCGGCTACCTGGAGACTGGAGATTGGAGATAGCGCGTGGCAGTGACGAGCACCAGCCACGCCCGTTGGCCTCGCTGATCCGCGCGCCCAGGGCCCAGCACCAGACTGCGACGTCTCGACCACCGCGCCGCAAAAATAGATCACCCACCCACGCGGATGCGCCCTGTCAGCCGCCGGCCACCCCTGCAGCCCTGTGCCTGTGCCTGTGCCGGTCTCTGCTCGCGTGTGCACTGCTCTACGGTGGCCGCGAAAGGAAACAACATCGCCGGCTTTGGGCTAGCATTGAGTATACGGAAATGTTGCACAGTATGGTACACCTGAGCCCAGCCCGCTTGATGTCATGAGAACGGAACCGCCAGACCCCACCCTGCACGCGCACCCACACCCTGTCGGCGTGGTCTCACTGTAAAACCCCCCCAGTCATGCGGTCTAGCAAAACAATCGACGCGGCGCCCGCTCAGTCCTTGAACTTGCGGTTCTTGTTCTCGCCGAACAGCGTCGTCCTGATCGACGGCAGTGCATCCTCCTCCAGCAGCCGTAACCGCTCCTCAAACGTGTTGTTAATGTCAATCTTGCCGTTGCCGCCCACGATGGACACACCGCCGGTGCTGTGACAGTGTCAGTATCTCAGTGAATGCATCAGCGCAACGGCAGCACTCACGATCCCTCGGGCTGCGGGTTGCTCTCGTCAATCTCCACCTTGGTCTCCTTGCCCGTCTTGTCCTTGTACTCCTTCTCGGCCTCGGGAATGGCCTTGCGGACGACGTCATAATCGACCTTGCGGGCACGCACTTGCACCTTGGGCTCGTTCAGGTCGTACAGGCCCTCGAGGATCAGGCCCTTGAGCGTGCTCTGGTACTTGCTCTTGTCCTTGGAGGCGTCGACGAGCTTCTTGCGGGCCTGCTCGAACAGCTCGTCGAGCAGCTCCTGGCGGGCGCCCAGCACGCGCAGACGGGTCTTGTTGGCGACGGTGGAGCGGGTGATCTGCTGCGACATGGCGGCCTGCTTGAACTTCTTCTCGTAGGACTGGTCGATGGCCTGCGTCTCCTCGCGCACCAGCTTGCTCTTCTCAATGGCGAACTCCTCGTCGGCCTTGATCTGGATCTCCTTGGCCTTCTCCAGCGCCTCCTGGCGGATGAAGGCCGTCATCTTCTTGAGCTCGCCGGCGACCTGCATGGCGGGGCAGCGGTCAGCGGGAGCTTCGCGGCGGGCTGGTCAGGTGCGGTGAGCTGGGCAGCGACGTACCTGGTCGTCGGACATGGCGTGGATCTGCGACATGGCGGCGGCGGGAGCGGAGACGGGCGGGAGCGCGGTGATGGGACGGGATGGAGGAGCAGCGGGCGGCAGGAGCGCGGATGGGTGGTGGTGGAGGGTGGACGGCGATGCTGGAGCTGCGGGCGGTGATGGCAGGTGCAGTGCAAGCTTGGGCCCTTGGGCTGCTTGGCCCTGCTCTGCTGCACGCCCGTCCAGCGCATGCGGCGCACCTGGGGACGCCCCTGCAACGCCTCACACGCCCGGCATTAGCCCAATAGCCCGCGCTCGTCGCGTCCTCTCCTTCGCCTTCGCTCGTTACTTCTCTCAGTGTCTGTTCTCCAAGCCTCTCCCTCTCGCACCGCTCTCTCCGCCTGCGTCGTACCAGCCCGCCCTCGCGCCGCCGCCGCCGCCGATCGCTTGACGTCGCCCGACTCGGCACTCTTCGTCTCGTGAGCGCGCCAGCTCTCGCGCCTCCAGCGAACCCGCCGCCCACACGAATCCTCGCTGCATGCGCCTCCGCCCGGCGCAGCGCCTCTGACCGATCGCATACAATACAGCATGCCTGTGCCCATCAGGTAGCCTCAGCCGAAGTCCCCAGCTCCTCGCAGTCATGGTCGAGCTTTCCGCTGGCGGGAGCGTTGCTGTGAGTCCAGCCGAGAACGGCGCCCTCTGCTCTCCAGCCAGCACGCGCTGACACGCCGACAGCTAGGTGTCTTCGTCGGTCTGCTGTCGACCAGCATCCAGAGCGTCGGCCTGACCCTGCAACGCAAGTCGCATCTGCTCGAAGAGGAGAAGGAAGAGCACCATGTTCGCCGCCCGCCCTACAGGCGCCGTCGGTGGCAGGTATGACATAAGAGGCCTCCGCGACACCGGGACTGCTCTCGCTGACCACGCGCGACACAGCTGGGCATGCTCATGTTCATTATCGCCAACCTGGTCGGGAGCACCATTCAAATCACCACCCTTCCGTTGCCCGTGCTCTCGACTCTGCAAGCCGTGCGTCCTTCCCTCTGCAACACCATATACGTGCACAACCGCTGACAGCAGCAGTCCGGCCTGGTCTTCAACTCGATATGCGCGAGCCTCATCCTGAGCGAACCTTTCACCCGATATTCTTTCGTGGGCACCGTCCTCGTCGCAATTGGCGCCGTGTTGATTGGCATATTCGGCGCCTTGACGGAGCCCTCGCACACACTCGACCAGCTGCTGGACCTCCTTGCCCGCCCTGAATTCCTCGTCTGGCTTTTCTCCACCTTCTTTATCAGCATACTCCTGTTCATTGCGCAATGGTTCATGAAGCGGCTATTCCATCGGCCTTCGCCCCTCGTGCGCCTCCTGCGCGGCATGTGCTTCGGCGCCATGAGCGGCATTCTGTCCGCTCATTCGCTTCTGGTCGCGAAATCCGCCGTGGAGCTACTGGTCCGGACCATTGTGGACCGGCACAATCAGTTTAACCGTTGGCAGTCTTGGATCATCCTGTTGGGCCTCGTAGCCCTGGCACTCACGCAGCTTTACTTTTTGCATCGAGGCCTCAAGCTTACTTCCACCAGCGTTCTCTACCCTTTCGTATTCTGCATTTACAACATCATTGCCATCCTGGATGGTCTCATTTACTTCCGCCAAGCCTCCCGCCTGCCCGTGCGGGACGCCATTTTGATCGCCGTCGGCACAGTCATCCTGTTAGGAGGTGTGGCCGCGCTCAGTTGGCGCCTGGAGGACAAGGACCCCGTGGCCGCTGGCCACCACAGGAAAGCCTCCCGACGCTCCTTCTCCGGAATTCCACCTCCTCGAACTGCTCTTACTCCTGGTCTGGGCTTTATCGATACAGGAGGCTCCGACTCTGATGATGAGCAATCCCCCTATTCTGGCCCCACTCGCTTTGACGAAGAAGCACCGCTTGGCATCTCCAGTGCGAGCAAGAAGCGTGAAGGCAGTCATGCGGTTCGTGCCGCCTCTGATGAGCAAACGCCGTTGCTGTCCCGGACCAACACCGCGCCGTTCAAGTCTTCGAATGCAGGTACCTTCAGCCAGAAGAGAGAAGGACAGCACAAGCCCGCGAATCTGAATCGTTTGCGTCGAATGACCATATCGGAGGAGGCTGGTGAAATCTGGGACGAGCTGAATGATCGAGATCTCCGGACGAGTCCTGGTAACAGTCTTCGCTCTCCGCTTGATAGCAGAGGACGTGGCCGGGGCAAGGCGCATGCAAGGTCAAGATCAGGTACTATGCCAGTGTCCCGCCAGATCAACAGGAAGAATTCGTGGTGGGATAGCTTCACTCCTGGAGGAAAGAAGACGCCGGCTGCATCAAGCCCACGAACACGATCGGGGGCTGGAGCAAGCGATTACGAGGATGAAGACCCGGCCGCACCAATCCTCAGCCCGAGCCCGGAAAGGAATCGAGGCTGGAATTGGACCATCAGGATCCCAAGGACAAGAAACGGTGCGGACCGGAGGGGCAGCAGGGGACCATTCAGGATGAGCTGGTGGAGCAGGAGTAACCAGAAAGACGATACCCAGAATGAGTCGGAGCCGCGGCGAGACGGAGATGGTGGTGGTGATGGTTGCTAATTTGGCTTTAACTCGATCGTTTGTTCGAACAGACTTGACGTCACCATCTTTTATTTATTGCATCGGAAGCTCCTCATTTATCAGCATGAAGACTACTAGATCTAAAGCGTGGTAGTGGTTACAAGCAGACTGGAATATACCCCCTTTACCTTTGCTCGCATCTTGCATACAAGTTGAACTTATTCCTGATAGAACGCATGAGGTTGTGATTTGCACGTCCGTTTTTTAGGCTTCTCGCATAGTTTCCGGCGATCTATATGTTATCGATAAGCCCATCATTGAATTCAAAGGGGAATGTAAAGCACGTAGGTGGGAATACTACACGGACGGACGCAATTGGTCGAGAGGGTGAAGTAAAGGGGGCATGATTTGCAAGAGATCGCCACCGCTACTTGGCAGGTCCTCTGTCCTCTAACCCACCATGGCTTCCTATACTTCCTCGAGTGGACCTTAGATAGGGGCGACATAGGAAAGGGGAAGAATGATGCGGAGCTGGCTGTTCCCCGTGGTTAGTCTCGTTCTCCGTGTCTTTCAGGCGCCCTGCTGTGGTCATCATCTCCGCCGCTTCAAACTTCTTCACAGGCAAGTGTATTCTCCATGGGCTTTCGGACGTCGCTATTGAGCTCTCATATGATGCTGTATTCTACTTCTCTCTCTCTGCCAATGCATCTTCACATCATCCTTGATTCATCCCTTGTATACGCTGGAATAAGTCATACATGAACGTGCCACGGCAGGCGCTAATGGTAGTGATCACGGTGAGACAGTCAAAAGAAACTCGCATGGCTACGGCGGGGCGCTGCAGGTTTATTGGCTTTGTAGCACGATGGCATTGCCACGCTGCTTGTATTGGACGCCAGGTTCTGGGAGCTTGAGACATTTTTGGTGGCGGGGTTGGGCTGCAATACTTCAGAAGGGGCCTCGGATGCACATTGCTTATTCGTTCTTTACTTACTGCCAGTTGTAAGAGGTTGAGTGGCGGGATGTCACTGTGACTGTGGGGCACTCACATTAAGAATATCGTTCGATAATGGTAGGCGAAATGCAATATCGAAGTTGCAACAACAAAATATAGGACATGAAAGAGTGTATGAGGAAGCACAGTGGGTAGAAAATCCCGGGCATCCGCATTATAAAACTTTAGCAACCCAGCAGCTAGATATCAACCCTATAGCAATTGAGATGGCTATTGAGGTGAAGCTTCATTAAAACATGATATGATATAACCAACCGGGCAGACTGATGATTTGTTCAGTACAAATTCACGAGGCTTCGCTGGAAGATTGCCGCGAGACGCGCATCCGCTCGCACAGCGCCCTCTCGAAGTCGTCAGGGTGGTGAAACGTTGCTCCCGTGCTGTCAATTTTATCCATGTTTGGCGGGAAGTGCTGACTACCATTGGCAGTAATTATGTCCTTGAGACTATTGAGCTATCCTTATGTACGAACGTAGGTTTCTAGAGAGACGCGAACTTAGTCTTTAGTGCCCGTGATGCCGTAGAAGATCCTCTATTAGTACTCTATCTCGTCCTGGACTTCTTTCTTGCGGCGAAGTTTCTTCTCTCACTCTCTATACATAGGATCGGTCAAAAAGAAACATATCAATTCCTACTATAGGAAAATTCTTTTTATCTTTCCGTGGCTTAAATCAAAGCTAAATTAAGAAGGGCATCGCTACAATTAAATGGGGCTTTGATGGATCATGGTTGTGAACAGCTTATTTAAAAGCGATACGTTCATATTGATTAAGCTATAATTGCAAGCCCGGTTATCTTCTACACTATTTTCAACGTATCTCGAGAGAAAATTCTGACGGCGCCAATGCATCAATATTTTATCGAGAAGGTCGCGATGCTTTGCGGAAAGATTATCGCATGTCAGTGGCGTTTTTGGTATCTTGAAGTCCAGTCCGCTTGCAAACTCAGCCAAGCCGTTCGTATGATTGCTCGATGCACTACTGTCTCCGCACCGGTAAAGAAAAGTGGTGCAAGAAGACATCTCTTCAGACTGAATATGGCGGAAAAGCTCATGTTTTGAGATACGGTGAAGTAGAAGTTTTTGGCATTAAAGGCCGAAAGGCTACAGCCCCGAAGAGTTGGACGGAACAAGTTGGCATCTGCAAAGCAGGGAGCCGAGGGTTTCGCCCAGAGATGGTGACCTTGAAGTTGCATGTCGGCCCTAAAGCGCCGGATAGCTGTCTTCTTCGTCGTGGCGAGATTGGAGGACAGGGCGAGCGGGCGAGGTTTGATGATCGGCAGGCGGGCGAGGGCGGGCAGGGATCGGGGGCTGGCTTGCCAGGCGCTCCTGCTCATACATCATCGCCCGCGGACCCGCGACACTCTTCGCTGCACCCCCAACTAGCACAATAGGTGTCCAGATGTTGCCGCCTCCCGCAATCCGCTCTGCTCCCGACCATTGCTTCACCGCGCTGTTCTCCCCTCCCTAAAGCGACCTCGTGCAAACGCCTGCTGCTCATCTCTGGCATCGCTCCTCACCTCTCACAATTCTTAGCCCCACGGGCGCCCGCCGCAGCTGCTTCTAAGCTTCCCGCCTTCCCGCATCGATCTTCACAGTCCCAATTCCTGGAACAGCCCCAGCCAGCACCGCGACAGACCCATACACCGCGAGTCCCCAGCGACAAGAGTACAGATCTGCAGCCATGCCGAGCCCGATCGTGCAGCAAACCATCATGGCAGCGGTGCTGTCCGCAACCAGCAATGTCCTTGCGCAGCTCATCACGGCGCAAAAGACTGGCGTGAGGCTCCAATTCTGTCCCAATCCGCAGCGTCCGAGCTGACCTTCCGTGCCCAGCAAGCTTTTACGATCGACCCCGCACCCGTCTTCAAGTTCGTCCTCTTCACCGCGCTGAGCACGCCGCCGAACGTCCTGTGGCAGGAATTCCTCGAAGACGTCTTCCCCGGACAGAAGAAGCTCCCGCCTGCTGCGTCGAAGGCGCCGAACGGGGAGAAGCCGGCGAAGGACGTGGCCAAGGACAAGGCGCAGGAGAAGAGCGCGGGGATGGACTGGAAGAACGTGTTCATGAAGTTCCTGCTGGACCAGACGGTTGGCGGCGTGGTGAACACGGTGCTGTTCATCGCAGGCATGAAGGCTCTGAACGGCGCCGGTTCGCAGGAGATAAAAGTGGCGGTCCAGGAGGTACGTTACTGCCTTCTCAGGCTGCTTGGCTGGGCAGAATGCTTACATTTGCCGATCTGCAGGGTCTTTGGCCGATCTTCCTCGCCGGCACGAAACTCTGGCCCGCTGTCTCGCTCATCAGCTTCACGATGGTCCCTGTCGACAAGAGGGTGCTCTTTGGCAGTATCGTTGGAGTTGCTTGGGGCGTGTACTTGAGCCTGATGGCTGCACAATAGACGGTCTCGCGCCACAGCTTCAGGAGTTCCCTCCTTGCGTATGAGAGGCGTTTATTGGTGAACTGATCATGTAGACTGGCAAATAGATGTAAAGAGTAGTCTTGGCTAGTTCACGGTAGGTAGAACAACTCTTCCTCTCCCTATGGCTTGGCTCAACGACTCGGCCTTTTGGTATTCGCATCGGTATTCGCATCCGTATTCGGCATCTCACCTGAAACTCGTACTCGGAATATTTAATTTACACCCTTCATGAATAATATGTCTTCGATGGCTCGGTTCGGACGGATTGTTGTTGACAAGAATGATTTCAAACCCCAGAGCAAGCCCTCAACTCCTACCCGACGAAAACAGAATTGGATATCTCAAGTCGCTGCGTCTACGCATCCCACCTGCGCTCATGACGGCAAAATCACCCTAGCTGAGCCTATTTCTTTTCTCATGTCGCCCAAGAACCGAAAATGCCGATCCACCAAGCCTTGCTGTTCCCGTAGAAGCTGGTGAAATAGCCTGCGGTGCCTCTGCTTTTTGTCAGAAATGCGCACGGCACGGGCTTTGTTGGACTGCCAGCCTACCCTTTCCCGTAAAATTGCTTGTCGCGCTCTTTCTCCCATTTCTTCCAGCGTTCTTTGTCAGGGAGCGAAGCGTCCATCCACTCTGGTTGCTTTGGTGTAGACTTAGATTGGCCGGCTTCTGATTTACGCGATGAGAATAGAGATTCCAAGCCAGACTTGGATGTGGCTCTAGTAGTTGATGTGGATGCGTTGTTTGAGTCCGCCATTGAGGGGGCGATTCGTGATTGTGTCTGCGACTTGAATGGAAGCAGAGACGCGCATATGCCTATGTACTCAGGCAGCCCCAGCCGCCAGACACGGAAGGAAGTGGCTTGCCCTGCTGCGCCATGCTGGCGGAATGACGCTAAGCGTAGGAGTCGGGCGGTGTTGATTGTTGATCGCCGGCCAAGACGCGGGGATCAGCACACGCCGCAATTCGATGGACCGCGGCTTCCGGGGGAGCTCGCACTCGCAACGCGTCGTAAAGGCAATCATGGCCTCTTCTCCTCCCCAACCACCGCCAACCCCTATATAACCCTCTTCACCGCGCCGCAGGTCTCGCTCTTCCCGCACCGACCCCGTCACCATGACAGAGGTGCGCCAACGCAAGCCCAACGCCCCCGCCGCCCCGGCGGCCGACGAGGTCGACGACAAGAAGGACAAGAAGACGGCCGCGCCCGCGTCGGGCTACGACGTCGGCATCCTCAGCGTCGCCGTGGCCGTGGTCTCGATCCTCGCGCTGACCGGCCTCGCCATCGCCGCGGTCCTGCACTTCCTCGACCCGCTCCAGTACCTCGACCTGCCGAACACCAGCACCCCCTCCTCCTCCTCCGCCAACAACAACGACGACACCTCCAACCCCGGCCTCCGCACCTTCACCCCGACCGCCCTCGCCGCCCACTCCGGCACCGACCCCGCCCTCCCCCTCCTCCTCGCCATCAACGGCACCGTCCACGACGTATCCGCCGGCCGCCCCTTCTACGGGCCGGGCGGGCCGTACGCGCACTTCTCGGGGCGCGACGCGACGCGCGCGTGGGTAACGGAGTGCTTCACGGACGGGCTGACGGCGGGGGAGCGGGCGGACGAGGCCTTCGCAGCCGCGCAGCTGGTGGCCGACGCGCGGGGCCTGGAGAAGATGTTCGCGCCGCTGTGGCTGGACGAGGCGCTGCAGGACGCGGCCGACGGCGCGCCCGTGGCGGCCGATGCGGCCGCGCTGTTCCCGGCTGCGAACGTGCCGCCGGGCACCACGCTGCCTGAGCACCTGCGCGAGCAGGCGCGGAAGGCGTTGGCGCGGATGCCGGGCGGGAGGGTGGGGGAGGAGGAGAGGGCGGAGAGGAGGGAGGCGGATGAGAGGGAGGCGAGGGAGGCGGTGGAGAGGGCGCTGGGGAAGTGGGTGCAGTTTTTCGGCGCGAGCGGGAAGTATCCGGTCGTGGGGAGGATGGTGAGCGAGGGCGGCGAGGAGGAGAAGGGAGAGCCGCCGGCTTTGTGCGAGAAGGCGAGGAAGAAGAGGCCGATCAAGGGGGGGAGGTTGGAGCCGATGATGGGCATGATGCAGAAGATGATGGGAGGGGCGGGTGCTGGTGCTGGTGCTGCTGGTGCTGCTGGTGCTGCTGGTGCTGGTGCGGGCCAGAAGGGCAGTCCAGGTCAGATGCCGGATTTCGTGAAGCAGATGCTGGAACAGAGGGAGAAGGAGAAGAAGGGAAAGCAATAAGCAATCGTCATTTGAGTACTGATTTAATCTTCGTACTAATCGTAATGCTATTTTCCCCCGTATTGACATGCTTTGTACCTATGGTTCTTGAGTTTGTACATTGGAAGAAGAACGTTGCAGCATAATGTCCAGCTCTATATTCCGAAGACCGCACAAGGAAAACAAAATCGCTCTCGACGCCGTAAACACAAGCCAAAACAAAGGGAGCGTCAATCAAGACGCTCCCCAACAGTACATCTACAACACCACCTTTTCTCTAGACTCAGCCATCTACAACCGCGCCGTCTCTCCTGGCGACGCCGCTGCCGCCTTCAACGCCTCCAGGTCCGCTTCTGTGAATTCAACGTATCCCTCACCCCTGCCTTTCACATTCAGCGACTCGGGCAGCCAAAGGATCTTGTCTTCGTTCATGTCACCCTCCGCGATCTTCTTCACGTCGATGCCCTCCTTCTTGAGCGGCGTCTTGTTCTGCTTGTTGTTGTGCATGGGCTGCATGTTGGCCGTGATGCGCAGGAAGATGGGCACCGCGTACTTGGGCAGGCTCTTGCGGGCGAAGGCCAGCAGCGCCGCGTAGAAGGCCGGCGAGCTGCGGCGCTCGAGGGGGATGTGGAGGGCGGCGCAGCCGGCGCGGCCGTCGTAGCCGGGCACCTCGACGCCGTACACGATGGCCTCGTTCACGCCCGGGTAGTTGCCCAGCACCTCGGCCACCTCGGCCGTCGACACGTTCTCGCTCTTCCACCGGAACGTGTCGCCCAGCCGGTCCATGAAGTACCACCGCCCGTCCGACGTGCGGCGGAGCGCGTCGCCCGTGCGGTAGAAGAGGTCGCCCTTGCGGAAGACGTCGCGGACGAACATTTTGCGCGTTGCCTCCGGGTTCTTCCAGTATCTGGGCAGAGGTTAGCGTGCTGCACAATGCTGCCATCTCAAAGGGGGTTGGCTCACCCGACAAAAGCCTTCTCACTTGCCACCTGAACAAGAATCTCACCACCCGCTTCGTACGGTCTCCGTCTCGCAAAGCCGGTCTTCGGATCTCTGTACATTTCGCCCGTCTCGTGGTCTATTTCTACAGGGATATAGACGTTCCGCAGCGACATCCGTTGAACCAGGCCGTGATGACCGACGGAGCCCTGAGTAAACTCTCCTGCATGTGAATTAGCGTAAGTCGTCCAGACGAAACTATAAGAAGCTGGGTATGGTCGTCTGATCCTGCCCCTGAAGGACTAGATGGAGACGTCGAGTAGTCAACTTACCGCTGCAGATGTTCATCAACGCAAAAACGCCTTCCGTGCTGTTGAAGAACTCCGCAACAGTCTGAACGCCGAATCGTTCCCCAAACTTCCGCCACACGTCCGGACGCAAGCCGTTTCCAAACATGACCTTGACGCGGTGCTGCCTGTCCAATGGTGATTTGGGAGCCGCGAGGAGGTATCTTGCAGTCTCGCCCACGTAGCTGTTGTCGTCAGCATATGCCAAAAGAAACGACGGGGCCAGAGTTCTGAACTTACACGAAAGCAGTGGCATCGCTGTCTCTCACGTCCTTCCAGAAATTCGAGGTCGAGAACTTCTTGCCGATGCAAAGCGTGATACCGGTGGTGAGGCAAGAGACAGCGACGGTGTAGCCGGTTCCATGGTACAACGGCATGCAATCGTACCATCTATCGCCATTGGGGCCCGGGGAAAGACCAACCGCTTCGATACGAGGTTTCGTGATGGCGAAAGCGCGGCCGACCTCGAAGGGGCATGCCTTGGGGAGACCGGTGGATCCACTGTAAATGGCCAATTAGCCTTGCTCCTAGATCCCCTCCCCTGAATGGAAAGGCGCCGCCCGCGCAGAGAACGAGGGAACAGGAACCCCCCAGGACTTCGAAAGGGAAGAAGGCTGGGGAGGAAGGAAAACGAGGCTTACCTCGTGTACATCAAGCACATGGGATCCGTCGGCTTCACACCCTCCCTGTATTTCCTCTCCGGCCGCGTAGGCTCCCTCGCCGCAATAGCGCTCTTCGTCTCCTCATCCATGACCACAATGCGCATGCCCAGCTCGCCCTCGATGCTCTCCCTGACCTCGTCGATCCTCCGCCTGCAGCCCTCGTCGGCGTCGACCAGCAGCACGCGGGCGCCGCTGATGCGCAGGCAGTGCAGCAGGCCCTGGCCGCCGAGGTTGTAGTTGATGAGGGCGGGCGCGGAGCCGACGGCCCAGGCGCCCAGCACGGCCAGCACGAAGTCGGCGCTGTTCTGCAGGTACACGGCCACCAGCGCGCCCGGCTCGACGCCGCGCTCCAGCAGGAAGCCCGCGTGCCGGCACGCCTGCGCGTGCGCCGCCGCCCACGTCACGCTGCCGCCGTCGCGCGACCACAGGCACGGCTCCGTCGCCGGCAGCCGCTTCACCTGCGCCTCGAAGTCGTACCACAGCGACGTGCGGTTGGTGCGGGCTGCGGTGCGTGTTAGCGGGTGTTTCTTTTTTTCCGGCGCAGAGGGGGGTTTGGGCGGTTGAGCGGTGGAGGTATTTCTTTTTCTTTTTCTGTTTTGGGTGGTGGAGGTGCAGGGGGCGGTCGGCGGAGAAGGGTGTTGTGGTTGTTTGTTGTCCGCGGCAGTTGGGCGGCAGTTCTCACCTTTCTCTTGGAAGCGGCCGATTTCGCGCTTGATGCTCCGCATGTTGCGCAGGTCCTTGGAGATGTGCAGCTTCGCGTCGACGTAGGCGGCGGCGGCGGTCGCGCCGGCCACGGCAGCGGCTGCGGCGGGGACTGCGTGCGCGCGTTCCCATGTCAGTTTCTCGCGGGTGGTGCATGGCGGGAGGGTTTAAGCTCAAGCTCAGGGCCGGCGACATACCGAGAGCGGCCATCCTGGTGCGACGCGTGCGGCGAATGGAGCTGGGGGAGGGCGGAGCGGTCGCGGAGAAGCAGCGGCGGCGTGCACGTCGCGGGCTGGCGGTGTTGTCTCTGGGGGGCCGCGGTGGAGGCGGCGGCAGCTTCACTTAAGGATCGTCGCTCGCTAGCTGCCGGCAGCTAAAAGGGTCTCTGGGGCCACGGACGCCGGCAGTCACTCCAATAGCCGTGGTGACCGAGGTCATTGCAGGGCAATCAATTTCCCCAGACACGGCGCCAAACCTTCCCCACATTGACTGCCGGCCAAGGGCCCCAAACTGCCGGCCGTTAGCCCCCCACGGCCACACCCAGCCCGCTGCGAGAGCTGCGAGAGCTGCGAGAGCTGCCACAGCTGCGCGCACCGCCGCTGCCAGAGCCTGCTGCTGCCACCGCGCGCCGCCCGTCGCACTGCCTCAGGAGCACCGGCCGCGCGACGCTGCCCGCTGCCCGCTGTCGTGGCCGGCCACGTTGGCTGGGCACGCCAACGCGCTGAAACGCCGCCGCGAGATAAGCTTGCTTCGTAAGCATCGCATTCTCAGATCTCGATGCTGCCCTCCCGCCGCCCGCCACCCAGCCAACCAGCGCGCACACCCAAGACCGGCGACCAAACCTACACGCGCAGCCGCCCCAACCTTATCGCCCGCCCAGCGGCACTTGTGTGGACAGAGTGCCAAACTGCCGTGGCCTCTCCTCCTTAAACGCAACGACCCATCCGTCTCGGCCAAATACTCACCAAACTAGTCATAAGCCGCCCGCCTGGCCTGCACCATCATGGAAGGCAGCCCTGATGCCGCCCAGTCCGCCCGCGCGGCACCAGACCTCCCATCCCTCGTGTCCGGCTGGCAGAGCTTATTCGCGAACACTGTTCGCCCCAGCCCTCGAGTGCCGCCCGCCGCCACCGCCATTTGCCGGGTGTCGTTTCGCGGCCGTCGCGCAACTCCGGGGGGAGGCGGGTTGTGGGAAGGGAAGGGGGGAAAGTTTGGTACACTTCCTTCGCCAAGGCGGTCAAACCGAACCGCCGCCAAGGTCCCGACGGGCAGGGACTGGTGAAGAGGAGGGGGGCCCGGAGACAGAGGGAAAGGGAAGACTGACTTATACCTGTACGCCCGACGACGGCCGGACACGTCTCGGACTCGCGGTGACGCGTGCTCGGACCGGTGGTGTGCGCTCCTCTCACTCCGAAGCTTCCGCAAACGTGGATGAAACGGGCCTCTGCGCTTGTACGAAGCACTGCCAGGCGCGCGCTCGCCGCTGCCGCAACCTCCTTCACCTCTCCTCTCCTCCTCACATCCTCCGCGCAATTGTGCATTCCGGAGACCTTTCTAGACGTCCAGTTCTCCGCCACCCTGCCTTGATCTGGCCCAGCTGTGGGTCGTGCGATCCATGGTGGCCGTATGTAGACAGCTACTGCGGATGCTGGGACGAGGATGAGACGAGGGTGTGCAGAGCCATCGAGTGGCAATGAAGGATCTGCGCTGGCCAGACCGTTGTGGATATGATACTGGTGGAGACGAGGCACAGTAGAGCCGGACGCCTTGCAATGAAGCGCGAAGTCAAGGGTAGTGGTAAAGTGGCCTCGACCATCACTAGCCTCGCTGCCCGATGTAACGTGTTTCTCTGTTTCACCGCAGAGGATGGTCTGATGTTGGAAGGAATGCCGTTGAAAAATTGTAAGCCGACGGGGATTATTTTCACTTAGGTAAGTTCTTGAGGTGGCGATGTTGCTTAGGTGACAAATATCATTTCAGACGAAAACTCGTCGTGGAGACACGGAAAGGATAGTAGCCAGCAGAGGAGAAATGGGAAGGAGCGCAAATCAATAGTACCGTAGTATTCACCCGTTCACAACACCGTATCTTTTTCTTCCGCAAATGCTTGAAAATTTTCTTCATTGAAAAGAAATCGGAAAAACAAGAAAAGAAAAGAAAAGAGCAAGGCGTCGACGGCGACTTGCGTTCGATGGTCGCAGGTGAGTGGCGACTTCAAGAAGCGGCGAGACGTGTCGGGGTGGGTTGGTTGGAGCAGCGGCAATTGTGGCCTTGATAAAGTTTCGGATGACGACGACGGAGTGAGGCTGCCGTCGGATGCACCGGCTAGCGGCCCGCAACTCTGGCTTGCAGCCTACAGCGGCATCGAGGAGATGCTGCGACCAAATCGTCGATGGGGCAGTGACAATTTCGTATGTCTCGGATCTCTCCCGAATATCCTCTATCGTTGCGTGTCTCGAAAACTGCAGCGGGGCGTGCTCGTGCGGTAGAGAACGCTGGTGGCGACGTCCGGAGAAAATGTACGTCGAACTCGTCACCGGTCTGTTGCTGCCGTCGCCCCCACCCACTGCCGCAGTCCGCCTTTTCTCATCCTAATCACCTCACTTTCACCTCCGCATGACGTGAAAACCTTCCTTCTCTTCCGCGGAGTCGTCTCCTGTTCGCCTCACCTGCCCCTCACCATCGCCTCCTCCCGTCAAGGCCTCGGCAACGCATCATCGATGGCATGGCATGGGATAGTGACGTCTGCCCTGGCCGAGCTCTGAGTCGTGTCTTGAGTCGCGGTCCCGTACTCTGTTCACCGAGTTTCGTCTTCAGACGCAAAGAGAGCTGATCTTCATCCGTATCTTCGCTCGGTCGGCTCGAGTGGGAGGTCGGTGGACATATAACAAGTCGAATCGAGACCAGGGACGATCACCATCTACCAGTCTCCTCGAGTCGAGACTCGGGCCCCTGCTGTGGCTGGCTAACCTTCACATGCATAATGACGTCCCCGCATCACGACTCAGAAAGTGGGAGGCGACGCGGCTTGACTCTTGGTGGTGAGCCCACTCAGGGTCTCCGGCTCGCACCGTTGGCGACAGCTGTCAACGCTGAACGCTGTCCGTCAGGAGATTTTCGTCGTCTATGATGCAACTGCGGTGGCCTGATGCGCGCATCCCATTGCTATTTTCAGGGTCTGCGTCTCCGCACATGTCAGTCAAACACTCAGATGGGCAGCGTATGGGGTAAGCTGCCGAGCCCCACTCCTCCGCCTTGCCGACCTGTGCCCATAGACGTCTCAGTTGGGAAGCGATTCGTAGCGCCAGGGCTCCTCGTGCGGCTTGCCATTCCGATCGGAGTTGATGCGTGCGGGATGACCTATCAGCCCAAGACTCGGTGGTCCCGGGAATTACTGCTAATGAAGGTTAGCTGCAGGGGACCTCCCGCCGAAACATCGTGATGGATGATGGAGATTGGTATTGCTGCGACGCACGACCAGACGCTGCAAGCAACGACAGCATGCGGCATCTTGCACCTCCGCAGTCCTGCATCGCACCGCGTCCGAATACGGCATCCGCGGAATAACCTTGCCTTTTCTTAGAATGCGGCGACGTCGAGCTTGGGCGAACGCGGGCAAGCAACGACTCGTGCGGGTCGCCGCCGCAAAGTCTCTGCAACGGGATTTAACAGCGCGGGAGGATACGGTTCGCAAGTTTATCTGTGACGTAAAATCTCGCTTCGCGGGAACTAAAAGGAAGGTGCCACCCGCATGAACGCTTCCGCCGTGATTCCTGGTCGGCGCAGCGTGTCGAGGTACCAGATCCATCAACTTGCAGCAGGAGCGTGGTGTAGCGACTCGTGAAGCTCGCCACCAGGGTCCATTCCGCAGCGACGATGCTTGGAGGGAGGTCGGCGCCGCTGATGCAATGTGGCCTGATTTTGGCTAAGCGGGCGGACATGGAGTCCATGTTCACCAGCCAGCCGGGAGTGCGGCATCTCTGGCAAGTCACCGTATTCAAAAACCCCATGACTGGCGCATGCGGCCACGATGCCATTCCACACCAGGCAACGCGAGGGGAAAAGACTTATCCAAATTAGCCAGCTCGTGCAATAGACTCCCATAAGGCAACCCCGACTCTCGGCGGCTTTGGGGATCTTGGGGCCTTGCCCAAAAAGTATAACCCGAGCAGACCGGCGACTCGGGGGCTGGGCGAATCATTGACTGCTGCGTTACGGCATTTCCGGAGTATAACCCTAATCAAACCTCAGGAGATGCTGATACGTTGGTGTCGGGTCGCGCACTAGCTCGAGTCAATGAGATGCAATTCCGCTCCGAAACGATCAGGCAGCGGAAATCTATCGTCGGATAACGTACCTAGCCGAATCAGGCGTCGTGATCCTTCGGGATGCGAGGCATTAGTGCCTATCAGGAGACGTTGTGAGATCGAGAACAATGGCAACAGCGCACGACTCGCGTGCGAGCTCTCGGGGCTTTTATGTACTCGCTCTTATCAAGAGAAATTTCGCAGTCGTCTGATGGGCCCGCCGGTGACGTCGTCGTGGTGCAGGACTGGCTGGCGGGCGTCCAGCGGGCCACAGATGTCATCCCGCCCGTGGATGAAGGGGCTCGCGTCGATCATCCAAACTGGTTCAATCCGACGCCCCGCCAAGGGCAACGGCGGCGACGCGCTAAGCGTCTCCTCCCAAAGCGGCGAGTCAGGCCCTGTTGGCCAACCACGGCCCGCGCCGAGCAGTACGAAGGTACACCGAATAGCCGGTACCGTGACCGCCCGCGGAACAGGAGATCCTACGCGCTTTGCCCATTCGAGAGGCTCTCGCCCAAGTCCCTGCCGTAGATGGGCACGGCGGAATGCGGGGATGCTGGCAGCCTGGGCGGCGGGCGGCCGGCCGGCGGACAAGGCCGTACTCGAGACACCGCTCCCCGCCGCGCCGCAGCGGAAGATAACGGGCGCGGTGAGCCGTGGAGTGGAGCCTCGCAACGGCCGGTTAAACGTCTTTGCAGAGAATGCAGGGCCAGCAGCGCGTTCGCTGCGGCGCATGTGTTGCAGCAGGAACCGTCATCGCGCGCAGAAGCGGGTCTGCTCGAGTCACGGGCGGTATGGGATGAATCGCCAGCAGGAGGATCTGGCGGGTACGAGTCGCTGCAGCGGCAGGCCCACGTCATGATGAAAGAGAGCGGCTCGTGGATGTTTCACGCAGGACGTGAGGAGGCGATTGAAAAGAGAAAGATCTGCTGTCCTCTCGTCTCGCGTCCTCACCTTCCATCTCGTTTGGCTTTTCATCCGCCGGCTCCGCGAAAATTGGCGAGGAGACGAGCATCACTGCTGATTCAGGTCCGAGACAGATCCCACAGCGGCCGAGCGACGACGGCGGAGCAGTCCAGGCTGCTCGGTTGCCTCCGAGCGCGGCGGAGGCACCTCCGGAGCGGTGTTCGCGATGAGTGGCAGATCTGCCGCAGGGGCATCGGTGCAGACCGAGGCGCGGCGAGGATCATTGTCTGCGCTTCCCGCGCGGCCTCGCTAGGCCATGACGTCCGCAGCCCTACCGCTTGCGTTTCCCATGGCGGCAAAGTTTTCCAAAAGAAAGTTGCTGCCACATCCAAAAAATCTCGCGCCCACGCCTGACTAGGGAGGGTTAAAGCTCGCTTTGCTGAACGCCCTAGGGGGCCATGTGCGCATCAAACGGGGTGGCCGTTGTCCCGTCTCTTGGTGTTGGCGTCACCTCTGCGTCCGCTCCACGTGTCAGCGGCGCGGCATGCCTGCGTGCACCGCATGCTGAAGCTGCTTTGGGACTCGCGGAGGCGAATGGGCAGAATATGGTGCTGACGGGCCTCGTAATCCCTCCCTTGCCCCCCATCCGACGCCCACACGGCACAGCGATGCTTCGGCCGGACCGCTGGAGCGGCAGCGGCCAGCGCTGATGGAGGGGGGCTTCAACACCACAGATTGGCGGGTCTTCGTCGGCGAGATCTCGCGATGCCTCCACGTGTGCCGTGTGCGCCACAGCTGCACGTCTGAGAACCTCTCAGTGCCGCCATCCCGTTGCCACCACGTGCGGCAGCGCAGCCAAGGGGCGCCGGCGTGGGCTTCACATGCTTCTAGAAGAGCTAAACGGCCCCAAGCTGCAAGGAAAACGTTTTCCCCGGGGCCATGTCCCTGCGCATGCCAATGGCCATCGGAAGCGGGCTGCATGCTGCGACGCGCTGAATCTCCGGCGCAGCACAGACTTTTGCTGATCGCCTCGTCGCTGAAGCGCGTGGCCACCCTGTCCCGGCAGCGTTCCGGATGGACGCTGGGCGATCGAGAAGCGCGCAGCTCGGGCAGGGGGGCCCAAAGCGGAAGCGCTCGTTTCAGGGTTCATCTGGGCTGCCGCTGGGTAGCGGGCGGGAATGCGAGCACGGAGATGATGCACGGCGCCCAGGGCGCGGGCGCCGCTGCTAGCAGGCGCGCTGGGGAGCCTGCGACGGCGGGGCACGTGGAGAGCGACGGATGCTAAGGATGCGGGCGCGGTGTGCGTGGTGCTCAAACGCAATTGGAGCGACGGGCGGCATAATATAACAGGAGAGAAGCCAAACGGCGGCGAGAAGGACCGACTGCAGCGCGATGCGCAGAGCCTCGACGCGAGGTGGTGCAGGGCACTTGGGTCGACGTGAGGTCGCGGGCGTGGCGGCTCCTTCGCCTGTGGCGGCAGCAGGGCTGCAGCGCGCTGACAGCTGAGCGCGGGCGGTGCGAGCTGGGCGGCGGCGGGCTGCGCTGCTCAGCCGTCAGCGCGCTGCAGCCGGCGGCGCTGCGCAGGGCAGGCGCGGGCGGCGAGCGCGAGCGGGCGGCGGGTGTGGTGAGTCTGTCGAGTCTGGCGCGGGTGGTGTCGGCGTCGCGTGGGCTGCATGGTTGATGGCTGCGCGGTGGTCGAGACGGGCGCGGTCCCTGTCGCTGGCGGTTCAGGCGGTGTGGCGCTTCGGCGTCCCGTCGGCCTGGTCGGGGGAAGGGAGGAGGCTCCTGCTGATGCGTGCTGGGAAGACGCAAGCGCAGGGAGGCCACGCTGCCAGCGCTGCCCCAGGTGTGCTAAGCTAACGACGACTCCCAGAGGCATCGCGTCTCTGACCTTGATATTAAAGAAGCGCCGAACGCTCGCCCTCCCACCTCTCGACTCCTTCCCCACCATCCCCACATCGACTCTTAGGACGCATCAGCCTGCGCCCAACGCTCAGTGCTCTTCAGCGCCTGCCTTCTCTCCTCCCCCTCCGCCCTGTGTCGCCGTGCTGCTGCGACGCGCGCCAACGTGACTCGCCGCTGAGCTCCTGTGGGGCCTCCAAGCCATTGCACCGCGCGGAGCCGTCCCCGTCGCCGTCTTCACCCAGCGCCCGTCGCCCACTCCTCCGACCACACGCCAGTGGGTCGTGCCTCATCATGAAGCGCACGTTTGCCCAGATGAACGACCTCCCCGCCGGCGCCTCGCCCGTCGCGGCGGAGCGTCCCAATGCGCCGCACCCGCCGCAGTCTGCTGTGCTGCACGCCGCCGCCGCCACCCCCGAGCACACGCCCAAGATCTCGAGGAAGATCCGAGCCTGTGAGTAGCCATCGCTGCCTTGGCGCGGGCCGCCGACGACGACATCGCCGCCGGCGGTGGTGTCGTCTCGTCTGACGTTCCTGCCCGCCCGCCGCGCCGCACCCAGCGCGTGCTAACACGTCCTCGCAGGCAAAGAGTGCCAGAGCCGCAAGGTCAAGTGCGACATCGCCGAGGGCAGCAACGGCGGCAGCAACCCGTGCGCCCGCTGCCGCCGCCTCGGCCTCAAGTGCGTCATCAACAAGAGCCTGCAGACGCTGCTCGACGACGAGAATGAGTACGTGCCCGCCCCGCGCGCCCTCCGCCGCGCTCGCGCTGACTGCCCCGCCACAGGTGGAAGAGGACCATGGAGGTCAAGTACGAGCAGCTCCACCACGCTGTCTCCGACCTGCTCCAGCGCAACAGCATGCCCGCCCTCGACTCGTTCCACGGCTCGCTCCGCAGCCAGTCGGCCTCGCCCTCGATGGCCAAGGTGCTCCCGCAGTCCACTGCGGCCATCAGCAACCAGCCCTCCTCGGGCCCCACGCCCCCGCACTCAGAGTACCAGTCACCCCGGACCCGCAGCGTCCCCGGCATGGCAATGACCAGAGAAAACTCACCTGAACCGCCAGGCAAAGAGGAGCCCGAGGAGGACGCCTTGACGGCCGGCCCCATGGCTTCGCTGTTCGAGGTCACCAAGCTCAAGAACATCCGCAGCAGCACTTCTGAGCGCCCCGACGGCACCCGCAGGAATCCCATGGCCCACGACATCATCGCCCAGGGCAAGATCTCCGAGGCCCTCGCCGAGGAGCTCTTCCGCCGCTTCAGCACCTCGCTGAACCAGTACATCTGGGGCGGCGTCGCGCTCGTCCACGACAACCTGCAGTCCGTGAGGGAATCTTCGCCGCTCCTCCTCACCTCCATCCTGTCCGTCACCGCCCTGCATGTCCCCGACGCCGAGCAGATCCTCGACGTCTGCTACAACGAATTCCTCGCCCTGGTCTCGGAGTCCATGTTCGAGCGATACCACTCTCTCGACGACGTCCGTGCCCTGTGCATTGGCGCCTTCTACCTGTCCGAGGTCAGCTGGAAGCTCTCTGGCCACGCTGTCCGCATGGCCACCGAGATGCACCTGCACACTGCCTTCTCCAAGTCCGTCACCGGGTCGCTCGACAACATTGAGCGTGCCCGTCTTTGGTACCTGCTCTACGTGTGTGACCACCACTTCTCTCTGGCCTACAACCGCCCGCCCGTCATCCACGAAGACGAGTCGGTCATCGACCACGAGAGGTTCCTTGCCCTCCCGACCATCACCAACGCCGACCTCCGCCTCCAGTCCCAGGTGGGCGTGTTCAAGATCCTCAGCAGGGTCTTCAGCAAGTTTGGTCACGACAGCGACAGGCCAATTGCCATGGACGACCTGCCGGTCATCAGAAGATTCAATGCCGATCTCGACGAGTGGAAGAACAACTGGGAGTCTCGTCTAGGTATGTCATGTCTGTATCCAGCCCTCGCTCTCTCCGACCTTAGGCTAACAGTCGTCGCAGCGCCCAACCAGTACATTGAGACCTACCCTGCGAAGGGATGCACCCTGCACCTGAACTTTGCCAAGCTGCAGCTCAACTGCATCTGCCTGCGCGGCCTCTCCCACCTTGCCCCCAACGACCCTCGCCGCGAGTTCATCAACATGGCCGTGGAGAACGCCACGACCTGCCTCAGCTTCGTGCTGGACGAGCCCGACATCCGCAATGCCATTGTCGGTGTCCCGCTGTACCTCTCCACCACCATCACCTTCTCGACCGTGTTCCTCATGAAGGTGCACACCAACTGGCGGTCAGCGCAGCTGAACACCAACTTCGGACTGATCGTCGAGCTGGTCGAGCGCATCATCAAGCTGCTTGGCGACGCTAAGGCGAGCGACCGCCACGTCTCGACGCACACGGCACGGGGGCTTGCTCACATGCTCAAGAAATTCAAGGAGCGCGAAGCGCGCGTCATGCATGCGCACGCCAAGCGCAACCCCTCGATCAACACAACCATCAGCAACACCAGCATCAACACGGCGCAAACAATGTCGCCGGTCGACGCAACCATGGTCTGGCAGCAGCCTTCCTCTCAGCCCACGGACATGCCCATGTCCTGGGCGGGCAGCAGCCTCGACTGGTTTGGTCTGGACGACCAGTACCTGCCGGCGGGTGTCTTTGACGCGGTGGCGTCGTCTCTTCCGGTGGTCGGCTGGCCTCTGAACAGCCCGCCGTCGAGCGAGAGCTTCAACTCGACACCGCGCATGCCGCCGGTCAGCAACCCTGCGACCAGCTGGCCGATGAGCAGCTCCAACGCCACGTATCTGTCGGGCATCCCCAGCTGGACGACGGATGACGGCAGCGTGCACAGCGCAGTCGCGACGCCGGTGCAGCAGGCTCGGTGCGCCGCAAGCGTGGCCCCGGCGGTGAGCGCGACAGGCACACCGGTCAGCAGCTGGCTGGCGGAGAACCCGAACCAGCCGGCGTGGGTGGAGGACTGAGCGAGCTGCGTGGTCGACTTAATCATTGGGCGGAGTTGTTTGGCGTACTGCTTTGCTGGCGTTGGCAAGGGGACGAGTTCACGGCTATCACGACCAAAAGTTGCATGTGCATGGGCTCGGGGGCGGCCGAGCCTGTCGTTTTTCGGCGTTGCTACGATGTTTCTTCGATGTTTCTTTTTCCCTTGTGTCTGGGGTCACGACTCATGTCCAGGTTGGCAATGACGTATCGGGGCGGGAAAGGATGGGATTGGAGAAAAACACGGGATCTGCATATAGAGGCGGGAACGCTGTTCACATTAGCAACTAGCGATTTTCTTCTGATCGACGCGCCGGTGCCGCAGCGCTGTGGTTGGCTGCCGTTCTGCAAATGGAAAAAGACTATCTTCGAGGCTGCACCTCCTACTTGTCGAAACGTGTCTCAGGCCGGGGGCGACTCGCCACAGTCGGGTGGTCTGCAGAAAGGCGCCAGCTGGGCACACCGCAATTTTGGATCTCGAGTCGAAGTCGACCTGGAAAGCGAGGAAGGGATGATGCGTGCGCCAGGTTGCGGCGCGCGTGCTCGTCGCGTGGCAGCCCTGCAACTCGGACCCCTCCCCTCGCTGCAGCCCCTCCACCCCTCCACCCCTCCACCATCCCGCCCCAAACCGGTCCAATGCCCAGCACCGCTGCTTTTTAGATTCTTGCGATCACCCCACGCCGGGCGCCGTCCGCCAAATGATAATGCCGGTCGTGCCATGTGCTCGATGCTGCGCGTCAAGCCCGCGTGCTATCCGCGGCGGCCCTTCCCTCCTGCCATATCACATATCATCCCGCCGTATATACGACCTGCCCAATCGCACCGCCCGCGAGTCCCACCCACCGTCCCCCCCCTCCAAGCCTAATCAACGCACGGCGGCCGCAGAACCACCACCCTCCCCCCCCCCACCGTGACGGCGCGCCGCCTTCCCGCGGGCATGTCCTTGACAGCAGCCCGCGGAATTTCCGCTTCAGACCGCCCCGTCGCGTGTGTGCATGTACGCACGCGTGCGTCTTGCCGTTCTAACCCATACGTGGGGCGGGATGCCGGCTGGCCTGCCTGCCTGCCTGCGCGCTGACCGTATCGTGCCGCGCTCCCACGCTCCCCTTCCCTCCCCCCATGCGCTGCTGCGCACCCGCCCTACGGACTGCGCGCAGACACACGCGTACGTGGCTCTCCTTGACCCTTTTACCCCTCTCTGCTGCCGCCGCCGCCGCCGCCGCCGCCGCCATAGGTGGATGCGCGGCGGCACGCCTCGGGTGGTGCAAGGCTGGCTAGCGTGCTGTCGGTGCTTCTCCGTCTTCCCGCGAACTGCTGCAGGCATTGGGCGGTGGTGGGGTGGGCTAAGGCTGCACGGAGAAGGCAGGCTGCCACATGAGCAACGTTTCCTCCCAGCATGCAAGACCCTCGTTACGGGGAATTCTAGAAGCCTCGTGCCTTGGGCGAGGGGGGGATATGCGGCTTGGGGATTTTCATTTTTTATTTTTTTTTAGTGGCCAGGGGGGGGGGGGGGGGGGGGGGGGGGGGGGGGGGGGGAAGAAGGAGACAGCGAGGCGTCGTGTTTTTCTTGCCAAGTGATAGAGGGAGTGGGATATGGCGAATGGGCGGATAACCACACGCAGCCAGCAAAGCACAGCACAGCAGCACAGCAGCATGCAGCCACACGCTTAACGTCGGCTGTGGGATATTTTCTCTCTGAAAAGAAGTGTCAATGCATTGAGTTTTGTCACGGTGCTCCTTCTCCTTCACCGGTCCTCTGACGAAAGCTGAGCTTTGTTTTTTTCTGTGTGTCACAGGATTCCTCAATGGTCTTCCGTGTCACATTTCCGCGTAGGGCTGACACGCGTTGACGGCGGCCGGCCATCAGCAGCGTTGGGCGTCAGTGCCTCCTGTGGCTTGCGTTTTTTTTAGCCTCGCACCCAAGCACTGCTGCTAGTGCCAACACCGCCGCCTGCGTCGCCTCTCCGGGCTTAATCAGAGATAGAGTGTGGGAAGGGACGGCGGGAAGGAGGCGCGCACTAATCGTGAAACTAACGCACGCAATCGGCGGCGCGGAGGGGCAGAGAGGGGAGCAGCTCGTGGCAAAGTCAAAATGCTAACTTGACAGCTGGACCCACACGGCCACATGCACACGCGCCGGCTCTCTTCTACCGCCGTTCTAGAAAAACGTTAGAGTGGAATAAACCGCGCAGGAGAAGGAAAAGCTTGTGCGGAATTTTAATGATTAGTATGGGTGACACGACGTGAGGAAGCATATCTTCAGCTTTTCCCCGACGCAGCGCCGGGCCCGGTGCTTCGAGAAGCGGCGAGGCTCGTTGTTACTGTTGGCAGGCATGTCGCTAATGCAAACGACCGGGTGCCGTTCTCCTTTGGTGAGAGACGGAGCGGGCAGCTGCTCGTTTCACGGTACGGAGTAGCGTATTGCTGCAGGGCTGCCATCATCCGAAGGGGGACGAGAAAAAGTCTAAGATACTAGACCCCCCGGCATTCAGCCGCGGAAGGATCACGGCTCAGCGGAGTTTGGTCGGGCCTACTAAAATAAGTGCTGCTAGTGGTTGTGCGCGGTTCCGTGTCTCTGCTGGATGCCGCCGCGCGTGGCTGCTGCTGGGTTGGAGGCTGCTGCTGCAAGGGATGCTGGCGGCCGCGAGCCCTGCGCACAGGTGAGGCGGAGCGCGGCGGATGGGGGCGTGAGGCGTGTCTCGCCGTCTCTCCCTCTGCTCTCCCCACGCCCACGAGACAGCTGCTGCCCGGCACGGGACTCGGACCGCACGGGGTGAAGGCGGTTGCGCGCCTGTTCCGGCGTGTCGGCGCATGCGGGGGGCGACGGTGGTCGAGCGTTCGCCCGCCGTCGCCGCCTTGGCCGCCGGCCGGCCGGCGCGGGGCAGGACGGCACACGGCGGCGGGACGGCTGGCTGGGGCTGGGCGACGGCAGGTTTGTTTGACTTCGGCGTGGGACATGCTTTCCCGGCAGCGCGGTGGGCGTGGGAGGGACGGGCTGCGCAGGCTGCGTCTCGCTGCTGGCCGAGCGGGAGCTCTGCTCTCTTTGGGGCCGGTGCGTGGCGATGCAGAAACGGGATGCTGCACCATGCATGAGATCGGGGCCGACGCGGGCAGCTGGGCTGGGTTCGGGCGACGGGCAGGGTCGCGACGGGGTGGTGGGTGGTGGGTGGTGAGACGGGCCGTGTCGTCAGAAAGTCTATCTGCGCGGGATGCAGGAGAAGCGCGGGCGAGCAGGCAGGACAGAGGCGGAGGGGAGCTGCTGGCGGCAAGCGTTGCTGCATCCGGCGCCAGCCGACACGTGGGCAGGCGGAGCGCTGGCGGCCGGCTGGCGACAAGCTTCACCAAGCTTCGCGCAGGACGAGTCGCGGCGCAACCGCAGTGCAACTGCAACTGCAACTGCACCGCAACACCAGAGCTCCGTCGTGCCCTTTTGAAGGCGCACGTCGCGCCCGGCCGCCGCCGCTGTCGCCGTCCAGGTCAGCTGCGCCTGGCGCGTCTCCACAGCTCATCTCCAGGCGGGTAGCCGAGTTTGGAGAAGCCGAGCAGACCCCGCCGCTGGCCCGCTGTGGTGCGACGGTGTGGACCTGCCCACGGGGAAGACGCTGGAGAGGCGGGGACGCCGACGCCGACGCCGCCGCCCGCCAGCACTCCCGCCGACGCCTCCCGCCGTCCGAGTCTTGTCCGCCCGCCGCGGCGCGAAGTGTTGGGGCGCGGCTCTGGAAGCAAAGGCCGACGGGCGCTGCAGCGGCGAGTGAGGCTGGCCGGGCAGCACGCAACCGTCCGCTCCGCTGGCTCAACACACCGCCCGGCCGCTGCGAGAACTCCGGCAGCAGTCGCCGTCGCACCAGCGGCGCGCGCATTGGCTCGCGCTGCCGAGTCTCCCCGACCGGTCTCGACGCACAGGCTGCATGTTTGCCGCAATCGGCCTGCCAGGCGACAGACCCGCCGGCCTTTGGCCTCTTCCCAGCCGCCAAGCCGCGCCCGGCCACCCAGAGCCTCTTTCGCGTCTCCACTGTGACCGCATACACGGACGAAGCCCACAAATCCTGCCCGTGGGGTGATATCGTCCCGCCTGTTTGAACCAGAGGTCCCACCGCGGATGCCACCTGCGGGAACCGCCCTTTCCAATCATTCGGACGCTGGGGAAGCCGCGCGCCAATCATCGCCTCGTGGTCCCCGTGGGGCTCTGTAGCGCGCTCGGAGTGCTCTCTCAACGCAGGTAAGCTCGGTGTCGGTGCGGGAGCGGCGCTGCAGCGTTGAGGCTGCCTTTGATATGGCATGTGCCTCGCCGGTGGAGACCAGCTTGATATTGCTGCCGTCCAGCTTGCATTTAGAGCACGCTGCTCCCTCGCGTCCAGCCTTCGTCCCGCACTCCCTTTCCTTGTCTCTCCTCCCCGTCCTTCCATTGCGCAGTCATCAAGATGGGGCACTCCGAGGCAGCGCCGGCGTCCGCCCGCTCGAGCATGGACAAAGCCAACAAGCCGCAGGCCCAGCAGCTCGAGATGAGCCCGGAGATAGACGGGCCCGTCAAGCCCGGCGACGTCGACGAGGAGCTCGAGGAGGCGCTCAGAAACTATGTTCCTGGCTCCGCCGAAGAGAAGAAGCTCCTGCGCAAGATCGACTTGCGCCTGATGCCGATTCTCTGGATCATGTACATTCTCAACTACGTCGACAGGACCAACATCGTAAGTCTCCGCGTGCTGAGGTGATGACGGCCATTGAGCTCACTGTCGCAGGGCAACGCCAAGATTGCCGGCATGGAGGATGACCTGAACCTCGACGACCAGAAGTACGCCTGGGTTCTGTCCATCTTCTTCTTCGGCTACCTTCTCTGCGAGGTTCCGTCCAACATGATTCTCAGCCGCTCGAAGCCTTCGCTGTTCCTGCCCGGCATCATGATTGTATGGGGAGCCCTGAGCGCTGCCATGGCGTCCGCGAAGACCTACGGCGCGATGCTCGCCTTCCGCTTTGTTGTTGGATGCATCGAGTCTGGCTTCTTCCCTGGTGTGCTCTACCTGCTGAGCTGCTGGTACACCAGCGGCGAGCTTGGTAAGTCGGCTCTCGTTTCCATCCGCGCAGGGCCATCCGACTGACGGGTCAGGCAAACGCTTCACCATCTTCTACACCGCCGCCACCCTCTCCGGCGCCTTCGGTGGCCTCATCTCGGGCGCCATCACCGAAGGCCTGCACAACGCGCACGGCATCCGCGGGTGGAGGTGGCTGTTCATCGTCGAGGGCGTGTGCACCGTCGGCGTTGCCTTCATCGCCATGTTCATCCTGCTGGACTACCCCGCGACGTCGCCCAGCCTGTCGCTCGAGGAGAAGCAGCTGGCCACGGTGCGGCTCATCGCCGACACGCGCTCGCGCGAGGCCGAGGCCAGCAACGCCAAGAAGCTCACCCACGGCCAGGCCTTCACCGCCGCCGTCATCGACTACCGCACCTGGTTCTTCCTGGTGCTGCTGATGCTCAACGTCGGCTCGGGCACCATCTCGTACTTCATCCCGACGCTGACCAAGACGCTCGGCTACGACGACGTCACCGCGCAGTACATGACCGTCCCCATCTACTGCGTCGCCGCGCTCGTCGCCAACTGCGCCGCCATCGTCGCGGACCGGTACCAGCGCTCGCGCGGCGGCACCGGCGGCCGCCGCCCGTTCGTGGCGACGTTCCTGTGCCTGGGCTGCGTGTGCAGCGTGGTGTGCGCGGCGGTGACGCAGAAGGTGGTGCGGTACGTGATGACGTGCTTCGTGGCGGCGGGCATCTGGACGGCGCTGCCGCTGGCGCTGGCGTGGATCTCGAGCACCATCAACAGCCCGCCCGAGAAGCGCGCCATCGTGCTCGCGCTCGTCAACGCCTGCGGCAACCTGAGCAGCGTCTACGGCTCGCGCATCTGGCCCGACAAGGACAAGCCCGACTACCGCATGGGCTGGGGCGTCACCGCCGGCTTCCTGGGCGCCGCCACCATCATGGTGCTCGTCAGCCCGCTGGTTTTCCGCCTGCCCGTCAAGGAGCTGAACAGGACGGTGCCCGCGCCCGCGGAGGGCGAGATGGGCGTGGATGCGAGGGCGGAGGAGGGCGAGGCGAGGTAGATTGTCTTACTGATGGATCTTTGGAGACGAATGAGGCCATTTAAGGCGGGGAGGTTCAGTTACTGAATATGATATGATGACGAGTCACGATGAATCGACAGATGACTGTTTATCCCATTGATCGCTTCGCTGCCGTTGGTCTTGTGATGTGCGTGTGTTTCGTGCCGGTGGAATGAGCAACGCGCGGGGTCTCGCTGCTCGTCCGTCAAGTGAGTGAGTGAGCGTGCCCAGCGCGAACGTCCGTCTCGAACCTCACAGGTGAACGCGCCATCCATCGTTTTCTCGTCCCTCAACCGACACTTTTGAGCAGGAGCGCCCTTGCAACGACATCGATTTAAACTTCTCCCAGCCGCCCCGTCAATCCCCACAGGGCCTCGCATGCAGGGCCAGCCACCGGGGATCCTCCCGCCGCCCACCCGCGTCCGCCACGTGCGGCAAGGAGCAAATCCTCACCTGTGACATGCACGGAACTGCATCCGGGAAGGATCTCTGTCCTGCTTTAACCGTCGGGAACGGGAGGATCTCCCTTCCCCCCAATTTTTTCCCCTCCCCCAAACGCCGACGGTTAAATCGGCGGGACGATTGATGGACCTCTGCCTTTCCCGGTTCGGCCGGGTTGCGGGCGCCTGAGGGTCGGAAAGTCCGAAGGATGGCGTCGGGGATATCGGAGTTGAGGGGGGAGAGGGAGGCGGGAGTGGTGCCGGTTGGCAGGGCGCTCGGGTTGTGGTCCCGGCGATGTTTTGGTGCTGGTTGGACGTGGGGAGTTATTTCTTGATTATGGAGAAGCTGCTTTTTGGATTCATGGCTGCTGTCGAAGAGCGTTCGGTGGAATGCGAGGAAGAAGGAGAATTCATTCCTCATCTTACTTTCGCAAGGTGTGTAGGAATGCCGATGTGGGCGGCAAGTGAGTGGGGTGGAGAAACCCCGTCTGCTGCCGTCTACTGCCGTCTACTACCGTCTCTTCAGGGCTGTGGGTCCCCTCCGCAATCGGTTCGCAAAGTGTTGTACGTGTACCAGCAGCATGTTCTTACTAAAAAGTAAGCAGGACTTCAAAAGAGCCTCGGGAGGATCTTGAAAACTGTGGAGCTCTCCAGTAGATGCCGGATTTCTCATGCAAAGTTACATTATGTTATTAAGCACAACGACTTGCCCTCGGAGCAGGCGGGTCAACAGTGTTTCGGTACGTATCTCATCCAAAGTCACGCCCGCTGAGCATGGTATTCATAGCACGCCGAGCACTGACTCTGTCGAGGAGGGGTAGCCGGGTTGTTTGAGTAATGGCTGGCCTGAGCTCCCGAACACCACGCCCACGTCATGCCCATGCTTGGCCAGCAGCACACATCAACACCGCCACAGCAAGCCGCTCGTACCATACCACGGCTGTCCGGAAAGCAGCAAGCTTCTGGAAGTGTGTGTAAAGGCCACGATGCGCAATTCGGTCGGGCCGAGCGGCAAGGGCACAGCGGGTGGGTCCCGCCACAGGCACTGACCGCTCTCGCCCTCAGACCGCCAGTGACAGACCGCCTTTGGGCAACCCCGCAGCGAGACCCGCAGCAGCTCCAGAGGCTCCAGCTGTCCAGACGTCAATCGTGTTCACTGCCACGATGCAGCTCAGCCGCAATGTGGGTTCAGGAGCTTGAGCTACGCTTTCGTTAAAACCCGGCAAGCTCGGAGCTTCGTCGTTCCTCTCTCTTCCTTCCCAGCTCCCTTCCTCTTTCTCTCTTCTTCCCAGCTCCCCTGTTACCTTCACCGTCGAACATCTTTGAATTCGCTTCGTAGCCTCGGCTGTTCTTACTACATCCTTTCTTCACCGGATCCCGCGGACCGTTTCCCACACGAAGCTCCGGCACAATGCCTCGCGCTCTCGAAGACAAGGTGGTGCTCGTCACGGGCGGAGCGGGCGGGCTCGGGCGGGCAATCGTCAAGGCGTGCAGCGACAACAAGGCCAAGGTGGTGATCTGCGACGTCAACGAGGAGCGGGTCAAGGAGACGGAGAACGACTTCGAGAAGCTGTGGCACGTCGGGCCGCTCGACAAGCTGTCGACGGCGGTGACGGACGTGTCGAACGAGACGGGGGCGGCGGCGGCGGTCGAGCACTGCATCCGGCGCTTCGGGCGGCTGGACATCCTGATCAACTGCGCGGGCATCATGGACGGCTTCGACCCGGTCGACAGCGTCGACGTCGACCTGTGGAACCGCGTGCTGGCGGTCAACCTGACGGGGCCGGCGCTGATGTCCAAGCACGCGGTCAAGCACTTCCTCAGCCGCGGCGACAAGTGCGCGGGCAGCATCGTCAACGTCGCGGCCGCGGCGGCGGTGCGCGGCGCAGCAGCAGGTATGTCGTCCATCGGCCCCTTACTGGCGACGGCCACGCTGGGCTTCGACCACGCGGCCGCCACGCCCGAGACCGCCGCTCACATGCTGCTCACCAAAGGCGCCGCCTACACCGCCGCCAAGCACGGGCTGGTCGGCCTGACCAAGAACACGGCGGCCGCCTACGCCAAGAAGAACATCCGCTGCAACGCCGTGCTGCCCGGCAACATGGACACCAACCTGCTCACCACCGTGCCCACCGACTTCAACGAGGAGGGCCGCCAGGTCGCCCAGACCCTGCAGGCCGTGCTGCCCGGGTATGTTGATGTCGACAAGCTGGCGAAGACGATTGTGCACCTGGCGTCGGACAACGCCGAGGGCATCAACGGCGCCGTGGTTGCCGCGGACAACGGGTGGAGTGCCTTCTGAGCGGGTGGACTGTCGGTCCGCTGGGATGGGAAACCCTGTAGAATATACGATATGAAAATGAATGATGGATGACCTGCTCGGCCGTAGTCAGCTGTGACGGTGCTGCTGTTCATGTGTATACCCAGGCTCCACCCATCTTGATGCAGTTGGCGAGACCGTCTCCTCACGGATCAAACACTCTTACAAGGCCTCGGGCTCTCGTCTGACAAAGACCAGAGCTGAAGTGAGGTAAAAAGCAGCACGGGTCCGCGCCATGTCCAGACTCTGCTTCTGTTTTCTCAGAAACTGGAATCGTGGAACAGCAGGGCGAAAATGGCTCAACACATGCGACGAGGCCATGACCCGGCCAGCACGGGAAGGAGATTCCGAAGGCAGCGACGTTGGTGGTCGACAGGCACGCGACAGCGCGGGAACATATGGCTTCGGCCTCGCCTTGCCGAGTGACGTAATGCGGAGGCGGTTGCTCGTCGTCCCGTCCCGTTGCAAACCCACTCTCCCTCTCCAACGTCGGTCCTTCCAGAGGCGTGCGGGAAGCCAGACGCCTTCCGACATGGCGGCGGCGGCATCGTCAGTCCGCGCCCCTCGTCGCCGTCCGCCCACGTTACGCGTCTCGCCCCCGGGTTTCAGGCTCCAGGAGGGAAAAAAAAAAAGGCTCGGCCAGCTCGGGGGCTGCGGGAATTTGCGGGTCTTCTTTTTGGGCGGGAGGCGCGGGTTCCTTTTCCTTCGTGAGACGGGGGCAGCAGGCGGTGCCCGGGTAAAAGGTTGCGGGCGCCCAGCGTTATATACGGTGCAACTGGTTACGGGTTGCCGTCGCGGATGCAAATTCTCGTGTGGACGCGGAACGCCGTGACTCACTTGCGGCCGAAGCCGAGGTCGCCAACACCAGCATGCGCGGAGAAAGCCTGCCAGCGAGCGGCATGCGGTGCAGCCAGCTGATCCTCCGCGCGGGACTGAGTGCCGTGGGGAGCAGCGCAGGCCGGGCCAAGACAGGCTGGCGCGACACCGGAGCAGGAGGCTGCTGAGAAGGGGAGGTCGCCCGCAACAGGGCCCAGCGCCTGCCTCATACCCGACGCGCCTGACAGCTGGACACGGCGCGGCGCGTCTATTTTTGCCGCACCACGTGGTTGCGGCCGGCGCTCGCCCAGACTGCGCCCTTTTGCGGCGGGCTGGGCCTATCACGCGCGGCGCCGCCGGATTTCCTCATCTCGCCGCGCCTTGCAAGATAAAAGGCCTCTAGAATCAGCCCACAAAGTGGGGCCAGTTACGCTATCCGGCAAGCTTCGGTCCAGCGTCGACCAGAACCATCGCCCGGGAACTCCCCCACTCCCCTGCGCCAACCCTTACCCAGCGCGTGGTACAAATAGCCAGCCCTGCCCGGGCCCCTCTTGCGCACATTTTGTTTTGCTAGTCACTCTTTTCTTCGCTCCCAAATCGTTCCGTCCGCGCCTGTTTCAAGATGGTTCTCGGTGCCACTGCCCGCCGCTGGCTGCCCTACCTCAACTTCACCGTTGCCGTGTCTGCCCTCGCCTTCCAGACCGGCGTGCTGTACCCGTGGCATGAGGAGCTGGACCACGAGTTCAAGAAGCTCAAGGAGGAGCACAAGCAGCAGCTGCACCTCTACCATGAAGCCAAGCTGAGGCGCATCGAAGACCTGGAGAAGAAGGTTGCCGCCGAGCGCGCCGCCGAGCGGGTATGCGCCCCGTGTCTGCTGCCTGCGGGACGCATGTGCTGACAGGACGCTCTAGGTGTCCACCTGGCTGCCGTGGCCGCAGCGCGAGGCCTCGACCAACTGAGCAGCCGCCAACCGCCCTCACGCGACACCGTCCGACATCGCGCAGCATTCAGGCCTCGGGCCCGCAGCACCGCCCACAGCACTCTTGGAACATGGAACAGACAGCCTCAGGATTTGGAACACATTTTTGCCTTTCGGTTTCTCGACTTTTAGAAGCATAGACGCGAGAGCGTGGCGCATGGGTTATGGCGTTGGATGCGTTCGTCGTTTTGCAGCTCGGGTTCTCCAGTAATTCCCTCGATACCCCCTCCATCATTCGCACGTTTGCACTTCTTCACCCCCTACACAGAGCAAGACAACACAGCACGCAGCCAAAACAATCACAAAATCTCTTAAGCCCTACCTTCATGCACTGCCATCACTTCCACGAGTTGTGAGTTGTCTCGCCTCATGCACGCTTCTCCTTTTGCCAGCGGGAACGCGCTGCCGATACCGGCGGCCAATCGGCAGACTGCCAGGAAGCTTATGAGAGCACCTTCTAGGATCTCGCCATCTCGACCGCCATGACACGCCACTCTCAACGCGCCTCTGAGCGTCCGCAGTGAGTGCCGCATCCCTCCGCTTGCATTGCCAGAGACCGGACAGCCAAGACCCGTCACGTGCTTCTAACCGCAGTCAGCCTCATGGCTCTGGATGGGGACAGTCAGTAGTGCTGCGCAGCGGTCGATCTAGTCCCGCCACGTGGTGCCCTAAGCCGTGGTACGGCGCATCATGTCAGCCGTTGTGAACCCACGTCCTTGGTAGACCGGTGAGCCCTGCTGCGGCCACAAGGCTGAGAGATTGCAATCGTCCACGCCGCTGCTTGGGCCATAGGGCGGAGGCTCTTCGTGCTCGTGCGTTGTTTGTGCAGCTGCCACAAACGCTCTGGTGCCACTGCGGTTGGCGGCGGCGCAGTGCCACGGCGGCACGACAGCGACTGGCGGGCTGCGCCGTTGCGTCACGGCCAGACGGCTGCCTGTCTGCGCCTAGCCGTCACGAATCCTTCCGGATGGGAGCGAGCCGGAGCATAGAACGTCCATAAATTAAACCTGCCTGTGCCGTTTCAATGTTTCCCAACCCAGCGAATGGCCCTCGCCGGCCGCGCAGATCGGTGTTATCCGCTCCTGCTTTCGCAGTAGCCGCGTTTCAACTGCGAAGCCAAAACAGCTGAGTCAGCGCGCGTGTTCATGCTCGTCTCGCAATGACGACGTCGATTTGAGTGCAGCCGGTTGATCGGCCAACCGCGCGTGCGCTGTTTAACAGTCTCCTCCGCCACTCAAACAGCTCCTTCCTGATTCCGCTAGCGCCTGGCTCGTACAGAGCGCTGTCGTGCTGTTATCGCCGGCTTGCAAATCGACGCTCCCTGCAGGTACCTGGAGGCCCGCAGCGGAGGCGATGATCTCGGTCCATATTTAAACGCGCGCGCCGCGCCCGCGAAAAAAAGGCTTGGTCGTCCGCACTCGGCAGTCTTGGTGTTGCTTGTCACGATGAAGCTCTCGACCGCATTGCTTAGCGCTCTCCTGCCCTTCGCCGCCGCGAACGCCGCCGCCGCCTCCCACCGCGGCGCCCTGCACGCCTTCCAGCGCGCCGAGGGCGTCAAGAAGGCCTTCAACGAGAAGCGCGAGGCTGCCGCCGCCGCCGCCGCTCCCCGAGCTGCGCCGCAGCTCCAGAAGCGCGCTTCCCCCTTCGCGACCAACGCGACGCAGAGTACGCCCGCCAATTGCTTTCCGTAGCCGCAGCTGCTGACCGTCGCGCCCCTGCAGAGTTCGCGGTCGACGGCACCAAGATCCCCGACGTTGACTTCGACATCGGCGAGTCGTACGCCGGGCTCCTGCCGATCTCCGACAACGCAAACGAGACTCGGAAGCTTTACTTCTGGTGCGTGCGGCCCGTTGAGCTTGTTGGGCGCGCTGGATAAGCTTACTGATCCTGCACAGGTTCTTCCCGTCGACCAACCCCAACGCCACCGACGAGATCACCATCTGGTATGGCAGCGTCGACCACTGATTTCTGCTTCGTTTTTCGCGTGCGCTGACGTCGGGCAGGTTCAATGGCGGCCCCGGCTGCAGTTCGCTGAGCGGTCTCCTGACCGAGAACGGCCCCTTCACGTGGGAGTCCGGCACCTACGCTCCGGTGCAGAACCCGTACACCTGGGTGAACTTGACGAACATGCTTTGGGTTGAGTGAGAATCCCTCCAGAGCGGCATGTTGTGTATTTGTCCTGACTTTTCTTCTCCAGACAACCCGTTGGCGTTGGCTTTTCTCAGGGCGAGCCGGACATCACCAACGAGCTTGAGCTGGCCAAGGAATTCGCCGGATTCTACAAGTCGTTCGTCGATACCTTTGACGCCCACGGCAACAAGGTCTACATTACGGGCGAGAGCTACGCTGGCTTCTACGTGCCGTACGTGGCGAATGAGTTCTTGAACAGGAACGACACCGACTACTACAACCTCGCCGGCATTGCCATCAACGACCCCATCATCGGCGACGAGGTCCTGCAGCAAGAAGGTGAGCACCGTCGATCCAATGCCAAGATCCCGAGTTCTGACGCGCGCAACAGTCATCGTCCCGCAATACGTCGACTTTTGGTCCAACCTGTTCTTCCTCAACGACAGCTTCGTCAAGGACATCAAGGCCCGCGCCGACGCCTGCAACTACACCACCTACCTCGACACCTACCTGACCTTCCCGCCGCCGCAGGAGCCGTTCCCCACGCTCCCGGACCCCTACTACGACGAATCCGCCGCGTCGTGCGACCTGTGGGACGACGTCTACCTGGCCGCGCTCGAGGTCAACCCGTGCTTCAACATCTACCACATCACCGAGACGTGCCCGCACCCGTACTCGGTCCTCGGCATCGTCAACAGCGGCGACTACTCGCCGCCAGGCCTCGAAGTCTACTTCAACCGCACCGACGTCCAAGCCGCCATCAACGCGCCCGTCGGCACCAACTGGGCGCAATGCACGAACAAGAACGTCTTCGTCGGCCAGGGCGACCAGTCGCCCGGCCCGGCGCTGGACGGCACGCTGCAGAACGTGATCGAGCGCACCAACAACGTCATCGTCGGCTCCGGCAACCTCGACTACATCCTGTCCACCAACGGCACGCTGCTCGCCCTGCAGAACCTGACCTGGAACGGCGCGCAAGGCCTGCAGGCCTACCCCGGCAAGCCGCTCTACTCGCCCTACCACGTCGAGTACAACGGCGGCAGCCTGGCCGGTGCGGGCCTGCTGGGCTCGTGGGGCGCCGAGCGCGGCCTGACGTTCTACCAGACGCAGCTGGCTGGCCACGAGCTGCCGGGCTACACGCCGGGCGCGGCGTACAGGAGCATCGAGCTGCTGCTTGGCCGGATCGAGAGTTTGAGCGAGGTTGGCGACTTCACGACCAGGGAGGGCGAGGGGACGAATGTGAATGCGTCGGCGGCGGCGGCGGCGGCGGAGGTGCGGATGAGGGGGTTGGGGTTCGAGTGGGAGGCGTAGAGGTTGAGGGTGGACGGGCCGCTGTCGTGCTGATGGCCGGTGTGCTGTAATGTGCGCGAGGGGGGTTATTGCTACTGGAAAAGAGATGGAGATGTACAGTACGAATAATGCAGTGCTCGCTCCGCTGAGAAGCGGAGAAGCTGTTGACTGTGCTTTTCACGATTGCCTGGTGTGAGTGAGTGCGCCAGAGACTCGCAGCGGATGGTATGACGCTGCACTGCTCGTCCTCGAACGGGAAACGGGTCGAGGCACTTTTCTGTGAATGCTCAACTAGGTGGTGACTGGCCAGCAACCGGTCAGTCCCCCGCCAGTCCGAACCCGCTGAAAACCGCCAGAACATATCAACTCTGCCGGCAACTCCTCCTCCACCAACAGCCACTCCAGCATTGCTGGATCCAGGGAGTTGTACTACGCCGCCACGGAAGATGAAATTGTGCGAATCTCGATGGATCCAGTTTGTCAGTGATAGATCGGCAGCATTCCTTGAGTACATAAGCACACGGCTACGGTCTGACCCCCAGCAACGTGCCACTCCAGCGAAAACTGGATCATCTTCCGTGGCGCAATTGGCTAGCGCGTCTGACTGTTACTGGAATTCGTATCCATTGCAATCAGGAGGTTGACAGTTCAAGCCTGTCCGGGAGAGCGTTCTTTTTGGCCGGCGGGCAGGGCTTTCTTTTTGCGTTGCGGCGCGGCGACCTAGGATGAGACTCGGGCGGCTCCACGAAGAAATTTCAGGGCGGTGGGGCTTGTGACGTCGGGGAAATTGCGGCGCCGGGGGAGAGACGCGGGACAGAAAGTTTGCCGAGCGGCGCGGCGGGAAGCGAGACCGGGCGCGGGCGTCCGTGGGGCGGAGAGGGTGAGGGAGTGGAGAGCATGGAGAGGCGGCGGCGGTGGTGGTGGTGATGGTGGAGGCTGACGATGAGGATGAGGCTTGCAGGTTTAAGTTTGGCGTACCGCCGTTGGCACACCGGCCCGGAGATATTTCTGTTGCACATGCCGCGGCTCGTCTGCTGGCTCCTGGCTGTACGGATTAGCAGCCGACAGCAAACACTGCCTGGAAACCGGCCTTCGGACCCTTCTCGTACTTATCTCGCGGGACACGCGTGGCAGGGTGCGGTGGCAGCTTGGCCTGCAGACTTGGCAGGAACGTATCAGCCTTACGGGTGCTTGTTTGTGATCGTTGTACCTATGGGGATAAGGGCGTCTTCCTTATCATCTCCTGGATACTGCGAACACGAACCGCCTCTATTCTCCGTATGCGTCAGACCTGGCCATGCCTTCGATGCATTAACCGCGGCTTCTGACGCGCATCGCGTCCAGGGTCACTCCTTCCCGCGGAAGCGGGTGGAGGGTATGGCTGCCGGACTGGGCGCTATCTTCGGCGGTGCCGTGGGTTGTGGTCTGGACCGGTGCCTGCCAAGGATGACGCAGCCATCTAGATCTCCCCCGCATGCAGATCGGCTTCCCTGTTCCATTGCTCACGTCTTGCATCTACGAGTATCTGCCTGATGGCTTGCGCTCCCAAAGCTGAATTCACGCGTCAACGCTGCGTTGCAGCCACTCGTCCATTTATGACCTCACGTTCAAGCGCGTCAAGCCTCCTTAAGTGAAACGCCCGGTCCATGGCGTGGCCGTACGATGTGCAAGCGCCGTCGAAGGACAGTGCGCGCCGCATGTGGAACAGTTCACACTCTATTCCATCCGTCTAGCCAAGAGCCGGTTGGCCGAGAACCTCAGGGCCACGCTACAGGTCGCTGCGCCGCCTTGTCTGACCGTTTAGCGTCAGCATAGAACGCCCTTTAGCATCCCACTAGCCACTGGCCACCTCCCGATGCGCGCCTCAGCCCGTTCATCGGCTGATTCCCCTCGACTGTGGAGATCCAGATGCGCCACCCGTGCCGTTCACTGAGGTGTTGCATTGCCGCACTGCATCCAAGACCCCACCACGCACGCGCAATGCTCCGTCCACTCGGCTCGTGTCCGGGGCTGGCTGCCCAGACGGAAGCCGCAGTTGAATCTTAACAGACTGACATGCGTTCCCTTCCCTCGCCACTCAGGCACGGTATCATCTGGGCTCTCTTCCAATCTGCGTGTCTCTCGCTGAGCCGTACCTGCTCCTGACTACCGTCTAGCGCCCGTATCAGGGCTGGAACAATAGTCACCTCCCACACCGTGCCATCCCACCTTGGTCTAGCCCGGCAACGCCTCCCGGGCTTCTGTGATTCCGTGCGGCATCTTGCGCGTGCCGGCACGTTTGCATTACCCTGATGTAGGAGTTCGCGCCAAGCTACGCTGGAGATCTGTCAGACTTATTCCAATTTGCTACATGGCCGGCGAGGCCTGGGCTCCCTTCCTCTGCGAGTACATATCCCGCCCGGCCTGGTGGTTGCTCGTCTGTCCAACCCTGTCGGTTCGGTTACCTTCATTCACTCGCTGCCATGGCCATCACTCCCACCGGCCCGGCCCTGACTCTTGAGCTTGTCTCGATTGTTCTTCTTGTCTTCTCGGTTGTGACTGTGGCCGCGCGTGTGGTGGTGCGGAGAACGATCAAGGCGCTGGGCTCGGACGACTGGCTGATGATCATTGGCCTTGTACGTCTCTTCCATCTGGTCGGAACCACGAAATCTCCTAACGGACTCCCAGGTATTCTACACGCTAGCATGCCAGGCAACCATCACTGCCGCATTAAACGGCGTCGGCACCCATGCTGACTATCTAGACGAGCACTACGACCATGAGGGCCGCAAGGTATTCCCACTCCGGCCGTGATCCAGAACTACGCTTCAGAAACTGACGTGCCCAGTGGTTCATGATGTTCCAGATTTTCTACGTCGCCAGCACCGTCCCAATCAAGAGCGCCATTTGCGTCGCCCTGCTGCGCATCACCCAGGAACGCAAGTACCGCTACCCTCTGTGGGGCATCATGCTCCTGGCCACCATTGCCGCCATCGTCACCATCGTGGCCGTGCTGGCGCAATGCCACCCCATCTCCGCCACCTGGGACAAGAGCCTCGGCACGTGCATCGACCCCAGCGTCATCACGAACGTGTCGTACTTCATCTCGTCCGTCTCCATCGTCACCGACTGGTCCTGCGCCATCCTGCCCGTCTTCATCCTCTGGAACGTCCAGCTCCGCTTCCGCATCAAAGCCTCCGTGGCCGCCATCCTGGCACTCGGTGTAGTGTGAGCAGCCCCTCTTCCCTCCCTCCGCCGCAAGACACCTAACAGCCCCGCAGCGCCAGCACCGCCACCCTCGTCCGCCTCCGCTACCTCCTCAACTACGGCAACCCCGACGACTACCTCTACGGCATCGCCAACATCGCGCTCTGGTCCATCATCGAGTCCGGCACCGGCATCATCGCCGGCTCGCTCCCCTCGCTCCGCCCGCTCCTGCGCTACGTCCCCTTCTTCGGCGAGTCGTTCGCCGGCAGCAGCAACAAGCGCAGCGGCATGGGCGGCGGCGCCGGCGGCCGCTCTACTTCCGCGCGCCGCAGCCACAAGCTCGACACGTACCGGCTCGAGAGCGGCAACGGCGGCGGCAGCGGCGGCATGAAGGGCTTCGTGCAGACCGCCTGCGAGGCCGGCAAGCGCAACTGGGAGGAGCTGAGCGACGCCGAGAGCCAGAAGTACATCCTGAAGGAGAGCCACGTCACCGTCACGAACGAGGCCGTGGGCGACGACGCGCACAGGAGGTATGAGGGTGCGGGCCTGCATGGCGGCGCGAACAGGGCGGGGTCGGAGACCACGGTCGGCGCTGGGAGCAGCTTGTCGAGGAGTGGGAGTCGGAGTGAGGGCGAGAGGAGTCCGATCAAGGCGTTTGGTGGGGGAAGGATGTGAGGGGAGGGGTGTGTTTCTTTTGTACAGGATTGGTGGGCGGGAGTCGCGGTACGATATACCATGGTGAACGGTGCATGTAGGGGCGTTTCGAGACTTCTGTATAACTGTGATGTTTGTATATTGTCAATCACTCAATTTCTTTTCATCAAAAAAATGTAGAAGCTGCCAGCTACGAGCACCCTTGCCCTTGAAGTGACTATCCTCAGGATCAAAATCCAATCGTTACCAAAGCCGTCGCGGGCTCCACACGGCCTTTTAAGACATGATCCGCTCCCGACCGGCCCATGAGCTGTCAACGTCACGCGTACCCGACTTGGTTCCAACACAATGGGATGCCTCCTCAAGTCCTGCTGACTGCTCCCAATAGCCATGTTGTCTACGCACAAAAACTGCTAGATGCAAAGTAAATACATAACTGCAGAGGGCCATGCTCTACCAGACATCATTGCGTGTAGCCTACAAGGCTACGACAGGGATGCAACACCTACTCCTTCCCTTCAACAGGGGCATGCAGCGGCATCAGCTCGCCGATCTCCATCCACCTCTGGATCCGTCTGGCAACGCGAGCCTTCGACTCCAACAGCGCATGCTGCCAGGCGAACGTCTGCATCCCACCCGCCCCCGTGCCCACCGCGTCAGCCTCATCCCTGCTGACCCTCCAGCTCTCCTTCAACCCCCTCGCACTCGCCGCAGCAGCCGCGCCAGCCTCAACCCCAACCGCCTCGGCCCACCCGTCCATGCGGCGCTCGACGAACGCGGTCTCAGCGTCCACCGCGCCGCCGCCGCCGTCCGCCCGCCCCTTCTCCGACACCGGGAAGGCGTACGCCCGGTGCAAGGCGAAGAACGCCAGCGCCAGGCGGTCGTGGTCGGCCGCCAGGAAGTCCTCGACGTGCGCGTCGTTCTCGACGCACGGGCTGCTGCCCGGCGCGCAGACGTGCGGCCTGGCTCCGGCCGCGAGGCGCCGCATGTACTCGGCGTGGCCGCCGGCGACGCTGTTGCCCACGACGACCAGGTGCGGCGAGGTCGAGTCGGCGGCTGCGACGAGGTCGGCCAGGCTGGTGCGCTGGACGGTCCACGCGACCGCCAGGCCGAGCGGGTGCAGGTGGCACGGGCACGCCGGGGTCGGCGGCCCCATGGTCGCCGTGGACACGTTGTAGTGGAAGCCTGCGTGGTGGTGCGGTCAGCGGTGCGTTTCTTCCCGGTGTGGCGCGGGCTGGCTGGCTGGCTTACCGCCGTCGGCGCAGAAGTGCCGGTCCACCAGGAGCAGCGTGGTGTTCATGGCCGCCCAGCTTTCTCGCGCGAGGACGTAGCCCGGATAGCAGGCCATGGCCTTGAGGCCCTTGTCGGACTGCTGCAGGGTGTTCATCATGAGCCTGGGGTGCGTTAGTAAGCGCCTCCCCCTTCTGGTGGAGTCTGCCGTGTTCACTCACCTCTGCATGTCCACGGGTTGGATCGAGCGGTGCGCCAAGGAGCGTTGCCACGCGCAGCTCAAGTCGGACAGCCAGGACTGGAGCTGGCTGAGCTCCCGCAAGGTCCTCTGTGGCTTGCCGGGTACTTTCTTCTTGTCCGTGTAGGGGCGGATGAAGCTGTAAGACACCTCGGCAGCGTCGCCAGGTGCCACACGGGCGCCAACCGTGCCGTTGAGGATCGAGAAGGCTTTGTACTTGGACAGCACGTAGCAGAAGATGACGAACCGGGCGAGGGTATGGATGCTGAGTGGGTCCCAACTCGTTGTAAGAGATGACTCTTGCTCGAGAAGAGCACGAATTCTCGCGGTTGACTGTGAGATTGGTTCGATGATTGGCTCCGCGATTTTCGTTCGTGTAGCGTCTGTGATTTCAGTTGGGCCGAATAACGGTGTTGTAGCAGAACTCTCGAGGTCCAGTTCGGTGCTTGCTGTTGAGGCCGAAGACGCATTGCCTGATCCAGTGGATGCGGTCGAAGCCGGTGAAAATCCGCCAGAAACCACCGCTTTCGACTTCTGCAGGTGGTAACCGAGGGTGGGAGACAGTTTCAGTCCTTCAATGCCCCTATCTTTGAGTGATTGATGGATGAGATCAGCCAAAGATGGCACTTCGGATGCAACATCCCATCCAAGGATCCTCAGTGCTCCCTCAGGCGTTGGAAGTCCAAGCTTGTTGGGATGGACCTCATGCTTCATTAGCTGCCTGCAGGAATCCTTCGCGTTTTTGTGGACATCTCGGAGTTTCGCCGTAGACTCATCGATCCAACTCCGCACCGTCATCCAGATTTCTGGCATATCTGTAAAGAGGTATCGATGAATAATGAAAGTCTCTTGCATCATCCCGGCCCGCAACTGGCAGCCAGCATCGCCTCCATGGGCGTCGAATGCCATGAAACCCACCGAATCCGGTCCGCCAGCATTGCCTTCAACTAAGTTCTTGAAGAGAATTAAAGCGTCCGCCGCGTCGGAGGAAGCACGAGCGACATCGCTCATGAACGGCACATAGTCTTGCTTTGTCCTTGCCCCCAAAGGACGGTCTGATGTCGGGAACAAGATGGAAGTCATGGTGGTGACTGATGACAGAAGGTAGGTATCAATGATTGTGATGAAGTCTCTTCGCTGGCTGAAAGCTTGCAGGCATCAAAAAGAACAGCCTCAGCTAAGTTATATGCTCAACAGCTGGGACACCCCTCCCTTCAGAGATGACGGCCAGGACCTTCCCGTCGGCTGTGCACGGCATTTTCCATGTTTAACTCAACAATTCTAGAGCTACGCCTTGCCGCGTAATCATATTGGACTACGCATATGTGGGATTGCTGATCATGTTGGTATTCAAGACACCTGGCAGACGGGGCATTGTACGCCGTAAGTTCGTCGAAGTCCGAGCTCCACGACCAGGTCAATCGGATTCCACTCCGTGCGTCTACGGCAGCGGGGAAGTCATCCTTGTTTCTGGTGCCTTCAAACCCCCTTCGGATCCCCTCAAAAGTGTTGTGTTGGTCACCAGGTTGTTCTAGAGGCCATTGGAGCCAAAAGAAAAAAGAAAAAAAAAGCTCGACCTTGCCTCTATTGGAAGTGAGTTCCAAGACATTCAGCTTTGTACATGATATTCAACACTAAAATTACGTTTACGCGTCACAGATGGCGTGATGGATGGATTCTCCTACAAGATGCGCTCCTGAAGGATTTGATACTAGCAGACGAGACCACATTGTCTCGCGGCTCTGGTTTGACCCAGCTGCCATGCATACTAATAGTCTGCTGAGATGACATGTCAGCACTCTCCAACGGATTTCTACACCGATCGAACCAGAACTGATTGTGAGTTGGCCTGGGGCTGAATGTATTACGAGGAGGCCGAGAGATGCATAATCACCGTGGGGCATAAGCTTTTTTTGTCGACGCCATACCTGTTGCGGGAACCGTTTGGATCCGGAATCCTTCGGCTCCAATACTTCATCGCCACCGTTACTCGAGGGTGGCTTATTCGCTGCAATGTAAGCTTGCTGCCTTGAGTGAGTGAGCTTTCACCTGGCTGTTGGATTGAGGCATCAGCTGTGGAGTTAGTGGTGTGAGTGACAGGCACCTCCATTTCTTGAAAGATCTTCAAAAGTGTGTTATTCTGCACCATAAAAAGATTCTAGCTAGTTTGAAGGATAAACTCCGCCATCTGCTGCTCGGAAAGCTCCAAAACCCACAGCTCAGCAACAACTTGCTCACTTCCTCAGACTCATTTTTAACTTTAGTCAAAAATGACTTCTACTACTGACCAAATCAACTTTGTTGGCCTGGTTCCAAAGTCTGCCTATGGCACCTGTTTGGCTGTAGGCCTCGTACTTTGCGGCCTCTACATCTACGATCAATTTGTAAATCCAGAATTGTATTCTACATTGACTATAGAATCGCTGTTAAGGCTTGATAGGACTCTCTGCGGTACCAAGCCGCCAAATTTTTGGCGCAGCGGATCGGATATTTCAGCAACGACGAAGGAAAACAGATGAAAGAACTCAATTTCAACTCGCGTTTCCTGCGATTCAGCCACGGGTAAGGACCCCCGGAGGTAATTGCTGTTTCCATCTCGCTGAAGCATGACAGACATGAAGTTTCCGAGAAAGGTGCCGCCATAGCTGGTGATGAGCCTTACATAACATGGAATGATGGTAAGCCAGAGGTGGTCCTTAGCCGCCCTGAGCATGCGAAGGACTTTTACGGGCGCGCTACGAAAGGTTTGCATCTTCTCAGCCCTGCCGGCGATACTCTACTGACCTTCGAAGGCCACGAAAAGCCACCCCATATGGGTATGGGACCTTACTTTGACCGAGTCCTCGGTTTCAGTGTAGGCGTCCTCAATGATGATAAATGGAAGACCATGCGAAGGGTCTTTGACCCGCACCTTGCTCACCAAATGGCCATGGATTTCCGCCCCAGTTTCTCACGGGAAGTAGCTGCCTGGATGGAAGCACTTCCATCGACGTGGGGAAAAACTGCAGACGGCCCGCCTGATTCCGGACTCGTGGTGGACGCGTCGACTGCGTGCAAGATTTTGCCCTTCAAGCTGGTTGCTTTGGCTCTCTACAAAGACGCATTGTCGGATTCTGCATTCGAAGAGCTTCTCGAGCTGAACACCCTCCATGAGAAGCTCATGTTCAAGGTATTCTTCGGTTCGTCGGAACGGTCAAGACTGTTCACCTTGCTGCCTAGCCAGGCAAAGCGCCAAATGGATGAGTTCGAGAGGAAGTGGCGAGCTTTCAATCTCAAGATGGTTCAGTCGGCTGAGATGGTGAGTTTTCGAGATGATGGAGAGCCGGCATGTGCTTATGATTGCCCTACAGGAGAGTCTATCATGCCCGGTCGCAAAGATGTATCCATCAGTCCTCAACGGATCGATCACAGAGCGAGAAGTATGCGCACTTACCAATTGAATCCACTTTTCTTCTCTCTGAAGAATCCATGACCTAATGCGCTCCGACAGTTCCTTCACACAATTGATGAAATCCTCTTCGCAAACATCGACGTTACCTCTTCCGTGTTGGCCTTCCTGCTCATCAACCTTGCCCGCAATGTTGCTGCACAGACTGATCTTCGAGCCGAAATCCTTGAGCACACCGCCGATTCCGAGGCGTATATCCAGAAGACCGATACGCTGCTTGAATACACGTGTATGGAATCCATCAGGCTGTGTCCTGCGGCATGTAAGACCGCCTTCCGCTCGGCCGATCTGGCCAGCGCTGCCTCTTTCTATTTCAAATCGAGTATACCTGACTGGTTGGAACAGGGTTCTCGCTTCCTGAACACGCCACCTCGGACATGACGGTTGGCGGCTACCTCGTCCCAGCCGGCACGCCCTGCATCATGGACTGGTGGCGCTTGAACACGCAATCGCCCGTTTGGAACACGGAGACTGTCTCTGGGACCACTTTCTGGCCGCGGCGCTTCGAATCCGTCACTCCTCAGGAGTACCGTTGGAGCTTCCTCCGATTCGGTCTCGGAAGCAGGAAGTGCATCGGTAAGAATTTCTCTGCCGTCATCATGAAGACGTTTTTGGTGGCTGTGTTGAAGGAGTGGAAGTTGCAAACTGTGGGGTTGACGAGGGAGGAGGAGCTGGAGATGGTGGAGACGAGGAAAGATCGGTTCACGGTTACGCCGGATCAGCGGGTGGCGTTTGCCAGGGTTTAAGTTGGTTTCGGTTGAAACATTATTGGGTGACGAGCGGAAGAGCACGCGCAGCTGAGGACTTGAAAATATTCCGCTCTTTAATTCCACTATTGTTCGATGGCAGAATATTGTGCATTGCATAATTATGAAGTGAATAGGGCGACGATTAAAATCTCAACGTCGGAATGCTTCAGATCGGCACTGCCGAAGCCCCGGATTCCGCATTATGAAAGGAGGCGATCATACGAAGCAGCAAAATAAAACATAGACTACAGACCCGATCGTGCCATAGGTACGATTTTTGGCGCTAGTATGGAGTATAGACAAGCTTTGCAAGCCTTCGCCAAGTCAGCCACGGAAAAGATCATCGGGCTCCACGTAAGCATCAGCTTACTCGAATCCTTCCTGCGGGCCGATCCTTTACAACGTATGATCTCTAGTTAGGGCGATCCTTGGGCTGAAAGGAGCAGAAATGTGAACTTGGCCCCGGCCTTGAGCAAGCTATTTGCGTAGAATATTTCCTAATTTGAAAGACGTCTGACGCGTGTGCGGTTGCTTTTAGAAGGCCTACAGCACTAGCGATCCTCCCGCGGGGTCGACTGCATGCGGATGACGTCGAAGAAGAATTTGTTACGCTTGCATAATTGACGTGGTGAGGCTGAGTAGAAGAAGGTCTCACATAGGTGTGGCTTGGAATAGCATTCAGGCAACTATTGACGTGCAAGGCTACACGTAGAAATGGGCGGGCGTGGGGCTTACCGCATTCCACCAACCATCTCGGGAATTGGAGAGACAAACCATAAGAATCTGGTGGAACGTTGGACCCAGGATGAATCATAGTAAGCGGGAACAGTTGGTCTCAAACGTTGCAAGACGGTTGGTGCCTAAATGCAACAATTATGCAATCTGACCTTGCATAAAACTCGGTGTTCGCGTTCGCGCTCGGCCCTGCGTCTCTGCTCACACCGAGATCTTGAGCCTCGCTCACACCAAAAAGTCACTGTGATTCTCAAGAACTCTTTATTAGCAGCTCGAGGGGAATTAATTCCTCAACTTGCCACATCTTGGATCCTCATACCACTAAGATTAATTACCTCTGCAGACATCAGCCATGTCAAGCGACAGACTAGCGTCGAACTTGCCGCAAGCGCAGCAACACCAACATACAGAGGCGGCGGCGAAAGCAGCTTTTACACCTCCAGATGGTGGCCGAAATGCCTGGCAGACCGTTGCTGCTGGCTGGCTCTGCCAGTTCTGCTCATTCGGCTTCATCAATGCGTAAGTCTTTTGGATCCAGAACACGTACTCTACGCAGCGACTGACCTTCCTTAGTCTCGGGACATTTCAGTTGACCTATGAAACCGACATCCTCAAATCCGACTCTTCGTCCTCAATCTCATGGATTCTGACTATGCAACTGTTCCTCATGTTCTTCCTCTCACAGCCCGTCGGCATGATCGTCGACATGTTTGGACCTCGCGCAATCTTGATGCCGACATCTCTTCTCGCAGTGGCAGGTCTGGTGTCACTGAGCTTTGCGACACAGTACTGGCAAATTTTCTTGGCGCAAAGTTTGTGTTTCGGCCTTGGAGCGGCTGGTGTCTTTGTTCCGGGCCTGGTAGCTGCAAGCCAGTACTTCAAGAGGAAGAGAGCATTCGCCGTGGGAATTGTGGCCAGCGGCTCCTCTGTCGGTGGGTCTGATTCCGTTGGTTCATCCTAGAGTGAAGAGCTAACATCTCTGTCGCACAGGCGGTGTGATTTTTCCAATCTTTCTCGCCAAGCTCTTCGACAACATCGGCTTCAGACCAACCATTCGATGGACTGCGCTGATGGTGGGCGTACTTCTACTCATCGCCAACATCTTGGTCGTCCCTCCAATGCAGCCAAAAGGTTGGGCAGGGCGAAGGACCCTCCTTAGTCTCGCCGCTTTCAAGAAGACGCCCTATCTCCTTTTCGTTGGGGGCTCATTCCTGTTCTTTTGGGGTCTCTTTGGACCATTCAACTACCTCCCGTTGTTTGCGGAGCAAGCCAAAAGCACATACGATGTGGCTCCATACACCGTCTCCATCCTCAAGTTAGTCAATTGTCGCCCCCACTGTAAGATCAGTCACTGACCACTCCTCTAGCGCTGCATCAATCTTCGGTCGCATCCTTCCACCCCTCTATTCCGACCGTGTCGGTCACCTTCGCGTCATCACCATCTGCGCCTTCATGTCCGGTCTCGCCGTTCTTATCATCTGGCTTCCCATCGACTACCATCACTCTCTCGGTGGCCTCATCTTCTTCGCCCTTTTCTTTGGATTCTTCTCCGGAGCCTTCGTCTCGCTGATTACCCCGTGCCTGGTTGAGGTCGCGGGCGGTCATACGCACGACCTCGGCGCTATGCTTGGGACATACTTCGCCGTCGCTGCCATTGCATCGTTGACGGGTTTGCCGATCCAGGGAGCGATCTCGAAGGGTCAGGATTTGATGAAGTTGATGGTATTCTCGGGAGTGACAATGTTGGCTGGCTCGGTGTTGCTTGCAATTGCGCTCTTTCTCACGCACAAGGCGAAGATGGCCAAGTTGCATGAGAACGCGAAAGCTTAAGAACAGGAACTTTCATTGTTTCAGCGCTGAGAGCAGTGATTATTTGGAGTCGGTAAAAATCTTAAGTTGCTGGAAGCAGTGTAGTAAAGATATTTGGGGTTAGACAGAACAATGCACGAGTTACACAAATACATCGCACTCCCTTAGGTATATGTAGTGGTCATATACCAAATGCTATTGCATGCAGTTGATTGCTCGGACGTCCAGAATGATCAAGGATTGAACGAGATGAGAATTTAAGAGCATCTGGTCGAAAGAAGTCTGACCAATCAGAACCCCCGCACGCCGCAATCACCCGACGCCTCTTTTTTCAACGAACGCCCCCAACGCGCCCAGGCTACATGCAGAAAGTCATAACAAACAGATACTGCGAGAGTATCTTGAAGCAATTCCGCTGTTCTCTAAACCTGACGCCTTCCACGTTGACAAATTCTATGAACACGGATCTCTCTGAAGCCTGTCGAAGGATGGCCGGTGCCAGGCGCCCATGTATCAAGATGATCTGTCCTATATATTGGCTTCGAGGTTCTTGAATCTGGATCACCGCTCAGCTCGTATGGCGTCAGAGCTATGAATGATATGTGGTCTAGCAGTACGCTACAACAACAAGGCGACCAATCTTATTCCTGGGCCTGATTGTTTGTGCGAAACGACCACATGATGAAGAGAAAATCAGAATTGGGCTGTAAAATGGCCTGAATTGGACCTCTTGTGACCGGTTAGGTACCCAGGATTGCAGAAAGAAATTCATCGCGAGAGCGGACTCTCACTCTCGCCAACAATTGCGGGGTAACGTCACACAAGTACTGGCTTGAATCGAAAGCCTTTGCTGTATTTACTGAGTATTTCCCTCAAATGGAACTGCCATATTTCTGCGACTGCACCAAGTTCCAGTGACCATTGATTTCCTGGTTGCTGGCTGCGTTGACGGCTTGGAGACTCAACTCTGTGAAGGCCTGCATTTAGCTATTGAATTCTACGCTCCACGTTATTGATCGTCTCCTGATACAGATGTTGCAGAAACCCTTCCAGCCACTCTTTGCTGGATGTATCTGTCCAGTCATCGGCAGTCCCAGTGTAGATGACATTTGTTGTTTTCTCGCCGGCTGGCGAGAGTCTGATGTGTCCATGACAGATCTTCGCCCCAAGCGCTGGCTCCAGAATCCGCCAGGCTAAGGCATGATTTTCTCTGTCAAAAAGCTCCAGACGCTCAAAGCTCGAGTGCTCTGAGTTCTTGAACTTCATTGTGCGCGTCGAGCCCAGACCATAGCCGTCCAGTTTCACCCATTCGATATCAGGGTAGCAGTGTGTTTCGGCTCCTGGCTGCGAGACGAAGGCCCAGACGTCCTTGATTGGGATATTGAGCGTCTTGGAAACTTCTTTGACTTTGTTGTTGGCCGTAATGACGGGGATCTTCCAGGTGGCATAGGCCCTTATTTCCATTATAGAGTCAGCCACGGAGCTATAGATCATACCTTGGTTTTGACATACCGTATCTGGCATTGGGCCGCGGAAACCACCCTTTTAACAAACATCGTCGGATTTGAAGCTTCGTGGGTAACAAAGAAATAGCTAATATGCTTACCGCCATTTTGTAGCTTTAGAGGATCTTATAGAGAATGTGCTAACCGCCAAGCCGGAGCTCGGACTTCATGTCAAAGAAATTCCCGATTTCCGAATTCTTGCAGACATTCTGTGATATGGCACTGCCTATATTTAGCTTGGATTTGGCTCATGCTTGAGAACTCCTGTTACCAAAATTACTGTAAAGCCCCTCACTAGCCCGAAAAAAAAAACAAGACGTAAGATACAACCCGAACGATCTAAGGCTTGGAACAGAAAAGGCTCCGAAATCGTGGAAACAGACAGTCTTGATATCTGAAGCAAGCAGTGATCAGCTGGAACTCAAGAACTCTTCAATCTTCCCATTCATGGTGATGCTCGTATTTCTGAGTAGCTTTCTCGGCACCATTTCATACCCATTTTGTCTCACGGAAATCTGGCACAAATCGATACCCAGTCTACTATGGCTGCTAGATGTGATGATATCGTGCTTCCGCTCCCCGTTCCACAGAGCGTCAATGGTGATGATGGTGAGGACGGTCGTCTTTCTGATTAGCATCTCGTTCGGCTGAAACCAGCGAATCAGGATGGCTGCTCCGATCGGGTAAACCCTACCGGCCGGCGAAAACCTACCGGGAACTAAGCCCAACTAAGCCACTGCTGGCAATAACCTACTCCTCGCTGCAGAGCCACCTCTGAAAAGTCCTCAATTCTTTGTGCCATCCTCCGGTTACTTTGCCAAACCGTTCTTACATAAGGGTCTGCAGGACGGAGACAAAAATAACATGTCATCCTCATCGACCACTGATGTGACAACGCGGCCGTATCAATGTTCTATTTGTAACAAAACCTACAACCGGAGCAGCCACTTACGCCGCCATGAAGTGACCCGTAAGCCGCCCATTCTGGCCATGCATTCCGATCGACTAATACTGTTGTCTCCAGACTCTGACGAGAAAACGTCTCGGTGTTACTTCTGCAACCGTCACTTTGCAAAAGTGTCCGTACACCCCCCACACTCCAAGCGCCGTCCCTGGCTTAACAAATCCAAACACAGCGAAGTGGCCCGCCGCCACTCCAAGAGATGTGCCGGCAAAGCCAACGCTCCGCCGCCTCCACAAGCCAAACGCGGCAGAAAAGCCCGGGCCTGTGACCGGTGCTCGAACCACAAAACCTCCTGCGACGCACAGACGCCGTGCTCTCGTTGCCGGGCCCAAGATAAACCATGCACCTACAAGCGTCTGAGCGGCGGAGCTGCGCTACCTGATGACCATGCAGTAGCCTCCAACCAGGCGCCATTTTTGTTGAGCTTTACAGACCCTTCTAAGGAGTCGACCGTGGATGCTTTCGTCCTGGATCCTTCGAGCGATCCGACTACCAATGAAGATGCTACGACATATCAACATACCCTGAATGGGAATGCGGACGACAACCTACTCGGGTTCAACACATTCACATGGGACGCCAACAGCCTAATCGCCGACTACGACCACGGCCTCGGCGTCTACGCCGCAGATGACCAGCTGGGCTGGGACGTAGGAGGGCTCGGCGGGGAGGCTCCGCTCTTCTTTTCGATCCTGGACGTCCGCATCGACGAGATGTTGCGCGTGCTGTGGGCGACGCACGACGACCTGTTCCGCAACGTGGCGAGCGGCCGCCCAGCCTTCGACATGGAGCTCGCGAAGTCCGTGTTCACGTCCGACAACACCAGGCAGTACCTCTCCGCGTTCCTCCACCGCTGCCACCACGAGATCCCCGTGGTCCACCGCCCAACCTTCAGCGTCGAAACCGCTTCGACGGCGCTCCTGCTGGCCATGGTCATGATCGGCTCCATGTTCTGCGCGCCGCGAGACGACACCTTCTCCGCGCGCCGCTTCATCGGCATCGCCGAGGAGTTCATCTACAACCAAGAGCTCTTCACCCGGCACCCGCGACACTTCCAAACCCGGGCCGCGGAAGCGCACCCGGAAGACATCCAGACCGTCCAGGCCGCGCTGATCATCGCAATCCTGCAGAGCGGCATGAACGACATCCAAACGCGGCGCCGCATCCGGGTGCAGCGGCATCCGCAGCTGGTCGCCGTGGTCCGCTCGCTCGACCTACCTTCCAGCCGGCACCGGCCCTCGCCCTCCTGGCACGAATTCATCGCCGACGAAGTCCGTATACGGTACGTACTCGTCTTCCTCTTCCCCTCACGCCTCCCAAAGAGCAAGGGAGAAGGAAAAAAGGGAAGGGAGGAAAACAGAAACAAACCCACTTGTTAACACCCCCACGCAGCCTAGCAACCTACACCTTCCTCTTCGACGCCCACCTCACCCTCTTCCTCGCCCACCCGCCCTCCATGTCCCTCGCCGAGATGACCGGCGCGCTCCCGTCCCCCTCCACCCTCTTCGAAGCCACCACGCCCAGCGACCACGCCCGGCTCTCGGCGGCCCAGCTCGCCGCGCCGCCAGCCCCGCTCTCGCTCTCGCACTGGGTGAGCGGGCTGCTGAGCGAGACGCCGTGGCCGACGTGCCCGTCGAGCCCGCCGTCGGCGCCGCACCTGTACCTCGCGCTGCAGGCGCTGCAGGCGGTGGCGCACACGGCGCGCGCGACGGGGCTGGGGGCTACGAGTGGTGCCTTCGCCGCCGTGCTGCGCGCCGCCGACCGCTGGGAGCAGCTGTGGCGCCGCGCCGACGTCGACGCCGACAAGAGCCCTGCCGACCGCTCCGTGCGCCACGCTTTCCTGCGCCACGCTGCCGAGTCGTGCTGGCTGGTGCGGACGGTCGTGCGCGTGGCGCAGGCGGGTGGGCGGGCGGAGGGCGGGGGTGGTGCGTACATGCGGTGCGTGGGGACGGATTCGTATGCGGATGTGCATGGGTTCATCGAGCGGTATGGGCGGTTGTGAGTCCGCGTGATGGGTTTGCGGGTGGCGGAGGATTGTGGTTCGGTTGGGTGGTGAGGTCCGGCGTTGGGTTTGGGGGACGCGTAGGGCTGACTGACGCGTAGATTCGAGCTTGCCGCTTCATTTGTTGCGGAACAAGCTGGGAAACTCATGATGGATTCATGATGTTGGTGATTTCGACGGTAGAACAGAATACCAGAATTGGAGGTGCGGTTTGTGACGGTCTATCCAGATTAAGCTCAAGTCCGGGGACTCGCTTCGTTATGTCGTTGGAGAAGTCCGAAAAGCTTCCAAAAGAGCGGAGACTGGCGTAATAATTGGCGCCCCCTCACTGACCGGCGGCCAGCCCGCGGGATGCGGTGAAAGTTCCCCAGAGGACACTAAGGTACACTTACATCAGAACCCCGCAAAGACAAGACGACGCCACATCCAAAGGATCGAGAAGCAGAGGTCCACGTGTTTTGAGTTCCCCTGAGATCGAGAGTCAGACTGGAAGGTGATCCTGACACTCGCCTGATTGAGGGGTATTTGAGGGGATATGGAGCGGGTACCGACGGCCTAAAGGGATGGTGGCTTTGGAGTCGACGTCAGCTGAGACGTAGGATCCACGACTTCGAGGTACGCACGTCTCCACCGGTAGGCCTGGGCGCGGAGGCGATTATCGTAGTGTATGGGTGGTGGTTGGCTCGCAGGTCGCCGAGAGGGCCTGGTCCCCGAGGTCGCCGATCCGGGAGGGAGGAGTGGTGGCCTCTGTACAAGGATGGGAGATATAATTGGACCAGAGAGGAAGGATCGGAGAAAAGAGATACGTAGGTGGTGGGCAGAGGGAAGTCTGGAGATGCTTTGTTCAGGTTAGGGTGAAGCCCGCGCGGGCAAGTGGGCGTCCTGGCCGCGAGATTATGCAGAGACATCAGACGAGAATGGAGCTATTGGAACTCGAGCCAATGTCAGGACGGCGTGCGCAGCGGAGGTTGGTCCCATGGGCAGGCGTTTTGGTTGATGCTGGGCGTGGCCGCGATGAGGTGATCGACGGTTCGGGCAAGAGTGCGTGGGCGCGGCGTTTCGGACTGACTCTGTGGTTCGCCGGCACGGGCAGGCAGGGCGTCCCGCCGCTCGCGGGCGTCGGGAGAGAGAGGTCGGAGGTGCAGCGGGTGCTCTTATCGTGCAGGGCGACGCCGCGGAGCAGCGAATGCGATGGCGTTGCAGGCCAGGGACGGCGCCGCATCGGGGCAAAGCGCAGGGCAGCGCGGCGCTCCGGCGTAGCACGCAAGCTCCGGAGTGAATCACAACTTTCACCCACACGCGCGTCGCGCCTGCAGCTCCGTCCGCGCGCCTTCTGCACAGTCGCCCGCCCAAGATAACATCCCCTGGCGCGTGTGCATAGCAGAGCAATGGGGGTCGCCGACCTGCTCCTTCATAAGGCGCCGAGGCGCGCGCCCGGGAGGGTGCATTTCGCCATCGCTCGCCGATATAGCATCATGTACTACTCGACTTCTTCCAGCCAAAGAAATTACGCCGCCGTCGTTGTTGGCGGCGGGCCTGCGGGCATCACAGTCGTCGGCAACCTGCTCGACCAGCAGGCCCAGCTGCCCGCCCAGCGCCTGCTCTGGGTCGACCCGCATTTCCGTGCCGGCCGCGTGAACTCGCGCTACAGAGAGGTCCCCAGGTCAGTCCCTCGCCAGCGCCAAGCGCACACCCCGCTGACAGCTCCCAGCAACACCGCCGTCCGCCTCTTCATCGAGTTCGCCGAAGCCGTGCCCGCCTTCCGCCGGATCGTCGAGAAGACGCCGCAGCCCAATGCCGTCACCGCCCTGCGCGAGCTGGAGCAGGCCAAGGGCTGCGAGCTCAGCAAGGCCGCCGACATGTGTCTGATGCTCACCGACGGGCTCGCCAAGCACGAGGATGTGCACCAGCAGATGGGCAAAGTCACCCAGGCGACCTTCGACAAGGTGCGCGACCCCCGTCCCGGCTGCCCTGCCCACAGCCGCGCGCGTAGCATCGCTGACAGCAGCCCGAGCAGCAAACCAAGCACTGGACCGTGTCCCTCGACGACGGCGCTCCCGTCGTCACCCCCCACGTCGTCCTGTGCACCGGCTCCAGCCCCGTCTCGCAGCCGCTGCCCATCGTTGACAAGCTGAAGGACCTGCGCCTGCGCAACCTGCACCTCGACACTGCTCTGGCGCCCTCGATCCTGGCCAGGACCTTCGATCCGCAGGAGCCCGCCACCGTTGCCGTCATTGGCGCATCGCACTCGGCCATCCTGGTGCTCATGAACCTGTACAACCTCGCCAGCACCTCCCACTCCAACCTCCGCATCAAGTGGTTCACCCGCAACAAGCTGCGGTATGCCGAGTACATGGATGGGTGGATCTTGCGGGACAACACGGGCTTGAAGGGCCAGGCTGCCGAGTGGGCACGGGAGAACCTAGAGGACGAGAAGTTCGACCAGAGCCCGGTCAGCAAGTACGTCAAGAAGGTGTGGACGAACCGCGGGGACGAGGATGCCGTCTACAAGGTCGAGCTGCCCGGCTGCACCCACATCGTCCAGGCTGTGGGCTACAAGCGCGATCCCATTCCAGACCTGCAGGTGACGGAGGGTAATAGCGCGCCTTCAGAGCCTCTGAACGTCATCTACGACAACTTGACCGGCCGTTTCGTGAAGAGCGTTCCTGTCGGTAGTGCGGCGACGAGCACGGCATCGGCGGCATCGGGCCAAGCCAGCGACGAAAAAGAGTTTGTGCCGGGGCTTTATGGCGCTGGTATCGCTTTCCCAGAGCGCGTCACGGACCCTTACGGAAACGCCGAGTACAACGTCGGCTTCTTCAAGTTCATGAAGTTCGCCAAGAGAGTGATTCCTGAGTGGGTGGCCAGGACGTGAGGTTGTGTACGATGATGCCAAGAGCAGGGAATACCCAGGTGCCAGCGTTGGAGGTTATTCTTATTCTTATCGGAGCACGATGGCCTCTGGGAGGGCTGTGCGAAGATCGACCATCGGCTGCGTCGGAGCATGAGGACGAAGCGCCGTAGATGGCCTTCAGCCGATGTGTGGCCTTCTGACAGCTCTGACACCACTGCGCCACGCGCACGCGAAACAGTCCGTTTCGATCGATCACGTTGGTTGGTATCAGATGGCGTTCAGGCTCGGCGTCAAAGGTCCTCGGTATGGTGGGGAGGCACTGTCATGCGAATGGTGAGCTCCTCTCTAGACATCAGATGAAATAGACGCAGCGACACATCTCGTAGCCCGCGGCAAATCGACGCCTACGCAATCAAGAGATTGCTTGCATCATCTTCTGAACCCTGTTTGCGGGCTGACAGGGCTGAACTGACATGTTGCTCGAGTGCTGTGATAAGCTCTGGCGATAGTGGTGGTGACGCCCGGGCACATGATGGCGGAGGATCTGCCTCGGCTCGGTTCGACTGATCAGCCTCCACACTTCCACCTCCGCATTCACATTTAAGCTCGACAGGGATCGCCCATCGTTCTTCCCTGCCCGTGCCCCTTTGCCTGTCTGATCTCTGCAACAGGTGGCCCCCATGGCGGCGACGCAGGTCCTATCGCCCGCCGGAAGCTTTTCTAGCTCCAACGCCCAGCCAAATCGGCCCTTCGAAACACACCAGGCTCTGCTCCAAAACAGCTGGTGTGGTTCCAGAGATCGTGAGAAAACCTTGTCGACGAAATGAAGAGGCAGGGCGACCTAATGTTTCCACGCCGCTCGGGCCTCTGGGGAAACCCCATCGTCACGACACATGTGTGCGGAGCGCACCACTGCCTGCATGCAGCAGCGTTCCTGCGCCGGCAGCGTCCACGCGCGCGGCGATCTCGGTGCGCCACGGACGGCGGCGATTGCGGTGTAGGGAAGAGTACGCGCATGCCAAATACACGATACGAAGGTTGTTATTCTTGGAGGTAAGCTCGGCATCTCATGGAGCTTGGTGCTTCCCGTTGTGGTATCGCGGAGCTTAACCCAATGATCGACGCTCCGAGGCTAGATTAAGCACTCTCCCTTTTCTGGGGTTCCGCTTTCATCTGATCGTGCGGAGGTGGCTGCTGCCCTGCCACACGGCTGCCGACCACCAGCAGTAGATATTGCCGCTTGCCGCATGTACCATTCCTCCTGCCTTCCTCAGGACAACCTCATTCTCTTTTGGTGCCAAGAAGACTTTGTCGGACAACCTGCTGGACAAGTCGGCCGACAATCACGACCCTATTACGTTTTCCTCATCCTTTGCTTTGAGTAGCATTGGCGTTATATGTGTTACGTCTGCTTCTTCAACTACATCGTCGAGAAGTTCCTGGACCTGCCTCCCCAACACACGCTCAAGATGGCCCACAACCACGCCCACAACTTCGCGAGGATGCCGCCACGTCTGTCGGATGAGAAGGAGCCGCATCTCAGCGGCAGCTCGTCTCCCTCCGCCGTCACTCTCGAGCGACTCGAGACCGGCATCACCGCCAATGATCGCGCACTCCTCTACAAGGAGGGCCACATGGTCCTGATTCCTGCCCCTTCTGCTGACCCCAAGGACCCGCTCAACCTACCTCAGTGGAGAAAGGTCCTCGCCATCAGCTCGCTGTGCTTCTTCGGCGCCATGGCTGCAGCTGCGGAACTCATTCTTGGTGCCATGCTTCCGGTCTTTGTCCTGGAGTATGCCGGTATGGATCCCAAGATCTTGAAGGTTCTCAGCGAGAACGGCGGTCTGCCAAAGGGCAGCGACCCGCTCTCGTACTTGGCCGAACTGCCTGGGGCGCCACCTGTCTGGCACGTCTACCTTCTCGGCAGTCTTCCGGTTTTGATGATGGGTGTTGCCAATTTGTTCCTCGTCCCTCTCGCCATTTCGGTTGGTAGGCGCTCTGTCGTTCTCAGCTGTGGTGTGTTGGCCATTGCCGGATGCATCTGGGCCGGCTTCAGTCAAAGTCTCGGGAGCCACTTGGGAGCTAGATGCCTTCAGGCGCTCGGAGCTGGTACCGTGGAAAGCTTGCTGCCGTTTGTGGTCCAGGATATGGTCTTCTATCATCAGAGGAACACGGCCATCAGTGGTGTCTTTGCTGCCCAGGTCAGTGTTATCCGTACTCTCATCGACCATCAAACATTAAGACTAATGCGCCATCCAGGGTATCATCATCATGACTCTCGGCATCGGTGCGCCGTACATCATCATTGACTTGAGTTGGCGCTGGGTCTACTACATCACCGCCATCGCTGCCAGCATCTTCCTGTTCGGAGTCTTCTTCTTCGTCCCTGAGACTCGCTGGAACCGCACCGAGGCACAGCTGAGTTCGTGTCCCCCTCAACTTATCACATTAATACTTGCTAACACCCACCCCACAGGAGGCGAAATCCCACCCGAAATCAAGGAAGCCAACCCCGACGTCCTGCGCGTCCCCGTCGACAACACGCGCTACGCGCCGCGCACGCTGCGCTACGACCTGGCGCTGTTCCACGGCGACAGCGAGTGGCGGGCGGGCTGGACGGCGTTCCTCGACACGCTCCGCACCTTCTTCTACCCTCACATCTTCTTCATCACCATGCTCAACAGCGCCATGATCGCCACCGCCTTCGCAGCCGGCTACACCGCCGCGCCGGCGCTGCTCACCCAGCCCTACTCCTGGCCCTTCGAGCACCTCGGCTTCTCCCTCTTCGCCATCCTCATCGCCTCCATCGCCGTCTACATCCTCACCGGGCCTCTCGCCGACCTCACCGCCAACTGGGCCGCCCGCAAGCGCGGCGCGCGCGTGCCCGAAAACCAAGTCCTCAACCTGGTCCTCCCGACGCTGCTCGCGATCGTGGGGGCGGTGCTGTTCGGGCTGGGCGGCAAGCACCCGGACGTGTACCCGTGGCCGGTGTTCGTGCTGGGGCTGGGGCTGATGGCGTTCGGGTTCCTGGGCGCCAACACCGTCGGCGCCGTCTACGTGCTCGAGTCGTACCCGCAGCTGGCCGGCCCCGCCCTCGTCAACATCGCCAGCTTCAGGTGCCTGATCGCGTTCGCGCTGTCGTTCAAGGTCAGCGAGTGGGTTGCTGAGCTGGGGTACCTCGAGAGCTTTGGCCTTATTTACGCGCCTATCATCGGCGCGTTTGCCCTGCTGATCCCGGTCGTGTATGTGTTTGGCCCTGCGTGGAGGCGGAGGTGGCCTGGGCCCAGGAGGGGCGGTGGTGGGTTCATGTGAGGTGGGGAGGTGCTGGGTTGGAGCGCGCGGGTGAGCGAGTGTCCTGGACCGAGGGTGGGGTGGTTGCGTAGAGAATGATTTGGAAGGTGGTTCGAGGTGTAGCAGGGGGGATGCTAGTGGAGCTGTTGAGCCTGTTGGTAGGGGAGACTGGTAAAGTTTTCCCCCTGCCGCGCCCAAGACTTTTCGATTCAAATTGTGATATATTGAAAGGTCGAACGAGGTTGGGAGATGACGAACAGCGAGCGGTGCAGTTGATCGCTGAGCGATTTGGCGTCTTTATCTATTCTGGTGTCGTTCCCTCGCGTTGTACAACACGACGATCTTGATGATGATGGGAGTAGAAATGGCAATTCTTGTCCTTGCTTCCGCTCTGCGCAAAGTGACAGGTCCCATTGCCTCTGCTTCTAATCAAGAGTCATCAACCCACCATGAAAAGACTTCCACACCCCCGCCTACTTCTCCTGATACAACTCAATCATGTTCTTCAGCTCAAAGAAGCTCGCCTTGTAATGCCTCTCCTGCGTCGTCAAATTCACATACTGCAGCCCAAACTTAACGCCGAACCCGGCCGTCCACTCCAAATTATCAGTAATCGTCCAGGCCAGCACGCCGACGATCTTGACGCCCTCGCTCATCGCCACCAGTAGCGCGGCCAAGTACTCCTTGTAGTACGCGACGCGCGCCAGGTCGCTCCGGATGTCGCCGAGCAGCTTCTTCTGGGCCTCGAACGGCTCGGTGAAGCCGAACTCGGAGACGGCGATGCCGCCGGCGGGCCGCCAGGTGGCGTCGATGTGGCGCATGAACGCCGGGATCCAGTCCGTCGCCTTGTGCAGCCAGGCCGTGTACGGGTCGGCCGCCGGCCCGATCAGCCAGCCGCCGTCGCCGTCGGCGAGCGTGAACGAGCTGTTGGCGCATGTGGGGAACAGCGGGTGCGAGTAGTTGGAGAGGCAGGCGGAGAAGCCCGAGTCCGGCTCCATGTAGTACTTGGCTGCGTAGGCGTCGTGCGCGAAGAAGTCGGCGGAGCCGCGGATCGCGGCTTTTTCGGAGGTGGTTAGCGGCCGGAGGAAGGTGGAGACGTAGTCGTGCAGGTAGGAGGGGTATTCGCCGTCGAGGAAGATGGGCGAGGCGAACCAGCCTTCGTTGAAGTCCCAGGCGCGTTGGGTGGCGATGGCGTCGGCGGTGGAGTTGGTGCGCGGGGTTTTGTAGTAGCCGTTGTTTTTGAGGGTGATGGGCCCGGTGAGGTTCATGGACTTGGCTAGGTGGTAGACTTTGCTGTGGGCAAGGAGGACGTGCTGGCCGCAGAAGTAGGGCTGTTGCTTTTGCGGGATGGGAACTTTGCGGAAGTAGTTGTCCGGCATTTGAAGAGTGCTGAGTAGCGTCAGAGGGGTTGGGATTGTTGCTGAATGAGGAGAGCGCATACCAAAAGCTGATGGGCTCATTTACAGTAAACCACATGGGGACCTTGTTGCCGTATCTTTCGAAGATGATTTTGGCATAGTTGACGAAGTCATCGACGATCTGCTCGTTGGTCCAACCACCTGAAGACAGTGAGCCACTGCGCGGAAGAAGCTGTTGGAGGACAGTACACACCGTATAGATTATAAAGGTAAAGAGGGAGATCCCAGTGGAAGCTACGAAGCATCAGCAAATGCTCAAAGATATTCCGAGGAACGCAACTCACAGCGTCACTGCAGGCTTCACGCCGTATTCCAAACACGTGTTGATAACATCCTCATAATGGGCCAGGCCGGCCTCGTTGATCGGCCCGCGGCCGAAGGGCAGGATCCGAGACCAAGAAATGGAGAAGCTGTAGTAGGGAACACCCATCGCAGCGAGCCTTGCAATATCTGCACAGCGCCGTGTCAGTACCCGGCGCCAACATGCTGCGGCGGCGTGCATCCACTTACCTTGTTTGTAGAGATAATAGTGGTTGTTGGCGACATCGCCAGTGTCATTCTGCAGGCTGTTTCCCACGACATTGTGCAGCAGGGCGTCCCAAACAGACGGCGAGCGGCCTTCGTCCTTGACGGCGCCTTCGACCTGGTACGAGGCGCTGGCAACGCCCCACCAGAAGTCTTTCGGGAAGCTCCACGACTCATTTTTGGTGACGAACGGGCTCTGCGGGCCAGACATCCACGACGGGTAGTGCAGCGGTGGGGGTGGGATGAGCTCGGAGCTGGGGACGGGGGTGGGAGAGACGGTGGTGTTGACGGAAGCAACGGCCACGGAGCCGATCCAGATGTCCCACAGATCTGCGAGATGTCAGCCACTGGTTGTAGCTGCTTCGGTAGGACGCCGGAAAGGGACTGACCATCGACAGACATGTCGAAGGAGGTTGTCATGGCTGGATCTGAGCTGGTGGAGCTGCTTGTCGGCCATACTGGCGTCTGCGCGTACGCGCCCAAGCCATTGAGGAACAAGAACGCGAGAGGGAGCCTCATTCTCGCAGTCAACCGCAGCCAGAGGCAAGTACTTCCGCAATTGACGTCCGGCTCTCCGTGCGCAGGTACATCGGCTCTTTAAATGTTTTCCGCATGGTGGTTAAAGGTTGGTACGCAGACAGGTACAAAGCGGGGTGGCCGGCTAAAGAGAAATCGATGTCAGGGCGAGCTGCAGTGGCATGAGAGCTTGCTTCTGTCCCGGGTGTATACCAGCTTCATGCCCTCGCTTTTTGCCTGGTGATTGCGGGGTACCTGCCGTCGGGTTTCCGGCGCACAGACGGACGTGAATACTCCGACCAGATGCTGATCGACGGCCGGTCCGGGATGGCGTGTGGGGAAATCGAGCGGAGGCGGCTTGGCTGCCGATGACGTCATCTGCTCAGCCGGCCAGGAGCTTCTTCAGCGTGAAAGCGAGAGGCAAGTGCTGCTGCGTGCTAAGCGCTGGCTCGAGTGCGAGGTGGAGGGCTGGCGGGCTGCATGGCGTTTGCTGTGCAATTCTCCGCGCGCCACCGGCTCTGCTTATAGGACAAGGCTAGGCGGGTGGCTTTGTGGCGTCAGCACTCCCGCCGCCAGGACAAACCTTGTCTTGTATGAGCAGCGAGACGTCTTCAACGACGGCCACATCGAATATTGGACTGGCGGACGACAGTGCGCATGCTGGTCGCAATATATTGAGCGAATGTGCATGTGCGGGGTAGCAGCACTCCCATGTTGGCAGCTTGCATCGTGTTTTGCATTTACGACAATCCGTCCTGGTCTGCGCTCCATGTTTCCCGTTCAAGTCGGTATTGCTGCTGTGCTCGTCTGCATCTCGCAGCAAATCCTTGATTTCCAAGCATCGGGCCAAGTCTTGCTGGAGCTGTCTGCAGCTCGCAGTGACCAATATGCCCTGTATGCCAGTTGTGGAGCGTGATTTGCTTCTTTCGAGTGAACACATGTGGGACAAGCAGGTCACACTACAACGGGGCCATCCAATCCGACCCCGACATCGGGGCGAAGACAGCCAACGAAGGCTTTCCAGGCCTGATTCATACCGACTTCATACCCGCAGTTCGTCACCGAGACAAGCCTTGCCTCTCGGAACAGCTGGAACATGTCTCTTTCTGCGATGATCTTGTAGAACGTACCATGCCCGCCCATCGAACGCCTGCAGCTATTAAAAGGAAATAGCCGGAAATAACGAAAGCCGCTACGTCCAGGACCACGGAGTACTCGGCAATCTTATATGTACTGTGGACCTAATGCGGGGTCTAAGGAAGTCGCATCTGCAAGTAAGCAGTGACGGCACGCTCAAGCTGCCAGAAAGGTGCGGGGACTCAGCCTTAACCATGGCCTACGCGGGTTCCGATCAGGGTCCTCCCTGCAACAGACCAAGGAGCTCCTCGCCACTTTCCCAGAATCGGAAGAGAGCACTCAGCACGACAGACCAACCAGCAGTCGCACATCTCGCGTGTGGCAGCCATCTCACAGGTACATATACGGGAATGCGATGTTCTGCTATCACTGATATACCGCGCCATCCACCTCCATTTCCCTCCACCTTCCTCCACCCTCACTCCCCCTTCCACCCCCCTCCTCACTCCCAAACCCCCTCTCAAACCACCATGGCCCCTCCCACCCCGCCCTCCCCCCGCGCCACCAACCCCATCCACCACGAACGCCCCCTCCGCATCATCACCGTCGGCGCGGGCGCCGCCGGCCTTCTCGTCGCCTACAAGCTGCGGCGCTCCTTCGCCCGCATCACGCACACCGTGTACGAGAAGAACGGCGACGTGGCCGGGACCTGGCACGAGAACCGCTACCCGGGCTGCGCGTGCGACGTGCCGGCGCACGTCTATACCTACAGCTTCGCGCCCAACCCGGCCTTCTCGCGCACGTACGCGTCAGCCGCCGAGATCAAGGCGTACTTCCGCGCCTTCGCCGACCGGCACGGCCTGGCGCGCGACGTGCGGCTGCGGCGGCGGGTGCGGCGCGCGGCCTGGGACGCGGCGCGGGGGGTGTGGGGGGTCGAGGTCGAGGACGCGGACGGCGGGGGCGAGGTGCTGCGCGACGAGTGCGAGATCCTGATCGACGCGACGGGCTTCCTGAACGGCTGGGAGTGGCCGGCGGTCGAGGGGCTGCGCGACTTCCGGGGCGAGCTGATGCACACGGCCGACTGGCCGGCCGGCTTCGACTTCCGCGGGAAGAGGGTTGGATTGATCGGGAACGGGTGAGTGAGGAAACCAGTCCGACGACCCCCCCCCCCCCCCCCCCCCCCCCCCCCCCCCCCCCCCTCCCCGCCCCCGTGTCCTCGGGCTGACTGTCGTGGGAACACAGGTCCTCGGCCATCCAGGTCCTGCCGGCCATCCAGCCGCACGTCGAGAGCGTGACGACCTTCATCCGGTCGCCGACCTACATCGCGCCGCCGATCGGCCCGTCCGGCCAGCGCGAGTACACGGCCGACGAGAAGCGAGCCTTCGAGACGCAGCCCGGCGCGCTGCTGTCGCACCGGAAGGACATGGAAAACGGCATGAACAGTCTCTTCGGTGCGTGCCGCCTCCTCCCTCCCCTAAAGTCTGCTCGCTGACCCCGCCGCCCCCTCGCCTCCCAGCCGTCTTCCTCAAAGACAGCCCCGAGCAGGCCGCCTTCACGCGCGACCTCGCCGCCGACATGCGCGCCAAGCTCGCCGCCAACCCGGCCCTCGCCGCCACCATGATCCCGAGCTGGAGCGCGGGGTGCCGGCGCTTCACGCCGGGGCCAGGCTACCTGGAAGCGCTGCAGGCGGGCAACGTGCGGGTGCTGACGGGGGCAGCCGGCGACGTGGTGCGCGTCACAGCCGACGGGGCCACAGGCGCGGACGGGGCCTCGCACGGCTTCGACGCGCTGATCTGCGCGACGGGCTTCGACACGTCGTTCCGGCCGCGCTTCGCCGTGGTCGGGGCCGGCGGCGCCGACCTGCGCGACGCCTGGGCCGACGACCCGCGCGGCTACCTGGCCGTGGCCGCCGCCGGCTTCCCCAACTACCTCACCCTGTTCGGCCCCAACAGCCCGACCGGCAACGGGCCCGTGCTGCCCGCCATCGAGGCCCAGGTCGACTACGTGCTGCGCTTCGTCGACCGCGTCCAGACCGAGAACATCCGCTCGTTTGCGCCGAAGCGCGAGGCGGTCGAGGACTTCAACGACCACCTGGACGCCTTCATGGCGCGCACCGTGTGGAGCGAGGACTGCCGCAGCTGGTACAAGAAGCACTCCAAGCACGGTAGGATCACGGGGCTGTGGCCCGGCAGCATGCTGCACTTCCTCGAGGCGATCCGGGAGCCGCGGTGGGACGACTGGGAGATCGAGTATTGGGGCAACAGGTTTGCGTGGTTGGGGAACGGGTTCAGTCAGCTGGAGGTGGATCCGGATGGGGATCTGAGCTACTACATCAGGGAGGAGGATGACGGCGAGTTCAGCAGTCGGAGGAAGAGGAGGCAGGCCCTGACCGGGAAGCGCAAGGGGTCGGCGAAGGCCAAGCTGTAGACGGGCAGCGGTGGATCATGATATTTCTGTTCGTATCGTCCGCGCTCTAGACAAGCTTCGTGATCAGCTTTCCCTTGTTCCAGCCCTCAAACAGCTTCATCCATGTGCTTGGCACTCCTTTGATATCCGTCTCAACAACCGTCTCATTCTCATCACCTAGAGTGATCTTGCCCTCTTGAGTCGCCTGCACAAGTTCTCCAATGGCGTTCGGAATGTCCGCCACGTAATCCAGTAGGATGAACCCCCTGATCGTCAAGCGCATGGACAACGCCTCTATCCAGTTCTTCAACACCATCGGCTCTGTGGTATTGTAGGTCGAGATGGCACCGCACACGGCAATCGTGCCCTCTTTCTTCATACGCGTCAGCATGAGGTCCAGAATCCTGCCGCCCACGTTGTCGAAATACACATCCACATAGCCCTCCGTCGCCTTGGCCAGGTCCTCCTCGAACGTAGGGCTCTTGTAGTTCAGACACTCATCCGCCCCCAAGCTCTTGACCCAGTCGCACTTCTCGTCCGTCCCCGCCAACCCAACCACCCTCTGGCACCCAATCAGCTTCTTCGCAATCTGCACGACCATCGAGCCCGTCGCGCCTCCCGCTCCGGACACCACGAGCGTGTGCTCCGGCCGCGCGTCCAGGACCTTCTTGACGCCGGACCACGCCGTGAAGCCGGGGGCGCCGAGCGCGCCCAGGAAGTGCGTGACCGCCAGCCCCGGCACGTCGGCCAGGACCTGGCAGTCGCCGGCGTCGAGGACGACGAGCTCGCTCCACAGCCCGAGGTGCATGGTCATGACGGTCTGGCCGGCCGGCAGCGCCGGCGCGCGGGACGCCACGACCTCGCCGATGATGCCGGCGCGCATGGGCGAGCCGACCGCGACGCTGGGCACGTAGAAGCGGTCGGGCGCCGCGTGTTCGTGGATGAAGGCGCGCTGGCCCGGGTCGTTGGAGATGTACTTGACGCGGCAGAGCACCTGGCCGTCCTGGAGTGGAGGCAATTCGGTGGTGATGAGTGTGAATGTGGATGCTGGGCCGGACAGGATGGGACTCCCGTCAGGCCGGCGGGTAAGAATCCATTGGCGGGTTGAGGTGGGTGATGCCATCTTTTCTGTTGACAAGGGAATGGAACGTAACAGGGAAACAAGTCGAGGAACGGACGTTCCTCTATATAGGCAAGAACGAAGTTCTGGCCCCAGGGAGATAGAGACGAAAAGGGAAGTGAAGCCGGACAAGAAATCCTCCGGAGAAAGTCGGGCCTTTTTGTGGACCGGACAAGAACAGAAACAAGCATAGCACGAGCTTGATCATGAGGAGATCAATGCCAGGATAATTCACATAAGCAGGACAGCAGAAAACATGGAAACGAGCAATCATCTGATTTCTATTGGAACGCAACACTTACATTTTGGAGCGTTACGCAAACACTGGCTGCGTTACAAATTCTTCCAGAAGAAGTCTTCCAATTTCTTCTCGGCCCAGACGTGGTTGATTGAATCCTGCACGATGCGCAGTCCGGAGTGCTCCGACACCTTAGATTGGAGGCCCTTGCCTACGCGCATGTCGACGTCCATGAGAACCAGGGCCATGAAACCGAAACCAGCAGCGGCGTCGACATTGGTGTCGTGGATGCCCGCGTCCCTTGCCCAGACAAGTTCTTTGGGAGGGTTCTCTGAGGCTCTTTTGGCTATTTCCACGAGAATGTCGACGCAGATCATGTATACCGCAAAGAAGTTGACCTTGGCAATCGGGAAGCTTGAGTTGAACTCCGAAACAACCACGCCACTCATCATTTCTAGAGCGTGGCCGAAGGGCTTCTTGTGGAGCTTCACGTCCATCTCCAGCATTTCCTGCTTCGAGGCCGTCTTCTTCTTCCTATCAGTGAACACTTGCGCCCAGAAGTTGGGACCGCCCATCCAATTACTGTCGTACAAGTTGTGGAAGAGGGACAGATTGAATGCGTCAATGCGCTTCTGGAAGTCGGCTGAGTTGTTTGAGTCCCTTGGCCGCTTGGGGAGTGTGATGGTGAACTTCTTTCCGTCTTTACCGCGGATGTTCTTCTTGTCGACTCCTCCACCGAGGAAACGCAACCAAATGCTTTGGTAGTTGGACGTCGGCAAGCGTCCCAGGAAGACCGGCTCGAGGAAGAGATCGGAAAGAGCGTCTAATAGAGGATTCTTGGTGGGTTCTTTAGTCAACTGCTGCACAAGGTTATAACCGTGGAGAACCGTCCCGACGATGCCGCGCTGATTACAGAGCGAGAGGCCAGCTTCCAGAGCGTACCCAAGAATCTGCACCATTTGTTGGCCGCCTGTCCACGGTGACTGAGAGTAGAGGTCAAGTCTTTTCTCGTGTAGGAGGGCCTTCAGTCGATCTGAGACACCGACCAACCCAGCTGCCGTGGGTACGGTGTGATTTTTGGCGATCAAGTCGTGGTCGTTGACGGACTGAATATTCTGCTTGACTTCTTGGGCGAATCTCAGAGCCATCATGCGGCAATTCATAGGATTGGGTGAGTTCTCCAGCCACACAAAGCTCTTGCACGTTTCCAGGAGCATCTGAAGGCCAACAACCAAGCTCGTATCAGGGGTGTCCTCGTTTGAGGCCAGAAAATCTCTAGTTTCATGGAGCAGAGGGTTCATGTCGTCTTTCTTGAATGCTCCCTTCGTTTCTTCGTTTCTTATCAATTGGGTGATGCTCCGGAGCACGGATTCCATCGCTTGTCGATCCTTTGCCTGTCTCTCAGAAAGGAGACGCAAGAGTGCAGCCGCTTGATCGTTGGGCAAGTCAGGGTTCTCCGGATCCGTGATGGTTGCCTCGACAGCTTGCATGAATTGCTCGTGTTGCTGGCTCTCTTCTGTTGCGGACGGGAAATAAGTGGAAATCGGCTTGCGCTCAACGACACCCATGAAGTCGGAATTGCGCTGCTTCTCTTTTTTGAAAGAAGCTAGAACGGTTGATGGGTATGTGAGTGCCATGCCATTGGAGAACTCTTGATACGGGGGGTTTTCTCCGCTTTTCTCAGCCTCATGCCTTCCAACGTCAATGCCAGCTATGCCGAGCCGGGCCTTCTTGCTGGCATACACTCGGATGAGTCCCCGGTGACCACCAATGGCGGGCGAAATAAGATTGGAGAGCTGTTTCAGCGAGCTAAAGCCAGCAGTAGTGAGCCAGGCTGCGAGCGGGACAGGCAGTTGACCATGGGCGGCAAGTTTCCAGAATTGCTTGGCGGCAGAACAGATGGCATCCATCTCCAGGACGTACATGTGCAGGTCCAGGATCTCGGCGAGAGGGTCGTCCACAATGACGTACTCTCTCGGCTCAGGAACGCCGGCCAACTCCTGATCCGTGGGCTCCGAGACGGGTGATTCGGGCTCCTTCTCATCGATGTCTGCCAGGATTTCGTAAAAGTTCCGCGAAGGTTTCAAGTCAACATCTTCAGCCGGTTTCGTTTCCACGGCGGTGGCTGCAGCGGGTGCTTGGTCTGTGGCGGGTCCTGACTCAACAGCCGGGGTGTCTTGTTGGGCGAATATCAAATCATGGGCCTTGGCAAGACTGGCAGGCGTCAGCGCATGAAGCGAGAAAGTGGGCGGGCGGCAAACTCACGCGTCATTGAAATACTCGTGGGATTCGTTTCGAGCAGCGACTTGGGGGTCGCCATGCTCGAACTGGCGGTACCATTGGTTGAGCTGGCGGCGCTTGACCAGCGTGCGCTTGAAGGCGCCGCGGATGTACTGCGGGGCGGCCAGACGGCGTTTCGAGATAAGCTCGCTGGCACGCAGCATCTGGCGGACCGGCAGGCGGTCCTCAATCGGAGACCTGCTCTTCTTGCTGCGGGCGACGTTTTCCACGGCATTGAGGCGCAGCCAGTCCAGGATGTAGTTGGTGTCACGCTTGTACGACTTGTAGAGCTCCCAGTAGTCGTGCGGGAGGGCCACGCCGGCGCTGGCGTCGGGGCGGCGGCGGCGGATGGGAAGCGAGGTCGCCATGTCGCGGGCTGGGGCTGGGGCTGGGGCTGGGACAGCGGAGAGGAAGGCGGTGCGCGACAGTGTGTTGTCGGTCGTATCGTGCAAAAAGTGGTTCCCGCCCCGCACCCGGCGGCCACGACTTCTCGCGGCGCATGCTGCATGTGCATGGGCTGGCGCCAGGGGTGTGCCCGATCGCAGGCGCAGGCGCAGGCGGAAGGCACAGCGGAGCGCGGGTCTCTCCCGTCCGCCGCCCAAGCTCCCTCTCGCCCGCATGTTATAACAAGGGAACAATATCGCACTGTAACTTTCGCCGTCACCGTACCGCCTTTGAAAGTCGGGTGGGGTGCAAGGAATTTCGCAAGGTCTCCTCGCAACCGTGGTTGCTCCGACTCAGCTGTCCTCCGCGAACACGCTTCTTCCAGCAGTCCTCGTGGTCGAGTGGGCAGTCTTGAGCAGCTGCTTCTTGGTGCTGGTGCGCCTGGTCCTGCCGCTCATCTCCGCTTGTGCCAAGCAACCACGCCGTCTCACCATGCTGCGCAGCCTTTGCCTTGGGCCTGATGCATCGTTTCAGCTAGGCAGCCAGCCGCATGCTGTTGGCTGAAAGCAAAGAAACCCGCAAAGACAGCACCCTTCCTGCGCGACGTAATTCGGCCGCTGCCTCCACACCTGCCCAATCCAATGCGGCCGCCCCACGTTGATCCTGGGCGCCAGCAGCCTCGGCGCTTGCTTCGTTTAGGCTTGGACTGTCAATGCCGCCCCAAGGCCAAGCCCTTGGGACGCGGAGAACAGGTGACGAGAAACGCAGGAACCGGACCAGCCTTGCAGTCTGCCCACTGGCTGCTTGTTTCGGGACTGGCGGAAACGCGCCTGCCTGGAGATTGGCAGCGTGTCGTGATGGACGAGCCGGATACGGCCACACAAGCCTTTTCCCAAGTAGATAAAGCGGCCTGCCGCAAGCTTACATCCCCGCCTCCAAGCTCTTTGCTCTTTGTGTCCACCTCCACCAAGCAGCAATGGCTTCCTTCACCGACCGCAAGACCCCGCAGGGGCCCCAGGCCTCGCCCAGCCAGCCTCTCATTGACTTGAAGCTGTCGGACGAGGAGAGACTGGCCTATGCTCAGGCTCGCCGGGCCTCTGCGCGCTCTGCCCGTCTGCGCGCTCTGCTGGGGATCGCCTTTGGTCTGGTCGTCCTCTATCTCTCGGGCCGCAAGCTGGCAGGTTAGTTACTCCTCCGCCTCGGGTGCGAGTTTGCCGCTGACCCACCCTCGCTCCGCCAGCGCAACTCGGCTACGGCCGTCCTTGCCATCACGCCCAGCATGCGCACGCTGTTCAGAACCTAGCGCCATCGACTCCAGTACGGCGCTCTGTTCCTATTGCAGCTCATCCCAAGAATCAGAAGCCTAAGAAGCGGCAGAGTTCCGACGATGTGTGCACAACCGCGGCCTGCACCGAGTTTGCCCGCGTCATCAACGAGAATCTGGCTTCGAACTACTCCGAAATTGATCCTTGCGACGACTTCGCCACCTATGTCTGCGGCGGCTGGCAGGACACCCACACCTACAGGCCCGACCAGTCCTCCGTCACCGCATTCTCCTTGCTGTCGGATGAGAATAACGCCATCATGCGCGCCATTCTCGAAAATCCCTACCCTGGCAACAGCTCGTACTCCGGAGCCAATGACACGGCAAACCGCGAGAACTTCGCAAAGATGCAGACCACCTTCAATGCCTGCATGGATCTGGACGCGATCAAGCAGGCTGGTGTCACGCCACTGAAGAACTTGTTCAACGATCTGCCCGGTGCTGCCGTGACCTACGGACACACTGGCGATCTCACTGATTCATTGATTTGGCTCGCACAGCACGGCGTCTCGGCTCTTGTGAGCGCTGGCACTGGCGTAAGTAAACAAGCCATCCCCCAACTCAAACCGATCCCGTTGATGGGCAGTCATAAAGTGCTTCATCTACCAGTGCAGAAACCTTACTTGTTTACGTATTCTATCAAGTGGAGCGCCTCTCCCAGACTATCCGTTCACTGACCCCTGTTACAGCCAGATGACAAGACCCCCGATGTCGTCACCCTCTTTGTCGGTGGCGGCAGTTACGGCTTGCCTTCCAAGGAATACTACAACCGGACGGCCATCCTCGCCAACTACACCAGGACTATTTCCGAGATGTTCAGTATTGTCAACGAGAACAACGCTACCTCGTACCAGACCATTGCATCTCAGATTGTAGATCTTGAGACGAAGATCGCTCGCGCCCAGCCCGACCCGGATCAGGCCAGCGACGTAACTGTAAGCTTCTCCGTCCTAAACTATCGAGAAAGAGCGTTAGGCTGATAGCGAGTCAAGTATTACTACAATCCTAAGCCTTTCTCCGAGGTGGATGAGTTGGTTGAGGGCATTTCCATGTCCAAGCTAATCAATGCCTTCATTCCGGCCGGCTACACGCCCGACCAGGTCATTGTGCAAACACCTGATTACTACCCGCAGCTTTCTACCATCCTGAAGAACACGTCGTCTGAAGTCCTGCAGGGCTACTTCCAATGGCAACTCATCGAATCGTGGAACGGCAGGCTTCACCCAGACTACAACCGCCCGCTCAGAGTTTTCACCAACCAGCTTAATGGACAGCCTGAGGATGCGTCTAAAGAGAGATGGAGGACCTGCTTGGGTGAAGTTGACAGCAATCTGGATTGGATCGAGAGCGCTTTCTACGTTGAGACCCAGTTCGGTGCCGACGACAAGCAGTTTGGTGAGAGAATCATTGATGACATCCGGAGCATCTTCACTGAGCGTCTGGACACGTACACCTGGATGGCCGACGCAGTGAAGGATAAGGCAAAGCAGAAGGGTGAGTCTGCAGCAATGGTTCATAGGAAGTTCTGAGCTGACGGTGAGACAGTCGCGAATATCGTCAAGAAGATTGGCTATCCGACCGCCTCGCCAAACGTCTTGAACCCGGTGGAGGTGAAGGACTTCTACGCTAATGTCACAGTCACCAATGACAGCTTCTTCGGAAACGGCCTCGCCTTCAACGAGTTCAGCACCAACTCCAGTTGGAATGATCTCTTGGAGCCTACGGACAAGCAGAGGTGGTTCATGACCGCCCCTACCGTGAACGCGTACTACAACCCCACCACCAACGAAATCGCCTTCCCTGCCGGCATCATGAAGAACCCGTTCTTCAACAGGGATGTTCCCGAGTACATCTCGTACGGTAGCTTTGGCGTTGTCGCCGGCCATGAACTGACTCACGGCTTTGACGACTCCGGCAGCCAGTATGACGAAAACGGCGCCTTCAACCAATGGTGGGACAACACTACGCGCGCCAATTTCGAAAATCGCACGCAGTGCTTTGTCGACCAGTATTCAAAGTTCACCGTCCCCGGCTTGACCCCCGATGAGACACTGAACGTCAACGGCCGTCTCACCCTGGGCGAGAACGTTGCTGACTCTGGTGGCCTCTCTTCCGCTTACGCCGCCTGGACCAAGCGTGAAGCCGAGAACCCCAATCAGCTGCTCCCCGACCTACCTGAGGAGTTCACGAAGGAGCGCCTGTTCTTCCTGTCGTTCGCTACGGCATGGTGCTGGAACATCCGGACCGAGGCACGTGTCCAGCGCATCTACACGGACCCTCATAGCCCGAACAACTACAGGACCATTGGTGCCCTCTCGAATTCGCGGCCATTCAAGGAGGCCTTCAACTGCCCCATCAAGGAGCCTACATGCGAGCTATGGTAGACGGCTGACTCGAGATTGAGCCTTCGAAGTGTATTCTATACAGGTTGGGTGTGCCTCGGCGCCCTCTTCGTTTCTCACCACTCGCTACCGTGTAGGGAGGTTTCCACGGTGTATATTCAATAGCAATTCTTTTCGGGTATCTTTTTTACCCATTTTATGTGATGCCGTGTGTTCAAACTTGAAGGGCGCCTTATATTCCCTCATCCTGATAAATGCCTTAACTCACTTCTCTAGGTATGTTCTACTTTGACACCATCACCGAGACGCATCACGTATATGAACAGAGGATGCGATAGGCTGACAAGCCTTCGGATCACCTGAAGTTTGATTAGGGGTATTGAATCTCTCTCGCCAAGCCGGGCGGCTCAAATAGAAGTTCGAAAGTCCCTTTTACGGACGCAATGAGTAGCTTCAGGCGCATGCGGACCTTGGAGCTGAATACTCCTACCAGCCCCCTACGTCGATCAACCCTTTCTATCAACCTAAATTAAGTGGTTGTAACACATTAACTCGTATGAGTTCTCGTTAGGAGCGCCCTCGTAATCCGTAAAGATGAGACTGTGACGCTCGACAATGTAGATCTGTTAGATATCATCAAAGCCGTCATGTGTAGAACCGATTACCGGAGGACACCGATGGTGTTAAGTTCATTCAGCTCGCAAGAACGGACTGCGAGTCGTCAATTGATTATAATGCATTATAAATATATCTGATTGTTGGTTCCAGCTAACTCATCTAATAGAACGGCATCTCTCAACCAAACTCACACTCTCCCCTGTATCTTTCTCTCCGCCTGCACCACGCCTATCCCAAATTTCCTCACGTATCCCTCCACCCACCAGTCCATACCAACCAAGGTTCTGTTAAATAAGTTTGACTCCAAATCCTCCGTACTAGACTATCCCGCACTTTCCAAAATCAATCACAATAGCTCCGAATCCGCAAGCAGGCCCTCCACTACCGGGATACTGCGGCTTTCATTCCGACAACACCTCCCGCAGGCTATAAATTAGGTAGGATGAGCTGACCGTGTATAATGCTATCACAAAATTTCTCTGTCTGTGAATAGTTGTCCTGCTGTTGATTTTCTTCTTTGACGGGACTGTTGCCATGCCCTTCTTAGTACACTTGTCGCATTGGAGTCGTCTCACGGATGAGTTCACTCGATACTAGGTGGTGGTAGAAAGTGGACAGCAAGTAGATTTTTTTTTTTTGGATGACATCCTTGCCTGAAACTCTCAAAGTTTCGATGCTCAGACACCTCCTTCTTCATGACGTTTGGGCAGAAATGCTCTTGAACGAAGCGTGAAATGAGTGCTATTGCCTCCGCCCTCTTGAGTTCCGTTACACAACGTTACACTTCTAGTCATACCTTCCGTTCCTTCCTCTCCTGCTTTTTCTTGGCATATAGAGTGCCTCTTTCTTCCACCATCCGAGCCATTTCCGTTGCAACCTCTGTACCCAGAGTCTTGAACCCCTTTGTTATTCCAGTCCGATCCCCCACCGATGTTTCCTGACTCATTTTCCACTTTCCCTTCATGCTGGAGACCTCAATCTCAATACCTATGATCGCCTTCTTCATAGCGTCGATGTACCTTTCCGGTGCTTCACTGACTTTCCAGGCCTCATCGTCCGTACGGCCCATGAGCTGTTTCTCACCAAAAGCAGAGAGATCGCTGATCTGCTTCGACAGGAATGCGTCTGTGCTGGGAGCTTTGGTGTCGAAGTAGATCGTTGCTTTGCCGTAGACTTGCACAGCAGCATAATTCCAAGTTGGGACAATCTTGTGGGTGGAAGGCTTGGTTTCGGCAAAGAAATCCGCGGGTAGGTAGTGCTGCACGGGACTGTTGAATAGAACCGAAACATCCCGAGAGAGGGTTTGTGTGGGGCCGCCGTCCGCGTTGCCGGCTTGCGACCTCAGATGTTCCATCATGGCCTTGGCCTGCGGGTTGGCCCGTGCTATGTGACCTCTCAGAACATCAAGTTTCTGGTCATCGTCGGCTGCAGCATCAAGGATCCATGGGATGTGGCTGGACTGAATGTATGGGAAGGAAGGTACGTCGATGGCAGTCGTAAGAACTCCGAGCGGATTGGCACGAATCAAGGCTCGGATAGTTGATGGGTTGTCCTCAGAGTAGACCTCAGGAAGATACATGGTCGAGAAGGATAGAATCTGAGCGTGTGAAATGACTTTGTTTATGGACAAGATGTTAGTGGAGTGAGATGAACGTTCTTTATATAGCCGTTAGTGACAACGCTGACATTGTTCGCCGCGGAGATGCATCAAACCTGCTCGTGCTTCGTACAATCTACTTGCCGGATATAGTTATGACATATTGGTTTCATGCGCTATTTCGCGTTGCGAATGCGTTGCCTTCAGTTTCTCGATGCTTCTCATAGACAACGGCAGCTACAAATTGGTTTCAAGATGTCAGCTTACATGGTCTCGGAAACCGCTCGCATGGAGATACCATATATGGGAGCGCCGCGTCAACAGCGGCAGGCTATATCCCGAGACTCCTTCTAGTTGATCCAGATGGTCATCTGAAGAAACGCCGAGGTATTTTCGGCATGACTTTACCAGCAAGAGTCCCACATAAGAGAGCCGGGCGCGTATGTGCAAGCCGATCTGCAAGGCGATAGTGGAGGTCCAGGCGAGAATCTTACAAATCAGAATTCTCGTATAGGAGGGGTTCGGCAGCACACCCTTGGAACTTTTCCCGGCGGTAAGCGACCTTACGAAATGCCTCCAACTATCAATCATACTTTCAAAGCTTCGTCATACGTCTCTATGTATTGGCCAAACAAATTTACTATCCGCACTGCCTGCATATACTTTCTTGGTCAGCTTCCACACGCGGAATGCATCGCGTAAGGAAATTTTCTCACTCCTCTGGGCTAGCTGATCACCTTGCAACATTTACTCATCTTTTGAAAAGATAGAGTATAAGTGCACTTGCGGATCCCTTGTAGTTGACCTTTATTCGAGGATCATCCTCAGCCTTGAAATATCTATCGACAATTATGCTACTTCCGGAGTTCTACTGCGCGAAAAAAACAATGCTAAGCTTGCACTGTAGGACCCAAATGTCCACGCCGCCCGCATCTAAATTTGCCCGGGTGCCGAACGCCGGTAGTCGTAACCGCTGGTGTCGAAGAAACCAAGTGCATACTGGATTGGGATGAATTGTAGCTGGGTCAGGCGGTCGACGCACCAGTAATGCATAAGAGACACACCGAGAAATCGATGAGTTATTCGCTGTCCAAGCGTCACGGGGAGCTTGTTCCGGGCTGCTGGCGTTAGCGGTAGAATTAAAGTGCGTAGTAATAGGTATACCCTGCGATGGCTTTGTGTAATCCGACGCAGACAACAGGGAATTCTCGCGAAATTTAGATTCTCTCTTGGCACCAACCAATTGACCATGGGCTGCAGGATGCTTCTTGACTAAAGCTTTAGACATAGCCAACAGCTCTATCACTATGCACTACTACAGTGCTAGTAAGGAGTAATACACACAAAGAGTGGCGTTGAGCAGTGGTCGATCCCATATGCGGGCACGGTTAGCAGGTATCGTTCGCGGCGGCTTTGGCTTTTTTCCTAATCGGCCTCTTGTCAACCAACACTATTATTGTTCTTCTGAATGACGTCTATGTAGCTAAATATCGGAAGTGGATCGGTCGGCTGATGTCCGAGCATCCTGCCAGTCAGCGAGGCGGTGATATGAATCGTGGCATGAGGATTCGTCATTTCCCGCCGTGGTTCCGCTTCCGCGTTGGCGCTGACACCACGCCTTATCTGTTATCGGCTACGGACACCCAGACGGCGAACGAAGCATCAAGGCACGCGTTGCGATGGATTTGGCAGGCATGATAGTTTACGACTCTCTCGTAGAACATAAGCTTCTTTGATCTACATCATAGAGCGACAGCTTGGTCCGCCGTTTAACACGTATCTGCCCTCCAGCGGCCCTGAATAAGTTACGCGAAAAGGAATGGCATCCATGTTAAAACGGCTCGCGATGATAACCAGGATTAGCATCATTCCCCACCGCCGCTAGGCAGAAACTTTCACACTACTTTACGCATAAATAGCGCCGTCTTTTGAATCAGTTAATACGCCAATTTACTCCACATTTTCACTTTTTAGCCATGGTCGCGTCGTTAGAAGCGGCTTCCGTCGCGCTACCAACCACGTCGCTACTTCTTGGTTCAGTCGTGCACATATCCAGTCTTGGCCTGTACCTCGATAACCATGCGTGGATTATTCTGGGCGTTTGGAATTCGGCCTTGTTGCTGTCTTTTGGGATGCTCGCACCCATCGTTGGCCTTGTTTCAGCAGCCCAACACGTTCTATCCTTTGCAATAAGCTTTCTTAGTGGCTACTTCGGTAGTATGGCCATCTACCGCCTATTCTTCTCACCGATCCGCAATTTTCCAGGACCAAGGCTGGCCGCGCTATCCTCCTTCTACCGCGTCCATGCTGCCATTAGGAGCAATATCCGACTATTTACTAAAATCGAGGACCTGCACAAGCAGTACGGCGATTACGTCCGCGTCGGACCTCGCGAGATATCCATACTGAAGCCCGCTGCCATACCCCTGCTGTACGGAGCCAAGACACAGTGTAGGAGAGGGCCATGGTACAACCACATTCGCGGCAAAGAAGAAGACAAGCATGTGCTCCTTACTGCCGATCCCGCCAGCCATTCCTGGAGGAGGAGAATTATGGACAAGGGCTTCAGCAACAAAGGCAATTGCCGCCCTCCTCCCCGTACGGAGAACCGAATCTGACATCTACTAGCTCTCATCGACTACGAACCTCGCATCCAGAGAACGATTGATGACCTTATCGAGGGTCTTGAAGCCCGCGCAGGCACTCCAGTCGATATGACTGACTGGGTTAATTTCTTTTCGTTTGACGCTATGGGGCGAATAGCCTACAATCTTGATTTCGGGATGCTCAAACGCGGTGAAGGTTATGTCGAAGTGGACGGGCGCTCTACGTCCCTCAAAGCACTCCACGCAGCAATGAAGGCCTTTGGAATCATCGGCCCGGTACCGTGGCTGTTCAGGATGATCAGTCAGACCGGCGGCGGTGGCGGTGAAATCAGCACATTCTTCCAATGGTGCAACGACGCCATCCGCATGAAGCAAAAAGTCAGTCGAAACACGCGCACCGTCTATCCCTTCCTCTTTTTTTTTTTTCGTTTTTAAAAAAAGAAGAAGACCCCTTTACTCATTTCCTCGCAGACCTTCGACGCGGCGAACGACACCCCCAAAGACATCGCCAGCCACATCATCGCAGCCCAACACTCCGCCACCGACCCATCCAAGCGGCAAACCCAGCGCTCCATCGAGAACACCTCCTCTCTCCTCATCCTCGCCGGCAGCGACACCTCCGCCTCCGCCATCACCAACACGCTCTTCTACCTCGCACGCGACGCCAGCCGACGCGCCAAGCTGCGCGGCCTCCTCTCCGCCCTCCCCACACGACCCTCCGCACGAGACCTAGCGACGGTGCCGTACCTAGACCACGTGATCAACGAGACGCTGCGGCTCAAGCCGCCGGCGTGCGAGGGCCTGACGCGCGAGACGCCGCCGCAGGGCCTGGAGCTGCCCGACGGCCGCTTCGTCCCGGGCGCCACCGTCGTCAGCGTGCCCACCTGGGCCCTGCACCGCGACCCTCGGCTCTGGGGGCCCGACCCCGCCGACTGGCGCCCCGAGCGCTTCGAGGGCGTCGACCTGACGGCTGAGTCCCTGCCGTTCGTGCCGTTCACCAGGGGCGCGTGCGCGTGTCCCGGGAAGCAGCTGGCGTACGTCGAGATGCGGGCGGTGGTGGCGGCGGTGGTGAGGGGGTTTGAGGTGGAGTTTGCCGAGGGGCAGGGCGTGAGGGAGTTTGATGAGGGGTGTATTGACTCGTTTACGTTGACTTGTCCGCCGTTGATGTTGGTGTTGAAGAAGAGGGGGGATTGAGGGTTGGGTAGTATGTTTGAGACCTCGTGAAGGAAAAAGGAAGGAAAAAGAAAAGCAGAAAATGCTCTTCCATCGACAAATCTGGAAAGGCTGAAGGGGCTGGGGGGATATGGGGACCTATGGCAACCATCCAAGGATGCCGTTTTTGCCAACAACATCAGAAATCTGGTTTCGACTGCATTGTGGTAGTACCCGCTAGTATTTGCGTTGATGATAGTTTGCAAAGAGTCCAGAGCAGGAGTGTGAGAGCTATGCACTTCCACAGCTGGATTCCCGGCGTCTCTAACGTATTTAATCTGTCTATGGGACTGCGACATCAAACGCTGCGCTGTAGTGACATTCGTATAGAGTATGAACTTACTGGCTGAGGAGCTAGAGGAAGAAACATTCGTGATGTGATAGATGAGATGATAAACCTTTTTTAAAGCCTCGAATACATCGCTGTTGGAGAGAGAGAGAGAGAGAGAGAGAGGGACGAGCGGACGAGATATTGCCTCGGATTGTGCGCGACAGTGTTGTATGACTCGGCAGTGCTGGGCGTCCAGGTTACCATTCCGTCCGCTTGCACGGGTTGGGACAGCTGGGACTCTGATTGTACTACGTCGTATGCGTCTTGGCCGCATGCGTCTTGGCCGCCTGCCCAGGGCCTTCTGTATCGCAATTCCGGTTTGGCCTGAGCCGCAGTAGGGCTTCGCCGGCGCGCACCCAGGCGCGCAGCGAGGCACGCACTGGTTCTGGCTCTGCTGACTGCAGTGTGCATCTCATGCATCCCTGTTCCCGTTTGCCGCCCGCTTGACAGTTGTGAAACGGCATGCTTCGCTCACAAGATGACTTTCTTGCGGCGTGGTGTATTCGTAAACCAACACGATGATCGAGCAGATCTAGAATCCTTGTTGCGGTCCGCTGCGTTGCACAGCTCTGGCAGCCCTTCCCGCTCAAGGAATGCGGCTCAAGCTGACTTTGTTCCTCGCCGGGCCGCATTGCTGACTCAGCTGCGACATCCGCTAAGCTGGACGAACTTGTGCGTGGTTGGTAGCACGACAGCAGAGTGGCGCTGTTGTGCAAAAACCGGTCAAAGGCTTTACTCCTCAGGGTCTCGAGATGCCCGTCTGTCCTGCGCGGGATCATCAGTACCGCCAAGAATTCAGCCACGATAAAGGGTCCCGTGCGGCATTTCCGAAATGGTGGCTGCAGCTAGCGCATGAGGGCCGGCCCCGCAGCTTCCGCCCGCGGGGGGCCTCAGCGGATTACACCTATCGTGGCCATTGAAAATCGTCAGTCTCCAAGGCAGAGATTCAGAGCTGGTGAAGTCGAAGCTCCCTTTTCTGAAATGCATAACAATGTGGCTCTGTTCTCCTTACCTTCTTTCACTGACTTCGGCATGACCAGAATGCTGTTAAATACTGCTCGTCGCCGCCTTTAGTTGCTTCTCCTGGCATCCATTCATAATCTATTTTGGAACTCAAAGACTGTTTCCCGTCAAGAAATTTACCGGCCAGACGTAGCACTTTGAGCAGCAGCCTGCCCTCGTCTGCTACTCTTTTCCACGTGCCGCTGCTATGGATACAAGAGACACATTCCCTACCAGAGGCCCAGCCCTCGACGCTTTCCCCCTGGTCATCGGACTCATGAAATCGAAGCTTCAGTCCTCGTTCGATGTCGGAGCTATCATCGAGCACATCAAGGCTGGTATGACGGCCAATCAAATTGAGACCGACTCGAAACCACTAGCAGTTGGCGACCGAAGGATGATTCGGCTCATGGACACTGCTTGGTTCGTTGGATATCAGCGTTGGATGAGCCAGAGCCACCCCCTTATCGCCTTCCAACACATACATGGAGCTCTCAACCTTTGGTACGCGTGCGGTCGTCTTCTTCCCATGGACAAGGAGTTTCTCGAACAGTTAGTCCCCATGATGGCATGTCTTGGAAGAGGCTATACGCAACAGAAGTGGGTCGAATCGTTGAACCAGCTCTCACAGCAATCTCTGCTGTCGCTTCCATGGACCAATTTGCAGATCATTCGAGCCATGAGCGCGCTGGAACATGAGATCTTCCGGACGAAGCTCTTGCGCAAGAAGCGCACGCTGGGAAGTCTGGATAAAGCTCTGCAGTATGTGTTGAAGTATGGGTACAAAGGTCTTGCCTTTGGTGGACTCAACGAAAGCCGGTAAGCCACTCGATGCATACAATTCCTGGTTGTTTGGCTCATCTCTTAACTTAGTGATTGGGACACGAACTACAAAAGACGTCGTGCGAGACTCTACGAGCATTTCAGAACCTACTGGTCATCGGGGCTGACAGAGATGAACTGTGTCATGGAGGCATGCCTGCTCGGTTTTAATCAAGCTCGCAAAGAGAGCCCCCAAGGTCATCCTGGCCCATCTCTACAGAGACGAATGGTCCAAATCTCTCGACCGGTCATGCCACCAGTCACGAACATGCACCCCCCGCTGTTGGTCTTTGATATTCGCAAGGGTAAGCCAGTACAGTGGCAGGCTTTAAATTTTTATATAGGCGCCGAGCCGCAATTTATGACACTCGACGCCCCGCCTGACATGCAGCCACAGTGGCTGGCATTCGACGTCAGTCTTGGGATGGAAATCCCGTGGTTGGCCTTCAACGCCCGCATCAGTGTGGGGCCGGACCAGTTGGCCTTCCGTACGCAGAGAATCGCACCGCGACAGTGGATGGCCTTCGAAATCCACAAGCAATTACCTGTAACATGGTCGTTTTACGGAGTGAACTACAACATGCCGCCGTATTGGAGGGCTTTAAATGTCAACCTGGGCTTTCAACAGGAATTTTTGGGATTCGATGATCTATCACTAGAGTTGTTGTCGGAGTCTCACAGGGATTTTTCATACAATAATTAGCATGCCGTCGTCGGCTCGCGCGCAAGGGGGCCAGTTTCAGGTGTATACGTGGATATTTCATCGATCGGGATCGCCCTCTACATTTCACTTTCTTCAATAGATCTAATTTTCTGACTCTTGTCGATCGCATTGACTGGGCTTGTTGATGCACTGGAGATTCCTTAAATTCGGCGGTTTGCTTGCTTTCGTCTTCTCCCCAACCCCTCTTGCCCATTTTCTTGTCCTGCTTCATTGATTTACCAAAATCGAATGACGGCCCTTACTTTTTTAGAAAGCCAATATTTATGACTTTCATTTCCTCTTATTACCATCTTCTTTTCTTCACCTGCTCCCTGTATGTACACGCATGCACAATCAATCTTCCCTTTGTCATTTTATTTTTTACACCTAAGATGCATGAGAACTTTACTTGGTCTTTTTATATCCACCTTATTCTTTCGTTTTTTTCATGGTCCGCGCGTAAGAGTACTGTATTTCTATTACAGTAAAAAGGAAGGTGTGATTAGAAGGCTTGCATTAGACTTGAAATCTAGCTCGGCATTTAGGAAACCCTAGAAATTGCCTTACTTGTAAGGGAAGTGCGCATGATAATCCCTAGAGACAAAAATAAGCAACGTACGAGAATGAATCCTAGTAGCATCTATCGTCTGATGCGTGGATGTTGTGCGCGTGAAGGACGTGTTGCGCAACAAAGCGCCGGGTGAGTGCGGCGTGCGGGGGTTCTGATTGGTCGGACTGCTTTAGATTGGATACTATCGAATTCTCAGCTCTTTCTCTACCAACATCGACTAGCCCCAACGTTTTTGATCAGCAGATGATGGATTAGCAACTCATCCATTCTTTGGAGGTAATATGATTCAATCAGGATTCTTCAAGGCAAGGCGTTGACTCATTCAATCACCAAAACGTTCCCGCCCCAGGAGCGAAGCTTATGTCATATTGCGTGCTGATGATCTTTTGCCGTGTCTTTGCCCTAGTAATAACGAGAATCGGTTGGGAGGAGAAAGGAAATTTGTCACAGCATTGGCGCAGTCCTCCCCGCTGTCGTCCCCGAGCCCCAGATCCCAGACTTTCCCGGCGCCAGGATCGCGTTTGGATCCAGCGTCTGTTTCAATACATCCGTAAACCTCCCCAGAGCTCCTTGATTGAAAGAATAGTGACGCTTTACAAGATCCATGTACTGCACATGCGTCCTGTATTCCGACAACCCTTGCCTTTCCGCATCGCTGAGCAATGCGAGGTACAATTCATTGACACGAGATCTTTCTTCTGGCGCAAAAACCACCAGCTCAATCGAGAGAACATATCGTGGATAAACGTGGAAATCGGCAAAGAAATCAAAGTTAGCCTTCTTGGTGAACTCCTTGGCCGACAGGTACCATTTGTAAAGCTCGCGGCCGGAAGGTGGCAGGATGGGAGAGAAGGCGATATGCCCACTCCCGGGCTGACGATAATTCATCAGTTGAAGCGGATCGAGCGTGGGAATTCCAGTGTGTGGAATTTCCTCGAAGGGAGCATCTTCCGCTTTGAGGCTCTCGCCGAACCCCACCGACGCGGGCCTGGTGTGGATTTTCGCGCCGTCGACATTTTCAAATGCTCGCCTGACGGTCAGCAGCATTGCCGGGACCATTTCGACCGAGCCGTACAGGCCGAACTGGGCTGCCCAATATCCCCAACCTTGCTCTTGGCGGATTTCATCAAGAATTTCCTCGGGGACGGACTTATTCGGACCGCAGTAGGGCATGATCTTCGAGCGGATACTGGGGTGTGGGCTGGTGACGGCCTGGCGGAAGGGGTTCAGCACGGAAGGAGAGTTCCAAACCACACCCCGCCGCTGGAGGCTTGACAGAATCCCGATCAGATCTACCAGATCCCCTTCGCGTGGCACGCTCACAGAAATTCCCATGTAGGACTCCGGCGCAGGTGTCAGGTGTATGCCGAGTTTTGTAACAACCCCTGGGACACGTGTTAGATCATGAAAGGACGCTTTGCCACGTCGACTTACCAAGATTGGACTGATAGAAAAGACCGTCAATGCTTGGTCCGTAACCTCTATTCCACTGTGAGACAAGGCAGTACCAAGGCGTGTGGAATGAATTACCCTTTGAAAAGCGGGAAGGTTGCGTTTCCCTCCATCGCTCCCATCCCCGTGCGCAAAATTTCTCCAGTTGGAAGAATGACTTCCATGCCACATTGAGCTTGGGAATGCTCTCCGTTTGGGGTATATCCCAGTCCGCGATCAAGGGTGTTACCAACGACAGACCCCCATCCGATGGCCGGGCATGACGGCCAAAGGTCAAGTTTCTGTCTTTGAATCTCCTCGTACAGGTCGAAGAACGAGACTCCTGGCTCCACGACTGCATATCCGTATTCTCCGTTGACTTCGATAATTCGATTCATACGATGAAGGTCCAGGACGACGCTACCTCTGACAACTGGTGACGTTCCACCGTAACTAAGCTACTGTAAGCAACGGGACAAAGCGATTCATGGGAGTGGCATACCCCAAGTTTTTGCCCCTTGATATAGTCCAGAGGGGGATCTTAAACTTGCCCGCAATTTGCAAGATCGCTTGGATTTCTTCGATCTGGCGAGGTCTTACTGCACCACTGGGCACATGCATAGTACCGTTGTCCAAGGGATAGGGATCTCCGTAACACTTTTCTCCATCCGGTCCCTCTAATCCACCGTCGGAAGCATCACGGGAGATGTTCTCAGGTCCAACAATATCAGACAATTTATCGAAGAAATCAGCGTAAGTTTGGGAGTTGATTCCAGGAGGGAGGATTTGAATTGGCGCCATTGTGGTTTCTGTCGAACATGGAGGTATGAAAATCTCTTGGCTAGGAATTCGAACTCTATTCTTAAAGTACTGGCTTGGCCATGACTGTGGATAGCACGGCTTCGCAAACTTGAGCGGGGCTTCGTCGGGCTGATATGTCGGAACCCCGCATTGGGAGCTCCGATCTGGATGTGTGGGGATGCGGGGGCGTAGGATGCGTCGGGTACTCCAGGAATATACCCTACGACGAATGGATACCTTGTCTTACTGGGTATCACCGGCAACTGCAGGAATAACCTGCTAAGGACAAAGAGGTTTAATGTTCTGCTGGTTTTGAAAATCTACGGTATTCTCTAATGGGGATATGGCGCGTTTCTACATCATTAAGCTACTCTTACCCCTTTTATGGTTTGAGCGAGCTCTCCGTACTTAATGACTATATAAGTATATTAGAGTACTAACTTGGAGGCTGTGCAAGAATGTAAAGCGTCTATAGGAAGCGCACGAGAAATGGGGCAGTCCACCACGATGCAAGGCAGCACGTTCATGACTTCCGAGGGCCTTGCACATCAAATCCTGGAAAGAGAATCTTTTAAGAATATGAACTTGGCATTCGGCTACATGCATATGCGTTCGAAGACGATTGGAGCTGCTCGAGGTTCCAAGCAGAGATGATGCCATAAGTGAAGAAGGCAACTAGTTACAAGATTCAGCTCGTGATACTCTACATTCCATGTGCATGCTGCATCTAATTTTTACGGCTCACAATCTAGTTATCAATCCTTTTTCTAGTTTGAATAATTACGAATTCATTGATACAGTATAATGCTTGCGATTTCTAGAAATGAAAAATAGTTACCCTACAACCCGGCTCCAAAGAGCACTCGACAACACATTCGAGTATTGAATAGTCAAAATCAGGCCCCCTTCTCCAACTTCCCCATAGCCGCATGGTACGGGCAACCTGGCCAGTGACTCGCATGGCTGCTCGCAAAGAACGGCTTGAAGCGCTGGTCAATCTCCTTCAAGTGCCCCTTCCTCTCGCTACTTTCCTCCTTGGTCATGTTCTCCATGCCCGGCCACCACGCCTTCTCCGGCGCAGGATCAGGCAGCACATTCTCCAAGAACCAGAACATCCACCCGACAAACCACACGATGACCGCGGCCAGAGCCGGGTTCAGCGGCTCGACCTTGTGCACCTTCAGGGTGGACGGCAAGCTCAGGGCAACCGGCATGGCGCGCCCCAGCCACTGCAGCGGGCGGGGAAAGTAGCGGAACGCGAACTGGGCGTAGATGGCCTCGGCGATGAGGTGGCCACGCTCGGTGCCCTCGCGCGGCGCGTTCTCGAAGGCCTCGCAGTACGCGATGGTGGCGTCCCAGTCGGCCGGGAAGCCGTGCAGCGGCGCCTCGTCCTCGGTGCGGAAGTACCGCCCCATCTCGCGCCAGAACAGGTGCGACGCGATCTTCACCTTCTCCGAGAAGCCGGGGAGCCCCAGCCGCAGCCGCAGCCGGTGCATCAGGATCGCGCTGAAGGCGAGCGTGTAGATGAAGTCCTCGTTGTCGTTGAAGCGGCCCGGGTACTTGGACGCCCAGTACTTGTGCAGCCGGTTGATGCCTTCGATGGACTTCTGTGTGCGCACGTCGGAAGGGCCGTAGTACCACCATAGCGCGTTGTTGTTCTGCGTCTCTTCTTCTCTTTGCGTTGCCTTGGAGAGGACCTGGATCGACATAAGCAGGTGTTGGGCGGGAGAATGGAGTGCTGGACGTACCTTGCCGCCGTCGTCTCTCCAGACAACTTCAGCTCCATGGGGCGTGACCACGAAGTTGGGGAAGGTAAGAGCGTAGATGAGATTGTTGGCGAAGTCGTTCAAGCCGTACGCGGACGAGAGCCTGTATATCTTCTCATAGTCGGTGTAAGGGTCGAGGCTTTCGATTTCGCGGCTGATCCAGTGATAAGCGGGCATCGTGAATGAGTAAGGTGTAGATCTCCTGTAACGTAGGACTGAACTTGGATGCTTTCGGATGGCTCAGCTGACTGTGGCTGAAACTTAAAATACGACTTTAGCGAGTCAATTCACTTGCCGGTTGTGGCTAAATCAGACTTTATAGACCATGGAGGACATAGTCTGTTCAACCTACCCGGAGAGCCCGCGTGCCATCCGATCCTGCCCCGACGGTGCTAATTGGCCAATTTCGGCCGAGAGGCCTTACTCGGGCGACGGGTGTGGCTTCCCACCTCCGCTATACAATGCCGCACATCTTTTTATAGTATCAACATCACTAGAAATCTAAGATCCTTTGGTATAGGCTATTGGTAGTCGGTGTACATAGGTACATGCCCCTGGAATCCAAGCAGCGATTTCCGGAAGCTTGGCGAATTCAGTCACACAGAACCCCTCTTAAACAGCCCGTCAAAGTGGACTTCACGGCTAGTGCTATCTACATCTCCGTATGAGATGGAATAATTAGTGTCTTATAGTGGGCATGTTGCAGAACAGATCCCACGTTCTCAGCAGTCCTCTAGCATTGAGAACTATGCTACATCACCAAGGACATTGTAAAGATACAATCAAGAGACTTCAATTCGTAGCTCTCGTTCATTCTAATTTCCTGACCCCGTCTAAAAGTACGATGGTTAAAACAAGCCACTCAATCGGAGACGAGAACATTCTCGTCCGTCTCTTCCGTCCGGTAGAACCCAAGCGCTTTGAGCATCGGCTTGTCGTCGAAGCGGTACAAATAGACAGTCTCTCCAGGAGAGGCAAAATGCTGGTACTTGTACCAAGCCGGAATGCAGAAAGTGTCGCCTCTCTTCCATCCAACCATCTCCCCGTTAATCTCAGAATGCCCCGATCCTTCGATGACGTGATAGACAGCCGAGGAAGTCTCGCGGCGCGCTGGAGACGTCGACCCGGCACTGAGGCGCTCCGCCGAACCACCAAGGATACGGCTCACTGGAAAGGACCATTAGCCTTCAAGCCAACAATAAACAAAGAGTGCGAATATTACCTTCTCTGCCGTCCTCCTTGAGGTACGGAACAGAAACCCACCCACCACTCTCCCCATCCAGCCTCGCCTTCATCTTCGCCCACGGGAAAATGACCGGCGAGTTATCCACATCGATATTGTCGGCCGGGTACCGCGGATCCTTGTAGTGCTCGACGAAGTGGACCGGGAAGTGCACGAAGTTCGGCAGGTCCAGGCCGTCCAGCCAGATCATGGGCTGCTTGCCGTGGTTGCCGTGGTCGTGCCAGTTCCACGTCGGGGTCAGGATCACGTCGCCGCGCTGCATGGGGATGCGGCGGCCGTGCACGGCGGTGAAGCCGCCGTCGCCCTCGATGATGAAGCGCATCGCGAAGGCCGTGTGGCGGTGCGCCGGCGCCGTCTCGTTGGGCATGACCAGCTGCAGCCCGGCGTAGAGCGTGTCGGTGGTGAAGGGCGCCTCTGCTTGGTGTTAGCGGTTGGGGGCGTGTGCTGAGGGCGGCCGGTGTGCACCTCGCTTTGGGTTGACGAGCATGAGGACTCGTCTCTCGGCTTGCTTCTCCGTTACCAGCTCCCCGGCTTGGAGGAGGAGAGGCTTGATTTCGTCATACTTCCAGATGTAAGGGATTGTGTGGGGGTCGGGTGCCGGAGGGTTGAGTCGCTTCATTTGCTCCCAGAGTGGGAGGGTTGCTGTTGATTCCATGCCTCTGCTGAGCTGTTTGTAAGCTGCAGCTTTGTCATGGTGGGATGCAGGAGTGGTGCTTTGCTCGGTTTGGACAATGGTCGCCATGTTGGGGAATTTCGTCTTGCTGGTGAGTTGCTTGAGCCACTGGTGAACCTTCTCATCTACTCTATGTATATCTTATCGCGGACAGTTGCGGGCGAACAGGCTTGACGCGGATCCGGAGGGATCGTCGTGGGGAAAAGGCGGGGAGCGTGTCCGGGGAACGATCGGGATGCTCGGGACCATGAATTCGGCAGTTGTGAAATCTACCGAGCCTCGGTGAGTTTGAGGGGCAATGCTCCATAAAACGTAGGAGATGTTCCTTGGGTGTCTTGTCTGAGACTCTGCAGTGGATTGCGTAAACAAACATGGACGGCCACATGTCGGAACTCGAGAAGCAGGTATGGCCTTCGGTCTCCCCAAAGTTTCCCAACTAACTATCCCAGATCAAGGATGTGGCATACCCCACCAACTGCCTGTCCTTCCTCAAGAAGATAAAGCCTCCCAAGGGTGTTATTCCCGACCAGGCGAGTGGAGACTTGAAGCTCAAAGTCTTGGTGGTCGGCGCTGGCTTGGGTGGCCTGGCCACTGCCGTTGCTTTGAGCCAGAGTGGGCACTCTGTCACTGTTCTTGAGCGTGCAGCAGAGCTTAGTGAGGTGAGTATTTACCCGCAACCCTCCGATAAGCCCTTCTGACACCGTCAGGTCGGAGCCGGTATTCAAGTGCCCCCAAACACAGCTCGTCTGCTGCTCTCCTGGGGTATTCGCCCACATCTCGAAGAGAAAGCCATTCAGCCTGACAGCATCACATTTCGGAGATGGGAGAGTGGGGAGCCGATTGGATTCACGAAACTGAAACCGGACTTTGAGGAGAACTTTGGTGCTCCTTACTACGTCATCCATCGTGCTCATCTCCATGAGGCGTTGCACAAGCTGGCCGTTCAGAGTGGCGCAAAAATCCTCATCAACAAGAGCGTTGTCGAGTACGATCCCGAGGTTCCATGCGTGGAAACAGCAGACGGGTCCGGGTTTACCGCGGATCTTGTCATCGCGGCAGATGGAGTGCGATCCGCGGCGAGGCAGGTGGTATTGGGCGGACATGACATGCCGGCTCAGAAGACAGGTTTCGCAGCCTACAGGGCAACTGTTCCTGTAGAGAAGATGCAGAAGGATCCTGAGTTGGCGGCAATGCTTGCGCGACCCGGCATCAACATCTGGTAAGTCTTCAAAGCAATCAAACACTTACATTAATGCTAATGCAACCTCTTCCCTTCAAGGATTGGGGAGGGGAGACACTGCATGACATACTGCATTGCAGGCGGCAAGACCTTCAACATGGTTCTCTCGCACCCAGACTCGTCCGACACCCCGACTGGGACCTCAGAAACCGTCTTGCAAGACATGCGTACCCACTTTGAGGGTTGGGATGCCAGGTAATTTTATCTAGATGGCTTAAATTTGGTCGTAAAAGGCTGACAATACTAGACTAACGAAGGTGATCGGGCTCATTGACAACACTCTCAAATGGCCACTGCTCAGCGGAGCAAAGCTTCCACGATGGATTGCACCATCAAACAAGCTCATCATTCTCGGAGATGCAGCACATGCGATGTTGCCATACATGTCGCAAGGAGCTGCCATGGCGGTCGAGGACGCGGCAGCGATTGCTCAAGCCTTGAGTCTCATCCGCAGCCGCAAGCAGATTCCTGAAGCCCTCAAAGTCTTCGAGAAGGAGAGAATGAAGCGGGCAGGGGACATGCAGACCGCCAGCTTGCTCAACGGGGTGATCTGGCACTTCCCCGATGGTCCTGAGCAGCGCGCAAGAGACGAGAGTATGCGAGCGGAGGTTGAGGGAAAGATTTTTGTTGAGAGTGCCAATCAATGGAGTGATCCTACGACGCAACGGTGGTGCTACGGATACGACGCTGAGGAAGCTATCCGGGAAGCCTGGAAAAAGTCTTATCAGGTGAACGGGGGGACCAATGGCATTCTACCGAAATAGGAGAATATACTCGGAACTCGTATTGCTCTCGGGTACTCCAAATATCATGGTTGCATCTTCAGAAGTTGACATTGCGAATTGGACTTTGTCAGGTTTACTGCGTCAGCAAGTCCATTGCAGTTAGGGGCACTCGTCTGATAACCCTTTAGACCCGGACAAAACACGGTCGGACACAAGTACACTAAGAAGAGGCTCCAATGCATTTCCAAGCATCGGATAACCTTCGTACCCGTACCGAGGAAGCTCTATACCATAAGTACCGGTTTCGTTGACAGTGGACTCCATCTCAAACCGCTTGTGCTAGTCTATTCAGTCAAACATGTCGCCTAAAAACAAAGTTCTCATTATTGGTAGCAGTGGCTACCTCGGACATGCCATTGGCAGAGCATTTGTGCGCCACGGATGGCAAACATACGGGCTCATCCGAAACGAGAAACACATCACCAGGCTCGCATCGGAGGAGATCATCCCCGTCCTTGGATCACTCGACGACCCATCCCTCGCAGCCACCATCAAAAACCAAGCGCAGTACTTCAACACCGTCATCGTCTCGGTCGAAGACCTCGCCAACTACATCCCGCTCCTAAACTCCATCATCAACCTCTGCCGCGCCATCTCCACCTTCAGCGCCACCCACCGCGTCCGCCCCCTCGTCCTCCTCTCATCCGGGCTCAAAGACTTCGGCGAAACCGGGCTGCACGGCTCGCCCAACCTACGCCCCGTCACCGAGACCTCGCCGCTCAACCCGCCGGCGGCCATCCGCGAGCGCGCCGAGGCGTGCGGGCGGATCCTCGAGCACGGCGACGCGTTCGACGCCGCCATCGTGCGGCCGTCCAACCTGTACGGGCTCAGCGGCAGCATGTACGCGTACTTCTTCCGGCTGGCGGCGGCGGCAGCGCGGAGCGGCGGGGCGCTGGCGTTCCCGGCGGACGCGAGGACGATCCTGCACGCGACGCACGTCGACGACTGCGCCGAGGCGTACGTGGCGCTCGTGGCCGCCGACCGCCGCGAGGAGGTGCGCGGGCAGCTGTTCAACGTGGCGGGCGCGCGGTACGAGACGTTGGGGGAGATCGGGGATGCGCTGGTGCGGGAGTACGGGATTGAGGGGGGCGTGCGGTTCGATCCTGGCAAGAGGGACAGCGCGCAGGCTTTGGACTACTTCATCGTCGGGTTTTCGGAGTGGGCGTCGTCGGATAAGATAAGGAACGTTACGGACTGGAGTGACAGCAGGGTCCCGTTCTCCGAGGGGATTCGTGTGTATCGTCGAGCTTTTGAAGCTGCTGTGGCTCAGGGTCACCCGGGGGTCCTGGCGTTGGAGGCGTATGTTGGAAAAGACCAGTAGAACACTTGTTGCTAGCTATGAACCACACCCGAATATATCCAGGTATTTTCACTTTTCAAATTACGAGACTAATGCTTTAAACTCGAGGAAGAGCACATCAACTGAATATGACATCGACGAAGTGTCAGTGGCAGTGAAATGATGTCACATTGAGCTTTTGGAGGATGACACAGGTAAAGATAGGCTATTCCACTAAAGAGGTACAGAAATTGATTCCACCTTCACTCCGACTTTCCTGCGCTCTTCCGCTAGCGTGATGTGTAATTGGAATGATCGTCCAGACTCTGTTTCCACATGAGAATGATGCAAATGGCTGTCTGCATATTCATAAAGTTGTTCAGATTGAATATCTCCTATTCTCTCTATCATGCTTTTTAGGGCTTCTACGACGTAGCTCGTGATCCTTCCAAGACAATGTTCCGCGGATATCTGAACCAGCTCTGCGCTCTCACGCAAACTTGACCCCATTCCGTAGAGTTCCAATTTCTGAGATACTCACTTCCATCTTCGTGCCCGGCACCAGATATTTAGGCGGCGTCAGACCCGCACCAACACCTACGCAAACAGTCAGCAACCTCAACCCGCAACCGCGGCAATCACAGCAACTCACCTCCAGGCGTGCCCGTCATGATAACGGTCCCCTTCTTCAACGTCGTCCCGCTCGACAGATAGGCCACGATATACGGCACCGTGAACAGCAGATCCGCCACCTCCGTATCCTGCCTCACCTCGCCATCAACCACGGTCTTCAGCCGCAGGCGCGCGGGGTCCGCGACCAGCTGGGCGGCCACCAGCACCGGGCCGAGCGGGGCGTAGGTGTCGAAGCCCTTGGAGAAGCCCCACTGCGGCACGCGGCCGGCGAAGGCCGGGTCGCGCTGCAGCTTGCGCGACGAGATGTCGTTGCCGGCGGTGTAGGCGGCCACGTGGTCGAGCGCGGCGGCCTCGGGCACGTCCTTGGCGTCCTTCCCGATCACGATGCACAGCTCGCCCTCGTAGTCGGCCTGGTCGTCCTGCGCGATCTTGGGGATCACGACGTCGGCGCCGTGGTCGTGGATCGAGGTGTTGGGCTTGAAGAAGAGAGACGGGAAGGGAGGGGGGCTGCGGCCGGCTTCCTTGACTGCGTGCGGTGGTGGTGCGTCAGCGGTGGAGTGGCTCTCACGTGCTTGCGGGATGGAAGGGAAGGCTTACTGTGTGTTTTGTAGTTCAGGCCGATGCAGCGGACGATGGGGACGTCTTCCTGAGCCAGGGGGCCGAGCAGTTTCTGGACAGTGACGATCTCCTCCGTCACCTTCGTGGCGCCGGTGGTGTCGTAGAGGTCCTTTCCTGAGATGACCTTCGCCTTGAGGTCTGTCTCCGCTGTCGTGTTTCCGAGATCGAAATCCGCGCTCGGTAAGATTGGCTCGCCGTACAGTGTCCGTCCGTCCGTTGCGACAAAACGGATAAGCCTGCTCCACGCGGTCTTCATCATGTCCAATGTCTACTGCGGTTGCTGGACTATTGCCTTGCACGCGGGTACAGTCAATGGAAATCTAGGGACCCGATCCTGATCTAAGTGCCACAATTCACAGACATGCAATGCGGGGAGCAGATTGCGCACGACATAGGGCAGGCCGGGGAACGGTCGGGAAGGCTCCCGCTCTCTCCCCGCCGTAAGCCAGCCGTGGCGCTCTCCCGTTACCCAACGCGGACAGGCGGCAGCACGCCTCAACACCCCCCTAGCAGCAGCTCGCCGCGCCACGAACGCGAACGTAAGCCACAACAGCTCCCATCGTAAAAGCAACAGCACTCCTACCCGGCCCGGCCGTGGCGCCCGCTGCACGCCTCGTCCGCCGCTCACCGACAGGAGCTGCCGCGCGAGTAGCAGCCAAGGCAGGGCCGACCGCGCCGTGCTCCCCGCATTAGCCAACCAAATGAGCTCAAAACTAAGCTTGCTCCCTTCGCTTCCCCGACAAACCTCAACCATCAATTTCTCACGACGCTGCCTTCGCAGCCCCGGCCAGCCCTCGTCTCTCCTGATCGGATCGGGTGTCCACTTTTTCCTGACCATATGCCGGCTCCGCCATCTCACGACACCGCGGGCGCTCGGGGGGCGGGCGCCGCCGCCACCTCGAGGCGTCGGCCGACGGACGCGGGCGACGATTCCGACGGCGAGCGAGGCTCCAACAAGCGGCGGCGGATCGCCCTGGCCTGCTCGACGTGCCGGTGCAGGAAGTCGCGGGTGAGTGCCCCGTTCCGTCGCTCCTCCCCCTCTGCCCGCCCCCAACGTCGCTCCCCCGGCTGACACGGCGCACGTGGCATCAGTGCGACGGCAAGCGGCCCAAGTGCTCCGGCTGCGAGGCGCTGGGCTTCGAGTGCAGCTACGTGCAGTCGTCGTCGTCGTCCAACGTCATCGTCGGCAAGGAGTACCTCTCGGACCTGGAGACGCGGCTCGAGCGCGTCGAGTCGCGCCTGTTCGCCGCCGAGGCGGGCGGAGGGGGCGGCGGGGGCGCGCTCCTCAGCCCCTCGACGAGCGCTGCGGCGCCGTCGGCGTCGTCGGTGACCCATCAGGCGCTGCCGCAGGAGGAGGAGTCGGAGGGCAGCTCGGCGGGCGACCGCGCCAGGATCTCGCCGTCGATAGCGTGGCGGCTGTTCGACCACCGCAGCGACGAGGCCGAGGGCACCACCGATGGCATCGGGTCCATCAGCTTCGCCGACGAGGAGGACGCCGCCTTCCTGGGCCCCTCGTCCAACATCGCCTTCATGCGGCACCTGGGCCCGGCGCTGGCGCGCATATCGCCGGCCGGGGCGGCGGGGACGCGGCCGGACGTGAACGGCGTGCACGCGTCGACGATGGCGGCACGGCTGGTCGAGGGCGACATGGTGCGGGCGTCTCGACGAGCCTCGCCCACCGACCACTCGGGCCGGCGGGCGGCCTCCCTTTCCCGGGACAACGTCTTCAGCCTGCCGCCGGAGGCGGAGGTGCGGAGGCTGATGGACGTGTACTTCTCCAACACCGGGCTGCTGTTTCCGTTCATCCACGAGGGCACGTTCCGGGCGAAGTACGAGGAGATGCGGCGCAAGGGCCCCAGCTCGGTGCAGAAGACGTGGCTGGCGCTGCTGAACGTGGTGCTAGCCTTCGCCATCAGTACGTCGGCGGGCGTGGAGGCGCCGTACACGGAGCGGCAGAAGGAGTCGGACGTCTTCTACCGGCGGTCTATCGCGCTGTGCGGCGAGCAGATGCTGCGGGCGTCGAGCCTGGAGACGGTGCAGCTGCAGCTGCTGACCAGCCAGTACCTGCAGGGCTCGCAGAAGTCGTTGCAGACGTGGATGGTGCACGGCGTTGCCGTCAAGGGCGCACTGCAGCTGGGCCTGCACTGCCAGAACGCCTCCGCCCAATTCACGCCCGTCGAGCGCGAGTTCCGCAAGCGCACCTGGTTCGGCTGCATCCTGCTGGACCGCACCCTCAGCATGACCTTTGGTCGCCCGCCGTCCATCCCGGACGAGTATATCAAGATCGACTTGCCCGCGCCGGAACCCCTCCTCCCTGGCTCGGGCGCGCCGCAAAACCACGAAGCCAAAGCCATCAGCCTCATGTTCTACAACGCCACCATGTAAGCCCCCTCTTCCCCTTCAACCTCCACCATCCCCTGTGTCTTCCCCACACCGCTGACGCCAACCCGCAGCTCCCTTTACGCCATCATGAACCAAACCATCACCCGCTGCTACGCCTACAACCTCGGCTGCACCCCAACCGCCACGCCCATCACCGAAACCGTCAACCGCGTCTACGCGCTCGAAACGCAGCTGCAGGACTGGAAAGCCGGGCTCCCGCTCGACCTGCACGACTCGGGCCCGCCGCCGCCGTCCCCGTCGCTCATCCGGTCGCGCGCGCGCACGGTGCTGGGGCTGCGCTTCCACAACCTCCGCATCCTAGTGCACCGCCCGGTGCTGACCGAGGTGCTGGACGTGGTGGCGGCGGGCGGCGAGGACGCGCCGTGCAACCCGCTGCTGCGGCAGGTGGGCGCGTACAACCTGAGCTGCTGCCTCGAGTCGGCCATGGAGACCGTGGCGGCGGTGCGGGGCGCGCTGCGCGGCGGCCGGGAGCGGCTGGGCGCGTGGTGGTTCACGCTGTACTACAGTGAGTGTTCTTGTTGACTTCCTCCCTCCTCCCTGATCTACCGACGCTCGCGGCGTCATGGTTCGCCTTTTGTGGTGAAGGGAACGAGGTGTTTTTTGGCTGAGTGCTGACTGATGCCGGGGACGTGCAGCGTTCAACGCCGCGCTCGTCATCTGCGCGACGCTGATCATCCGCCGCAGCGCCGCGACGAGCAGCTTCGTGCTGGGGCGCGGCGAGGACGAATCGCGCGACGCGCTGGACGCGGCCATCGAGGCGCTGGCGGTGCTGGATCGCGGGAATCGGATGGTGGACAAGTGTCGGAATCATCTGGGCGGGTTGGTGGCGGCGTTGAATACGATCTGTGAGTTGACGTGCTTTCCTCCACCCCCTGTTCACAAGACCTCTCGTTGCTAATCCAGGCGGGCAGTCGTGTCCAAGCAGCCGGATTTGGACGCGTTCTCGAGCCTGTTGTCTCCGCCGACCGGGCCGGCGGGCGTGGGAGGTGGTGCTGACGGGCTGAGCGAAGGCGCCATGCCGGATTTGAGCAATCCGTTTGGTCAGTTTGGAACGTCCCCGATGGGAGTGGAGCTGGGAGAGTTCATGACGGACATGGATGCGGAGATACTAAACCTATTCTTCGGATCATGATATTGGACGAACTATGGAAAGGAAGCGAAGGATCGGAAAAAAAGGAGCCCGCTGCCATCCTCAAGGGGTCCCATGCAAGATTGGTGTTGGGAAAAAGCTCAATGGGAAAAAGTATCTTAATGAATTAGCCGATCACCACTGACCGCGGGTATGACGCGAGAAATAGGAACTCTGTGCTGCCTGATTTGCAAAATGGCCGCCCACTCTGACCTCCACCGTACGCCTCGTTGCTATGCATTTTGCGATCACTATGCCTCAGGCTTCCGTCCAGTCACCACTCTCCTGCAGCACGAGTCAGTATTTGCAGCCTCGGAGATTCTCACGTGACAAAGAAGAAGGTCGATGAGCTTACAGCGTGTTGTAGCCGTGGAACTTTGTGTTCTTCAAGTCCTTCCTCGCCTGGGCGACGGCAATCTCCATCTCCTCCCTGGTCCAGCCCAGGATGTCGACCAGCGTGCCCAGGGCGTACGGGGCCAGGGCGTCCAGGTACTGCACCAGCTGGTAGCGGCCGATCTGCTTGATCTCGGGGTTCTTGGGCCACGAGTTGAAGGGCAGCTTGAAGATCTGCTCCTGGACGTCGACGAAGCCGGCGTCCTGCATCCACTGCTTCATGTTGGCGGGGGCGTGCATGGTCATGCCCAGCTTGTCCATGGCGGCGCGGATGGTCTCCTGCAGCTTGTACAGCTCGCAGGTGTCGGGGTAGGTGCCGTCGTCGGAGGTGGAGGTGGTGTCGGTCTCCTTGGCCTCGAGGTAGCCGCCCGGCTTGAGGTTGGCGAAGCACTGGCGCAGGAAGCGCGGCCAGTCGGCGATGCAGGCGTTCATGTTCATGAAGTGGATCAGGTCGAAGGGCTGCGAGTGGGTCCACTCGTCCTCGGCGTTGTCGATGACGAACTTGAGGTTCGGCGGCACCCACGACGGCTGGATGGGCGACAGGTCGGTGCCGGTGACCTCGGCCTCGGGGTAGGCGTCGGCGACGTCGATGGCCCAGATGCCGGTGCCGCACCCGACGTCCATGATGCGCTGCGGGTTCGCGATGGGCGCGAGGATGAGGCGGCCGCCCAGCAGCATGCCGTAGATGTGGTGGATCAGGTCGCTGCGGTCGCATTCGGCCTCGTCGTTGGGGAGGAAGTACTTGGAGCCCTTGTAGGCGGTGTAGCGGCGGCCATTTTTGTACTCGTAGTTGAGGATGGACGAGGTCAGCGACGTCAGGTCGCTTTGGCTGGAGGGCTGTCAGCACGGGTCACGAGATGCAGGGCGAGTGCTGCCGGTCGAGGCATTGAGTAGCGAGGCGCGGACAGCAGGGTGCAGGGGAGCGGGTGCAGCGAGGGACGGATCCGGCGCCGCGGTGAGGTTCACATACGCATCGTCGCTGCCGAAGGCCGAGTCGGTCTCGTCGGTCTAGCGTCGGTCAGCACGCGCGCAATAGGGGGCATGCAGCAGGCGATGGCATGCGCCGGGTGGGCCACGCACGTCGGGCTCGATGACGGCGCCGCCAGGCTGGGTCGCAGGGGCTGCAGGGTCCGAACACATTTTGGGCGGTTCGTGGTGGAAGAAGAAATTCGGGGACGGTTCTCGTGGTGCGGGGAACGAGAAGGGACCAGGCCGGGCGGATCGTCATGCCACGGCAGGCCCGGCGACGCGGGAAGAGAGGCTGCTGGCCCGTCAGCGGCGCGAGGCCTATGTGGGTGGGGTGCGCCGAGGCTCGCGATAAATATGGAAGCCGGCTGGTCACGGGAAGCTGCCGCATCTGGGATCGACGCCGATGGCTGGCGCGCTCTCGGATGAGCTCCCTCCGTGCCGTGGGCGTCGCTGCTGCCGATTGCCGCGCTGTGGCGGCAGAGCGCAAGGCTGAGCGCCGGGTGAGCCTGCTGTGACGCCGGAATGCAGTCCAGAGCTGTGCGGCGTGCAAGCGCTAGTGACGGGCAAGGCTGAGCGCGGGTGCGTCTGCGTGGAGCTGGTACTGTGTAGGTTTAATGCCGCCGGAATCTGGGCGACGGCGCTGCCTAGCGGGTGCGGCGCCAGGGCGCTCGGCTGCTTCCCGTCGCAAGCTCAAGCCCGCTCTGTCTCTCCCACTGCACCAACTCCAGCACATCTGTAGAGACGGCGCCACCCTCAACCAAGACAGTCCAGGGTTTTTACCTCACAGGGGTGACAGCGCGGCATTGACCAGGCACCAGGGCTACGCTGCAGGATCCCCCGGGTTGTGCACCAGCCCTTTAAACTGACGTCGGACAGCAATCACCTATCTACCTATCTTCGTCGCACAGCCAAGACATCTTCACAGCCCTAGCCTCGAAAGCCAGTGCCTTTCCGGCAATCCCGCCGCATACGCTATACAGAGCCTGGAGCGTGGTGCACGGAGAATCCGGTTCGCAGCGTCATCCTTCCTGCTGCCCTCCGCCGCGAGTCCACGTATCGGAACTTCTGTGTCCCAGATGCATTTCTCCCATCGGAAGATGAAGTTGCTATCCGTTTATCCAAGTTGAGCAGCTCCACTTGCGCCCTCTTCCCCGCCTGACCGACATTTCAACGCAGGTTCTCCACGTTGTGACATGACGCGGTCGTCGATGTGAGCAAAAATCAACAAACAACAGTCCTTGTGCATATTAGCGACGAGTCTCACCAAGCTGATTGGCGCATCCCGCATCTTTATGCGCCCCGCAATCCCATACCTGCCAGCATGCGTACGTCATGCCACCTGCAGCGGATAATTATCGTGGCTGCATCCGCCCACCGGCCTGTTTCTTGGCTAAACGCTCATCTATTGTGGCCAATTGTGCCTTTTACCCGGCTATTTCGCTTCTTTATCCGCTTTCCAACGCGGAGGCTCATGTCCTGCATCGAATCACTGTGAAACGATTCGGGAAAACGGCTCCCTCACCGGGACCAATCAGCGCCAATCGTATCACGTATTCTGCTGGTGAAACGCGCTCCCACCACCACAAAGACTTCTGCATACGGCCTGGTGTTTGCAAACAACTTTCCATGCGGCTAGCGCATCTCCGCCGGAGATTCTCAAACTCCCTTTTCTTTTGGCGTGACGTTGTGTATATAAGCCGAGTGCCTCACCCGTGCATGGCCTCGTCACCATCACACCAGTCTCTCATTCTCCACCAAACTACAAGTCTTTCATTAGTCCTCCAAAATGCACGGCTCTACCGCAGTTGCGCTGCTGGCCGCCTTCCCGGCGACCTTCGCCGCCGTCGTGCCCCGCCAGGCCGCCGAGAGCATCAACGACAAGTTCGTCGCCAAGGGCAAGAAGTACTTCGGCACCTGTACCGACCAGGGACTCTTGACCAGCGGTCAGAGCGCCGCTATCATCCAGGCCGACTTCGGTCAGGTGACGCCTGAGAATAGCATGAAGTGGGACACCATCGAGCCGTCGCAGGGCACCTTCAACTTCGCCGGCGCCGACTACCTCGTCGACTGGGCCACCACCAACAGCAAGGTCGTCCGCGGACACACCACAGTCTGGCATTCGCAGCTGCCTACCTGGGTCAGCAGTATCACGGACAAGGACACTTTGACAAGTGTCATCCAGAACCATGTGTCTACGGAAATCGGGCGCTACGCGGGAAAGATCTATGCTTGGGTAAGAACGCATCACTGAATTTTAAAATAGCTCAAAGCGGCAGATCTAGCCTGCTAACAGGATCACTCTCTGTAGGACGTGGTGAACGAGATCTTCAACGAGGACGGTTCCCTCCGTTCCTCCGTCTTCTACAACGTCCTCGGCGAGGACTTCGTCCGCATCGCCTTCGAGGCCGCGCGCGCCGCCGACCCAGCAGCCAAGCTGTACATCAACGACTACAAGCACGTGTCCCACCCAGCATCCCCTTAGAGAACCGTTGCTAACAGCTCCCAGCCTCGACAGCGCCACCTACGCCAAGACGACCGGCCTCATCAGCAAGGTCAAGGAGTGGATCGCCGCCGGCGTCCCCATTGACGGCATCGGCTCGCAGTCGCATCTGTCTGCGGGTGGCTCCTCCGGCACCGCCGCCGCCATGCAGGCCCTCTGCGCCGCTGCTTCCGAGTGCGCCATCACCGAGCTCGACATCGCCGGTGCCGCGGCCAGCGACTACGTGGCTGTTACCAATGCCTGCTTGAACGTCGACAACTGCGTGGGCATTACCGTTTGGGGCGTTAGTGATGCGAACAGCTGGAGGGCAAGCTCGACCCCGCTGTTGTTCGACTCGTCGTTCCAGCCGAAGGCGGCGTATACGGCTATCATTGATGCTTTGTAAGGGGGCTGCATTGGCGGTCTCTGTTACTTCTTGTATCTTATTTTCGAGGTTGTGAAAATGTGCATACGCAGTTTATATGACGCCATATACGACGAAGTTCTTTCGCAAAATTCCAGCCCGCCTAGTGCCTGCGTGTCAAATGGCCTTTAGCAACGCCAGAACGAAAGTGATGATTCTCAATAGAAAGGCGGAACAACCTCGTAGGACAATTTATTTTAGAAAACTGCTTTTTTTTTTAATGGGAATGAAAAAGGCCATGCTGCTGGAACAGGGTAGGCGATCTATCAGGGCTTAGCGCAAATACCGTACGGACCACTAAGATGCATCCTTTATCGATAGCTATATATAGACCCCGCATCCAGATCAGCTCCCTCAGCCTTGCGCTCTTCTGCCTGCAACAACGTTCCACGGAACAGAACCTCTACGCAAGCCATTTGCGGCTCATGTCTTCTCTCAAACGACTGTTCAAGAAGAAAGTCAACGGCGCGGGGAGTGGACAAGATACCGACGCTCAAGATGAGGGCGAGCAGTATGGGTTATTTACCCTCCATGACGGTGTGAACGAGGCAGTGGTTCTCGAGTGAGTTCCATGACCAACTTCCGTGACTGATCACCCTAACGACTTGCTAGCATCGTTGCAGTCCACGGTCTCGGTGGCCACTGGCGCGACACATGGATGGCAGAAAATGAGAGACTATGGCTCCGCGATTCCATCCCGATCAAAATGGCTGCCGCCTCAACCAATGCACGAATCTTCTCCTACGGCTACAACGCGAATACAGCTTTCAGCAGGGCAGTGACGGACATCACTGATGAAGCGGCGATGCTTCTCGATCGAATAAAGAGCGAACGGAAATCAGCGAATGAGCGGAAAAGGCCGCTCATCTTCATTGCGCACAGCCTGGGTGGCATCCTGGTCAAGAAGGTGCTTCGGTCTTATCGCCCCTTACATAAGTCGATTGCTAAATGATTCGAAGGCCATGATCATCGCGCACGAGAGAACACTGGAATATGGAGAGTTGCTGGAAAGCATTAAAGGTGCCATGTTCCTCAGCACGCCTCATCGGGGCTCTGACGCCGCTTATTGGGCCACATTTGCAGCAAGTGTCCTTAAAACTCTGCAGTTGGGGCGTGGAACGAATTCAAACTTCGTTTCAGCACTCCAAAGGAATTCAGTAGAGTTTGCGAATATCTCCCAGCAGTGGATCGAGCGCGCAGCTCCGCTCCGCATCCGGACTTTCTATGAAACGGAGAGACTTCACGGAGAGCTCGTACGTTTTTCTTACAATATCAATTCAGGAAAGTACTAATAGTACGGCAGGTTGTTGACAAAGAGTCCGCAAGACTGGGTCTTGTGAACGAAGTCGCTGTCGGGGTTGCGGGTGCAGATCACCGGAGTATCTGCAAGTTCAACAATTTCGGAAGCCAGAAATACAAGCCAATAGAAGATGCAACGGAGGATCTAGCACAATTTGCATTAGGATCATGTCCCACTTGTACGTAGACATGCTCCATGTTGTCTGCATAGGACATCTTTGTCTTACTAATCGTAGTGGAGTACGCGATGACGCCTGATGAAATCCAGAGTTTACAAGCACTATACACGTCAAACTATGAGGAGCACCGTTTCCGGAATCCATCGAGAGAGCCTGGAACATGCGAATGGGTTCTTGAAGACGAACAGTACCGGGAGTGGCAGTCGAAATCTACGTCTTCACTTTTGTGGATATCAGCCGATCCGGGGTGTGGAAAGTCGGTTCTCTCATCGTATTTGTACGACTATCTGAAGGACCCATCTCACAATCATGGTGGAGTTGTATGTCAGTTCTTCTTCAAGAGTGATAACGAGGGACAACGAACCGGTTCTACGGCTATATGTGCTATCTTGCATCAACTCCTTAGTGCGCGGCCGCTCCTTATTAAGCACGCACGAGCACAACACATCCGCAAAGGAGCAGGACTTATCGGGGACTTAACTGGTCTTTGGCAGCTTTTTTTGCTTGCTACTTCAGATAAAGACTGCGGACCTGTTACCCTCGTCTTAGATGGCCTCGACGAGTGCGAAGAACGATCAAGGGGCCGCTTGCTCGAACTGTTGCGGAACTTCTTTCAGGACGAAAACAGTACACAATACATCAAGGTTATTGTCGCCAGCAGACCATACTCCACCATTCGGAACATCATGAGTGAGTCTCCAACCATTAGACTCAAGACCGAGACCCGTTTGGATGCAATTGATGCCGATGTGAAGCGAGTTGTAAAAGGGAGATTACACCGTCTCATGGCCCGAATGGAACTTACCAATCAAGGACCTATCTTTCAACTAGAACAAAAGCTTCTTAGAAAAGCCGACCACACATTCTTGTGGGTCTCATTGGTGCTGGACATGATCGATGCAGCTTCATGGGCTTCCTTTTCCGAGCTAAACGCACTGCTGGACGAGCCGCATCAAGACCTGGACTCGCTATATGAAAACATACTTGCAAAGGTCCCATCACCAGCCAAAGCAAGACGACTTTTAAACCTTGTGCTTGGGTCTTTCGAACCACTCACACTAGAGCAACTCGACATCGCATGTGCCATCAGGCTGGGCGATAAGACTTTGCAAGATTTGGAAGTTCGCCGTTTCACATTGCCAGAAGCCGGTGTCATTGACACGTGCAGTCTTTTCCTCAGAGTTGTTGATGACAAAGTCTTTTTTGTTCATCAAACTGCCCGAGAATTTCTCCTCTCTCGACAGACGGCACATGTCAATGACCCAAAATCAGTCTTTCTGCTGCCATGTGGATCGAACTCCAATTTCAGAACCTGGGCAAACTCATTTGACATTACCTATTCACAATTGGTCATGGCGGAGGTCTGCATCGCCTATCTCCTCCTTGAAGAATTCGGAGGCCGCACATTCCGAGCTTCGGAACCGCTTTTCAAACATGCGTCCCTGTTTTGGCCAAGGTATTTTGCATTGTCTCAGGAAAAGGCCCACGAGGATCTCCTCCTCTCTGTCCAGCAAATTCTGTCAGACGAAGAGGAAGAAAGACTGTGGGTTCTACCCTGGAGGACGAGAGCCGTAAACTACGCATGGGACTATAGCCCATCCTCCGAGTCTTCCTTGCCGTACGGTGTATCTCAAATGGCTTCATACCTCGGATTTCACACGATTATACCTTTCGTATATCGTCCAGACTGTGACAGCGCAGGGTCACATTTAGCTCACTCTATTCTCCGGAACCACAAACAAACGGTGGAGGCTCTGCTGAAAGGCGGTGCAAACCCTAACTTGGCTGAAACAACGAGAGAGTATAGCACCCCGCTTCATGAACTTGCTCGCAGGAAGATATGTGTGGAGAACAAGGAGATGTTCTGTTGGGCCGTGGATCGTCTCGTCAATGCAGGGGCTGACCTTAATGCATTGCATAAGCTCCATGATATCACCCCTCTCGCCTTGGCTATAAGGACTGCAAATGATCTGGATTTTATCAGTCATCTTCTCAAGGGAAATGCCGGTATCAGAGAGGATCCAATCAGTCAGGATGAAGTTTGGGACGCAATATACCTCATTGAAGACGACCCTGGCCTCGACTATTATCTCGCCCTTATTCAATTATTACGCCAAAATGGTCTTGATCTGGAAAGAAAACCAGCCCCCCTCCTGACAGCTATCCTGAGAAGGTCCTATCCAGTCACACGGGCTCTTCTTGAGCTCGGAGTCAGTCAGGCTAATTTGGATCTACATGGAAAGACAGCGTACGATCTACGCAATGAGGTACCTGGATTCTTCGAATATTTTTCTCTTATGCCATTGATCAGGCCTCCGTTTGTGACTGCTGACAGCCCCTCCGATGGTTCCATCCACGAACCACATCCAATCAAGGGCCAAACAGAGAGACCGAGACCACGGTTTTTGGAACCTCACCAACAAAATAATGGCTATATCTGGATCTTACCGAAAGACACGGTGAGGAGGCTAAGCCAAGGTCTAGAGCCAGTGAATCGAGCGGCCACGGCGTCTCCCATTCCAAGATGAATTGGGTGCGAGCTCTTTTTTCGTGTTCTTCTTTTTGTGTAAGGAAAACGAAAGAAGTTACAGCGGGCACTTATTCGTAGCAGTAGGGCTTTGAAGCTTGATATGCTCTTCATGTTTCTCAACTTAGTTACAATTAAGGGGGAAGGCGGTCTTATTTACATTTTGTTTTTCTCCATTTTGATACTTTTACTACAGTTGATTCCCTATGTTATCTGGTTCTATTTGTGCTACTATAAGAAATAAGCTGAATCGATCCGATATGCCATTACTTATGATACCTCAGAGCGCCTGAACTGTAATGCGCAGCACGAGTCCCCAATCTACGTCGTGATAACTAACTCTCAAACTGCCTCTACTGAAATTACCGCCACAATCAACCCAGCTAAAGTCCGCCTTACACTTTGGAATGCTCTCTACTACTATCTCCATTTCTCCAATCTGTTTCTGCCCAAATGTGCTGCATCATGCCGCCTACATGCTCATCCTGCGCATATCTGCCTCGCTGGGAGCCGCACGTACGTCTTCCAAAGATGCACCAGTAGCTGAGGCTGCGTACGTGATAGGTAGGGTCTATACAGGTTCGTGGTGCGGTCATGTGCTTGAGGTGAACGAGGGTATGACAGTCGTGTCATTATCAAGTAGGATGGGTTTGGCCTCGTAGAACCAGGATATTGTGAGGGGTAGGGTGCGCCAGAAACCGAAACCGGCGCGACGGTCAGCGTGAACGAACAGGGAGTCTGAGGAGGAGGTGAGGTCAGTGGCGATGTCGGTGACGAGAATGTAAGGGGACGGGGATTTACCATCATGCAATCAGAACATTCTCAAATTGCGGCCTAGCCTTTGCCCATTGTCGTAGGAACACCCATCCGATGCCGATGCGAGACAGAAATTGGCCGTTTTCTTCAACAAGCATGACGTCCACTCGAGGAGGTGGATAAAGAAATTTGCCCTCACGGTCGTAGTATGTCAGGGCCCTCTCTCTGTCTCGATAGATTTCGGAGAGCTCAGAGTCCTCGACATATCCCCTGAAATAGTGACGATGAGGATGGAAACAGCTCGCTTCACTGGATAGAGAGCCTTTAGAACATGAAACAGAACAGGCAATGAATTTGATCCTTCGGCCGGGGGAGAAGTACTTCGCCAAGTCTTTCCCTTTTACGATACCAATGGGGTAGCCATTGAGATCTCTGACCTCGCAACTGCCTTTGTTGACGCACTGTTCATGATTCACGTGTGGAGCCACAGTGAATGTTTCTGTCTATGTGCGGCCAAGAAGGACTCCAGGCTGTGAGCCAAGTGTGCAAGAGTCTGTGGCTTGCAGCGGTGGAGGCGCCTCGTCCAAGAAATTTCTGGATCCACGCCACCTCAGAGTTGAAGCATCGTTGAGCTCTTCGAACGTGAGTTCGTTCAGCGGTGGTATCTGGGGGGCCGAGTCGATGCATCCATCCCTCCACGCGATGGCCACGTATAGCTGTGCAGACATTCTGTACTCATTTGCCAGACGTATCTTAGTCGGACGACGTTTGTCGCAACTATCTTGATTTTGCCATTTATCAAGATTCCGCACTTGAATTGGACGAAAAAGCCAGTTTCCACCACATTCCTCGTACACGGACCATTGCGTTAATGGCCCGAGGAAGTAACGATGGTATTCGCCGATAGTGGCTTGCAAAGATCCCCAAGACCAACTTGGTGACACAAAGTCCCTGGACTTTCGACAGGAGGTGTGCTGCGAATCCGCGTACCAAAACAACCCATGATAAAAGTCACTCCGCGGAATCCCGTAAACCAAAGCGTTGTCTCCGTAGAGGCTGTTCGCAATTCCAGTGAAAGCATTGAAGATATCGGACTCATGTGTGAGATGTCGCGTGTTGTAGTTTGCCAGATGCCGGTAGTAAGAGGACCTCAAGAACATCGCATCCTCGCGGTCCCCAATGAGTAGGAGTGTCCCTTGGTCTCTTACGTCGTACACTGCTTCTTTAAAGACATCCTCCGAAAGATTATCATAATTACACTCGAAATATACTTGTGTCTCGGTAAACCAGAGCTTCCGGTTGGCTAGCACGGCCTCTTGGTATGTCCATGCTCTTTGAGACCAGGTTGTCTTGTCCACAACTCTCTTCCTTCCGGGCAACACATTGATGAGACTAGAGTCAGGCAGCTTGACAACTTTCTGGGAAGGCGTTCGTGGCTTTCCCACTCCGGAGATTCCTGAGTGCATACTGTCTCCTCCGGCGACGATGATAGTGAAGAGGGCTGAAGCAAATATGCCACCCATGGCGTCGATTTGATGTTGTTTGCTTTCCTGGTCATCTTGAACAATACAAAGACGGTCGACCCATAGGTATCGTTGACTAAGTTGAAGGCATATTTGAATGGCGTCTTCTATAGTGGCGGGTAGGATAGACGGAAGATGGTCCTCAAATTGGTCCAACAATCCAATTGTAAGCTTCTCGTTCTCGGAGTCTTGTTCTCTGGATTGTCTTCCCCAAACGTAGCTGAGAGCTACAAAGGAACTGTTGGGAGAGCCTTTCACAACGCATCTTTTCTCAACATCGATAAGCCGGAAATCTGATGGAAGATTGTATGTTCCTTGCTTGCAAGATGAGTGTTCTTCGAGGCATCCAGTTATGAGTTCTCGGAAAAGATCCCATCGAATTTCCTCTCCAACAGGCGAAATTGAGGGAGGCGTGATATCGCCGACTCCAGTGAGAAGCTGCGCATCTGCTCTCAAGACTGGACCAATTTCTATGGAGTCTTCGCGAGAGGCTTGGTGCATATGGTCGACAGCCACCAAGTTTATTGTTGCAAGTGCGTGTTCCAGATCCTTCGGATCACAAACCTCGATTTCCATGTAAAGATTGGATAGTGAAGGCTTGGACATGGTGGTCCGAAAAGTCACCCAGATTTCCAACTCACAGAAGACGTCTGTCTGATCTTTGAGGTACTCCAGAAGGGCAGAGCAGAGGACACAGCACCTGCCTGCTACATCCACAGATCCGAGGTCTTGGAGCTTACCAAAACTGATCGGGGTCCGAGCAAGACTTTCAAGATCGTCCTCTTCCAGACAGAAAAGAAGATGTCTCAAATTGAGATGTTGACATCGCCCACAGAGCGGCGCATCTGTAGGCTGACGACAGGAAGAACAGGGTTTATGGAAGAAAGTGTACCATTCCTCGAAAATCAGATCCTCATCGTATCGGTCGAGCATGTCATTGCAGATTTCACAGTCCGCGCGGGACAGCATGGATGAGGCAGTTGAGCTTTCGTCGTCCCAGAAATACATTTTACTAGTGTTGGAATAATCAGAAGAATCGTTCAAGAACGGGGTAATTAAAAGTCACCTTACCTGGTGAGTTTTGAGATGAAGGATTGTTGTGATGACGGGGGAGGGTACTATCGTTCAAAGTAGAACCACGCTTGTTATATAGATTGCATCGACCCCACCAAAAAACTTCTTTCTTTTTAACAAAGAAAAAGAAAAAGAAAATACGGATGCGTGATTTTGTGGCAAATCAACAGCTTACGCACTGAAACAAATGTGAGTCTGTTCAAGTTTGGAAGGCTGAACGTCCCAATGAGACTCGCACAAGTATCGGAATCATATGCCGGAGTAAGCACTCTGAGCAGTGGACATGCAGCGGCTACGGAAAGTGGGCCCCTACCCCTTGCTGCATCATCAACCCTGGAGGTGAGGCTTAATTCTCACTTAATACGCAAGGCAGTCGGATGGACGTAACCCCTTCCACGCAACGATGACTGTTCTTCATCATGAGTCAATTTAAAATATCTTTAAAAACAATATAAACAATTCCTACTGCAGTGAAGAGAGAATTGAGAGCGAGGTAGAGGAACACTTGGGCAAACGAGGCTGCTGACAAGGCTGCCGGACACCCGGCAATAAACGTAGAAACATTATCGCCAGGATCACAGACTATCACAAGGAAGCCGAGCTGAAAATTGCGGCGCAGCTCCCACCCATGACAACTCACAGAATCCATTGGGTGCCACGCACACGATGATGTCATTTTTGCCAAAGGCCGTGCCGTATATCACGTGGTTAGTTGCGCTGTTGCCTGGAAAGATGTTAAATGCCATTTTCCTGTTATTCTTTCACATTTAAAAATCAACGTCTTGGATGTATAATGACGCCAACCAAAATTCAGAGGGAATCGTGCCTCTCAACTCAAGATACGGTGCGAGATGGCGCGAGGTGAAACCGCCAAGTACTTTAATTTAATCTAATATGGCTTATGTATAGTGTGCTCACAGATTGTAGAGTTTAGAAAATAACCAGCCGTGGTTTATTTGTCAAAACATATGCTTCGAGGACACCTTCCAAGTATATAACGCAGTTGTTGAGTGTGGAAATCACACTTCGACAGCTTGTGACGATGATGTACTCCCTTTAGTCCGTGGAATAAGAGTCGCCTGTGATCATACACGCCCTAAGGTGAATTCATCAGGAAGCAAAATATGTGCAAGCATTCCAAATACAATCAAGTATTTCAGCGCACAACCAAAGAATCATTTAATACCTAACTCCATCTTCAACACCAACACTTATGTACAAAACCACCCCTATCCAATCATAACTCGGGTTCGAGAGCACCTCTTCTGCTTACCTCAACCCCTCCAGTCTCGCGTACAAGGCTTTTGTGCTCGCCCAGCTGGGAACTCTCTACCCAGTTACCGTGCACCTGGGTCATCATGCGGAAGGGCATGCGAATAATAGCTACCGGCGTCTCGAAGTTCCTCGTGTCCAATAACACAAGTTCATTCAACTTCTCCTGCTTCCTTTCCACCATAGCCATGACCCAACCATCACCCTGCGGTGCATCTTTAGAGCGCGGGATGAACACAGGCTCCTGAAGATGACAGTCCCCGCCCGGATTGAAGTAGCGCGTCTCCCCATTCTTCGTATTGACCATCGCCAACCCATTCAGATGCAGCGGTACAACAACACCAGGCGTCTCCGGCAGGATGACATCCAAAACCACCCACTCGTAATCATGCGTCATGAAGCGCTCATCGATCCTGGGGAACTCCGACGGCACATCCAACACGACACGCGGATCCGCAATCTTGGTCCCCGACGGCTTCGCCAGATCGAACTCCCACCGCACGTAGTCAGCGCGCATCTCGGCCGGCGGCGGCGGCGGCGGCGCGTCCTCGGGCGCGAAGCACGGCAGGATGTTGTACATGACGCGCGACGACTCGAGGCGCAGGGAGCCGTCGGCGGCCTCCCAAGCGCCGGCGGTGTGCATGGCGACGGCGTTCTCCCAGTGGTAGACGCGGTGCTCGCCGGGGCGCCAGCCGGGCGGCGCGGCGGCGGCGCGGCGCGGCACGACGACGAAGGTGGCGGGGCGGTGCGGCGCGTAGGTCCAGTGGTGCTTGCCCTGCCGCATGCGCTCGACGTCGCCTTCAAAGGGCCAGAGCACGAGGATGAGGAAGTTGGGGGTGATGGCGCAGTCGTGGATGAAGGCTAGCCAGGGCGAGCGGATCCACTGCACGTCCGTCTGCGCGCCGGTCGCGTCGATGGAGTAGACGACGATGTCGAGGCTGCCGAGGCCTTTGGCTTCGTAGCCGAAGACGATGAGCTCGTTGGTGTAGGGGTCGACTTTGGGGTGGGCGCTGAAGGTTTTGGCTTTGGAGGGGGAGCTGAAGGGGTCGTAGCCGAGGGTGTCGAGGGTGTTGGGGTCGATGTTGTAGGGAAGGGCGGATTCCTTGAGAGCGACTAGCTTGCCGGCCCAGTAGACGAGGTTCGTGTTGGCGGTGGAGTCGACGGCCGCCCGGACGCAGGGATGGTGCGTGAATGGGTTGCGGTACAGCCCGAACAGCCGCTCCTGAGCTTTGCGCTCGAGCTTGAGGCGCTCAGTCTCGACGTACTTCACTTTCATGTCAACGCGGCCGTTGTGGATACGGAAGGCTGAAATGTTGCCGTCACCCTCGATGGGTACGTCTTGGTCCATGGGGTAGAATGGGTCAACCATAATGCGGTAGAATGTGCCATCGATCTCCTTTGGAATTTGGCCGAACACTACGAGGTCGGCAATTTCGCCCTCAAAGCGGCCAGGATAGGTTGCAAAGGGGGCTTGCAGGTTCTTGGTCCACGTGGACTTGAGACCAAAGGGCTCGGTCTGCTGGACATTGGAAGGTGTGATTTTGTGAGGGGCCATGTTGTTTTGATCCAGGAGTAATGAGTTGATGCTATTGAACAGGAGAGCGGCTGCATCTTATATAGTTGGACTCCTCTCCTCCCTTTGGCTTTGGCCGAAGCTTTCTGAGATGTGGCCGACAAACGTTCGGATCGGTGCGAATGGCCGATGCGTTACAGCCATAATAGGATAATTTCTAAGGTGCGGAATAAGCACCGTGAGTCTCGTGCTATTCAGACTGATGGCCGAGGTGGAAGATGCAACCCCCGCTCTGTGACGCAGGCCGAAACCTCAATCAGGAGTTAGTGCGGAGTGCCTGGAATGCTGCGTACAGAGAAGTGCCGAATCTTGTACCGTCAAATGGTGGGGAGGGCATTTGTAAGGGGCGGAATGTGTAGGTCTACTAGTGATCAACATTTACTGCGGGCGGAGGACATGAGCCACTTGACAAAACGCTTGTTTCAGGACCTGGGGCGACACCTGCAGAGGAGCCAGACCGTTTGCAAATCTCTGATTGGCCAAGAAATCCACGTATTGGGTGGGGCGGATGTCTGAAGGCCCGAACTCCGCTCAACATCGACCAAGTTGCGCTGTTGTAATGAGTGTGAAGGTTGAGTCTGGGAAACTCTTGGTCACTCATGCAATGTCGAAATCGCCCATCGTCAGCGGGCTTCCACAACAAATCCGGGTGCATTAAGAATTGTCGTGAAGTTACATCTGCTTTTGGACCATCTTGCGACCCGTCTCAGATTGAGCGCTCTGCCAGACAGAAACCGATGGTGAAGTGATGGTTACTTAGTGACGTGCCTCTGCCAAGGTCATTTAGGGACCTGTTGAAGAATACGCTTTTTGAAAGGTCCGACAATAATTGTATTGAGTTGGTTGCCATGGCACTACAAGCTGACGCTCTATGTTGTTGAGTCTACTGATGCATCATAACCCTGCGCAGCAAATCCTGGCCCTTTCTGCCGCCGCCATCACCAACGCGATATCAATCCATGAAGATTAAAACACCGGATTCTTGAGTTCAGCAGGGTCTGGAATCGGTTGAAGGCAGGTCCAATGCTCGCGGAACACTCCATCCTTGTAGTGCAGAGGCTCGATGCCCTGAAGGCCGATGTCTCCGGGAAAGCGAACAATATGCATGTGAGGAATCACATATTCTCCGTCAACGAAAATTCGCTTGTAGTCGATAAGGACAAGACCAGGTTCCTCCGGATTGGCACCGTTCTTGATCTCCTGCGCTCGCATATGCTTCGCGAAGTCGATGATGGATTCTTGACCAGTTCCGACGGATTGGTCGTGTTGCTTGTAGTCCTTCGCGATGAGCTTGCGGACTTCATCGTATTGGTGGTACTTGAAGGCGAGGAGGAATAGCTCGATGACCTTTGCAGCGGCAGCGGCTTGGTCTGGAGTGTGGGTGTGGCGGTTCTTGATGCTGTCGTAGACTGCAGCAGCCTCAGCGCGGATGGTCGCAAGATCAGCGGACATGATGATGTTTGTGTTGCCAAATGGAAATTTAAGATGTTGAGCCTTCTAAGAGGGCAATTCCTTTTCCCTTTAAATCTATCTTAAGGCTCTTTCAACATGGCATCATTAAGTTCGTCTGGCATGTCTTTAGGTATGCGCGGCTTAGAACCGCTCCCCCGCCGTAACTACCACGGGGCGGAACGTGAACAACATACAACTTAGGGCCCCGCATCCGAAAGGCAACTAACAAACCGGACCGTGCTCGGGCTGCGGCTAAACCCGGCAATGACCGGGATAATGGGATCTCCCCCACATGCGGACCGAAGCTCCGCATAAACAAGATGTGGTGCAATGTGGCTTTTGCGGGGACAGACTTTTGAATCTCAGATACATCGGGACTTAAAGTGTTCCCGTAACCATACGATGACTCTGCATACTTTAGAATTCTTCCGCCTCACATCCAGGAGGATGTGAGGCTATGGTGCTAAAACTAGCGGTCTAAGCGACGACCAAAGGTCCATAAAAGGGGAGGTTTGGAGCTGTCCGTGGGTAAAAAGCATGATATAGCCCGCTCGTACCATAGAACGTCAACACACCGTAATAATCTGGGGAGCTTGTCTTCGAAGAACAGTGCATAATCCTGCAAGGCGTCCAAGTTTGAAACGAAATATATTACTCAAAGATAGGCAGTCTACACATTCCTGATAAGTGCGGATAAACGTGCGGATTTGTGGAACTTTATTGTGTTCCTCCCAACAAAGGCGTCCAGTCCTCTTGCGAGATGTAATCCTCAACTCGGGTGGTATGTTCATCTGCTCCAAGCTGTGGAGGTTGTCAGTCAAGGTAAACCCCAAATCACAGCCTCGGAAAACTTACGTCCTTAGGATGAAGCACTCCTGGTTCCCCACCTGTCCAGCCAAACTCCTGAACGTACTGAATGCTTTCCACCGCCTCCATCTTCAACTCTTCTGGTCCCTCAATAGCCTCCCTAGCCTCCTCCACGCTCAGCTCTTTGTGACCACTTCCATCATCTCCTGCCAACTTCAGACCCAGCACCCGTGCCCAGATCTTCATGTACTCCTTCCAACTCATCAGCTCACTGTACCCCAACAGGCTCTTCCCAGGCTCCGCCTCCACCAAAGCCCTCACCAACGGGCCAGTATCTCTCTGCGTCCAGACGAACGGGATCGGATTCTCCCCATTCCCCAACCCGGCATGATACCACCTCCCATCCTCCGTCCTCTTCATATCCCCCTTTATAAAATTCCAGTTATCCAAATACCACCCAACCTGCAAGAAACTCGTCCTCTCCACCAACCCGCCCAACACCACCTCCGGATCCTCCCTAATCCACCGCTCCACCGCAGCCTTGGAGTCAAAATGCCAATTCTGGGTGTACTTCCCGCCACTCCACCTGCGCGTGTCGCTGAGGCTCGAGAACACAAACCGCCGCAGCCCGTCCGTCGCCGCGGCGGCCAGCGCCAGGTTCCTGCCGCGGCGCGCCTCGAGCTCGAAGCACCACTCGTTGATGGCGACGCCGCGCACGGCCGCCTCGCGCGCGTTGCCCGCGTCGAACATCGGCGTCCAGAAGTCCGTGACCGCGAAGACGGCGGCCGCGCCCGCGAACGCCGCCCGCAGCGACGCCACGTCGTCGACGTCGGCGCGCGCGATCTCGGCGCCGCGCGCGGCGAGCGCCTGTGCGGAGGGGGAGGTGGGTGAGCGTGTGAGGCAGCGGACGCGCCAGCCGGGCGTGCTGAGGTAGGTGGTGGCGACGGAGCCGCCTTGTTTGCCGGTTGCGCCGACGATGGCGATGATGTTGGAGGGCATGGTGGTGGGAGGAGGGGGTGAGGGTTGCTGTGTGCTGGGTTTCGGACTAAGGGTTCGATGGGATGGTTTTTAAAGGGGTGGATTTGTAATTCATGGTGTGCGTGCAGGTACTGTGCAACAGGTTTTGGCCCCGCATGCGGCGGGGACGATTGACTTCATGCTGATACTCGCCCGAACGGGCTATATCAAGCCACATTTGTGGAACAGCCAGCGCATGATATCGTAAGTGAGGTCTACATCATGAAGTCATTGTAGAGGCGATCTACACGTGTGATAGCGGCTCTGTAGTGAAGGACGTTCGATTTGTAAGCGGACAAGAGCTCGGGCGACTTGAGGGATCTGGTAGCCCTTTTTCGCGCTCAGCCGCATGCTATGAAATCCAAAACACAGAGGAAGCAAACTCAATAGCTTCTTGTATTTTCACCCTGGGTCTTATTTCAGATGGTATCGCAATCAAAGACGAACTCAGCAGCAATCATACACGATGATATCGCTGGGTCGCTGCGGCGTGCGGGAGTTCTGATTGGCCATGATAAACCGAAATACAGCAGTAAGATTGTCGACATTTCCAGAATCATACTATGCTCATCGTTCTTGTTCGAACCTTGATGCTGTGATGGTAAGCTTTCATGTCGAGAGGTTCTTTCGCCGCGAAATCGTGATGATGCTCTCCAGCACCTTTTGCACAAGGCTGCTGAAGCGATTTTTCATCTCGACCCTGGATCCACCGTAGCAATCGCCAGAACAAGCCTCGCCATCCTGTAGGAACCTTCAGATCCTGCTCATATGCCTCTGCGTCATATTCGCCGCACACATATCCGTACCATGAACAGTAAGTCCACGCCGCGTATCCCACACGGCGATATTCATTGGTAGAATTTCCTGTTGGTACCAGGCCCACAGTATGAACTGTAATGGAATCGTCTTCTGGGTCATGTCGCTGCGCAATCGCCAGAAATGTAATCGGTGTTGAAGGCTGGAGAATCTCATCCGGGCACCACTCGCCATGCATGAACTGCCATTCAGTCCGCCGGGCACCTGCCCTGTTAGAGAAGAGGAAAAACAGGGACGGATTAAAGGCGTGCCCGCAGAAGGTGAAGTGAAATTGTTCTGCTCCCCTTTCAGGTTTATCCCACAGCACCATGTGGGAGGTTGAATCGCGAGCATCTGGGATAGATTCAGGGTAGACGGAATTGACGTATGCTGTCCTCGTACGTCCAGTGACGGTGATAGTGCTGTTTTGATGGGAAGACGTGCTGGAAGAAGTATCGATCCGTGGGCTGCACATTGGAAGAATTGTCCCATAATCACATATACTACCCAGAGGGGGGTAGATAACAGGGACGGTCACTGAAGCCCATGACCATGTTGGAGCCAAGGATGTCTCATGGCGAACACGTTTATTCCGCTTCAGATCGAACGCTCCGTCCGAGAATGCAGCGGGAGCCATGTCGATGTGTGGAATATGCCATAGAAGCCCTTGAGTGAGGTCTTCAGCCCACAATCCGGCACAATACTTCACTTTCGTGGTTCTTGCAATGGCGTCTGCTATTCCTGCCACAGCAAACAACCGATCTGATGGGACAGTCATTCCCCGGTGCGTATACTCTCGAATAGCCTCGTACCATTGAAAGTAGTCTTCCCGGTCCGCAAATAAATCTTTTTGATCCGTAATGTGGTGCTTCACAGCCGTGTAGAAGGACGGTTCCATGTGGTTTTCGCCCAGGATGATATGCATGGAGCCCTCGCTTTCCAAGCAACTCCACCTTAGCTTGGGGCCGTCGAAGCTGAGTGATCGTAGTGAAAGTATCTGCTCTTGAAGTACCCATGCGCGACCGTAGAGAGCAGGCCCCATGTATCGTGATAGTTCGTACGGTAATCCTCTCCCCCAGCCTCTGAAAACTGGTCTGCATTGGAATGGGTTCTGTCCGTGCACCTGGAGGTTTAATTCTACCACAAGTGGGAGATATCGCAGACCGTCTATTTTGAAAAAGCAGCCTCCCTCCCCTCCAGAGGCATGAGCAGCTCCAATGGTAAGCGTTGCATTGCGATAGATATCGCACATCTGTGCAGCTTCCTGCTCCCAGTCGGATTCGTTGTCCTGGATAATACAGAGAGAATCGATCCAGAGGTATCGGAAAGAAAGCTTTCGCGTAACCTTAACCGCCTCCTGAAATGTTTTTGACAGCGCTCCAAATGGAATGTCTTCCAAATGATTTTTCAGATTGTCGTTTCTGCTAGTGATGATTTGGGTTGTTCCCCAACAGTGGCTCAAGGCGAGATATTCCCTTTCGACATCTGGGATAGAAAGTTTTGCGGTTTCTACTAGTCGGACTTTTTCGTTGCCCACGTCGAGAACGCGAGTCGGCATGAAATTTGGCGAGGGTTTGGCCTTCAAGCACTTCTCATGTGTTGATAAGCACTGTCGGAGCCAGAACAACGCCAGCTCAAATGCTGCAGGGGAGCCAGTCCCACCGCTATCGAGCTCTGAACATCTCTGTAGTGTGGCTCCGGCGTCTCCTTCAGATGCATTTGATCGTTAATGCTTGTAATCGATCTGGGTAAAAGAGGCTTCCTGTTGTTTCTTACCATCGGCGAAATACCCATCGAAAACCCCCACGACAGCCTCTGCCACCACTTCTCCAGGAACCTCGGATTCTGCACGACGCTGATACTTTGCGCACAGCTTAGCGTTTGTTCCCTCGGAGCCCTGGAGCTCCAAAGCCACTTCAAGGTCTCCATCTTGGGCAAGGCTGGCCTGAATTGCTGTCTGTTCCGAAATCTTGTTCGAACCTGTCGGGTCATGAAAGATGCAAAAGCATATGTGGCAATTCTCTTTCGCAGCCTGTTCCAGCTCTACAAGACTACCGTGAAGAACGGACGAGTGGCGAGGCCATTGAAATTTAAAACCACCAGGCAAATCATCCGATATGCGCAAGGAACCCGAATTTGAGATTTTGTTTTCGATAGCTGTCCAGAAGACCTGACATTGAGAGCAGAGCATTTTGCGACCAGAAAACGTGCGACAAAAGTCCAATGGTGGGGTTTGTTGAAGGAAGAAGATGGGGAACACGGAACGTAGAGGAAACGTTGTTGCTGCCTGCTGCCCCACTAGTGACTCGGCGCTTGCGGAGCTATTCACGCCCTGTAGGGGAAAATTTTGTGATTGGGTGACACAAAATCGGGCGGCGCGTAAGGCTGAGGCTGAGCGTTAGTGGGGGCCAAATATGTCCTAGCCGCCCAGGGGTATCAACGACATCTGCCTATGCAAGTAGTCGGTCGGTAAGTAGAATAACAGTAGCGATCTAGGACAGTCGAAGGGTAGAATTTTTAATAGCAAAACTTGGTTGAGGGTTAGAGGATGATACACAGCACATCATACGTCTCACCAACGAAGGGCTCATTATATGATCCATAATCATTAAATCGTCTATGCTGAAGGTAAATTACCATATATGTGCTTCCATCCCTAGCTCAAGCTCAAGCTTCCAAGTTTTCTCGAGTAGCATGATGACTGCATCGTCGTTGGAGTGCAGGCATCATCCACTCATACCGAGTATATGTACAACCGGACCTCAGGACCCAACGATCAGACTCGCTCTTAGACGATGTAGTTGACCTTGCTGCAGTCGATCGTCATCTTCGTGCAGGCGTGGAGCGCCTGGGTCATGTCGTACGGGGTGCAGCCCGAGGTGGTGTAGAAGTGGTAGGTGGCGGTGCCGGCGTCGTCGCGGCCGCAGGCCCAGCTGGTGACGACGCCACAACGGCCGCGGATGTTGTCGAGGCAGCCGCCGCCGCACTGCTTGTTGTAGGCCGCGTCGTTGTCGACGTTGATGCGCCAGCCGCGCACCGCGCCGCCGTCGGTGATGCAGGTGTTGGAGCGGCGGAAGAGGTGCTCCGCCACTTCGGTGGTGTTGTCGGGAAGGGGGCTGGCGAGGGCGCCGAAGGCGAGGAGGCAGGCGGAGAAGATCGTGGAGGCGTGCATTTTGGTGGTTGTTTAGGAAGTTGAAGAGACTTCTGGATTGAGAGGCGCTTGGAGCGATGAGGAGGTGGATGGTGTGTAGAGATTGAAGTGCTGAGTGCTGGTGAGTTGAATCAAGATTTGCGAGAACATGTCACTACTTATACTCAGATCTTCCATCGTAGTTACTGGAGTACGTGCCTCATTCTGTCTGTTGAAAGTCGGTACTGTCCATTCTCTTGGTCAAGGCGAGTAAAGAAACGTGGATACAGATCCTAAAGGAAGCGGAGACCCACCAGTGCTCGGACCGTTCGTCGCCACAGCGGATCGTGGAACGCTACTACCGACTCATAAATCACAGCGCAGTCTACAAGTCGGAGCAGAAAACGGCCCGTGAGTGTTCCGAAAGAGTTGTGATGTTGCGGTTGTTGCTAAAAATGACTGAAATGGTACCGAAAATTGCAAAAATCTACTGGCTCATGGCTCGCAAACAAGCGTGCAATGCTCTAAGACCGCAAATTATGTGACTATCATCAATCCAAATAGGCATTGAATTTCATCAACGAGATTTGCAGGAGATCCCGCGGTAGGTTTTCAGGTACGTTCAACTAAGTCTTTGGCACCAGAACTTCCATGCCACTGTCCAGTGTCTTCTCAGTCCTCGAGTGGCTATTGAGCTCGGAGCATTCTCAAACCCGTCTCCCTCGTATTCATTCTCGTGCGCAGTCACACCGTTTGTTGTAGCTTTTTTGGCCCCCAAACCCACTTTTCGGGCCGTGGTTTGCGTGGACCAATGATTTTCCTCTTTTTGTCCTCGGAGATAGCTTAAGTCAGACCATTTGTCGCATGATTAATGTCGTCTATTCTCTAACTTAGCGAGAAGATCGGTCTCTTACTGGAAGTCTCCCAGCCCAGGTCTATACTGCTCAACCATCCTGCTACGTGACAATCGTAAACAGTTTAATGGTTCTAAAATTTTGATTGTGGTCCCTACAACGATCGCATTGTATAGAAAATAGGCAGTGTATCTCATACTAGAATTATTATTGCGACGTTGAATTGACCACGAGGCCAGGACGCTGTCTACTAAGATTCATCCAAATTCGTGAAAGAAATCCACAACAATCTAGTTCCCGTCGGCGGTTACGTATTCCGTCACCCCAAGCCCCCAATTCCACAGTCCCATCCCCCTCTCCATCATCGCAGCGGACGCTTCTCGCGCTCCGTGGCATCCAGCTCCACCGGGCCCCTCGCCTCCAGCTCCATCACCGGCCCGGGCCCCTCCAGCTCCACGTTCGACGGCGTGATCCGGCCCGGCATTTCCTTCGGGAAGGCGCTGTCGCCGTGCGTCTCGTGGAAGTTGCCGGTGCTGCCGTACTCGTTGGGCGGGACGGCGGAGGCCTGGCGCTGGGCGCGGCGCCGGCGGAAGAAGAAGAGTGCGAGGCCGAAGAGGAGAGCGACGAACGCGATGACGCCGATGACGATGCCGGCGATGGCGCCGCCGGAGATCTTGTTGGATGAGGATGTCGACGATGTGGTGGCGGCGGCGGAGGCGGAGGCGATTGTTGTGGCGGCGGATGCGGTGGAGGAAGTGGAGGAGGAGGACTGGATGGGGTTGTGTTAGCTTCGTAGTGCTTGAATTGGAGCGTTTAGTGCTGAGCTTGATGGGCTCTTCTGGGTAGGAGTGAGAATTGTTTGGATACTTACGGTGCTCAGGGCTTCGGCCAGGGCGTAGCCGTCAATGACGTGTGCGTAGGCTTGGTCACCGCTGGTTGCTGTGAATGGCTGCGTTGCCGTCAAAGTCGAGGCATTATACGCAGTGACTTCTATGGTCTGGCCATCGGTAAATGTGGTGTAGCATGTTCCACCATACGCTGGTCTGCTGGCATCGACGGTTGATGATGGTTCATGTAGGCCAAAGCCACTATCTAAAAGTTAGTCAAATTGTTCGTATGAGCCCAATTCTGACATTGAGACATGCACGATGTAGCTCGTATAATGCCAATGCCAGAACGAATGGAGATCTCAAGAAATCATCTTGGTCTGAGAGATGAAGTCACAGGAGAACAAAGGAGGATAAAGGGGAACGCACGAAGGACAGCATGCAATGTAATTGTCCAGACTTGCATAAGTTCTGACGATCGACCACGCATCTGGACACACGAGCGGGCTCATGACCGGAGCGATGGAGCTGGTCATGTTGAACACTGATGTGTAGCCATCGATCCATTGGGTTGGGTAGCAGTCGGTAACCAGGGAACCAGGAACAGGAGAGGGCTCATTCAGCCAGATGTTCCACCACGGCGAAGACAGCATCGAAAATCTTTTCTCTGTGCATGATGCCGGTGGTGTGAACGTTGTTGTCAGTGCGACGGTGGTGGCTGCCGGCGACGAGAAGGTTCCTGAGCTTGAAGATCTTGTGGTTGAGGTTGCCAGAGTTGTGCTGGCGGCCGCTGAGGCCGAGGTGGAGCTGCTGGTCTGCTGCGAGGCCGCTGTTGTCGACATGGTTGCGATCCCTCGGCGGTACTTGATTGACAGACTGTCGGTGTCGCAGGCAAAATGCGGAGTGCTTGATAGACACTTGAGCGCCGAGCAGGCTGCTCAGACTAAATGCGGACCCGCGCGGCAGGATCAGGGACGAACGTTGAGAGCTCAGGCCGCGTATGGAGGCACTCTGGGGCCGAAACGTTGGATTGTGGAGCCTCAATGCGCAGGAAGAATCCTTCGGCGGTGTGTGCTTACCTCGCGTAGCGGGAGGCGTTCAACTATTGTATATTTGACAACGCGCGGAGCGTGGAGATCGTGCACTTTTCGCGGCCCGGATGGACCCGAGTTCTTCGTGCCAAATGGCCTTAATTCGAGCGCAAAAGAAGCTCCAGATGGGTTCTGTGCAGCACCCACAGGCTCCACAGTACGTGTACCGGAGTTAAGCATCGCCGAGGGCATGACAGGGCAGGATCACCAAGCGTCTTAGCGTCTATGGGGGCGAGAATAGTGATGTGGTACTGGTGCATGTCTCGCATTCGGTTTTTTTTACCCCGGGCCGACCTTCATCAATCAAATCGCTTGCCACGGCGATAGAGACTGTTTCGGCCACGGCTATTCGGATCTTCCGAAGATTGCGGCGACGCTTGGAAGTCTTCAAATACAGCCAGCGAGTGTATAGCGAATTGGACAGCGGCCTCTACCATGATTAGCGCATGTTCTTTTTAAACTTGTGTGGCTCAATGGGCACTCGGGTGGATTGGCATCTACTCTAGTTTTAGAATTGCCGTTCGTCCATCATTCGGCCGTGGTGGGCTCCTGCGCGCAACGTACCTGTTCCGGAGCACATGCGCGGCGCGAACGCCACCAGGTGGCCCACTCCATCACCGCCCCCAACGTGTACACCACTTCGATTCGTTGGCAGGCTCCCATTCAATGATGGAAAAGGAGCAAGAAAATGAAGCCACAATCAATAAATAGATTCTAGGCGCAATGGAAACGCATGCACCATGCTGTTTGTTGCTACTGGATGCCATTTTCGCTGGCAGAAAATTTGCGTCGATCAATATAAGCATGGACATACCACCGGTGAGATTGCTCGTGGCTCGATGATTGGCGGCTTTTCATGATTCATCAGTCACCAATAATAGCTGAGGAGGTGTTCAGGTCACCATTGTCTGGAGATACCAACAAATATACCACCTCTCTACATGCTCTACCACGGCGTTTGCCTTCACAGAGAACTCAACTTACCAGGTTATCTCTCATGAATATGTGCACAGTCAACCCAACTTCTCAGAGCTCCTCCACAGCGAACCTTCCCGTCGGCTCCGCGACCGGCACGCCGTCCGTGATCGTGCCATACGGCACCGCCGGGTAACTGCCCCAGCAGCTCCAGTCATACTCCGCCTCGGCCAGCTTCGTCTGCTGCACCTTCATAAAAGTCTCCAGGTCGCACCACCCATCATCACGAACTTCGCACTCGGGGAAGCTGCGGTGCAGAGGGACGGTCCGCTGGTTGAGGACGAAGTGGACGTACTTGGTCGGGCCGCCGGTGGTGTTGTAGGCGGAAGAGCCGCTGCGAGAAGCTAGGACGGGGTAGGGGGCTTCGATGACTTCGATGTCGAGGCGGGCAGCGAAGGGCTCCATGTGGGATACGATGAGCGAGCGGTTTGCGGTATATTCGGTGGCGGGGAAGAAAGGTGCGAATTGCTTGAGGCCGAAGGCTGTGAGGATGGCCATGATGTTCGTGTCGTGGCTAAAATCGAAATTGAGGGCCTGTTCGAGTGGGAATGTACTGGTGTTGTTGTCCAGAGTGACGTTGACTTGAGCTGTGGGCGTATCGATGACGTGATGATTCAGACGGGCAAGGACCTCTTGCACGTAGCCGATACCAACGGCACGACCGGTGGGTGATTGAAAGCCGTAGCCGCCGGCAAAGCTGAGATCAATGCTGTATTCGAAGCCTAGCCATTCCTCGTACGTGAAGAGGCTGCAGAAGTGCGAGAAACCCAGCGCAACGGTTTCGTATGCACACAATGATTGAGCATAGTCTGAAGGGGAATGATGAGCGTAGTTATCTTCAAGTAGAAATGGATTGATTACTTACAGGTATCAGAAATGGTCCAGTTGAGGCCCTCGACTTGCGGCTTGATCCTTTCTGTGGCGTTTACAAGATAGATACCGATCCACTCGGTCGTTGCTATTCCCGTCAGATAGGTTATCTAGAGTGAACCGGATAACATTGACCTACCATTCGAACCACCTTTGTTGACGGCCGCATTGGAGTTGTTGCACTGATAGTAGCCAGCAAGGCTGTTGTTGAAATTTTGCTGTTCAATGATTAATTCTAGAGTGGCATTCCCGGCCCACTGTAGACCGAAAAAGCCAGCCAGGAAGTACTCGGCAGACTGAGTCATCCTGTCCTGGGTGGTCGACCTGGCAATGATCTTGCTTCCGTTATTGGGGTACAGATGACCGTAGTTGTAGTAGTGCTGTTGATGTCAGTCCACTCGGCGGTTTTCATCGCTCAACGGTGAACCTACCGAAACTCCGGAATCGAACAACCTTGGACATGTCAGCTCATTCTTTGGTTTAGTTGTTCAGTACCGAGCTTACTGTTGCTTTCCCACGGGCACCAAGATCTCCGCGCCCAACTTGTTTGTCCAGCCATTCAGGAAAGCCAAGTCGCCGGTCGCATTGAACGTACCCGACGCATTAACAATCTTCTGCGAGAGGGTGATCGAGCCATCGCTCGAGGTAGGATATCTTGAACCGTGTCTGTGGAGCATGTGCAACTGGGTAATGTTGGCACCCGCTGGGAGCGGGTACTCGTTGACACCGAAGCCGTCCGGATTAGCAAAATAAGGGCTCAAGTGACCCATCTGTTGAAAGATGTTTCGGTTGTCTGTATTGCCCATGATCGGCTGCTGCGTCTCAAGCGGCTGAGGTGCGATGTAAGAGACGTGGGAGAAGGGTGCGGCATTGGTCTCGGCAAGGAAGGGAGCCTCGCCGGTAGCCGTCGGGCCTGCACACCATGGTCAATTGAGGCGATGCATGGATGGGAAAGGCTGAGACAGACCTGCGTAGAGCTCCGGGGTCGTCTGAAAGTACTCAGGCACGCTCGTTGAGCCAGAATAGCCAGTAGTAGCGGCAGCCTGGCGGAGCTCCACAGCAGCGGCGTCAGCGCAGAGGCCGGCCGCGGCAGCAGCCACAGCAATGCTTTTGCCAAACATAGTGGAAGCAAGCGAGGAACAAGGCAGCGTGAGTGGTGCTACTGCGTCGGTGGGGGGACCGGGGGTTTTTGTAGCTTTCCCGCACGCAGCTTACTTCACGTTGCAGGGTGCACGTCACCGGCGCAGGCAGGCGGGAGCTAGACGCGGGGAGATTAGTGCTGCAGGGAAGGTGGGCAGTGGCTTGGCACGTGTGCGAGGCATAGCTTCTGTGCCGGCAGCCATGGCCCGTCTGTCCCGCGTGGTCCTGGCAGCGTGGTCACTGAGAGAGGCGCCATTGGTGCTTGGGCTGTGGAAATCGCTCTTTGCACCGAGAGAGACGTCACCAAAGATCCGGCAATTCCACACCCTGGTGATGAGGCTCATGGCAGCTGAGAAATGCCCGGCTGTGTTCCCGCGACAGGTGTTGCGGGGAACCCAGCAAGCAAGCCTGGTCAAGCTTCGGCAAGCTTCGCCTCGGCCCTGGCCCGCAAATGCCGACGCCCACACCGTAAGTTGTTGCCCGTGGCTGCCGGCCTGCTGTCGCCATCGTCTGGCAAGGACATTTTGCGCCCGGGTTCCCCTCCCGCTTTGCGCAAACACCATGATGGCTCCCACAATCACAGCTCCGCAGCCTTCCGTCATCACGAGGCACGTCCCGCACATTCCATTCGCCGCGTATTCTCGTCAATTAATACTTTCTTATCAGTGCACGCTAAATCAGAGAGAAGTAAAAAGGCCTCAGCTCACATCCTCAGCTCACATCCTCAGCAAGCTGGCCCCACCCACCGCCCCATCGTCCAGCTGCACCTTCACGCCCTTGGCCTCCCTCTTCTGCACCTCGAGCACCTCCGTCGCCTCGAACCTCCCGCGCGCGTCTCCGTCCAGCCCGTGCAGCAGCATGGCCAGCGCGCTGCTCTTCCACAGCCGCGCCCCGCAGCGCCAGCTGCGGTACATGGCCACGCCCAGGAACGTCGCCGTCAGCAGCACCGCCAGCACCGGCGCGGCCACGAACCCCCAGCGCACGTGCACGAAGCTCTCGATCGACAGCGCCAGCCCGGGCACCTCGACGGCGCCCAGGAAGCTGCGGAACGAGACGGTGACGCTGACGGCCAGGTCGCGCATCAGCATGTCGATGCCGCCGGGGTACTCGTAGTAGTTCCAGTAGAAGGCCTGCACGATGTCCGAGTCGAAGAAGGTGGTGCCGCTCGAGATGCCGACCGTCAGGTTGACCAGCACCGCGTCGCCCGTGTCGATCGTCTGGTTGATGAACCGGTCGTTGCGCGCCGCCGACCCGTTCGCGAAGAGCTCGCCGAACCACGACCGCATCCCCAGCATCGCCTCCATGCTGATCAGGTACGTGCCGTTGCCGTGCGCGCTGCTGATCAGCACCGGGTCGAGCGATGCGACGCTGCCGCCCACCGGCACCGTGTCGTTCGTCACCGTGTGTGTGATGTTCTCGCTGAGCTCGCCGTTGGTGATGGAGGATGAGATGGTCTGCACGCAGGCCGAGAGCGTGCACTGCGTGGCCCAAGGCTCCAGGGCACCTGCGAGCCCGGACTGCGACTCCGTGCCCATGAAGATGAGCTTCATGATGGTAGAGTAGGGCATCTGGGAGTAGGCCGATGGGAACTGTATGGCTGGGTTAGTGAAGAGCTTGGGGAGGCCTGTTACGGCGGTGGAACTTACCAAGGACGTCATGCTGAACACTTCAGAGCTCGAGTTCAGGACGGCACCGGATGGAAGTGACCAGCCACACGAAGTCATGTTTCCATCCTCCGGCGTGCCGTTTGCACAATATCTCGACATGTACTCAGTCATGTCGACGCATTGGTTGCATACTGCCAGCGTCTCGAAGGGCTCCCAGGTACAATTGCCCGTCTGACAGTTGGTCGGCAAGCTAGTCCAAGGCTTTCCATTTTCAGCGAACAACCCATTGTATGTGGCGGCCTTCATGGGGAGGATCGGGACGAAGCCCTCGAGCGCCGTATTGCCGGGCAAGGCAGCGGTGTAGTTCAGAGCACGAAAGTTTGTGGCACCGATTGGAGATGAGGTGGTGCGGGCACGGTAAGTGGCGATCTGTTGCGAGAAAGGTCCAAGAGTGATAGCAACAATAGCTACCAGAGCTCCGAAGGAACCAGTGAATCTTGACGAATGTTGATCAGCTTCTGGTCCTGGATCACTGTTCATTTGAGAGACTTACCCTCCACGGAGCTTCACCAGCATCTTCAGCGCTCCCAGTGTGCCTCGGCTGGCCTCGTCGAAGATCTCCATGTCCGCCAACGGAGCCCGGCCTGTCTTGAACCGGATCCACTTCAACTGGCTTAAGCCACTTGATAGTGGAACTGCCATGCTGGCATTGGCAATCGTTGCTAGCAGCGCAATCATCGCGTTGAGCGTGATGTCGTACGGCCATGATGGCAGCGGCTTCCCATCAAAACGTGCCAGGACGCCAATGATGGCCGCAACAGAAGCAACTGCGAATAGCACACTGACAATCTCGAACGTCCAAGAGCCACTCTTTGAGAAATTCGAGGATTTCAGCATCGTTTTCCCATCCAGGCGAGTCTTCTCCGCTGTTGTGGAGGAGAGGTTGCTCCATCGGGAAGATGCAGTGCGTGACTCCATACCGCTGGGGACGTCTCTGATCTCAACGGAGTGGAAGGACTTGCGCACTGAGGCATCTTCGACGTTGGATTGGCTGCTCTGGCTGACCGAGATGTTGTCGTCGGTGGTTCGGTTGTCGTATTCCACAGTCCGGTATGCCATGATGTATCAGAAAATAGAATCCGAAATTTAAAGTATCAAGAGGATGATTAGAACAAGAAGTAGGTAAGAGAAGAGCAATGAAAAAATGGAAATTAACGGAACAGGACTGCAGCGGCGCTCATGAGGGTGTCAGCGAGTATCTTTTCACCAGGAAAGCGTCTTCCTTTTATCCTCTTCGCCCAGCCTCAGCGTAAGCGCATTTCTGCGCCGCATATGTGCATCAACCACGGTGTGGAGTACAGAGGCACTGCCTTGCGTCCCGTGTATGTCTGACCAGATGCCCAGCTATTCGTCCTCCTGCACTACCGCAACCGGCAGGTGAGCCGTGCGAGCAGCATCGCCAAGTCGTAGCAGTACAACGTCCGCATCCTACGGAACCCATTCACTGGATGACTTCGATAAGAGACGGGCCACCGGCGTCTCGCAAGATCAGACGAGGCTGAACTCGGTGGTGTGCGCAGGCTGCAAAGCAGGCAGTCCGCCAAGGCGGCCTTTCTAGATTCTTATCGAAAGTCTAAGGTTAGTTACTTTTGCATGCGGTCAGCAAGGTAGCAGGAGGTTCTGGGAAACAGACTTGTCGATCGGACGACGTGATTCGTTATCAAGAGCAGTCATGCGGCGTGGTTCGCTTCCACTTACGACGTACAGATGGCTGCATAGAAACGGCCCCCATCGAAGCTTAAGCGGTTGGAGACCCGGTCCGAGTTGCGTCGTCTGTCTTCGCCGCTCCTCTTATCGATGCTATTTTTGGTTTTGACTGCTTGAGCCTCCTGGTGAAGATCAAGTGCTAAGCACACCACAAGCTTCTCTAATTTTGTCGCCCGCGCCGCATCGAGTTCTAGAAGAATCAGCACTCATGATGCCCCACACCAGCCGTCTTCACGCGATGCTGCTAAGCGCTGTTCGCGTAATTGACCGATATGTTTCAACCGCCGGTGTAGGCGCGCAGTCCTGCGTAAGACAAGAAGACAGCAGAGCGGAAAAGTACACTTTTCCAGACAAGCAGCAGTGAGCAGTAAGTGATCCATTACTTGGCATCTGATGGGGACCCGCAGCATCTTGTTGTGAACGCAGTCTGCGCGATAAGACGGAAAAAACAACTACAGCTTGGAGTCTGACCAAATTGTCCCCATCAGGCCATGCCGAATTGTGGCGCCTGCAGCAGTGGCTGCCACATCAAGTACCGAGCAGAGTTGTGGTACTGGGGGCCACATATAGCGCTTTCGCAACTCAGCCACTCGCTGGCGATCATCAGCACGCGCGGGGCGGAGAAGGCGTTTCGTGCAGAATTTTGTCGAGGCGGCACGAAGAAAGGCCGCTGCAGGCTCTGGGAGTCCTTCAGCTCTTCTCGGCCAAGCCGCACTTCGCGCCAACACACCCGATAAGATCGACGATTAGGCCAATAAGATGTAACGTTATATAGAAATCAGCGTTCCGCACTAAGCAATCCTTCGGCACCCGGATTTGGTAAGTGCTTGTTACTCTCTCCGGCCTTGTCTGCAGCTAAGCCCTGGAACTTCACGCAGAAGCAACTTTGGAGGCCAGTCAAGCCTACGACGCCAAGAGTACTTCAAACATGTGAAACTGTAACGTTTTGTGGTTGCGAGCTTGCTACCCGGAAAACACCCTATTTGACGTAAGAGCTGAAAGAAAGTACTCCTTGTACAATTAACACCCTCATTCGAAAGAGAAACAGGTTACACATATCAACTGTTGTATACACAGCCCAGTGACTGTGTGCGCAGCATACCAGTAATTTTTCCACTGTCGAATCACCTGACGATTCAGTGAGCAGGGATCGTACGAATCTACAAGATTGCAAGGAAACCGCCTGACGCGAATCTTGGAGTTTCAATGTCTTGCGGTTTCACTTTTGCCGGATTTAAACAGAAATATCCACCTCCCCCATGGGGCATCAATGCATACCCGTCACTCCGGTCGACTCTAATGCAGCGGTGGTGTTTTATAGTTTCGAGGATGTCGCGATCTTCAAGGCCAGTGTGCTAGGCCGTATACCGAAGGTCACCATGCGCGGACCCAGCTCGTCGCCGCGCTAACAGTTTGAAACGCATCACAGGAGCCCTCGTCGAGGAAGGTGCAAGGGTCTGGGGTCTGCAAAAGTTTACTTTCGAAGGAAAATGTCAAATTCTGCCCTCTTGGACATTCCAATTTCGACCACGCTCGGAATGAAACCCCGCAGTTGACTCCGTGCAGAGATGCACATCGCCTGGCCCGTTTGTCCCTGAACCAGTCGGGCCTGATCCTCCCGGGCCACGCTTGGAACATAGCCTGACCATATTCTGGCCGGGGCTGACCGTAGTCTAGTCTGGCTTAGAGCTTTTTCTATTCTTGCAGGGAGCTTGAGGGATTTCTGCTAAAGTTCGTCACCGTAGGATCTATAAATTCCCTTCTGGTCCCTTCAGATACCGCCATTTCGTATATCTAATTGGCTCCGACGCTTGAAATCAGGGTTTAAGCCAAGGACCATCCCAGGCTAGTCTTCTTGGTCATACCACTTGGCCCAGATCAGGAAGCTCGGCTTAAACCAGTCAGGCTATGGTTAGAGTCCCCGCGAGTCCTCAAGTGCTTGCTGCCAACTGGCCATAAAACGTGAAGACGGTTTGAAATGCCATGACCTTGGATATTTCTTGTCCTCGTCATCCCCTTACTTGTCTTGTCGCACCTCTCTTGGGTTCTCTTGGAATCGCATGACTATTGAACTCCGAGACCCGCATCGCCAAGTCCGAACTCCGTTCTGAGTATCGTACTACATGAAAAGGTAACATTCCAACTCGCCCCTCATCTAGATCTATTCTTGGACAAGTCTCACTGACACATTAAACAGCCTATCTATCAAAAATTCACTACAGCCATGGATCACAAGCCATTCAAGCAGAACGCATGCTCCGGCCACAATGACTGCTGCGATAAAGGAGCTGGATCGAATACCATACCTCAGCATGCCAGCACTTGCAACTCCGGCACGGAGGGCAACTGTTGTGAGCCAGGGGCACAGGAGCAGTGTGACGGTAAAATGAGGCTCTCGTTCGCATTAGTGGTAGCAGAACACTGATATTCTTCTAGAGGATTGCCTGAGAGCTATTGCCGCAATCGAGTGTGAAGAAAGTTGCAGCTCAGAAGACGACCTAAAAGGTATGCCAATTTCCCATCGAGCATATACTGCTCCATTTACTGCAATCAACTGAATAGGCAACGTAGATTGCTGCACTGAAAACACTTCTGTCTCGCACTATAAGCATCATGACCACCATGAAAGGGGTGAAGCCTGTGGCAATCATCTTCGTGCAGCCTTTGAGAAATACGCCTCCCTCCTCGAGGATGCCCACTGCCTTTGTCGAAGCGTCCTTGGAAACCGGTCGTTCAAGTGTTGCGCCTCGAAAGCCCACCAAATCCATGGAGATGCTCATATCGCAAGCGGACTCAGTCGCGGCCCACCAAAATGCAGACAAGGCCGCAAAGGAAGTGTTGACAAATGCTGCATCGAAGTAGCTGAGGTCCATGGATCTCATATCGACGGGTGCGGTGAAGAGATCTCTCGTCACTCTAATCCACCGGAAGGGAGTCATTGCGGTGGAGACTCTTGTTGCGGCAAAGCGGACTATCCCTCCACGGCCACGCATGTCAAAGATATCACGGCCGACATCGAGAAAGGAACAACTCGTGAGCATGTTTCCATCACTGCTGAAGGCATGACCTGCTCCGGCTGCGGCAACAAGCTTCAGCGAAGCCTCGAGTCTCTCCCTGGCGTGAACAACGTCTCCGTCAACTTCATTATGAAGCGTGCGGACTTCGAGATCGACCCGTCCCTCACCAACGCAGCCAACACCATCGCCAAAGCCCAACAAATGACCGGCTTCTCCCTCACCAAAATCTCCACCACAGACTACCACCTCGAGTTCCTCACCACCGCCGACTCCGCCCGCATCCTCGCCGCCAAAACCCTCCCCGGCGTCACCAGCATCACCCCGCTCAAGTCCTCCGTCCTCATCGCCTACAACCCCACCCACACCGGCGCCCGCACGCTCGCCACCTCCATCAGCAACCTAACCACCGGCCTCGCCCCACCCCCCACCACCACCGACCCCGCCACCTCCACCCACCGCGCCACCTTCCGCGCCCTCACCCTCAAAACCCTCGCCGCCGCCACCCTCACCATCCCCATCGCCACCCTCGCCTGGTCCCCCCACCTCGCCCCCCCGCGCACCCGCAACCCCGTCTCCCTCGCGCTAGCGACATGCGTGCAGGCAATCGCAGCGCACGAGTTCTACGCGCCAGCGCTGCGCAGCCTGGCGCGGCGCCGCGCGCTCGAGATGGACGCGCTGGTGGCCGTGAGCGTCAGCGCGGCGTACGCGTACTCGGTCGTCGCGTTCGCGTGCGGCGCCGCCGGCCGCGCGCTCGCGACGGAGCCGTTCTTCGAGACGGGCGCGCTGCTGGTGGCGCTGGTGCTGCTGGGGCGGCTGGTCGGGGCGTGGGCGCGGGTGCGCGCCGTCGCGGCGGTGTCGGTGAGGGGCGGGCAGGCGAGGGTGGCGGTTGTCGTGGAGAATGGGGTGGAGCGGGAGGTGGATGTGAGGTTGTTGCAGTATGGGGATGTGTTTAGGGTGGCGCCGCATACGAAGGTGCCGACGGATGGGGCGGTGGTGGGCGGGGTGAGCGAGGTGGATGAGAATATGGTGACGGGCGAAACGCTGCCGGTGGCGAAGGGTCCTGGGAGTGCGGTGGTTGCCGGGACGGTGAATGGGGAGGGGGCGTTGACGGTGCGGTTGGGGAGGCTGCCGGGTAGCAATACGGTGACGGATATTGCGGAGTTGGTGGAGGATGCGCTCAAGACGAAGCCAAGGGTTCAGGAGATCGCGGATAGGGTGGCGGGGTGGTTCGTTTGGGTGGTGGTGGGCGTGGCGGCGGTGGTGTTGTGCGTGTGGGTGGCGGTTGCGCTGCGGGTCAGGAACGAGTCCGGTGCGAAGGTAGCGGATACGGCGCTTAGCTACTGCATTGCTGTGCTGGCCGTGTCCTGCCCTTGTGCGCTTGGGCTGGCCGTCCCCATGGTGTTGGTTATCGCGGGTGGAGTTGCCGCGCGCGGAGGAGTTGTCATCAAATCCGCCCAGTCGGTCGAGAGGGCCCGAAAAATCACTGACGTCGTCTTCGACAAGACTGGCACCCTGACCATGCAGGAGCTCAACGTCGTCACAGAAGAGGGGCTGGCCAGAGACCACTTCGAGTCCGCCTCTCTCGCCAAAGCTCTCGTGTCGGGCAACAACCACCCCGTCTCCGCCGCCGTGGCCAAGCACCTGGAGACCCAGGACCTCGACCCACCCGACCTCGAGAACAGCCGAGTCATCCCCGGCTCCGGCATCACGGCTGTCTGGAACGGCTTCGAAATCCGCGCCGGCAACGCGCGGTGGACGCGCTCGGAGGACCATCCAACCGTGCGTCGTCTCACCAGCGAAGGCATGACGGTCCTCTGCGTTACGAAGGCCGGCGAGCTCGCCGTCGTCTACGGTCTGAAAAGCGTACTCCGCCCTGAGGCCGTCGCCGTTGTTGATAAGCTCCGCGGCAAGAACATCGCCGTCCACCTCGTCAGCGGCGACGAGCGCAAGGCGGTCGAGGCCGTCCGTGCCGCCGTTGGCATTCCGCCCGGGAACACCGTCTCACGTCAGACACCTGCCGAGAAGCGCGTCTATGTCCGCCAGCTGATGGACGACGGGAAGGTCACGCTGTTCTGTGGCGACGGTACCAATGACGCTGTCGCTATTGCGCAGGCTGATGTAGGCGTGCAGATGGGATCGTCGTCCGATGTCAGTCGGGCCACTGCGGACGTGATCTTGCTGTCTGGTCTGGAGGGTATCATGTTTTTGCTGGATATCTCGGCTGCCTCGTTCCACCGTATTGTTTTCAATTTCGTTTGGTCTGCTGTGTACAATGTTTTTGCTATCTTGCTGGCTGCTGGCGCGTTTGTGAAGGTCAGGATCCCGCCGGCCTATGCGGGCCTGGGCGAGCTGGTGAGTGTGCTGCCTGTTATCTTTGCTGCTTTTACGATGTCTGGGATGAAGCGACGGGAGTGAAGTCATAGTATCGAGTTTGCGAGTCTATAGAAAAATGCTTGGAGCAGCCGGTGTCAACAGAGTAGAGCTTGTTGCGTTTGGCGAGGTTCGGTACACACGCTCTTCTCAGGATACTAAGCGGCACTACCACTTAGCAATATGTAGCAAAGCGAATGATGAGATGATTGAGTTGAGTTGAGTTGAGTTGAATTCATTTACCCTGACCCGTCGCCCTAAGCGATATGCAGGCTACAGACTATTCAAAGTGTTTCTCTAGTAATACATTGGTGTGTGACAAATTGGGAGGATGGAAGGATGGGTAGGGAGGGCGGATAGTAGGTAGAAGGGATTGTTTGTAGGGAGTTCTCTACTCCGTGGCTTCGTCTCTATTTATGAACCGGTTTGTTTCTTTTGCAAAGCTTAGCACGGCCTGTAGCTGTTTACCAGATATCTTCCACTTCTTTTCTTTTCCTTGTCTGGGATCAGTCTTGTTTGGAGGTTTCCCACCCAGCAAGGCTGACAAGCTGTTCTTCTCAAGTCCACTGTCTTCGTACATCTTTTGTCGGCCTTGTTGTAGCAACGGGCATTCGAGTAGGACATGAGAGACTGATTCGACTTCTCCACATTCGCATTTATCGCTGTCTATCCGGCCCATCCGCTTACGGTGTTGGTTGAGCCAGCAGTGGCCGGTGCGTAGTTGGGCAAGAAGGCCGGCTTGGTTCCGTGGGAGTTTGTCATATAGGTGGCGGACGTGGGATCCTGGGGGTGCTGTGTCGATGTTGCGGAGGTGTTGGCCTTTCTCTGAGTTCTCCCACTGTGCTGCCCATTGTCTATGTGCCCTTTCCTTGGCTGCCTGGACTTGGAGATGTGCTAGCGGTTGGTGGTCGTGTTCCCTGAGGCGTGTGGTTGCAGCTTTAGCTAGCTTGTCTGCTTCTTCGTTTCCTCGAATTCCGGTGTGGCTTGGTATCCATTGGAGGGAGAAGGTGATCTGAAGGCTTTCTTTTAGAGACTGGGCTGTTGTCAGGATAGATCTAACCAGGCTTTGTCCTGTCTTTCGCTTATAAGGGCTAGCCAATGCTTGGAGCGCTGCTCTGGAGTCACTGTAGATTGTGTAGATGCTGGGTCCTTGGCTGTTCTTCTCAAGTTGTTGTTCGGCTGCCAGTTCCATGCCGATATTGATAGCAATGAGTTCTGCAGCTGTGACACTGTAAAATCTACTGGAGCCTATTCCTTTCTGGGTCTTCATATGGACTCTCTGGACCTGATTGAGGATTACTGCTGCTGTTCCTAGTTGACCCTTTACTTTTGATGCGTCCGTGAATACTTTTATAGTAGGGTCCTCCTGTAGCTCTTGATTGAGGACTGCTGTGTCGTTCGCATGGGGAGGCTCTAGTTGAATTCTTTCTACCGCGAGCGGTTGCCATGGTGGTAGTGGGCAGGTATCGATTGTCTCTATCTCCCCAGGTTGGTTTGAGTCTTGTATCTTGAGAACTGCATTTAGAGGGCTTAGGAAGCTTGCTGCTTGGCTGAGCGTTGTAGCTGTCTTATTGACTAGCCCTCTACACGGGTGTGAGGCTGGGAGTGTTCGAAGGTTCGTAATTACCCTTGCTGCTCTGGTCTGGAGACGCAGCTTTGTAGGAAGGAGGAAGTTCTCATAGTCTAGCGTTTCTGTTGCTACTGTCCGGAAAGCTGAAATGGCCTTGGTTGTTGCAATCCGTTGGATCCTTGAGAGTACTGCTACTTGCCATTTACACCTCGTAGGAGAGTGCCAGACCAGCGAGGCATAGTCCATCTGGGGGATCACACAGGCTTGGTAGAGTTGGCGCATTTGTTTTGGTCTGAGGTGTCTTAGCCTACCTATGGCTAGGCAGGTCTTAGTGGCTCGCTTGACTGCTCTCTGGACGTGGGCCTTCCACCGGAGTTGTTGGTCAAAGATCACTCCTAAGAGCTTTACCTCGCTCTTAGGCTTCACTTCGTAGTCGCCCATTGTTAATGTTGCCGGGCTTGCCTGATTCGCGTTTCTCGTGAAGTGGATGAGCTCTGTTTTATCAGCCTCAAAGCACGACCCTGTCTGCTCCGCCCATCGCTGCATCCTTGGTATATCTTCTCTTTGCAGTGCAGTGAGGTTCTTACGGGCCGATAGGCTTGTCCTCCATCTGAAATAGTCGTCGATGTAGGCAGATGCTCCTCCAGTGAAATCGACTGGCTGGTCTATAAGGTCGGCGTTGTAGAAAGCGAATAAGATAGGGGAGAGAGGTGAGCCTTGTGGGAGTCCTGGATGCTCTAGAGTCGCGGCCGGTTTGGTGTAGCCGTCGAAAGACACTGAAGCAGTCCTATTATCCATAAAGCTCTGGACCCATCTTCTTATCTCGGCTGGGATTCTCCGTTTTCTTAGGACATTGTCTAAAACATTCTTGTTGACTGCGTTGAAAGCGCCCTTTAGATCAAAAGCCATTAGTGTGACCACCTTATGCTCTTTCCAGGCGTTCCAGATTGCATCGACTAAGATAAGAAGCGCTTGCTCCGTAGATCTACCAGGTCTAGCTCCAAACTGGGTGTCTGGGAGGAGGTTGTGCTTCTCAGCGTAGTAGGATATCCTCTTTGCGATTACAGCTTCTAGTAGTTTTCCAAGCGTGTTTAGTAGCGAGATTGGGCGGTATGCTTTGGGGATTGTATAGTCCGGCTTGCCTGGCTTGCGGAGGACAACGATTGCCGCAGTTCGCCAGGCTTTTGGGTGATGGCCGAGGTTGATAGATGCGCTGAAAATTTGGCGTGTGTAGTGAGCTACGTGTGGCCATAGCTTCTGCCAAACTAGCATCGGTAGCCCGTCTTCTCCTGGAGCTGAGCTGGCTTTAGTAGCGACTAGACTTTGGTAGATCTCTGTCTCTGTAACTGGTGACCAGTCTAGTGGGACCGCTGTTGCTACTTCGGTAGGGAGCTGTGGCTTCGCTGGCTCTGGGAAGAAGGTATCTAGTAGGAGCTGTGCTTTTTCTTCGTTGCGTGTTATGTCCTTAGTACCGTTGGAGAGAGTGGGAATGCTGCTGTAGTTGTCACTCGGGCTGGCGTATTTGGCTGCCTTCCAGATCAAGTTTCCGTTGCCAGCCTGGTCTAGGAATTCCTTCCAGTGGCTGCTCTTAGCGTGGGCAATGGCCTTAACCCATTCTCGCCGAGCTTTCTGCATTTTCGTGTATTGATCCAGCGTATCAGGGTCATCTCTTCCGTGAGATGCGCGAAGGGTCTGCCAGAGCCGGCGATGCTTGTTAGTCTTTATCTGGTGTTCCTTTAAATCTGGGCTGAACCATTGTTTTGAGTACGAGCAGGGCTTAGCAGTAGGAGTTAAGTCGTTCGTCGTGGCTGCTGTGGTACTAATAAGAAGCTCAACGGCTTCGTCTAGCTGTTGCTTGGTATTAATATTTAGTGTCGGACCGAGTGCCTCTTGGATAGCTTGGCCAGCTTTCCTCCAGTCTGTTTGCTCGTACAGCTTCCGTGGGGGCCGTTCATTTGTTAATTCTACCTTCATGTTCCACTTCGAGACGGTGGCGCGGTGGTCTGATCCGTAGTTCTCATCTAGAAGGCTGCACTTAATGAGTTGCTTGGGGATGTTACTGAGGGTTAGGTCTAGCGTTGTCTTGCTATCTGCCTTGTTGCTCGCGTAGCACGTAGGTGTTCCACGGCAGAGGTGGCTCTGGAGCTCGTGTTCTTCCATAAAGGAAAGCAGGGAGGCGGCTGTTCCCACTAGGTATGGTTTGATGCTGTCTCCGCCCCAGAGTGGGTCTTGTCTATTGAAGTCCCCTCCTAGGATGAGGCGTGGGGGAGTGTCCTTTGTCTGTCTTCTGATCGTCTGGCGGATTGTACTGAGTGCCAGTTGCATCTCCTGTTCTGCCGCCTGCTGGGTTCCTCCTATTGGTGGTATGTATACCGAGAAGACGAGGATCTGTTCTGCTGGTGTTTGAATTCGAATTGCCGTGAGGTCTCGGCTATCGCATTGAATTTGTTGTTGCGCTGAGGTAGAAAGCCTCTTATTAACGTAGATAGCGCTGCGTTTCTTTCCTTCGCCAGAGTAGGTAGGGGTATAAAGATGCCAGGAGCGGTGTTGGATGAATGACTTGAAGAATGATACTGGCGGTTCTTGGATGAGAAGAATATCGAGCTTTTCAGTGTCTTGGTCGTTGATGAGGGCTTCCATACACTCGCGTGACTTCCAAATATTTAGCTGTAGGATCCGGAGTGGCTCTAACATTCGGTTCTGCGTGCGTATGGAAGACGTTTACTACATTGGGGTGCTCTTGTTAGGTGGTTCTGTCCGCAATCGGCGCACCGTGGGGTTGTTCCAGGAAGACAATCCCGGGTGTCGTGTTCCTCGCAGCAGTTTCCACATCTTTGCTTCTCTCTGCAGTTCCAGGCAAGGTGTCCAGGGGCTTGACAGCGGAAGCATCTCTTCCTCTCCATGCTATAGTATTCAACGCGGCTAGTAAACTGTTGTCCAAACCTGAGGCCGTTATAAATGGCGTGCTGGGCTGCTTGTTCCGAGTGAAACCAGATCCCGAGGGAGGCGTGGCGTCCGAGAGGGGCGTCTTTCTTCTTCATCCATGCGATATCTTCAATCTGGTAGCCGAGCTGCGTGAGATTGTTCTCCTGGCTGATCTTCTCGATGCTGTGTTCTTTCTCGCCTATCTGAATCTCTTCAGTTGGTGTAAGGTGGGCGACTATTCCATAGCGGGGGTGGGTAATCTTAGTCTGCTCTCCTAGCTTCTCCACCCACTCGGTGTTCTTCTCAGCAGTCTCTTTTCCTTTGTCTGTTCTGAACCGAATAAGATATCCTGTCTTTGTAGAGCCTACCCCTAGGATCTCCACGTCCTTGGTGTTGTCGCATTCTTTAAGGGCATCTGAAATCTGCTTGGCTACTTCGTCCTGCGGCATGTCTCGTTTTAATTGGTTGTCCGACGTGTCTTGGTCCGTTTGGAGCTGCGTAGTGGTGATCTTCATCACCCGGAGACTGTTTCCAGATTGCTTGTGGTACGACTGAGGAGGTGGGGCAGTAGGTGGGAGTGCCGCTACTCTAGCCCAGTTCCGCTGTTGAGGCTGTTGCTGGCGTGTGGTCTTGAGTTCATGGCTAATCTTGTCTACTTTCTCTGTGAGGTCTATAACCTGCTTCTGTAGAGCCTTGTTCTGGGTGATGAGAGTCTCGCGTTCTTTCTTAGCATCTTCTTGCCCTTGCTGTAGGAGTTGAAGAAGTTCTTTTTGCTGAGAGAGCTCCTTCTTCATGTATTCCACCAGAGGGGGGATATCTGGCATGTTAATGAGGGCCATCTTGGCTCGCTCTGCATTTAGGTTGGACTTGGCTTGGGCCTCGGTAGCCTGTGTTTCGGTGTTCTGGGTCTTGGTAGCTTGGGTTTTAGTAGTCTGGGTTTCTTTGGTAGTCTTTCTCGCTTGTGGTGTGGCTTTGCTTTTCCCAGCTGTTCTGCTATCTGTTGGCATAACACGGGAAGTACTGCGTGTAGTCCTTCCTGGCAGTGTTTCTTCTCGGTTAATCCTTAGGGTTCGGACAGCTGTAGGGGCCTGGGGCGAGGCTGGGTTGGTGGGGCTCTGCGCCCGGGGTGTATGGGGCTCTGTGCTCCCCATGCTACCTTATCGGCGCACGGGCCGGGAAGGTGAAAATCTTTGTGGAGAGAAGAGGCGATGTGGTTGAATTGAGACTGGCTCTTACGGGCCCACCAGGGCAGTGCACGCCCTGGGCCTGGGCTGAGTTACTCTCCTGAATGTGCGCTTTCTTTTGCTTTCGGTTTTCTGGTGGCGGCAGTTCGGGATTGAGGTCGGTCCGATAACGGAAGTCGTGGAAAGGTTGGGGTTTAACTTGCGGGTTTGGATGAGATGATTGATTGATCTGGAGAAGTGTCACCATTGAATTGTGGCAATTTTCTCCAAGCTCAGTGTATGGCTGATTACTTCTTGCCACTCATGAGTGATTTCCGTCTTCCTGAATGTTGTGAGAGTAGTTGGACTACTTTGTTACAGTCTTTCTTCCGAGCAATATCAATCGCTGTTAAGCCGTTCTCGTTGCGAATATTCAAGTTGACTGATGCGCCCAGAAGTGACCGACACACTTCTAAATCTACCCTTTCTCTCTCACACAATACATGCAACGGTGTATCACCGTTACCATCCTGTGCGGTAGGATCTGCTCCATGCTTGAGCAAATCATCTAACATGCCTTTGTCACCCTGCCAAACTGCAATATGAAGAGGTGCTTGCCCATATATATCTCTCTTGTTGATACAATGACCCCATGGGGTTTCAGCTGCGCGTTTCAGAATCTTGTGTAGCGAATGTGTTTCAGAATGAGCGGCAATGTGATGAAGTACTGTTCGCTCTTTTTCATCTCTGGTGCTGTAGAACAAATGAGGCGCATGCTCCATAAGTAAACAGAGAACTTCGCCATGGCCTTGATTTGCGGCTGCAAAAACGGACTCGTTGAAGCATTCCAAAATGCGAACGGATGAATCATCACTCGTCTCCGTCAGGAGTACTCTCACCCAGGAGGCAAGGTTCTTGCTTGATGCAAAGCACAACAACGACGTGCTTCTTGGAATTCCCTCTTTAAGGCAAACCCAGCGGCTCCAAGTAATAGACTCATCTAGTCTTTGTATGAGGCTACTAGGGTCAGCTTCATACTCCTCAGCCCGTACAGCATGGAAAACGAGCTTTTCCAAGCAGTAATGGAGAAGCAGTGGGATATGAATTTGGACTGGCGCATCGCTTTTGATCGAACTGTTGGTCTTGCGCGGGGCTTCCTTGGCGTAGGTAAAATGGGTTGGTGATTCTCCAAGACGGCGAGGTGGGAGTATTTCAGATTCATACTCCATTCCAGGGTCGACTGAGCTGTGCCAGGGATCTTTTGAAACAGAGACATTGCAGAATGACTCCGTGAGACTACTTGGGTAGCTGAAATTGCTGAAATCGCTGATCGATGACTCACGAATACCGCGCAGAAACCCATCCATGATAGACTCTGCAAATGTTCCTGTTCCAAAGCCTGCTGGAATATCGCCCCTCTGCTCTTCTAGCCGCTCATGGCCACCATTATTGGCGTATGATGATGCTGAGGAACCGAAACTGGCATCGCTTAACCTCCTTCGGAGAACTTCACGTCGTCTTCTCTTCCCATGGCCTTCGCTATCTCGAAATGATAACTTGTCCCAAACGTCACTTGAATATTCAGACGTAGCTTTCATTCGTGCTTCGACAAGGGCATCAACCTCAGTGACGTTGATGTAATCGAAGCATGCGCCCAGAATTGTGAGATGGCCTTCACCTAAATGAGCTTCGGGGTTTCGTCCTGCGTGACTCTGGGAATTTTGGTGAATGCTTGAGAAGCCTTTCCCGGTGTGGAAAAATACGCGAACTGACTCATGTATGAATTTGACAATCTTGACACCCTCTTGTTCCAGGTCCATGGAGCCTGCTCCAGCACAAATAGATGCAGATTCTGGTAAATCCACCGGTTTTCCCGCTGTAGTTGGTACTGAATGTGTCTTGAGCTCAACAAGGCCCTTCGAAAGGTACCGAATCGTTTTTTCAAACTGTTCGTCGTTCTCGATATAGTGTTCGGACGTTTTCCATTCAACCAGTGATTTGGGCGATGGGGTAGTTATCATGGCAAAAACGTCGTACCACTCGGGAATCGTCAACGGCCTTGCTGAAAGCAGAATCCATTGAAAAAACTTGGATGCGATCTGAACATCCTGAGGGGGCAAATTTCCCAAGAGTTGAGCGAACAGTGGCTCCAATCGCCGTGGAATCGATTCAAGACAGGTTTCCAAGTATTCCATACCCTTTCCTCGATTGTGGTGGTCTAGAATCTCATTTACCACGAGATTTACCCAGAGGAAGATACCCTCGGATCTTCGGATAATGGATTCCTGTAAGCCAAACCATCTGTTCTGGTCGCTCTCTTTGACCTGGTTGCCGTAGTCCATGAAGCGCTGCCGTACGAAGTGTGCGATATCGAAGTCGTTGAGCTCGTCGACGACTAGATTAATGCAATTTCCGACCGTGATCTGGGAGTAAATTCTGCTGGAGAAGCAAATTTTGAGATTTGCGCCGGCGTGACTAGCGCCTTTGGTCAACTCAATAAGGTAAAGGGCTATTTCCCGTGGGCCGTTACCCGTACATTCATCAAGGCTGTCGATAAAAATGGTTGTCTGGCCCTTGAATGGTGACTCGAACAAAGATGAAAGGACTGATCTGAGATCCGCTTCGTGCCATGGTTCGTGTCTCCCTTTATCTAGTTCATCGGCAAATCCGGCAGCCTGCACAGGGAAATATGGCAATAGTTGGAATATGAGGGATCGGAAGAGGCCAATAGGGCTCTTTTGAAGCTCGTTTCCACTCGCATCGAAGAAAAAGCTTGCCACACGGTTAAGCGTCCCGGAACTCGCTTTTTCGACATCCTTCACAGCATTTTTCATCAGTGTTGATTTGCCAGAACCTGGTTTTCCTTTAATCCAAAGGATACCACTATTTCCGTTGACATTTTGGCCATTGCACCATCTGCGGTATTTTCGATGTTGAAAGAGCCACTCGCAAGTGCCTCTCATGGGCGCATGGATTGTTTGCTCTCGAGTGAACATTCCACTGAAGTGCAGAACTCTTAGTCGGTCTTATTTGTGAAGATCAGCAAATTTGAAAATAATTAGAGGGAGATATATTGCAAAACTTTTGGTGTCCACACTAATTTTTTGAGAGCTTTGTGGTTCGGGTATGTCAGTAGTTTGTTTCTCTAAGAATTCTCAGCATCTCCTCTTTCAAAATTGGAGCATACTCTAGACGTACGATGATCCTCTATCTCTCTAAGGACATCTTTGTATATTTGCACCATAGCTCCCCGAACAATGCGATAGTTGGCGTCCTTCGAGCCCCCAAAAAATTTGCACATCTCGATGTGATCGGCATTGAGTATTTGTGTTCGTTCCTTCGGATTTCCGATAGAGGCAGAATCCTGTGGTACAGCCTGAAAACGAGAAGGAAAAAACTTATTCAGCATTTTGTTCAAAAAAAAACAAGTTACTTTCGACCATCAAACAAGATCCACTTACCAGTTCATTCAATCTACCGAGGCTGATACCTATAAGGGGTTTCGACTCTTGGAAGGTTTTGACGATAAATCCATGTGAATCCCAAATCCCCACAAAAGCTTCGTGACAGCTTCTCAGTTCGTCGTTCTTCAGTCCAAGGGAGTCTAGAATTGCCGGGTTGTTGTCGATCAAGAGGGCGCTGGCTATCTTGCGTGCCATCTCTCCAAGGCCAGACCATTCAGCGCTACCTCGATGCGGAGTTCCAAGAAAGACAACAGCTGTTGTGGATTTGACAAGCTCTACAAGGCCAGACTGCATGACCCGTATGGCATAAGAGAGAGCCTAAAATATGCCTGAAGTGTAAGTAGGTCTCCGATTCTTTGCGTGGGGATATTTTCTTTTTTCTTTGATGTGAAGGATTTGCCTTACCTCTTTGACAATGATGCCCCCAAGAGAATGGGCTACAAATACTAACGGCCGGGTAAAATCTACGTCACCTCTTTCTGATTCCAGGCCGATGATCAGATTCCTCCCATGGGAGAATATGGTGCCCTGGTCCGTCCGCATGCCTGGACCTTTCACTGGATGGCTATCGTAGCCCCAAGTCAAGATTCTGGCCCTCGGTAGTTGTTTAGGTAGCAAATGGCCTGGCCAGAAAACAGTCTCAGCCCCATACACTGTTCCCCCGTCTGGTCCTATCGCATCATTTGCAGCTGTGCTGGCCTCGCCGAGACCATCGGTCTGTGATCGAACAGTTGTCCTAGAACGTAGTCCAACCTTGTGTAAAACTCTTCTCAGATATGACCTTCGTTTTTGAGACCGAGAGAAATCGTGTGGACGCGGATCGTTCGAGCAATCTTTTCTCGCGCTTGGGTCTAGGTTCCAAGCCCAAGTTCTGTAAGGATGGCCCCCCAAGCCGTGAACGAAGACAACACTAATCAAATTAGTCAACAAAGATTCAAAAATTGTATCATCAAGGGTCGACATTACTCTACAACTGGGTCGCAGTCTTCAGGCGTATATACAACTGAGAAGCCTATGTCGTTAACATCGTCTCCGCTCATCTTCAGCCTTGGAGATCGTCGTCGGTCGGAGGTAGCCTAAACGGGTTTCTTCATGAGTATGAAAAAAGATAAAATCAAAAGAAAATCCTTCAGTGAATGATCAGAATGGATGTTGACTGAGGAGAGCGCGAGCAAGCTCGCTCGAGAGAATGCGAAGGAGAGCAAGGCTGAATACCGGTGAGAATTTCAGGCTGAATCCTCGCCCAACTCTGCATGAAGAGTGGGGTTAGCTGATGAACCAGCCAGGCTGAGGTGATTTTCTGCAGCGTGATAAATTAAGCCTGATGCATCTTGGCATCTTGGCGTTGCTGTTACACCAAAAATCAAGTTCTCGTGGTTAGCCAGCTACAACCTTACCGCTGATTGATCTACATACTGGAGGATCCTGTTGCCTTGTCATAGCACAGCCTCGGGAACTGTGCAAATCGTGTATACCAGTCAGTCAAGTCGGAGGCGGTATCACAGTTGATTGCAAATGAAATGGACTTGTATTTCGCTTGTAGACAGTCAAGACATTCGTCCGGGTATAGAAACACTTCAATTTCATTATTGAATCTATCTGGAGAAATATTTAAAGGAGTTATAAAAACAGCCTTTTTACTGAATAATCGACGCGTGCTACCGGCTGGAGCACCTTTGTCTATACTATGATTTCTTTCGCGGCCTGCTGTATCATCAGAAACGGTGGTTTAACATAATTCTGGGCCCAATGTACGAAACCTTTAGGGAGAATCAAATAAACGAAAGGAAACCCGCAGGTCTAAAATGACAACCGAAAGACGGAGCACTAATTTAGACGGAACAAGTGGAGCGGCTGACTGGGGGCCAAGATAACAAGAATGTCCCTGCCCGCCAACGACACATCAGCCTCATTACCCCATCAGCCTTGCGGCTGAGTTCACATCTCTCCTCTCTCCCACAACCTGCTGTGATCTTTCGTGTACTCATTGCTTTGCCAACCAGAGCAACACACCACAAGTATACAGTGCAACTTCCGGACACTCGGGGTTGATTTTGAATGCGCTTGCACTCCTACGCCAGTTACATAAGGCAGTGGAGACCCCTGTTGCTTATGGATACCCTTCGTGGAATCGCTGATAAACTACTGTCAAGAAGCAGATCAAGTGAGGAACGGAAAGGTATGTCCGCGTGGCCCCTGCCATCTTTGTTGCCATCTACTGGTTGTCTCCACCCAGACATGTACTCAAGCATTAATAAGCAAGCAGGCCAAGAACAGCAAACTGGCAAAGTCTTCAGACTCAGAGGCCATGGGCTGCGCAACGACATCATTGAGACATTGCGAAACTCGTTTGGCTGGAGCAGCCGTGTAGATATCACCATTCGTTCTTACGCTGAGAATCCTTACCGTCCATACAACAATCCTCCTTTCAGATTTGGTCACCCGCCGTGGGCTCGAGCAAATTTCACCGCAATATTGGAATTTTCGCCACTTCCAAAGATGTTTTGGGACGACAAAGGCAAAGGCGAATGGGACTTAGCAGCGCAAAGCGGTCGAAAAAGACCTACCCAGCAAGGCCGCTGGATCCTTGACACGCACTTCATGGGATTCACACCAGTCCACCCAAAAGGCGAGGAATTGAATCCTAAAATGGAGTAAGTCTAGCCGACGTCTGGCAGATTCCAGCGAGATTAACTAGTTCCTCAGCCTCATCGCCATATCAGGCTTGAACGGCCACGCCTTCGGATCTTTCAAGAAAAGAGGAAGCTCGTTCATGTGGCTCCTAGACGCTCTGCCGCGTGACCTGAAGGGGGTCCGCGTACTCATCTACGGCTACGACACGCGGCTGACAGGCAGCAAATCTTTCCAGAACATTAACGACCTGGGTACCAAATTCCGGACAGACCTGAAAGTTATCAGAGGAGAGGTATGACACCAGCACGCGCTTAAACGCATCTCGAAGACGCCACTTCCCTACCAGCTCCTCACCAACACACCGCAGGAAAAACGGCCCCTCGTAATCCTCGGCCACAGCCTCGGAGGCATCGTCGTCAAGCAGGTCCGCAGCGCCCCTCCCCTCCCACCAGCACCCCCCTCTAACCCCCGCACCAGTCCATCATCCAGATGCCCTCCGGCGACCCCTCCGACCAAGCCACCCTCAAGTCCATCCGCGGGCTCCTCCTCTTCGGCGTGCCGAACCGCGGCATGGCGACCGAGAGCCTGATCCCGATGGTCGAGGGGCAGCCGAACAGGCCGCTGGTCGACGCGCTCGACGAGGGCAACGGGACGCTGCGGGCCCAGGCGGGCAGGTTCCCGGCCGCGTTCGCGTTCCGGGATGCCGAGATCGTCTCGTTCTACGAGACGTCGCAGTCGCCGACCGCGCAGCAGGTACGTCGGAAAGCGCCCACAAAAGAGCGAAAAGGCGCGTGGATGTTCTAAATTTTTTCTTCAAACCAGGTTGATGGAGTCTGGCGCATGACGGGAGAGCCGGCGGTGCTGGTTGATCGCGACTCCGCAACGTACGGTCGAGAGTGGGAGCTGGGAGACAGATACGTCTACCCGGTAAACCAGACCCACTCCAACATGGTGAAGTTCAATGGCTTCGATGACGACACATACCGGGTGGTCGTGTATCACTTAAAGAGTTTCAAAGAGAATGCTGACAGGATCGTGGGCGGAAGATTCATGGACGTGGCGTAGGGCACGTTTTACATTCCACTTTGCAAAATAATGAATCCCACATACAAATATCAATACAGTTCTCTATTCAAACCACACCCACACCGCATCTCCACCGTCATACAAGTAAAAAGAGTAGAAATGTATGGTATCAACTATACTCATGAAGCCAAAGCACTCTCAGAACGCCAACGCTATGCAGCACAAACCCCACCCGCAAACCTCCCGCAGACCTCCCTCCCTCTATATGCCGCACAGACAATAATACACTTTTTCAACGAAAACCCCCCATGAGTAGCGAGATCCACCACGCCAATCCTGGCACGGCGTATGTACGATGAGATGAGATGAGATGAGCCGAGCTCCCGTCCTCCCGGCAAGCAATAAATCAGCCCGACGGAGCCGGGCCACCGCTCCCAGGCGACCCGTCGCTCGAGCCGTGGGAGTCCGACGAAGCGTGCTGATGGCTCGCGTGGCCATGGCTATGGCGATGCAAGGCGCTCGCGCTCGCGTTCCGCGACGCCTGCCTCGCCGCGTGCACCTCTGCGTGCACGCCCTGCGCCTGCGCCGCGTGCAGCTCGCGCAGCCTCTTCAGCTTGTCCGCGCGCTTCTCGCTCGCGGCAGCGCCCAGGCCCGCGTTTGCGGCGGCGGCCGCGCCGACCGGCGGCACGCGAGGCGTGACGGGAGAGGCAGGGTTGCCCAGCAGCGCCTGGGGACCGATCTCGCGCCAGGAGCTGCGGCGGGCGCCGTGCTCTCCCCACATGGAGACGCGCTGGACGCGGCGCAGCTTGCCCAGGCCGACAGTCGTGGTCAGAAGCGTGAAGATGGCGCACCAGATGCTGACGCCCCAGAACCCGAGGTCTGACTCCTCAATGAAGTTCTTCAGGTTCATGCCGTACAGGGCGGCCACGAAGGTGCCGGCTGCGAGGCCGACGGTCCAGACGGAGAATTTGAGGTCCAGGAGCATGAGCGAGTTGCGGTTGGCGTCGAGAATGGCTTTAACGCTGTGGATTGAAGTTAGCTGGTGGGTGAGCAGGGCGGATGTGGAGAGTGCTTACATTTCCTCGGTGTTGCGGATGTTCGAGACCAAGTTCTCTGCGGCTTGCACAATTTCGTCTGCGACCTTGTGGTAACTCTCCAGCAGCAACTCGACTTCGGCATGGTCGTTCTCTCCGCGGCCATCGCCCGACGACTTTTCAGAGAGGTACATAGCCGCAAGGTCGTCATCAGCCTCGAGAAGCTCGTCCAAAGCGTCCCGCACAAGACGCGCTTGCTGCTCGAATGAACCCAGTTTCTTGGAGTACACCAGCAGGTACCTCAGCTTGTCCCGGTCGATGTCCTCCTCCAGCTCTCGCAGTACACGTACGACGGGTTCACGGACGCCTTCGAATTCGCTTTCCAGACCAGTGGTCACGCTGAGGAGGACGGCCTCCAGAGCACGGAATTCGTAGGGCAGAGATCCGTTCTGACGCAGATCCTTCTGCCTCAACCGGCCCTCCAGGTCGTACATGAAAAGCGATTGCGCATATGAGTTTGTGGTGCCGTATGCGTCGAAGACCAAAACGCGGTTGTGCTTGATCAGCACGCGAAGGTGGAGCAGGTTGAGCAGGATTGCAGACGGACGGACGAGGATGTGCGGCAGCATGGCAGAATCGATCTTGCGCAAGTCTCGCGGTAGCAGACCGTACTACTAGAGGTTAGCAATGCCAGTTCCTGGCCACCAAATTGTTGTCGCTTCCCGACACACCTTGGCAATCAACTCGCTCTTCCTGAATTCGCTGTTCACGAGCGTGATGTTCCCATTATCGTCAAACTCGGTACAGCGAATGCGCGGCTCATTGATCGGCCGCGTCACTCGCCCCAAGTTTCCACCCTCGTCCTGCGCATAGTTGTCGGCATGGCGCGGTGGTAGATCGTTTGGCTGCAATGGGCCTGCGCCGGACTTGCGCGTTCCTCTCTTCCAGAAGGGCACGCCAAGGAACGAAGCCGGGCGTGTGCTCGAGAACGTCCGACGCGATACGAGAGGGATGAGAGCATGGTTTCGGGGGAGAAAAGGCGTCGGGTCCGGCGAGGACGTAAAAGTGCCGATCGCGGCGATCGACGGACGAGAAATCACAGCGTGGAGGCTGCGTGCAAGGTCCTCATGGGAAACGGCGGCCAATTGCGCCGGACGCGCCGGAGATTTTCTGGGGGGTGCTGCGGATAGGGAGGAACTCTGTCGTGGGCGCGAAAGGGTAGCGCAGCGTGGCGGCGGAAAAGCAGTGCAGCTGGGTTGGCGCAGGGCAGACTGGGCCCTCAGGAAGCGCAGTAGGGAAGGCGAAGGGGCAGTCGCATGGCGAAGAGATATCGGCGGCATATCTCTGTGTAAACTGCGTGTCACCCAGTAGCCATGCGCGTCGAGGTTGGGCGGGCGCGCGGTGGGATCGGAGGTGTGGTGCTCGAGAGAAAATCGCGACAGCGGAAGCTCAACTGCCACTGCGGCCATGACGATTTGCCCTATGTCCGTGCGCCGCCGTCACGTGCGGCATCACCGGGCAGCTGTCTCGCACTTGATGTCGTCACTGGACCAGCAGTCTGGCATTTGTGCAAGTGATCTGAAATACCCCACGCGCCGTAGGTACTGCATCTTGTTCGAATAAGATAAACTCCAAATCTGGCCTATGAAGCCGGGTATTTTTGATCGTAACGCCGTAGAAACCTTCCCTTTCACCATTTTTAGACCATTTCTTCTATGCAAACACTGATCTCAAATGCTTCTTCAAGGCGCGTGAGTCTCCACTGCAGCCCACTCCTCCCTCTTGGAAGCACTCGCTCTGAGCTGGTCCATCAGCCAGCGGCCCTTCTCCCCGTTGCGTTCAGCCCAGTTCCACAACATGGGATCAAAGTATTCGATCCCCCTTCGCAAGCTCCAAGTGAGCAGGTCTCCCACAAATTCCTGGTTACAGGCGCCGTCGATGACTGCACGGCGCAGCAACTTCTGCGGAAGCGGGACCTTCGATGTGATAGCGATGCAGATGAGCCATTGGGCGACGTCAATGTATGAGCTGTTTCTCGCAAGGCTCATCAGTTCCTCGATGAGCGTTTCTGGCGAGGTCGAGCTTTCATGGTCGATGCCAAGATTTTGAACGAAGAGGAACCGTAAGAACATATGCTTTTCGCTGGTCCACGGGCCCCTGAGGAGCCTCTCCGGTATGAAGGCCTGCTCGCGAAACAGCAAGAATGGAGGAATATCACCCCGAATCGCGATTGCGAAATTGAAGCGGTCCAATGCATCGAATGCAGGGTCGCGCCGTAAGATTTCGTCTAATGGCAAGTCGGGGTCCTGCTCCTCAAGCCACGGCCAAGCGGCGAGCGCCTTGCATGCCTTCGCCGCGTAGCGTTTGTAGAAATGCCAGTCGAAGAAGCGGCGCGCGAGCAGCTGGTTCTGCAGCTCCAAGACTTCCTCCTCGCACATCCAGTCGGCTCGGTTCGGGAACAGGGCGCGGAAGGCGAACTCCATCTTGATGTGGTCGCTGTTGAGCTTGTGCAGGAGCTCCAGGCTTGCGACCGGCAGATCCATGTTCATGCTCTCGAGGAATATTTCCTGCAGGACCTCAGCCGGCATCCGCTCCAGCGGCGCCAGCTTCCTGCCATACGACTTCCTTCGCTTCTTCTTCAGTGGTGTTTCTGTACTGGCGGACTGTATCTGCGAGATGCGGTAGTTTTCGGGCCATGGAAGCTTCGTGTTCCATTTCGAGGGCTGGCGGCTGCGCCAGAGCTTGGGGGGGAGGCCCGGAGGAGGTGGCGGCAGTGGCTTGCTGGGAGGTCGTCCCGGGCGCCTCTTCGGACCGTTGGGGGCTGGATCCGCCGGCGGCTTCCTCTTGCCGCGGATCCTGGCGGGCGTGAGGCTCATGGTGCGGGGAGAGCTGTGGTGCGGGCGCTGCGGCGGTGACGTTAGGAACAGGAAGTCGCGGGGTTAAGCGCGGAGTTTTGGCAGCCGGAAATTTTCTGGCCGCCTGGTGCACCGGAAGGTTTGCCGACCTCGCGCCCGAGGTCGTGCTGTGCTTGCAAGACGGCTGTCAAGGGGTAGACTGGAAGGAAGACAGCAATGGAAAGTAGATCTAGATCATGGGCGTGTTTTGAAATATCGGGCTCCGCGGGCTGTTACTTGTGTGACTCTCGACCCAGGCCGGCCACGATTTTCCGCGCCCACATCCGCCGGCACGCTGACTCTTCCCGGCTCATCCACCAAACTCGTCTCGCACAGTCATCGCATCACCCGGCATATACTGCCAGACGACCACGTTCTTCTTATCCAGTGACTGCATGGTAATTTAGCTATGGCCAGCAGCCATCCGAGAAAGAGCATGGAAGATCCAAAGGAGGCCCCAGGCGAGGCCGCTGCCCAACAGACAAAGGTCTCCCAACCTCGCGATCTATCACAGCATCCTCCAATATTTTCTCTCCCAGACGAGAAATGGACCTCCATGTTCGAGACACCATGCTCATTCGAGCCGGAGTACTACCAGCGCGTCATGTTAAATCTCATTCGCCACCCAGAAATTTCGTCAACATACCTCTTCCGCGCCGAAATATTTTACGACAGCTTCAACGATCCCGAGCAGAAATTTGTCAAGCACATCAAAGCAGAATACCAGCCTCGTCCTTGCCATGTGCCCGGTTATGAACTGCAACAGACTATTGTCCGGCGCATGATCCCGCGGAACCCCCAGCGCGATAATCCACTGGTTCAGACGTGCCATATCTTGAAGAGTAGGGAAGAAGAGTCTAGCGCCGAGAGGAATCTCGTGATATACATCCCCCATGTTCAGTCTGCAGAAGATGTCCCTTTCTACCATCCGACCGTTGCTGCTCTTGCATTCTTACACACCTGGCCAGCAAAAACCGCAGATGCCGACAAACCTCAAAGTCTGGCCGGATTTGGAACCTTCTCCATCCACTACCATCTCTTTCCGTCCCATCCTCTGGACAACCGTCTGACACGAACCGCACTCAGCCTCCTCACACTCATCAATAAACACAGCCTAGGCCAAAAAGCGGGCTACACAAAACGCGTGCACCACGACCAAATCATCCCGCAAGCCCGCTTCCAAGACACATACACTCGCTTAAAAACAAAGTACGCCAAATCCCTAATCGACAACTGGGTCGAGCAGACACCCCCCGGCAAGCACGTCTTCGAAGACCTCGGCATCGCCGCCTTCCTCCTCGAGCTCTGGCAAGACATGTACGCCGCGCCCACCGCGCCCACCCCCTCCCCCACCGCCGCCAAACCGCCCTTCCCCGGCTTCGTCGACATCGGCTGCGGCAACGGGCTCCTCGTGCACATCCTCCGACACGAAGGCTACCCCGGCTGGGGCTTCGACGCGCGCCGCCGCAAGACGTGGTCGACCTTCCCAGCCACCACACAGACGCACCTCAAAGAGCTCGTCCTCGTCCCGGCGCCCTTCGGCCAGGGGCCCCTCGACGCCGCCGGCGCCGGCCCCGCCTTCCACGCCGGCGTCTTCCCCGCCGGCACCTTCGTCGTGTCCAACCACGCGGACGAGCTGACGCCATGGACGCCGCTGCTGGCGGCGCTGTCGCGCTCGCCCTGGCTCGCCATCCCCTGCTGCAGCCACAACCTCGCCGGCGCCAGGTTCCGCGCCCGGGTGCAGGTTGGTGCCACGGCGGGCGACCTCGCGGCGGCGGGGCGCGCGAAGGGGCAGCAGCCGTCGGCGTACGCGACGCTGTGCGACTGGGTGGCGCGTCTGGGCGCGGACGTAGGGTTTGTGGTCGAGAGGGAGATGTTGCGGATTCCGTCGACGAGGAACGCGGGGATTTTGGGGAGGGGGTGGAGGGGGGAGGGGGAGGAGGGTGCGGAGGAGGGGGGGATGGAGGAGAGGCTGGAGGTGGTGAGGAGGTTGCTGGTTAGGGAGATGGGGGGGAGTGAGGATGGGGAGGGCGAGGGCGGGGTGGAGGCGGTGGGGAGAGAGTGGGTTGACAGGGCGGGGAAGCTGGTTAGGGGGCAAGGGGGTGGGCATTGAGGGACGCTGGTTTGAGCGTGGTGCGGAGGTGAGGGTGGAGGGTAGGGCGTGGAGGTGGTAGCTGGGCGGTGGGACGGCGGATAGTGGGGTGAATAGGGACGGGTGGCTGGGCGGCCAGTTGGCAGATGCGGTCCGGCGTAGATCTCCCGACTGGCAGGTTTACCCATGGCGTTAAGGGCTCGGATTATAGATCTCCGACCGTCTTATAGTTCGGTTAGGCGAGTGGATGATGTAGATGTGCATGTTCCGGGTCGTGGTGGGTGGCTGCCTCGCGTGTAGATCTGGAACGGGCAGAAGGCCGCCGTGAACGATGACGGGACGGTGGTGCCCAAGAGGAGTTTAAAATGCAGATCTGAGGTTGAAATCTATGGTCGGCAAAGATTTCCGCATATGCAGGGAATAAGGCATACCGACTCAAAGCTCACTGGGAAGCGCCTCCTTCGTCTCCGCGAGGCGTTCTCTCTCTTGACGTCGGATTTGACACTTGGCATATATCCGATAACTAAGGCTTCAAGATGGACTTCACCGGCATTCGGTATGCAAGCCACCCTGCATGGTTTTCTCAAAATGGTGGTAAGTGGAATGACCACATGATGAAGACGGCCTTCACGGTGTAGAAAGTGATCACCATTTCAGCGGGGCCGTTCCTTTCCCTGACACGGGAAGTGGGCCAATTTTCCTTCCATTTTCCAGTGATACTATTTGTAGATTACTCCTTTTATCGGCTTTGCTGCAATAACTCTGTATCTGAAGTTGCAAAGCACCGTCGAAGCAACGAAGCTCTTGTCAATAAATGACGAATTCAGACATGGAATACATGATGCAGCGGGGTTCACGAGGTTCTACATCACCATATACGTAATCAAACGACGGGCTCCAAAGCTGCCAAGTATCAGGTGGAATGGAATTGCCCTTTTGGGTCCAATAATGCGGTGAAGGTAGTGGAAGGCGCACGGACTTAGAGATTGGGTTCAAACACCGACCAAGAAACGATCCACTCACTTGGCGTCAGAAACGTCGCTTGACGCGTTTGGGGATTAAAAAAAGAAATGGCCGCCTGATTCTGCTACATCCTTTCGCTTGAAGCTTGCGCAAACAACAGGAATTAGGAACGCGGCTCTAGCGCTTTCTGCGTGGTTTGTTGTACAACGCACACGACAGCAGCATCTTTACACTCGCAAGACGAAGGAACGCGATATAATTGGCTAGAGAATGTCATTTTCCGTCATCTTGAATGCTTGGACGTGTGATAAAATGCCCTTCACTTGCAATCTTTGGAAGTGATAAGCCGCGAATATTACGCAACTTCAGCCCGTCTTATTTCCATCCCGGGCGCTCCAGCTTCTTCGCCACTTAAGTCATGGATTGTACCACGTCAGAGACAGCAGCCGCAGACGGAAGTCTTATACGGGCCTTGGCTTAGTAGCCTCAAGTGCCGAAGACCGTCCATTTCCGGTAAAGGTTATCCGCGCAACCTCAGGTGGGACGTGCTTGACCCCTGCACGTACCCCGGGTGGTGGTCTGATTTTTCCCAAACACTTGGTTACGAGGCTTGCAAGTTCAACGGCTAATGGCTATCCAACGCTCTGCTATTTTTCGAGAGATCGGAGATAGTTCCTGCACGGGTGATAGACTTGCCCAAGGAACCAATAGGTGCAAGAGCTGTACCGTTCACCGGAGTATGTGTAAGCAATTGCGGTGTACACTTCTTAGCCGCAAGTTTGCATTCATAGCAGGAGAAAAGCGGGCGCAGTAGATCCCCGCGGCGCAGCGAAAACTCGATGGGGTAATTCTATCAACGAAGAACGGACAACCAAAACTCCCCCATCTTTCTACGCATTGAAGTGCTTGACCCAACCTCCCGAAGAAACTTCCAAGATGCAAGATATATCCCGTAGCTACAAGACTGTGATGCATTGACGTCCAAACCAACCGCCCGAAATTCCCGAAAAAAAAACCAACGTTCCGTCGCGACAAGGGGTATGATGATTGCAAAGAAACCTCCCAACGCCTTTCCCCAAAAATCCACGTGACAAATGAGAACGGCCGGCCCGTCACTTTCCATTTTCAGCGCCGCGCTCAATACCCAGCGGCCGCAAACTGCACCTCAGACGACGCGCGTGACGACACCTGCGACGAGGCCTGCGAGGCCCTCGAGTCGTCCCTGTTCTCGATCTCCTCGTCCCTGCCGTGCGACTCGATGCGCACCTCGGTGGTCTTCATGACGGCGTTCTCCTCCATCCCGACGGCGGCCTCCTCGTCGTCCTCCGCGATCTTCGGGTTGGCGGAGCACGACACGGCGGCGGTGCCCTGCATGCCGCCGGACATGCCGGTGGTCTGCGGCAGGGGGCCGAGGCGGGTGGAGACGCCGGTGCCGTACACGTCGGCGGAGGGGGGGTCGTCCTGCTGCTGGTGCTTGCGGCGGGTGGCGGCGACCAGGCGGTTGAGGATGGCGAACTCGAGCTTGAGCTTGACGCTGTAGACGAAGGCCTTGTACGTGGTCTGCACGCGGTAGTGGTCCGCGAACTGGGTGGCCAGCAGCGTCGCGTCCAGCGCGACCACGATGACGTTGACGTAGATGAGGTGGCGGCGGATGCCGTGCATGCGGCGGCCGGACGAGGTGGTGGCGGGCTTGAGGATCTTCCAGGTCTCGTAGATGTAGAGCCCCGAGATGATGCACTCCTGGATGGAGAAGGCGGTCAGCTCGGTCTTCTCGTACGCGGTGTAGGCGGCGGCCATGGCGTCGGAGGTCTCGGCGAGGAAGATCAGCACCGAGGTCGGGGTGTGGAAGAGCACGGCGTTGGTGATGATCATGTAGAAGACCCAGCGCAGCTTGCGGGCGTCGCGCACCACCATGTGCAGGCGCGAGTACAGCGCCAGCGACTGGCAGCTGATCATCGGCACCCAGCCGGCGATCACGAAGGCCAGGCCGATCCAGCCGGCGCCGGGCTCGGTGACGAAGAACTTGACGGCGAAGCCGACGACGTAGAGGAAGATGCCGGCGGTGGCGAGCACGATGCTCCAGAAGTACAGGCCGCCGCGCCGCCGGAAGGTGATGAACACGCGCACGATTATCTCGACGCCGTTGAACACGGCGATGGCGAGGAAGGCCATCATGACTAGCGACAGCACGTAGCCCGGCCGCTCTCTGCTCATGTCGGCGTACTCGCCTTCGGTCTTCGTCATGGTGGCAGCGGCGCGCGGTTGCGGGCAGATCGTGGGAAGGGAGGGTGCGGCGTGAGATTGGGTTTTCTGGGAGCAGCTGCGCCTGGGGACCTTCGCGGGATAAGAATGGATTGAGGCTCGAATATCGGCGAGGCCGTCGCTGCGGGGACGTCTCCAGGGACCCCGGGACGGCGCCAGTCAAGGCGCGGCTGGCAAACATCTATCAAGCTTCGGCTGCGGCTGGCTGGCGTGCGACTTGCGGCTGGCGACTGCGCTTGGGCCGAGTGATGGAGGTGGAGGTCTCCACTTAGCTGAAGATACACGGCCATCGGGACGCCGCGAGAGGCGTCGAAGCACCACAGCGGGGTGGATGTGCTGAATCAGACACGCGCGGCGGGCTAGTAGGACAGGCAGGATGCAGCTCCGGCGGCAGTCGCTGTGGCCCTGGCCGGCCGCCAGCCTGTCACAGCGGCCGACGACGAGCCCCCCGCACTGCCTGGACATGGAGGTGGAGGGCGCTCTCCACGCGGGTAGGTGTTACTTCGGAGCCACGGCAGGGCACGGGCGTGCGATCGTCTTAGCTCCCGCCGCTCCCGCCAGCCCGCCGCTCTGAAGCCCGTTGGCACCACCACGCGCCCGCTTCGGGCCTAGCGCCGGGGAGGTATCCGGGCGGTTTAGGGTTGGCCGGCCATGCCTCGCCCTGCCCGCCCATGCTGCTCCCGCGCCCGACGGCTGGTGGATCTCGATGCTGGCTGGCCGCCCTCCTGCGCGCTTCACGTGGGAGCGGCGTCTAACGTGCGTCCGCCCGCGTGGCAAAGAGCGTGAGATCCCGCCACCACGTTGCCTATCTGGCCGCAAAAGAAACATGAGCTGCTCGGAACTAGTCGGCTCCCGTGCCAGCCTGCATGCAGCCGTCGGCCGTCTCCAGTGCCGCCATTGCACGCTCTCGCCAGCCCTCCCACGCCAGCCGTCTGAGCAGTGGCCGCGCAGCAAGACCGAATCGGGCAGCGCGAGCCTCTGCTGCATCATTGCGGGCGTTCGCAAAAGCCCGCATGCAGGGTCCAGCTCCCAGCACGTCTTGCGGCCCGACACCTCCACCGCCAGCAGCGCTGATGTACGGATTGCCCGTGGGAATTGCCTTGTTCTCGAGTCAGCACCCCGGCCGCAAGTCGAGACGATTCTCTGCCGTTCAAGCTTTGCGCTGCCGCCAGATTGATTGCACCCGCCAGCCGGCTACGTCACTTGCCCGAGACAGCGCTCGGGAAAGCTGCCTGCGCGAACATGGGTCCTCAGCTCCCGGGTCCGAACGTCCTGGCGTGCGGATTGCGAACGCTGTCAAACGGAGCCTGTCGCCTGGAGCCGCAGACGCGTGGGAGAAGGTTGCCGCAGCACTCTGTTTCTATCCGACGGGCCTCTGCCGATGCTGCACTTTAGAGTTGTGCGGACGGTGGCGAACCAATCCAAATTGTGGGACAGCTTTTTCTGACAAACTGGAGCTGACGGCTGCTAGATAGAGCTTCGGCTCCTTGCGAGTCACCGTCTCGCATCGCCCCGACCATCCCTTCGGTCCGGTCGGAAGTGCCTCTCTACCCGAGAATCCGATGTGGTCCCCCATCGGCTGCCCTTTCACTCTGGACGCCGACCATGACTGAACGACCCATCGGTTCACCGGCTGCCGTGACGACCATCTGATTTCTCTCGGGGCTACACCGACACTCGGACCGGTGACTGGTTGTTGGCCGTACATTTCGTCATGTGCTACGGTCTCCACAGAAAGATACTTGTTTATTTTACCTATGCGATTCGGCTGCGGTGCTTTTTAACAGGAAGTCGAAGCGGTCATCAAGCCGGAGCCTTGTAATGAGAATCAGATAAGATAACATACAACATGTAATTCTTTCTTCTATGCCTCCGCATAGACCAGATTTCTAATCGGCTATTTGACCATCCCGGCGTCCAGATCTGTAGTCCGGGGAAAGTATAAGTGCTGAAGGTTGGCGTGTGTTCATGCCGCGTCCACCGCTTGTTTCGAAAACACAAGGACAGAACATTTCCACACACACCATCCGTAAGAAGCACAACTGGCTTCAATGTAGACTTCGGTTCTGATACGTTTCGGCCCTGTACCAAAAGCATCTGAGCTGTGATCCTACTGACGTCGAAATCTGTCTACAGCACAAATATTGATGCTTGGCAACCGCTTCAACATCCTCGGCATCATCGAACCGTCAACGCAAAGCCTGAGCTTAATGTTTGGATCATCACCGCAACATGAGACGGCGGCTTGGTACCTACGTAGGGCTTTGCCGACGAACCGTTGGTGGGCCACTCCCGCTTCCCGGAGCACCTGGCATTCGCCGAAAGAAGGGCCTTAATAGGCTGACCAATCCGGTTGTTCAGTACACGAAAATCGTTGAATAATAGACGCAGATGCTGCCCAATATGTTACAAGATTTCGGACCTTTGCCGAGGGAAAGGATGTGAGTTTCGGCTGACTTGCACATCTGCGAGTTCTTATATGCACCACGTGGATGCGGCATTCCTGAAATTGCAAATGCTCTGGACGTGGAATGGAGCCTTGGGAAGTTAAATTACTTGGAACAACTCATGGTCATCAACGGCAGATGACATCGTTCCACCTCATCAAACACTCACCTTTGCTTATATAGTTGCGATAGAGTTGAGCTGCAGAACATTATGGTAGAGACAACCGTAATCTGCCTCTAGATGATGGCTTTCTCCATTTCAATCCTTCAGTTCTTTGAAAGTGGAAAGCTGCCGGCTCCAAGGGCCCAAACATGGCGATCGAGAGGAACGAAGATTTACAGCGGCTCCTAGTGGTTGCACCGGAAACATTATGGCTCACGGCATACGCTAAGTTCTCGAGGATGGAATTTTAAGAAATTTGTTTTCTAGTAAACGAAATGCAGGTCGTTTGGAAAATGCAGAACGCAATGTCGACTCTCAGCTAACTACCCAGCTTCCAGTGCCTGCGCTCGCCCGTTAGTGGATTGCTAAGATCGACTGCTAGACCCTTGGCGAGCTTCTGGAACAAAGCATAAAGCGTTTCAAGACTGAACTTAAACTATGAGAGTCTAGATTGCTTCTTTGATTGGCTGTGTAGGTTAACGCTAGCCTCTTTCGAGAAGATCGTCTTCTGAATCTAAAGTCCGGTGACACTTTTATCCATCACCTCACCCCCACTCCGGCTTTACTTCCTCGAAACTCGCATGCTCCAAAGAGCTACGCATTACTATTATCCCATAATGAAATCATAAGCATGGTCACTATAGCTTAAACATAAGCATATAAGTAGAAAGAGTCATTTCGCCTTCACCCGTGTCACTAGTTCTGGGAATGATTTTGGCACTCAGAACCCCGAAAGTTAAAGAGATTGGTTCATAGCTGGCTCTATAGCAAACAGGAAACAACAAGAGTGAGATCTCGCGAACTTGTTTGACCCTTTCAACAGCCCAATAGAAATAAAGAATAGCCGCAAAAAAGACAAGGACAGCGGAGCGGACTAGCGTACTTCAAGGCGAGCTTCAGTGCGCACAAATATCATCAAGTACTCTACATACCTCCATAGTGTATGTCATACCGCACGATCACATTCCGAATATGCGACCATGTAAATCTTCTCATGCTTGGTCTTGCCGGTGCGCGTAGCGTCACAGCAAAACCGGAAACACACCCTGGAAGACATGATAGCACATTCCCAACTTACTTATGTGTTCTACCCTTGGTCCGCCTGCTCTACTCTCCTTCCGTGATTCTCAGCGCCATGACTTGGCTAACCAGAGACGAAATGACAGGTGGGAGTAGACAGCAAGACGATGCCACGATGAGATTCGGCAACGCTGAGATTTGACGACAGCTGCGCAGGTCAGTAAGACGAGCTGTTGATGCTACTTGATCGTCGATAAGTGATGCAATGTTACCAAAAGAAAGGTAGGGCTGTGCCAACGGACCAATATTGCGAGATCGTATAAGCAGCGGCGTTGATGAGTTTCTCAATTTCGCGGATGAGGGCGGTCAGTATGCATGGGCATCTATGTCATGGTAACATACGATCTAGACTAGACGCCTGGAGGCTGGAAGGAAGCGAGGTTGGGACGTTAGCTCGTATTTCCTGCTGGCAGCGTCGGGTGAGTGTTCAGAGGCTGCCTCAACCCATGATCGCGAGACTCAGTACCTAAATAAAGACACAGGAACACTACACGGATAAAGATACGCGGGCCACGTCATCGGCTGCTACGAGAAGGCCAGATGTTGTCGTACGGCGTTGCGGTCTCGAACAGCCTCTGTGGACGACTACGAGTTGATGCCCGCTGTCTCCGGAATTGACGTCACGCTGCATCTTGCCAAGGTATACGCGTGAGCCAGAGAAGAAAGCTAACTGCTGGTGAGATTCTCATGAGCTTTGCCACTGCTTGCATAATAACTGGGTTGCCTTGAAACAAGATGATGTGGTGAGAAAAAGCATTCCAGACCGTTGATCTTCGCGGGTGGCGAAACTTTGCTGACCGTCTCCGTAAGCAGATCTGTACGTAGAACTCTCACGCATCACTCCGGGGTATCACCATGCCGACGAGGTAGAATTTAAAATCTATGATGCCAGGGTTGAATTGGGGGTGCAGCGAAGGCACTGCAGCTCGTGTCTGCAGGGCTAAGTGATATGCTCAAAGGCGCTGATGACGTAGAGGAAACGCCGCCATCCTCGTGCTGGAAAGAATTGGCGATGGTCTGTGACGGTGTCGGTGAAGCGAGCTTGCATTTTCCTTGGAAACAGCAGACAGCTGCATATTTATTAATGGTGCTAAGGGCTTGATGAAGACTGGAAAAGGGAAAGCCACCCTGGAAGTGTCCACGAGGCGTCGGAACGAAGCGAATGATTAGGGCGGAGGTTAGCCGAGCCCACTTGCTTCCCACCCGAAGAAGCACACAAGCTTGCCTGCTTGGCGTGTGGCTAGTACTCCAGACGCGACTTCTCCTTTGTCTCCGCAAGATGCTGTTTCACAGTTCCAGAGGCTCGTCCCGAAGCCATTCAATCGGGTAAGCCCGAGGGTGGAAGGATGTGGAAGCAGGGACACTCATGAACGGGAGAGCGACTGCAATAAGCTGAGGGCTTGAGGCCGCAGTTTCTGCCGATCACCGCGCTCCCCGATGTTCGGGGATCGGATAAGGCTGAAAGGTGGCTGTGGGTTGCGACGGTGTCTCGGAGAGCCACGAGGATGTGGCAGTGAGCAGCACGCTCGTGCGATGTCACTGGATGGCCGTTGAAGCTTAACGGTTAAGGTTATTTCATGAGCGGTGATTGGCGGACTTTTGGCGGGGAAGGTTCGAAATCAGCCAAGGGTTGGTGGCTGGAGGAAGCTGGTACTTCGGAGCTGAACCGCAACGGCCGCAGGCTCACGATGTCAGCCAGGAGGTGTGGCTGAACACGCAATGGCGGCTTACGCTCTGAGGTGAGTCTGGTCTCGTGAGCCAGAGGCCCGTCGCAAGTACCTCGATGCCGGGCCATGACGAAGCGGCTGATCAGGTGGGCTGGCCAGAAGCCATGGATGGCCGCCCTAAACAGCAGAAGGGCCCTGCTGTTGGCGGTCCGTCAGCACTGCTCAGAGCGAGCGCCAGGCCCGGGCCGAGTCCGAGAGCGCAAGGGCGCGCCGAGCACTTGCACGGGCAGCGGTGAGTGACAAGACGCAGCGGCGATGTCGTGCAGAGCGCGAAGGAGGAAGAGGAAGCGTTGGTGGAGATCCATCGGGCAATCTGGCAGCGTGGCATCCTCCCGGAGATTTTGGATCGCTGGGCGTTGGCGGCGCGGGCAGGGTCTGGGGCCCGTGCGCGGCAGACCGTCGGGCGATAAGCGTTAGTCAGCGCTTGCCCGAGGCCGCTGCCGCCGCGCGTGCGCTCAGCCTCGACCACCGCACACCCACTGCCTGCTCAACCTCGTCCCCGGAGCTCGCCTGCGCTGTGCCTAGCATTTGCGCCTTTCTCTCGCTCTCCGCTCCGTCATTTCCGCCATGAATCCTTCCGGCCTGCTCCCAGTGGAACCTCAGCTCCCGCGGCGCCTTGGTCCGTCCGTGTCCGACGGCGCAACTGTTCTTAATTTGGAACTGTGCTGACCGAAGGAGCCTCCAGTGAGAGCCAATGACTCGCCGATACCCAGACCACGGCCCTGGACTGTCTTATTCGTGAACACCCCTGCCTGCTGGGACTCTCTGTGACGCCATTAACGCTACTCTACTATGCCACCTGCAATCGTGCATTTTCCATAGTCCGAGACCACAAATGCTGACCTTCTTCGACTTGTCCATAGCCGCCTTGCCAAGCGCCCGCGCTGTCCAGTCCCGTGGCAAGACTGCCATGCCCGGAAACTTGTGGTATTCTAATCTCTCACGCCCACCTCATCATGTTTCTCCACTCGGGTCTTCCGTGCAAGTTCTTCTCCTCTCTTTCAGCTGAACACCCTAGCCTCTGATGAGCGCCGGGACCTCCCGTGCTAGAACGTGCTTCATAATGAGTTGCGCCTCACATCAAGAGAGGAAAGATTGATCCGTGCTCTACAGCCAACACGACCATCGTCGAACGTTCCAAGAAAAGTTCCAGAGCTTGGAGTTTTGCTCTCTTCTATATCTTTGCCGCGGAAGCGCCTGCATTTGGCATCAAAACACCACTCCAGCACGACACTTCTACCTAAGAACACTCCTCTTGGATGCCCAGATCGCCCGTCCCTTCTGAGTTCCAGAGACCTCCACCACGTGAATACCTTTACCCTACATTTGACACCATGCCTGAGGGAGCTATCACCGAGGTGAGAATTGCAGTGTGACAGTGCCGCCTTGAAGCTGACCAAAATCACAGAACGAGAAGAGGCAGCTCATCAATGCACTCCAAACACATCGTATAAACACCATCTCCGAGCTCCGCCGTGCCGAAAGGTCACTAGCCACCATCGACTCTGCTGATGTCTCGGAGCCGATGACCTCCGCCTGTACGTTTTGACGTTCTGAGAGTGATCAAACGTGCAGAGAAGCTGACTACAAGCCTCGAAGGGACATATTATGTGAATTATCACGGTCTTCTCACAGAGCTCCGGAGCCTCACCCGGAATTACCCATTCAGGTGAATCACATTGCGTACGCGAAGAGAACCTGATCAACGCAGTGACTGACGTGCGAGTTTCTTGTAGTTCTGATTGTGTTGAGGAGGCCAAGCGCCGGGTTTACTCAGACCCCAGCAGCAATCGGAGCTGGAATCTCGCCTGGCTTGTTCTTACCAAAATTCAAACCGAGTATGAGAACAACCTGCCATTGATGTATGAGCGCTCTCTGACTTCCATTTAGCCAGCTTATACCCTACTATGCCCGTTATCAAGCGTCTCAGCCAGCCATGTGGGGCAACCAAACTCCGTCCGCCGACGGAGTCACCAAGCTCACGAGCGCATTCGTCAATGAATGGAATTACGCCGTTACTCAGATGCTCCGCTACTGGGACCGACCGCCGGTCTCCCAGTGAGATGCTTCAAACACTTGGGAACGGCGTTCATCCGTGATCGGAAAGATAAGTGCAGCGATAAAGCTGATATCATCCTCTTTCTTCCATCAAGTCACTCTTCTCAGTTTCTTCTCCCGTTTTCTCCCCCTTTCCAACTTTCAGTCGGAAAATTATCCCTCGCTGCGCTTCTCTACTACCAGCCAATACTCTCTTTTCTCCCTCGCATCTCTAGCGCGTCATTCTTTAGAGTTTTATAGATCGTTCAAGTCTTAGTCCGGAACTGAGCACTTTTGAAAGTCACATCCGCATCGTTTTCATGGAATGCACTTCGTGTCCACGCCCATGTTTTGATTTATGATTTTCTCCCGGCTCAGTTCTATTTATTGCTTTTGCAAATTGTTGTTCCTGCATCTCGCCAAGCCCGTACCTTATCTACCATCGCAGATCCCGCCTTTCCCCGCACGGCTGTCATCATCAGCAGCTGTGCCTATCTCGGCCTGGCCACGACAGGAGCCGCGTGCAACCCACTTCTGCGACACTGCAGAAAGGCTGCAGATGGCCGATATTACCGACAAAGCGGGCGATACGAGACGGAAGAGCGGTCAATAAATAAGGCTGCGCGCGCCGCCGGCGTCGCTGACCGCAAGCCCGCCGCACATCACCATGCCGTCGCTGCACCCGCTGCTCCCGGCAGCCCTGCTGCTCCTCGCGCGCATCGCCTTCGTCGCCGCGGACCCCGTCGTCGCCGTCCGCAACGGCAGCTATGCCGGCCTGCACCTCCCGCAGTTCGGCCAGGACCTGTTCCTGGGCATGCCGTACGCGCAGGACGCCGGCGGCGCGAATCGCTTCCGCGTCCCGCAGGCGCTGACCGAGACCTGGAACGGCACGCGGCCGGCCACGAATTACAGCCACGCGTGCCCGGACGCCGATCCGGCGGATGATGCGGTGTATGGGATGAGCGAGAACTGCTTGAGTGTCAACGTCGTGAGGCCGGCGGGACTGGGTGCGGAGGCGAAGATGCCGGTGCTGGTTTGGATCCATGGGGGGAGGTGAGTGCGCGATCGATGCATGGCGTGCGGGCGGGGCTGGTTGGGGGCTGACTGGACGTGTGCAGCTACCAGCAGGGGACCAGCGGGTTGCCGAATTACAACCTCACCTATATCGTGCAGAGGTCTGTGGAGATCGGTAAGCCGATCATTGGCGCGAGTATCAATTACCGGAAGGGTGGGTGGGGGAATATGTATTCGATTGAAATTCAGGTGAGATGAAGACTGAGCGAGCCTTCACGAATTGCGGCTAATATCTGTCCAAGGGCTCCGGTAACACGAACATCGCTCTTCGAGATATGCGAAAGGCACTTGCGTGGATCCAGGAGAATATCGAGCCTTTTGGTGGAGATCCGTCAGTTATTTCATCCATCCATGTTGGCCCCCTTTTTCTGACCGAGTTGCAGCGGCTCCGTTACTATCTGGGGTGAATCGTCGGGATCGTTCGCAGTGGTAAGAGGCAAGGACGGAGCCATCGTAAACCTACACTGACATTGAAAAGGGTCAACTGCTCATGACATACGGAGGACGTACCGACGGGCTCTTCCACCGTTCAATCCAAGAAAGCGGCAGTGCAGCCACAGCCTGGTACAACGGCTCGTCGTGGTACCAACCCATCTACGACAAGATCGTCGACCAAGTCAACTGCAGCGCCGCCATCGACACCCTCGCCTGCCTCCGCACCGTGCCGTACGACACCCTCTACCCCTTCCTCAACTCGTCCATCGTCGGCGGACCCGGCTTCTACCCCACCGTCGACGGCGACATCATGCCCGCCTACCCAACCGAACTCCTGCACACCGGCCGCTTCGCCCACGTCCCGCACCTCTACGGCACCAACACCGACGAGGGCACCGACAACGCCCCCGCCGACGGCACCATCAACACCGACGCGGACCTGCGCCACTATCTCCTGCACCGCACCGGCTTTAACTTCCCCCCAGCCACCGTCGACCGGCTCCTCGAGCTCTACCCAGACGACCCGGCCGCCGGCATCCCGGCCAACACGGGCGCGGAGCGCTTCGCGGATCTGGGCTGGCAGTACAAGCGGGTGGCGGCCATCGTCGGCGACGCCTTCTACCACGCGCCGCGGCTGGACGACGCCCGGCACTACGCGGCGGGGACGACGGCGACGTACGTGTACCGGTTCAACACGCGGGCCTTCGTCAACGCGACGACGGCCAACAGCACCGACTACGTGGGCACGCTGGCGCCGGCCAGCAAGGGCGTCTCGCACTTCACCGAGGTCGCGTTCGTCATGGGCAACCCGGCGTTCACGGGGCCGTGGCCCGAGTACAGGGCGCTGAGCGCGGTGATGGGGGCGCAGTGGGTGCGGTTTGCGCACGCAGGTGACCCGAACGGGGAGGGATTGCCGGCGTGGCCGAGGTACGGGGACGGCGCGGACGGCAGCAATCTGGTGCTGCAGACGGAGGCGCAGGGGGGTGCGTACGTGGAGGCGGACACGTACAGGCTGGCGGGGAGGGAGTTCTTGACGGAGTGGGCGAGGAGGAGGCATGTTTGAGCGAGCGAGTTAGGGCGGGGGGAAAGAGAGGAGGTGAGGGAGATGGGGGAGTCGTCAGACGGGCTGGGTGACCTGGTGGCTTTGGAAGGGGAGGGCCAGACGGGTAGTCGGCTAGCGGGCGATGGTGGCGCCGGAGAGTTTGCGTAAGGCACTTTCAGTCTTCAGCAGTCACACCTTGGCGCCCGCTGATGTGCCATCTCGTTTGGGTGCTCATCTGGCCCATCTACTCACGCCTCGTCATCAAACAAAGACACATGCCGCCTGCAGGCCCCATTCCATCAGGACCCTCGCGCTTCCTCGCTCTTGCTTTCAACACAACACACAGCCTGGCTCTCCGCAGGCAAGCCCTCCCCAGTCTCGTTCATGCGTTGGGGTTCGAGAAGCCCAATGCGGAAGCAGTCCAGCGGTGCCAAGGCGTGTCTGAGGGTTGCAACGCCGATGACGAAGCCGCTTGCTAAGAGCGTGACGGAAAGAGCCGAGCGAAGCTTGGAGAAAGCCTAGACGCGTCGAAGCATTTTGCTTAAGGCTGAGCAACTTGCAAGGAAGAGACGGGGATGCGAGGCTGCGGAGCTCGGGCGTTCAGCCCTGAAGCAAGCGCACCCGCAGCGCCGGCGAGTGCGAAATCGGCGGAGGCCGGAGCGGAAGGCGCGCGCTCAGATCGGGAGAGGGCGAAGTGGGCGGCTTGGCGCGTTTCCTCGCGGCCTTAAAGGTGATGTGTTAACGGGCGTGGTGTCAGGCATCCGTACGCGTGGCCCGGCCTGTTGCGCAGCGCGGCCGCGCTCTCATTGGCCCAGTGTTTCACTCTGCACCTGCCCCCCGGGCTGCCGAGCCCCATCCGGCCGCCGACAGAGTTACGGCCTTGTGCTCAGGTCCACCTGTCGGGCCTGCTGGGAGCCGCGGCCGTTTTCCGCGGCCTCGGGCGAGGTGGGATGGGCCTCTGACCAATATACCACCATCACCTGCCCGGTCCGTCGCTCCAGCAGGCGGCGCTGGTCCCATCCTCACACCGCGCCTGCAGGCGCCGCCCGCCTGCGCCGGCTGGCCGGCGTCATTGGCTCCCCGGCTCCCGTGTGGTCCACTGCCGGCAGCTGGGCATGCGTATGCACGCAACGTACCTGCAGCGTCCTTCATTTGGGCAGCCAGGTGGAGGCGCCGACGCCACAGCCAGGCCCCGGCCAATGGCCTGCGCGAGCGCGCGCTGCAGCTGGGTCGCGGCCGGGGCTAGCAGAGCCTGCCAAACGCGCGCCGCGGCCGCCGTCATCTCAGCAGGAAGTAGGCGGGATATAGGCGGGCGTGCATGAACGCTCAGACGCCGGGCCACCAACGGCAGGCGGCGCAATGGGGGAGGTGTAATAGGCGTCATGTATACCTGCCCGATTGCGATAGGCCGGGTTTCTCCTCCAGCTAATCTGGCCGGTGGCGCTGCTGCTTGCACGGCTGCCCTGGGCGCGCGCCCCGCTGCCGCTACTGCTGCCACTGCCGCTGCTGCGCTGGTGTGCTGCGCGTGATAGGGAAAGAACCGCGCCGGCGCTTGACTCGCCCGCCACCACTTGTACGTTTGCAGACCGCCCGTTGCCAAGGGTGTCTGGCAGGAGGGCGTGGCTGCTCCGAGACAGTTTTTTTCTGCGATGTTCTGCGCGGATGCCGGGCTGCGGCGCTGTGTATAAGAGTTGGCGTGGCTGCGCCGTCCCTTGGGGTTGATCCAGAACCAAGCCCACCAAGCCTTCTTCTACGACTCACCCGCCAATCTAAACGACACTCCTCTGTCTCTTCGACCACTCGCCCTCCGCCAGACAGCATGCGTTTCACTCTCGCCGCTCCCCTCGCCGCCTTGGCGCTCTCTGCCTCCGCGGCGCCCGCCGTCGTCGCCAGGTCGAGCACCAGCGGCTGCACCGTCTCGCTCGAGAGCACCATGACCACGCCCGCCAGCCCGGCCGAGAACATCCTCATGAGTAAGTGGCCGCCCGCCCGGCCAGCGCCCAGCCACGCACGCCACTGACTCCGGCGCCCGCAGAGACGATGATCAAGTGGAACAACTCCACCTCCGGGTCTGGATTCTCCTCGGTATGTCTCACTCCCCACCCGCGCCCTCCACCTTAACCCCGAGACCATCACGACATCATCACCACACCTAATATACAGCCTGCACCCGGACACCGCCCACCAGCATCCCCACACCTCGGCGTTAACAGCGCTGCTCGGACCTGGCCGCTGACAGGACCCAAAACAGAGCTACTGCGACTGGAGCAACACCACCAGAGCGCCCTTCTCGGTCTTCTTCTACGCCGACACCATCCCGGACTACGAGACCACGGACGAGCTGGCCGCCGTGCTGGACACGTGGGTCGGCACGTGGCTGGTGTCGTCGAACAGCACCCCGGCTAGCGGCCGGCCCGGTGACTACAATGTCACCGCCGTGACCTGCGTTTGAAGGAGACGATGATGATGATGGGATGGGGAAGGGGATGGGGACGGAGTTTTTCTTTTCTTCTCGAGGGGCCGAAAAAGAATTACATATATCACTTGCATGGGAACGACTGGGATGGGCTTCGCGTCTGCGCTTTCGCAATGTATAGAGCATCGGAGGGGATTTCTGGTTCAGCTTTCTTTTCTTCGTTATATCAATCTTGACTTACTCATCCGCCTTCGGGAATCCAATTTCATCAGTTCATACCCAACTCCAGACCCAAGAGGAAAAAACCCAGCCGTGACGCATCATTACATGTAGAACATCGTGTCCCTCAGCTTCGCGTGCACCAGCACGTCCGACTCGCTGACCCTCCCCTCCTGCGCGCCTCCCGCGCCCGCCACCTCGGACGACGCGGCCGACGGCGCGGCGCTGTCGAACACGTCGCTCAGGTACGCCCTGCCGCGCTCGCACGCGATGTCGGCGTAGTACGCGGGCGGGCACAGGCTGACGGCCTTGGTGGCGCGGCCGAACAGGTAGCACAGGCTGAGCGTCAGGTCCTCCAGCACGTCGGCCGTATTCCTGAACGGCGGCGGCGGCTTCTTGGTACCGCCGTAGTGGGCACGGAAGATCTCGTCCAGGACGACGTAGTAGTGCGCTGGCCGCGCCGTGCCCTGCAGCGCGGCGTGCGCCTGCAGGAAGAAGTCCCAGTTGCGGGCTTCGGTGACGCCGCGGTCGACCACCGTGCCCGGCTTGGTGTTGCCCGACCGGTCGCCGTCGGCCTCCTTGGTCGGGTAGAAGCGCGTGTGGTGCCGCTTGCCCACCACCACCACCGTGAGCCGCGGCAGCCCGCGCTTCTGCGCGTCCGCCGGGTAGAGCGCCGTGCACGCGGCCCGCAGCCGCGGGATCTCCTGCGAGAGCACGAGCGGGTACTGGCCCTCCGAGACGCCGTCGCGGTAGACGAGGATGTTTTCGGGGAGCGCGGCGTGCTTGCCCTTGGTGCGCCAGAGGTTGAGGCGCGAGGTCAGCATGGTGGTGAGGTCTACGACCATCTCCTGGCGTGCGGTGGTTTGGATGGACAGCGTAGCGGGCCATTGGCCGAGGCGTTTATCGATGCTGGCGACCATGGCGGCGATGCTGGGGGCGGTCGAGGCGGAGTCCGGGGAAGGATGGGTGACGTCGATGCCGACAATCATGGTTTTGTCCATGTCGAGGTGCGTGCTGGTGTCGATGGTGTGGTTGACGCCGCCAAGCTTGAGGTTGAACTTGAGCGCCACGTTGCGGAAGTACTGGTCCTGTCCGCGCTCCTTTGAGATCTTGCTACCGTCGGCGCAGATGGTGTGCACGCCGTACTTGACGTCGCCAAGCCGCTTGATGCGGTTGTACACCGGAAGCTTCTTGTTGATGCCCGGGAAGATGATGAAAAGCAGGTCCAGCCCCTTGGATGCCCTCTCAAACATGGCGTCGAGCTGCGGGTCATCCTCGTCCCGGATCTGCAACCTCTTCCCTGCCATGGGCGCGTCCACAGGAGCGCCGGTCTCCTGCAGAGCCTTGGTGAAATTTGCCATCAGCGGTTGGAGGTCGCTTTCCCTCACCGTGTCTGGATAGCCAGGCATGGAGAGAAGCAGGTACGACCACTTCTTGAGAGGCGTGCCCGAGGCGTAGAACTGAAGTTTCAGCAGGTTCCAAGATCCTCCACGCAGCTGGGCGCTCTTGTTCTGCTTATACAGAACTTTGGGCTCGTTGAGGATGCGCCCAGAGACGGTGATCAAGTCCTTCGGGACCGAGATGCCAAATTGAGCCTGGTTCCATGGTTAGTTCTAAACCAGTATCATCGAGACTCCTACGCTTACCAGGTGAACATTTCCCTTCTCGTCAAGTCCTACGGTTTGGTAACCATCCTTGACAATCGCGTTCGCATTCTGTCCCGGTGGGCGGACGGCAGCCCTAATCATCTGCGCCGTTTGGTCACCGTCGAGCTTTTTCTTGGAGGGTTGCGCGGGCATGACCACGCCAACTTCCGGAGGAAGATATGTTGGGTTCTGGTTAGTTCCAACGTTGACGACCGGAAGCGAAGGATCCGCAATCTTTCTTCCGTAGGCTATCTTTATTTTTAGAGCAGGCACACTTGTAACTTAATGACGGTTGTTTACCTTGCACAAAGAAGTCGTATACGCTAATGTAGCGGCCACCGGAGGACTGCTCAGGCTTCGCAGGACCCGCTGGCTTGCCCTTGCCTTTTCCCTTCCCCTTCCCTGATCCTTGGGATGTTTGTGGCGCACTATCCATCCAGAACTCCACGTCTCTTGGCCCTGCGCCGTACGCCTTCACTCTGGGCGGATGCTCCAGAGATCGGCCGTCGTACTTGTTGGCAAACGCGGAGACAGTCTTGATTCTAAGCAGGACTTCGCCCTTCTTGTTCTTTTTTTCCGGCAAATGGGTGGTCCTGATTTTGAGCTTATTTATGAACTTCTCGAGCCGAAGCTTGTTGTGAATTCCGTATTTCCGCATCAAGTGGTCCAAGGGAATGTCCTGATAGAAGGCGCCGTAGCTGACATTGACGTTGACGAGCACACGGCAGGTCGCCATCCGTACACTAGAGAAGAAGCCTCGGATGGCATCCAGTCCAGAACCAAGATCCCACTTCTCCGAATCGGAGCCAACGGCGAAGGTCTTGCTTTTTCCGATTGCAGCAAGATTGCCGGTGGACTTGGCATGGTGGTTCATGAAAATGTTGAAGGCCTGGACCATGGCATCTTCGTCACCATATCGAGTGTTCATGTTCGTGGATGTCAAGTATTCCAGGAGATTGGCAACGCTCAGACTGTTCGTAAATTTGAGACGGATGTTGTAAGTCTGGGCGTTCGGCAGCGGCTCATCTTCACCTTCGGCGCGGTACTGGAGCTTGACAACAATCTCATCCCTCTCAAGCTTCTTCCTTGAGATTAGCGTTGACTTGTAGTCCGTGACGATATCGGACGAGAGAGGCTTCAGCTCAGCCGTCTCTAGTAGTAGTCGGACAAGCTGTTCCTGCTTCTTGCCCTTCGCTTCTGGGACAACAGCAACGTCGTAGCGGTAAAGCACAAGATCCTTTTGGGGGACCAGCTCAAAGTAGTTCGCCCACAAGGTGACGGGCGTGCCCCTGGTGCCGAAGCCAGGACGGACAGGAAGCCCGCCGTCCAGATTCAAGCGCTCAAGCCCGTGTGTATCAGCAGCGGCCTTCTGAATGGCGTTCTCGGCCTGCGTGACACGAGCATCGGGAGCGGGAACGGCACCGTTGGGGGCCCTAAACCAAGTGTCAGTGCTAGCGCCGGACGTGGCATGCGGGCGTCGAACTCACGAGTAGACCTGCACCGGCGCTCCGCCCCTCCCTCCTCCTCGGCCGCCGCGAAAGTCTCCACCTCCACGGCCGCCCCGGAAGTCTCCACCACCGCGTCCGCCGCGGAAGTCGCCTCCGCCGCGAGGGTTGTGGCTGAATCCGCCACGATCTCCACCTCCGGCGAAACCGCCGCGCCCGCCGCCACCGCGACCGCGGCCTCTTCCGCCGTCGCCTCTTCCGCGCCCACTCGACATGCTTGCTGGATTTGGCAGGTGCAGATGGTGCGTGACTTGTGATGCAGGGTGAGAATGCTTGGTGGACACGGGTGAATTGCTGCAGCAGCCTCACTCTGAGAGAGCGGGGTAATGACAGCAACAGAGAGTGAGAAGTCGGACGACGTGTGTAACGATGACACAACTCGAGTCATGACGCGACTTAGTCCCACGCTCCATGAGCAGTGTTGCGAACGGGCCGCTTTCAGCCTTGCTGCCTCAGCCTTGCTGGGCACAATCTTGATCGGCAACACAAACAAAGCAGGGCATATGAAACATCTACGCAGACTGGTTGGTAAAATTCAACAGACTGTCCCGCCACAATGTCTGGCTTGTAGCGCTTGCACGCCAAAGCTGATTCATCGCAGACCGAGCTGTAGGAAAGCCGGCTACGTGTTTCCAGGATTGGAATATTTTCTAAAATCTTTACACGCCATGCGCTGCTCACTGTCTGGAAGAATGCCAACCCCCGGAGAATATCCTCCGTCAGCAGATCAGGCTCCGTGAAGTTATTCCCGAAGAGAAAATAATCATTCATTTCCTCGGACAAAGCAAATAAAGAAAGACTTCCTTTGAGGTGGTGGCAATCCCTGATCAACGCCATCTTTTCATTGGTGCTTACAGTTCTGTCTCTCACAGATGACTTATGCAGCCAGCGGCTAGCGCTGAACCAGGGTTAACCGAGTCTGTTCTTGAGTTATGATAGGTTGACTCCACACAATTTCGGTCCCAAGAGTAACATTCAATGTCAATGGATGGAGCCATAGCGACATTTTGGTAAGCGTTACCCAGTCTTCATGCAATGCGTTTGCCGTCGTCTAACGAAGCCACAATACCTGCAGCTGGAGCCTTACATCAACTCGCATGATTCTGTTGTCATGTCAGAAATTGGCCAGAGACCCATGTGGTATCCCAATTACCAGCAGACCGATGTTGAGCTCGGAGGGTACTTGAACTTCGCCAACACGTACAAGACGGCGCACATTGTGAGGGGAAGTCGGCGTAGTTGTGCTCGAGGTGGTGGACGAATAACACGGAGTTATACATACAACACGATTGCGAGAACGGATATCCCCTCATGCCCGGCGGCGATGACTGACGACATGGCTACAAGCTGGCGAATCTTAGGAAGTTGGATCGGCTTAGTGGTTCTCACTCTACTCTTTCTCGCTCCCAATAACAGTCTTGGTCAAAAATATGAATTTACAAGGAAACTAAACACCTTGCCCAGTAATGCAACCACCTTGCTGATTCCTATGAAGATCAAAATAGCAATGCCGATAAGTAGCTCATAATTATTCATTTTATCCCTATTGAGTATTAGTGCTCTGGTCATTTGAAGGATCTTGATAGCTCTCACCTTTCCAGAAGGGTACGATGGTAACAGTTACAGGGAATGATTTGTCGTATTTCTTCACTTTCCAGCTTGCGCAAGACTTCATGTCCCCTTGGCCGTTTTGTTTCAAAGGGAGACAGCATTGGTTTGATGACGATCTCGTAAACGCTTCGAAAATGCTCGTGTATCCGGTCTCCTGCAAACCAGCTTTCGACCGCGTCGAGCGAGCAGGAATATGCGAAGGTGTTGCTTCCGGAACCGCTTCGGCACAATTTTTGAAAGTCCTCGATTGAATTCCCGGACACGACCGCGAGCATTTCTGCGTATACACACCCGAGAGAGAATATGTCCATCTGCGAACCATGTCGATGGTCGCTGTCATCGTCCGCGTAGCGGTTCGATTCGGGAGCAGCATACATCATTGTGGTTTTAGCTGCTTTTCCTATTGATGTTGTATCCCAGCCTTTAAATCTCGTTGCAGAGCTGAAGTCTGTCAAACAAACCCGACTACCGCGATGAATAATGTTGGGTGGTTTGATATCTTCGTGGCGAACTCCGCTACGGTGTACGTGATCGATAGCCGATGCTAAACAGGTGAACCACTCTCGAAGCCAGGTCCGATGGATGATTTGAGTGTCGTGGTCTTCCTTCAAGATATTGCGAAGAAATGACCCGAGATCATTCTCGCCAACTGGAGCCATTAAGAGAGAATAAATCGGATCGACCCTTGCAGACACCTCTTCATATGTACCTATTAAAGATACGATGTGATAATGCCTCAGCATCCCCAGTGCTGTGGCTTCATCCTGGATGATTTTTCGCTTTCTCCATTTCGATTCTTCTGTTAGTCCCCTGAGATGCACGTATTTCCGGACGACGTTCACTTCTCCTCCTTTGATCTTCACCTCCTGAACAGCTCCGAGAGCACCAGAGCCGATGCAAGGGTTCAAGATCTCGATTAGATCCCGCGCATCACTCTTATTCAGCTTGAGGTGTACGTTCGGAGATTCCCAGCCAGAATCCGGATGCCATGGTGGTTGTGCAACTCGTTCGGTCATTATTTTGTCAACACCACGAACATACAGGTTGAAATCGGGTAGATGGGAAGGCAGTTCAAAGGTTTCAGGATTCCGTGAAGTGGAGCGCGCGAATACTGGTACAGCTTATGGAAAACGCAGGCGAGAGACTTTGCCGACAATAGGTAAACCGAAACTTTCAATCTGTAATACAGGAGAACGTTAGCCGCTTGCTTCGAAACTCAAGCCTGGGACTATACCTACTAGATTTTCTTAAAGGTGTGTGGTGACAGAACACATTGCTGTACGGGGTTGACAAAGCTAACCTACTCAAGTAGAAAGATGAGAGTTTAATGAAGCGATGCATGAGAATGACGAAACTGCGCAGATGAAGGCACCAGTTGAGGGTAAAACAGTATTTAAGCGAGCCCAAGGCTCTACCATTTAGCCGTTAACAGCTGTCTCGCTTGCATGCTTACATAGCTAGGATTCGTCTTCTGCATGCCAGCTCATTCTTTGCCGTCAAATCATCGCGAGACATGCTCTTCCACACATGCAGGGGGGATCCAGTAGGAGATTAGCGTATTTTGCCACTACAGCGGATTGACACAGCGCATAAATTCCTACATTCGAGCTTATTGAGAGCAGTCATGTTTCCCAACCTGTGCTGATTTTGTCTTGCATGCTCTGATTAGACAGCGTCCTGAACGTTCGCTTCTTAATGGCTGTTCCAGCACCCTAGTGCTTATAGTACACTATACATACACTCAGACTCAGACCGAGACTCCTAGCTCTTCAAACTCAGTGGAGCAAAAGCACAGTACACCAAGTTACCGTGGACCTTGGGAATCCTCATCCCAAGCTCCAAGGTCCACTTCCAATTACCTTACCGGCCTCACAGCAAGTATCAGAATCAGTATCAGCATTAAATTGTGTAGGAGAAAATGGAACGTAGGATACTCTTGCCTCTTCGGGCCGGATAGTCACTTCAAACATGAGGCAGCTTGCGTTACCATTCTCTTTTGAGATTCGCAGAGATCCGGCATCACTGAGCTTGACAATCGCCCGTCCTATCAAAGCCAGCCCGGAGCCATAGGAAACTCTATTCGCAGCTTACAGCGCACGACGCGCTCAGGATATGGATACACTCTTGCCGCTCTTCCGTCCGCAACGAAAGCAGGATGTCGCAACCCCAGAATCACCCGTCGAATCACATGCTCGTTTCTCGACGATTCAAATTGAACCCCGTCGAGAAGTGTATTTACCGCACAGTCCTCTCGACGAACTCCTTCTCCAGCCTGCCAACCTCCTTCTTGAACGCCTCGACCTCCCTCCAGCAATCCAGCGGCCTCCGATCATTAATCCTCAAGCACTCGACCACCTTGCCCTTCGCCTCCTCGACGCCCTTGTCCGGCTGCTCGAGCCTCTTCCGCTCCTCGAGCTTCCTGCGCAGGCCCTCGATCTCCTTCTCGACGAGGCCGCGGCTCATGTCGCGGCGGCGCTGCTTCTCGGCCAGGGCGTCGGCGGAGCTGAGGCTGTCGGCCAGCTTCTCGGCCAGCGACGGCGTCGCGTTCTCGTCGGCGGCGGCCGCCGCGTCGGCGGCCGACGCGATGGCGTCCTGCAGCTCGCGCAGGCGCTGCTGCTCCTTGGCGTGCAGCTGCGAGAGCTCGCGCTCGACGCGCGTCTGCACCTGCAGCTCGAGGGCTTTGGAGCGGGTCGTGTCCGACTGTGTGCGGGCGGTTGGCGTCGATCAGCTTCTGCGCGCTCCGAACTGCGGGCGGACGGGCGGACGGGGACGGGGCGGTTGCGGGGGCTGTGGGTGGGCAATTGATGGCGCGGAGATGGGAGGACGAACCTGAGGGCTGTTCTGGAGCGAGTCGATCAGCTCCGACGAGAAGCGGACGGGAGCGTCGCTGCATGGGTTGAAGATAGCTCCGGTCAGCTCAATCTTTTCTTGCGGGCCGGCGCAAAGGCCATTGGCGGGAGATGAGAAGCGTACGCGTTGAAGACATGCTGGGCCGTGCCGTCGGGTTTGGAGTTGCCCGCGCCCATGGTTGCGGTGGTGGTCGGACGAATTGGCGGGTGTGAGGAGAGGTAGGAGTCGGAATTTGCGGGCGAGAGGTTGACGTCGGTCGTCACAGCACAAGCCTCCGAGTCGCTCAATCCCGTCACGTGCTGCGTGCCCGAGCCATCCTGCCGACGCGTCTTCCTGAGTAGACTTTTCCACTCCACACACACGCTCTCGTTGAGCGGCGACCGATGGTGCAGCGACATGCTGCAGACGTCTATCACGAAATGGCTCAGCAAGCCCAGCGCCGTCACCCAGCCCGACGCCGTCCCGCTGAAACTGCAGCCAGCAAAGAAGCCTGACAGCGACAACATCGAGAACGACAACCCCGCAACATCTCCCCCGAAGACCGTCGCCGCCGCAGTCTCCGCTGCTACAACTACAAAGACTCCTCAATCACCACTATCCACCTCCACCCACAATGCCACCGCCACGCCTGGCAACAGCACCGCGCCCGCCCTGTCACCCAACATCACCCTCGCACCGCTGACGGCCTCGACGATCTCCTCCTTCCGCCGCCTAAACACCCTCCTCCTCGAGATCCCCTACCCGGCCAAATTCTACGACGAGATCCTCACCGACCCCGTCACCGCCTCCATCACGCTCGCCGCATTCTGGCGCAACACACCCAGCTCCACCACCACCACAACCCCCACCCCCAACAACACCTCCCCCGGCATCCTCGTCGCCGGCATCCGCTGCCGCCTCCTCTCCGCCAGCGCACTCGCGCTGCCCCCCGCCGCCCCCGAAGACCACCACCAACCGCCGCGCCCGCACCTCTACATCGCCACGCTCAGCACGCTGTCGCCGTACCGCCAGCACGGCCTGGCGACGCACCTGCTGGCGGCCGTGACGCGCGCGGCCGCAGCCGCGCACGGCGTCGCCGTCGTGTACGCGCACGTCTGGGTCGCCAACGAGGCGGGGCTGGCGTGGTACCGGGCGCGCGGGTTCGCGGTGCTGCGGCGCGAGGAGGACTACTACCGGCGGCTGCGGCCGAGCGGGGCGTGGGTGGTGTGGCGGCGGGTCGGCGTCGCGGACATGCTGGCTGGCGGCGGAGCGGTGGAGGGCGATGCGGGGGTCGAGGGCGGGGCGTGATGGCGCTGAGGGCTTGCCGCCGGAGCACGCCTCGACGACGAGGGCTGGCTCCCACGTTGTCATTGCCGGCCTTGGGAATGCTCATCCAGGCGGAGTCCCGTGCGAAGGCGACGGCGAGAGGCACGAGACAAATCAATTACGGAAGCTCACGCGACGGTTGGTCGGTGGTTTGCGCGCGTCATACACTCCTCGACGAGGGGGGAAGGGATGGGTCTCGAACTCTCGGAGTTTACCAGGAAGGAGAAGACCCAAATTAAGACCAAGCGCGTTCAGATCCCGTAGTACTGCTGGAAAAGCATGCAGTAAGCATTTTCGGGTAACAGGGGATGATGGACGGACAGCTTCGACTCTGGATTAGGAAGGCGCGCTGAGAATCGGCGATGGGGACCCTGAGGGGACTCCCGGGAACACTACAGAGAGGAACCCCAAGGCCAATACGCAGCACGGTATCCGACCACAGACCTTGCCCGCAAGGCCCCTTTTCCGCGCACTGAACAAACTGTCGGACGAGGACGTCGAGACATTGGAAGAAATCGTCGGCAACGATAAATAACCCGAAGGAACAACCAAGCCAGGAAAGAAGCCAAGAAGAACTTTGGCCTGTTGCAATCGTTTGGAAACGAGATCTACAACTACAACGGGTCTCTGGACAAGAGGCCGCCTCTCTATGACGTTTGAGGTGCAGTATGAGGGGCCACCCCAGCTAGCACAGCCTCAAATGCTCGTCCACAGCGCCAAGGACGTAACTTTACCTATCACTACTTTGCACGGGGCTTCCTCGCTTGTCTAGCTAGTTCACAACATCTAGACGGACGTAGTGACCGATGAAGACATGCGAATCCGTTTGGAGGCGACGAGAAAGCCCTCGTGCGCCGACTGCAGCCTCTCAGGCGGACGGCCGGTTCAGACGAACAGATCGTCACCGACAATGTCCGACCCTCAGCAGAACCCTGCTCCAACCCAACTTGACGCCGGCGACACTCCTGCGCCGGCGGACAACCTCGAAGGCCAACACGCCCAGTGTGAGGCTGGTAAAGGACAGGGAGTCCAGAGGCAGCAGAACGTAGAATCGGGGAGTCAAAGTGGGTTGACGAGTAGGTTCTCGATGAGAGAAGGATAGATATATGGATTGAGATAGAGACGATTCCTTGGGGAATCGGTGAACTAGCTGGGGACGCGCTGTATATAAGCAGGCCCCTCGCCGGGGGCCTCGCAGCCTCCACGCATACGGGGCCTAACAACGCGACAACCAGGCGCTAAGCCAGCTCCTCTACCGCAGGTTCGACGAGTCTGGCGAAAAGGGCCTCCTCTTACGAATTCCGAGCTATTATCTAAGACGCGGTCGCCAACTCGGTGGTCAGGCGCTTCAACAACGTCGTCGTGTATTACACCATGACTACAAAGCCAGGTTAGCCCTTCAATGAGTTCGTCGGCGCGGTTGGTGGCTACGAGGACCTCTTAGGGTACCGGATGGACGACCTGACGACGCGAGAGAAGATTGACAAGCAGCGTGTGGACTGGTGGTTCTCACGCCTCTCGCATGAGATTCGCGCGGAACTGTTGAAGCAAAACTTCACGGCTTAGGTGGCGAACGAAGGGCAGCGTGTGGACTGGTGGTTCTCACGCCTCTCGCGTGAGATTCGCGCGGAGCTGCTGAGGCAGAACTTCACGGCGAATGAGGAGCAGCTCTTTGCTCATCCGATGGACGGAGCAGCTCCTTGACTTTTAAGTAGGCGAAAAGAGCAAGGAGAAGAAACGCACGATGTGGATGAGGTTTCTTAAAGCGAAAAGGATGCAAAGATCGGCTTGACGGCTATCGCGGTCCTCTTGTAGAAGTAGTACAAGTAGCTGTGAGGCTGTGTATGGACAGGGAATTCACGACCAAGCAGATATCAGATAGAGAGTAGGAATCGGGTCAGAATTGATGGCAGACGATTCCTTAAGGAACCAGTGGGCTAACTGGGAACTCTCTAGATATAAGCAGGTCCCTCGCAGGCGAGGCGCAGTGTCTCACAGTAGTCACATTAGATGAGGTATTCATACTCAATTGATTCACAAGTAGAAAGACGGGTGACGTCAGAATGAATAGCTTTTTCAGGTCATGAAGCTGCTTACTTGTATATATCTGCTCTCAAGATACTACAAAGCACGTAAATAAAAAGGAAGAAAATAAGAATTCAGATGGGTGAGGGGGGGCAAAACAAAAAGATGATTCTGCCGCTACGACCTCTCTGGTAGAGAAGGAGCATCAGAAAAGAAAAGGAACGAGAAGAGGTGTGAGAGAGGGACTCTAAGAGCAAAGCACCGACCTACCGGTCAGCACCTGCTCTACCTCTCTCAATGCTTGACCCAAAATGTATCGTTCAGATGTCCTCCCTCCCGCTTCTTTTCCCCGCCACAGCCCCGTCTTGGTCTTCCTGATCCAAAAATGACCCTAATAAACACATCAGCTCATCAGAAACCCATCAACTGCCTCTCCCCGTTCTTCTCTATCGCCGACATCTGCTCTATCCCAACCGCTCTCCACGCTTATTCCTCGTCAATGGCCTCCGGCTTGTCCACCTTGCCGGCCACCAAGGCGATCAGCGCGGCGCCGACACCGCTGCCATCCTTGGCAATGCCGATGCGGATCTTCTTCTCGCCCTTGTCGCCGATCTCGGGGACCTCGCGCAGCGCCTCGCGGACGTAGTCCTCGAAGCCGGGGTAGAACTCGACGAGCGAGCCGTCGACGCCGATGTCGATGACGTCGTCGCTGAGGCGGCCGGTGTTGATGACGATGGCGGCGATGGCGACGGCCGACAGGCGGGCGGCGCGCTTGCCCACGGCGTTGGCGATGATCTTGACGGCCTCGGCGTCCTCGGCCGACGCCGCGCTGATGCCGTAGTCCTTGTCCAGCGTCTGGCGCGTCATGCGCAGCCCCGGCGAGGTGTCGCCCTCGGCGATGCTGAGGAACGACGTGTCGACGCCCCACTGCTTGAATATCGCGCTGTTCGGCTGGATGTTGGTCGTGCTGTGCATGTCGTTGCTCGACGAGTTCTCGTCCTTGAACAGCGGCACCGCCTTGTTCTTGATCAGGCTGACCAGCGCCAGGCGCAGGATCTCGCCCAGGAACATGCCCGACACGCGCTTCTCGAACATCTGGATGCCCGGGTTGGGGGTGTTCTTGTCCAGCTCGTCGTCGTAGGACGTGTTGGGCAGCACGTTCATGCTGTTGTCGAACGAACCCCACTCCGTGTTGACGATCATCTCGCCTGTCGACTGATCGTACACGGCCTCGTTGTTGCTCTTCAGCTTTGTGACCTTGTCCAGCTTCTCGACGTACGCGCCGTTGGTGCCGGTGCCGAAGATGGCGCCCAGGAGCGTGCCCGTCTTGCCGGGCGAAGTGTACGAACGGGCCATGAGCGTGCCAACGGTGTCGTTGACCAATGCCGCGACGCGGACGGGGAGGTGGAGCTCGTCGATCTCGGCCTGCAGCAGCGCGCACACATCCTTGCCCACTGCGTCAGGGATATCGAAGCCCTTGGTCCAGCGCATGAGGACGCCCTTGTTGATGCCGATCTGGTGGACGGGGAACGAGAAGGTGAAGCCCAGGTTGAAAATCTCCACGTCGCGGTAGCCTTCGGCCAGTGAGACGGTCTTGCGTCTGCGGATGTGGCCGTGATAGTGCTCACTATGATGGGCCTTCAGGAAGATCTCAATCTGCTTCGCGAGGAAGGAGAAGAGCTCCTTGGACGTCTTGGCGACCATCAGCTCGCGCGGGATGGCGACCTTGGACTGGGTCAGGGTGAAGGTGCTGTTGCCGTGCAGCTGGATCGAGCAGACGCGGAAGTTGGTGCCGCCGAGGTCGACGGCCATGTACAGGCCCTGCGCGGGTGTCAGTCGAGGCGCAATGGTCTGCGCGGTCTGCGGAGCTCACCTTCTCGGTGCCATTGGGCACTGCGGTGACGTAGGTCGGGATCTGGCTCAGGTCGGTGCCGTCCTTCTGGAGGCCCTCCTCTGCACGCAGCGGTCAGCACGGCGCGACGCGCACGAAGACAGGGACGGGGCGGCTTACCCATCTGGCGGATGAACTCGGTGGTGGAGCGGCGCACATCGTCGGGGGTGAAGGTGAACTCGGCGGCCACGCGCCTTGCTTCGTCTGCCAATGCCATGCTGGGCTCAACGGGGGTGTAGAAGGTGTGCTTGTGGGAGACGGGTGGTGGCTGCGCGGAGCAGGTTCGCGGGGATTTATGGAGCAGGCCGTCGGAGACCGGAGAGACTGGAGGCGCGGCGGGAGCTGGCCTGGGGTCACGAGGGTGGGCTGGTGGGGAGACTGTCGCGAGAAAGAGGCGAGGTATCACGAACTGGGCGAGCAGGACGAGCGCGAGGAAGGCCACGGGCAACAGTCGGGCGCGGAGCTGGGGCTGGATGAGGAACTGCGAGGCGCTGGAGCGTGATGACGGCGATGAGACCGGGTCGGAGCGCCGCTGCGGTGATTTAGCAGACCGCAGTCTGCCTGGGGCGTGGGACGTCAGGGCTGATGAAATTGTTGGACGCGGGCCTACTTCGCAGTGAGCGGGGCACCGTGGCCTTGGGCGGCGGGGCACTACGTAAGAGGGCAGCCGGCCGCGGGCGCTGGGACTGGCTGAGGGCGGAGGAGGCGGAGGATGCGCGATTTGCTCCCACGGGGCTGGCAATGGCTGCAACGCGCTGCAGGCGCAGGCATCGGCACTGGCGGTGGTGGTGAGGGCCCGTCCCACCGCGCAGGAACCAGGTGGACAGCAGGCCAGGCTGGAGCCCACCGCCTGCGAGGCCCGGCCAGAGCCTCATGCGCGCATCAGCGTCCCAGTGCCTCGCCGCGGCTCCCGCCGCCGCAGCCGCGGTTCCTTGGTCGCCTGCGTCGGCGGCTGAGCGGCCTGACCCGCGCGACGCTGACTCGCGCCCGCAAGTCCACCGCACCGCATCCCACCCACCGCCGTCCCATCGCACGATACCGTCGCAGCGCGGAGGCGCCCGTCTCGGGGCAATCACGGCATCAGCTGTTCTCGTGCCCAAAAGTTGTTTCTTCGCCGTCGTATGTATGCTTTGCTACGCTTCCATTGCCCCACCTCAGCCCACCCTTTTTGCAGTCCCCACCTCTCCGCCATCGCCTCCCCAGCTCTCGTCGGCCCAGCACGGAATGTAGTAGTACAATACTCCCCGCCCGCAAGCGACGGGTTAAATGCTGGTGCATAAAAGCAGAATCCGCTGCCCACGCGCTTCCACTAACATGTCACTTGTATGAGAAGCAGAACAAAACACAAAGGAACCGCAAAACCCAAAGCCCAGAACCCTCGCGCCCATGCAGAAGAGGAAGCAGACGAAAACAGAAATTAGGGGGCGCGCTCAGCCGGGTGTTCCGCTTTTCAACAGTCGGCGGCACCGACGCCGGTGTATGTACGTGCTGACGAAGGAGAATCGAAGACCAAGGAAATCGAGATGTTTCGTAGAGTGAATGTCAGTTGGTGTGCGTGTGAGAATTGTTGCCCTGATCCAGCCCGTCCTTCTATCCAGGTCATTAGAGAAAAAAAGGAAAACCGCCAACGGGCCATGGAGCCCGAGTATGGACAAAGGAACGATGGTCGCACTAAGGAGATGTTCGACTTTTCGATCATGGGCCGCGTGCGTGACGCGTGAGAGAACGCTGGTCTCGGCCGCAAGGCCGAGTTGCTGCCAATTAAAGCCATGTTGTTGTTGTTTGTTGTGTTGTGTTGTGTTGCGTCGTCGGGGGCAGATAAACCGGACGTTCCTCAACCAGAATTGCGCCAACATACTCCAAGTCGAATGCCGCAAATCGTTGAAATCGAAGCGAAGAAAGAACCCTCCTCAGCGCACGCCGATCGGGGGCCGAGGCCCCAGACTGCTCTGGCTGCTGGCCGCGGAGGGTTCAGAATCTACAAGAGCGCTGGCGCCGCTATCACCACTCTCCGCGCTAGCGCTCGCACTTCCAGTCAGACTGCGAACTTGAGGGCCTCTCTTAGACTGAGGGTTGCTCACCCCTACGTGTTGCTCAACCTGCTGCGGTGCCACTGCATTGCCGTGACCCGGCGGGTGCCGCGGCACCGGCTGCCTCATGCCTGGCGGGGATGGCCTGCCGTTGGGTTGACCGTTAGCGTAGGGAGGATAACCGCCGGGAGGGGACGGCCGTCCACGGCCAGGGCTCAGGGGATTACCAGGTGACTGGCTTGCCCTGCGACCCTGAGGGTAAGCGCCATATCCAGGGCCTGCCATCTCATCCAAACGGGCCGCCGTGAGTGAGTTGGTGCGGGATTGCTGTCCCATGTTCGCGCGATCAACGTTTCCGTACCGATCCGACGAGTACCCGATGAGAGCGTTGTTCATGATCGAGTCGTGAAGGCCTGGGACGTCCGACATGAGCCTGGCGCTGGTCCTCTTGTTCATACCCGGCCGCCCGTATGGTCCACCTCTGGGACGTCCATTCATCGGCGGCGGACCGCCCATCTCCGGGTTTTTGCGAAGCTGCTGCGCGCTCGGGGCTTTGCGTGTGCGGCGGGACGTGACGCTCATCATGTCAAAGTTATCCGGGTCGATCGCCGGCCCAGTGCGGGACGCCATCGGGTCGAAGAAGTCGCCGTCATCTTCCTCGTCAAAATCACCGGCGTGGGAAGCCGGGGGCATCGGTCTCCTCGGCCCGGCAACTGCGCGCATCTGGTATTCCCGTTCCCTCAAGGCAAGCTCCCTCTGCCGCAGAGCAAGCTCCTTTTCTCTCAACGCGAGATCGCCGTTCGACATATCTCCGCCGGGGTATGGACCACCGTTGACCATGCCGTTGGGCAAGTCGGCGCCATCTTCGGGAACAGCGTCGTAGAGCATCAGATGGCTGAACTCCTCAAGATCATTGCCTTCAAAGGATCCACGTCGGTTCATCGGGGGACCGGGAGGTCCGTACCCATTGCCCATATGAGGCCGCTGCGGCGGGAAGCCATTCGGCGGGGGAGGTCCTCTCCTCATCATCTGTGGGGGAGGACCGCCGGTCATGGATGGTGCTCTGCTTCCGGGACGAGGGCCGTTCTTCATGGGGTGGCCGTTCATGCCATTCATGCCGTTGGCAGGCGGGGGGCCCCTGGGCATTGGCGCAGACGACATCCTTGGCGGGAGACCGCCACCTTGTTGCGGCGAAACTGGTGCTGCGGGTCGTTGCTGGTTGACAATATTGAGGTGGTGGAGCATGGCGTATAGTGTCTCGATCCTAGGGACGGGAACGTTGGCTTCTTGGGCAAGCTTCATCGGGGACCCTAAATATGTTTCCACTTCCATCGGGCGCTTTGCGGCAAAGTCCTGGTACATGGTACTGTTCGCCTCCTGAGGGCGGGTCATCGCTTCGATAGTCTTGTCTTTGAAGTCGGGTCCGAATGTGCAACCCTGCGCAGTAGCGATTTGTAGGAGCTCGTCCACGACCCCTGAGATCACCGAACGGACGCCAACTTTCTCGACGAGCTCCGCATGGTTGGCCGTCTCGAAAAGCACGCTCGTTGGGTGAAACGCAATGTTTCTGCTTCAAGTTAGCAAGAACCAAAGCCACGCGTTTACGTTGTCCTTACCCGATCATGCGCTCGTATTGCTGCTGCCGAATGTTCGGTGAGACCCTGCAGTCCACCTGGCCGGAGCCCAGAGTCATAGCTAGTGCGTCCGCCATGTCGGATTGAATCGACGACGGAATCGACGGATTATCGCTCGCCGGGCCGACCCAGATCTCCGAGGATCCCGAGTGCTCGAACTCGCTCGCACCCAGCTGCTGGAGCTCCGCACCAGACACAAGCGACAGAACAACATTCGTGGGAAATCGCTGCTCGAGGAAAGCTTCGACGCCCAGGGCGTGTGTTGTGTTGATGAGGATACATGTGTGCTGAGGCGAGACAACGGATTCAATGACGGATGCGATATCGTAGACGTCGGGGAGCGCTTTGACGCAGAGGAACACATAGTCGAATGGCGCTTTCGAGATGCCCGCTGCCTCCTCAGGCGAGCGTACGACTGTGTGCGCGTCAGCTCCAGGGATCCTTGCGGATGCAGTGACTGAAACATGTTTGGTCGGTACGTACCTGCACGCGGCTTGAAACGTTCGTTGCCGTACAGTTTCGACCTGAAGAAAAGCGATATGTGAGCTGATGACGGCCTCGCGCAATGGACGAGGAGCCGGCACGTACTTCATGGAAATGCCATATTGTGCCACATGCTCGAAGCCTGATTTCCATACTAGTGTGACATCGCAGGAGTTTGTGGCCTGAAGGCGCCAGGAGAGAAAGGCCGACACGGCATTGCCGCCGACTGCAACACGGTGTGTTAGCGTGACATTGTCGAAGAGCGGAAGGCTCCAGCAGGGAGCGAGGAGGGCGAGGATCGCAGACAGCACGCGGATGCGGCGGCAAGAGCGAAAAAAATTGGGCGCGGCGGCGATGCTCGCGCGAGCAGCGTACGTACCGGACAGGATTCTCAGGCGAGGCGTGGCGGGAGCCATGATTTGGGGGTGTTGGCAGGGACGTCGCGCCCTGGGATGACAGGCGGGTTAGGGGACGGGTGCCAGCGGGCTGGCAGGCGTGTCGACGGCCGCGTCTCCAGGCCGGGCGCTCGTCGTCACTCGGAGCGTAATTAGGGAATTAAAGAGTTCGGGCGGAATCAGAACGAGCGGAAGCCTAGGCAGGCGTGCGGGCGGCGGACATGTAGCGGGGGGGGAGGGGAGAAGGAAGTGAGCGTGCGAAGGGCTGGAGGAGCGGTGTTGTGTGTGGTGGTGGAGGTGGAGGTGCAGCGCCAGTGATTAGACTATCGGGCGTCGGACGAGGAAAGATCTCTCAACGGTCGCGAGTGGCCCACGCCAGCGCAATGGATGCGGAAGCTACCACCACCCAGGCCGCGCAGGACGGGCAGCCACGAGGAGATTAGGGCAGCAAGCTGTGCTGTGCCGTGCTGGAGCTGGTGCCACAAGAAGCTGCGACGGATGGGGCGAGCGCGCGGTGATCTTGAGCGAGCGGCGGCGGCGGCGCGAGTGATGTGCGCAGGAGTCGGGGAGGCTCGCGGCGGAAGAGCGCGGGCAGGGGCGCGCACTCGCTCTCGCGCCTGGCGCTCGCGCCCGCTGGACGTCGTGCTGCGGCCTTGCTGCACCTGCTCCAAGCGAAATAATTGCCTTGCCCACCCCCCAGCACGGCAGACGCTCCTGACGCCGTTATAAAACGCACGATCTGCCCGACGTGCCACTGCCGCGAGAGCGTTTTCGCCGCACGCCGTCTGCGCTTCCCTGCCACGGCAGACGCTGTCTGCCCGCCAGGCTGCTGTCTGTCTGTCTGTCGGCCCAGTGTTTGGTACCGGTACCCTGCCTGCCGCCCTGCGTGGCCGGCGAGAATTAGTCGCGCCCGCAGCGGCGATAACCAAAACCAACCTCCACTCCACCCGCCTGGCCAGCGCGGGCTGCGCGGGCTCGGACTGCGGACTGCGAGGCGCGTGGCCCGGCCCGAGTCAGGCATTGCAGCAGTTCAGCAGGCCCGGCGAGCGGCGAGCGGCAGGCGGCAGGCGGCACGCGCGAAGCTGGCGCTGCAAGTGAAGCTCTTCGCAGCAACGCCCGTCGCACGGCATTGTGGCAGCGCTGCCTGGCTGGGGCCGGCCACTCCAGCTATCGCGGAGCTGCAGGCCTGCGCAATCCGCATGCGCCAAGGCCGACGACGCCGCTGCATCATTGCTGGGGCGTGCGCCGCCGCCAATCCGGGCCTGCACAGTGCGGGCGCTGGTTGCGGTAAGGCGGCTCATCATAAGGGCAGCGGTTGATTAACGAGATTAGCTGCTGACGGCCTTTCGAGCTGTCCGGGCGGTCTGACAGGCAACGGCACTTGGAGCTGCCGCCCGCCCCTTTTGCTGGGATCGAGATCTCGCAGCGTTTCGAAATTTCAAGTTTTGCGTGCGTTGGCCGCCGCCACCACTAGAGGCACTGCTACTGCCGCCGCGCGCTTCGTCCGCCGCCGCTCGAAAGCCAGCCTCGGCGGCGCCTGTGCCCCTAGCCAGCCATGCCTGCCTCTCCCGCTCCAACGTCGGACGTTGGCCTCCTGTTTCAGCTTGAGCGTTGCGCAAGACGGCCGCACGCGCGCAGAGCATGGGCGTGGCGAGCAGGGCGGAGCCACAGAGCTCCGCCAAAAGCCGGGGGGCCAGCGCAGGTCAAGCTCTCGCCTGATGTTGATGCCCCAGGAGCAGGGCAGGGGGGGCACAAGAATAGAACAGTCCCAGCAAGCACGCACACATGCGCCACACATCACAGCTTCGAGGAGGCCCTCAATCTGTTTCAAGATCGGCGCAACGGGGGCCTGACTCGCGGGCTGTTCGGCCGTGATCTGCTCCGAGTCGGCGGGAGCAGTGGGCGCCGGCGTCCGTCGCCGCCGGAGCCAGTGCTGGCTGCCTCAGCTGCGCAGGGTGCTGTGATTTGGCGCAGCCCTTGGTGATCGGCCTCGGGGGGCTGGCGAATTATCCCAGAGCTTAGCAGCCTTTAACATGCGTGCCAGCCCGAAGTAAGCAATGCAGGCGAGAGCGGCTCAAGTCGATGTCGACATTATTTCGGCCTTGGTGCCTCCAGCGCGCAGGATCATCGCGCTGCGGCAACTCCCATATTGGCACACAATGCGCATGGCGGCGTGCTGCTAAGCTTAGCACCGCCCTGCGGAGATGGAGACGCGTTGTTTGGCAAAGTCGTCAACCCAATCGTCACGCCGTCGTCATGGCCGTTCGCAGCGACGCGCAGCTCAAGCCCAGCAGCACCACCGTCTCCGAGCAGCCACCAGGAACGGCGCCCAATTTTGCAGGTCCCCAGTTCTTTTTATTGCCGGGCGTCCTGCCACCCTGCCTCCGAGACGACGACGACGCGAGCGCGAGACATGCAACCCAGAAGCCAATGAGCCGCGCCAGCTCGCAGCACTAGTTGCGGAGCGCCCGGCCGGTCAGCTCGGTTCCCCCTCAGTCGACATTGTTGCGTTCACCACCGTCTCCAGAAAATTCCCGCCGCAGCGACAGCGGGCAAGCGAGCGGACAAACGACTCGACACATGCATTCCATCGACTTTCCGGCGAATCCCATTGTCGGTCGCTCCCGCGCCGCGCCCACTTGTCCACGCCCGGGTGCCGATCGCACAATCATAAGAAAACGAATACGGGCCCCTCAATAACTCTGGCCTATCCTCAGGCCTCCCCCTCCCTACATTACCACACACCCAGGGCTCTGCCAAGAAAGAAACAAGTAAACCTTCGCGGGTGCCTCGTTGTTGGGAGGCGCGCTGAGACACACATAACCCTATCCGTAGCCCTGGGAAAGGAAGCGCCCGTCTCACCTCACTCGCACAAGCTCCATCCCATTTGTCGTGACGGCCCGCCCGCTGTCTGATCGTCGAAGACATGAAATTTCTTGTGCCACGTTCTTCTTGTGTTCCTCAGGGCCTTTTCCAGCAGAGTCATGTCTCGTGCCTATCTGGAGTATACTGCCCGCCAAGCCTAAATCCTTCTATCTCTCTTCTCTGCGCCCCACCCGCTATTGTAGCAAAACGGGAGGGTCCGTGATAAATGGAGGAAGATTCAGGGAAGACAAACCGAAAGAGAAAAAATTTTTGTCGCTCGTGCGCGTGCACCTATCGCTCACGCGACGAACTAGGTCCCGCCCGGCCGCTTCACTGGTGGTCTCAAACCTAGCTGACCTGATGTGAAAAAGACCTGGATGGGCCTTGTCAGCAGCCCTGCTGCATCTGTACAAATTTTTCTTTCTTTCTCGCCCGAGAGAACTGTACAAAAAACACATACTAACCTACTCGGCCGCCGGTTCCCCGTCCATCCGCCCGCGGCCGCGCGCGTGCGATCCTTCGAGCCCGTCCCTCCGCTTACCTACCCCCCTCCCGGCAGAAGAAAGATAACGGTCCCGAGAGGGGGGCGCGCTGCTTACGGATCGTCCAGGCGCGCCCCCTCCCAAATTGACTGGCACAGTCCCTCACAGGTCGAAATAAACACCATGCACGCTTATCATGAGCAGCAGAATAATTACCCCCGCGCCCAATATCCTCGCCTTACGAGCAGCAGTCTGTCCACAGCCGTCCTTACATCATCGTGAGAGAGATCTGATGGGCTCGAACGTCGAGAAAAATTGGATCTTCGCGCTGCACTTTCGCAAGTGCGATCCTTGGGCTTATGACCCGACCCACTAGGGAGATCCTGATGGCCGAGACTGCAATCTCCCCCAATGAACACATCGCACCTGTAGATCCAACAAAATTCCGATGATTTTTTCTGGAACGACATATTTCGTCTCACCAGACACATAATCACTATAGAAACCGGGAACTCCGAAGCCATTATCATGCGCTGGTGAGCGTCGGATAGATAAGCTTGTTCCGGAGGCCGGGAAACGCCTTCGATAGATTAACCAAAGTCCGATTTATTGACCAATGTCCGTACCATTGAATCTTGCATTTCATCGATGTAGTAGAGTACAGCAAGGGAGAATTAGCTCATCCGAATTCCTGACGCCTAAAGCTTTTCTTAGGCAGCACACTCTGCCTTCGTGATCCTTTCAAAGTAACATCAAGTGGTGCCCAGGAATTCTTCCGTGAGCGCTCGCATCGTTTGCCAATCTGGTTATCCCGATCCTATTCCCCGTTTCTCCCTTAGTTGGCCATGTAGGTGCTGGCATCAATACCGCCCTCCGGGAACTCGCTGGATACGAGGTCAGTACAAGCGTAAATTAAATGCATATGGGCGGAAACTTACGGAAGAGGCACTTCAAATCTCTTCTCGACCTCCTTCAGGACCTGCTCATCTTGCTCGCTGCTGACGAACGAGATGCTGAGACCCTTGGTTCCGAAACGGCCCGCACGACCGACACGGTGAAGGTAGGAATCGGCATCGCCGGGAAGATCGTAGTTGATGGCCAAGTTGATGCGCTCGATATCGATACCACGGCCAAAGACATCGGTGGCCACGCAGATGCGCTTGTTGAACTCCTTGAACTCCTTGTAGCGCTTGATACTATACGAAGGTCAGTACACGATCTGTCTAACAGAAGTTTCAGTTCACGTACCGCTCCTCCTGGGAGACGCCAGAGTGGACCGCGATGGAAGGGAAGTTGCACTCGCGCAGGAGCCTATCAAGTTCAGTCGCACGAAGAGTGCTCTTGACGAAGATGATGACCTGGTTGAACTCGAGGTTGTCAAGCAGGTCGTTCAACTTGCGGTTCTTCTCGGCCTCGCTCAGCTTGATGTAGTACTGCTGCAGACCGTGCAGGGTGAGCTTCGACTCGTCATCGACGTAGATCTCGAGCGGGTTGCGCATGAACTTCTTGCAGATCGGACGGGTGTCCTTTGCAAGGGTGGCGCTGAACATCATGACCTGCTTGGTGGTAGGGGTAGCACGGAAGATCTCCTGCACGTCACGGCGCATGTCTAAATAACGCAATCAGTAGATTGTTCTCGCTGATATCGGAAAGTAGTGTGGATCCATACCAATCTGGTCGAGCATCTTGTCGCACTCGTCGAGAACGAACATCTTGATGCCACCGAGACGGAGCTTCTTCTCACGCACAAGGGCGTTGAGACGACCGGGGGTACCGACAATGATGTGCGGGTGGGTGTCCTTGTTCGAGAGGATCTCAATGTCCTTCTGCATGGGCGTACCACCGTAGAAGACGGAGGTCTTCACATCGGGCAAGTACTTGCTGAAGCGGGCGTACTCGTTCTTGATCTGGTAGGCCAGCTCACGAGTGTGGCAAAGAACCAGCACGGCAGTCTCGCCGGCGATGGGCTCAAGCTGCTGCAGAGTGGCAAGGACGAACACAGCCGTCTTACCAAGACCAGACTTCGCCTGGCAGAGGATGTCGGAACCGATGATAGCTTGGGGAATGCAAATTTGCTGGACTGTTGCGGAGAACCGAGGCAGTTAGAGACTATCGTCCAAAGAGTTGCGTAACGATAAGAAGCAATCGAGCGTCGCGTCCGTCCATCTCGCAAAGTTTAGCCGTGCAGAAGAGCAGGCAATCTCAGCCGGATCGAGAATACCGCCAGAGTCCGCGCGTCGGCACGGACAGCAAGTCTTGACGGTTCCGAGAGACTGGAAAGGCAGATTCTACGAATCTTGCACTCATTTTCAGGTGGCCAATCCAGTCATGGCGCAAAGCCTTCGCGTACAGGTCTTGTGTTTATAGGCAGCCGCCGGCCTGTGCGATCCATCCAGAGACAACTCGACTATTGCGCGCGCCTCCATCGATTGAGCCCGTCACTCGGATTGGATGGTTTGGCGGTCGCTTGATTTGCGGAGATGGACGGACGCTTCTTGAAGGACGGAGGAGCTTGAGGGGAAAGGTTAAAACTGACCCTCCGAAGGATGTTCGAAACCGCAGTCGGTGATGGCACGCAGAAGCTCCTGCTTGAGGAGGAAGTCCCGGAAACCGGTGGAGTGGATGCCGACGTAGCTGCCCTTCTTCTCGCCGGTCACGGTCAGGTCGCCCTTCTTCTGTTCACCGTTGGCGGCCGCGCCAGTCGCACCGGTGGCGACGGCATCGGTCTGGTTGAGCTCCTCGTCGGAGTAGTCGATCAGGTCCTCCTCGTGCGACATGGCGAAGGTGGTTATGCGCGGAAAATCGGGAGTAGAGGCGCGGTGAGGTGGTGGAAGACGCGACTTGGAACGTGTCCGGTGATGTCAGTGGTGTGGAGCCTGGTCGCGCGTGGGTATCGTCGAAAAGGCCGTGAGAGTGGTGTCGTGCGATCGCAGAGTGCCGCGGGCGAGGAAAGCTCTTGCGCGACCGCTGCAGACCGATGGGGCAAGGTGGTGCGGGTGGTGGTTTGGATGATGGAGTTGTGCGGACGGGCGAGGCTGCTTTGTCGACGCTGGAAGCTGAAAACAGAGGGCGATCCGTGCGCGGCACGTGACCGCAGCGTCCAGCAAATCAGTGTGCCGGTGGGCTCGCTTCGCAACGGCGCGCGACTCTCAGTGACGCCAACCCGACGCGCTCTTCCTCGCACGAACCTTGCATGCCCCTCTCGCACCATGGCCAAGGGCGACGCGGCAAAACAGAAGTCGGTGCCCAACAAGCACCTCCATTCGCGCATCTCCTATCTGTACCAGGCCGCCACCTACCTCGCCAACCAGAGCCTCGGGAATGCCGGCCAGAACGAGGACGAGGCTGCTGGGCAAGTGCCCCGCGATGCCATGGAGGTTGACTCAAACGCGGCAGAAGCCTCTGCAGCGCACCTCGCAGAGCCTGGCGCAAACGCGCTCCCCCCAGGTCTTCCTTTCTACTACGCGTATCACCTCCAGTCAGTCTCTATGAAGTCACAGATCCGACTTTCGCAGAATGTCAAACATTCCATCTGCAAGCGCTGCAGTGCTATCCTGATCCCTGGGAGCACCTCGTCGAGCAAGATCGAGAACTCAAGTCGCGGAGGGAAAAAGCCTTGGGCCGATGTGCTCGTAATCGAGTGCAACGTTTGTGGTGCACAGAAGCGCTTCCCAATAGGAGCCAAGAGGCAGCCAAGGAAGGGCGAACGAGCAAAGGCCGAGAAGGAGAAGAGTGCGAGCACTATCACGATAGATGGCGTCACAGGGAAAATGGGGAAGGAAAACAGGACATCCATTACGCCGCTTGTCGAAACCATTGGTCTAGAAACTCCAAAGTGACGCGCCACCAAAGCACTACTTGTGCATTCGACTCAGCAGGCCGGCCTCAGGGTTTCCAGTGTCTCTCATAGACACCAACCCAGGATCCCCAGCCCACCACCTTCCCTTCGATCGCCTGCGCGATTTTCTGTTTGGTCACTTTCGGTCCCAAGACGTCGACATCAAGCGGTTCGCTCAATGCAACGATCTGGTAGAAATAGCGATGAGGGCCATGGCCGACAAGTGGTCTTGGACCCACGTAATGCTTGTTTCTGATGTTGGGTACCCAACGAAATCCGCCTTTCAAGCTTTTCGTTGCGCCAGCTTCGACGACCTGGGTTTCGTCGTGCGTGACCTTGGTAGTTCCCGCCGGGATGCTATAGAATAGCGAGTGTGCGATAGGGAATGGAAGTGGGGCATCAACATCCTCACAGATGAGAATGTATTCTCTGACGTCCAGGCCGGCAGGTTTCGACCATACTAGGTGCGGGAACTCCCCTTTGCCGTCTTGCGTGTTGTCCACATGCATTTGCGAGCCGGACGGACCGCCTTCAGGGGATTCGAGCTTGATATTGGGTTCCGGGAGCGCAGCAAAGGCGGGCAATTTGGTAAAGAGTTTTGCGTCATGGGCCCTGAAGCTGTAAAACAGCTTGGAGAGGTAGTATTCAATGTACTGCCAAATACTCATGGCTGCGGCGGAGATGATTTTGCTTGGATGGATTCGAGCTTTGGAATAGAGTCGGCCTATCTGGATAGGAGTGCTTGCTTGGAAAGAATAGCTTGAGTAGCGAGGAGATGTCGCATTTCCACATTGGCGTGGCTGAGGTGCTGATATAGCCAGACGCACACAGCAAGACTTTTTCCAACAGTCGACCGCGTCCCAAGGTTCACGTCACCCCTCTCGGCGTTAACCCGCAAGTTCGCGCACTTCGGTTTGATCGACGCTATTTCCTTGCGTCGCTCTATTGCCAGCGTTATGTCCGTCCAGTCAGGAGCGGGAGGGCGGGGATGCTGGCTCTACTAGACCGAAGCCGGACGCGGCGGCGTTAACGGAGCTCCCGTCCCCGCCGTTTGAACGGAAACCCCGACCCACGGTCTGCTGCCGAAAGAAGACTCTCCTTCATAAAGAACTTTCGGCGCCACCAGCCTGGTTGGATTCCCATCCTGGCCAAATCAGCTCTTGGCTGAGCTTGTCCAAAATCATGTCTGTTACTGACCGCTCGAACCTAGACACCACCAGCGGTCACGCCGAACCTGTGGAGCAGAACGAAGAAATAATCCCAGTCGCCGACGAACATGCAATCGCAGAGGCAGACAAGTTTGCCAGCAACAATGCAAATGTCCAAGAGAAGGAAGCAGATACATCAGTCGACGTAGAGGCAGCGGCAGCAGAGCCTTCCAACGCGCCCATTCACTCCGTCTTTTCTTCCAAAACCAGGGCCTTCATCATCGCCATGACAGCTGCAGCCAGCTTCTTCTCCCCCGTCTCCGGCCAGATCTACTTGCCTGCGCTGAACACCCTGGCCAAAGAATTCCACGTTTCAATCGCCGACATTAACCTCACGGTCACGAGCTACATGATCCTGCAGGGCATCGCGCCCATGTTTTTCGGTGACCTGGCAGACCAAATGGGCCGAAGACCGACCTACATCATGTGCTTCACTATCTTTTTCTTCGCAAACCTAGGCTTGGCTCTCCAGCGCAACTACGCAGCCCTGCTGGTGCTGCGCGCCATGCAGAGCTCCGGTAGCAGCGGCGTCATCGCGCTCGGCAACGGCGTCGTCTCCGACATCACCACCAGCGCCGAGCGCGGCTCAAAAGTGGCCTGGGTGCAAATGGGTACGCAGTTAGGACCCGCCCTCGGTCCCATAATTGGCGGTCTCCTGGCCCAGTTCCTTGGGTGGCCTTCGATCTTCTGGTTCCTCCTCATCTCCGGCGGCGTCTATCTAATCTTCTACCTCATCCTGATCCCCGAGACCAGCCGCAACATCGTAGGCGACGGCTCGCTCCCGCCGCAGGGCTGGAACAAGTCCCTCATCAACATCCTCGAGGACCGCCGACGCTCTCAGAACAACCTCGCCCGCACCGCCTCCCGCCAAGCCAAGCACGAAGAGAGCAAGCGGCTCGCCCAAACGCGCCGCCCCCGCTTCCCCAACCCCTTCAACGCGCTCCGCATCGTCGTCGAAAAGGACGTCTCCCTGATGCTCCTCTCGCTCTCCATACTCATGACCGGCTTCTTCTGCCTCCTAGTCCCAATGCCCAGCCTCTTCGCCACGACCTACGGCTTCAACGACCTGCAGATCGGCCTGTGCTACATCCCCTTCTCAGCCGGCTCGATGCTCGGCAGCATCGCGTGCGGCCGCTTCCTCGACCGCAACTACCGCCGCGTCGCCGCCAAGCACGGCTTCGCCGTGCACAAGAACCGCGCCACGGACCTGCGCCGCTTCCCCGTCGAGCGCGCCCGCCTCGACGTCATCTGGACGCCGCTGGTCGCCGGCAGCGCCGCCGTCCTCGTGTGGGGCTGGGTGCTGCGCGCCCAGACCAGCCTCGCCGCGCCCCTCGTCGTCCTGTTCGTCGGCGGCGCCATGCTGTCCGGCGCCATGTCCATGCTGCTGACTTTCCTGGTCGACTTGTACCCGCAGAGGCCGGCGACCGCTATGGCCGCGCTGAATCTGTGTCGCTGCAGCATGAGTGCGGCCGGCACCGCGGCGATCGAGTATGTGATTCGGGCGTGGGGCCTGGGCTGGACGTACACGTTCGTTGGGGGGCTGATGATGGTGACCAGCGTGCCGGCGCTGGCGGTGGTGATGCGGTGGGGGCCGCGGTGGAGGGAGGAGCGGTACTTGAGGGAGGAGAAAAGGAGAGAGGCGCGCGAGCGGAGGAGGGGGAGGGGGGTGGAGAACGGGGCGGTGGAGAATGGGCCAGTGGCGGCAGAGTCACCGGTGGAGGCGGAGGAGGAGGAGGAGGGGAAGGGGAATGGAGAGAGGCATGTGAAGGTGTCGGAGGAGAGCGAGACCGTCGAGGCGGGGGGAGGGGATAGAAAGGAGATCGCATGAAGCTGACGACGAGGCTGTCGGATATGCCTCGAAGAGGATATGGTCGCGAAAAAAGGATTGAATATTAGAATTAGGCCAAGAAACATCGCTCTATAGTGTATTGAGGCAGAGATGCGAAGTGTGGTCCGGGTGAAAGGTTCCGCATCTGGTCCGGTGCGGGGCCCCGCACTATTGCCAGTATTCACACTGCGAGGAACCCAGGGCATACTGCGTAGTACACTCGGCGTTTGGTGACGTATTAGGAGTGTGTTAGCGAGCAGAAGAAAAATTCTGATGTACATTTGCCTAAAGGGGACGAAAAACCAATAGCGAAGGATTACGGTGGAAGTGGTGTGGTGGGGCCTGCTCGTACTGGGTGGTCAGCATCAGGCGTCAGCGGGAGATCGGCCAACCTTGCTTTTCGGTTCGGATCTTGCGGAACACGCGAACCAATGCTGATCACCGGGTTCTTGGTCATGTTGGACGGCGTTTTTGACATGTGAATTCGAAGACTTGGGAACGGAAGAGGAGAAAGGATGGTGGGTGAAAATTGGGGCAACAACATAGAAGATCGCACAGATTGAGAGTAAACTGACGGCACTTATGGATCGATGGACCTGAATGTATCGACTTTCACGGGTATTCAATTTCAATTGATTGTTCTTGATACCAATTATCTCTTTATTACCATTCACTTCGCCTGTGAACCTTCGTGAATCCATATCGTCATATAACCCATCATCAATTCCTCGCCATCCGCACCTATCTAAATCTTCAATTGCGCCGCACTCGTCAACAACGTCTCAAACTGCGCCGCTCTGAAATTATCCTGCCCAACCGTCACCACCCCACCCACCGCAAACTGCAGCAGCTGCGGTGCACCAACCGTCCACTCCGGCCACGTCGGGCTGCCGCCGGGCACCGCGCTATTCGGGTCCAGGTCGGCCACGAAGTTGATGTAGTACTGCCTCGTCTTGTCGGCGGTGATGGGCAGCAGGCTGAAGAAGTTGACGAGGACGTCGCTGGCGTGGAAGGTGCCCAGCACGGGCGTGCCGAAGAGATAGGTATTGAGGTAGCTGTACGCGGCCGGCAGCTGCGGGGCCACGATGGTCAGGTAGACGCGGCGGGTGAGCGTGAAGGTGATGTCGCCGAGGATGGCGGCCAGGCGCTTGAACTGCGGGCGGATCTCGTTGAGCACGCCGGTGCGGAAGGGCGAGCCGGCCGGGATGTTGTTGGGGTACGAGGCCACCAGGTCGGCGACGACTTGGGGGTCCGTGGCCGGGAAGTAGGATTGCAGGTACGAGACGAGCTCGGCGTCGGTGGTGATGTTGAGCTGGACGAGCGAGAAGAGCGTGCCTTCGTCCTCTTGGTCGCCGATGATCACGGGGACTTTGGCGAAGTGGCCGGCTGTGACGGAGACGTCTGGAGATTCCGAGTAGAAGTTGTCGGACGGGTCGGGGCGGGGGAGGTAGCTGAGGTCAAGACTGCGGTAGCCAAAGATGGCGGGCACGCTGTTGGCGGCTGACAGGAAGTCTTGCGTCGAGAGGCCGCGAAGGCAAGCCAAGGTGTCCGAAGAGCCACTACATCCAGCACTCTCAACGACCGTGTTGTAGATATTCTGAGCCTTGGCCGAGTTGACATCCTGAGCAGGAACGATAGAGCCAGAGTTCATTATAGCGCCGCGGAAGAGAGGACTACCTTTGTACGTGTTGTCTCCGCCGTTGATGACGGTGTGATCAAATGCGGAGATAGCCCCCGCGCTCTCGCCCCAGATGGTCACCTTCTCGGGGTCACCACCGAAGGCCTCAATGTTGTCTTGCACCCATTCAAGAGCGAGCCGTTGGTCACGAAGTCCCAAGTTCGTACTGCCATCGCGCTGCACCTCCTCGCCGGGCAGGAAACCAAAGCCACCGACGCGGTAGTTGACGGCCACGAAGATGATGTCCTTGCCTAAGGCTGCAGATTTGGTGACAAATGAGGACCCGTCGTAGAGTTGGTTGGAGCCAAACTCAAATCCACCACCGAAGATCCAGAATAGCACGGGGAGCTTGGAGTCAGCTGTCGCTCCGGCGGGGCGCTGGACATTGAGCGTGAGGCAGTCCTCACTTGACAGTGTGGCCGCTTGAACCGCGGGATTGTTGATCAGATCCGAGATGACGTCGCCAACGAGAGAGCTTGTGTCAATCTGGACGAAGAATTGTGGGCACGACGACGGGATGCCGACGGCCTGGATTGTCCCGAACGGCTCGGTGATGGTCTGCGGAGGCTTCAAGCGCAGAGGGCCAACAGGAGGCTGGGCAAAAGGAATGCCTTTGAAGCTCTCCACTCCGCCAGCTGAAGAGCCAACAACAGTGCCATTCTGGATGGTGACTGCTGGCCCGGCCTGCCGTTCAAAGAGCGGATCCGCTGCGGGTGCAGCAAGGGCGCCCGCCGCAAACAGAGAGAAAATGACAGTGGCAAGCATCTTCGGAGGACCTCTGGCAAGGCGATGCACAGATAACGAGCTGAGGGCGGAGCTGACTCTGATGAGCTGCTACAGAATCGTGTACCTGCATCGCCAGCTTTATAGCGGCCGCGTCCAGTGGTGGGCTCGCTGAATGCGGCCCCCCAAGAACGCCAAAGCACGTTGCCTCGGCGCGCCATATACTCGGGGTCGACGCCCAAGAGCGCCATCTTTTAAGAATCTCCTATCTGGGACAAGGCGGGCTAGGGCGCTCGTGTTGTGTGTGACGATCATTTGCGGAGGCGATGCAGATTCTGCTCCGCACAATGAGATCCCGCGCGGCTGGGTGGGTGGAAAAATCCGATACAACACGACTCGCTGCACGGCAGAGTATATTACGACTTGATTGCGGCGAGTAGCAGAAGCGCGGGCTGGGATAGAGGCTGAATTGGGAAGAACGAGATCTCTGACCGAGGCTCACGGGGACGGGAGTGACGTGCGTGATGCTAGTGGTGAGCGGATTCCGGGAAGGAAACGGCTGAGGGAAGCTGGGCGGCTTGATAGTCAGCTGTCAGTAGTTTAGCGCACCCCTGCCGTTCTTTGTTATCCCCGCAGTCACGAGGCGTGCTGGCGCCTTTTCCCCCGGACCAACGTCCACTTGGCGCTAGACGTTAGTTGGACGCCAAAGCCAAACGCTGCAATGTGAGCCGCCGTCGCGATAGCCAAGCAACACTGCCGAGCTCCGGACCTGAACATCGAAAGGACCGAACTCGTGCCCCGCGTCGCGCCCCGGGGCAATTTCCTGTTCAGGTTTTCGATGGAAAGTGGCGGATATGCGAGACAGGGAAGACGGGTGTGGGGAAGCTCTGGGGGAACGCTCGGGCTCGCGCGAGGGAGATTGGGTAAGCAACGAATAATTCATCTCGTCTACAGGGCGACTTGCACCTTCTCGGCGCTTCCCAAGTCCGCCCTCCGCCCGTGGAAGCTCGAAAGTATACCTAGCCCGTGTGATACGTCGCCGCAATCTGGTCGGCCACGAATACGCCGTGTTCCGGCGCTTCTCCGACAAGACCGACCTCCTCAACGTACTTCTCCCACTCTGTCAGTAGCTCCTTTAGTTTCTCGGGACTGGCCTCGGCCTGGTCCTTCGTCTCTCCAGGGTCCGCTGCTAGGTCGAACAGCTGCCACTTGTTGGGCCCGAAGGGTTCCGGAATGAAGGTCGCTTTCCAGTGTTGCTTGCGAATGGCCATGCGCCCGAACAGCTCCCATCCCTGCACGAAGTCTTCTTTGTGGATGCTTGTGATAGCGCCATCGTTCGAGCCCCTGGTCAGGTATGGCACCCAAGATACTCCACGCATTGGCTTGATTTCGCGGCCCTTCCACTCCGTGCCTGGATGCTTGACGCCAGCTAGGTCAAGGATGGTGGGTGTGATATCCATCACGGTCGCGAAATTGTGGTCAATGCTGGTGCCGCGTCCCTCCGCTGACGCAGTGAGAGGAGCGTAGTTCAAGACAAGGGGCACACGAATGCCGCCTTCGGACGTGAAGCACTTGTAAAGTCGACCTGGGGCAGTTGCTGCACTAGCCCAGTGCGGGCCGTACCAGCAATACGAATTGTGGCTTCCGAGATTGTCAAGGCTGTTGTCATCTTGGAGAAACTGTTAGCGAACGATCTGCAGCATGCAGGAACAGTGTCTCACAGTATTTCCTGATGTGGTCAAACATGTTTTCGCCAATCACTGGCGCAGCCTCTAGCAGCAGCCCCTCGGCGCCGTTGTCGGACATGAAAATCACAAAGGTGTTATCCAGCTCGCCGGATGATCGCAGTTTGTCAAGCACCTTGCCGATACCAGTGTCCATCCGCTGCACCATTCCAGCAAACACCTCCATTGTGCGAGATGAATAAGCTTTCTCGTCCGCGGATAGCGTCTCCCATTCCCGAGACAAGAACCGTTCCTCTTTGGGATCCATGCCCTGCTGGGGAGCAACGACAGGATGAGGGACGGCGTGCTCGGGAACAATGCCCATCTCCTTAAGCTTCTTCAAGCGAGCCTGTCGCAGCACCTCCGGCCCATCATTGTAAAGCCCTCTGTATGCCTCTCTATCCTCCTTTGGACACTGTAGTGGCCAATGTGTTGCTGAGAATGGAAGATATGCAAAGAAGGGCTTCTCCCGGTCGGTCGGAGTACGTTCGTCAAGGTATTGGCACATCTTGGCTGCGAATGCGTCGCTGGAGTAGAAGACTCCGTCTGGGAAGTCCTTGCCCAGATCGGCGGGCTTGATTTCCTTGTCGTCCTCAACATAGAACACCGGACATCCTTTAAGTAGCTTGGGTTGCCGATCGTTAGGCTCAAGCTGTGGCTCATACCCGTAGTGATTGGCGGCTCCCTTCTCTCATCAGCATACTTGTACCAGCAACTGTTCTACTGCGTGCATACAGGAAGAAGCGAATACGACCGGTCGAAGCCACGCTCACACGGCCACTTCTCGCGGTGCAGGCCGAGATGCCACTTTCCGGAAAGTATGGTGTGGTAGCCGGATTCGCGGAGGAGCTCAGGCAGAGGCACAACTCTGTCGTTCAAGTAGCCCTCGTAGCCGGGTTTCCCTCTCTGAAACTCGGGAATGTGCTCCCACATGGCGCCAACACCGGCGATGTCTTGTTGCTGCAGTCAGCTTGTGGTCAGAGCTGAGCGAGAAAGCAGTCGTACGGTGGTCTGTGCCAGTCAACAGCATGGATCGGGTGGGCGAGCAGGCAGATGCGGCGTGGAAATCGGTGAAACGGACGCCGCCTTTCATGAGGCTGTCGATGTTGGGCGTCTTGATCTCGCTCCCAAAGGCTCCAACATCCGAGAATCCCAGATCATCAGCCACGATGATCAGGAAGTTGGGGCGTTTTCCACTGGTGGTGGAAGCCATGGCGCGAGCTGGGAGACGATGTCGATGGGTGAGCGAGGGGGGAGGGTAACGCGTCAGACACGGCGGGGCAGCAGTATTTCTAGCTGCCCCGCGGGAGGCGTGGAGGGGCTTGCTGCAGGCATAGTGGCCTTCCCTAAGCAAAAGCGCGCATGCGTCGAGCTTCTCGATTCGACAGAGCTAGGTATTGAGCTGGCAGCGGAGTCTCGCTATCGGCAAGTCGGAGGTTTCGAGTCGGTCACAGGCCCCAACGAAAGCAGTGGCTGCGTGTCATTGACAACCAGCGTGCAGCTGACACGTCGGCGCGCAGTGGTCGCACTTCCGCAGCCGACGGGCCCCAAGATATCGCGGAAAACGACGTTGCGGGGAGAGGCGGTTGATGGACGGCGGCGGCGACAAGATGGAGGCGGGCGCTGGTGCGGGTCGGCAAGGATGGGCGGGTGGGCCGTGGGGCTGCAGCGCTCCCGCAGCCCCTAGCCTCACCTCAATCACATCATCCACCCCTCGGATGCTGCAATTCTCGCCCGCCTCTCTCCAAATCCCGTCTGCCGACGCCCGCGACGCGTAAGAGCCGCTGCAAGAGCAACGACAAGCTTCCCGGGCCTCGTGCAATTGGTCCGCCAACAAGTCGCCCGGCCAGGCACGCGTTCGTCGCGTTCTGGGCCAGTTATCCGCGTCGTCGGCTTCACCATGTTTTGGCCTGACAAGCAAGCCACTTCTCAATCCTGACTCGCCAGTCCGACAAGATATCCGAAAATTGGTCACCGTGGCGCACGCATTGAGCCCAGGAAGCGTCGGCCCAAGCCCATCATACCGAGTCTTCACCTCTCACAAGCCTCCCAAGAAGTCTTCAAATCTCTTGCGCTGTCTTGTTTCTGCACGGCTTGGCCACGGAATGCTCCAGTACCATCTGAACTGTAGGAGCACTGCGGACCCGACAGCCTATGACCGTCCCCGGCCGTAGATCGTTCAGCAAAAGTGTCAATGTATTCCTGCGCGGCTTCTTTGCGGAAGTTTCCTTATCGCACACGTACATGTTTCGAGAATCTTGTCCCGTGTTCAGCTCTTCCTACGGAGCACGTCATCGGCAAGGCCCACATTTGCCAGTCCTACCCTCACAGCAACCGCGCGGTGAAGCCAAAATTTGACCTTGGCAGGCCACAGTGAGGCACGATCATACGTCCGCATCACTTAGCCGCGCAAAAATGGCCGTAATGTCTCCACAACCCACGCGGATTTTCGTCGACGGGGAACTTGTATTTGAACCATGTCTTGACTCCTGCACTGTCGGCCCTGACTGCCCATCCGCCTCCTCTCGTCATTTTGGCTCTCCATTCGCAATACTCTTGCACCATGGAGTCGAAGATCCCCGACGTCGAAGAGAATGCCGCGCGTTTCTACAGCGGGGAGAAGCCCACTGGCAGCGATAGCTATGCCTCTTCCGACAGTCAACCCGATTGGACAGAGGAGGAGGAGAAGAAGCTTGTCCGCAAGATCGACATGATCTTGATGCCTCTTCTTGTCCTCCCGTTCATTGCCCTTCAACTGGACCGTGGCAATATGTAAGCTCGTACACTCGAGCGCTTGTTGAACGTACAAGGCTGACAAGCTCCAAGGGGCAACGCAGTGACCGACAATTTTATGGTATGTTCTCTACCTCCTTCAATCACGAACGAGTACTAACAATAACTAGGAAAATGTAGGAATCACACAAGCTCAGTACAATGTTGGCCAGCAGCTGCTCTCTGCCGGTATTGTTGTTTTGGAGGTCAGCCACTCCCGCAGCCGTCAAGCACGCAATCCCTTCCCGCAGAGCTAATGCATCCCGCAGATCCCATCCAACCTTGTCTTGTATCGCCTCGGCCCACAGGTCTGGATCAGCTTCCAGATCTTCGCGTGGGGTCTTGTGGCTACGTTTCAGGCCTTCCAGAAAGGCCTCGGTGCCTACCTGGCGACCAGGCTCTTGCTTGGGTAAGTTTCTCGAACTTCACCGCAGAGATGCTGTGCTAAATAAAAATAGCTTGATGGAGGCTGGCTTCATCCCCGCTTCTCTCTATGCCATCACCACGTGGTACAAGACCAAGGAGATGAGTGTTCGTTTTGCCATCTTCTTCTTCGGCAACTATGTAGCGCAAGCAGCTTCGGGATTGATTGCCTACGGAGTTCTCCATATGCGCGGTGTCGCCGGTCTGACTGGCTGGCAGTGGCTTTTCATTGTGAGTTCACCGCCTGCCAAATATCTTTCAGTGATGCCAGAAATTAACACAGCGTAGATTGAGGGCCTATACACTGTCGTGGCCGGCGCCATCTACATGGCCTTCTATCCGAAGAGCAGAGACGATCCTGTTCCCTTCACCCGCCTGATATACTTCAACGAGAGGGAAAAGCATATCATCGCTCAGCGAGTCATTCTGGACGATCCAAGCAAGATCAATGGAACTCGCAAAACAATCTCGATGAAGGAGCTGGGGTGGGCAGTAAGTGACATTGACACGTCTCGAAGTAAAAGTGACTAACGCATGATGCAGCTGTCGGACTGGACGCTCTACCCTCATTGCCTCCTCACCATCTGCGCTCTCGCCCCCTCCTCGACGTACAGCTCCTACGGTCCTAAGCAGATCATATCTTTTGGCTACGAGAAACTTCAATCCAACGCGCTGTATTCGATTGGACTCTGGATTCAGCTTTTCACCTCTATAGGATTCAGTTATTGGGCGTAGGTGGAGCTTCATCTTGCATTACAACGCAGTGCTGACAGTATGCAGTGACAAGCTCAAGAAGCGAGGAATTCCCGTCGCCACTGCGCTCTCGCTTTGGTGGGGCTTCAACCTTGGTGCGTTGATCGTGCGTCGATCGGACAACCACGGTAAACGGCTGGCAATGATGATCATGGCCCTGGCCTTCTCCAATATCTGGCGTAAGTCGTCGACACTTTACTGGACTAGGCCACGTCTAACAAAGCTACCTACAGACCCGCTCAACAGCTCATGGCTTGCCATTAACGCTCGCTCTCCGGCGGACCGAAGCATCAAAATGGCTTGCATTGTCATGTCTGCCAACTTGGCTGGCATCGTTGGCAACCAAATTTTCCAGCCTTCGGACTCGCCGGTCTACACGACAGGACGCACGGTCAATGTTATCCTCTGTGCGGTGGCACTGTTCTTCTGCCTGTGCCAGAATGTGCTGTATCGGGCTCTCAACTTCTTCAACAAGAAGAAAGTCCAGGAGGGCAAGGCTACGGAGCAGGAGGTGCGGAATTACTTCCTGTAAGTTGCTGATGGGCAGGAACGCGAAGCTGGTTGGAGCATTAGATACCCTTGATGCAGTCGTAATGCAGTGATGTTCTCGATTTATTGAGATAGTGCACCCGAAAGTGTTTGAACCTGGTTATTGGATGTCAGCCAGAAAATTTCCTTGTTCGGCTCTATTTGGAAAGCTCCGACTTTCTTTACCTACTCTCATTTTATCTTGGTGCCTTATTTTCGAATCGAACACGCCCCCCCCCCCCCCCCCCCCCCCCCCCCCCCCCCCCCCCCCCTCTTCTTCATGTTTGACACCCAATCCATAATTTAACCCCACCTTAAGTAGCGGTCTCATATCACACATATAATTTGCAACAAACCGGCCGCAGCTATATTAACCTACTCTCATTCATCTTTACCCACTCTCTTTCATCTTCACTAACCCTCCTTTACCCTCACCTTCACCCTCACCTGTCTTCCTTCACTCTCATCCACCTTTTTAACCCTTATCTGCTCGGGTAAGTATTTGAAGGGGGCGAGTACTCGAAGAAAGTGAGAGCACAAGGCAAGGATTTATGCGGCTGGTATGTACACACAAAAAAAGCGTATATCACGACCACCACTCATAGGTTGGGTCAAAATATGGTTATGGGGGGTCACAATATGAAAACGGGTGATCGAAAAGCAGGCACAATTTAGAATATGCTATAGCGGTACATGTAACGTGCCTACTCCACAGGAGTTTCGCGTCGCGCTATCCGATTAGATAAGAGACCGTAGTTTGTAGGAGATATTTGTGATGTCGGTCAGTATGATACGGGTCTTGATCCGATTGAGAGTAGGAAAAAAAAAAGAGCCGGTGCCACCTATCTCTTGTCTCTAATCCCTCCCTTTGATCAATCAACTTTGACCTGGTCTACACCCATCCATCGCAAGTTGAGCCTCTACTCGTTGTTTACGATCCTCTTTCCAATCTTCAATGGTCGGCGCCTCTTCTGGGACCAGCCCGTGGCTCTCTGTAGAACTCTCCGGTTCTCGCATCGCTAGCGTAGCCTCTACTCTCTTCTTTCGATCAAATATCCATTCGTGAGGTTCTTCTTCATTCGCTGACCATTCTCCGAGAGTGAATCCGCCGCTCGTATGAACATCCTCTTGACGTCCTGGCTCACTCATCAACTCTATCCCGTCCTTCGTCTCACTTTCAGTACGGAAAACTCCGGGGCTTGATTCTCGGAGCAGCTTGTCGGCGTTGTCCAGGGCTTCCTCGAAGACGCTGTTATTTGAATCTGAGGAGTCATCAAACGCGCAACAGAACCCACAGTAGACCATTGGTGATTCCTCATTGGAGTCATTGGTATTTGGGGTAGTAAGGTGGGATCGGACCTCTGCAGCAGTGGGCCTCGAAGAACGGCTGTCAGACAACATGCGTCTGATTATTTCGATGAGCTTGTTGTCATCGGGGTCCTGCAATTCTAACTCCTGTAGAAGTAGTTGTACTGCCTCGAGGTTGCTGTGGTAAAACGAACGTCTCGTCCCATTCTCCTTGAGGAACTTCTCGACGTGGCTGGCGTTGTGCCCTTTCAATGCAACCAGCATCTCGAGAAACACACAGCCAAGAGACCAGACGTCTGACGAATGATTGCGCCTCTCACCATCAAATACCTCGGGAGCACAGTATTTGGGCGTTTTCGTCGTCGAGCCGTAAGTGGTGGTAGCCTCTCCTTTGTAGCTCTTCGATAGCCCGAAATCAGCCAAAAAGATTTCCCCACCCTTGACTAAGATATTCGAGGGCTTTATGTCCCTATGTCTGGTGTTGTACTTGGTGTGGAGGTCATTGAGTGTTGACGCGAGGCAACCGAAGAAGCCTCGAAGTGTTGGACGGTCTGTGGGCTTCGTGGCTTGACTGAGGTACTTAGTGAGATTCGTGTCCGCGATCGGTTCCAAGATCAAGCAAATGAATTTGGGGGTGGTGTAACTGCCAACAAAGTTGACGATGTGTTGATGACCCCGGAGTTCTTCGTGGATTTTCATCTCGCGTAAGAAGTCCTGAAAAAGTTTCAAGTTGTGGTCACTGGAAATACCACAGAGGACTGCACGACGACTGATATGCTTGATAGCATACAGTTTGCCGCTAGTTTTGCTCCGACTCCTAGTCACTTGGCTGTATCCGCCGGATCCAAGTATACCAAGAGTTTCGAAAGGCAGTGACTCATCCTCGCGAAAGTTTCTGTGTGGACCGCCTGGCTTTTCCACGTCCAAAGACTTCGTCAACACGACGGACTGTGCTTCGACAAATCCAGCACGAGTGTTGGGCGGAAGGGATGGCGGCAGTTGCTTCGTGCTGACGGGGAACCAGTGGTCGGTGAAGCCAAACTTGAGGAAAGTATCCATCAAATCAAGCCGCTCGATCTGCTGCAAGACGATGTATGTTCGAGGACTCTGGCCCCAGCCACGTCCCTGGCCGTTGAGATGGTCTGCCACAGCCTGAATCTCGCCATCTGAGTATACGCGTTGCGAACTTGTGGTGCTACCACTTCGATAGGGTGCCATGGCGAAATCTGACGCTCGTTCGTTGGGAAGAGACTTTCGTGAAAGGTGTTGAAGGGTTTGGGATTGCTGTGAGGAAGGGCTGCCGATCGGTACGAACTGGTGTTGGAGGATGGTGTAGCTGAGTGTTCGTCTTGAGTACTGCTTTGCACAGAGAGGGGAGAGGCTCGGACACGTCAGATCATGCTGAGGCTGAGGGCTGTGTCACATTGGTATCTGCTCGCGTAGCTCACCAATAAACAAGAGGGTCAGAAGCTCATGGCTTACAGGTAGGTTCCGATGCCGAGGGCTCGCGTGGAGCTATCTTTTTGTGTAAAATTGATCGTTCGGCCTACTAAACTACGAGAAGAGGATAGAATCCCGCATTGAGAAACTTCATTAACTTTGTCTTTACGTTGGTCTTCAACTGCGGTTCCCTCCTGTGTAATCGTGTGGCAATTTACACAGCCAAGCGTTCCAATCTCAGGCTCCTACACTCAGCTAAACACGAACAAAGACCTATCACATGCGAAATGGCTCTAATATATGAAGTGCCTGCTGCTAAAATATCCGGTGACTCTGGAAGGATACTGGCTTGGATGTGTCTTTGTCCCATCCCGCGTCAACTCGGATTTCCAATCAGAAATCGAGCTACAAGTGGAACCTATAGCCGAAGGTAAGCGCAAAGATAACGAAACCTTCACATGTTTCTGGCCGCCTTCTCGTCCCGCGGTAGACAGGAAAGCCCTTGATATATAGAAAACCGGCTTCATACTAGCCTTCGGCAGAAGCTTTCTGCAGAAAACAAGTTCTGCTTTACGTGAGAGGGAAATAGCTAAGCTCTCGCTTTTGGGACCGATAGGCTGCTAAATCGGTAGATCGAGTGCTTGCGCTTACCTACGGCTTTGCGCGATCAAGGACAAAACCGTCCGGCAGAATCATTGGCTATTCGGTATTTGCGCCTGAAGGAGAATCTTGTTCACTGGATTGAGCAAAGAGTTTGAAATGAGGAATCATTCCGGCTCCCGAGCAACGAACACAAAGATTAGAGAGAGGGAGAGAGAGGCGAAGAAGATCAGAACGTTATACGCCGTACACCATTTGTAGTCCGTATTGAGCCAGTGCGCTTGAGGATGGATGCGAAGCATGCAACACTGCTGTTGCGCCCCTATATCCCTTTCCCGCGAGGCGTGCGCGGCAGGGCATTTATACAGCCGGCAAAGCCGAAGCAGGTAAGGCCGGGGCCCGTATACGAATGATTGCCGAGCCACGAGCTAATCAACGGCTTTACGAGGGCAGCCCATGGCAATCTCCAGCGCCGGCGTCGACGCCACTTTCCACAGCGCGGAGTCTTTTGGTGATGGAGATGCGGCTTGCATTAGAGAAACACTCAGCCTCCAGCCACACGCCCCAATGGCTAGTACACTCGCTCTACGCATGCGGTGAGAAAATCGGACGCAGGCTGGAAGCGCACCGGCCGGCTTGGCAGTTGGGGGAGTCATTACTCGAGCCGGTGCTGGTTACCCCCAAAAATAGCCCCACGTGCGTGCGCTCTGCTACGGCACTACACCGCAGCAGCCCTCAACAACGCACGCCCGCCCTCAGCGGAGATTCGCCCCCAAACCCGCCCTGCGGAGCTCTGCCAAGACGAGCTTGGCACTCTACACAAGTCAAGCACCGCTGTAGGGCTGCCCAGCCCGGACTGCCGCGTCTCGCGCCTTGCCCCATCCAGCTCGCCCGAGTCAGCCCGTAGGGCCTCGCAACCCACGAAAAAGGAGCTCCACGACGTCCGCGCTACACTTTTCGGCGGTGGCTGATGAGACAAGCTTTGACGTCTGGGCCTGAGAGGCTTGCAGGCGCTTCGCTTTCCGTCTCAGGCAGCGTCTACAAGGATGAAGCCACCAGGGAGCCGGCGCAATGCTAGCCTTCGCTGTGGCGCCATGGTCGTGAGGTGCCGGTCGCTATAAAGCATCATCCCGCCATACGAGATGCTTATCGTGGGGTCTTTGCTTTCTCCCCTCACTGCATGAAGGAGCTGCATGTTTAAGCGGAGGGTACGCGTTAATATTTAAGTCCGTTCCCGTAGGGCTGAATCCGTTATTTCCCTTCCTTTTTACTCCGCGGTGCGCTTGGTGTTTCTTTGGCGAGCGTGAATCCAGCATCGTTCATCCCCTTCAGCTTCGTTTTTTGCTTCAGAGCATAGAGTGCATCTTACACCATGGTCAACACTCCGTGGAAGCGGACAAAAGGCGGTTATGGGCAAGTCCACTCCCTCCCACCACCCATCCTCCTCCACTAACGTCCCCGCCCAGCGAGCACAAAGACAAGCACTTCCACCGCGTGGTTCCCTTCGCGGAGAACCCGTGCGAGGGCGCCGACTACGCCGACGCGGTCTTCAGCCAGCGGCACGAAGCCAACCCGGACGAGCTCTGCTTCGACCTCTTCTTCGTGGCCAACCTGGCGACCTTCACGGCCTACCACACCATCGACGACTACACGTCGCTGGGGGCGTACGTCGGCTTCTTCGCGATCCTGTGGGCGACGTGGTTCCAGATCACGCTGCACGACGTGCGGTTCGCGCGCGACACGGTGTACGAGCGCGCGTGCAAGGTGGTGCAGTTCGTCGTCTTCGTCGGGCTGGCGCTCGCCGGCTCCAAGTTCGAGCCCAGCGGCTCGGCCAAGTCCAACATGAACTTCAGGACCCTGTGCTACGTGCTCGTGCTCAGCCGCTGCCTGCTCGCTCTGCAGTACGTCTTCGTCCTCGTCGCCGTCGCCCGCAAGCACTTCTCCAAGCTGTACCTGCCCATCGGCCTGAACATCGCCATCTACGCCGTCGCCGCCGCCGCGTTCGGCGGCATGACCCCCGCGTTCGAGGACGACTCGGGCGCGCGGCCCGATATCTATTGGTTGTGGTGGGTCATCTTGTTTTTGGAGGGTGTGGGCACGGTCACGATTTCCTGCTTCTGGCGCATGCTGAGCTTCAAGAAGACGCATTTGGTGGAGCGTATGGGGCTGCTGACTTTGATCGTCATTGGAGAGGGTGCAATTGGTGTGACGAAGACGGTGTCGAAGATGATGGGGAAGTACGGGTTGGATGTTGAGGGCACCTTGCTGGTGCTGTGCATCGTTTTTGTTCTGGTGAGCAATTTCCCCGCTGCCACTGCAGGACATCAGAGAACAGTGCGTTTACCTTGCGTGTTTACAGGTCTTCCTCTTCCTGACCTACTTCGACAACACGCCCCACGGCCACTACGGCACCATCCGCCAGCAGATCTGGGCGCTTCTGCACTTCCCGTTCCAGCTCGCAGTCGTCGGCGCCGTTGAGGGCAGCCAGCAGATTGCTCTTGCACGCTACGTTATGAACGGCATGAACAAGTTCCAGCACAAGATCATAGAGTACTGTGTCGATGATGAGCTTGAGGGCTCCAAGCTCGTTGACAAGCTGACGACTGCCGTCAAGTACTACCAGCTAGACACCAAGCCCGAGTGCTACCGCGAGCTGCTGCATATCACCGAAGCGCTCAAGAACATCGGTAACCTGACGGGCATCTGCACCAAGACATACACAGAGACCTTCCCCTCAGACGAGTGGGCTTACGAGTATCCTAAGGAGTTCGCGGAGCTGGTCAGTGAGGTTTGGAGCGGTGTCACCATGTCGGTCGGCATGAAGGTCGCCATGGACGAGGAGCCAAACGTCGTCATGCTCAACTCGTGGCGAGTCGTCTACATCTACTTCTGGGCATCGCTGTTCGTCATCTTCGGTACGCTCCCCCCACACCCCTTCACCAACCCAGGCTAACCCCCACCCGCAGCCTGCATCATCGCCTTCCTCACCCTCATCCGCACCCGCGGCAGCAAACCCGACCTCTTCGACTTCTGCTCCATCGGCGGACGCATCCTGATGCTCTCGCTCTGCCTCTTCTTCGGCTGCCTCGCCGCCAGCGACGTCTACTTCCAATTCCTGTCGTCGGGCATGGTGCTACCAACGGGGATGCTGATGCTCGGCGTGACGCTGGGCGCCGACCACCTCGCGCGCGTCTTCTGCAACTGGCGGCTGCGGCGCCAGGGCTACGAGCCGCCCGTCGAGGTCCTGCACGACCACCACCACCACAACCGGCACAGCAAGATCGCGCACGCCGACCCGGAGCTGGACCGCGTGGACGAGCTGCTGCAGAAGCAGCGCGTCCGCGTGCGCGAGAGCAAGGCCTTCGGCTTCAAGGACCAGAGCCCGCCCCGCCCCATCAGCGCCGTCTACCTGATGAGCAACTTCGCCGCCAGCCTGAGCAGCGTGCAGAGCGAGGACAAGAGCAGCGCGAAGAGCACCCCCGTGCCGAGCCCGCGCCTGCCGGTGAACGTGGGCGGTGTTGGGGCGTTCGTGGGGGGCGGCGGGAACAGGGGAAGTTATCAGCGGCTGAGCACGGCGGGCGCGCCGGGGAGGGATGAGGAGGAGGGGAGGGGGAGGAGTAGGAGGAGGTGAAGGAAGGGACGTCGATGTGAGTCCTGAAAGTCTTCGGTTGCGCGGAGGTTGGTCCGGTTTTCTGTTGATCTCTCTTTTGCATTTCGAGCAAGCATAGCATGGTGGAGTATTACGGCTACGGCGATAGATACTGATACCCTTGGAGGATAATGTTAATGTTTTTGGATCTGGCTGTTGAATTTCCTGGTCGCCGTGGTGGTGTATCCAAACTCTCGAGTAGTTTCAACTTCTCAAGTGGAGTGTTGGCCTAGTGGGTTTTAACGCTAACGGCAAATTGAATAAAAAGTAGGTCCACCTCACTTCAGGATGCGCGATTGGCCCTAAAAAGGCGTCAGTGTTGGGGGTATCCTCGTGAGGGCGGGGAAGCTTCGCCTACCGCACCTATTCGAGCAATGCTCCTCCGATCACTCATTGTAATCGCTGTACACGCAATGCGCAAAGTACGAGAGAAGCGTCACGCGAGAATTTCCTTCAAAGCGGCTCTGGATCCTCCAAGAGCTCCAAGAGCGGACCCAAGAAAATGGCGTCGGCTATTGGGTCTTGATTGATCGCGTGGTCCGATCAAGAATGGGAGAGCGCTTGGTATCTTGCAGCAACCTGCAGCACTGCCGTCTGGGCTTATCAACGGCAGCCCGCTGATCAGCTACTCTTCTGGAGAGCTCCCGCCGTCCATTGCTCGCCACTGGCCGTACTTTCTGCACGGCAACGGACGTCTGCGCCGTACCCCGGTGACTATACAATCTTTTAAACCCGACCCTCCACCTTATTCCTCTGCCCGACAGCTCAGCAAACGATCTGCTGCGCCGCCCACAATGGCCACTCCCACACCTCAAGATGCCGTTCCCCAAGACGCCCCTCCGCGCAAGAAGTCCTTCCGCTCCTTCATCTGGGACACCGACACGCACCTCAAATCCCCAGCGGAGCGGCTCCTCCTCCGCAAACTCGACTACTCCATCCTCACCATCGGCTGCCTCGGCTTCTTCCTCAAATACCTCGACCAAGGCAACCTCACCAACGCCTACGTCTCAGGCATGCAGGAAGACCTCTCGATGCACGGCAACGAGTACACCTACGCCGTCACCGCCTACACGTGCGCGTACGCGGTCATGCAGATCCCATCGACGCTCATCATCCAGCGCATCCGGCCGTCGCTGTGGCTGGCGGCCATGGAGGTGGCGTGGGGCGCCTTCACGTTCGCCCAGGCGGGCCTGCGCAGCTCGACCCAGCTGTACGCGTTCCGCTTCTTCGTCGGCTTCTTCGAGAGCTCCTTCTTTCCCTGCCTGCTGTACGTGCTCGGCAGCTGGTACACCAGGACCGAGCTGGCCAAGCGCATCGCCATCTTCCACATGACGGCCCCGCTGGGCAGCGCGTTTGGCGGCTACCTGCAGGCCGCCGTGTATGAGAATTTGGATGGGCATCACGGGCTGGCCGGGTGGAGGTGGTTGTATATTGTTTGCGGGGTGAGTGCGCCTCTCGGGTGAGTGCTGAGGGGTGGGTTGAGCTGATGTGGGGTTTGGCAGTGCATGACCGTCCCGGTTGGTCTCGCCACGTTTTTCTTCCTCCCGGATACGCCGTACACCACCCGTGCGTGGTTTCTGAAGCAGGAGGAGTGTGAGCTTTCGATCGAGCGGGTCCGGAAGGCGGGGAAGGCGCCGCCAGCGAAGGTCACCTTCAAGACTTTCACGCGGATCTTGTCGAGATGGAGGTGGTACGCGTTTGTGTTGGGATACGTGGTATGGACTCCCTCGCTCATGTGATCTAAGGAGTTGCGAAGTTTCCACCCCCCCTGTACTCCTGCGAGGCCAATTCGAGAAGTATTGCAGCAAGACCACATGTGAGTAGTTGCAGCATTCATCCGGATACATTTAGTACTCCTGCGCATTTACATCCGGACGCATGCTTCAACTACCCATGATGGTATGTACATGTTGCGATACTTCCCGAACCATCCGCGTAGAAATATTAAGTATAGGGGAGAGGTCTGGGAAAATAGCGACTCCCATAATATGTTGGATGTTTACTAACTGAAGTCTTCCGGCAACAGCTGTACGGATCAGCTTGTCAGGCAAGTAGCTACTTCGGCATATGGCTGAAGTCGGAGCACTACTCGGTTGTTGACCGGAATATCATCCCAACTGGAACGAACCTGATCTCGGCTGCTAGTGTCATCATGTGGGGCTTCCTGTCTGACTACACGGGCAGCCGTTTTGCGTTTGTTGTCGGGCCACTGGTACGGATGAGTTGAACTACAGAAATTCTTTACAAACGCGAGTACTTACTATCCGCACCAATCAGACATACGGACTCATTCCGAACGGCATCCTAGCCTTTTGGCCGTCCAGTATCCAACTCAAAGAATTCGCCTTCCTGACTTGCGGAGTACAGCTCATGACTGCGGTGTTGTGAGTTCACCCCACCGCCCCCGCACAGCCTTCCGAGGATGTTACTAACACTCATCTGACCTCAGCTACACTTGGGCAAATGAAGTCTGCGCCGGTGATAACGAGGAAAGAGCGCTCGTCATTAGCAGCATGAACGGGATGCAGTACGCGGTGGCGGCATGGCTTCCGATCGTCATATTCCCGCAGACAATGGCGCCGGATTTTCGTGAGTGACACCTCCCTTCCGACATTACCTAATATAGGCCTTTACTTACTGTTGGTCCAAGGCTACGGCTTTCCTGCTACGTTTGGGTTTGTCATTGCGGGGATCATCGTCATCGTCGTGATTCAGCTTTTGGCCCTGAGAGAACAACGAAGAGGGACGGCACCGTCAAATTTGGAGCATGGGTCGAGTGATGAGTCGAATAATGGAGAGGGTGAAGAAGTTGTAAAGGGGGTCGTGGAGGTTCCGAAACAGTGATGCGAGAGGGCAAGTTGCTGCAGAATGATCCAGAACGAGAATCATTCCCCGGGTTCGCGGTACGCCGGCCAATGATGTATGACCCGGACATTGAGCTGCATCAAGAACATGGCTGCCTCAATTTGAGTGGGCGGAATAGCTTTGTTATGACAGCCTTGCATATGCAGCCGATGAGGGGCGGCCAGCTGGCAGTTGACTTTCAGTCTTGCGCGCCGCCTTGCACTGCCCCGCTGCCTAAACAAAAGAGCACACGGCTGCTTCCACTGTCCACCTTCACACAAATTCTTCTGAACTGCACCCTCATCTATCGTCCTCGGCAGAGTCCTCATCATGCGAAGAATCAACGCTCGAGTTACCCCCCTCTCATCATGAACCCCGCCGCCATCTGACGTGTCTCCCTGTCATGTCGGACGCCTTCTCTGTGACCGGCAGCGCCGTCGGCGTCATCTCCCTCAGCCTGACCGTCTGTCAAGGAATCGTCCAATACTACACCGCATTCAAGGGTCAAGATGAGGAGGTGGATCACATAGTCGAGAAGACTTCTCGTCTGACGGACTTGTTGGAAGTCCTTCAGCCTCGTCTCGAGAGCTACCGGGAGACACACCCTGTAACTGTCCCAAAAGTCGAAGAGTGCTTAATTGCATGCTATGGAGCCATCAAGAAGCTTGAAAGAATATTGGAGAAGTGCAATCAAGAATCCGCATCGGATGGCTTTCGCGAGAAGCTCCGGACTCTCGCACGGAGGACTTTGTTCCCATTCAGAAGGGAGACTCTCCAGAGTCTACGAGACGCAGTTTCTGACTGTCAAGCGAATCTCGATACCGCCATCAACGTTCTACAAATGTAACAATCTTTCGACCCTAAGCAGGATCAGGTCACTAACAGTCAAAAGTGACATTCAAGGAACAACACTTCGGAGGATTTCTGACATCAGTGGCTCAAACGAAATCATCTCTAATAACACAACAACCACGCTCTTTCGTGTTGAAGAAATGCACCGTACGATGATGGACATGATCCCAATGTTCACGCAACTCGCCATGGCACCACAGCCTCAAGTCTATCTCACACCAATCAATGCCCACAATCGACCGGACAACAGAGAATCCAAGGCCAATATACGAAGTAGCAACACCACACAGATGCCCGGAACCCCCCTTTGCACATGTCGTCCACGGATGAAACGACAGACGTCCCAGCTCCGGATTGGTCCGGCAGCCCTGTTCCACGAGAAGAAAAATTCAGCCCGCCATTCGGAGGCGTGTCCCTACTACACGAGCCGTGATCTAGAGCACCAGTATGGAATCCGGTTCCTTGTCGGTACAGTTTCGAGGAAGTGGAACGTTCGAGCAGCTTTGAATTACAATAAGGCTATCGGGGTATTTTCAGTTGGCCCAACGCTGGCCTTCAAGGCTGTGGTCCCATGGAATAATCCCGCCTTCCAAGTCTTCCACTTTTCCAAAGACCCTATGAAATTCGTGGACCGTATAGACCATGTTTTGCCATCGATCATGCAGATGTTCAGGGATGGGCGTGCTTCTCCCATAGATATGACAGAGGATGGCTCTACACTTTTGCACGTAAGTAAATGTACTTTTTGAAATATAGAGATAATGAAATAACTCGCTAAAGGCCGCTTTTCTTTCGCTGTTCAAAATTATCATATACATTCGGGATGGTGCTGAAAAAAAGGAAGTCATGCAGTCATTTCACAAGCTCGTACTCGGCCTTATAGCTCTTGGGGTCCCTTTGGATGAAGTCCGTCCTGACAGATGGTAAGTCCCTACTTTGAGTGATTTTCCCGTCTTTCCTAAGGGTCTAGCTAATTTCCTCCCTGCCACGTCCTTGAAATGATTGTGGGAAGTATGGTCCACGGTTATCATATACCCATAGAAGCCTTTCATAAGATCTACAAAGATATAAGCACACACCCGGAGTGCTTCGTGGATATTGAGGAATATTCTCCGGCCAATTCTTGGACGAAACAGGTAGGCGTAGGACCCAGAGTGGAAAACATCATTGCCATTCTTGCAATTGATGAAGACTTTGCTAAAGGTGAGATTGGTATTCCAAGATTACTGAACTAACTAATGAAAGGGTAGGCAGTGGATGCAATGTTCTTGGCCAAGCAATACTCCGACAATCTCTGTCACATTTGGACGAAATACTTCAATGCAACCCTTCCGCCTTGTTCCATCGCAACACCTTTGGCCATACAGTGCTCCACCTAGCATCAGATTGGCTTGAAGGGATGAATAAATTGCTTCAGCGCGGGGCAAATGCTATGGTAAACTCTCGGGATCGTAACGGACATCTACCGCTTGACTACGCCGTCGCACAACAGAACCTTGCCACCGTCAAGTTGTTGCTCGATGCAGGCAGCTGCATCGATTGGAAAACCTTGAGGGGTACGGAAAGCAATTGGGATACGTCATGCTTGACCTTGTTACTCCACGGACTTGCTGAAAGAAGAGAGTGTCTCAAGGTGCTTGCGGAAAGCGAGCTGCCGGAAAAGAGCATGAAGTTGCTAAACATCCCAGCCGATTACCCTATGGATGGACCTTGTGCAATTCGAGTGCTCAGAGCCTTGAGGGCAGCTTCCGTCAGGATCCCCGAGGACCTGGAATTTCCTGGGCAAAGTCGGGGTTTTCACCTCGAATTAAATGGGACGTTCTCGATTTCTGAACTCTGTACATGGGGGACCGCAAAAATAGCTCAATGCATATACGAAGCCGGTTTCCGATGGGACCTCCGTGAGTGTGCTAAATATTCTTTAGCGAATCCAAACTTGGACCTGACGCTGTGGATCCAACGCAAGGGCATCGATCTCTCAATCCACGAGCTTCATGGCCACATGTACTGGGAAATATTCGACAGAAATTATCTTTTTTCTCACAGTGAGAGAAAGGCTCTATATTGGGAGATTTTCTTTCTTCGGACGAGGACCGAACATGGGTGCGCATGCTCTATAGAGGGATGTTTCCCAGCACTCAGTACCATAATAGCGGTGGGAAGACAAGGCATTGCCATTCTTGAAGTTGCCGAAAGATGTTCAAACAGCACTGGCACGCAATTCTGGGCATGGGTGGCTCCAAAGATGATTCGATGTTTCTTATTCGGCCAACTCAAGCTGACCCATGCGTTGACATGCTGCAAGGCCAAATTCCAGACCCGGGGCATACATCACCAAGGAGACATCCAAGAGAAGCAGGAAGAGGAATGGTACCTACGATCTCAACTGGAGCCACTTGTCGAGGAATTGACCGCCGAATACGAGCAAGTGGATCTTCCCCTGTCGAAGTTTCTTAAAGGGCGTGTGACGGATCGAGCCCAAGAGGTTTTGGAGGGCGAAGAAGAACCGTCTGAGGAGGACAAGAAGAGACTGAGGGAGATTGGCATTGTTTTAGAGGAAGAGTGAACATGACGAATAGTGTTGTGCAAGCTCATCATGCTATCAGACTGAGGTGGAGAATTGACCGTGCGGAGATGGAAGGAGGCTTGAGAACTGCCACGGGAAGGTACGCCGTATGTGCATAGATTCAAAACATTCCTAAGATAGGAAGCGTCATGGGTGTTCGAGATATGTATTTTTTTTTTGCCACAGAGGATATCGATCTCGTTCCGGAGCTATTAAAGTATTTGTCTGGGTGCAAACGTCTTGTTTAAATTGACAAAACCATCTGGATGAGTGCTTCATCTGCCCATGCAGGTAGACTGTTTACTTGACTTTCCGCTAGAGCACTCTCTATACTGCCATCCTTTTGCGACCCACTGTGCAACTCGCGTTGTAACTGCTTGTAAAGAAACTGGAGCGTTCCTACAAACAGGCTACTCTAACCCAAAACCCCCAGACCCCAAAACTTCATCCCAACAACTCCAGCAAGCAAAATCCCGCACCCCTCCACCCCAACCGACCGAACGGACGCTCCAACAACCAGCCAGCTTCAGGATCACCCATCCACCCCCCGACCAACCTTCGCTCCCACCCGCCACCCGACGACCACGTGCGCCCGCGACGCGCGCGTCATCACCCCACCAAACACCCATGACGTCATCTCACCTCCCTCCGCTTCATCCGCTACCCGGCCGGGGTTCGGCAAGCCAGCGCGCGAACCCGCCCCGACCCGGGTACCGGACGTGCCAAACACCTACCTCGTTCCTTTTGCCCCTCTCCCTCTCTCCAAGGCCCCCCACTACTTCCGCCTGCAAAACGCCGAACCCCTCTGAAACGCCGTCTACGCTGAGGTACCTTGCCGCTGCTCTGACCTGGCCGACCCGCCGTCACGACCCGGGAAGGTAGCGTGGCGTACCTCACCGGTCCCGGGCGGCCCAAGCCACCAGCACCGTCAATGCGCCCTGCCGCACCCCTACGCGCCTAGGATACCGGGGCGCATGTGTTGGTCAGTAAATCATAAGTGAACCGCATATGAGAGATACAATACACCACTCGCACCAATCAAACAACGGTGAAGAATAGAATCAGCACTAGGATTTCTGCTCTCCGGCTATCCACGATCGAAACCTGCTAACCCGGGTTCCACACCGCCTCCCGTGAAAAAGAAAAAAAAAGTCCACCCCTGATAATCATCGCCATCCCGCCTTGCCGCCAAAAGAAAGGAAAAGCAGTGCATGAAGTTATAATACAAGCAACCCCTGCCTTTGCTGCTTCTCGTGAAAGAAGATGAAAAGTCAAGCCCAGCCACTCCACTAATCGGCAGTGATGTTCCCCTCACCTCAACATCCAGCTTGGACCGAAAAGCAAGGAAATGGAGAGGTGGAGAAAGCTCGATGGAGGATTGTGCTGGGTGACTCATAATCGTCGATGGACCCCTCATTACTGAAACCCAACCCCCGTCAGCGGCAATTCGCGGGAAGGCGCATTGCAAGATGCCGAGAGAGTGTGCTCCAATCAATGACATTTTGTCGTAATCGTGTCGTGTCGTGTCTCGTGATCGTGACTTGTCTCGCTGTGCAAATTGAAAAAGGCATACAACAAGAAACTATGGAGCTCGCTGTGGGAGAGAATTTTTGATAGAACTGTATGTCTCCCTGCATCCGCAGAGAAGAAGCCCCAAGATAAACCGAGAAGTAAAGTAGTTCCGTTAATGCCGCTGAAAGAGGTGGGGAGTATAATTGCAGAAACAACACAGTGTTGATGAGAAAATGGCTCGTGAGAGGGAGGCAGTTGTGCAGCTTTTGATCGCCAGTCTTGATTTGCTCGTCGCACATCGCTATGCATGAGATAAAAGAGGAAGAGCCGATCAATCTTAAGAGGTGAAGAATAGGAAATGAGCCGATCAAAGAGCAACTCGCAGTCACCGGAAAATATGCAGCTGGAAAGCCCGGTGATGATGTTCATAGCAACTTCAGTAGCTTTCGTAGCCGTCCACAGGAGCGCTCTTGGCAGCACAACGACTGCCGTGGAACCTGCGGCCCGACCTAGCTTGGTGACGGCTCTTCAGAGCTTGAGAAGTGTTGAATTCTTCCGAAGCAGCGCCAATGACGGTATCAGCATTCTCTGCAGGAACAATGATGGCAACTGCGCGGCTGCTATCATCAATGCCATCCGCCTGATGGTTGACTTCGTGAATCGCCTCGGCGAAGCTACCACGCAAGCTATTGGTCGCGCTATTTGCAGAGGACGCCGCGGCACTACGGTATGGGCTACGGTGGTGGTGGTAAGGCAGCATGCGAGGATCCTGGTTGGTGGCGATGCTGTGGCGGCGATGGCGGTCGTGCGTCCGGCGATGGTCACCGACTTGGCCACCATGGGCAGAACCGCTATGAACAGAGCCGCTATGGACGCTGCCTTGACGAGAGACCGGCTGCGAAATTTGGGCCATGTGCTGCTGTGGAGCGTAGCTTGGACTGTAGTTGGGCTGGTAAGGCGAACTGTTCTTGGGCAGATACTGTGGAGGCGTATGACCAAACGGAGGTGTGTCTGTCGTAGGCGGGAAAGTGCCACCGTAAGGCGAGTGACCGGGAGGTCCAGCAACAGCAGTCGCAGGTGGAATAGCCTGAACATTGCTGTGAGGAATGTACGGACCAGACTGAAGTCCACGCGAGTCAACCGACGAAGCGCGCGAAGAGCGGGATCCTACTGGAGGAGGCGGGAACTGCGTGCCATAGTAACCAGGAGCCTGAAAAGGTCAGTACGCGAACATATAGTCAACTTGGGGCTTCTTTACCATTGCCTGACCGGCAGGAGGAGCCTGTGCTGGAACATGAGGATTCACCGGCGCAGACTGTCCGTTGGAGTACTCGGGAGTGTGCGTTGCACCTGGAGCGTAGTCGGCCGGGTTGTAGGGTTTGGCGGTGTAGTGGTTGTGAGCGGCATTGTACGGCTGTGGGTGAGCGTAGTTCTCGCTGGCAACATGCGCAGGCGGGAAAGCTGCGGCGGGTTGCACCGGAGGCGGAGGGATGTACGGGTGCTGTTGACCACCCAGTGGCGCGACCCTGTTTGCGTACGGCGGCGACTCGCGAAAGTCACGGCCTCTGGTCCACGACCGATCCTTGTGGTGATGATGGTGGCGATGCTTACGGTCCCGATCGCGACCACGGTCATGGCCACGGCCAGCGTCACTGCTGCGGCGGGTCCGACGGCGGCGCTCCGAGTCGGAGTCTTCGGTGTGATAGTCTTCGGTGTAGTAGTCCGAATCTGTGGCAGAGGGCGAGCGTCTCCTGCGGTCGCGTCCCTCGCTCTGGGCGCGGCGCTTCGTGCGCTCCTTCTCTCGCTTGCGGCGCTTCTTCTCTTCTTTCTCCTCCTGCGATCTGAAGTAGCCGCCAGGAATTGACTCGAAGAACTTGTCGGGGATGCGCTCGGCGCCGTATGAGATTGCTTTGAGAGCCAGGCCTGCCATCTTGCGGTCGAAGTACGCCAATGTGGTGGTGGTGGAGTGGGCGGATGGAGAGGTTTATATGATGCAAAGCCGCAGCTCGCGTCAGGTGGTTGGTGATAGGTTGCAAGGAATCTGGAGCTAGGCGGCGGGCGCAGGTGAGGGCGGAGGATAGCCCCTGCAACTAGCACACGGACCCTGCAGAATACAGCTTGGAGGAGCTACAGTCATGCGGCGGACGGCGCCCGGGGTCCTTCATATACGCTGATCGGATAGGTGGCAGAGAGCGAGGTGCGGCAGTCGAGATCGAGTGAGTGGCAACGTGTGCAAGAAGACATGCAGCAGAGAGGCGAGAGGAACGGGGGCCCAGTCGCGGCGGCGATGTCGTGAGCGGAGGCGCTGGACCCGCGAGGAAGCGACGCTTGGGCGTGGGTGTCCGCTTGGGCGTACGGCAAACGCGTCAGGCGCATCTGAGGTGGCCGTGGCCGCGTCGCGGAGCCGGCCATGACGTCAGACCGCCGGCTGCTTCGCCCGCTGCGTCCAACTCCAGCGCGAGCATGCCCGCCACTCGCCAGCGAGTCATGCACGATGCACACGATGCGCGATGCGCGACGAGATGCTGGCGGCGCTGCAGATTCGCGGAGCCACGGGCGAGAATGAGGCGGCGCGCGCCCAACGGCCCTCCTGGGATCCCACCCATTCCGCCGCCGTATCAGGCACCGTGCTTGCTGTTCCACGCCGTGGGGAAGGCCAGGAAGGCGTGGATCATCGATCGCCGTGCCCCGCCGCCTGGGCCCCACGTCGCACAGCGCGGCCGTGGCACGAGCCGGGGCTTACCTCCGTCCTTGCGAGGAACAGTAATCCTCCAAAGCGCGGGAACGCTCGCGCCGGCCTCCATGGTCACTTGGCCGCGGTTGCATCCTGCCAATCCGAGCTGGCCGCGTATGTGAGGCACCTACTAATGCACCGCTGCATTGGCTGGCTAACCTCCTATTGCGGCCGCTAATATAGCTCTTGTACAGTAATGCGCGTGGCTGGTACGCTGGCCAGCGATACACTACGGCCGAGGAAGGTCCTTCTAGCACGCACGCAACGAGAAGCTCTCGTGCAGCAGTTGTGCAAGGCACATCATCCAAATGACGACAGGTGGCACTTGATAACGGCGGACGTGCCACCGTCGGCGCCGCCCGAAGGAATGACTAAGCAGCTGCAACATGGAGAAAGAAGTCGTCCTGATTCTATTGTGGTACTTGACTTCAAGGAACTGGATTTGACACGCTATCTCGTGTAATGATCTGAGACGTTCTATCCAGGACGTCAGACCTTCGCGGGACGATCCGCGGGAGCGCTTGCGGCGCACGCGGCGAACGCGGCGAAAATGGAAAAAGGAAGGAGGAAAAAGAAAGTCAAGATCTCCAGCTAGCCATGGGGTTGGAAGGCAAAAGAAAAAAGGAAATGAAAAGTCACGCAGATCGCCGCCGGTGAATTCTAATGCCGAGCAAGAGCTGGATGAAATTTATGGGTGTCTCGAAGTAGAGTTACGCCTCTGAATAGGGAGTTGAAGACCTGGGTGCATAACTGCTTTGATATGCATACCAAAGCTGTTCGGATGCATGCCTCAACTCCCAAAGGGACCTCCATCATCTCACGATCTCAGAAAGCAATTTCACCCCCCACCCACCCACAAAGTCTGCACCGAACCGTTGAACCATTGGACCAGAGTCCATGCGAAAAAGAAATTAATCTGTTCCGTCAAAAGGCCCCAGAGGGGCCTTGTCGTCTAGCCGTACCCGTCAAATCTTGGATCTGTAGCCAGTTACTCCAACCTCCTTATGCGCCTACCCTTCCGAGTTCCGACCCTGTTCCTGGGATCGACTTTTTGATATTTTTGTTCAAGAGCACCCCCGGAAGCAAGGACAAAATCCGTTTGGCCAGTGAAAACATCAATCAATAATAATGAAGTTTTCATCATCGTCAACGATGATAGGCTCATCGCTGGAGCTCCCGGACCGTTGAGAATATGGTGGCGGGCCAGGTGATAGGCTTCTGGATACGACTCGCTTGCGAACGGCAGCCTCTTCGTCAAGGATGACAATATCTCCGTCCTCGTCTACATCATGCTCAGAATTGCCTCGCCTGTTCTCCTGTCGGTCGAGCTTGCGTAGTACCTTGATGCACTCCTCAAATATGAGCTTGAAGCACAGAGGAGGGACCGCGTTGCCAATCTGTTTTTCAATGTCTGTCCGGCTTCCAAAGAAGTCGTACGTTGTAGGGAATCCCTGCAAAGTGGCAAGCTCTCGGTTAGTGAAAGCCCGGTCACCACTCCAATGGTAACAGTCACTATTGCTCGTCAAGACCGTGTGCCTAAGTGGCTGGTCTGGATCCCAGGGATGCTTGTCTACGCGCTTTGCGAGTAGAGGATTGTGGTGAGTGACGTTTACAGGCAGCCGACCGACCGCGTTCCTGGCCGTGACGAAGGGCAAAAGCCCGCTTCCAGGTCCGCCGTGCGTAGGCTTGGGAATATTGGGAAGCGGCACGCCCGGACTGTTACAGTGTCAGTCTGTGGTCTGAAGGAAGAGTAAGGGCATTTGTTGCTTACGCTGCCGCGATGAAGATTAGCCGTTTTCTCGGCTGGGGCAGTCCATACTCCTTCAGATTGAGTATGGCCCACCTCACGGAATAGCCCTCCTTGTTGATCATGTATAACAATAACTGAAAGAAAAGGTGGTGCTTTTCGTGCGTCAAGAGACCAAAAGTCTCTTCTAATGTCACCAACCTAGGCTTTACAGCTCGAATAATCTCGCCTACCGAGAACAATGCGGCGGTATTCTTGTCGTCATTCGCAGCATAGTCGATATGGTTGCGGGCTGAGCTGAAAGGTTGACAAGGGGGAGAGATGTGCAGAACGTCGACCTGAGGATTGAAGCCGCGGGGCGGAAAGTCGAACGCCTCTATCTCGAAGATTCTTGCATGCCGGAAGTTCATCCGGGATGTCGCGACAGCCTGCGCGTTGTGATCAAACCCCCAAACAACCTTCAATCCGGAAAGTTTAGCCGCGCAACTGGCGCCTCCAGCGCCCATGAATGAGTCTCCGTATGTGTACTGACGCTGCTTATAGGGACGTGAACTACGACCTCGCTCGAGAACCACCGTCTCTTCCTCGCCATTCGTTGTGAGGTCAACGTTTGCCGTCTGCTTTCCAGTGAGAATGCCGCCGGCGTTGTCAGCCTCTTCGAGGCAGATAAACCGGAGCATGCCCTGATAAGGTCTGTTACGAGCCCGGTCTCTTTCTCCGTCTGCGTAGATGCATGCGAAAAGGTTCCGGCAGACTAGGACTTCTGAAGCAGATATCTGACGTTCTATCCTCTTTGCGTCCGGTGCTGAAGAGTCATAGAACACAGTGTCCCGATAACTTAGTAAGGGAAAAGGAAGGTCGGTTACGACAAGGCGACGCTTCCGGACGGCATAGGCAAGAGGGATCTCTTCCATGCCCTGCTCAAACCATGGGCGGGGGTCTCCCGAGTCGATGGATACGACCAAGTGCACCTCGTTAAGCTTTTTGGGCAGCATAGGCTGGAGATACTTGTTCCTTCTAAAACGTAGCCCGCGGAGAGAGACCTCGCCAGTCCGCATGTCCTCAATAATCTTGAGCACCCGTAAGAAATCTCCGGCCTGGACGCCTGACGGATCTGTGGTGCCTTGTACCTCAACAGTGTCGCCTATTTTCAAAGCCTGTGCTGTAGGGCCAAGGCCAGCGGTCTTCTCGTTTACCAACTGGCAGCTGTTGACGAAGACCTTCGGTAGCTGTGGAGTAAGGTTGCGCGTAATCGGTCTTGCTGCGGTAGGTTGTGGCGTAGGTGGGCTGCTGCGCTGTGATGATGAACATTCATCCTCGTCTTCGTCATCGTCTTCGTCCTTCACAATGATGAAATCCTCTAATGCAGGATTCAGCGCGACATGATCTACATGTGGGTTAGCGATGGTCCAGAACAGGGTGAGAGGTCTTGTTTTCACCGAGTGGTATCTCGTTGTATTCGTCATCAGAGATCGATATGAGATCGTAGTCATCTATGATCTCAAAGCCGGTCGTAGAGGGTGTCATCGTTGTTGTGTGAGTAGAAGTTAGTTAACCTTGGTGTTGAGACTTAGAGGTGAAGAAGCCAAGAGGAAGGCGGGTGGAGAAATAGTGAAAGTGATGGCTTATGAGCTGTCGGAGAGAAGAAGTGAAGGGAGCTGGGTAACGGCGGCACTAAGGTGGCTTTGTGAGTTGTGGCTCAAGTGGCCTGCCGCCCGTTGATGTAGGAAGCCGTCGTGCCAAACACCCTTCAAAGGATTGCTTTGAAGGACAAAGTTGGCGTTTCGTCAGAATTAGTTGTGAGTTGTTGCAACCAGCGATGAGGGAACCAAGCATGAGCATTAAATAAAAGCACCGGGCCGTGGAAATCAGGCCTGCCGCTGAAGCTGGAAGGAGCCAGGCCCCGTGATGGCAACGTGTTTTGGCCACTCTTGGAACTCGTTGGACGACGGTTGTAAAGTGAGAGGAAGGAGGCGCGGGAGTCTTTACAGCACTTCACGTATTTATACCCAAGCCAAACCTTGAAACTCTAAGTCCAGAGGTCAACACCATGCTATTCATTCAGTGAGACGCTAAATGAAGCAACGGTATTGATCAACAGTGCCACGACTACGGTAAACACTTAAACCCATGGTGGTGCCTGGGGGTGTAAAGGCTGTATCAGGACTTGTGAAGAACAACTTCGGCACGCAGCTTCGACAGACTCTAAGTACACTTCACGTCTGGTGGAGCTTCCGGTGCTTCCGCGACTCTGATCCACAATGATCCACTCCGAATCTTGTAGGAAGACGATATTGAACGTCGAAGCGGTCGCAGCTCAAGACTTGACAGCCCACTCCATACAGACGTCGAGCTGTGGTGGAGCGGCTGCGGCGCAGGTAAAATTGCGGCTGCACGTGGAGCGATAAGACGCGCCGTGGTTTGTACGCGCCGCGTCGTCGCAGCGGAGACGGGAAAGGGTTCACCGGTGCGGAAATCGGAGGCGGGCCAATGGCTGGCGGGCTTGTTTGCAGTCAGGCAGCCAGCAGATTAGGTACAAAGAATGGTCGCGTGGCCAGCAGAGGAAGTGATCAGTCCGCTCTGGGCGCGGTGTCTTTTTGGGGCGGCGCTGTGGAGGGTTGGGGCCCTTGGTCGGTCCGGCTGAAGCGAGCCGAAAAAGTCCGCCAGCGTCGCGTGCGCCGGCCCTCATAAACTTTTGCGCCCGCTCTGCTCCCTCAGACTTCTAACCTTTCAAAATGGCATCCACCAACCCATCCGTTTGTTGGCCCACGTCGCCTCCCGCAACCAGGTTGCTGCTGCTGCTGCTGCGACGGTATCCTCTGTCTGGCGCCGTCCACACCTCCGCCTTCCGCTGCCGCTGAGAACTTTTTCCGCCGCCTTAAACCGTCCCTTCAGACCGAGCCCCGCCGCCCTGCAACCCTCAGCCAATTTCCAGCAGTAAGGTGAGTGATCAGGAGCCGCCTGTGCCATTCTTTCTTCCCACCCCACAATGATGATCTAGTGTTATTTTTATAGATGTTAGACTTCCGAGCTCAAAGTTGCGGAGACAGCACATTCTGACCCATCCTCACCACCAACCTAATTCGAGCCCAATTGCTAGCGCATTGCTAATACGGCATTCCCAAGCAGATCGCCTGTCCCCCAAGATGTGTGGCATCATCGCGGTCATCCACGCGGACCCAGAGTCCACCTCGGCCGCCGTCGAGATTCACGACGCCCTGTACCTCCTCCAGCACCGAGGCCAGGATGCCTGCGGTATAGCTACATGCGCCACTGGCGGTCGCTTCTACCAGTGCAAGGGCAATGGCATGGCCTCCAGGGTCTTCCACGACGGTTCCAGGGTTGCTGACCTCCCCGGCTTCATGGGCCTTGGTCACCTCCGCTACCCCACCGCTGGCAGCAGCGCCAACTCCGAGGCTCAGCCCTTCTACGTCAACAGCCCGTACGGTATCTGCCTGACCCACAATGGCAACCTCATCAATGCGCCAGAGCTCAAGCGCTTCCTCGATCAGGAGGCCCACCGTCACATCAACACCGAGAGCGACAGCGAGCTCATGCTCAACATTTTCGCAAACGAGCTCAATGAGACGGGCAAGGCTCGTGTCAATGCGGAGGACTGCTTCAGTGCTCTCAGCAAGATGTACAAGCGCTGCGTTGGCGGTTGGGCGTGCACTGCCATGCTCGCCGGCTTCGGTCTGATCGGCTTCCGCGACCCCTATGGCATTCGTCCCATGGTTCTGGGCTCCAAGCAATCGGAGACCGGCCATGGCACCGACTACATGATGGCCTCGGAGTCTGTCGCTCTTACCCAGTGCGGCTACACTACCTTCCAGGATATTCTTCCTGGCCAGGCCGTTATCATCGAGAAGGGCAAGGAGCCCGTCTTCCGTCAGGTCCACCCTCAGCTTGGATACACCCCCGACATCTTCGAGTACGTCTACTTTGCTCGTCCGGACTCTGTCATGGACGGTATCGACGTCGATGAGAGTCGCCGCAGGATGGGTTTCAAGCTCGCTGAGACCATTGCGAAGGAGCTCGGCCCTGAGGGTCTGAAGGAAATCGACTGCATCATGCCCATCCCTGAAACTGCAATCACCTCTGCACTGTGTGTTTCTGCCGGTTTGAAGAAGCGCTATGTGCAAGGTTTCGTGAAGAACAGGTACATCTTCCGTACCTTCATCATGCCTACTCAGAAGCTGCGCCAAAAGGGTGTTCGTGCGAAACTCAATGCCAAGCCTTCGGACTTCAAGGACAAGGTTGTTGTGTTGGTGGATGACAGTATCGTGAGAGGAACGACGAGTCGGGAGATTGTCCAGATGGCGAGAGAAGCTGGTGCTAAGAAGGTCATCTTCACCAGTTGCGCGCCGCCGATCACGTAAGTCGAAGATTCGAGCATCTTGATGATTGACTGTACACTAACTTTCAATCAGCAACGCACACATCTACGGTATCGATCTTGCCTCGACGTCTGAGCTGATCGCCTACAACCGGTCGTCGCCTGAGATTGCCAAGAAGATTGGTGCAGACGCTGTCATCTACCAGACTCTGGGTGATCTCGAGGCTGCTTGCGCTTCTCTCTCCCCTCGCGACCCGGCAACTCAGAAGTTCGAGGTCGGCGTCTTCTGCGGCAAGTACGTCACACCTGTGGATGATGACTACTTCCACAGGCTTGAGCGCATCCGTGGCGAGAGCAGAAAGTTGAAGGTCATGGAGAGCGCCAGACAAGCTGTCATGAATGGTGCTGCTACCGAGAGCCAAGTCCGCATGGCGGCGAAGGGTGTCGAGGTCGATAAACACGGAAACGTCATCCCTGCGGAAGGTGAAGACAGCCCGATCAACGGTCATGCTGCATTCAACGGCGAGGGTGTCGACCGTCCCGGTGACTTCGAGAGGAGAGCAACGGACGAGTCGTCACAGACCCGTGTCAGGGAAACGCAAGACATGAGTTTGCACAACATCAACGACCACCAATAGTTAATGACGCAAACGACTGATGGGAAAGCATGTCTTGCGACTGCTCAGGAATAGACTAAGGGTACTGCATGTGGCGTTCCGGCTTTGGGTTTGCATGACCATCTCCGGCTTATAGATTTCGGAACATACTCTCGCTTGGGTGGCAAGACTGCTTTTTATTCTAGGTTGAATAGAATCGTAAATGGGCCCAGACCCACCAAAAAATAATGGACATGGATGTTCACGAGGGTTTGCAAATTTTTGGAAGATGCGTTCGAAGTCACGCGTGGGGCGTTGAATGCCTGTTGGCTTTCCACTCTACTACAGGCACACTGCGAATTGCCCGCGATAAGCTCAACAAGCTCAAGTGGGGAACATATCGAAGTGAGAAATCGAAGCATTAAGCCGAATGGCTTTGGAACAATTGCGCTTGGAAGAATATTTGCACTGCTCATGGCCAGACCTGATCATCTTGTTCAGAGGCATTGTTTATCTCGCGCTAGCTGCCAGCTGGACCCCTCTATAACTCTAGCGTGGCACCAACCCAAACGGATTTCTGAGCAACATGAGTGCATCTAGCAGGTTTTGAACAAAAGAAAAGCTGTAGGGCTCAGATCATTATGTTGGATGTGCGGCAGGCAACAACTTTTCGTTCCGCCAAAAGGTTCCGCCTAATCGCTGCCTCATATCAGTGCGCAGCCCACCCCGCGTAGCTTTTATCTCACTAGTCAGACCCATCGGTTGGCCGGGTTGGGAGAGGTCGCGTTACCCGCCCAATCGGGACTAGCGGTAAAACTTCCAGATTTGTCAACAACTTCAGCGAACTTCAGCGAACTTCAGTGAACTTCAGTGAACTTCAGAGCCAATCGTGGGCTCTGCTATTTGATTGGTTTCGCGGTATTATAAATTGCGCTAGCTGCTGATTGGTTCTGAAGTTGCCTGAAGTTTTCTGAAGGTATTGAAGTTTGACGACCCTCAGCGCGCGTCTGACTAGTGAGATAACGTAGCTTGTGCTTGTCCAACATCAACAATCACCACACCCAAAACCCGACAACCAACCTACCTGAACACTACAATCCAGCTCGAAGCAACCTCACAAACCTCAAGCCCTCCGCAACCACCTCACCCAGCCACAAAACCAAAAAATGTCCTCAGCAACAGCTCCCGCGCCCTCAGCGCCCGACCCCTCCAACCCCGCACCCACCTCGCCCACCTCCACCACCACAACTCCCGCCGACGCCTCCACCGAGCCCGACAGCAAAGACGCCCCCAGCTACGCCGCCGACATCTCGCCGCCCGCCTACACCTCAGCCGCGCCCACATACACGCTCGACGGGCCCTCAACCAACAACCCGAACCACGCCTCCCCCGCCGCCGCCGCCTCCCTCCCCACAACCCCCATCCCCTTCCACTTCCTCATCCGCACCGCCGCGCCCACCCCGGCCGGCCCCGGCGCCGGCACGAAGCTGCGCTACACGCACCCCGTGCCAAACGCACTGCTCGGGCCGTCGCCAGCGGACGACGCGGCGACGCAGGAACTCTTCGTGGACGTGTTGAGCGAGGTGCTGGGCGCGCACCAGGAGGAGTGCCGAGAGGAAGCGGAGCGGGCGTGCGAGGCGTGCGGCTTGGAGGCGGGCGAGGTGCTGCTGACGCCGGTGAGCTTCCTGCACGTGGAGGAGGGGGCGCCGCCGGCGTACGGGAGCGACGAGGGCGGGCGGAGGGTGGAGGTGCTGGTGACGCCGGTGTGCGGGCGGGAGGAGTGCGCGGAGGAGGCGAGGGGGCGGATGAGGGTGGCGATGGAGGGGGAGGGCGGGGGGGCGGCGCTGCAGGGCCCGGAGGATCCGAGATGCAGGGTTTGTGGGAGGGGGGAGGGGACGATGAAGTGCGCGGGGTGTGGGGTGGTGAGGTACTGCGGGCGGGAGTGTCAAAGGGCGGATTGGAAGAGGGAGCATAAGAGGGTTTGTGCGATGTATGCGGAATTGGTGGAGGAGGGGAAGATGATGGAGGGAGAGGCGGGAGGAGTCGAGGGCTGAGGTGGTGCCTGCGGCTGCGGGTGCGGAAATGAAGCATTTTTCCTGATGGGGAGAAGAGAATCTCGCGTACGGCGCAGGATGGATGATGGCAAATGGGGGTGTTGGGTGCACAAGGTGGATTGGGGTTGAGGTGCTTGATGAGCTACGGATTCGGCCACCACGGTGCAGCTGCACGGATGGAGCCTCGTCGATCGTGTCTGGGAAATTGCGCCACCCACAGAGCTGGCGAAAAGACAGATCTGCGGCGCTGCAGCTCATCCTTCGGTACCTGAATCACTGGCGGCATGGGGTCCGCGTCTTCTGGCCAGCCTTTAGATTTGCAGCTGTTGGTCGCGGACCGCGCAATTGCCTGATCAGGCACATCAGAGACCCACCATCCAACACGGCGCCTGTTGGTCGCTCAGTCCGGCTAGCCTTGCGCTGATTACCTGCTCAGCGCAGCAGTTGCCTCTCAAGACTGCCTACGCTGAAATCTCCACGTATCTCAAAATACCACGTGCCTTCCTAAAGTCGACTCACTGCTCATCGTGTTGGATGTTTCTGTTGCCTCGATTTTCGCGTCAGGCGCTTGACGTCACAGGCTAGACTCCAACATCTCGAGGCCCAGGCCACTTTCTTCTCCACACCACCACTACCACCAACAAGGGATGAGTGCTAGAATGCACTACCGAGCCGCTAAGTCCCGCAGCCTTATCCGGGGATCGCGAGAGCGTCAGGCGGTCTTCTCGCGCCTTGACCTGCGAAATAGCTTTTCTTGGAACATGCCTATACGCTGATCTTGTGCGCAGAAAGTGATAGGCCGGATGGCGAAGAAAAGTTCTGACCCGAGCTTGCATTGACTATTCGTATAGTAGCGGGTCCGGCTCGCGAGCTACTTCGGTCTTGGCTTTCGTGGGGTGTGAGGAAGCACCCGGCGAAGCTGACCAGTCGCTGAGCCGACGGGCCTTCGAGAGTTTCGGGCCCGGGAGTGTCGGATACGCATCTCGAGCGTGTTTGTTGGCGATGGAACCATTCAATGCAGAGTCCCGGCCGACGCCGAGTTCGAGGAACGTATCCTGAACCGAACACGACCACCGCTCGCACGAACGGCGGGGGCTGTTCTCGGGGCGTATAGAATAGATGAGCGACCTACGTGTAGCTGACGAAAGCCCGACGAGGCACGAGGCCGGGGGTACGAACAAGACACGCGGACCGAGAAGAAGGGTGGCAGCAGGGATCCCAAGGGTCCTTCCCGCCGCGCTGGCATGATGCTTGTTCTGCCGGCCCCAGGCTTTCGCCGTGCTGCTGCTACTTTTCTTCTCGGCCTGCGGAAGCCCGGATTCTTTGGCTTTTGGGCGTGCTGCTCAAGCTCTCGTTCTTTTTCGTGCCTTTTCGCAATTGCCGACAGGAACGGGTCTTGTTCTCGCTGCTCTGCTGCGGTGCGACAACGAAACAACGGCCGGCCGACCGCCGGCGTTTGGCGTGCGTCGTCGCTGACGCGGTGCGGCGCGGAGACAGGCCTGCTGCTTCATGCAATGCGGCTGCTTCATGCAATGCGGCGGCGCTCTCTTGCAGTGTTCCGCACGCGGCACGGAGCTGGAGTATTTGCGGAGAAAAGCAGCTGGTTCCTGGCGGAGTACGTGTACTCGGCGCACCAGACGGCAGAGACCTGGCCGTTGGCTATTTGTCTTGCTTTCGAGGCAAACAAACAGCAAGGAACGGTACCACCGCGCTGTCCCCCAATCACGGCGGCCCAGAATGCCCCGCCTTGCTTGGAGGAATGCGAGTCCTCATGTTAAGCGGATGGGTGAGCACAGAGGCCGGGCGGGACCCAACAGTCATGTGGCGCTGCCAACGCTGACAGCTTGCATGGGCAACATGCAACGTCGGAGTTTTGGCAGGATTGCGGATGGAGCTGTGGCAGCGCGCGACGCCACAGCCCGGCTGCCGAATGGACGCAGACGGACCTGGCCTGGTGGCCGCGCGCAGTCGTGGCCCGCCCGTCACAGCAGTGCCGGCTGCTGTAGGGCAACGCGGTGCGCAACGTACGCAGCAGCGCAGTGCCAGGGCCCCGGCAGCTCTGCTATAGAGTTGCTTGGCGACGAAGGCTGCTCGCCGATCATCCCGGATGCCCGCTTTCGGGATGGCTGATGGTGGGCGGCTCCAGAGCGGCGCGAGGCGGCAGCGCAGATCGAGGCGGCTGACTTCTGCTGCTGCTCGGCCGGGCGCGCAGGGGGCTGCGGCGGGCACTCGCCAGCCCACGCAGGCCGGGGCGGATCGGCCGCCGAGCGCGCAGTCGCAGCGAGGCACGCCGTCTTTATCTCGCGCGGGCGGCGGCAGTCGGGGAGCAGGGCGCGCGGCATGATTAGGTTTATGTGCACTGTGTCGGCGGCGTGCTCGTGGGCGGTGGTGGACACAAGAATAGACTGCAGGAGCAGCAGCGCCGGGCGCGGTGGCGGAGGGCGCCCGGGCCGCAGCTATTTTTACAGACTCAGCCTTGGGCCACAACCAGACCTCGCGCACCACGCACCGCCATTGGCCGCTGCCCCCGGCAGATCGGTGCCATGCGCCTGGTCGCCGCCCCCGCCGGCCCAGCGACTGGACCCCAAGCCCCAAAAAGCATCCCAACCGCGATCCCCAGTCGTGCGCGCAACATCACCAACTGCGCGGCCCCGCGAGGGCGCACGTCAGCCTGGCCTGCGCCAGCGCTGTAGCTATCAATCGCAAGTTTATTTCCGTCATGCCGGCCCTGTGCTTCCGTCCGCTTCCAACAGTGCCTGTCTTAAACGTGCTGCCCCATTCACCCACTCCCATGCGCCGCGCGTAATCCGGCCTCAGCCCTCAGCGGCCGCCCGAGTCTGATATACATGACCCTGCTCCCAGTCACGCAGCCAACCGTCTGCCGCCAGCCCGCCCTCTCTCACGTACGCAACAGCTGGGCCTCTGCTCCAACTGGCCACGTCCCGCACTGTAGCCACCATGAACTCTATATCCACCATGGCCTCTGAAACGCATCAGCCTCTCTCACCTCACCCCTCCAAGCGCTGGCGTGTGGTTCGCTCGCACTCAAAGAAGCGCCTCCCCACCCGGGCTTCTTCTGGCCTCCGGAGACGACCCGATTCCGTCTTCAGTCGTCGCGGCACCAGCACCCCGGTCCAGGTTGTGGCTCCCTTTGCCATGCGTCTGCCGCAAACTCCCACAGATACCTTTTCACCTGCGTCCGCCACTCCCTCTGCCAGAGCTTCGTCAAAGAGGTGGAAAATGGGCCGGTCACAGCAGCCAGAGCAGAGGGGCTGCGTTCTCCGCGCAGTTCCTCAAGCAGCCCACGCTCCCACGCTTCCCTCGCCAATCACCGATGCCTCTAGCTCTCCCGTCCACAACCGCGCTGCCTCGGACCCTCTGAGCCATGCGCAGGTCGACGCAACCATGGCCACCTCGCCAAACGACGAGATTCTGAGCATCATTGGCCAGTACTCCGCCCCGCTGCCCACACCGCCGTTCTATCCGACCCCGAACGTCGGTTTCCCAGGTGTCTCGCCGGTTTCGCCGCAGAAGAGGAGCAAGAAGGGCAGAAAGAGCGAGGGAGATGCAGACCGCATTGGTTTCTGGAAGGACGGGAAAGCTCATTGGGAGGCCGAGGTGGCAAGCATGCCGCCCGTACCACATCCGCAGGACACCTTCATCGCGGAGCTGGATTCGAGACCCGTCCGACTTGAGACGCCGGTCCGCGAGATGCCCCACGCGCAGAAGGACAAGAGGCCCAGGATCCAGGTGATTATCCCCAATGACCTGCGCAATCGCGCTCCTCATGCGCGGCCTCCTTTTGTGTCACAGGCAGTGCAACACTCCAGCGCAGGAGAAATTATATCGTCTCGCGATGTCTCGCCGCCTTTGGCGAGCGGCATCATTCCAGTACGTAACTCGGCCGTGTCGCCGCTGGCCCACCAGATCCTCACCCAGCGGCAGCACACGGTGCCGATATATCTGGACCAGGTCGCCGAAATGGCTCCCTCAGCGACAATGTCGAAGCACCCATCTTTTTCCAGCTCTTCCAACGCCTCGAACTCGGAGAGCGACGACGCGAAGTCTTCCAGCTACAGCCAGAGCAACAGGACCTCGTGGACCAGTGTGGACGACAATCTGGAGCCGTGTTTGCGGCCGAATCCCAACTTGCTCAACCTCGACGAACGCACTGCCAGCAAGGCTTACTCCATCATCTCACCAGCCGCAGCAGGAATCTTTGATGACTTGACGCCTGCTGTCACCACCAGCCAACCAGCAACTCCAGTTTTCCGGACCAATCAACTGAACACGGACAAGCCGCTCCCTCCGTCACCAGAGCCTCAAATCCCCTCGATCCAGCAAACAGTGGCCAAACTGCGGAACCGCGCCAGCAGCCCGACGCTGAGTGCCCAAAATTCAATTGTTAGCCGGAGAAATTCGCGTCGCAATCCTCGAATTTCGCTGCCTGCTCGAGGCTTGGCAACGGACAACGGGTCGGTTCCCCACAGCGATCCTCCAAGCCCAACGCTCAGCGAAGCCGAGACGGCGTTGGAGGAGCACCTGTCAAGTATAACCGAGCAGTCGCCCTTCGAATGGGATGATGTGCTGGGCGCCCGCCGGCTTGGCACCCAGCGGGTCCCGTCTTACTCGTCCACCCTCGCGCCACCGCCTCCACGCAAATCATCGCGGCGCAAGAGAGTAGCATCGATGCCTACTCAGACGTCGTCCAATCACATTGCTTCTCAGCAAGTAAGGCCTCTCTTCATTAGAACGTCTTCGTCTTCTGTTTTGCGATCTCACGGCATGAACATGCGGGGGCCGCGTCAGCGCTTGAGCTTAACCACCGTTGTTCCAAGTGCTGACCAGAATAAGCATAACCAGCGGAAGAGCAGCAGACCGCAGCAGCAGAAGCACCTGCCACAGCGAACGCCAAGCCAGAGGTTCATCGCGCCCGACGCAGCAGAACATGTGATTGTCAGCATCCTCGAGAGAGTGCGCTCTCTGGATGACCTCTTCGCCCTAGCCCGCGTCAACAGGGGCTTCTACCGCGTCTTCAAGCGTAACGAGCTGCGTGTGTTGCGCGTTGTGCTGCAGAACGAATCGCCCTCGGCATGGGAGCATCGCGAGACCTCGCCGCCGTACACAGGCACTGACCAGCCGAACCCTGACAGCGCCCACCCGGAGCCGGAATACACGCCGACGACCTTCTACCGCCACCACATGCGCGACACGTACATCATCGCCGCGCTGAAGTCTCTGGTGCTGACGAGATGCCAGTCCTTCCTGCGACCGGAGACGGTCATGGCTCTGGCAAGCAGCCACGCTGCTCGCTCTGCCCGGGTCGAGAATGCGTTCTGGCGCATCTGGACTTTCTGCAAGATCTTTGGTTCTGGCAAGGGCCGCGAAGATGACATCGTTGGCCAGATGGACTGGCTTCGTGGCGGACCGCTTGTGCACCAGACGGGTATCAGGGCTACCATCATGACCAGTGACTCCTTTGATGCCAGTAGTGCGCTGCTGAACGCTCCGGACCACTTCGCCAAGGGCAACGGAGAGAACGGCCTCTCGGCTGAGGAGCTATACGACATGACGGAGATCTGGACCTGCATGGGTGTTTTGATCTCTGGTTTGGAAGGACGTACGGAGCAGGCGAGGGAGTTCGGTGTGTACGAGGCGACTGATGTTCGCGGTGGCGATATCGATGGCGAGGAGAATATGCTCCGTAAGTGTTTCAGCCCTCAGTGCTATTGACCACCATGCTGACAACTCTACAGAGGAATGGGTATACTACCTTACCACCCTCGGTCTCTCTACCATCCTCGAGCTCGCCACCGCCTCCACCTCCACCGACCCGTCCGCCTTCATCCGGGCGCTCGAGAGTGGCTGGATGAACTGGTCACCGCCTCAGCTTGACGGTTCGCGCCGAACCTTCCTCAAGGAAGCCGTGGCTCGCGTTTACGAGGAAAAGATTGCGACCATGGCTGCTAGCACTCCTCAGGATGACCGCGCCGCCATGAAGCAGGTCATGCGTCAGCGCATCGCTGCCCACAAGGCGGAGATCCGTACCCGCCGCCGCACCGGCGATTGCCTGCTCGTCCGTATGAGCATGGAGCGGCCCATGAGTGAATGGGAGGGCGTCTTTGACCGCCTCGGCGGCTCCGACGAGAACCTCTCACAACCTCAACCGCACCGCCACGCTTCTGCTTCCTCAAGCGGCATCGGTGGCGCTCCCGCTCCTGCTCCTGCTCTCCCTTCTGTTGCTCGCCGGCAGAGTGAACTCATCGCCCTGCCTCGCATGCCTGAGCTCCCCGCTGGCACGCCGACCAGGCCATCTTTCCAAGAGCTCCCGGCCATGCAGGAGCGCAACACTGACTCAACAACCGCAAACCCTCTGCTTCAGACTCTCGCCCAATCAAAACAATATGATTATGGCTCGCCCGTCGAGACGCACCCGGCACTTCGCTCTTTCCTTGAAAGCGACGCGAGCAGCCGCCGCAGCAGCGAGAGCAGCATCGTAAGCAGGCCCAGCCCTACTACCAACGCTCGACACTTCTCAGAGGAGGCTGTGCACCCTGCATTCCGCAACAGGGCGCCCACCACCACTACCACCACCACCAGGAGCAGCAGACAACAGCAGCGCCAGCCGCACTCCTCCAGCTCAAGCGTCTCGTCGATAAGCGGCGGTGGCGCGTCCTCCTTCCTCTCCAACACAACACCGCCCACCACCGCCAACACGACGCCTCACCTGAGCTCACACGCATCGAGCATGCACCACTGCCCCGCGCCCCCCGGCGGCATGCCGCCAAGCTACAGCCACCTGCCCCCCAGCTACAACCAAGCCGCACAAGCGCACCAGGCGCCGAGCGCCTTCCCGCACGTGCCCGCGCACCCCTCGTACCCTACCGCCTACCAGGGCCCCACAGGCGGCGCGCACCACTCGCACCACTCCTCGTCCTCCTCCTCATCCGCGTCCCGGCCGCGCCCGGCCGACCCCTCCTCGCCGGCGTCCCCGACGTCCTTCCTGCCCGCGCACCGCAAGCGCGCCAGCGCGCAGCACCCGTTCCAGCACGCCATGCTCGCCGCGGCGGCGACGCCCAACGCGGCCGCCAACACGGCCGACAAGGCCATCTTCCGCATCGTCGAGATGGGCTTCACGGCCGAGGACGCCAAGCACGCGCTCATGAAGACGGATCTGGGGGATGGGTTGAGGGTGGATCGGGCGGTGGAGTTGCTGTTGAGGCGGTGAGGTTTTTTTTTGTCGTTGGCTTTTTGGGAGAGAGATGTATTGATACCCTCGCTTTTCGTTTTTTTCGTTTTTCGTTTTTCATTGGGGATGGTTGGTCGATACCCTGAGGTTCTTTCTTATGTAGTGTGGTGGGAAGTATACCTAAAGACTGAACGCAGTCGAGTTGCTATTTTTTTTTTGTGTAATTGTTGGAAAAGGGAAATTTGAGGAATGATAGAGTTCGTCCTGTTTGCTCTTCTAATTGTTGTGCAATCCTCTGATGATATCCGGTGTGCTTTGGTAGAGGACAGATTGGACAGGCTCAGGCCTTGGTTGGCAGTGTATCAGAATGGAAGTTCCCCTTTGTCCTGAGCCATCCTCCATGTGTTGCACGCGTGCTTGTTGAAAGGTGTAGTCGTGATGACGGTTGCTTAATGCGGCACATAATCTCTTTTGTTTTCCGTCGAACATCGTTCGAACTGTGCCCAACGATTCCCACAATTCGATTTGAGTGCTCAAAACCAGCATTCCTTTTCCCTTGACGTTATCTGTAGAGACATGTGTTGTCGGTCTGTAAATCGAGGAGGATGCCCTATACCGGATTCTCGAATTAATTAGTTTGCACAACGACAAGGAAACCTAGGGGCAATTTTTTTTTCCTCCACAAAACGCAACTCCTGTATTTCCTGAATGACTGCTACAACACATCAACCACCTCCCAAAAGCACAGCTTCGTCCTCCTCTTCCCAGACTTCTGCAGAACATCCTTCCCGAAAAGCAAGAGAAAGAAAGCAAAACGATCCCAAAACAGCACAATCTGAGCTCATACGCATCCCGACGTCCGGCATCCACCGCCCAATAACACCGGTCCACCTCAACCCCTATTTGACGTCTCCAGCTCGTCCACAGATCCACTCCGCCTTTCAACAACTTAACGCGCCATTTCTTCAAGAAAGTTAGGGTAATCGGTTTGACGTGGGACCCGATTTACATACGGGTGCCGTTCTTCTCATCGATATGCCTGTAGCGGGCCTGTTCGGAACGCTCCTTCAGAACCATAGCAACGTGGAGGAGCAGGATAGTATCGAGGCCTGTCGAGAAATCATATGATTAGCAGTCGTCCGGAGCGGTTCCATCTCGAGAAAAAAAAAACAGATGCTGTCGTGTTTGCCCAGCCGTGAGTCACCACCGCCAACCCCACTTAAGAATGATCAAGCCAAGTCTCTCTTCCGCCTCTTTTGCCAACCCTTCCTCCATATACCGTTCTTTTCTTGTTGCTAGCACCTCCGGCGTGGTGTTCCTCCTCTTGTGTACCCCGGCAACATCGATACTTCAGAAGACTTGGCGGCCCACTTCCAACATCACATGCTTTCTTCGCCTTCCGCCCAATAGAAATCGACCGGCAAACCCACGACAGCCATTCCGTAGAAAAGAAAAATGGCGAGAGAAGTGGGATGGTAATTGAATAAGACAAAACTCACCGACAAGACCAAAGGCAGCCGTGAAGATGACATCGAGATACTGGTTGGCGAAGCTGCTGAAAGGCCCGATGCATCCGCCCAGATTAGCCGCAACGACGGCATCCGTGCATGTGGCGTCGGTGACGAAGGGCGGTGAGGTCGGGTTAGCGTAACCGCAGCATTTGAACTAGAAAACGGGGCGTATTAGTTTTCTTTCCCCCGTGCCAAATTGCATTTGCTTTTCCTCCGGCCCATGGGAGTCTGGAAAGCCAGAGATGTGGGTCCGGAGGACGCGGTAATGCGGTGAGTGTGGGGAACTATGCATAGGATATAGACGGATTTACGGAAAAGTAAAGGTTGGGGGTTGCGGTTGTGTAACGGCGGAAGAAAAAGGATGGGGGCCGCGCTGAGTAAGACGCATTGGGAAACGGAATGCGGCCATCGAGCGGTGAGATCGTTGGGCCTTTCCGGCATCATGTGCCGTCAGATGTCGAATCGTTTGTCCGACGAGCAAACCGATGACTGGTGCCAGATCCCACCGAACTCCGGATGGTCCTCATTTCCCAATCCGGCTCCTCTCGGCCATGATGTGTTCGGAAAGTTGGCTGCATACCTTCTGCTGCAGGAGACTCTGCGTTTCGGGAGCCTCGGCGGCCCAGATGACCCCCAGCATGTTCCGCGTCTGCAGAGTCCCGATCCAGGTAATCAGGCCCAGGACTAGCGTGAAGGTGGCGCAGAAAGTGACCATGTAACCGTGCATGCGCAGCCAGCCGCGGTTAGTTGGCAGGAAGATGGCGGGCAGGGCCAGGAGAAAGGTGGCGAAGATGAAGATGGCGTTGACGATGGTGGCGGTCAAGGGACTGCGCTTGAGCAGGAGGTGCGGTGCAACGGTGTCGGGCGTGGGCCGCGAGCGCATGCTGCTCTCGCTGAAGAGGGCAAAGCCGATGAGCAGGCCGCCGCTCAGCAAGAACAGGATCTCGCAGCCGAGGAAGGTGAGCATGAGTTTGTTCGCCATGGTGCTCGGATGGGATTCGACAACGGCTCGATTACTACGTTCGCAGAGATCGCTCGGCGACCTCCACGACCAGCGCGAGAGGCTACGGCAGGAGAACGGAGGGCACGGCGAAGGAAGAGAGAGCGTGAATGAATGAATGAATGACAGCAGAACGCCCGCGATCTGGCTGAGGATAGAAATTACAAGGTTGTAGAACACGTATACAGCCGCCAGAAAGAAACAGAGTCAGAGAAGGAGAAGAGCAGCAGAAGAGAAGGAAACCGTGGGCGCGTGGAAGCGCCGCCGCAGACTTGAGGCTCGTCGACGTGTCAGTGGGTTGAGATCCAACGCGAGTCGTCTCAGGCGCGCGACAAGCAGCAGCGAATCAGCGGGCGCGGCTGGGCGGTCGCGCCATCGCGGTGACCAGGGCGCGCGGGCGGCTGGAGCAGCGCGCTGGCGCGGTCGTGCAGCACCGGGCCGCGGCAGGGCGAGAGGGATCTCTCTTGTGCGACGGCGAGGCGTGATCGAACTGCCGGATGCGGGGGGCAGGCGGGCGCGGTGCGGTCGCGGTCGCGGTGTCGCAGGCGCGGCGTCGGCGACTCGGCGCGCGCGCGGGCGAGCCGGGCGGTGGTGTGGTGCGCTGAGTCGCGAACAAGGGCATGCAAGCGAGCGGCGTCGAAAGCGGAACCCGGCCTGGGATTGCGTTTCAGCGGCGCTGCGACTGCGCGCTCGCGGCGACAGGGCCCGGCACCGGTCAGGGCCTGCGCGCGCGGGAGCAGGCGAGCAGCTGGCTGGCGGGCGGCGCTGGCGGGCTGGGCGTGGGCGTGGGCGCGCAACGGCTGGCCGGGCTGCGCGCGTTTCACATGGCATGGATGGTGCGCGCTCGGCTGCTCCTCGGTGCCGGCATCCGCCGCGCCGCAAGTCATCTGACCGGCCCCCCTTGAAAAAGCTGGCTGCCTTCCCGCTCCGGCTCGCCCTAAACCGCTTTCCCCTCCGCTCTATCCCCTCTTCGGCGGCTGCCCGCGAGCGACTCTCTTGCAGCGACACGACGCCCGCTAGGCACCGCAACAGCAAGGTAAGCGAGCCCTCGCAGCGCCCTCACCCCGCTGGCTCGACGAGCACGTCGCGCAGCGCGCCCCCCGAGCCCGCCGCCTGCCCGCGCGCAGCGCTGCCCGCGCCGCACCGCCAGCTGAAGACGGCCGTGGGCGCCCCCAGCCCTCCAGGCACCCAGGGCCCCAGGTCGCGCGCGGGCGGCGATCGTCGGCGGCCGAGTGCAGGCTCGGGCGTGCTGGGTTGCGCGTCGCTCGATTCGCGCAGCCGTGCCAGAGCAGGGCCGTAGGCTGACCGTGGCTCGCGCGCCCAGGATCGCTTTCTGCGCCGCCGGTTGGCTCGCCCAGCGCGTTCTCCACTCCGCCCACAAGAAACGAATACCTACTGCCCACCGTCCGGCTTTTCCCAATCTCTCACCCAACCTTTACCTCTCTGAGACACCTCTGCAAAATAAGTTCATCCCCGGTCGGTACAAGTCCAAGGCAGAAGCCAAGTCGCCCAGCAGAACTCGGTATGGCTGTTTCCCTTCTGTGCAACCCGCACGCCCCGAATCCAGCTCGGTCCTGCATTCCCTTGCTTGCCTCACCCGCCACCGCACCGCAGCCCGCCCCGACCCGTTTGCCTTTACCTGAGCAGCCTTGCCTGTTCCATCCGTAACTGAACGTTGCTTTAGGCTTGGTCGCAGCGACGCGCATTCGCCGCTCTTTCGGTCCGCTCAGCAAACCGCTTTCCCTCGGTCGGCCTCGCTCACCACTGCGACGCCCGCTTCCATCCAAACGGGAAATCGCAATACAGTATACCCAAATCGTCACCGCTAGCCACCAACCACCACCGCAGCAATGACCACCGAAATCACCGACCACGAGCAGCAGCAGTCGCCCACGGCCACTGACGACGTTGCCAACAACGGCAACGGCGCTCTTGCCCAGGCCGACCCCAATCGCGGCACCAAGCGCCCGCGCCCTGCTGCCGACGACGATGACGACGACGACGACAAGCCCGGCCGCGAGAGGAGGAAGATCGAGATCAAGTTCATCCAGGACAAGTCGCGCCGCCACATCACCTTCTCCAAGCGCAAGGCTGGCATCATGAAGAAGGTGAGCGACTCCACCCGCGCTTTGACCCAGCCCATGCGCGACGCGACACGAGCGCGTCGCATGCGTCAATTGACCTCCATTGACGACGCACTCGACTGACATTCCCAGGCCTACGAGCTGTCCGTCCTCACCGGCACCCAGGTGCTGCTTCTCGTCGTCTCCGAGACCGGCCTCGTCTACACCTTCACCACGCCGAAGCTGCAGCCGCTCGTCACCAAGCCCGAGGGCAAGAACCTCATCCAGGTAAGCATTGCGCATCGTGCATCGCGCGTCGCGTCGCCTCCAATGCACCCGCCGCAGCTGCTAACGCGCCATCGCAGGCATGCCTCAACGCGCCAGAGCCTGCGACCAACGAGAACGGCGTCGATGGCGACAACGTCGGCGACTCGCCCGAGGACCAGCACAACCAAGTGCCCCGCGGCGCGCCCGGCATGCCCCCGGCGCCCGGCATGCCCGGCGGCTACATGACGCCCGAGCAGGCTCAGGCCATGCAGTACCAGAACTACCTGCAGCAGCAGTCGCATGCGAACGCGCAGTATCCTGGTATGCCGCCGCAGGCGGGCATGCCCAGGCACCCGCAACAGTACCCGCCGGACCAGAAGCTGGCGTAAGATGATACCTAATGGGAACACGTTCTCACGATGTCAACGGGGAGAAGCTCCGACATTCAGAAGAAATTTGCTGGTTTACAAAGGAAAATCGATACCCCAATCCCAATACGAAAGGTAATTGAGCACACCGCGTTGCTCACTCGTATATACCGGGAAATGTATCTGCTCAATGGGATGGGTGGGAGGCTTGCTTGGTGTCCGAAGGAGTCCATTTTCCGGTGCGGGGGTTGCTCTTGGTTTTCTTCTTTGCCTCTGCTTTAACCACCACCCACTTCACTTCGGCGTCTCTCGTTGCGCACTTGATGCGAAGCCAGTTCGACATCAAACCACTTCTATCTTCGTCTACTGATGGGGCCTTGCGGAGCAAACGGCGAGACACGATCGGCAGGGGAGATGGATGGGCGGAAGGGAGGGTTTGGTTTTTTTGATACACCCCATCATCATCATCCACTTTTAGCACTCTACATTTTCTACTCTGCTTCTTTCCTTTTGCGCTTTAAAACATACGAATAATACCCGGAATGGTCTCATGCCGAACCCCGTGGGAACGAGTGTAAGAACGTAGCGTGGGATCTCTGCTATTTTTTTTTTCTTCGAGCCGAGAGAGGTGAAGCAATTCATCAAGTATTGATGTGTCTTGTATACCAAATTCAACGTGTGATGAATCGATTGAGAAACAATGCCTGAGCTTGTTTTGGCTGTGTCATGCTCGTAGCCTCTTGACACCCTGCATGTCCGGGCCCCTTCGTTCTGAGCTTAGCACGCAACATCAGGAACGACGAAGATGACCCAGGCTTTCTTCCCCACCCGCTCGGCTGCTTTCCAGCGAACACGGGCGCGCGCCAGCCATACGACAGCAGAAGCAGCGCAAAAGAATTTCATTACATCAGTTTAAGCTTTTTCCCTTCTTCTCCAGTTTTCGAATGGGGGTTGGTGCCGCGCCATGGGTATGCGTGTGGGCTTTAAGCTTTCGAGACAAGACTGCCGGATGCAGCGAGAAGAGCGAGACGCTTGCCTTGCATTCCTCAGCGAGCCTCTCTACCACTATTCTTCACCGTGAGGCCTGTTGCGCCCGGGGTTTTGGGGGCGTGCGGGAAATAAATAATAATAATAGGTGGCATCATCTACGGCTGAATTGTATGAAGATCGGCGAGAGGGGGGCGGACGCGGCGCGCGCGGGTTTTGGTTGATGTGTCAACCCCGGCGGGATTCCGTTCTCGCTCTGGTTCGCGGAAGAAATAAAAGGGAAGGGGAGGAGAGGATCAATTGATGGGGAGAGAGGGAGTGTCGGAATCCAGACCACACGTGAAGCAAACATGCGGCAGCGTTTCGAAGGGACATCCCAGACGGCATAACGAGGGGTTGAGGGAGGAGGAGGAGGGGGTGTTTTTTTGGTGATTGATTGCCGCGGCACCATTTTGCTACTGCCACGCGGACGGATTGGAAAGCGATCCATTGACTGCAGGACTGCGACATCTACGTAGTACTTTTTTTTTTTCAGTTCCTCCCGCTCCCTCGTCTTCGCTACCACCTGCTCCGAGACGGTTCGGAACCGGGATCAGAGATCTGCGGCAGTTCAGGTACGCGCGCAGGGTCGTTTCGTCGTTGGAGGTGGCTTGCGGCGTGGCCTACGTACGTCTCGTACGGGGGGGCAAGGCGCACGCGCACCACGGGCTCCGCTGGTGCTTGTGAGCAGCAGAGGGCAGGGTCTCGAGGAGGGTCCGCACGCCCCCGTCTCTCTGCATGCCTCTCTCTGTCCGTCTGCGCAGCCCAGCCCCAGCCCAGCCCAGCCCCAGCCCCAGCCCCGTTTCGCTCCACCTTTCGCAGCAGCAGCACCGCTCGCTCGCTCGCTCGCTCGCTAACTCGGAGCTCATCCGTCCGGCCGTGCGGCCCACCACTGCGCCTTGCGCGTGTGCAAGGTGTGTGGAGCAGCCCTCGAGGGAGGGGGTCGTGGACCACCAGCGTGAAACGCGAGGGCGGCGCAGGCAGTCGGAGCGGCGGCGGTGCAGCGAGTAGCAGAGCAGAGCTCGCCCCCAGGCAATCAACCGACGCAGGTACGGAGCGACTACCGGCGGGCGGTGTGCTGGTATCTTTTTTCTTCACGCACACCCCTCGTAATCGCCAATCGTCATCGGACCAAACCCGCACGCTCGGCAAAGGCCATTGATGATGCTGAGAAATGCTGGATACCCACCTTCCCCTTTATGCGGGACGGCGAGGCAGATAAGGACGGAAGCGGGTTCGTATAGAGGACGCGCGTTGGGAATGTATAAGGGAGCGCCCGTTATCGACGTTGGCCAGAAACCGCTCCGCGTGTGTCGTAGGCGCGCGGCCGTTGTAGGTAGGTGGTGTGGCCGGCGCGTCCGAAAGCGACAGGCGATTCTTACTAAAAGGCTGTACATAATAGTCTTATACATAGCGGGAAACCTTAAGCAGCGGCCGCATCAGTCCATCAGCGTTCAGCCTTCCGAGACAGCTGACAGGGCAGGGCGCGGGCGATAGGGTTTCTCCAGGGATTTACGCGAGGTGTGGTGCGTGTGCGCCATCCATTCGAGTGCTTGGGGCGCGCTGCTCGCTGCTCGCTGCTCGCTGCTCTCGCCGGTGATTGTGATCTATCAATCGTCACCCCCGCGTTTCTGGCGTGCTTGGGGGGAGTTGCGCTGCAATCACGCCAATGCATGCGCGATTATGTACTAGCGCTGGCCTAGCGACCGTCTGCTGGGCGGAGGAGCTGCTGGTGGCTGCCTGCCGTCTGCCTGTTCTGCCTGTTCTGCCTGCTTTCCCTGGCCTGGCCCTGCAGCTCACCAGCTCCTCCTCCGCTGCTGCAGACACCGAGTAATGCTAACGCCCTGGGGCCCTGGGCTATACGAAGCGGAGGTAAGGATCGGCTCTGGCTGGGGTGGACGATGGCGTGGCGCAGGAACGGGACAAGGCCGGGGGGTGTGTGTGTGTGCGCGCGCGCGTGGTGTGGGCGGGCCAAGGGCACAGGGCACAGGGCAAGGGCACAGGGCAGGGCGTCGTCGGGAGAGGGCACGGGGCACGAGGGCGGCGCCGGGAACGGGCGCAACGGCGCAGGGCCTCTGCTGCAGCGGTCGAGGGCGCGAGAAAGCACACGATCCAGGCGGGCGGGCAGGGCGGGAGGGCAGGCGGGCTTGGCTTTCGCGGGGAAGGCAGAGCGATGGGAGGTGTTCGCCTCTCCGAACGGCTAATTAATGGCAAGGACCAGGACGGTTTCAGAGGCCGCTGCTGCTATGGAGTATTGGGCCTCGCGGCGCGTGGCGTTCTTCCTCTACGGGCAGGACGAGCAGCGGTAGCCGCTTTCCTTCTCCGTTAGACCGCCGCGCGCCCGGCCGGAGCTTTCTGCTGAGTGTGCTGCAGGCCACCACCCCGTCAGCGCCGGGCCGGGGGCGGGCGGCGCTCCAGTCGATTCGCCGGGCTCGCGTGTCTGGGCACTCGTCTCTCCAAACGACGTGCGCCGCTTCGTACGATAAGTGCGGACTTACGACGGGTCTTGGTGAGCTGCATGCGAGCAGCGCGCGCCAGCGCTTGCCGGACGCTCCGTCGTCCGAGCCGGCCAGTCTTGCCGGCGCGCCTTCCTGCAACGCCAAGAGCTTTAGCAAATTGGGTAATTTGTCTGACTCGCGGCCGATGCTGCAGCAGCACGTAGCTGCAGCCCGCTAGCTCGCTGGCTGCCTTCTGCCACAATGCGCTCCCTTGCCCCAATAGTCTGCGTGATGGGCAGGTGTGGTCGTCCGGCCGTGGTGGTGTGCAGCATCGCGCTGTTGCCTCACCAGCACATGCGTGCCAGCTTGGCCGAATGCGAAGGCGGGCGCCAGCGTGCCGCCGTCGTTCGTGTGTCCTGGACGTCCGGCACGCGCTCGACGGGCGTTGGACATGCCTGTGGCGTGCGCTCGGTGCGGCGTGACAGAGGAAGGACGAGGTGCGAGCAGAGCGCGGAGGAGGAGCAGTGGCTAAGTGAGCCCGCCAGCCGCGCGAAGAGGCTCTGGACTCCCTTCTATCCCCCCGCCACCGCACGCTTCTTCTCTTTGCCCAACAAGGCAATCTTCACCACGCGACGCTAGCCCGGCGGCCCTGCGTCGTCCCCTCTGCGGATAAAGCGAAAAGCTTTGCCGTGAAGCTTCGAAACGCAGCCACGGCACATCACCATCACGTAAGGGCCGGCCCCGAACCGGCCAGCTGGACCTCGACCCTTCCAATCTGCGGCTTCAAATGGCGATCGGCTCGCGGCGGCGGGAGCAGCTGCCAGGCCCTCTCCTCTTTTTGTCTGTTTGGAGCAAGGCCAGAGGCAGGGGAAAGGTTTACTGCAACGGGCATGATCGCCTATCAGCGGGCGGGAGCTGGCATCTCGGGGGTACTTTTCTGGGGATGAGCGTGGCTATCGCTTGATAAGGTTTGGTTGGCTGTGTCTCACGGGGACGACGCTGGGGAGCGGCGGCGGCGGCGGCCAGCGATGAGGCTTCGCCGGTGCCTTTTGCTTTGCCCAGAGGCCTGGCTGCGGGCGCGCCGGGAGCTGCGAGGCGTGCTGACAGCAGGGAAGGGCGTTGCGGTGCGATCCGACAGCGCCTTGAGGTTGTGCAAAGGCTGAGCAGGACGAACCGCGAGGCCCGGGCGCTTGCGACGGACACGATCCCACGATAAGCTCGCCCGCTCTCGATTCGCTGCGCAACGTCGTCCCTGCCTGGCGCAAAACCAAACGTCACTCCATCAATCAGCCCGCCCGCGATAGGCTTGTGCCTGTCCATGCCCGCCCTGGAGCAGTGCGCGTCTTTTGCGCCCGCGCCCCGCCCCGCGCACTCCGCCCATCCGCCATCTTCACCACCGCCACCAATAGAGGAAGTCGTCTACCGAAGCTACGCTGAGACTCACGAGAGCGTGTGCTCGGTGCTGATGGCGCGGCGGCCCCGACCTTGCAACACCAGCACGCTTGCGTGCCCTGTCTGGCCCGCCAGTGTTTGATCGCGATGGGGTTGCAGTCACTGGCCCCGTCTGGATGCTCACGCTCAAGGACATCTGCAGCTGCCAAGCCCAGCGGAAGGCAGAGGAGCACGCGACGGAACGGCATGGCGATGGGCTCGGGCGGGCTGCACAGCGCTTTTCTAGAAGACGGCCTAGCGCTGCAGCTTTGAGTGGTGGCATAGCGATGCCTCCTATCAAATTCCCCTCCGTGTCTGGCTGCGCTGGGCAATCTCTCGGCGCTGCCCTTTCAGCTGGTTCGCCGGACAGCCTCTCCGCTCTCTGGCCCCTCTCATCCTTGCCCAACTCCCTCTCCAGCAATTGAGTCCCGCGACAGGGCAGCACTGGCGGATTGACCCGGCACTGCGTTACACCCATCATCCTAATCCCCAAACCCTGCCGCGTGCGGAATATTTTGGCATCCGCGGCTTGTAACTGTCTGCTCGCTGACACGGCAGATACTTAACTGCTGCTCCCGCTGCCTGACCATGTACGCAATGCGCACTGCTCTTTTTCCTGTGCAACTCTCCACGCGCCTGCCCGAGCGCCACGGTTGCGGGAAAATAGTCAGTGGCTGTCTTTATCTGTCTTATCAGTCTGCACTTACTCGCTGAGCTCACGCGTCGTTGTTTGCTCTTGTTATTTATATCCTCTCTTGCCTCCTCACCAAGTCTTGCTACCGTCTCGTTCCGCGTCGGCAGCCCCTTTTGCATTCTCTTTCGCCTCGCAGAAGCTCGAGTGCTGCCATCCGGAGAAAAGTGTATCTGGCGTACGACACAGGAAGCCGGGGAACCGACTGCGTGCCTCAAACGACATTCGCCACTTTGACCATTGCCGTTGAATACGGTCGAGGGTCCGCAGCAAGGTCCTAACAGAGTCAAACCCCTCTTTCTCGATCCTCCTACAACCAACCGCAACCATGGGCACGTCCAAAGAAATTGCAGAGTCGGATCGCCGGCCGCCGTCATTCATGGAGGGAGATGTCAAGAACATCGACGCCGATGCGGCTAAGCTGGCTGAGATGGGATACACGCAGGATATGCAGCGCAACTTCAGCGTGTGGTCCGTCCTGGGCGTGGGCTTCTCGCTGACCAACTCCTGGTTCGGTATCTCGGCGGCGCTGGTGACGGGCATCAACTCGGGCGGTCCGATGCTCATTGTCTACGGCATCATGATCATTGCTCTCATCTCGACATGCGTCGGCATCTCGCTCAGCGAGCTCGCATCAGCACTCCCGAATGCTGGAGGCCAATACTTCTGGGCGAACGAGCTGGCGCCGAAGCGCTACGCAAATTTTGCTTCGTATTTGACTGGCTGGTTTGCCTGGGCTGGTTCTATCTTCACGTCTGCCAGTGTTGCTCTGGCGCTGGGAAGCGCGCTCTGCGGTTGCTGGCAGCTAACTCACCCTGACTTGTAAGTTTCTCAATCCGTCGACTGGTCGAATGCTATCACCCCCGTCACTTTCAGAGTACTTACGTTTTCCCCCAGTGTCATTGAAAGCTGGCATGTATTCGTTACCTACCAGATTGTCAACTTCTTCTGCTTCTTCTTCAACTGCTGGGGCAAGGTTCTTCCCAAGATCTCATCGACAACGCTCTACATGTCCCTGCTCTCCTTCGCTGTCATCCTCATCACGGTCCCAGCCAAGGCGCCGACGCACCAGCACGCCAAGTTCGTCTTCGCAACTTTCATCAACAACACCGGCTGGTCGCAAGGCGGCATCGCCTTCATCGTTGGCCTCGTCAACACCAACTGGGCCTTCGCCTGCCTGGACTGCGCCACGCACCTCGCCGAGGAGGTGCACCATCCCGAGCGCATGATCCCGATCGCCATCATGGGCACCGTGGCCATCGGCTTCGTGACATCGTGGTTCTACTCGGTGTCCATGTTCTTCAGCATCGTCGGCGACTTCCAGGAGCTGGTCGACACGGCCACGCTGGTGCCCATCCTGGAGCTCTTCTACCGCGCGCTCGACAGCAAGGCCGGCGCCGTCGCGCTGGAGAGCCTGATCATCGCCACCGGCGTCGGCTGCCAGATCGCGTCGCACACGTGGCAGAGCCGACTGTGCTGGAGCTTCGCGCGCGACCGCGGGCTGCCGGGCCACAAGCTGCTGGGCACCGTGCACAAGGGCCTGGGCGTGCCGCTGATGGCGCACACGGTCAGCTGCGTGATCGTGGCCGCCGTGGGCTGCCTGTACCTGGGCTCGTACACGGCGTTCAACAGGTGAGCTTCCCCCCTCTTTCCCCCTTGACAGTCCGGATCTAACGTGCCTTCCAGCATGGTCACGGCCTGCATCGTCCTCCTCTACGTCTCCTACTCCATCCCGGTCATCTGCCTCCTCGTCCGCGGCCGCAACAACATCGCACACGGCCCCTTCTGGCTGGGCCCCATCGGCTTCGTGGCTAACGTCGTGCTGCTCGCCTGGACCGCCTTCACCATCGTCATGTACAGCTTCCCCTACTCCAAGCCCGTGCTGGCGTCCAACATGAACTACGTCTCGGCCGTGTACGGCGTCGTGTGCGCGATCATCGGGATCGACTGGGTCGTGCGCGGGAAGAGGGAGTACAGGGGCCAGGGGAAGAGGCACGAGCAGGTAGAGGAGATTGTGATGAGGCAGGGGAGTGTGGTGGGGGAGGTGGGGGAGGCGTAGGTCCGTTGATGTTGCTGGGGCATGGCTGCGTTCGTCATGTCGCTGGAGCGACCGGTGGTGCAGAGGAAGAAAAAGAATTCTAGAGAAGAGATTTAATGGAATAAAATGATACTACTTAAGCCCTTGCCCGTGAATTCTACTTCGGTTACCCACAATCTACGTGGGCAAAGGCTGATCGTCACCTTTGGAAGGGAAACTTTGACCGTCCGGACTCCGAACAAGGAAACCATAACCCTGCTTGAACTTTGTCAGAAGTATTGCGACACGGGCATAACTCATAGGTAGCCAGAGTATTTATCCAAATGAAAATGCTTAGTGAAAGAAATGTTAAGCCAGCCTGGCTAGCCATTTCAATCATCCATGTCAACCTATCACAATATTTCCCGAGACTAGCTCGTACTTTATGAGAAGATCCTGTACAATATCGGAACTAAGTACAACCGGCATTCCCGATGATGTCATTGCTGACATGTTCGGATTCCGAGGTGGCTAGTTGCTGAGCTCAGCGCTAAGTTCCTGAGGACTTAAAGAATCGCGGTGGCTTTCGGCTGGTGGAGGTACCACCGGAGCTCGACGACCTCTAATTATGGGAAAACAGTAAGTTTCTTAGCGTAGCGTCTTGACTTTCTACGTCTGCTGACTGACGCTCCACAGGGTGGAAGAATGTGTTTTGTACCCAGAAACGGACGACATTGCTCCCCTTGTCTCCGAGAAGGCTATTGATGTATTAAAAATTGGATTTCTCTTTCTTGAAGATACGGTCAAAGTTGTATGACACTTACCTTTAAGCAGGAAGCCGTAGATGTCTGGAAAAAGGGGCTGCAGAAGAAAGGCTTCCCATCTCTCTGGGGTGATGAAGTACGTATGCGGCCCCCTTGTTATTGTACGGAATCTCTATTTAATAAAGATCCAAGATCGAATACACGCTCCTGGAAGTAGACGATGCCACAAAGACCGTAAAGCTCTGCCTTCGGTCTCCCGAACTCCTGCACCGTCTTCCATCCGAGGCCGAGACAGGCACGTACACACCGGAGCTAGTAAAATTCCAGATCGAGTCCCAGCCTTCACGACCATTCAACAGCAGCGTGGAATCCATGCTCTCGGTGGAGGCAGACATGGCCTCGCGGTACGCACCACACGCCCAACCCCCTCCACCACCGCACACCACTGACCCCCCCATCACCGCAGCCGCGCCGTCCTCAAGAACCGCCTCGCGCCCAACCAACACGCCCTCTCCATCACCACCTCCCCGCGCCTCGGCTCCGCCGCCGACACCTCCGCCAGCCTCACCACCTCGCCCGCGCTCCTCTCCACCGGCGCCCGCTACCGCGCCTGCCAGCACAACATCGTCACGCGCCGCGGCGCCACGCTCCCAGAGCCCTACGCCACGCTCCCGCTCCACGTCGACGCGCACACGCTCTCCTCGCCCACCCTGCCGCCGTTCGCCGACGCCGCCGCCGCCACCGTGCGCTTCGCGGCCGCCGAGATGCTGCTCGGCGGCGCGCTGTGCTGCCTGCAGACGACGTTCCAGGCGGCCGACGCGGCGGCCGCGCGCGCGCTGCACGACGCGCTCGTGCCGCTGGCCCCGCTACTGCTGGCGCTGACGGCCGCCACGCCCGCGCTGCGCGGGCTGCTGGTCGCGACGGATGTGCGGTGGGGGCTGGTGGCGGCGCTGACGGATGATCGGACGGCGGGGGAGAGGCGGGAGGGGCGGTGGCGGGCGCGGTATGGTGCGGCGGAGGGGTATGTGGCGGAGGGGGTGGGGGGGAGGGGGGGAGGAGGGGAGGTGGCGCGGCGGTTGGAGGCGGGCGGGGTGGATGCGGTGGCCGCGGGGTATCTGGCGAGGGTGGTCGGGAGGGTGCCGTTGGTGTATCCGGTTGGGGGTTTGGGAGCGCTGCGGGGGGAGGTGAAGGGCGAGGAGGAGGAGATGGGGAGTGGGGCCGGAGACGGCGGCAGGCACGTCAACTTCGACGTCCTGCACGGCGGGCTGTTCCCATCGGTCAAGCTTAAGCTTCCGGACCCGGGGAATCCGGAGCTGGGGTGGAGGGTGGAGTTCCGTGTCATGGAGAACCAGATCTCGGATTTTGAGAATGCGGCGTTTGCGGTGGTTTTGATGTTGGTGCGTTTGGCGGTGGAGCGGTATGGTGTTGAGTTCTATATGCCGATGGAGAAGGTGTGGGAAAATATGGATAGGGCACATGTGCGGGACGCGGTGAGGTTGCAAAAATTTTGGTGGCGAGTGGATGGAGAGGAGGGAGAGGTGGCGTTGCTGACGGTGGATGAGATTTTCAACGGATGTGACTCTTTCAAGGGGTTGATGCAGCTTGTGGCGGATTGGATGAAGGATGAGGGAGTCTCCGCCGAGGAGAGAGCCAGGTTGCAGCCATATCTGGATCTCGTCAGTGGAAGAGCAAGTGGAAGGCTCTGGACGACAGCGCGTTTCATCCGGGAGTTTGTGACTCAGCACTCGCGGTACTCCGAGGACAGCCAGGTTTCCGAGGAGATCTGCTATGATCTCGTGCAAGAGATGGTGCAGATCACGAATGGGAAAAGGGACAGCCGGCTGTTTCTGTAGAGAGCTGCACCAGTCCGTAGATACGTAGAACATGAGTAACCTGAACCATTCTCTATAGCCATTAGAGCTTGCGAGCATGCATTCAACAGTACTTGTTCTCTTTCTTGGTGAGATATCTTTTATTATACTCCCTCCACATTATCCGACACTTCAGTTACACAACGAAAACAGCCTCTACATATCTATAAAACCTTATACTTTGAAAGTCTCCTATAGCTTGGCATGTCATGACTTGGCTTTGTAAACTAATTTCAACATGAGATACATAGAATCCCACTTAAAGAGGCTCAATACTACGGATCTACTATTCACCAAGACGTTAATCCTAAGCTGAATGATGTGCAATCTGAGACTGCGAAAAAGAAGCCAATCAAAAGGGATATGATGCGCCTCTCGAGAGTGCTGGTATAAATGAATGTGTGTATAATTATGGTGGAATTTCGAAGTCCGAACAGTCGGTATTGGCGGAGGAGAACTTTACGAGCTGAGAGCAATATAGCAAGAGGTGGGGGGCAAAACAACAACGCATAGACTTTTCCTACTTTCCGCTGTGAGGGGCAACCAGGATCTAAGCCTGAGAGTGTGCGGTCAGCGACCACATTGTGCGGCATATTAGCAAAGGAATTATATAAATGCTGTAGTTGAACTTGAATGACTTGTTGGTAGGATTTGTTGGAAAGCGTGAACGTGAACCTCCGCTGGTATGATTTCCCACATGTGTTCGATTCCAATACTGAAATCTCCTGATCTAGAACGTTTCAGTCGAAACAGAAGGTCGTCCTGTCTGATCGACTTTCTCTCAGTAGTGGTATAAGCTTATAGAAAAGTTTTATAGTACATAAACAGTCTCCTGAGTAATTCAGATTGAAAATTTCAACTGAGTTGCGGCATGGAAATCTGAAAGATTTCGCCCGATTCCTAGCACAACGGACGTTGTTTGCAGAGAAAAGCCTTAGGCGTACATTCGTTTTTACGTTTGATGCACAAAGGTGGAATACTGAGGCGTTCATGTGGCCACCAGATGAGTCGACAAAGTTCCAACTGGCCAGGAGAAGAGTTCTCTCGCGGAGAGGAGGGGAGGTATCCTCTGGGACAAGTCTCCTTATTATTGAAGCCAGTCCTTCCCTGCAACACGCTCACAAAACCAACAAAACCGAGAGTGTTCTCTTGAAACTGATACTCCTGGTAGATGACCAGTCTCTTCCCACTTATATTCCGCTAAGCTCTGGCAAGGATGGTAGATAGGTACCCGAAGGAGCAGGTCAGATAGAAGAAGACACCCGCCTCCTCGGGACCTGCGGGACGAGCGTCTGTGCAAAGCAAAGACCCACACAGCGCCACCGCCGGCTCCGCAGATCTCGACAAGTCCCATTCCCTTCCACAGAGCTTCCCACGCTTATTCTGGAACACCCAGCAGCGTTTCCGACGGAGATGTGAAGGGAAGGAGAAAAAGAAGTGGCCGTAATGCAAACCCACAGAATCGGCGCCGAGCAACCACCGCCTGCCCGCCTGGCAGCGCAATCCCCGCAGCTTCCCCGGCAGACACCGAGAAGACCGACACCGACACCCACACCGACACCCCTGAGATCTACCGAGCCGCGAGAGAAGAGGAGCAACAAGAGAAAAAAAGGGACTTCTTCGATTCGCCGCTCCTTCAGGGGTCATGGATTTTCCGGAAGTACCTGTCGCCGTTCTTTCCGAAGGATCGCCGACGGAGGGACAGGGACAAGGGAAAAACGGCCAAGTGGAGAGTGAGGGGACTTCTTTTCCCATCACCATCGTCTCGCGTTGCGTGAATCTGACGTACTTACCGACGACCGGGAAGAAAAAGACGCTCTCAGAAATTGCAAGACTCATAAAAGAGCAGCCCACGGATACATCTTCATTTCTTTCCCCTCTGGCCAAATTTTCACGCACAACGACGGAGCAGAGAGAACAAAATACCGCGGACGCACAGGGAACGGGAAGAGAAGGCAACCGACCCGGGTATCGGTAACGAAGAGCTAAAAACAGAGTCTTCTTCATTTCACGCCACCAATCCGCCATTTTTTTGCCGCCGGGTTTCATCACCACGGAGACGCCCGCGCTATCCTGAATAGCCAGTATACCCGGTCCCTGATTAACGCCCTGCTGGAATGAGATCGGAAAAAGCGGCGCGACCGCGTTCCGTCATCGCGCGCGCCAGCCTGGGCTGCCTACGCCCCGTCGACCTCGTGTTCAGCGTCGTCGCCGACGTCTTCGTCGACGACATCTTCGACGTCCTGCTCCGCCTGGTCCGCGACATCGTCTCGACCCTGGTCCTCACGCTCGTCGTTGACACCGCCGTTCTCTTCCTTCTTGGGCGCATTGCCGCCGACTTCCTCGACGACGCCACGCCCGCCACTGCCGCTCCCTGCTCCTCCCATCCAGCTCTCCATGAACCCTGCGCTCCTTTTTCCTCCTGTGTCTGCGAAGATGTCCGTACTGCTCTTCTCCCGGGTGCGTACGCTGGATTCGAGCCGGTAGACGAGCCGCTCCATGGCGCCCTTGGCCTCGCTCATGCGCACGCTCTCCGTGCCCGACCCGCGGATCTGGCCCATGATGCGGCGGACCGTGGCGGTGAGCGCGTCGATGCCAAGGTTGAACTCGCCCTCTGCGGCTCGGGCCGCATCGCGCAGCTGCCGCGCAGCGACGTCGCGCGTCCGCCTGTCGATGTTGCAGAGTGTCTGAGTGAAGGCGCGGTCCGAGAAGCCGTAGTCGACGGCGGTGTCAAGGAGGACGAAAGCAGCGGTGACGTCGGCGTAGTCTGTGCTACGACTGAAACGGTAAAGCCCATTGTGGGTGAGAGATTGGAGGATGGCGGGGAGAATTCCGGGGGCGGTGAGGGAGAGCGTCAGGGGCTTAGGGTTGTCGAGAAAGAAAGCGAGGGCGAGCCGACGTTGGAACGTGGCCTCGCGTCGGGTGATGGCAGGGAGGGAATGGACCAATTGAGCTTGTAGAACGTGATTGATACATCTGTCATCTCTGGGACCATGGTTTCTAAAGTTGTTGAATAGGGCTTGGGAAACTCGGTGTAAGACATCGGATTCTTCGACCGAAGGGGCGCTGAACATCGCCGCAATGGCTTCCTGGCACTGGATTTGAGCATCGCCATCTTGGCGTACGCTGTCGTCAAAGTTGAGCCGGATTAATACTTCGAGGGAGTATTCTACTGTGCCGCTCTCCAAAAATGGCGCGGCCCGCGTGAGGAATTCAAGCAAACGTCTTGAACCGTGCGGTAGGGGCCTCTTCGGGTCTTCGCAAATCAGCAGTGTAACTAACAATTGGGCCCTGTGGACTTACCGTTGGGTTGCACCTCGACTGGCTCTATCTCATGAATTTCACCCTCTATTGCAACTGCGTCTCGTCTGGCACCCAGTTTGCGGAACAGACCCGATACTGCCTGTCTATCGAGAAGCTTTCGTAACTGCGGTGTGGAGGACTAATGCGAAGTTAGGCCAAGCAGACTCAATAGCGTATAAAATCGCCTAGAGCTTACCTCAAGCACACCAAGATATGCGTCTGTGAGGTCTTCCTTCCTGTTGTGGCAGACCTCATCGATCATCCATAACACAATCTCGTCAGGTAAAGCCTCCCTGTAGACTCGGCTTTTCATGATACCGGAGATGAAGGTGGCATCCCGTGTAGAGGAATCTATTTTGCATGAGCTTTTGCACTGCTTTGAAGAGCGGCGAGCAAACTCACCTAGCAGCCTTGTCTGCCATCCTTCGCCAGGCAGACTTTGAGCGGGAAACTCGGGCTTAGATCGAGTTGCGATCTCGGCACTGTTGGCATCGAAGAAGTGCCACACCTTATTTGTCTCGAGTGCTTCTGTTCTTTGAAGAGCATCAAACGTCCTCTGCACGCTTTCTGCGTCGCCTAAAGCCGCGCTAAGGCCTTCTATTGTAAGCCTGCTGCTCTCCTTGCTTTCTTCAGCAGCCTTTCCTGCAGCCTCTGCCTTCCTCTGTGCCTCAAGAACCCTTGCCTCGGAATCCAGGCCTTTTTTCTGGTCTGCCACCAGATCCGAGAGGGATGTCTTGTACTTCTGCTGTGCGGGTATAATTGATTTGAATTCTCTCCGAGGCTTCCGTCTAAAGTGAGAGCGCAGGTCGTATGCGGATCCAGCCTCAACCCGACTTGTTTTGGGCATGGCGGGCTTTGAATCTGCTGGAGGAGCCCGAAAACGCCGTTTCTTGTTGAGAATTGTGCTGAGATCCTCCAATTCTGAATTGGAGTCGCCCTCCTCGCTATCTGATGTTCTCACAAGTGGCACACCGTCTTTCACTATGCGCTTGCTCGCGGTCGAAGATTGGGAAGGCTGTGGAGGGAGTGATGAGAATGACGAGTTGAACGAAGAGCCCAATTCTGCACTGCGGGAATTCGCGCTGGTCGGCTCATTGCAGGGCGGCGACGCTCTGGCCAAAGTCTGTAGTGGAGGCACTCTGTGCGTTGGTCTCGAATCGGGTGGAGGTGTGGGCGATGAGAGGTCACGGCGAAGGGTCGAGGGCGGCGCAGAGCGCTCCTTCTGGGTCTGGCCTGCGGACGGCCAGCGTGGGCTGTTGCTGGAGTCTGGAATGGCGCCGCCATCAGCAAAAGTGTGCGGGGAGGACACGATTGGGGTCTCTCAGACCTAGCATGCTCCGAGACGGAAATGACGAGCCGCGATCGCGCCGCTCTCCGGACGCAGCGGGCGGGTTCTTGGGCTCGGTGAAGGGCTTGAAGAAGTTGGTAATGTTGCCATTGCGCTTCATGCTGGCAGGCAGGTTGGGCGAACTGGCGGACGCGAGCTCGCCGCTGGACGTCAACACGGCGCGGTGGGCTGTGGAAGGCGACGCGGGCGCGCCGCGACGAGCGCGGGGGCACGTGAAGCGCCTTGGCCACGCTTGCAGGTCCTGGCCCACCCTGGCCAATGCCCGCGCCGGGACATTTAAGCATGTGTGAAAGAAGCTCTTGTGCTCCTATTTCAGGCGATCGCCCAGCTACAAGGGCAGCACCGCGTCTGCAGAGCCGCGGCGTGCGAGCACACGCGCGATGGAGGCGCACGGCAGGCGGGTGCGACGGGCGCATAACAGATCGAGCGGGCTGCGATGGCACCCGCGCGCCGGAGGCTGCTCGTCCGGCTGAGAAACACCGACGGCGGACGCGAGACCGCAGGGCTCCCAGGGCTGCGGCAGCCGGCGGGAGCGCGACTCGCACGAAAGGGCCGACGAGGGCGCGACGGATGGACCAACAGCGGGCGAAGTCAGCACTGCCGGTTGCTTTTTGCGTGCTGCAGGCAGCCGGGCGTCTCCAGTTGGTCTCCACGCAGGTGCTACAAGCTGACGTGATCGCACAGCGTTGCACGCGCTGCAATCCTGCTGATCTCACTGCTGCTCCCTGCCGTCTCCCTACTCGAGATTGTCCGCGCGACGAAAGCAGCAGCTCGGCAGGCCGGCCGAGTCATTTGCGAAATAATGCAGCGTGGGAGATCCGCCCTCCTGTTTCCGCCGGGCTGGAGAGCGGCGGATGCACGGGGCTTCCGTGCCGTCGACTCAGCCGCTAGCCTCCACGATGGTTTTGCTACGGGCGCGAGGCTCAAAATAGGCGCGGCTGCGAGGGATGACGAAGCGTGTGGGCGTGCGAGGTGCCCTGCGGCCCCTTAGTAACTAGCCAAGGCGGCGAGACCAACACCCGCGCGCTGCGCCTGCAGGAACCTGAGGGCCGTGAAGCGCGCGCGCCGGGCCCTCCGATCTGGACGCAGTTTGCACAGCACGGCGAGCTGCAATCTCTTGGATCTGGGGCCTGAGGTGATTCGCATGTCCAGATCGCCAGCGTGCTGCTGAAGCCCGGCGGGCGCGCTCGTTACATGACACAGTGGCCGCGACCCACGCCGCTCAGATCATCATCTAATCTTCAAGGGTTCGCGCTGAGCCTCGCCCATCCCTGAGCGTTGTTTTGGCAGCTGGCCGGCCAAGCTGCCCTCGGGCGCCGCTGTCAGCACTCGCGGCTGCCCACAGCAGCATTGAGCGCGCCCTTGGCACCCGGGGCGCGGGCGTGTCAGGAATCAGGCACGGCAATAATAACGCGCTGCGCGCCTCCTGGGATTATGCTATGCACCACACTACTGCAGCTGCACAGCGCGCGCTCCGGACTTTCGGCTTCACGACGTTGCGGGCGGGCTGCGGCGAGGCGCCAATCTGATTCTCGGGCGGCCACCTTTCCCGTGCGAGGCGCGAGGCGTGCAGAGCTACGACACCAGCATCATAGAAACACACCTGCGCCCGCCTCCCTCCCGCGCACCCTTCGCACGCCCCGGCACCAGCCCTACCCTATCTCTAACGCGTCCCGACCCCGAGTGTCCCGGATGACTGGCCGGCCACCGTAGCAGCGCGCATTTGACGACATTCCTTCCGCGCAGATTTTCGCGACCGCTTACAGCATCTGCCTGGCCTTAATTCCGGCCTAACCGACAATCGCCGCCGCCAGCGCTCCGTACCCTCTGCACGCTCGCTCCCGACCGCTCGCTGCTCTGCGACCGCCGGATCGCGCTCTCCACACGCCCACGCTCCCCAACATCGCAGTCACCACGCGACCTGCCGCCCTGCGACGCTCCTGACTTTCTCCGGCTGAGGCCGGCCGATCGCCGCTGCGCTCCTCTCGGCCCCGGGCCTCTGTTGTCAGGCCGCCACCACCACAATGGCCGCCCAGAACCCCCCGGAGGACAGCGAGGTGTCGAACCCGGTCAAGAGAATCCGCTGGGCTACGCACCGTGTGCAGGGAGAACAGGGCAACAAGAAACGCGAGTCGGTCCTGGGGCGCTTACACAAACGAATTGGCTCCGGAGCCAGCGAGAAGCGGGCTGAGGCGGAGGGCCACCCCGAGAGCAAAGAGGCTCCCGGCACACCCAGCGAGGAGAATGCGACTGTGTCCGACGCCAGCGACGACGGTGAGGGTGGCCGCATCATCTACTTCAACATCCCGCTGCCACCCGAAGCCAGGGACGAAGAGGGACACCCGCGCGCCACGTACGTGCGAAACAAGATTCGAACTGCGAAATACACGCCGCTCTCTTTCATCCCGAAGAACCTGTGGCTGCAATTCCACAACATTGCGAACATTTATTTCGCCTTCATCATCATTCTCGGTGTAAGTACCAGGCCCAACTTGGCCCCAGCGCCAGACGCTTACGCAGCTTTCTAGGCCTTCTCTATTTTCGGCGCATCAAATCCGGCCCTCAACGCCGTTCCCCTGATCGTGATTCTCGCCGTAACAGCCGTGAAGGATGCGATTGAGGACTGGCGAAGAACCGTCCTCGACAATGAACTCAACAACGCTCCGGTGCATCGACTCGTCGACTTCGACAATGTCAACACGGCAGAGGATCGCGTCGGGTTGTGGCGGCAGTTCAAGAAGGCAAACACTAGGCTCCTCAGGTTGGTTTGGAGTTCGTGGCAGCAGAAGAAGAGCAAGGATACCAGCACCAAGGGCAAGACTTATGCAGAGAGGGCACTGGATGAATCTAGGCCTTCAATCGACACTCGGAGATCTTTTGCTTCCCACCGCAATTCATACATGTCTAGAAAAAGCGACGATGGACCACCGCCCGGCGAGGAAAACGCCATTCAGATGACACCCGTGCCGTCGCCACTCCCCGGTCAAGGCCATGGAGAAAACGGACTCGAGGTTCCCGGCCAGACCACCTTCGAAGGCATTCACGCCGGACCGACATCGGAGAAGATCAACATTGACCACCCCACGAAATTCTACGGCAGCGTGCTCAATCCCTTCCGAGAAGCCCCCGGCAAAGCACGGTTCAAGAAGGACTACTGGAAGAACGTTCAGGTCGGTGATTTCGTGCGTTTGTACAACGAAGAACAGGTTCCGGCCGACATTGTGGTTTTGGCAACTTCTGATCCCGACGGTGCTTGCTATGTGGAGACCAAAAATTTGGACGGAGAGACCAACCTAAAAGTCCGGCAAGCGCTTCATGCCGGTCGGAAAATTGTTCACGCCCGGCATTGCGAAAAGGCCGAGTTCTGCATCCAAAGCGAACCCCCGCACGCGAATCTGTACGCATATTCCGGCGTTCTCCGCTGGAACGAACGGGATCCCCAAGATCCGCATGGTGCCGGATCGGATATGGCGGAACCAATCAGCATCAACAACCTCTTACTTCGTGGATGCAGCATTCGGAACACGGAATGGGTTCTTGGTGTCGTCATGTTCACTGGAGAAGAGACCAAGATTATGCTCAACTCCGGAATCACTCCCAGCAAACGTGCCAAGATTTCCAAGGACCTGAACTGGAATGTCATCTACAACTTCATCATTCTTTTCGTCATGTGCTTGGTCTCCGGTATTGTCCAGGGTGTGACATGGGCCGAAGGCGGCAATTCGCTAGACTACTTCGAATTTGGCTCCTACGGAGGCAGTCCTCCGCTCGACGGTTTCATCACGTTTTGGGCGGCTGTCATCCTGTTCCAGAACTTGGTCCCCATTTCGCTCTACATCACCCTCGAAATTATCAGGACCGCCCAGGCAATCTTCATTTACAACGATGTCAACATGTACTACGAGAGGCTCGACTATCCCTGCACGCCGAAATCCTGGAACATCTCGGACGACGTTGGCCAAATTGAGTACATTTTCTCCGACAAGACGGGAACGCTCACTCAGAACGTCATGGAATTCAAGAAATGCACAATCAACGGTGTGCCCTACGGCGAGGCTTACACGGAAGCCCAGGCTGGTTTACAGAGAAGACAGGGAATCAATGTGGAAGAGGAGGGCGCCCGAGCTCGTGCACAAATCGAACAGGACCGTTTGAGGATGATTGAAATGTTGCGCAAACAGCACGACAATCCCTACCTTCGAGACGACGACGTCACATTTGTCGCTCCTGACTATGTCGCTGATCTGGGTGGTGACGCTGGAGAGGAGCAGCGCCGAGCAAACGAGCAATTCATGTTGGTTCTTGCCCTCTGCCACACCGTCATCACTGAGCGGACACCCGGCAACCCTCCGAAAATCGAATTCAAGGCACAGTCTCCCGATGAAGCCGCACTGGTCGCCACCGCTCGTGATGTTGGTTTCACGGTCCTCGGAAGAGCTGATGATGGCCTGATCGTCAACGTCATGGGTGATGAGCGGAGATACCAGGTGCTCAACACTCTTGAGTTCAACTCCTCGCGTAAGAGAATGAGTGCGATCATGCGTATGCCCGATGGCAGGATTATGCTCTTCTGCAAGGGCGCTGACAGCATAATTTACTCGAGATTGAGGCGGGGCGAGCAATCTGAGCTTCGTCGCACCACTGCGGAACATCTCGAGATGTTCGCTCGCGAAGGTTTGCGGACACTTTGCATCGCCGAAAAGGAACTCACCGAGCAGGAGTACCAAGAGTGGAACCTACGCCACGAGGCAGCTGCAGCATCTGTCACCGATCGTGATGAAAAGCTTGAAGAGGTTGCAGATTCTATCGAACGGGATCTCATGCTTCTCGGAGGCACTGCTATCGAGGACAGACTTCAAGATGGTGTTCCGGATGCTATTGCGCTGCTCGGCCGAGCCGGTATTAAACTCTGGGTTCTGACGGGTGACAAGGTCGAAACGGCCATCAACATCGGTTTCTCCTGTAACCTTTTGGACAACGACATGGATCTCATCGTTTTCAAGATCGACGACGAAAGCTTGGAATCAGCAGAAAAGGAACTTGACAAGCATCTTGCGACCTTTGGCATGACTGGCTCCGACGAGGAGCTCAAGGCTGCTCAAACCAACCACGAACCCCCGGATCCGACTCATGCCATTGTCATCGATGGTGATTCCCTGAAGCTGGTGCTGGATGAGAACCTGAAGCAGAAGTTCTTGCTTCTTTGCAAACAGTGCCGGTCTGTTCTCTGTTGCCGTGTCAGTCCTTCCCAGAAGGCTGCGGTCGTCGAGATGGTCAAGAACGGATTGGATTGTCTCACTCTGTCCATCGGTGATGGCGCCAACGACGTTGCCATGATTCAAGAAGCCCATGTCGGTGTCGGTATTGCTGGTGAGGAAGGGCGATCGGCCGTCATGTCGTCGGATTATGCCATTGGTCAATTCCGTTTCCTTACACGATTGGTTCTGGTTCACGGACGGTGGTCCTACCGCAGGTTGGCAGAGACGATCGCCAACTTCTTCTACAAGGTAGAACCACCTTGCATGCATATAAGATTTCCTGCGCTAACATGTCACAGAACCTTGTCTGGACATTCGCTCTGTTCTGGTATCAGATCTACTGTAACTTCGACTGCGCCTACATCTTCGACTACACGTACATCATTATGTACAACTTGGCGTTCACCTCCCTGCCTGTCATTCTGATGGGAGTCCTCGACCAAGATGTTGACGACAAAGTATCTCTCGCCGTCCCACAGCTCTACCGCCGAGGTATTGAACGCCTGGAGTGGACGCAGACAAAGTTCTGGTACGTATTGACAATGTTGTTTACCAAATCCACAGCTAATGTGTCGCAGGGGTTACATGCTGGATGGTTTGTACCAATCAGTCATCGTCTTCTATATGGTCTACTGTCTCTTCTCGCCCGCCAACTTCAACAGTCAAAACGGTCTTGATGTCGCAGACAACAAGCGCATGGGAATCTACATTGCCAGCGCGGCCGTCATTGTCGTCAACATCTACATGCTGATGAATACGTACCGTTGGGATTGGTTGATGCTCCTCATCGTCGTCATCAGTATTCTGTTGATTTGGGCCTGGACAGGCATCTACACCGCTTTCGATGCTGGCTTCACCTTCTACGAGGCTGCACCACAAGTTTACGGGCAACTGAGTTTCTGGGCTACAATTCTGCTCGGGACGATAGTCTGTCTCCTTCCCAGATTCACAGTGAAGTCGATCCAGAAGATCTACTATCCTCTGGACGTTGATATTGTTCGGGAACAGGTTGTTCAGGGCAAGTTCGACTACCTCAGGGAGAACGATTCCTTCATCCCTCCCCCACCGCCTATGGCTTCGGAGAAAGTAAACTCGCTATCTTCATCGGACATTTCAAAACCTGGCAACAAGCCCGGCGAGCGCAACACCATGTCGTCGATGCCGGACGATGAACGGCCGATCTACCCGCCTTCAGTTGCGCCGACAGCAACGACGCACAACCCGAGGAGCCAGAACGGAAGCGATAGCACGAATTTCACCGGCCCACGTTACTCCTGGCCGGATCAACAACCGCAGCACCAGCAGCCGCCGCCGACTGACCGGATTACCGAAATGCGCCAATCCATGGACCGGCCCAGACCGTCGTACGAGCGAGCCAGACAATCCATGGACAGGATACGACAAAGCTTCGAAGCTAGTAATGACTTCACGTCGGCGGCACGACTGAGCAGATTAGAGAGCAGCCACTCGGGACCCGGGCCGTACGCGGCCGAAGGTGACTCGATAGGAGTTGCACGGTGATGGCTGGCGTCGATCGTACATAATGCCAGCACGAGACCCTGTATATGTTTTGAACGCGAGAGAGATTTGTCACAGTCATCTTGGAGGGCGTTCGAGCGGCAGTAATGGCTTTTTTTGTTTTGCGTAAGGTTAATGGCTTTTGGGGATTATTGCTCTCAAGAAAGAATACCAAGCAGAGTGCGGCGCATAGCGGATACCAGGGTGTTTTCGTTTTCTTTTCTCCTGCATTGCACCTTTGGCACTCCTTCAAAAAGTCGCGAGGTTGGTCTGATCACTCCACTTTCCTTTGCAGCTTCAATTCTTCCACTGGTAGTTTTTGCTTCTTCCCTCCCTTCTGCATTAGCATGGCCGTACGAGGTACGGGGTTTAGTTTTCCTACGATCGCGTAGACGGCTTACACTTTCTCACCTATGGCTTCTTCTTTGGTCCTTTGATTTTCCCCTGGCAATCCCCTTTGAGATCCGGCGATGCGCTGCCAATGAGGTTTCTTGTAGATAGATATTCAGCAGCGAAAAGCTTCTTGATGTGATTTGAAATACCGCCGCGTGCAGCAGTGGTGCATTAAAGAGGGCCCCGCAATGTGTGTGGAGGGCGCAGGTGTGACTCGAGTGATACGATTGGGGTGCCGTGCTGTTTTCGGCCATTTAATGAGCGGCACATGGCCGGGGCCTGTTGACGCGCGTGGCGCTCGGTCCTTGGCGCTTGTGAGTCGCGCGGTGGACGCGACTTGGATGATGCGCATCCGCCGCGAAATCGTCGGCCGGGACGCTGCGCTTCAAAACTTCCGTTTCCCTCTGTTTCCCGCTCCCACCCAGCCTCGCCTTCATTGAACCCGTGCCCGTTTGTGCGCGTGGGCCGGGCCAGACAAGTACCGACGCCGACGCCGTTCATTCCTTTCAGCGTCGCCGACATCCGTCATAAGCACCGCAGCCCACGCCCAGCTACCGCGCATCGGACCTCCACCTTCCCCCGTTGTCGCCCTTGCCCTCGTCAACCCTGCCCTACCGCGTGACGCACCGGAGCGCAGTCTTGCAAGAGCCTGAGCGCTGTCGGAACAGCCACCATCACGCTGCAATTGAGGGCGACGGATTCCGGACAACCGACCCCTACCTTTGCACATTGCCGCCGAGGATGACGAGGTCGTGACCAGTGCTCGGGAAACGTTTGCGCATATCCACAAGACCTGGACACTATCTGGCATACCACCCGGCCTAAGGGTGTACACTCTGGGCTGCCATGGGTGAGGCGCTGGTGAACCAGCTCAAGTAAGCGAAAGCATCTTCCAGGCAAGCTCACGCCCACCGCCTTCACATAGCTAACCCAATCCCCACTCTTTAGTGAGCTCAAGGCTCTACCTGAAGAGCTGCACCTTTTCTGCCCTCGGACCGCCTCGGATCCATACGGCGTCTACCTGGACGAAGACCTGGTCGGCCAGTTGGACGACGAAGATGAGGCGGAGAAGCGTCAGCGGCTCAAGAAGCTGTCGGAGGCCGAGGCCAGGAAGAACCTTGTCCTGGACTGTCTCCCCATATTCGCCTTCGACGGGGCCGATGCAGCAGGATACCAGGAATGGCTGAAGGAGAAGCTGAACCAGGCGATGACGTCCTGCGACGTCTGCATCAGGTTATATCACAGGGCACGCAACGAGCTGAAGCACAAGTTGGAGGAGGAATACGATTCAGATGAGGTCGCGCAATTCATGGGTGTCTTCGACAACATGAACTTGGAAAGGATCACCAGCGGTCTTGACCATGCGTCGCAGCTTCTGCGGGACGCACCTCCGGAGAAGCGAGGCATAGCGAGCCTGGACAATCAGGGCATGTACGCGCTCTTTGAATCACTCAGCTGTGAGGCGCTCCTGAAAAACGAGGCGCTTCTTGCGAAACATTTCGACGAGCCATTCAACCTCGTCCAGACAAAGAAGAGGTTACGGCTTGGCACTTACACGGCGGCCATGACTAGGTTTCTGTTCAGCACCAATGAGGATCGCTACATCTGGGCTGTAACATCTTACACGAGATTCAAGCGCGGCCTCACCAAGACTGAATTCGCCGCTGCAGTCCGTGACCCGCTGTTCGACGCAATGAAAAGGGTCCAGCTCGTCTGCTTAGATGCTCCTTTCTTGCCCGCGTTCTGGGGTGGTGTTAGGATCATCATGGACAAGCTGGACAAGGAGCTTATCACACATTCCCTGCGCGCCATTGAGATCGACGTATGCAAGCTCGCGCTGGAGCACCTGCAGTTCGATTTTACCGGCTTCAAGGATCTCATCGGCACTGTTCAGCAGCTTCTCGAAAAGTCGGCCGTTGATTTCTGGGATGCTATGGGCGCCATTTCGCCGGTCACGGTCATCGAGCAGATCCTGGGGAACAAAACTCTGGATTACCTGTTGCTGCATGTGGAGAAGCCCGATGAATCCCCGACTCTGGACGAGATCTTCGGCTGGGTCAACCCCTTCTTTGCCTCGATCAAGCCCTCCAATCAGACTCCGGCCTGCCGTGCTGTTGTACACCAACTTCTGAAACGCTTTCAGGATGACAAGTACACACGTGCCTCACGGACGTACTGCTACGAGCTTGGTCTGCAGACTCTGCTGCAGTCCCTGCGGATTATGAACAAAGGAAACACCCGCTCCACCTTCGTGGGTTATGCCACGATGTCTGATATGCTCGACTTTGTCCATCTTCAGAGCGAGGACATCCTAGCCACCATCAAGGTCTCCAAAAGCCTTCAGCAAGGTAATCTTGCTGACCTTGGCCTTCAAGTGGTTCAGAATACGCTATCGCTTGACTGCCTGTCCTTGGAAGTGGACAGAGAAGCCCTTTTGCGCGGCGAGCAGTTGCATCATGACATGAACTTTACTATGTCTCCTATTTGGGAAGCTATCATCAGTTCCATCCGCCCCGGCGATGTTGAGCTTGCCACAAAGGTTCTCATGGGCGCTGGTCTGCTTGTTGGGATGGAGAAGTTTGTCACCAAGTCGGGTGTACAAATGTCCAAGAGCATGAATTGGTGGAATCACACCTTTTCCAGCTATTCCAAGGCCGTTAGCGGTGTTCTCGAGAAGCTCTCCGACTTTTCACCAAGCGATCTCGACAAACTCTTCGATGCTAAAGAGTCCGCTCACGCCGTCATCATCCATCTATTCTCCTCCGAATCGGAGCCCCGTCAGGCTGCTGTTGAGGTCATCAAAGCCGTGAGCTCTCAAGACAGTCGAAGAGATGCTCTTGCACATCTCGTCAAGGCGTTCTACTTCAATGCCCTTAAGCCAGTCGAGCAATCCCTCCGGCGCATTGCCAAGAAGCAGGTGTTCGCTCCTACGTCAAGTATGCTGAAGCTGTGTACCGACATCGTGGACGTGCTTTGCAACCCGCAGGATGGTATTCTGAGGTCACGCACCTTGACCTTGGAGGAAGCGGCAATCACAGAACAACTATGGGGTACGCTGTGGCAAGCTCTGATGACCATTTTCGAGAAGACGGAGGATTGGAGCAACGTTGGTCATGACAAAACGCACATGATGGACTTCTGCCGCGACACCATGCAATTTGCGGATGCGCTGTACGATGAATACAGCCATTTTGCTAGTGCTCTCAGCCAGGCCAACAGCCAGAATAATGAGGACGGTCAGTCAGATAGTGGAAAGCAGCTGCTGAAGTGGCCGCAAATCACTATGGGTGGCATGTCCAAGTGGTTACGCTTGCGCGACGAGTACCTTATTAGCAAAGCTGTGGCTCTCACGAGCAAACTTCTCGTTCGGTTGCGAGATGCGGACATCGACATTGCTGATGATACCCGACTCTTCATCGAGGAAATCCTGGAGGGCAAGGTCCGGACTAAATTGACTCCGAATCAGCAAGCTGAGTTGGAACGGGCCCTCGAGAAGCATCTCGGCTACTCCATCCGAAAGGAGGAGAAGCTTCCGAAGAAGGTTAAGCAGGGATCCATCAGCGCGTGGGCGACGAGCGGTACCGGCAGATCCTCTCCAGCAAGTTCGGGTGCTGAAGAGCCCGACAGTCTGAGCAAGATTGTTGCAGACAGCACAAGGGGAGCAGATGCATTCAAGAAGCGGCAACTCCTTATTCAACAGCAGGCCAAAGCGAAAAAGGATGCCGCAGAAGACAAAGCCAGAAGCGAGTTCAGCCAGAAACGTGCTCGTGAAAAGCTGCTACTTCAGAAGCAGAAGGAGGAAGCTATACGTAAAGCTAAGAAAAACCTGCCTCTCATGGGAGTTGCTGCCCAGACGGCAGAAGCAGGATCTGGTACTCGTGGTATTGGTGTGACTGGCAAGGATCATAGCGTCAAGGGCGAAGGTGTCATGGTCTCCTCGGATGAGAGTGATGACGATGACGAAGAGATGGATGAGGAGCTGTTCGGCCCCTCAGTAAAGAGGGAAGCAAAATTGGCAAGAGCAAAACTCCCCTTATTGCCACAAGGTCCGGTCAAGAAAAAGAGGGTACAGCGGTCGTTCAAGGACATGCGCGCACGATTGGCTCCTGATTTGTCTTCATTGCACAAGACTATCCTTGGCTGGGACTATTTCCACGAGGGTGACTTTCCACCCAACTCCCGGACGGACATCTATACTCGGGTACCCAACAAGTTCCAGTCGCCCTTCGACTACAAGAATACGTTCCAGCCGCTCCTTACGCTTGAGGCATGGCAGGGATTTGTTAAGGCGCGAGAGGAGGGCACTTTCAGGGCCTTTGAGATCAAGGTCATCAACCGCTCCAACGTTGATGCTTTCATCGAATTGTCTACAAACATGTCACATGCGGACAACAAGGAGATCTCCATCTCGGAAGGCGACATTTGTCTTTTGTCGAAGGCGCCCCAGCCGGCCAATGCGCCAGACGCGCCAAACTGCCTGGCAAGGGTCTACCGCATCACCCGTAAGAAAGCGCATCTCGAGATCTTGTACCGTCTTGTCCACGGCTCGTCTCTGATTGCATCGCTCGTGCCCAACGCCATCATCCATGGAGTCAAGATTCAGTCGATCACTCCTCTCGAGCGTGAATATGGTGCGCTGGTGGGATTGCAGTTCTACGATCTCATGGATGAGATTATCAAGGCCAAGCCGTCACCACTCCTGAAGTACTCGGACAAGCAGCTTGAGTCGTTCAAAGAGACGTACAGTCTTAACAGGGCACAGGCGAAGGCAGTCAAGTCAGCAATCGACAATGATGCCTTCACGCTGATCCAAGGTCCTCCTGGTTCCGGTAAAACGAAGACAATTGTCGCCATTGTCGGCGCTCTTTTGACGGATAGCCTTCGAAATGGCACGGGCACCGTCATCAACAAGCCGCAGCCTGCTGGCATGAATCCCGCTGCAGCACGTAACAACCTACCAGCACCGAAGAAACTGCTTGTTTGTGCGCCCAGCAATGCCGCTGTTGACGAATTGGTCATGCGTTTCAAGGAGGGCGTCAAGACGACCAATGGCCAGCATCGCAAGATTTCAGTCGTCAGATTGGGGCGTAGCGACGCCATGAACATCAACGTGAAGGACGTGACTCTGGAGCAACTCGTCAACGCCAGGCTCAATATCAACCCTGATCCGAACAGCAAGGATGCACGGGAGAAGACCGGAGAGCTCATGAATGAGCACAAGATAGTGTCGGAGAAGCTTCGAGAGGCGCGCGATAAACTTGATTCCGGAGAAGTCAAGGGTGATGAGTTGTCTAAACTCAAGGATGAGTTCGATGCTCTTCGTAACCGCAAGAGTTCACTGGGCAGGAAGATCGATGATGCTAAGGATGCTGAGGCTGGCCAGAGCCGTGCAGCCGAGCTCAACAGGAAGCGGGCCCAGCAATCCATCCTGGACGAAGCTCATGTCATCTGCGCAACCCTCAGTGGATCAGGCCATGAGATGTTCCAACATCTGAACATTGAGTTCGAAACTGTCGTCGTTGACGAAGCCGCGCAGTGCGTTGAGATGAGTGCTCTCATCCCTCTGAAGTACGGCTGCGCAAAGGCCATCTTGGTCGGTGATCCTAAGCAGCTGCCTCCTACGGTCTTCTCGAAGGAGGCTGCGCGCTTCCAGTACGAGCAGAGTTTGTTCGTCCGTATGCAGACGAACCACCCAGACGACGTTCACCTGCTTGATACGCAATACCGTATGCATCCCGAGATCAGTTACTTCCCGTCACAGACCTTCTACGATGGCAGACTATTGGACGGCGACGACATGGCTGGCTTGCGCGAGAAGCCGTGGCACAGCAGTATGCTGCTCGGCCCTTATCGCTTCTTCGACGTCCAAGGTCAGCACCAAGCAGCACCGAAGGGACACTCGCTCATCAACATCGCCGAGATCGATGTCGCAATGGCTCTATACAGTCGCCTGATGAACGACTTCCAAGACTGCGATTTCCGTGGCAAGATTGGTGTCATCACACCCTACAAGTCTCAGCTCCGCGAACTCAAAGACCGCTTCTCGCGGCGATACGGCGAGTCGGTCTTTGAGAACGTCGAGTTCAACACGACCGACGCATACCAGGGTCGCGAGAGCGAGATCATCATCTTCTCGTGCGTGCGTGCCTCACCGGCGGGCGGCATCGGTTTCTTGCAGGACATCCGTCGTATGAACGTCGGTCTTACCCGTGCCAAGAGCTCGCTCTGGGTCCTGGGCAACTCGCAGTCTCTAGTCCGCGGCCAGTTCTGGAAGCTACTGGTCGAGGACGCGCAGAAGCGGGAGCGGTACACGCAAGGCAACAACCTCATGGCCATGCTCAAGAAGCACTCGTCAAACTTCCCGGCGCCGAAGGGCGCGTTCGCAAAGCCGGTTACCAACGGCATCAAGGCGATCAAGCGCGAAGAGCCGCCGCTGCAGCCGGTGAAACAAGAGAGAAAGGGGAGCTCGTCATCGGAGAGCAGCGGCAAGAAGGTCAAGACGGAGGAACCATCGCTCCGGAAGCCGGCGCCGGTGCAGATCAAGAAGGAGAAGAAGGTCATTGACGACGACTGGGGCGACTTCTTTGGCGAGGAGCCAGGCAAGCAGGACGAGGACGGAGATGTGGACATGAAGGATGAAACGCCGGCGGCCAACAGCAGCGTCAAATCGTCGCGTCAAAGCTCGGAAGCGTCGGCGTCGGTCGATCCTCCTTCCCGGCCGGGTTCCGCGAGCAACAGCAACAAGAACGGCGGAGGCGGAGGTGGGCCGGCGAGACCGAAGATGGTGCCGCCGAAGCAGAAGAGGAAGGCGGATCCGTTCATGCCGCGGAATCCGAAAAAGCCGAGGCCATGATTACTGGTACCAGGGAGCTATACTTGTGCGATTCTCTCAAGTTTCACAGACCCCGAAGGGAGAGGGAGGCAGCGCATCACATCACTCCGAGCATTGATCGGCGTTTACTCGTTGGAGGATGAGTATATTTGATTCCCTTTTCTTCCCCTCAGGGCGACAGCTGCGGGAAAATGAAGGAAGAGAAATATCTGGATTTGGTTACACTGTATCATATAGGTCTTGCGAGAAGCTACCTCCTGACTTTGGAGGAGGAATAGGAAGGAAGGCAGTGCGGATGGGGACACTTGCACAATGGTAGCTGCAGGCGGATGGTTTTTCGTCCTTTCGGACTGACAGGAAGCTGGATAGGGATTAGGGATTTCCTCGTTGCTAGGTAGCTCGTGTGTGTCGCGTGCGCGTGAGAGCTGGCTGTGTGCGCCCGTTGTGAAGTGAAGAATCGGTGGTGCCTCCTTTCTTTTTCCTCCCACATGAGAGGCAGCTCTGCCACGAGGCTCCTCAAGCTACGCTGCTACGCGGAAACATCGCACATTGCTGGACAGCAATACAACGTGCGAGATAGGAGATCTATGGCAGCCACCGCCGCCGTCAACGACGTCTAGAGATACTCGCCACTCCTTCCTCCCACATCTCTCTGCCTGAGCGCGTGGCTGATGGGCTACCACGGGACAGCGCAGACCGCTTGTTGCCGGCGGAGAGAGAGAGAGAGGGAGGAGGAATGGGGAGGAAGCCTCCGTTGCACAAAGGCTCGCGAGCTCGTCGGCTGAGATGCTGGTGTGGTTCCACCACTCAGGGGCCCGGCCATTCGGGACGCTTCCGTACGTGCAGTGTTGGGGCCGAGAGGCAGACGAGCACGGCGGCTGCTGCTGCTGGCGGTGCTGTGCCCCCACACCTGGCGTCACGTCGAGAAAAAGCAAGTGCTGGCAATGGGCAAAATCCCGATGGCTACCGCGATGCAGCCCGCACCATGCATGTCAGCGCGAGGCATGGTCGCTCTGCTCTGCTCTGCTCGAGTGCTTCGGCCGATGGGCCGTCGACGCTGTCTCTCTCGCTCGCCGTCTCTGCACATCTGCGCCTTCGCATCACTTGATCCACCGGCGCTGGAGGTCGAGAAAACGCTCCGACTGGGCAATCGCTGGTCTCTACCCACGGGGCGCCGTCCGCGGATCGTCACATGCGGGCCCCAATCGACCGGCCAGCGCAACCAACGACGGCCGAGCGATGGGAGCGCCAATACTTGCGCGTGTGGATGAACCGCAGACCTGGGAAAGGGAAGCGTCGGGGCAGCGGACAATTCTCGTGGGGCGTTCGATGCCGTCTTCTTTAATCTCCGTGATTGCTTCTACATACGGGGGCGGGCAGGTTGCACAGGAACCACACCTCGACGCTTCCCTTTTCCTTTTTGCTGCCGATGCCGGCCCCCCCCTGTTTCAGACGCCAACGCTGCCGTTCCGTTGGATGATGCTCTGGGGGGGCGGCGGCCTGGGTCTTCCCCACGCGCCTGTCTTTCTTCCTGCACTCTTATTGCCAATGTCAACGCCCGCTCGCCGGTGCCAGGGCGCGCCAATTCCAATGGTGCCGTTGCCCACGCTCACGGGTGGCGCATACCGTGGCCACCAGTCAGCCGGCCGGCCGGCTGCAGCAGCGAAGGTTGGAGGGGGGAAAAAGCCGGCACCCGGGGTTGCCTCTCTGCTCCCTTGCGTCGGACCTGAGGCACTTCAGCCCGCGTCCGCCACGGTGATTCGTCCGAGCCGGGCCGTTGGTACCTCTCGATCTCTCTCACTCTCACCTCACCCGCCTCCTCCTTCTCTCCTACCGCCTGTCCCAGCCGCTGCCATCCTTCCCCGCCCATGACCTCCGAACTCTGATGTGAGCAGCGCGTGTGCTTGTCCCACCGCCCGTCAACCCGTTCCGGACGGGGGCGATGTCGCACCGCAGCCCTTTTGGCGCCGTGGTTGCCGCGGCGTGCTCGTCTCGTCGACGGCGTTCCGTTCTGGCTGCGCCCGCGGCCGGGCTTTTGGAGGGCTCACAGGTGAGAGGGAGGGAGAGGGGGAGAGGGGCAAGTGACCGAAGCCGTGGGCACGTAAGCGGCAGATGCTGGAGAAGAGTGACGGAGAACCGAGCTCGACGAGAGCACATGCCTTTGACCGCTGCTGCTGCTGCCGCCGCCGCCGCTGCTCGCTGCTGTGCGACAGCCAGATCGTCCAATCCTCCGCCCAACACCCGCCTTGCGCTTTTCCTGCTCGTCTGAGGCGTGTTCCGGGAACGTGTCCGCGCGCATGCTGACGGTTGCACGGGGAAGGTGCTACGATGGGGGAGAGGCAGAGCTCAGCGAGGCGGAAGTGGCACCTGTGGGCGAAGGAATGAGCACAAAGAGCACGTTGCTTATATTGCCGCGGCGCCGGTTTCTCCTCGCTCGCATGCTGGGGGCTAAAAAAAAAGGCCAGTGACGCTTTTGTTGCTTGATTCCCATGCACGTTCATCAGCAGATGAGCAGGCCCGCGCCCTCGTTGTAGCCCACGCGGACGCCCAATTGCTTCCCTCTTGTCTCCGCCCACCTCGTCCTTGGCTCGTTCTGTCAATCGCCTCAGACGTCCCGACCTACATGACCGCGCAGCTGCACGCACAGTCTGGACGCAAGCACGAGAGGACGCGGGCATATTTCACGCACGCACGAACGCAGGCGCCCGGTACAGACGACTGCTGCCCCGGCAGGGCCTCCGCATCCAGGATAAGATCATCCAAGGACAAGGACGGAAGAAAAGCAACGACCAGTGACGGGCGGGATCCAGAGATTCCAGAACGCACCGTACGCGCCGGACCAGGCCGGTGGACTCCCTCCTTCATCTCTGCCTGGGCTCCTGGCCCCAGTATCGCTCACCTGGGACTGCAAGCCTGACACCACACCGGCATCTGCTGGCTGTCACGCCGACCACCGGGGTACACTTCCCGATAAACCACCTCCAACTTACCCGTCCCGTCGTCCCGTCTCCCGGCAGCCGTGTTTCAACGTCGTCTTTCCCGGGACTCGCCTGAGCTGTCACGTTCTCCTCTTTGGCCGACCAATGCAGCCAGCCGTTGGCAGTGGTACTACCACCACAGCCGCTACCGCCCGAGGCGCTGTCGCCACCTCTCCCAATACCAATACCGCTGCTGCCCAATTCCACCCTCAGTCCCGCTCACACCATCGTCGCAACCCATCGCCCGCCATCTTCATGAACCACACCCCCCGAACCATCGTCGCCAACGCCACAACCATCGTCACCCCTTCCCGCACTGCCACCACCCGCAGCAGCAACGCCGAGCTGCTGCACGACGACGGAGTCGACGACACCGAGGCCGCCGTCGGCGCGCTGCAGGAACCGCAGCTGATCGAGCACATCCACCTTCTGGAAGGAAAAAGCACCGCCAGCACCACCACCACCCCTGCCGACATCACCACAACCACAACCACCACCACCCGCCGCCGCAAAAACAGCCCCTTCCCCAGCGCCGCCAGCGACTCCTCTTCCTCCTCCCGCGACCGCTCCGGCTCCGGCTCCCCCTGCTGGTGGAGCCTGCCCGACCAACCTTTCTGGCCCGACCCGCCGCACCACTGGGCCGCCGCTCCCGCCGCTCCTCCTCCCTCCTCCTCCCCAGCCCGGCCGCCGCCCCTCCTCGCTCCCACCGCAGCCGTCGTCGCCCGCAAGCCGCTCCGCGTCGACACGTCCGTCGTCGCTTCCTTCCTGGCCGACGACCGCAGACCCTCGCTGCCGGTCCGCGGTGCGAGGCCGGCGACGCGCGGGCGGCGGTTCAGCGCGGGCGAGGGAGGTGGGCGTCGCGGCGGTGGTGCGGCGATGGCGGTGCCGAGGGCGGAGGCGCAGTTCGCGCGGTTCGACCTCGCGGATTTCTTGAGGAACACCGGGCCCGAGGGGGGCGGGGGGGTGGCGGCGAAGCAGCAGCGGCAGGGCGGGAGCGGGAAGGCGGGGAGGAGGAGTGCGTTGAGGTTTTTGGGGTATAGGCGGAGGAAGAGCTTGGCGGAGAGGGTGGGGACGGTTGAGGGGTGAGTTTTGTGTTTTTTTTTTTTGTGCTTTTTGGGATGCGTTTTTGCTGACTGGCTGGTGTTTGGTAGCGGTCCTGGAGTGTCGCAGCCGCAGCCGGAGATGTTCGTGCCGGCACAAGGCGTTGTTCAGACGAAGACGAAGGGCGGTAAGGCTCACCTCTGGACTTATTTTTGACGGAGCGGAGGAGCTGACGGGATGGAAGGTACCAAATACCTACAGATTGTGACGGACCAGAGCCCTATCGACAGCCAGTCCCTGGCTAACCAATCACTCACCACGTCCAAGAGGTAAACGCTGCCCCTGGATTACTGCTCAGTGGTCGTGCAAGCTGACCAACCCAGCAACGAAATGCTCTCCCTCAAACGGCGCTCCGCATCCCTCCCCGACAAGCTGAACAACCACAGCCTCGGCACCGACCAAATCGACACCTGGCTCTCAACCTTCGGCCGCCTGCAGGAGCAAAGTCCCGACCTCTCTTCGTCAGAAGGCGGTGGCGGCCTCGCAACCACAGACGACAAGCCCAGCCTCCCCTTACGCGTCACCAATCCATCGGCATCGTCGGACGCGCAGTCCTCGACGGCAACCGAGAGCGTGCGCCTCGTCCCCAACAGCGAGCAACAGCCCGCAAGCAACGAGATCAAGACGAGCTACGCGGTGGCCATGGACGCCAAGGCCGCGCTGTTCAGCAACCCGCCGTCATGCCTAACCACGCCGACGGCCATCATCACGGCCGAGAGCGTGTCGCCGGTGGTGACACCCGCGGCAGAGGAAGACGACCAGCGCCGCCCCACGACGTCCGACACGGACCGGACGATCCAGGAAGACGCGTCGACGCTCCAAAAGAAAGGCCAGCAGCAGCAGCCGCCGCGCCGCCCACGCGAGAAGACCAGCAGCGAGCGGCTCGCCGGCCAGGGCATCAACGTGCGCCGCGGGCCCTCCTCGCACAGCAACAAAAAAGGGGGCGAGCACCGCGCCTCCCTGCCCGTGTCGTCGTCGGGCTCGTCGTCGACGTACTCGGCGGACGAGGCCGGCGGCGCAAACAACCACGCCCGCGTCGACTCGGTCATGACGGACACCTCTTCATCGTCGGCGTCGTCGTCCGGCTCCTCGACGTCGACCGACCGCGACGAGCTCCGCAACGGCGCGCTCCACCTCACGCGCCGCAGCCGCGACGACAAGATCCGCGCGCGCAAGCTGCGCGACCTGCAGCGGAGGAGGAAGAAGAGTAGCGGCGGCGGCGGTGCGGTGCGCCACGGCATCGACGAGATCATCACGCAGCCCCTGAACGAGGAGGAGCCGGCCGTCCCTTCTCCCGACCACCTCGAGCGCGCCCGGCTGCTCCGGCGCAAGAACGAGTCGGCGTCGCTGCGGCCCGTCTCGCTCGTCGTGCCGTCGCCGTCGGAGCCCACGGGCTACACGCCGCGCTCGGACGGCGACGGCCGCATGGCGCTGACGCCGGTCGTCACGGTCGCCGAGCAGATGCCCGTGCCGCGCGGGCGCTGCGTCAGGAAGCCGGCGAGGCTGGTGCTGCGCGACGAGCTGCCGCCGCTACATCTCCACCACCACAGGCGGAGGAGCTCGGCGGGTGCGCCTGCGCGGAGGGTCGTGGCGGTGCGGACGAGCTTGAGCGCGCCGCCCGCGGTCGTCGGCGGCGGGAGCAGGGACGACGTGGAGGCGGTGTCGGACGCTGCGCAGAGGCGGCGACGGGAGGCCAGTCCCTCAGCGGCGACGAGCAGGAGGGCGTCGAGCCTGAAGGCGGCGCCGGGCCGCGACGAGCAGCTGCGCGAGCTGCGCGCCCACCTGCACCGCGACCAGCACCTGCTGCAGCACAACCTGCCATGCGACAACGACGACGGCCAGGTCGCCAGCCTCCCCGCACCCTCGTCGACGGGGAGAGACCATCGCGGCGCCATGCGCGACCTCCACGCCCCGCCGCCGGCGACGGCCCACCACCACCCGCCCGCCTGCCGCGACAGCGTCGCCACCTCCACCAGCAGCACCAGCAACGGCTTCGGCTACTACTTCCCGCACTCGCACTCGCACTCGCACTCGCACAGCTCGGGCAGCGGCTCCGGCACCCGCTTCTCGAACCACACGCTCGCGACGCCGTCCGCCATGTCGGTGGCGTCGGGGCCAGCGGCGGCGGCTGTGGCGTCGCAGCAACAACTGGCCCACGCGCGGAGCGGCAACGGCAAAGACGTCCTGGAGGCGCGGGTGGAGGCGCTGGAGCGGCAGAACCGGCTGCTGGAGGCGGCGCTGCAGGCGGTGCTGCGGACGAGCGGGATGCTGAATCGGTGTCCGTGCTCGACGCCCGGGAGGGAGGGGGGCGCGGGGAGCGTGGGGAGTGGTGGGGAGGGGGATGGGGAGGGGGATGGGCAGAGTGCGTTGGATGTGTATCTGGGGACGAGGATGATGGTGGGGGAGTGAGGGAGGGGTTGGAGTCTTCTCGGTTGGTTTGGGGGAAGGGGGCGGTTTAATGAGTGGGTGGTGGGTTTGGAGCGTTGGGACGAATTTCTTACGGTCATTTCTTCCTCTTCTCTTTTTTTTTTTTTACCTTTTGTGGTCGTCGTTCTTTTGCTTTCTTTTTTGTACGTCTAGGATATCACGACTGGGGATGATGGGGTTGGAGGCTTATGTGCTCGACGAAAAAAAAGGGAAAAGGAGATAATTGGAATTAACTTGCTGCTTCAAGCTGTGCCAGGATGGGTCTTGTGACGTTGTGACATGGCTCTCGGGAGACAGTCTACAAGGAGAGCGAGGAAGAATTGCTTAGCATGGTGGGCAGGAAGTGGAGGCCCGCATCAACAGCCACGTCGGCGGACAGGCCAGCAGCGTCAGCAACGGCGGTCGATGTTTTCGAGGCGGGCTGTGGCTGCGGACTTGGCGAGATCTGGCGTCTAAATTTAGGCGGCGATGACCGCAGCGACGCGCCGATCAGGAACAAGGGTTCTTGCTGGCTGTCGACGTAAACACCAGCTCTCCTTTTTCCTGCCCGCCTGCCCAGCTGCTGCTCTCTCCTCTCGCTCTCTCCTCGCCTCCCCCTCGCCCTGCGACTCCCTCGCCCCAATCGCTCGTTTCGCCCCGCCAATCCCTCCGCCGCCGAAGCTTCTGCCCTCCTCGCTCGCTCGCTCCCGTCCCCGGACCCCGCCCCATCCGCCGCCGCCGCCGCCGCCCCCAGCCAGAGCTGCCCTCACTCGCTCGCACACACCCGGACACACACCTCACAGCACCACCGCCGCCGCCATGTCCATCCTCTCCGACCCGAACGCCCCGCTCTTCAGCACCGAGCTCATCTCGCCCGCCGTCGCGGCCGCGCTGCCCGAGGGCTACTCGGTGCGCCCGGTGCAGCGGTCCGACTACGCGCGCGGCTTCCTGGACGTGCTGCGCGTGCTGACCACGGTCGGCGACGTCGACGAGCGCGCCTGGGACGAGCGCTACGACTGGATCAGCCGCCGCAACGACGAGTACTTCCTGATCTGCGTGCTGGACGGGCAGGGCAAGATCGTTGGTACCGGTGCGCTGATTGTGGAGAGAAAGTTGTGAGTGCACTGAGCTCGAGGCTCGAGAGAGAGTGAGAGAGAGTGTGTGTGTTTTTGGCTGACGGGACGACCAGCATCCACAACCTCGGCCTCGTCGGGCACATCGAGGACATCGCGGTCGCGAAGGACCAGCAGGGCAAGAAGCTGGGGCTGCGCATCATCCAGGCGCTGGATTTCGTGGCCGAGAAGGTGGGCTGCTACAAGGTGGGTTGCTGCTCTCTCCCTGTCTTTTCCATGCGGCGTTGGCTGACGTCCGGCTTCCTCGACAGACCATCCTCGACTGCTCCGAGGCGAACGAGGGCTTCTACGTCAAGTGCGGCTTCAAGCGCGCCGGCCTGGAAATGGCGCATTACTACTAGGCGCCCCGGCTGCGAGGTGGGGAGTGCGGGATGAAAGGCGATGATATACCGGGATCGAGCAGATCTGTACGACTATGATATGAAAGGATATAGACGCGTTGGTGTGAGAATATACACATAGATGGTGACAGGTCGAGGTGCTGCGCCCTTGGTCTGTTTGGAAACCTTTAAAATGCTGTCTCTTTTCTAGTGTCTGTCGATGGAAGGCTTCGCTGAGAGCAGCATATTTCGAGACTATCACAGCAGCGGATTTGCGAGCCTGTATCACCGGCCTGTACTTGAGAGCTCAAATACTTGCGACCACTGAACATCCGCAATAGCATTTGAGAAGGAGAACTTTCTGGCACTGTCGGGATCTGGGATCTGTAAGTGATTGGAAATGATTGCATAATCCAGGCTACAGGCTCGTGTCGGGCAAGATCAGTGTTGAGATGTCATAGGCTAATATGGTGAGGCTCAGACTTCTCTCACAACATTTAGAATCGGTGAGTGAGTTGGAGGTACCACTGCTAAAGAAAAAGCTTGGTAGTCTGATTTGACGATTGTATCACGGTATTTCATCCTGAACCATCAAGAATGTCTCCTGTCTGCCTATTTTCCCACGACAGCAAAAGGCGTAAATCACAGCTAAAGAAAGTCTTAAGCCATGTAATACGCCGCTCAGATATTCACTTTTATTCGATATCGGTATCAATCGGCATCGGTCTCGCTCATATACATCCCCCGCAGGAACAAATGCGTAGCGTTGGCTGGTCTCTGTATGACAGCATGGCAAGTGCAAAGCATCATCCGGCAGATAGACAGAATTCTGATCAGCGCAGTGTGTGAAACGTCCCCCTGTTCGTCGGCCGGGCCGACCCCGCGATTGATGCACGTCCGGGTATTTGACCAAAATGCCGAGTCCCCCATTTCTGCTGGTTCTCCGAGCCCTCAAACTCCGAAGTAGAACGCTTCTTTTAGGAAGTGCGCTAAACTCCAGCGAGCTGCTGATACTACACGCTATCCGAGAGATGTAGACACCGGCAATTCCGGCGGATCAACCCGCGGCTTTTTCCCACGCAAAGTCACCGCATCGCAGAGATAAACCTGCCCCACGGAGAACCCCGCACTTTTTACTGTGCCTTAAAGCCAAGGATCCCTGAGCCTGAGTGTTGGCTTGCGCGGCGCAATTGCCAGCATCTTGGAAAACCGCCAACATGCGTCTCCCGGTCTTGCTTTTTGCCATCGTTCCGGCAATATCGCGAGCTCAGGCTGGTCAGCCATGGCTCAATTCTTCGCTTCCCGTGGAAGAGCGTCTGAAGCTGTTTATCGCACAGCTAAATGACACGCAGAAGTATGCTATGGTCCAGGGAGACACCGAAGTATGTTCCACACGGACCAATCACAAGTGCTCCGACCAATTCTCACATCTTCATAGCTCGAGGACAACGGAACTGGCGTCAACGCATGCATTGGACACATCACCGGAAACGAAACACTCGGGATACCCTCTGTGTGCATGGCCGATGGCCCACCCGGCGTGGCGAACTCTCTAAATAACGTCACCACCTTCCCGGCTCCCGTTGTCGTGGCCAGCTCATGGAACACGACTTTGCAGTACATCTACGCACAGGCGCTGGCCCAAGAGCACCGCGCCAAGGGTCACAATGTTGTTCTCGCACCTACGATCAACATTGTCCGCTCGCCGTTCTGGGCGCGCGCAGCCGAGGCCTTCTCTGAGGATCCGTGGCTTACTTCTCGCATGGCTGTCGCGGGGGTCACAGGTCTGCAGAGCCAGGGCGTGCTCGCCTGTCCCAAGCACTTTGCAGCCTACAACCAGGACACCAATCGGTTTGGGCTGGATCCGGAGTGGGATGCGGTCGATGTCGAGGTTGACAAGCGGGTGCTCCACGAGGTCTACTTTCCCGCGTTCAAGGCAGCCATTCAAGAAGGGAAGGCTGCTTCTATCATGTGCTCCTACAACAAGCTGAATGGATACTACGCGTGTGAGAACGAGTGGCTGCTGAACACCACCTTGAGGCACGACTGGGGATTCGACGGCTTCGTGGTGGCCGATTGGTACTTTTCGACACGCAGCACGGTTGGGTCTGCGCTAGCGGGTCTCGATATATCGATGCCTGGCGGTGACTTGACGGAAAGCTACGGCTTTCCAGCTTACTACGGGGATCTTCTTGTCGAAGCGGTGCAGAACGGCTCGGTCCCAGCCTCTCGGATCGACGACATGGTGGCACGTATATGGAGGTACATGTTCAAGCTTGGCGCTGTTGATGATCCTGTCACAGGGGATGCAGAAGCGGTTGCCAGAACGCAGGAGCATCTCGATCTCGCCCAGACAATGGCCGAGGACGGTGCAGTGCTGCTGAAGAACGACAACAAAACACTGCCGATAACGTCTTCCAAGTACAAGAGGATTGCTGTCTTCGGAGTAGATGCCACAAACAAGAGCCAGGTGTCAGAGAACCACGGTGGATTCGTCAGAGACACGACCATGGTCGTGCAAGCGCCCCTCGACGCTCTGAAAAAGCGAGCAGAGGCCGAAGGCATCGAAGTCGTGTATGAGGAGGCCTATCCTGGAACCGACCAATTCGCCACCATCCCGGCAAGCATGTTCAAAAACGGCGGCGTCAACGTGACCTACTGGACCACCACCGACTTCTCCGGCGCCGTGAACCAAACCGCCTTCCTCCCAAACATCACCGCCGCGACCTACCCCTCCGAGCTATGGCAAGCATGGCCGCAAGTCTTCTCCTGCGTCTACTCCGCCGTCTTCCTGCCCAACACCAGCGGCACCTACCACTTCTCCCTCGTCGGCCAAGGCGACGCCCTCCTCTACCTCAACTCCCAGCTCGTCGCCAACATGTCCAACGCCAACTTCGCCAACACAATCCAAGGCACCGCCACCCTCCACGCCGGCACCGAAGTCCCCCTCCTCCTCACCTACTCAATGGGCGCCTCCCTCTCGACCGGCGCCTACGGCATCACCCTCGGCGCCTCCCCCGCCAACCGCACCCGCGCCGCCGCCGCCGCCGCCCTCGCCGCCTCCGCCGACCTCGCCATCATCTTCGCGTCCGACCGCCTCTCCGAGGGCGCCGACGCGACGGCGCTCTCGCTGCCCGGCGACCAGGACGCCGTCGTCGCCCGCCTCGCCGCCGCCGCCCCCGCCGCGCTCGTCGTGCTGAACACCAACAGCGCGGTGCTGATGCCCTGGCTCGGCGCCGTCGACGCCGTCATGCAGGCCTGGTACGCGGGCCAGCAGGTCGGGACCGCGCTCGCCCGTCTGCTGTTCGGCGACGTGGGGCCGAGCGGGAAGCTGCCGGTGTCTTTTCCGCGGAGCGAGGAGGATGCGGTGAGGATCGAGGGGGGGCGGAGCGTCGGGTATGGCGAGGGGCTGTACGTCGGGTATCGCGCGTACGAGAGGAGGGGCGTGGAGCCGCTGTTTGCGTTCGGGCATGGGCTGACGTACTCGGAGTTTGCGCTGGGGGGGATGGGGCTGGGTGTGGTTGGGGCGCGGGGGAGCAGGGTTGTTGTTGTGGCGGCGGCGTTGAGCAATGAGGGGGGCGTGGATGCGAGGCAGGTGGTCCAGCTGTACGTCTCGTTTCCGGATGAGGCGGGTGAGCCGGTCAAGCAGCTGAAGGGGTTTGTGAAGGAGTTTGTTGGGGCGGGGCAGAGCGTGAATGTCACGTTGAGTGTGGGAGAGGATGACTTGCGCATCTGGGATGAGACAACTGCTGGATGGAGGTTCGTTGCGGGGACGTACACGTTCTACTTGGGATTTTCGGCTACCGATCTCTGGCTACAAAACTCACTCCAGCTGTAATCAGTATCTCCATGTAATCTAATACACGCAGTGCGTTAGGAAAAGCCATATTGCGGTCCTCGCCAGTTTTGAGGGGCTTAGGAACTGATTAGTGGCTCATGCCCTTCCATAGCTGCTTCAGTGACTATCAGTCCCAATATTCCACGTCTGTAGCCTATCAAAACAACTTCAACTATTCCTATTCGCACCCTCCATTGGGTCCCCTGGGCCCGGCTGTGGTGTGCAAACTGTAGACTTCAATTCCGCCGTTGCCGCCTTTTTCTCAGCTATCGGCGACAGATTGCAGCTTGATGGGCCTGGTCCAAAGTTGAACGTCAAAGACCGAATATGCCAATCGGGATATTTCTGCAGTTAGCAGAATGGTAAGCCTCCTTCTTCGATACACTGCACCTCGAAAACTTATCCTCCTCAGGTGCAGCAATGCAATTTCCCTTAGTGATGCGACAAAGGAAGTCGAACGGATGATGGGCGGTATCAATTGACCAGTTGATCTCAGTCTGTATACCCCTGAGATCTCCGCCATGATGATCGACTTCTCGATGAAGACGATGGAACAAGTCATCGTCGCCAGATTGAAGACGTGGAAAAGGCTACAGAAGATGGCCGCGGTACAGCTCAATTGAAACACAATCAGCTGTCTAGTTCATAATGGTAAGAACGCAATCAAGAATGAAAGGTCTGGTCTTACAATACCGGTAGCCTTTCCTCATCAAAGCACCTCGGCTGGAACAGCGACCTCCTCAGGTCTATTCCTCTACTCATACATGACATGAACAGCTTCACGAGCTCGTCCGGGCCCGGCAGCTTGCCCGCTTTGATGGTTCGGAAGGCAAAGATATTGTGCAGCATGACCGACATACCCAAGAGGACGTCGATGACTGCGACTGACCAGATATTGTCCCACAACAAGAAGGGCACTTAAGGCATTCGTTTGGATAGAGATACGCTTGCATCTGATTACCAAAGTGATCCGGATGAATGACTCAATTGCCTATGCAACTACCTTGCTTATTTAACGCGCTCGATCAGCTGGAGTGCCTCTCTGGAGTCTGGACTACCGTTTCTTCTGCAACCCATTGTGAATGTCAACACAAGATCGCTGAGTAGAAAGTAATAATGTGAGTTGATTTAACGAAGGAAAACAACATTAAAAAAATGAGAAGGCTGAAATAGTCAGAAATAAGTGTTTTCTCCTGTACGCCAACTCCGAAATCCCGACGCTAAGCACCGGCCGCTGCGCAAACCCATCCCCAACTCCTCGCACCTTTACCTCGCATGCTACTGAAAAGATCAATTAAGATTCTCTATGAAAACAACCAAAACAGCACAGTAGGCTGCACTAGCAGCGAAAAGCTCGTGTCTCTTTGCCTTTGTAAGTAAAGACATCGCCGCAGCAAACAGAAGCGTGAAGACGATCAACACTCCAATGGCGGAAAAGATATCGTGTGTCGTTCCCATATTGGTCAAGAGATACATGACTACGACTGGAATGACCAGTAGTACAAATATGATGCATGTGATTATGATATTCACGAGCTTCTCAACGCGACTGGGGGAGAAATAATGCAGGTTGGCGTCAGTAGTCTTGTTGCGAAGGTCCGGGGAGCAGAATAACTTCTACAGAACGTCATTAGTGTCATGGCATGAACCAAAATCTCCGAAGCTGCATACGTACCCTGACGAGGGGAGAGTCGAGCCGCCGCAGCATTGTCTCAATCATTCCATCGAAGCCAGCCCATTCCCGGCCGTGACGGAGCGTTACTATATCTTCTCTCCATTTGATGTACTCTTCTTCCGCTTCAACCACTGGCCGGAAATTGTGAAACCAGTTTCGAACGCTACGGTAGTCACGGTCACTTGGTCGTTGGAAGGATGTCAGCTCCCGCGATTTAATGAGGAGGTCGTCTAAGAAACCATTAGCATCGGCTTATTAATGGATTTTGGGCAACAAACCATATCTTGAAACTCTGTCTTGCAGCTTCTCTATGATTCTTCTTCTTGTGTCTTGCCTTTCCTGATGAGGTTGGTTCTCTTGGGCTTTGTCGATCTCTTGAGCTTTTGAGACATCTTTAGCCCGGGAACTGAGGAGACTGAGCTTCCCCTTCTCGCTATCAAAATTATCATGCACGTCCAACTCCTTTTCAAGACTCGCTATCTCAGCCTGAAAGTCCAGGAGGAGACGAGCGTGTATGTAGCTGAACCCCCTGTAAAGCATGAAGTTCTGGTCGCTGGCCTTGAAAGCCGCGAGCCGGGGATAGCCTTCTGGACACCTTTCCACTATTGAATAAGGATCAATGAGTGAGTTTGGAGTCACTACACGACAGCAGTGCTTACGATGTCTGATTTTGGTGTCTGAGACACCATGCCCTATCGTCCCTGAGGGTCTACTCGCACTGCAGGTTTCTGAGTCTTGTTTCTCATTGGCTGGCGGGTGTCCTGGATTTGCAGCGCACTGGTTTTGACTCTCCAAATCTGCAGTGATGTTTTCCTTCGTGAAACAACGCAATCCTCTCAGCAAGGAGATGAGAGTACGAAATAGCCGCTCTTGAAAGTGTTAGAAGGTGGACTTTGGGTAACGGTAACAACTACTTACTATGCGAAAGGCAAACATTCACGTCTCCTGATGCACTTTGGAATGGGGACTCTGGTTGGTTTGAAGCAGCAGTGTTCGAAATCATTGTCTCGCCTGAATTCCAAGTATGCCCGCGTGAAGAGCGATATAAGAAGGAAGGCATACTGGAATTCCGTCGGGACTGTGATAAGAGGAATTGAGGCTGTATTGATCCATCTTCAGTTGCGAAGATTCCACTGAAGTTTTATAGAAGAACCCGCTCCTCACCGGTCAAACGAACGGGGATCTGTGTCTCCAATGAGGTCTGCAGATCAGCCTAGGCGGGCTTCACTTCAACCTCTGCGAACCATTTGTTGCCTTGATATGAATCACCATCGTGGGTTTCTAGTTGGTACTCCCACTTTCCGAGACGCCTTTGCGCTGCTTTCACTTTCAAGAATCTTTTCCACAGTTGCTCATTAGAATCTTCCGTCACGGAGACACTGTCGCCTATATCCCATTGCCGCGGAAACTAGATTTGATTGGTCAGCAACGCTGCACAAGGCTGTAACTATGAGGAGGCTGACACACAGAGGCCGCATTGCCTTGTGTAACATACGAGCGGTCTAGCGGGAGCTTCTCCTCGGTCTGGTCGGGCAAGCAACTTTAGTCCTTGATACGTCAAACGTAACTTCTGGTGCGGGATGATTACCTGACTGGCTGCTTCGTCTTTCTTTCCAGGCGAGTTGGAAGAGTTTTCAGCCATAGTCCGCGATTTCAAGTAGGGTTGATTTCACCTTCAATTCTGCCTTGCGTCGTTTGAGATCTGCCTTGGCTTCTAGGCAGCAGGCGGCTTTATGAGTTATCGCAATTCAGCCGCAATGCTGTGAATAGGTAACTATTGTACAAGGTAGGACCAGAGCGGCTTCATTCGCTGTCTACAGCAAGGCTTGAGACGAACCTCGCCGCCTTCTTTACCTGCAGCAATTTCTTCTATTATCAGGCATCTGTAACTGGTGCTTTTCCGCAAATAAAGCCGTGGCACCTTCTTCAGCCAATAACCTGGCGGTTTGGTCCCAGCGGCAGTAAGGAGGCTGCATGTAAGCCGCAGTGTGGGGTCACAGGCGTTTCACGACTATCGAATAGCACAGGAACGCAAGTCTGCCAGCGAATCTTGCAGCTTACTGATCGGCGCAAGACCGGGTCGAAAGCCCCACATGGCTGCATATGTTATCTAGATTAGATAGTTAGGTTATTAAGTAGCTAGCCAGTTGGGGCTGAGACAACAAAGTAAGTCTGCCTTGCCGCTGGTGCAGCCGCGTGAATTTAGCCCATCTACCACCTTTTCTTGTATGATTTCATCGCGTGATTAAGCCTGTCATGAGAGTATATATAGCCATGCAATGGCCGCTCTTTGAAGAGACAACGAGTCCCACTAACATTTACTACGCTTGCTGCTATCTGCTTCCCCACTAGTCCGACTACTAAGCCCTCCCACCTGGATATCCTTCTCCCTTTCGCTCAACTCCACCGGCACAGCACATGCTCAGATTGTTGGCTTCCTACATCTCCATACCCTCGTGGCATGATGCCCTTGTCAACCAATACATTCCCTACTGAGAAGCGCTTCAGCGCAGGCTCTTGTGGAGAAATCGGCAACATGCCGGCACCTGAGTCCCAACCCGAGCTCCCAATGTTGGACACCGCTGCTGCAAGCAGCGTACAGCAAAATGCGGCTCAACAAAACGTTGCTGACGAGTCCGAATCTGATATGCAAGCGCATTGGGATCACTTTATCTCGAAAAACATGGAACTACGAGATGGATACTTCAAAGTCTCTGTGCTGATCATCAAATGGGCCGACGGTTTAGACCAATTGCAGGTTGACAAAGAGGTCTGTGCCTTTAAATAAGCCTATTGAGCAGCTTCTAATGAATTATGTAGTGTCGGGAACTTGAAGATCTATTTGAGAACACATTCAAATATGAAACTGAGATCCTTGCACTTGGTGGTTCTGAGAGAACCCAGCTACAGCTCATCAGTGGCATAGGAAATTTCGCACACAAGAGTGGGGGGGAAGACAATCTTCTCATCGTTTACTATGCCGGCCATGGAGTCTACCATAAAGACAAGCATCTATTGGAATTTTTTCCGTAAGTCAAACTTTGGCTAAGCACTGGAGATCTATCAAGTTAATAATAGAAGCACGAATGAACCGAGGTCCAACTTCAACAACGTTTACTGGAATCCGGCCGAAAGGCTACTCATTGATGAAGTCGAGGCTGACGTCCTCTCAATAATGGACTGCTGCTTCTCAAGCGACCTTGTTCGCAACGTTGTTGAGACTGGCCGGACTTTTGAGATGCTCTCTGCAAGTGGGGTTGGCCAAGTGACCCCAGCGCCTGGTGAAAAGTCCTTTACCCGGGCATTGATCAAATGCCTGAAGACACTTGAAAGTGGATCAGGAGGTGGATCATTCACAACAAGGGATGTGATCGAACAGATTCAGAAAGAACGGCCACTTACACCACCAGCACTTTGGCGACGCATTCCTGGCAGTGAGTGATATTAGACAGCGTAGGCGGTAGTAATCTGACTTTTCCGTCCAGGTAGCCGCCATATTCGACTCGGACCAATAAGCGATGATCGACACTCCGGTAAAGACTTTGGAGACCACGATCGTCGAGGATATCTGCAGCTGGGATTTGTACTGAAACATGGCGTACTTTCCAAGAATCACATCGAGGAGCTTACACGGCACATCCCATCAGCCTTTAACGCCTGCAGAGTCACAGTGCTGGGCATCAATTGGCTTGGTTTTCGAAAGCATGGGAAAAGAAAATCCTTTGCTGATATTGCAGGGTACATTGTGCAGCAACAGAGACGCAACACGCTTGTATCTCCTTTATCAGGGAGATTGACAGGATCATCATTGAAGCGGAAAAGAAGTGATGCTACGGAATCCTCAAATATTACCGAGGGGTCAATTGACATCAAGCGGCACTGTGTGGACGGAGGCTCTGACACTGCCATGTCAGACTAATTTCTTTTGATTTGGTCGTGAGATTGAGATAAGTCGAAAAGTTCGTTGGACTGCTTAGTTACAGAATTATGTGCTGCTCACTGACGGTTGAAATGTTAATCAAGGAATTTGTCTTAACCCATCAGACGTGTAGAAATTTCGAAGATGTGCTTCAGGCCCACTAATTCCATGATCTTCTTGTTTTTTCGAGCTCAATATCGGGAGCTCCCAAGATGGGTTCGTGTTTGTATCCGACTCCGCTGGTATCCTTCCCGCAATAGGTATTAGACTTATAATTTATCCCTCGCCTATTTTAGGCTCTCTGCCATGACTATACAACTGTGACCAACTCTTGTTGATGAAATCTGCAATAAGTTTGATGAATGCTCTACACCGTGTCTTTTAGTCTTTTCATGAGCATCTGGTAAAGGGACTCCACGCCGCCCTTTACACCCTGTACAAGGTGACCTTCAAGAACAGACTTTCCCGCCGTCATGATGAACCTCTCAGGGGCGGAAGCACTTAAATAAGGCGTTGTGCGCGTTCGATGAGTAGCCCGAAAGACCTTAAACAATTAGCACTTTCTCGAGTCCCATATCTGAAGTACTTACTCTCATCTGCTTCACAATATTTGCCATCACGTCTTCAATATCCCCATAGCCACTTTTTTATGCCTTCGCACGGAAGCTGTAATGCCTGAAAGATGTGCAAAGCTCCCTCTGAGCGGCCGGTATGTACCTCAGCAAATTTTCCTCGGGGAGATATGCGTCCATAATTTGGAAGAAGAGCAGCTGGTTCCCAGAGAGTCCATCGTGTTCGACATACGTGCCGTCGATAACTTCCCCAGCTGCCCACCCTTGAAATCCTTGAACGTAGGACAGCCAAACCGAGCGGGATATCCGAGGGTCAACCGTGCTGTCATAAAAAAACCTTCAATGGACTTCTCATTTGACGCTCGATGTTTTGCACGTGCTTCAAACACTCTACCCTGTCGTTGGACTCGAAAGCTATCATGGCTTTGACCATTTCAAAGTAGATAGGAAAAGCCTACTTAAGACGTCAACATTGAATGGGATGTCGCCAAACACAATACGTACCAGTCTCTCAATAGCGACAAATACGTGGCCGAAATGATATTCAGACACGGTGATCGTCTTGGACATTCCATGATTGATCTCATATATCAACTTGCCCTCCGCGTCGAAATTGCAGAGGAAGTTGGACGTGACGTTGCCTCCCGGCGAGCTGACCCCAAAGTGACGACACAAGAACTTCCATGGCACGTCGAGCTCAACAGGAAGATCGACGAATTTCTCCTCTTGCGCAATCTTCACCACAGGGATGGTGGCCCACCTGCAGGCGTGTGTAAGCTCTGACAGATATCCTCTCGAACAATGCGACTGCGCTCTCACCTGTAAGCATGCCGAGACAGTGCCACGCAGCCGAAGAGTCCGTTGTATGCATCTCGTGGCATGTGATCCCAATTCCCCCCTTCCACCTCAGCGAGGATTGCCTCGACGCGTGGCAGGCGCACGCGCTCATTGAGGAGTTTCCTCATGGTTGCGCGGTACGTTTCACGCCTCTTCTGATTGACGCTGTCTTCGAGTGACACCTGAGCGGTCGATAGAAGCGGAGCCATTTCCAGGTAGATGTCATGATAGGGACGGAGCTCGGACGGCCATGACGTGTAGTCGGTCTTGGGAGGCCATTCTCCGGCACCGTCAGTTTCGACAAGCTTCTTCAGCTGCCTTGCAGCTTCGTGCTGCGTGCCGACTTTTGCCAGAGCCGACACCACAGTGTCTGTCTTTGACTGTCGGCGGGACCGCGGAGGTTGCTGAATGAAGACTCTCCAGAGGTAGCTCGAAAGAAAGGCGCTGAGGAGCGCTACGCCTGCGGCAAAGAAACTCATTTTGGGTGGAATTATGAATTCCATGATTGGAATTTCTTGTTGAGAGTGACTTTTCTTATAGATGGGCCCTCAACGCCCTTTTGAAGGTATCGAGTCGGTGATAAATCTAAGGTACAAATATACTATAGATAGTGAGAACACGTATCACGCGGTGTTCCTTTGACTCCTTCCGACCATGACACGATAGTCGATTCCTTTATGTACGAATCCAGACGAGAATGGGGCGTTTTGATTGATTGGGCGTACAAACGCTCCCTAACTTCGGAGCTGGGTGGTTGGTCCCCATTTGGAAGAGCCGTTGTTCTGATTCCGTCCAAATATTCGCGGTTGCCTTAGACAGCCCATAGATACTGATTACTAGGGCGTCTATAATAATCAGCCCCGTGGGGCTATTCAGATGGCGTTGGCACACCACAAAAATTGTGACTGTTGTGTCGCGATATAATCCATCATCAGACACTGCCCCGCCAAGCCACCAATATTGCACCTGGGAGGGCCTGAACGCCTGAACCCGGTAATGGCAAATAGACCGCGTCATCAGATCTATACACACCTGTCACGCAGCAGGATCTGTAATTGGACGTCTCGCTTCCCCCCTCAGCCTCGCTTCACAATCCTTCACGATAGCCCCCAACACCCAGCACCTACTGCTGCGGGACTAGCCTCATATGTATGGTATTGATAGAGTGACTAGAAAATGCACTTTGATAGGTGAAGCTGTTTTGAAATATGTCTGGAAACGGTTTGCTTCTCACGATGGACAAAACTTAGGGTTCTCCTCTCAAATTTTCCCTTCATCAAATTGCAGCCGGTGGGTAAGGCACGGTGTTGGCAAAAAACTTATTGAGAAAGACATCCTATCACATCCGAACTGCCTTTTCAACTTATCATTAAGGGGGCGCATCTCATCCTCAAGTTGCCCAGGGGGATCGTGATTTAAACTATCCTGTTCCATTTCACTAATCAGTTCCGCACGACATGCCACAGAAGCGTATAACACCGTAGTCTTTTCACACCGAGACAATATCCACAGATCAGAGATGAAGTACTATGCCAATTCTTTTTGCAGAAAATGGGTTATAAAAGCCGCGACCAACCAACCAACCAACCCGTCGCAGCCGAAGCTCGATAACAGCAATAATTCCTTTGCAATCCGTTTGGACCCCGTTCCTCATTAACCAACGCCAAGTTTGAATCCGAAAAAGAAAGAAGGAGGGTTAGTTTGATACGACCCCAAAAAGCAGCCTCCCACAAAGAACCCTCCCATGTTTCGTTAATGAAGAAAAAATCGCACCCGCGATCCCAGCGGTACCGAAAACAAAAATGTACCCCATCGAAGCCCCGCGTGGAAAAGAATATCCAATCCCTGGCAAGAATCCAGGTCGAAAGGAAAAAAAAAGACGCCGATGCCCAATGCCAAACACACCGTCCCGTATGAAGGAGTTCCCCCACCCGCCACTTCGTCAACTTTCTCTCCAGTGCTTCGGTTCTGTTCGCCACCCGCGTCTTCCGAGCCCAACCAATCGAAGAAGAAGAGCGTAAGAAAATGGACAAAGGAAATCAGTTCTCTCCGGTAAAGATCGGACGCCGCGTTTCCCCCGCGAATATCTCGCAAGAGTTGCCCGCGACGAGGGCAAGTAAAGGAGCGTGTGTGCGCGCATCCATCACACCATCAACTCGACGCCGAGCCGCCAGCGCGTCTATCTCAGCGCACCGACGGCAACCCGCATGCCGGCGCCCCTCTTGATGAACGGGCTCGGGCAGTCCGGCGCGTCCGGGTCCCACTGCGCGGCGGCGGCGGCCAGCAGCGCGCTGCTCGCCTTGCGGGCCGGCATGGACGCGTTCTCGTTCTCGCCGACGAGGGTGGCGGTGCTGCCGCTGCTGCTGCGGCGGTCCGACACCTTGCCCTGCGCCAGCTCGACCAGCGTGCGGCCGGATAGGTTGGTCGTCGTGTTGTTGTTGGCGGCCTTCTGGCGCAGCAGCGCGGCCGTGTTGGCGCCCTTCTTGCTGCGCAGCGCCGTCGTGGCCGTGTCGCGCGTGAAGCCCGCTTCGGCCACGTCCATCGAGCCGGTGCTGTTCTTGCGGACCGGCGAGCCCGCGTCGCTGGGCATCTTCGTGCGCTTCCGGGCCGGCGAGGTGGCCACCACCGGGACGGTGGATGTGGGGCGAGCGCGGCCGGTGGGCCCGGCGCCACCGAGGCGGAGGAGGTTCGGGGCGGACGGGTTGCGGTTGGGGAGGGGACCGCCGCGGAGCTGGTTGCGGCGCGAGAAGAGGTGGGCGGCCGGGTTGGATGTGGGCTTGTTGGCGGCAAGGACCTTGAACGGATCGTTGTCCAGGCTCTTGCGGGGCCCGTTGGTGCTGCGCGGCCTCGTGGGCGAGGGCAGCGCAGGGAGGTCATCGTCTTCCATCGCGTCCTCGTAGTCTGCAGCTCCGCTCGGGCTGGAGTGGGAGGTTGGCGATACTGGGTCGGACATGTTGGTCGGCTCCCAGCGCTGGGCAGCAGCAGCGAAGATGTTGCGGCGAGGCCTAGGCTCGCCATTGCGCTCGTTGCGGCGGGGGCTCAAGCTGAGACCGGCAAGCGAGATGGGAGAGGGATCCGCCATCTGGATGTCCATCGGCGAGGCAGCAACCTCGTTGAACGCGGTCGTGTGAGCGCGCTGGAACGCAGACCTGGCGGGCCTCTTCTCGGGAGTGGCAGCCCTGGGCTTTTGCTGCCGAGGCGGAGACTCCTCGAGAGATAGAGAGGAGATATCGGTCTGGGAAGGGAATTCTGACGGTTCTCCAAGAGTGCTCACGGACCGGTGGGCGTCCATCGTCGGCGTCGATGATCGTTCCGCATCATTGCTTGTGTGCTGCAGCTTCAACGTATGAATGCGGCGATCCACCTCTTCTGCCACGCGCTTATTGACTTCATCTTCAAAAGTCTTTCGTAGGCGGTCCAGCTCCGTATTTATGTGGCGATCAATCTCCAGTCTTGCCTTGACCTCCCACTCGCGGCGCAGCTGGTTGTCGAGGGTGACCCGCATGTCGTCCTTCTCCTGCTCAAGAGCAGCAACCTGCTCTTTCAGCTCCTTCTCGATCGCCTTTGTCGCCTCCCTCTCCTTCTTCAGCAGCTGGCCCATTTGAACAACCTCCTGCTCCTTGCGCATCAGTTTAACGATGGGAAGGTTCAGCAGCTGCGACGTTTCCGGCCGCTTGGTGTGGTCGACCTTCAGGCAGGTCTCCACTACCCTCCTCAGTTCCATCGAGTAGACGTCGGGGATCGACTCGAAGTGGCCACGACGGATCTTCTGGATGAGGTCGAAGTGCGTCTTCGCGTCGAACGGAGGCTTCTGAGCGCAAAGCTCGTAAATTATGCAACCTAATGCCCAAATATCTGACGAAGCAGTGTACTTTTCCGACATGCAGATTTCCGGGGACATGTAGTAAGGGGTGCCGACGTAAGTGGACGCGAAATCGTGCGACTGCAGTATCTTCGAGAGGCCGAAGTCGCCCAGCTTGACGGAGTTGTCCTCGCCAAGGAACACTGTGAGCGATTAGCAAAAACAAGTGCACAGGATTGACGTGGCGATGCGCACCATTCTCGGGCTTCAGGTCGCGGTGGAGAATCATAATGTGCCTCTGCTTCTCCTTGACGGGGATGGCATTGTTGCCCAGACCCATGACATTCCTCCCAGCCTCCGGCGGATCCTGTCCATAGTGGCAGCGGTAGAGGGCAGTGCACAACTGCGAGAAAATGCTCCAGACAAACTCCTCGTCGGCGAACTGGCGCTTTCCCTTGAGGCGCTTGATGACCTGGCCGAGATCGCCATTGCCGCAGTATTCCATGTAGACGTGAAGGTCGTGCGACGACTTAAGGTGCACGCGGTCGATGTACTGGACGATGTTGGGATGGCGCAGCTCCTTTAGGATGGAAAGCTCGGCCTGCAGCTGTTCCTTTTCCTTCTGCGACATCTTCGAGTAGCTGATTTCCTTGCGACAGCAGACCTGCGCGGGCCGGTCAGCACGGCGGCGGTGGGCGGTGCGGTCGCAATGGGCGGACTTACATAGCCGTCGGTTCTCCTGCGCACCTTGCGGATGATCCCAAAGGAGCCCTGGCCTTTAGCAAGTCAGCGGGCGGTAGCGAACGGCTAGGAGCATTCCTCCGACATACCAATCTTCTCGAGCACATCGTACTTCTCGTCGTCGGACATGGTGTGTGGGTGGGTATTGCTGCTGGGGATTGGTTAGGAGAAGACAGAGAAGATGCGTCGAGGCTCAAAACATGCTGTCGCGGATGGGGAGTGTGGGAGCTGGCGGGCGCTGCAGGTTAGTAGTAGTCGCGGCAGCATGAGCTTGAAAGGCAAAAGGGTAAACAGCTTGTAAACGAGCTGGGCGCCCGTCGCCCCGGCAGCGCGGTCACGTGTGCTGCACTGGCCGCCTGGCCGCTCGCAGACGGCGCTAGCGTTGGACGTGCGTCATGGCTCGGCCTGCCGCGTCTGGCGTCGCCGCCGCAGCCAAAGTGTGCCAGAGCGCCGCCAGCCGCCCAGGGTCTCGGGCGCACGCGGCGGGGCTAACGAAACCAGACGCACCGCAGCCTCATGCCAGCCTGCGCGCCTGCCGTGCCCGCTGCGACGAGAAGGGCGCCCGCCACGGCGCTGTGCTTCGGCGCCCGCCGCGCGCACCGTCCGCCGCGTTACCACGGCATCGCTGGCCTCTGTTGCGCCATCGTGCCTGAGTCCGGGGGCTGCACGAGCGCCGCACGCTGCAACCTACGCGCGTGCTGTTCCGGATTATGTCATCGAACGTGGATCGCCGGAGACGCGATACGCCACCCTTCGCCATCGCTGCTGTGCGCTCTCCGGCCCCTCCAGCGCGCTCTCCACGCACGAGTAATCTCCCGTCACAATGGTCGTTCCCAAGTACGAGCTCGAGGCCGCCCTGCACGAGGAGAACCAGGCCATTCGCGCCGGCAGGCTGAAGGAGGACAATCCGCTCGATCTCAGCGACGACTTCCGTCTGCTGTGCGATGCTTGTCGCCGCGGGGACCTGAAGCTCTGCCAGGAGCAGCTCTCCAAGGGCGCCAACATCAATGCCAGAGACCAATTCGACTACACTCCTCTAATTCTGGTACGCAGCTTGCCCCGCCCGGACTGCCCCGCTTGCCGTCAATCAACTCTGCCATTTCCTCGAGCAACCTTCTGAAGCATTGTAGGCGAGCCTCTGCGGACACTACGAGGTCGTGCAGCACCTGCTCGAATCGGGAGCTCTGTGCGAGCGCGATACCTTCCAAGGCGAACGATGTCTCTACAACGCACTTAACGACCGCATACGCAACCTTCTGCTCCAATACGACTACTCCAAATCCACCGATCCTCTCCAGCCTCTCGCTGCCCACGTCACGTCTCTTCTCACTAGAGAAATACCGAATACCTCGGACATTACCGTTGTCACGGCGGACAGAGCATTAGCGTTGCACAAGTTCATTCTCTCGGCACGATCGCCGTACTTTGCGAAGAAGCTTGCCGAGGCTCCCGACACCAAAACAAGCAACTTTTCATCCGATAAGATTCCAGCCGAATCATTAGAGGCCGCCATCCGGTATTTATACTTTTCGGAGGTTGCGCCAGATTTTGGGGATGGCGAAGAGGAACAGATCATTTTGACCGGCCTTGACAAGCTCGGCAAGAAGCTTCAGATTGACCACCTCTTCCAACATATTCTCGAAAACAGCGATCGGCGACTGGCCCGACAGAGAAGGACAGATGAAATCACCCGAGGAAGAGATCAAATCGAGCAATGGTTCAGAGACAACGTGTTAAAACACCGCGTCACCCTTGACACGGATAAAGCAGACAGCGTAAAGTGGGATAGGAACAACAGGATCTTCGCCGACGTCCTACTCCGCGCAGACGAGGACTACGAAGATGAAGACTTCGATACCACCCCGACGCCTTCCTCCCCCGACTCAGACGCCCCCCAGGTTCGCAACACCCTAGGCCCCCTCAACGGCATCCCCATCGGCCCAAATGCGCGGAGGTCACGCTCCCCATCCCGCACCCGCCAGCAGAAGCGCCAATCCGTCCTCTTCCCGGCCCACCGCGCCATGCTCATCCGCTCCGAATTCTTCCAGACCATGTTCTCGTCTGGCTTCCGCGAAGCCCAGCAAACCGAGTACCTCCAGATCATCCCGATCGACTGCTCGCCGCGCGTGCTCGAGATCGTCCTCACCTTCATGTACACCGAGCGGGCCGACTTCCCCCTCGACGTAGCCATCGACGTCCTCTTCACCGCCGACCTCCTCTGGCTCGAGAAGCTGAAGGTGCGCGCCGCGCAGATCATCTCCACGCTCGGCGCCGGGCACGCCTCCGCCGTCGAGCCAGAGAACCCACACGACGACGACAACGACGAAGACGACGACGACGACCCCCTCGACATCTACGACGTCATCCGCGCCGGCTGGGACACGCGCGTGCAGCGCCTCGAGGAGTTCGGCGCCCGGTACATCGCCACCCGGCTGGAGCGCTACGTCGACGACCCGGCGTTCGCGGAGCTGGTGCGCGAGAGCGCCGGCCGCGTCCGCGCCCGCCAGGAGACCGACACCGTCGAGTTGATCGACGACATCCGCTACTACCTGTCCGAGCGCTTCCGGCTGCGCTTCGAGGACTCCGGGCTCGAGGAGATGATGGACGAGGACGGCGAGCTGCGGCCCGACGCCGCCGCCGCCGCCGCCGCCGTCGCGGCGGAGGAGGAGGAGGGGGAAGAGGGCGTCAAGAGGCTGGAGGTGGCGGGTGATGCGCAGACGGACCCGGTCGTGGCGCAGGTCGCGGCCGGCGCCATCAGGACGCTGGATGGAGAGCTGGCCGGCGACGAGTTCGCGCAGGATGCGATCAACTACCAGATCTTGCTTGGGAAGATCGATAGGCTGCTTGACAGCCTGAAGCTGGATGCTTAGTTGGGCGATGGCGCGTTTGGTGGCGTCTGGCTTGGTATGCTTCTCCGGCCTGCATCGGTAGAGGAAAGATTGGATGGAGAAAGACTTTAGATTGAAGGTGGGTTGGTGACGTAACGCATGAGTATCAGACACGCGAAATGAAAATGAAAATGATTTGATGAAGAACCTTGGGATAGCAAGTTGCAGTGAATCGCGTGAGGTCTGTTTTTTTCAGTAAGGTGTTACCTAACCGAGACCTGCTCTCGGTCAAGAGAGATTACTCCTTTCTATGCAAAACACCCGTGGACATTATTGTCCGTACGGTCTATCGTTCCTGGTGGAGGCTATGAGTATTGAGTGTCAAATTCACAGTTCCGATTGAAGACTTCATATGAGACTGTATTCAGGGGCATTACTTCATTCCACTAATTCCATAATCATACTACGTGAGAATACACACCAAGCTGATCAAAGCAGGCGGCATTATCGCCAAAGGCATCACCGCGCCGACACGCCAAAGTCATGCATCACTCGTCATCGTCATCGATATTCTCCCGGTCCTCAAACTTCATGAAGAATTCCGGGTCGGCGTCAGCACCCATGATCTTCTCCCACATGGGCTTGACGCGTTCGAGCATGGTGTCATCAAACTTGAGGTCCAAACTCGGGGGAGGGAAGGCTAGGATGCTGTTGTGAGCTGTGTTCGGCGGGCTGCTTGCGCGCTGTTCATAGCACAGGGACCACAGAGTCTTTGGTGCAGGTGTCTCGTTGACGTCGAGCAGCAGAGCTTCGACAGCAGTGTTGAGAAGCTTGGCGCCGTGCTCGCCGGCCAAGGAAGTGAATCCGTAGAGTACACCTTGAAGCTTGTTAGCAAAGCTCCTGATAGAAGGCATGAGATATGAATTGGAAATTGTGAAGCCAATATCAGGTTGTCAGAGATTTTATCTTCAATGAAATTGCAGACAATGTAGATAAGTATTCATAAGGTTGATCATCATATTGGCATGGGGTTCGGGGAGGTGGTAGTTGACAGACAAAGAGTAAGAACTTACTTTGACCAGCCGGGCACTCGCCAGTATCGCTCGAATGCACGAAAACGTACACTGGCGGGTGCTCGGAATCACCGTCAACAGTCAAGCTGCCGGTAGGGAAGAAGACCACTGCACCCGCGGGTGCAGGTGCACCCTCAGCCAGAGGATGGAAGAGCGTTTGCAGGGCAGACGAGACAATTGAGATACTCCTCGAAAAAGAAACAGCACCGGCAGAAGGAGACTCCACGTGAGATGGAAGGTCATCATTTGAGCCAACAATCCATCGTGTGGAGATGGTGTCACCCTCTGTCAGCAGTGCTGAAATCCTGGCCTGAGAAGCTTCCTCGTCCGCCTCAGTGGGAGCGTTGGAGTCGGTATCGACTTTGGTAACACCCTGACCAAGAACATATATACCACCACCAACGGCCTGAGCGCGGCAAGCGACCTGAGAAATCTCTGCAAGGCCGCCCCACTTAGGAATGACACAGGCGAAGCCCGGACCAAAAACGCCGATTGACCGAAGGTGATTCGCGATTCGTGGTAGGGCGTACTCCGTAGTGGTGTTCTGCGGCGTTTCCAGCGATAACGTCAGAGCCAGGAGCGGTGCCTGAAGGTTCTTGGGAATCTTGAAGTGGTCCGACAGGAAATCTGAGAACGCGATGGCACGGTAATCATGCCAAACCAGCTCCTCTTGATTCTCGTAGTCGGCAACAAAGCGCAGAAACTTCATCAAAAGCCTCTTAGCCTTGAAGTCGATGCTCTCATCGGCAAACACGTCTTCACGGCCGCTTGGCACCTTCATCAAGCGCCCAGCGGCACCCGATCCCTCCCCTGTCTCGTCTGAGGGTTCAGCCTGGGCCTCGGTGTCCGCAGTGTACACCCACCAGCTCCCTACAGCCAAGAACTCGAGCTGCCGGTAGACTTTCGACGATACCAGCACTGGCAGTATGGCAGAACGACTGTAAAGTAGCTGTGGGGCTAGCGCTAGGCTATAGGATCGTGAGAGGCCGAGCTTTGGCTCGTCGGCGCTGGGCTCTGCTGGCTGGGGTTGGTCGATGGAGGCATGGTGGAACAACGACGACTTTGTATCAACTATGTCCGTTAGCAATGGGACCACTACTGTAGCCTAGGTCGGTGCCTGAATGTACCTTCGTTAACCTTCTTTGCCCATGTCTCTACCTCCTGCAGGCTAAAAGCCGCTTGGGGACCTCCATAGAAGTCGTTCTTGTCGACGTGTAGGACTTTCTTGTCGGACCGGGACAGAGCTCTTCAAGATGCGCTGCGTCAGTCAGAATTTGCAGGGCTTGAAGGGTCGGCGCGGGTGGAAGCAAGCTTACAGAGCAAGAAGGGATTGCTCAACGCCTGTACCGGCGATGAGCACATCCCACTTGGTCTCACTAAGGCTCTCCATGGCGGCGGGATGTTGCTCGGTGGTGGAGCGTGAGCGTGAGAAGGTCACAGGCACAAAAAGCGGTCGAACCACGCTAGCGAGGGGACGGGATGACTAAGCGCGCCGCCGCAAAAATTCCGCTCGCGCGCCAGCCTGCTTCCTTTCCTCCTCAACCGCGCTCCTCGACCGCAACGCTGCCCCCATATCAGTGTCTGTGGACGACTGGCATCTTCAGTGCATGCCTATTCCGCGCGTGAGACCTACGATTCGTCCTGTATCTGCTGCTCTGGATTTCACCTGAAGGAAGCGGTTCGTTTGTGACGCGACATACCTTCAAAAGCGCGCCACGGCCATGCTCCGAGCGACCTGGGAGAGGCATTGGACCTCCCATCTGGCCTGATTCGTCCGTCTGCGTATCTAGTGCGTCTCTCAGCAGGGCAGTGTATCCGATCGAATCCTTCAAGCCATTACGGCGGAGGTGGACTGCCATTGCTCTCGGGTCTCGGACGTCGAAGCTCTAACGCCCGCGAAACTGACCTCTATTTTGTTGCTACTGCGGTATGTCCGGGTTGTTCATGACAAATCCTCATATCAACGTGGCCATGTCTCACGCTGCTTTGAGTGCAAAGATGTCTAAGAATTTTTGTCTTAATTGGTCGTCTATGTTGCAACCCTGTACGGGCATTGGGTCAAACCCATGTTGCGCTGTTGATAGGTATCACGCTCATGAATTCCGCTTCCATCAAATATTCACGGGCAGCCTGAAACCCCCACGATGAGATGTTGACATTTCCCGAATTTACAACTTTGCGAGGACCGCCTCAGCACCCGAGACCTGAAACATTGCGCGTTAGCATTTACATTATTGCACGAGTGCCCAGCCATTTGCCGAGTGGATGTATCGGAAAGAAGGGCAATGCATACCGTAACCTGGCTGGGGTTGGACTCGTTCTCGATGTACGAGATGGTGCCATCCGCCTCCTTGACGAGGGCCCAGCGGCCGTTGCGGTCACCCATACCGGCCTGCCAGGCATGGGTCTTGGAGAAGAAGGTCTTGGTGTCGCTCAGGAAGTACTAGAATCCTAGTTAAGTACCATTCAACCAGGCCATAGGAGTAACATACGATGGGCTTGCCATTGGCCTTGTTGACCTTGCCCCAAGCGTTCATAACGAAGGCGTCGTTCGAAGCAATTATGGCGACAGCATCAACACCCTTGGCCTTCAGGTCGTCGATCTTCTGGATGTAGGGCGGGACGTGGAAAGCCTGGCAGCCAGGAGTGAAGGCACCTAGGGAAACGATTAGTGCTATGCTCTAGAATCCGGAGAGATGGTGCTCAGATGGGACGTGGATGTGGTGAGGTGAGGGCTACGGACCGGGAACGCTGACGAGAACGATCTTCTTGCCGTCGAACTCCTTGTTGGCGTCGAACTCCTGGGGGCGGCCGCACACAGTGGGGTCATCCTCGAGGATGGGAGCCCAGCTAGAGAAGGGTCAGCTCATGCTTCTTCGCGAGTTCTTCCAAGTTCATGGCCTCATCCTCGCATGAGCTACGATGTAGCCACACGTGGGAAGTAAGATTGCGAGCTCGGGCGGGTATTGGAGGATACCTACTCGAACTTGACGCCTTCGGGGAACTTATCGCCGACCTTAAGAGGAGCCATTATGGTCAATTGATTCTGGAAGAGGTAACTTGGTGTGGACTGAGAAATTCGGCAGTGGGTGGACTGGTGGGCAGTGGAGTTGTTGAGAGTTTACACAAGTTGCGGACGTCGGCTCGCGGTGGAGGCAGTTTTGAACACCTTGGAGGGGCAGCTCCTTCCTAGCTTGCCGCGGCGATTTGGAATCATAACTGCCCCGCGCATGACGTGGTTGGCCGATGCCCGAGCTCGCCATCTCTGCTTCCGGCCCCAGCCCGCCTCACCACCACGCCATTCTGTGTAATCAACCATTCTGGCGCCGAGATACAGCCCTGTGCTGGCCCGCCGCCCCTGGTGCAACGGCTCCAGCTCCGCGACAGTGGTCTCACGGTTGTACGCGCCAGCCAGGCGGCACTGCAGCGGCACTGCGCCAGTGCTCTCCGCAAGGCAAACAACAAGCTTCCGCGGCCCTCGCACAGGCTGCCCTCATTGGAGGGCAAGCCTCCGCATTCTAGACCACCCGAGTGCCGAGGCGCTAGACTCGACAATTGCATGCACTCGAGTCAGCATCATTATCCGAGCCACGATCGTAGCCGGCCGCGCCGTTCCTATGTGCCAACAGCGGACACAGCCTCTTCTCTGCAATCTCGAGTCTGACTGCGTCCTCGACACACTTTCCTTATTTGATATGGGATGCTGGCAGCGATGCACCAACGTTATCTGTTGCACCGACAACGGAGCTATCAAGCTTACTGAGCCGAAGCTTCTAGAGTAGGGCCGATGATGGGACAGCAGTAGGTCAACCTCTCGATTTAACGCGCAGGAAGTCGTGGAGAGGCATCGTTGAGCTCGGAGACATGGCTCCAGCCTGCTCGAAATTTTGCTCAATCCGCGTTGTCAGGCTTGATACTTTTTCTCTGCACGCTTCGTGGGAATGATTGCCTAAGTCCAAATTCCATTCGTATTCGAGAAGGACGACTGGATGCTATTTGGTGAGGCGAAGGGCCGGCGCTAAGGTTCTGGAATGCGGGCTACCGGATTTGCCCATGCAACAACGAGCACGCTGCTAAAACATCAAGTCTTCCCAGCAGTCCTGTGGTATACACGCACGCCGTTCTTTGAGGAACAGAAGGTGGTGAAGCTTGCAGGGCATGATCTCGTGGCGTTTCAAGACATTTCAGCCAAGACGATGTCGCCGGCTGCCCCTTTTGTGAGTATTCGGTAACTTCCCTCTCGCTTCGAACGGAGTTCCGCTGGAATGTTTTCTCTTGCATTCTCACTATCAGTTCGTTCCCCGGAAACCAAGCCTGCCAACCGGTGGAGATCGCCTGCATTTGGAGAACACGAGCCCAAGGAGAAGATGGCTGCGTGGCCCCAGGGCACGGAGCCCCTTGGCGCACCCGGACCCACATCACCTCGACTCCAGGCTTGATTGCAATCTCTCCTTGAACACATTCTCCGCCAAATGAATTGAGCTTCCAAAGCTACCGCCGCGTCGCTGCCTCAGACGCGGTCAGGTATGCCTTCCACTCCTTCACCCGAGCTCTTCGTGCGCCGGAAGCACCTTTTCCTCGCTCTTGTGGGCTTTGTTGTGGTATGGCTCGTATGGCGCTCAGCACCGGCTGCTCCGGTCATTGATCCATCGTACGGACTGTTGGAGGAAGTTTCCCAATCGTCGAGATTTGCAATTGCTACCTTCCTGAGCGAGAATCCGGGTACAGACCCCCAGGACCCGGAGGGCACCGACTATTATTATGCCGCCACACGGGTCCTCACCTACCAACTCTTGCACGCGGAAAGCACACGGATCCGGAACTCGTCCATTGATTTTCTCGTCCTGGTCACCTCGGAAGTCAGCCAGCAAAAGGTCGACCAGCTCACACAGGATGGCGCCAAGGTCATCCGCGCCGAGGACATTCCGCTCAGCTGGTGGATCTCGACGGGCGTCCAGCGCTGGAAAGACCAGTTCACGAAGCTCCGCCTCCTCGAGATGACGCAGTACTCGCGCGTCCTCTTCCTCGACGCCGACACGCTCCTCACCGGGCACATCGACCCCATCTTCCAGGAGCCCGACGCCGTCCAGCCCGCGCGCACTAGGCTGGACCTCACGTCGCAGATCGCGGCCGACGAGGCGCCCGTGCCGGCGCGGTACGTCTTCTGCGCGCGCTCCGACAACGCGCTCGCGGGCGAGCGCGACCACCCGTTCCCGCCCGCCCGCACGGAGCAGTTCAGCGCGGGCTTCTGGCTGGCGGCGCCGTCGCGCGAGCTGTTCGCCCAGCTGATGAGCGTCACCAGGCACTACCGCCGCTTCGACCCGCACACCATGGAGCAGAGCCTGCTCAACCACGTCTTCCGCCGTCGCGGCGCCATGCCGTGGTGCGAGCTGCACTACCGTTGGAGCGCGACCTGGCCGAGCGAGAAGGACCTCGAGGGCGGCGTGGTCAGCTTGCATGAGAAGCTGGGGATGGTGGGCCCGCCGGAGAAGTTGAGGCTGATGTGGTATGGGTTGATGCAAGAGATGCATGCATTTTATGAGGGGATGAGTTGAGGAGAGGGGGTTTCTGCGGGCTGAGCTTCTTGATGGTGCAGGTGCTACCACCAATAAATACCCTACTTGTATATAAAGATAGACGATTTCTTCACCTTTTCAAACGGCGTTGACCAAATGCACAGTTCATCAAGCTGGATTCACCACAGACAGATACCAATGTCGTGCACCAAAGAAACAGAGACCATGTCGTCAAAGCATTAAAAATAGCGACCTGGGACTGTAGAAGACCAGCGCATGCCGCAAAAGGCTAGCACACGCGAGGCCGTCGACACCCCGGCCTCTCTCCATTGCGTATGGTGGGGCTCTCCGAACTCGAGCTCTCACCCGCCTTGCATCATTGCTTACCGGCCAGACCCTCCACCGCCCGTAAGCGCTCTACCTTATTAGCAACCACGCGCCCCAGCTTTACAAACCCCGCCGCGGAGATATCCCATTTGCATTGCTGTGGATGCCGGCCGCATCGGCAAGTTGTTGAGTCAGAGGAGACGTGCGAGCACAACACCAGCCAAGCCGCAGCCGCGTGTGGGATTGTCCGTATAAAGAGCAGCAGGTCACGGAGAAGACAATCACTTATCGATTCGATAGTGAACATTGCTTTGCATTGATCTGTTCTTTGTCCGACGGAAAATGTCCCTCGCACCGCCCTTCACCCGCGAGACCGCGCAGGCCAAGGTGAAGAAGGCGCAGGATCTATGGAACACGCAGTATGCCCGCCCTCCCCAGATCTTGATTATGCAACTCTCTGACAGCCCTGCCAGGAAGCCGTCTGATGTGGTGAAGGCGTACACCGAGGACTCCGTGTGGCGCAACCGCTCCAGCTTCCTCAAGGGCCACGAGAAAATCGTCGAATTCTTGACCAAGAAGTGGGAGAAAGAGAAGAGCTACCGGCTGCGGAAGGAGCTGGTGCGTCCCAATTGCCCACCTCATACCCGACAGTGAAGGCTCGACTAACAACGAACAATGTCCCTCCCGCAGTTCTCCTTCAACGACAACAAAATCGCCGTCCAGTTCTGGTACGAGTACCAGGACGCCCACGACGGCATGAAGTGGAAGCGATGCTACGGGCTCGAGGACTGGACGTTTGCGGAGGACGGGCGCATGCGCAAGAGGCAGATGAGCGGGAACGACGTCGAGCTGGCCGAAGGAGAGCGCTGGTTCGCGGGCGACGTTGACGTCAACACGGTGGAGATCGGGGAGGAGCACTGGTGAATCAAGATAGCGTCTTCGCGCCGCCTCCCCCCTGGAGCGCGCCCTGCCGAAGTACTTTTTCTTGTATTTCTGATATGCGCCAGCTGGCGCGCTCTGTCCTCCCATAAAAATTTATATGCGACTCCCTTTTAACGCCTAGTCCATGCAAAGGGGTATCGTAGTAAACCGCCTGGAATCCAGTGTGTCCCGACCAAGAAATGTGAGAAGGTCCCGACGTTTACGGGGTGGGCGGCGTGTCGTGCACAACGACGATCATGAACCTTGGGTCTGTAGGCCTGCTGTTAGGTTTTTGTTGCCCCCCACTTCGGCGGAGTTGACAGCGCGAGCTTACCGGGCACGATGACTAGTTCGTTCTTCTTGGTGCGCAGGCGCAGGAGCTTGACTTCGTCTTCCTCCTCCAGGTTCTTGACCAGCTCGCCCGCCGCCTCGACAAAGCTGTAAACCATGCGGGCGACGTCCTCGGCGCTGCGCATGCCGCTCTCCTGCTTCCCGTTGGTCAAGGGAGCGGTTTGGGCGGCGGCATTGGCGGCATTGTCGGTCGGGGCGGGCAGCGCGCTGTTGGGGTTCGCCGCGGCGCTGGTGGACGCGAAGCCAGAGGTGTGGACGATTGCGCCCGTGTCGCGGGCGAGCACCAGCGTGCTCTGGACGCCGGGCTTCTGGCTCAGGCGCGTGAGGAGGGAGAGCGTTTCCGAGGGCTTCATGGTGTCAGCAGGGTCTGTGGGTGGTTTAGAGGGTGGAGCAGACGCACAACTATTTGCGTCATGGTGGGCGACGAGGGAGACGGGAAGGAAGCGGCGCAGCGATTGCCGGGAGAGCGTGCTGTGGTGAGTGTTGACAGCAGGCGGGAGCTGCTGGGCGACGGCTGCGCGCGCAGACTACAGGGCGCCCGCGGGCTGTCTTGGCGCGAGCGCGGGAGCCTTTCCCGATTGGCTGCTAGCCTGCCCGTCTCAAAAATCGTCCTCCGCCGGCGCATGTTCGCCGCCGCGCAAACCCATGCTGCCGGACCAGACCGCCTGTCGGATAGGAAAGAGGAAGAGGCTCCTGGACAGCGGCTGACAAGATGGGCTCGAGCGCCAAGAGGAAGAAGGAAAAGAAGAAGGACTTCCAGAAGCCCAAGTTGAAGGTCGGCAAGACAAAACCCAAGGCCGACAACTTCACCGACACCAGCTTCAGGGCCAAATGTGCGTGTGCAGAATCGTTTCCACTTCACAATTCTCTCTTTTGTTTCTCTTCTTGGACTTTGTTCCTACTCGTCTCCAGAAATTCTCCATCTTCCTACATCAGTTCCACCTTTCCAACCTGAAGCTGCTCTCGAATATCCTTCCAATCCGCTTCATGCATGAGCCATACGCACGTATGCAGGGTCAGGAGACTGACTAGTTTATCCAGCAATCATCGTCAAGGAGCAGTCTATACATACAACTGCACCGACAGCCAGCGCCACATTCACGCACCATCTGGGCCTGCTCAACCACAAATCCGACACTCAAAGACGCGAGTCCCTCTCCTACCTCACCACTGCTGTCACCACAGCTCGTTCGCAGAATGCACCCCTTCCCCAACCCGTCTCCGTAATCATCCCCAAAATCCTCTCCCTCATCTACGACACCTCGACCCCGGTGCGCCAGCAACTCCTCAAGCTCCTGCAAGCCCTCCCACCCGCGGACGTCCGCCCGCACGTCTCTGAGCTGCTCCGCCGCACGCGCGCCGGCATGACCAGCCTGTCCACCGACATCTGCATGACGTCGTTCGACGTGCTGGACTGGCTGCTCGCGACGCACGCGGGCGAGACGGTCGGCTGCGCGGGCGGCTGGGTGCACACGCTCAAGTGCTTCCTCTCCGTGCTGGGTTGGAAGGACCCCTCCGCGTCCGCCAGCGGCGGCCAGAAGTGGACGACGTCTTCCGCCGCCGCCGCCAACACGTCTTCCCACGCCAACGCCGAGAAGCTCAAGAAGCTGCGCCACCACCAGCTCACGTCGCTCGCCGCCTTCCTGCGCGCCGGCGTCGCCGACGACCCGGCCGCGGCGGAGGCGGCGAGCAGGCAGGCGCAGGCCGTGGCCGTGGCCTGGTTCCCGCTGCACCAGGCCCACTTCCACATGCTGCCCAACCAGAGCCCGAACGGGTTCGCGCATTTGAATCTGTTTGGCGCGCCGAAGGATGAGGATGGGCAGATGTTTACGGATCGGCAGGGCAGGCAGCAGGTCTTCGCGAGGGCGATTCAGCCGGCTGTTATCAGCGGTCTGCAGAATGCTAAGAAGGAGGGCGGTCAAATTGGCAGGGCTGCAGGGGAGCTGGAAAAGGTTCTTCAGGAAGGCATGAAGGACTACGATGGCGGGGAGTGGTAGAGGCGATCAATCCTTTCTGCATGGTATACGTTAGAAGCATGGCTGGGGTTCTGGCGTTCTTTGGGAAATTGGAGGAATTCCAGGGAGATCGAATGGCATTTCTCGAATCTGTGTTCTAAAAAGTGCAGGCTTCTAAAACGATATTTATCCGAGTCTAATATCGATATTCGACTGTGTACGCATGAACTGAGCCACAACACCGCCTCGACTAGATATGAGGAGTGAGTAGTGTCGTTTGTCTGTCAATAGCCTGGATTGGAGGCGTGTCACATTGCTCAAAGACTTCGCTGCTACTAAAAAGAAGTGCTTCTGAGGTTGCCTATCAGATGCTTTCGAGAGCCTGCGGGGATAACCTCGGCAATCGGAGGCAGCCCCTGAAAAATTCTCGGCCCGCGCTAAGACCTCTTGATGTCCACACCACTCCCTTTCCGCAGCCAAAAGAGATGCCATGTACAACACAGTCAAAACAAAAAGAACCACGACGCCGGCAGGACTCGAACCTGCGCTCCCGAAGGAAACAGATTTCTAGTCTGTCGCGTTAACCACTCCGCCACAGCGCCTTTGGTGTGGTTGTGATGAAAGTAAACATGGCGGTGAAATAATATAAAAGTTATCATAGCCGTTCTCCAGCACTTCGATCCGTACAGGGTCATCGTGAGGCTCTGGGCTGTTCAGGAGATGGGAGACACTAGAATCCTGACGGAGACTCATGAAAGATCTTAGCAAGGGTGTGTCGCGAGTAGAGCTGCTTCGTGGGTGTTCTGCCGCCGGACAGACATGTGTAAAATACTCCTTAACGTTTGCAATATATATCAGTATCCTCCTGTTTTCTTCCTTTGCTTTACCTTAATGGGTGGCTATGCCATCGTGGAAGGCATACCTAATATTGAGTAGTATTAGAAATTCAATCCCAGCCTAAATTCGTTTGGGAACTTGGAGGGTGGTACTCACAACGGTAGAGACCCCCTGGCAGTTAACGCCCCGCAGCTTAGTTTGTGGAAAGCTGGCAGACTGCAATGTGTTCTTAACATTACGAGACGACCTCAAGAACGGCCCGGTCTGAAGAAACGCAGTGTAAGCAATATGCTGGTCGCCCTTTCTTCTCTTCGAATAAAGTATCAATACAAAGCGCCACTGTGTAGTTCGAGCTTCTCGAACACTTCTCAAGGCCAAAGCCCCACAATGGTCGGCAGAACTTACCGAGAAGTGCCAAAAGTTGCATTGAAACAAGCGCAATAAGTCCCGATAGAGTGGTTCAATGCCCGGTGGACCGATGCGGACCCCAGACGGGCTGCCTGTGGAAGGTGAAAGCTCCGGGGCTGGATCGTCAACATGGGCCGATTTTCATGAGTCGCACATGGGGATGCAAACCCACAGCTGCGGCACAGTGGGCTCTAAGCGCTGCGGCACAGCATCGTTGGCTGTGCGATAAGAAGACACCCCCTGTTCATTCAAGTTGGAGCCATTCGGGCCCTGCCAGTTTTTTTCGTTTTGGAAATCCTCTGTCAGAACTTCTGGTGCAGGAACTTCCCCGCCATGGCTGATACCACAACCAACCCACCGCAACGTATTGAGGCAGAGGAGGTAAGAGCAATAAGAGGTCTTCGATCTCAAGAGCTATGTGCTAATTTTCATTTTACCGACAGTTCGACGAGAACGAGGAAGATGCCTACACTTCGGACATGTATATATGTCTTCCGGGCTTTGCAGAAGCAGCATACTAAACACTAGATAAAAGCCCAACTACGTCATCCTTGACCTCGTCGATTACGGATTACGAGTATTAAAATGGCCGCCGATATCACTCATACAAGAAAGGGCGTGAGTCTGAACCGTTTCCGGGTCTCTGAAAAAATCTTGCTTACGGATGGCCAAGAATATTTCCTTCCGAATGATGAGGTTTGCGACTCGACCGTGTTCATTGCAATACAGAATACTGACCTCATAATCAGGACGAAATTGAGCGTTTGGACTTCTGTCACCACCTATTCACCCTCCGTATAAGAGGGAAGCTCCACTTAGCTCCGCTCTCAAACAACATCCAAGACGTCTTGGATCTCGGGACCGGTCCGACCTCCGGACTTCTTTCCGATCACCTGCCATTCCCCTACTGACGAACACTCGCAGGAATCGGCATCTGGGCTATCGATATGGGCGACGAGTACCCTACCGCGCAAGTCCTGGGCAACGACCTGAGCCCAATCCAACCCCGCTTCATCCCGCCCAACGTCCGGTTCGAAGTCGACGACATGGAAGACGATTGGACATACACGCACCAATTCGACTTCATCCACACGCGCTACCTCCAAGGTTCCATCAAGAACTGGCCGAAGCTGGTTGAGAATTGCTTCAGGTGATCAGCCCCTCTCCCCGCTCCCGGCCCCGTTCTCCGTGCCCCAAAAACGATGAACCTCACTGACAAGCAATTACGGCATACCCCAGATCCCTCAAGCCCGGCGGCTGGATAGAGCTCCAGGACTACGTGATGCAGATCTACTCGCACGACGGGTCGGTCAAGCCGGACTCGGCGCTGATCAAGTGGCCGGCCGAGATCCTGAAGGGCATGGAGAAGCTGGGGCTCGAGGGCGAGCCGGGAAAGCACCTCGAGACGTGGGTGCGCGACGCCGGGTTCACGAACATCCGTCATGAGATCTTCCCGTTTCCGGTGGGAGGGTGGCCGAAGGACAAGATGCTGGTGAGATGATGTCCCCACCAAAGAACGTGGTTCTCGGACCGGAGGCTCGGGGTCTATTGTTTGCTAACGTGTGTGCTCGGTCTGTAGAAAGAGGTGGGGTTGCTTAACCTTGCCAACTTCAATGAGGGGATCAGTCCGTTCTCGATGCGCGTTTTGACGCATGCTCTGGGTTGGACGAAGGAAGAGGTGGACGCGCTCATGGCGCAGGTGAGGACTGAGCTCAAGAAAAAGAGCATCCACCCTATCCATGACTTGTAAGTTACCTCCTCTTGTCCCTCAGTTTATATGATTCTATTTGCTCATTCATTCTTGTGTTTTGCAGCCATGTGGTTTATGCTCAGAAGCCATTGGATGCGGAGTAATCCAGTCCGAAGCAGAAGTATACTCAGCGTACCAAAAGCTATCGAAGGGCATGGCATTCTTCCATATTATAATTTGAGTATACAATCCGTCAATTTTGATTTCCTTTTCGGCTCAGTTCTGAATTTACTTGACACACCATTCTCCTTTAAATCACATGCTCCGACACCTCAGCCGTTCCCTTCTCATGGAGATGTGCAAACTGCTTATACCGCTGCTCCTCATCAGCAGCAGTCGAGCGGATAACACGGCGGTGATTCGGATTCAGGCCCATGCAGATACGCGGCTCGTCGAAGAACATCTGATCCACCTGCTCGAGTGAGCGGCCCGAGGTTTCCACGCCGAACTGCAGAAATCAACGTCAGACAGCATAATTAGTGAACACGAGATGGTCAGAACACTCACGAAGTAGATCAGCGGGATGAAGAGGGCGCAGATGACTGCCCAGATCCAGAAGTAGTGGCCGCCGATGGATTCGAGGCCGATGGGTGTGACCATAACAACAACGCTGAATAGGTAATCAGTACTAGCTGTCAGTGACCATTAGCTGCACTTACAAGTTCGACATCCAATGCGAAAAGACGCCGACGGCGGTGGCCTTGTTGCGGACACGGAGAGGCTGGATCTCGGCGGAGTAGGACCATGAAACGGGCAGGATCCCGGAAGTGAAGAAGTCGAGGTATAACTATGGCATTATTAGCAAAAGATTAAGTATATAGTGGAGACTGAAGTCACGGACAAACATGAAAGCGACGGCTGCAGCAGCGTTCGAGTATGTCCGTACGGCCAGGCACCCGGCGACGATAGCCATGCAGATGGCACAGCCCGCAGACGAGAGCATGATGCTCCAGCGGCGGCCAATTTTGTCAATGTAGAAGTATGGCGGCCATGAGAAGATGGCATACTGAGTGAATGCAACGCTGGCGAGTATCAAGGACAGGTTCTGGGAATAGCCCATGTATTCTTGGAAAATATACGCGAGATAGCTGAGAGGATTGTCAAACACAAATTGCTATACATATTCTGGAACTTGAGTTACTTACTAGCACAGAGCGTTGATTCCAGACCACTGGTTCATCATATACGGCCCCATTCCGAGGCAGACGCGCTGCAGGTTCCGGGTCTTCGTGGCGTTGCTAAATACTTCGGACCACGAAGGCTCGCCATCTTCGGTTTCTGCCGCAATCGCGTCCAGAATCTCATTCAGCTGGCCCGACACCTCAACGTCGTCGTCAGGTTTATCGATAATGCGTGCGATGATGTGCCGCGCCTTATCGGTATCGCCGCGCTTAGCCAGCCAGCGGGGTGTTTCCGGGACCCAGGGGCAAAGGACCAGGACCATCAGGGAGAAGATTATCTGGCAGGCAATCTGATAAGTGTGTCAGCAGGGGGTGGCTGAATTACAGGAGACGGGAGACGGTACAGGGAAGCGCCACTGCATGGAGCTCTCGGCGAAGAGGGTGGCGAAGCAGAGCCATGAAGCAATAGCCACACCAATGATGATTAAGGCTGACTGGACAACAAGGAGTGCACCTCGGTTATGCGCTGGCAGGGTCTCAGACTGCAGAATCGGAACAGCAACAGTGCTGAGCCCCACGCCGACCCCTCCAATAATCCGCGAGACGAACCTGTCCCAAGATGTCAGCCAAGGCGCTTTGTAATCACACACACCTCCACAGGTTACGTACATTTGTGCGTAGCTGTAGGACGCTGTCTGGATTGCTGCACCGACGATCACTGCAGCAAGTCAGCCTCAAGATGCTGCCTGCGATTGAGAGCGGGGAAAGGTACCGATGATGTTTGCCAAGATGATGGAGCGCTTGCGGCCAATCTGTTCACCGAAAACGAATGCAGTAACGGCGCCAAACGCGCAACCAATGTCGTAGATCGCGGTGACAAGTCCAGTCATGGTGGAGTCGGCTGGGGTCTCTGTCAGCAAGAGTGGGGAAATCCAATATCGATGCAGGTACTCACGGTTCCCGAGCATGTCCTGGAATCTCCCGCCAGCGAGAATACCACCAAACAGTCCTGTGTGCAACAGTAAGCAACCGATAAAGTGCGACGCGGCGATCACCAAACGTGCCTTGGTCATACTGGCAATGCAGGTCAGCAAGGATTGAAATTGGGTGGAAGGGAATACAGACGTACGCCAAAGAGGAGGAAGTCAACTCCCGAGACCGTGAGAATCAGGATAATGAGGGGTCGCCCCCTAAGCTCGAAGATCTTCATGATGGGAAACGTCTATCAGAGGCTGGAAAGGAAGCACGGAGTTGCAAAACTTTGCAAAGAACCGCTTATCCAGGGCAGAAGGAATGATTTATACATTTTGGCCAAGGCCAGGAATTTCGGCATTGCCAAAACTGGTCACATTCCGGAGAGACAGCCACTGATCACTGCCCAAGCCCCGGACGAAAATTTGACGTTGCCGAGTCCTCAGCGTTCATAACATAGTGACGTCGGCCACGTCGTCCGACTGGCAGCAATGTGCCATGACTTATCGACGTGAAACCAAGCCTTGATCTCCTGCTGAACGCGAAAACGGAAAGCCGGACGGGAGTCAGGCGGGGTAGCGCATGCGGGGTACGGGGTACGGGGTACTACCCGTTGGCCCAATCGCCGAATCACAACTCGCCTTGCGGCTCTTGTACAGATGCCACTTGGGCGAGCGAGTCAGCGAAGTCGGCTCTGAAACTTGGATGTTGATTCAGTGATTTGCCTGTAGGATCTCGGAGAAATGAGAGATCTTGCTGCACCATCCCGATACCATTTCCGGTAATACAGGGAAGAGCGAGTGTGCGCGTCGAAGGTATTATACCTTGTTTCTACAAGTAGTTCGAGTTCTCGCACTGTAACTGAACGAATCACCGCAGTAACTCATTAATTCATGCCAGGCGAAAAAGGTTTGTAGTTTCATCGGACTGGTGAGGAGAATTCACACTCCGAGACACTATAAGGTCGTTCAGTGCAGAGCGCAACCATGTTCTCTCTAGCGTTCGATATACCAAGAGGTCACAGCTCCGCCAGAGGCCAATTGCGTCCTCTTATTTGCCCTACTTCACCGTGTCCCTATTCGAGCTTAGCTGCAGCCCGATGACAAACATGCACCTATTCCCATCCACACCCCTTGCTTGACTGGTCAACTCCTCCCCTCACCTGACTGCCTAGGGCATCTGAAAAGTCTCCGTCCCGTGCTCAGCAACACGTTCTATATACGGCGTAGCATCGCAGGCACCCGAGCCAAAACGGGAGCACCGATGACGTAACGTCTTACACCCGCGCCCAATCCCACCCGCCGCAGCAAAGCGCGCCGCCCGGGAGCCTCTGCTCTTCCCGAAAGCACGCACGCATGCATGCAGACGGGAGATGACCGCGCATGCATGCGCACGACGGGGACCCGAGTACTCGAGGCCCCAAACCCCTCCTCGCAGGGCAGCTCCCAGCCCACACCGGCCCTCGTGCTTCAGCCTCGCCCGCGCGCGAGGAGGCGGCCGCTCTGGCTCACTCTCGCAGCTTGGTCGCGTCGCACCGCAGCCCGGCACGGGGGAGCGGTCGCTCACTTCGCACCCCGTCAGCGCTAACGCCCGCAACGTCGCATCACGCCTTAGCCTGGCGCGCTGGCACGGACGGGGGCGAGCGATCGCACAGCCGCACTTTGCTGGCAGCGCAGCGGCCGGCAGACCGCAGATCGCAGGTGCTGCCTCCCCCCCGTTGCGACGAGGGGATTCGGGGGAGGTCTCAGATCCATGGATCCTGCGGTCGCGCCGGTACGAGTGGTGAGATCGCTCGAGCGCCGTCCACGCTGGCCTTCCGCTCGTACAACACAGCCTCGAGGAGTGAGCGAGGGAACCGGCGGTAGCAAGCAGTGGCGGTAGGGCGGGTCGTGGTGATCCTCCAGCACGGAGGGTTATAAGAGCACGTACGAAGGCGACGGAGAGGACTTGTTCACCATCAATCAATCACTTCGAGTCGGTACATCTACAGATCGTCATTACTTTCGATACCTCACCTCCACACCATCCAAACGAAAAAGGGAAGCGCGCTTAGCCTCAAACAACCCAACCCAACAACCCGAAAGGAAAGAGAAAAAAATCAATCAATCAACAACCATGTACACCCCAACCCTCCTCATCACCGCCCTCGCCGCCGCCGCCGCCTCGGCCCAGCAGCGCCCCACCTCCAAAACCTTCACGCTCAGGGCCTTCCCCTACTCCGGCACCGACCTCACCCCGTCCATCGAGAACTACGAGCTCAACGCCGTGGCCAGCGACCCCAGCGACCCGTACCCCTGCTCGCGGGTCGCCAGCCTCTCGCCGCCGGGCCAGGGCGGCCTCTGGTACGCCAACGGCACGTACAGCGTCGCCGTCTCGCCCGGCGTGCTCGGTCCGGACGCCCGCTTCACGTGCGCCGGCATACAGGCCGCGGCCGCCGGCACCGCCACCGTGCCCGCGACGTGGCCGGTCACCGTCGACTGCGGCCCCGGCACCGAGGGCATCAGCGTCCAGATCAGCAGCGGCACCGGCGCCCCCGTCCTGTCGTCCGACACGCTCGGCTGGATGGCCTGTCCCGCTTCGCAGCTGGGCCGGCCCGTCGACTTCGATGACGCCACCATCGTGCTGGTGCCCAAGGCCGATGGCCAGCGGAGGCTGGGTGGGTGCGCTGAGGTCATGCTTGTGGCCTACTGTGTCGACGGCGAGGGAGGCGAGGGCGCGGTCGAGGTGCCGTGCGTGTAGGAGGAAAATCGGGGCTGGAGGGGAAAAGCGGGAGGGAGCCGGGGGAGCGAACGGGATTGGGTGGAGTGACTCTGTAGTTGACAACGAGGCGAGATGTTCGCTTAAGTGAGGGGGGGGGATGGCGGTGTGTTGGTATTCGTGTTCGTTTATGCGAAGGTATTCTGGAGGGGTGGAGCAGTGATGCATCTGCGCAGATATTTGTAATCGAATTCTAGGCAACAGTTTTGTTAACCCACTCCCGTCTCGAGTTTGTGTTGCACGTTTACGCAGTAGTTGACGTATTGTAGAGGTTACGAGTAGTATTGCAGGAGATCTCCCGTCGGAATAATGCCAATTAGTTAAGCCGCAACTCCTTGGTACTGTCGACACTATCCAAACCCGGAACGCCAGGACTCTTTGATGTTGCGCTAAGAAACGGTCCATTGTGCCACCTTCGCAAACCTGTAATTGAGCTTTTGATACGCCTTGAGGGGTATAGTGCGAACGTGGAGTTAGTGATTGATGAGCAAAAAGACATGTGGGTGCGGATAATCGACTGTGGATCATCGCTTGGGAGCTTTCGAAGTGGCAACGCATTCGACAGTATGCTGTTCGGTGTATAGTGCCCAGAGGTTTTCGTGGGGCCGGAAGCTCTTCGTGCCTTGAGTAAAGATCGTCAGTAAGATTGAGCGGAGCGACAGAAAAAAAGAATTCTCGTGAAAATGAAGTGATGGTTGAAAGATTTCTGGTTCATTCCTCTTTCCATGCTCTTTTGTGGAGTAGCCGTGAGGTATAAACCATCGCTGAAGTGGGTATGCTGTAGTATGCGGATATCTATCGTCGTTTCAAGGGCACTGCAGGTTCCGTTATGCTCCCCGTCCGGGTCTGGCGTGTCAACTGCCTCCCCGAAACCCCTTGCCAGGCTTTGCTTCCCGTACGCGAACAGGGAGCTGCAGTTCAGAAGTTCGAAATTCTTGTAGAAACTGCGTGCCAAATTGCGAGGGAAAGGCTTCGTATCGATCGGAGCGTCGTTCGACCCTATGAAAGATTTAGTAATGAACATCGGAACCTCGGGAGGTTGAATGCTCGTTCGCACCAATAGACGCTATCCGGGTTGGTGTTCTGGAGCACCGCCCAGATATCTATGGGTTGGTGCGCGAGGTTGGTAAGCTCATGTTCAGAAGAAAAGAACACATACCAGACGATGTCCTGGATGGGTCGCGCCCACGAAGGCAAGTTCCACAAAGATCCAAGCGCCCTTCCTTTAATACGCTCCCGGAACTCCACTTTCACTGCCGAGATTACGAGGCGAGTCCCGGTATTTCTTCATCTCCAATGCGCAATCATACATAGGAAGTGTCCTCTTACCTTCGAATCCATCTAATTGCTTTCTGATCCAGCGTGCATAATCCTGATCTTCCTGCACCACATAGTACGCCAGGCTGATAGGCATAAGCCATGAGAGCGCGGTATCGTTTGATTTCGTGAATCTGTCCAGGAGGTATTCGAACGACCGACAAATTTCCATTGCTGGCTGACGCAAGTTCCTGGCCTGGCCGGGGAGAAGGAGTGGGGTCTGTGGCATGCTGGCGAGAATGTGATCCTGGAGGTAATTGTATTCCTCTAAAGATGGTTGGTAGGGATCGGGTGAACTCTCAGCGGATTGAGGCGGCGGAGAAGGAGACGAGTGTTGAGATGAGGGCGAAGGTGAGGGATACGGGAAGGCGGCGGGACGCAACTCTCCGAGGAACCGAAGGACCCATAACAGTACCGCATTATACAGACAAATCTCGTTTGCCTGAAGCCATGTCTTGTAATGCAATGATTTTTCCAGGCCAGCAGGAAGGTCTGATAACTTCATATCAGCGGGGGGTTTTGAAGCAACCTCAAAGACCGCATCCGGATTCCTGGATTCCCATGCCCAGCGCCACTGGTAGAGATCCTGCAAGCATTTTTCCACGCGGGCGAGGAGACCAATGCGGAGCGGGATGTCACTGGTTGCCTTGAAGGCCACCTCGTCCTCAAGAAATCCCGGGACTTCGGAGAGAATGTCGAGCAGCTGATTACTCGGGCTTTTTGCCGAAGGGTTCAGTGCCCAGGGGACGGTCCTCCATTGTCTATCTTCGAAGAACGAGCGTTTCCGCTCGAGGAGTGCCTTCGATATCTGGAGCGAGCTGTTAGGAGAACTGCCATCAGTTACGGATAAGGAAATTACCAGCAGATCCCTCGTGGCCTCAAACGCGCTCAACCAAGGCTGTTGCTGGAACCGTTCCGGGCCACACAGCAGGATCAGCTGTTTCAAGCCGTCGTGGTGACTGAAATCGGCATTCTTGCACACGGAGAACTGAGAGCCAATTAGCGCACCTCGCCAAGCACGGTTGCAACGCTGTCAACGGTCAACGCACATTATACATCAGCAGCACCATGACCGGAATGATGTATTTGCCAGCGTTCTCCCTGTCGACTTCGGAGAGATCCTTGATCAACAGCTTCAACGAAGCGCCGTACTCGCTGGCACCCTTGTCTTGGATCTTCTTCTGGTGTTGGGAGTTGCCAAAGAATCCGAGGGCCAGAGCTCTGCATGCTGTCAGAGACATGTCGTCGATGCTACCTTTTGCAGCCAATTGCAGCCAGGGCCGGCCGAAACTACTGTAGACGAGATTGGAGAAGGTGAAAGAGAAGGCCATGTCTTCCATGAAGCCATCCAGGCCCAGCGGCTGCGGCACGGCAGGGAAATAATAGGCAAACTGCTGCTTCCGGCGCGCCAGAGCGTGCTGGGGCTTTTGCTGAGACGGGTTGGACTGGGCCTTGGCGAGCAGCTTCCCGCGGCCAGCCGGCGGGGCTGGAGACGGCGACGGCGTCGGCACACCCGACGAGGAGGACGACGACTGGCCGCCGGCGGTGTGGATCAGGAAGTGGATGGGCTTCTTGTAGCCCTGGCAGGTGTAGCCCGACTTCTCGCAGCGGCGGCACGTGGGCTTACGCTCGTCTGGCAGCCTGATGTCAGCTCGCGCGCGAGGAGAGGAGCGCTACGGCTCAGCACGATCATCACGAACCGCATTTGATGTGTCTTGCGCGGCACGTGTGGCAGCCGCTGACATGAGATGCGCGTTAGCATCAGAAGCGCCGAGCTGCGGGAGAGGCTTAAACACTGACCTGCTGCGGCCCGGGACGCCCACCATAGCTTCGGCGGCGACGGACGGCGGTCATGCAAGGGCGGCGGCGAGATGGGCCGGGGCGAGGCCGGGTTGATATACAGGATGCGGAGGAGGAGCGAGGACGGGGAGGCAGGCTGAGCGCTCACGCAGCATGGCCCGGCACGGCGGCGTCCCGTTGGGTGCAGGCGCTCGAGTTGGGGGCCAAGCGCGGCATAAATATAGTGACCGCTCCGCGGACGTGCGCGGCGAGTCAGGGCGCGGTGGTCAATCGCGGGCGGGCAGGATTTTCGATAGATGTGCGATGATGGAGCTGAGTCGTTGGGAGCTGGCGGGGAGACGTTGTTTCTTCGCACGGCGGCGGCCCGAGGCCCTATTGGCCTGGGTGCTGGGGCCGGGGGCCCATTGGACTATTGGCGCACGAAAAGAACGCCGCCTCCGCGCTGGCTCCGCCCAACCCAACCCTGCCGCGGCCGCCTCGCGTCGCCTCGCGCTCGCCGCCCGCCGCCGCCGCCGCTGGCACGCACCAGACCGATCGCCTTTATACCAGACCACCGCCGCCCTCGCCCGCGACCCGCGACCCGCGACCCGCGCACCGTTGTCCCGCTCTCCCGCTCTCCCGCCCGCGGCTGGCTGCAAAGCGCGCCCCAGGCCGCTCCACCGCGACTCTGCCAACGCCAGGGGCCCGTCGGCTCGCCGTTCGATTGGGCCGTGTCTCCCCGCGGCGTCAGGCGTCTCCGCGCGCGACGAGGACGCGACCCTGCAGAGCCTGGACTCTCCTGGCCGGCCCGATCCTCCCGTCGCGAGAGTTACGTCGTACAAGCCTGTTTGCTGCCGCCGCTCGCACCGCCCTCGCGGCGCCGGAGCCCGCTCCGACCTCATGCCTCCATAGACGGCCCTGACGGCCTGTGGCGCCTGTGTCCGCTCAGGAACTTCATCATAGCACCACCTTAACGTAAATAAGACCCTGATCCCCCTGCCGATTTTTTGCTGCTTTGTGTCTCGCTTTTCACATGCTGCCCACCGCCGAACACGACGCATACGCCCACAATCTCGCCTAAAACCTCCCTCCGGACTAGATGCTGACGACTGTGCCCTGCTGCCTCGAGCCTACTGAAAGTGCGTTGCTCGCCAGTATGTACCTGCGACGCCGCACCAGACGGCTATCGGCACCCCGCCGCCGAATACGCCAATCAGATCCTTACACACTTCATTTTCCTGACACGTCTCTGCAAATTCCGATCTGCCATGCCCGCCCTGTGATGCCTTCAGCTTCTGCCGGTGTTGGAGCCTTCTCCTCCCAAACGTTTTTTTTTTTCGCTAACCCTGCTGACGATCTTAGCAAGATAAGGCAATGGAGCGGCATAATCGCCACTTAGAGCGTTGATGGCACGCACACATGTCTTCGCTGCTCCCTGCTCATTAGCATAATGATTTGCTCAGCCAAGCTCTTTCCGCTTCAATTTATGCGTTAACTCTATTCAACGCCCTATTTCTTTACGACCGGTGATCATTGCCTCATGCGTTTAAAGCGATATTGGAAGGATCCAGACAGCCAGAGTAAGCACTGGCACAGTGGCAAGGCGTGAGGATCCCAGAATACAGCCTTCCGCGGAGCCACGCGAAATACCAGGCTACTTACTACGTATTATCCACCATGTTCTTGGCAAGAAGCGGAGCACAAGCGCAAACGCCCGGCGCCTCATCTAGCGATCTGCGGACCCAGCTGTCTTTGGATAACACAAGCGACCTAAGCGCGTTGCGCCGTACCGTCACAGACCGGTCACCGAGCAAAAAAATTCGCATACAGGAGCAGATCTACCAGAGGACCACATAGCAACAAGTTCGCTCTCAGACCCCTTTCTTCGGGTCAGCATGTGGCCCCTCATCTGGACCCAAGGCCTCGACGCCTTCGTTATCTTAGGTTGTGGATAATCTTTTCCGATCTTGTCTCAGATCAAACCCTTTCCCGCTCGCCCTTTGGACCCTCCGCCAGCCACGCTTCGGAGCTCTAGAGCTGGTGATGATCTCCGACTTCTCCCCATGGAATCGTTTGTTACCGTGATTCCGGTAATAAGCGCGTTTCTTTACTAGCGCGTCTTCGCTGAAGAATCCCGGCATCAAGGCACCTTGCTGACTCATCTTCATTTCTATGTCTTTGTAATTGCCTTCAGGACGTTGGAACCTAACCTTCTTGCATGGGGTGTACCCAGCGAAAAATGGGACGGGCGTGTCTGTACTGGACGGTAGTGCCGGAACATGCTTTCAGTGAACCGTTGTTCTCGCAAGCATTTCAGATACGAGCCAGCGAGATCCGGCGGTCAATTTCAGACAGCGCCCACAACGGTAATACTTCCGAATGGAAGAACCACCTCCAACGTTGTCGAAAGCCCTGGAGTCTACTTCTTTTCCCGTCATTCTAATGCGCTGACTAGGCTATAGAGTTTATGGGAATTCGAACAATCTGCATCCTGGGAAGGATACGCAGGGTGGCACGGGAAGGCTTGTGCGGCTGGCCGGACTCAACGCTCGTGCAACGGACTTCAGCTCCGGAGGAGCAGCCCTTTTCGGTCGTCATGTCCGCGATATCTTCGATTACCTTCTTTGAAGATGCTATCAACTTTAAGCGTCATCCCAACCGCGAGAGATCGTCAGATACCCACACTTTGGCATGACAAACAGCCTGACAACCTTCGGCGATGGTCCAGGACCTTCCACAAACAGCGATGATTTGCCGCATCTTTCAGTCAAGGCGCCGCTTTACGTTTTCACCATTCAAACTTGACATTTGACGCATTGCATCTCCCGTTGTCGGTAATTCCTAACGGAGTAGTACGATTACTATTCGTACATGCACGGTGGGCTGTGGAGGGCCGAGAGTCTCTGAGGATGCACTTGCAAAACTCCAGCCAAGATATCTTAAGCATCTTTAAGGGTAGAGTATCACACGGCATGAGTGGCTCATCTTGTCTCTGTTCAGGCCATCGTAGAGATTTCAGAGGATATCGTTCTCATTTCATCTATGATATTGAAAGGTTTCCGTCCTTGTATTTTTCTTGGTTGGTCCAGATTTTTCTTAGATGCATTGTTCTCTTTGATGCTAGCTGCGTAGTACTTGCCAACCCTTTGCATGCGGGCCACAATTCCAACATGTCCCCATTATTTCCTCGCAACCTTACATACCTATACACGTCGCGGTATTAATCCGAAATTAGCTAATACCTGTATAGTCAAATGATTGCGGTTTTGTAAGTGTGATCCAATTTTTTTCATGCATCATCCGCCGGAATTCGTAAGACGTGATCTGACCTTCCAGATAAGCCCTTAACAATGCTCGGCAGAGCATCTCTTATCGTTTTTGTCTTTCTTGGACGTATCGGCCTTGTCCGTTGCAACCTGAAAACCACAATTTTCAAGACGCGTCCCATCTTACATCTCTTCAAATCCACAGGGCAGGCCAAGCTGAACCGAATCGGAATTGACACTGGACAGAGTATGTCCCAAGTAATTTCTCCCAGTGGCATGCCTACGCGACCTTCGAAAGGCATCCGGACACCTCGTGAATTCTCTCCCGGACTACCTCATCGATCCTCGAACCTTAGCCGGATTTCCAGTTGAGCCAAATTTGTGATGCCGGCAGATCCTTTCCATTGAGAGGTTCCCCACGCTCGGCAGCTCGATGCCGAGATAAGACTGAGAAATCTGGCCTCCGGTGATGGCCCATCAGAGGCGGCGGCAGTCCCGACGAGAAGTGTAGGTGGGGCATCGACGTTGAGAATGACATAGCAAGCAGGACCGGAACCGTTCACCATGCCGAGACAGTATTGAGTAGCGTTCGTGGAATCCAAAAGATCTCTTAGGTATATGCCCATCCGAGGATGCCGTGGATGATTACACGGCTCGTGTCAAAACACCCAGCGGTGAAGCGGAGACTCACTCACCAGGGCCTGCGAATGTGCCCACCAAGCAGAGGAAATGTGTTGACGGTAGAGGCCATTTTTGATACCACAACCGTGTCCTTGCTGTTGATTAGTAGTTTTCGATGAGTGTTCCTGGGTTTCCGGGAATGGAGACTGCAACAGATTTCGGGGCGTGTTTTACCCCTGAAAGTTCTTCTGTGTCGCTTCTGTGCTCAGATAACCCCTTTGCAAAAGACTCAAGGATCCATGGGAATAGTTGGCGAAGCTCGTTACCTCGACCATTGTACAGGACAGTAAATCCAGCACTGTGGGCGGCAAAAAGAATGGCAGTACAGCGGATGTTCTGGAGAAATGACATGCCAAGTAAGCGGTTTACTTGAATGGGCAGGTCAAACATTCGTCCGGATGGCCTTGGACATTGGATCAAAGCACCTCTGTATCCAGATGAACGCTCCATGGTGGAGAGTACTTCGAGTTAAAGTAGCCCCTTTCTTTTGCAACCCGCCGTACCAGCGTCTGTAAGATCAAATGTCGAGTAGGGTGGTCAAGGCGCATGTCTCGAGTCGAACTCTGGTTCCAGAATCAATCAGTGAGAGCAAAGGCAAGGAAATCCGGTTTACCGGTTGCGATAGATATATGTAAACAGACTCAGCCACGCGTGCGGAATAGAGATTTGCGGATCTGCGCCGGCTAAGTATCTGCCTTCGGTTATCGGCATCCGGCTATCGGCTACTACATACTTCTCCTGCAGGGTTTTTGCCGTACAGATTGGGTTTTTCCGTGCGCAGCGCGCCTATGTCAACAAATTCTGACGATCAAAATTCACCAGTTATCTCCGTTATATCCCTAGAAACAAGCCTCACGGGTAAGCTCATCAATTTATGCCTATATGCAATAAGGTTCCATGCAAGATAAACTCGCGATGAAAGTTTAAAATATATCCTATTCTTTAGAGAGATAGGTATGTTGTCTTTCATGGGCGTCTATATCTTGTAAGGCCTTATAGAGAGGATTTACGGCGTTTAGCCAAGTCCTCATGGAAATAAAGGAGATCGAGAGTGGATTTCTGTCCTGTGCACCTGCGCATTGACTTCGCGCTAGCGTCGCTCATGCTTTCCCCGTGTCTCCTGTAGCCATAGAACACACAATCAGGCAAGACTCACGGACGCATATTCTATTTTTGAAAGCTCAGCATGCTAGTTGTAATATTTACTGCCAAAAGCTACACAACCAGATTGATTCTGACGTTGAAACTCTTCTGGCCAGCAGAAGTGGCCAGCTATCCGCTATCACAATCCCAGCGATATCGGCAGGGTCACTACTCCATACGGATCAGTGTCTTCCCGTCCGAGATAAAACGGACGTACTTCGGAGGTTTGCAACGTGGACACGATGAGCTCATCCACGGGATCGGTAGCCGTTATATCCAACGGCGGGGGACTGTGGCCAGGTTTCAGCGCATTTCACTACTGTCTCTCTCGGCATGCGGCTGCTCTACGATCCGCATTTGCATGAATCAGTAATCCAGCTTGCTCAAGATATAACCAGAGCTAAACTCGCAGTTGTCAGAAGGATACATCCACAGAATCAACTCTCCTTCTTCCAACCCTCTTCTCAGAATCCTGTTCCCGCCGAACAGAAATGGCGTCCAAATCCTCCCACCAAGTCATCATCGTCGGTGGCGGCATCACAGGGCTTACGCTCGCGCTGATGCTGCAGAACCTCAACATCGATTTCGTCCTCCTCGAAGGTTATTCCAGCGTCACTCCCAATGTCGGCGCCAGTATCGGCCTTTACGCCAACGGAGTCCGCGTCCTTGACCAGCTAGGGCTTTACCAAGATATCCTGAAGGTCGCACAATCTGCGAAGCGCCATGTCGTGCGCGATGGCGACACGGGGAAGGTATTGACGAGGTTGCCGTGCGGCCCTGAACTGGAGGCAAGGCATGGATATTCTGCCCTGTTCATGCAGCGCCACCAGCTGCTTTGCATCTTGTACGAGCATCTGGTTGAGAAAGAGAGGGTTCTGGTCAACAAGAAGGTTCACAGAATTGAACATCTGGCCGACAGTGTTCTGGTGCATACGACAGATGGAGGGGTCTTTGAAGGACAGATGGTTGTAGGCGCAGATGGTGTGCACAGCACTGTGAGGAAGGAGATGCGGAGGACTGCGGAGGAGTTGGAGCCGGGTTACATTCCAAAGAAGGACAAAGAAAGTACGTATGGCCTGCAACTCATCATGCGCAAATTTGGGGGAAAAAAAGTAAAGCTGACTCATGAGTGCAGACATCAAGTGCGAGTATGCCTGCGTCTTTGGATTTGCCAAACCCACCAAGACCATTGCACCTGGAGACGTTGTGGCCGCTTCTAAGAACTACGCCACGGCTGGTGTCATGGGCGCTCAGACGGGTGAAGTCTTCCTCTTCTGGTTCTGGAAGCTACCCTCATCCCAGAGCTCCTGCAAGGTTGAAGACATCCCACGTCTCACCAAGGAAGACCAAGCTCGCGAGCTCCAGCGTGGCGGTGATGTCATCGTGGCCGATCCGGAGGTGCGGCTCAAAGACGTGGTGAACAACCTGGAGAGAAGTGCCGTGACCGCACTTCCGCACTTCGTCTTCAGCAAGTGGCATTTCCGCCGCGTAATCACCGTCGGCGACGCGGCCCACAAGTTCAATCCGCTCGTTGGACAGGGCGGCAACAGCTGCATCGAGTCGTGCGCAGCGCTCGTCAACGAGCTCACCGCCACGCTGTCCGCGTCCGATCTCGCGTCGCCGTCTTGGCCCCTTGAGTCCCTCGAGAAAGTCTTCACCGCCGTCGAGACTCAAAGGGTACCCCGACTCCTCGAGATGGTCGAGAAATCCCAGCAAGCGCAACGGGCATCCGCGTGGGACTCCTGGGCGCTCAAGCTCGCCAGCAAACACGTCGTGCCCCTCCAGAGCCTGCACCAGTTCACCGACTTTTATAGCTCCTTCATTACGGGCGGCGTAAGCCTGAAGACACTAGCTATGCCAGACGCTATACATGAATGGCCGTACGACGATGAGAAGAAGGACATCAAGGGACAGGGATCAAACCTCCCAGCAATTTTGACTACGGCCTCTTTTGCAGTATTTGCAGGAATCCTGCTGGAAAGGAAACTAAGGAACGGTACCATCCTGGGTAATTAGAAAGGCAGCGGTTTCATAGATAGATTTCTTTAATTTCGTTATTTTCTTACCCTTTCTTACGCAAAGAAAATACCAGCTAAGTGTTGCTTCCCATAGAATGTAATGTGTTAAATCAATGGAGAAGAAAGTGTAGTTCACGAACATGAACACCTCTGAACTGAGGAAAGACACTCGAAATCAAATTATGGAAAATTGATTCATTATCACTTCTCATTACTAGCCATTTCCATCTCGATCGTCAAATATTTTTGCCGCGTCTCCCCACAGCTCCGTCCAACCATCCACTACTGGCCGTTGGGGCAGCTCAGGCTGGTGCAGCTGTCATCACGAGGCTTCATGGCAAGCTTCTTTCCAGCCATCAGCGCGCGTCTGGTCTGAGCCGCCTGGTTGGGGCAGACCGACGACTTCTTCAGGCACACGGAACGCCCGCAGCACGTCGAAGCAACGCAAACCTCGTCGCAGCCGCAGTCGGAGGTGCTGGAGCAGTTCGGGCCGCAGATGCCGTGCTGGAAGCAGACCTTGGCACCTTGCGGATCCGGGCCGCAGGCGGCTTGGTATCCCCGATCGTTGTAAATGGCCCAGCCGGTGTTGCACGTTCCGGCGTTCTGGCACGTCGACGGGGCAGAGCAGCCCTTGTCCTGCTTGGTGAGGGTGTAGGTGTAGGAGTTGCCGACGGTGACGTGGACGCTGCCTTGGTACTGGCCGACGTTCGTGGCCTTGGATGCAGGGTTGGGAATCTGCGGTTCGTGGTTAGCGCCGCTGATCCGAGCTTGTGCACCTTCACTGAATACTCACATCGGCGCTGTAGTAGGAGCAGACAGTTCCCTGCGGGTTATCGTCTCTGTACAGGATATAGGCGTTGAAAAGGTTCTGAGAGTGTTAGTATCTGTGGTAGTGACAGACGAGAGAAGGAAGACCTACGCAGGCAGTGTAAGTGCCGTCGGCCTTAGGGTGAGCCTTGTTGTACGCGGTGTTCGCCTGGCATCCCTTGGCGCAGGATGCCGGGTCGAACGGCCCGTCGTTGTACAGCTCGTACAGGTAGTAGTGGCTATCCTCGATAGCGCCCGCGAGGGGACCGACAGGGGCGTTGAAGTTAGGCAGAGTGGGGGCCGTGTACGGCTTATTGTAGCCGTTGGATGCCGCAATGACAACGTGGAAGTCTCCCTGGTACTGGCCGACGTTGGTGGCAGTGTTGGAGCTAATCGGGTAGCCGTAAATCGTGCACTTGATGTTTGCAGTTGCACCAGGGTTCTTGCAGACATCGTAGTCAGGACGGATGACAGGGTCACGCTCGATGTAGATGTTGAAGCCCTGGCAGTAGTTGTCGGCGTCACACTTGGCGGCGCATAGACTCGGGTCGTAGGAGTCAAGCGTATAGACACCGCGATATCCGGCTTGCTGAGTGGAGCCCTGCAAGTTGGTGAAAGCCTTCGTGTACCTGGCCGGGGTAGAAGCGCCGTTTGCAAGAGAGGCGTAGGTCGGCAGTGCGGTGAAGGCATCCGCAGTATCGGGAGATGGGATGGGGAGAGTACCAGTGGGAAGAGGGCAGCAGTCCCAATGATTGCTAGCGCACTTGGCAGCAGCAGGGTCATCACGCTTCCGTGCAGAGGTCTCGGTAGAGTCAGGAGTGACAGTCTCTTGAACCACAGCTGAAGCAGTCGTGGGATTGTAAGATGCCACGGTCGAGCTGTAGACATCCGGCTCCGGGCCCAGGGTTGCTGGAGTCGGGGCAGCGAAGATGGCGTTGAGCATGTCCAGGTCGAGATCGGGTGCAGGAGCCGGAACAGCAACCGCGCCGGCCAAGCCAGCGGCGCCAAGGAGATGAGTGACCTTCATGACTGTAGAGATGAGAGAAAGCTGATTGTAGGGATGCGGAACGGATGATGAGAGGAGTGTGTTGGTGGTGATGGACTCTGATGAAGGTATTGCAGGCCGACTTATATATTGAAGATGCCCGAGCTGTAGCTGAGTCTAGCTGAGCATGAGGAGCTCCAGAGCATCTACCAGTGCGGAGATGCCAGCCAATCAGCATTCCCTCCGACATCGCATGCACAAAAGAAGCTGTCAGGCTGTAGAGGAGTTTTCCAACACGGACGCCACAGTGCACCGGAGAAGATCCTGAAAGCCGAATTATCAGCCTCGTCTGGGCTGGACTGCAAGCAGGAGCATTCAGCTGTGTGTGGCTTTTCAGAAAACACGCGATGTTCGGCATTGTGGAGACAGACGCTTACTATAATTGAGTTCGCGTCTTTGGATCTGGGGTACTTAGCGCAGAGCTTTGGTCCATCTTTAGCTAAGGGACTTCCCGAGGCGGCGTCAAAGACGGTGAATCCAGGCCAAGATGGAAAAGCCCGACGCTGGGCTAGGCGGTTCGTGGATGGGCGGCTCGCTACACCGGCCGAGAGTGGAACTCGGTCAGCCACATCTTGCTCTGTCGGGCGCCGCAGCGCTCTGTGGCGCACTAATGGATATTTCCGGCTGAGCGGGGAGTCACACGGAAACGAGCAAGAGACAAGCTGGCAGACTGATGAACGACTCACTGAATCTCGAGCTTCGAAAACAATGTGGTGCGAGCCTTCTACAGAAGACTGTCGCAATACCACTTGTGATTCTGTTCCTTGCGTAATGCACAGGAGAGATTTAGCGAGCAATCCCTACAGTTTAGACGCGAGGAAAGGTCGAAACCTTAAGACTTGGGCGCTGGGGGCGGGAGCGCTCCGTTTCAGACTAAAATCTACCAGGTTGAACCGTGCCGCTAACTTCCTTCGGTCTTCGGTTAACTCCTTAGCCCTGCGCAAGCCACTCCAGCTGAGCCCAGGGACCGTCGGTTCCAGGGTCTGAGGCTCTTGCCGGGGGCTTTTCGTGGGGATATCCACAGATCCACAGCCATTCCGAATGTTATTTGTACTCCCAGCGATGCCATTTAGGCCGTACCGTACTTGGCGGTTCGAACATGCAGTGCATGCTTGTTGGAGCGCATGCTTGCTTATAGCCTCTGAGGAGAAGCTGAAGCGGGTTTGCTTTGTGGATGTGGCCGTGGCTTGCGCAGTGAGAGTTCTCGTACCTCGGCGTCGCCGTCGGCTCCTGCCATTGGCAGGAAGCTACCGGTGCCGGAAAGTCCCAGGCCTATTGTCCGCTCCTGACCGGTAGTTTCCTATTCTAATCGCAATACCCTCGCATTCACCAGCCCACCACTTGCGCTGTGCTCAGCTTCTCATTGCGATTGAGAAGTAGCTGTGCAGCCACCTCTCTGCCTTTCACAGGTCATGCGGATGATTTCGGGCTTCCTATAACTATGAGACAACCGCGAGGAAGCTGTATCGCTCGCCCTGAAGGAATAGCCGGTGTGGAATAAAACAGCCATGTCCGAATTGGTGCTCAGGTGCTCCCGTCGCAATGCTGGTGGAGACATCCTCTCAGCTCCCCGCGTCTGGGCCAACGCCACAGATGTGTTGTACATACCTCTGGCCTGTGCTCCCTCGCGCCACATCGGCGGTCGGCGTTAGACTAGGCTTCCTGCATGAAAGCCGCATTGCGCGCAGAAATGCCCTGGCCCTGTAAGGTAACCGGAAAGAACATAGTCCATGCTCCGTCATCCCACTACCACGTACAGTGCTTGTAGGATCCCGGCGATCGTTCTGGACTTCCTTCGGTTGAGATGGAGAAACTCCTTCTGGCCGCTTCTGAGGTATGTTGCTAAGCTGTGTCGGGTTTCTCAATGAAACTCATGCCGAGTCCGTCCGCACCGTCCGCCGCTCAGCTCGACACACCACTCTGTGCCAGTGCAAGTTCATTCGTATGGTCGTCAACCGTGAAGAAAGCGGCAGTGAAGAACGGCGCTCCGAGCATGCAGTCACCATACGGGCTGAGTTTGATGCTCAGCGAGAAAACCCCCGTTGTGTCGTTCCCAGAGTCCAATGCCGCGAGCGTAGTTGGTCATCGGTACTTTGACCGTCACAGATGCGCCATCGACGCCCGCGAAAGAAGCTGATCTTGATACTTATTTTGAACACCTGCCATATTTACAGACGAGTGACTAAAGGATCTACAGGTTGGGAGGATGTGACCATCGCGCTAAGCAAACCCAATCAAAGTTTTGGTCATGTTGGAGGGTGGGAACAAGGCGCGACCGGTGGATAAGAGGAGTAGATTGGGCGGCCCCAATAGATTGCGGGCTACTCTGGGCTTTAAGACATTCTCTGTTTGGAATCCTATCACTGGTTTAGTGAACCTCATTTGTTGGTATAGTGGTATGGTGGAAGCCTTTACATAATTAATCAACCCGGATCAAAACACTCTGTACAATAAGCACTTAGATGAAGACTACGTACACAAACAAGACGTAAGGATAGTAAATAGCAGTTCACATAGCCCGTGTAGTGCTAATGTACAATTGTCGAACGGTGCGAGAAAAGAAGACGCCGCTCTCTTGTAAATTAAAGCTATCTAAGCTGACTATATACTACGCATTCGGAAGAATACGGGAGCCATTATAATAACCTCGGTTGTAGTAAGAAGGTAAAAAAAAGGGGTAGTATGGAGGCTAGTGTAATAGCGTTGGGCTAATAGTAAAACACGTGATTGCGGGCTAATGTGGTTGACAACAATGTAGCGTTACATTAAAGCGGTTTGTGAGAGACCTACGAGAACGGCGGTAAAATAGTAGGGGGTGCTGCCAACTTGAAAAAAGTCACATAAGCGGAGCTGTTGAGTTAAAAAAAAAAAAGTTGGTTCAGTCACTCAGTCCTCAATAAAAAATGCTGGTGCCGCATTTTTTTTTTTTGGCCAGTAGACCTCAACAAAACAGGGCGAATGTATAAATTCAGCAGTGTTCCTGCTATTTTCTTTTTTTCACTACAGACTATCTACACGTCGCTCTACTCGAATATCTTCACAAATAACACAATACCGGCTCTTTAAGACTAAAGACCGCATACGCGATCACCCTTAAATTTTCAACATGCGGTTCAACATCACCATTCTCATCCTCATTGGCTCCACGATCACCATCGCAGCCCCTGTCGCTCAGGTGGACAAAGCTCTGGCCCTTCTCAAAAACGCCATCCCGGAGCCTGGCCAAAGTCTCCCCGAAATCCTTCAAGAGCTCAAATTTGTCCTGCAGGCCGCCTTGGAAGCCATGCCCAGCGTCGACAACAATAACAAAAAGGGCGCCAGCCCGACGCCGCCCTAAGTCAGCTCACGGACGACCAGACAGAGCGCTCAATGGCCTATCCAGTCACATTTGTTGAGCTTAATTCTATCTGGCTATTTTGAGATAAGAATGGATGGTAATCTATATCCGTTCGAGAAGGACGCCTAGAGTCTATTGGACCCTGAACTCGGGATTTTTGGCGCAGTGTTGAGATTATCCTACGCCATAGATACTTAAAACAATGCCATGTATAACGCTAGCCCGCCGCCCAACGAATCTATACATTCCAATACGCTTTCCAACTACTGCACTACTCGTCGACTATAATTTGTAGACTACATAGTTCCCGTGCGCTGCGGGTTATTGTAACAGGTGAACTCTTGCGGCATAGCTGCGAGCATGCTCGAGCTTGCTTTACACGCACAGGTCGACTGTCTGAAAATTTAGGCCGCACACGGATGCTAATAGTATGCTTATAAAACGCCTCATCTGCAGGTCGGGTGTCGGTCGCGTTCGGTGGAATTCGGTGAAATTCGGTCAAGACAGGACGGACGGCCTCCGATGCCGAGCGCGCGCATGGTACCGTTCGGCGAGGCTGCTGTGGGGCAGAAAACAAAGGGCGAATGCAGGCAACAACACCATGTCCCAGGAAGCGCATTGCGCTCCTGACGCAGTTCTTCCGCGCGTTCCTTTTCGCCAGAACTTGAGTGGCAAAAAGAAAGTGAAAAGCAAAAACATACAACAGCCGGGATTCCCCAATGGTCACCCACTTGAGTACTAATCGGCCGGTTCGAAGCTTAAGTACGGCTGAGCGGACGGGAAGCCCTGCATTCTTCGACCTGTGATCGTATGTGCTGAAGTAGAGAAAATTTTAAGTAAATATACTACAACAAAATCCTCGAGCGATTGGAAGGCCGTGTTCCGCGACGTACGACAACAGAATCTGTGTGAATCGAGTTTCTGCCCCCACTATTTGGGGAACTACTGGTGGGGTGCACAAGAAAGAGTGTTGTCGGCGGTGGTTATGTACATGCCACCAATCTCTTTGTTGAACAATATATACATGTGAAAGCAGAAGACAGCAGTGTGCGCACCGCCTAACGCTACGGTCAGAGGACCTTTAAAACAAGTCCGCTGTCTCCTCAACAAACGCCTTAGCAAGCAACTCATGGACCGCCGTGCCGGGGTGGTACGAATCCGTCCAAATGCAGCTGCCGTCACTGCTCTGGCACGTCGCATCCTTGGCGCCGTAGCTCGTAGGGTCGTTGATCACCTTCTCGAACGTCGGCGTCACGTTGAAGACTTGGCCCGTGGCGCCGCTGTTCGCGGCCTTAAAGGCAGTTAGACGCTCCGCGATCGCGGCGTTGTACGCGGAGATGTCGCTGCGCATTTGCGCGAGCTTCGTCTCGTCCTGGTATTCGAACGCGGGGGCCTTGTCGAATGCTGGCGAGAGGTTTGGGTGTCAGCTTGCCTCAGTGTGTCTCGCTCACAAGTGAGTAGTGGAAAGGGGGAAGGTCAAGACATACGCGGCACGGTAAACAGCACGAACTTCTGCAGGCCCGCATCGAACAGGTGCTCCAGCAACTCGAAGTAGCGGTCCATGACCTTCTCAATGGGCGCCGCGACGCCATCCCAGAACGACTCGCCGACGTCGTTGATACCGGTCCAGAATACAACCGTCGAGTCCGCGACAGGGGCCGAGCCGTTGACGTATTGGTCGTACTGGTCGACCTGGTCGTCGACGCACGCGCTCGCGTAGCTGTCGACAATGTCCTTGTCGGTGGTGGCGCCCGAGACGGCGAAGTCGTACGTCAGGACCAGGGACGTGTTAAGCTTGGACGTCACCTGCCCAACCCAATTGAGGCCGCCACTGGTCGTGGTGCCCGGCAGCGCCGGGTTGCCGAGCGGGTTGCTGGCCGAGGGCTTGTCGCCGCCGGGCCAGAAGCCGACCGTGGAGTACGAGTCGCCGCTTTTCGATGGTCAGTCATTGATGGACGGATAGACAAAGGTTGAGATTTGAAGGGGAGCTTTACAAGACCAGTAGGTACTTGGTTCCACTGGCCTGCGCGTTGACAGGCGCAGCACTGGAAAGGAATAGAGTTGCCGCCAGCGGCAGGACTTGAGTGAAAGAAATCATGATGTTGTCCTATAGAAGTATTCCGCAACACTATTAATACAAACAACCCTATAAACAAATCGGCCCAAACCCTGACAACAAGAGACGTGCACTCTTATAAGGATGTCCACCACGAGCTGCGGCAAAATTAAAGGGCCCCCAAACACGTGTAAACGTTTATAATAGAGTGCATGGATGGGTCCGTAAACAGTAGCGAGACTTTGAAACATCGGGTAGGGTTTCATATGATTGGCGGAAATGGCAACATCTGGCACTAGCTCCCATCGTTTGAAACTTCGGGTACGGAGCGCTCCGGCTAAACGGGGTAACGGGACCAAATTGCCGAACTTCGAGAAGAGCCCACCTATAAGTAGTTGCGTAGCTATGGTACTACTTTGGGGCGCCAAGTTCGGAATCCAACTCGTGTGACATCAGCTCTCTGCGCATATTCATTCCGCCTCCGCCTGCATTACAGGTGCAAAAATATTGACACCACTTGTATTTGCAAAGTTCCAGACAGTCAGTCTACTTAGACCGGAGGTTCGGGACAGCGGGGTGGAGTCAAAGCTTTGGCGGAACGCTTCCCGAGTACACGGATGCCTCAGGTGGAGGCAAAGGCGGTAGCTCCGGGATTTGATCGTCTTCCCCACTGAGAACGTTTTGCGGATCATAGCCAAACAACCAATCCTTTCTCGGTGTGTGCGCCCAGAAAATCGGATTCGCCAAGTCGTCATACCGCATCAGCTCATCCCGCCTCTCCTGCGCTGCCCCATCGTAAAGATGTATCCATTCCTGCAGCACGCGCGTATTCTTGACAATGTACTCAGCTCGTGGAGCGCGATGTTGCTGGTACTCGCTCAAGGCTTGTGGGATGTTGCTAAAATTGGCAAGAGCAGCGCGCAACACTCCCGCATCCTCGATGGCTTGAGCTGCACCCTGCGCCATGTACGGCATCATCGGATGGCAGGCGTCGCCGAGAAGAGCCACTTTGCCGGAGGGATGGACCCAGCGTTCTAGTGGCCGATTGAAGTCCACCAGCTTCCACTTGAGGTATTCGCCGGTGAGGCCGCACAGCTTCTGCACCGGGTAGCACCAGCCTTTGAACCGTTCAACAAGCTCCTTGTTGTCGGCCTGCTTCCTCCACTCCTCTTCGTGTAGTTGCGTGCCCTTGTCAGTTCTGTGCGTGACGTCGATTATGATGTTGTAGAGCTCGCCGTCGCGGAGCGGGTACCCGACGGCATGAGCTTCGGGTCCGATCCAGTGCGTTGCCCAGGGTTCCTGGACCAATTGCCGAGTTTTTGGATCATTTAGCAGAGAGCCAGATGGGACAAGGATGCGATAGGCTACGTCGCCCGTATCCCGGGGCTCGAGCGGTTCGCCGTTGACAGCTGTCCGGACGGAGCTTTTGATACCCTCAACAGAGAGCACCAAATCTCCACAGTACCAGTCGCCTTGTTCAGTCTTCACTGAGGGATTACTGAAGTTATACTCGACAACTCTGTTGTTCGTCTTCACCTTGACGTAGCTGTTACGAGCAGCTGCTTCCAGGAGCGCATTGATGAGGTCGGCCCGGTGGATGAGATAATACGGGATGCCGTACTTTTCCTCCATGTCGTCATACGAGACATCCAATAGCTTTCGCCCTTTCCAGTCCACAAAGCGATTGCCATGCGAGATGGCTTTCTTAACGGAGTCAAGGTTGACCCCCCAGTCGAGAAGTAGGCGAGACGAATTAGGAGGAACTCGGATCCCTGCGCCAACCTGCCTTCTGTCAGATAACTTCAGTCAGATGGTGGAGTGCGCATGCTTGCCTCCGAGAATTCCTTCACCGAATCAAGAACTGTGACGTAGTGTTCATGGGTTGCAAGAGCCAGCGCGGCAGAAAGGCCGCCGATGCCCGCGCCGACGATGATAATGTTGAGCTTCGGCATCATTAGCTTCTTCCGTTCCACAAGCAAGAAGCTGTCACACATTCAGAGCTTGGCAGCTTTGTTTCAAGAGTGTATGTGAGCCAACGTAGTCGTCTTCATTACTCTACGTGCATCCCGCACCCGGCTCGGCACTAGCACGAGTGCGAAAGCCGATTGACCCCGCACCAGCGACTCCACCATTCACCCTGCAACACCATTGGGCCGTTAGTGAAAATACCTCGGCAGTCATTCGGGTGATAGCGGAGAAGGGGCGTTCTATCACTACCATCTTAAAGCCTAACGAATAATGGGCAATGGATGTACCGCTTTGGCGACCCCCAGAGTGGCAAGCGCCGATTTGCGCTTCTTCCCACTTCCCAATCAAGGCACGCTAGCGTTCGGTCTTTTATCTGATAAATTTGCTACGTGTAGGAGCATGGGCAACGCTTTTGCTTCAACCAGTCAGTGCCATGGTCCATAGGCTAATGGGCCAAAGCACATGTGCCCGTTCCAGTTTTCCTGAGGTAGGTGGCATTAGTGCCTGCTTCTCCTATCTTTCTTTTAGAAGTTTCTGAACTCAACGGAAACCAACATGAACTGCAATGCTAGATCCGGCAGCTCCGGGGGAACGCGAGAAATGAGCGGCGATTGAAGCTGGGGAATGGCGTGGTATTGCTGTGTAAGCGCTCGCGGTCTTGTCTGCTGGGGAAGACGCGGCTCCGGCTCAGGCTGCTGCGGCGATGAAGGCGCATAGTATGTGTCGATGGAAGATTTCTCACGGTTGCGGCTAGAGCAGAACTAGTGGAAAACCATGGCGAATGGCTGTTGTTGGTGGGATGGTAGGAGAGAGCGGATGTACAAGAAGAGGAGAACCGCAGACTCGGCTGGGTTTCCATGTTCAGACTAGTGGAAGGTAGTAAAAGAGCAGGCAACTGAGCTTTCAAGGCCAAGTCCGAGCGCTGATGGTGGATCCGCGCTCCCATTCCGCTAAGATTCCGTGCCACTTACGTCTAAGAATAGGGCTGAACTGTCTCGTAGATAGCCTCCGTTTCTGAGATGTTCCTGCTGTGTTTAATATAGGGATATCAACCTGCTGTTGGCATTTTGATACTTAGCTTTGGGTGCCAAGCTATAGTGAGGGATCTTAAAAGGTCAACCCGTAAGCCACCATGAGTAATAAGTAATTAAGAGCCTCTTATGCCTCTTGGAGAAGGCGAGCTTCGGCAAAGCAATATTCTCTTTGATAGGAGCATGGAAAAAGATGGCGTAAAGTGTACAGATGACGAGAGCAGACTTGCGGGTCAAGGTGGCAAGCCAATATGTAGCGGCAACACCAACAGTAGGTCAGATGATTACTCCTGTAAAACGTAAGAGGGCAAGGGCATGCAAGGGCCTTCACTGCGGTGGGGGATTATTGGGGGTGGCAACGTAATAGGGGGCAAGTGGGATCAGCTGCCGTGCCGAGCAGGAGATTGACTTCAGGAAGCAGGTTCTGTGCATGGATGGTGATTATGTTGATGCACACCACATATCATAGAAGAAGCACTTTTATTCTATACTATTAATAGTATTCTTCCAGTTTTTATTGATGTCTGGCTCCTACCAAGACATCGCAAATGCTGCTCCATAATGCTCAGACTATAAGCAATTGAGTGTAAAAGAAATGTGTTGTGAAAGACGGAAATTGAGCAACCCACCCAGCCTTTTCTTAGCCCCCTCGTCTGGCCCCGCTTCGCCATCCACTGCACCCATGTCCCTCTTACCATATCGTTCTCGGCTCCATTCCGGCGTTCCCTGGAAGAAAAAATCTCAGGAGCTTCAAGAAACTTCACCGTGCACTGCCCACTTCCAGTGGCATTATGCTGCCCGTTAGTACGCGTAAGGAGGATTTCTTTCCGTTAGCTTGGGGGCCGGTTTGGCGCACGGAATCTCCACCGGAGGGACCAGAGCCAAGGCACGGTCCCGTCCGAGTGTTTACCAATTGGAGTATCTCCGGGCCACTTGCGCACAGACGACTAATGCATCCTGCGACTAAAAATGTCGATACTGCTTCGTGAGGGTACCCTCAGGCAGACACTGCTGATTGGAACAGACGAGCAGTGTTGATGTCTCGGCGGGATGAGAAGTACCAGGAACTCTCTCCCAAAGGCAAGTCTAGATAGGGGACTCCGCATCAATCTCAACCCTCTCGATACCTTGCGTACACAGCCTCCCTATTCCTCGGGACGCTCCATAAGCCTCGATCAACAGCGCAAGAAAGAAGCGCCTTTTGAACATTGTGAGCAGCTCACTGACCACACTTCTATGCGTGAAATTAATGGCGCAATTCGTCAAACGAGCTCTTACATGCCTAGACCACGAGCTGACAACTCTGAAGTGCAAGACGGAGGCCAATCTCCTTTGACGCGCCGTAGGATGATGTTTGCAAGGACACTGCAAAGGATTGGTCTCCTTGTCCCGATCGTTCTGGCACCTGCTACCACCGGGACATTTGCACAGTTGCGGGCTGATGTAAGTAGATCAGGCATGTACATGTATTAGGGCGGGATCCACTGGTGATCGCAGGGTGTTTCCCATCACCAAGCAGGTAAGACGGGAAGGACCCGCGGGTTGAGCCGAAAGCTAGGCGGAAGACCCAGTCAGCGAGGCGGGATTTGCATCGGCCACAGCAGACTAGCACGAGCAAGAGCGTGATCAGCACACATCAGACGCAAGAAACGCTCCACCTACAGGCCCAATGCTGCGGTCCATCAAGGCATGGCTGTGGCCGGACGGGAGGTGGAAGCCGTGTACCGGGGTCGCGGAGCCAGAGCCGATGACGCACAAAAGTGGTCTGTGCCGTTCCGCCAGCCCATCAGCACTAAGGTACGGCGAATCCCTGACTCTGGCCGCCGGATCTGGCAAGATGCTGCGTGCTGCCCACGATGTTTTGCAAGCACGTTTCGACTATTCCACAACCCGCCCTTGTTTGCCTACACCGCTTATCGGCTAGCCGAGCTTGACAAGATTTTATCATGTCCCGCAATTGCCATCCCGCACGCTTCAACGCCACGTTGCTGCGCGTCCATATCGGTGTCGGCGTTCGGCCATCGCCCGCAGTTGAACCTCGGCGGGTTCGGCCTCCGCTTTCGCGACCACGATGGACAAAACCCCCACAGTGCGCCAGCCAGTGCATGCGCAAAGCTCCGGTATCAGATCTTTCTTATAAGGAGCCCAGGAGCCGAGAGTCGGGTTCTGCAGACACCCTATCTTCCACCTTCTCCACGGTACGGGCGGAGCATCAGGTGCTTTCTCATCTTCGGCAGCCATGGCGCACTCCACCAAGACCACGGCAGACGATCCGGACACAACAAAAGGCGTGGCCGCCTACTCTCCGTCCTTCCTCAGTCTCCTCTACGACCGCCTCGTCCTGGGCCTCTACATCTCGTACGCCTGGAGATGTCCAACCAAGACCCAGCTCCTCCCCTTCTTCATCGCCAACTCCTCTCCTGCGGATCACCCCACCAAAGACTCTCCCACCACCGGCTCCTCCCCTCCCCGCCGCCTCCTCGACATCGGCGTCGGCACCGGCTACTTCCTCGAGCACGCCCCGCTCACCTCCCTCACCTCCCTCACCCTCATCGACCTCAACTCCAACTGCCTCGACGCCGCCACCGCCCGCGTCCACAAAGCCCACCCACACCTCGCCTGCTCGACCGTGCAGGCCGACTTCCTCGCGCCGCTGCCAGCCGCCGTCGGCGCGGACGGCAAGTTCGACGCCATCTCCGTGATGCTGCTGCTGCACTGCGTCCCGGGCCCTCCGTCGCGCAAAGCCGCCGCGCTGGTGGCGCTGAAGGACCTACTGACAGCCGACGGCGTGCTGTTCGGGTCCACGGTGCTGGGCCAGGACGTGCGGCACAACCTGCTCGGCCGGTTCCTCATGTGGTGGCACAACCGCGCGGGCATATTCACGAACCGCGACGACGCGGCGAAGAGCTTCGTCGAGCCGCTGCAGGACGCGTTCGACGACGTGAAGTGGCGCGTTGTGGGGGCGACCCTGCTGTTCGAGGCGAGGGGGCCGAGGGCGTAGGGTCGATGGGCTGCCGAACGGCCTGAGATGGTGCCTTTTTTGCGACCTGGAGGGGGGAATGTCGTTTGGGGACTCATGGGGCTATATACCACGATTAATTTAGTAATGGATAATCGGTAAATCGACAAGCAATGGTGTTGATTTTTGTGGGAAGTGGTCACAGCCAACGACTAACGGGAAAACTTTCATGAGGACTATATCCAACAACCCAAACGCATTCCTATCCGTGGGTAGGTAACACATTCATCCAGAAAGCTTTCGCACATACTTTGTGCAACTTTTGCTTCTGCCTGAATCCTTTGTCCAAGGTTGGGATAGATGTCGAGCGCATTTACGCGCCAACTATCCACCGCCGTGTTCCCTGTTTCTATATCTAGGTTACGGCTAAAGAATACAAGAATGGCCATACTGCTTTTTCGTACTCACATCTCTTGATTATACGGGGTCGACTGACTCAAGATCCGCCGATCGTGAACATCCTTGCAAAGGCAATGTTGATATGCGGCGCTCGGCTGTATACTAATCATCTCATCGTGCGGAACAAGGGCTCTTGCTAATAATACTAAGTCCGAAGCACCAGGCTTACTGGGATTATAGTCGAGGAACTGTATTTCATCTTTCTTTTTCAGTTGGCATACATCCGGTCTATTACGGTTTAGTAAAGCTACAGCCCTTATAATATTACCGCGCCGTTAGAAAACGTAGATCCGGCACTCCTCTATATGTATATCTATAGTTAGTACATAATTAGCTCTATAGGAATAAACATGATAATAAGCGGAAGAGAGAAAAAAAGAGCAAAACTATCTAACTAGTACATGCTAAGGCATATACTAGCCGCTTTTCTGCGTACATCGAGAGGAACCGCGTCATACTCTCGGAAACGCATACTCGCCACCAGCTCACGTGCATCGGGAGGAACCGCGTCATACTCCCGGAAACGTGACTAGCTCGATAGAACAGACTCTTTAGGTACCGTCTGTTTTTGACCTGACCCAGACTCGAACTCGAACCCATGTCCCTACGAGGGGAGTGCGTGGTAGTAATTGCCTATGACAACTAGACCACGCTCGTCTGGCGGTAGATACTAGAAGGGTTAGCAGAATCTATTTATATTACACTACTTCACGAACTGGCCTGGTCGGTCTTTGAGCCCCCCCCCCCCCCCCCCCCCCCCCCCCCCCCCCCCCACCATGAACTTCATGACTCGGTGCACCTGACATATCCCGCTTCATGCAGTAGCTCAAATCGGTGTGTTGCGTAATGCTGAACGTTGTGTAGTTTTCTGTGAGATGTCAAACAGCGGCATTCATGAGACACTCTGCTACTCGCCATCTTTTATCAACGAAGACTTGCACCTGTGTATGCTGACGTATTTGGAGCAGGTGCAAAATTGAGACAGATATTCAAGGCCTGCAACTGCAGCATAAGGTCCTGGTGATACCTTGTTGGGAAACCAGAGTACGGAATACTTGCCAAAAGGTGGCTGGCATGTACTGCTTCCTTATAGACTTAGTCTACCCAAACTCAAGTGGCGTGGCAAAGTCTCTCAGCTGCATCCACACGTACATGACAAACCGTTTGTTAGGGGAGACTAATGCGGCTGGCTGCCCTGCCACCGGCTTCTAGAAGAATGCACGAAGGATTCACATCCTTCTGGCGTTAGTGTTCCTTCAGATTTCACCTGAAAGTAGGCTAACGTCAACGTCACTCTCACAGCATGGACCAGAGATCCACTTCCGATGGATCGTTTTCAGATCACTCATACGCCGATCAAACAGTTTGATTCATGATTCTGTCCTTGTGGAAATTGATGGAGCACGCTTGGAAGCAACCAATTGGTGGTGCTCCATAGCTGACTTGACTAACACGGGTACGGCTTACCAAGGTTCGCCTTTTTATTCTCGGATGAGTCACTTAAGAAGTCAGCTCTCCAGCCAAGCCTATACTTTGTACCGCAGAGCCGCGATCCCCCCCAGCCTCCTCTTCTACTACATCGTAAAAATCTTCCCAACACCGTGTAACTCCGAGACAAAAGCAATTGTCACGTCCAATAGATAGCATTCCATGGAAGCGCTGCTCCTCTATACGTGCATGCTGCGAGGCGAGAAGCTGCTGTCGTTTCACCATCTCTTCACATGCAAACCCCACCCCGCCCCGCTCCGCATCGGGGAATTTTGGTAGAGCCAATCACGGGCCAGGTACCCGTCCTTTAGTTCAACAAGGGCCCAGACAAGAAAAGCAACGACAGTGACAGCACTTCTCAGCCCTTAGGTCCCAAAGAGAAGAAAGGCACCCCAACGGGAGAACCAAACGGCGAAAGAGCTCAATTTCCGTTTCCAAGCGCACCGCATCTGCACGCATCCCCTCGGCACCTCGCAGCGCAACCAGTGATGTCACCACCCCCAGCATCAACGCCCAAGCCGCCGCCGCCGTCGCCCGTTCTCGACCGGCAATCCTCAGTACCTGAGTTCACCCGCGGCCCGGATCCGTGTCCCGTGGCGCAAACCCGTCGACAAGCATGCCATCGCCAACCGCGCGCGCTCTAAGTACTTAGCGGCGTTGCGTGTGCCTCGCAAAGCAGCGGTACCGAACGGCCGTGATGAAACACGTCGTCGCGCAGATCCACCCGCGCTAGACGCACGACCTTCCCACGTTGCAGCCCGTGTCGCCCTTGCGGTGGTCTGGCTGGCCCGGGGCACCGCCGCGATCGATTTGCCGTGTTGCGTGCCTGGTCGATCTGGGATCGACGTGCGCGCGCATTGGGCAGCGTGGATCTCATGTTGGGAGCCTGGGACGGGGCGGCAGGGGATGTGCGATGTGAGTGGTGATGCGTGTTTCGCGGTTGAGAGAAATGTGGATCGGCAGTACATTTGTGTGCTATTGTGACGGCGCGGATCGTAAGTGCCATGCCGAGGAGGTGCAGACATGTCAGATAGGAGAAGAGAAGTGCTCGATGTTGCCAGAAACAGGACCAGGTTCCAATCTTTAGAGCGCAGTGTGTACAAGGTACGAAGCAGGAGGAAGCAAACATCTGATTCAGATTTGTGAAAACAGGCTCAAGCGCCGCTGCACGAATACCGCCAGCTGTGTTCGCAATGATGCTCCAAGAAACTCAAATAGACGCTGCTATTATTACCGCCCATTTCTCTGCGGCGGCAGCTCTTCAATCCGACTTCCGAGTACACAATCGATGCCGCTTGTCGATCGCGTGCGTCTCCTCCGCTCCCGAACTCCACGAGAACCCGACTCCCGCCTGCCTCCGGGCCACGCTTGCATCGCTGGGCCTGCATGCGTCATGTGCGCGTGCGCCTGACACCACGGCCCCTCATCTCTCGTCCCTCTCTTCCCTTCGCCTTCCCTCCCGATAGCGCCCTGCGGCTGCGGATGCGGCTGACAAGTGCGTGAGCGGCCATCGAAAATCTCTCCGAAGCGCGGCCGCGCCACGCTGCGGTGCAACGTAAGATTTTGCGGCCGTCCCGACCGCGAGCAAAACGGCAACCGCTGCGGTTCCTCGGTGGCACCGGGGCTGATGGCCGGCCCCCGTCGGGAGGGCCTGTCGTGTGATTCGGAGAATACTGCTCTCCCCTCTCGTGTGCGGCGCAACCGGGTCGTCCAAAGATGTGCGTATGCATGGAAGCACCCATGCGGCAGAAAAAGGAAATAAAGAAATTTCAAGGTTACGCATCCCTTGCGCGCTCACCACCCCTGCAACCCAAAAGGGAACCAAAAAAGATGGAAGCACCAAGGGTATAGCCGCCGCAACAATCGTGCAGCCCCAAACGCCGGTCCATGACGTGCCAATGTGTCTCAAACTCCAGAATCCCCTTCTCTTGACCGTAGATAGTGGCAGTCTCTTCGTTTTTCAATCGTCGTCGATCTCCAACACCTTCCTCAGCGTGCCCACCTCGGTGTGGTCGCGGTAGTTGCGCATGCGATGGCACCACACGACCTCGCCGTCCTCGAACAAGAAGTCCCCGCCGATCTGCAGCCAGTTGCCGCTCTTCATGGCGCGCTTGACGCCCTGGCGCTTGGTCTGCTGGCCGACCTGCTTGATCTGCCCGGCCAGCCACGCCGGCGGCGCGATGTCGCGCATGTACTCGGGTCGCTTCGAGCCGATGTCGAACGAGATGGACATGCCCAGCGCCCGGTACAGCGCGCGCGTCGGGTCCGCGAAGATGGGGAACGGGCAGCCGGTGTACTGCTTGTAGGACGCGATCATCGAGGGCGCGCCGCAGCCGATGATGATGATGTTGGTGGGGATGGGCATGGTGAAGTAGGTTTGCGGGTCGATGCTCTTGGTGAGGGCTTGCAGGTAGGCTTGACAGGCCTGCGGGAGGGGTTAGTTGGGTGGAGGGGAGGCAATGGGGTGTAGGTGACGTACGCCGCAGTAGAAGTGCCGGACGAAGAGAACCAATTGCCGCTGTCCGATGGCCATGTCGCCCTGGAAAAAGCTCTTGAATGGTTTGGGGGTTCCTTCAGAGTCGTAAATAGGAATATCGCCTGCTTCCTCCAATGTTTTCTTGTCTGGGCAGTCGTCAGAGACGTTCACATCCTCCCGCAACTGGGTGAAATAGTCGGCAGTGTCGAAATAGCATGATCCGTGCAGAAAGCTGGTGCGGGCATGGTCGTTCGACTGGTCGAAGGACGAGATACTGGACACATTGGTGCTGAGAGTGCCATTGAAGCTGTGAGAGGAGTGTCCGGATCTGGAGGAAGTAGTGGGCGAGGAGGAATCGGTTATATCGGAATCAGTCGTAGAAGCTCGCCGCGCATGACGGGTGCCACGGAGTTTTAAGAGAGGCATCTCGGTGGGGAGGTATGAAAGATTGAGGTGGAGCCGTGAAGGTCAGGTAGTCGAGGCCTGCGGGCAGGGGAGTTATGTGTGGAAGCGGCAGTGTTTGGTGGTACAAAGGAGGGCGTAGTGCAGAGAGGCTGCGGCGGGTACAGAACTGGGAGAGTAGTCGAGGCAAGGAGGAGAGGCCGTGAAGAAATGGAAACGCGGGCGGGCGTTTGCAGGAGAAAAGCAGCTCGATATGCCTGAGCCAGCCAGAAGCATTTACCGGGTCCAGCTGGGACTGGGGGCTTGGGACTTTCTCGAACGGGACGGATCTCCATCTAGGCGCGAGCTCCAGCAGGGCCCAGCCGAGGCCGCGTGCATCACGCCCACGAGCCACTCCCCAAGCTGATTTGCAATTGCGCATTGCGCCTCTTCTGAGCTGCCCAAACCGGCGCCAGCATCTCCGCGCGTGGGGCGCCCGCTGGCGCCAGTCGCGATGCAGCAGCAGCAACGGGGCGTTGTCGCTCGCGCGTGCTCTGCTCCGGCGACGCGGCAGCGCGGCGCATCCGGTAGGTCCTGGGGCGCTGTGGCCCTGGGGCCCTGGAACCCTGGAGCCCTTGGTGGCGGCATCTGACAGCGCCGTCTCGGGCGCCCGCGGCTGTCGCTGCTGCAGGGCTGTTTCGACGGCGGCCGGGGTGGGGAGGGCGGACTGGTGCAGCCAGCCAGTGGCCGTGGGCACTGCAGGTGTCGGTCGCCACCCTGCGGCGGAGGTCGAGTGGGCGTGGTGATTCGGCAGATGGGCCTGGCGGGGCCTCGAGGCGGCCCGCAGGGGGCCCCTCGCTCTCTTCACGGCCTTGCCGATCGCGTCGGCCCTGAGCGTCGCGCACACACCCTCTCCCTCACCCTCACCCACGCTTGCTCTCCTCACCACGAGGCTGCACGTCACCGCCGGGCCACAGCGGCCTCCGCGCCCGGATCCATCGCGCTCTGCCGTCACTTGACCCTCCATTGCGGATGCCAAGCGCTTCCACCTTATCCGGCGGCACCCTCTAACCCCGCGCAGCCTGGAGAATATGCTGTTTGTCGGGCCCGCCAATCACTTCGATCCCGCCGCGCCGGCGCCCCGACGGAGATTCCAAGAGGTCTGCATTAACCGCCGTCCGCGCCACCCCAACGCCCTCCTACGCGTCCTCGCGCACCTCTCGGAGGGGGCGTGCAACAGCTAGCCGGCCCGCTGCACTCCTGACTCAATCTGAGAAGACCGGATTATGGTTGAGGTCATCGGCTGCCGTGAGGTAACCACGACGCTGAGAGGCTGCTGAGAACTGCAAGAATGCTGCTCATCTGGAGTCCACCCACCCGCTTGCCCGCAAAGATGCAATACGATAAGCATTGTTCAAGCCACCTCCCGACGACGCCTTAGCGCCCGCGCTCGAGCTGAGTCCAAGTGCCGCCCCAGTGAGTTGTCACGGCGCCCGCCGTAGCGCTATTGGCAACATCGGGAGGCGACGGCGGATAAAGCGTTTAGCACCATCTTGCTCGCTAAACATCTGCAAAGAACATCGTACGACAAGACCGTGTGGCTTCTCGAAGCGATGATTTCCACGGAAACGGGTTGACCCTACCACAGTGGCTCCAAGTGAGCCAACATCCACCATCTCGACTATGCTGAGTTCATGAACACGTCGGAAATTTACGGGCGGTTCCCGTGCGCTCAGTAAGAAAAGAAATTTGAATTAAAAAAGCAGTCATATGGTGAGGCTGTCATTCGATAGCCACGCTCTTTGCTTTCTCACCTGTCTGTTGTGTATCTCTCCTCGCACAATCCATCCAGTAATCTTCAATTCAGCCCCATCCTACTTATCACATTCTTTGCATTCGGACTTTCCCAAATACGCCGTTACACTGCGCTATTGCCGTAAAGCTTGGATCAAACCCCTGTCCACTAAATCTATAACCCGGCAGTTGAAGATTTAACATTTGACTTTCCTCCCCACGACCACGGAACACGAATGCCAGTGACGTGGACGCAAGGAGCACGGACACAATCATCGATCAGGTTTACGAGTACGATCAACCATCTCTCCGCGATTCAAAACAAATATCTATCAAAGTAGGTAAATCCGCCGACGAGGCATCATGCAGTCCGTCACGATCAAAAGCTGGAGCATGAAGGAAACCTCGGCTCCCAAGTCTCTCGAAAGTTCTTCGCCATCCGCTCGGGCCTATCTCATCGCTCTATCGACGTTTCACATCCCGGGCACGTGGGTGGGACACGGGTCGGCACGGCTAAGGAACACGAGCCAGGGACGTTCCCAGGCAAACTAGCTTGGTCTGCCCACCGCACCGGGATTCCGTTTCAACGACCTTGAAAATGCGGGGGAGGAAGAGCGTGTTCATGCGTCGCCGTTTCGTTCCTACAGCATCGCAGGGATCAGTGTGGACAGTACCGATTGCAGGGGATTCATTTGCATGTGCGTGGCCGCTGGTCCGGCCGGTCCGTTCTGAAGGCAGGTATTCTCAAGCTGTAAAGTCCGCCTTCCTGAGATTATTGAACTTGAAAATGGTCACCCTTAATCGGTGAGTTATCCTTTTAGCATTACATTGATGTCAGCGCTCAGATCGCTCGACTCTGCGTTTAAGCAGTCAACACCGTTCCGTTCTCCTTCTTAACAAAGTCCCACAGCCCCTGCAACAGCTCCTCCTCCCCATCCTTGAGCGGCCACCTCACAAACACACCGGGCTTGCCCCACGGTGCATCGACCACAACGGTCTTACCCGGTTCGAACAGTTCCCCGGTCCAGAGATGCTTGTACTGCACCGCAGCTTGATCGACGCTGGCACCATCGCTGCCGACCTCGATCCTCGGCAAATACACCGGAAGCCTCTTCGCCGTGACATCATACACCGGCGCCACGAGCAGCGCCTCGCCGACCCAGAACACCTCGTCGACGACGGCCACGGCGAGCGTGTCGTTCGGCGCGTACACGGCCGGGTGCCTCAGCAGCGGCCAGCCCTTCTGCTGGTACTCGTCCAGCGCGCTCTTGCGGTACGCCTTCAGGCTGGCGAACAGGCGGGCGTTGTACGCGTGGTACGCGAGCGTCGAGGCGTTCGTGTACGCCTGCGCATTGACCTGCGGGATGTTGCCCTCGTGGGTGCGGAAGGCGGCGCCGGCGAAGGCGCACATCTCGCCCCAGCGGCCCAGCAGCGCCGCGCTGCGCGTGATGTTGCCGACGGTCGCGAGCGTGTTGGTGTAGCCGCCCACGTCCGAGTGCGACTGCGCGAAGCCGGAGAAGCCGACGTGCAGCGCGCTGCTGATGGCCGCCCGCATGCCGTCCTCGCGCGACGTGTCGATGTTTTGGTCCCCGACCCAGAAGAGGTTCGTGTCGCGGGCGGAGAAGGTCGCCGCGCTGCGGTGGAAGCCGATCGTGTCGTTGGCGATGCCGAGCTCCTCGACGACTTCGCGGAGGAGGCGGGCCCAGGCGGCGGGGTATTCGTTGTGGAAGAGGCGGGGGGAGACTGTGCCCGAAGAGATGCTGACGGTGGAGTCGACGTCTAGGTATTCGCCGAAGTCCTGCATGGCTGTGATCCAGGGGAGACGGAAGTCAGTAGGTTGAGCGGGAGAGGGATGGGATGAGGGCAAACTTACCACCAGAGATAGGTACTGAGTAGTACTGCTGCTTGTACAGGTCCTTGAACCACGCAACAGTGGTCTCGTTCGAAAGATCCAACAGACCAGCGTCGATACCAGGGCCGCTCGTCACCGTCCACGGAGAACCATCATCCGCCGTGGCGTTCAGCACAAAGCGTCCCTCAGCCGCCGCCTCTGCGTAGAACGAGCGCGTATATCCCGTAGTCTTACTGCTGACGTTCGCAAGGAACGTGTTGACATAGCTCATCGTCCTGACGCCGTACTCGCTCCGCAGATGCGGCACCCACTCAGCCCAGTCCGGATACAGCACCGCATCGGCCTCCCAATTCCACCACAGCCGGCTGATCGAGACGTTATACGCGCCCGCCTGCAGCCTGGTCCCGCTCCAGTCCTGCAGCCAGACGCTCACCAACGGCATACCCGCAGCCAACGCATCCTTCACGATCCCCTCCACCTTCTCCTGCCCGCCCTGGATGCCGAGAATCGCGCCGTCGTGGGCCCAGTCCGGCAGCGCCGGCTGCCTGCCCGTCACCTCCGACACGGCGCCGCTCGCGCCCAGCAACGCATTCCCGCCCTCCGCCACGCCCAAAAGCCCGGCCACCGCCGACCCCTCGTACATGACCTCGACGACCTCGCCGCTCCCCTCGGTCCTGTCGCCGACGGCGGCCCAGGCGTCGGCGCGGTCGACCAGCGGCGACCCGGTCTCGTTGCTGGCCAGGTCGACGAGCGCGAAGGCGGCGCCCGCCAGCACCAGCCACCGGCCCAGGCCGCTGACGACGCTGCCGACGGCCGTGTAGCTGGTCAGCGCGGAGCCGCCGGCGAAGGCGCCCGAGACGGCCGCGTCGCCGTTCAGGTACGTCGTCACCGGCTCGTGGCCGCGGCCGACGCCGCCCTCGCGCGTCCACACGGGCACGCGCCAGCCGCGCAGGTTGCCGAGGCCGGTCTGCTCGCCGAGTCCGTAGAAGGACTCGTGCGGCGGGGAGGAGTGGGCGAGGTGGATGTTGTCGGGCGGCGTGGAGGAGGAGGTGGCGATGGCGGCGGAGAAGGCGAGGCCCGGGTGCGTGGAGTTGGTGCTGAAGGTGAGGGTCCAGGTCCAGGCGGCGCAGGGGGAGGGAGCGGCGTCGGCGAAGGCGCCGGCGAGGGTGAGGGCGGAGGTGGTGTTGGGCTGGGTGACGGAGGTGATGGCCGGGGAGAGGCACTGCGAGGTCGGGTTGGTGGTGATTTCGAAGTTGCCGGAGGCGTCAGAGAAGTTGGTCAGGCCGATGGAGGCGGAGATGAAGGGGTGGGTGGAGGGCGCTGTGGTGAGGCGTGAGCACTGCCGTCGTTCGAGGCTCCGTTTTGGGGGGCTCGGGGACACGAACACTTCCACACTTCGGCGCCGGAGTGAGTGTAGATCTCGACGGACGGCGCGGCTTGGTCGACGAGAACGGAGTAGGAGGAGCCCAGGGAATACTCTTTCACAGCGTCCGCGGCCACGACGGGTGCGCCGGTGCCGAACACGGCAGCCGCCGCGAGGGCGGCCGTGGACGCGGAAGGGCAGAGCGGTTGCTGCATGGCTGGATTGGCAGCTCGAGCAGTGCAGCGGCGTTTGACGGACGAGATGCTCCGAACAACACGCACGTCTCCAGGAAGCTGCGAGAAAAGCACGCGCAGAGCTGCCTTACATATCCGCAACGGCCAGCTCACCGCCCGGCAGACCGGCGCCGGTGGATTGCACGCCTGGCAAGCACGCGATGCGCTAACACGCGGAGCGACGCGCTCTTTTCGGCAGCCATTGGTGAGAATCTTGGCCGGGGACCCAGACCACGCAGGCGAGAGCGGAGTTATCGACGCACGGGCAGCCCGGCTACGCGTTTCTCGTGCTGTGTTTCTTTGATCCAGGTACCATCGGGCAGGGCAAGGATGCCGAAATGCGGGGTCCGCTGCGAGATGCCCGGTATGACGTCATTTTTCTGCCGTTGACGAGATTCCCTCTTTCGGCGCCGGTTGCTCGTCGCTATTGATGAGGTGCAAGGGCGGATCTATGGATAGGTTGTCAGCGCGTTACTGAGAATATTCAGCACACTCCTGACGCGGAGGCGTGGAAAAGGCCAGTACCGACTGGATTATAACCCCGCGCTTCAAACCCCAGTGTCTCATGTTCAAATCTGCTGCGCATATTGCAAGTTAAGTTACGAGACCTTACCAACGTACGCATACCTTCGTGGGAAGCTGGAGCATCCATCCGGATTGGTCTGATACCTCTTGCGCTGAAAATTTGGATCCGGGCGTGAGTGAATGAACACCTTCGAGAGAACGCGCCACAGCGCCACAGGGTTGTGGAGAGCCGAAGCATAAGGTAAAGGATGAGAATGACGAGCGCCTAAGTATTCGTTTGAAAAAGCATTGCAATGTTGTTGTTTGTGGTTCGCTGTGGCAGACACTGTAACATGCAGACAGAGTGTCTACGAGACGAGCTGCGGGCCACAGCGGAAGACTTCTCTGTTCTGTTTTCAGAATGGAAGTCAACAACGCCTTGCGCAGCAATAAACTGCGGATAACAGGGCAAATTACTGCATCTTCTGTTTGCAACTGACTGTCCAAAAATAGTACACCGCATCCAATCATGCGCAGATCTGCACTGCTAGTTGTCAGCCACAGGATTCGCGGTGCCGCGCTATCTCACTTGTGGCAACAATCATTGGACCAGCCTCAGTCTGAGCCTCCCTTGTGGCTGCAAGGATTCCCTAACAAAACACCGATGATTTTGGGGGCATTTAACCATAATGATAGTTAAGATCTCTTGTTTCCTTCTCCAAAATATTCCGCGACTACCGTCTTCCCTCCCTAGCCCACGAGCGCAGCCCGTGGAAGAAGTCCTCAGCCATGGCGAACTTCGACCAAAACAAATGGTACCAAATATCCACGCCGGGCGGCGGCCTCTCCTTCGTCGGCAGCCCGGACGTCCTCAAGGATGGCAAAACCACCGTCCAGCCCTACGGCGCCGTCTTCCTGCGGACCTCCAACAGCACCGACCGCGAGCAGCAGTGGCAGATTTACCCGGTCAACGAGACCACATTGGTTCTCCGCACCCGCGCCTCCGGCCCCTCGAACTACATGGGCACGGCCATCGACTTCGGCGCCGTCGGCACCGTCAACGGCGGCAACACCAAGCCCATCATGGGCAACCACACGCTGATGGACAGCTCGGTGCTCTGGAGCATCAACGCTTGGGGAGACGGCCTGTTCTACTTCGAGAACGCGCAGAACGGCAGCGCATGGCACCTGAACCACACCGGGAACGGGTACTTCGACATGAGCTCGAACATCACGGCGCCGCAGGACGAGCAGAGCTTCACGTTCAAGGCTGTGGGAACTATAGATAACCAGAAGTTCTCGACCATCGATGTGAGTTTCCTTTTTGGGGCAACAAGGGTTGGGAGGATTGATGGCTGATGTGATCGCAGATGCCCGGCGCAACGGCTACCGCGGCTCCACGGGAAACGAGCACGATGAATTCCCACAAAAAGAATTCCGGCAGCGGCGGTGGCCTTTCGACAGGCGCAAAGGCCGCCATCGGAGCCTCGGTCGGTGGCGCGGTTTTGATCATCGCATTGGTGGTGGCGCTGTTGTGGATACGGAGAAGGAGAAAGAGGGGCACCATGAAGAGCACCGTCGCTGATCCTCCGTACACGTACACACCGGTCCATGAAACGAGCGTGATATCAGAGCTTCCGGGAAGAGGGATTGAGCCGCCGCCAGACAAGGGAGCGGCGGCTCCAGCGATGGATACACAGAAAAAGGAGTCACCAGTGGAGCTGGAGAATAACGGACCGCCAGCGGAGCTTCCAGGAGATTATCACAGGTGATTACGTGAGACGTTTTTCATTGTTTCGGGTGGATGTTGGTTCGAAATCACGTTTTGTGCATAGAGTTGTTGATACCAGGGCCATGACCATGTCAGCGTAGCATCAGTCGGCGTTAATTATTCCCCACGACTATCCTATTGGATAAGCAGAGTAAACTACAGTGTAATTCTCAAGATAGACAAAATTCATTAGCATTGAGCATCGATCACAGCCCCGACCCAACTGGCCCCCACAGGATCCAGGCGGTGCTTGGCTGAGTCAGAAGCCCTACTGTGCCACATGGGTGCTGCCTGCCATCACCCTTCATAGTCGTCATCATCCAACACCTCTCGCAACTCTATCCCACTTATCTCCCCGACTCATCGTCCCGCCTCCAGGCCATGATCCCTGCAGCACCTCTCCGCCTCTCCGCGGCTGCACTCCGCGCGCCGCTTCCCCGCCGCCACATCAGCATCTCTCAACCACGCCTCCGCATCAATCGAGAACCGTTTTCCTTCACCTTTTCAACCCATCGCGCCTTGCTGGAAAAATCTCCGTCGTCGCCAAACAAGCGCAGAGATGACAAGGCATCGTCGGGAACCCCAGAATATCCGTCCTTCAGCTTCGAGGCGCTCGGAATCAGCAAGAATATGCGGATCGGCGTCATCGTTGTGCTCAGCATCTTCGGCACGATCGAGACGTGGTTCTGGTGTCAGTGGGCGTGGCGGTGGTGGAAGGGTGGGAATGGAGGGGATGGACAGGAGGTGCAGTAGGTGAATGAGACGTGGGTGAAGAAGGATGCAATGAATGGAGTTTGGCGTTCAGATCTGAAACATTTGGCCTTTCTGGGAAGTTGAACGGCTCTCCCCTCTGGAATAAAAAGGCCTGTACTATATCACTCACCGCTCTGGGGTAGACTCTCAAGGTTTCACTTCTCATGTACTCGTCGTTCAGAATCACAGCTCATGCTTGTACAAGTCAATCCAAACAGCCAGTCTCATTACCACCCTGTCATCTACGCACAGCTCCAACCGAAACGCCCCGTCCACCCCCCACTCAATCCTTCATCCGGCAGCTCGAATCCGCGCCCGTCGCGCCCGCGATCTTGCACCACTGGCGGAAGCTGCAGTTGCCCAGGGTCTTGTCCTTGGCGGCGGCGCACTCCCTCGCGCCGTCCGAGTCCTTGCTGACGCCGACCATGCTGGCGATGCCGGTCAGGCCGCTGCAGACCTGCGCCGTGGCGCGGTCATTGGGCACGCCATTCGAGTCGTAGCAGTGGCAGAACTTGTACTGCGCGCAGGCTTGCGCCGCGATGGGGAGGAGGAAGGCGGTGAGGAGGGAGAGCTTCATGGTGGCGGTGCTGGGGCGGGGGTTAAGGGCTGGTTTGAGGCGGGTGGGGTGAGGGACGGACCAGAGGGTTGCGGCGGTGGCTCCGGTCGCCGGCTGGTTGCTCTTGGGTGAGGTGTGGTGGAGGCTGAATGAAGACTGATGTCCAGAGTTACGGCAGTATTTATGCAGTAATATCGACCGTTGATGCTGGCCAGCGACTTCGTTCAATGAGGCTCACCGAGAGGTATACGAGCAACAAATTAGGGATCACCGAATGTGGCGTTGGTACATAGCGCTAGAGAAGTTGAGAAGCGATGAAGTTGTCAGCTGCTGTCAAATGGGGCTTGTAGTCAATGCAGATGGCTTAGCCACCAACTCAGAGGTGGTTCCTCTGGTGGCTACACACAATCACTTCTTATCTCGGTAGTCAAAGACGTGATAGGAACAAAGACGAAGTAAAATTGCATCTACCCGGTTTAGTTGTGTTGAGGCTTTGCGGTGTACGGGATCGGCCCGGATGTGGGTTGACTAGGGTGACCGGCGCGGCGGGAGAGATAACGACTACGTCAAAGCTTCACGGTGTAGCAAATAGCTTGACTGCCGTTCAAAAAAGAAAAGAAAAGAAAAGAAAAACTACAAGCTCCTCGATGCTCTGCCTACGTACTCAGAGAGGAGAAGAAGTAGAAAGGCATTCAGCGAATTAATAATCAAGCCGAGAAGAAGAAACGGAACTCCTTCCGAGTGCTCCCTCAATTATTCGAGTGAAGCCCGCCCGTGAACATCAAACTACGTCGCACCATGGTGGTGACTGGTGAGGAGATTACTCGTTAGAAGCCCCACGTGCTCCAGTGCTGCACCCGAAGAGGGAGGTGGAGACGAACGGGTGTTTGGCGACGGTGGGAACAGGGCGGCATGTTCCCTGAGAATAACGTCAGAGCGCTGCTAAAGCGACGGTTTCGTGATTGAACTATGCGTAGCTTGTACTTAGCGCCAAGGTACTGAATCGATATATGCTTAATATTAGAGCTGCTCCGCCGTCAATGAGTGGTCTGTTACCCCTGTCGGTTCGGCCCGAGTCAGGCCTAATCGGCGTCCGCTTGGTTATTGCCGAGTGAGCATACCGGGAACTACCTTTGACGACAGATCTTTGGCATACATGTCTATTCATCAGAGGTTGCGGCAAATGATAACGGTAATCAAACTGTGGCAAGCTTGACTTTGTCAAGCCGTTCCAGCCTCGTTTTTTGGGTTTGCGTTGAGATGCTGTGGAGCCGTGGACACCACAGTATTCAACAGCGCAAAGACGAACTGACGTGCATCTTAGATGTAGTACGCATATGCCACAGCATTCATTGGCGGAAAATTGAACTCCACATGCGAACATTATCACCAGCAAATCCCAAGGACGGCCATAGCGTATGCGGAGAAGTGTCTATGCTCTTCGAACTCGCTACTTCTTTTAGCTTGGAACAAGCCGTCGGTTCATGAGTCAACAAACTCTTGGCAAACGCTAATTGACCGGTCTAGGGTGTCCGAATCACGAGAATATGCGCATGGCGCTTGGTGTTGCGGCGACTTTGAGTCGTGGATCCGTGATTCGTGATGTGCACCCACCGACCTGTCGGCCCACGTGCATCGCGAGCACAAGAGAAGATGGTTGAACACTACCCGATGCAAAGGTAAACTGCAAAAGCATCACCCATTAATAGCTACCTTGCCGGCTTACATCATCTTAAGTCCACTACTATCTGGGATTAACGAAGACATTGGGGCTACTCCCTTCAGTGGTACATCACAAGGTATTCGACCTCCAATGCCGGGCCTTTAGGAAATACCTGAATGTGGTCTGCATGCAAGGGCCACCTCCCCCTTACCCCAGGTCACGCTGTATACGAGCGTTGATGGATATCTCCGTCGCCCACCACCGTCCTACCGCATCAGGTTAGCAGCGGCAATATGCCGGAGATTCTAGCATCACTAGAACAGAGCAGCTGAGAAGTCCAGACATCACTTCGACGAAGTATATAAACGGCGCGTTCAGTGGGTATAATAAAATCAGCATCAGCCGTCTCTTCCAGCTCCAGACAACACCCACTCGCTCATTCAATAATTCCAAGAACACTCTTTGTTCATACATCCTGCCAAAATGCGTTTCACCATTCCTCTCGCTCTTGCTTTTGCGGCTGCTGCCAGCGCGGCTGCCGTTCCTGAGCCCAACGCCATGGCCGGCGAGGTCACTGTCAGCGTATGAACCCTCGGCTGTATCCGAGACCTGAAGACTTATCAATTTTACAGGATGGTGTTTCTGTCGAAGTTGTGGATATCGACGCCTCCACTGAGGTTTCCCTGGAGAAGCGCGGCGCTACCGCCGAGACTGTCGGAGGCAAGGCTGGTGATGCCGGGCTTGCCATTGGAAAGATCTTCAACGCTCTCCTTCAAAAGCTGGTGCCGCTCAAGGATTGGACTCCGGCGCGTGAAGCCTTCACCAAGGAGACCACTGCGCTGATGTGGGCCAACAACCCCAACCCGTCCAAGTGGGTGGCGGTGGCCTGCTACAACAAGGGCTGGAGGGTCAAGAACTACGGGGCCATCAGCGATGTCCAGGACGTCAACCTCAAGCTCGGCGCTCTTCACACCGACTACGACTGCATGTACATCGGTCGCAACAACCAGTTCTACACTGATGGCGAGGGTGGTTACATCAACGTAAGTACGCCATCTCAGAGTCAGGGGGCCCGGCTAACGAGCTCTCTTTAGCTTTGCTACCGCTACAACGGTAACATCTGCAGCTTCGACGGCAAGACCGGTGACCTTACCTGCAACTAAGTGGCTAGATTAGCAGAAGCCTCTTCTTGAGCTTCGCTCGACGTTCTTCTCTCATATACACTTCGTAGGGCTTTAGCAATGTCGTTATGGAGATTCTCGTGCGATCTGCACCTCATGTAATTCTGTTCTTACGCTATGTCCGTAATTACTGGGACTGAAATAGATCTTAATGTTGGCCAAGATCTTGAGCCAAACTTGCTTGCAGTAGTTCCGGCCAATGATGACGTTTTCTTCAGCCACAACTTCCTTGTACGGAACGACCCTACCGCCGAGAGCTGGCGTGACATGGCACAGGTCGTGTCATCAATCAGCAAAAAGGCTGTGTTCTTCACGCTAGTCGGTGGCTGCATCACTCTTCTGGAGAACGTGACGGCCGGCCAATTAGATGGTTTCCTTAAGCGGCTGCTCGGAAAAAGAAAAGAAAACGCAGTGGAGATGGCAGCGGCCAATTTTCGGGCAGGGATCAGCCGGATGCTCGCCAGTCCGCAGTGCCGCGACGCTCACCACTCAGACGCCTGCCTACTCGGCGCAACATGTAAAGAGGTTTAGTCTGCAAGTGGCACAGCAGGCGCACCGGTGCGCTCCGGGCAGGCCGACGCGCCGCCATGACTCGACGCGGCGAAGTGACATGCGGTGACCTCAGGCGCGGTATATATGGGCCACTGCAGGTCCGCGCCGCAGCAGCCGGCCCTGCAGAAAAGCCGCGCGCTCTTCGCTGCTGTGCGACCGACGATGCAGCTCTCCAGACTCCTCTTTTTCGCCAGCTGGCTCACCGGGCCGGGCAGCGCCAATCAGGGCGTGCTCGCACCCGCCTCGCCAGCGCCGCTCGCTTCCGGCGGCGCAGCAGCGGAATGCCCCCGCCTTGCCCCGCGCCCGCTCTCGGTGGCAGAGCTCAGCGCCGCCTTCCCGCCGCGCCCGGTGTACGACGCGGCGGCCGTCGAGACCATCAAGCGCACGCTGACGCTGTACGCGTTCGCCATCGACGGGCAGGACTGGGACGGGCTGGCGCACATCTTCGCCGACGACGCGACGGCCAACTACGGCGCGCCCATCGGCGAGCTGGCCGGGCTCGCGCAGATCAAGGAGACGCTGCCGCCGTACCTGACCATCTTCGTGGGCACGCAGCACGTGCTCGGCACGCAGCTGGTCGACGTCTGCTCGCCGACGACGGCCGTGTCCATCACCTACTTCACGGCAGCGCACTTCCGCAACGACACGAGCAGCCCGACGGCGCCGGTCGACTACAGCGAGGTGATGTATGCGTACGGGCAGTACCAGGACCGCTGGCGCAAGCAGGCCGACGCGACGTGGAAGGTCGAGCACCGCAACCTAGTGTACATGGTGAGTGTTGCGTCACTGGGCCGGCTCGGGTCGTCCCGCACTGACAAGGTGTGCAGGGTCCTTTTGTCTCCGACGCCAAATGAGTTTCCCTTCCTCCCGCCCCAACCGCCGGCCACGTTCAGTAAATATCTAATAACGAATTCATGTCTATTTTCTCCGTGCTGAAGTGAGCCCCGTCCAAGACGCTGCCGATTACTTACTGGCCCCCACCCACCACCCCATTCTTGCCTGCCCCGGCCTCTTCCTCCATCGTCCGGACCAGCTCGTCAACCATGAGCTCGCAGCACCCCAGATACTTCGTCGGGTCGCACAGCTCCGCCAGCTCCTCCGCCTTCAGGTGCTGCACCACCACCGGCACCTCCTCCAGCGCCTCGCGCAGCGACTTGTCCCCCTCGTGCGCCGCCACGCACGCCCTGTACACAATCTCATGCGCCTCCTGCCTGCCCGTATGCCTCGCCAGCCCCATCATCACCGCCTCCGCCACAATCAACCCCCTCGAGCTCATCAAATTCCGCCCCATCGCCCCCTCCTTCACCTCCAACCCCCGCAGCGCGAACTCCGCCTGCGCCAGCGCGCCCACGCACGCCACGAACGCCGCCGGCACGGCCGCCCACTCCAGATGCCACGGGCCGCTCGCGCGCTCAAAGTCCGCGACCATCGCATCCAGCACGAGGCCCGCCTGCGCGCGCACGATCTTGCTCTGCGCCAGGATGACCTCGGACGAAATCGGGTTGCGCTTCTGCGGCATGGTGCTGCTGGCGCCGCGGTGCGGCACGTACGGCTCGGCCACCTCGCCCACCTCGCTGGACGAGAGGACAATCAGGTCGAGCGCCAGCTTGCCCAGCGTGCCGCCCACCAGCGCCAGCAGGTTGGTTGCGTCGGCCACGCCGTCGCGCGCCGCGTGCCACGTCACGATCGGGTCGGCGAGGGAGAGGTGTGTGGCTAGGCGGCGGCGGACGCGCAGACCGGCGTCGGTGGGGCCGAGTGAGGCGAGTGTGCCGGCTGCGCCGCCGAATTGGACGAGGAGGGTGGTTTGCTGGAGTGTGGCGAGGCGCGCTTGGTGGCGCCGGATGGAGGAGAGGTAGACGGCGCATTTGTAGCCGAAGGTGATGGGGAGCGCGTGCTGGAGGTGCGTGCGGCCGGCCATGGGGGTGGAGCGGTGGCGGACGGAGAGGGTGGTGAGGGTGGCGGCGACGCGGTGGAGGAGGTCGGAGACGAGGGAGAGGCCGTGCTTGATCTGGAGGATGGAGGCCGTGTCCATGATGTCCTGCGTGGTGGCGCCCCAGTGGATGTAGCCGGCTGGAGGGGCGGCGTCAGCGGTGCGGAGCGGGTGGGCGCTGGACGGCTGGTGTGCGGAGGGTTGGCCGGGTACTTACACACTTCTTCGGGGACCCATTTGGACATCTGCTCGACCAGCGGCAGCACGGGGTAGCCCACGATCTCGGTGCGCGCGGCCAGCAGGTCCCAGTCGATCTTGGACACATGGCAGTGCTCGCGGATCACGGCGGCGGCGCTGGCGGGGATGATGCCCTCCTCGCCCTCAGCCTGGGCCAGCGCACACTCGACCTCGATCAGGTTGGCGACATACTGGCGCTCGGAGAAGCATTGGCGGACCTCCTCGGTGCCGAAGATGTTCCCGAAGAGTTTGGAGTCGAAGACGGAGGTCGCTGACATGGTTGGTGTTCGCCGCTACAGCGAGGACCGGGTAAAAGCAGTGGTGCGGATCGCGCAGGATGCCGGGCGGGATTTCTTTTTATTCATCGGCTGCGTTTTCCTCCAGAAGAGCGTCAGTCCCCGGCGCGGTGCTCGGGATAGCGCGATGACGCGCCGGGATAGCGGGATAGCACGGCGTAGCGGCGTAGCACGGGCCTCGGCCATCGCTGTTCTCTCGTCCTGGCTCCGCTGCTGCTCTCCCCACACCACCTACCCCGGATTATCGTCTTTGGCCCAACGCTCTCTCCATGGGGACCGCGCTGGCTTTTGCAGGCCCCGGGCTTATTGTGCGGGGTGTTGGGAAACCTTGGCGGCAGGCATCGCAGGTATATAGCACCCGGCATGCCTGCCAGAATGTCCTGCTTGTTTCTGCTTCTCCAAGCTGAACCCGGGTACGCTTGTCTCTCAATCCAAATTCATCATGTCAGACCCCCATAGTCCCAAGCCTGAGACCAAGCCAGACAATGTGCTGGAGGTGATGCACGTTGAGAAGACGGGCAACACTGTTCAGGGAGACTACTCCGGAGCCGCCGAGAAGACTGACCCGGTGGAAAGTGCCCTGGTCCGGAAGCTAGACAGGAGAATCATGGTTAGTCGACTGGACTTCAGTGCATCCAAACAGATACTAACGCTCGTCAGCCCATCCTCTGGGCCATGTATTTCCTGAACTATCTCGACCGCAATGCCCTCCCGCAGGCTCGCCTCAACTCCCTGGAAGAAGACCTGAGCCTTGAGGGCGTGCAGTACAACACCGCCATATCAATCCTCTTTGTCGGATATCTCCTCATGCAGGGTGAGCACTCGCCGCTTCCCCGACGATATGGACGAGCTCACATGTCCACCACCAGTGCCATCAAACATGTTTTTGACCCGGACGAGACCCTCGATTTACATGTCGGTCTGCATGATTGGCTGGGCTGGCATCTCTGCTGCTACCGCCGGAGTCAAGAACTACGCAGGTCTTGTTGCCTGCCGATTCTTCCTCGGCTTTGTCGAAGCTGTGAGTCTTCAAGAAGCTTCGCTCCATCCAAACGCTGACCAAATCACAGCCGTTCTATCCTGGTGCCCTCTACCTTCTGTCCGTCTTCTACACGCGCAAGGAGCTCGCAACCCGCATCTCGATCCTCTACACCGGACAAGTGGTCAGCACCGGATGCTCCGGTCTGATAGCGGCGGCCACATTCGCCACGCTGGACAAAGCCAAGGGCATCGCGGGCTGGCAATGGTTCGGCACTTCACCACAAATGCCCTCAGAAACACCAACTGACGCCCACGCCCAGGCTCTTCATCATCGAAGGCTCAATCACCGCCCTCGTCGCCATCTTCGGCTTCATCCTCCTGCCCGACGACCCCTCCCAAACCCGCTGGCTCACGCCGGCCGAGCGCGCCCTCGCCGTCGCCCGCATCGAGCGCGACACGGTCGGGCAGGCCGCGCGCGGCTCGACCTGGGACGGGCTGAAGCAAGCCTGCCGCGACCCGCGCACGTGGCTGTTCTGCCTGATGCAGAACCTGCACATCTCCGCCTGCTCGTTCAACAACTTCTTCCCGACCATCGTGCAGTCCATGTAAGCCCCGGCCACCCCCCTACCCCCCACCCTCCGCACCGCTGACGCGCCGCCGCACCCAACCAGGGGCTTCCGCTCCACGACGGCGCTCCTCCTCACCGCGCCGCCCTACCTCGTCTCGGGGGCGCTGGGCATCCCGTTCGCGTGGTCGTCGGGCCGGCTGGACGAGCGCACGCTGCACGTGACCGCCGGGCTGGCGCTCGCCGTCGGCGGCTTCGCGGCCACGCTGGCGACGGCCGACGCGCGCGCGCGCTACGCCGCGGCCTTCCTGTACGCCACCGGCGCGTACGCGGTCGGGTCGGTCATCCTCGGCTGGGTCGGCGTCACGCTGGCACAGACGCCGGAGAAGAAGGCTGTGGCGTACGGCCTCGTCAACGTCACGGCTAACGCTGCGTACGTCTACTGCGCGTACCTGTGGCCGGCGGCGGATGGGCCGGGGTATGTGATGGGGTTTGCGGCGATGGTGGGGTTTGCGGGTGGGAGTGTGGCGTGTGCGTGGGCGATGAGGGGGTGGTTGGTCAGGGAGAATAGGAAGATCAGGGAGAGTGGGGAGGAGGGGGCGGTGCTGTATGCGTATTGAGGGGGGGGAGGGTTGAGGGCTGGTGGGCGAGGAATGGGATGGCAAGGTGAAGGCATCAGCTCGTCCAGTAGGTACGGGAGCTTGTGGTCGCGAGCAAATGGCATATGTAGGCGTGCGCATTCGGGTGGGGGGTGTAGAGACGGTGACGGGCTAGCATGTAGAATTTTATGGTTTGAGGGCAGGCAAGCTTTTATAAGCACGGTGCGGTCCTGTGCGCGGGTGACCGATCCGGCACTGGGCAGCGACACTGGTGCGGGGCTGCTTTGCCGTGGGCTGCTTGGTCTGTGCTGTCGCTTCTGCAGTCCGCCTGTCTTTTCCCCGCCCAGCGCCGAACTCTGGCGCCATACCGATTGCCATCGTCCGACACCTGGCGCGCCCCGTTCTCCAGGCATGCGCGTTGAGCCCGGCGGACTATGAGTGCGCAGAGCAGTTCGCATGCGCTGGCTCTTGGACAGGTCTGGTATGTATCGAGGCCCACAACCAGCCACGCCGTCTCGGATCTCATGCGAATGGATGTGCGACTGACAGGGCTGCAGTGATCGCTGTCGGCGGTATGTCATCAAACTTTCCATCTCGGCCATCTGTCTGGCTTGCGTCCGAACCCGTCCCAGCCAGCAGACGCTGACTTCTCCCGCACAGGAAGAAGATCAGATGCTATGGAGACGGCGATGGGGTAAGGCCAGCTCTTCCCACAACGCCGTGCATGTGTTGATCTTGGCCCGGTCCTGCACTAGTGCACCCCGTGCGTCGCAGCAAAACTCCCCTGCCTGACGTCGGCAAAGCTCCAGAGGAACCGGAAGCGCAAAAGGTGAGGATCCCGCTGCCGTCCGTGCCCACGGCTTCCATTCTGAGCACCGCAATCCAGCTTTTACGAGAATGAATCTGCCGAGGAAAGACGGTCCGCTTCGGCGCCCCAGAGGACCCCGGAGTCCATAGCTGAACAGACCACCCCGTCGCAAGCCCGCAAGCTTCCTCGCGTCGAGCACCATGCTCCCACGACGCCGAGCAGCAACTGCACCAGGCCGTCTGCTTCTACACGGCCGCGCCAGACCGGAAGCCCTCCAAGCACCAAGACCAGACAAGGCCCGGAGCCTGTCATCGGGCACATGGGCCGGCTCGTCTCAAATGGCCAGCAAGTCTCCATATTTGCCGGCTCATCCACCGGCGTTCACTTCATCAGCCAGGCCGAGCAGAAGCTACAGATGCTCCGCATCCATACCGACAGCTTTCCCAGCGGAGTCTACAGCCTGTACCTAAACAGCATCTGGAGCACGCCGCCCAAGAACTCCGACGCCGACTTGATAGCAGCCATAGTCGCCCAGCTCCCACCCAACACCGAAGAAATCGTTGAAGCAGCCATCGACCACTGGACGCCCCTCTACCCCATCGTCCACAAACCTACCACTCTCTCCGCCCTCCGCCACCTCCTCGCCTCCCCGGCCACCAGCACCCTCGCCATCCTTCACCAAACCCTCCATCTCCTCGCCCTCGGCACCATCAACCACCCCAACCCCTCCTGCCCCCACTTCCACACCCACCACTTTCTCTGCACCTCCGAGCCCTACCACGCCCTCACCACGCCCCTCACGCCCCTCCTCCTCTCCGCCGCGCCCTCCCTCCCGACCCTCCAAGCCCTCGTCCTCGCCCAGCTCTACGCCCAGCTCTCGACCCGGCCCTCCCTAGCCACGCACCTCAACGGCGCCGCCGTCCGCCTCGCCCAATCCCTCGGCCTGCACCGACACTCGCAGCGATTCCGGTTCGACGCGCTGGACAGCGAGCTGCGGCGGCGGGCGTGGCACAGCCAGCACGCGCTGGACGCGTTCGGATCCGCGGCGGCGGGGCTGCCGCGGCTGGTGCGCGAGCGCGACGTGGACGCGGACGAGTGCGCGCGCGCGGCCAGCGACGACGCCGTCACGCGGCTCGACGTGGGCGCGCCGCTGCCCGGCGAGCGCAGCGCCGTCGACGCCGCCGTCGCCATGTTCGCGCTCGCCCGCGCCACCGGCGCCGCCCTCGAGGCCCTGTACACCACCACCCGCCGCCGCGGCGCCGTCGACAAGGTCGACCGCCTGCAGGCTGAGCTGGACGCCTGGCGCCGCAGGCACGGCGCCGCTGGCGTCGGGTGGGTGGGGCGCTGGCTGGAGGCTGCGCGGTGCTGCGCCGTCGTGCTGGTTAATCGCCCCGCGCTGGCGTTCACGACCGCGCATCCGCTGTTCGCCGTGAGCTTGGGCAGGTGCAGGGACGCGTCGGTGCGGCTGGTGCGGCTGGTGGCTGCGGAGGTGGCGAGGGATCCGGGGACGGGGGCGTGCGTGGCGCTGCTGTATCCGAATGGGCTGCACATGCTGTGGCAGGCGGGCTTGACGGTGCTGTTCGCGAGGTGGGTGGGGGAGGTGGAGGGGGACGCGGATGCGGATGCGGAGGTGGTTGAGGTCTGCGCGGAGACGTTGCGAAGGTTGGCGGAGGGTGGTGTGAGCGGTGAGGGAACGGGAGCCGTGAGGGAGTGTGCGGACGTGTTGGATCTGTTGAGGGGGAAGACTTTTGCGGAGGTGGGTGCGGTGGATTGGGCCGGAGAGGGAGAGACGGTGGCGGGAGGGAGGGAGAGGAGTCCGGGCGTGCAGCTGCCTGCGGAGCAGTTGCAGTGGAACGTGTGGGATTGGCCGATGGCGTCGGCGTTGGAGCTGGCGAATACGCTGGACGCGATGCCGTTCGATTTGAACTTTGAGGCTGATATGCCGTGGTAGGTGCACACTTACTGTGAAGATAGAACCTTGTGCAACACGATGGAGGTGTTGCGGTCTCTTCTTACTTTTCCGCATGTACATTCATCATTTGGGTCTTATTCCATCTTTCAAGCTCTCAGGGATTATTTCCAGGCTCTCCTACCTTCTTTGATTTTTTTCTCCGTCTTCAGTCTTTTGGCCTGCTCCATCTCCGTCTCAAAACTGCCACCTCCGCCGCTCCAGTCTCCATGGAAAAGCTCAACTAAATGTCCAGCCAGCCTGTCAGGCGTTGTCTCCACAAAGTCGCCACGAGTTGCCAAATCAGCGCTGCAACACAGCGGCTGTATCATTTGCTCGGTACATCCCTTTTCAGGCTGGTGTATAGTAGCTAGTCTCCCAGACTTAAAGCGGGGCTCGTCGTCGCAGTATTCTCGTGCGGTCGAGACGAGGCGGAGCGGGATTTAAAAGCCGCAAGGACGTCTCCGCTCTGCCTTCGGAATGATCCGTTTCGGTGCAGCCCACCAGGACCTGTTACGCACGGCTTCGCCATGGCGGCTGGCATGCAACCTACTGGGGAACTGATCAAAGATTTCAGAGGCCACATGATTCTTCTGAAATTTTCACACAGTCCTGCAAGATGTGATTCAAAGTAGTATCAAGCTCAAGATTATTATACCTTCCGAAATCCGATGGCTGAAGATACTGCCAGTGTGCACTCGTCTGCCGTTTCTCAGAGGTGCCGCTTATTTTTAACTTACTGGCTGCATAGCATGGAAGCACGCACCTCAGTCACGTAATACATAGCTCGCTTCTTCCACGGGGGGTCAAGGCCAACACAGCTTTAACGGCCCGATGATGAACGGGATTCGCCTCCAATCATCTCTCCTCGATTCCATCCGGTGTCTAGAGCGCTTGCTCCAAAGTCGCTTGATCTACGGATTACACGGCATATAGGTATCGGATCACAGGTCTGAAGCACATTCTCTGCAAAAAGGTGAGGTCCATGATCCCGAGCGGCAAAAAAGAGCAGGTTCTTCCTTCATGGTTCGTGTCATCCCCGGGCGGGGGCGCTAACTCCTACGAGAACCTCGCGGCAGCCGGCGCAACCAACCGAAAACTCATCGTGTGCAATAGAGTCAAGCTCTATAGTGAGCTCCAAGCTCGCAATGCGCACGGCCTGCTCTGTGTAGATGCCAATGCTCCGGGGGGAGGACTGAGTGCCGCAGCCGCGATGACCCTCTACGGCCAAAACAAGATCATGATAGGTTGATCAAGCTTCTAAAAGCGTTACCCAGCCTCTCCGATGGAATTCTGGCCAGTCGGCGACTTGCAGTAGATCGAGTGGTGTCTTGGCGGCCTGACACTATTGGAGCCGCAAGCCGGGTTTCAGGTCGTCAGCACCAGCCGAGCGTGGATAGCGTCATACTGGGCGGTTACACATAGGCGGCTTCGACTGCCATTTGAGTGCCGTAAAACAGTTTACTTGGCTCCTTAACGCGCGTCCTTGGCAACGTTGACTCCGTTTATGGTTTCATTGCTGTCTTCTGCCATCTAAGCGGGCTGCCGCCAGTGCGCCTCCACGAACTATGACTTGCTGGTCTGTGGCCCCTTGACAGGGTTCCGGCGCTGCGGCAGTCTCAACAGCGCGTTCGCGTTGTGTAGGCCATGAAATTCGCCGCAGCACCGACGGCGATTGGTAGCACTGGTGTCACATCCGTCAACCACAGCGCCTGCCACTTTGTAAACGCTTCTTGTATAAAGTCGAGTGGACGTAGCCCCCGTCACAAGCCACATCACCACGCTTCTCTCTACTACTTTACAGTTCATTTGCCATTGTCGTGCCGGCACGTCTTTGGTTCTTCAATTCTTCCACTCATTTGGGCAGGTACCGTTTACACCTAAAATATTTTATTAAAACATCATCAATCACCAATCATGCACTTTCACTCAGTCACCGCTGTAGTCCTTGGAGCTCTTGCTCTGACCTGTGCCGCCAAGGACCACCAGAAGTCAGCAAATGGCACCCAGCATGAAGTCAACCAGACCGTGGCTGCCTGCCACCAATACAACAAGCTGACCGCCCTGTCCGACATCGCGGCCAACCAGACCAAGGCTACCGAGTTTCTCGACAAGGCAAAGAACCAAACAAAAGCTCAATCCGAGCTGGACGGTGCTGCCGATAAGCTGAAGACTATGGAAGCCAACACCACGCTTGTCTCCACTTGCAATGTGATCAACGCTCACCACGAGCTCAAGTCCTCTTGCAAGAAGGTCAGACAACCCCGAGCCGTTTTCTGACTGGCGACTGATGATATCACAGATGGCCAAGCTCCAAAAGCTTTCCGACGCTTCTACCAACGCCACTCTCAAGCAAGAGCTCCTCGACAAGTCCAAGAACGACACCAAGATCGAAGCCAAGATTGCCGCTGCCGCCGCCAAGCTTCAGACCATGACCTCGAACACCACTCTCGTCTCCGAATGCGACGCCATCGCGCAGGCCAAGGAAGCTCAGAACGCGAACAAGGGCACGTCTTCGTCCTCGTCTTCTTCGGCCTCTGCTTCCCCGTCTGCTTCCTCTACGTCCGCAGCTGAGGCCCTCGCCGTCGGTAAGGTTGCATTCGGTCTGCTCACTGCCATGGCTTTGGGAGCTGTGACCATCCTCTAGTCACCTGGTAACCTACCTTAAAAGCGGTGGAGATCAAGTGCAAGACTTTGGCTGGAGGTGGTCAACTCGTCAAAACTTGTACTTAGTTTCACCGAAGGGCAGCATCACACAGTGTCTGAATTGCGCGTCCACTCCAGCGCGCAATTGGGTTAAGATGGACAACTAAGCAGCCTGGTGTGTCAGCCATATCGCTGTCCCTGACACAAACAGTAAAGACTCAAACAGAAGTTTACATGAATGTACTATTATGACTGTTCCGTCCAGAACGCTGTTTTGCTTTACTTCGAACCAATTGGCCTTCACGGTGTCAGTTACCAGTCCTCAACAAAATAATTTTCAGATACCAATGTGGAAAAATACGAAAAGCAGGTAGCTAGAGTGATTAAGCTTGGATGTTCACATCGCAGACGCACTACAAGAGAAATAGGTCAAAGATACTATCAGCTACCTACGATCAGGCACTTTTTTTCCCAGCAGATGGAGATTTTAGGCCTTGCATCCAAAAATTCGTAGTTCTTAGTTTCGGACTACTTGTAATTTGTCCCTCAGTCCCCTCTTAGAGTGCATGGGTTTCACTCTATGAGTGTTCAAAATACCCGCTTCGGAATCGCAATGAGCACAACATCTCGCTGTGAATGGTCGAAACTGCACATCACTTTTGTTCTCGATCCAAACAACTGGACCCTACCGATTGCCTCTTTATTTGCTAGTGTACAAGCTTTAGACAATTTCTCCCATTCTACGTGATCCAACTCATTCGGGGGAGGTTGACTACAGCCCCTTTTTTCAATCCGAACTGGGAACATCCAATTCCATATAACCTCCAGAACGTTCTTGCGAGGCTGTGCATGTTGCACTCGGGGTGGCTATATCACTTTGGGAAGGATTCGTGACTTCGAGAGCGGGGTCACCAGGTACCAGTCCTGCCAGTGACAAATCAAGGAGAGGTGAACCCGATCTTTGTGGTTCGAAGGCTGGAGGACTCCCATAAATTGACTGATCATTCAGACCTTCGAATGAGAAATCTGGAATTCCTTGGTTGATCAGATCGTCTATCACACCGGCGGCTAGATTGTGTATGTCGGGGAAACTGGATCCCAAAGAGCCGTATGCTCCGTATGCAGACTCCTCTCTGGATTGGGGTGGTATGAATGCAGAAGGGTCCGTTCCAGAAGTTCCAGGCCAGGGAGTTGCGCTCTGACGAACATTTCTGTTGTGAGACTGGCTTGGATGTGACTCTTGAGCCTGTGCAGATGATGGGACATTGGGAAAGTGAGCTGGAGTCACGCTGCCGATTGTGACTTCATTGATACTGATTTCCCTGCTGTTGGTGTGTACGTCTGCAGGATTGCACGTGTTCGTAGAGCCTGAAGGGATTGATATCCCGGAAATATCCTGGTGACTTTCTGTAGATCGTGTGTAGAAGTCGGCAGAACGATATCCAGAGTCATCATTCCCGCTACTTCGACTGCAGCGTGATGACGAGTTTCCATGAAGACCTTGAAATACGGCAGACTGCTCGGCAGTTGGTAACGAGAATTCTGAATACGATGTGCCTTGGGGAAAAGGTGGAAGAAAATGTGCTGGTAGTTCGTGACCGCGTGAACGGCTGATCGTATCCTGATCTGGGGTGCTGGTCCCGCCTGGATATCGAATGCCGTAAGAATTTTCTTCCAGTATGTTACGCGTTAAATTTGGAAGGATGCTGACAACCCGCTCTAGAACGATTTGAACAATACGGCCAACTTGTTCTTCGACCCTTTGGGGTAGCATTTCGCTGCGGAAATGACCATGTTGCACAAGCTCGTCCTCGTAAGTTTGTGTAGCAGAGGAATCATCTGCAGAGTCTATCACTCTATATCAGTAACGGTGGCTTCGTGTTGTAATCTGGAAGATTGGTGTAGGTAGCGCAGCACTCACATGGGGATGGTATGGTTCCGAGCGCATTCTCATCACGGGAAAAGAGTATCTTCCAAATTTCTCTCCATTTCTTCTCTTCAGAAAGTCTTTTACCAATCGATTTAATTTCCGCTTTCTGGGCATGGGTGAAGCGCGTTTTCGGCTGAGGCCGAGGTCCACCGCACGAGTTTGTCCCATTCTCATGCTGTAGATGGCCGGTTAATTCCTCAGGTTCCCCAAACATTTGGAAACACACGCCACAGTAGATATTGAGGTCGTGAACCCTGAAGAGGTGGTCCCTGAAGTGAAATTTTAGCAAAAACCAATGCCACTGTAGTAAAAGGACTTACTTCAGCCTGTTAATGCCATTGAATCCCGGGTGTACGCAAGACTTCGGTGTTTCAGAAGTAACAGGAAATCTTTTCCGATAAGGGCAGGCAAGGCACCTTCGGTCCTCAGCATTTTCATTGCTCTGAGGCTCGGCTCTGGGGCGACGCGAATTGCCATCATCATCGTCGTCGTCGTCATCTCTATCTTTGCGAAAGCTTGAAGGGCGAGAATCACGCTTCTGTCGTTTTCGTACGCTGCAATCCGCACCACCATGGCTCAGGGATGATCTACCTCCTCCAGGCCTCTTTCTCTTCCCTTTTTCGTCAGTTTCAATAGGGTCGGAGCCTGTAGAGCTCGTACAACTTCCGCTTTCGCTAGAGTCTTCCCCGGAGACTTCAGTAGGCTCCGAATCCGATCCCACCATCTTCTTAAACTCCTCCATTACGAGAAGCACAATGGTATCCCTCCTTGAGTAGATAAGATCCTGGTATGTGCCTGTGATTTGGCTGTCCCGCGAGTCCACAGTATCGCAAAGTTCAGCCGATGGAATCTGATCAGTGTTTTGGCATCTTTCAGTCTTTTCGGATACAGCCGGCTTCGTCAGGTTGTCCTCCAGTTGCTCTTCAATTCTTTCATTCTTCAGGACTGTTTGCTCATCGGGAGGCATTGAAGGCCGAACAAAAGACTCAAACTCACTCTTGAGCCTCGCATACGCTTCACCCTTCGTGAGGAAGTCTCTGACAGGTGCAATAGTGGGGAAATCTTCATCCCGAAACATGGCATCTTCTCCATCTGAGCTGTCAGCATCATTGACCTCCTGTAGTTGTGTCGTAAAAAACGTCGTGGCTGGCCGATCGGTGTGACCCGTTGAGTATTTCTGTTTGATTGACTCGGCGACATGTCTCGCGCGAAACCTCACCAACTTGGCAACTTCGTACTCCAGACTCTCGCCAGCTTCATCCTTAAGACTTGCTGAATACATTTTGAGCAACCTGCGGAAGTTACGAGTGAAGCGGTCCCCGCCGATTGCCTCGCTTTGGATAGCCTCTTGATAGAGAGGCTTCAGAAACTCATCGTTACCGAGCAGGGTGATAAGCTCGGCTGTCGCGTTCGCCACTTCCGAAGGGGGATACTTGGAGTACTCAGTGTTCGTAGAGGCCAATATCTCCATGGAGAATATGGAGCTCGCCGGTGATGGAGGCAAAGACTGATCATTACCAGCCTCGCAAATGCTGGGCACGCCAGGTGTACTGTCGCTTCTGAAGTAGTCAGAGTGACGCCTTTCAGTGCATCGGGACTTGGAAATGACATACGTCGGTGTACCTGGAGGCTCAGGTCCGTCAGTGAGGCCTTGATGGAGAGCAGTTGATGGTTTCTGCATGGATGAAGCATGGCTGGGATTGGCAATAGAAGTGGGGGAACAAGGGCTGTAGCTCTCAGTCATTCTCAGTGTATTGTTAGTGTGAGTCTCGAAGATTCCAGAGCGAGCTCGGATATTTGGCTCAGAGCCTGTGGCATCGGTGTAGTAGTCAGCGCCAAATGGGCTGGCCGTGGTATGACAGGCACGCTCGTGGCGCATCATGTTGCTGCGGCCGCTGAAGGCCTTGCCGCAGCCAGCGTGGGGGCACTTGAACGGCTTCTCGCCCATGTGGCTGTGGCTGTGGATGCGTAGGCTACTAGGGCGCGAGAAGGCCTTGTTGCACGTCTGGCAGATGTAGCGGTCCTGGGACTGGGGGAACGCGGCCGCCGATGAGGCGCTGATTTCGTGGTGGTGCTGCCACGAGCTAAGGTTGCCGGGCGGCTGCATGGATACTGGGGCCGGCGGCGACCGGAAGTTGGACGACAGCAGCCACGGGGGGTACATGTCTGGGGAGGAGTAGGCTTGGGTCAGAGGGGAACAGTACGGGCCCATGGACGCGGCGCCATAAGAGAATCCGTAGGAGGTCATGTAGGGAGAGGTAGCTGGATTCGAAATAACGTCGAATCTCTCCCGGTGATCGTAGATTGGAACGCGTGGATTTGGGCTCAGTGGTCTGCCGTCAGGATACCTTACTGTAGTCTCGGTAGTATAACTAGTGGGCACACCGGAGCCTACGATACTAGCCGGCTGATCGGAGGCTGGACGGCCGCTGTATGAATCATGCCACGCCTTGGGACAGTTTGCTGCGGACAGAGTGGGCGAGGCACTGGGTCCTTCAGAAGAGCTAGTGGATGCGTGGCCAGGATCCTGTATGCGTCGGCTTCCTGACGGCGTGGGTCCGTGGTAAAAGCGCGACTCCATGCTCCACCGGCTCAGGAAGGCGAAATCAGGGTTCAAGAGGGCTTGTCGTTAGTCGTGATGATGAAAGTGGCAGAAGCAGTTACGACCAGGAAGAGTATTCGGAGAGCGAGAGGATTAGAAAATGCACGGAAAGGCTGAAGGGCTGGCCTGAAATAAACATCCAAAAGAAATGCAGTTTACGCAAATGCGTAGAACTTCACTCAGCACAGGCAAGTGACCAATGAGAATGTTTTCCGTAATCGGTCTGCTGCCTGAAATCCTGTAGCGGCAAAATGTGGGGGCGGAAATCCATTCGTTCACAAAAACTACCGGTCGGGATACAGCCTCGCCATAGGAATCACGCTGGATGTTGGTTACACGATATGAACTATTTTGCACACTTCCTCCAGCATATACGACCACAGGCCGAAGAATGCAGGGCTTCCCGTCCGCTCAGCCGTACTTAAGCTTCGGACCGGCCGATTAGTACTCAAGTGGGTGACCATTGGGGAATCCCGGCTGTTGTATGTTTTTGCTATTTTGGTGGACCGCGCGATGATGACGTGCATTGATCTCTTTTTGCTCTGAGTGGGCGCGCAGCTCGCGGACCAAGCGCGTGGTGCAGGGTCAGCAACGTGGTCCCGTTGTGGGAGCCGCGTCAGGTCCCACGAGGCTCTGACAACGGTTGCCGCGGAGCCGAGGGTATACGCATGCCACAACGTCATGAGAGCGGATGGGCCTCTCTCCGGGCCTGAAGGCATTGTGGAGCATTCTTTTCCTCTGTCGTTCCTGATCGCCAGTCCCCAGCCCCGTTGATGGGCGCAGGCCCCTCTCCGGCACGAGGGTGAGACACAGCCCCCTCCACGAGCAGCGTCGATCGAGGAAGTCGGATGGCGAAGAGAATGTTCTCGAGGTGCAACAGAAGTGGCACAACAAGAGTAGCGAAGCATGCATCATTTCTTTATCAACCTCGCAATTAACGTAACTTCCCGCTCTTGAGCCAAGCAACCAAGCCGGCGGCCTCGCCTGAGTAAGTTGTCTGCCGAAGCGGTTCCTCGATCATCCTCTTGGCGGGCGGGGCGCCTTATACACCTGGGTTCTTCCTTCCATTGGTTAGCAACACTAAAGGATAACGAAAGAAGAGGACGGTGAGTTCCGCTCAGACTGTACTGTACACTACTGCGGTCCCTTGCGCTGATGAAACCACCAATAGTGATAGTATTCGCTTCCGCTCCACTTCGTACCTGCTTTATTACGGCAGGCCTGTTCTGCCACACTTGGAAGCCGTTGGTATGATTGAACAATTAGACATGCGTGTGCTAATAGGCGTTATCTCACTTATCACTCTCCTTTCTCAACTTCGCACAGCGTAAGACGAGGAGCAATTTGTCTTCTTCGGCCAGGCGCATATGATCCGCCAGATGATCGATCCATCTGATTTCGATGCTAACCACGCCATGGATACTTGATCAATTGATTATCTTACCAGCTGTGCAGTGAGACTATTGCACCACTTGTGGCCTTCTTAAAATCGGACCTGTTCGGGAACATAGATGCCTGGCTGTAGAACGGCGCAGTCTCAACATACTTTATCGAGTTATTGCAAGGCTGGTAGGCAACAAGGCAGACCTGATGGTAACGGTACACGGATTATGTTTAGGCAGCAATCGAAGAGATGTAGATCAGCTCCACGAACAAGCATTTTCATATCTACTGTGAAATAACACAAGATTGTAAATACCACCCCGATCTCAGTCTTTAGATATTTTATCAATACATATACATACATGGCTTTGAGTCCGATACAGTCATGATTTTTCGGTTCTCGAACTGGATTCTCTTCGCATCAGAAGTCCATGATTCATGTGCCAAGGAACTTTCCTGACTGGGTCTGGAGCGGGGAGTAACTTCCCCCTGATCATTGCAGATGCTGAGAACCGGAGTATCCGCGGCTGAAGAAGCCAGAGATGGAAATTGAGGAGCAGCTGGTCGAGGAGGCGCAGCAGACCAGGAGCGGCGAATGTGGGAGGGAGAACGATGATAGAAGAAAGTATGAGGAGGAAACGAGTGAGGTTTCAGGATGCTCAGAAGCGGCAGTGGTGGTCTCAGCGAGTGTCCCCGGCGAGCAAGCCGTGAGCTCGGAGGAACAGGCAGCCGGTGGCCAAGATAGAGTGGATAGGGTGGCTGAAGACACCACGGCTGAATGTCAGGGTTCTCGGTCGGCAAGGGAATCGGTTAAACCAGGGTGGTTTCCTTCTCCGTCCCCCGAGCCGACGTGGTGCAGCCCGCGGCACAGATCAACCATTGGGGGTTTCCATTCCACATCCGCGACCGTGGCTATGCTGCTCTCTCACATATACCCAGCTATCTTCTGTCGTACGCACACACTGGCGCGACGTCCAGAAAGCGGCACGTGCCAGGGGTTGACGCCATACCCGCCAATTGGGACGGGCGGGAGATCGGCGGACAACCAATTCTTCGTCAGCAAGGCACGAGATCACAGTCATGCACTACTTCGACGCTTCTTTCCCCTCATTCTCTATAGTGAGTCCACCAATTGGAAGATCGCCCCACCGACCACGTTGAAGTAAATTAATAACAAGGCGAATGCCACCTCCCCGAACGGGCGGCATCCAGCGCGGGGAGGCATCTTTTTCTCCGCCTTCCCGAGGAGCACAAGGCGGGGCCCGAAGAGCGACTCCGGGTAAAGACGGTACGGGCGTAGTAGCAGCAGCAGCAGCGGGCGGCGGCCAGACCAGGCGAGGCCGCCATCGGCCACCATGCCTGCGGACCAGGTCGGCGGGAGCGTCCTTTGCCTCTTTCGACCAGCCAGGATCCGACTCCGCCTACTTGTTCGGGCACTGCCGGCCGTTATGATATCACGGCGGGAAGCCATGGACGACCCATGCTCGCTAATATTCCAGAAGTGCCAGCCGCACGCGCGCGTGGCCGGCACGCTGCTTTTGACGTCGAGTCTCATAGAAATTATATTGGTTCGTACGGCAGTCGTCGGCACCACGTGTAAGGCAAGACACGACCAGGGCGCTGCGGCTGGCGCAGGCAGGGATGGATAATTAGACAGCCGCCTCAGCGGTGGTTTTGTAGGCGTGTAAGCGAGGGCGCGCGACTCGCTGCGAGGCGCAAGCCCAAGGCCCTACAGGCCGGGCCAGAGGGCCTTATAGGGTCGCCCGGGCCCGTGGTCGGTTCCGGCAGTGGCATGGCACCCAACGCGCGTCAACGGCTCGTCGCAAACCTTGCAGGCTCGACAAACATGTCCGCATTCTGCTAGCATGCCGTGCATGCCAAGCAATCTCCCCATGTTTCAGGCCTATTCTCGGGCACGCACCCGCGCTGGTGCGACAAGGCCCGGCCGCCGATTCGTTTCCAGGAGGCGTCATTTCGTGTTCCCCGAAACCCGGTCGCGAATCGACTGATTGGCGGCACTGTATTCTGTCGTCTCAGGACGCCTTTTTCAAAGCCTGCGGTCCCCCAGCCTGGCCGGGTCTCTGGTCCTCTTCCGATTCTTTCCTTTAAGCGCTGCTGGCCACCTTTTCCGATTCTCAACGTGGGTTGTTTCGTTTCGTTCGCAAGCCGACCGCCCTCGCCCGGCATGTGATGATGATCCTCCGGAGGAACCACGACGACTCCCACCACGGCTACGTCAACCCCGAGAAGGAGCTGAACGCCGGCATCTGGACGCTCTACGCCGGCGCAACCGCCTTCCTCGCCGCCCGCATCTGGACCAAGATCACCCGGCGCCATGGCCTGTGGTACGATGACTACATTCTTCTTGCCGCTTGGGTAAGCATCTGCCCGCGTCGATGCTGTGCGCGCCCTCGCTGACCATCTGCAGCTGCTCCTCACGGCCAACGACATCCTCATTTCTGTAGAGTACGCCACCGGCTACGTGGCTGACACCTGGGACGACCGCATGCACATCCTCATCAACATCTCGTCGTGCGGCACTTTGATAAACCAGGCGTGGACCAAGACGGCCTTCGCAGTGACGCTGCTCAAATTGACCAAAGGCTACCAGCAGTGGATCCTGTGGTTCTGCATGGGCAGCATGAATCTCTACATGGTCGTCAAGGTCATCTTCCAGTGGGCCAAGGTCTGCGGCAAGGCCAGCTACCAGAACTGGTATCGACTCAACTTTTGCATTGGCTGGACCTTTCGCGAAAGGTTCAAGGTGGGCGGAAATGGTGAGTCAGCGTCGGGACTTGCGACTCCTCGTTCATTGGCTGATTTTGTCCAGTGTACAACATCATCATGGACTTTGTGCTTGCGGTGTTCCCGTGGTTCATCACGTGGAACTTGGACATGCGGAGGGTGGAGAAGGTTGGACTCTGCCTCACCATGAGTCTGGTACGCTTTTCCTCGCCACTTCGCGCTCCCGGCAAAAGGACGACAGCTAACTCGCGGCGTCGCACAGGGCATGGTTGTCGCTATTGTATCGGCCGTCCGGACCGGCTGGAAGGATGATGGGAACGAGAAAGATGCATGGTACTTTTGGCGCAACGCTCACTCGAACATCTGGTACTCGTCGGAAGTCACGGGCACAATAATCGTGCAATGCATTCCCATCCTGCGGCCGCTTGTCCGCGATATCCACACATCACTGACGTCAAAGAAGCTGACGTCTACGACTGATGAGATTGCGCTAAATAGACTAGAGGAGCAGCGGTACTTGGTTAAATAACTTAATACGTTCTGGTTTCTAAATTATAAAAATTTTAACAAGCCCTCAATCAAGTTTCGCACTCAACGGTTGGACCGCACGGCACTCCTGTACTCCATGGGCTCGTTCCAAGCACGGCCCGCACGCCACAAGTCTCTACTAGTTTTCAAATGCCAGCTAGCCAAGATGGAAGCGCCCCTCAGTCGCCTGATGTTCACATGTACGGCAACAACCCCTACGAGACCAAAGACCAGCGCACAGACAACGGCTACAGTAGCTCGTACACCTCATGAAGTAAAACGCCACCAACAGGAACGCTCAGCCTCGATGCCGGCATAGTGGCGTGAAAGATACGAGCTCAATCGGAAAGCTTCGCCCTGGGCACGATCACTGATCTGCTCCTGTAGTACGCAATCTTACAGTAAAACAGGCCCACTTGGCGACCCACTTTGTGGCGCTTCAAAACAACGGGGTCAAGGTGCGGGTATTGCCTCTATAAAGAGGACGATGGTCCGAGCTAAAAATTCCAGGGACTCACAGAAGGAAAAGCATTCAGGAAAGTAGGGGGGGATCATCGCCTGAGGTAGAATAATAGCACACGCTGCTATAGTGCAGGTTACTAAACAAGTCTCTGCTCGTACTTTCGTATGCGCTCGGTAGACAGAGTCCCCACCCCCACGTGATCGCCCTTGGCCAACACTAGCACGCATCCAAGCAGGCGCTACACGCACACACACCACAGCCATCCAAAGAGGAAAAAGATGACTCTCAGCTCAACTCCGCTGCGCCCTCTTCCCGGCAATCCCGAGGCTGCACAGATCCGCCCGCGGCGGCCCGATGTCGGTCGCTTAAACGGTCGCTTCCGCCGGACCGCCGGACCCACGGTGCCACGGACCCGCAGCGCAAAAAAAAGAGGCGCAAAAGAGATCGCAAAACGTACAACAGCCGGGATTCCCCAATGGTCACCCACTTGAGTACTAATCGGCCGGTCCGAAGCTTAAGTACGGCTGAGCGGACGGGAAGCCCTGCATTCTTCGGCCTGTGGTCGTACGTGATGGATGAAGGCGCGAAATGGGGTTATGTCTCAAATTTTGCGGCCCACGAGAGCCCGGCAGCGAGCGGAGACTTCGTCCCATGCCGCGCTCCTACTGATCCACAGTCGCTTTTCAATTGGCGATAGCTCCGCTGACCGGAGAAGATTCCGGCGATCGCTCCCTGTTGTTGCTGCACGTTCTGATCCCACTCCGAGACAGCTGACCAGCAGGGATGCTGGAGCGATAGGCTGTGTCTCAGTCGTTCCGGTAGTTCGGGAACGGCGCCATGATCGGGGGCCAGTCCTCATGTCCAGTGAAGCCAGACTGCTCCCCTAAGGTGTTGGGCGCACTTTGGAACATCAGCTGCGGGTTTCCAGGGCCGGGTGGACCCTCACCGGCGTCGTTGTCAATTGTTGGAAAGAAAGAGCTCCATTCGGTAGCGAATTTCAAAGATGACATTCTGGCTCCATAGCCGGAGTCACTGTCAGGACATGGATACCAGTTTGATGCCGAAGTCGGAGCGAACAGTCCGTGAAGATATTCTTCGTGAGCAACCAACGGTAGTGCTGAGAACGAAGCCGTCGGACCTGGACTGCGGATGGAGGGGAGATCCACAAAATTGTTGGTGGAGGCGGTCAAATCAGAAAATTTGTTCAGCTCATCATCTGCAATTCTGGGCGTCAGACGCTCAACAGATGGAGGCTGCTCTAGGGATTGGTTGTCCGCCTGGGTATCATTTACACCTTGGTCTCCCGCGGGACGGTCTGTCGTGTTCCGGTACTGCTCACAAATCTGGTCCTGACAAATTCGCACGATATTCACAAGTTGACTCCTCACACTCTCTTCCAACTGTGCAAGCTGTGGCTCTGTCCTCACGGCACGGTCCAGTGCTTGGCGCACCAATTGTGGCAATCTTTGACGTTGGAACCGTTCAAATGACTGCGAGTCCTGGTACTGTTGCTGATCACAGTCTAAACATAGCCATATCAGCCTGGATGAGTCGTATGGAAACCATCTGGGAAGCTCAAACTTACAGGGTGAAGGTATGTCGTCCTCGGAAACCTCCGGAAAGCATATCTGAAAGACCTGCTGCCATCTGGCTTCCTCGGAGGCATCTCTGCCTACCCTCTTCTTGCATCTCAGCATCTTCTCCTGTTTTTGGTCCAACCCGTCGTCCTCTAACGGCTCTTCTCTTTCAGGGCATCTCTCTACCGCTTTCGCATGAGCTCTGAGTAGGAAATCTTCCTCGAAAGACTCGTAGCAACGCGGACACCGAATCCGTACAGGACGGATGTGGTTACGGTACAGGTGCTCTTTTAGTCGGTGGACTGAGGCGAACCCCGGAAAGACACAAGACGTACATTTTGGAGGCCGCGTTGGGAAGCGCTTGTGAAAGGGACAGGCAAGTTTCATCAAGGCGTTGCCATCGGCTTGATATTTGCCCATCTGCCGTTTTGGACGTTTGTCATCATTACCGTCTTCTTCTCCGTCGGATTTCCCTGCACCGCCAGTGCTTCTCTGACGTTTTCTTATCGTAGGGTTTGCCGTAGATCTCGAGGAAGGTCTACTGGATGCATCGCTGCGTGCTGGTGCACTTGTACTTGAATTCCGATTGCTCCCATTATCATTTGGAACGCTGTAGTTACCTTCCGAAGGAGCATCTACATCTTTGCGGCAATATCCAGTAGATGGTGACCCCTCTTCTGAGCTGTTTTCGCTAAAGTCGCTCTCTGATGAGTCTCGCATTGACTCGCCGAATTGTTCAAAAAATGTATCCATAAGTCGGCTGACGATTTCACCTCTTACCATTGGAGTGATTACACTCTCATCACTTTTGCTCACGTTCTGTATCTCGAGCGGGCTCGGAGATCGGTGGTCTGGGCGCTTTTCACTGTCACGGTGTCAATAACAGGTCGAGGACCACTGCTTGGGGCTGCTTTCAACTCACGTTTCTATTGTGGTGTCTATCCCACGAATTGGAAGGATTGTCCAACGTCTTCTGCATTTCGGGGTTTCAAGCTCCATTCCATTCATTCCATGATTTTCCTCCCCGGACCCGGGTCCAGATGAAACTAATTGAGCGGTGGCAGCTGCTGCTTTCCGCTCGGCGGACACCCTCTCCTGCTCCTCCTTCTCCTCCTCCTCCAATAAGTCGGCCCAGTCCTTCCAGACGACCCAATCGGCGCTATCCGGATTCAGGCTGCGGAGCATGTCGTTGATCTTCTTGGGGTCTTCGTTCCAGGTGGACTGCTGGGCAGGCGTCTCCTCGGCGACGCCGTCATGGCTGCCGGCCAAGTAGTCGCTGGACGAGGGCGCTTCGATAGAAGCCTCCGGCATCTGGGCGCAGGTGTTGGAGTCGTGGTCTTTGGGTGATAGGATGCTGGAGATAGACATGTTGTGCATCCTACGCGGTTGGTTGGCAACTAGCGTCGAGGGCGATGCGGTCGTAGAGTGGGCCTGGGGAGAGGTGGTGGGCGTGGGCAGGCCGATTGCTGATGGTTCTAGTGAGGACGATGCGTGCACAGAACGGGAGGTTTGAGGTGGTTTAGATGTGTGGTCGGCGATAAGTGCTTTCCCAGAACTGGACGGTCGGGATGCATTTCCACGGCTGGAAGCCCATCTCGCGTTGTGTCTCGGCATGATAAGCTTCTAGGTTGCGCAATGAGGGATGTCGCTGAGACCTGTAAGCGCGGGGAAGTGAATGAGAATGAAGGAAAGCAGTACAGTAGCAAAAGTTTTAAAGGGTAAAAGAGAAGATAAATATCTTGCAAGGCTGCCTGTGCGCGGTTGCGCATGAGCTGTTCCGCGCAACCCCGCCATATGTATGTACAAGGGCCCCCCTGCTTGTACATTTCACTACCAGCAGACCGAAGACGAGCTGAGAAGAACAGACGATTGAACCATGCAGAGCCTCAAAAATCATCACGACAACTACATCGGGCTCTTAACTGTTGACTTTAAATCCATTGAGGCCAATTGAAAGCCAGAAATCGCCAGCTATCTTGTGTGACAGGGGTACCGCCTTGAGAATACACGCGCAGATGCGCGTACCCCAACCACGTGCGTTCCAAGTTGAGCATGTACACGAGGTGTTCTCTGACGTTAGAGGCTTTCTAGGGCGGGCCTGAGAAACAAATGCAGAAATTCAAGTATTAGTTTTCGAGGAACCACCGTTTATACCACTCAAGCGAATCTGGAGATGGAAATGAGACAAGCGTCTTCCACTGAACTTGCTGATGCGATGCTAAAATGTATGTTCTGCACTAGATAAACTAAATAAGAGACGTAAGAAAAAGTCTTTCCTTTTCCTTTCTTTTTTATTCTCTGAATGGCCCATAGCTGGGGTTGGCAGTATCATGACCTCCCGTGATGTGATAGGTCACTGATTGCGCCAACCTGAAAATTTTGTGAAATATGAGGGCCCGCCCGCATCTTCCATATCGAACTGAGCTCCAAAGTCTTGGTGGTCAGACAAATCATGATGTGTGTATTGTAAATTTTCTGCGTCAGACCGGGTTTGATAATGGCTCATCGCAGATGGGCCTTCTCCAAAGTTTCCGTGGAACGCGGGCAATGGATCGTGCCAGCCTGAATCAAGACCGCGATACGGTCTTCCGAAACTGCTCTCAGCCGTGACACCATTCCCGTGGGAGTATCCTTGAGAGGTTGTTCTGGAGGCATAATCAGAGTCGCCGTGCTGATTGGGCAATCCACAGTCCGATGTCGATATTGATATATGGGTACAGCTATCGTCCTGCGACATGCTCCCGTATGTTGTGTCCGGCGGTGGCGGTATGAGTGACCCCCCATTCCCCGTGAAGGCAAAATCCGCACCGCTTCCTGTTGATGGAAATTGTTGCCATGGTTCGCTATTCGAAAAGTCCCACATGTTTGTAAGGTTCGGGTACACCGGACGCTGTGCCTCAGGAACGGAGCGGGCCATATGGGTATGATTTTGATTGCGGACTCGTGATGAGGTGCCGCCATTGAAGTGGTATTCCTCGGAAACCTCTTCTTGGCACTCTCGTATGATGTCGATGAGATTGGGAGCCCAGCGTTCCGCCAGCAGTGCCAGCTGTGGATCCGTCTCGACTGTGTGTTCCAACCTTCGCCTCACACGTTGTGGCAGCCGTTCTCTCTGGAATTGTTCGAACCTCTCGAACTCATGAGAAGACGGTGATCTCTGGTGCTCACAATCTGCTCAAGTCAGCCTTTAAAAGTTATTTTCACGGGAGGTTGGAGCGGTAGGCCTTACAAGGTGAAGGAATCTCTGCTTCGTTGACTTCAGGAAAGCAGACCATGTACATCGACCTCCATCTATCTTCCTCTGACCCGTATCTCTTCCTATTTCGTAGCTTTCTCACCTGTTCAGGATCCAAGCATTGCTCGTCTGATGGTTCTTCGCCCTCAGGGCACCGCTCTACTGCCCTCGCGTGCGCCTTTAGCTCCAACTCGCCATAAAAAACTTCGTAGCATCTAAGGCATCGGTATTCGGGGCGTCGGTGCACACGGTACAGATGTTCCTTTGCTCGATGCACAGAGCTGAATCCTGGAAATACACAGGGCGGAGATTTTGGAGGTTGTGTTGGGAAGCGTTTGGAAAATGGACACGCGAATCGTTTCGGAGTGTCGGTGATACCAGGTCTCAGTGAAGGGGTTTTTCGATGCTTGTCATCACCATCCTCATCCTCATCATCCGACTGCTGTTCCTGATTTGTTCTCCTGCGTTTCCTGTCTGGTCCACCAGGAAGTCCCAGGTTTGAAGGTGTCTGGCGGTTGTCCCGATGATACATACTTTGCGTATGGCCGTGGCCCTCGTTACCATCGGTGAGTTCCGCGCCCCATAAGAGGCCCGGGTTTTGCTCAGAGGTGTGTCCGGTTCGAGAGCTCCCCCAGGAGCTGCTGCTCTCGGAAAGGTTTTCGGAGGATTCCTGGAGGTTGCTACCGAGCAATTTGTAGAATGACTGCATGAGCCTGTCAACGAGCTCCTTCTTTGCCTTCGCTAAGACCTTGTCCCTGTCTACTTCGACAGCCACTGCAGATGCTGTTTCCTCTCTTGCTGCCGCCGTTTTTGAAGCCTGTTGTTCGAAGGCCTGGCGGTCTGTCGGAGACATCTTCCGCCACCCTTCGTCTACCACCCTCATGATTTCTGAGAAGTCTAAGTGTTCGCATTTTAAATTTTCGACCATCACTGTAATCATCAGCACCTTGTCTCACAGAGCTTTGTGCAAGACTAGCAACAAGGACTTACTGTCAGAGAAGATGACCGACGATGGAGCTGGGGATGCAAGCACACTTTCATCGATCGATGTACAACGGGTAGAGACTCGGTCACAGAGTGTTTGATCGTCTGTTTTGCTTGCATTGGGAGATTGACCATCCTGATCCACATGCTGTAGAGTGTCCGATGGCATCTCCCAAGCAATCCTTGCGTCTTTCAACCGCCTGGTGAAGCATCGCTGCACAAATTTAGTAAAAATTCAACATTCGTATTCATTCGGTCTTTTACCTTGAGATCATCGGCCCTGGTGAGCGTTTGGTGTCCCTCCTTGTAGTAGAGGCGAGCGTTGTTCCACACTAAGGAAACGCATTCCTCAAAAGACTGCCAGTCTTTGAACTCATGATTCTTGACCCTTCTCAAAACTCGATGTAGGGACATGGGAGTCTTGACAGTGGCGTAGTATTCTTCCAATGACTTGGATGGCAGGAGCTCAAATGGCTTGTACGTTGGACATGTGATGAATTCTTGAATGAGGGCCTCCTGAGCCTCATGAAGACTCTTTCCAGCGAATCCTGTCTCCTTCGGCGTTGGCGCTTCCTTCAGCGGCATAGACGAGTTGGATCGAGGTGTGGCAACACCGCTTTCAGAGTTGCTGGAGCTATGGCATTTTGGTGTCATTCTGCCTTTTGATGGTCTCCCATAGCCGTGGAGCGTGTGTGCACCTTCGGTCCTGCCTCTGGGCTGAGATTCTGGAGTAGTAGCAGTTGATTCCAGAGATCTTGGGTGAGTAGCGGTAGCGGTTCCAAGACTGAGGGTTTCCAAAGTCTGCTCAAGTCTGGCCAGAGGTGATTTCTTCTGTACTTTGCGCGGGGACTCTTTGTTGCTCGCGTGGCCGGCGCGTTTTGCTTTAGGTAATGGTCGTGGTGTTATGAACTGCTGATTTGAACGGGTGACCGCTGTCAGTCTAGGCTGCACCGGAACCGAGGTCCCGTCCGGGTCTGTTTTGGACGGTATTTGTTGCTTTGTTCTCTTGTCATCGGCTTCAGGGGAGCGTATTTGCCGCGAGCAGTCACGACCCCCACCCCCACCGGCATACCGCAGTCCCCTTTGCCTCTTGATGTCTTTCAAAACACGTTTTGTCGCCTCTCGCGCCGAGTCATCCTCCCTAATCTGTTCCTGCGGCGTGGTGTATCCCATCGGGCGTAGATTAGGCTGGATTTCGGCGAGTGGATTGAAGACGGGGTGCTGAATCAGCAGGTTGTCGGTCCAGCCTCGTCAGCTCGGCGGCCAAGACAGGAAAGCGGCGCTGCAGAATGCTCTTCGCAGAGATGATACGAACTGAGCAGAGGAGAAACATTGTCCGTGCGAAGGTAATGCAAATGCGCGACCGGGACGCGAGAAGAATAAATGCGCAAGCCTACAAGGCTGCAATTGCGCAGTCGCGCGCGAGCTGCGCCCCCACGCCGCCCTCACGCGTCGTTAGTGCAACTCGTATGCACAATCGTGCATGCGATGAAACGGAGCGCGACTTGGAATGGCAAGTTCAAGCCGTCTTACTTACCTGAAGGGCCAATCCCCGGCCGAGTCAGCACAGCCATAAACGAGAGCTGAACCTGTTTTGTGACGTTGGTGGAATCGCACGCAGGCAGTGGCTAGAGAGAGCTGCGCGTTGATCCGGGGTGTGCTGCAGCATGTCGCACCGGTGAGCTATGCCTGGCACATCTGAAGTGCAGCCTTGCGGCTCTGCGCGCAGACGCGCGTAGGTCAGAGGCGTGCCAGTCCGCATTGCACGTAAGTGCTAATGTTTGCGTTGCTGGCGGGGGAGACTGCACGGCTAGTGAGAGCAATTCGAAACAAAACACCAGCTCAGATACTCAGGTGCGAATCGCGCCGCAGCGCATGGAAGCATCAACACATTCGCGCGGAAGGAGAATGTTTTTTTTTTTTTTTGCAGAGATTATGAGGAAAGACGCAACAGCCCACAGACTAGCACGTACGACAATACCTGTATAAAGTCTCGAACTGAAGGCACGAATTAAGCTGGCATCAGTATTCTGCTTTCACTGAAGTTTTCCACACATACCAGTGACTTCAATATCAACCGGCAGCGCCAGAATATTCCCCGGCGTCTCGACACCATGGTCCGCATGTCCACCATTCCAAGCAGCCAAAAATCCAAGGTCAGGAGCCGAGGAGAGCAAGCCTACTTTTGCTGCGCTTGTGGTTACGGGCCCCAGATATATTCGTTGCATCCAGCATGCAGCTACTGCGGAGTACATGCATGTGCGAACTGTACGGGCGCCACAGTCTCCCATCAAGGGATCGTACAGGAGTACCAAGCCAAGGAGAACGATTCTGGAGCCAGGTATGCCTCTTGCCATCCTTGTTGGTTCAAAGCTAAGCAAACCGGTTCTCAGATTTCCAGACGATGCGCAGCGAGTAGCATCTGGAGGAGACGAGTCCGAAGAAGACCCTCACCCAAAGGATCCGTACGGAGCAGCATTGAGGTGACCCCACCTAGCATCATGACTTGATGTCAATGTGGCTAACCAGAAATACTCCAGCTCCCCTCATTATCCGAAGTCAGTGATGTTATCGCGCTATCTTGGCGACGAACCCGGAGTGTGCGAAAGGCTCGCCTGCGGCATCGAGAGGACCGGAGTCGCGGAAAGTGAGGCTGAGCTGGATCAGATGCTACGGCGTCTCGGATATCTCGCTGAGGAGGGAGCGGACGAGCTTAGATGAGGAGGACGTGGATGCCCATGGGCAGGGTGAAAAGAAGCGGTCTGGCGCGTGCATCTAGAGTAATGCCATCAGTGGAAATCAAATCTCATTACAAAGAGGGCCTTCTTCATTGCAGTGGAAGTGATTGAGCCTGGGAGGAGGTGGCCTGTCGAGAGTCGCGTTGGAAGAGGTGAAAGATGGAGAAGGCGGATCGACGCGGGGTCGGACTGCGCCTTGCGTCATAGGCCGCTTTTGCTGCAGAAGTCGTGGCCACATCTTGAACACCAAAAGCAGACTCACACCCCAAGATCTTGGCCCAACACGGAACTTGCGCCTCCCGGTAGCTTCTCTCTCCTTCGCAGCAAACAGCCTGCTGAGTTCGCACCACAATCCCCATTGCCGCCTTCCAATGTGCCCTCGGAGGGTTTAATGACCCGGCCGCCTCCGTCGGCTCCGGCTCACCTCCGGCACCCGAGCAAGGCACAGTCCGCGAGCTCCCAACTTCCATCCCTCTCGTCCGATCCTTGACGACATGCGTTTAAGTGCACTTCATGGCTCACGTCCGCTTGGTAATCTACTACGACGTCTGCGCTATCGGGTTGGCGCTGATGCCTGTTCTGGCGCTGGTGCCTGTTCTGGCGCTCCTGCGTGAGATTTGCTTCGAAATGCTACAGCAAATGTCACCGGACACGGACTTAAGCTGAATAATGCGCCTCGTAGGTAATACACAGCCATACGAACCGACATCCATTCCCCTAAAAGGAAAGTATGTAGGTATATATAGGCTGATGATCTGTATTCGTCTGAGCTAGTCAACCCCGCAATTCAATCACCACCCAAAATCCAATCAAAAACCACACAGCTCAACATGGTCAACGTCGCAGTTGCTGGAGGCACAGGAAGTGTCGGACGCACACTTGTCGAGGCTCTGCAGGCTCACCCCAAGCACAACGCAATCGTGCTTACGCGCAAGGTATTGAAAGAGTCCAGAGAAATGAAGTCGGGTTAAAGAGCCTTTGCCAACACGCCAAGCAGGACCCTGGTAAAGACATAGGAGCGCCCGTCGTCGAAGTCAACTACAATGACGTGGAATCTCTCAAGGATATTCTCGAAAAACACAACATCGATACCGTCATCTCCACCATCTCCATCTTGGGCGAAAGAGAGGGCAACGGCCAGATCAACCTCATCAAAGCTGCCGCAAAGTCCTCGGTTACGAAGCGATTTGCTCCGAGCGAATGGGGGATTCCCTACCCTGAGGAGTAAGTAAGCCGCCCCAGACTTTGAATAGGCAACAACTCAATCGTGGCAGAGATGGCAAGAACATGCCCTTGGTCAAGTACAAGCTCCTCGCCGCCGATGAACTCAGAAAGACCGACCTCAAGTGGACCAAGTTTTCCAACGGATTCTTCCTGGACTACTTCGGCATGCCGCATGTGAAGAGCTATCTGATGCGACAGACGTTTTCCATTGACATCGAAAACAAAGCCGCTGCTATTCCCGGTACCGGGAACGAGAAGGTGGATTTCACTTACACCTTTGACGTTGCCAAGTTCGTCGTCGCTTCCCTCGATCTTCCCGAGTGGCCGGAGGACAGCTTGATCATTGGTGACAAGAAAACGTTCAATGAGGTCCTCAAGATTGCAGAAGAAGCTCGAGGTGAGAAGTCAATTTTGATTCTGCGATCGTCTACTCCAGGGCTGACCAGTTCCCCACAATAAATAGGCAGCAAGTTCACCGTGGCGTACGACCCGTTGGAGAAGCTCGAGAGGTTTGAGATTACCGAGCTTCCGGCGCACCATGCAGCTTACCAGTTCGTTCCGAAAGAGGTACTGCAGCCTATGACTGCAACTTTCGGACAATGGACTGCGAAGAGCCTGTTCGACATGCCGTACGAAAAGTCACTGAATGTCAGACTGCCGGATATCAAGACGGTATCTGTCAAAGAGCTCATTGGCCAGGCTTGGGGAGGCAAATAGAGTGAGCATGCCAAGTGTGTTTGGGGAGGGGAGGCTTTGCCAGGAAGGATAGATGGTCCCTATGAGAAAAATCAATCTAACCAAGATAGGGATGGTAGAATTACACGATGGACTGAATGCAATGGTAAGCTCTGTCCAATTGGTCGAGTGGCTTGAGAGTACGTGAACAAGTCATCTTCTTTAATTCGACGTGAATTATACAGCGGCAACTGGACCGCTGGAAAGCCCTGATGAGGCGGCGCCGCTTTTCCTGTCTGGGCGGAGACGGGATGGCCCACGTCTTGACCATGACGTCAGCCAACTCGCATCCCGTCACTAACAAACGCAAGCTTCTTGGGACTGCTCAGGGGTGTAGAGAGCCAACTCCAAGGCTGTTGACGAGCAAAAGCAAAAACCCCTTATCGCATTAGCTGTGTAGCGCGTTCCGCTGTTAGTTGTTAAACTTTTCCGCATGGTTTCAACACTGCTATTCTCCGTCTCCAGTTTGGTGACTTCCGCATTATTCGACTCACCTCCAAGAAGCCCCCTCTGCGCCTCTAGTTAATTTCATACATGATTCCGCTGTACAGCTTTCTTCGACGCGCCTGCTCACCGCTCCTTGAAGATGCGCGACCCATTGGACGAAGTGCGCAATCCGCACGAGGCCAAAGAGCACTTCCTACAATATTTCAAGAAGGAAATCTTCCACTTGAACTTCTATCGGATGCACATGCTGTACTTTATCGTCGTCATTCTTATCGCATCGGTAATTGTGTACGGAGAAGGCCTGGCCAACGATTCCAAACAAATCAGTGGGAGCCCGTTGAGATACATAGATGCGCTCTTCCTGTGTTGCAGTGCAATGACAACTACAGGTGCGTGGAGGCTCTATCTTACTGGGTTTGGCACTAACGAACTGTGCAGGGCTGAACACTGTTAATCTCGGGTCAATGACCGGATTTCAACAAGCAGCCCTTTGCGTCCTGCTCATCGTTGGCAACGTGCCATTCGTCTCATCCTTCGTGATCATCATCCGGCGCCACTACTTCCACCGCAAGCTCGCCGACGTTGTGCAGCATTCCCGATCCGGCAGGCAGATGGTGCGAGATCTGGAGGAGCAAGATCAGGAATCAAGAGTCGAACACCAGGTGGCCCGTCGGCGGAAGCGCATCAATCCCAACAACAACCACAACACCAGCGAGGAGCGCCCTCTCCGCGAAGCGCCGAAGAAAACTCAGAGGAAGCAAATGTCGCCGGAACAACGACTCTACCACCACGCATCCGGCTTCGGCGCCTTCCCCTGGCCATGGGAGACGCACACCGCGCAACGCCTCTTCCACTACCCCTTCAAACGGCTCCAGCAAGAGTGGGAGCCGCGAGATCGATCCTACATCTCCTTCAACGCCGAGTACGACGAGCGGGGCCGGTTCCGCAACCTCAGTGAGCGCGAGCGCGCCGAGCTGGGCGGCGTCGAGTACCGGGCGCTCGAGCTCCTCCTCGCGCTGCTCGTGGCCTACCAGGTAGTGTGGTACGCGCTCGGCACGCTCTTCCTCGTCCCGTACGCCTACCGCCCCGCCGTCTCGCGCACCTTCAAAACCTCGCAGCCGGGCGACCTCAGCCCCGGCTGGTGGGGCTTCTTCGCCGTGGTGACCAGCTTCTCGAACGGCGGGCTCAACGTGCTCAACAGCAACTACATCCCGTTCTCGGGCGACGCGCTCATCCTCATCGTCAGCGGCGCGCTGACCGTCGCCGGCAACACGCAGTTCCCCATCCTCCTCCGGCTGGCCATCTGGACGCTCTCTAAGAGCGTCCCGGCCGCGTCGCGGCTCCGGCAGACCTGCCAGTTCCTCCTGCACCACCCGCGGCGCTGCTTCATCTACCTCTTCCCCAGCAGGGAGACGTGGTACCTGCTCGCGATCCAGCTGCTCATCGACCTGGCCATGTGGGTGCTGTACGAGCTGCTCAACGTCGGCCTCCCGCCCGTCGAGGCCTTCCCGCTCGGCACGCGCGTCCTCGACGGGCTCTTCCAGGCCACCGGCCTGCGCAACAGCGGCGCCTACATCATCGCCATCTCCTCGCTCGCGCCCGCGCTGCTGGTCGCCTACCTCGTGACCATGTACATCTCGTCCTTCCCCATCGTCATGGCGCTGCGCCAGACCAACACCTACGAGGAGCGCAGCGTCGGGCTGGACGGGCGCTCCTCCTCCTCATCCGCCTCCGGCGGCGGCCTGGGCATGCACCTCCGCCGCCAGCTGGCGTACGACCTGTGGTTCCAGCTGCTGGGCTGGTTCCTGATCTGCGTGGTGGAGCGCCGCAAGCTGATCGCCGGCAGCCCGGGCTTCGGCATCTTCGCCGTCCTGTTCGAGGTGACCAGCGCGTACGGCACCGTGGGCCTGAGCACCGGCGTGCCCTACGACCAGTACAGCCTGTCCGGCGCGTTCCAGACGGGCAGCAAGCTCGTCATGCTGGCCGTCATGCTGCGCGGCCGCCACCGCGGCCTGCCGCTCGCCATCGATCGGAGCATCCTGCTGCCCGGCGAGGAGCTGATGCACCGCATGGACGACGAGTACGGCGAGTTCGGGCGGTGGTCGAGCGAGGAGGAGAGGGCGGTGCGGCACGATGAGGAGAGCGGTAAGAGGGATTTGGGGCCGGGTAAGGGGTTGAACGAGCAGGATCCCGAGAGGCGGGAGGACGGTAGCGGGAGTAGCAGGGGTGAAGGGACGAGCAAGTCGAGAGCTTCGGAATGGGAAGATGAGCCGCATTTTGAGATGACCTGATAGACCGCCCACCCGCTCACATGTAGAGGCGGGATTCTTGTGGATCATTCGACCGGGGAGGGCTTGCCGGGTTCCTTTTCCTTCTTCTTCCGTTTTTGAGGTGCTTTCAACTCTGTACTGTGCATCCTTGCTCTTTCTTCATTCACGAGACCGAGATCCCACTCTCTTTTCGAGCATCTCTACTCTAGGAGTATACCTAGTTCAAGACGAGTGGTCAATTGGGCATTGGTACGGAAAGGAGGCGAAGTTGCTACGAGAATTGTTGTACCATGGATCGATCACCACAGCAGCAACACGGAGAGCGATCCCGTCGGCATAAGTCAGTAGCTGCAAGTTCACAATGATGTTGATTCCGATTGTTAATGCATCGGTAGATATCTACCTGCAACATCTGGGCAGGTTAGTGATGCAGTAGGTTGTGCCCATCATCGACATATCATGAGCGAAGGAAGAGCAAAAGAAATCAATTCTGGGATATTGGTCTTCGTGCAGTCAAAATAGCCAGTTGAACTATCTATCTTGACGCCGGGGAAATCGGACCTATGCACAATAGTACAGTCCCGGCGAGGACGAGATGATTTTCGAGAACCATGAATGCATCTAGAGGACGGACAGATCGCCGAACTTCTCCTGTTTGGGGGTCAGCCATCTGCAGCTCCTCTCGAGATGAGGGAACAGGCTCGATACGTACCTTGTAGCCAGGAACGGCCCAGCGGCCCTTGCTGACGAGCTGCTCGGTGCGCTGGTCGATGTCGGGGCGAGCGGCGGCAATCTCGTCCTGCAGCGGAGAGACCAATTGTCAGCCAAACCATCCAAAACTCCAACACCAGCCCCATTGCATCCACAGCCCGAGCGTATACGCACCACGGTGAGGTCCTCGAACGGCCTGGCCTCCGAAATGTTCTTCAGGGTCTTCTCCAGGTCGCGCAGCTCGGCGTCGATGGCGCCCTTGGTCTCCTCGGCGCTCTTGACGGCCTGCGCCTCAAATGCCTCGATGGCCTTGATCTGCCTGTTGACGTCGTAGGTGGCGGGCTTGAAGGCGGAGAACTCCTTCTCGATCTGGTCGACGATGGCCGTGTTCTTGAGGACGGAGCGGTAGTGGGAGAAGTCGACGGTGGTCGGCTGCTCGGACAGCTGCTGCACCTTGCGGCGCGCGTCGTCGTTGCGCTTCTTGAACGCGGCGAGCGAGTTCGCGGTCGAGCCGCGCAGGCCCAGCTGGGTGCCCAGCTTCGTCCAGTCGAGTTTCAGGGCTGCGCTGCGCTGCAGGTTGGGACGGGTGTTAGCGCTGCCAATTGCTCCGGCACCGGGGCCCCCCAAACACAGCCCGGATGCGCTGCGGCAAGTGCAATGGCCGGGACGGGCTGCGACGGGTTAGACGAGGGGGTTGCACGTACTCCGACGGCCATTGTGATGGTTCTGGTGTTGGTGTTGAGTGGAGAGGACCGGGGCTGGCAAGGACGAAGTCGGCTGCGTTTTCGAGCTTCCCGCAGGCCCGCCTGCACGTGATCCACCGCGCCCGCACCCGCACCAAGCTCTGGCAATTGGGAACACAGCTGTGCACAGCTACGCAACCCGTCATGACACTGCTGCGCTCTCACACATCAAGTGGCTATGTCATTGCTCATACACAGAGAATCATCAAATGAGCCATTGGGCCCGCGCAGGCTCGCCTAGTCACAGCATGCAGCTTCAGCCTCGAAGGAACTTTTGAGATTTTACCACGGCTCCACAGAGTCCAATGGCTCCTATCCTAGGTCGCGGCCCGGTGCTTTATCTTGTATAGATGCCGATAAGCCCTTCGCCCAGCCTTCGCTCCGGGGATAAAGAAAGCAGCGCGTCACTGCAGCTCAACGCCCGCGTTTCCGCGGACTTATATGCTGAGAGCCATGATGGAGTTGACAATGTCGTTGTCGTTCTCCTTGAGCGCCTTGACGGCCTTCTTCCGCGAGACGCTGGCCTGCTGCATGACCAGCTCGATGTCCTTGGCCTCGAGGCCGGACTCGTCGACCTCCTCGCCGTCATCCTCCTCCTCTTCCTCCTTCTTCTCCTCGGTGGCCGGCTCCTTGCCCTTGCCGTGGTCGTGGCCCTCGTGGTCACCGGCAGCCTCGGCCTGAGCGAGCTGCTGGGCGGCAGAGGCCTGGGCAGCAGCGTTCAGGTCCTCGATCTTGGCCTCGCCGAAGATGCTATCAAAGAGTCACTATTTTTGCCTCAGAACTTGTGTTTCCAGAACGCTTACATCCAGGTGTTGCTGTTGGGCGACTTGTAGACATCGGGGTTGTTGATGACGAAGAGGATCTGGATTCAAAGGTCAGCCGTTGCTCCCGCATTGAGGCACAAATTCCGCAATTGCTGCTGCATCGATTGCAGCTTCGGCACGCGACTGGCATGACGCCAATGCCGCGGGCGCGAGGCTGCAGCCGATGCAGGCTCCTGCTGGGCGTGACTCACGTTCTTGGGCCGGCGGAGAGTAACACGGGTGATGCCCTCGATGTGCTTCAGGCCGAGCTTCGCGATGGCCTTGCGAGCCTTCTTCTCGTTGCGCGAGTGGACGGTAACCTGCGCGCCGGCGGGGATGCTGGCGTCACCGGCACCCTCGTCGCCAGACTCGGAGCTGGACTCATCGTCGGCGACCTCGGCGACCTTCTTCTCGGGCTCGTCGGGGAGCTCTTCGACGCGGGGGTTGGACATGGTGGGCGGGTTGTTTGGTGGAGCGATGCGAGGTTGTCGTCGCCGGGCGTTGAGCTGTTTGGCGGGATGGAAAACTGCTTGTGCGCGGCAGCTGCTGCAAGCGAGACGGTGTGATGCCATCCATCACCACACCAACCCCGCAACCCCAACCCGCCGCCGCCCAACCGCCAAACACTCTCCGGTGCGCGCCCTGTGCATGCGTGCAGTGCGCTCCGATCGAGATGTCCGTCACCTGTGACCCTTGTGCACGCTCCGCATCCTGCGCTCGCGAAGAGCCGCGTCCCCGCTGCCTCGCCTCAACTGCGTCCCCGCCGGGCAACTTTCCTCCAAGATTACTGGAGGTAGTGCAAACACCGCATCGTAGTGCCTGCGCCTGGCTGCAAATCCCGGGCCCTGTGCACCGATCGCGGGCTGAAGCTGACCCGTCCTGAGCTGCTCAAGTAGCTCGGACGAAGCATCTCGGACAAGGTGAGACTGCACTTCGTTACTTTCTCCCTGAACGAATACATCGTCCATATGCTTTCTCGGAATACACAAGACATCGTTTTCAATCTGTCCCCACCTGTTGCTGCTTGTATCGGTTCTATCTTGAGCATGCATTCCGAGCTCGCATTTCTGTTTTTCACATCCTCCAACAGGTGATCCTGAGCCCAAATGTCACGGCATATTTGTTCTGTTCTGCAGACTATGCTTGCTCCTGCATGATCCTTCCGGCTCGCCAAGTTTCCGAACCGCGCTATGTGGCACTGCTATGTTTGTCATCAGGTGTTCGTGACCAATCCTCGACAGCCAGTAAACAAGGCGCGTAGCCTTGCATATCATCCGAATATATAGACAGACTCCCTTCAACATTCATATTTTCCACCTTCGCACTCACTTTTTCCAACCTCAATCGTCTTTTCCAACTCTGCACCCAACAGAGAAGCAAAAGACGTCTTTCGTATTCTCAACATTCTCCAAAAGCACCTCCGCCTCTCCCCGTCCAATTTCGTCCGAAGGATTCACCATGTCCATCACACCATCACCACCACCGCCCACCATGCGCGCCTGGACCTACACCACCCGCGGCCCCGTCAACACCGTCCTCCACCTCACATCCACCCACCCGACCCCCACGCCCGACCCCGCCTCGCCGGACCTCCTCATCAAAATCACCCACACCTCCCTGACGCCCAGCGTCGCCCGGCTAATGCCGCTCCTCCCCTTCCACCCCATCCACCCCACCCCGTCGATCCCCGAGCTCTCCTTCGCCGGCACCATCGCCGTCGTCACGCCCCAAACGCCCTCGCACCTCACACCCGGCCTCCGCGTCTTCGGCTCCATCCCCGTGTCCGCGCAGCTGGCCCGCGGCGCGGGCACGCTGGCGCAGTACGTCGTCGCGCGGCCGCAAGACGTCGCCGCCGCGCCGGAGAACCTCTCCTCCGCCGACGCCGCCGGGCTGGACGGCAACGGGCAGACGGCGCTGCAGATGTGCCGCAACGCCGGCGTCGGGGAGGGCGGCCGCGTGTTTGTGAACGGCGGGACGGGCGGGGTGGGGACGATGGTGGTGCAGGTGGCGAAGGCGTTCGGGGCGGAGGTGGTGGCGACGGGGTCCGGGGAGGAGGGAAGGAAGCTGGTGGAGGGGCTGGGCGCGGACGTGGTGGTTGATTACAGGGCGTGCGGGGAGGGTGGGGTTGCGGGGTGGTTGGCGGAGAGGTATGGGGAGGGGAGGAAGTTCGATGCGGTGCTGGACTGCGTGGGGACGCAGGTGCTGTTTGACCGCTCCCCGGCGTTTTTGAAGGAGGATGGGCTGTTTGTGAGTGTGGGAGCGATGGAGGGGATGTTCGCGACGTTTTGGGGCATGGCGAAAAACCGTTGGTGGCCAAGGTTGCTCGGGGGCACGCCGAGGAGGTATTTCTTCCAACAGACGAATCCGAATCCGGAATGCAGAGAGGAGCTGGTAAAATTGGTAAAAGAGGGGAAATTGAGGAGAGTGGTTGATGGCGTGTTTGAGATGGAGGATGCACTCGCGGTAAGTTCACTTCTTGTGTGCTGGATATATTCAGCGCCATAGTATGCCAGGCATAGAACCCTGCTAATGGTGTCGGCAATAGGCTTATGAGCGGATTTTGAGTCAGAGAGCAAAGGGTAAGGTCGTTATCAAAGTCCAAGACGTGTAGCGTAAAGACTTCGATTAGAACCTCGGTTGGGCCCGGAGTAGGTAGGCAGTGTACGGTGGTAGATAGTTCACCAGTATTTCGCGTGAGTTTCGTCTGTTCAGGCAAAGTGTTGAGATACAAGAACGGAAGTTTGCTTGATTAGTAAAGTCGGAGACTGTCGGTCTGCAACCAGTCAATGTTCGATGTATCAGTTGACAGGTGCTGTGCATATTTGCGCAATGAGAAAGGCCATATGCCACAGCCAAACAAGGGAGCGAGTGGTTCCCCATGTTTCGTCTCGTTCAATGTCAAAATCAAACACCGCCTGCACATTAGAGATCCCGTGGCACACTCTTCAAAAAACAGTTCCCATACGCCCCGTTGTCCGGATTTGCTTTCATTTTTGAGAACCTTGGATACTTGATATCTTTTATGAACCGTCTCCATTGTGTTCTCGGGGATGGAAAATGCCGCGCAGAGTCATGTTGAACTCAAGACCTTCTCCAGTGTAATGCCGTAAAACAACCCGTCCTTAAGAACCCCGTCTCACCCATGAACCCTTTTACGCCTTAGCAGAGGTACGGAGCTTGGCGTAGGTCTTCTTGACCTCGTAGTTGGCCTATAATTCGACTGGTTAGCGGACCATTTTGCATGGAAATGCGGGTTTCGCGAGTCCTGGGAGACAATCACACGGAACCGTGCGGTAGCGTTTCCCCGGTACCCGATCCACCCATGATGTTCAAATCCGGGGGTTACCAACCTGCTTCCTCAACCTCATGACCTTGAAGCGCTCAAAGTCGGTCAGCGCCCTGCGCTTGGCGATCCTGTCCTTGTTCTTCGCCCATGCGCTCTCGGAGAACTTCTTCTCGACCTCGGAGGCCTCCCAGACCTTCTTAACGACACCGTTGCGAGCACCGCGGGGGAGCTTGGGGATGACGATCGGGGTCAGGGAGAGGTGGGAGAGAGGAGAAGCGTGGCGAATGACGGCCTTCTCGGGGGTGGAAGCGGGGCCATCGACGAGGACCTGTGTGGATGTGAGTGTTTGCGTTTCGGGTGCGGCGCCGGGGCAGCGCGCGGGCAGACGGAGGCGCTCAACGTACGCGCTTGTGGTCGATGATCTCGACGATAGTGGCGAGCTTGCCCTCGAAGGGACCCTGAGCGAAGAGGACGACACGGCCGACCTCGACGAGCCTCCACTGCGATGCCTTGACCTCTGCGTCACCCATTGCGGCTGATTTGCCTGGAAGACGGGAATGTGAGCGAGCGAACGCGGAAGCAGTGACGAGATGGTTGCGCAGCGGCGGAGGGCAACGTACTGTGCTACGGGGTCGGTGGTGCTGCTGTTGTCGTTAGTTGGGGAGGTCGAAATCCACGGCGTGCTCGCTATCTCGAGAGTGCTCGCTTACCGATGATTTTGGTTGTGTGCGAGCCACACCCTTTCGGGCCTAGCCGCGCTTGGCGCACCTCGCGACTTTTCTGCGCGCCAGCGCCCGAGAACTTCTTCTCTCCAAAATCTCTCGTGCGCGCCCATCGCCGCCTCGAACATGCTGCCACTGCAGTGCAGGTACGTCTTGCCGCGTCTTTTCTCCCGCCTCTCGAATGATGAGGTAATTTGCGATTGATGCCAGCGACCGGAGGCGCCCGCCAGCGACTCTCAACGGCGTTGGATCGATGATATTCAATTCTTACATATTCTGACCCCAATCCCACCACAATTTTCCTCGATGCGTATCGACGGGCAGTCGCTGACTTGCACAGATTTTCGTAGGCTCTTTGCAGCGCGTAGCTCGCGCCGTCCGCCTGGACGAACCGCCGCTCCAGGCGAGTTCACTGTAAGGTAAGAACGCAAATTCTCGCGTTTCCTAGCACAAACCCTCCCCCTGTCCGATGATTAAAAAACATATCACGCCTAGATAGTATCTGATCCTTCGGGAATGATTACCCTTTATACACCAAGATCACTGAGGACACACCCATATCATCTATTCGATGTTTACATGTTCCATGCATCGAGCTTCTGCTGACATGGAATTGACAGTTCACGCATAAGGTCCTTCCTTTACAGCTTTTTTTGCGACTTGCAAAGCCAATTTGCAATTATCTGCGCATCGCAGACCAGAAGCGGACTTGTTTATTTGCATCGGAGCTCCGATTCTCACGTGTTAGAGATCGTTGGTCCGGCAGATGGAGCAAGCCACTTCAGCCATGATAGCATGGCTTTGAGTAGTTCTATAGCTTCCTTGCGTTTGATAATACATGGCCAATCCTTTACTCTGCAACACTGCCCTTATCCGTGAAATGCCTTTTTGGTGCTGGCATCCGACTTGAAGTGAACAAAAGGCACACGCCGAAGTGCCAAGCCTTGCGTTTGTACTGCACTGTGTCTGACGAAGCACCGCCCGTGGTGATGGGTCCTCATTTCATCCTGCTAGCTGCCCACACTCTCTGCCGCCCTCAGCGTCTATCTTCTGCGCTTCGTGGCCCGCAGCATTCGTCAAGCAATCGGAATTCAGCCATCGACGCGTCGCAGCAACAGAGCTGCCGGGATGGCGCGGGTTGAGCCGCGGTTCGGGGCGGAGCTAGGATTTTCCAGCGCATGGAGAACGACCGAGAGTGAGAGCGTAAACATCGGCGGCCCGCCCCAGACATCCGTCTTTCGATCGCGTGCGCGCGCCGCCAACCCGTCAGTCACAATGAACTCGTTCCGCGGAGGGATGCAGGTGCACGCCGTGCCCGAGTCGGAGCGCGCCTTCGACGCCGCCGGCCGCCAGCTGCCGTGGGGTTATGAGTACGCCGAGTAGGTCACACCTTCCCACCCAACCTTCCTTCTGCATCCTCTCTGCTGCAGCCTCTTCTCCAAGATGCGCCTGTTCTGGACCGACATGATCTTCGATGCTGATGAAGAGCCGGCTAGTGGCGACACCCACGGCCAGCGCCGCTATGTCGAAGAGAAGGGACCCTTCGGCCGCTCAACACGCCGCCGCGGACTCTCGCGCAGCAAGACCACCGGCACCCCCGCGCGCAAGGAAGACCAGGCGCGCGCAGAGAACCTCAAGGCCATCGACGACATCTTCAACAAAGTCAAAGCCTCCGCGCCGAAAGCCCAGGAACAGCCGCCCGCCGCTCAGCCGCAACCGCCGCAACAGTCCACCAGCGCGCCCGCGCTCCCCACCACTCAGACCTCCGTCGCGAAGGAGCCTACCGAGGTGATACTATATGGGTTTAGCAGCGAGACGCAGTGGGCAGCCATCGACTTTTACGAGCGCGTGTCGGAGGGCATCGTGTACGAGGACTACGACCGGCACCCACCGAGCTCCAAGTACAATCTCTCTCTCAGTATCAATCGCACCGCCGCAGCGCGTAGCCTGTCTGCCGCCGCGCTGCGCAAGAAGAACACCTACTCGGGCGGCAACCACTGGATCAAGGTGACCTTCGACTCGCCGGAAGCCGCCGATCGCGCGTGCCACTACTCGCCGCACACCATCCACGGCCACGCCGTCTTCGCCGAGCTGTACCGCGGCACGGGTCCGGCGCGTGACATCGCCATCCCATCTTCGCATGCCGGCCTGGACAGCCTCCAAACCAGCCCCAGCAACAGCACGACGCTCCGCGGATCCGGCGCCAGCCCCACGCACTCGGACACGGCGTCCTCGGCCACCGCGACCGCGTCCGGCCCTACCCTTCGCATGCGCCCTTCGGCGCGACACCAAGCGCAATCCGCCCCGGCAGCCGTCGCTACCACCGCCACCCCGCAGACCTCGTTCTCCTCGACCGCCACCGCCACGCTCACGGCACAGACGCCGGGCGCTGCCCCGGCCGACCCTGCCCCCGTTGCTCCGCCGCCGCTGCGCATCCGTGGGGCCAAGCGTGCTGTGCTCCTCCCGGCTGAACAAGCGCTTCTGCCCGTTGGGAATAAGTGGCAGCAGCTGCTGGGCTCGCTGCCAATCATCAACCTGTTTGTTGGCGGCGGCACTGAGGTCATTGGCAGCGAGGTACCGCGCACAGACGACGGCAATTTCGATTGGGCCAACGCGAGCACGTACTGGAGGTTCTGGGCACTGATTGACTCTTGGCTCGGTACGGATTTCTTGAGCATTGGTGGGGATGACTAGTGGAGTCAAGGGCAGGTTGGGTGGTTGAGTTCAGGCCTTGGGGGGGGGGGGGGGGGGGGGGGGGGGGGGGGTGTTAGCACGGATCTTTAGCACGGCCCAAAGATGCGGCAAGACGATTATTGTGGCGCAGGTTATACATCGAGGGCAGCATCAAAAAGCGACGGCGTTCTGGAGGCAGGGTCTTGAAATGGCATATCAATCCCTTGACTTTTGTCTGGGAAGTTTCAAAGCAATCAGCATGAGGGACAAGAGACCGCTATTTCCTTTCTGGTTTGTTTCAAGTTGTGGAAGGGCGAAATACCCCGTATCTTTGCACCCAGTCTTTGGCAGGCTACAGGCATAATGGAAAGTCAATTGGATGATTCACACGCAAATATCACATCCTACGTATAGCTTGAGCGTTCCGTGTCTCATGCAAGACAGCATCCGAGCAGATGCGAGGGCCGCAAAACCGTTGCCGCATACTCGCATGAGAGGATCACCCTGTGACTATTCATATGCATGATCCGGCCGAAACTACCTCTGTGGTGCTCCCTTACACCCCGCTCGCATCTCTCATATATGCATCTCCAAGCATAACAACAAGAAACCCACATTCGAAACACCGCGCACGCATTCGTCCGCGACCCGCCGCGCAGAAAAAGGGCCCAGGAGTACGCGGCCGAAGGAGCGCATGACCATAAGCATGATCCCCAAGCCCCCATCCCTCCTCCACACCTCGCGTAGACGCCGTGCAACAGCAGCAGCACAATCGGCCTGGCCCCCCTCCCCGCCCTCTCCTCTGCTGCAAAGTGCATGCACCTTCCCGGCATTTGGATTCGCCCACCCGCAACCTCGCCGGTCACAAAGTGCGACCCGTGGTTGGGTGGCTGCGGGGCTTGCATTGCTGATGCGGGCATGTAGCGGCCCGCCGGGCTGCCTCCCTGGTTGTTGGTTTGAGGCCGGGGCTTGGCGGCAGCATGCGGGCGGCCGTTTTTGGAAAAGGGAGAGGAGGGCGTGATCACTTTGCGATGATGCATGCGCGGACGGGGCGCTGTGGAACTTGCGATTGCCAAGGGGTCTCGGGCGCTATGTATGTTTGAACTCTCGGGTGCGAGGCATCGGCTTTGCGTGATGGGAGAATCTACCGCATCGTGATGCGTATGCGTTGGTGTATGTAAGGTCGATCACGATGCACATCTTCCCGTGTTTCAACTTCCGCATTTCGTGTGGAGGGAGTTTTGAAGAATCGGGATAATGCTACCCCGCCACCCTCCAACTGCTCGCATCTGTACACCGGTGCGGGAAACCTTCTTTTCTATCTGCTTGCTTCCTTCCGGCCATCCTCATGACCGCTTATCCCGGTAGATGGCGGACGAACTGTATACAAGCTTCGGGAAGAGACGTCATCGATCTGGCTTGTGTCCAACTTCTCCTTGCCCCCCCATTGCTGCGGCTTATGTAACAATCTCGTTGAGAAGTGTGGAGAGTATCCAGAGGGGTGCTGTGCCCAACAGTCAGCGCCAATGTGCCTCACACCTCCGCGAATGCGTAGAAAATTCAAGTATTCCCCGGTTAGCCTCTGTAGCTCGTTTTGAGTGACTTTTGCATCAAGAGATGCTTGAACTCCTCACAGCCAGTTTGGATCAGGTCTCTCGCGAGGCTACTTTCTTCGCGCTATGACCAACCTATGAGGTATAAGAAAGAAAGAGAGAAAAGTTGAGAAAAAAAAAAGTAGTCACGAAGCTCACACATCCCGCATTCAGAAGACTCATAAGAAACCCTCATCACTGCAGAATTCACTATTCCGCTATCTTTTGTATCTACAGGAAACCCATCATGCCTTTTGTCTTACAACACCATCCGTAAACCCAGTGCCTAGCATTTTTCCCTTTCGTCATCGCCATGAACCAGAAAACACCGTCTCCCCTCGCTTCCATTTAATGTTTGTTTCCCATTTTTCTATGCTACCAGATGCCGAAGAAAGAGAGAAGAAAGCAAAAACCATATCTCGTCAGGAGCACCACCAGAATGCATGCATGCTTCCCAGCAATATCCGCAAGACAAAGTGAAAAAGACGAGTGTGTAATGTTATTAAGGCGGTTTTTGCCGGCGCAAAAGGAAAAAGCAGAAGAAACCCGAAAAGTTCGCAGTTACAGAACCACTGAGAGAAATAAAATCAAAGGACCAACCGGGAAAACGTCACTCCCATGTGACCAACCGCGGAGATTGGTGACCGTGGTCGTGCAGTTCCTTTTTCCCTCTCATAACTCTTGCCTTTCGAGGATGTGCTGGAGTACTTTCGAGAACTTTTTTGCTCGAATCATTCTTTGCGCCGAGCAAGTGAAGCAGAGCCGCAGTAATGCAAGATAGAAAGCAGATTACCGCCGCCATGGATGCAGAGTATTAAGCGAACGAGAAGGAAAATTAGTACGGTGGAGGCAATCGGAACGTCGCCAAATGAAAGAGGATTGTCGGAAGAGAGGGAGAGAGGGAGCGCTTGCGGAGTGTTTTCCGAGAGCGAAGTCGATTGAAGCCGAGCGGTTTGGCCTCTTTCCTCTTCAGATTGAATGTGGAGATGTAAGGAATGCGACCGTAGCTCGACTCCGACAGTAGAGAATGCGGTCCAGATCCCAACAGCCGAACTTCGCCAGCCAACAACTCGAGCCCCAACAGTAGGTAGGCTCTGCTAACGCTTCCTGCTCTGAAGCCACACAGCAATCATCCCCGTTCATTAACCACCAACTCTTCATATCAAAACAAAACCAAGAATTGGATTCCCATCCAATCGAACGTGTCAAGCCGATACTGGAATACCGATACCGCCATAATCCAAGAGAAAGGATACGCATGTTATGGGAGTCCCAGCAAGGTTCAACGTCGATCGATAATGTCCTCCAGCGTGGTTGGGAAAGGGTGACTGCACTAGCCATTCAGAACGTTGGCAACTTCCTGCGCACGGATTTCGTCTTCGATTAAGAGGCCCTTGGTCTTGAGAACATCTTCGATAATGTCAACAACCCTACGGAAGCTGCTGGCGGCACCGCGAGTCTGTGTGAAGCGGCCAGCGCACAAGTGTGCCCGACGGCCTTGCTGGAGGACGGTAAACAGCTCGGCGGTAAAAGAAACGGGCTTCATCTGAAGCTCTGGTTGAGGTATGCCTGTATCAGCAGAAGTAGCAGCGTTGGCAAGTGTTTCGTAATATTGCTTGAGCTTTGATGGTGCATTGACTGGAAGGTCAAACTCACGGTTGTTCTTGTCCACGCTGGCTTGGATGATGTTCGTCGTGCGATCGAACTTCACATCCCGCACACCGAAACGCTTCCATTCGCGCAAAAGGCGTACGATTTCCTGGCGAGCACGGCCACGGCCACACTGGAAAGCGAGGATCTTGGTAACAGGTTTGATGTGGAGGAAGCGAGAAAGCCAGTTCTGGCCTTCCGTGTAGCGCGGCACGGACGGCTCAAAATCATCTCCAAAAGAAAAGCCAGACGAGCGAAGGGAACTTGCCGAGTAGTCGGACGGCACTATTAATCCGGACTATTAGTACATCACATTCGGCGTTTTCGGGGGTGTGAAAAGAAAGTATAACTTACTCAACATTAGTGAGCCGCGCTCCTTCTTCTCCGAAGTCTTCTTGCCGAACAGAGTCGCCAGGTTCTTCTTAAGGCCAGCCAGTTTGTCGATCTTCTCTTTCTCCGAGTCACGCATCGGAAAGCTGCTGTGGCTGCTCGTGCTAGCATTGGGGGCCTTCTTGTCCTGCTTGGTGTAAGACGAGACAGCGCGCGGCTTTGGCCTTTCCAGACGATCGTCCAGACCCTGCCATGCCTCCGGGATCCTCGGCCGACGAGCGTAATCTGTAGGGGGCTGCTGCTGTTCAGACTGGTCCCTATCGCTAACACGGCGCTTGAACCAGCTGCGCTTCTTTGTAACCTTCTCTTCCTTGGCTGCCGTGCTGGGAGTGGGCACCTGCGCTGGAGTCTGTGCAGGCGTCGTCTGTGTTGCAGCATCAAGAGAGTTGCGCTGTGCGAATGGTGACGGCGTCTGATCAAGCTTGGGAATACAGCTGGTCTTGTGGCGCAGCGGATGAACAGGGCTGGGCGTAGCGGGAATCGAAGGCTGGAGGTGATACGAGCGCGTAGGCGTCGGGGCACCAGATGCAGCAGCCTGGTATAGTGTGCTGCCGCTGGCCTTCTTCCGGATGTTGAGGGGCGGGATGTGCGTGCCAGTTGGAATGGGAGAACTGGCATCAACGACGCGGATTGTCTGATCTCCGTGATACCGATCGACGGCCTGGCTGACAGGCGCCGTGGCAGACCGGGTTGCAGTGCGCCAGTTGGGGGTGCCAACTTGCGGGTTCGCATCAGCGGTGGATTTTCCCTCCTCCGAGATGATAGGCAAAAGCCGGGGGTGCTGCGGAGATTGGTGCTGCGGCGCAGACACAGAGCGTTGGTTGACATCAGCTTGTGTCTGGCGCGGCGGGTGCAACAGGCGATCGAGAGAATGCAAGACTTCGTTGTAGTTCGCTGTGTTCTCGCCACCTTCCAACGCGAAGCGCGCTGCAAGGCGCTCACGGGTCTCAGCCAGCTCACGGGCAAGATAGGTGTTGGGCGAATCGTTAGCGGCCTCGGGTGGGAGCGGAGGCAACGGACGCTGTGTATCGGGTTGCTTGAGAGCCTGCACATCTGCAGTGTAGGCTGAGGCACCAGAGCCACGATAGGAGACGGACGACGGAGGAGTCTCATACTCAAAGGGCGTAGGCCTCTCAGAAGAAGTTCTGACGCTGGAGCTGACAGAAGTACGATTAAAGGCTTCGTCAAGCGCCTTCTCGAGCTCGACGCTTGCTTTCCGGACCTCACCATCAATGGCACGTCCAGGAGTCTCCGGGGCCTTGATCTTCAAACGAGGCTTGGTATTCTTCAACGCAGAGCTTGCAGGTGCAGGCGAGGTAGATGTCTGAGCAGGTGTGCTTGGAACAGGCGGGATCGGCGTCTGCTGTTGCTGTTGCTGCTCCTCTGCGGCCTCTTGCAGGTGTTTGCGTTGCTCAGGCGTGCACTGCGCCAGGGTCGCCTCCGTAACAGTAAGACGGCTCCCTGTGGAACTCTTGCGGAGGTGCGCGAAGCTAACACCGCGCTTGTGCGAGCTGCTGGGTCTCACAACTATAGGCGGTGAGCTCGCCCAAAGTGAGCTGCTCGTCGACGACTTGGACAGAGATTCCTTTTGGTGTGTAGTAGGCGTAGCAATCGACCTCCTCGAGCTGCCACGCGAATGGATGCTGGAAAGTCCCGAGTTCCTCCATCCAGTCTTCCTCAGGGTCTCGACCCTCAAAGAGCTTCCACGCCCATGGCTGTTGCTACGTGCCATCGACGACCTGCGCGTGCGGTGCTCACTGGATTGCCCACTTCCAACCGTACTACCACGGTGGACTGTGACGTTCATGTAATTGCCCTTATTCGCTATAGAAGGCTCTCTAGAAGACCGGAAGGGATCGTAGCTCTTCTCGGAAGGGGGAGGCTGCTGGAAGCTGTGTGGGGATTGTAGGTGCTCATCGTTCAGGATCGAGAACTGTGATTTGGTGCGGCCGTGAGGAACTGGAGGCGGGTGATCAGGACGAGCGGGCTGAACATGATGGTAGTCGCTCGCGGAGTATGCAATCTCAGGCTCTCCAGGCCAGTGTTCTAGCTGCTGCTCCTTGTACTTCTGAAGAGAGCGGTAGAAAAACTTCTCCTGATTAGCGTCGTTGTTCATGAGTTTCTGCAAAATGTTCTTCTCCGAGTCGCTGTGCCAGAGGCAACGCATGTTTCGCAGGGTTTCCTTGTCGACGTCCTCTGGGTGGCGTACATCCCAACTGCTGATGCGCGGCTTAGGGCCACTCCAGATCTCCCTGTCCGATTCTTCATCGAAACCAAACTCTGCATCGTACTTGTGGAGGAACGGATGCTGCCAGACGCCCTCGATGTTTATGCGGTGACGGGGGTCGGGCACGAGGATTTTGCTAATGAGGTCCTGGGCCTCGTCGCTTAGGTTGTCTGGCATATGGTACCTGGCCTGTGCAATTATCTTGAACAGGTGTGTAAGGTCTTGGCGATCATTGTACGTGAAGGGAGGCTGTCCAGTGAGCATGACGTAGAGAATGACACCGCAGCTCCACACGTCTGCCTGACCGCCATCGTACTGCTTGTAGCGGATGACTTCCGGTGCTGCGTAGTGAGGGCTTCCACAAGGGGTGCTGAGCCACCTACCCTCCGGCTGGAGAGCGGCCATACCGAAGTCAACGAGCTTGATGGTCAAGTTCTCTGCGTCGATGAGGATATTCTCAGGCTTCAAGTCGCGGTGGTGAATCTTGATGCGGTGACAATAGAGCAGGGCGGCGACAATTTGGCGGAAGATGAAGACGGTTTCCATTTCGGGAAGGCCAACGTTCTCGTCTATGTATCCGAAAAGCTCTCCGCCCTCAACGTACTCCATGATGAGGTACCTACGTCCTGTTAGAGCTGCCGCACATGATTGGCTGAGCAGGGTTATCACTTACAGCTCGCTGCGATTCTCCCAGACGTCGAACAGCTTGACGATGTTCGGATGATTCAGAAGCTTCATGATGACAATCTCCCGCTCCAGCCCAAAGGGCATGAGCTTCATGTGCGCCGCAAGCTTAGGGTCGGTCTCGGCTGACTTGTAAAGGTTCAGCAGGCTCTGGGCCTTGACCTTGTCTGCAGTCTTCTTGGAAATAATCTTGGCTGCACCGAGCTGGCCCGTAACACAGTGCCTGACTGCCCTGACGCGCGAGCATCCTCCTTCGCCAATGGTCTTGCCAAGCTGCCACGGTCCAATGTGAGTCTTGCGACGGTGACTGCTGTTTGTGTGGGTTGAGGAATTGGAGATTGCAGAGTCCCGGTTGGCAGTTCTGCCATCGGCCTTCGCTACATTGGCTAGGTACTTGTTCTCCACAACCGGGGCAGGATGGTGGACGGTCAGAGCGTTGCCCTGTGGCAGCAAGGATTCGTTGTGAGGGAGTTGCTGCTGCACGTAGCCATGCTGGGCCGGGGAGACCTTGGTGTTGCGTGACGGTGGAGTGGCCGAGTTGGCTCGCGAGGTCGCGTCTGTTAGTGGCCTTCGAAACTTCTGTGCATTGTGGTGGGCAGCTCGACCGGGGCGGTCCATCGGAGCGTTTGCGATGCTTCACAAGCTGGGGATACCGTAGACCAGGCGCCCGTGCGTGTTTGTTGTGCTTGGTTCCCAGCAGAGAGGGTCGTGACCGCGCTGGATTCAGCAGAGCGGCCGGATGGTGAAGGACGTCTACAAAGGAAAGGCGGGGCTACGACCGAAGGCGGGCCAGCGCGGAGAGGAGGATGGAGTCAGGGAAGGAGCGTGGGCCTGCTGTGGTGGCCGGCGGAGGAGGGGAGAACGAGGCCGGTCTGGAGAAGAAGCCGGTGCTGGGGATGGTCTGCCAAAAGGACCAATTGATGGACGGAACGCGCCGCAAAGGAGTGGACGGCTCGGCAAATAAGCCAAGCTCCCGCGGAAATGAGGGTCGAGGCCTTGTCGGGACGGAGAAGACGTAGACGGTCGAGAAGGCGGGGCGGCGGGCAGTGGTTTGCGCGGGTGGTTGTCGCTGTCGGCGGCGCAACAGCAATGCGCGACAGCTCCTTCCCGGGCGAGGCGGCGGCTCAGGCAGGCGGAGATGACGACGAGGGAAGGCGCCGGACCGAGAAAACGAGGTGGACGTCCAAGACAACGGAGACTCGGTGAGGGTGTGCGAAGAATGAGCTTGCACCGAGCAGGCTGTTTGTGTGCGAGATATCAGACCGTTGCTGCGGGCACGCGCGGCGAAAGAATGCACGCCGCCGACGCTGCGCAGAGCGCGCGCGGGAGCAGCAGCCGTGCCAGTCGCCGTCGCTGCTGCTGCTGCTCTCTCTCTCACCCGTCTGCGCGCGAAAAGGCAGCGCAGTGCAGAAATTCCTCCCCATCACGAGCGCGACTGCTTATTTCCCTCCTACCTGGCTCGGAGGCACTCGACGCAGCGTGCCACGAGCAGGACGCGACGCCCGCGAACCAGGTTGCGGCGGGCGCCTCCATGCCAGGAAGTCAGCGGGTCTGCTCCGCGCATGCTTGCAAGCGAGTGCTGAGGAGCGCGGTTGAGACGAGCTTCGTGCAATGGTGGAGAGGAGCGATGTCATCCCTCACGCCGATCCGAGCTCGACCGATGCCCGAGATCGCTCCCGTCGCACCGCGCCGCGCGCGATGCACCCTGCTGCACATCCACCCAACTGCCCCCTCCCCCATGAGCCCAAGCACTGCACCTCACCTCTTTCCCTGCTGCACACCCGCTGCATCACGACCCTCGGCCTGCCCACGCGACGTGTCTCATTCCTGACAAATGCTCCAGCTCACCACCGTCGACGTCGGCCCTCTAGCTCGCCCTTGCCCGCCAACCACATCCCTTGATCGCCACATGTCAGGCGCATGCTCAGACGGCCGTCGCCAGTCGCCTCGATCAGAGCCTGCAAGAATGCTGCGCGGGTGGCCTTCGAGCCGTCGTCGTCGGCCAGCCCGGCGAGCGCGCCCATTCGATTCGGCAACGTGCCGAAGCCTGGAATGTGTGCTTGTGTCCACCCCCGAAAAAGACGCAGGTATTATTAGCCGCCTCCTCCTCCACCATCGCAGCTGCGCCGGGAACACGCAGCATCCCAGCGTCCGCCATTCCCAGCCGTTCAGCCTGGCCCGCCCGCCCGGCGCAAGCGGAAACCATCTCCGACGTGTGGCTTGCCCGACCTCACAGTCCAAGACAAAAAGGAAAGAAACAAGTGAGCAGCAGCATAATATTACCGTGTCTCGCTCTGATATCATCCATCAACCAAACGGCCCTATTGTCTTCAAAGTTTTGTAATTGCTGTGCCACCCTTGTCCGAGGGTCGCCACGACCAAGGGCACGCCTGCGCAGCCGACTTCGTCCTCGGAGGCAGCGATGCAGTTCCGTCTCGTTTCGGAAGGTGTTCGCCTTTGCTTTGTTCCCCAGCCCGCATCGTGAAAGACTTGCATCTGCGCATTGAAGGCCTTAGCTAATTGTTCGCCGCGTCGGTGGTGGCCTGGAAGCTGCTGCTAATCGCTTTTGTTATCGCCCCGAAAAGCTGGTGCTGGCCAGACCACTTACCTGGTTCGCCGCGCCGCAGAACGCCCGCCCCCAAGCTACCCCTGCTCAAATCCTGGCAGGCCTGGACTCCTGCCTACCCAAAGCCTCGCCTGACGTATCACGGCCCGGTGCGCGGCGTTTCTGAAGATATGCGGACTGTGATCCATGATTTCATATGATGCTGTAACGGTATCTTGATATCGTAATATGATACTTTTGACTCCCAAACACAGCCCTGAAGGCGCGACCCAAACCAGAATATCACACGCGCCGTGCTTGCTTGATTCCCACCGTATAGACATGCCCGCAAAGAGAGGAAAGGCCCGGCGTTCCCGCTTGTTACTCCAACCACCCGCCGAAAATGAGTCTGAAATGCTCTGAAAAGTGCCGTGTACCCGTCCGTATCGCTGCCTTGTTGCCAGAGAAGACCGACCCCTTGATCGAAGAAAGGCCTGAATAGTGGGGGAAAGGACCCTAGACAGAAATAGTAGAAAACATAAGAGGTATCCTAGATTCGAAGAAATAATCCAGACAGCTGAGGCAGAAGCGACTGTAACAAACATCAAACACTAGAAGACGGGAAAAGAATATATCCATCAGAAGAGCAAAGTAAAGTGGTAAATAGGGTTGCTGCGATCAGCTTTGGTAAGCCCTGATATATCGACAGCGAAGGAGAATCGAATTCGAAGGCGCCGAAAGTCGGACGATCGGAAGGACATGGAACCGGGTTCTTCATGTCGCCGCGGTTTACGTGCGTAAGTTGGCCGTGATTTTCGGTACACCGAGTATGTGGAATTGGTACAGCAGCGGTAACTCCAAGACAAATAGTACAACGAAGATTCGAGACGAGAGATGATGGGTATCGTATCCAAGGAGCTAACGAGGTATCGGAAAACGCCTCACTGGTGGCCCGAGAGAACAGGCTTGTGCTCGCTCGCCTCGCTGACCATTGAGCCCTTGTCGGTTGGCGAAACGGATCCGTCGTGCTTGTCGGCCTCTGCCGCCGCTGCTGCGGCCTTTCCACAACCCTTAACTAGGATATGCCTCTGCCAAAGAAGTTAGCGATTCTGTAGGACTGGAAAGGTCACGGACGAGTTGAAATGGGATATATTTACCTTCAGCGCATCCTTTCGTGAGAAGCTCTTGTCGCAGTGTCCGCATGGGAACGGCTTGACTGCCAGATGAATACGCTTGTGGCGTTTCAAATCGTGGTTGCGGTTAAAGCTCTGCGGGCACTGATCGCACTTGAATGGACGGTCGTTGGGCGGTGCTTGATGAGCTCCGGGGTGCCCTTGGCCATAAATATGGCCCATGCTTGCTGCGTGCCCGCTGTTGGGGAAACCAGGCATCATGCCGCCGTGTCCCATACCGCCAACCAATGCAAGCTGGCCGTTCGGGTTGTTGACGTTGGAAAGCACCGGTCCAGGGAGTGGGTAGCTCTGGTACGGTCGTTGATACGGAAGCGGAGAGTGCGTAGGCCCGGATTGCAGCGACGGAATCTGAGCTGAGCTGTGGGCGGGCGACATCCTGTGGTGCATCGGGCCGCTGGCGCTGAGAGGGCTGGCCTGCGATGGGGACGGGCCTGTGGAGTACGGGAAGTTTGACTGCTGTGGTGTCGTGGATGGCTGAGAGTTGTAGTGGTAAGTGGGGGTGGGAGGTAGCCTTGCGGAAAACGGCTCCTGGGAGTGGATTGGAGACTGGTGCGGTGCCGATGAGGAGACCGGATTTTGCGCGTGCATCATGTTGGACATCGCATGATGCGATCCGGACATTGTTGGTAGTGACGAGGGCGCGGACATCGATCCTGACGAGGGGAAAGGTGGTAGGTGATTGAGTTCGTACGGAGGCGGAGGTAATCCTAGCAGCCTTGTTAGCCGATCATTGCCAAGTTGGACATGTTCTTTCACGCTTTGTTTATCACTAACCTCGTGGAGTGGCGTATGACTGTGATGTCGAGGGGGCTTGCGGCTGGAAACCATATGGGGTGGACCCTTGGGGTGGCGGCGACCAAACATACCCATTCGGGTTGTAGGAAGACATGTTTTGCGACGACTGCGCGTGGGAGCTCATACCGTCAGACAAGTTGCTAGGCGGCGTCAGAAGATTGCCTATGTTGCCCGACGCGGGAGACTGCGAGTTGTTGTGGTGTGAGAAGGTGGGGAATTTCTGGAGGCTCGAAAGTGGAGGAGGAGGAAGCTCAAAGTTAGGCAGAGAAGAAGCGTTAGGCCGGCGAGCTGAGAAGCTCGTTGGTGCACCCATAGAATCCGGCCCAGGATGCATATGGGTCGGGAGAGCGACGGCGGCAGCCACGTTGAAGGATTTCTCGGGTCCTTGGCCTGCTGGCCGATCGTTGGAGGAGAGAGGAGGAGAGGGGAGTGAATACAGAGTGCTGGTCGGCGGCGGAGTTCTCACGCCTGCGCCGGGCCAAGACTGACCACTTTGTGTCCTTGAGTAATCCAGCGAGGGCTACTGCTATGCGCCGGGAAGTGGGCGCGGAAGAGGAGTGCTGATGAGAGGTGGTGGTGGTGGTGGTGGTGGTGGTGGTGGTGGTGGTGGTGAGGAGCGGGAAGGTTGCGCGCTTGGCCGTGGGTGAGGCAAATGGCGGTTAAAGAGGCTCGCGATGCCAGAAACGGACGGCTGTCACGCAGAGGGACGGATTCCTGCACGGGCAGCAAGAAGTGGTGGATCTGGTGAAAAGTCTACCGGTAGATCCCTGCGGCGTGGTCGGAGGGAGTAGCACCGATCTCTGCAGGCCAATCCAAAAGACTTCTAGAAAGTCTCAGGCTACGCCGGCGGAGAAGGTTGGGCAGCGCGGGACGAGCTGGCGCACAATGGACGATGGAGTCAGTCGAAGTGCCACGGGTGCTCCCTAGCGCTACGGGCCAGCTTGGATGAGCCCGGGTTCTTGGTTGCGCAGATGCGGTGCGACGAGGGCCGTCGCACGGAGCTGTGCAAGATCTGGTTTCTGGTAAACAGAGGAGGCGCGTCCCGGTGCCTGGGATGGGAGAGAGACAGTGGGCGCGGAGGGCGGGCGCGAGGGAAGACGGGGCGCGTGTTGGGGCGGCGGGTCCTCTTTGTTGCGCTCTTTGGCGTGCCTGGCGGCTTGGGGCGCGGTATGGCTGGTCGAGGCTGAGGTCACTCGCGGCGGCGGCTTTGTCGTGAGTGGAGGTGCGCCGTCACGTATATGTACGCCAGGCCAGGAGCGTCAGGGTATGGTGGTTCGCGTGGCTGACTGGCTGCTAGGGGCCCTGACGCCGTCGACCGGCCTCACCAGGCGAGAGGATCCGTCCGTGCTCTGGGTGAATCTGGATCGGACGCAATTGGCGATGGATTCAGGTGAGCCCGCGCGGGAGAAGGTTCAGGCCGGGCGGGCTAAGCTTAGCTGCGCGCTGGCGGACGCAGGCCGAGCAAGCGAGCGGCAGAAGCAAGCAAATCAACCTCCGTGAGATTAAGGGCTGGTGCCGCCAGATCGCGCCTTTTCCTTCACACGGCGCCGTGGCAGGGAAGCGGCGGCATGAATGGAGCATAGGTGCGCAACTGCCGGGGGGCACGCCGCAGCCAGCGCGCTCCCCGCGCCCTGGACCCTGCCGGCGCCGCTGGATGACATGCTGCCTGCCTGGGCCCCGGCGGCCCAGCTGGCGTCAAGCGGCTGGGCTGTGGGCGTGCGGGACGACCGCTTGGGCACCGGGCCGGGTCAAGCCTCTGCCAGCCGCGCTGGGAATGCGCCGAGAGACAGGCGTAGGCACTGGCGCCGGCGAAACAAGGGCGGGGGAACGTGCGGCTCTCAGTCCCGGCTTTGCGGCGCACAAGCAGCGCTCCCTCCCACCTTGTTTTTGGCGAGACAGGCCGCCCCGAGCGAAGGGATCGGGAGCGCGCTGCACCACCACCCGCCCTCAGACAAAGCCCTTTGTCGCCCCTGAAACGCAGGAGGCGCCTCTTCAGCACGGCGAGTAATCACTGGCCGTGCCGGCCAGCTCGCGCAGGCTAGCCGAATACGACTGCTCGGCCTTGGCCGCGCTGGCAATAAAGAGGTCTTCCCCATTCGGATCTCCGCTCGGCGCGTTGCGAGGCCTGATGACCGCGGTCTAAGACCGTGTCAGACCTGGGCAGGCACTGCTATTCCTGGCGCCCGGCCTGGGCCCAACGGAGAAAAGCAAGCGCGGCGGAGAACGCCGGCGATCCAAGCGGTGCCAGACGGGCTCGCGGGCAGGCTAGCGCGCTGAGCAGCGGCAGGCATCCAAGCCCGCCCACGTGGGCGCTGAGCGAGACAGCCAGACGCAGGCGCAGGCGCGGGCGCGGGCGCGAGAGAGCTGCGCGCCCTCCGCTGTGCCGCGGTGCACAACTGCTGCTGCGCCGCGTGCGGAATGCCCAGGCCCGCCGTCCCGGTTTGCGCGCGCGAAGCTCGAGGAGCAGGCATGGGCGACGCTGCTGCATGGGGGGCGCCCTCCGCAGTCGATCGCAGCAGCGCGCGAATCCCGCGACCGCGAGCCAATGCCGCGGCGCCTGGCTGCAGCCCGCGCTGCATCCGGCGCCCGCCCTCCCAGCGCCATCCACATCGCCGCCATGATCGCTCAGGCCGGCTGCGGCCGAACACATGGGCGCCGCGGCCAGCGCCCTCGCGCTGCCCTCCGCTGGCCGTCGAGCAGCAGCAGAGCCGCATCGCGATGCACATTGCAGGACGATGCCTCGTGTCGCTGCTGCTGCTCGCCCGCTCAGGATGCGCATCCCGGGCGCGCCGGCCAACGAGACGCGCGCATAAGCGAACAGCGCGATCCGCCCGATCTGAGCTGTCGCTGGCTCGCTTTCGCGTTGACTGGGAAGCGTGGTGATAGACGGCAACTTCCACGCTCCTGACACGCGCAGAGTCAGTGCCGCCGGCCCCCAGCTGCCAGGTGCCAGCCCCCAGGCCACTACCCCGCGTGCCGCTGCGGCATCGCCATCGTACGATGGCCTGGCGACGCGTGAAGATTTCTGCGACGGCGAGCCTTGCGGGCGGTTGTGGCCTGGCCCGCGGCCGGCCTCTGGAGCGAGTCGCGCGCTGGATGCTGTGCAGGCATCCCTGCGGCGATGCGAGGATACTCGGGGCGGCCGACGCTACGCCCAGCGCCGGATCGCTGGCCCTTTCCCCTTCGCGCTGCCATGGCGTTTCCCGCCGCTCGTCTGGCGCCCATGATCACCCCCAGGCCGAAGCGAACACCCAGCCAGACCCGCACGCCCGGGCTCCGCAGCAGAGCCAAGCGCAGGACGCGCTGCCACTCCCCCGCGCTGAGCATCACCGTCGCGTGGCCGCCGCGACTCCGGCGCTGTGGGATGGCAGGCCCTGCCCGAAGCCATCGCCCAGCACAGGCAGGGCATGACGTGCGTTCCCGCGCCTGCCCGCCAACGAGGCCCAAGCAGACGGCCGCCGTTGCGCTCGCCTGCTGCCTGCGTCTGCATTATTTCGCGGCCTCGCGTGCTCGCCTATCGGCGGCAGGGCCAGCACCTGACGCAAAAATAGCCCGTCGATGATGAGTCGACTGCTGTGCCCCTCGCCTTTGCATGTCCCACGCACGCTGCATGCTGCACGCTCATTTCGGCCGTTCGCCCAAAGCGAGCCCTTGGCCCCTTCCGGCCTAGCAAGGGGTCGCAAACACCACCCATGCCCGCGCCCGCAGAGCCACCCGCTGAGGCTGTTTCTTCTGCGCGGCGCCTTCGTCACGTCCTGCCCACGCTCCTTCACCAACCGTCTCAGCAGCCCGGCAGTTGCCCGCGCTGCACCCTCTCAACCGCGACTGAGGCGGCATGTCCCGCGCCTCCGCAGCGTCGCTTGCACGAAGGATTCAGCCTACCGCTAGCGCTTCTGGGAAGTTCCTTCGAGCGCGCGATCTGCCTGGCCTGCGCGCTGCGAAAGGGGGCTCGACCGCCATCAACTGATCACGACGCTGCTGCTTCGAGCGCGTCTCCGCCATTGGCAGCAGGGGGCCGCGTGGATCGCTCGCAGGGATCGCCAGACAGCCTTTCCCGACCGCTCTTCTTCCACTTTCCTCAGCTCCGCCGCCGACCCCTCCACGCGACCGCCGGCGACCGCGTATGCAGCAAGCACCGTTATCCGAGGCGAACGGCAAAAACGGCGGCCCACGACTCGCCGCTGGCCCAGGGCCCGGGGGCAGCAGGACGGCGAAAAGGGGCCAAATGAGCAGGACCTGCAGACGCGCCGATCAGGCGGTGTTGCTGCACGCAAGAGCGCTCGCTGAGCAGCAGCAGCAGCTCATCGCATCGTCAATCTCGCAGCCGGGCACGCGAGCTGCGAATGACAAGCTCAGTCGCTGCGCATCGCTGCTGCCCGCCGCCAGCTGAGCCGGGGCATCCCTTCGATGCGAGTGGCTCCTGTCCCAGCGAGACGATCCCGGCGGATCATCACATTGCTTGTTCGCAGGCGGCTGCCCATCACTGCCTCGAGCGGCAAAGGGCGTGCTGGGAAATCTGGCTCGACCCGCTGCGGTTGGCTTACGCCTCGTTGCTCCAATCTGCCCGCCTCCCCATCCATGCGTTCAGCCACTGGCAAACTCTACTGCGTTTCCCGGGTCCAGTGCGCGCCTGTGGCTCGCTCGCCATGCCGCGCGCCTCCCCGCCTGCTTAACGACCGTCAGACTGCTGCTTTCGTCAACAAACCAACGGCCGCCTAGGGCGCCTGGCAGTTGGCTCTATCTTTAGCCACCGTACTCGTGATCGATAATTCGTACAGGCAATTCAATGTGCTTTCGCGTACCTGCGGCTGATTTGCAGACTTTTTGCAGCCGCTGTCAGATGCCCTGCTCGCAGCACGCTGCGCTACACCCAGCACGGTTACCAAATGCGAACCCGAGCGGTGAGAGCCTTAGCCGCATAGCGTCAACGGAGATGCGTTTGCTTTCGCGCGCGCGATTCTAGCGCCAATCGCTCCGGGAGCTATCTGGACGAGGCTGGACGCCCGCCGCGCAGCCAGGCAAGTACCGTTAGCACTCGGTAGCGCTACAAGCACGGAGTCATATGAGCAGGTGCAACCGCTTCTTTCATTTACCGCTTTTTAACATCCGCCGCCAAGCACGGAAGGCTTGGGTTAGTCGACGGAAAATGCCCTTAGGTGACGGGGTGTGCCTTGGGACAGCGAGAAACAGCTGCGACGCCGGAGCCTACCAGACCCCCAACTGTCACAAGAATTCTGCCGCGTGATGGAGAAGAAAATCGAACCACCCTGGGCCAGCAAAAACCGGTTGCGCTACCAACGGTGTCGGCCGCCGCTCAATCGTTCACGCCGCCGCCGGTCTTCTCGAAACGCCGATAGCCACCCTACAGGTGGAGCTTACGTCCTGGCGGTGCGGAGAAGATCGGACTGTGGTAGTAAGTTCAGCTAATGGTGATACTAATCGCGCTAGTGGTTTAACTGTCTGAGATCCGGATCTAGTCGAGAGACACCGCGCCGACCGGTCTTTGAAGAGATAGTATCCCCTTTTCCATCGTACGACGCTGCTCGCTCCTGTTGCGAGGTGAGTGGTGGTCCAGTGCGGCGACTTCATCATCTCATTTCCCCTTCGTGCTTCGATAAATCCTTTCAGCAAAATTGATATTGAAAAATAAGCTTGCGTCACCGCTCCTGCCGCATTCTGCTGCTACATTCCAAATATTGCCTCATTCGTGTATAACTTCTATTTTCGCTCTACTCTTTCACGACGACCCTCATTGTTTGTGTCTCACCCGGAAAGTCAATTGCACGAGCCCGTTATTTTGTCCGGGGACTGCAGTCCCGGGGACCAGGTTTGAGGTTTCACTGCCCTGAGCGGCTGCTGCAAATGCCAGAACGGGCTGCGGTTCCCTTCTCGTAAGAAGTCGCGTCAAATCACATTATCTCTCACGGTCATCTGCCCTGAGCGGTCCCAGGAGCCAAGGCCGAGCCTCTCGAACCGTTCAGCAGCCAGTAAGTCCGCCTTGCCAGTGTCAGGATGTCGGGTTAGACGTAGCTAGTGTAACCACACTACAACCGCGACGGCGGTTGATGATGTCGCTGGCGGCGATCAGCATCTGATGCATTATGATCAGCACTCAACTCTCCTGGACCCATTTGGTAATGTCTCAGATGTGATTGTGTCACATAGCCAGAGAAGATCCTTCGGGCGGGCCGCGGGACGGATCAGCCAGGCGCCTGGGGGCCGGATGTCAGTATAGGCATTTGTTGCGCACACGCGGGACACCTGAAGCGACACGGCCACTATAGCAGCACGAGGATTCGCTGCAGCAGACGCCGTGATGCCTGACTGTAGATTTCGCGTATTTACTTTTTCAGCCATCTCTCCCCTTGGCGCTGACTGTGCCTCCCAGGGCCCAATTATGATCACCGATCTCCGCTTGGGGGCGGCCGCGTCTCATTGGTGGGCGATATTCCTTTTTTCTTTTCGAAAATCGCACCAACCGCGCGTCCTCTCGCTTGCGTTTGGCTCGCGCTCCTCCTCACGCGGCAACGAACGAGCACGAAGGATGAGGGGGGTGGGTGTGCGTGAACGAGACATTTTTGCCCTCCTGTGAGGCTCTGCTGGCTCTCGTCAGCGGGAGGCACGGGGCGGACGCAGCGAAACGGGCAAGTCAGAAAACTTGGTTCGGCGTGAAGAAAGAGCTGACATGAGCATCCGCATTAGGCGCGTGAGCCGATGTCTCTCGCCTCTCCAACTGGGCAGAAGGAAGAAAAGAGAGCTTTTTCCTGCGATGAGGTGTTTTTTCTCTGCAACACACACACCACGCTCGCTCCCTGCCGCTTCCTTCCGAAGTCATCTGCTCGGGGGCCCCAGTTTCCTCGCGAGATTACGGCCGGCTGCGGAACGTTCTTGTTTAGCCGTCATGCGCACGCGCTGGATGATGTAGGGCGGGCTCTCTCGTGGTCCAGAGTGAGGTGACTTGTTTGTTGAGAGACTTCGGCGGGCAATAATCCTTCCGCGCAGGATTCGAGTCATGTCCAAGACGACGGCTGCTTTGCTTTGCCGCTCCCTTCCTGTCCTCTTCGTCTCTCCAGGCGCGCGTCCATCCCAATCAATCACATCCCGGGCGGGAAGGAGCATGCGTTTCTATTTTTAGGGGTGGGGAGAGAGGGGTCTGGTGGGTTGACGAAGGATCGCAGGGCGAGGGAGGAGTAGAATTTCGCAATGCAGGTCGGCCGGGCACGCATCCGAGGCTGCCACGGCAAATAGGATGACGAGAGGGCCGAATATGGGGTATCTAGCCGCTGTTCCGGGCCAGAACGCTGGGAGCAAGCGAGAACGCCGTTGGCGAGAAGCAGCCCAGCGACTCCACCGCAAAGCAATGACCTGCGTCTCGTGCGGCGTGGCTGCTGACTCCCGCTGATTGGCCCAGCTGCACGGGCAACGTCCCCAGGGCACTCGGGCGCGCAGGGACTAGACGGAGTCGGTATTATCGCCACTTCCCGCATCAGGGTAATGGAGAGATGCGTCGGGTTGACCGTCAGGCTCTGATGATAGGCAACAGCGACGCCGCGTCACAATGGCACAGCAGCAGCGCGCGCGCATGCTCGCAGTGCTGTCCATTACGGGCACAGCCCGTAGCGAGAGAGGCCGTCTGAAGCTTCGCATCTTTTGCCGTTTGCAACTGGGGGCCAGCTTCAGCCTTATCTAGTCCGTGTGCTGTGGAGAGCCCGGGCGGCTTGGAGAGAAGACCTCGCCGTCACCGCCCCACGCGCCCGTGCCCTTCTAGCCTCTCGTCAGGGACGAAAGAAGATTGGCATGAACGACGTTCTATTTTTACTCGCCCGCAAGAAGATGCCCAAAGAACAGCAGAGCTGACTCCGCAGTGGCCGCAGAGCGACAGATTTTGAAGGGAGAGGAACTCCTTACAAATCCGCTTCTGTGGAAGTACGCCGCCCTCTTCATGCGCTCTTCGCGTGGCGAAAGGAGTGAAGTGTAGAATCCGAAGCGAAGACTTAAGGCGTTGGGCGAAGCAGTTGGGCTTCCCACCAAGGCTTGATTTGAAAGCCTAGGCGCTGGCAAGGCTCGCCACCCAGCCACTTGAAGTCCAAGCGGAGTTGCTCACTGCATGATTGAATTGCTTTTGGCGTTTGTAGCTCGTCAAAAAGAAGAGATCGGATAGAGTCGTTCCGTGCCGTGGCATTGTGCTCGGTTTCATGCGCATCGAATGGACAACAGCCAACTGAGGGATCAATCTAGCCCCGCAAACAGCTTTCACAGCTGCAAGCTGAACCAGCGCCTTCGGAGGGGTAGTGAGAGCATTGCAACGTAGGCCCATTCGCGACCCAACAACGTGCAGCAGTCTCCAGCCAAACGGTCTTTTAGGGGTTGTGTTGCGATGCTTTACAAGCTCATGAGCCGCGATTCAAGCGCACTGGCAGTCACTGGAGGTTTCCGTAGTCCATCTTGCCTCGCATCTCATTGCACTAGGGGCAGGATTGTTGGATCACTCCAGACGCTGGCTTGCTTGAGCTGAGCAGAGCAGTCCAACAGGCGTGATTGTCTCCCGGCAGCACGCAAAACTAATCGACATTGGCATTGCCTTCTTTCTGCTCTAAGCGAAGTAGATCTCTCCTCCAATTTGCTCGAGTGTTGCATGGACCCATTCCTACAGCCGCCAAGAACTGATCAGTGTTGTGGCTGTCTCTTCTCTTGACGCCACGGCCCGATCCGGTGTTATCCGATCCAGCAAACACCACAACACTCCTGAATCAAACAAAACCGGCAATCCGTTCGCTCCGCCTGTCCAGGAAGTCGTGTGCTCGTTTTCTCGTGCAGGCTCGGGTTCTATCGCCGGGAGTCTCGGATGTTCGACCAAGACGCTTCCAAGACCCCGACAAACAAGCAAACACCAATGGATAACCGATGAGTGCTTTAGCCTACAAGGCTCAGAAGACCACAAGACAGAAACTCAAGACAGCCCGAAGATTCCGCGAGTGGCACGCCTTATCGACGGTTAGATACCCCGCACTATCCGAGATTCCTTGGTTCGCCGCACGATGCACGTCTTTACGATAGCCTCTTGGCTTATTCTGGTGCTCTTTCAACGACTCATGGAATCAGGGTTCAGGCTGAAGAGCCGGGACTTAAAACCCGGGCAACCCTATCCAACAGCAAATAATTGCCGCAATCTACTACTTTCCTGGTCAAAAGGAATCTCAAGCGCCCTATCGCTGTGCCTCATAAAGGCCGCCGGCGTCATCCGGGGCTTCCGACACACGTGTGCTGGACCCTGACAAGTATCCCCATGATTAGAGCCGACGTTCGTGTTGGAGATGAAATGCATTGACAAGTCGGATAGTGGGTTGCGCGTCCCAGGCCCGGATCACAGCTGCTAGGCCTTATCAGGGACTCCGTGCCTCCGGAAATGAGAAACATACTTTCGACGTCCGTTGAAAGATTCGGCGCCTCCCTCCCTCGCGACCAGGGACCAGGGAAGCTTACGGCTGGGTTGGTCACAGCGACCTGCATGAGCTCGGTGTAATAAGGTTTGCAAATTGAGGCACGTATCCGTGCACTACCAGAACTAGCTGCGGAGCCAGCGTTTCGCTGCTATTTTATCTTTGTTAACCCGTCCTGGTAGCGAATGGGGCCCAGATTCCAGCATGACAAACCATCAATAATAGTGTTGGTAGGTTGGGGCGGCTGCTTTACTATCCGCTCTTTGTCAACACCAAACGTTGTGTTGGCCGCGGTATCAGGCCAGGCGGTCAAGCTTGGGATGGAATGCAGCCGTCAGTTCCGGAACTTCGTGTAGCACAAGTAACCCCCCTCGGTTGAGTGCGAGTACGACGGTATCCAATGTTCCAGTTTTTCAGCAATGGAAGCTAGGACACTACGGAATAGATTTGCAATAAGAAGATGCTGTTTGAGCCTTCTCAGGCTGTCTCGGAGAAATCTTCATAGTTGTCTACTTCTTATTCCAATACATGTCACAGGTCCAAACACCACTGAAAGCACCTACTACTATTTTTTCACATGTGATTGGTCAGAGGTATGCATTGACACGCACTATACCGTTGGTCTAGAGTTACCGAAAATGGGTATCCCACTGGGGGCAGATTGCGTATATATCCCTGGCTCAGCCTTACGTTTCGATTTCAAAGAACTTAATGATACGACTGAGCTTTCTGAATATATCCTCGTATTTCCTGCCCATTTTAACTTTTATTCCCACCTGTTAGAACCTCAATCGCCGTTTCTAGGACTGTTAATGGTATCATACTTCCTCCTCATACTTTTGGACGGCCTGATCAGTAAACACCCTCGTCTGCTTGTCTTGGACAAGCTCCCCCGTTCAAGTGGCCTCAACTATAACGCACCAGGCTTTAAATTTCAAGCATATGGCCAGAAAAACACCCATTTTGATTTTTCCGGCCCGGAATTGGACCTGCTGAGCCGAGCTGCCGAGTGTGGAGCAAATTTCGTAGCCGAAACGCGACAAACTGGCATCTTTTCATGCAGAGTCTGGCCCATTGAGCTTAGTTCGAAGTTTCTATCCACTTCATCTGACACGTGAAGCTGTCATTGAATATCGTAGAATTTGTGATGCGATCGTTTCCTTACCGCATGTCCTTCACCTCGAGCTACACACAGGTACTTGGATCTCAAACCTTTGAAGAATCTTGGCATTTTTCGTAATCTTAACTTTTGCCTTCAAAATCACAGTGCCACTGGTGCTCGGCGATCACTGTACAACAGCGTTAAATGCGAGATGCAGCATTATGTACTCCAGAATAGCCACCAGAATAGATCAAACCGGCTAACGAAGCGAGATAAACGGCCGCATACATCTCCCTGTGCCTGTGAACTGACATTGGGAAGGCTCACCATCATAGTCAGGGTTACTTGCCTTGATGTCCGACGCAAAATCATGATTCGACGTTATGGTCCATCTCGTGAGAACGCCTCTGCTCTGAAAGTCTTGCAACGTCTCCGCTTCTCAACCAAGATCAAAGACACAGGGCTCTGTATCAGCCATACCGAGATATACATGTACATAGAGATGCTCTTGTCCATCTTCACTTCTGCTGGAGGAAGCTCGTGTTTAATAATTGCATAGAACCGCGACGATGACCATCAAATTCTGTTCCAGCGTTATGCCATCAACGCACCATCACGACACGACCGAAGCGGCGTTGAAACTATAGCTAAATCAATGTGCAATTGAATGCACCCCGAACGACAATTGCAAAGCAGCAGCGCTTGTAACTGCAGTGACGTCACATCCACCTTCCTCCAATTACCTCTTTTGGAAATTGTCTTGAAACGCCTACATTGCTACAACATACCTAAACAAAGCAAGTAAAGAGAGCCTGAGGCATGTAGAGACGCAAACAACACGACTAAAAGCAAGCCGTCGGGGTGAGCGGCTCACTTCGATTTCAGAGTCTCCCGTGGCACCCCCAAGCAAGGCACACGCAGGGAGATCAACGGACCACCATCGGACACAAGGCAGGCCAGCAGCCCGGCAGACCACGTGCTCCTGGCTCGAAGCACTGGAACGACGTCAGAGTGGCCGATGCTCTGCCTCGACCATGCACGGCCGCTCCAAGCAGAATAACGGACAGGGTGCGCGAGGCAGGCGACGCGGCCGCAACGTCAGTCACGAGAGCAGAGCACTACGGCGGGGTGGGCAACCAGAGCAGCTAGAACGGCCAGCAACGGCCCAATTGTTCTCTACGGCTTAGTGCATTGACAATGCGGAGAGCCCGAAATGACGAGCGGCGATCAGCAGAATGCATGAGCCGGGGAACGGGGATGTGATGGGGTCCGTTGCGCGTTCTCCCCAGGGACCGGGGACAGAGATGCGGCGATAAGAACGCCGTGCTGAAAACGGTAATTGGGGAGGTTGGTGTGTGCGCGAGCAGCAAAAAAGCCCCGGCGTCGTCATGCTTGCGCGGTTTCGCTGCGTCGGAATAATCCTCGTCGGCGGGCATGCAGGAACAGGGGATGTTGTTGGTGCCCAGGTTGGGAGTCACGCAAGGCAGAGAGCACGGTGCACCGCATACCACGAGACCGGGAGGAGGAACCAACATGTCGACGAATCAAGGTGGTTGCGATGGAAGAGCATCAGCCTTGGCGGATGCTTGACAACAGCCAGCTTTTGCGCCCAAAAACCGGGGAAAGCTTTTGGAGACGAGTCATTCGTCGACGACAGGCTGGTATTGCCTAGGTTGCCCAAACTAGCAGGCCTCGACTGCATGTCTTTGACCTTAAATTTCCCCGGAGCTGGTCACGAAACACAAAAGGTCAGGTTTCCTCAAACGTGCTCTTTACGCACTTCCAGACACGACTCCTGTTTCAAATCGGGAAATATGTACGGCTGAGCCGGGCTGACTGTTGGAAAGGGAGCCCTTTCTGACGGGACTAGCCGCGGCGGAGCAATCAGGTTTCACCTGAGCTATTTATGCGAAAAATCGGTCGGAACGTGCTGCCAAATTTAGATCATATGCGGGACGTTGGATTAATATCCCGGCGGAATGTGCTTTAAGATGAATGACGTGTTTTGTACAACAAGGGCTCCCGGCAGAGTAGGGTTTACAAGCGACAAGGCAAGCTGAAGGGTCAAGGTACATATGTTGCTGAAGCTGGATTGAGTTTTTGTCGCGTAGTAGTTTCGTTGCTCATGCTCCACACTCGTCAAGTGGGTTGAGGGTTCCAGAGACTGTGCTGGGTGCAATTGCTTGGGTATTTTTTCTTGCATTCCTACTGCCGACTTAGTGCTGTCAACATTGATCTTCCACAGAGACACGGCGAGACGAGCAGACGTGAGGACGTGAACTGTATTGCCGTGTAAATGCCTGACCCTATGTCGCAATACCGGCAAAGAAACTCAGCCCATCTCCCTCAATCGCCCCTTGATCCGAGAATTTTTGAGAGCAGGCAACCGTTTCGAAAAAAGCAACACCGAGCACCTTCCTCATCCCGACTCCAGTCCCATTTTAACGGGTCTTAGCCTGGACCTTGGGCGCCGAACCCTTGGCACCCTGCTTGCTCTGGATCCTCTGGGTCTGGCCACGGGCGGCGGCGGCGGAAGACTTGGCCTTCTCAGCCTTCTTCTTGCTCTCGGCAGCGGTCTTCTTGTCCTTGGCGTCCTTGATGGCCTGCTGGCGGGCGGCGGCGCGGGCCTCGGGGCGCTGGGAACGGCGCTCCTTGATCACATCGAGGGAGGCACCGACGATGGCACGCTGGGACTTGACGGTGCGGCGAGAGCGCTTCTTGGCAACCTCCTGTAGTGAGACGATCTCGCATTAGCCCCTGCCCGGATATGTTCTCCTGCGCAGCCCATCGAGGCTTCGTCGCCAACCACAATGCTCCTTCTCGAATACGATGCGAATCCGGTGTCGACTAACCTCAGAGATACCCTTCTTGTGCTGTCTCCTGTAAAGGGTGGTCCAGGCAATACGGCGGGGGTTCTTGCGCTGGAGGAACAGGCTCTCGGACTTGCCGCTCTGGAAGCGGAAGATCTTGGAGTCGCCGCGGACGTAGAGCTTGCCCTGTGGATCGCAAAAGCGCAGCGTCAGCTAACATGTCCTGCTGCACTGGGTGGGGGTGCCGCCGCCACTGGGCGTCCCTGGGCACGGTGGGAGTGTCGCGGACGGTCGACGCAGTGGTTCGGGAGCTGGAGACGCACCTTGCCCGGGTAGATCTTCTGGCCGCTGAAAGTGTCGTCGTAGGTCCGCATGTTGACGGTTGTGCGTTGATGCGGTACCCGTGGAGTCGCTGTGTCGTTAGTTCTCGATGTCGTCGGCGACCTGGAGTGCTAGAATTTGGGTAAGCGGACGTTTGTGCGGCGGAGGAACATCGGCCCGCCACCTGATTGGCGCGCCTTCCGCACTGCTCTCGCGAGGGCTTGGCGGCCGATCGCCAACCTCACCTCCAAGTCTCCCGGCACCGCGTCAAGCCCGTCCTTTGCGGTGTCGAGATGTCCACATTCCTCCACTGGCTCTTTTAGACAATCGCTTGATCTCGGATGCTTGAAAATCAAATTCTCTCTTCAGACACGACGCCGCATCGTCAAATTCATGGCACGTTCCTACTTTGCATTGACGCCATTGCGTGTGTATAGGCTCGCAATTTCCATATCATCTACTTTGTTTTTTTTTTTGGCCTGTTATGGGCCTGATTTCTCCAAAAGCTGCTTTTCGCCAGATGCCCTCAGTCAGAGTATCAGCTTCCCTTAGAAGAGCAACTGCATGCAGAAGAGTTCCAACTCTCAGTTCACGCGCTCCCAGCCCACTCATAGATTCTCAATCAGATCGAGAGCAGATTGCTCCACCAGGTGGCCGTGGAAAGCTGCCGCAACATATCAGCCACTAGCACATGGGTTAATGCGCGGACAAGTACTTACACGACACGGGAATCGCCCTAAGCTCCCTGAGATGCGGCGTGCAGATGTTGACCCCCAACCTCGTCTGGCACCGAACACAACCCTCGACGACGCACCAATCCTCGCCCCTGCACCTGCTGCCACAATCTGCGCACAAGACGAATCCGCAGTCCTCGCAGATGACGTCGTTGCGCTCGCAGCAGCCCCGAAGGTCCTCGTCGCGTGACTTCCCGGGCCGCCAGCATTTGGGTACGTCGGTCTTCGTCGAGTAGTTCTTCTCGCGCAGCCGCACGTGCTGGTTGCAGAATGCAGGGTGCTCGTCGAGGCTGGGAGCCATCGCCCCGGCCTCTTTGGCGATGAGCTGGCGTGCCTTTTCGCGGAGGAAGGGGCGGCGGCTCCAGTTGTTGCGTGCCAGGTCGTCTTTCTCCAACAACTCCTTCCTCAAGGCTCGCTTTGATGGACTGTCTTGCGGGGTCTTTTCCAGCACACTTTTCTTCCAGTTTTCGAACTCCGATAGCTTGCTTTCCATGAAGCTGTCACTGGAGGTTCTGGTGTCAGATCGGCCGCGTGAGGCGAATCCATGTGGCAAGTCTGGTAGTGGTGATTGGTGTGGCGGCGAAGGTGAGGGCGAGGAGGGGGTCGACACCGACGACTCCGATGCCGACGAGCTGGCGAATGAGATACCGAGCCCGTCCATGAGGGTAGACTATTGTGGTTGCTGTTCCCTGGGATGTCTATGCGAGAGAATGCCGACGTGTCGACGTGTAGACGTGTCGACCTGGAGTCGCGCAGTTGTTCAGAGGTGGTGTCGTAAAAGAAGGTGCGAAATCTGAAAAGCTCTTGCTGTGCTCGTCAAGAAGTAAGGAGCGATGTGAATGGCAATTCATCAGAGAATGCGACCAGTACCCGAATCAAGCGTGATTGCATGTTTCGGTGTACCTTTGGCTCGTTTGGCCATAAAAAAAAAACTCTTCGCTGGTTCAGCAAACACATAATCCAAGTGCATGCACAAGTCACGAGTGCATTTTAGGGAGCCTACACTCCGTTGTGACAGGACCGGTGCCGCCGAGCCTTCCCAACCCCAACTTAAACAATGTCAAGCGCGTCGGGGTCTGTGCAGGGTTCAAAGAAAGGAAGCTCATCAATTGACCAATGCTAATCTCTGCCTAATGTCAGATATCCCATCCTCTCACTTACCGCGTCGCCACTCTTTTTGCTCTGTTGTTTTCTTTTCTTTTCCCTCTAAGGTCCGTTCGTACGTAGACATGAGTGTGTCATCAGTTGCAAATGAAATGGATCTTGATTTGTGACCCCCAATCAAAGCCGTCGCGTAGCATCTGGAAGATATGCTCAGCTTCCTTCCTGGATGTACGTACGCGTTTCTCATCTATCAAGGAGCAGCAGTATGCTGCAAGGAAATCTCAGTCGAGAGTACCATACCCGCAACGCCTGTATAGCCTACCGGGAAGTGGATGCATCTATACCGTGGTTCAGCATTCAACCGTTATCCATCACTCATCATCAACATCGCTACCCGACAACCACGCTTGTTTCAACTTCTCCTTTCTGCTCCCAGCACTCGCTCCGACACTGGGCTCCTGATTGTAGCGTACTCATTGTGACGGCTGGGCGTAGGTCTGGGTCCATTCGCGGGCGGTGGCGATGGCGGCGTTCTGGTCCTCCTTCCAGCGCTGGGCGACGTCGTTGGCTAGCGGATCATCAGGGTTGGGGGCACCAAGGAGGGCCTGGATAGAGAGGAGGATGGTGCGAATCTGAAGGGCCGGAGACCAGTTGCCTGTGCCTGCTTTAGCACTATCGCGATAGCACCTGTGCGAACGAGGAGGGAAACTTACTCTTCAGGACGTCAAGGCAGATGCGGCCCAGCTTGTCGATGTTGGGGTGGTAGATCTTGGTCAAGAAGCGCACCTTGGGCGGCGTCATGGGGTAGTCGTCAGGCAGGAACAGCTCGAGCTTGAACACTCCGCCTGGCGCGCACGCGATCAGCTTGTGTTGCTTTTCCAGAGAGTCGTATGTACCCGCTCCAGGCAGAATTCCCTCGTCCTCCCGGGGTCCTGAACCCTCTCGCATGTCCACTCCACTCCGTCGAAGCTGCTGGGAAACGTACCTTCATACGGCGACTGCGAAGGGCCGTGGACGGTCACGTCGAAGTAGCGCAGGTTGTCCTCGTGCGGGACAGCGCTGATGCCCGGGACTCTGTTTGGGCGGTGGGTCAGCAGCGTGCATGCATCGAATCCTTCTAGACGTTCTTACGGCTCGGCCATCAGGCGCTCCGTCTCCTTGATAATACGCTTGGGAAGCGCCATGGCGAACGGTCAAGCTGCGATCTGCGAGGGTGGTGGGTGCTGGTGCGGCGGGCAACGGATGGCAGACGGGCGGTAGGCGCGCTGCAGCGAGCGTCTTGTCGGGCGGATGGTGCGCAAAAGGAAACGGTGGGTGCGTGTGGACGTCGAGGCTGGATGAGGGGCTCTTGGGCGTTTGCTGCTCTGCAAGCAGAGAGTGCAGGCTCCGGCTCGTCATCAACCGCCCCCCCACGTCGCGCGCGGCACTTCCCGCCTCTTGCATCACCCGCGTCCCAAGCCGCAGAGCTCATCCTCCGCGCCATCACCGCACATCTCCCGTCCTCCCGCCGCTCCCACCGCCCGAGCATCGTCTCTCCCTATGCTCCAGCCCGCGGCGCAACCTCAACTGGGCCAAGGGGCGCCTCGCCATGCACCCGCACGGCGATAGCTCGCCCTTCGACAGCCCTACCTTTGGCCGCGATGCTTCGATCCGTGTCGATGAGCCCGTTGGCTCGGCCTCCATCTCGCCCAGCAGCCGCGACATCGTGCTCGCATCGCGGGAGGGCTTGCACATCATAGACCTTGACAACCCCTACTCGCCGCCGCGCCATCTTGCCCATCGCACCCTGTGGGAGGTCGCCGACGTGCAGTGGTCGCCCTTTGCCAGCCACGACGGCCTTGTCGCGAGCACCTCGAACCAGAAAGCCCTGATCTGGGATCTGAACCATGGCAACCAGCCGCCGCTCACCCTGCACGCCCACTCGCGCGCCATCACCGACATCAACCTCTCGGCCCATCACCCGGACATCCTCGCGACCTGCGCCGTCGACACCTTCGTCCACAAGTGGGACCTGCGCACTGCTGACAAGCCTGTCTTCTCGTATGCGCAGTGGGATGGAGGCGCTGCCCAGGTCAAGTGGAACAGGCAGGATCCGCATATCCTGGCCTCGGCTCACGACAGATTCCTCTGCATCTGGGACGAACGCAAAGGTGTGCAGCCTCTGCGCACCATCGAGGCCCACAGGAGCAAGATTTATGGCGTGGATTGGAACCGCACGCGCCAGGGTGGAATATTGACATGCTCGTTGGATGGCTCCATAAAGTTCTGGGACTACACTCGCGAGGAAGATTCGATGCTGGAGCGCGTCATTAGGACGCCATTTGGCGTCTGGCGAGCACGGCACACGCCTTTCGGGTGGGGCGCGCTTGCTATGCCCCAGCGTGGAGACTTTGACTTGCACCTCTACGACAGGCGTTTGCGTGACGGTGTCAAACGGGATGCCAAAGTGCCGGCAGTCCATACTTTCAAAGGCCACAACGATCAGGTCAAGGAGTTTCTTTGGAGAACGCGCGGTGACGTTACGGATGAAGGCTACGATGAGCGTGAATTCCAACTTGTTTCGTGGGGCAGTGATCGTCAGCTGAATCTCTATCGCATCGACTCATCCATGCTCGGTTCCGTTGGCTACAAAAAGGGTGAGCAGGTGCGCAGGAGATTCCACATGACGCGCCAGGGAGCCTTGTACAAGACCTTCCACGATGAAATGCCCACCTCGATCCCGCAGGCCAAGGCCCCGGAGCAGCACCAGGTCCATACTTTTACTGCCGCTCCAAGCCAACTCAGTGCCCTGTTCCAGTCTGCCGGTATGAGCAAGCCCAGCCTCCCGTATGCTCAAGCAGCCTTCCAAGGACCTGGTGCCAGCGCCCGCGACCGTGGCCTTACGACGATGCAAGCCCGCACGCGAGAGAAGAAGACTGTGGACAAGCTCACGTGGATGCAGGGGGTCAGGATTGGTGGTCGCAGCGGCGGCCGATTCGACCGCCACGGCTCCAGGCCAGATGTACTCTCGCCAGACCAAGCGCTATTATGGGACTCGCCTGAAAGTCTGGGTGACGAGATAACACATGTCGGCAGCAAATTCAAGAAAGTCAAGTTCGAAGAGGTTGAGATACCCCGTCGAACGGCAACCGTCACCTTGAACGGTCCGTGGGGCGAGAACGAGAGCCAGGTCTTCATGAGAATCAGCATTCGGTTCCCACCGGATTATCCTCTTTCCGCAACACCTCACTGCAGCCTCGAGAAGACTACGTCATACATCTCTGAGGCTACAATCTCCAAGTTGGATAGCGAGATCAAAGCACTCGCGGAAGTCTACAAAAATCGCAAACGAGGCTCTCTGGATGCGATCATTAGCTACCTACTTGGGGAACGTGGTCTCGAAGAAAGTATCAGCTGGCTTTCGGACGGGGCTATCACAGACAGTGGAATCACGCAAGACGAAGATAGTTCCAGCGACGAGGAAGACGAAGTCGGTGCTGACTTCGCAACCCCGGCTATGGAGATGAGCGGCACTGACATCCTTGGGCCATTCAATGCCAACGCCAACGTGCCTCTTCCTCGACACTGTGGCGCTGTTTGGTCGGCAGACGGCCGCCTCGTCACCTTCTTCCCACCCAAGCCGGAGCCTAAGCCAATGTTCTCGAACCTGGCGACACTGACTAATGACAGTCGAACATACAAGAGCAAGAGGATTTTCGAAGTGCTTGGTCAGCTGAACAAGGAATCACCAGATCCCAGCCGGAAACTCTCCTCAGCAGTGGAGAATCCCGACGATAGCGACTCCCAAGGTTCTTGGGAGACTTCGTCGAGCTCGTCTTCAGGCTCGCCAGTTCGTGGGGGAGGTCTGTCTGGGATTGCACCGCCAGTCGCGTGGCGTGGTGGTCCATTGAAGTTCCAGAGATCATCACAGCAATCTAGTGCTGGCTATGAAGTGAAAGCGATTGCCCCGAAGCCGAAGTCTGTCATCACCATACGCAATCTGGCAAACTTACTTCCGGCGAAGAGAGAACTTGCCGAGAACTATGAAATCTTTGGAGAAGGTTCTGAAGTTTGCGCGCACAATGCCGCCGTTGCGAGAGATTGTGGCTACACTGAGCTGGCCGACATTTGGAATCTAATCGGCCTGATTCTCGCAGACCAAGTTCCCTTGGAGATCATGCAGCAGAATTACCGCCGTGAGCCTATCTTAGTGGTCGCAAAGCGGACCGCGGTACAGATAAGGAAGAAAGACAGTGGTCTCGATCTCAGTTTCGACGAGCCCGAAGCCATCGCCAAACCCAAGCTCAAGAGCCGTGTTAAGTGGGGAAATCATCCATTTGCCAGAGTGCTAGTACAAAGGCTATTCAATCACTTCGAAAAACTTGCAGACAGCCAGATGCTGGCTATGTTGTCCTGCATGTTCCATGAACCGGCAGCGAGCGAGGGTGTCACCACTGGCATGATGATGCGCAATCCTCACGCGGACCTACACCTTTCTATGAGGACCCCCGCCTTTTCCTTAGATTACTTTCCGTCCAAAGAGGTTGCTGCCAGCCTTTTTCAACCGCTAGTGTCCATCACGGATCAGTCCAACGGTATACACTTTCGTCCACCAATGGGTACGGACATGGGCATGTCCAAATATGATAAACGATTGAACACCTTCGGCTCCGCAGGGTCCTCAAATGGGCCGTGGAGCGGCGACATGATGCCCAGCGGACCAACGACGCCGCATTCCACGGGCAACACACCACCACCTACTTTCTCACGTTCTTCAACTTTCCGTTCAGCCTCGAGTGCGCACGCTAGCATTGCGTCGTCTCCGGAACGTAACAAGCGTAGCTCCACACCATTTACTAATGCCTTGACGTCTTTCTCGCGACCTTTCACCAACGTAAATTCATCCCCGCCCGTTAGCCACCAGCGCTCTCGCACATTTGATGGCGACCTCTCCACCTCCGCACCGGAAAAGAGCAGCGTAACCTGGGGACCAAACACCGTCTATGGCGGCGCTTCCACTGGCTCTAATGCCTCCTCATCGCACCGCTCCAACAGCTACAAGCGCAGCCGTACCGGGATACAGACAACCACTGAGCAGCAGCAACAACAGCAACAGCAGCGCTTTGTGTCTTTCGATAGCATTGACGAGGACGGCGTTGACGACCCTGGCTTCTCCGACGATGAGGACTTTTACCCCAACTTCGACGATGACAAGACGGATGTCGCACCCGTGGATCGCAGTGCAGGCGGCAACGTAATCCACGTGACGCTTAAAAACCAGGACCAGTTCGACGATGATGGACACCTGTCAGTAGCGCTGTTGGACCAAGAGCAGCAGTGGATGTACGCCGCGTACCGTGCGAGCTACGCCAACAATGAGCTAGCCGGCTGGGGACTACAAGTCAAGCGGAGCGAAGTCCTCAAATACAACGGGCTGACCAGCTACTGGGTCAAAGACGAAGCCGACGAGAACCACGGGGAGGATCTGGCCGTCGGCCGCAGCCAGGAGAGCATCGGCGCTAGAGTAAGTCCTCTCCCACACTTATATCCTCCAGCCACGCTACGTGCTAACCACTCTAAAGTCCTCCACGATCGCCCCAGACGACCTCATCCTCTGCCCCCTCCCCCTCCACCTCATCTCCACACCCACCACCTCCGGGCCCAACACCACTTCCACTACAGCCCGCAGCTCCGCCACCCACACCCGCACCCATACTCCTGACCCGCATACCCTCCTAAACGCCTCCGCCGCCGCCTTCGCCCCCAACGCAAACCACTACCACCCTCTCACCCACCACCCCTCCACCACCCTCTACGCCACCAACCCAACCCCAACACCTGCCCCGACCCGTCCCCCCTCCACCAAAAGCGCCAGCCCGCCCAACGAAAAGACGCCCCCAGAGGAGGACGACGATGTCAGTATCGGCGGCGCCAACGGGGTGGCACAGGGTGCCGCCGCCCGCACCAGGACGTGCATGGTTTGCTGGCTGCAGCTGGACGGGCTGTACCGGACGTGCGCGGAGTGCGGGCATGCGGTGCACGCGGAGTGCGGGGGTGGCCGGGGGGATGGGCTGATAGGTGGGGAGTGTTGGTATTGCGGGGGATGAACAGATGTTTATGATTTGATGAGCCGGCTTTTTTCACTTGTGTTGTTTTTTGTAATAAAGGAATATGGGATGGAGGTTACCCACCGTTATCTGCTGGAGATGGGATGAGATGATCAATGAGATAGATACCCGTCACTCTCTTCTCGCTTCATAGGTATGTTCTACTGTTGTCACAGAAACGACTGAGGTACAAGAAGTGCATCAGAGTGCTTTGAAGTGATATAGTTTGTTGTGTGCAGATCGCGACCACTGAATATTCCTGTCACATATCCGCAGAGCGCACGTGGGATGGGTGGCGAAAGTGGTTGACAAATATAAGCAGGAAGCTGGTCTGAACTCGAGTTTTTAATCTTTAGGCAAGAATGTTTTCAATGCTCACTTCCAACGCTGGCAACCGTGGAAATATCAAACTTTCGTAACCTGATTTGGTGGTCAGAGGGCTCGATGTTAGATATCCTTGCGGTAGTCCGGTGTGAATGGCCAAATAAGTACGCATTGTCGGGATTGCGATGCTCGATAGAAGCGGATTGCAAGACATGAATGAGTTGATCATCCCGATGCAAGACTCTTTAGTAGAATGCCTTGAACATGAGGACTTTTAGAAAATAGCTTCAGAGCCAATGAGGGATTTGGTTGTGGAGTATGAGACACTCGCGGTGTAGGCAGAACATGTGAGCTCAAGCATTTACCTGTGCGCGGAGGGCGAGAAGTGCGGGGTTGCTGTCTCCAACACTATAGCAGTGTGAAGGCTAATATCTCGGTTTTACAGGCGGGAATATCGAGGACGGAGTCGGAAACAAGACAGTCACATCACCAGCCTTAGCAAACTGACCGCGTTTTGAAGCAAGCAACAAGCATTGGATTTGCTAGCCGTGCAAGGAATACGCGAAAGCCCACCCGCAAAAGCCAAGCAGATTGAAACACGAGTTGCGCCTTTGATATGCCCCTTTCCTTCCAGAATCAAAAGCCCGGGGAACATCATCTCATTCAGGTCCTCGAACGGAAAAGTTGAAGATGTCGCCATCTTCAACGGACCCCATTCTCATGACGAGAGAATATGCCGTTGGCCCTCCATCTTCTGATCCAGAGTCATATTCGCGATGTTGTCGTTGCCGGAAGAGAAGAAAATCCCATTTGCATTTGCAAGAATTCGAAGAGCAGATCGTGAAGTTGCCCGTTCGTTTGAATCCCGTTTTTTTCGTAAACCACAAGAAGCCAAACCCTTCCCTTCAGAGCTCCTCCATTATCCCAGAAGTCGCTCCCTCATGTCGCCATCGCGAGGATTCGGTCGGGTTGTTTACGCAGTGGGGTTGGGGTTCATCTGCATCAAATGAGTCCATGCCGCGAGTCTAGATTGTGGCGCGTGGCGAAACTCACCTTCCTCTTGCCGCCGGTCATGGTGACGTTGACGAAGCGGCGGGTGTACTTTATCCTCTTGAGGGCACGGCCCTTAGGCTGCTTCTTCTTCTCCTGGGGCTCGACCTGTAGCGCGCAGTATCCATCAGCATCCATGTATTGGGGTCCTTCCGACTGCATCCGTTCTGCGCTCTCCTGAGCCGCCCGGTGGCGACTCCTGTCCCTTCCCTCTCCGGCTGCGCATTTCCTGGTTCCCATGTCGGAGTATTCGGGGTGTATCGTACCTTGGGGGTCTGAGACTTGACCTTTCCGGCACGGGCGAGAGAACCGTGAACCTTACCCATGTTGGCGGCTGTTGGGTGTTGCTAACGACGTCGGGTTGTCTGCTCAGGAAAAGGGTGGCGAGTCAGCTTCGGCGGCGCTGGAAGGCTCTGGCGAGCGTCGGAGCAGCGGCGGCGGTGTGGCAGCGGCGCAGCAGGACGGCAGCGACGGGTCTGTGATGCGGCGGGCGGACTTACAGATGGGCGCGTTGGCGGAGTCGTCGGGTGAGTGGTGTCGTCGTTGGCGGGCGTACGTCGAAATTGGCGCTGTGGATGAGGAGCCCTCGCTTACTCGGCAAAACAGCGGCGCTACGCCCGATGCGGCAGCCACGCAGCCTGGGGCAGACACTGTGCTTCCCACACAGTTGCGCAATAATGTAAGCAGGCGTGCGTTAAGCTTATCGGGGAGTATAAGTTGGAATATGGCGCCTCCACTCGCAGCTGTCCCGCGGTCTCCGAGTTCCTCGCCGCCGTCGCGATGCAGCACTGCGCACGCAAGAAATTACGCCGTCGCCGTCGCTGCTGCCGCGCCGCGCCGCTGGGCATCAGGTGCCTGTCCAAATCCATCAGTCTTAGCTCCGTTATCGCCAGTAATCAGATCATCGATCATATCACCGATCATGCGCGAGCTCCCGCCGCTCTCCAACCCCGACTGCACCACACCTCCTCGCCCATACTGCTTTGTCTCTCTCCGTAGTCATTGCTAGCTGATCCCAGTATTCTTCCACCATGTACTTTCCCCACGCTCTCGCCGCCACCGTCGCAGCCGGCCTCGCCAGCGCCTCGCTGGTTCCCCCGCCACAGAGCATCTTCGCCAACCCCGAGGCCGGCGATGTCTCGAGCTACCGCATCCCGACCGTGCACGAGTCGGCCGTGATGGCGCGACGCATCCTGCACCTGAACGGGCTGGGCACGCTCTCGACCATCTTCCCGGGCGCCAGCGCGCAGGAGAACCGGCCGTCGGGCGTGGCCGGCACGCCCATCGGGCTGGTCGACTACATCGCCGACTGCGAGCACTCGACGGGCAACCCGACGATCCTGGCCATCGACATCGCCACCTCGTTCAAGAACGTCGCCGCCGGCTCCAACATCTCGCTCGGCCTCAACTGGGTTCCGCCCACCGGCCAGGTGCGCTCGCCCGCCAGCCTGCCGCGCTACTCGCTGCAGGGCTACCTCGAGCCCCTCTCCGCCCAGGACCTCGTCCAGCACGCCATCCCCGCCTGCTTCGCAAAGTACCACCCGGACTCGGTCGCCTGGTACCCTGGCAGCCCCATCCACTCGAGCCACTGGGTCCGCTTTGTCGTGCAGGACGTCTACTGGATCGGCGGTTTCGGCGACCGCGCGTATATTGGTTGGATCCCGGTCGAGGAGTGGAGGAATGTTACCAGGCAGGAGGTGCGCGACTGCGTGCTCCCGGGAGAGGAGAAGAGGGGTGGCTGGAGGGAGTGGCTGGGTTTTGGAAGGAGTTGGGAGCTCTGAAGAATTACCGGCGCTTGATCGGTAAGCTTATGTCTATGAGTGATGGATGTGATGAAGCCGATGTATTGTTGAGCAGAGCTGTGGGTGAAGGGTAGGTGTGAAGCTGTCGTTCTCTGTCATGAAAACAGGAGTTGGATCGTTCATTTGAGGTATACGCTGGGTCTGGATGGAGTTTTTCGAGCAGAGTGTTTTTCAAGACTGACTTTGTCCTTTCACTAAACAACCCCAACGCGTTCTGTTGTGCATAGAACCCTCATCTTGAAGTTGCTCGCCCGAGTAGCTGTAGGGATTGGATTTCCAATACTGAAGTTTTCCTTTACCTCTCACGAGTAATCGTGCAGGCAAGCATAGTCGCCTTTCGTCACGCCAAAATACTTGAGATAGCAAAATCTCTACTACAAAGCTTTCCAAGTCAATATAGCCACCTTTGCCTCTACCGCAGGAGGCAGACGATGCTCTATTCGATAGGTTTGAAAAAGTTCGCCATATGGCGCACAAGTGTAGATGGCTGTCGGTCCCATCTACCATGTCGAAGTAAGCTGCTTGCAGGAGAAAGCAAGCATTGCCGCCAGATTCTCCGAGCTTCTTGAGAAGTAGTAGAGCTACATTGTGGTGTGTATTATACTTCGACCTCGACTATCTGATTACCCAAGGCGGAGGCTGTCCACATGAACCATTGTCGGTGTCAACGCACACGAGAAGGCTATGCTACTCCTTTAGGACCACAACACGTTTGTTCATGTCAACGTCACTGGGACACCGGGCCAACTTACAGTGCGTGTAGGCTAGATCATTTTTGGGTTACAAGTGAAAAGTTTGCTCTCACAATCTCATAATATATACCTCAAGGTAAGAACGTAGGCTATAAAGAAGCGTGTGATGTATCATGGAGCAGATCAGCTAGCATGGCATGGGAAACAGTTATCCACACCTTCAGCAAATACATGGATGAAGCCAGGCAGCTATCATGGAACATACTGAGCCGAAGGGGACAAAGTAGCTCAGCTTGCAATCGCACTTGAGGAGAGGTCATCTCGCTTATACCATTTCAGACCGGATAAGACCTACCTCTCGACTGATCTATGCCATTCCACATGCAAGCAGAGAGAAAAAGAAGAGACCGCCAAAAAGCCACACCACGGACTTCTCGCCCATTTGCGCGAATCCTACATCAATATCTCATACTCCCTCCCAGCAGCACCATAACTCCAACTCCTTAACCAGTCATGCACTCGCACCCTTCTCTCCACTTTCCCACCCCCCCTGCCTGTCTCCTCCCACGTCCTCCCTCCCTGCCAGCCGCATCCTCCTCCATCCAGGATCCTCAGCTCCTGCCCGTCGGGCCCGCTTCCGAGCACCACGTCGACCACGTCAGCCCAGACCGCTCCCGAGCCCAACCCAGCTGAGCGCGCGTTCCCTGTGTCAGCCACCTACCGAGCTTTCCCCCACGACTAATCATCGCCCCCTCCCCCAACCTCCTTCTCCGTGTGCCACGACGGCGAAAACGCGGCTCCCGGTACCGTGGGAACACCGCTCCCGCAACTCCAGATCTCCCGGACGCCTAGGTGCGGGCGCCGGGCACAGTGCAATCCGAGTGGACGGGACGGGCAGGATCTCACGCGCGATAACTCGAGAGACGGGGAACCCGGGTTGAGGGGGGGGGGGGGGGGGGGGGGGGGGGGGGGGGGGGGGGAATTACATTGCGCTTGATTTAAGTTTTGTTTTTCCCTCCCTCGGAGGGTTGTATCTCATAAGACTACACTTTTCTGTGTTCTAGCGATAAATGTGATTTGAGCGCAAGAACGGGAAAGGAGCAAAACGGGGCTCGGAGTCATGCTGGTTGCTCAGTAATTGTTTATTCTGAGATTGGTGAAGAAGGCGCGTGCAATGCTAGCAGATCTCTACTCTGGAGGTTCGGGTTGTGGGGGCGAGTTTCGGTTGTACGTGTGTTTGGGTTTGGGGAATGTCTGAGGCGTGATGTGGGTGAGATGGGGCAAGCCTTCCTTTTGCTGTTCCCTGATGCTTGTGCAACGGTCGGTTGAGTGTGCCGAAACGCGTGCGCGTGTCTTGCTTTTGAACATTCCTTCCGCTTATACCGTCCCGCTGGGTTCGAAGCACGGACGGACGAGACGAGCGAAGTGAGAGGAGGATCTTGATGTCGGTTGTCTGAAACGGGAGCAAAAAGCAACCAACCAAATCAATTTGACTTTATCTTTGGAACCCAGGAGGGGCGACGGATGGTGCAAGGAGTGAAGGGCGGACGACACGCACGCGTGGCAAACGGCCACCGCATACATGTGTGGTGATTATGCGAGGGTGGCTGAAAGCGGAAAGGAGCCGGAGATACCAGAGCTGGATCATGGGACGAGGTTAAAGCATTGCTTTGGAACAGAGACATCAGAGACAACACGTTACCGTCGGCGCGGTTCGGCCCTGCAGATCCACCACCCATCCGGCTTCCGGGTGTGGTCACCCAGTGCCGTCGTTGGTGGCCTGCATGTAGTTTGTTTTAAGGCAGCATGAATGACGAGATGGAAGGCAGAAAGCATCTAGGCCGTCATGCGAGGACGGGACGGTGTCGGTTGCATCCGAAGGTCTGGACTGGGTGGCGTAGACTTTGCAGGCGCGCCAGAAGAAGAAATGGGAATGTGCTGGAACCGGCAAGATACGCCGGGGTGGCGGCGACGGTGTTGGTGTATGGCCATGCTCAGGGCGTCGTGGCCGATCGTCTGAGAACCTCGAGAGCAAGTGGAAAGAGCGGTGAAGGGGCATTTTGCGACGGAGGTCAACTTGAGACGAGGCGATTGACACACGTGTATACTGTGGAGAGGAGCAGGCCAGCAACAGGATTTTGCTTGGCGGGCTGCCCATGGTGTGCAGATTGGTGGCGATACGTAACCTGCGATGACGAAAGAGCCCGTTGGCGACTATGTGACCTCATTCTCCGCTGGCGGTCCAATAGCTCAGCTGCTATAGCCGGTCCACATGTTGCTTCATGCGCGATACGAATGAGCTTGGGAGGAGCGCGTGTACGCGAAATGAAATGCTCCTGGCTTTGATGAGCCGGCCGGACAGCAATACACGGCAGCAGGGCAGTCGTGGTCAAGCAGATTGTCGCAAATGCCGAATTTCCGCATTAGGCAAGCTGCCAGAAACAGTGCCAAACTAGGTTAATGCCAGCAGGGCGCTGCGCGAGGCGGCGAGACGTGTCTCGCCCGCGGGCTGGACAGGAGATCTGGCGGGCGCTCAGACGGCTGTCAAACTTTGGCCAACGGCTGTCATGACCCAGAGCAGCCTCGCTGCCTCCACGCCGTCGACTAGCGCGCGCTTCTTCCGCCGCGTCGTCGACCAATTTACGCAAGACGCGAGCGCACCGACGTGCGGTTAGCGAAGATCAAACAACCAGCGCCCCGTAGCGCAACAGCTAGACAGCGAGCAAGCCCGTGTTTGCGCAGTCCTCCGCGAGCTAGAAGAGCCGCACCAGAGGGCGCCCTTGCTAACTCCGCGGGCCAACGTCGACCCTGACTCTGGCGCCGGGTGCTGGTGCCGGAGCAGTCCGCTTCCGCGCGTGGTGGTGATGGCGATGGGCACGCCTCGTGGCTGGGAGCAGCGCAGGCAGGGCAGATCACACGGACGACGCGCTCGAAAAAGGAACGGCCGGGCGGGAATAGGGCGGGACGACAGCAGATCCAGCGCATCATTGATATTTTCTTTTTGGCGGTGGACGGGTGACCTGCTGGCGCGCGGCGGCTCGGGACATTGGCAGAACAGGAGCCTGCAGCGCGCTCCTGCGACAGCTCGCGTCCCTGGTGCGCTGGGCTGCTGGCTGCTGGCTGCTGGAGCTTGCCGGGCGAGCGAGCGGCCGCCCGTGCCTGGTGCCTGCCCGGCGACGTCGTCGTCCATCCCGCCCCCACCATCGCCGGTCAGAGGGCGATGCGTCCCATCTCCGCCCGGGTTCCTGGGTGTGTCGGGGGGCGGCGCCGGGCCACGCAGGGCAGTTGGGGCGCGCAGGGCCGGCGACCAGGGGCGCGCTGGATGTGCTCGCGCCGGCGCTCACCGCTTCGGCGACGGATGCCTCGTCAAGCGAGCAGGAACCTGGCAAGCGGGACGGCGGCGGCTCTGGCAGCGGCCTTCTGCTGGGCGCTGGCGCGCATCGCGTGTGGGCGGCCGCCAATCTTGACCCGAGTCGCTCCCGACGCCGCGTGCCGGCCGCGGGCTGGGCCAGCTGGGGCGCGCGCCGGCCGTGCCTGAGGCAGCGCAGCCGCGAGGCAGATTTCAGGGGAGCGCGAGGGCGGGCGGCGGAAGAATTGGCGGTTGCGTGTCGCGGCGGAGCGCGCAGCGTGGCCGGGCGGCCGCGAGAAGCGAACCGGCCCAGGGTCCAGCGGTGCAGGCGCAGGCGCACTGGAAGCGGCGGCGAACAATTTTCGGTGCGCAGCGCTGGCGCGTAGCGGAGCGACGAAGAGTGGGGAGGCGCCGCTGCAGGCCGGTGATCGCGCGCAAATCACGTATGTCATGATGGCCAGCGAATCCCACAGCACCGCCCGCCGCGCGGCGGTGAAGAACGCAGACGATGCAACCACAGCCCACCGCGTGCTGGCGCCGCTAGCACCAATCCACCGCCTGCTGCAGCTTCCCCAGATTAGTCTGCGTCCGCCGTCGCCATTAGGTAACACGCACGATACACTGAGGCGCCGCCAACGACTGCAATTCCGAGCTCTACGGGTGAAGCCTGGCCTGTACTATACAATAAACGATCGGTATATGGTGGTGGAACAGTAGGAAACAAAGCTATACGCGCGCTTGGAACAGCGATGCGACCCGTCGCAAGCCCGGGTCTATCCAAGACCCGGCCTGGCGAGCGGCGGGATCAATCGGCGGAGCCCGTGTGCTCCGTCGATGAAGGGTGGTGGTGAGAAAACAAGCCGCGAAGAAAATTCAGCTACAACATCGACCGCTCCTTAGTGGCAACGCCGGTCCAATGCAAATGATGTGGGGAAAACAAAGCGAAAGAATCGAACAACATTGATAGCAGCAACCTCCGCTAGAACGCCCATATCGAGGAAAATTAAAACGCCGGGGGAATGATGCAAGTGGTATAAAGCGTGGATGAGGAAATCGCTCAGTCGAGCAGCCGCCGTGTCGGGTTCGGTGAGTCCATTGCTGTCCATTGCCACCGAAGAGAGCCTCGAAGCTCTCGCCCTGCCCGCCCAACACGGCCCTGGTGGTCTTGCGAGGCATGACCTGGGTATTCGCCCAACGCCGCCGTTCTCACTCCGTGACCGGAAGACTCTTGGCCGTGACCAATGCCCCTGAAAGCCCCTCTTCTATTCCTTTTTTTACTTTTCGCGCACGTTTCGTCGAGAAATCCGTCCGTTGCCGTACATGTACAGTCCTCATTGCCGCGTCGAGTCCTGCTGCGCCGAGAAGAAGTCGTCATCGCGATCATGATCATGATCCGTGCACCGACGGGCCGGCCGTGGCGTGGCAGCCGCGCTCGTGGCGCTTCATGTTGCTGCGGACGCTGAAGGCCTTGCCGCAGCCGGCGTGGGGGCACTTGAACGGCTTCTCGCCCGTGTGGCTGTGGCTGTGGATGCGCAGGCTGCTGGGGCGCGAGAAGGCCTTGTTGCACGTCTGGCAGATGTAGCGGTCCTGGGACTGGGGGAACGCGGCCGCCGACGACGCGCTGATGTAGTGGTGGTGCTGCCACGGGTTGGGGTTGCCGGGCGTCGTCACGGGCACCGACACCGGGACCGGCGGCGGCGGGAAGTTGGAGGGCAGCGGCCGCTGGGCGTACATGCCGGGGGAGGAGTAGACTTGGTTCTCAGGAGAGTAGTACGAGCCCACGGACGCGGCGCCAGGAGAGGATCCGTAGGGGGAGGGCGCGTAAGGCGAGGTCGTGTAGGGAGAGGTGGCGGGCTGCGACGGGACTGAGGGCCGCTGGCGCATGGGAGCAGTGGGGGGCATCTGCTGGCGCTGCTGGTGCGGCTCCATGTTGTTCAGCGATTGGCCCAGGTAGTAGGGCGTCTGCTGCGGAACAGACGATTGCGAGGAGGTGGAGGGAGACTGGTGCCCGTCAATGACGGAGTCCGGCCGCATGGGAGGCGTGGGCGGCAAAGTCATTCTGGGGTGGCTCACGATCGTAGGGGCGAAAGCTTGCTGAGCCTGGTCGGGTCGGTGGTCTGGCGGCAGGACCGGCTGGTGCTGCACCTGCTGCGGCGGCGGCTGGTGCGGTGTTTGTTGTTGTTGTTGCTGCTGCTGCTGGTGGTGGTGTTGCAGCTGCTGCGCCTGCACCGTCTGCTGCTGCTGGCTCGGCGACGCCTGCTGCGACTGCGACCCTGGAGGAGCGTTAATTTCCCGTGCTGGCTGAGGCTGCGCAGCGAGGCGAGCGAGCCGGTCGGTGCTCGCTCGTCTCGCATGCGGAATGGCCGGAAGTCGGCGGTGCAGGACTTCACTCACCAGGCTCTTGACTGGGGCGCTCGCCGTCGGCGATGCCCAGCAGGCTCGATATGGACGGCAGCGAGGGCTTGTTCGCCAGCTCTTCCACGGGCGGCGACGGCGGCGACTGCGGGGCGCCGGGGTAGTGCTGCGGGTGCTTGAACTGCTGCTGCTGCTGCTGGTACAGCTGGTGGTACTGGGCGACGTCCTGCGGGTGGTGCTGGACGCGCTGCTGGCTCTGGTAGAGGTGGTGCTGGTGTTGCTGGCGGTAGTACTCGTGCGCCTCTTGACGGCTGTCCCTCCCAGTGCCGTGGACCATACTCGACAGCTGCATCGCTCACCCTTGGGCGACGATGGAATAAGAGGCGGTGGTGAGGGGAACGGAATGGAAGTTTATAGAGCGGCGGCGGACAGCGCGTGTCCAGCAGATGCCGTGTGTCGGTGGGCTACCTGGGCTGAACCGGTGCGGCTTGGGCCAGGGCGGGCATTCAAGTACGTCGTCGCGCTGCGGTGACCGTCGCCAACGGGGTGGGTCACTTGTGCTGAGACCAGCGGGACCCTGGCTTGGGCGAAGGGATCCACCGTTGAAGAGGCGGGCCGTTATTATCTGGAGAGCGCCTGTGCCCACTTCTTCACAACGGTAATGCAGATGATAGTCGTGCTTTGTAGCCCATGCGGCAACGAGGCCCTGCCGGGCGCTGCGACTCGGAGCAGCGACAGGGATCCACTCGCGCCGGCCAGGGCCCCCCTGCGTGTCAAAGGCGCGCCCACCAGCGCCGGCTATCGAACCGTTCGGGGAATGAGGCGGCCAGGACAGGCCCTGCTGCACTGCAGATCGGCTGCACTCAGGCCACTGCCTCCCACGAGTCCAGCGTGACGGATAAATTCCTCGGCTGCGCTTGACGGCTCGACAGGAATGCGTGATGTGCGCCGGGCTGCCCACGATCTTGCGGCAGAGCGGCCAAGTGCTCGAGCTCCGCCTGCAAGGGACCTGGTTGGCCGGCTCCCCCACAATCGCGCCCGTCATGCGCCGCGCCTGCCGTATATTGCGTGTGCGACGGCCTGATGAAGGGAGCGCTGTTTATGGCCGCCAGGAACGCGAGCGGTCGGAGATGCGCAGTGCGTGCGGGCGTGCCTCCAGCGCGGGCGGGCAGATCGCTACCGCTTCGATGGTGGAACGGCCCCAGGGTCCTGGGTGCCGCCAGGTCACCGCCAGCCAGCAGCAACACAGCAAAGCCTCACGATGCGAGACGGGCCGAGTCGAGTGTCAGGTGCGGGCGCGGCCTGCGACGCTGCGCCTGCTGGCCTTCACCGCAGCAGCACTACCATTTGCCAGCGCCAGCGCCAGCGCCGGCCAGCGCCAGCAGTGCCCGCTCCACCCATTAGGGCGCGCCAGCCCGGCGGGCAAGCGCGGAAGGCGAAAATCGGCTGGTGAATCGCATCGCGCGGCCTGCTCCGCGCGACGCCAGCGCCATCCGCCGCGGCGGGAGGTGAGGTCGCGCTGGCCGTGGCAGTGGCCGTTGGCCCGCCGCGGGCACAGGAGGAGTGGTCGCGCTGATCAGCCGCCCGCTCGCTCATCATCTGCAGCTAACCTTGAAGCCACGTTCGTTGCCTCACCACGCCAACGACGCCCTCTCCGCGCGCGCAGCCGAGCGCTGCTGCGTAAGCCAGCGGTCCAGGTCGCCGCGCTCGCTTGCGCCGCCGAGTTGCACCGCATGCTGGAGCTGGTCGCGCGAGCGCGGCCGCGCTCAATTAAACATACGACCACGCGCCGCTGCAACCCATCCGACGCAGCCCTGCCGCCAGATCGCCCATCGACTCGGCACTGCCGCCCGCGACAATAGCCGGCCGCTTAAAATTTGAAGCTGCCTGCTGCTGCTCCGCACGCTAGCACGCTCGCCCTGCAATCATAATTCCGCACGCCGTCCTCCGCACCGCGAGCGCTGTCTTATGCCCACGCCGCCATGGCGGCGCCAGCCACGGTGGACCCTGATCACCAGCAGACGAGCGTGCAGCCCATCGCGCGTCCCAATCCGGCACGGAAAGCTGCGCGGCCGTGGGATCCCCCGCCGAGCGTGACGGACCGTCGTTTGACGATGCTTGCTGCCCAATGAGCAAGGCAGCGCCGCAACCAAACGCTGAGTCGCTCGCGGTGGTGGCTTCTCTAGCTGCATGACGCTGATGACGATGCTAGGCCGCCAGGAGAGCACATCTCCGAGCGGGCTATATCAGTACCAACAGCGCAGCGCAGCATCCCATCCAGGCGGCACAGCGAAGGATCGCAGGCGACATGGGACGCAAGCCATGTCCCAAGGCGCCGGGAAATTGACGCTGGAGAGGCGCGCGCGATCGCCTGCAGCGCTACGCAGGTGGAGGATCAGAATCAGATCATGTCGAGATCAACCAGCTCCGCCGCCGACCTCATGAGGGCGATGCTGGCACACGATGCTGCACGCGCGGCCCGGCATCTCGTTGCCGTCATCATCTGCGCCTGCCGCTGGGATCGGAGCGCGTTAGTGCGTGATCCTCCCGGGGCGCGAGGGTGGGATGAGGTTGGCGGCGGCCAGGGATGGCTCCCAGCAGCCAGCGCGGGCGGGCGGTTGCACGTCGATCGCAGCACGGATCAGTGGAAGCTTCGCCGGGCGCCCTGGAAGGCGTCGAAAATTCGTCCCACGTTCTGAGCGAGGCGCATCCCGGGCGCAGGCGACACGACTCTCCTGAGCGGCGTGCAGCACCAAGGGACGCCGACGCCGTGGTCGCTGCTCTTCATCAAAGGCTCGCGGGGCCATGCATGCACGCTGACCGATCACCACGCGAGCAGCGCCCAGGATGGCATCGCTGCCGCTCCCGACGCCGTGACGGGCCCGGCGAGCGCTGTTGCCTCGGCGGTGCGCGGCCTCGTACCGCTCTTCGAGAAGGCGTCTAGCGCGGCCGCGCTGATTGGGCTTGACTCGGCAGGCCAGGCTCTCCAGCTGCAGCTGCAGGCCGAACACGCGGGGCCTGTGGCCGCGCTCCTCTTGCACCTCACGCCTCCGGGCAACCACCAGCCGGCGCGTTGCTTGTTCGGCGCGTGCAACCAGCGCCGCCCGCCTGCCGCCGGCCGACGCGCCGCTTTTGCTGCTCACGACAGCGCCCGCCCCGCCCCCAGCCCCCGGCACCCAGCACCAGCACCAGCACCAGCACCAGCACCAGCACCGCGACCGCAGCAGCACCAGCAGCAGCAGGCCTGCGCCGCCTGCCAGGCCTCCCGGCGCACGCGTGCTGTGCATTTGGGCGACATTTGGCCGCCGCCGCGTCCATTGCAAGCGACGCTGCGCTGCACGGAGTCAGGGCTGCCAGGGCGCCGCCTTGCACCCAGGTGGAGCCGCGACTCGCGATCACCGCGTCCGCCGCGGGCGTCTCGCTTGCTGCCTCGCATCACCCACCGCCCTGCGCTGCCCGCCTGCTGCCCGCCGTCCTTGGTCACGTCTGGTCTGCTCGACGCTCTTTCCCCTTTGGCGCGCGTTTATCTGTGTTTCTCGCTTGTCAGGAGGATTTGCAATCGCCCGCCGCACCCACTCCGCCTGCTAGTCATGAATTGGGACCTACAGCCGGGATGCCCGATCTCCATCCAGGAATATCGGCCGCCGGAGTCTCTTCCCTCTTGGCGTGCCGGGTGCGACGTCCTCTGCGCCAACCTCACCTCCAGCCTATCTGCGCCGGCCCCTCCAGCGCCCTGGCTGCGCTGCGCTGCGCGTGCTCATCGGCCTCGGCCAGATCGTGGGTGCCAGCGGGAGGCGGCGCGTAAGCAGCCTGCGTTCCGAGCGTCCCCAAACACTGCACCACACGCGCGGCGCACGGCTCGTCCGCTGGAGGCCCCCCAACGCGGCGGTTCGGATCAGGGGGCAATTCCTCGGCTGATCTGCAGCACACAAGATTATCGCGCACAAAACCTGGGAGATTCACCGGGGACCGGGGTCCTCTGCGAGATGGCGGTGACCTTGACACATTGCAGAGGCGATTCGGTCCTAAATGAATCGCCCCTCGTCGCGCCCACGGCGCGCGTGATGCCGGGACAGGATGGCACTACGCCACTTTAATTGCTGCTGTCTGGAGACCAATCTGGCAACACGCTGCGATCTTCACAATCCCTGCCTCGCCGCGGTCTTGGTCTGCTGCGATCTCGTCAAATCAGACGGGCTCGTATCAGGTCCAGCATCTGCTCCGGCGATTAGCGCACGCGAAGGCCCGTCCGGAATGGCTGATGATGTCGGCCGCGGGACGCCAATGTCTGCCCTCCAGCCTGCATCGTCGGTGCGGAGGGCCAATTGATTCGACCTCGCGCGCTAGCCGGCGGTTACGGTGAGCGGCCGCATGCAACAGGGGCCACCACCTCAACGCCTTCGTGTGTCCGCATGTAGCGAAGCTTCGAAACTGCTCCGTGCTTGCCGCGTCGTGCCGGTAAGCGTGGCTTGGGATGGATCACCCTTGATGGGGGCCACATACCTAAATCGCCATTGACGTGCCAACGCAAGTCATCCATCAATATTGATGCAGCAAGCAGCTGACCGCAGCCCCTACAACTGCAGCGTCGCATCTGCTTATCCGTCAGCCTGAGGTTGGAACAGGCAACTGCGCAGCCCTCGATGATGCTTCCCGGTCGCCTGGGGTCCCGGAAACGGATCGGGTCTGGACAAGCATGTCCTGAAAGCCGGACTAAAGCTACCGCGAGAGTGGCAAGGGGCCTTCTCCTTTCGGGAAGTTGACCGGGCTGTCACAAATTTGCGCAGCGCATGGCTCAGACAGCGGCTGACGTAGATCCTTTCGTCAGCCCGTCAGGAGCAACCACAACCGGCGCATCCCACACATCCCTGCGCTCTGGCAGGCATCGCGCCCACGCTGCTGCGCCAAGTCGAGATCCCAACGGAGCGTCCTTGCAAACTCCGCTCCCCTTCGGGCAACGTCCCAAATCCAATCTGTCCCACAGAGAGCACGCTCCTGGAGACTGGGTTCTGGCGCCGGCACGGTCCTCCGGTGAGTCTCGCTGGACCGCCGCTTGGTACGGTAGCTTCCGAAGGCACACAGGCAGATCCTCGCCCGAAAAGACGCAATGGGCGACCGCTTGGGTTTTGGGGTTGCCGCGTGTCCACGCTGCAAACCGATTGGCGGCTCGATGGGCGACTAAAGCGGCCCGCCCTAAATCGTTCGCCTTGTACTCTAAACGTACGTTCTTCGATCTCTGCTGCCATGGAGAACCTTTTCTTGATCGCTTCCTCTACAGCCCACCCTTGAGTTGGCCTTGCCGCAATATCCTCGCCGAGCGCCCAAGCGATCTTCTCCAGGACGGCTTGCTGTGATTTACCCACCCCTGAGACGGTCGCTAGTCTTATTGGCCGTGCTGGACACCGCCCCTGCGCGTTCTGCACGTGTCCCTGATGCTTGTTGGGCGGGTCTGAGCAATGAATTGTCACAGAATTTCCTGCCATCATCATATCAGACGCCAGCATTTTCTGAGCCTCGATGGCAGAGGCGCTCAAGCCCCCGCATGACTGGTCAAATTTCCTGCGCAGTGGAATTGGATTGGCTCGAGACCATGCATCTTCCCTCTAGTCAGTGTCATAGACCTGACTGATTCAGCAGTGTTCCCCGGCCACATAGTTCATGACTATCATCCAGATCTCCGCGATACAACCGTCCAGGACCCGGCTGCTTCCCTTCGCTTCATCGCGACCAAAATGCCTTCGCATTCGGCCCGCCCCTTGGGTGGAGCTGCGGTACAGCCTCAGCCATGACATGGCGGCCATCGCGGTACTCCAGCATTGCATGCCCAGAGCAATGTCGTACGACGTCGTCTGCACCTCCGGAAAATCTCCAGCCTCCTGTCGCATCTTGCGTAAGGATCTGCAGGCGCTCGCAGACTGAGCATAACGGGTCATCTCCGAGACAAGCGTGGCGCTGATCGCAGAGAGGAGGGCATTCCCAAAGCGAGTTGACATGCTTCCCCGAGCGGACGGCCCCTCCACCGTCGCCTTTCCTCAAACAGCTCGCGAGCGGCTCGCTCGGTGGATGAAACCGAGGTGTCTTGCGTTTATGGCCGAAGGTAGCCCTTGCGGACAGCGGACGATACGAACAATTAGATCCACGCACCGCGGGCGGGCTTACGCCCTCGTTCGGGGCCTCCTCCCTGCTTGGCTTACCCTCTGCCGACGTATGTCATAGTACCCTTCCGGCATGCAGCCCGCGGGAGGGCTGCGTAGGATGCGAGCGGATTCCCATCGATCATCGAAGATCACAGCATAATGTCGTCTGCAATATGGACATCCCCCATTCGTCCCCCACGCGGAACGTCTGCCCAGGGTCCCGTCAGGCGAGCGCAACGGCAACGTTTCATCATTCATGCGCTGGAAGCGACCAGCTCTCTCGCCAAGGCGACGCAGTCAAGCGAACCACTTCTTCACCGTCTTTCCATGCGGCGCGCCGTTTGCCGTTTGCGCTAATGCAGAGGTATGGCACGGGGCGCGTGAATCCCTGAAGGGGAATTGATGATCTTCGATTTGGCAGTCTGCGGTGCCCCGGTCCATCATGCCAAAGCTTGAGTCAGCCTACGAGTCCCCCTTCGCGAAGGCTAAGGAAACCAAGAAATGCGGTGAGCTACGCCGTTTGATCGCTGTGCCTGCCCGCTGCGGCCCTGGATGATCATAGCTCGTTTCCCTATGGGGCGGCCTCTGGACACCCACAGCTCATGCAACACCGCATGCACCACCAGGTCCGCTTTCGGCAGTTTGGACGCGCTTCTTCCAGCAGACAGGAGAGGCGCCTTGATCATATAAGACCCCTTCCTCCTCCCATCCACTCTCGCGGCAGTGGCCAGCGCAGAGGGGAGGCGGATCGCATCCGACGGCACGCGCAGACATCAGCCCGCTGACCCAATCAGCGGAATCTGGAACATCCAATTAACGCAAAGATGAGGATTTGCGTCGGCGGAGCGCCCATCCATCGGTGTGATTTTCCGGCGATTCTCCCGAGCGCCGTGGAATGGTGGCCCTGTCCAACAATCAGACGAAGCACACGGCGGCAGCTAGGCTCAACGCGTCCCTCCCGCCGCCTTCGAATGCTGTGCTCCCCACCCAGGCGTCGCAGCAAGTGCCGTCGTTTATCGACGTCATTGTGGGCACTCCAAGGGGCGGGACCTGGGAACCCTGATCGATGCTGCGCCCACGTGCCCGGAACATGGCGAGTTCGGCAGAGCTCCCTCCATCAGAGCCGCCGGTGGGCTGGAAGGCGCCGAAGCCGTCCGTGATTTGCTTTGCGTTGACTCCCACCGCCAGAGTGGTCCTGCGCCTTCCCTGCGCCGGGCGAGGAGTACGTGTAGCGGACTGCCGCTCTGCCTCAACACGCGCCGTCGGAGCGGCCATGACGCTTGCCGATAGTGCGGCCTCTGCTGCGCCCCCATGGCGGAAAGCTTGAGACGCGCAAGCTGCGAGTGCGGCCAAAAGCAGCAACGGAAGCACGCCATTAGGTGCGACGACAAGCAGCTCCGGCAGCCAATCTTAGCTGACCTGGATGATGGTGCTGGGCTGCAAGTATGGCCGACCGACGACGGGAAGGCCCTTGGCTGCGGAGATTGGTGCGCGTCAAGGCACAGTCGAGCAGGGATTGGCCGAGTAGGCTTTCTGGGTGTGTCAGGCATCGCGTAAGTATACTCCGGTAGGTTTAGAGTCGCACCATGCTCTCGGTGCCTCGCCGCGCTGCGTTGTTTTCTACTTTTACGTGTGTGTTTGTGCCGGACTTCAACCCTAAACCTGGGCCAGCGCGGGAGCGTGAGGGGCGGCGCCGCGGCTGCCTCCTCCCGCAGGCGCGGTGGTGGCAAAGCTCACGATGCCGGCCGGCGGCATGTCCCTCGGATTCCAAATCGAAGTGCTTCCGTTGGGCCTGTTTCGGCGGCGCTATGCACCGGCAATCCACACGTCACCTCGCAGCCAAAAAGAAGGTGCGCACCAGCAGGGTAGAGCCAGATCTTAGCCTATTCATAGGCCAACCAGAATAGCTCCCCAAACACCACGGCCTCCCCGAGCTGCAGCAGCTGCCAGAGGCGCACCCAGCGCGGCGGAAACGGCGGGAAAATTGGCGCCCGTCACCACCACCCGTCACACCTCACCTCCCCTTCCTCATAGCAGGCAATCAAGACGGATGCCAGGCCAATTTCCGCCTGCGGAGACCTCCGCGCTGGACAAGCTTCCCCCCGCCAACGTCAGTCGATCTCGCGATTCCAAACACCAGGGCCAGGCATTGGTTGGGCAACGAGGCAGAATCCCGCGCTCATGGATCTCGACCAGCAAGTATCCCCAATTAAAGGGCTGTGAGGCCCTTCCCGGTCGCAGCGGGAAGAGCGCATGGGAGGGCATGGGGATGGGAGCCAAGTTCAGCCCAGCTTTCCGTCTCATCTCATGATCATCTTTCCACGGGCGTTCGACGCCCCGCCGGTAGGTTAAGATTAAGCTTGCGGATTGGTTTAGATTGTTCCTCGGGCGGCTGCTATTTGCTGTACCCAAAAAACGCCCATGGAAATCATCTCCCGAGCGCTGGGGATGCTGCTCATCACCATCTCTATCATCACCACCACCGCCGCCTTTTCAGTTGTCGGGACCACGCTTCGTCTCTTTTTGGCAATAATGTTGCCTCTATCCTCATTTCTTCCTGAACCCCCAAGATTGCTCCTCCGCTCGTATTCCGCCGCTCATTTCCAAGGCCCCTTAACCTTCTCTGCGGCACGACGGAGCAACGCAGTTCTCCCGCGGCGAGAGCTAGTGAGGTGCAGCACCAGCAAGCAGCAGCAGCCCACGCGCGCCGTGCCGTACGGCAGCGCAGGGTAAGCCGAGCGAGCCAAGGCAAGACATGACGAGTGGACGCCTAACCAGCCCATTTGCGCAGTCTCTGGGCCCTGGGTAGCGGGCGGTGCCCGTCTGCATGGGGCAGCGGAAGTGCGCGGCTCAGGAACCCTACCAGCATGACGCCGACCCCCATGGCAAATGGCATCGCAGTGTTCCTTATCCGAACCCAGGCGATTGGGTAGTCGGATATGTTCAACCATCAGGCCGGCTGGAGGATCGTGTCTGAGGTACCTGGCTTAGCACGTAGCAGCCGCGGGCACGGCAGTCTCGGTGGCCCACGGCTGCTAGGTGTTTTACAGGCGGTTTTGGGTACGGCGGGCGACGACAATGGCCCCTCCAAGGCGCCCCGTCAAGACACAAGATCTAGGTACACGTAAAGCCGATGCGTCGGGGAGTCCGCACGTACACAGCACGGCGGCACGACGCAAGTCAAGCCACGGCAACAACCGTCACCGCAGCCTTTCTAGGACCCCGGTCACGCGCGGCGGCTGCTGATCTCCCTTTGGCCCTGCTCCCACCTGACCAATTGCCACATCTGGCCGCCATGCACGCCCTCACACACACTCGCTCAACCACGACACAGCCGTCCAGAGCCATCCCAGCCCCAGGAGATCCGCCCGCTTCGGGGAACGTCAAACGAATACGATGCCGATGAGAGGGGGATTTGCCGTACCCCCATGTCAAGGCAAACCGGGGGGCGGGCAGAGGGAAGGTGCACGCCTCTACCGGGTCGCGTACGCACCAAGGCCGGCTCTAGCGCTATACTTCGTGACCTGAGGTGTAGTAGGTTGCACTAGAAGGCCGGCCTGAATGGCGCTCGCTGGCAGGCGGCCCTGGCTGGCCCTACAAGGCGAACGCCCTACGGCACCACTCCAAAGCGCACCGGCAACGGCCCCGAGCTCTTCGACCTCTCTCGCGCCGCGCTCTTTCCTGCATTGATTGCAATGCGAAGGCCGCCCCTCTTGAAACTCACTTCGGCGAGTTGCTCTGCTGGCACAAGCGTCTGAGACAGCCAGAGGGACTGACTCTGCCGTGGCAATAGCGGCGGGGGACTATTACTTGCAGGCGGCTTGCCTCTGCGCGGTTGACCGACTCGACGCACTGGGGCACTGGGCTGGCCGGGGAAGCGGCCGCGGGCCTCGCTGCGTCACATGACCGGCCCAGATCCGCGGACCCAACGACAACACACGAGCGCACGAGCATCGCCCTTCGCCCTCCGCCTCTCGCTCGCCGTTCGCGCTGGCGCCGCCAGCCCGCGCGTGTCGCCGGCGGCGCGGAGGGACAGCCAGGCCGTTGCCAAGAGATGCGGCCAGCCGCCGTCTGCTCATTCTGGCCTGCCTGTGCCCGCCGGCCAGGCTGCCACTAGCTGCAAACGACGCATCATGATCACCGTTAAGATTTCTCCGGCACGCCCGCGTCTCGGCGGATTGCCAGGCGCCAGATGCGGCCACCGCGTCGGCCAAGCTGCCGGCGCCGCACCATGCTCTGCACCACGAAATGCAAGGCCGGAAGACCACCAGCACGCGCGCGCGTGCGTGCGCGCGTCGCGGGGCGGCCAAGGCCGTCCATCTGCCGCTCGGCCACGGCCCTCTACCGCAGTCGTTCTTTGGGCAAGAGGAGCAGCGAGGAGACCGCACACAAAAGAAGCTTTTGCACAGCACACCGCGCGCTTCCTGACTCGGCATGCAGCACCCGCCAGCAGCCCGCCCGCCGGCCAGCTAAGGTTCAGTCGAGCACCGCCGGAGAGGCCAGCAGCAAGCAGCAGCCCGTGGATTGATGACGATGGGGATCCCGAAAGTGGAGATGTGCGTGGTTTGTTGTGTGTGCGCTGCCTTCTAGCGCTGCTGCTGCGACGCACGCACGCAGCGCACGCGCGCAGCAGAGAGCACGCGCATCGTGCCCAGCAATCAAACTCAGCGGCGCAGAGATCGCGGTCATCCAGAGAGCGGAAGCAAGGACCTCCCCTTCTTCAAATCACAGCCCTCCCTTTTTGCTGGGTGGCCCTCCCGTGCACTCGTTCCCTCCTAATGACCCTATGGAAACCTCCGCGAAAATCGTACGTGTTCGCACCGTGCGGCGGCCTTCTGTTGAATGATGGACGGTGATCAGAGCGGAAAAAGAAGGTTGGTGGGGCTCCTGATGTGACGACGAGTGAGTTTTTGGAATCAATCCACGACGCGGACAGCGAATCAGACGGGCACAAAGGGAAAAAAAAGGCCAAGTGAGGGGGGAAAGAGAGAAGGGAAAAGGCCCGCAGCAGAACCGCGACTCAATCGGCAGGAAGACTCGCGCGCCGGACGATGATCATCGACGCGGCGACGACACACACGCCCCCCGAGCCCGCCCGTCTGTCTTGTCCCTCCTTCTCTTGCCCTGCCTCTCTGAGGATCCCTTCACCGCCGCGCGCCCATCACGGCTTTCCGAATCCGGGGCACCCGCCCGGGAGAGGGGGAGGGAGCGAGTGAGATTGGGGGTGACCACGCACACGCACTCCCCCTATCACCATGCCCGGCATACCGTTCTCCCTCCCTCCCTCTCCCTCCGTCACTCCTTTCGCCGCCCCGGTGATCACTGGGCGAATCCGCCCCGGCTGTGTGAATCAGTTGTCGTCAGTCGGCGCCAGTGCCGGCGCCACCGGCACCTCACTCGCGCCCAATTGTCCCACGTCCCACGTCCCACGTTCCTTCCTGTCCTCTCCCGCGGCTCGCTGCTTGGCCAGCTTCGCGGCCGCGGGGGCGGCAAGACAGACAGGGCGTACACTGACTTGGCTTTGACCTCGACCTTGATTTACTGACCGGCCGCCACCGCAAATCATCATTAACCACGCACAGGGCCCAAGCCAACATGCCAATAACTCCTTTCGTGGCATCAGCCAGTCAGTCAGTAGTAAGACACTCAGACACGGCACCCGCCATCAGCATCGCCGCTAAGTATCGTCGTCGTCACAAATCATCCACGTCCATCACGATCAGCATCGACGCAGCGCATGGCACACACGGACTACGGCAAAAAAGCGCACGTACGTGATGGTTTACGCACGCATCGACCCGAATGCGGAGGGCGTCGTCGTCGTTTAGCACGATCACCGAGACAAATACAAATCATATACGGGTGATTGACGGGCAAAGAGACATGCCGCTACCACGCAGGGAAGAGGGGAAGTGGGGAGAGAGGAGACTCAGACAAGACAGAGACAGAGGCAGACAAAGAGCAAGACGAAATCGAAATGGAAGAAGCCGCCGGAGCTCTGATTCCTTGGGAGCCTCCCCAATCCGGCTTCACCGTATCTTCTGTTGACGCGCGCGTTCGATGAACGTCCTCTTTCCCCCCTCCGATACGCGCGCTGCCTGACACAAACGGTGGGTGATGATGATTGACCGCGGCCCGGTGTCGACGACTCCGACTCGTAGCTCCGTCCAAGTGGGACGACTTTTCGAGAGCAGCACAAATGGAGAGGAAGCAAAAGCCGCCGAAGCACGACGGCGGACGACACGCGCTGCTGGCCGGTTGACGTGTGCGGCCAACATTGGCATCGCCCGCACACGTGCTCGCTCGCTGGCGGACATGCAGAGACTCCAATGCCCGGGAGGGGCCCATTCTTTTTTTTTTTTTTCCTTCACCCACCCCCCTTCTGTCGTGCATATCGCCTGCCTTGACCTCCCTCCTTACCGGCCCTCCGGGTTTGGCTGACGATTCCCACTCACCCTAACCCCTCCCCTCCCCTCGCCGCGTTCGCCCGCGATGTGCGCCGCACCGCACGCACGCACGCTCGACACGACCACGGAGATGCGGGCCTTCTCGGCCGCCGCGCCGGCCGGTCGGTGCAACGCCGCCCCAAAAGGCACCCACGCGCATGCATGACGATGGAGCCTCGGCCGCCCTCTGTCTGCCATCCTTCGCATCACGGGTTCGCCCACGCGGCGGCGCGCGGCCGTCGCTTGGAACCTTCTTTTGCGTGTGCGTGTGGGGCGGGGGCCGGCGCGTATCAGTGGCAGGCCGCGGGGCCTGCTGGGGCGCTGGCGTAGCTTAGTGATGATGACAAGTAAGTACGTAGATTGGTAGAGACCACCGCGCGCGCACGCCTTTCGGCATGGCATTGCTTTCTCACTCTCTGTCTCACCTGCTGCGGATTGTGTCTGCCTTCGAGGCTGAACGTTGCTTACCGTGTGCTGCCCGCTCCACAACAGGTACATGGGCGTTCCGGCGTCAGGCTGCGCGCGGCCACGATGCGATGCGGTCCGTTGCGCTTTCGCCGTGTGAGGCGAGACATGCGCCGCAGCGGCGGCGGAGATATCACCGGCGACTTGGCCCCCCGGCCTCCTCTCGGGCGGCGGTGTGTGTAGATTCGATATGTGTGGCCTCCCATTACGAGGCAGCGGCTCTCGTTGGCTGCTGTGGCACGGCACCGCGTCGCGTGGATGCTGGGCCTGGCGGTGCAGGCGGGCGGGCGGCGGCGTCGGCGGCTGCGGCTGCGGCGCGAGCCCAGGGAAACCACCGAACTGCAAGGAACACACGGACAGGAACGAACGACGACGTGCCCGCCCCTCCCCAACGGCGAGAACAGACCCGATGATGGAGGAGGAGCAGCAGCAGCAGCGAAGCAGCGCGCCCGCCAGGGCGATTGCCGAAGAAACGGCGGGAACGGAAGTGGGCTGGGGAGGAATGATGGACAATGCAGAGCGTGCATGCATGCATGCATGGTGCGGGTGCGGTCCTTCTTTGCGCACATCAATACCCGTTTCTTTGCCTTCCATCGGTCGTGTTCGCTGGCATGGGGCACCGCACCACCCTGCTGCGCCGCGTTGTTCCGCCGTCCGTTCTTCGGAGAGGCTGTGCTGTGCTGTTCGTGCTGTTCTGCCGGGCGGCCTTGACGTGGGTTTAGTGCCGCAGTGGGGGCCGAGGGAGTGACGAGGGGGATGTGTTGCATGTTCCCACCTCGCCAACCAGTCATTCCTCGCGGAATGACAGAACGCAAAAAGGGACAGGGGTGGTGGGAAGAGAAGAGGAGCGTCCCGTCTCCATTCGCCTGCGGACAGCGCGCGCAAATGGGCACGGAGAATCCGCACGCATTCCTCCCGTCGCCTTTCTCTCTGCCTGTTCCCCTCTCATCTCGTCTTCTGGCTGCCTCTGTTTCCATCCCTTGTTGTGTGTCGCGGTGGACCCCCAGCGGCGGAAAAGGGTCCGGGTATGGAGTTGCTTGCTGGAGGGTGGGGGCCGGATGTTCCCTGTGACAACGCGAGGATTTTCAGCCAGGCGATTGATGCTCGGTTCGTCTCGCCTACGCGCCGCCGCTCGCTGCTGTCAGACGGTCCGCGCCGTTCTCGCTTGCCCTTAGAGCTTCGCATTCGCGTCATGTTGATGAACGAATGGTGGGCTCTGGCGTTTCGAGCTCCGTTGGCTGCTGCGCTGGCCCGCCTCGTATGGTGCCGTGGGGTCGAAAGGCGGTAAGTAGAAGCGTCCTTTGTGAGCGCTCACCACAACCTTCGCTGCCCGCGGCAGGGGAGCGGGGCAGCCCACCAGGGCGCGCCATCAATCGTCGCGAGGTGAGGCGGAGGAGCGCCGTTCATGCAAGGCTAATCGCCGTGTCGGCCCAGCCGCTAAAGCATTCGTCACCGCGATCGGTAGGCAGCTCCGCCGAGAGGGGACCCTCTCGTCGTTCCTTCCGCTGCGTTGGTTTGCGTGGTCGCCAGTCTTTTGCTTCGCTGTCCGCACTGGCCAGCCGAGGTGGGGGAGGGGCCCGGACGCATCGTGAAAGGCGGTCTGCGCTGCGCGTCCCTCCGCTTTCGGCTGGCGCGGCAAAAGGGAGGTGAGGCAGAATTTCCTCGTGCCAGCGGAGAGACGACAGCAGCAGGTGCCCACTGTCACCAGACGCCCCTCTCGCCCGCCGGCGCTGCTTTCCTGGTTCGTCCTGAGGGTGGCCATGGTAGCGCGTGCGGCCGTTTGGTCTTCTCTTCTGCTGTTACTTGCGTTTACGGTGGCTGACGGATGGTTTCTCATGTAGTCCGTAGTAAAGGTCGTCTGTGTCTCGCGTCGCCTCAACATGCGCCGGAGAATAATGGCCGCTCTGCTCGACGCCGGTGCGAGATCCAATGGACGTGGAGAAGTCCTCCGGTGCCGAAGGCCAGGTCGCTCGTCCATCGGAGGCACCCGCCACCCTTATATCGTCCTGCCTCCGCTACTTCACGCTACACACACAGCCTCCATCTGCATCGTCGATCGATCGAAAAAGCGGCAGCATCACACGACCCCGCTTCGCTCCGCCGGCGGGTGGCGATGGACTGGTATCCCACCCCAACCTCGAGTGCCCGTCTCGTGGCACAATGCCCAAGGCCTCGACTATCTGCTGTGGCGCTCTTGGAAGACGATCGATGGAGACGTGGTGGAGTAAGAGAAACTGGTCTGTACGCTCGAGGGCGTGCCGGTGCAGGTCATTTGGGCGCAAGAACCACGCCGGAAGATCATCGCGACCCATCAAGTCCCACTCGAAATGTCGGTCGGGGCGGTCGACTAGGACGCTGCGCTGCTCGCAATCTGCTGAGATACGGACGCGGCGTTTTTGTGCCAGGAGTCGGAGAGGCAACTGTGCGCTGGTGGACGTCAGAGATGGTGTTTGCGCAGCGGCCGTTCTTCCACGCAAAAGGAGCGCCCGAGATCTGCTGGTGTCATGAGAGAGGGGATATGCCTCCTGAATCTGTGCCGTCATTGCTGTCTGCTGTGCGCTTTGTTTCTGTTCTTGAAATGCCTTTCTCGGTGCGGCCTTCGAGGATTACATCCTTTGGATCGAGACGCATCGAGACGACCACCTGCCGGTGTCGCTTACTCGAGGTCAGTATTTTCTTGCAGAGGCTACTAGCTCCCATGTGACTCGGCTGCGTCATCATTCTGTCCTCTCTCCTGCGAGAAGTGTCAGCAACCCAGTATTGCCCGTGCCACGGAGCTGTCAGGAAAACAATGATTGAATTCCACTTTTATCCGTCGTTATGTGATCTTGTTCCACAGTCTCTGCCGCAATATCACCCCTAGCTACCCACTCCGCCGAATATTATTTTCTGTTTCTAGACCGCTTCCAAGCCATCATCCACGAGCTCAACCCGTCCGAGCACGGGTGTCATAATTCCCTTAGCATTCAGTGCCATACCAGTCTCTTCCACCAAGAGTCCCATGTAGTACATGGTGCCGTAGGTTCGGACAACACCGCGGTAAAGTATCCGTCCGTTGTAAAGGCTGTGGCGCTTCGATGCTCAGTTCTCGAGGACGAGTCTATCATTTAGAAACTTTGGTGTATCAGTGGCTTCGTAGATCTGAGATTGGCTTAAGACTTACCAGAAGCTCCTTTCTTTCCTTTGCCGTACGACTTGACCTTCTTCGGCTGCTTTTTCTTGTCGCCCTTCGGACGAGCCATGGGGTGGATCGAGCCAGTATCATGAGGCATGGACTTCTCCAAAGGATCCGTAACCGCAGAGTCCTCCACTTTGACTTTGTCCGTCTTCTCCGCAACCTTATCCATTTCAGACTTGTTCTCCAAAGGGGTGCTAAATTCTTCAGGTGTTGCGGACCCATCCGCCCAGTTCGACTTACCGGCAGGTGCCGGCGTTGCCATAGCCTCACGGGCAGCAGCCTGTTCCTTCAGTGAACCAGGCCCAGTAGGTGTGTCCGGAGACTCAAGAATTGACTCAACCGCCTCTGCGGTCTGTACGTCAGATCTCACCACAAGACTTTCGTGCTTTTCGAATCCTTTCTTGGCTGATGAGGGCTCTTCCTGGACAGTGACGAAGCTGTCATCCTTTTCGGGTGTCTCCTCAGTCTTTCTGGTAGTGACGATGGCCGGAGTGCCTGGCGCCACCGTCTTCTCAGATTTGCTGGATGGCGACGTGGGGCTGTCCATAGGAGTGAAGTACCTGCTCTTGAGATCACGCATCTCAGAGTGCTCTGGCGCTGGAGACTTTGCTGCAGCAGGTGCACTCAGCATCGGTATGGATGACTTAGCCGACGCGGCAGCTTGTGCATAGCTAAAACGCCCAGTGGAGGATACAGTTGAAGCGGCGCTCGGCTTCTCCTTACGGCTGTGGATGCTGATATCCGGAACCGGAACCTGAGCCCTACCCAGCTTGTGAGCAGGCTTCTCAGCCTTTCCGGACTGCGACTGCACATCAGCCGCCATGAGAGGTTCGTTTTGTGATCCTTCAGCATTATCTGATAGCTGTTTCGATGAAGCAGCATATCCCTGAGCGCCCTCCTGCTTTAGCTTAGTGGAAAGGGTGGAATCCACCTGCAACGGCTTGTAAGAAACCTCCAGCTCCGATCCTTTCTCCTCTGCAGTCTTCTCAGTCTTACCACCCTTTTTTGACTTCTTGTTCTTCTTCTTTCCGTTCGCAGCTTTCGCCGAGGCCAGCTTAGCCGAGCTCTCCTTGTCCGGAGAGACCCTCTCATCTGGCTGATCTTGCTCATGACTTTCGGGGATAGTCGTGATCGTCTTGTCCACCATTCCATCATTGCCACCCTGACCGGTCACATCGAGACTGTCCGGAGTCTGCTTTCCAGAGGTAGTGGTGCGATCTACGGAACTGGAAGTGGAAGGCTCCGGGGTTGAAGTACTACTTCTGGATTTGTCCCTTCCGCCTGGACCTCGGCGCTTCTTGCGCTTAGTAGGAGATGCGGTAGATGAGCCGCGTGACTCAGGACGCTGCTCAAAATCCTGGACAGGTGCGTCTGCAGTATTGAGCAAAATCTCATGAGGTGCTGCCGTCTGAGGAACGTTCGCTGCGGTCGTGCTTGCTCCCTCAATCGGCTGAATACGGCGCACGTCCTGAGGGGAGTAGGACATGGGATCATTAGCCTTAGCTTCGTACGTGCGGGAGGGTCCACGACTACGCTGAATACTTGCTGTAGTCGATGCGTGACGCTCCGATGTTGAAGACTGGCGATTGTTTACGGCCGACGCCATGCTGTTTGACTCATGAGTAGCGTAAGGCAACATCTGCTGGCTCGCTGGGAATTGGCCGTACTGAAGTCCGAGCTGTGGAGGAATGTAAGGCTGTGAGCCCGCGGTCTTGTCGCGAGCCATATGCATCTGTGCAGGAATGTGGTTCTTGTTCTTCAACGTCTCTTCAAGCTGACGTTCCTCGTCAGTGAGGTACTTCAATGGGACCTTCACAACCAACAGCTGGCCCTGGAACTCAGAGTGGTGAAGACTCAAGGCCTCGTTTGCGTCATGATTGTTGCTAAACTCAACATAGGCATAAAGCCGTTGGTTCTTGTCGCAGTTAATGGTGACATCCAGTACTGGCTTATTGAGAAGTGATTCGAAGTGGTTCTTGAGTTCCTCGGAGGTGCGGGGGGTTCCCATGTCTTTGATATTGTGAACCCAGACTGAGCACATTTCCTCCCGATTTTCCGTAGGCTTGGATTGGAAGCTGGACCTTCTAGGGTCTTCAGCTAGCGGCATGAAGGGCGGGAACGGCTCCATGTTAGGCATAGGAAGCGAATGTTGGAAGTGCGGGCTTCCACGGAAACTAGGCTGACCAGCGTTTGGAGTAGCGGAGTTGGCCCCGTTGTAGTTGCCTCGAATCGAGTTGCGACGGCCGCCGCGAGAAGGCTTTCCAAATGGCTTGTGCGGGGGCCGGGAATGGAAATCCTGGCGGGGTCCTGAGACTCGGCGTTGTTGCCTCATGTTTTGCATTGATCCCCCGTGTTGAACATTGGTCATGTTGGCCAGACCAGGCTGCGCCATGTGAGTTGAAGTGTAGGTAGGCATGGGCATATAACCCGCCGCAGACACAGGCGCTCCGCCAACCTGTGCGGCTGTTATCCGTGGCGTAGTCTGTGGAGATGGGCATAGCTGTGTCTGGTTGCTGGGCATGTCTGGATAACTCGAATATACCCCAGGAAACCCCGGGTAGACCTGGAGCTGATCTGGATTGCACCGGTCTTGTCAGCACTATAATTTTCTCAAGAGGTTCTTTCATGAAAGGCTGAGAACTTACTGAGATCTCTCGACATTGAGCTGGGATCGAGTACGTGCGGACCACCCTGTATGGAGCCATGCATGAAAGGCATGGAAGGAGAGTACAGCTGCGCAGGAGGATCTTGCGGAGTAACAGCCTGAGAAGGCGGGCCGTGTAGAGAAGAACTGGGACCAGGATGACCGGGAGGGATTTGAGGGGTGAAGCCGGGCGCCATTGCGCTCATCCTAGGCATGCTGTTGATCCTCTGGGGAGTCGGTACATTTGCCGAACCAACGGGGTTGTACGACTGAATCCGAGGTACGCCCTTGGATGAGTTCAACTTCTTAGGCAGTCGGGGCGAATCCTTGGCCTGATAAGTCGAGGTGTTGTGAGCTTCCCTCTGAGACAAGGTTGGAGTGGCTGGGTTTGAAGTACTCGCTTGGCTGCCTTTACGGAAGCGATTATTGGTTTCCGTCCTTGGTCCTGCGGGAATAGTAACGGTGGAAGCCGAGCTAGCTTGCTGTGGCAAAGCGATCTGAGGCTGGCGGATTCCAACGCGATACAGCCCCATGGGCATTTTAGCGACCTGCGGGCGTTCGAAGCGCGGCTTCCCAGGTCCAGAAATGCCCTGCTTATTTTTCGTGCTCTCATTCAGCATGGTGTCCGGGCCAGAAGCTTCCTTCACATGACCGACCTCGGCACGAGCCTGCTGCCTTCGACCGGTCCGCTCAAGGGACCTACGAATGAGGTTGACGGCGTGGATGAAGAACAAGACACCGCGCTCCCTTATCTCGTCCTCACTGAAGAAATCTCCGAGGTCGAAGGGATAGCACATCTTCTCCACGGCCTGGCGATTGTTCGCGCTCCATTGATAGGTGAAGTTCGCGACAGCCTCGCTGTTCGGCGCGGCGATGCGTTCAAGCACACCGTTGAGATACTTCTCGCCAAGACGAGCAATGTCAGAAGGGTCGAAGTAGTCGTGAATCGTGTAGAAGCCCAGGTAGATGTTCCTACATTGGTCGGGGAATTCTTCGCACAGCTGCTCGGCGAATCGGTCGATCTGCTGCGAGATAGCCCGATTGATGCTGTTAGGAGCGCGCGCGATCACCGGGTCGGGTGGATCAAGTACCGGACGAAGGGCAAACTGGCCAAGCTTGGTCGAGAACAGAGCCTTGCCAGCGGCGCGTGTCATGGTGTCTCCGCCGGGCGGTTGAGGATAGTGAGGGTTAGATGCGTGAGGGAGGAAGGTGGGTAATGATTGCGGAAGAGGAGCGCCTGCGCTCGCCATGGCCCTTCAAGGCTGCGCGTGGACAGCAAGGAGGAGCAAGGTCGAGCGGTGGGCCAAACGCAAGCCAACGAGAGGTGTCAAACGAGGATGATCTGGTGCAAACGCAGAGCGGGAAGCGACGTCCGTAGGAGGGATGGAGGGTCGCGGAAAGGTGAAAGGCGCGCAAAAACATCATCCGCCCAAGCGGGTAGCCGCAGAAAACGGAAGGCGCGCCCGTAGGGGTTTGCGTCGCGTGCGGGCCAGTCGGACGCGTAGCTTTGGCCTCATTCTGTCGGCTGCCCACGCTTCGCACGGCACGACCACCTGTGCTTTGCGCTCATCCTGAGCCACACATGGCATGGCCTTCACTTTGCGACCTGCGCTTGTCACTAGAACTTCCCTTGGGAGCTCCATATCCGCCCTACATCGCCTATTTCTCTCAAAATCAATGGGCTTCTCTGCTGTGGCTTACCCACAGAGAGCACTACTAACCTGCTGGTTGACGTGACGCCGTTACATATAGCAACCCAATACGATATACATCCTCAGCATCGCCGTCTCAGATGAGACACTGGTTGCGATATGTGAAGTCATGGAGCTGTTGTGGTGTTGATCAACTCTCGAATACACGTTTCGTCCTCGAAAGTCATGTGGGCATTCGGTATATCTGAAAGCTGCTGATAGTAGTTTTGAAGGCCTTTCAAGCGAACGCACTGATGAAAGCGTACCCAGGAGCATCCGAAGCCATACCTTTCCAAATTTGAGAGGCGTCTTACTTGACGAGCCCGGGTTTGTCCATTGCACTATCATACACCCATCTCACATGGAGATTCCTTCCATCAAACTTTCTATATTTCGAGTGAATTCCGGGCTTGCGATCGGAGAATTATGGGGATTACTAGGAGCGCGACTCCTTCACCAGACGCAAGATCTCCGACTGGTTGTCGCCAACAACAACCTTGCCCGCGTTCCAGTCCACAACCTGAAAGAGAGTTAGCAATCCGTAGGCAAATCGCATGATGCACAGTATTTTGAAATTTTGGCGAAGCGGATGTGTGGATAGGGTGACGTACCAACGGCTTGATGAAGCTGTTCGCATTGAGCTTGAACTTCCTTACCGCCTCCTCCTGATTCGTCGCGCCCTCCACAACCTTGCTTGCGTTGTCCGCACCCAGGTACGCCAGGATTGTCTCCACCTGGTCGCTGGTGGGCGGCTGCTCCTGCACCTCGAGATCGAACTCCTGCTGCTCGGCCTTCGGTTGGTCCGTGCTCGAGGCCTGGTCTATGGTGGTGGTGGTCGAGGAGTTGGCTTGCGCCTGCTTGAGCAGGTTGACGACGCGGACGGACGACGCGGATGCGGGCTCGTGGAAGATGGTTACGACGTTCTTGACGCCGGCCTGCGGGGAAAGCTTCGCGTCAGTCTGCGGCACGTCGAAGGGGTAATTGCGCGCGGGCCGATGGCGGAGCTTACCTCGCCGAAAAGCCTGGAGAATATGGACATCCTGCTCAGTGTTGGCAACATCTTGGATTGTGTGTGTCGAGGTTAATTGGCGATGGGATGGAGAGAGAAGTTGCCTCAGAGTCATGGGATGACGTCGAAGAGAAAAGCTCGCGCAGGGGCCTTCCGATGCACCCCGGTCAAGCCGCCTTGGCGATCTCGCACATCTTACTCACCCTGCTGAAGCCCCCCCCCCGGAGTGCTGTACTTTCGAATTGTACGCGCATGAGTAACCGAGTGGTGAAGTAAATTATCTACACTAATGTCATCAGTCGTTCCGAACGAAAGACGCAACCGTTATGTATGTAACAAACTGCCACCCAGCCTGAAGGATGCCGATCCAATCCGCCTTTTGAAAGGCCACAACCTTATCTACCACTCCTGTTCGTCCTAGTCTAAACGCCTTGCTGGAACAATAAGCCGCCATATTATATAAATACCGCCACTCTGTTACTCTCATAACAAACAGGAATAGAAACACGGATCACTTCCGACCGAGGAGTTCCGTTCTTTCGTTCGAGATGGAATCTTGTTCTTCATCTTCATCATCTGCATCTTCGTCTGCTTCACTACCTTCTTCCTCATCGAAACCTTCAGACTCGAGACTGGCACCTCGGATGCCAAAGCTCAGTAGGAAACCAACAAAGGTGATGCCACCAAAGACACCAAAAGCCATAGCCTCTCCTTTCGGTCTCAGACGCGTTGCAGCGGAGAACAAACTGCCGGACACGAAAGGGCCAACTGCACGACCAGCTGCGGATAGAGTCTGAGCCAAGCCATTGAGCGTGCCGAGGACGGCGTGGTCGGGCGCAGAGTTCGTGATCTGAGACAAGGTTAGCTGGCCATCGCCTTCAAGAGTGTGTCGCGCAGCACGACAGCCTGAGAGTATACGAACCAAGAGCAACGCTGAGGTCAAACCTCCGACAGCAGCGACCGTCTTGACTATGAGTACGAACCCCAGCTCGATCCACATCACCGTCTTTCCACGCCCCAGGCCTGATCCCGTGTTCCCACCGTCCTTGTAGCCAACCCACGGCATCAGCAGGAATGCAACCACAAAAGCAGCCAAGCTAACTCTATATGTGCTCTTGTTTCCCATTTTCTCACGAAGTTTGCCGTAAATGCCAATCTGGAACAAGATTGTAATTGCTCCAGCAAAAGCCAACGAAACACCGATCTCCTCTGTGCTCAAGCTGCGACCAGTAGGCGGAGGAGCTTGCGCGAAGATAGGGTAGAGCGAGTTATAGGAGATGTTGGCGAACTGAAAGATGAGAAAAGTAAGGAGAAGGAGAAGCGTGTCGCGGTTGAGAACTTCCCGCCTACTCAGGTTCTCGCCGTTGGACACGTTTGGTAGGAGGGTAGGAGCAGAGTCTTGAGAAACGTCAGAGGCATCGTCGGCGCCCTCGCTATGGCTGCGCGTGCTGGAGCTGCTGGTGCGACGGTGTTTGCCCACCATGCGGCGGATATACGTTGGACTCCTGCTGGGGCTCGTGAACTGCCAAAGCCACGAGAAGAGATTCTCCATCCTCTTCCCAAGCGGCGGCAGGTCCCTGGCCTCCTCCAAACTCTCCTCCAGGAACAACATGGTGAGAACCATGTCGACAAACAGAATGGCCGCCGCGAACAAGTTCGGCGCTAGGTAAGGATAGCGAGTCTCATTCCCAGTGAACGGGTTCTTCTTGAAGACGAGCAGTCCACCTACGATGGGACCCGTGATGCCTCCGATGCCGTAGACGACAGGCAGGTAGGTGAAGGCGCGGCTTTGGTTACTCCGATCGGTGATCTCACCCAAGCACGTCGAGATGACGCCCTGGTTGCCATTCACAAGACCCATGAAGATTTGCACGACTATGGCTTGCCACAGCGTCTTGCAGAACCCGAAGGCTATGAAACACGCAGTTGTGAGCAGTGTCCCCGTCAGCACGACCGGCTTGCGGCCTATCCGATCCGACAGCCAGCCCCAGAAAAAGTTTGTCCCAAACTGCGCCAGCGCGAACGATGACGCTATCAAGCCCACGTATATTCCTACTTTGTCCTCCGTCACGCCCGGGAAGGTGGTGGTCATCTCGGGCAGATACGGGCTGATGGAGTTGAGAGCCGTCTGCTCGGCCAGCGCTATCACGGCCAGCATGGCCAGCTGGGCCTTCGGCAGCGGTGATTCATGGTGTTGAGCCGAGGCGTCGGAGTCGCCGCGGCGGTGGCCCAAGGACGGCTCAGGCGAGGGCGGGGCACCGCGCGACGTGGGAGGTTTGGTCGGGAAGGTCTGGTAGTGCAGCGTGGACGACTTGCGGCGAGGCTCCAGGTCGGGCCTGCTGGAGCGCTTCATGGCAGAGGAAGAGTGGGAGGCCTGCGCAGCGGCGGGCGGGCGCAGGCGTGGGCGCGGCGACGGCAGCGGAGCGGCGACGCGCTATCCCAGGCAGGCCGCGCGTGGTCGGCGGGTGAGATGCTGGGGGGCCGGGGCCGAGGCGCATATGCACAGGGAAGGCACAGAGGGTCTCCAGACGGTGGTCGGCGAGTGTTGTCTGGCGGGACGCTGGCCATCGCCGCCAGATGAGCCCGTCATACGGCAGCTCTCTGCGTCAGCGCGGGTCCAAGCTAGCGCCCGCCTTGATTGTCGACGCCGGCTTTTCTCGCACGCGCCATTGGCCCGCCTGCGGAGCCTGCCTGTGCCCCTGCCGCCCGCAACTCCTCCATTCCGCGCGCTCCTCCACTGCGGTGTTGCCGTCGGCCAGCAGACGTCGGCCGCCTTTATTCCTTCTCGTATCGCGCATCCCGCCCGGCTGCGGCGCGCCTGCAGCTAGAGACATCAATAAAGCTTCCCGCCGCGGGGGACAGCCATCGCCTTACGTACAAGAGCTGCTGGCGAGGTCGTATTCAAGTAATGTCGAAGCCAAAATCCCTCCGTCGTCCATGTTTCCTCCGCAGATCCCCCGCATTCTCAGCTCCGTCTATTTTTACCTTTCGCTTGGACATATCGTCCTGCGCCATTGCGATGTCTGCACGGCGGCGATGGCTGCGACTTCCCGTGCCGGTTGCGCCTCTCGCCAGCTCGCACCGCGGGCGCGTCGACGGGCGCTGAGGGTGGCGCCGCGCTGGCGAAGGCGTTTGCTCCGAGCTGTCGCACGGGAGTATTGATCCCACGACATCGATGCACTATGTCGCGCCTTCTGCCTTACCACCTGCGTCTGAGACCGCGAAGCGTGCCCTCCGACTTGCGGTGTGCTCACCTGCACGTGGACCGAACGAGACTCTCGCACAGGGATCTTTCCGTGCTCTGCTCTGGCTCCCGGATGGTGGCTCGGGGCGTCCGCGGAGAGCGAGCGCGAGCGCGAGCACGAGACCCAGAGCCATCACGAGCAGCAGGACAGGAGGCGGCTGATGGCCCTCCGGAGGCTATGCAGCATCGTTTCCCACGGATTAAGCTCAGGTAGCGCCAGATCCGACCGCGGCCGATCAGTGTCGAACCCCCTATCCTGGATGCGGCTCCTCTGCGCAAGGCCAACCACCACGCCGGTGTGTCAGCTCACTAGGCCCTGAGCAGCGTTTCCCCGGCTCGTGCCTGGCCATTCAGGTGACTAGCTCCAGCCTGGACATGCCGACTGGTGCGCCCCGAACCAACCCGCCGCTCTGGTTTAGGATCCAGACCTACAGCTGGAAGCTGAACAGGCCCTCCTGTTGGCTCCAACCTGCTTCCACGGCTTCCAGCGCGCTTCCAACGTCTCCAACGCTTCCAAGCTCCCACGAACCTCACCAGACTAGCGGTCAACCGCTACCCAGTGTTACGGGACGCAAACTTCCGCGGCCTTGCTTGACGAAAAGTTCCGTCGCACATATCGAGTCGGAGAAGCACAGTTACATCTTCACAGTGTGCTCGTATCTACAGTAGTGGTGACCGACGGGCGCCCGGCGTCCGGCGCGAGCGCTTCAGAACAAAGAGCACTTGCGCTTATAGGAAGAGATCCTCTGAACATTTGGAAGAAGAACCGCCCGAGTCTGACCAGGGCCCTCGTTGGCTCGTTTCCGTCCCGTCTTCCGTTCCACGGTTCAGCTTCGCGTGACGCCCCGTTACCCAACAAGGCCACGTTCTAATCCAAGGCAGACAGAATGCTGACATCTTGGCACACAAGGTTCTGGTGCCTGCAACGAAGATGCAGAGGCGATCCTATCCGGCCCAAAATAGCTGCCCGAGTAGCCTGCACGGCCTCCAGTCCAACATACTTTAAAAATGCTTGCCCGTCACGCTTGATTTCCCAGCATCAACACATCCTCGCCTCTCACTTAGTCTCTCGCTCCATTCTGCTCCTCACCCTCCATCTCTCCGTCAATCGCTTTAGCCATGCGGTTCTTTGAGGTTTCTCTGGCACTTGGTGCCCTTCTATCACTTGGAGCCAATGCCTCTCCTATCGATGTTGACCTCGTAGAGAGGCAGAATACCTTTTTTGCCATCACTGGTCCTACCGGCACCTCCGCTGGCGTGGCACCACGTCTGGAAGTCCGTGACTTGGCCAACAATGCGGATCAGTGGAATCTCTTCGTTCTTGCTATGAGCCGTTTCCAGTCCAAGGCTCAAGACGGCAAGCTGTCGTGGTACCAAGTTGCCGGTAAGCTGCATATCCTCAGGTGGCGCGAGTCAGCCACGGAAGCTAACTTCATCATTCTATAGGCATTCACGGAAGGCCCTACGTCAACTGGGACGGAGTTGGGCCGTATCAGTCCAGCCCTTGGTGGCCTGGCTACTGCCCTCACAGCTCCAACCTTTTCGGCTCCTGGCACAGGCCTTACATCCTGCTCTTCGAGGTAAGCAGCCCCACTGCAATTGAAGATCATGCCCCCACAGAGACCTGATGGATGCGTCCGGATTGTTTGGCCTCCGATTTGGAGCTTTTGCATCTGGACGCAGTCTTCAACTTGGTTGTTTAACTCTACGAGTGTGTGCTTATTCTCTTTTAGCAACTCTTGATCCAGTATGCCAACGAAGTCATCAATGAGATCCCTGCCGGCGCCACAAAGACTCGGTACCAGACTGCCGTGAAAACCCTGCGTTTCCCCTACTGGGATTGGGCCAAGAAGACAACCGGCGGGATCATGCCGACAACCGCTACGCAAGCCCAGATCAGTGTAACGTTCCCTCAGAACGGTACTACTGCTAGCATCCCGAACCCGTTGTACAGCTATCGTCAGAAGGTCCTTCCTAACAGGGACTTCGACTCCAATTACGCCAACCAGCAGCAAACCACCCGCCTGGCCGATGCCGAGGCAAGGCTCAATGCTGCCTACACCAGCCGTCGCAACAACCTTTTGACCCTTTTCAGTCTCAACCAGAAGTTCAACAACTTCACTACCGATGCGAACGGCAACACCTCTCCCAACGTGGAAGCTATCCACAACGGCATTCACGTCGATGTTGGCGGCTGGATGCAACAGATTGCTTACTCTGCGTTCGATCCCATTTTCGCCATGCATCACTGCAATGTCGACAGGGTCGTTGCTATTTGGCAGAAGCTGTACCCCAACAGCTGGGTTGAGTCGGCGGCTCAAGGCGCGGGTACCAGGACCATGGCCCCCTCCAGCATCCAGGGCCCCGACTCTCCGCTCACTCCCTTCCACAGCAACACCGGCGGTTCCTTCTGGACCTCCAACACTGTCAGGGATATTAACACTCTGGGCTACACCTACCCCGACCTCCAGAATATTGCTTCCAACCAGGTCCTCATCTCCAACCTCAACAGGCTGTACGGCAACTCGGCTACCAACACGGCCCTGAAAGCCAGCGTCAACGGCAACTCTCCCCAGACCACGTACGACTACCTTGCCCAGATCACCCTGGACAAGACCGCCCTAGGCGGCCAGTCATACGCCATCGAGTTCTCCCTGGAGGGCGCCTACATCGGCTCGTACGCCGCCCTCGCGCTCCCTACGCCGCCCGGCGCCCCCGGCCAGAGCGGTCCCGTCACCAGCTCCGGCACTATGATGTTCACGGATGCGCTCGCGCAGAAGGGCGTCGACACGTCTGACCAGGATGCGACCATCGATTACCTGAGCAAGAACCTGCAGTGGAAGGTTGTCCAGAACGGCGCCACCGTCAACAACGTCAAGAACCTCAATGTCACGGTCTGCAGCCTGGAGGTCAAGCCCGCTAAGGCTACCAACCAGTTCCCCACGTGGGTCTCTCCGCCCGAGGCGATTGCGAACAGCACTTCCTCGTAAATACGATAAATATCTCTAAGCGCTCTTTTATTTAAAATTGACGCAGCATCGGCATTGCGAAGGAGTTGGAATTTGGCACTCAGGATTTTCCCCTCGAAGTGCTTGTTTATATCTAGCTGTATATATCCTTTTTGTTCCTTTCTCTGAATGATAATTTCTATTGGTACAACTTCTTGTTTGCTGCTCCGTGTGACAAAGGAAAACCGTGGTTCTCCGACCTGCGGTAGTAATTATTTGACCATCCAAAAACATTGAATACGCGTAGAAATCTGGAAGCTGCTCTTTTGCACCTGGCGCGGCGCAGGTCCGAGCGCGAGAGAGCCGCGAGAGAGCCGGCCGGTACTATGGAAGTGCCGGCTCATACTGTTTGATCGCATGATACTCATCTTCTCGGAAAGCATCATCGGCTGTGGTCACTCCGCATTGGGGCCAGAGCTCTCTGATAAAGTTCATCTTTTCCGAAGTAGGCAAAGCCTGTATCCCGTTGGCGGCGTCTTCGCTAAAGAACGATGTGCGGAAGCCGGAAGCGAACTCCACAGCTGCTGCGAAAGAAAGTTCGCAGGTGGCTCTGCAGTCGCGTGCCTCGCCGAGGGGATTTGTACATATCGGACCATGGTGGGGTGCATGGTAAGATGGATCTCCTCCGCGTCAGTGATGGAACGTGCGCGCAGACTAGCTGCTTTGGCTCAAGAGAAACAGTGCTGCGTTGGCGCATGCAGGCGGTCACCGTCTGTGCTACCATCCGGGCGCTTGCCCGCCTTGCTCAGCCCTGTCTACCGGTCAACTCAACCCAGAGTCCCCCAAACTCAACCTCTCCAATGGAACCCCCGTTCCCCCATCCCTGAAACACGAACGCCTTCTTTCCTCTCTTCGCGATACACATTTCTTCCACTGGAATCGGGGATCCTTTCATGCCCAGTCTTTTGGCCAAGCAGCATTTCGTCCAATGACCGGAAGCGGCCGGCTCGTTAATTCCCCTGGACAGACCTGCAGCAACAGGAGTCAGCGTTGTGGACCCAACGGAGGATCTCCGGACAGAGAAGATGCCATTTGAGCGCTCAACTGTGACAACCACCGAGGCTGTTCCTAAGGTCGCAAATTTCCTCCATCCCGACATTTCGCAATCTGGCCTTCCACCCACCCCGACAAGGCGCTCGACCATAGCCCAGGATGTACCGCTTCAGTCTCCCACGCATGCAGGCGACGGCGCCGTCCATGCGAAAGGCCGTACCTCGACAATTTCTCACCCTCCCCGGTCCCGCAGCCGTCGCCAAGTCGTGGGTGTCGCATTGACCTCTCAGGACATTTACTGCCGCCATGAGGCCGAGAGACTCTACGCCGGCAAGCTCAAGCAAATGCCGCCGCCGGAAGACCTCGAGAAAGAGTGGAGAGAGCACGTTAGGCCTCGCCTAGCCGTAGATGTCCTCACAGTCATCGAAAAGCTGCCGAAAAAGCTGACGCGTAACGAGACCGTTGTCGAGCTTGAGCTTTGCATGGCCGGGTACGCCAAGGAAAATGACCTAAAGGTGGATCTTCGCCCCACGGTATGGCTGCGGTGTGGGAGCAAGAAGTGCCGAAAGGCGGTGCGCTCCGCTGTCCAATCTCTGGCCTATTTGAACGACTTTGTCAACAAGCGTATTGAAATACGGTGTCGTGGACCGTACCCGGCGGCCTTTGTCCCGATAGAGCCCACCCAGCCCGGTATCCGCGTGGTTGATGATAACTGCGTCATCCATCTTCACGTAGAGACGGCCGACAGCCAACAGTCCTCCGCTTGCGGCACGAGATTGCTGGTTACGGTCTGCCGTGAGGAAGAAATTGTTGCCCAACAAAGCTCTACCATTGGAGGCATGATAAGCCTTCCTACCCGGAAAACCACTTCAGAGGATAGCACAGCAACCGTTCCGGACCACAAGAGCATCCTCCACGGGCTCACAACTGGCCATGGCCTTGTCGATCTTTACACGGATGCCTTGAAGAGCAAGAGCAATGTTCCTGGTACTGACGAGTCTACATCGCAGTCCGAGACAGACTCGAACGACGCGGCTTTGGAAGATGACTCGGAGGAGGAGTCCGAAGAAGGTGACTCGGATGAAAGCGTTGCATCTGCAGAATGTCCACCGGACCTGTGCGAAGATGAACTCAAGCTTGTTTCCTGGACCAGAGTTGAGGGTCTCGGCTTGTCCAGTTATTGCGGAACCAGCTTACGAAATAGTGATTCTGTGTTCGATTCTACACTGGAATCTAACGCTAATGCAGACTTCGCACTTGTTAAGCTGGGATCTTATTCCAGCACCAAGAATCCTAACACATATCTGAGTCCGGATTCCGGGCATATCTGCTATGTGAGAACGGTTTGCCCGGAAAAGAGGATTACTCCTGGGTCTGTACTCATCCTCGCCCAAAGAGGGAGCGCATTTCGAGGACATTTGCTCGCAAACACCTCACAAATCATTTCTCGAGACCGCGATCCTACATTCCGAACCAGGAAGATACAAATTGACCACCCCTTGCGTGAGTCCCTCTGCAAGCGCCATAGGTACAGTTTGCTGACATCGGCGCAGCACTTGGCTCGTCAGGAAGTTGGGTCGTCAGAGGGTCTAGTCTACTTGGGGTCATAGTGGCAAGCTACAAACATGACCCATACGTGCACATGATACCTGCGGAGAAGATCTTTGCGGATATAAATGGCCTCTACGGTCCCGAAGCCAATCCAATCGGCGTTACACTTCCGTGCCCGGAGACAGCTGAGGAACAGCAAGCGGGATTCGTTTGGAACGTTCCGAGAAAGCCGATCAGTTTCTTTACCGGTCGCGTAGAAGTGTTGAATGAGATTCAACGGCTTCTTGAGACCACGGAGAGCAAAATTCAAAAGATAATCGTCATAACTGGCATTGGTGGCATGGGAAAGAGTGAGATATGCTTGAAATTCGTTCAAGAGAGGCGTATTGAGTAAGTCGTCTTTGTCCCTGTTTGAGAACAAAGTCACTGATCTTGTTAGTTTCGCCGGCATTGTCTGGGTCGACGTCAGCAACCCCTCAAAAGCCACTAGAGACTTGATTAAAACCGCAGCGAAATTGGGCTCATCCGTTCAGAATCTGGAAGAAGCTATACAAGTGCTCAGCAGCGTCACAACACGCTCTCTTATTGTCCTGGATAACGCGGATGATCCGAGAGAGGACTACCGGAAGTACTTTCCCACTGGTACTAATTGGTCTATCCTCTTCACTTCCAGGAACCCCAAATGCGCGAATCAAAGTACTTTCTTCTCCATCAAGTTGGGCCCCATGAGCTCTCCTGAATCCGTATCTCTCCTTCTTCGAACTATTGGACACCCTGAAACCCCATCCAATGAGAGCTCTGCGAAACCGGTTGCTGAAGTCCTCGGATACCATCCTCTCGCCTTGGTTCAAGCTGGTACCTATATCGCGGAAGGACACTGTAGCCTAGCGGGTTACCCCATAGAGTACGAGCAGCGGTACCATCCACTTCTTCATTTCAAGACACCCAAGGCCCAATCAAGATACACCAACTTGTACACGACGTTCGAAGCATCTGCTCTTGAGCTTCAGCGTTTCGGTGATCCGATGGCTCAAGAGGCGCTTTTCTTACTGGAAACTTTATCACTTTTTCACTTTTCAAAGTTTCCAATGGAGGTCCTCAAGGAAGCATGGGCAAGCGCCCTTCAAGCCATGAACGCTCGGGCTAAAGACCAGGATGAGCTGGACGTAGATGGTCTATCCGGAGATCATGCGGAGATTCTCTCAAAAGCCCTTCCAGTGTCATCCTACCAATGGGAGTCTTCCCGGCTCCGAAGAACGCTTCGACTCCTCAAATCCTATTCTTTGATCACTACTGATGACAAGAAGAATATTTCAATGAACTCATTGATCCAAGCTTGGGCAAGATACCGGCAGACGCCGTTCAAGAGCGCAGAACTGGCCGGATCGATTATCGCGCTCTCCTATCACTCATCAACAGTGTGGACAGACCTGGAGACGCAAATGCGACCCCACATCGAAGCTTTCTTGAACAACGGAGCAAAACTACTCAGGTCAAGAGCGGACATTCCCTCGGAGGTTCAAGTCGGATTCTGTTGTGCAAAGATACTTCTCCAGATGCGGGAAGATGGGATGCTTCACGACTACCTCAGCCACATCTTCGAGAAACTTGGGAAAGATCCTCGGAGACCGACGGTGTACCTTCTACCCCTATATAAGATCGCTGCTCTAAACCTCCTCGACATCGGAAACGCAACGGACTCAGTAGAAATGTGGCTCCAAATTCAGAGCATTGAGAAAGTATCGCTGCTTAGAAAACATCCGAACATACCACCGGAGACGCACCCAAGCATGCTGGCAACACTCCACGAGCTCGCAGGTGCTTACCAAGCAACCGGCATGGTCCAAGAAGCCGTGGACATGCACGAACACACCGTCCGCATCAAGATCCAGACACTCCCGGAAGAACACCCCAGCCTGCTCGCCTCGCAGCACCAGCTGTCTCGCGCCTACCAGGCCACCGGACACACGGACGAGGCCATCCAGCTGCTCGAACACGTCGTGCGGGTGCAGGCCAAGACGCTGGCGGAGGCGCACCCGAAGCGGCTGGCGTCGGAGCACCAGCTCGCGCACCTGTACCAGAACTCCGGGCACAACGAGAAGGCCGCCGCACTGCTCGAACACGTCGTCCGCGTGCAGCAGGGCGCGCTCGCGGAGACGCACCCGGACCGGCTGGCGTCGGAGCACGAGCTCGCGTGCGCGTACAAGGCAGCCGGCCGCACGGGCGAGGCCGTGCAGCTGCTGGAGCACGTCGTCACGGTGCAGAGGAAGACGCTGCCGGAGGCGCATCCGGACCGCCGCTTGTCGGAGGACGCGCTCGATGTGTTCCGCCAGAGGAGCCGGTTGGCGAGGATAAAGGGGCTGCGTTCGCACAGGAAGGGGGGAAGTGTGGACGTGGGCAGGAAACCTGTCAGTGATGCTGCCTTCAATCAGGCCCAAATCGCCAACAGCAAACGGGTTGCGTTTGCGCAGTCAGGCTCGTCAGCCCAGCGGGTCCCGGGCAAGCGGGACCAAGATTTCGCTTAGCCAATGGGTGTGTCAGGCTGTGCGGAGAGCTTCCCCGGCTGTTTGTGTCGGCTGTTGGTCTTGTTGGTTGTATGGTAGCTGCATGTACGCATTTTTGTTACTGTTATTAACATTAGAGACGCGGGCTTGGGGCATGTAAATAGTAGAATGTTCTTCAAAATCTCATTGAGTTGTATTGTGTACTTTTCGAACTCTCGAACGCTGCTTTTTGGTCGATTTCACAACCGTCTACCGTAATGAGGTTGCAGAAAATGACATAACAAGGGCAAGATGCCTCTTGAAATAATCCTTAAGAACAAATAGTGTAATCTCCAGCTTCTCGCATCCGCTGAACCGTGAAGCTCGAAGTGCAAACGAAGACAATGAGAATCAGACCGTCTATGGTCTTGTACAGGCGGGCGAATTGGTCCCATGGGAAGATTAATTATATTACCCCTTCATGATCGGTCAATTTCAAGTGAAAATTATGAGCTTTGCGTGCCTGGACTGCCCTTGTCCTCTAATTGACGGTTAAGGCGAGTTTGCCCGATCTACAAGGCCATGCATGATTAGAATCCCGAATGAAAATCTTGGACAGAGGATATACGTACTTGGATGACGACCAGCCAGATACCAATTCCAGTTAGCATGGCTAATTAGACAGGACGACATTAGCGTGTGGTCATCACTCAATATGTTGTCCACCTATGTTTTCGGGGTCTCCGTGTCGTGTTGGTAGTCCAATTTCGGCTGTGCAAAGTTCCATAGTACCGCAAGCTTCAATCTGCAAGGATATTCAATCTGGAGGCTTACCAGCAACCACATCTCGATGAGTGCCGCCCAAAACTTTCACAACCCAGCTGAGAAGGCTGCTCGAAATCAACGACCAGAAGATGGCTATCCAGAAAAAGTATTGCTCGAAGGTGGGAGAGAACTCGCTGTTGGTTGCAATGATGCCTACTCCATAGAAGCACACAAGAGCAGCAACAGCGAGGTAGAGAGTGAGCTTCCAGGCACGGGCAACCCGGTAGCGAAGCTCCGTTTCTCCACTCACTTGGTATCTCAAAGACCCCTTCTGCCGCTCCTCCGCTGTCTTTGTACGCCGCGTCCACGTATGGAGATCGAGAAGGTCGGCACCCATAAATGCCTGATATTGTGTGAATTCAAAACCGTTGACGACACGGCCAAGAGTAAATTACCTGTATCTGCTCCAGGTGGTACTTTGACAACACTCTCTCATGGCGTTTGTTGACATCGACAGGCTCGACAATATTGCTTGTACTGTGTCCCCATTTCTTGCTGAGCATCAGCCAGTTGCCCCGTCGCGTCGCAGCAGCCTGGTTCTTTGGTTCGAAGTGCACAATGCTCAGGCCGCGCGATGCCGCATATTCGGGATCTTCCAAGCGAAGGCGCTTCGCTTCGCTTTCGACCATTGTATCTACCGAATTTCCTCGGTAAGCAGGTGGTTGGATTTTGTGGTCGGTTGCTACTGACCCATATCTCTCAGGAGCCCAATTGCCCTGTCTACCTTGTCCTTGTCTTGATGCATAGACTGCATCTCCCTCTCCAGTTGCAGCAGAGACGAGCTGACATGATCGAAGCATTTTCTCCGCAGCTCTACGAGGCTGGGAATGAAGATGGGTGGATTGGCGTTTTGGTCAAGCCGAGAGATCTCATTGAAAACCTCTGCATAGTCGTTGGTGTAATGGCCGAATAAAGGTGTGCCACTCAGCGGTGCTGCAAGGCCGTTGCCTATCTGGTGCGTTGCTACTCAAATAAGTAGGCAGCTGGCTATGTTGGGTGTTGATCGCATAAACGTACCAGTCTCATTGATGGGAGTGAGTGGGATCTCGTCATCTATGTGCCCATGGCTTCGGCGGAACCGACTTGCCATTCCTCAGGCCAGAGAGGCTCTGGATGTAATGTATAACTCACTAGTGTCCTGTAGAGTCTGAGCTCCGCTTCGCAAATAAAAGACGGAATGGACCAAGGCGGGTGTGTAGGGGATTGGGAATGGCGGCAATTCCCTACCTATGCGGCATCTCTGCCACGAGCTGGCCTTCCGACCCCCACATTAGTTTCAGCCTCATCGGAAAGAGGAGGTGTGGGAGAGTAAGCCGCCACCAGGGCTCGAGTGCAACAGAACAGGAAGCGATGCGCCAACAAGGATGCACGCCGCTCAGGTGATAAAAGCTGCGAGATACGTGATTCGCCCTTTAAGTAGCCGCCGACGTGCCTATCTGCCGTGTACCCCGAGTCCATCAACAAATCCAACATCACGCAAGAAACTGAGCAACCTTACAAAGCCGCATTTTCACGCACAACCACAGCCTTGCCAACACATCCTCGAAAGGTGACGCGCAACAACCATCGGCACCCCGCATCTCTGTCTGCATGTTCTTGTGACCATTCGAGTAACAAGATGTGGCCTCTTCACTACTATTTTTTGGTCGGACTCGTTGTCTGGCTGTGTGTCCGTCGTGCGAACGCGTCGCGCGAGGAGGCTGTAGGACCCCACCCACCATCCAGAATGCTCATCAATCTTACCAATTGAACAGGAGGAAGTCACATTTGGCGCTGGAAGGGGATGTTCCAGCCCGAAGAAACTTCGCTCAGCTTGGCCCCTTGGCCTCGACCTGATTTTGAACGCCTTTCGAGCTGCCAAACAGGGGTACATACTGCAATTCTTTGATGCGCTCGTCAGTCGAACAGGCGGAACTTTCGAGCAACGGCTTTTAGGAGCTTCAGGGATCGACACCATAGATCCCGAGAATGTTGAGGCTGTCTTATCTACTCAGTTCAAAGGTACGTTGATCTCCAAAATCCTGCCAATTTCCTGCAGGTCCTGCTGGCCCGGGCTGAGATATCCTGCGTGACTTCTCCATTTGGCGGGGTGGCACCCCCCATTTTTACGCATCGAGCCTAGCAGTCTGACATTTGCCTAGAATTTGGGCTTGGAGTGCGCCGCGCCACCTTCTTCCCCCTCCTCGGCGACGGCATCTTCACGCAGGATGGACGCGCATGGAAGCACTCGCGCGAGCTCCTCCGCCCGCAGTTTACGGCAAACCGCGCGGAGAACTTTGCACAGATACAAGAAGCCGTGGAGAACCTTGTGAGCCTCATCCCGGAAGGCCGCCCGGTGGATCTGCAGCCACTGTTCTTCCGCTTCACTCTGGACACGACTACCTTCCTCCTTTTCGGGGAATCGATTGGATCCCTGCACCCGAAGAGTGCAGAGCTTACCGCGTCTAAAGAGTCAGACTTTGCGGAGGCTTTCACGGTCGCACAAGACTACCTCGCCCAACGGGGCCGCCTCGGGGACCTGTATTGGCTCATTGGCGGCCCCAGGTTTTGGAAAGCGTGTAACACAGTACATACCTTCGTTGATTCGATGGTGCGGGAGCGCCTACAGGACTCGGAGCTCGAGCGGTCTTTTGGGAAATACGTGTTCCTTGACGCACTGTTGGAGCAGACGCGGGACGTCTTCACGCTCCGTTCTCAGCTCCTCAACGTGCTCCTCGCTGGTAGAGACACTACTGCTTGCTGTCTATCCTGGGCCTTGTAAGTGATATCCCGTATATCTTTCGGTCTCCGTGTAGATACTGATCATCCGCCATTTTCAAAGTCGTCTGCTGTCCCGCCATCCAGATGTTCTCGCAAAGCTACGTGCAGAGATCGACCATGAGGTGGGCTCAGATCCACCACAACACAACGACATCAAACGGATGACGTATTTAAGTCACGTTCTCAAAGAAGTTAAGTCATCATGATTTGGTATTTGCTGCGAAGTCAAACTCATTTCTTCCGCAGTGCTCCGCCTTTATCCTTCTGTCCCAGTAAATTCACGCACAGCTCTCTGCACGACAACTCTCCCCAAAGGCGGTGGTGAAGATGGTCTTTCGCCCATCCTCATCCGGCGTGGAACGGCCGTGGGTTATTGTCCATACTTGATGCACCGCCGCAAAGACCTGTATGGGGAAGATGCACATCTATTTAGACCAGAGAGATGGGAAAATGGACTGGAACGGAAGGTAGGATGGGGCTACGTACCTTTTAACGGAGGACCAAGAGTGTGCCTGGGTCGTAAGTATGCTCCTTTTGACATGTTACCAAAATATCTGTTGGCGAAAGATGAGTACTTATTGTTCTGTTCCCTTATCAGAAGACTTCGCTCTGTTGGAAGCGTCCTATGCAATCGTTCGCCTCCTTCAATCGTTTCCGCACATTGCCCCCCGCGGTGTCGAGGACGCTTCATTCGGGACAGCCGCTGCTTCTGCTCTGGATACAGGCCATAGTGAAAAGCACCAAGAGCTTCCGGGGAGCGAGAGACAGCTCCTGACGCTCGTACTTTCCTGCGCAGATGGCTGTTGGATAAAGGCCTCCCGGAGTTGACCCAAGAGGTGCTTTGACTTCGCACCTTGCATGGTGTATTTGCAAAATAAAAGCCGGAACACTTCGGTTGGGAAATAAAAAGCAGGAGGTGAAACGAGTAGCAATGAGCGCAGAATATGAAGGTGCAACGAGGACACTCTACCCCCCTCAATTATTCAATGTTCCTCTGCATGCTCATTATATGGCAGAAAAACAGGCCTCTCGGAATCGACCCACTAGAAATATGCATCTCAGTCCAATGAACGTCATTCCCTGCTGTGGTGATTTTGCAGCATCTCATCGCTATTTCGTCATGCGGATGTCTTTTCTCAATAGCGCCAGAGTACAAGCAGTCCTTGCAGCGCTATTGCATCAATCATACATGTGACTCCGGTTCCTTCGGTTCCTCCGTATGTGATATGATGTAGTAAGCGTCTGCGGAGTGAGATCAGGAGCGTTGTTCACTTCTCGCCGTAATTGGAATCGGCGGCAGGACTTACGAATGACGCCTGGGAGCCAACCGAGAAGGCAGAGGCCAAGATTGATAAGAAAATCAGCGCCGCAGCCACGCTTCATGACCACAGGCAAGGGTGGCAAAAAGAAGCCCAGAAAGTATGCGCAGAAGTTGCCCTGCACAAGACCTGACTCAGTCCGAGCATCTTTGAAACGGGGCCTGCGGTTATCCGCGCGGGCACTCACCATGATGTAAACGTGTCTTGATGGTCTCAGCTGGGGTTCCTTGATGAAAGTCGATGCGGCCACTGTCGACGATCTTCATCATTAGTGACTGAAAGAGTTGTCCATGATAGTCTGGGATGAACGCGCCTTCAAATGGGGTTTCAGCGGCAGAAGTGCTGTTCGGAATGTCCGGAGACTCTCTGTGGCTCGTCGGGTGTGGGTTGCTGGACAATTTAAAGGAAATCGGCGGTCTAAGAATGCTTGTCGGCACTACGATCCCTTTAATGTTCATCTGTGGGGCAAGGTGGCTGTGCTGCGGCATGCAGTTCAGGACCCTCAACTCGGCTCACGGCAGGCTCGAACGCTTGGGCCGGAAGCCTCGACACGCATACGGAAACCGACCGAGAATGGAATGGCGCTACACGGGGTAACGCTGGCGGCCGTGGCCTGTTCTAACCATCTTCTGGCAGTGGCTGAGCTGCGACATCTGTCTATACAGTCAAGGCTCGCTGTCCGCGTCCCTTGATGCGGTAGTATTCCGTTTCCTCACTTGCCTCAGATGGATCTTCAAACGCCCCCACCGCGGTCGGCACAGCCTTCCGAGCATCACAAACACTTGAGGCGATCACATGGAAAATCCCGTACTCGATGCGGAAACTGCAAGAAACGGAGAATCAAAGTAGAAGCCCCCCCAGGAAGAGCGGTCAGAACGCGGCTAACACGGCAGTGCGACGAAACAAAACCGGGCTGCAACAACTGCCGTGCTTTCGGTGCAAAGCTTGACTATGTGAAGGGTACAGAGACCCTTCAAGATGGCCTTCTGGGCCGTTCGACATTCCTGAACACGCAAGGGCCTCGACCACGTGGAAAGCGTGGCAGGCCCAGAACGAGATGGAACACGGAGCAGTCGGCAACCCCTTCGATACACGGCCCATCCTCTTCCCGGACAGACTCTACTCCACTATCGTCAGCGTCTGTGTCTGGATCTGCGATACCTGATCCCTCTAATTCTCCAGGGTATGCTGATGAGATACGGCTGCTCCATCAATACCTCACGCGGGAATCCGAAGGCTCCGACAATGAGCCACCCACCTGTGATGCTCTTCGCTTACAGGCGCCTACATTGAGATTCATGTATCCATTTGTCTTTCATCTTGTCTACGAGTTTCCCGCCTTGGATTTGGCCCGCCCGCAGCCTCTGGGAAGACGACAGCATTATTGCTCAATGGCGGCGCACCACTCGACACTCGATTTGAGCGGATTTAGTGCAATAATATCATTAAGGGAGTTCGGAGATTTCTCGATGATCAACATCAAGGTTGGCTGAAGTGGCTAATGGAGCAGGCTAAAGGGATCAAGGCTGAACATAAGGTTCTCAGACAGGGCAGTTGTGGAGCAACATCCTATTAGCGGCGGCTGTGCCCAAAGAAATAAGTAAATATTCGTATCCGGGTTCCGAGTCCCGGTAAAGTCTGACCGAAGGCCTCCAGCGACCGGACACAAATATTGGAAAATTCCTTCTTGTTGATGAGCTAGAGACGCTGACGTCTCACTCAAAGGCAGAGCAACAATAATACCTGGCCTCCTCAGTGTTGCCATTTTCCGGGTCAAATTCAACCGCTGCGTTCATATGTGTGTGTAAAAAACCCTTTTAAACCTATCTCTTAAAAAGAAAAATACAATGGCAGCTTACTTTATACTAGAACGCCATGTGTATGATCTAAAAAAAGTACTTGCAACTAATTGCTTGTTCCAGTGACTTATATAATCCTCTATGCGCACATAATAGGCACCATGTCGTCCTGCTGCTGATTGTGCTATGTAAGAACGAGGATTGAACAGTACATATTTGAGACTTTTAATTCTTCAACCATTTCATTAAACAGCTCTTAACTTCATCACCACGGCTCTAACCAAAGGCTCGGCCTATTTTCTGCATGTCTCGCCAATGGAGCTGGAAGGTTGTCTGACTTTAGACACCAGAATGAAGGACGAGATGGTGGAAGGCCCAGCTAATTGGATTATTTAGGCCAAGAGACAACCCCTCAGGATTTAGGATTCTCCAGAAGCAAAGCCCGATCCTTACGAGGTCTTCATCGGGATTGATGCTATTCCTGTCGTCGTACGCGGCATCTGTTCGTATTCAGGATGGCGGAACGGTTCGTACCGCATCATCGCGGGTATGATCTACCGGACCAAGCGATGATCCGCCAATCATTCGAAGTGAATGAATCAGCACCAACGCCACCGGGCCTGGAGATCCCATTGTCCCTCGCGGAGGATTGACCTTCGATGCATTTGCATTGCTTCTCTATGGGTAATGAATGAAAATAGGTCGTCGCGGGGTTTCATCTTTACGGAAGAGAAGTGCTCGTGGGCTGGCTGGTGGCAGACGCGCATCGGCGGGTAGTCAGCACTTGTTACGTCCTATCCGTACTTCCACTTGCGTGAGGGGACACATATCAGCTGCGAAGGACCACATACCTTAGCTGGTCGCTATTCCCAGAGCCTGTAGCCCGACTGTGGCTTCATTGGTTGGTGATACGAAATGGCTTGGCGATTAGCGACTGTTGGAATGTTGATGAACAACGATGATCCATTGATGATTGGCATGAAGAGGAAGAGGGTGGGTGACCCGCTTGCCTCTTATACGAGTGATTGTGGCTAAGCTATGTGGTGTGATATAAGGAGACCTTGAAACACGTGATATCCAACAGCGACGTACCCCGGGCCCACATGGCGCGGCACTAACAACAGTCCCCCATTCTTGTACTTAGATAAGGCAATGAATTGTACTATTTCGGAGATGTCGATTTATTTCAGGCTGTATACGCCTTATCTTGGGGCCAACCAGCCGGTGTGGGGGACAGGTGGATGTTGGACAGGCGCGCCAAAAGGATCCTACCCATGTTTGAGACCCGGAAGAACACTCTTGTTCTGGCAACATGCATCCAAAGGATTCTCGCGTACGAACTGTTTATATCTTTCTCAGAGTACAACATATAAATATAGATAGCTTGCACTGATCCACGAGGGAAAAGAAGCATTAATCCTGCCTCTACATTGTCCAGTCCGCACCTATAATATCACCAGTTTCAAGCCCCATACGCTTACTCTTCGTACATCGTCGCTTTTATAATTTCGACAATGGGCTCACTAGAAACTAGCTCAGTAGTTGCCATGAGGGGTGATGGCGAATACAACTGCAACTCGGATTTTCAACGACGGGCTCTTGTAATGGGCATGGAGTACGTTAAAGATCCACCACAACGTAAGCCCCACCGCTTTGTCTCCTCTCAGTTTTATGTACTAATGTCTAGTAGCGTCTGAAACTGTTCGTGGAAAACCTTTGATCACTATTTGCGACTACGGCTGTTCTCAAGGACTGAACTCGTAAGAGACTTAATATACAATTTTGAATAAACGTTAACTATAGAAGCGCCATATGGATTCAAGCCGTCCTTTCAAAGCAACCGAAGAATGTGAATGCTCGGATTATCCTACAAGACACTCCCTGGAACGACTGGAACTCCGTCTCCCAGACCTTCCGCACCCACTTCGCCGCCCTGTCTACCAAAAGCCTCCGCACCATTTTCCCGGAAATGGCACCTGGCAGCTTCTTCGAGCAATGCCTTCCGGATTCCTCCGTTGACATCGGGACCGCGTGGAGCTCCGCCCACTGGCTTTCCCGAGACCCAATTCCCCTGGCAACAGATGCGAGCCCCGAAGAGGTTCTTTCAAAATTGTGCCGCCACGACTTAGAGGGCGCGCATTCCGATCTCGTGCGCTTCTTGAAGTGCCGTGCCCGTGAGACGCGCCCAAACGGTATCTTCACGGCCTGTCTGCTGGCGCACTACACCGACGAGACGAATCAGTTTACGAAAAACCAGCCAGGATTGAAGATGGCGTCGATCATGGCGCGCAACCAGCTTATTGAGGAAGGAAAACTGTCAAAGGAGCTCACTGGAGTCGTACTACCTTGTCACGAGAGGTCTCGCGAGGAGATGGAGGCAGCCTTCGAGGAGGTGAAGGATGACTGGATTGTGGAGGAGATGAAAGAGGATTATGTCGTGCATCCCGCGTATGATCAGCTGGTGGTGGAGTTAAAGGCCGGGATGGGAGAAGAGGCCTTCAGGAGCTATGCGCAAAAAGTTTCGACGTGGTGGATCGCCATAGTCGGTGGGATGTTGACGAAAATCGCAATGCCAAAGGAGACGGCGGAAGCGAAGAAGATCCTTGACGAGTTCACCGAGAGGGCGGCGCAGGTGTTTCTTGAGCGGTCCAAGGATGAGCCTGCTATGAACAAGTTCTGGTTTCTGCGGCTTCGAAGGAAGTAGACTGGAGGTTACATTTGCTAGAACTTCGTCCAACAAAGAACCAGTGCCGACCCCCCTGCATTAGCAATTTTCTTCTGAAGTTTAGTTTTAGCTTTTCACTTTGCAGAACAGAACCGACGGCCAATCGTTTGGTGCATGCAACATCAGTCTCCAATCAATCAGGTCTTCCAAGAACATGTCAATTTCCACAACTCGGCATCGGTGCTATACCGCCACCATATTACAAGCTTCGCTGATGTGCCAGAAAAGATCATGGTATCTTGGCTCGTTGGAAGCGGCCCAAGATCGGGAAGGTGCGCGTTCCTGTCCGTGTGGCCGCACTACCATGAATCTTGTGCTCCAATTTACCTGTCATGTGCAAGTGGAAGGTGTCTGCCATTTTCCTTGATGAGATAACCAAAACCGCCATATAATAGGGCCGATTTTAAGACGCTGGCAATGTTCACGATCTCCATTAAACACACACTGTGGACTGAAGGTCTCAGATTTGAATTTCATTAAACATTGCTTTCACTACTACGGAGCTTTTTCCTCGGGGAACAAACTCTTCACCCGAATTTTTTTTTTTATGAAATGAGTGAGGAGAGCATCAAGGGCGTGGCCATTCCGCAGCATGGTCAGCGACATTTCTCAAGCAATAGCTTGGGAAACCTGTACGCGGAGGCGATCAAGGCATACGAGACCGCCCGGCTGCATGTAGCAGACGCCCCTGATGGGTGCAGTGCCAATAACAGTAGTGTTGGTAGCATCAAGCTCTACGGTCGAGTTGACAGAGATAGCTATCACATAAAGTCAGCCAACCTGCATATTCACATGTGTGAGCCTGGAGTCTTACATCTGTCAGGCACCACAGTGGTCTCAAACTGAACCTCAAGCTCGCCTGTGCAGAACCTGTTCGGAGAGGCGCCCGTCTCGGTGATCGTCTTGGAGCAGCTGGTGTAACCGCCGTTACTATACTGGAAGGTGAAATCCTCAGTCTTGTAGCCGGGGTCGACCTTGCTGGTGAAATTGCTGTACGTGACGTCCCAGTAGCCGTATTGGCTTGCCTCGTCGGAGGAGCCCGATTCGTCGAGAAGGCTGAGTTCGTTGACGTCGATCTCCGCGGAGGCGCTGCAGGTGGTGTCACTGCAGTTCTGGTTGGCAATCAGGCCACCGCTAGCGCCAATCGTGACTGGGCGGCCGGTGAGTGTCGTGTTGTAGTCGATTTGGACCGCTGGGACTGCGTTAGCCTCTGTTCTCTGGCGGCGGACGATGACGGCTCGGAGACGAGAGTAGTAGGAATGGGCACTTACACTGGCTTGCATTGCCCCAGTACAGGGCAAAATCAGGCGTGTCGCACTCTGTTATGTACAAGACAGTCTTTGTCTTCGTCCCGAGGGTAATGTTCGGGTTGGGTCCGTTGGGGTTGAATTGGAAGTTACAGTTGGCCTCGGCATTGAACTTTGTGTTTACAACGGAGAAATTGGCCCAGCTGATGCCGCTGGCGGGACCGCTTGTCGCAGTAACCTCGAAAGTCCCGACATCACCGCTGAAATCGGTTTGATCCGGGGTGGCGGCGGCAGCAGCGGCTCCGATGACCGCGAAAGCGGCAGTGGCGAAGCTAGTCGACGAGTGCATTTTGTCCGCGGAGAGTACTCGGGCGGTGAGAATTAGAATTAGTAGAGAAAAGGGTTGTCAAAACTGTATTAACGAATGACGGCGGTGGAGTCTCATGGCCACCATAGGGATGGTCCCCTATTTAAACGTTTCTCCTCTACGGTGACATTCGTATAATCGATGACGGAAAGCCGTGTTACCGAGTCGCTAGCAGGCATCCCTCTTAGTTCAGCCGAATAACAGCTTGACAGGCGGCTCGCATATACGAGTCTGTGCGCGCGCGCGTAGAACGAGGCTAAAGTGGATCAGGAAGATGCTAAATTGTGTTTCGAAACGATTGGCGTCCAGCGAGGAAACAAGACAGCTTGACACTCATTCAACAACAGTCGTGTGTTCATGGCCGGCTGATATTCCAAGCCAGGTTTCCGGACCATTCTTGCTGATTTGAGCCTCAGGGGTTTCCCAAAGCTTGGGATGCAACGTTGGGTCGGTGCGACTGCAGGGTAGTCACGCCATGTTTCGACCCCAGATCTTGCCGGAAATCCTGGCATATAATGGCCGGTAACCACAGGTGGGTTCGCGGTTGCAGCTGGCAACGAGATTCTCGAAACGCTCGCGTCGGCGGTTTTCGTTCCAAAAATAGACGCATGAAACCGCGCCGCCTGCCGCCTGCTGCCTCGCCAACACCCTTGCAAACAGGCTCGAAGTCCATCTTTCTGCCATCTGCTTTGGTTGGTGGCCATATGGACTAGACGTGTTATTCTGCGGCCCGAGAGCATTCCAAGGTTGTTGTAGTTCCAATGTCAACGGCTGGTTTCCTCGCCCTTCGACAGCAATGATTTCGGCGAGGCGGATGTTCGGAGTTTGGATGGGGCATCCCCGAGCGGCCATTCCATTTGTGCTTTTGACTGCATCCTCCAGCACACGAGCCTCGGGTCTTTTCACCTTCTCACGTTTCATGGTGTCAAGGTGAACAAACATCATTCGGCTGCGAACCCTATCCCCCACATGCTGAAGAAGGTTTTCCCGGCCGGCAGTGTCCTGTCTCTATCATTTCCCGCACATCCTGGCCTGGCCCGCCATCCTTTTCGGCCTCCAGTGGTTTGGAAACGCGAAGGAACCATGCGCAGCCAGAATACTCCAAGGCACTCAATTGCATCGCCCCAGTGCCGTCGACCAATGGCCGGAGTGGCTCGTCCGTGCGTCAATCCCTCTTATATGATGTCGCTGTCACTCCGTCATTTCCGTAGAGTCTTACACGTTACAGAATGTAACTGGGAGAAGAACACGGTATAAAAGAGGAGCAGGAACCAATATTGCCCTGGATGGTGCACGGCTACGCAGCCCGAAAGAACAGCCATTGCCCTCCGAACGCTACGCCGACATGATCAACCATTCCATCTCCTCTTTCCGCAGGCCTTCATTGGCCACCTCGTTGAACGCTGCGTGCACCGCCTTTTTCTCCCACGTCGGCAAGGCCTGGTTCCGCCAGAGGGACAAGTAATCCATCGACCGCACCCGCGCGCCGTGCCGAACGAGCAACCGTACTATATCAAGCGCCGAATGAGAGCGCGAACACGCGGCAGATATCGGCGTCTGGTTGTCACTGTTCCTGACGTTGGCGCGCGCCCCGTGCTCGAGCAGTATCTGCACCAGCAGAATGGCGTCCTGCGCATCGGTCGGCGCTCTGCAAGCCTCGAGCAGAGCCGTGTTGCCGTCTTTGGTCTTCGCGTTGATGCGGGCGCCGAAATGCAGCACCAGCTCGATCATGTCAATCCGGTTGCTGGCGACGGCCAGGTGGATTGGCCTCTCCCCCTTCTCGTTCTGCGCTTCGACGTCTGCGGAGGCTGACAGAAGGAGCTCGACCGCGTCGAAGCGAGCGTTTGCAGTGGCCAAGTGGAGAGGTGTCCACAGGCCTGCCGCTTGTGTCTCAAGGGCGACAGATCCGTGCCCAATCAGGGTCCGGACCACGTCTGCATGGCCCTCGCTGGCTGCGTGGTGCAGAGGTCTCCAGTTTCCCCTTGAAGGCGCCTCAGGGTCGGCCACGGCTACGAGAAGAGCTCGGAAAATCTGAGAATGCCCATATTTTGCAGCGTAGTGAAGAGGCCTCATACCCTCCGCATCTGCAGCATCAGGAAAGGCTCCGGCGTCAAGTAAAGCGCGCACAACATCCAAATGACCGTATTGACAAGCCAGGTGTAGGGGGGACTGTAGGAGCTTATTGGTGCAATTAACCACGATCTTGGACTTTTGGACGATGGCTTTCACAGCCTTGAGATGGCCCCTGGCTGCGAGATGGTGGATGGGAACCGCGCCAGTATCGTCCGTTGCGAGAAGGTTTGACCCGAGAGCCACAAGCAACTCTCCCGCTTCGTCTGTGGCGATGTGCAACGCTGTCTTGCTCCCTTTGGCCCGCGCTTCCAAATTTGCGCCGTGGTTGACAAGGGTTTCGATGATCCGCAGATGGCCTTTTTCGGCACTATGATGTAAGAGCGTGGTTTTGGAATTTCCGTTCGAAACATGGCCAAGTCGACCCAGAAAGAATTGTAGTCCAGCTGGAGTTCTCGCAGGAGAACCTGTGTGTGACGAGAAGTCCTCGAGCCGGCAATTTACGTCAGCGCCTTGCTCACAGAGGGCCTCGGTCAGGGAAGTCACTCCGCGGAAGACTGCCTGACGCAGCTCTTCTGTCAATCTCTGTCGGCCTCCAAGGCGGATTCGGTGTCTTTGGGAATACGACAGTTTTTCTGGTTTGGTGCTGCTGCTTCTGGGCAGAAGATCCTCTGTGCGGCTGCGAGAAATGGCGGCGCTTTTCCCTGGCGAGGATTTCGATTCCTCGTTCAAGTCTCCTCCGGGCAAGCTTTGAGATCTTCCATGGAGCTCCTTGTTTTGAAGGAGATGAACTATCTGGTATGGGTCGGTCTTGTCCGAAGGGCTTGTTGCGGCTGTGCTGGTGTCGTCGTCTGTGTAAAGGGAGATGACGGACACCTCAGACTCCGGTGAATCGAGTGTGTCGGGAGAATGGACTGATATCTGGTCCTCCGCTTCTCTTAGTACCCGGCGGCTGTCAGATCTCTCTAGCGCCTGGCGCTGCTCGGTGTGCGACTTTCTGGAAAATCAAGGATTAGCGTTTCAAGCAGCTTTGAGCATACGGACGTCCTCTTACAACAAGACGACACTCAGCAGTACACCAAGTGCCGTTATCTGGCTGTCGAGGTTCCGTTGGAATTGATTGAATTGCGATTCGTTGAACATGTGGCGAAATTTGCCGCTGATTGATCCAATCTTAACCTTTTCGACGTGCTTGCCAATCTCTCCCACCACATATTCACAGGCACCAAGGGCGGTAGTAAGATCTGAAACCAAAAGCTCTGATATGTACTCTTGGGACTGCAGCAAGGACTCCAGCTGGGAGATTGTGGCTCTCATTGTGTCGAGCTTGATGATAACGAGGCTTATCTCGTTATCGACCATTCGATAGCTCTGCACAACATCCGTCAGACCCTTCGATGTCCTGATTATGACCGACAAGCATGTCGTTGTGATTGTGAGAATTGATGCTGGCTCCATTGTTGTGGTGAAGAAAAGCTTGCGGGAGGAGCGCAGCGTGGCTTGAAGGAACGGTGGGAAGGAACGCGGGCTACGTAGAAAGAGATTCCAGCCTCCTACAGAGAGGGGAACCGCTTGATACCTCCCCATATGGCACTAGCGGCCTGGGCTAAATATAGTGTTCGTTAATTCGGCCGGGTCATCTACGCTGCCCACCCTGTTTTCGCCCCAATGCCATACCTCCGCTGCATATGCGTACTAGTCCAAATCCAGCCTTTCCTAGCGTGTGGCTTCTTACGTCACGAGCTCACGTAGCCATGTCAGGCGGAGATATCCACGATCTCCTGGGAATCTTATTTGTTCCAGCATTAAGAGGGACTAATTCGGATCATGCGGTCATTTATTGTTACCGGTTCAAATCAAGATTTCATAAACTCGCTTCAGCTTAGCCATAACCCAGCCTTGAGATATTTCAAGAAGAATGGCGCCGTCAAAGTGCCAGAGCCGCAAATAATAAAGGCCTGAAATCTCAGCCTGAAGACCTGTCCGAAGTCGCCTTGGACTCGGTTATTTCTCCGATCTCCAAATCATGCTCTGTCGGCTTGAGAATATGGACAGTCGTATCTTCCCCCCTGTTAGAAGAGCCATACATACTAATAATTCCACCAATGGTGTCACTTCCCGTGGTTCCCGCTCCGGATTGACCCCCACGAGTTGAGCTGCCAGAAAGGAAGTCCGTCAAGTTGCGGAAGTAAGACTTTCCTTGCGGCTTTGCTGTTGTTTGCATTGTGGTGGAAGGCATCTGCTCTCGAGACTTTTTGCCAGAATCCTGAGTTGTGAAAAGAGTGCGGAATGATCCGAGAGAAGCAACAATCAGGGCTGTGTTACAAGTCTCAGCATTTGTTGTTTTGAGAGGGGAGACATTCTTACCTGCGCCCATCTCAATGTTTGTCCACACATAAAGCCAGCTCATGTCTGCTTGTTTGAAGGTCGAATCCACGACAGTAACACGTATGATGGAGATGGTGATTGTGATGAGTGTTACGAGGAAGACGCTTCCCAAGGCGAGTTTGCGCCTCAAACTGATCCGAACTTTCCACAACATGTTGATGGGAATTGCAGTGACTGAACGCAGATTAGCCAAATCAGGTCAAAACAGCTGCAGAGCACCTACTCATAAGATCTGTTACTATGTCCAGCACACAGTTAACCACAAGAGTAGTGCGTTGGAAATAAATCGAGTACGTAGTTTTGCAGCGTGCCTGGATCTCTGCAAGCGGAGGAACGAGGCAATCGTACTCAATCGTACCAATGCAGACTGCCCAAGTAGCAATTGCGAATATGACAAAAGCCCACCAAATGCGCATCAAACGACCCATGTTCATGTAGAGCCGTCGGAAGAAGAACAGGAAGGACAGCTTCACACACCATAAGGAAGTGTAGAAGAGGAAAATAATGGCAACAGATCCGCGAAGAAATGTTTCTGATTTCGAAACGAAATCCGGTGGCGGCGGAAATAGTTTGCCTGACGTGACAGCATTGCTGAGGTACAGATTTGGTGCAAGACACTGCCAGGTGATTGTTGAGGCTAATGCCATAAGCCAAGCCGCAAAGACCCAGGCATCATCGAGATAAAGCCTTCGGAAGGTCTTGACACGGATGAAGTACCGGAAGATGGTGAAGACGGTCGCGGTAGCAAATAACCCCCAAGCAACGCCCTGTATGTCGTTCAGCTCATCGGAGCACGGGAGGAGATCAATGGGCAATCTTACCAAGAAAGTGTGCTGGGATACCTTGGCCGGCTCAGTGGCTGTTGGTGATGCGGACATGGCTGTAGAGAGGCTCAATTGGCAATGTGTAAATTTTCGCAGAGGCGGGTCTCAGTTCAGGTGAGTGTCAGTCCTGATATTTGACGCTGGAAAAAAGACTTCGGAGTCCATTTTTGGTCAGCACACACAATTTGGACTTTTGGACCCCACAACCCGCTCTTCCAATTTAAGGACCAGACATGGTGAGATAAATGCGGAACGCTGCACTACTGCAAGCTGCAACCTCTACGTGGGCACCTTCTAACCCTGTATGATCACGGCTGTGCGAGTCATTGCCATGGGTCTGGGAGATCGATGATGGCGATAAGGTATCTCCCCACATGTAGCTGCATTAGCCTTTGACCAGTGTCGCGGGTGTGCGAAGCTGCTGAGGCACAGCTGCATGGTATCTCAGGCCGGAGGAAGCCGCGTCAGCATCCACATACAACCCCAAGCTGTCGCAGCAACTTTTAGCCGCCAGATGCAACTCCGCTGAGCCGGAGTCTTCAGTCGCGCTGGGGTGGCCCCCAATCATGCATGCAAGGGCGTTATCGATTCACATGTCGACCCGCGTCGAGGCGCAGTAAGCTTCACCCCTGTAAAAATCTCGGAGAACATCAAGAAAAACGCCACATGATGACACGACGTAGAATTGTTCGAATGTGGTAATTGTGTGGCCCGCAGGTACATAATATCTTGGATGATAAGATCACCTTTCTCATGTAGTTTATGATAGTCAAGCATTATAGAAAACAAATATAGATTGAAGAGAACATAAAATCTAATAGTTAAACTACATGATAGCAAGAATGAAAGATAAGCATGCTATTTATAAGATGTGCTCGCTACACAGTTAAACCATCTCTTCTCGTAAGGGCCTGACGTCCATAAGAACGTCCATATTGTCCAAAACGCCGGAAATACCCGTTGATGGCTTGGTGTCGTCCTGCAAAGGAAAACGCTGACGGACTCCGTTTCTCGTGTTAGATAGCACCACATCAAAACGTTGAAGAAACATCGCCACGAAACCACAAGCCTCGGCCATTGCCAAGTAACGGCCGGGGCAGAAGCTGGCACCTCCACCGAACGGACGGTAGGCCGGGTGAGACCGCAGCTTTTGATCTTTGAGGAAGCGATGAGGGTTGAACTCATGCCTGTCGTCGCCCCAAACATGCTCGTTGAAGTGCAATTGCCGGAAAGGAATTGCAACGGTGTTGCCGGGCTGGAGAAGTTTTCCGCCCACAACGATTGGAGCCGTCACTTTTCGAACAGACAATGCACCGTTCACCACCCGCAGCATTTCAAACCATGTTGCCTCCAGCAGTGGACAGTTCTTGATCAGGTACCAAACATCCACACTCCCGTTGACAAAGGCGGGCCTGGTTTCTTCCCTGATAGCTGAGAGTAAGTCTTGGTCGAAAAGCAAGTAATTGAGCAGCCAGAAGGCGCTGTCAACGGTATTGGCATTGGCCCTATTTAGAGATCAGCAACTGGCATCATTTACGGAAAATGGTGGAGCATCACATACGCCCAAGAAATCATCGCGAGAAGTGAATCCCGGCTCTCGTCGTCCATCTCAAATTGCTCTTGAAGTTGAATGATTGAATTGATGGCCCAGGATGCGTCTGCTCGGTCTCTCTCCGGAGCTTGCCAGAATTGCCTGATGGTACCGCAAAGCTCTTTCCAGGCGTGCTTGAGCTTCTTGGGTAAGAGAACCTTGGGGTATCCGAAGACCAAGGCCCAGGCATTGTCGCTCAGGTCCATCATGAGTTCAGTAAGATTGGGTTGGAGCTTGAACATAGCGTCACCAAACATAGCACCTGTGGTGATGTATGTGACTTTGATACGGCAAAACTGCGCGACAGAAATGCGCTTGTGAGTTTTGGTGTGTCCAGCCAGGAACGGTCCAAGGAATTGCTCCCATCGGAGGGTGTCTTCCATGCGGGCAATGGCCATTTGTATGATTTCCTCGAGTTTGTCTCCAGGAAGCAGTTGCTGCTTGTAGACATCCTCAATGGCGTGGATCATGCTCTTGTGCTGTGGATTGAGCGGGTTTTCGTGGATGTAACAGGCCTCTCCAGGTTCGGGTTTGTGCCAGGCCACTTTCAATGCATCATCCCTCAGTCCAAACCCCACGAGAAGCTTGTTGAGGTAGACATCCCAGGAGAACGCAGTCGTGCACTTGTAAACAAGAACGGCATCTTCCGGTGATGTAATTGCGTAGACTTGCTCGCCCAGGACTTTGACCGCAAATGGCTCACGACTTCTACGGAAAAGGTTCCTACAATATCATTAATGCTCCATTCGAGAAATAGAGAACAACTGTGTCTTACAATCCGTATTCAATAAGCCTGTCCGTGGATTGCATGAAATTGATGCTGTGCCCCAAAACTGGACTTCGATTAGGGCTTACCCGCTAATTGGTAGCAATTTTTTTCAGCTTACATGGGATCCAGTAAGGAATTTGCTCAGGCCTTTTATTGTCGAGAAGAGGCGAAAGAGTGAAGTTCCAAAGTCGCCACGCATACATGAGTAGGCATAACAAAGCTATGGTGATAGACGGACTGGGATTTGCGGTAGCAACATTAGAGTAGATCAAAGAGGCTACGTCGATGAGCATGTTGACAGGTGCAAGAAGCTTTTTGCCTAAACAGGAAAGATTGTACAAGATAGTTCTGTGGATCCTCGGAGCGGCCAGAAGGGAAGGTTCCGGATTATAATCACACTTTTCACAACTGGAGAGATAATTCCTCTTTATTCTAATAATAGATCGGACTTGACGCCATGAAGGAGTTCGGCAAGACCCACAAGCTCCATCCACACACGCGCATCCCACACGCCGTCCTTTGCGGCATGAGGGTCATGAGCTGAGAAGCCCCCAAAAACGCGGCGTAGCAAAGGAGTGCTCTGTGTAGATAGGCTGCCAGATAAGCGCTAACAATTTTGCGTGCTGGCCTCGAGCCGAAAGTCGCATATTCCAAAATGAGCTCGCGATGTCTAGATTGGGAAGTGTTGCTGAGATTCGTCGCCCCGACTTCCCCCACGCGGACTTTACAGTTGAGTGCCTACGTGTACTTAGCCGATGCATGTGAGCTGAGTGGCTGTGGCGCTAGGCAGCGGAAGTGTCTCCTGACTGTTTGAGGCATATTCCAAGCTTTTGCAAGGCACGGCACGAGATAAGTGGTGTGGGTTTCATCATCATCCCGCACTCCGGGGAATGGCCCCCAAAGCGACTGGCACAACGGCTGAACGGTGGCGTCCGGGGCCGGGTCATCCTGCAAAAAGCTTCTTAGCGCCATGGCGGGCGGGAAGGAGTGGTAGGATGCGGGATCTTCAGATGCGCGCGCCATTCCAGATGTGGCTGCCATGCCCGCCCCTGGCATGCATGCAGTTCCCAGCGGCGGCTGCATCCGTCGGCTGATACGCGTCGACAGACTTATTGTTTATCTCGATACCCTGCGCTCTGGGTGTGTCGGATTGTGCGGGCTGCCTTTAGCTGATGGTGGGGGCTGCCTACGGTCTTGGGGGCGAAGCACTCGCGCAGGCCGCCCGGCTTCCACAAGCCGACCACTCAACCGCGAATGCGACGATATTCTTAGAAGCTGGGCGCATTTTCCGTTCACGCGGACAAGTACAAAGCAGAAGCTCCGATATGTTGATTCCACTGCGCAATCTAGCTGCCCTGACCTTCTGTCGCCACCGTGTCAATTCTCTTGCCTCATTCAGTTGTCCATCATATCTCTTCCTCCCGCAATGCTTCTCCATCCTGTTAAATTCTCTGGTAACAGCATGATTGCTCCTTTGGATTCAACCAAGTCGTCATCGCAAACGGCTCAACTGTCCGGTCTCGCAACAGTACTTCTGTTTGCGCTGCTATTCTTGGGTCCCATATCGCAACTTGGGAAGAATGGCTTCAAGTTGTCTGCGCTTGGCTGGAATGACTGTACGTACACCGCAAAGTGTTGATAGAGGTAGTGCACATGACTAAATTTGGGCTCATAGATGGTAATTTGATCGCAATGGTAAATTGGCGCCCTGTAGAAAATGTAGTTTGACTTAAGGGTATTAACAAAATGCGTAGTGGATTGTTTGGTACTACCGAAGACCACAAGTTGTCCATGTGCTGGTCGACGAGAGGACTTGAGCATCTATTCCGATTATTACCAATGTTTTTTGTCGTATTTTAAGCTTGTTCAGTTTCCATGATGGATAAATCAATAGAAAGCCTCTTTGGAATATGCCTTGGCACACATTGCAAGCCGAGAACATTGAGAAGAACTCTGATCCTATCAAACGCAGACAATTCATCCGAGAGCCTTTCTTAACTTTCAACGTTTCTGCAAATTTCAATTTGTATGGCACTAATTTGCGCAGTGGACAGACATTCTATTCTCTCAATAGTCTTAGAGTACTATCAAATGCCTGCCAACAATAAAACTTCTTGACACTTCTAACATATCTTAAACCACTTCCTCTCCGGATGGCTCTGATAAATCTTCTTTCTTTGGTGCTGGCTTTATCTTCAACCACTCCATTCCACAAGCAAAAGGGAGCGAGACCGCTGCCGCGACGAGTGCAAAGATAAATGTGTGACGAACAGCGCCAGCATAAGCTCCACGTAGCTGACGGAGCACTCCCGCATCTGATGTCAAGATATTCAGGTTCGCCGCTCCGACCTGGATGACGGCTTGAGGCGAAATGGAAGGGATGCGGCGTGGGATCTCGGAGGTCAGGTTGCTGACGAGCAGACTCTGACAGACTGAGAGAGCCAAGGCTCCCCCGAGCTGCCAGGCGAAGACAAATAGTGCTTTTGTCTGGTCAGCAAATATTTGTGGCGAAAGATATGAAATAGAGATAATGTACCATTGCCAGTCGGTATATCCTTATCACTGTACAGCTTAGTATCAAGTCAAAGATCTGGATCAGATGATTGCTAACCTTAGTACAACTTGTACTGCAGTGTATGGAAGCTGCATTGCCGTTCCCATGCCAACTCCATTGAGCGCCAAAAATGAGGCCCATCTGACCGTAGGAGTATCAATATTAATTGTGGTAATGAGTCCGCAGCCCACGATAGCCACGGAAGTTCCAAAGATGATGTAGGGGACCTGGAATGAATCCATCAGCAATGTACATGTTTCCGAGGGAATCATGGCAACAGTGACATACATAGTATCCGTACTTCGTCGCCACGGCTCCGGTGATGATAACGAACACCACCTGGGGAACAATGAGCGCTATGAATCGGACGCCGCTGGTTGTAGCAGATACTCCTTGGGCCGATTGAAAGAATATCGGGATGAAGAAATTGTACTTGTTGTGATCAGCATAAGTTATACGTAAACGAAGAGAGTAGGAGAACTTACTGCAAAACTCGACATCCCAAGTATGAGAAGATAGCAGGATCCCATGAGTATGGATCGTTGACGCAATACACGCAGGGGAATCGTGGCATACTCGTCCCTCTTCCACTGCAAGTACCAAAAGATAATGAAGAGAACACCAAAGCCAACAAACAATCCAATGACTCTGGATGAATGCCAGGGAAGAGTTTGACCACCCCATTGTAGTGCCAGTAGCAGGCAGCATATTGCCCCGACAAATGAGATCACTCCCAATGCGTCCAGGTGGCGGAGACGGTCTCTGAGTGGTAACGCCCTGCTCAGTTCATTTGACTGCTCCAGAGTGAGTGTGAAGAATATGAGGACTAGAGTCACAACACCAATGGGCACGTTGCTATCTGTGGTCAGACGTGTTTCCGAGTCGAACAGAATGAAAACTCACATCCAAAAACACCACCTCCAGCTCGCATGATCGGTAAGCACCCCGCCGAGCACGGGTCCCACGCAGACGCTTATGCCGAAAACACTGATGACCACGCCCATGTAAAGGGGACGTTTCTCGAGGACTACTGTGTAGCCAATTATGCCGAGGGCGCCTTGGAAGAGACCAGCCGCTCCAATGCCCGCAACAGCCCTGCCAACAATGAAAGACGTGGAATTTGGAGCGGCAGCGCAAACGATGGATCCGGCTGGAAGAGTCAGAGAACGGACCACGCCGGACCAGTGGGCTCAAGGCCATACCTTCAAACAGAACAATAGATGTCAGGTATGTTGCTTTGACGTCGAAGAACTTATAGACGGTGCCCAGGGCGGGCTGCAGCGCAGTGACAGTGAGCAGATAGGCCGAGCCATACCAGGCCAGGTCATTCAGGGAGTCGAAGTCGGAGGTGATTCGGGGCACAGCAGTGCCGATGATGTTGATGTCGAGAGCAACGAGAAACGTGCCCAGGCACAGAGAGGCGATGACAACCGCGAGCCTCCAGGAGCGCAGGTAGCGGCGGTCCGCGGGCGAGGGGGGCTGCAATTTCTCCGACGAGTCCATCTTTGGCTCCAGTGAGCGGCAGTGAGTGGTGTCGCCAGACTCGGGCGGATGGGATCATAAAGTCACGCCGCGCCGCCGACTCGCTGCTGCCGAAACGAGTTTATTTCTGGAGCGCGGCCAGCAGAGACAGGGATGTGCGACATGGCATCAGCATGAAGACGCAGGCGGGACGCTATCGATACGGAAGCGCGCAGCTCATGCGGCCGGCCAGGGCACGCTGCACACCCACGCCGCACTGCGCCGCTCACCCCTGGGCCGCTCTTGGGGGCTGCACCGTTGCCTGCAGCTAGCGCGGTGCTGCTCTTTGTCTTTCCGCCCTCACCACCCGCGCTCTCCTCTTCCCACTGCTCCACGCCGCTGCCCCGCACCCGCCTGCTCCCCCGCGCCAATGGTTCACAAGCTGCTGCTCACGGTGCTGCTGCCGCCGCTGGGGCTGCTGGTGTCGACCATCTACTCGTTCGTCCGCAACTACGCCCTCGCGCGTAAGATCGGCCTCCCCATTGTCGCGGTGCCCATCAGCCTCGACAACCCGATATGGATGCTCTCGGCGCGCTTCGTGATGCCCTTCGTCCGGCGTCTGCCCTTCGGCTCGGGCCACTTCACCCGCTTTGGCTACGTGGGCTGGGAGTTCCGCGACAAGAGCCGCGTGCATCAGGAGCTGGGAGACGCCTTCACCCTGGTCACTCCCGGCACGAGCTGGGTGTACATGTGCAACGCCGACTCCATCTACGACATCATCCAGCGCGAGCGGCGCCACGACTTCTCTCGGCCCGTCGAGATCATGGCCATGCTCGACGTCTTCGGGCCCAATATCTCTACCGTTAGTGTCCTCCGTTCTCACATAAGCACCCTACTCAGAGCATGCAGGTCGAGGGCAGTGATTGGCAGCGCCAGCGGAAATGCACCGCCGCCACCTTCAACGAGCGCAACAACCGCATCGTCTGGGCCGAAGCCCTCCGCCAGGCCCGCGAGATGCGCGACTACTGGACCTCGCGCGCCGCCCAAGGTGTCAGCAGTGCGGCTGACGATGCCCGCACCCTGGCGCTGCATGTGCTGCTGAGCGCCGGCTTCGGGAAGTCGTATCCATTCCGCAGCACGACCAAGGCAGACGCCACTGGCGAGCACCGCGGGTCTCTCAGCTATCGCGAGTCGCTGGCGCTCATCCTGGAAAACGCCATTTTGATCGTCGCTCTCGGCCCCAAGTTTCTGTCCAGCCTCACCTTCCCCAAGCGCTGGGCGCGCATCGGCGAAGCTACCGTAGCATTCAAGCGCTACATGGCCCAGGCCTTGGAGGAGGAGAAACGGCTGGTTGATCAGGGCAAGCCCAGGAGCGACGACGGCGACAACCTCCTGACTTCCCTCGTCCGGGCGTCAGCAGAGAGTAACCCGCAGCAGGGCGGCTTGACCCAGGATGAGGTCTTCGGTAACATGTTTGTCTTCAACTTTGCCGGCCACGACACTACCGCCCACTCGCTGGCATACAGCCTCTTGCTGCTGGCCGCACACCCCGAAATCCAGGATTGGGTGAACGAGGAGATCCAGCACGTGCTCCCCGAAGATGACGAGTCTGCGTGGAGTTACGAAAGGTTTCCGCGAATGAACCGGTCCCTGGCCGTCCTGGTGCGTACCTCGATGTTTTGAAACGCCCTCTCCATCTGACTTGGCTAACGGGTTCTCAGTACGAGACGCTCCGTCTCTTCGACCCTCTCCTGAGCATCGTCAAGACGACCCACGAATCGCCGACGCCTCTGGACGTCGGCTCCAAATCCATCGTCATCCCCCCGAAGACGAAGATCATCTTGAACATGCAAGCGCTCCACTCCCACCCCCGCTACTGGGGCGACGACTGCCTCGAGTGGCGGCCCCAGCGCTGGGTCAAGACTGTGCCAGGCGACGGCCCCGCCATCGATCGTGAAGAGTTCATCACGCCCCCCAAGGGCGCCTTCATCGCGTGGTCGGAAGGTAGCCGCGCTTGTCCCGGCAAGAAGTTCGCCCAGGTGGAGCACGTGGCTGTCATGGCGGGATTGTTCCGCAGCTACCGGGCTGTGCCGGTCAGGCAGGCAGACGAGGATGAGGCGGCTGCCAGAGAGAGGGTGGAGAAGGTGGTTGATGATACTGGCATGGTGCTGTTGTTGCAGATGTTGCATCCCGAGAAGGCGGTTGTGGAGTGGAAAAAGCGCTAGCCGCTTGATGGTGCGCTGCTGAGGTTGATATTGAACGTTGGTCTAAAGGATGGAGAACTGTTGAACTAGGATTTTCTTTTACTCTTTGATTGTAGCTGTAGCTTAGCGGATCACCCCAGAGTATTTACACATCTTTTGATAGCAGTTTTTAATTTTCTTAGGCGATCACTCGGTTCTCCGAAGTTTTGCTGGGCCGTCAAAGAAATGGCAAAAAGTTGATAAAGGGTCTTCGTTAGAGGCTGAATTATTGCCTCCTCGTAGGAGTGAGTAGTCAAGCACAAGAAGTGATTTGAAAGGTTGTGAGTTAAATTCTGAGCAGTCGGTTCGCCTCTCTAAGTGTGTGTGGCTAGCAAGATTATATACTCGTTCCGCACAATCCATCTAAGCACGTGAACTTTCCAACTCGCTACAATGGCTTTACGGAAAAGGCGCTCTATTCAATAGAACTGGTCAAAAAGAATGGATCTATATGGGTAGTTAAATTTTAGTAACCAAATCAAAATTCTTCTGCATCTAGGCAAATGCTCCAACTGCCCGAGACCGATTGGGAACTATCAATTTCGTTTGTGATCCACTATCGAATTGCAGGTTGTTTCACGGACTGTTACTCTGTGCTTTGGATCTCAGACTCTTCCTATCTTTGTTTTTTTTTTTTAATTTCTTTTTACTTTTACTTTTTGTTACTTTTTCTTCACAGCGCTGAAGTGCATTAATGCCAAGCGCTGTTCAATAAAAATAACAATCAGCCTCAAAAATATATCCACTTGTCTCGGAAATTCGGAAGACACTGAGCACGAAAATCTGTATTCCTCCGTTGAAAAAGCCTCATCCGCCTGCAGCAAAAGCATACTGTGGCGGATTATGATTCATAATTTTAGCGAATATCAGCCTCATCTGCACCCCTTTATCGCCAAAGTTACGCGAAGGCTGAGGATCTGCATCGTATTGCCCATTACGGGCAATAGGACCTACGGTTGGCCTCCAATCAATGTCTCCACTCTTAGCCTTGGGCTTTTTTTTCAAACCCTTTCATTGATAAGTCCCCACGGCCCGAGTAAAAAAGAAAGTAGATGTAGCTGAATACGAATCCAAAAGGAGCTCCAAAAATGAAGTACTGAATGGAAATTCGTATTCGGCCTACCAAAAGTGTCAATCCTATCTCTCTTGTTCGCAGCACAGACAGGCAGCCTCTCAGCCGCAGACCCTCGGGAATTCGATCCTGCGCGTAAAAGGAACTTGAGGTCAGATTCCCCCAATACCAGCCTTGACGAACTGTAAGATTCAGTGGTGTTAAAAGTAGTGTTTACTTTCTTTCTCTCAACAGTGTCACTTCAAGTCACCGTACATTTCGTCCTCGCATAACCCCCACAAGTCTTCCACCGCTACTAAACTCGTTTCCTCTTTACGATATTCAATGGACGACACGTCAATTCCGGAAGGTGAGCACGGGGGTAATTCGCTCAGCGAGCTATGGATACAGGTTGTGAAAGATTTTGAAGCAGTGACCGGAGAACACTTGGCTGAACCAACCACTGTCGAAACTCACAACATGGAGAGGAAGCTTGCCGAGATTCGCAATATCGAAAAGCATGAAGTTTTCAAGAAATCAGCAGAGAGCATCTGTAAAGTTGCGCGTTATGCAACATCAGCAGCACCATCGGTATGTGCAGTTCTTCTGGATTTGCGCAGAAGTGCCACTGACAAATCATCAAGGTCTTCTCAAAAGCGTCAATGGTCTTTGATGCTTTGTCTACACTTCAGGACACGGTGCATATATACCGGTGGAACTTCACCCCGAAGCGCGTCTTGGAGCAGCTGCGAAAAGTCAACGAGGATTTCAGTCGCATTGCAGTCTACATGACGCCATATCAGAATGGTGTCGAATTGGACAACGCACTTCAGACATCAATCATCCAACAGCTCACTCAGATCTTGTACTTATGCACAATATATGCAAAAGTCAAGAAAGATCAAAGATCAAGCCTCGGAATCGCGAAAAATATCTTCAAAGCAGCAATTGGATCAGACGGAGGTATCGCGTCGAGGCTGCAAGAGATCAAGGAGATCAAGACACGAGAACTCAGCGACAATGTGGCAGCCCTTCGCGTATCCGACTTGAACGCGAGCCATAGGAACCTTCGGGAGTCGAATTTGAAGAAGTTACGGGAGTATTTGAGCCTGGAAAGCCGGGAGTGGAGTTGGATTGATAAACAAGATATCCTGAAGGGAAAACACATCGCCGGAATGGGCGAGTGGCTATATGAACAGCAAAGAGTCAAGTCATGGCTTGACATGGAGCATCAAACCGACACGCCTGTACTTCTCCTGAATGCGGAAACGGGCTGTGGAAAAAGCCACTTGTGCTCTCAAACTGTTCGGTTCCTCAATGATCGGCGAAAAGTTGAAAATCGAATGGGCTCAACAGCAGTGGCCTCGGTGTTCGTTCAAGGGCTACAACAAGCGCCGAAAACCTCGGATCGGGAACAAAACAATTCAAAGCAAACCGCGGGGAAGCAGTTTCCTCTCGGTCAGGCACTGAAGGCCTTAATCTGGCAGCTTGCCGAGACCGACATGCCATTCCAGAACTTTGCTGTAAAGGAGTTGAGGAAACACCCTTTGGGACTTACAGATGCCATGGAGTTTTGGGACAAAATTATCATGGCTTTCTTCAATTCGTCTCTGTCAGAGAGCGAAAAGCCGCAGAAGATATTTTTCCTGATCTTGGACGGATACTCCGACAACGAAGTGGATGAGCCCTCCAATAGCAAAACCCCCATTCAGAGAATCGTAAACGACGTAGCAAGTTTGCAAAAACGAAGTTCTCAGATCCGGATCTTGCTCTCCGGTAGCACAGGTTCCAGCTTGAAAGACTTGCCGACAATCGAATTCCTCATGGAAAATAAGCGATGTGACGCCGAATTCTTCGTGCGATACCATTTGGAGAAGTCCGACAAGCTTTGGGATGATGACAGCGAGGAACATAGAATTCTTTGGGGAATCCGAAAGGACTTGGGTGCCAACTTTGATGGAAACTATCACAATCTTACGGCATCCTTGCAAGAGATTGTGCGCCTGAGTGAGAGAGGATCGTCCTATCTCCGAGAACTCCAGGGCGACGGTCTGAAAAACTCTGAGAAAATTATCCACCGAAAGCTCGAAATGTTGAGTTTTGACCTTGACAACGATAGTTTCGAAGTTTTGAATCACTTGATGGCCTGTGTGGTTCACTGGAAAGTCTGGCCGACAACTCAGCAGGTCAACGACTACCTTTTGCTCCGCCTTGGAGAAAAACACAAAACACCAATAGAATCACAGATAGCCCAGAAGTTTGGGCGGCTCGTTTTCATTGACGACAACACAATCCGGATTCCTTACAAGCATCTTGAGTTCCTGGAGAAAACCGAGGGTACCATGACCTATCCTTGCGATAAAGGAGAAATCCGACAACCAACTCAGCATGCAGATACCGTGGCGGTACCGTGGGTCCTATTCGAACTTTTCCTGCTCCAGAGACCTTCAGATGATGCTGGCTCGGAGTTATTAAGAATATGGGCTGAAAGAAACCAAATCTCAAGACCACGGATTCATTTTGATCCAGTTGAGAGCAAAGTCGACATGATTATTTTTTTGTTGCAAATCGTCTGCGATGAAGAGTACAGATACCGTGCTGAATCACGACGTATTGGCGATTACACAGCAATATGGCTGCCTCGTCACTTTGTCGATCTTCCAATGGACAAGCTTCAGTCTGTTCACGTCTTGAAGAGAAAAGAAATCGGGAAATACTTGTGGAAGCTCTTCATGAATGAGCAGATCGTGGAATCCTGGATGCCACGAGGTGACATTGATGACTACCTGAGCTATGGCTGGAAGAATAACATTGATCATGTACTTAGTTGGCTAGAGGACAGTTCTATTCAGAATGGCTTCTACCAGCAATCCGCGATCGAAAGAAAAGAGAACATTTCAATGGAAGGAGAAGCCCACAAGGATTATCCGGAAATAGACCACGACAACATGAACACCGGCAGCATTCACCACAGCCCGACTACCAGTAACAGCGTACCCCAGGCCACTATCTCGCAAGACTTCCCAACTTTGACATTGGATAAATTCCTGGATATTTCCATCAAGGTTCTAGCGGCACAGTGGCTCCAGCAGTACAGATGGGATGCTTACAAAGCACTTCAATTTCTGCTTGAAGTATCATCGAAGGTTAGTCCGAGCCACATAATTAGTCTTAAAAATGAGTGCTGACTTACATTACACGCAATCAGGAAGAACAAATCATCTCTGTCGAAAGCGTAGAAAACGCGGAGCGATGGGCTATGGGCCTTCTGAACATTCCAGAGGCACAATCGCGCCGCAATCCAACCCACGACGTTCGACTGGCTGAAACTTTCATTGGTCTCATGGATCATGAAGGCTACATCAAGTCAGAGCAAAGATGCGAGCTTGTACAGATGCGAGACCCTTTCAACGTCAAAGCGGTCCTTAGTTTGTCCCATGTCTTGGAGAGAAGGAACCGGATGAAGCCCGCACTAGATGAGCTGATGAAGATTCGCACGAACATACAGAGCGCGACTTTCAGAAAAAGCGATCATAACACCTGGACATATGAACTCAAAAGGTTTTGGTCATTGTGCGACAGCACGGGAAGTACCAGAGAAGCTTTTCACGCATGCAAGTACCTGGCAGACGAATTTCCGGAAGAGTTATTTCCTCTTGAGCGTGCTTTTAACTGGATTACGAGAGACGGAAAACTGGATGAGAGCTTCGAAATATTGTCCACAAAGCGAAGAAACGATAGACACAGCATTTTGACCGTCCTTTTCCGTAAACACGCCTACTCCGAAGAGTTTCATCGGAAATTCTACCGCGCCCCTAAGGAACACCAACGTCTCATATCTTCGACATACGAGGACGCAATTTCCACAGCGACTTCTCAAATGGATAAGGCCCGTCTTCAGTATTATCACGGACTTGCACTGTTCCGCCAAGGCAATTTAACAGAGGCTTTACAACGATGGGAATTGAGTGTCGACGCTATGCAAGAAGAGCAAAAAAGCAACGGGGAGCCTCAGTCGATGTTCAAGTTGATATCATTGGTTGCCGAAAAGTTAGGCTCGACATGTCTCAAAATGATTCCGGAGGGGAAGTCGGCGGAATCCAACGAAGTCTACATCAACAAATTGGAGCAATACACGAAATGGATGGACGACAATTATCCTTTCGAGATCAACAGTGTGGCCCTTCTCCTCGGACGTATATACAAGGTTAAAGGTCACACATCAAGAGCAGTCTCCTCTGTCGAAACCCATTTCACCAGAGCTCTGAGCATTCTGGACAATGATCGAGATGACGATGACTGGAAGGGCTTCTTGATGCTTGCCGAGGCACTCACGATTCTGAAAGACGACAAAAATGCGTTGGCTGCTTGGTCACTCATCGTAAACGCAGCTGATTTGGACCGAGCAGAAGGGCTCTCAATTCCATGTGCCGGCGGATGCGAATGGACATGGGACGGATCGACGATATTGGAGAAAGATCTTTACATCTGTAGAGACTGCCCTCATGTCAAGTTTGAAAGGGGTTGCTTCGAGAGTCTTCAGAAGAATGCCATCAAGCACGACACCTGTTCAAGCCACCATGACTTTCTAGTCATTCCCAGGCGAAAACGCGCTGAGGTTAGGGCGATTGAGTCCAAGAAGATTTTCGTGGGAAAAGCCGAAATCGGACTTGAGAGCTGGCAGGATAGTCTCAGACAAAAGTATGGTATCCGCCATTCAGATCTTCCCTGGCGTAGGCGAACGAAGGAGACATTTCACATCACAAAATGGAGATGCCAGAGGAAAATCGAGGCGACCAGAAAGGGGGCTACTTGGATGAAGGGGGGGAAAAGAAGAAGGGGAGAACGACAGAGAAAGAAATGATCGGGAAATTAAATAGATAGCATACATCGTCATAGTTTGGATGATCAATCTTTTGGTTTGAATAGACAGCTGTTGTGTATTCACGGGCTGCGTTCGCTTTTACCATATGTACTTTTGCTAGCTTTACGCTTTTATCTTCTATCTGCATCTTCCGCCTTTCATATTAACTTGCAATCGATGGGAAGTTCGCCAAAGACGAATTGAGGAAATGTGAGGAATGTTCGGCTAGAGAAGAGTATGATTGGTGACATACGAGGTGCGATGATTCAAAGGTTGGAGGTGTATAAAGGAAGATATGAACCAAGGAAAGCGTGTAGAATGGAGATAGTAGTAGGTGACGCAAAAAAGCAACAAGTGGTGGGTTAGTCAGCAACTTGAATAAGCGATAGAATACTCAACCATATAGGAACATTATCCTTGATCGTAAAGATAACACCATGGTGAGTGCAACGGCCTTACAGAAATGTTACTGTGTAGTCGTGCGTGTGAGTAGCTGAAGTCCCTAATCATACATGCATTTCCCTGTCTCCTGACGCTATTACCTCACATTCACTTTTTAGCCCAATTCATCTCGTTCTAGGCAATTACCAACCAAAAAAGTATAGCAATTCATCAACGCTAAATATGTACAAGGAAAAACGTTTCTTCGTTTTATGGGATCTTTCACGCCGGATTCCACTTCGCCCCGCACAACGCCTGACTCCCTGGAAACCTCTTCCCCGACTGCTTGCACACCCCAGAGGATCCGCCCTTCGCCCCCAGATTATTCTTCGGCGAGCGCGACGTCGTCGTCGTGGAGACCTCCTTGCTCTGAATCGTGCTCTTATCCTTGCACGTCAACGAGCCCGGACAGGAGCCGGTGAGGCCGCCGGTGCACAGCGGCAGGCAGACGCACTTCTTGATCGTCTCGGTCCCGCAGTTGATCTCGACGTCCAGCACGGCCTTGTACTTGGCGCCGCAGCCGCCGGTGGCCTTGGGGCAGATCTCGATGCCGCCGGTGGCCTTGCTGATGCCGGCCTCGAGGCCGGTCAGCGGCGCGTCGGCCTCGGTGTTGACGTCCAGGTCGGCCACCAGCGCGTTCAGCTGCACCGGCTCGTCCGAGGCGCGCGGCGGCGGCGCCTTCGCGGCCGAGGCGTTGAGGAACGACGCGTAGCCCGTCGAGCCGTCGACGCAGAGGCTGGCGTCGTCCCAGGCCGCGGCCGCGGCGTCGAGCCACAGCCGCGTCGTGTTGTAGACGTTGGCCAGCGTGTAGTAGATGCGGCAGTGCGCCGCCTGGTACAGGAACTGCAGTGGCACGTCGCTACCCGCGCGCACCTGGTCGCGCAGGTTGAGCCCGGCGTACGAGATGGTCTGGATGCCCGGGTCGCGGACTTCGGGTAGGGAGGCGTGCGTGGTGTTGTCGACCTCCCACACCCACTCGATGTCGATGTCGAGCAGGTCGGCCGAGTAGAGGCGCGCGCCGCGCGTGCCGGACGCGGCCTGCATGGGCCCGGGGGACGGGCTGCCGCCGGCGACCACGGTGCGGACGCCGCGCTGGGTCATCATCTCGACGAACTCGGCGCAGCTGGACGAGCAGAGGCCGTCGGTCAGGAGCACGATGTCGCTCGCATCCCAGGGCTGGTCGGGGTATTCGCTCGGCAGGGACCAGCCGTCGAAGGCGCTTTCGGAGAAGACGATGGAGGAGAGGTTGTAGCGCTCGGTGAGGGAGAAGGCGTCGCCGTGGTAGGTGCGCGGCCCGTAGTATTCGGCCCAGGAGCTGAAGTTGGCGCCCGTGTCGGCGTTGAGGCGATCGGTGACCACCCACTCGTCTGCAGCGAGCAGCTGGTAGAAGTTGTCGTAGTCGGCGGTGCCCGGCTCGAGGCTGTCCCAGTAGTTGGTCGTGGCACGGCCAAGTGTATTCGCCATCTCGTGGCTTCGTCGGCGACTGCCTCTGTAGGCGTCGCCGTCAGGGAAGAAGCGCTTGTAGGTGTCGTATGCCAGGAGAGACTGTCCGCCAAGGTTCTGCTGCAGATCAATGACGATGCGGGATGTGTTCGCTGCCTGAGCCTGGTTTATGAAGCCGATGACCGCTTGAGCGAAGCTGCCAATGTAGTCGCCGTACATGTCGAAAGAAGGAATGCTGAGCACGCCCGTCGAAGACTCGTTGAGGAGGTAGCCGGTTACGATCCCGCCTCCAGAGCTCGACAGACCGTCCTGGACTACGTCGGGGTTGGATGGAAATGCCTTGAAGCTGGCATCAAACCAATTGGTCAAAGTGTCGTCGGTCGCGTCCGAGTCATCATCAGGATCCGCCTCGGGAACCGGGTAGACCGATTCGTTGTACGAGTCTGGGACAAGTCCAAGAACAAAGTAATTGTAGAAGTCACCGCCTGTTGAGAGCGGGCCGGTGTGGGCTGGGTTGTTGTAGAGAGCAACCCAGGCGCTTTCGAGGTACGATTCGTCTGCCCAGGTGAAGGTGTGGTTTCTGCCCGGGTAAAAGGTTGCGCCGCCGGAGAAGACGTTGTAGAAGCCTTGAATATCAAGCACCGGGCTGCTCATTAACTGATTCCAGTCCGCGTGCGGTTCAAGGGTGCCGGCAGAGTTAAGTGCAGCAAACTTGGTGAGGAACTGGACTGCATCCTCGCCATTGATGGCAGTGATAGGCTTCGGATCGTCAGTGTAGAGAATATCACCTGGGATGCCGTCAGTTTCGAGCGGGAATCTAACAGAGAATAGATAAACCTACCAGTGAGATATATTTGAGGGGCTTCTTTGCCGTCTTTAGAGACGGAGACGATCTCGTACTCGCTGCCGAACGAGAAAGCAGCGAGAACTCCAGCCCAGAGATCAACGTGCATGTCATGCACCGAATAAACGAGCTTTTGCACCTCTGCCTCGAATGCATACTGGTTCTTGTAATAGCCGGCCGTAATGTTTTGTTTGATGACTGCCAGCCCATCAAGGAAGTCAACTGGTGGTTGTTGGTAGCCCGTGGGAGGATCCTTAAGATACGCCAATGTGCTGTGAAACTGCATCGATTGGTTGTAGTAATCGATGAACCGCAGAGCAACAGCATCATTGAATGGAACGCTTGCTAAGCACTCATACGCCTGCGAGGCCTCGAATACATAAACACCTAATAAAACTGTTAGCAGAAAACCCCAGTAGGTCGACCTTTGCAGCTCCCACCTTCGAAATCGGCCTGCTGAATGACATCCCCACAGACGGTGGGAAGAGCTTGTGTACTGCTAACGGTTGTGGATGCTTGTGCCACAGGTCTCGGGGCCGGCTTTGCAATCGCGGCGCCGAGCAACAGGCACGAAAGTGCCGCAAAGTGCAAGGACGACATCTCAGGTGAAGAGAATGAGTTGCAGAGTGATGACGTGAAGCAGCTGGCTTGGCTCCTATAGTCTATATAGTTTCCGCCATCAGTGCCACTCACGACATGCCAGAGCCTCAATCATACGGTGGGCTTTTTTGGGAGCATCTACGGCTCGGAGTTATGGACTAATCAAGGTTCGTGAGCCGTTTTGGCCCCCGGATCCCTCAGCCTCGCTTATGCCAAGCAACGCCTCTAACCCCTTAGCCCCTCCAGAGATCCTATCACAGCCCAGTCCGATATTTAGGTGTTGGATTCGTGTGATGGGGGCTATATTTATGACTGTCGATTTGAATGCACTAAGCCTCTTCATCTCTTGATGCAGGGGAAAGGTGCACACGTGCAACCGTGGCGGAGTAGTCGGCTCAACCACCATATGTAACCGGCAAGGCCCGAGCCGCCCCTCTAATACACTCGGATCATTTACTGTCCCAATTCCACCAAAAGCCACTCCGCCGCTGCCAGGCAACAGAGCAACACGCAACGGGTGGGTTTTCTATCACCAACGCAGTTCGGCCCGTGGCCGAACGAGACACACCACATACCATTTTTAGAAAAATAAAGGCCCGATAGCACTCTATAGTCTTTTGCATATTCGGGTCGGACCGCTTAAAAGCACACACGTCAATCCTTCCGAGTGCGCCGATGGTACGTTCTCGGGATCGGCTCTCATTGACCCATTCTGGGCCCCCATGCAACTTCTCCCTCGCAGTAACACCACAATGCATCCTGCTCTGAAAGAATCATGCAAACTCCCTTTTGATGTTTGCACACGCGTATTCGACTGGTTCTTTGACTTGGAGGAGTTTGAACACTGGGTACAGCAGGACTGCTCCTGGCAGCTCCGATGCGTTGGCGGTCCGGGGACAGGGAAGGTGAGACACCAACACTTATGCTACAAAAGAAACCTATCCGCAATTTCCGCAAAACACCAAACCTGGACATCGCTGACAGGGAAATATATTAGACAACGCTCTCTGCACTGGTGGTGGAGCGACTGCGAGAGAGGTCCACGGGAGAAGATGAAGCTGTCGCCTCGATTTTCCTGCAGGGTGATGTTGATCCCTCGGAAGAAGACAGTTTCTGCGAAAATCTCCTGAGCAGTATATACCATCAGATTTCAAGCAAGCAAAATAACCCCGCGGGCCTGGCCGATTGCCTCTACACAAGTCATGAAGAGGCCGGGAAACAAGGGAGAACGAGATCACGTCACCTCCTGAGAAAAGCCTTATACGCCCGCTTGGCGAAGCTCAAACGCGCATATCTAGTGCTGGATGACCTCGATCGCTGTTACGAAAACTCTCTCTTGGAATTCGAGCTATCGAAACTTCAACTTCATGGGTTAAAGATCATGACCACATCACGAGTCCCATTCAATGTGTCGACCGATGAATACAGCTGCGACACAGACAGTCACGAAGACGATGATTTTCCTTCATGCTGCACAATCTGCTGGTGGTGCCAGAACTGCAAGGACGATATCATCTGTCATTCGTGCAAGGAGGCAGGTCATGTCTGTAAAGCCTGGTAGGGAAATGAAAAGTAGAACTAAGCTCGCAGAATGCTGACCTTTGCAGCGGCCTCGAGACCACCCTCGTGGAACCTTTTGACCGAATCGACCTCAGCATCACGACTCCCGATCCCGCATTATCCGCTTTCATCGCTTTCTCTCTCGAAGCCACCCACGGTGATCTTAACCTCCTCACTCCAAACCTCGACAAACCTCCCATCTCGCCGCTGGGCATGCTGATCCGCAAGCACAACGGTGGCACCCATGCACAGGCGTTGGTTGAGACCATCACCAGGAAAGCAGAGGGGAACATCGGCTTCTCACGCCTTCTCCTCGAGCTCGTGCACGAGGCGTGCAGTATCGAGGAGATAGAAGCAACTGCCGGTGGAGCAGGTGACCGGCTTCCAAAGCGCGTCATCGACTACTTCGACGCCAGCATCGGGAAGATACAGGAGCGGGCCGTCCAGCCGGAGAGGGACCTGGGGCTCAAAGCCATCTCGGTGGCGGCGACATGCGAAGACTGTTGCTACAAAACGTTTGACGAGGTCAAATCCGAGCTTGAAGAGGGGAATCGGAGCGGCGCCGGACAACTTGCTGCGGTTCGCGTTGTGGACGACGTGATTCGAGCGGCAAACGGGTTTTTGGTTGCGTTGAAAGGGGAAGATCATTGCGTTGCCCTGTACCACGAGTACTTTGGCTTCTACGTGCGGCAGAACTACAATACGACGCTGTTCTGGGAGCATGCGATGATGAAAACGCATCACAAACGGAAACAATCAAGGACGACCGAGTTTGCGGGAATGGGGAAAACGAACACGACTGGGGCGGGCAAGCTGTTGAAAATGCGGAAGCACATTAAAGCAGTGAGCAAGCTGCTGAGGAAAAAGAGGGGCAAATTAAACATGAAAGAATACACAGGGTTCAAGCTGAAAAGGCGTATCACTGGTATATTTTAGGCTTCGAAAGAATGGCAATGTTTATCTTCTTCTACAATCACTCCAGCCAGAACTTGTGTCCCTTCTCTCCGTGAGGCTCATCCAAGAAGCTAGAGGGCTTGAGGATGTAGCTCTCCTCAATCCTTCTCAGGGTTCCCAGGTCAATACCTTTGAAATTCAGGGACCCTGTTCGATAAAAGTGACCCTTCTCTGCTGTGGGTTGCATGATTATCCCAACTCCCGAAAAAGTCATAGAGCTCTCCTCCCAAACTCTGGTATTGGCCTCGAGTCTTGCGCTTTCGTCGCTGCTGACCTGATCACCACTGAAACGTGCCGTGTTACCATCGTCTCTGCGGCCATCGCTGTTTCCTCCACCGCTTCCCATTCCATCGTCGCCAATCTCCGCGTCTTCGTCCTCCTCGCGTTCATCCAGCCCTTCTTCATACTCATCGTCTGCGCAGTTCTCCTCATCTGCGTCATCAATGCCGGCTCCATCTCTACTCAATGCCAAGACAATGAGATAGCACTCGTGGACTGAACTTGGTAAGCGCTCATCTGGAAAGACTTCCAGCGCAGGGTTAGCCGGATCCATCCCAAGGCCGTCAACTGTCCACTTCCCAGAACCTTCCTGAGAAGCAATCTTCAGTTTTCCTACCCACCCCAGGATCGCGATACTCCAAGTATCCAACTCTGGCTGTTGATCTCCCATATTCGTCACTTGCGAGGCATTCGACGTCACCGTCACCGTCGACTCTCCCGACTCCTGCCTCTTAATCCTCCAACTACTCCTCCTCTTCCCCACCTCGCTCTGCTGCTCGTCCCAGACCTTAAACTGCTCGCTCCAACTCGACCCCTTCCTCACCCCCAACGCCGGTCTCCCACTCCTCTCCACCACCTGAAACCCAATCGCCCCGCCCCCATGCCCCTCCACAACATAACACCTCCGATCCAGCGAAAACCGCTCCCCAACCCTCACCACCCCATCCAAACTCGCCCAGCTCCAGCTCGGCGCGCGCAGCGGCCGCGGCCTCCACCCGGCATCCCCGTCCACGCGCCACGGCAGCTGCTCCTCCAGGCGCTCCTCCCACAGGCCAGCGCCGTACTTCTCACCCAGGGCGTCGCGCACCAGCTTCGCAATCCCCCACACAGCCACCAGCTTATCCGCACCATTCGTCAGCGCGCACTGGGTGTAGCTCCGCACGGCGGCGGCCCAGAAGCGCTCCAGGCTGTCGTCGGCGGGGCCGGCCAGCGGGCGCAGCAGGGCGGGCGCGGCGTCGCGCAGGCGGGCGCGCCAGTGGCGGTCGGTGGCGGCGGCTTGGTCGAGCGGCGCGGGCAGCCCCGCCGGGAACGCCTCGCACGCCGACGCCGACCCGCAGTCCCAGAAGATCTGCGAGGCCGTGAAGTGCAGCAGCCGCGGCGACAGCAGCCGCTCCTGGAACACCCAGCCGCGCGTGTAGATCGGGGCCGAGAGGAGGGCGGAGTGCCAGAGCGCGGCGGGGAGGATGCGGTAGGTGGCGTCCTGGCGGAAGATGTCGCGGCGGGGTTGCGTGGTGGGGGGGTGCTGGTGGTGCTGGTACGCGGCGGGGAGGATGGAGCGCGGGTCGCGCAGCCGGAACAGGCCGCCGCTGGAGTCGGACGAGTCGGCTGCGGCGAGGTTGCAGTGCGAGTTGCGGTACACGGCGTGCATGAGCGAGGCTTCGGAGTGGAAGTCGCCGTGCGGGCCTTGGATGATGCAGAGGGAGTCGATCCAGATGTAGCGCACGTCGAGCGCGCGGCGCGCTACGGTGATGGCTTGTTGGAAGTTCTTGGGCATTTCATGCCAGGGTATGCCGCGGGTTGTGAGGAGGAGCTCGTTTTCAGGCGTCAGGTTGATGAAGGGCTTTCTGCCCCAGCAGTGCGAAAGCGTGGCGTATTTGACACCAGCGAGTCCTCTGGCCTTGGTATCGACTACACGAACAGGAGTATCGGCATCCTCTGCCTCTAAAGCAATGTCGAGAAGGCGCGTGGGTGTGAACGATCTGCCATGGGGCTTACGGCAGTTCGTATGGGTCTTCTGGCAGATGTCCATCCAGCGGCTGCACTGCTCCATGGGGCCATTTGAATCTGTGCTCCTGTCCAGATAATTTTCAGAGGGCATTGTTGCAAGATCTGGTGCCTCTGTCAGTAGAGCGTCAGGGCTTTGGGAGAAATCTCCATTGATCTCACCTTTCTCTTCGATAATGTAGTATGTTCTCTCTGGCAGCACTCCCTTGTCGCCAGCTCCCTCATGATGAATTGGTCTGAAGGTGATCACTAAGGATTGTTGCGACTCCCTGCTTATTCCTCCCTGTCGGCGAATGCTCCAGGCATGCAACGGCAGTTTCAGTCCAGCGAATGCCGGTGCCCAGGATCCAACATCTTTATACAGCGTCAAGCAGAACACGCACTGCTTACAAGCGGATTCCTGTAGGTTCGAGAGAGTACTGTGATGGTAGCCCCACGTCCGGCAGGCTTCAAATATTGTAGTCCGACAAAATTCGCAGATACCGATGGATGGGCACGACATTGTCGTGTTTGAGGATGAGAAATTTTTGATGAAGTACCCGGGCCCTTTGTCTCTTTTCCTTGGGGTACGGAGTTGGTAGTGATGTCCACGAGTAGAGGGGCAAAAAGCCGTAAGCACCGACGCTAAGTAGCGCCCCTGTGGTGGGGGCCGAAGCACCATAAATAGAATTTAGAAATGGGGGCCAAATCAGGGGGCAGAAAATCACAGTTGTTGTTTAATTCAGAGTATTAAAGAGACTCAGATGACTAGAACTTAAACAAGTGGTATGTTTGCAGTCCGTGGCAAACAGGTATCGGACGTCGACTTCCTCAAACATTGCCTTCGTCTCTATAGCAAGAATAAAGAAACTCTCAAAGGAATCGTTCCGCACGTAGATTTCTCGAATATTTATCTCTCGAAGCTGGGTGAGAGATTGGAAGCATGTGGGCTGCACAATTCGCATGAAACGAATTGTATCCCGTCCCCGAGAATCTTCTTTGGAGCTTCCCAGCTCAGCGATCCTTGATTTATCTCTAGCGCCTCGCTGGTATCCTACGTCTAAAGAATGTCTGTAAAAGAAGATATTGAAAGAAAAAGGCCCGTCATATCAGTCATCAAAGGAGCGTAAACATCCCGCCCTCCTCATATCTATGCCTCCCCAGCGCTTCCCGTAAACACCAACCTCATCACCGACTAAATCTCGACACGTTCCCATCCAGCTCCTCTTTCCCTTCCACCCCCATCCCCTGCCCCGCCTCCTCCCTCGCCCCCACCCACTTAAACACCACGAACCGCATCGCCAGCACCCCAAACCCCACAAACACCACCGCCGTCAGCGCGCCCCCGCCCGCAAACGCCAACGGCAACGGGATCCCCTGCGTCAGACAAAAGCTGATCTTATTCGTATCCTGGAAGCCCAGCAAGATCTCCACCTGGGCCAGCAGCAGCACGACCTGCACCACGCCGTCGCGGGCGCGCCGCACCGCCTTCCCGCCCGCGCCCCGCGCGACCGCGCCGTGCAGCGCCGCGCCGGCGAAGCCGCCCAGCAGCGTGGCCCAGCCGACGATCTGGTGCGGGGTGCGGAAGTGGGCGGCCGAGCCGGCGGCGGCGACGCCCAGGGCGGCGCCGGCGGAGCCAAGCAGCGGGACGGCGGCGTGGAGCGCCGTGGTGGCGCGCGGGAGCCAGGGGAGCGCCGCCGGCCGGTTGAGCAGGACGAGGACGGCGCGGGCCGAGTCGAGGGAGAGTGCTGCTGGGAGGAGGAAATAGAAGGCGGCGGCGACGCCGAAGACTGGGGGTTGAGGTTAGGGACGGGTTGGTTGGGGGGCGTGGGGGTGGGGGCTTACTGTGCGCGACGATTAGGTTGGTGAGGTTGGAGACGGTGAGGCCGTTGACGGTGAGCTCGAGCTTTTGGATGTCGAGTTGGAAGAGGAAGCCGTTGGAGGTGACGTTGATCTTCTCGTTGACGGGGATTTTGGGGAGGTTGAGGTTGGGAGTTTGGCCCTTGAAGTTCTGCTTCAGGCCTTCTTGGACTTGGATGAGGCCGCCGACGCCGGTGCAGCCGAGCGCGTCGGCGCCCTTCTGGACGAGGCTGTTGACGGTGGTGAAGTTGAGGTTGGAAACGAAAGCGTTGATGGCGTCGGTGGCGTTGAGCTGCGCCTGCCGCTTGGCGATGGCATCCGGGGCGTCAATGGAGCGCTTGCTAGGAGTGTTGATGAGCGGCTCGCTGCCGGTGCCCAGCGTGCCGGCGATCTTATCGGCCACGGACTTGTCTCCAAGAGCCATGAAGACAGCCTTCACAGCCTCGCTAGAGAGGCCACGGCCGAAGCCAGTAGCAGCACCGCCAACGCTATCGTTGAACGCCTTGGAGCTTGTTGTCAGGCTGGCGTTGCCCATGCCCGTTCCGGCAAAGAGCACCTGGCTTCCGCCGTCCACAAGGCCAATGCCGAGACCTTCAGCAGCCTTGGAGATGTCAATATTCTGGGTCAGTCCTCCAGCAGAGTCCATTGCCTTCTTCGTGATCTTATCGATGGTGCCGTTGGCGAGGAAGCTGGTGGTCAAAGCCCTGCTAAATCCTTGTGCAACTGCGGGGGCGTCTGAAGCATTGGATGAAGGGGCTGCGGACTGGAAGCCAAGAGCCTCAGCAGCACCCCCACCGAAGCCTTTTCCAAGACCTTCGGCAAGGGGACCAAGCATCATCGGGCCTTGATTGCCGACCATAGACGTGAGTTTCTTGACAGTTCCGTTGGCCAAGAAACTCTGGGTGAGGGATCCGGAGAACCCCTGTGCGATAGAGGGGACATCGGACGCTTTGGGGTCAATGACAGCAGCTTCCTGCAGACCAAATGCGGAGGCAGCGCCATTGCCAAAACCCTTTGCGAGGCCCTGAGCGGCGGGGAGAATCGGAAGTGGGCCAGCAGCACTAGCAGCCTTCTTCTGGATATTGTCGATAGTTCCGTTGGCCAGGAAACTCGTGGTGAGAGAGCGACTGAACCCTTTGAGCACCGAGCCGATATTCTGACCATCAATGGGTTCCTGTACGTCCTTCTGCAGGCCAAGCCCAGTAGCGGCTCCGCCACCAAGACCAGACGCGAACCCCTGAACAGCAGGGCCGATCATCATGGAGCCCTGGGCAGCTGCCTTCGATGCCAGAGAGCTGAAGTTGGCATTGGATAAGAATGACGAAGACAAGGAACGAGTGAAGCCTTGGGCAATGGTGCCAACGCTTGACTCGCCCTGGTCCTGCCTCTTCGCAACGCCCTTGGCATCCGGCTTGCCGGTGAGACCAAGACCCTCCGCAGCACCTTGCCCCAGGCCTGAGCCAGCAAACGGCGCGGCCTTGCTGATGGTATCAAGAAGCTGTTTCTGCTGGTCCGGACCGCCGAGCTGAGACACGTCTACATTTCCCACGAAGCTCTGGGCGAGGTTCTCTGAGAAGTCGCCCGCGATACCGGGGATATCCGGTGAAGCAGCAGGGGGCGGTGGGGCCTGGCGCTTACCGCCAGGGCCCTTGTTCGGGGGTGAGGGAGGTGCTGGAGGAGCCGGAGGCGGCGGGGATGGGGCGGTTCCGTTCTTCTTGAGGCCTGCCGCTGCACCCCTTCCGAGGCCCTTGCCAACAGCCGGCGCGACTTGTGCCACCGCCGCAAGGAGCTTCTTCTGGTCGACTTGGCCCTGGAGGTTTGTGTTGCCGAGGAATGAGGAGGCGAGTTCGCGTGTGAAGGATTCGCTGGCTGTCCCAGCGTCGAATGTCGCATTCCCGTCCGGTGCTGGCGGGGCGTCTGGCTTCGCAAGCTTCAAGCCAATGGCAGCGCCCTGTCCCAAGCCTCTGCCTGCGGGGCCGGGAATCTGCATCAAAGACTTCATGAGACCGGCAGTCTGGTCCGAGTTTGCGATGTTCTTGACGTCGACAGACCCCAGGAAGGACGACGCCAGGTTACGCGTAAAGTCCTCGCTGATCTGTTCGGTGTTGACATCACCACCGTCAACGCGCTTCTGCTTCGGCGGTGCTGTGAGTTTCAGACCCTGGGCAGCGCCTTCTCCGAGACCTTTTCCTGCAGGTCCGGGAATCTTGACCAGTTGCTTCATCAGAGCCTGCATATTCTGGCCGCCAGTAAGATACTTGAGGTCGACCTTTCCTAGGAAAGAGGCTGCAAGCGAGCGCGTGAAGTCCTCGCTCACTGAGCCGACGCTGACGTTGCTGCCATTTGGATCCGTTGCTAGCACGGCAGTATTCGGATCTGTTCCTGGAAGCTTAAGGCCAGCCGCCGCGCCCTCACCCAGTCCTTTTCCAGCCGGGGCAGGTACGGCAGCGAGCATTTTCATCAAGCCTTGGCTCATGGGGCCGCTCATAAGGGCTTTGGTGTCAATGTTGCCGAAGAGTCCGCCCGTCAAGCCAAATCCGAGGTTTCCAGCCAATCCGGGAACACCGGTTTGAGCGGGATCAGGGCCAGCAACATTCTGCGAGAGCTTGAGGCCGGATGCAGTGCCATTACCCAGACCGCTCCCGAGGGAATTGGCGGCTAGAGCTAGCGTTCCGGGACCTGGAGCAAGTTTGCTGATGTCGATATTGGAGAAAATGGCCTCGGAGGCGCCTTCGCCCAGGTTTTTGGCAAGGCCAGCGATGCCGGAGTCTTGGTCCTTGTTCGTCGTAGTTTGAGCCTTCATCATACCCTCAAGTTTGAGGCCCTTGATGGCACCCTCGCCAACACCAGCGCCGAGAGCGTTGGCAGCGGGATTGAGGGCTTTCGTGATGCCGCCAAAAATCTTTCCGAGCGGGCCTTTTCCAGCAGCTCCATCGGCAACCATGTTACCCATCGCGCTAGCGAGCGGTTTTGCCAGTGCAGAGATAGGTCCGCCGCCGCCGCCTCCTCCTCCTCCAAGAAGTCCGCCAAACAGGCCACCACCACCACCGGTGTCACCACCGGCAGCACCACCACCTCCGGCATCAGCTCCACCTGCTGCACCTCCTCCCGCTCCGGCTCCGCCTCCTTTGTTACCGCCACCAAAGAGGCCAGAGAAAGGGTTGGGGAACAGCTGTCTTCTCGCTAGCTCCAGCTCTTCATCAGTTTCCTGAGGCTCATGTTCCGGTTCATCTGCCACATGAGCTCGTAGCTCGGTCATTAACTCGTTGAGAGCTGCATTGATAGCGTCGGTTGCTTCCTTTAGGTCTGCTCGGGTGAGGGAGGGGGCGACTTGTTCGAAGATGAGATCGAACTCGTTGGGCTTGAAAAGGACACCAGGACGAGTTAGGAACAGGATGACCGCCGCAAAGGCGCCCAAACCGAGAAGGATGGCTCGCAGCGATGTGCGCCGCTGCTGTGGGGCAACCACAGCAGTGAACTTTTGGGAAGGCGCCTGCGTCTTTGAAGAAGACATTATTAAATAAGGTATGGATTAAGAGAAGGCATCAAATAAGAATGGAATGTACACAAAGATACTTTGTGACCAGCACATGCGTATCGAGCGGTCGACTGGAGGATCTGAGGTGCTGAGAGGCCAAGATAATTGTTCACTTGGCCGCAACTCTGATTACATATCGTTGGATGGGGGGCGGATCCTGCCATCCGGAGACGAAACGTGGAGGGCAAGACTAGAGCTCTTCGACCAGTGTTGCATGGCTGATGCCTGTGGGGTTTCAGTTGGCGTTCTGTAAAACGCCAACCTCAAAACTTCCCTCTCGCGATGTCTGCACCTACACCAAGCAATGAGACTCGGATGGTTTGAAAACCGTCGCGGGAGATCTGCGGAGAGGCGCACTAGTGGCGAAGCGAGAAAATAGCCCGAAGCTAGAGAAGAAAGGAAGACGCCCAAGAAACCACACGAGATGTTCAACAGCTAACAAGCTTATGCCAAGACAAGGAAGAAGGCTTGAGCACCTCTGCAAATAGAACGGATACGTTCTTACGAAAGACGCAAAACAAGCAGTGTACAGCGAGAACGGGCAGAGAAGGGCCTTGGCGGGGAGTCGTTGGCTGACTGGATGACTGGCTGTTTGGCGTTAGTCGCAGTGCTGTTGGTCCGACGTTTAGTGAGATTCTAGCGCCGTCACCACGCGCCTCTCCCAGCCAACCAGGGAAGGCCTGGTGAGGGAGTGGTTACTTTGTTGGTATGTGCAGTGCGAAGATGGCTGACTCGACAGCGCCAGGTGGTGTGTTAATTGAGCTTCAGGAACATCACCAACCATATTGATGGCTTCTGGGCGGACGAGGATGAACGGAACGCAAAGAATATCGCATCCGTTCCCAAGCGGGTGGTTCGGGCATTGGGTGCGTTTAAGAGGTTGAGAGGCCGGCGGGCTGCGACAGATGCGACGCAGTGATGGTGCTGTAGTCGTGCCGGTAGATATGAATGTGCCGACCGGTACTCGGTTTTCAACGCCAGCACGTGTGAATGCTGCTCAGAACGACGGACGAGCCCAACGGTCCCGGACCGGTCAAAAGCTCTCCTGAGGCGAATCTATTCTAGCAACAGTGGGGACCCGAATGGAACCGGAGGCCACAAGTGCCTACACACACGGTAGCTTCGAACATTGTAGCATATTCACTCTCAGAGGCGCGTTCGATCGTGTTCCACTGGGGGTCTGGCATACAAGCCAAAAGATAGCCCGGAAATATACTAGAGGCATCTTGAAGCCTTCAGCGCTTCTGAAACTCTGACGCACCAGTCTTGGGCGTTAGCTCAGGGTGTAGCCCCTTCACCGGTGGTATTCTCGATGGCCGGGTTCAAAATATTTGTTACTTGAGTCAGCTGTGGGGCGTTGACTCTGGAGAGACACCTCTACCTGCTTAGTCTAGGTGTTTAATTGCGGCCGTAAGACCGCGCCGCTCGTCCATCTCGAGTCTCAGACTTAGTTGCCGAACGCGAACGCGTCGCGTCCTCGACCCTCGGCCGTCACACCCTGAGAGGGAGGGATCATCGTGGCCGCTCTGATGCGCAGAAGTTTGTCCTACCCGGTGGACATCCGAGATCAGGGCACAAGGTGGTGCTTTACGTCTTCAACAACCCCGCGATCATTGCTTCAGCCCAACCTGATTCTGTCCATCTCTAGTCTTTTTCCACCGAGATCCGTCTGGGGAACAATGCCTGTGGCCCCTCGGAATGCTCTCACACCTCCTCATCTTTCTCAACGATCCTGGCCTTCAGGATTTTGAGTTCCTCCTCGGGCCTGTCTTCCTTATCCGTCTTGACCAGGCCCATGCGCTGGACGATGCGCAGGCCGCTCTTCACGCGGCCGAAAATGGTGTGCTTCCCATCAAGCCAGGGAGTCGGGGCCAGGGTGATGAAGAACTGGCTCCCGTTGGTGTTGGGCCCGCTATTGGCCATACTGAGGACTCCAGCGCCGGTGTGCTTGAGGGAGGCAGAGATCTCGTCTTCGAACTTCTCGCCGTAGATGGATTGACCGCCGCGGCCAGTGCCGGTGGGATCGCCAGTCTGGACCATGAAGTTGGGGATTATGCGGTGGAAAACGACGTTGTTGTAGTATCCGCGCTGGGCAAGCGTTGCGAAGTTCTTGCAGGTGCGCGGGGCATGGTCGTTGTAGAGCTCGACGACAATGGCGCCCTGGGGGAGTGTTAGCTGCGGAGGAGCGCGAGATCCAAGTGGACGAGCTCACCATTGAGGTCTCGAGTGCGACGTCGGTGGCCATATTGCTTGTCGGGAGAGCGAGGGTCAAGCAGCCGATGGAGGAGTGGGAAGAGAAGCTGAGGCCGGGTGCCGTGGTGCCTGTCGCGCTGGCTTTTCTTCGGGGCAATCGCCCGCGCTTAGCGTCATCGCCCACGGCAGGCACGCCCGACGCCGCAAGACCGCCGCAAGACCGCCGCCGCGGTGACTGATTCCAGATCCAGAAGCCATTCCGTCCAGGACATTGCGTGTGCATATCAACTGCCCAGCGCCACGGAAGGCACCCCGCCCCAGTGACAGCCCAGCTTCTCAAAATGCCGGACCCGGCCATCGTCACCTGGGCCTTGCCGCAGCTGGAGCGGCTGCTCCCCATAGACGAGGAGTCTCTCAAGCAGATCGTCACATACAGCGACACGCTGTCTCCGGACGCCGCGGCAGAGCACCTGAAGAATCTCCTGGGAGACTCGCCTCAGGCCCTGGAATTCATCACGAACTTCAACTCCCGCCGCCGCCCGTCTCCGCAGGGCAGCCCTGCAAACCAAACGCAGAACGGCCCGTCAGAAGTTCCCCGAGCCAAGAGGGGGCCGAAGAAGAAGGGGAAGAACATCCACCAGCTGCCCGCCCGCCAGGTCGAGAATGCCGGCCACGTGGGCGGCGCCTACCTGAAGCGCGACGAAGAGGACTACATGTCCAGCGGGAAGTCCAAGCCACGCAAGGACAACGGCAACAACAAGGACCAGGTCCATGGAGCCCTGCAGCTGCAAGAAAAAACCGGTGCTAGGCAGCAGCCCACACCTCAGAATGCCTCGTCCTCAACCAACCCGCGCGTCAAGCCGCCTCCCTCGGCCGCGGGCCCCTTGATATCCGACTCTCTTCCCTCCTCCAAGAACGCCTCCAGGAATGCCTCACGCACCGCATCACCCGCCCCCAAGGCCAAGACCAAGGTCCAAATCTCCGGCGGCACCTCGATGCACGGCCAATCCTCCGTCCTCAACGATCTGGACTCCGCCATCCGCGCCCTCGAAATCCAGACCAACCCCTCTCTCTCGGGCCTCACGCCCGAGGAAAACGCCAAGCGGCGCTGCAACTGCATGGCGAAGCGGCACCCGCTGCTCGACGCGGCGCCCAACTGCATGAGCTGCGGCAAGATCATCTGCGTCAAGGAGGGCCTGGGCCCGTGCACCTTCTGCGAGCAGCCGCTGCTCTCCGCGGCCGAGATCCAGTCCATGGTGCGGATCCTGCGCGAGGAGCGCGGGCGCGAGAAGATGTCGGCCAACAACGCGGCGCAGAAGCGCGCCGACGTCGCCGCGGCCGGCAAGCCGCGCCACATGACGGGCGCCGCGTTCCTGGCGTCGGCCACGGCCACGCCCACCTCGTCGTCGGCCGCGTCGTCCGAGTCGGAGGGCGAGAGGAAGCTCAAGGCCGCCCAGCTGCACCGCGACAAGCTGCTCTCGTTCCAGGCCAACAACACGAAGCGCACCCGCATCTTCGACGAGGCCGCCGACTTCGACACCCCCACCTCCGGCACCAACATGTGGGCGAGCCCGCAGGAGCGCGCGCTGCAGCTCAAGCGCCAGCAGAAGATCCTGCGCGAGCAGGAGTGGAACGCCCGTCCGGAGTACGAGAAGCGCCGCGTCGTCGCGTCGATCGACCTGGCCGGCGGCCGGATCGTGCGCAAGATGGCCGCAGTCGAGCGGCCCGAGTCGCCGGTTAGCGATGCGGATGTGGAGGAGTTGGAGGAGGATACGGGCCCTCTGCATCAGCCGCCACAGAGTAGGCCGAGCGGGGGTGGTGGTGCGTTCAGCAAGAATCCGTTGCTGGGAGGGCTGATTCGGCCGATTGCGAAGGTGGATGGGGACGAGAGTGATGGGAAAGGGAAGGGGAGGGAGAGGGAAAAGAAGACGTTATGGAGGAGAGTGCAGGATGATAATGACGATAATGAGCAGTGGATTCTAGATGGAGGGGCGTACGGTGGGAAGACGGAGGGGCAGGTGTTGGGAAGCGAGGAGCATGGGAATGCCTTCACCAGTGACTGGGCTTGAGAGGGGTTCACGCGGTATAGATGAAGAAAGCATGAATATCTTGAAAGAGTGAATGGTTCTACAACGGTCAATCAAGGCTCTATTTACACGCCTTTCTCAGAAAGAACTTCCTCGGTCACAACGTCTTTCCCACCTCAAACGTTCCATCAAAACCTCCTTTTGTCACTACTAAACGCAGTCTTTCCAACCTCACACTCGGGATTGATATTCTAAATTCTCACCCACTCGTTCTTCAACAGACTTTCCATCTCCCTCTCCGAGCCGCTAAGTGCGCTCCCTCCGGCTGGTACATCCGTGAATTATCCTTGCGCACAACACCATTGTCACGCAAGTGCACACAGTCAATGCGATTATGGCCACGAAGTAGACTGTGACCCATGCTGCGGAAGTGTTGGCGGAAACCTCATCGCACTTTTTGTTGAATGTTGTAAGAAGGATTCTCTCACAACGGTGATATGTGTAAGGTTATTGCACTTCATGTCGTAATATGTATTGTATAAGCTATACGACCAGCGAACAAAGAGTGACCAGACACCATACCCAGTTTAATATCAAAATATTCAAACGAGGGTGGAAAACGGAAATATCAGCCGCGCACTTTCCTCACACTTGCTATAAACGAATGGAAGACACAGGAATCCTGTAATCAAGTTGCTCCGTAAACAGAAGTTCCTCCCCATATCAGCAGCCGTTCAGATTACTCTTCCGTGTAACGCTTCCAGGACTTTCAGAGTTGCTTTCGGTCAACCTCTTTTCAAGTGCGTCACTGTTGCCGACGCACATTTCCGGTTAGTGGAGCACATAACCAAAGAAAATGGATTCAACAATGAAAGCGTATAAAGTCCTCACCACTTTAGTTCAAAGATCCGGCTGGTAACAGCACCATGGATCATCACGAGTATGCGTACGCGGTCACCCAGTAGGCGGTCGCCTCTCTCTTCGGCGGCGCGAAGGTGCGGCCTTTGTGCAGGTGAGTTGTGGCCGTCGTAAGTTGTCGGATAAGCCGGTAAGACGCGTCAACAGCGGGGGGCTCGCCATCATCCTCGACGAAGCGGCCAGTGGCAATGCCCTCGTCGCACTCTTCCTGGGAGATTATCTGGCCGTTCAGATCGCAGACGGTGGCGGTGACCGTGCTGGTCTGGACGACTTGAACAGCCTCGTCGATAGAAGTACCCTCGCACTTCAGCAACTTCTGCACGCTGGTTCTGGCTGATCCCTGAGAAAGTGTCCCGACCGTCGCGAATCCCGTGCGCATGTCGTCCCTCCTCGATTGTGGAAGTCCAGCCGCTGCGGTTTCGACTGAAGCAGCTATTGAAACGTTTAAAGTTGGGCAGATTGCATCTGAGCGATTGACATAAGCGAAAGCGCCGACCGCGGGCGCTGCTTGCACAGTTATGAAGAGAGTAGCGATTCCGATGAAGACAATGGTTGATGTATTGGTCCTCATGGTGATTTGTTTGGACTCTTGCCAGAAGGTACAGGTGATAGACGGAGATCGATTTGAAGGACAACGACTAGGTAAAGGTGTGCGGTAAAGACTCTAGCTATCGAAGCCTGAGATTATATATCCTTAAGCCGGAGTAAGTATCCCAGCGAATGTGGCCAGGTAACATCCTCTTGCCGGCCCAAATTTTGGCAGCTGACCATGGCCAGTAAGCGGTGGATTGATGAAAGTGCAAGCCATCAGCGTTCGGATCCCTACTTCTTTGTTCTTTGATCTGGCCAGGAGATGATCACATTTGTGGCCTTTCTGATAGTGGTACCAAGTTCAAGCCCTTACCTGACTATGGCACTTTCCAGGCCCACAGAAATACCAGACCACCAATGATGTCCACGTTTCCAACTCTTACCAGCGCTTTCGGCCACGTAAGATATGCTATGTTTCGTTTCAAATCATGGTAGCCAATTGAACAGGACTCAAATCATTCGATATGCCGGCTGCTAAGGATTCCCAGTATCTTGAATGCTGGATTTACCTATACTCACTGGTCGTGGACGAGACTAAATCAGGGAAGTGAGCACAAGATGCAGTGCTGGTTTTCTTTAATCAACTGCACAACTGCAGCTGAAGTTCTTGTGGTAGGCGCTTCTGTCTTTCAGATCCCAAGAAGCGCCCAGAAAAGGCGAAGGAATGGCGTTCATGAAGGTATCTAGCGTCCAGGCCACCATGCTCACGCAGGATCTTCTTTGTTCTCCGCTGTGAAACCTGACTGTAGGAGCCAGAATCTTTATCCCTCACCCCCTGAGGATAGAAAAAAAAAAGAAAAAAAGAAAGAAGTCAATGCAACGCGCGCAGCTGAGATTGTGTGTAAGCTGGTACAACCCTTTCTCAAATCTCGTTCGTCTTCCAATGCATTGAATGCAGGTAAGAATCCCTCACGTAAAAAAAGCAAATAAATCAGCATTAGATTCCCAGCCGTGCTCTCAACGTGTTTGCTGTCTATCTGAAATTTTCTTTATCACGCCCTCGAGTAGTGCATCCTGGACCAGTGTTCCATTCAATCAGAGCATTCCTCGGCCTCAACCTACCTATGCTCTGCGCCAACAAGGTCACCAATCCCAACGTGGGATATTGAGAGGAAACGAGGTTGGATCAAATAGTCATGCAATATGTCCATGTCTTCATAGTCAGTTGAACAATCCGTTTGGATGTGTCTGGTTTTCTTTTTGCTATCAATTTACGTCGGGACAAATGTTTCAACCATTGAAGAGTGTGTCCTTGTTGCAAAAATTTCCGAACTGACTGAGTAAAGCAATATCAAAGCTGCGATTCAAAATCTAGTGCCAAAATCCCCCTTCCCCACAATACCGCCAATACGCTCTGTGCCTCAGTCTCTAGCCTCATCTTCAGCCAGATGCAGAAGTCAGGAAGTTCTCTCTCCTTCCCTGCTTGTCCTACCCATCTCCCTACGCCGAACGGCTTAAGTGCGACCTTACGCTAGTCCTGCGAGCCGATCTCTCGTCTATTTGTGGCGTTAGGCAACCCTTGTCCGTGGCTTCTCTGGGGGCCCGAGTTCATTGTCGGAGCGTAAGACGCGGCAGCAACGGAGAGGTCGCCATCAAGCTATACGATACCGGTGGCGGGAAGGCGCTCGTCACACTCTTCCTGGGAGACGATCTGGCTGTTCAGATCGCAGACGTGAGCTGTGTCCCGCTGGTCGATGGTGTGACCGTCGCCCACGGGAGGAAGCCCACGCTTCGACGGGGGAACCTTGCGCTTTGACGGAGGAACTTTAAGCTTCTGAGGGGGAGTCTCGGGCTTCGATGGAGGCAATTGCGGGGCGAGAGGGGCTGGCGCTGTTGGTGTGGCTTCGCCTGGGATCATGGTGCTGGTACTGGTGCTAGCAATAGCGGGAAGAGCTGCGTACCAACCGGGCGCTGCTTGTCCGGTGAGGACGACGGTGGCGATGGTGATGACGAAAGTAGTTGAGGCGCTGATCTTCATGGCGATACGTGTACGGAGAGAGTCTCTGATGAGAGGATCGACGAGACTACACGATGAATAAAATTGGATGATTTTTGGAGATGCCTTGAGACTGTGGACAGTAGTTGCGCATTCAAAGATATGACTATCGAGGCCTTACATTATATACCCGATGGCCAAAACGCACATTCTAGTGAATGCAACCAGGCAATTTCTTTCTTATGTCGAAGTTTCTATATTATACACAAGTACAAGGCTGGTGTCACGTTCTCAGGCTGCAGCCCAAAAAAAGCCTGTGACGCTCACACGAACTCCGCCTGCCCTGCACGCTGGTGGAGCCATCATGCCTACATTCTCAACGGGTTCTATCATCTGCTCATCACTTTTTCGTTTACGTGCCTCTCTGATTATGCCTCTTTTTTTACATCTTGGAAATATCGTCCCAGGATGTCAGACAGTGGACGGCACATCCAAACTCAAAGAACATCCTTACTTCGATATGATGGAGACTCCACTCTTTCACCCCACTATGACACGAAGCTTATGGTGGAAAGAGGCACAGGTATTACGAGGCGGAGAGGCTATGCGCTTCGCCACTGCGGCCGAGAATAGCCTACCGACGCAGTCATACTCGTGGTTCCGCCTGAAGATTATGTGGAACTCGGTGACAGGCTTCTCGATTTTTTTTTTTTTTTCAGAACACGAAACCTGTTGTCGTCTGTTGTTCAGGTCAATTTCAATGTGGAATCATTGATATTCGGGACGTCGGGAGCCGAGCCGTGGAAGAAGCTAAGAAGGGCTTGTTTTTGCTTGTCCTGACAGATGCAATCTATTGCATTGCGAGTGGATTGGCTAGTGCGCTGGTAAGCAATTCGGAAAATGGCTTTATTCTTCAATGATCGGCTCTCAGCAGACGCTGGTGATTGGTTGCACAGGGTTTAGCAACAGCAATTCTTTAGGGCACATGCAAGTTTCGGGGGAAAGAGCTTCCGTTGTTGGGGGCCACGGGGCTTTCGTGACACCGCTCGGACGAAGTGGTTGGCAGCACTCGGCAGGGGCAGGTGCCGCAGCGGTGGCTGACTGATCCTATTTTTACTTTTTTAGGGCAGAGTCTTCAGCCTTACGACGCCAAGCTCACAAGTCCGGGGACCTGATGTGCAGAGATCTCCCGTTCGCATTCAACTTGAAGAGGGCTTCGCAGTCTCTACGCCGGCACAATCGACGGCGACTCCAGTCGTGGAACAGCCCAACAGCCCGGGAGGTAAGAAATGTGCACGACACGCATGCCATGTGTGATTTACCCTTGTGCGGCATCTTTGCAGGCAGCTCCAGGCAGCACGGAGGAGACTTCTGTTCGCGGGTTTTAGTAAGCGACGCGTCTGGCCTGAAAAGAACAGCAAGCTGGGCCGCAGACACATCTCGGACAGCGACTGAGCGGGCCTGCACCCCAAAGCACCCGCCAGAATGCCTGTTGGCGTTAGAGCGAGAGCAGGCTCTCTCGGCCCGAGCCTTCGCGGCCCCGAGCATGCTGCCAGCCCAACACCCACTGCTCGAGGGCCGCGCAGCGTGCAATCGCCGAGCATGGGGCCACCTGCGCAGCCGGCCTACTTAAGCGCAGACGCCGCCCCCGCCCAGGAGCCGTGCCACCCAGCCCCGAAAGCTTTTCGACGGCCAAGGCCCCGCTCTCTCCCTGCCCTCTGCATCCTTCCCCGGCCACCCGTCCACCGAGCCCTCTGCGGTGGCGCCTCCGCCCCAGCGCCATCCCGCTCCCAGTCCCGCAGTGCCCGCTCCACGATGCCGCGCCACAGCCCGCGCGAGCCCGGCAACCCGGACGGGGACGCGGTCGTGCGCTCTGACTCAACCGCGCCGCGCCCGTCGTCGTCGCGCCTGCTCTTCGTCGAGGTGCGCGGCCCGCGGGGCAAGCGGCGGCAGGGGCTGCAGTACGACAGGTCGACGCGCGAGCTCAAGAGCCACGTCATGCGCGTCTCCAGCGCGGACAGGCGCAAGCGTCAAGCCGGCGCGGGCAGCGTGGAAGACGGCGATGCGCGGGCCGAGCGCGCCTCTGTGGCCGTCACGCCCGCCTCGTGGCTGCCGGCCGAGGTGAGCGCCCAGCACATCGACCCGTTCGACGTGCTGCCCGTCAAGGTGACCCCCGAGCTGCACACGGCGATGAGATACTGTAAGTGGTGGCCGCGCGGCGCTGCTCCCGGGTCCTGGCCGGCCGTCTGACAGCGATCATCCAGACTTCGAACACTATCCCGGCCCGACTCCCCTGACCGACGGTACGTGATGCTGCGGCTGGCTCTTCCGGCATCTGGCTGATGGACACCAAGACTCGCTCGTCTGCTCCCCGAACGCGTACGCCCGGGAGAAGATGCAGTGGACTCGGGTGCAGTTCAGCTTTGTGCAGGACCAGGTGGGCGTCGTGCGTAGCCCGGAATCCTGCCCGAAAAGGCAAAGAAGCTGACGTCTCCGGCACCGCTCCCAGTACCACATGCTGCTGTTCATATGGCGCATCATGAAGAACATGTCGAAGGACATGGATTTCCAGGCGCTCACGGTCTGGGCCGAAGTCCTGGAGCTGACCCGACGAGGTACGCGGGCCAGACTGAGCACGACCACCCCACCGCTAATAGCCTGACAGAAATGCCCATCGGCAAGACCGGGCTCGACATCCCCGAATCGTACGTGGCGTTGCTGGGAGGCCTCGCCGTCGCCGAGGTAGGTGGCGCGCCCAGCCCCTCAAACCACCGTGGACGCGATCCGACCTGCTGACCACGACGCTTCCTGGCCTCCGCAGACATGGATGGGCAACTTCGGCAACTCGAAGCAGCACCGGGACGCGATGCTCGAGCTGGTGGGCGCGCGCGGCGGGCTCGGCACCTTCTCGCCGCTGGCGCAGCGCGCCGTCAAGTGGTGCGAGTTCTACGCGTGCGCGGCGCAGGCGCTGCACCCGGGGCTGCCGCGGCTGCGGGTGCTGCGCCTGCCGGCCGACCTGGTGAGGGCGGCGGCGGCGGCGCACCGCCGCTCCATGGCGCTGCTGCCGCCGCCGCTGGCCCAGTCGCAGCTGAGCGTCATCCTCTTCCAGCTGCACGCCGTCACGCTCGGCCAGCTGACCTCCCCGCACTCGCCGCTGGCCACCGTCATGGACGACCTGGAGCACCGCATCCTGGACGAGATGGCCGCCCGCCGGGAGAGGGCCGCCGCCCTGCCGCCGTCGACGGATCCGATGGACGCCGTCTACGGCGCGCTGCTGCAGACGACGCAGATATGCGTGTTCCGCACCATGACCTTCGCGCGGAAGGAGATGCCCTTGTACGCCCTGTTTGTGGCAACTCTGATACACACGCTGCAGGTGCCTCGTGTGGTCGATGCGTGGAGGATGGTGGCATCGACGGAAAGTCTGCTCTGGGTGTTGTTTTTGGGCTGGGCGGCGGCTTCGCAGCTAAGGGGTGATGATGCTAGCGCAATAGAGGGTGCCAAGTGGCTAATACGGCATTGTTTCCATGTTTTTGAGATCTTGGGCCTACGAGAAGAGGAGGATTTGGTTGAAGTGCTTTTAGAGTTTCCGTGGGATGAGCTGTCTTACCGTGGCCGGTGCAAGGCATTGTGGAGTATTTTTGTCCATAGAGACGAACTGAATATTACCTAGTATCTACACAGGCTGGTTTCTCGTGTTCAGCAGTGGATGTCAGCATTCTCCTTTAACACGGAAATGATTTTCACAAGGCAAACTTCATTATCAATGAATTGCTTTGCAACCGGCTATGCCGAGGACGTCAGTAGAGTTTGTCGGGCCGGCCCGATCCTTCGTGCCTGTGAAGGCCCGTCTGACGGCAAGTCATGCCGTCCAACGTCGGGTGGTCCTGTACTCAAATCCTATGCGCTAATCCTAATTAAGGTAGGAGGCCACTACAATCTCATCGTCAAAATTCACCATAACAAGCACGCGAGACAGCCATCAGGCGACTTAGTTAACTTACAAATCCTTGTAGCATCTTTTCAATTCTGAACATAATTCTGCGATGACTTTTATCGATTTTCTGGTTCCTAACCCGCGCTGACTGGATATCTTCTCAATAATTCTCTCGTGAATCATCGACTATACATTCCTTCTGAATTATGCATCCCTATTCATATACAACATGTTGCATGAGTATAGTGCTATTGCTTCGAAAACCTCAAGGCTATTAGTCTTCTTATCTGTAGAGAAATTGGAGAATAGGATGTGGAGGGTGCAACATTGCATTCTGAATGTTGTTCACATCAAGCTGATGAATGTTTCAAGATGCATTCAACCTATTCTGCTGCGGGCAAGTGACTCTTGACCTTTGCGGGTAGGCGAGGTTAGCATTGCAATCTGTCCAGCCCAGTAGATCAGGCGCTAGTCGAGGAGACCTTTATCATATGATGTACGGGATGACTTGTGCTTGTGCGTTGTTAATTGATTCCGACGAGTACATGGGGCACCGGAGTCGATGGCTAGCACAAGATGCTCCACACAAGAATTCTCCTGAAAAAGCTTAAACTACAACGACAAAAGCTCTCTTGTCTCGATGGAAGCTTTGATTCCTCATAGACAAACTAGTTTGTCCTGTTCAGATACTATGTTTTTTTTTTCTGGCGTTGGCCGTCGGCTGTAGTACTCCTCTATGACAGGGAGACAAATGGCGTGCCAGGTGTCCAGGCGGGACATAGGCGCACTAGGTAGGTATAGTCGTCAGCGATGATCTGTTTCTACACGATGCTCCTTTCGCACTCCGCTTCAATCAACCCACACATCTCAAGCTCCGCAAGGAAAGACACCCCCGCAACCACTCCCAGCTCCTCCTCAAGCAGAGCCCAGAGCGGCATTAGCGAGAGCATCAGCCTCCCTGTTCATCTCGCGCGGAACGTGCCAGAACTGGACCTCCACCCCCCATCATCCCCGTACTCCATCTCATCCAGCCTCTCACTCAGCTGCCTGAGCCTCTCCAAGCGCGCGACCCGCCCACCCCGAGAACCGACCCCTCCGTTCACGATCCACCCGTCCATCCACACCGCCATTGGCATTGGCCAGGAAGCTGGAGTCCGCGGCGACCATGATCTGGCCGAGCTTGAAGCCGTTCACGGTGACGGCGTGGACGACGTCGAGCGCGCGCGGGCGAGGGCCTCGATCTGGGCGCGCGAGCTGGTCTGCGGCAGGGGAGGGCGCAAGCAGCGCGCTGGTGTTGTGGCGCGAGTCGGGCCCGGCGTACACGCCGTGCGAGGCGTGCCGTTGCCGCGGCGCAGGCGCCGTCGATGTGGATCACGACGCTGCTCGCGGACGTCATTTGGAGCTACGAGACCTGCTGGTTCTCGTTGTAGACGGCCAGCTCCGGCCGCGGGATGTCCCTCGTGCACCTGTCTAGCGCGGGGTCGAACAGGCGGCGGAGTGGTTCTCCGAATTCGTCCGTAGCCATTGCGCTGATCGTGACTCGTCTCTCGACCGGTGGTATGACAGGGCGAAGATTGGACGTAGAGTTTGGGGAAAGTGTGGGACGGACGTTGAGAAAAAGTGTCACGACATTGGCCGCTTGGCGGGGTGATTGCCCCTCCCGAGCTCGGCATGGGAAAGCGCAAGACCCACGCAACTGGAAACTTCCCTGGAGTCATGTCTGGACGGGAATGTGCGCTTCGGAGTTTGCTTCTGCGACGCTATCACCGAATCAAAGACGAGGCTTGCTACGTGAATAATAGTCAAGCTCGATCCCCTGGTAGTTTGGGCAGCAATAATGCTGCATTTTACCACCCGGCAGCTAGGATCCTATCTGCATGCATGGTCCTTGCAACATGTCGATCCGGCTGCACTCTATTTCCCCTCCGAAGCTCTTGTCGTACGCTACCCATAAGCATAAATCCCCTTACCCTTTGAAAACTTTTTCCAGTCGATCGACAAAGTGATGGTTGTGAGGCGGCTCTTGCCTTACAAGCCCGTTGCCCACCAATCCATGGAACCTTTATCGCCCTAGCACCCTCGAGCTACCCGGCGGGCCTTCACCGCTCGACATGGTAGATGACTTACAGAGTACTGTAGCTGACTGCGAGTGTGGAGGACACGTATTCGTTTCATGTGATAGACCACACTTTTATCCCTTTGGTTTCCATCATCCAGTCATCCTACTTTCTTTTGGGGTCTGGCAGCTCTTCCGATACGGTTCCGGGGTGACGATGGTGAGTCTTTCTGTTGTCTTCTCAGTAAAATCCCTCGAAAGATTTCACTCTTGCTACTCCGTCTCCTCAGATCGTCAGCGATCATGAAAGAACTTGGATTGGCTTCATCAGTGCCGCAGGCTCCGCTCGCCCCTTTCTTGAAACTCGCCCAAGGTGCAACAAACCAGGAGTCTTCGTGGGATACAATCGCTTCCAGATCTAGGGCTTTCTAGGCCATCGCTGCTTTAGCATGCATGGGGAGGAGGCAGCTGTGGCTCGCTAGGCTTTGTGGGCGAAGTGTCAATACCTGGCAGGAAGACCGCCAACCTCCGTACCTGTTCCAAGGCTCGCGGGTGAGGCGAAGAAATGAGCTTCCTGGCCATCGGGAGAACCAGAGACGAGCTAGTGCATGTCATCGCGCAGGCCGAAGTGAGATGGTCGACACGTCTCCCGGAGAGCCGCGCAATGTGCCTCGCATGAAGTTAGTATGCCGACGCTGTGCAATTAGCTGTTTCATTCGCTCCGGACTGCCGCCTGATCAACGGAGATTTTGGCCTTGCTGAAGCTCTACGGGGTAATAGAAGAAAGATCCCCCTATCCGCTCGGTGAAGTACTGCTAGCTCCATCTCACGTCGTCGCTCCAAGATCAGCAGTCTCCAATGACGGCAATCTCCAAGTTCGAATAGCCGAGCGGTGAGATTTCTCAAGCAGATCGGACGGTCCGATAGGAGAATTGGCCAAGTTGAAACAGGCGCGCATGAAGAGTGGCGGTAAGGTCCAAGCGAGTAATCAGAGATGTGGCCGCTGCCAATTGGAACGGGCCCAGAGGCTCTAGCTACATAAGCTGCTAGATCGAGGCCGGCGGGGCTGGTTTGTCGAGCCTCGTGGAAGGCTAAGGACAGCGCAGCAGGCAGGCAGGGTCGATCTTGATGTGTTGAGCACTTGGCGTGAAGTAGCGCGTCAGAGCGGCCATGAGAAACGAGAGCATCAGTGCGGCAGGGTCGTAGACGCGGTACCCGCACAAGCTTAAGCACGTCGCAGGCGCGGGGCCCTGCGCTGGTCGCTTGGGGACCCTTCCGCCGCTGAGGCCGGTGGTTGGTGCAGTGTGGCACGAGAATGTCGTCACTCGCAACTGCCGACGCGGACGGGAAGCTTAACGGCGGGCAAACCCAGGGCGGAAAACCCAGTGTGAGGTGACTTTGGCTTCCAAGGCTGGCGGAGCACGAGGCGGAGGGCAGCGTACGAGGCGCGTCGTCGGCGGGAAGGCTCGCGATTGGGAGTTGGGGGCCAGCCAGCGACGCGCCCGCCTCGGACCGAAGATCGGATTTGCGCGCCGGACGCAATCGAAGACGCCGTGTCGATGGCGATGTCGATGCCGCATGAACTGGGAATAACGGCGCGGACAGAGCCAGCTGAGCGCACCCCGGGCCCCACCCGTTCGCCTGCAGACCACGAGGCTGAGGTGCTGGCCGCCCGCCACCAGTCGTTCCGGCTCGACCTCCGCTGCGCTGCGGGCCAGAGACGCCGCAGACGCGGCCAGCCCGGCGAGCGCACGAGTCACGGCGGGCCTGCGCAGCCCGGGTGAAGGATGCGACGAGCCGCACATGCTGCTCGATGCGGCAAAACACCGTCGCGGCGCGTCTGGCCGTGTCGTCGCTTCCAGCACGGCGCTGACTCGCAGCCCCAGGCAGCGCCCTCACCACCGCGGCCGGCACTTGGGCTGCTGACGGAGCCGTGGGCGCGCGCAGCGGCGGTAGCGAGGGCGACGCGGGCCCGCTGGCGACAGGGCCAGACAAGCCTCAATAGTGGCCAACGGCCTTGGGGAACGCTCGGCTTGGCACGGCGCCGGCGAGCGCAGTCGCTGGGGATCGCCGCCCACGGCCGACTGCATGCGACAGATGCGCGATGAGACCGCAGATCGTCGCGGAGGCGATCGCTTCCGATGCCCTTGCATGCAGAATACTCGACGATGGTTTCGGGGAGCAGCCTCCGCGGCTTCCCCGGCTGGGCGCCCATTCGCCCGCCGCCCTCGCCCAGTGCCACCCCGGCCGCGCCCAGTAAGGCTCGCCGCGCTGTCAAACTCACATACCCGCATGCCGGGTTGCCGTCGGGTGCTGCGGGAAAAAGCATTAATTGGTAGTGGTTTCGTAAATAGCCTGGCCAAAAACGACTGCTGTGCTGGTGTGCGGTATCATCGAAGAGCAAAGAAGGCAGAAGGCAGAAAGCAGACAACACCTCGCTCAGCAGTTCAGCCACCCCGAGAACCGCGCCATGTCCGCCGCTATCACGTCCTTGACCAGCCGTAATGCCTCCACCGCGAACTTGACCATGTTGGCGTCTCTGTCCGTCAGCCCCGTCTCGATTTCCCGCTCGACGCAGCCCGAGCCCGACGCAACGGCCAGCGCAACGTATCCTCTGTCAGACCGCCGTCAGCTCGAGCTTAAAACGATCGGCGTGCTGGGCAAAATTGGGAGGGGGAGCTTACGCTTGCATGTTGCTGGTCTTGCCCCAATGTGTCGGTCCGGCGGTGCCACTCTCGGCCACCGCGTATGTCGAGCCCAGCTGGCCGCGCACATGCTCGGCGAGGCCCAGCACGCAGTGGATCGAGGGTCCGGTGAAGTTGTCAATCTGCTCCTGCGTCCACCCGCCGTACACGAGCCGGGACTCGAGTGTGTATAGCTGCAAGCCACCACCGCCACAATCAGCCCATCGGGACCCGCAAAAAGGCGTAAATCTCAGACAGCGAACATGAACATACCGTCAGGCCTCCTCTGTACACTGCGCTGGCCCCGGGAACAGAAAGAATAGCCGCAGAAATCAACCCACCCGCGGCCTTTTACGTATAAACGCCACCGTGTTAGCCACTAAACCCTTTCTATCGGCATCTCCGACCATCTTGAATAATGGCCGGGAGGAGAGGCGCGCTGCTTACCGTTTCGCCGCAGGAGATGGTCTCTCCTCTGTCCTTCAGCAGCTCGACCACCTCGGTGACGATCTCGCGGAGCTCCGCGGGAGGGAAAACAGCATCGACTGTCTTGGAAGGCATTTTGCTGGTGTCCGGATGCGGAATGACTCAAGGAAACACGGGAAAGATGTTGTTCCTGGAACGGGAGAGAAAGCAGATAGGAGAGGAGAGCGTTGGTGATGAGAGGAGACTGGTCGGTTGTGTCTGGGGAAGCGTGGTACATGTCCAGAGCATATATACACATTTGGCCAGCGTAGACACCTCCAACACACTAACTAGCACTCGGGGAAGTGTGTCCAGCCCCTGACCATAGCTCCCCCATCTGATGCCGCTAGCGCAGCCTTCCCGCCTTTCCGATGGTTCCGCTAGATAGGCTCCCCTCCTAGTATACCACGGACATGCCGGCCAATCGCGGATGATGGTAGCCAGCCAGATGCTGACGGGCCGCCATAGCGCAATCCCATGCGGTTAGGAGTGAGGCGGTGGCCGCCAGCCGCAGGCCAACCACGGCCGCGCAGCGATGCCGCCCTGCCTCTGTTAGTTCCGCATAATCTAGAACTCAGTGCACCCTTGATCCTGCCTGATTGCGGGGATGGACAGATTTTTTGACAGGCCCCGATGGATCATGTTCCTTACCTCGCCAGTCCCGCCCGCGGGCCACGGGCTGGCTAGGGTCCAGCCTCTGCTCCGCCATGCAGATTGACGCGCAACGGGAAGGCCGATCAGAATCAGAGTTTATTGTAATCAGGTTTCCACCCCCAGGCCGGAGTGGAACGTAAGACACGCCCGCCGGCGGCAGGACAATATGACGTGTGCCGGCGAGGCTGCGCGCGGGAACGGCTGGACTCGGAGGGAGGGGCGTTGCGCAATGACAATCTACATGCGGGCGCCCGAGCATGGGCGAGATAACTCTCTGCCCCGAGACAGAGTGGTCTCCCGACCCCAGCCCGCTCGGCGGCCGTTTGCCAAAAGGGAAGATCCCCGTCGATCTTCAGATGTCTTGCATGTGGGTTCGTTCGTTCCTAACCGTCCAGCTTGCTTTGCGCCACGGACCCCTGCTGCTCGTCCTCGCCAGTGCTCGCTAAGTAGCTCCGCGGCTGCAGATGTGCGCTGCTCGGCAGTCCCCCAGGCACGATCCTGAGGCCAATCCCAATGTCAATCCCAATGTCAATCCCAATGTCAATCCAGTGCCAATCCAATGCCCAAGCGGGCTGCAGCCTCGACGTCCCCCAACCGCCCATCACACACTACAGCGGCGGACCGCGCCCGATGTCCTGATCAATAGAGTCGCCACCGCCGCCAGCTGATGACAATTGAATGACAAACAAACGCCCGGCCGCCTAGCTGCCGCACGCAATGTCCACTCCTGCTCTTTGCTCGGGTATCCCTTCCGCGACCCGCACCGGCCCCTTGCCGTCCTGAGCGCCATGTCCGTCCCGCCCGCTGGGCGCAATCAATCGCCAGCGCCAGAGCGCGCGTGTCGCTGGAGGGTCGAGAGAAAGGCGAGCAGCAGAGACGCGTTTCGCCGGTACCGATGGCGGCAAAGCTTCTGCACGGGCATCGGCTTGCGCGAGCACGAAAGCACGCGCGCCGCCCCCCACTCCGCGCGCGGGTGACGATACGCGGAAGGCTTGTGCGGCGCGGGCTGGCTGCCAAGAGCGCGACGGTCAATCGATAAATCGCAGCTGGCTGGCTGCGGTGGCTGCGCTGCGGCGTGCTGGGCCGGCCGGTGCTCGACGGGGTGGGTCGGCGTAACCCGCCGCACGCCTGGCACCCGGCCATGCCAACCGCCAATCTTCTCCAGGGACCGCCGGCAGCGGTGCGAGGAGTCGCGATGGCGCCGCGGAGCCCGCGCCAGCGCGCTGGGGACGCGGCGGCGCGGTGCGGCGCGAGAAAAAGCAATGGTTGTGGTCCCGCCCGCCGGAGCAGGTGGGCTGTGCATCTTCTTGCCCGAATCGGCACTGCGACCGCGTACAGACGCGGCCCAGCCAGGTGGTCAACGGTCGGTGGCGGCAATCCTTGTGCGTGCGATGTGCGATGTGCGTACGGATTACGCTCGCGAGCGACGCCCCGGAGATCTCCAGCATGCAGGTCCTCTCCACATTTCCTTCCTCGCCCGTTCGCCGTGTTCTCGCTCTTCTGCGCGCCCCACTCGTTCGTCCGCGCGACGGCACCTTCCACCGCAAAAAAAACACAAAAAAAAAAAAACTTTGAGCCGGTCTGCTGGCGCAACGCAAAGCAGCTGGAATTCGGATCGTCGTTTCGGCCTCAGACCGCGGGGAAAAGCCAAAGCAGAAATGCGCTACTAGCCGATCACTACTCCACAACCCCAAACCTGCTCCTGAAGGATCCCTCTATCACTCCGGGGCGCCGCTGAACAACAGCACGGATGGGAAGAGCACGTACATTTTGCTCCAATCCCGTCGCGATCTCGGGATTCGTTTTCACGGCGCCGCATGACGGAGGCGATCGTCCACTCGGCTTCCGTCCGCCTTTCTCTCGAGTGGTCTGATTACTGAGGCTCTAACACCAAGTGGAGACACTGCACCATCAGCCACCCGCAACCGCCTGTCCCCGGTTTTGAGGCAATTAAGAAAAGAGATCCAGCAATCTGGGTCTAACGCTCTCGAGTCCCCGGGATTATTCTGCGGACGTAGCTGGCCTGCAAGCCGGCGGAGCTACTTCGGGTCCATCTCGAAGGGTCTCCATGTCAGTCAAGTGACAAAGGCACTACCGTTCGAAACTACGTCGCTCTTACGGTTTAGCGTATTTGCCGGATTTTCGATAGTGACAGGCAGGCGACATGGGCTCTTTCAGTCCCTCATAGACCTGTCTCGATCACCCCGTCGCCAGCTCCGGGCGGGCTTTCCCTGGGGCTGTCACCGACCCAGTCACGGGAGGAGCTGCTGCGCCCTCTTGCACGGCCACGATGGCGACGGAGGGTGCAAAAACGGTGTTTCTGGGGGACCCTTGACACTTACCCGATGCGGCGTATCCAAGATGCTCGGAGGCTTCCAGATTGCTTAAGAAGCAGGAAGTCTCCGGCATTCAGAAGTGTGAGAAAATGGAGGGCCGGTTGGGTGTGAAAGGGTTGGCCCAGAAGGCACAGTCGGCCAGCCTGGTCCGCGGCCGCAAATGGAATGATAAACATCCCTTGCTTCCCACCACCCAAACAACCAGGCTCGCGCTCCTCGCCAGCTGAAAGGGCACGGCATGATTGACCCTTGGCCGCCGCGTGCGAGCTCGCCAGCCCTACCCAGGGCTCTGCCCTTGCCTGCCAGAGCGTGGGCGGCTTCCCTGCGTCGTCTCTTTCCGTCGTTGCACGGTTTCGCAGCTGCACGAGCATGTCATTACTGCAGCAAAAGAAGCATTCCACGACCTCCAACTTGACGTGCGCCTCCTCCTTCTCCTCCTCCGCCGAAACCCTCATGTCACACGACAAGCCCTTCGACAGCATCATAATCCAAGCACTGCCGTTAGAATCGCGCTTAGAGTTCGTACGCCGGCTCTGGGCCCCCAGCACCTCATCCAGCAGCCCCGGCGGCAGCAAAAAAGCAGCAGCAGCCGCCGCTTCAGCCAGACGCTCGTCCTTGCACGGCCCGCACGGCGAGCTCGGCTACGAGCCGTTCTTCGAGTACTACCTGGACCAGTGCACGCACGCGCTGTGCGACCGCGGCAAGCATGTCTCGGTGCGCACGCACCGCGACGTGCTCGACATCGCCGACCTGCTCAAGGACGGCTGGACGCGCGACGCCGTCGTGCGGCGGCTGTGCTCTGCATGCCAGCTCTCCGCCGCCGCCGACGACGACGAGGACAGCGCCAGCGAGAGCTCGTCGTGCATCGCGCCCGACTCGCCGGTGCCGACGCTGAAGCACCACGTCGACGAGGAGAGCATACACGGCTCCATCGACTTCGTCGCCAAGCTGCTGACCATGACCAGCTTCGGCGGGGCCGGGGGTGGGACGGGCCAGTGGCAAAGAGGCCGGCTGGCGTGGGAGCGCGGCTCGCTGCGCGAGGCCCTGGGCCAGTACTTCGACAAGACGCCGACGCTGACCATGAAGGCCGTGCAGCTCGAGAAGGTCTTCAACGCCCGCAACCTGCAGCGCTTCACCAACATGCAGATCGAGTGGACCGACAACCTGGCCGATCACCTGCGGATGTGCGAGTATGAGAAGAAGATACGCCTGTTCCATCATGTGACGTTCCTGGAGAACCATCAGGGGTGAGACTTGCCTGCATGCCTCGTTCTCTAACGTCTTGCTAAAGCCGCAGCAGCATATTGCCGCAGACGCTCATAGATGAGACGTTGAAGACGATAAGCCTCCTTTTCCCATCGTCAGACGCCAAAGTGCAGCTTTGGTACGATAAGCATCGACTTGAACATAACCTCGATCCGAGAGCCGCGAGCCATGGAGCTTTGAGGTCAGAAGACCGGATAATAGACAACTTCTACTACTGGAAAGACAGGATCTGTATTTTGAAGCAGGAATTCGATGAGGGTACGCCCAAGACATTTTCACAGTGGTGGTATGATAGACGGAGCGGACCCCAGTGGTATACTTTCTGGATTGCCATGGTCGTGCTGGCTTTCACGATCTTTTTCGGCCTCGTTCAGTCGATCGAGGGAGCGTTACAAGTCTGGAAGGCATTTCACCCGGGTGGTTGATATGTCAACAATACTCCATGTGATCAAATCCGACGATGAATAACGGGGAACACGGCCCCTGGCGAAAGGCGAACTCCATTTGGGTATAGAGTCTGAGCGGTTGCTCAGAACTTGTGGGCCATCTAATCAAATCAAAATTCAAATATTCAAGCACCCCTGCCACAAGGGTTCGTAAATCCTGGCCCCAACAATCATAAAAAGAGTGTTGCAATCAAGGCGATCAGGCCCAAACTCCGTTTCCTGTATGCGATCACGCAGATCAGGACGGAGACGAGGAGCGCGACTGAAGAACCAAGCGTGGTTGTCGACACACGGTACGAGGCTGTGGGTAGTCAGAGGTTGCCAGCGGCATCCTCCTTGTCGCCGAGCGGCGGAAGCCTCTCCCTCAAGTATGCTTCTAGGTCATCGATCTCTTCGGGATCAGCAGAGTGAGGCAGTCCCCTGTGTACTGTCAGTATTCACGGTGACATCAAAGTTGCAGTAATTCCTTCGTGGGTCTTACTGGTATGTCTTGAAGTCGACCTTCCAGCCCCACTCCTTCAGCTTGCTGGCGGTCCTCTGGCCCCACTCGTACCGCACAACAGGGTCGACATCGCCATGGCCCATGAAGATAGGCGTATCCTTGTTTGGGTTCTCCTCGGGGATCATCTCGCGGATCTTGTTCTGGAGCAGCAGGTAGCAGCTCAGGCCTGCACAAGCTCTGTCAGCCTCCAGACACCACAGTCAACCTGCGAGCTACTAACCGAAGATACCGCCCAGCTTCTCTGGAGAAGTAACCCCAGAGAGCAAAGACATGGCGCCGCCTTGGGAGAAGCCGCCGAGCACGATGCGCTCGCTCGGGATGCCCTTGTTCATTTCCTCCTTGACCAGGCCGTGGAAGTATTCCATACTGCGCTTGATGCCGGCCTCGTCCTCGGAGCGCTGGTTGATGTCGGAGAGGGATGTGATGTCGTACCAGCCGGGCATGCGCATGCCCATGTTGATGGTGATGGGGATCGAGGGCGCGCTGGGGAAGATGAAGGAGACCTCGTCGAACTTGTTGCGGCGGCGCCAGTTCTCAGCGAGGAACATCCAGCCCGCGCCGCTGTTGGCGCAAGTCAGCACATGTTGCAAGTTGTTGGGACAGGCTGGGGAAACGCCGCGGGGTAGGCAGCCACAAGGCGGGGAGAATTACCTGTCGCCCAGGCCGTGGGCAACGATGACGGTAGCGGTGTGCCGCTTGAGGGCAGGCACAACAAGCGGAGTGGGAACAGACATTGCGGGGAGATGGCTGTAGTAGCACACAAGGCTGGAAAAAGGCTAAGGAGCGAGAGCAGCGCGTCGAGGTCGCGGTGTCACGGTTTGACGTCGTTGTGCCGCGGGCGGACAGTGCGGGAGACCCTGCATGACTCGGCGTCCGAGCGCAGCCGATCATTGGCCACAATTGCAGACGTCATGGGTCTGCCGCGTCTGCACGCCTGCCTCCTCAAAATCACCGCGACTTCCGGTCTTGCACCTCTCTCGTGCCTGCGCGTTCAACCGTCCAGTTTTCTGCTGCCGAACACCATCAGTGACCGCCGTCGTTTATTTGCACGTTCAATTGAGCCCTGCAACCACCTTGATTTGCCCTCGCTTCAGGTCGGAGCTTCTCCAGCGACGGCTGCTGTGTGCCATACCCTCGTCCTCACTCCGTCGGGGCTCAATCGCACCGGCAAGCTCTTCATATTTCCCCTTCGCTGCGGCCAGCTGCTCCAACATGGTTGCACGAGTGACGCGGGCGTCTACAGCCCGTCAGAGCGGCTCCAGCTCCACGCTGAAGCCTGACCCATCCCAGCTGTCCAGCCCGCCTGCCACGCCTGCGGCTTCCAAGAAAGCGTCCGCAAAGAAAGCAGCCAGCTCCAAGACCAAATCCAGCGGCACCAAGAACCTGGTGAAGACCGAACCAATCACCCCGAACAGTGGTCGCAAGAGAGCGAGGCCTGCCGCAAAGACCGAGGATGATGTCAATGACCTGCCTCACGGCCTTGGGGCCATCCCAGCAGTGGATGGTGATTCTGCTGAAGACGAGAAACCCGCCACCAAGAAACGCAAAGCCAGGGCCTCGAAAAGCTCCAAGCCCAATGTCGCAAAGGCCCTCAAGGAGGCGGCTCCGCTGGCTGACAAGCTTGCCGAAGCCGATGGCGCTGAACCCAAGTCTGCCAAGAAGAAGGGCAAGGGCAACAACTACGGCTTGACTCCTGGACAGACTCCTTACCCAGACTATCCTCACCCAACCCCTGAGGAGTGCCATGAGGTAACCCGTCTGCTCTCGAAAATTCACGGTAAAGTGCAAGCTCCAAAGGAGATACCCACGCCATCCCTCACTACGTCCGGCTGTGGTGAGGTTCCCTCAGTCCTCGACGCCCTGATCAGAACCCGTCTGAGTGCTGCAACCTCGGGAACCAACTCATCTCGCGCTTTTCAAGGACTGGTCAAGCGCTTCGGTATCATCGAGGAAGGCGTCGGCAAAGGCAGCGTCAATTGGGATGCTGTCCGTACCGCCGACACCAAAGAAGTTTTCGAAGCTATCAAGAGCGGTGGTCTTGCAGACGTCAAGAGCAAGGACATCAAGAAGATTCTCCAGATGGTCCACGAAGAGAATCAAGCCCGTCATGAGGCCCTCACCAAAGATTCTGCCGCTGCTCCGGCTGGGGCCGAGAATGAAAGCGCGGGAGAACGCGAGCTAGAAGTCGCTCGTGCCGAATCCAACGTCCTCTCCCTCGACCATCTACATGCGCTATCCTCGAATGACGAGATCATGGCACATCTACTGCGCTATCCAGGCATCGGCGTCAAGACCGCGTCATGCGTGTTGCTCTTCTGTTTCCAGCGACCCTCCTTCGCCGTCGACACGCACGTCTTCCGCCTGACCAAGTGGCTCGGCTGGGTCCCACCTGACAAGAACGTGACGCGTGACTCTACGTACGCGCATCTTGACGTTCGCATCCCTGATGACCTTAAGTATGCGCTTCACCAGCTGCTGATCCGCCACGGCAAGAGCTGTCCCCGTTGCAGGGCCATCACGGGCACCGCCAGTGAGGGCTGGGAGAAGGGATGTGTGATTGATCACCTGGTCACAAGGACTGGGGCGAAGAAGGGAGGGGATGGTAGCCCGAAGAAGGTGGCGAGCACTCCCAATGGTCGGCGCAGGTCGAAGAAGGATTACTTTTCGGAGGAAGAGGAGAGCGAGATGAGCGATCTGGCGAGCAGTGATGGTGCGGTTAGTGAGCCATCGGATATTGAGGATGAGGAGTGATTCTGCCAATTGGAGAACATAGTCATGGCCACAACAGCGAAGACAGCCAAAGCGGTCATCTCGAACGTTATGACAAAGTTGGGACGACATGAACGACAATTTTCCACCCAGACGGCTGTGCTCATTGTTCCTGGGTACAGAGCCTCACCACTACGGTCAGCACCACGGCCACGTCTACTCCTGTCTTGTTAGACCATATCACCGTATATACATACACCTCTAAGGACACTACTGGGGTCAAACCCCTCACCGAGATTGTGTAGTTTGGAGTTCTGGTTGCTTTTGGTAGCGTTAGCAGTTGAATTCAAAATGATTAGGTAGCAAAATAACCAGGTAGCTTTGAGGAAGTACTTCGTGCATCCATAGCGTCATATATGCAGACGAGATCTCTAATCAGGACAAGTTAGTGCCTCTTAAAGCAAAAAGCATTACTTCCACATAGCATTTCCGCCTGTGGGCAGCGGAATAGCCAATGTAGTTTTTGGATTTCTGCTCTCTCTTGTGCGCTCCTTCGCTTGATCCTTTTTGTGTCCCCGAATAAGTTTGTACTGTTTCGACCTGTTGCCCTACCCGGTGACCGGATTGGAACAGCAGCATTTTCGCACTTCACTCTCATAGTCCACCCGCAAGCTCGACATGTCGACTTTCAGGGTCCCAGGATTTCCAAGATCATCAGCTTAATAGCTCCGTTTCTATGATCCTGCTATTCTAGTTTCTTCTTTGATCCGCAGCAATTGATTCCTCTCCGGACCCTTGATGCTTTTGTTATTTTTGACCTTTACTCCCGAAGACACTCAAATGCTTTGCCGTAGCCTGAGCTTTTCGCTCACCATTTGTTTTGCTCTGTCAAGTATCCCCTCCACAGGGACAGGCCAGAGGCCTTTCTTTGCAATAGGGTCTGTCTTTGAGATTCCCGATGGAATCTCGAACGGAATCTTCCTTCACCCTCCGAATGATATCCTCCAAATCTCAGTAAAGCTCCTGGCCTGTCCTCAGTTATCCGTTCAGCTCTTGCTGGCACCCTCATTGAAAGCCTCGTCCCAGACCTGCCACCTCTCCTCCGCTAGCCTCACCACACCGCGTAGCACATCCTTGCCAACGACAGCACCCCCGCTCTTCTCAATCCCATGCAGCACGGACTTGCCACCCGACTTATCAAGAACCACGCTCACCACCTCCTGGCAATTCGCCTCCTCGAACGCATCCGGGTCGGCCAAAACCCACGCCTTTTCCTGCTCCTCATCCCCACCCGTTAACTGCTCCCCATCACCACCCAATCCCAGAACCCTCACCCCCTTCCCGCCTCTCCTCCCCGGCTCAAACACCGCAAAGCTCGCCACCACGGGCTCGCCCCTCAACCTCAACTTCCTCGCCTCCTCACGCCTCTCACTACACAGCACCAAGCCCTGATCCTGATCCCACCACGCCCTCGGCAGCAACGTATCCCGCAACGCCGCCACAACCGCGCCCCACGCCGCATCCAGCGCGTTGCCGTCCAAGCTGATAAACAGCACGTCGACATACAGCGTCCAAAACGCCTTCACCTCCCTCCCGCCCCCCTCCTCCTCCCCCGTCGCCGGCGCCTCCCACACGATCCTCAAATCGCGCCCGCGCACCACCCTCGTCGCGTGCAGCAGACCCAGCAACCGCGCCGTCAACGCCTGCGCCACCGCGCCCGGCGGCTGTCCCGGCATGACGCTCGGCGAGGCGCCGGTGGCCAGCTCGACATTCGGCACCAGCAAGCCCAGGCGCTGCAGCTCGTGCGCGTCGTCCCAGGCGGGGGGGTCCTCATCGCCGACACTGTATCCGTTGCCCGAGGAAGTGGTGGTGTTGTTGCTGTCGCCGCCAAGCAGCTCCTCGTACCGCGGCGGGTTGGGCACGTCGGCGGCGCGCAGGAGCTCGGCGCGCACGCCCGCCACGACGGCCGTGTCGCCCACGCGCGCCACTGCGCTGCCCTGGCAGTGCGAGAGCGAGCCGGTGTTGATGGCGGGCGTGCGCGGCTCGGTGGGCGCGCGGCCGTTGGGGCGTGTCGGTGGTTTGGAGGCAGGCGAGCTGGCGGGCGCGAGGTGGGCGAGGAGGAAGGGCGTGGGTGAGAGGGCGGCGAAGATGTCGCGGGGGAAGGAGAGCGCGGGCGCGCCGCTGCTCGGGGCAGCGGCGGTTTCGATTGCCATTGCGTCGTTGGTTTTTGCTGGTGGTGGGGTTGTGGGGGTTGCGTGTTGTTTGTTGAAGGTCGTGATGGTGGTCGAGTCTGGAGAAATCCAAAATCTTTATCGATAACGCAGGCCGGGTAAGTTGCCGGAATCAGAGAGCATTGGCAGTTTCACATGGCAGTCGAATGCGTTGAATCGTGTTTGTGCAATGTTTCATTTCCTCCTGTTAATTTACATACATTTACAGCTTTTCGTCCCGGTCTATTCAAATCTATTTCTTCTCCTTGGGAGCGATCATAAGCTCCGGACGGACGTGCGTAGTGAAGTCCTCCTCGCTGAGAGCCTTCAGCTCCATAGCGCTCTCCTTCAGCGTAATGCCCTTCTTGTGGGCGTTCTTGGCGACCTTGGAAGCCATGTCGTAGCCGATGATGGGGTTCAGGCAGGTGACAAGCATAAGACTGCGGATATTGTCAGTAAGGAAATCCAATGTAAAAGACAGAAGACTGGATGCAGCTCACCTCTCCTTCATGATGGAAGCAATCTTCTTCTCGTCAGCCTCAAGACCCTCAACCAGGTTCTTCTCGAAGCTCCTCATGCCGTCGGCCAGAAGCCTAGAGCTGTGCAGCAGGTTCCTGATCATCACGGGCTTGAACACGTTGAGCTCAAAGTTGCCCTGGGAACCGGCGAAGGTAGTGGCGGCCTGGTTACCGAAGACCTGGCAACAGATCATGGTAAGGGACTCGCACTGCGTGGGGTTGACCTTGCCAGGCATGATGGACGAGCCGGGCTCGTTCTCCGGGAGCTTCAGCTCGCCCAGACCGCAGCGGGGACCCGAACCCAGGAAACGAATGTCCTGAGCAATCTTGTAGAGCGAGGTAGCCAGGGTGTTGAGTTGGCCGTGGGCCTCGACAATAGCATCGTGCGCAGCAAGCGCCTCAAACTTGTTCGGGGCGGTGATGAATTGGGTGCCGGTCATCTTGCTGACTTCCTCCGCAATGCCCTCAGCGAAGCCCTTGAAGGTGTTGATGCCGGTGCCGACTGCGGTACCACCCTGAGCGAGCATCTTCAAGCGGGGCAGAGACGACTCAACGCGCTGGATGCCGAAGTCAAGCTGCTGGACATAGCCCGAGAACTCCTGACCAAGAGTCAGCGGCGTAGCATCCTGCAAATGCGTACGGCCAATCTTGATAAGACTCTCCCACTGCTTAGCCTTCTTATCCAGAGCGTCGCGGAGGCTGCGGAGGGCGGGCAGCAGCGACTCCTCAAAGTCGAGGACGGCAGCAATGTGCATGACGGTGGGGAAGGTATCGTTGGAGGAGGCGGACATGTTGACGTGGTCGTTGGGGTGGACAGGCTTCTTGGAGCCCATGGTGCCGCCCAGGATCTCAATGGCGCGGTTCGAGATGACCTCGTTGGCGTTCATGTTCGATTGGGTGCCAGAGCCGGTCTGCCAGATGACGAGCGGGAAGTGGTCGACAAGCTTGAGGTCGGCAACCTCGGCGGCGGCCTGCTGGATAGCCTGGCCGACCTTGGGGTCTGCATTGCGGTCAGTCGCGGCCTTCGCGGGGTGCTGCGGCTACGTACCAAGGCCAAACTTCATGTTGACGGCGGCGGCAGCGCCCTTCAGGATGCCGAACGCCCGGACAATGGGCGGCGGCATGCGGTCCTGGGGCTGGTTGATCTTAAAGTTCTCCAGCGAGCGCTCCGTCTGGGCACCCCAGTATTTGTCGGCCGGGACCTGGATCTCGCCAAAGGCGTCGCTCTCGGTCCTGGTGTTGGCAGCCATCCTGGACGTGGTCGCAAAGGTGCGCAGGGCGTTCGTCTTGTGTTGCTGGAGCTGAGGCCGCGCAGACTGCAGGGCGCGAGTGTTGATGGAGCGGGCAGATGACCTGGCTATCGAGGTGGGGAGCGCCGGCCGCGCATGTGCAGCAGGGCGGAGAAGCGCCTCGGCACCCGGCCGGGCGATGGAGCGAAGCTTAAGCATAGCGGGGCGATGGGATTGGGGCCGCAATTGGCTTTCCGGAGGTCAGGAGACGATGGAGTTTATACACTGCGACACCGCGAACGGGACGAGACGCTCTCTGGGGTTGCGGAGCTTCAAAAATTGGGGTCGGGTGTTCCCGGGCCGCCGCGACGGCACTTGCTCAGCTTCGCGGCAACCACTTCGGCTCGTCCGAAATTCGGAGCCCATGCACGGCCACGCAAATCCGCCAGCACTGGCACCCAGCTCTATTCGGCCAACTACAATACAGGAACCCATGCGTATGTTACACGACCACCTCACGTATCAGCTCCGCCCGTCGCGCGCGTCTCGCTGCAATGCTGCCGCAGCGACTCCCTCAGATCTGCCGCGTCAATTCCTGCGGCTGCTCCAGCAAAAAGACGGGGCCGGCGACCACGCTCTCCAACGTCGGCGCCCCCTCCTCGTCCGCCAGGACCGCCATGATGATACCTCGTCCCGCGTCGAACTCCCGAGGGATCACCGATGAGTTCGCTTTCGTGTCCAACGGAACCGTGATGTTACGCACCCCGTGAAAGAAGACGGCATAGTAGTCCTTGCCGCTGTCGAAACTAGGCATGTTCACGTCATCGAGGAAGACGAAGTCGATCTGCGATCCAGGCTGCCCGGTGCTGGTGCTCATGTTGAAGCTGAGCGGTGGAAGGTCCTGCCGGGGTGATGGGTAGACCGGGTTCTCCGACGGGCAACTGCCTGGAACGATGAACTGGTTGGTGACGTCCAAGACTTGGTTGGCGTAAGGATAGACTGTGTCGGACGGCCCAGAGAACGGATTGACGCCCCAGACATCAATGAGTGCCTTTTCTGTGTTAGCAGAATGCTCAAGCAAGCGGATGGTGCATCATACCCAGGTGTTATGCCTCGACTCTACCTCGGCGATGGCAACAAGAGCACCCTTCGTGGCGTTCAGCTTCGCCTGCTGGACCAGACCTGTCAGGAACGCCATGCTCGACACTTCCAGCAAGACTTGCAGGGCCAGATACGTCTCGGCATTGTTGAAGCCAAAGTTGTATTTGCAGGCGCCCGGCTTGACTGAATTAGAGGAGATCTGGTCCTGGAAGATGCGCAAGTGCCCGGCTTCATTATCACGGATCTCTGCAATCCGCTCGTAGGTAGTGTTCGGTAGCCCGAGGTCCGTGAAATTCTCTACCGAGAAAGCTTCCACGCCCTGTTGGTAGAAGCTGTAGATTGCCCATTCGGCACTGAGCAGATTCTGGAAGAGGATGTCATCAGGACCTGCAGGGCCTGTGCTAGTGGCGTTGATGGGAGCCGTGATGTTTCCCGGAAAAGGCTCGGCTTTCCCAGTGTAGTTATTGTAGGTGTCCGACTCCCCGGGAATAGGACCGTAGGTTGGATCGTTCAGCTGTTGGGATGTGGGAGCCGGCAGGGACGAGACAACTGCCGCAGCCGATAAAGCTGCGAGTATAGAACGGGCGACAGTCATTTTGGATGGATTCAAAAGAAGATGGTGAATGAGAGCTCGATATGTGCAGTCGAGTATACTCGGGGTTTGAATGATGAAGCTACAAGCTGAGCTCCCTTCGATGAGCTTTTTTATCTTTTATATTCCACTGGAGCCTGAAATTGGTGATCTCATACTGGGCTCTTTCGCACTGCATCGCCACTGTCAGCGTTCTAATCCACGCCTCCAACGTCGTTGCAGTGCCTAGTGGAGGCAGAGATGGAGAGTCGGATTACCCGATTCGGTAAGCAGTATGTCAAGCTTTGGGCAACCGAGGCCGAAACCCGGGCACAGCCGCTGACGGCTGAGAGGCGCTCGCGGAATGCGCCAGATGCGGCATGCTGCGCGGTGATCGCGAGGCTCGTCGGGACCGCGTAAGCAGATCATCCGGGCGGTGTGAAAAGCCAAAGCCAAAGCAGGAAAGCCAATGGAGCCGGCCGGTGTTTTGCATGGCTCCAGTCGAGAGGAACAGCCCTGCGCTAAGGCTCCGATCTTCTCCTCTCAGCCACGGTAACCGTTAGGTCGAGCAAGTTGCGGATTCGTCATTCAAAGCACGCTCGACATGGCCACATACAATGTCAAGCCGCTTTTGGTTGCATGCAACACTGCTCAAATTCTGTGATTAACATTTAACAGTGCGAGAATCAAGATGCCCATGTTATAGGAAGCGCGCTTCGAGTAAGCCAAACAAGTGTTCGCACCATATAAGTCTTTCACCACGACCTGGGGCCCATTGCACAAGTGCTTGAGGCGCTGCCGTGGATCTACGCGCTTGCTGCGTTTAACGCGCGTGTTGAGGTGCGCGAGAGAGAAGCGACACGGATTGTCGATCCATGCCTTCCAAGTGTACTACACAAGCAGAGGTTGAGCTCAATGGCTGGAATGCGGCGCTGAGTCGACGCAATGTCTCCTGCCTTCGATCGCGCTTCTCTGGAAAGAGCAAATGCTACCTACTACGTAAATGACAGCTGTGGGTCCCAGGCCGCCGCCGTCCTCAGCCGCACGCTACTCGGCAGGCCAACCGCTGCGTCCCGCTGTGTCGGCGCGATGGCAGTTGTATACCGCCATGGCCTCGGATGCCACGGCCAGCATTGGGCGTTCGACAATGGCATTGTCTGCGGCGATGGGCGCTGGCGGCGCTCGGTCTGAGCCGGATCGCTGCAGCAAGGCAAAGACAAGAGGCGCGAGCGGCGCGGCCAGCCCCACTGTATTGCGCGCATCACGCGGGGCGTCGGGACTGACTCTGCAGCTTCACTCTGACTCGCAAGGTGCGCGGAGGACGCAGGGCCCGCGCTTTCGCGATCGCTGTAAACACAGGCGCGCGAGGGCGAGGGCAGGGTGTCTTGAAGCCCGTGGCACAGTGCGGCTGCCATGAGGCCAGGGCGACGCTGCTGCTGCGCTGGCAGCCGGCCCGAGCTTCGCGGTTGCCAGGGCGTGGGCGCTGTTGATCGCCCGGCATTCAGACGCCCAGCGCCCAACTCAGCTCGCATCGCACAGCTGCTCGACATACCGACATACATCAGCCCCGCCGCTCGCTCCTGCCCAAACTCTCTCCTCAGCAAAACACCCAGCGCGCCCCCAATCCCCGCCGCCCGCGCGTCCTCTCCACTGCCCTCCGCCAGGCGCCCGCCCGCCTGCGCCCGCTTGCGCCCGCTTCCTCGCGCCGCCTCGAGCCCCGCTCACCGCTGCGGCGGCCAAAACACAGCCAGCCATGGCCGACAAGCACGCTTTCGCCTCAAACATCCCGCTTCCCCCGCCTCTGCACACCCGTCGCGCCAACGACATGTATGATCGCCCCACCACCCCGGGCCACAATGCCTTCTTCTCGCCCCAGCAGACTCCCACCGGCAGTCCGAGCAAAGCACATGCGCCGCCCGGGGCTTACGACCTGCCCGGCGTCTTTGACAATGCGCTGAAGCTTCAACCCACCGGCGGCTCGCCCAGCAAGATTGGCCGCCCTGCTCCGCACTCGCCCACCAAGGGTGGCTTCCAGGACTACGCCGCCGAGGGTGGAGGGAGTCCGACCCGCAAGGCGAACAAGGAGAACACCCCGCCGGGCAGGCCGGGCCTCCAACAGAAGGACAGCTACATCACGCAGGCCGCCGCTTCTCGCCAGGAGCCCTACCGCCCAGTTGCTCGCGCCGATTCCGTGGGCAAGAACGTCCAGCGCGGCTTGTCGCCGGAGGACATTGAGAAGCTTCAGAAGCCGTCCGTGAAGCGATTGGCCAATGTTACCCAGCTGTGTAAGGAAGAGCCATCTCTCAAGTTGTGCCTATTAGCTAACAGTTTCAGACTTCCTTGACCACTACTACGACCTCCTCTCGTACGTCCACAACCGGCAGACTCGTCTCGCACAGTTCAAGGCGCAGTACCCTCCTCCACCCGACACCGATGAGGAGGAGTACAATGCGGTTCTGCACAAGTATCTTGGACGCGAGCGCGCAAACCTGCGCAAGCGGCGCACGAGGTTGCGACATGGCGACTTCCAAATCCTCACGCAGGTTGGCCAAGGTGGATACGGCCAGGTTTATCTAGCTCAAAAGAAGGATACGCGCGAGGTTTGCGCGCTCAAGGTCATGAGCAAGAAGCTCCTCTTCAAGCTCGACGAAGTCAGGCACGTCCTCACTGAGCGTGATATCCTGACTAACGCAAAGAGCGAGTGGCTGGTCCGGCTTCTGTACGCCTTCCAGGATGATAACAGCATTTATCTTGCAATGGTAGGGAGATTCTCACATGTTTTCGTCAAGCTGTTCTAACATGATCCAGGAATACGTGCCAGGCGGTGACTTCCGGACTCTTCTCAACAACACCGGTGTTCTGCACAACCGACACGCACGCTTCTACATCGCTGAGATGTTCTCCTGCGTTGATTCATTGCACCAGCTGGGTTACATCCACAGGGACCTCAAGCCCGAGAACTTCCTCATCGATAGCACTGGGCACGTGAAACTTACCGACTTCGGTCTTGCTGCAGGCATGCTAGCACCTGCAAAGATTGAATCTATGCGAATCAAGCTCGAGTCTGTTGGCAATGTCCCTGTGCCCTTCGGGCGTCCTGTCGAGGATCGCACGGCCGCAGAGAGACGAGACGGCTACCGCTCCTTGCGTGAGCGCGATGTCAACTATGCCAAGAGTATTGTTGGAAGTCCAGACTACATGGCACCGGAGGTTCTCAAGGGTGAAGAGTACGACTTCACTGTTGACTACTGGAGTCTCGGGTGCATGCTCTTCGAAGCTCTGGCCGGCTATCCGCCATTTGCCGGTGCTACTGTCGATGAAACCTGGCAGAACCTGAAGAACTGGAAGCGCGTTCTCAAGAAGCCTGTCTATGAGGATCCTAGCTACTTCCTCAGCAAGCGAACTTGGGACCTGATCATTCGACTCGTGGCGTCTAAGACGTCACGCTTCCGCGGTATCAGCGAGATCCACTCGCACGCATACTTCGCTGAGGTGGACTGGGATAAACTGCGAGAGCAAAAGGCCCCCTTCGTGCCTGAGCTGGACAGCGAGACCGATGCCGGCTACTTTGACGACTTCGGCAGCGAGGCTGACATGGCAAAGTACAAGGAGGTTCACGAGAAGCAAGCTGCTTTGGAGAGCATGGCAGAGAGGGACTCCAAGATGGGCAAGAGCTTGTTCGTCGGCTTCACTTTCAGGTATGTGAAGTTCAATATTCCGGTAATCTGATTGGACAAAATACTGAACACTCTCTAGGCACCGCAAACCAACCGACGATGCTGGCAGGCCCGTAAGCCCTCGGAAGCCGATGCAAACTGTCGAAGAAGACTTTGGCACCATCTTCTAGAGTCTTCCCCTTGGGCATCTCATCCGGCTCTACCTTTGATTCTTCCTCTTAGCCAACACGAACAGAGACCCCGGCTGGTCCACCTCTTTCGATTCCCATCCTTTCCATATGGAAGCTCAGATTCTTGATTGTCTTTTCTTGCTGACCGGTTCTTCGGCTCCCTTCGATTCTGTTTTTTCGGCTGCGGTTTTTAAAAGGGAGAATACACAGTTGCAGGCGTTCTGGTTGGGCTCTACCAGCATATTTCAGGCTGTGCGGATCGGATTATCGAGTGCTTCATTTGGTTTATGCGACCTCTGCTCGGTGGTAGAAGTAGTCACGGAGACACGGCGCTGGGGCGGCTGTCGCGTTCATCGTGAGTGGAGCATTTTACGCGTTAGCTGGTGTGTATTAGTATCGTTTCGAGGGATTCAAGAAGCAAAGAACTATGCGATTTACAATTGCTGCAAATGCTGTGAAGTGAGTGTTTGGGGTTATACAGCTAACGCAACACTCCTTCCTCCCATGCCCTCCGGGCCAACTAAAGAACACCCTCCGGGTCACTCGTCTCCAAATGACCCTCGCCTTCCCGCCACTCCAAGCAAACCACAGCCATCCCTTCTAACCTAGCGCTCGCTCACTCATCACACACGAACCCAATCGTCGGCCCCACAACATTGCTGCAATTGTACCCTGCCACCACCGTCCCGCCATCCTCCCGCACCACATCGATCCCGGCTATCTCGATCCCGCCGCACCCGCCCGCCGCCGCGCTGCACTGCAGCTCGGCCGCCTCGGTCGCCTGCGTCGAGCCACGGTGACCCCGCCAGCGCAGGTCCGAGACGTGGAAGAGCGACGTGTCGCAGCCGCCCGTCGCGCCGATGTACGAGTTGCACTGCGTGATCTGGAAGAGGCCGCGGGTGCGGACGTGGGTCACGTCTTCCATTGCTGTTTGGAGAGTGGGGGTTAGGACCGAGTCAAAGTTTGGGAGGGGAGGGGGGGACGGACTGATGTTCTTCATGTCTGGTTTGGGGTGCGGTTAGTTAGCTAGGTGCGGAGCTTTTTGGGGGAAGGGAGCGGAGGGGAGGGACGAACAGCCGAGACCGCCGCCGCCGCCGTTGGGTGGGTAGCCTTGCTGGACGCCGGTCCAGGTTTTGGCGTAGCTGTTGGGGAGGAGGGCTCGTTAGGCGTGGTCTGGTTGGTTGGGGATCATGGTGAGGGGGCTTACATCGCCCATCTGGATTGTGTCAGTCAGTTCACTGCCTCGATATGCACGGGCGGCTTGGAGGTATGTACCTCGTGTTTATAAGTGTGATGTTCCTAGCGTAGAAGTTTTCGATGTACTCGTACCAGCCGGGGAACTGTCCGATGCTGCCCATGGCCAGTCCCTGGCCATCTTCGAGGATTGTGTCGTAGACGTATATGTCGGAGGAGTTGGCTTTGGCGGAGATGCTTGAGCAATGTGTCAGTTGGAGATTACCATCTCAACTTGGAAGGTGAGGAACTTTCTTACCCATCATCACCGTTGACGACGTGCCAGCGGTTGAACGTGATGTTGGAGGCGTAAATTGTATCCGCACCATCTGTATTCCGTGCAGAGGAAGACGTGTGACTGGTGTTGTTGACGTAGATGTCCTGCAAGAGAACGTTTTTCGAGTTTTTGACAGTCATCGTCCTTCGTGTATACAAAATTACACACACCGTTAGAATTACACACACCGTTAGAATTACACACACCGTTAGAATTACACACACGATTGAGTCGAAGAGAAGTTTTCAGGCATAGCAAAGGCAGTCGAAGACAGGGAAACGATGAAGACTTACCACATCTGACTCTGCACAAACCGCAGCCCCTCAAACACAGAATCATACGTCTCCCAAATAGTGATTTGATGTGGCCTCCGTGGATAATTCGAGACCGCACCCGCGAAGTCGTACCACACCTGCCCATTACCGTCGAGAGTACCGTACCCGAACCCTTGGAAACGAACGTTGCGGCCACCGAAGAACCATGCCGTGCTTTGGTTCTGATCTGTTCGGATAAAAGATAAGTCTCAGATGCGCATTGACTAAGGCTGAGAGCAACAAATATTTGTCGCAGCGGGAAGAGAGTGTTGACTCACAGCCCATTGGCAGCGAATGGTTGAGCCAGTAGTACACGTCTGTGGACCACTTTGTGACGGAAAAGTGTACTGGTCAGCATTTCCTTCCCATCCCACTTTCCTGGAGTAAGGTAGATGAAATTGCATGCTCACCAAAAGCGTTCCGTGCAGCTCGATGTCACAGTCCTCGAGCCCAGTTGTGTTCATGATTGAGTTGACATAGTACGTCTCGTTCAGGAACACGACCTTTCCACCATGTCCGCATTCATGGAACGCTTGGCGAATAGCGACGGCGTCGTCGGTAGCGTTGCTGCCGCCTGGCTGCACCACGCATTCTTTGCGGTCAAGAGCAGCAGGAGAGCTCGCGTTGCTGATGGCATTGTTCCTGCTGAGCACGAGCAGCGAGAATAGGAAGACGCAGCTGCGCGAGAGATAGAAGAGGAGATGTTTGGCGATCATTGGTGGCTAATATGGGCTGACAGCCAACAGAAAACTCACGAGTATAACGAGCCAGGCGACTATCTTGCACCGAGACATCATACATGTTTATACACATTACAAGTGTAGGTATCCGGATACGCCACAGCACTCCCCGCAAAAAGCTTGCATGCGGGAAATGTTGATCACTGCTCCTCCCGAACGCCTCTGCGGGGTAGTCCACCCCGTTCGGACTTCAGGAACAAACTTCAGCACGATGATACCCCGAGCCAGCGACATCGGCCATTCATCCACCAATCAGAAAAAGTGAGGGGCATCCGCTAGATCAATCGTGTTCATAGTCTAGAACGTGGTAATCAGCAAAAGTCATAACCCTAAGGACCTCCCGGTCAACTACTAGCCAGCAAGCTCGCGACCAAAGCACACCGACAACGACATGGATGAAAGCTTGGAGTCGCATGTAGATCTTTAGAGAACAACTTCGGGTTTCCAGGTTGTTAGAGCTAATCTTCAATCCTTCAGACAAGCGTACATATGCACAATAGAATCCCCACAGACAGTGTGGTTCGTTAGGTATATAAACAAGGAGAGAGGAAAAGGAGATTATAACAAACACAGCGGGGTATCCACAACAAAAATAACGCCTGGGCTCCTGCCAAAGCCCGGTTTCCTGTATGCTGTACATCGATCGAGAAGAAAGAAGACATGACGGTGAATGAAATACGTGACGTGCGTATGCCGGAAGAACTAGATGGCGTAATTTTCCGCATGCAAGAAGATCTCGTCCTTGTCCGGATCTGACCATACCTCCTTCTGCAATCGCGCAACTGTGTGGCTGACGTCGATGCGCATGCTGGGCGGGCCACACACGAACACGCACGTCCGGCGTCCAAAGTCCTTGCTAAACTGGCGTAGCATATACGGGATTTGGGGACGACCATATTCCGTGCTCCAGCCGTCCTTCTTCTTAACAGCTGCGGGCAGGAAAGCAAAGCGCATCAAGTTCTTCTGGAACTCTGTCGGTGTCGACGGGAAGCCGAAGTCGAAAGACTGCTGCGTCTCTGGCTGTGCGGCATTCGGGTCGAGGCCGGGGGCATTGTTTGCAACGGCGGTGGCAATATCGACGGACAAGTTACGTGAGCGGCGTTTCTCGGCGAGCGTTTTTCGGTGGGCGGGGTCCGGTTTCTGGAGGAGGCGCGGGGACGTGGGAGGGGAGAGCTGGCCGTCCGGGGCTACGACTCCAAGGCCACGGTTGGCGGGGAGAATATGGGCTTGTGGTAAGGCGGTGATGGCATCTTCATTCTCGCGGCGGAGCTCCTTCTCACGGTCCGGGTCACCTTGCGACTCATCTGCTATCAGCGCCGAGTGCCTCTTAAAAGCCGAAACACCTGAGAATCGCTTGTCAGCAATGTCTTGGAAGGCGTCGTTGACTTTGTCGTGGAAGAACGTGCTCATTGGTCGTGTTGGCGTTTGCGCGCTGACAAGTTGTCCGGTTCTGGCCTGGCGTTTGGCAGCGGTGATATAAAACTGGCAATGGACCGAGTCCGGCGGTGCGAATTCCCTGCAAATCCTGAGCTCCTCTTTAAACCACTCCATTGTTTCGGGGCGTTTCAGCGCCCAAACCACCTGTACACTCTTTGTCACTGCCTTCCCATCACGCATTCTCTTGATAAGATCAAGCAGTTGGCTCACAACAGCCGTGATACCGCTACCTCCCGCAACCAGGACAACGTGGTCGAATGCATCAAGACGACGTTGCATCCCTCCATACGGCCCATCGAGAAAAGCGCGATATGTGTGCCATGGCCCCCTCTCAATAGCACTCATGAGGACCTTGTTGGTGAATCCTCCAAAAGGCCGAAATACCAGGACCATGTCTCTGTAACCCTCTCCGTAGCTGGACGGAAAGTCTCTGCTGCAGAGGGAGGCGATAGTGAACGGGTGATTTTCGAAAACTGAGATGCCGGGCATTCGTAGATACACATATTGACCAGCCCTCCACCGTTTTTGAGTCGGAATCGTGACCTTGATGGCGTTCTCGGGGAGAATAGTAACGGCCGCTTCGTCTCCGATCAACCAGGACATGCGCCTAGGGTTGGTCCAGTTCAGGTGGAACAGTCGGAAGATGTACGAGGACAACCAGATCGCTACCGTCGAGATCAGGAAGTGCCACGAGTTCAGGTAATTGTTGCAATGCCAGAACAACATTCCAAGGAAAACAATTGATACCGGAACGTGGACCACAACGAACAGCTCGTACATCCAACTGCGTAGATGAGGCAGTGAATGAATGCAAAGGAAGCCGAGTGGCACAAGTGCAGCGATTCCTGCCCAGGTCATTAGAGATTTCAATTGCGCAAGGGGTTTTGGTCATTACCTGTGCCGTAGGGATAGAAGTTCTGGCTCTTCAAAAGAGCCTGGTAGAGCGGAAGTGCTCCGTCATCCCAGACAGGTGTAATGTAGAAAGGAACCGTATGAATGATGCTCAAGATGAGCATCAGATAAGCTCCCCAGCGATGCAAGACGTTCAGCCGCTCGTGACCAATGCCTGTGAGAAGGGAAACAAAGTTTGCTTTCATACTCATAGCGATGATCCAGGGCAATAACGATACAGCCAACATGCCAGACCGAATGGCCATGGGCGGCGAGCCATAGGTGATGCTACCCCAGAAGAGTGGCTGCGGTAGAAACGTATACAGGATGGTGAAAACAAGAGCGGCTGACAAGACGCAGACAACACCAAGAGACGGAAAGACGATTGGCCTCCAACCTTTCTTGATGTTGATCTGCGGTAATGGATGATAAAAGGCAAAGCGGAACAACGCAATCAGGTTGTTGAGAGGCGCAATAGAGGAGACAGACGACTGGACCTGCGGGCGCTCTGGCAGCTCCCCGGTGCGCGGGAAAAACTTATTCGTCGATTTGTCAGTATACAGCACTGACATCTCATAGTCCGAATCGGGTGATGCGGTTTTTGACGACTTCAGTACCTCTTCCTGATGTAACGCGGTGCGAACTCTGTCCGTGAAAAGGTGGTAGAAGCGCAACAACGAGGAAATGAACAGTAGAATAACACAGAAATAGACCATGCCCAGTGCGTATTTCCCACTCTTATTCCATGGATCCCTCGTGTTTGCTTCTATCAGACCAGGGGGGCTCGTGCTGTTGTACGGGATGTTGATGCGTTTTGCCAGTCGGGATGCAGCCTCTGACAAGTCGCGGCCGACAAGTGCGGCTGCAGCCTCTAGCTGCTCCAGCGCCGCACCGGGTTCTCCGGCGAGAATTTCCGGTAGGGCGGGCATAGCTGAAGTGCCTTATTCCAGGAACAACCAGGGTCCACGGGTAGCGGGAAGCAATCGTTGCCTCGAGATAACGGGTACTTCTAGCGGCTCGCAAAGGGCGGTGCTATAGAGCGCATTGGACCACACGAGGATCGATCGAAAAAGCTGGCATTGGCGCGAATATTTGAATGGGATGTGCGACAGGTCGAGCGGTGAGTGGGTGGGTGAGCCGTGGGCGTTGTACAGATGGAGCTCGGGCGGATCAGACGTGCTGGTGTCCTTGGGTCGCACGCAACGCGCGTGGAGGAATCAGAGGGCGGGGACCTGGGACATCGGGTCTCAAACAGAGCGAGCGACAGCGAGCTGGAGCATGAGGCGGTGGTACAGCATCGGGCGCTGGGACGTTAGCTGCGGGCTGGGGGGGGGCAGACGGGTTACATTTATGGCCCTTGCGGAAGCGGAGAAGATGGGCTTCGCGGCGATGCATGCACGCAGCAAGGGTCAAGAGGGTCCCGGGGTCCGCCGCGCGCCTCAAGGCCCACGGCAAGCTTCGCCCAACCGCGTGCGTGCGCGCCCAGTTCCACCCGGGCGGGCCAAGGCGTGATGCGAGTCCAGAGCGCGCTTTCTTCGCGGTGTTCTGCCGTCGCGCGGCAGCGTGCAGCCCGGCATTGGCTGTGGGCTCCAGTGGCGATCACTCGGCCATGCCTTCTGGCAAGATGCGCTCATGCACCCCTACCGGCGCCCGTGCAGCCGGCATGCAGCATGGCCGCCACTCTCGCCGCAGTAGGCAAGACCTGGGCTAGTGTTTCCCAGCTCGACGATGCTCGAATACAACGTCGAACGCTGAGACAGTGCGCGCATAAGCCGGGCCACGCAGGTCACAAGCTCACGCGGCGGGCCAGGTGCGTCGGAGAAATAGCGAATCTGCCCCAATAGCCTTTGATTGGAGACTCGATGACTCGGACAAAGCAAATTCTTCGCCAGGCGGTCGCCGAGAGTGGCCCTGGAGCACTATTGAAGCGGATCGAGGCAATCAGAGCGTCAAGCCGGGTGCGGACTGAGCGGTCGGCGGGCCGCTGCCAGGCCCGTCATCCCAAAGGGAGTCTGATCCGGGTGATGTGGCGTCGGCAGACTGACGACGACACGCAGATTGGGATTCGGCGCAGGGGAGGCAGGACCTGCATTGCCGGCAGCGATGTGATGGGGCAGCGCGGAAGGTGGAGAAGTGATGTGGTGAGGGAGATGAGAGGCCGGTGGTTGGCCAGCAGGCAGCGAGTAAGCGCCGGCCATCCCGTCCGGGCATGGCGCGCCGGGGATCCAGCGCTCGCTAAGCCCGGCCCAAGCTCCTCATGCTTTCGTCCGCTTGGCCCGCGGTTCTCGCCTGTCAAAAGCCTCAGCGTCGCTGCTCCACGGCACGCCTCCGTTCTTGCGTGCCGCTATCGATCACACCGCGGGGCCATGCGCATAGACATCACTGGCACTCTGCAGCTCGTCCTCCTCCACGCCAGACGAGACCGCGACGCCTGCTGCGCCTCGTGCCGCCGTGGTGCCTTATCACGCCTCTTCTATTCGGCTTCACCTCCAGCGCCCTCGTCCGGATCCTTCCCTGCTCGCTCCTCTGCGGCCGCGATCGCGGCCTCGGTGTCGCTGCGGGGAAAAAGGCTCTCGCCGCCGCAGCCCTACTCTCAATTAACTTCGAACCCGTGCGACTGTCCGCAGTCTCAGTTCCCACGATCCGTTCGCAGTCTGTACACACGCGTGCATAAGCGCCCGCCTGGGATCGTGGAAGACCTCAGAACTTCCCGCTCGGCGGGCACTGCTCCCGTCTTGTCTCCTCGGCGAGCACCTCGCTTGGCTGTCCAGCGCTTAACTTGACTTCATCCGCACTAAGCTTTGTCTCAATGCAACCGCAGCATGCAAGGCGGTGTCAGTTCCCTGCTAAACAACCGCGATGCTATTATCTTGTCAAGCCAACAAAACCTTTGGCTGCCCGGCGTCTAGCCAGCTCATCGATAATTGGGTCCACCACGCAGTCAATATTCAGCAAGCGCTGTGATCCAGTCGCGGGAGCAATAGGGGCGCATTGCGCGGAGCATTCCAGTAAGGCCGAACCGAGCACGGCAAGTGTGAACAAAGTCCGAGGCCCATCGTGCTCTCCTGAGCTCAACTGATGTCATGTTCAACCTCTGCCAGCGTCCATTCGGAACGGAGAAAGGACGTGTCGTGAGCCCCGCTAGTTTGTGGGCCTGTGTTCTAACATGGCATACTGAATTGTCAGGAACGGAAAACCGGTCAATACATGCTTCGATTGTTATACTTCGTATCCTTGACGCATGCTGTCAGGACGCACAGGCATGGTTCTTCACAAGGTTCGCCTCCGAACCCTCTGTGATTTCTGTTTCCGCGCCAGCCCTTAAAAAATATCGAAAGCCCCTTGTGACCTATTGCCGCCTTCTCTCCCTTCTGATCGTATGCTCATTTCAACAGATTATTGCCTGTAGGATTCAAGGGTATTTAATGTTGTCGGATCACAGCCTATTAAGACCGTAGAATCATCGGACCTGTAGATTCGAACCATTCATGCAGAAGGTAACGTAGGAGGTAACACGTAGAGCTTGTCCAGATGAACGCTTCGATTACCTACGGAGGCAATTTGCCATTTGGTATACTTTCCAACCCGACAACACATCCCAAGACCTTAGCATCTGCTCCTGAACGCCTCTTCCATGTACCTTTCTCTAGCATGCAGGTCTATTGACTGCCGCCCGGCAGAAATATAGAACTCACGCAAACTCCTAAACGCCTGAATCACAGGTTCTCCCAGGTTCGATGCTGGAAAAACACACTTTTCTGTGCCTAGAGGTTGCAGTGACTAGCCAAAGCGCTGTCACTCAGCCGGTAACGGACCAAGCTCCAGTGGTGGAATTGACCACTCAATTGGCTGACACGCACCAAAGAACTCGCACGCGCACTTCGCAGGTGCCGGGCAACTGCAAGCAACAAGTCAGCACCATCGCCCTCAAACAACAGCCCCTCCCCGGCCGCCTGATCGTCCCTTCCACGACCCACAGCCTCCGGCACAAATCGAAACTTACTGCACCGTCTCGTTCGTGAAGATGTACGCCCAAACCTTCTCAAACACCCTCCCACTAACATCATCCGGGAGCCGTGTCTCGAGCAACCATTCCCTCATCCTCTCATACTCGTCCACGCTCCTCCTCAACACCGCCTCCCTCGTCACCGCAAACTGCGCACAGCACTGACTCGCCAACGTCTCTGGCACCTGCGTGCCCGGGAACAACCTCCCCCACGCCTGCACGATCGCATCCTCGGTCTCATTCCTGTTGACGCCCGGCCCCCAGACAACCGCGTCGTGGGTGAGCGGCCGGATCTCCGCCGGGCACGACGGGTACCAGTCGCAGCGCAGCGAGACGTAGCCCTGGGCGTCGAGGGCGGGCAGCTGGAGCGCGCGGACCAGCGCGACGGTGTCGGCCTCCTGGTGCCAGGCGTCGAGGTGGCCGTGGGTGAAGACGGCGTAGGGCGGGAAGTCGGCGTGGTTCTCGATGATGAAGGTCAGGTACGCCATCGCTTCGTGGCCCTTGTTGGCCGGGAGGCGCAGGTGCGCCGGCGGGAACCACGCGTCGGCGCGGTAGGGGATTGGGGTCCAGCTGCGGAGGCGGGAAAAAGGTGGGAACGGGTCAGATCATTGCGGAGGGGTGAGGAAGTTGGTAGGTGAATTGGAACGTGGAGGGGGGCGTGCTAACTTGTCTGCAATGCGGTCCATCCAGGAGAGGTCTGCTCCGCGATGGGAGGCTGCCACTACGGCGCCCAGCTTCCAGTTTGTAGGCTCCGTCTGTTTGTCGTCGCCCGGTTCGGGCGACATGTAGAAGGAATCGACATTTGTGCGGATGTAGATTATCAGCACAGCTGCTATTATCACAAAGCTTATGAATTGATGTGTCCCAGCCATGTGGAAAGCTTCTCTAATTAAAATCTCCTGCTGTGCAGGGCAAGAAACTTCTAGCTTGTGCGGCCGACAGCGAATGGCGCTAAACGATGACGACGGAAAACTTAACGAGAGCTTAACAACACAGGGAACAAAAATGTACAGATGAAGATATGGCAAAGAGGATGGAACGAAAGGACTTGGAGATTGGCAGACGGGGACGTGGTCTTCTGCTCAGGAGCTTATGACGGAGGTGTCAAACGCGCAAGCCTTGGACGAAAGAGGTTAAAACAGAAGGGCCGAATCCCCATATTCGGCCCTCCGCGCACTTGTCCCTTGTTTCAGGCGCGCCGTCTGGCAGCCACCAGCAAGTGGCGGTAGAGCCTCGACCACCAGCCACTTTTTCTGAGGCGGTGAGAATGTGGCAAGTGGTGGATCCTTCTTCCTGCTCCACGACAGAGTTGTCCGCGGTCGTCGCATCACGCCGGCAGAATGCAGCCCGACGAAGACTGGCATATCGTGGCATTGTTCTGATAGGTCGAAGGTATCGAAACACTGTACAGTATCTTGTCGATCTCGCGCTTCCCTCGACGGCTCAAAGCGGTGATGCGCACATGCGTCTCCATCAGCTAAGCAGCGTGCAGACAGGACAATCCACTCCAGATTGAGAAGGGTGGCTACCATCGATAAGGAGCTGATGTGAGATCCGAGAACTTGACAAGTCAACCTGCTGTTGAGGCATTGACGAGTGAAGATTCTCCGATAAGAAGGTGTATGCAACAGCAGTACAGGATACAGTGTATGCACAGCGCAGCATTCTTTCAGGTCAATCCTATTCGGACTGCGCGTGAAGCTCTGGACGAGTTACAGTAAATTCTGCCTCCAATCAGACGTGTAACGTTTAGGTCAGAGGGACCATGACTCTGTTGCAAGGCCCGATTAATCAATGTCTGACTGCTGTTGTAATGCAGACAGCGCTCAGAAACATAAATGGAACTTCATGCCCACCTTACTGGAGCCTGTCGCGCGTCTTCATTCTCCTGTTGACACTGCGGTATTCATGAAACCATATGTGCAATGGGAAATGAGGTTGAAGGACGGCGCTCAGCCTTCTGCAAACGTCAAGTCGTACGACTGTTCTCAGAGCACGGCACAAAGGATCGAGAGCTGCACCAGCCAAGAGGCCCTACGGTTCTCTTTGCGACATGGAGTTCCAGTCAGAAGGCTCAAGGTGCAGGTGGTACCGACCTGGCGGGCTAAGGCTGTCCGCATGACTGACAGCCGCGGCGAATTTAGTGTGTGTTCTACTCGTGAGCTGAGCGAAGAGCGGTGCGGTGACGCAGAATAAGAGCGCCGGCCTGGGCCGAAGAGTTCGGCGGTGGTGTCGAGTCTGCTGGCCCCAGGATCTTCCTCGCATGGAACGTCAATGCGATCATGGACCACCTTAATGATCCTCTTGACTGGACGGGCTTTTCCGCATGTGGGTAGTCCAGAGCCCCAAGCAGGATGTCCATTTCCACAGGCGGAAATGGCGATAGCGCGGGACGAAAGTAAGACGGGATGAAGTCATAGAACCAGCCAGCGCACGGCGGATTTCTGCGTCAACACCACAGCGCGCGCAGGCCCCGCTGCGAGAGAGAACGGCCGGTGTGGCGACCGGAGCGCGACAGAGTTTTCCTGAGGCGTCGACAACGGCAGCCGTGAGTCAACGGGCTTCTGGTGGTGAAGCAGCCACGTAGCGGGGCCCTTGGGCTGTGACTGTCAGGGCGGGCAACAATCGCCGGGAGATGTGCAGTGGCCGCTTGGCGTTGCGCCATCACGGCGCGACGCCTGCTGCCCGGGCCGCACGGCTGAGGTCTGGTTCCGCGCGCAACATTCCTGCGCACCGTGTCAGGCAGGCGTTCAGGCGCGGGCGACGATGCTATGCTATAAACCGGCTGCGAGGGCGGCCTCTGGGCGTCGTGCGCAGCGACACAGCGACTCGCCCTCAGCTCCCCAGGGTTTTGCTGACAGCGCGCTACGCACAGGGACCTGCCCACTTTTCCTGCCGCTCACTGGCCGGGATTCGTTCCTTCCAGCGCTCCATTCCGCCGTTTCCCGCGCCTATCGGTGCGCGATAGTGTGCGAGATATCGCGGCCGCGTTCCACACCGCAAGAGCCCCAGCGCGGCGCTTCAATCCAGCCCGAGCGTGCTCCAGAGAGCCGCCGATGCTGAGGCCCTCAAGACCCCGCCTGTCCGCTCGCATTCCATCCTGAAAGACCGCTGCCAAACCCTCGAACCGGTGCAGGACAAAGACCCCGAGAACACGGCCTGGTCGCCGCGATCCGAGCTGCGCGCCCAGAATTTACTCAACTCGCATCGGACATCGACCCTCCGCGTTCCTGCGCGCCTCTCCACCACCCGCGCGCTCTCCTCGGTTTCCTGACCAGAGGTGTTGTCCAGCTCACCCTGCGTCTCTCAGGCGTCCCTTAGTCCCTCGCGTTAGTTGCCGCCTTCCCCAGGTGGCTGGGTACGAGCCTGGGCGGTTCCTATACCTGTGCCGGCTCCCGACTCGCACCTCGACCTCAGATGCGCACAACCTGACGCTCTCCAATCCTCACGAACACCATGGAGTTCCGGTCGCCATGGGTGGCGCTGCTCGCCTTCCTCTCGCTTTTCCACCTCGCGCTCGCCCAAACCGAAATCGACGGCGTCACCTATGTCACAGCTACCGTCGATGGCGAGAACGTACTGGTCAGGGACACTCGCCAGCCCTCACTCTACACCCAAGACTTTGGCGACTGCATGGGAGACAGCAGCATCAATGTCACTCGCTTTGACGCTGCCTTCTACAAGGACAACATGACGGTGCTCTTTCACCTGACTGGCGACACTAGCATTGTGAGCGAGGGTCTGATGAGTAAGTGGGACCACTTTCTGCCAGTGGCTTGTGATGCTGACCGCTGCAGTGTACATCGCCGTTTACGCATACGGAGACAGCCAATTCGAGCTCATCTTCAACCCCTGCAATGCCAACATCAACAGTCTCTGCCCCGTGCAAAGCAATGTCTCTATCGAAGCGAACGGTATAATTCCGGTGGGGCAAAGCGATGTTCAGGGCATTCCGAGTGAGTCGGCATTGGCGCACATTTACAGACGCGGAAACTGACGCAGAACAGGTCTCGCGTACACCATTCCTGACTTCGAGGGACAAGCCATCCTCCGAATCTTCGCAAACTCCACCCAGCAGATGATCGGGTGCTACTCAGCCGTCATCACGAACGGATCCAGCTTCTCCCACCCATACGCCGTTGGTTCAATTCTGGGCATATTTGCATTCATTGCGCTTGTGGCCTCCTTTGCTACCGCCATCTATGGAACCGACGTGCCAACAATGCGCAAGCACTACGCGCACTCGATGTCCATTTTCGTGGTCTTCGCTGTGTTCCAGCACATCTTCTTTACTGGAGCGCTGTCCATGAATTGGCCCAGCGTCTTGGTTGCCTTTTGGAGCAATTACGCGTGGGCTGGCGGAATGATTTACAGCGAACCCATACAGAACACCATCAATAACTTCATTGGCTCAAACAAGGGCAACACTTCCGCTGTGGGCGCGGCTAGTGCTGGCTCAGACAACAGCAATCTTGGAGGCGGTTACGACATTTCCCTGATTTATCGCAGAGCCATCAAGAAGGTCGTCAAAAAGTCAGCTATGCATCTCTGGAGAAAGGACATTTACGACCACCACTCGCCTCGGCTTGAAAGAGCACTTGCCAAGCGGGCTCTTGCGAACAGCACTGACGGGTATTCCTGGTACGGCAACCCTGTCAGGCCCGGTCTTCCGTTGCCCGGAAACTACTCGGGATTCGCGGGAACCCTGGCCGAAGAGGATATCCCGGCTTCCAATGCTTTCATGACCGGATTCCTTTGGTACCTGATTCTTCTGGTGCTCATTGCGGCTTGCGTTGTCGCATTCAAGTGGCTGGTTGAGGGACTTGCCAGAATTAATTTCATCAAAAAGGATCGGCTCACCTACTTCAGGACTCATTGGGTCGGCTACACAGTAATGGCTGTTCTACGGACGCTGTTCATTGGGTTCTTCACGATGATCTTCCTGACACTCTTCCAGTTCACTTACGAAGGTGGAGCGGGTGTCATGGCCATAGCTGCGATTGTATTCGTCATTTTCCTGTGTGGCATGTTCGGCATAGCCGGGTATGCTTGCTACTACAGGGTGAGAGTGGGCAACTACGTTTCAGAGCCGGATAGGATCCACCTCGAACGTAGGAGAGTGCTCGGGTGCATTCCGTGGTACCGCTTCTCCAGGGCCAGTTCAAACCATGACGATGAGGAGAAGATCTATGCTGGCAGCCTTCCCTTTTGGCGCGTCTCCCACAAGAGTCCTGAGGGACAAAAGTCGGTACACGACGATGAGGAGTACACCAAAAAGTTCGGCTGGCTTGCATCCCGCTTCAGACGCACACGATGGTGGTTCTTCACGTGCTGGCTTTTCTACGAGTTCGTCCGCGCTTGTTTCTTGGCTGGTGCTTCGGGTCACCCCATGGTGCAGGTCTTCGGGCTTCTTGTTGTGGAATTCTTGGCTTTCGTCGCCATCATCATTATGCGGCCCTTTGAGTCTCAGCGTCTCAACGCATTGATGGTCTATCTCCTCGGATTCAGCAAAATCGCTACGGTTGCTCTGTCCGCGGCATTCGACATCCGTTTCAACATCGCTCGTATCCCTACAACCGTCATTGGTATCGTCATCATTGTCATCCAGGGGGTTTTGACTATCGTCCTCATGATCGCAATCCTGGTGGGCGCGTCTTCAAGCTGGATGTCGGTGAAGCGTCACCGCGAGACCGAGCAGTTTAGGCCGCGGAACTGGAGAAACCTGCGAGAGAAGTATTTCGTACACCTGGACAAAGCAGCTAAGGACCTTCCGCCTGAACCGCCAGCACCAGTTATTCCTCCTCCACCCGAGCCAGAAGTCCCCAAGGAGCCCTACTTCAATGTGTCATCTGTGAAGCGAGTTGCGAAGATTGAAGATGAGGATCAAGTTTTCCTCGCTGACATTGGCGACCCTCGCGGATCGGAAATGACCCTGAACGGTAATGGCAGAGGCAGAACGAGTGAGGAGATGACACCAACTCCAGCAGGCCGTCGACGCGCAGCCAGTATCATGAGCCAGGTGTCGTACACAAGCCTTCCGCGCACCGCTCGTGTCCATCGTGTAAGCTGGAGTTCGCGTGACTTCCTCGACATGGGCATCGAACCGACACCTCCGCTGCCTACCAGCTCTCCCGGCGGCCATTCTCGAGCCAACAGCCTTGGTCATTCTTCACGTGCCAAAGGCCAGGGACACACACGAGCCAATAGCCTCGGGCGCCCAAGAGCGACCAGTCTTGGACGCGCGAATAGCCAGGATCGCCTTTCGCGCATGGGAACGCCGTCAGGCATGCCGCAGCTCCCGCAACTGAACACCCAGATCGAACAGGGTGAAGATGGAGACTACTTCCAGTCTCCCGATGTCATCACGCCGGTAAAGCAGAAGTATGCCGCCGGACGCAACTCAACCTCGTAAAGTTGAACAGATTTTCGAAGATATGATATAACGATTGAAACGACTCAGCCAACATAAGCGGTGGAAACGAACTGGGAAAGCAATGGAGTTGTAGGGAATTAAGTGTTCGTTGGGAACACATAACTTTTTTTGTATTTGCATGGCAGGCACGGCAATGCCTCCTCTTTTTATTCCTGCATTCGGCATCTTCATTGGCGCAAGATTAGAACCGGCAGGGCTCCGCAAAGCCAACGTCAGCATCATTCCTGCAGCGTGGGATAGATAGTCGCCCAGCGGTGGCGGATGGATGGTAATGATCGGGAAGGATGACTGGGGGTCCGGGTGGGCTGTTGGATATGCAGCAGATATGACGCGGCTCTTTTCATCTCTCGCTTCCGTCTGTGACGGAGAAGCGAAGTAGTTTTCAGCCGGCTTTCCTTTTATTCGAAGTTGCTTAGCGAAGGGGCTGTAATCAATTGAAGCGGCACAGGTCGTTGAACTGCGGTTTGATGAAAGTCGATAGTTAAGATGAGACAGCAAATGAACGAGCAAGCTAGCAAGCTGATGAATTCATGGCGATTTCGCACAAATCAAGTAAGCAACCCGGGCGGAGATCGTTGTTTTATGAGTGATGATGTTTTGCTAGCTGCATGGCATGCAATTGTTGGAGAGCCGAGAACGGCCGGGGACATGGGGCCCTGCCTTCCGGTAGATCTTTTTGACGCAGGCCGAGGCAGGCGCTAGCGTCGACGAGCTTCGGAGCGGGATTCTCTTCGCGCGCACACGGCAACGGCGCGTGGTCGGCGCGAATGGAAGGAATGGGAGAGAAGAGCGAGGGCGCGTGAGAGTGCGGGTGCACTGACTGCCAGCCGCTTGCATCGCACCGTTCGCCGCAAGGGCCGTTCGCCTCGTCTCCCGGACAGGAGAGACCTGCAGCAGGGATTCCCTGCCGCGCCGCAGAAACCTTCGCAAGTGTGACGTCACTCCGCGACTGCTGCTGATGCACTTTCTCGCGGAATGCGATGATGACCACAACCTCCGTCCCGCATCACACAGCGCCAGACTGTCGACGGCGAGGCAACCGGGCAATGATCTCCGTCCAAGCGGCAGCGGGCGTCGGGTAGAGCGGCAGGTTGCGCTCAGCGCGGTGGCCGGAAGGAGCAATTGCACCAGCCACAGCTCCCAGCCGCCCCAGTCGCACGGCAAAGCACACCGCGCATCGAGCATCGAGCACATCGAGCAATCGGATTTGCGATCGAACAACGCCATGGCCGCAAACGAACATCACGAAACGCCGCAGCGCCACAGCTCGGCCGCGTGCCACATCGACACGGCGTTGACTGTGGCAGCAGCCAACCATGGGAGCGTGCATGGCTGCGTCCCGCCGTTAGCGGGGCATCTCACATACTTTTTGCGGCGCGCTGTTTCCCGATGTGTGGAGATTGCGTCAGGGCCAAGGGCAGAGGGCCTGCCCCAAGCAGGATTTCTGACTGTTTCTGGAGCGTCTGGACCCCCCTCGTGCGACGCGCGCATGGATGATTCCTGCTCCTTCGCGAGCGGCTGCGAGAGCTAGGGTGAGCTGTGGCTGGTGCGGTGCATGTACTCCCTATGTCATGGTCATGGGTTTTGGAAATCGGCGTGGAGACGAGCGCCGAGCTTGTCTGGATTCAGCGGCGGGTGTCATTTCCGAAGCGTCTGCTGGAGTAGGTAGGAGGGGCCGTGCAGAAAACGGGCATGCGACGTCATCGCTATGTTGCTTGTTGATTGCGACACATGTGCATGCTTTGGGCGGGAGCGCGCCGCAACTGCTCTCCCGTTATAAGGACCGTGTGCGTCGCCTGGCCTTTCTTTCCTTCTGCATCCGCACATTCCAACCAACATCATTTCCGTGCTCCAGCAACACAGCACCGGTGCTACACATACGCTACAGTAGTCTCCCATCCAACAACACCTTTCACAATGGGCGCGGTCGTGTCCTGCGTACGTTTCCCAAGCCTCCTTCTCACCCACGGCGCACCTCGCTGACCTCCCAAACAGATCAAGTCGGTCTTCCAGGCCATCGGCGCCGCCATCATGGCCGTCGTCAACGGCATTGCCGGCATCCTCAAGGCCATCGTCAACGGCATCGTCTCGGTGTTCAACATCATCATCGGCTGCTTGACCTGCAACCGCGCAGGCGGTCGTCGGCACAGAACAACGAGCCGAGTATAACGACGAGGTGTGAGGAACCCTAGGACCGCGAACGTTGCCTAAAATCAACGGACGGTCCGCCTCACACCTCGAGTCCCTCTTACCACTCGACACTCGGCTGGTCTCGACACTCGATGTCTTTTTTTGTTCTACTCCACTTACGGGCTTCTTTTTTTACGCTGGATTATGGGGACGAGAGGTTATGAATGCGCGAATGGCTGAAAGACGGAGATACCCTCAATACCCCTGTTCTTCTCTCTTCAATGCGACAGCATCAGACTTAGCTCTGGCTGCTTTACGGGTTACTTGGCATGAGCTTCGTCAACAACAAAGTAGCATCAAACTACGATAATGATAAGAGTTCATGAAGCTTCTTGACATCTATTCTCCGTGAGGCTGCGGTACCAGTGGCACACGCACAAGACTCCCGTCGCTGTGCTCTCTCGACGCTTGTACTAAATTAGACTCTATTTGCGCCTGAGCCAAGTGTATTTACAACATACGTGGTTCCGCATCTAGGTGGAACTATCGTGCACCAATGGCAGCCGGTGATCAGGGCTGCCCTACTGATGCCAGAATAGCAGATCTTGCAGTTCGACGCGGCCGTCCCGGACCAAATCTTCTCGAAGACGTCCAATTGTCTTCAACAGCATGACGAGGCCCAAAAGTCAACGGCAACAACTGGCAGTATCTGCCTCACCGCGCCAGCACAGCCTTCGCCTTCACACAAACTTTTCCCTGGACCGCTGCCAGCGTCCCGCTCCACTCCTCGCCCCCATCTGCAGGCCTCTCCTCGCTCGGCACGGGGCGCTTCGTCATATCCTTTTGCGGCGGCAAGTCGGTGTTCGGAGGGGGAGGCGGGGGCGATGGCGCCACTCGTAGGACAAAGAAGTTGCTCGCCATAGTCGGGGCCAAGTAGGTCAGCGTCAGGCTAGCCGGCTCTCCCGTTCTCTTCTGCTCGGACGCTGCAGAGTTCGTGTCAGTTCGCCGCCGCCAGCAGGCCAGACGGGAAGAAGGCAAGGGAAAGAAAAAGGGAAGAAGCGCGGCAACGTACATCCCAACGCCTCGACAAACGCCGTCGCCAGCGCGCCTCCATGCGCCACGCCCGGCCACCCCGTCAACCCGCCGCCCACCCAAAACACCGTCACCGACTCCCTCGTCGCGCGGTTCACGAAGCGCCGCGCCGGCCCGAAGCCCTTCATCCCACCCAGCGTCTGCGAGACGAGGTGGCTCTCATCCCCCAACAACCCCTCATACACCACCGTGCCTCCCTCCTCCCCCTTCCCACCCGCTCCCCACAGCCACCCCCCAAACCAGCCCTTCCCTCCGCCCTTCCCGTCCCCCAAGTCCCTCGGTGACGACGACGACGACGACGACGACGACGACGACGGCGCAGACAGCCCTCCCCACGGCGCCACCTCGACCCAGTCCCGCGCGTCGTCCCAGCCCGCCTCGGCGGCGAGCGAGCGCACCACGGGCAGCCGGTCCAGCTCGTCGCGCAGCTTCTCCGACAGCGCCTCGTCCATGTCCGTGCCGACGTCCGGCAGCGGCGGCGGCGCGATCGTGAAGCGCACGATGTTGCCGGTCACCAGGCCGGCGCCCAGGAAGAGGGTTGCGAGGATGGCGGGGCGGAGGGAGATTTTTCGGCGGCGGCGGGGTGGTGGTGGTTGGGATTGGTCGTGTTGCTGTTGTTGCTGTTGCTCGGGAGGTGGAGGGGTTGTTGTGGTGGTGGTGGTGGAGGAGTAGGGTGGGGCCGGTTTCGTGGCGGGGGTAGATGGCGGTGGCGGCGCGGCTGTGGACGAGAAGCGTGGTGTTGATGCCTGTGTCGTGGGCGGTGGGAGACGCGATGCGCGGCGGCGCGGGCGGTGGGAGGGGCGCGCCAGGGAGGACAATGCGCGCGAGGCATTGGGCATGCGGCGCAAGGGTAGCATGGTGGTGGAGGGCGGCGGAGGATGGTGGAGAAGGTGGTTGCTGCGCGGTGTGGGATGGATGAACGAACGGAGGGAGCTGGTGCTTGAAATCGAGGTGCCGGCGCACGGGCCGCCGGGGTCTGTAGGGCTGCAGCTTGCGCGCCGCAATCGCCAAGACCCAGGACAGGCGTCAGGGTGTGGGGACTGGCTAGTCATGGAGCTTGCACGAATAAGACAGGCGTGGTATAATCAGCTATTTACACCCGGTACTCCGGCCCGTGGCTCTTCCCGTCGAGCTTGTTCAACACCAGCTTGTCCATGTCCAGATCATCCAGCATGCGGACCTGCATCTTGTCAGCTTCTCGTCCACATCAACCCATTCAAGTCCATGACGCACGTTGACGCCAATGAAATCCGGACCCTTGCCCGGGATGACTTCAATCAGAACGCTGCTGCCGCACGTCTTGCAGAACTTGTGCCATGACCTCTCCAACCCGAACGTGTACGCGCCGAGAGCGTCGGCCGCGCTTTCGAGCTTGAAGTCCTTCTTCTGCGTGTACACAACGATGTATCCGTTGCGCGTGCAGATGGAGCAGTTGCAGCTGTTGGCTGGGTATTTGTGCAGCGGCGGCGACATTGTGAAGCTGAACCGGACTGCCCCGCAGTGGCAGTGGCCACTATGGGCTGATGATTCGTCCGTTGGTTCCGGGAAGCCCATGGTCCGACTGAGGGGTGGTAGAGAGTGACGATCCACCAGATGAATGGTAGATTTGAGCGGGCACGATTAATACCTCCCTTCGCGATGTGGCTCTCGGCTCGCGAGCTGGCGGCGTACTCCGAATCACGAGTGCTCAACTTCGGGACGATAGTCCAAATCAGGGAGGTCCTTCCCACTTCTAATCAACCGGTCCTCAAACGCCCTCTTCATTCGTTTATCAGTCAAGCAATGTTGCTATGCACAAAACAGCCATCACCAACAACCTTCACGCCACAGAGTATTCAATATGGCGATAAATGCGCACAGAACAGTCAGCTAAGGATGGATACCCGCAATATCTGATAATGTCTCCCAGACACCTGGAGGATCAGAATATAGAAGGAAGTCTATGATCAAGTTCGAGGAAGAGGCAAGCATTAGATACTTATGATCCTATCCCTGATTTTTCCCGAAGCAGTCGAACGTCAGCAGATCTCGTTGGCTGCCTACACTCAGACGAGCCGATTATAATCTAGCCAACGAGCTGCTTGACAAGGCAGAGCACCCACTGTTGTAGGTGCTTTACTTAAACAAGCCCTCAGCAGCAGAAGCCTTAACGGCTTCCTTATCATGCTCAAAAGCCTCCGCCTCAACCTTCATCTCCGGCAGGGCCAGGCCTGCCCAGATGATTCTGCAAAGTGTCCGCCTGTCTCCGTTTTACCATCACAAAGGTCATCCAAAGGGCGAGCGTAGCCATGTAGGAGAAGTAGTTGTAAGTACATAAAATGTGGCCGATCCACCTTAATGTTCGGTGAACCCATCTAAGCATCAATCTTGGGATCTAATCCAGCAAACCCTTAGCAGTCTTTTTCATCTGATTCATTCTCGTAGAACATTAGCACATCGATATTATCAAGTCTCTTCCAAGAGACTACCAATGATTCCCTCCTCCGAGGTTCAATAATTTACACCCGCACCCGCAAGAAAGGACAAGGCTTTTCCCAAGCGGACAAACTGGTATCGACATCTACATCCTGCGCTCAGCTCATCAACAAATTCGTCGCCCACGCCACGTTCAGGTTCCTCAAATCACTATAGTGCTGCCCGGTGCCCAAGAAGACAACTGGAATCCCCGTCGCGTGAACCATCGAGACGAGCGTGCCCACCATATCGCCGACGGTGTCGCACTTCGAGATGATGAAGCCGTCCAGCTTCCTGCCTTGGCCGAAGCTGGCGTTGAAGTTGCGAGCCTGGGCAACTGAGTCGGTGCCGACGAGGGCCTCACCGACCATGAGGATCTTGTCGGGCTTAGCGAGCTTCGCAAACTTCTCAAGCGACGACATGAGGCGCTGATCGTTGTGGCGACGGCCGGCCGTGTCGATCAAGACCACGTCATAGGGCGTAGCCGACGAGGCGGCATGCTTAACGGCGTCGGCGGCGATGTTGGCTGCGTCTTTGCCGTAGCCGCGCTCGTACAGATCGACGCTGCCGCCTTCACGCGCGGACAGCTCTTGCAGGTTGCGCACATGAACGCGGAGCTGCTCGACGGCACCGCTGCGGAAGGTATCGGCTGCGACGACGAGGACGCGGAATTTGTTCTGGAGGAGGAAGTAGCAGATCTTGGACAAGTTCGTGGACTTGCCAACACCGTTTACGCCCACAATAGAGATGACGTAGGGGCGGGGAGATCGCATGGAGAGAGCAGAGGGCTGAGTGACGTCTTGGATGGAGCGGAGAAGGTCCAGAGAGGAAGTTGGTGTGAGGATTTTGCGGAGTGCGGACTCCATACTGTTACGGATGGTTGTCTCAACGCCTGCAGCCACTGTTAGTATACGGTCTCTCAGAACTCAATACTTGACATACTGGTAAAGCTGCCGGTCTTGACCCCGATAAGGTCTTGCTCGACACTCTCGCACAGCCTGACGGCAGCCTCACGGGCTACGTTCTTCTTCAGCAAATGGTCCTCCATGCCCTTCAGTGGCTTGACCAAGTCCTCCTTCGTGAGCGTCTTTCCACCCACAACATTCCTGAACAAGCCTCCGATTGCTCCAAGGCCAGTCCCCACCAGACCGCTGGGAGCTGTTTGACTACTCTCCTTCTTGGCATTTGCGGCTGCCAAAATCTCGTCCATCTCCTCATCCAAGTCTTTCAATACGAACTCGCCCTTGCCCGTCCTCTTTCCCCATGATGAAGAATCAACCGCTTCAACCGTGCTGGCAGCTGGTGTTTCGGCTTCAATCGACTGTGTGGAGTAGTCCAATTGGGTATCGTCTTCCTCGTCGGCAGCGCCGAATTCGTCCCACTTCCTTCCTTTCTTCGCGGAACCCTTAGCTGGTCGCCTGGCGGGAGACTCGTCGCCCGAAGACGCCGGTGCGGACGACAAGGCAGCCTTCTTCTTTGCGCGGCGCGATTGCCGTCCAGGCCCGCCTTTGGCAGCTAGCAAGTGGTTGTTGACGGCGGGCGAGCTTGGACGTGATGTATCCGGGGTCGGTATAGGTGTGGCATCGGTTGAAGTGTTGTTATCACTGAACGCAGGCTTCGGTGTAGCTGTAGGAAGTCAGCATAGATTCACGAGCATTTGTTGTGTGGGAAGTAGGAAGAACACTGACGCTTGCGCAAGCCAGGCATAGGAGGAGGCGCATCGGCATGGTCGGTGCCAGAGCTCGAGGGTGGTGTATATTCAGCGACAGTGCTGACGGAGGATTCGAGGTTGCGTAGAGAGTCGGCGTGCGGCTCCAGCTCCTGCACCTGACGGTCGAAATAATCGTCGAAGGGGCAATTGAGTACGGCGGTGTTGCGCTTCTTGAGCTGGTCCTTGTACAGCTCCGTAAACAGCGCTCGTACGTTGTCAAGCAGCTTGTCTATCCACGTAAGGTGCACCAGTGACTGGTACACGGCCTGCAGCGGGCTTTAGCAGCGCCAGAGAAGCGGCGCAAAGTAGAGAGTAGCCACGTACAACGAAGACAAGTCCAAAGTCCTTGGCGGTGGTCCACTTGAGGGTGTAGCCATCGCGCTTGAATGTGGGCTTGTGGGCACCAGACTGGTCGTCGGTGGCCACATTGCGCTCTTCGATAAAGACCTCGCGGACCAAGGCGTCGATCGTTTTGGCGCCGACAGGGGCGTACTTCTTGGACCAGAGCACGACGCCCGAGGTCGACAGGACCTCGAAAGAGTCGAGCATGGCGGGCGGCGGTGCGGTGCGGAGAATGCGGTGGAGGGTCGGAGACTTGGTGTTCTCCGCAGACGCGCGATGATGCGGCGGGCGGCGGGCGGCGGGCGGCTGTCGAGCTGAGCCTCATGCCGGTCAAGCCACGACACCCAGCCCGTGGCCAAACTCCCGCGCCCAGCTGGCTGCCACCGTCACCACCACCACCGCCGCCCCTCCCCCCTCCGCGCCCGCTACACCCCGAATCCGCTCGCGATGCAGCGCCCGACGTACGCGCCCGCGCACTCGCCGCCGCTCCACCACCCGGTGCCCCAGCAGTAAGCCCGCCCGCCGCGCATCTCTCCCCCGAAGCTGCAGGCAGCTGCTAACAAATTTGGTCCAGCATCAGTCAGGTACCCAATCTCCGCAGCCCCCCGCCGCCGCAGTCGCAGCAGCAGGCCCAGTCGAACTCCTATGGATACCCGCAACAGCCCGGCCCGGCCCAAGGCGGCGCGGGCTTCATGCACCCGGCCTTCGGGGGCATCATGAACGACTCGACCGCCCAGATGGGCTTCCAGGTCGGCAAGAGCGCCGTCATGGCCGGACACGAGTACATGGAGCAAAACGTCAGTACCCGTTGCGCCTCGATTTTCTGATTGCGCAATTTGAATAACCATGCAGCGCAGTTCAATCGCTACGTAAACGTCAGCGCGCTGAAGCACTACTTCAACGTCAGCAACTCGTATGTCGCCAACAAGCTGTACCTCGTACTCTTCCCCTGGCGCCACCGGCCATGGGTGCGCCAGCAGGTCCAAGACGGCTTCTTCCTGCCCCCGCGCGAAGACATCAACAGCCCGGACATGTACATCCCTGGTACGCATCATTCCTCGCGCGAACCCCCGTCACGAGCGCGACCATGCTAACCCACGCCTCGCCGCAGTCATGGCCTTTGTGACCTATATCCTCCTCTCCACCCTCCTTGCCGGTCTCCGCGGCGCCTTCCACCCGGAGTTGCTCGGCCTGACAGCCACCACTGCCTTCGTCGTTGTGATATTCGAGATCTTGGGATTGAAGCTGGGATGCTACCTCTTGAGCATCAGCAACGACTCGCAGCTGCTTGACCTGGTCGCATACTCGGGCTACAAGTTTGTCGGTGTCATCGTCACCCTTGTGGTGGCCGAGATCTTCAACAGAGGCGAGGGCACCGGCGGCTGGATTGGCTGGACCATCTTCCTCTACACGTTCTTCGCGAACGCCTTCTTCCTGGTGAGCCCGCCCCATCCCTTCTCATTCCCAACTGCCGATGTCTTCATCTGAAGACAGGCGCGGCGACAAGGGAAAGCGAAGCTCGAAAAGCTGCTAACATCCGGACCTCCGCGATTAGCTTCGTTCGCTGAAGTACGTCCTTCTCCCTGAGCAATCTCCGAACACCAGCAGCGGTGCCAGCTACACGGTTGCGCGCGCACAGCGCAACCGCCGCACCCAATTCCTCTTCATCTATTCGTACATTGTGCAGTTCGTCTTCATGTGGATCCTCAGCCGCCAAGACTCGAGCAGTGTCAAGGCCGCCAAGGTGTAATTGGGTTTAAGGACGAAGCAACGAAAGTAGAGATGACAGGCGGCGTTAGAATGTCCGAAAAAATGAGGCGCAAGAAAGCTCAACCACCAATCGATGCTCAAAATAACATCGTGCGTGCTTCCGAGAACAACCCTGTTCACCATTCACCCGGGCCTTTTTCGCGGACTCTGGAGCACCAGCAGCGAACGAGGCAGAAGTCTGGGGCGGCTAGGAAGTATCATGTAAGAATAGATCGTGAGGAGAAGAGGTGAGGGGAAAGAATTCCGATCCACCCGAGTCTTGTTCTTCTTTCCTTGGAGTGTTGGGAGGAAAGACATGACAAGTAAGAAAAGAAACAGATCTAAGGTTTAGGTTTGGCGGTAGGCGGCCAACGGCAAGGAACAGGGCACCTAATGGGACAGACAAGAAAAATTCAAAAATATTAAAACATTACTCAACGCAAAACGTCGCCTTCTAGAATGTGACAAGCAGGTCATCTGCAACGGATGCCGCACACCTCATCCCAGACGGTGCATAAGTGCTGCACGCAACGCATTGATCTTTTTTTATTCCCACTTTCACACGTGTCGGCACCAAACTGGAAGAGCGAGAAAGAAAAATCACAAGATGAACAAAGGGTTGAGGTCGGTCATTCGTTTCTCACCCATCCGGTTGAGGCGTTTTGCGCGCGGCATCCCGTGGTGTGACTGGCCTCCCCCCTTCTCCCGCCCATCTCGATCCCTCCCTCCAATCCCCCCCACCCCCTCCTTCTCCCGAACGTTCCCCATCCCATCATCCCACATTCCGCCCCTTTCCCCATCCCTTTTCCCCGGCGGGCGGCGAGCAGCGGGTGGAGAGTGGCGAGAGGCGGCAGGCGGTCTCCAGATCAGAACACCGAGGAAGCCGAACCCGGGGAACAGGGTCGCGGTCGTCCGAGGTATGTGCGGTGATGATGGTTCATCGTGATGGTGGAAGACAAGATCGCGCCGGTGTGGTCTCAGCGGAGCCTCGGACCATCCTCTCGATGCGGTCGGAAGAAGGATTCATGCTCCCGTCCGTCCACCCTTCGCTCCATCGAGGATGTCGTACATACGCGCTACTGGATGGTGGTCAGCTGGCGGCGGAACGGGGTGGAAGGATTGAACGGCCGAGGGCGAGAAAAGTCCCCAACCCTGCTGCCTCACCAGTCACACTCACCAATGATGATTCATGCCGAATCCCGTCACACGCGGGTGGGATGAGTTGGCTCATTGCAGGGACACTGGCGAGAGAGTGACAAGATCTAGATCAACTGGGGGCTCTTTCACCCCCACATGCATCTTTGATTCATCCTCAACTATTCTGCTAATACTACATCCTCCACTAATCGACCCGACCAGCTCCCCAAAGACACTTGTCCAATCCATCTCCTTTTTCAAGGAGGTGAGCTGGCAAAGAGCTTTCGAGCTGGCCCTTCCTCTACTGCTGCCGCCGTACTAAAAACTATCTACGTTCGTCCCCTCCCCTTCCATCCACGGCGCCTTCGGTATCGTGGTATCTGCCATTTTGTTTGGTGTGGTATTTGTAGTGTGTGATCGCGTGTCCGAGAAAATCAAAAGCCCTTCCTTCGCTGTGTTCATGTGAAAAATGATGTCCTGAAAAATAATCGGACGTGGTATTGAAAAAGAGGCCCGCAGGCCCCTCCCAGCAAAACAAGTAAAACTCCGTTCCCCACCACCGGACCCCATTTGAGCAAGCCCCTGAACCAGAGCAACAAAAAGGCCAATGATACCTCCCAGTGAAAGAAAAGCGTAAAAGGAATGAACAAAAGAACAAACACAAAGACGGTTAAAGGATGTAATAAGAAGGGTAAGGGTGTGAAGTGTATGAGGATTCAGTGACTCAATGTACATGGCTGCTGTGCAGCCAGTCGCAAGCAGAATCGACGTGCGTGACAAGCGTGTTGAGGAAGGCATCTAGATGATACCTTCCCACATGCCGGGACCAGATCTCGATTGGAGAACCTGGGCGACTTCGCTCGCACAGCAGGCCCTCTTCCTGCCAAGATCCTTCTGCACCGGGCGGCGGACTTCCGGGACGACTGCGAAAGGCGACTGCAGCGCCTTGGCGTCGAAGGTGGACGATGGGGTGCGTCCGCCGGGAGTCTGGAGCAAGAATGATGAAGCAAGGCTACCATCTGGAATGATGCTCGGGGTGCGTTGAAGCACAGAGGGATCAAGGGTGAGGAGGGTCTCAGCTGCAATCTTTTCGGGGTTGACCAGATTGCGCACGTTCTGCTGCAACGACATGTCCACAGATGATCTGCATCGCTTGCGGCCCTTGGCCACCTCTTCGGAGCTAGTGATTGGCGAAACGTCATCACTCGGGTGGAAGGGGACCGGGGTAGGCTCCGATGCGTCGTTGATGTGGAAGCCATCGAAATCTGGCGACGAGAGGGATTCGCTCGTAACAATGGTAGGGAAAACATCTGCGCTTTCCTTTTCCTTCTGCTGCACTGGGTAGGGCAGGCCCGCATTGCGGCAAGTCGCCAATTTCGCCAATTTGGCGTTCGGCGCCCAAGCTACAGACGAGACCGAAGAAATGGAGGAGGCACGAGATGAGCGAGACGAGTTGTCCGAAACCATTGAATCCGGCGAAGATGACGAAGAGGTCGTCGACGCCGCGAGCGAAGGTCGCCGCCCAGAGAACTGGTAAGCTTCCAAGCCATTGAAGCGAGGAGTCGGTGTCCATTGGTCAAGGTTACACCGAGCAGACATCATGCTTTGATGTTGGGCCATGGCGGCACACATGGATGGGCGCCTGGATCCCATGGAGGCCACACTCACTGCAGGAGTGTTGCTCACAGTAGACTGGGGAGTCATTTGTGGTGTGGGGAGCGGTCCCAAACGAGACAGCAATGGCGCAGGGGGAGTCATGTCCACTGTCGGCTCAAGGCAGAAGGGAGTAGCCTTGGCGCGGGGAGCTGGCGTGCTTTCCTGAATCCACGACTCGCGCACCGGGCAAGTAGTAGTCGGCAGCGGAGGTGGGGTCAGGCGCTTCGGAATGCAAAGCTGGACAGAGTTCCTTCGGACAATGTCGAAGGTGTCCAGCTCAGGGGTGAGCATGGGGATCATAGTCTTCCAGTCATTCATTCCGAAGTACATCTGAGACGCACCGGGCGAAGGTGGTGGGTGAGAAGGCGCGGCCCGAAGGACGATTGCCTGCCACCGTTCGAAGACCGGGTCGGTGATGTGAAGCTTCCAGTTCACGGCCTTGAGAAAAGCCATTTCGTTTGTGTTGATCTCAACGACCTTGAGGCCAGAGATCTTGCTCCACGCCCGAGCCGAATAGTTCCGGTCCTGCAAATATTTTGATGCCAAGATCAATGCGGCGAGGAACATGCGCCTGCCGCACTGCAGAGCACGGATCGACTGGTCTTCGGGCTGTTCCATGGTGAAGTCGATCTTCGGAACGTGTGCCTTGATGAGAATCAAGTAGTAGAGAGCGACCTGGAGTGTTGAGTAGCTAGTCCGCGACCGACGGAGAGTCTCTTGAATGAAAGTCCGGAGAGGAAGAACTCCACGTCCAGAAACCCGCTCGTTGGGACACGTCGGCACAGAAAGCGGCCAGATAATCTCAACCATCTGAGTGGCAGAGTCTTCGTGGCGGAGTCACCTTAGCGTACGGTTGGAGAGAAGTTGGAGGCGGCGGGAGGGCTTACCGACGAGGCTGTCAACGAACTTGACGGTGCGCTCGCTCTGGCGAACAAGAGCGGGGGGCGCACGGCAGCTGACAGCGGTGGGGCATCTGCGGGGGTTCTGGCGCATCTCTGCAGGCAAAGGAGCGTCGATGGACTTCAGGGAAGGAAGAGGCCCTTGGCTCTCGCACCACCTGGAAATCTGGGAGCGAGAGATGCCTCCGTTTGGAGCAGCTGAGCATCCATTGGAGCGGACCGGAGCCGGGGCTTGAGACCGGGCCCATGAGTCGTCCGAATCCCAGCCTCTGTGTCCGGAACTAGAAGTCGAGGAGGTAGAGGTTTGAGAGGAAGCGGCATCGAGGGAGAATACCGACGAAGTAGAAGAGGAGGCGGAAGATGCAACGGAAGATCCGTATGGATGGGTGGCATCCTGAGTCGGGAATGGAAAGTCGCAACTCATGATGAGAAGTAGTAAGAACGCCTGGGTATACTAACCGAGATCCAGTATGAAAACCGAAGAGAGTGAGAAGCAGATCCGCTTATGTTGCGACTACTTTTGTTCAGGCAGAACCTGATAGGTCGAATGCTTTTGCGTGGTCGTGGGGTGACCCAGACAGATTAACCGATGAGAAGAACCAACGAAAACCCGCGCGTCGTGTGATTTGACGGACGACGGTAGTTCTCGGGTGCTTCTGCCTTCCAGGAATGGAAATTAGATTCCTGTGTTCCGAAAATTGCCAGAAGCTCGTGACAACGCGTACGGCACAGTGAAGTGTCGCTTTACGCTTTCAGTCCTTGCGAGGGTGTTGGAGCAAGTATGGAATCCGTTTTCGTAACCGGGGAGGGCAGAACAGAGAGTTGCGGGTGGTTTTGCGAGATGCAGTCGACAGTCTAGCTTTGCAGCTGGGGTTTGCGGTCGGTGTAGAGTGGCCAACTACTGCCCAGAGCTTCAGCCGTGAGAGATTCCTCCAGTCGCCGTCAGCTGCAGATATCACCAAAACAAGACCTCGTTGTAGACCGTCGCAATGCACTTCGAGCGTTGTTCAGCTGTACGGGGCGCGGGCCGTCGCAAAGCTGATGGAGACCGAAGGAGTGCGGGATCTAGCAGCGGGGAGAATCCTCAAGAATGAAGAGAGTCTTGTTGTCCGAACCGGAGGTGAAATCTGAGCGACTGGTGACTGGAGTGCTGTTGTTTGACTTATGGTACATCGTGACTATTTCGGGTGTGGCGGTGACGGCGAGTTAGGCGGTGACGGGGGCCACCATGCGCAGGCCGGGCGGAGTGGCCGTGCGCAGCAGAGCGGAGAGGGTGAGCGGCGGGCGGTTGCGGTCGCGATGCAGCTGTGGCTATCCGCGGGGACTGGGGAGTGTCGTCGGCGGAGAGCAGCCGGAGGCGAGCGAGCTAGGGCTGGGGTGAGGTGTCGGGCTAGGCGGCGATCGCGATCGAGCAAACGAGGCAAGGGCCGTGGGTGGAGAGGTACGCGGGTGAGAGGGGAGCTTATGAGTACCGGCGGAGGATACGGCAAGGGCTATTAAAGGAGGGAGGCAGCAGAGCGGAGATGAGTCGTAGGAAGGCGGCAACGCAGGCAGGACAGGTGGTCGGCGCGTTTGAGACAAGGCTGCTGACTGGAGGATAAAGGGTATGGGGAGCAGACAGGTGGCCAAAGTCGAGATGGGGCCGGTTCTAGTCTCAGCGTCAGAAGACGTTGGTTTAGACGACGGTCCAGCGCGCGGCAGCCATGGTTGCTATGTGATGGGGACTCAGAGGGGAGAGGGTGGCGGGCTTTTGATAGAAGGGCAGGCCGAGCGACGGGATGGGTATGACTGTCTGGCCTGCGCCTGCCAGGCCCTGCCATCTCAGCGCGCCGCACGGGCCACCCGGCGCCGCCGCCCCCCAGGCGCGGCCGCGATGGCAAATACTGGAGAAGTTTGGCTCGCGCGGCATCACACGGGTGCAACAGCGCGCTGCCTGCCTGGCCGCCCGCCGCGCTTGTCCAGCTCGCCGTCGGCGTCTGGCCGTCGCATAGCCTCCCCCTCGCGCGGCGAGTCCTGAGGCACGCGTTTTGCAGCGTCCGCGGCGCGACGCAGCTCGTCATCGCTGGGGGCGCGCCCAGCCTGGCCGGCTCCGGCTGCGACCAGGCCCTGCGCCCACGCCTCTGCACCCAGCCTGCCGGCCCTGCCCGAGGCTGAGCGCTCGAGTGGCCGCGACGCGCTCTGCGCTGCTCGCCCCGGGCGTCGGCGCGCGCTCGCTTTCTGTCTTTGTCCACGGCGGTTTGCCATCGCCCACGCCGTCACCGCTTCCGTCGCGCGCGCCCGTCGTCAGCCTGCGCGGCGGGCGGCAGGAGGCAATCTGAGACACGCACAAGGAGCTCGCGATCGAAGAGGGGAAGGCTGCAGAGGGTGAGCATCTCCACGCCGTTGGACCCGCGCAGCCAATGGTGACCCCAGCGAAGGCGACACACCCAAGCCGTGCCACTCGCTGATTCGGCCTGCCTCGACAGCTGCTGTCCCTCCAGACGCCTCTGCCCCGTCCTCTAGCGCGCCACGCCTTGCGTGCTGCTAGCCGCACGAGGCCAAAGTGCCGCTCAGTGCTGCTGCCACCTTCGCTGTTAGCCACTGCGTTGAGTCACTCTCCGCCTCGTCGCGCGCCGCCCTGCCAGTTGGTTTTGCTTCTGCGACGGTAGCAGCCTCACGGCCGTACGTCACGAAACGCCGTGGCCGAGCAGCGCAGGCAGCCCCCGAGGCGGTCGGGGCGCACGCACGGAGCCAGCTTCCGCTCAGGGCATGGCGGAGCGGCGCGGGCTCACGGCTGCAAGAGTGGGCAGGCGGCAGGCCTCGCGTCGCTGGCGGAGCTCTCTTCCAACGACGGCTGGGCGATGACCTGCAGCCGCAGCATCAGAATCCGTCATCTCGAGTCACGAAATTAGCACAGAAGCGGCCGGGCTGAGTCGACAAAGGCGCTTAATTGCCACGCATGCGGCAGCCGAGCAAGTTCCGAGGGCGTGGCGCCTGAGTCAAGCGCGGAGCTTGAAGGGTGCCCGTCGCCAGTCGCCAGTCGCCAGTCGCCAGTCTCCCTCTAGGCAGCAGGCGCAGCTGCCTGCTGAGCACGAAGATATTTTCTCGCACCCCCATTCCCCAAGCGCGCTCAGCCTGTGCCCGGGCTCTCGCCACCACCTCACACGCAACGCCAACACCGCGCGACCGAGTGGCTGCCGGTGCCTGGAGCTGCTGGCTGACGGCGACGCTACGGCCACGGCCTCCCGCCGAAGTCACGCGCAATCTCTGCGCGGCGGGCTGAGGTCCAACTAGCCACGTTGGAGATCGCTGGCCCATGACGCCGGCCACGCGGAGCCCCATCCGCTCGGGACCTCAAATATGCGGTGATGGCTGCTGAGCGGTCAAGGACGCGACCAGGCTTTGCCCCGTGACTTGGGCCGCGGTACGCTGGGAGGTACGAGTCCTTGGTCACGATGCAAAAAACGACCCCACATCAGCCTACCTCCGCCGCCCTCGACGGCACTGTCGCCGTCCCCTCAGCTGCTTGCTGACTGCGCTCTGCCTGGCCGCTTCCGCTGACGTGCACGAGTGGACGCCGGCGGGATGGCGCTCCGCTTAGATGCGGAGCGCATGTCATCCATCACGATCCTCCGCTGCTGCAGGCAGGCATCCGCTCTGAAGGATCAGAAACGGAAGCTCGCCTAAAGTCAGCCCGGTGCTCTCCCCCCGGAGTGCCGTGTTGGTGGTGATCATGATGGTGAGACTCGAGCATCATCGAGAAAGAACCGGCAAATGCTGGAAAATTCTGGGTCCGAGTGACCGTGGGGGAGCCCGGCGCCGGACCGGAGGGCGAAAGCAAGAAAGGCGTCGCCGAAGGTCTTGGCTTACAGAACGCGGAACCAGAGGCCGAGTCCGTTGCCCCAGTGCCAGCCAAAGGATTGTGATAATGTAGGGCGTTATCGAGTGGGCCCGGGTCTCATGCGCCCAGGTTTGTCGTGGCCATGGTACATTATTGGACCACCACACCAACAGCGTCCGGACTTGTGACAAGTTTGATGACGTGGGTGAAACAAAGGGACAGGCACGCCTCTGATGAATTTTTGAAGTTCAGGACAGGCAAGTGTTTGACAGGTCGGCCACTTCGGCCGGCAATACGTTCATGCAAAATCGGCAACCAATAATCGGACTGGATCTGACGGCGCTTCTGCGCTGACAACGGCACAACTGAAAACGAGCGAGATATGCAGGTTCTGTTCAAATTCGGGAAGGTGAAATCGACGTGGCTTTTAGTCCGCTCACCTCAGGCGCGTGCTGTGCAGAATCTCAGTTCTAAAACCGCGCGTCTGGTGCATAATTGGTGGCCGCCACCACTGCCGCGTAATCGCTCACCTTCTCCTCATCGGCAGTTGGCTCATTTCAGAGCCCTTCTGATGCATGGTCTTGTTCATAATTGTGACTGAAAAATGTCTGCTTTGCCATCAGTGCTATTTTCAACTGTCCAAAAGGCGCAGGTAAAACTGCTTGAACTCCGTGGTTGGACCATTCCGAGAGCTCATTCTAGAGGATTAAAGAGTGGGTTTAGCCCAGCATTTGCACAATTTGTTACTACTCCTACGACTTTTGGAGCGTCCCGGAACCTTGTGGTCTATTTTCTCGCTTTTGGTCCTGTTTGATAATCCACCTTTCTTTGCGTACATTAGACGCGCTCTGATCTCTCTTTTCTGAATGGGTAGAACTCGGTGAGAATTGAGATTTCTTCTTTATTTTTACTCATTCCTTGCCTTTGCCATAGTTTCGAGTCAATGTATAGGGTAATCATACTTGCGCTGTTATCTACTCTAAGCACGAACAACTAGACGCTGCTTAGAATACATGAAGTTGGCCAAGCACTTTACTCGACGACGGAAATTCGCAACGGCAACTTAATTAAACCTCCTTATATATTAAGTTTTACTCTATCTCTACGGCTCTGCTTGTAGAGCTGCGATTCGTTTAAGTACATGATCTAATATTTCTCCGAGTTCATCCTATGGAGACTAAGTGACGTTAAATTCTCCCTACTACTACCGTAGAAACTTTAATTCGTGGCAGATAGCAACGGATATATTTTTTAGTTATTAGCTAAGAGTAGTAAATTAGAATTCTCGTGAGTTTTGTCTCCAGGCTGCATGCATTATAAGTAAGAATTAAAACGTATTGATGGCGAATACGTTGCATAGTCGCTACTATATAGATCATCCTAAGGCTTTATTATACATAATATCCCTTATATTGTAGCACATTTTAGGACATTAATGCTTTCTCGTATAATTATGCCATGGTAGAGAATTAGAGTCGCCCGTAATTCGTCCCTCGACTATACGAAAAATCTATGAGTCACTAGTAAATCCCTTGAACATTAGATTGGATATCTCTGGGACTAAACACAATGGTAGCACCGGAATAGGTCCTAGTATACCGCCATGAAAGTCATGGGTCTACTATGACGTTTCTAATATTTCATTCCAGTGTAGAGTTAACACTTTATTTGGGAGAAATAAGAAAGCGCACCACATGAGAGGGAAAAAAAAGAAATGGAGCAAAAATTCAACATTTTAAGACATCCCTTTACCTTCAATGGAAGCACCTAGTGCGCCACATGATCAGCTTTGCCCCGATAGACTGCGTCCTAAGTTCCGGTCAAACAAACAATGCCAACCATCTGGCCGGCTTTAGTGGACCTTTGGGCTCCCATTTCGGCGGCCAATGACCGGGAAAGCGCCGTTCCATGTGCAAGTCGGCAGGTCTCCCAGAAGCCCACGTGTCTGCGCTGAGAGATAGATGCCTGCCCACCACGCGGCCGATCATGCAGTTGCGCTGGACCGGTGAAGGTGGAGATGCCTCTTCCCGTGATATTCGTGGATGTGGAGCGCTAGTCTGGGCCGAGTTAGCGGCGTCTGAGCAGCAAACAGACCACGATCCAACTTGCCGCGCCCGGACAACGCCAACGAGCCGACGACGCGTGCGGTTGGTATACGAGCACAACTCCCGGCGCCTCGGTGTTGAAGCTCCAGTGTCGGCGCGCGAAGCGGCGAGTCGCCTCCGCAAAACGGACCAACCTCCGCACAGGATCGCAGCCGGCTAGCCGCATCCAGGCAATCCGGGGAAAGGCGAGCAATCAGCCTGCTTCAAATCAACTTGCTGACAATCACGACAACATCCGGTGTCGGGGAGGGGCGTTAGGACCGCCAACACCAGCTCCCACGTCTCCACATGTTCAAGCAACACAGTCATCAATCTTTCAATCGCACCAGATCCTCGTCCATGTCTCGTGTTCTGCGTTCTCATCGCTTCTTCCGATTCCCCACCACCAACACCAAAGTCCAGCGCGCGCTCTTCCCACTCTCCGCCATGGCCCAGCACCACAGCACCAGCGCCCTCGCCCCGCGCAAGGTGCGCTCGCTCGTCCCCGCCGACTCCTGGGACAGCCACATGCACGTCACGTCGCCCGACTACCCTCTCGCCGCAGCCGCCGCCTACACGCCGTCCGCGCACACCCTCGAAGACGCCATGGCCTTCGAGCACAGCTACAACATCCCCAACATCGTGCTAGTCCAGTAAGCCACCACCCCGCAGCCCCCTCCCTCTCCCTCGAACCCGAAAAGAAAAAGAAAAAAGACATTCAAACTTCACCAACCAACCGTGCCACCCACCCCCACAGACCCTCCATCTACGGCACCGACAACGCCTGCACCCTCGACGCGCTCCGCGCGCTGGGCCCGCACCACGGGCGCGCGGTCGTGGCGCTCGACCCATCCGCGCTGCCGCCGGCGGCCACTCTGCGCGCCTGGCACGATGCGGGCGTGCGCGGGGTGCGGCTCAACCTCAAGAGCGTGGGGCGGCTGCCGTCGGCGGCGGCGCTGCGCGCGGAGCTGCTCGCGTACGCGGCGGCCATCCGCCCGCTCGGCTCGTGGGCCCTGCAGGTGTACCTCGGCCTCGACGCCGTGCCGCTGCTCGAGCCCGTCGTGCCCGAGCTGGGCGTCAGGCTCGTCGTCGACCATCTGGGCCACCCGGCGCTGCCCGAGGGCGGCGAGGTGGACCCGTGCAGGCTGGAGGGCTGGGCGAGCTTGCTGCGGTTGGTCGAGGGGGGCAGCACGTGGGTGAAGGTGAGCGGGGCGTATAGGATTGAGGGGGAGGGGCGGCTGGAGTGGGTGGGCGCGATGGCGAGGGAGTTGCTGGCCGTGAGGGAGGGGCGGAGGGTGGTGTTTGCGACGGATTGGCCGCACACGAGGTTCGAGGGCGTGGATGTCGAGCCGTTTGTCGAGAAGTGTGTGGAGTGGTGCGACGGCGATGCCGAGAAGGTGGATCGGCTTTTCCGAGCGAATGCGGAGGAGCTGTGGGATGTGAAGCGATGAGGGGGCGGCTGCGTGAGTGAGGCAGCGGGGACGGAAGGGGAGGGTGAGATGGGTGGTGCAAAGTAAAAAAGGGGGGACACATGTGCAGGTAGGACAGCGTGGTTGTGGGGATGAGTGAGTCGAGTCAAGCGGACGGATGCTGTGGACAGGGTTGTCGCTGAATTCCAGCCGGTACCGGTCAAGGTGGTGGTGTCCGTGGTGGCGGCTGCTGATCCTGCTGCCATGCACGATGAGTTGTTGTTTGTGTCAGATTAATTTGAAAGCAAGCAGAGTCGGGCAGGCCGGCAGGAACGTATGCGGATAACTGGGCAGCCTGGCAGCAATGGTAGACAGAGGCGGGCCCTTTGTGTGATCATTTCAAAGGCTGTCGGTTTGGGTAGCACGGCAGCAGGTGGTTAGAGTGTGCCATGGCGGGCTATCGTGGATATGGCATTGTTTCCGAGGAGGAGAGATGAAGAGCGATTGGGTAGGGCACGAGAGTCTTGCATTGCAGCGTGGATTATGTGGGTCAGAGACATTTGCGCCCCCCTGCTGATGGAGACAGTGAGAGCGTGGCCCTGCCCTCGTGTCGTATCGTCCCTTGCGTGGCCGGGCCAGTCGATGTTATGGGGCGAAGACGAGGTGTTCATCTCATTTGGCAGGCACATGGCTAAGCCGTTGTTGCATGAACCACTTGATCCGACCCGGGGGCTATTTCCATATTTTCTTGTACAAGCAAATTGACGCAAGGAGTAGTTTGGGTCCGCACACATATGCTGTTCTGGGACGCTCTATCCATATGTAGTTCCAGTCTGTTCTAGATGACCTTTTGTGACGCTCTCTTTCATGGTAGACGGTATGTTAGTCTGTCAATCAGTTGTGTAGATCCAATCAATCAGCCATCCCCACCCATCACCTGGGAGCACAGACTTACACAAGGAGGGCTGAGGATAGGATAGAGCGGAAGAAGCCGTGGCAGAGGAGAGACATCGTCCAAACGCACGTCCAAGCCAGTGTTCGTCCAGAGGACTTGCCTGCTTCCAATGTGTTGTGGAGCACAAGGCGTAGGTGGCTGCAGTGGTTAAGGCATGAAGACGTCTTTGTCAACCCGGATTCACACGGAGCCACCTCATCACAAGAACGGTTACCTGATGTGGGCGAACCCGGGTCTGTAAAAGTGGCGTAAATTACACGTGGCTGCAACTGACTGATTGTTCCTGCAAAGTAAGCAGGACGCGCACGCAGACGAATCTGACAGTGAAGAAACATGCGTTCGAATTGAGAGTCTATAAGATAAGCCACTCGCACATCTGTGTACTTGTCTCAGCCCGAAATCAGCCTTTTTAACCTCGTACACCACCAGGCTCCCCGGCTACCCTGCACTGGTCAGCCATCCAGCTCTGCACTGGTCAAGAACATGGTCGTAACAGGAATTGGAATATACGAAGTTGAATCATTAAGGAAGCCACACCCATGAAAGCAAATAAGCGAGAGATAGACAACCACCTGCGACGGAATGCAAAGCGACAGAAAATAGATGGTGGTATATGAAAGCTCGTGATCCATGATGTACGCTCTGCAAAAACTTCGGTATCATCACTCTCGGTTCATGAGAAACGGGCACTCGAAGGCCGAAATCTTGCTCATCTCAAGGTATGTCAACCTTGCCTCCTCGCTGTCAGGGGAAGCAGCGACGCCTTCACCAGGCTGAGGACCCACAGCATCCTCCATGTCCTTGGGGTGTGGGTGGACACGATGTGCCGGACACTTCTGGAAGAAGGCTTCCGTGGGAGAAGTTTGGTTGCTTCCCTGCCCTTGCTCAGACGAGCTGGTGATGCTGGAAGAGTATGTGCTCCTGCGCGGTGTGGGTGGGTCGGAGGCTGGTGGCGTGACTGCTGTCCAGCTTCCGGCCTCCGAGCTTGCCGTGGAGTTGCCGTGATCGATTTCGATGGCGTCATGGAACTTATCGGGCTCGCAGCCCTGTGCTGTGCCGATCATGTCGGACGCCTCGTGCCATTGATCGAACTCTTGAACGTGTTCGGGCTCAGCGTCGATAGGTGTCGATGCCTGCGCGGGCATTGAGGGATGCTGCAGTTGTGGCTCCACCTGGATATGCGGCTTTGTTCGGACCGACTCGGCAGTGTTTGTCGGGGGTGCTTCCGCTGGATGCTCGACGTTGTTTGTTTGAGCAGGCTGCAGTGTTTGCACAATAGGCTCGGGCTGACGTTCCATCGTTGATTCAGATAGACGCCCATTGGCCTCGACAGATTGAGCGCCGGGTTCATTTTGTGAAACAGGAGGGAGATCGGCAGATCTGCCGGGAATAAATTGCTGCTCACGCGATTGAGGCTCAGGACCTTGATCCTCAAGGTGAGTAATACCCTCAAGCCGAGAAGGCTGGGCACCGTTGCTGTCGACTGGCTTGTATGCAACTGGCTGCAGGAGGTCGTCGGGCTTATCTGATGGCTGAGAAGCTACCTCAGGTGTCGCTGTCCTGTTGGCGAGAGGTGTTGGGGCTCTGCTTACCCGCCTTGCTACCGGCTCCTTGTTGACAATACCCTGCGGTGCGATCTGGCGGAACATCTCCATGGGGTCGAACCATGTCTCGACGCGCTGGAGCCTGACCTTGTCGTCGACAGTGGCAACGGTGACACCCTGAATGTCGATTGAGCCACCGTGTGCCTTGGCCGTGACCTTTTCACCCTTGCTGCAGCACGGTCAGCAAGCGGCCCTACGCATTGCCACTTCAGACTTACTCATTGAAACCGACGTAGTCGTTCTTCATGGTCCCCCAATGGCGCCATCGGAAAGAGACATGGGGCGGGCCGGAATAGACTTCAATGACTTCCCAGGCGAAGGTGGGCATCATGCGCTTGAAGGTCTTGTGGCTGGAGGCGAAGTCGGAGTTCTCCGGGCTGTAGTACTCGTTGGGGGCGATGATGGCATTGTAGGTGCCGACCTTGAGCATGTGCTCCGCGCTCTGGGGAGGGTTGCCGTTGATGGCGAAGGTGTAGTTCGCGTGGTCAACGGTCCTCCAGTCCTCGAGGCGGGGCTTGAACGAGGCCTCGATCTCCCAGTTCTTGACCAGGTTCTCGACCAGCTGGATGACGCTCCCGGCCTCATGGTTCATCTGCTTGGCTAATTTACTCGGTCAGTCCTGATTCAGTTGACAAGGGGTTGTCATGCATGCAAGCTTTGACAGTAAGCAAGGAGGGGTAGAGGGTGCTGTGACACAAGCAGCGAGCACCGGCGCCGGAGAGAGCGAGCGCCGGGAGTGTGTGAGAGTAAGCAGAGGCGGAGGGAGAGGGAGAGACGCGTGGAGGTGCTCGTATGCAGCGGAGAATACATGCACTGCAATGCAGCTCTCCTAACGTGCAGGGTGCAGGAGGCGAAAAGCACAAAGCACACGAGGCTCCCACGTGGCCGAGCAGAAATGCCCCGATCGATCGTCTCCAGAATGCAAGGAGGGCGGTGATCCGACCCAAGGAAATGATGACATGTGCTCCCGCCCGGGTTGCGAGACAGGGCGGCACTTACTCTCTGCGTAGACCTTGCGCGTCTTGGAGTAGTCCGGGGGCCGGCCGTAGCGCCACTTGACGCCCTGGTCCTTGAGGACGGCGTCGGAGTCGGTGAGGTAGTCGGGGAGGGCGGCGGCAGCGGGCTCCGCGGGCGGCGGCGGCGGGGCGGCGGCAGACATTGGAGATATAAAACGAGCGGTATAGGAGGCAGCAGTGGGACAATGGGCTGTGCGAGTGCTCGGCGGACGTGGGCTGGGGCGCTGGGAGCGGGGGAGCTGAGGAGCGGAGGAGGGACGGAGAGGATGCTCTGGGGCGAGGAGGGAGGAGAGGTAAAGTTGATAAATAGGCTCTGGCCGTGGGCGGGCTTGCCTGGGGCTGGCGGCACACACATGACGATGGGTGATAAGTCCGTGTCCGGAATGCGCGCTGGCGACGTCGCTCTCGACGATAGAGCTGCATGCTGGACAATGATAGGAGGCGCTGCGAGGCCACAAGCCATGTCTGGGCTCTGGAAACGCCCGTCCAGGGTTCAGTCGCCTGTGCGACATGACGCCTCTGCACCTCACTGCAAACAACCCTGCGCGCGCCCAGCGCCCTGATGCCCGTCACCATCCCGGCGGCAGATCCGAGCCGTCGCGCCGCGCGCCAGACGCCAGACGCCAGACGCCGCCGCGCGCTGCCCGCTGCCCGCTGCCCGCTGCCCGCCGCGCGCTGGCCCCGGCCCACGGCGCCCCGCGGCCACCCAGCTCCACGCCACCTGCAATCAGACGGGACCGACAAAGGGCGGGCAGCGCCGGGTGTGTGACGGGGCGCGGGCGCGGTGCGCGGGCGAGGAGGGCGGCGGCGCGGGCGTGGTGGTGAGCTGGGCCGGGGCCGGGGCAGCGAGCGCGCGGGCTGCAAGGACTCGCGGGCCGGGGGCTGCGGGCTGCGGGCTACGGGCTACGGTGGGCCTGGGGACGGCGCGGCGACGGGGTCGGGGCACTACACGTACGAGCGCCCACGCGCGGCACGCACATCGCCAAACCGCAATTTTCTGGACGCGCTCTCGTCCGCCACCGCAACCGCCTGCACTCCCCCAGCGCTCCTTTCAGCAACGGCCGCGACGTTTCGCCTTCAATGGGCCAAGCCTGCCGCATTCCACCCTAGTTGCACCAGTAAGATGACGCCCATTCTTCCGCAAACAAAGTGTGGCATCACGAAGCGTGCCCTGTGCCACCGCGGCGCCGCGAAATCCGGGCCTCTCTGAGACGCCGCAGCAGCCGTCTGCTCTCCCAGCGCAGCCGCGCAGCTCCAATCGGCTGCCGCGGCCAGGCCCCAAGCCAGCCCGTAGGGCTCCCGCCCGTCAACACCCACCCCCGAGCGTTGCTGGTGAAACCCGTCCCGCCGACCGCACTGCATCTCAATCTCCATCCCAGACAGCCACGTTGTCAGGCAACGCTTCCCCGCCGGCCGGACGTCATTCCTGCTGCATGCCCGAGTGCTGCCAGCGCCGCCGGATGTGACCGCTCGCTTTCGCCCTCGACTTCTGAGCACTGTTACACCACGCGCGCAAACCCACAACCCGCCCACCACGCCTGCGCCCTTTGCAGCAGAGCAGCCTGTACACCGCCATTTGCGGCCCATCGAGTCCCGTCAACCTGGTCCACCGGTCAGCATCCCGGCCTCATGGCATTTCTCGCGTGGCAACCCATCGCTGCGGTAGCTTGTCCGATCCCGTCCAGTACACAGCAGCCTATGGCGCCTGCTGCGCGCACGTTGGATGTCGCCCTGCCATTACGTGCAGATGCGCGCCCTGTCGCCCGTGCCGGCTCCTCCAGCGCCCTCGACGCCTCCAGCAATAAATTGCCATGGCCAACCTGAGCCCGCGTGGCCCCGAGCTCCGAGACGAGACCACCAGAGCCCGCCGCCTCGCCCCAGCCATCTACCGCCGTGCTGCCCGCTCAAAACGGCAACCAAGTCCTCGGCACGAGGGCTCACGCGTCGAAGAGTGGGTAGCCTCGCTGCACGCGAAGGGGGCTTGAATATGCGCCCTGTACAAGGCCTAATGTAGACGTCTCGTGTGAGCGCCTTGCGAGTCCCTGGCCTTCCGCATTCCCCGATCCCAGGGCAATCTAAGACCCACGCCTTCGCTAATCGCCTGCGTAGCGTCCGGCCGCCCCCTGGAATCCTGTCATGGCCGGCCCAGCATTCATGACCGAGTTTCTTACCCTCAAAGATTCACGCCGTATTACAGAGACGTCTCCAAGACCGCAGCCGTTGAGAACCGGCAGTCTCTGTGACAATGCTCCGCTTCTTTGTTCGGTCCTCGTGGAGGGCGAGACTCCGCCAAGACCATATAGATTGACACGGGCCAGGTCTTACGGACAAATTTCCATAAGGCTGCTTTGTGGCTTCTCGACCTTCTCGAATCATCCGTTTCAGCGTGAGTGGCGCTCTCCCATCGGAATGGCACCTCGACGCTTTCTTTGCTTCAGTTTTGGTTTTTGCAGCCGTCCACGCTCGTCATGGCTAAGCAAATGACTGCTTTTGAGCGCCACCCTTCGTAAGTTGCTTCTGTCTCGGTCAATCGATGGCGATCCTGCCATTACTAGACGAGCCTGCCTGCCTTCAGTCATTGTAAGTCTGACCCCCCGGACGAATGCCCCGATCCAATCCAGAGCCGGGACAGCTCTGCTGGACGCTGCGTCCGACTAAATGACAAATATGCCTGTGCCGCGGAAGAGACGGTGTGTGTTACCGATTTGGTGACTGAATTGGCTGCCTTGAATTTTCAAGACGGGAATCAGTCTACGATTGACAAAGCAACTGTCCCTAGGTTGGACCAGAGGGGTCGGTATATCGCCTCCACTTGTATCATCATTGATGGTCCTCCGAGTTCGAAAAGAGCGATGTCCACCCAGCTAGAACACCATCCTATACGGCAACTGCTTCCAGGCTCTCATGTCACAGTACTTATGGCCCTACGGCAGGGATTTGGGCAATCCGCACAGGGACCTGGAATGCTGCTACTTATTGCTGGTACTTAGCAAATCTGTCTCAGCCATGTATTCCTCCTTCACAATCGTTCATGCAGACATCCGAGAAGACAGGACATACACCGGTCTCTTGCTTACACCACTTTCGCGGGGCTTACACCACAACGGTGTTTGTGCCTCACGAGGTTGGATCAGGGTCTCTCAAAAGTACCAGCGGAGTGCACACTAGCCCGGTAGCTGGATCCGAAGGCCAATGCTTTCTCCATCCGCCTGTGGCCCTGCTTGTCCCTCGCTCGTAAGACCATAAGTCAATTCCAGTGGCGTTGATCGCATGAGCTGGTTCGCTCGATTCCTGATCGGATGTCTCTCCTTGCCATCGAATCAGGTCCAGCACGTGGCTTTTCGACACCAACATGCTGTGCGCCTCCAGGCTATCGAATGATCAAAATCCCACCTTCGGCCGACTGACCGATGAGGTTGGACACATGGGTCCGTCTAGATCCTTGAGCTCTGACAACTAGACAAAGAGACCTCACCGGTGAGCATAGATTGTGTCCGTGCTATTGAATACGAGCATTGTAGCACATGCGGACTTCATGACATCGGCCTCCTTGCGCCGGCTCCGCAGACCACTTCTCCAGGATCACAAGCCTCGAGAGAAAGAAGAGCTTGGCTCACACAGTTTATCCCACCTCTCATGCTATCTCTCCCCAGAGTTCAACAGCATGAAAAGATTGCAAATTCTGCACGGATGCGGAGCTACCTGGCAGATGCAGCCGTCCTACGGCGACCACATCGAACAAGGAACATGACAAGCACACCATTAGCTTCAAGCCCGGCTATGCTCGCTCCCTGATCGTTAGCCACCTCACGACCAACCACCCGCACATGGCCTTATATCACAAGTGAGCTTGTGCAGTATCACGTTGCGCCGGTGGCCACAAGAAGGCGGCCGGAAGTCCGCGACAACATGGTTGGTTCAGCTGGACCTTCGCGCGAGCATTTCTTCTTTTCACCAATCCTCCCCACACGACGCCACGCCTTCGAAGATGCGGGGACTGGCGGGTGTGAGCACTCTCTGTCAAACAGAGGTGTCAAGCTGGCATGTTGACGGTAGCGCTGCGTCGCCGTTGGTCTGGCTCGTACTCTGCAGCAATGGTAGACTGCCTCGCTAACGCGTTATACCGCCGCGACGCCGACCAACGTACCTCCACAGCTGTTTCTGGCCGTGCCGGTTAGACCAGCCTAAACGCTTGCAGACGGGATCGGTCGTTTGCTAATCTTTCCCATCAGCACTTGGCATCTTTTCGGCTAGCTTCATGTAACCACCGAAGCCGAGTTGCCTATACGGTTTGTTTGCCTGAATCGCAAAGACGGACAGCGAAAAGTCTTATCCGAGCGCAATATACTGCTGAATTAGTCACATTGTGAGCGACTCTACAGCTCATGCTTTCTTTCTGAGCGGCTCGATCCTTCAAGAAAACGGAGGATCCATCCCGCTTGCCGTTCTGGAAGCCATCGCAGTCCATTTTCATTGCCCTCAGGTGGCGGAGCCAAATTTAATCTGGGCAGGTCCCACAATCTCGCATTGCATACGATAGCCTGCGCGTCACTGCTAATCTCTCAAAGGCTGATTGATGATTGATGCTGAGGGTATCCCTTGTAAGCAGATCCCGTGGTGCGCCGCGCTACGCGGTGATTACCCGCCAAGATGACAAGCAGCTCTCGTCCCGATGCGTTCGGGCTGCAGACCCTGGATGTGATATAATATCTCAATCACACACGTGCGTGAGACGTGCTCAGTCGATCAATCCATCGGTCCTACAAAGAAAAAAAGAAAACAACTCCAGGAACCAACAGAGCGGCTCTCCTGCGCAATGTGCATGGAGCAGATGAAGGGACAGACGATAACGCAGCCATTGGCCACATGCACGGTTCGTACGGGATTTACCTAAGCCTCGACCGGTAGTCTGGCGTGGTGCCGCGCCGTTCGCACGGGACTGCGCAGCCTCGGGACAAGGCAAGGCAAGGGGCGGCTCGTGTGGAGGTGGAGGGGTGACCCGCGCGCCAGTCAACGGATGGAATCGGTAGCCTCACTGTGCGTGCAGGGTTGAGGCTGCAACGCAGCAGAGCCACACCGAGAGCCGCGAGTTCCAGGCTCCGGAGCCCAGTCGAGGCTGAAGGTTAAACGGGAAGAAAAGAAAAAGACACGGAGACAAAGTTGGAAGGTGGGTTCCGGGGGACTCTGCTGGAGGCGCCGGCAACGTGGATGGCAGCTTGCCTACTGCGAGAACAGCGCATCAGGTAAGACGGCGGCGGCAGGCAGCGAGCAGCAGCGGCAGCAGCAGCAGCAGTAATACGCGGGCTGACGATCTGTCGAATCTGCCTTGGCGGGAAGGATGCCGTCTACCCCTGCACCGGTCAAAGTCTCTTTGTTCTCTTGTCCTGTCTGTTTGCCCGCCCTCTTACCGGGCGTCTGGGCTCGAAAGAGACGGGGCCGCGGATGAGAGGATCGGAGGCTGGGCAGGTGGGCTGGGGACACAACAGCGGACGGGCTCGTGGTTTCTGCATTGCTCTTGCAGCATTGCGTGCGGGCGGGCTAAGCCAGTCATCATGGCTGCAGTCGCGTGCTCGAGGGCGGAGAGTGGGGAGCAGCAGGCAGCACGCGGTGCACCCGGCATCGTGGCTTGGTGATAGGAGGAGGGATGGTGGTCAGGCAGGCGGCGCGTGTGGGGACAGATCGCACAGCATGCACAGCATGTGCGTGTAGAAGGCCCCGAGCGACGTGGTGTTTGCAGCAGCGGCGAGCGGCGAGCAGAGGTAGGCAGGCGCTTGGGCCAGCCAGGGCCAGCCAGGGCTCGAGCACATGCACATGCGTTGGGGCGGCGGCCTATGACGCAACCGCCCCAGACCAAGGCACCAGAAACGCGTCGCCCGAACACACAACACGACTCCAGGCCCATCCCGATCGCCGCTCCCGCCTCACCATGGGCCCGCGCACCAACCGCATCAGCAGGTCCATCCTGCGCGCCATCTTCAGCGACGGCCCGCAAGACAAGCCCGGCCTGCTGGCCCGCATCGTCGCCCTGTTCTCGCTGTTCCAGCTGGTCCTGCGCCGCTTCCGCGCCCTCGACTTCCGCCGCCTGCGCCAGGAGCCGTGGCAGCTGGACGACGACGAGTACCGCGAGAGCTTTCGCAGCGCCGACCGCCGCGGCCAGCTCAAGCCCGTCGGCGACCTGGGCTACTCGGGCTCGACCTTCTTCACCACGCCCAATGCCAAGTATCTGATCAAGTCTCTGCCGCGCCGCTTCGAGTACACCTTCTTCATGCGCGACCTGTTCGAGCCCTACCTCCAGCACATGCAGCAGAACCCTAACAGCCTGCTCGTCCGCATCACCGACTTCCTTGAGGCCATCGGCCCAGCCGTGGGCAGCATACTAGGCACCGCCCCCGACCACCACGTCATCATGGAGAACGTGCTGTACGGGAAAGACACGGACCGCCAGAAGGAGCGCTGGGAGACGTACGACCTCAAACCATCCAGCTACTTCTACCCGGAGCGCGACATTGCCGGGGGCCGCCTGGCCCCCGAGAGCGTCAAGGAGCGTCTGATCGACAAGTTCCCGGATAAGATACGCGTCGCATCGGCCGAGCGCGACGAGCTGCTGGCCACGCTGGGCCGTGACACTGAGCTGCTGCGCCAGGCCAACGCCGTCGACTACTCGCTGTTCCTCGTGCGCTACCCGGTAGAGCCGTCGCGCGAGGTGCCGGCCGTGAGGGCGCGCACAAGCGGGTGGCGCGAGGGCGTCCGCTCCAGCGATGGCAAGTGGGTGTACCGCGCCGTCGTGCTGGATTTTTTCTGGGCCAAGCACAAGACGCAGCCGAGGTTGATGACGAAGCTGGTAAAGAGCTTCAACCTCTTTGCGAAAAAGGGACCAATGAGCATCACGACATCGCCTGACGAGTATCGTTCGCGCTTTCTCTTAATGGTGAAGGGACACCTTGAGGAGAGCACTGAGCACCAACAGTCAGCGGCCTTAGACGGATAGACGAACAATCGAAGAACCCTGATCTGCGACTGCACTCGCACCCTGTCGAGGGCCTTCAAGGGGCGGCTGCATTTCACTGACGCGCCGGATTTCTTTGTGTCAAACTCTTCTGCCTTACTTACCTGCTCTGCTTGCATCTTGCGTCCGAGGAGGCGTGCTTGCCGCTTGCTTTCCTGCTTCCTGCACGGAAGATTTCCTGTCCAGGAGAGATGACACGGCATAAAGCTACACGGAAACTTGCAGTGTTCTGGAACACAGCCTAGTTGGCTCGTCCATCTCTTCTATCCGGGTATACACTCTTCACCACCGTTTCATTTTCTTTCTTCCCTCTCATCACTGCCATGCTTTCTTCTCTACTTTTTTTTCTTCCCAGGCTGAGGACTTGAATCATCCCCTGTTTAGATACCCTCTGTGCGTGTACATCGGAATCAAGAAACAAAATGTAATTTAGTAGAAAATGAGAAAAGCACTAATCACAAAGATCAGAACCCTGGTCATTATGCTTTCCTTTAATTCCTTCGGTGGCTGACTATCTTTCTTGGATTTGACGAGATGAGATCAGATGAGATGAGACATGATACCGTTGGCGAGGGTATTGGTGACCAGGATCGCGGCGAGCTGCATAAGGTGGAGACCAGGGAATCTGTTTCGTCTCCTTTCGCGCTGCTATCAGCTCCCTCCCTCTCGTGCACACATGCAATGCTTAACCGCCACCGATTCCTCCTAGGGACATTTTGGGAAGGAGAGATGCAACGATCTCCCCCTCCCCTTCCCCTTGCCGTGCTCCGGCGGCTCAAGAGCCGCGTCCGCGAATCTCTTGACGAAAAGTGGGTGCTGCAGCTTCATTTATTACGCTTTCCGAGACCCTGAGCAGCTGATGGGGCAAGGCTTTTTCCTTCAAGCCACGTCAACTTCACGGCTCGGGTACGCTCCACCCTTCTTCTCCGGCCATCCGCCGCGCCGGAAGCAGACGGGGTACGACGGCCGTGGCATGCGGAACTCCCTTCGCTGGGGGCGGCGGCGTCATCATCGCCATCGAAGGGAGAAGAGGGGCTGAGTTTCGGGCTGGGGGGAGTGGCAGAGAAGGGGAAACGGGTGCGCGCATGCATGGCACACATGCGGTAGGTATGTATACCAACCAGCCACATGCCACCTCTCCCTCCCATCCATCCCACCTCGACCCGGGAAGAGAGAAAGAGAGCAAAAAACGCCACGTCTCACAACCATCCCGGAATTTTCATGTGTGTGTGTGTGCGCGCGCGGCCGGCCGCGCGAGAGCGGCTATGCACGTAACCGCCCATCCGTCCAGCCCTCTCCGTCCCGCCCTCCCAGCGCCAGCGGGCGGAGACGAGACGAAACGGAGGCTTTCCCCATGCGATGCGATGCGCGTGCGCACGCCTTCGAATGCGTGGGAACTGCAGGGCGGGAGAAGGAGGAGGAGGAGGCTCGTGTTTTTGCTCTCGCTGCTGAGGTAGGGCGAGCACGGACGCGGGCGGGCAGGGCAGGGCAGGGCAGGGCAGGGCAGGGCAGGGCAGGGCAGGCAGGTAGGGCTATAGCGCCGTTGATGTCACACTTAAGGAACCGTAGCTTTGCCTTTGCTGCAGACGCGTTCGCAAACAGCGTCGCGTGCGTGCGTGCGTGCGCGCTTCGTACGCGGGCAGCTGGGCGCTGGGAATGGGTGTTATTGGGCATGGGTTCAAGGGAAGGGGTTTCTTTGTGGGCAGGGCGCGGGTTATCTGGTACAGGCGGTGGGTGGCGAGATCGGAGGGCAGGGCACGAGGTTTGGGATTGTGGGGGTGGCTGGCTGGCTGACTGTGGGTTGTCTTGGAGGTTGGTACTGTTCTGTGGGACTTGTAGGAGTCTGGAACAAGGTGGGATTGTGGGGATGGAGGATGGTTTGGTGGATGTGTGGATGTGGTTGGCGCGGGGGAAACTTGTCTCATGGGCTCGTGGAGGGAAGTGAGGCGGGTTCCGTGCTTGAAGATCGAGGGCAGCGCGAGAATGCTTGAGGTGCTTGTCCCGTTATCGTTGTGGCGGCACGCATCGGGATGGCTTCGCACTTTTCGTCCTTGAGAAGTCGAACATGATTTCCCACTTGGAGATCTTACGCACGGAGAATGGTTTAGATTCAATGATCGAAGCTTTTGTTGAATTTCATTTCGTGAAAGAGACTATACGCTGCCGTTTGTCTAAGTTTGAAATGTGCAAGGCCGTGAGGTAGTAAATTCAAGGAAACGCAGTAAGACCTCGGAACGTAGCGATATGTAAAGCACGCTCTATATGAAAACTCTTTAGGAATGAAAGGAGATCATAAGGTCATGAATGTATGCTCCAGCCTTGTCTACGCTGACACGTAAAGTTGCTACTTTGAGTGGTCCTTTCTGAACGCCATTGGTGAGCAAATTCTCCCCGGTCTTTCTAAACGGCAAGGTGAAGAACGCAGCTTTTGTAACCTTCGTTGACAAGAGCACCAATCTTCCGCGACAAAGCTGAAATAGAAATGCTTCCAGATAAAATCACTGAAAGATCGATCAGGAAGCCAACCACTACATCAAAAACTCACTTCAAGGCCATGACGCGAAGCATCGTTGGGTGAGATGAAACCGCCATGGTAAGGAGTGAACAGCAGCTTATGGAATCTGCTCCCTCACTCTCTCTAGTAGCGGCTCTCTCTCACCCTGTTCAGCATGCTCGCTGTTCGGATACGGCATGCGAAGATATGCGCCTCCCTCAATCTTCCTGACTTGCCAAGTCCCTTCCTCCTTTGCGTCATCGAAGAATTGCTGGTTCTCTTCAAAACTCCTACCGCCACTCTCGGGAAGGTAGGCCCACGTCCACAGACCTGCGAAGCCGTTGCTGGCGGCAAAGACGAGGAAAAGCCAGTAGCGTAGGTTGTTGAACATGATCGGCGTGAGCAGAGTTACGGCAAAGTTGGCGAGGCCCCAGACGATCACACTGATGGCTGCAGCTTGGGCACGTGCGGCTGTCGGGTAAATTTCCGTGGGAATTAACTGCAAACACAGCGAATTAGTCTGAACAATCCTCAACTAAGCGGGAGAGGGTTCCTGTGTGCCAGGGCACATTGTGAAATGCTTACCCAGACAGTTGCCAGCCAGCCGATACCAAAAGCACCCGTGGCCACGAAAAGGGCAACAATTCCAGGGATTGCTACTGCTAGGGTAGGAATTCCAAGAGGAGCAGATGACCCCTGACTATTCATGGCCAGCCCACCAAAGATTGCAAGGAGAACAAAGCACGAAGTCAGAACGAAACTGCCACCGAGCAGCAATTTGCGTCTGCCCACGGCGTCGATGAGCAACCAGGCGAAGGTCATGAGGAAGAAGTAGGAGACGTAGTTGGCCATGGTCAGATACTCAGCGTCGCGGACACCGAAGCCAAGGAGCTCAAAGATTTGAGGACCGTAGACGGAGACCGCTCCATATCCGGTGAGAGCCTGTACACAGTCAGTTGGTTTGGCACAGTGTGTTTTATGGCCTCCACCGGACTTACCTGATTGATCTGGCCCATAATGGTGACCACAGTTGGGTGGAATTGCGGGTGCCCAGGTGTCAACATGTTCCAATAGCTGATATCCAAGTCCGCTTCTTGCTCATGGCTTTCCTTCAATTCCTCGAACTTCTTCTCACCCTGCTTAGGATCAATCTCCATACAAGCGTTCCTGGCGTCTTCCTCCCGTCCGTGATAGATGTAATATCTGGGGCTCTCCGGCAGAAGTCCGATGCATGCAAGAAGGAGTACTGGATAAGCTTGCATCACAATGATGGGGATGCGCCAGGCCCACTGATTGTCCTTCCCCAGCGCCACCGTGACGCCCAGGTTGATACCGAAAGCCATAACCAGACCAAAGATGTTCATCTGGAATTCCTGGCCCATGGCTCTCCCTCTCTTTTTCGTCTCGGCCAGCTCGGCGCTGTACGTGGGTATCACGCTGTCGATGCCGCCGACGCCGAGGCCCATTACCACTCGACCCAGAAACATGACGGCGAGCGCCTTCTTCATGCCTCCCAGCCCGGCGATGAACATGATTAGGTTTCCCAGACTGGCGGTTGCGAGGCAGCAGAAGATGGCGCGCTTGCGGCCGAGTTGATCGGCAAACCAGGAGAAAAAAACGGCGCCGACGGAACATCCCAGGTAGTAGACGGAGACGATGATGCCGACAAGAGGAGAGTCACCAGAAATGCGCATGCGGGAGAGATAGTCGTTGTTGGTATTGATCAGGGACATCATACCCTTTCAGAGTCAGTATTTCCTGCTGAAGGAGCTCGCGCGATGCTGCGCGGTGAGCCGTCACGACGGGTCGACTCAATGGTGTTGTTTGAATGTAGGCTGTGAATTGGTGCTTCTCGCAGGAATGAAAGAAGCTCGTACCTGATCATAACCGTATAATGCAATTGCGGTGGACGAGAACAGCACCACCTGGGCCGGCTTGCTGTGGCTCAGCGACTTGAGCCGCGACCACACGTACGAAGACCCCATCTTGAAGGCTGTGACAGGAGAATTGGAGGCAGAGCGGCTCTGCTCATGGGAGGGGAGCGAGACGAGGGGAGGAGAATAACGCAGGGCGGGCTAGAACATGGACCGGCGCGTAGGTCAACAGCAGAAACATGGCTGCGGGCCCAGGCCGGAGTAGGGGCACGTTTGCGGGCGGGCTGGAGGGATGACGGCAAGCGCGCAGAAGCTAGAGAACAGCGAGAAGAAGAAAGGGGAGCGCGCCATCGATCACTTCTGCCGACACCTGCGATAACGTGCCTTGTGACACCCGGCGGCCAGCTCGCTTGCTGTCGGCTGATGGCAGTGACGCAATGCCCCGCAGCCGGCTGTCCAACGTCCGCTGCTCGGCTGCACCGTCCCAGGCAGTGGCCCGCGGACCTGCTTCTGCACCCATGCCGCGGCCGATCATCTTGCACTCACCAAGGCATCACGCGGCTGGCGAGTCCTGCACACGTCGCGCGGCCCATTAGGTAATCTTCGACGCGCCGTTGCAGCGGCAGCATACTAAAGGCGGACAGACGCGCTACTGCGGCCATTCAACACCAGATGACGGGGCAATGGGCAGTGGGAGGCCGGCAGCAGCGCGCGAGCCGCGCGAGCCTGGCGCGACACGTGCGGTACGCGCCCGCCGAGCAAATCGTGGCCGGTCGTTCTCTTGGGAGCTCAGCGCTGCTTCCATTGACCGGCAGCCTGAGACGCTGATTTGACCCGCCGCAGCTACAGGACTCCCCCGAACTCAGATATAGAGCAGACGTGCTGAATATAGCTCCCGCCTGCGTGTGGGCGCACATGCATGTCTTTTCGCAACGGTTCCTGTCTGAGCGGCGGCCACGATCTGCGTGGCCCGCGCCCCTGGGCGGTCCGAGAGAAACAAACCCGGCGGCCAATCGAGGAGGCAGGTGTGGAAATACGCATAAGAGTGTCCTGCCTGGTGGCAACAATGCAAATGGGCTTTGAGACAAGAGCTGTTTCTCGAGTGGGTGGAGTAGACGATCGCCCTGGGATCCCCGCAGCAAAAGTGGATGCCGCTGGCTGCTCACCGCTCTCAGGGGTGCCCCTCCGCAGTTCAACACCAAGCCCAGACTCTACATCAAACAATCAGGCCCATTGCCGCTGTCCACCACGCCAGCACCGGAAATTAGCGGGAAAGAGCTCGGATTCATCGCTGCACGCCCACCAACATGGCTGACGAAGGCGGCCTGGACGTCTCGTCGCGCGACCTGCGCCTCGAGCAGGCCTTCTATGGGCCCATCATCCACTCCATCTCGCCCACCGAGGTCCAGATATGCGAGAAGGGCCTGCTGCTGGTTGGGCCCAACGGCACGATCGCCCTGTTCCGCGAGCATGTCGAGAAGGCCCAGGTCGCTGCGCTCATCGCCGAGTACGGCACGGGAGCCGGATCGCTGCGCATCCGCTACCTGGAGCGCGGCCAGTTCTTGATCCCCGGATTTGTCGACACGCACAACCACGCCCCCCAGTGGGCGCAACGTGGTACGGGCCGCGGCCTCCTGCTGCTCGACTGGCTCAAAGAGATCACCTTCCCGCACGAGGGCAAGTTCGCCGACCCCGTGTACGCGCGCAAGACGTATTCGAGCTGCGTCGACGGCTTCCTGAGGCAGGGCATCACGACAGCCTCGTACTACGGCAGCGTGCATGGCGAGGCCACCAAGATCCTGGCCGAGCTGTGCCTGGCGAAGGGCCAGCGCGCGCTGGTCGGAAAGTGCAACATGAATCAGGGCGCTCCCGACTACTGCTGCGACGCCAGCGCCCAGGAGTCGCTCGCCAGCACCGAGGATTTCATCGCGCACGTCCGCAAGATCGACCCCGAACACAAGACCGTCACGCCCATCTTGACGCCGCGGTTCGCCATATCCTGCGACAGAGACCTGCTCGCCGGGCTTGGCAAGATCGCCGCGGCCAACCCGGACCTCCCCATCCAGACGCACTTCAACGAGGCCGAGGATGAGATCCAGCTCACCAAGACGCTGTACCACGAGTTCAGCAACGAGGCGGACCTGTACGAGAAGTTCGGCCTGCTCAACTCTCGCACCATCCTGGCGCACTGCATCTACCTCGAGGACTACGAGGTGGAGAAGATCGCTGAGCTGGGGTGCGGCGTGGCTCACTGCCCGATCTCCAACACGACGATTGGCGGTTTCATGGCGGCGCCGGTCCGCGAGTATCTGCGCCACGGCATCAAGGTCGGCCTGGGCACCGACAGCGGAGGCGGCTTCTCGTCGTCTATCCTCGACGCGATGCGCCAGGCGTTCATCGTCTCAAAGGCGCGGGAGGTCGCCACGGAAGGCGCTGACCCGGCACTCAGCCTCAACGAGACCTTCTTCCTGGCAACGCTGGGCGGCGCGCAGGTGTGCGGCCTCGGCGACAAGGTTGGAAACTTCGCGGAGGGCAAGGAGTTCGATGCGCTGGAGGTGCACACGCTGGGCGCGGGCGCGGGCATCATCACGCCGGTGGAGGACGAGGACGACGCGGCGACGGTGTTCGAGAAGTTCCTCATGACGGGAGACGACCGGAACATCGCGAAGGTGTACGTCAGGGGCCGGTCCGTGAAGGCGTAAGTGGGGAGGGCTCGCGGCTGTGCATGCTGCATGCTGCATGCTGCATGCTGCATGCTGCAGGTGCGGGGAGGAGCACGGCCGGCGGTGATCGCAGCGCGTGTGGGTACGGCATGACTAGAAATACCTCGACAGCGAGAGCAATGTGACGTGTGACGGCGATCCGAGAGACGCAAAATTTCCCGTGAGCACCGGGGCCATTGGGCGCGGCGCCGTGGAGGGCTGGCGATCCGCTGGCGGGCATGAAGGCTCATTTCCTGCGCATTTGGCCGCCGCGTCTGGCGTCGGTTTGAGGGGCAGCAGCGGCAGCGCCCATGCCCATGCTCATGCCCATGCCGCGCTGCACAGGCAGAGCACAGTGACCGCAGCCGCGGCCGTGGGCCAACGCCGCACCGCCACAGGCGCCACACTGATGTGCAAGGGACCACGGCGCGGGCGCTGGGTGACGCACGTTAGCGCTCGCACGGCCGTCTTCAAGGTGGGGAGATCGCAATCTCTGGCTGGGCTGTCCCCAGTGTTTCATCTTCATTTGCTGCCGACCAGCCGCATCCAGCGAAACATCCGCCCTCTCCTGCGCACTTTATCACCCGCCGCCAAACGCCTTTCCTTCAGTCGCTCTTTTGCCTTCAATTTCCTGTTCTCAGCAACCCTCCTCTGCAGCAACCACGCGCCGTCCCGGTCGCGTCCACCAGCCCTGCGCGGCGCCGCTCCTTACTGCCACCCCTTGAGCCTCGCGCCTCGCGGAGCCGCCCGGCTCAGGCCTACCCACCGGGCCCGTTATTCGTATTCCGCATCCGCAGCCCGGCGCTGTTCTGCCTGATTGAAACACGTTGAGCGTGCTGCTTTTCCCGCCCATCCACCATGGCGTCCCCTATGGCATTAGGGAGGCGCGACCTCAGCGGCACCATCGACGGCGTCAAGAGCTCGTTCAGCTCGTGGGACGCTTGCATGTCCAAGGCCTACTGCAAGTAAGTCGCCGCTTCTCGTTGTGGTAATCGCGGACCGTTGCGCTGATACGAGGCCCAGATGGCCCGTCATTGCTGCTATCGCTATCGGTGGCTTGATTGTCTTTTCGCTGCTGTGGTGCTGCGCGCGCTGTCTATGCTGCGGCGCACAATGCTGCTGCAGTTGCCTGAGCTGCTGCAATGCCTGCTGCCCCAATCCGCGGAAAGGCCACCGCCGCGTCGAGTCGCCGCCGCCATCGGCCTTCCCTAACAACCAGCAGTACCAGTCCCAGCCCCCGATGTACTCCGGCCCAGGATGGAACCAGAGCAACGTGCCGCAGTACGCTACTTTCGATGTCTCGAGCGGCGACAAGAAGTTTAACGAGGACGCCCTGCCCGCCATGCCCACCTGGGAGACCGCGAAAAGCACCAAGGTCGAGGTGAACGAGGTGGTGAAGGAGCAGCCGGATGACATCGAGATGAAGGGACTGGATATGAAGCCCTCACCGACAAACAGCAGCGTTGGACCCAGCCCGGTCAACACCCGCTCGCCTGCGCCGCAGTCCGACTATGGCTTCCCGCTTCAGCCGCAGCCGGTGCACCCGCCGGCGTCGTTTGCAAACAGTGATTTCTCTACTCCCAATTCCTACGGCACGCCGCACGACTATCGTAACGGGCCAGACAACAACAGTGGATACTTCAATGGGCAGCAACCGCAACAGGCCTACGGAATTCCGCGTCACGCCTCTCCTTCACCATCTCCATACCAGGATCAGAGCCAGCCTTACCACTATGCCAGCGATCCGTACGGACAGCAAAGCTACGGACACGACCATGGTGCTGGTGGGTACGGCCAGCAGTATGACACGGCCAGCACTGTCGGCGGCTACGCGCCAAGCAGCGCGCCTACTGGCTACGCGCCGTCCGGCTCTACGCGCTATGAGCCTTCCATGCACAACACGTACCAGGATTCGTACCAGCATCATCCGCCAATGCCGCCCATGCCTCCGATCGACAGGGCAGGCACAGCGAGCCCGTACCAACAGTACGACCGCACAAGGCCACCCTTCGAGCGCGCCGCGACTTCGAGTCCGTACCAAGCCTTGGGCCCCAGGCCACCGGTCGAGAGGGCGGCAACATCTAGCCCGTACCAAACCTTCAACCCTGGTCATTCGCCGTCGCCGATGAACGGTGGGTCGCGCTGGGAGCGGATGGGCGCCAACAGAGCCCCTGGCGGGTACCGCGACGTTTGATGCTGAGTCTGTGCCCTCCCTCGTGGGCTTCGACTGACGCGTCTTCCCTTGCGACTTTTGTTTCATTGTATTTCTTATGTCCGCTTTCAAGCTACCGTCGGTCGACCTCGTTCTCCTTTTCTCCCAATTCTTGTCTACACCTTTTCTCTTCTCACGCGATACCCGTTTTGTCGACGACACGTTTTCTTCTCAGAGTCGCCAGACTTCCTTCGGCCATCTTTGGTGGGGGAAACCCCCCTTTTTCCTTTTTTTTTTTTCTCTTTTGCATAGCGAAGGCGTTCTCCGGCGAATGAAGTAGTGTTCGGAAGACCGGCGATCTGGTGGAGATGTTCAATTTCAAAAGCCCGCACGCACGTACGTCCACATTGTCTTGTGACCAGGAAACGATAGGGAACCTGGGTGAGGGGCGAAGTGGGGTTTGAAGGGGGTGGTTTAAAAGGAGAGATAAGAATTTCTGATGCGGGACGAGAGTCCCAGCTTTGATGCGATGCGAAAAAAAGCTTAGTACATCATGTGGCCCTCTGGCCCCTCCTTTTTCCTTCTTTGATTGCCAAAGAAGGGAGCTTCGCTTCTAAACGTTTATTCTTGGATACCAATGAAAGATCTCTTCGCATCCATGATCGCCCACTCCATAAAAAGAACTCCAATATATCGAATCGAAGCTTTCGAGGATTTGCGTCCCCGGGAAAGAGAGGGCCCGCACGTCTAGGCTAAGAATGGATCAACAGCACGGATGCCCGCCGCCATCAGCCACAGTTCGGCAGAGCAGAACCGAGCGCAGCAGCCCACGACGACCCGGACCCTGGGAACTCGGGGAATGCTCTATTCGCATACCGGTCCATCTCCACACGGAATATCGACACAAAAGACTTGCCCGCACAACCCTCTCCCCTTAATTCTTCCTCTCCTTCCTCAACCCCTCGACCACCCCCGCCACCACGCCCTCCACATCCTCCCTCCTCCCCTCCGCCGTCCCGAGCGCCGTCTCGTCAGCAACGACGCGGTACACCTCAGCCACGCCGTCGAAGACATTGGCCTCGGGGGCCCAGCCGCCAGCGTCGGCGAAGGCCCTGTTGATCTCGCGCATCTCGCCGACCCAGCGGTAGGCCTTTGGCGGCATGTGGACGAGGCCGCGCTCGGCGGCGGCGCGCGTGGCCGGGAAGGCGGCGGCCAGCTGCGCCTGCAGCTCGGGCAGCACGCCCAGCTGCGCGGCCGTCGAGTACGACTGGATCGCCAGCGCGTAGAAGCCCTTGGTCAGCGCCGCGAACGACGCCTTCAGCCCGCTCGCCGGCCCGATCGTGGCGGCGAGGTGCTTGAGCCGCAGCACCGCCGCCAGGTGCGCGCCCGACAGTGGCGCGGCGGCGACGGCGTGTGGACCGGAGACCGGGATTGAGGGCCGGTACCAGGAGAGCAGGCTGGAGGCGGTGGCGGCGTCCATGGAGGCGGTGGGGGCGTCGTCGGTGGGCGCGGCGGGGGAGGGGAGCGGCTTGGGTGGGCCGCCGATTATGCCGCCGTCGACGAAGCGGATGGAGGGCGCGCGGGCGGCGATGGAGGCGGCGATGCTGAGGGCGGTGGAGGGCGCGATCGCGTTGAGGTCGAGGAAGTAGAGGGGGTGCGTGGAGGTGGTGCGGTCGGCCGTGGCGAAGGCGTCGAGGATGCGGTTGGCGGTCGCGACGGCGTCGCGGGGTGGGACGATGGAGAGGATGTAGTCGGCGCGCGATACGAGGGCGGCATCGGACGGGAGGACGGTGATGCCGGCGGAGGTGGCGCGGGTGTGGGTCGTGGGACTTGGGAGGTTTGGCTTGTTAGCCTCAGCGAATTGAGCTGTGTTGTACATGGTGTAGAGACTCCGTGATCATTTGATGACGGAGATGATTGGGGCATTGAATTTGGTTGTGGCTTTCCGAGCTCGAGATTCGAGGTCAGTCCGGGAAGTATTGTAACACGCATACATCCGTATAGGTAGCTAGAGCAGTCGTCTGAACACTGGTTTGAGTAGAAGGACTACCGAACACATCCGGCGAAATGCTTCAACTGGCAATGCAGATATGCTCGTGTTGCAGTACTTCCTCAACCGCCCTCGTGATTGACGAACAGGCCGTGGGTCTAACGCATCTCTTCTGACCTGTACATACCTCCGACCAACAGTGGTGGTGAGAACTTCGTAGTTGTGGGCTTGTAGTAGCTTGGCGATGCCCAATCCCATATCTCCGATGGAGATGATGCCGACAGCGGCTCGAGCAGTGGTGGCAGCCATTCCGGATCAATTGGAATGTTTCCTGGAGTCTTGGAGGCTGCGCTGGTCGTGTGCCAATGAGGAACGACGAGCCAAGGGTTGGCTTAAGTCACAGACCGTCAAAGGTGGGAGACTGGGAGACGCGAGCTGCGGGGTGTCTCGCGTCAGTCGGCGATAGGCGTTAGCGCGATAAGATAACCACGGCGGATCTATCCGCGCTGCTCGGAATTGTCGCGCTTTTGGTCTGCAGTCCGTTGGCTCTGTGGCACCGTCGCACACGTTTCGTGCCTGGCGCGCTTTCTTTCACGCTGCCGCGCCTGCTGCTGCTGGCCAACCTGGCAGATGCAAGGCCGGCCTGTGCGCCGTTCCCCATTGCCATCAATGCGCGTCGTGGCACGGCGGCGAGCGACGGGCGGTTGCAGTGAAACGGGCCCCGTTTCACCGAAGCGCTGCGGACGAGGGCTACAGCTGGGGCAGCGGCCCACTGACTCGGGAGCCCGCGCCGGCTCCGCCCTTGCTGAGTCGGAGCGTGCCCTGCCCTGCCCTGCCCTGCCTGCCCTGCCCTGCCCGCGGCCAAACCATTGTCCGGAATGCCAGGCAATCCGCTGCCTCTGCCCGCTCGTCTCGCACTCGTCGGCCTTTGCTTACACATAGCCCGAGCAGAGGCTGAGCGGTTTGGGCGGTTGGTCAGGCTGAGTAACAGAAAAGACGGTACCATTCCTCTTTGCGTCGTCCGGAAGCCGCAGAAGCCGCTGCCGGGCGTGCTTTGTAATGTTTTGAAGCTTCCACTATTCAGCCAGGTGGCCATAGCTCCCAGCTGGACCCCTGCTGCCCTCCGCAATAACCCTCCGGGCCTGGTGCTCGCGTTGCTCTGGGGCCTACCAGATACGCGGAGAGCGGTGCGCTGATCCGACGCTCCAAGAAAGCTTCCGCAGCGCTGTTGCTGCTTGCTCGCACGAGCTGCGTGCTTCTTCCCCTGTGGCTCGCACTATTTAATTGCGCAGCGCCGCGCCCGTCAGCCAACCTGGTCGCGACCTAGCTTCGGACTTCCCCCACCGCGAACTCCTACGCGTCTCTGTGTGCAGCCTGCCGCGCCGCCGCCTGATCCCTGCATTTCCGGACAATCAACAAAAGCTCAGCCCACAGCCTCGCTGACGCACCAAATCGTCCGCTCCCCTCACTTCTTGTTCTCTGCCTTCGAGCGTCTCTCTCCCGGTATTTCGTAATTCAGCATCTCAATCGGCCACCATGTCGACCTCCAAAGACCTCAACATCGTCGTCCTCGGCGCCTCGTGGGCTGGCCTGGGCTCGACGCACTACATCATGAAGCACGTCCTCCCTTCGCTCCCAACGCGCAATGGCGAGAAGTACCATGTGTACCTGGTCAGCCCATCCAGCGACGTGTTCTGGCGCATCGGCGCCCCTCGCGCTGCCGCCTCGTCCCAGCTCCTGCCCGACTCCAAGATCTTCCTGCCCATCGCACCGGGCCTCAAGCAATACGACAGCAGCAAGCTGACCTTCCTCATCGGCGCCGCGACGGCCTGGGATCCGACGGGCCGCACCGTCACGGTCAAGACTGGCACGGAAGGTGCGGAGCAGAGCATCCCGTACCACGCCCTCCTCATCGCAACCGGCACCCGCACCCCCAGCCCGCTGCTCGGCTTGGTCGGCTCGTCCGAGGAGAGCAAGCAGGCTCTCCGCGAAGTGCAGGAAGCGCTCAAGACGGCCAAGAGCGTGTTCGTTGCCGGCGGCGGCCCCGCGGGCGTGGAGACGGCGGGCGAGATCGGCGAGTTCCTGAACGGCTCCCCCGGCTGGTTCCAGTCGGGCCCGCCGAAGCACCAGAAGGCAGTCATCACCGTCGCGACCAACGCGGAGAAGATCCTGCCCGTGCTGCGGCCCGCGATTGCGGAGAAGGCCGGCAAGTACCTCGCCCGCGTGGGCGTCATCGTCAAGAAGAACGCACGCGTCGAGGGCGCGGAGAAGAACAAGGACGGCACCACAACCGTGACCTTGAGCACTGGCGATTCGCTCACTGTCGATGTGTACATCCCGGCCACGGGCGTGAAGCCCAACACAGAGTTCGTGCCGAAGAACCTCATCACGGAGAAGGGCTACATCGACAACAATGCTACAACTCTGCGTGTGGACGGGGCTGGCCCACGTGTCTTTGCGGTGGGTGATGTTGGCAGCTCCGCCAGGGGCGGTGTTATGGATCTGGATACCGCGGTAAGCAAACTCTGGGCCCCTCGCTTTCCCCCGTTCTTCAGTGCCTAATCGTCATATAGATCCCCGTCGTCATGACCAACCTCTCCCGCGATCTCCACGCCTTTGCCGACGCGAAGGAGGAGAAGGAACACGCCAAGCCCACCGGTGCCGACCGCCCCTACAAGCCTAATACCAAGGAGACTCAGTTGGTTCCCATTGGCCAGAGCAAGGGTGTCGGAGCTGTGTTTGGCTGGAAGCTGCCCAGCTTCTTCGTCTGGATGATCAAGGGCAGGGATTACTTCACCAGCATGGGGCCGGGTTTGGTGGATGGCAGCAAGTGGAAGAAGGAGAGTCCCTGGAAGGCTCCGGTTTCTTGAGCGGGGTGTTGAAGAATAAGAACTAAGTCAGTGGTGAGAGAAGGGATTTTGTTGATGGAGGCTCCAGTTGTTCTTTGTCTTTTCTCACATCCAATATACCGCTCAGCCAGTAATTCTAAATGTAGTACTTTGAATATGGGATAGTGCGGCTATCACGACTCAACGTTGATAATAAGGATTAGAAAGCCGGCTGTCAAGTTACGAAGATGGCTGGACATCATACTTCTTTGACCAACTGGCCAGTTGAATAGGTCGGGAGACAATTTTTCTATTCATAGTCCTCGCTTATCTGCTGTAGATTACTTCAGAAATGACTGGATTAGACGCAGCTCTTCATCAGCGCTTGTCAACAAGACGAGACTAGAAAAGAAGAAAAATAATCAGACTAGATTAATACGAGTATGTCGTATCTCAACGAAGCTATCGTCTTTTGCTACCTACGTGAGTATACGGTGATAAGCTCTATCAACACAATACTGAATTCGCTGGCGAGACGCTTATCCTGGTTCATTCCCTTCACAAGTCTTATCATTATAGACTCCGGAAGAGACAAAGACACAAATCCGTTCGCCCTTGATCTCTGGGGGAGATCCTTTAGTCTTGCGAGTCCTTGTTTAGGTAGCGGCAGCCTTGAGAGACATCCAGGGAAAGCCATGAGCCCAAACCAGGTAATGAACCCTCCACTGTCAATGAGAGTCTCAATAGATTTCCCAAGAATTTCAAGATGCTCTTCGATATCCGGTGGATCTCGCTGAAGCACGGCCGCCAGTCTCAACATCATGTAATCCAAAGGAGTCCTTCCGTTTTTGTCTTTGCCATTGGGATCGGCATTGTGGTTCAATAGAAGCTCTGAAATTCGCCCGAACGAGACGTGCAAAGGTTTGACACGAGAAGATTCTCCCCGTGGCAGTTTCAAAGTACTTGTACTAGGCCTGAGGTGAATATCAATGTCCATATTGGGATCTTCGCCGTGGTCTAAAAAGAGTTGGACAAGGCTTGACAGCTTCTCTGATCTGTTGAACATGTGGAGGCCGCCTTTGAATCCGAAACAGGCCTTATGCATTCTTTTTTTACTGACAATTGTACGGTTGAACAGAAACTTGAACGCTTCAGTACGAAGTAGTCCGGATTTCTCACCCAAATGCTCATGTTGGAGAAGAAGTTTCGCCAGTTTAGTGTAATCAAAACTATCATTGATCCTCGATTCGGTGATGGAGAAGATTGCTGCTTGACAGAGGCAAAGGAGGAGGTTCTCTTCTGAACGGGTGTTCTGGACTGCCTGCGCCTTCAATTTTCGTTCCACATATAAGATGAGGCCCGCAGTAATGGCGAATGTGAGTTTCGAAGTCGGAAGTAAAGCAAGTCTGAGCCCGGGCGTCTCGGTGAAAAGGTAACGTGACAGCAACAGCTGAGATGCAAGCTGATTCGGCTGCAGCCCGTCAATCAACTGCACCTGGGGAGTTCCAGTAGTGACTTCAGCGAGACGGCAGTATGAAATGCTGGCCTCCATGGCTAAACGGTATTCATCCCAAGCCTCAGGCTCTAGATTTTCATCGCATCGTAATGTTGCAAGGCTGTTCTTGGCAAGCTCAGTGTATCCGTTCTGTGCTCGATACAAAGCAGCTTGACCAACAGTGAGTTCCTGGAATTCTGTTCGAACAACAAACTCGCGAACTGTTTCATGCATAAGCTGGATTCTTCCATCTTCCCGGAAAGGTTCCTCAATCTCGATGAGGCCTCCGCATCGATTTCTCAGCCTGCGGCAAAAGCCCAAGAAGCCATTGGCATCTCGCATCCGATTGGAACAATCTTTCAAGGTCTGACATTGGGCACATTCAATGATCCGATACAATGCACCCAAAGATGGTTCCTCAAATGCTCTCAGGAGGACGTCCAAGGCCAGATATGCCTCCCAGCGAAAGTCTTGGGGAACCCGCTCAATTATAGACTTGTAGAAATCTTCTAATTGGTCGGGCATTGCTTGTAGGATCACAAGAAGATCTTGGGTTGCGACTCTCTTCCGTCGTTTGAGGACTTCTGTGGCACGATCCATTGCAAGTCGAACCCAAAGGAAAACTCCGTTGGCTCTGTGTACGGTTTCCTTGAGGACGGTATTTAACGTTTCGCGCATTTCCAATGATTTCTGTAGGGTTTCTGCCAGCCCAGGAAGCTGTTCCAGTCTGCCTTCCGTGTATTGTTCAATGTCTGCTTTAGTGTGTTCATGAATCTTGATGTTGGGGAAATGCCCAAAATGTTTTTGGAGAATTTCTCGAGGACGACTGGAGAAGCAGACTTTGCAGGCAGTTGAGGGTTTTGCATCGGTGAATTCCCTGATAAAATCCGATATGGAGTCTAAATGGCCATCGAACTCATCAAGCGCGTCAATGAACAAACAAATCTTTAGTTGCTTGCGCTGCTGTCGAAGAACGGAGCCCAGCGCGCTTTGCAAGTTGTCGTTTGTCCAGTTGAATACTGTTTCGCCAGGTTCTGGGAGACATTTTTCTGGGATATCCTGACACAGGTCATGAGCTCGATCCAAGATCTGCCACAAGATGTGCCTCAGCAAGCCATCAAACGATTTTTGGACCATGGAACCCCGGTAGTAAAAGAAAAACCCGGCTGTGATCAGCTCTTTTGGCTGTTGCCATCTGGAAAGCAGTGAAGTCGTATGCGGATGCTGAGAAAGATATTTCAAAAGTGTTGACTTTCCAGATCCAGGTTTGCCAGTTATACAGTATACACCTTGGCCTTCCAGCAACCAGGTACTGAATTGAGTAGTTTCAAATATCCAGTTGAACGTGGAAGAGTGAGGGTCAGAGATATCTGAACGTCGACGATCGAGTATATCCAGGTGGAGTGATTTCAAGATATCTGGATAGGAATGAGCAGCTGTTGTCTATGTCACTTTTGATATCGAATGCTTGCCTTGAGGCACCCATTTACGTGAATTTGCCGTGCCAACGTGTCTTTCCCACTGCTGGAAGGGTCCAGGATCCATAGGTATATGTCCTGTCGCAATGTGAGGTGCATTTGAGTGTACTGAGAAGGACGATAAAGCTGTATTCTGGCGGTTAACTCTTCTTTGTGAGGGTACTTTCATTCCAACAGCTGGAAAGACCCTCGTCAGACAGTCGAGAACGCATTCGTAGTCAGCGTCTTTCATTGAAAACTTTACCATTGCCGAATGGTCTTTATCGATGCCATACGTGTCTTCAGGGCTACGAGAGCATCGATGAACAGCGGAGTGCCTATCAACCATGCATATCTGTGGTCCATTTCTGGCCCATGTGCCGTCACTCAGTTGCTGTTAATAACAGTCAGATATAGTTCGCTATCGTCATCCGGAATTCATACTGACCTGCACCGATTTGGTCATCTCAGTCTCATAAAACGAGATCACGGGGAAGCCTTGATGGCTTTGGATTCCAATGAAACGTTCTTCGACATGATGGAGATACTCTGAGCCAGGAGATAGATTTCGGATGAGGTCTTCATTTGGTTGACCGGCAGCCATAGTTTTCAGCTGTGATGTCGTCATACCTCTGTGAGGCACTCCAAAACAGATCAACGATTGAAGACAGCCAAGGATGGAATGCCTCTGATCCGAACTTCCGGCGAGAATGATCAGGGACTCCTTCAGTATGATTCCTCCCAAGCTGTGCGCTAGGAAGACCATTGGCTTTGACTGGGAAGATCCGAAGCCCAGGGCTACCAGACGATTCACAAATTTGATGGCGATGTCGTGAATACGCTGGAAAGAATTACTCGCAGCAATCCGGGAGTCGTAGCCGTAAATGATTGACCTGGTCCGTTTGAGGTCCTGAGGAATGCCGTCTCTTAGCCACATGAATGTGCTGCCGGATCCCCGTTGCTGCCAGGATCCAAAGGGATGACTACCCAATCCGCTAATGGCGATACAACTATGAAACTGTTATTAATTGTTCACGGCGTCTTAATTCAGCAAAAGCCTTGATTATTGTGGGGACTTACTCCAAGGCATGATGTTCACCATCGACGTCGTTTAAGACCGTGAAGTCCAGGAAATGAAAGTCCACGATAACGCTAAAGTCAAGTTTTGCATACTTCGCGGCAAAAGTCCATTCTCTTCTTCCTTCGAGGTGATCTGGAAGCGGAATGATGGTGACCGTCGCTGTTTTCGTGCGATGTACCTCTCGGGAAGAAAGACTTCGAGCCAGGGAGTACACACACACCTTCGGGGAGAGGGCTCCTTCCGCCACCAAGAATTCCTGTAGAATGGAGATGACTCCAGCCTCGTCGATATCTAGTGGGAGCTGACGCACACGGTACGTCAGGGTCTTGTGATCCCGTGGCATCTTACGACGTCTCGGGTAGATTCGTTTCAATATCGTCTTGGTAATTAAAGTTGCGACATCATGCTTGGGTTGTGATGGGTGGGTTGGAACGCACTGGATGAAAGGTTCAAGCTTGGGACTCGGGCAACAAGGCTACAGCCTTCGTAAGAGTTTTCACAGTGCCGGCGATCTGACCATTTAAAGACGTGGCCTGCTGACAATGTGTTCGAAACCGGGATCAGTGATTGGTGGGATCACGCGATCTCGCACTGTGGATTGGTTGCCTGCTGCCTGCTTACGCGCTCTAAAAGCAGGCAGATTTGTGCTGCAGTGCCCCACTTGAGCGGGTGTGGTGATTGGAGAGATGTGATTCGAGAGCCAAGGTCGTATTCGAAGAAGGGCGACGTTCTTTTTCTGTATAACAGACTGACTGTCAAAAGGCGGGGTTTTAGCCGATCAGATCTACTATACTACATTTAAAGGCTCAGTCAGTCCCTTAGAGGCAGGGAAAGACAAACTCAGGTTTCAGGTGACAGGCTTAATTAAACAACTTACATTGGCTAAACAATCACATCAACGACTCCGGTAGTTGTCCGACCAGCGAAGCCATACCTTACTTTCACCGTAGCATCTTACACTAAGACCAATGGGCCGGGGATACGGGAATGTAGAGAGTGTCGAGTCTGAGCTACGAGAGGTAGTTTCTGCGGCGGTGAGGTGGAAGAAGGCGTGGAGGCAAAACTCGAGCTATGGGTCTTAGAGGACAGCGCAATAGATCGAGGTTTAGTTGAGTAGATGATTGGACGGGATTCAAAATGGGTAAGAAGTCAGTGGATGTTACTCTGTTCCTCACCGGAATCGTGAGAGCACAACGGAGCTGGCGGGTTAGAATGCGGATGGCCGCCTGCCTCGCTCGAACTTATGCAGCCCAAGCCAGACCTGTACCCTGCGAAGGAAACTCGAAAAGAAAATGGAACATGAATAAAAACACCTAGTAAGGTTCGAACGTGTGATTAATGTTCAAAAAAGAGTGATGTTCCTACAATCGCCGACCCCAGCAGGCGTCGTTCGCGGTCGGCTCCGCCTTTCGCAAAGGACGGTCATGCAGTGCACTAGTGGACCTGTTGCCAGGGGTTGTAGTGGCAGAATGGTCCACCAAGCAGCCTTGTATATTGAACACATCACTTACATGCTGGGCGTTGCTGCTGCATTGAGGTTTTCAAAGAACTTCGAGCAATAGTGACATAATAAAGCTTCCCCAGGAACAAGGTGGCTCCAAGCTGTGGAAAAACGTCATTCTAACGGAGTGAGCAAACCAGGACGAAGAGAGGGAAACATCAAAGGAAGCGGGACTCTCACGAGACGACACCCCGCGTAGTCGATAAGATAAGCAACGCGGGGAGATATGACGTCAAGCCGTCCTGGGGTTACTCGAGCATGCTGAGACACGGAACAGCAGCAGACGAGCTCACATGCAGCGAGGCAGCATCCGTGAAGAAGGAAAACCGGGACGTAACTGCGACCGGCTAGGCGCGGTTATGCAAGTCAATCTTGCATCGAGCGAATCGCCGCTTCCCGCGCCGCCTCCCGCCTACGTCATGTCCTCTAGGGCTGCCTGATATATACACCACGCCCCCGCTGCTCCTCTACGCACCAGCACAGACCCACACTCTGCTCCACATTCAACACTGCACTCTATTCAAACCTCACGCCCAAGCAAAAAACCGCAGACATGCCTCACCACCCCGCAGAGGAGAACACCACCGGCGGTCAGTCTTCCCGCATCTCCCTCAACAGTCTCCAACCCCGCTCTCCTCGCGGGATATCCTCAACCAAGTGAACAGACGCTGACCCGGGCGCCCCTTCCAGACATCACCGATAAGGTTGCCAAAGAGTCGTCCGACAGCAACGCGTCCACGCACCCCCTGCACCAGACCGAGTCCGCCGCGACCTCTGGCGGTGCGCAGAGCAGGGCCACGGCCGGTGACCACTCGGCCGCTCCGGTATGTCACCCGCCCATGATCACCCGCGCACAACTCAGTTGCATCTGCATGGTGCTGACACTTCGCACAGGGCCCCGCCATCGCGGAGAATCTCGGTCAGCCTGCCAGCAAGGAGGAACTTAAGGCTCGGGCCGCGGAGCTGAACAAGTAAGGGAATCCGTTGCCGGACCAAGGATGTCATTGTACAAGGATGAACAACATATGCAGGCCCCGGAAGGTGGGATCTCCTAAACTGTAATAAACACAATGTATCTCTTCCCGGAGAATGTGTTGCATGGGTGACCGTGATGCCGAATACCGTTCCTTCACCTATCAATCAAATGGTATGGCTCAACATAACAGTGGCGAAGGTGATGTGGCACCGATTCTTGTGTGATCGTGGCAGCGGTGGGATATACTTCAAAGTCTACAGCTGGCGTACCTCCATGTAGAGAGTACCTTCATATTGAAGCGTTTTCACAATCTTTGAAATCTCTTTGCAGCTTTTGGCCGAGTTGACCGTAGTGGTATTGAAAGACATATCTATTCAAGATTTCGCTATCCAACAACATCATCATCACAGACATTTGTGATTCAACTTCTCATTACATAATAATTAAGCACCTCCAACCTGCTTCAGAATGCCTTCCAAGTTAATACTCTTGGGCCTCTCAATAGGCAGACCCAGAGCACGATCCCAGATCAGCTGAGCAAGGGGCCCAAGACCACGGCTGACGCCGAACGTCGCGGTGTAGTAGAGTGTCTCCTTGAAACCGTAGTAGTGGAATAGGACACCGGAGGAAGAGTCGACGTTGGGGAAGGGGTTCTTGGTCTATCATATTTGTCAGCAGCTGAGCAAACAGTGCGAGTTGGTCAGGTCGGGGCAGTGTCTAAGGAGCTTCTCACCTTTCCATGCTCCGTGAGCACACCAGGAGCAATGTCGGAGTTTGCCTTGACCAGGCGGAAAACGGGGTCATTTGCAATCTCAGGTCTCGCAGCTGCGAAGTCCATGAGAGCCTGGAAGCGGGGATCGGGCTTCCGTAGCACAGCGTGGCCGTAACCAGGAATGACACGACCGGACTTCAGGGTGGACCAGAGGTAGTCCTTGATGTGAGTCTCAGTGAAGTCGTTGGGGATGTTCTCCTTCATCTGAAGGATCCAGCGAAGGACCTCCTGTGCGGCAAGACCGTGGAGAGGACCAGCCAGGCCCTGGAGACCAGCGCTGTAGCTCAGGAAGGGGTCACTAAGGGCGCTACCGACGAGGTGGGTAGCGTGTGCAGAGACATTGCCACCCTCGTGGTCGCCATGCAGAGCGAGGTACAATCTCAGCAGGTCTTGGAAGCCCTCGTTCTCCTTGCCACCCTTGCCCAGCATTGCTGCGAAGTTGTATGACCAGTCCTGGTTCACGTCGACCTCAGCAGGGAGAGCACCACCGCCGCGGTAGGCGTTCTGGTAGATCTTGGCCGCAATGGTGGGAAGCTTTGCGAGCAAGGAGATGACATCGTCATACGTCGGCTCCCAGTAGTCTGCCTTGTTCAGGCCATTTTCGTATGCCTTGGCGAACTTGGACTCGTAGTTGAGTGCCGAAACAGCGCATGCAAATTGAGTCATGGGGTGGAGATCCTTGGGGAAATCGTCCAGCATCTTGGAGACAAAGGCTGGGATCGCCGCCTTCTCGGCCAACTCACGCGATAGCTTGCGGACCTGGGAGGTGGTGGGGACCTCTCCGGTGAGCAGAAGCCAGAACATGGATTCAGGAAGCATTTCAGTGCCGCTGGTGCCCTTGGGGAGTTCGGCCTGGCAGTCCTTGATTGTGCGACCGTGGAAGCGGATGCCCTCGTTGGCATCGAGAACCGAGCCTTCCCAGACCATGGCTTTCAGACCTCTAGATTTCGCACACATTAGACGCTGTCCAGCGACGCAGGAGGCGGAATCACCAACCTCATACCACCTAACGTGTTCTCCACCTTGACATCGCCGATTTTCTTGTCTGAATGGGCCTTGACCTTCTTCAAGAGCTCGCGCTTGGCAGGGATAACTTTCGCCAGTGTCTCTTTGAGATCAGGTTCGGATGAGGAGGCATAGCTGCGGGGTTGCACTGCGACATGGTATGAGCGGCCGGGCAGGTACGGGGCGGCAGTTTCATGGCTCACCAGAAGTAATAGGCTTGATGGCAGAGGGCTATCGTCGCGTTAGCAGGCGCACCGACTTCTGAGGCGCTGGTTTCACTCACCCTCACGCCCCTGAGAGCTCTGGAGGCGGTGCGCGCGTTCAATGCCATTGCTATCGAGCGCGTAGATAAAAGTGGCGGGCCCAATTGAGGTTCTGGAGCTCTTTGTGGAAGCCTGAGACTACGTGAGGGCGCGGATGAAGTGCAGAGATGAAGGGAGACGCGTCGTAGAGCTCGACGGAGATTTTCTGGAGCTAAGGCCTGGGGAGAGGGTGCTGGCTGGAAGAAAGGGTTGCGTCGGCTCAGCAGCTGGGCGGCAGCGTGCGGGGGCCCCAGACCTCGGCCCAGGCAGCTCTGACGTCTCGCCGCCCCACGGCTGTGCGGTCCAGAGGAACGAGCGGGAATGTCAGCTTTTTCTCCGCCGACATCGCCTGGCCTCGCACGCGCCGCCCAGCCCATTGCAACCTCTACCGACCAATCTCGGCGACGCGGATTGCTGCTGTCACGTCCAGGCGCGCTGCTCGCCGGCCTCAGAGACTCCCACAGGGCCCGCTCCGCATCCACAGCCGACTCCCGAGGGATCGCCGCGGGAGCGCGACTCGCCCGCCGCTCAACTTAAAGCTTACCTGAGCTCCGTCACCGCAATTGCTCCTGCTCGATTGCGTCCTCCGACGTCTAGCACCCTCAGAATCTGCGCCATGCTCCGGAACGCGTCGCGCGCTCTCTCGCGCCAGAGCCGCCACGCCTCGCGCATCAGCTCTGCACGCCTTCTCCTCCGCCCGCTGTCCACCTGCGCCGTCCGCATGGCCCCGTCCTCTCTGACTTCCGTGTCGCCACCCGTGTCAACAGCGCTGCCGGCCGATGCCTTCCAGCTGCAGGCCGAGACAAACAAAGCAGGCGACGCCGAGGATGCGCTGTTCGATGCGCAGGTGCAGCAGGTCAAGGAGTGGTGGGCCTCGCCGCGGTACAAGGACATCAAGCGGCCATACTCGGCTGAAGATGTTGTGTCCAAGCGCGGTGCGCTTCAGCAAACGTACCCCAGCTCATTGATGGCGCGCAAGCTGTTCAATCTGCTCGAGGAGCGCGCTGCCGAGGGAAAGCCGGTGCATACAAGTGCGTTGATTTCCACTCCCTCAACATGTTCCGCCGCTGCGTTTGCTGCCGTGATCCGCTGCTTTTTAGCCTATGTAGACGCTAATAAATCATTGTCCTCCCATAGTGGGTGCCATTGACCCCGTGCAAATGACCCAGCAAGCCCCCAACCAAGAAATCCTATACGTCTCCGGCTGGGCCTGCTCCTCGGTCTTAACAACCACTAATGAGGTGTCGGCTGATTTTGGCGACTACCCGTACAACACTGTGCCCAACCAGGTGCAAAGGCTGTTCAAGGCGCAGCAGCTCCACGACAGGAAGAACTGGGACAACCGCCGGAAGATGACGAAGGAGGATCGCGCGAAGACTCCCTACATTGACTACATGCGGCCCATCGTCGCGGATGGAGATACTGGGTGAGTTTCTGTAGAATCACGCTCACAAGTGGGATAGATTAGCTTACAAATCATACAGCCATGGTGGTCTGTCTGCTGTTATTAAGCTCGCGAAGCTCTTCGCCGAGAACGGGGCTTCCGCAGTACATTTTGAGGACCAGCTACACGGTGGCAAGAAGTGCGGACATTTGGCCGGTAAGGTCCTCGTTCCTACCGGCGAGCACATCAACCGTCTGGTAGCCGCGCGCTTCCAATGGGATCTGATGGGATGTGAGAACTTGGTCATCGCCCGAACCGACTCGGAGAGCGGGAAGCTGTTGAGCAGCGCTATCGACGTTCGGGATCATGAGTTCATCCTAGGTGTGACTGAGGAGGGGGAGCCTCTTGCGGAGATATTGCAGGAGATGGAGATGAAGGGTGCAAGCGGAGCCGAGATCGACGCGTTTGAGGCGAGCTGGGTCAAGAAGCATAAGCTGGTCACATTCGACGAGGGTAAGCATATTTTGCATCGTTCATGGTCTGGTATACTGACAAGCTTTCAGCTGTCATCGCCCAACTCAAGTCTGAGGCCGCCTCAAAGCACGCCATCGACAGCTACCTCTCCGAAATCGCGGCGAACCCGAACCTGTCTCTCACCAAACGGAGAGCCCTTGCCAACGGCTATGCGAGGAGACCAATCGTATGGTCGGAAAATATCCCTCGCACGCGTGAAGGCTTCTACCACTTTAGGGCGGGTCTCGCTCCGGCAACAAAGCGAGCCATCGAGTTTGCCCCCTATGCGGACTTGTTGTGGCTCGAGACTAAGGAGCCGAGCGTCGAGTTGGCAGCAGGTTTCGCGGAGGAAATCCACAAGGCTGTGCCTGGAAAGAAGCTGGTTTATAACCTCAGTCCTAGCTTTAACTGGATGGCGCATGGCTTCACGGAAGAGACTCTCAAGAGTTTTATCTGGGACCTGGCGAAACACGGGTAAGTCATCCGCCATGACCCTGCTTAATTCTCAACCTCTACTTACGCGCCTATAATATAGCTTCGTCCTACAGCTCATTTCGCTGGCTGGCCTGCACTCAACCGCCACCATCACGAACGAGTTATCTAAGGCGTACAAGGACGAGGGCATGTTGGCATACGTCAACCTCGTCCAGAGGCGTGAGAAGGAGACCGGCTGCGATGTCTTGACACATCAGAAGTGGAGCGGCGCATCCTACATCGATGGTATCCTCGGCCACATCCAGAGCGGATCTAGCGGAAGCAAGAGTATGGGCGAAGGCAACACCGAGACCTGTAAGTGTGATGTCTTTTCGACCACTAAAGATCCTATTCACTAACACGTATCCACAGCATTCTGATTGCTCCAGAAGTGTGTAAGCTGTAAATATTTGTGAACAATGAAAATTGCCAGGCAGAGATGCAAGTTTGACCAAGAGAGCGCAAAGTACCAAAGTCTGCCAACACAAGCCTATGAAGCACTCTATGAACCTTCAAATGTGCAATCACAGCCATGTATCAATGCTGCAAACTCTGAAAAAGGAAAGGTGTATTTAAGTATCTCCACATGCCACGTTCTCCTGAACCCCCTGTTCCGTTCATTATAAGCCCTTCCTGAGAAGTTTTTGGGTGTTGTTGGTTGCCCCTGGTTCGCAAGCGTGCCTGACAGTCTACCTCAATATCTTGTATGAGGCTCATCGTCTTGAACTCCCTGCCATCCAAACTGTGGTAGCGACTTTACGCTATCGCCAAAGACCCTATTTGAATGGTCCTACAAGGCACCGCCTCCGTCTTGCTAGTCACAATTCCTAAAGACCTCGCCACCATTTATAGCTATAATAAGCTCGCCATAGGCTCTCAGACTGGATGATTTCTAGCCAGACTACTACAGCGGCAGGTTATCAGGATCGCCTTGACATTTGCGCCATTGCTTTCAACGTCGTCTAAGATGGATATTTTCTTGGGTCTGTCAACACTTCATTCAGTAAGTGGGTACAGCTTCTATTGTGTAAAAAGCATTCAAGACTATATTTCAGTCAGGTGCCTTCGTCAGATTTAAGAGTGAGAGCTTCTGTGCAGGTGTTCCTGGAGTGTCGCGGGCCCGCAAAGCGCCACTGACCGTCCGTTATTTCCATCACGACTAGTCTACACATGCTTCATGCCTTCTAGAAGAACTTCGGACTGACTGCAAGTGTGGAATTTTTCTCTTTTAGCGTTCATAGTACCGGTGGTAGCATCTGTATGGGGGTGCTTGTGACTTTTTCGCATATTTGATCAGCTACTCCGCGACTAGCCTATACTATTGCCATCATTTATAAAGACCGTTGTACCCTCTTCCTCCACAGTATTAACTCTTCCTCTCCAAACTTACTGCAGAAGCCCACCTAGAGCCCGTACTGGTGCTTTGGCGAGCCTTTTGTCACACTCGTAGCATTACAACTGCCCGTCTTTGCATACTTTGCATTATAATCCAGCATTCGGCCGCATCTAGGTTCGTCAGGTCCCATAAACCGTCACCGGTGCTGCTACCTAGCATATTCGACATCGAAGATTCTCACCAACACTATCATATGCTCACCATCATCTCCCATCTCTTCATCACTGCCACGCCCCACTAAAACATCTCTCTTACAGACGAACAAATCTTCGCGACAATGCCGAACCACGCCAGCATTCGGCTCCCAATCCCCGGCCCTGGAACCGGCGTCCACACCCTCCACTGGCACCACGTCCACTCCCCCGCTCTCCCCACCCGCACTACCCACTCCAGCGCCCGCTTCCACGTCTTCACCGGCACGGCCGTCGCCTGCGCCCTCGCCATCGACGTACAGTACGGTATCGAGGGCGTCGAGACACTGCCTGGCGGCGTTGAGGTGATCGAGGCCGTCAACCACGAGCACGTGAGGCGCATGTCCCCCGCCGTGCTCGTGCCCGAGGTGTGCTGCTGCGAGCGGCCGCTGCTGGTGAGCGAGGCACGCCACTGTCAGGGGAAGGCGGGTGGTGGCGTGGAGGCGTGCCAGAATGGCGGGCCGTACCACGAGGAGTGTCTGGGGCGGTTCAAGCCGGCTTGGGCGTATATTGCGAGGGGGACGATGAGGGCGGATGAGCAGGGGGTTACGGATATACGTAAGTTTGGAGAGATGGTGGGCAGCAATGTGTGCCGTTGCTGCTTATCTTCGCCAGTGTTTTCGTTTGGTGGTGATGGATTGCGCTAATGTGTTATTCTGCTAGCCCGTGTGCTTTGCCTTTCCTACCGGGATGAGCTTGGTGACGGATACTACGACGTCCTCGCCCCGCTGGACCACTAGGATGCATTGGGAAGGCCTATCCATGCTGATGTTGAAGACGTCATCTTGCACCACAGGGACCGCGATCAGGTCAAGAAGGACTATCTTCGGCAGTTGGAAGATGCGGACACCGGCGAGGACTGAGCACCCAAGAGCACACGAGAGGGAATGAAGGAGGAAGAATGGCCTAGATTATAACCAATGACCACGGATTATTCCAACGCACCTGTAAATGCTGTACGTGTGAAGGAATTGGCTTTCTCCCTGGGATGCCGTGACCACATGTCTTTACAAGCAATGACACTTTGACGACTGAGTTTTCCCTTCCAAAAAGACGAAGACTCGTGGCCATGCAATGCCTTCAGAAAGTAGCAAAGGAGCCCTCAGAATATGGTGGCCAACGTTGCTGTGCTGAAGGAAGCCTGTACTCCAAGGCAAAGATCGAGCGAACCCCCTTCTCCTTGGATAGCTGGTTTCATCGAGGTGGCACAAGCTTCGGCGTACCGGAGCACGAGTCGTCGGTGAGGGACGCGGTGCAGACGGTGACGGCGGGGCCACCGCGGCTGAAGGCAGGTGTGACGAATGGCGATGGGGTTGCGGAGAAGGGAGGCTGCTGCGGTTGACGTTTGGGGCGGCGGGCGGCCAGAGCGAGCCAGCCCTATGCGCTTGCCTAAGTTTAGCCTGCGCGAACCCTGGCACTGGGGCGTGCGCCGGGCGGAAGAGCCTGTTGGGCTGGCGCGGCGCAGTCTGGGCGCCCGAGACCCCGTTGCCGACAGGCGAAAGCGTATTTTCTGTCCAGGGCCTAAAAGAAATCCACCGCCTCCCACCCTTTCGACGGCACACCAGTCGCTTTCCTTTCTGTGTCTCCTCTCCCCTCTTCCCGCGCGAGCAAGCCGTGCGCTTCCTGCCCGCCGTCCTCTCCGCTCCCGCGCGCTCAGCTGCGCCTGCGTGCCGCCTCCGTCGCACCAATCTGCACCGCGCCCGCTGGTCTGCTTCTGCGCCCCCGTCAGCTGCTGCTGCGCAGAGAGCCACGACACCCGGAGCGCCTTTCCTTCGATTCCACAAGATACCCGGGCCATGCCCCACCACGAGTCGCCTCCCATGGCCGCTGCTGTTGTCGCAAAGACCGCCGACCCCGAAAACGCCGTTCCGCCGACGGCCGACGAAGTTTCCCAGGTCCTGAGCGCCTGCCTTGCCGCCAAGACCTCGCAGGCCTCGCTCGACTCTGCCTACGCGCTCACCGGTCTGCTCGAGAGCTCCGTGGGCTTCCGCGGCCTCAAGGGCTATGGCATACTCGACGAGGTGAAGAAGGCGGCCGCCAACAAGAAGGATGCTGTGAAGAAGGAGGGCTCCATGTTCATCCTGGGAGCCCTCTTCGAGCGCCTGTCCGCGAGCCAGCCTCTGAGCGAGGTCGTCTTCCTCCTGCAAGAGGAGAACCTGGTTCCGCTGTGCCTTGACGCTCTAGCCGACAAGAACACCACCATCAAGGAGTCGGCGCAGTACGCTCTCGATGCGCTCTTCAAGAACCTCCGGTCTGAGGCACTGGTGGATGGTCTGCTCCCTGTTTTGGCCAAGTACCTGAGCAAGTCCACCGGAAAGTGGCAGGGCACTGTCGGCGCTTTCTCGCTGCTCACTCAGATGGCGGACAAGGCGAAGATGGGAATGGGTAGCCTCGAGGAGGAACGGGAGAAGGACGTTCTCCGTGAGGCCATGGGCAAGAAGCTTGCCAGCCTCATCCCCATCGTTGAAGGTGGCATGCACGACCTGAAGGCAGATGTTGCCAAGCAGGCTGTCAAGGCCATGACCTCCCTGTCGACTCTCCTCCAGAACGACGACGTCACGCCCAAGATTCCCCTTCTGATCGAGTCCATGAAGAACCCCTCAGCGGCAAGCACCCAGAAGGCCATCCACGCCCTCTCCATGACTACTTTTGTTGCTGTTGTTACCGCCCCTGTTTTGGCTATGCTTACGCCTCTCTTGGAGCGTTCGCTCAACAACCCTTCGACCAACCAAGAGGTTCTCCGCCAGACTGTCGTGGTTGTCGAGAACTTGACCAAGCTTGTCCACGATCCTGTGGAGGCTAGAAATTTCTTGCCTAAGCTGAAGCCTGGTGTTCAGGGTGTCAAGGATCGCGCTTCTCTTCCCGAAGTCCGTGAGCTTGCTACCCGCGCAATTGAAGTTATCAAGCACGCTATGGGAGAGGATGCCGACGGCACCTCGCCCATCGAAAGGACTACCCCGGAGCAAGTCGGGACCGTGCTGGATAAGGAGATCGCTACTAACGGCGGCCTCTTGAACTACCCTGGTGATGCGGACGTCTGGAAGATTGCCCGCAGCTACATCGCGGAGATGGTTGCGGAAGACACCAATCAGCGAGCTCTTGAGCGTGTTGTTAAGAGCATCGAGCCTTACATCAGGCCCTTGGTGAACCAGGGCAGCTCCACCACTATTGCGGAGAATGTCCACAGCTACTTCGTCGAGGAGGACGAGCGCAAGTACGGCAAGCCTATTGTTGAGGATGACGGAGAGACCGAGATTGTCAACGCTACTTTCTCTCTTGGCTACGGTGGTATGCTTCTGCTTTCGCACACGAACCTGCGTCTCTTGAAGGGTCACCGCTACGGTCTTTGCGGCCGTAACGGCGCTGGAAAGTCGACTTTGATGAGGAGTATTGCAGAGGGCAAGCTCGAGGGCTTCCCTCCCCAGGACGAGGTCAAGACCTGCTTTGTCGAGCACAACCAGGGCGAGGATGCCGATCTCAGCATTCTTGAGTATATCTCGAACGACCCTAGGTTCAAGGACGAGAGCAAGGAGCGTATTTCGGAGGTTCTCGAGGAGGTCGGCTTCACTGCTGGCCCTAACGGTCGCCAGTCTGAGAACGTTGGCTCGCTTTCTGGTGGTTGGAAGATGAAGCTGGCTCTTGCGCGTGCTATGCTGATGCGCGCCGACGTTTTCCTGCTCGACGAACCGACTAACCACTTGGACGTTGCAAACATCGCTTGGCTTCAGGACTATCTCAAGAACCACACCGAGATCACTAGCTTGATCGTTTCTCACGACTCTGGTTTCCTGGACGAGGTCTGCACTGACATTTATCACTATGAGCAGAAGAAGCTTGTGTGCTACAAGGGCAACCTGGCCGAGTTCGTCAAGCAGAAGCCGGAGGCCAAGAGCTACTACACTCTCTCCAACACCCAGATGCAGTTCAAGTTCCCACCTCCTGGTATTTTGACCGGTGTCAAGTCCAACACTCGCGCCATTCTTCGCATGACTGGATGCTCTTACACCTACCCTGGCTCTTCGAAGGCTTCTCTGAACGATGTCACTTGCTCGCTCACTCTGTCGTCCCGTGTCGCCATCATTGGTGCCAACGGTGCTGGCAAGTCCACGCTCATCAAGGTCCTGACTGGCGAAGTCATCCCGCAGACCGGCAAGGTAGAGAAGCACCCTAACCTGCGTATCGGTTACATCAAGCAGCACGCGCTTGAGCACGTCGAGATGCACATGGAGAAGACGCCCAACCAGTACCTGCAATGGCGTTACGCCAACGGCGATGACCGCGAGGTCCTCATGAAGCAGACCCGTATTTTGACCGACGAGGACAAGGCCCAGATGGACCAGGAGATTGATATTGGTGACGGCAAGGGGCCCAAGAAGATCGAGGCTCTTATTGGTCGTCAGAAGTACAAGAAGTCCTTCCAGTACGAAGTGTAAGTGTTGTCCTGCATCCACAGTCTAAAGTTGGTTCAGCCTAACGAGTCATACAGCAAGTGGGTTGGCTGGTTGCCCAAGTACAATACTATGGTCTCGCGTGAGACTCTGCTTGAGCGCGGATACCAGAAGCTGATCCAGGAGTTCGATGACCACGAGTCTTCCCGCGAGGGTCTGGGTTACCGTCAACTGGAGCCCAAGGTTATTTCGAAGCACTTCGATGACCTCGGACTTGACCCAGAGATTGCCAACCACAACGAGATTGGCGGTCTTTCTGGTGGTCAGAAGGTCAAGGTCGTCATTGCTGTAAGTTGACCCAACACACGACTGAGCCAATATCAGAGACTAATCTCATCGAATGCAGGGTGCCATGTGGAACAACCCTCATCTTCTGGTCCTCGACGAGCCGACTAACTTCTTGGACCGTGACTCCATGGGTGGTCTTGCGGCCGCCATTCGCGACTACAAGGGCGGTGTCGTCATGATTTCTCACAACGAGGAGTTCGTCGGTGCGCTCTGCCCGGAGCAGTGGCATGTCGCGGACGGTCGTGTCATCCAGAAGGGCAGCTTGGCCGTGAATGCCGGCGCCTTCGAGGACAGCAAGCCTGGCTCGATCGCTTCCTCGGCGGTTCCCAGCACGGCGGCCAGCAGTGCCGCTCCTTCTGCTGTCAATTCCGAGGCCGAGGGTGGTGATATGAAGTTTAAGGCCAAGAAGAAGAAGAAGATGACGCGCGCTCAGCTCAAGGAGCGCGAGGTCCGCAGGCGTCTGAGGCACATCGAGTGGCTGAACAGCCCCAAGGGTACGCCTCACCCGCCCGACACTGATGACGAGGCTTAAGAAATTTGCATATGGGGAGCTCAATGACGTTGGAAATGAGACTCGACGCACGCACAAAAAAGTTTGGGTTCTGCTGTGTTTGTTTTTCTGATGAACATAATCGTGGATGACTGGGGTCTTTTTACTGTTATCTGCTTTTGAAAGGCGTTATCGACTATAGACGGCTCATGGGACAGTCACGTTTCCTTCGTGGTTAATGAAAGATGAGAAAGACTTCGAGCGTACTAGATAGGTTGGATGAACGGGTCTTTTTAATTTTCATAGATAGACGCATTCGCTATGCATACTAGGGCCTGGGAGAATGATAGAATGGGCTGAATCTGCTTCCGTGTGCTTACAATGCTGAAGTGTTGAAGTGGAGATGGCTTTCGCGTCCGATTCCTGATCCGCCTTGATTAATCGTCGGTGTGGGATGGAGAGGTGGAGAGGGAAGCTGGGGCGCTTGCGTATCGGCACAATTACCTCTGCGCAGCACTAACAGCTATAAGCAGCTCTATCAACCGGTGTTCACATGTCGCCCATGTGAAAGGTATCCCCGCCGAACGGACTGTAACGTCTATCAAATCAGCGGTTCCCATACCCCTCTGCGGAACGCCCGAGGACCAAGAAGATCGACAACGATCAACACCACCACTGCTGCTTCGCTGCGGCAGCAGCCGCCGTCCAACCGCACCACCATAAGCCCATGTCTCGCGGAAACGGGCCGCGCGGGGACGCCGTGTCGCTGATAACGGAGGGGGGCCAACCGGTAAGACGGATACAGCCATCTCAAGGAAAAGCCCGCCCTCTTATCGGAGATGAGCGCTCGGACATGCTATACATAGCGCAGTCACCTGGTCGAGCACACGCAACTTAGCCGCCGAGAGCGGCACAGCTTAGTCGTACGCGGGCAAAAAATGGAGGGAAAAAAAAAAGAGGAAGGAAGCGCAGACGTCGCACGACGTCCGCGTGAGCAACCAAAAGCCCAGAGGATCGACCCGGCAAAACCGCGATTTTCCCGCTTTCCGCTGCATTGCAGCAGGTGTGGATCATGCGGACGGCTTGGAGCCCCTTGTAAGCGCTGATTCGCGAATGGTCCGATGACATGCCGCAGACGCCATATTGCGAGATTTGCCTCTTTCATTTGCGCGCGCTGTTTTTTTATCAATCGGCGGTGTCTGCTTTGAGGGTGACCGGTTCGGTTATTTGATGGGGCGAGGTCGTGCAGCATGGCGCGGGGTAAGTGAGAGAAAAAAAAAACGGTGCCGGCGCGCTTTGCGCACCCACCGATCTTCGGAGGGCCAGGCAGGGAAGTTTTCCGTTTGCCTCTTTTAAGAGTCACAATCGCCGAGCAATGAGAACGCCGTCATACATAAGCAGGCACTCGAGTCCCCGGTAATTGGAGAGAGGCAGGTGTCTTTTCCACGTCGTCTTTGCTTGCTTGTGTTTCTTCCGTTTCATGGCAGAGAGTTCGACTTCTGTGTGTTGGTTCAAAAAATAGAGGCTGGTCATCATGAGCGAAACGGACAGAGGAGCGGCGGCAGCGCAAGAGCAGGGAAAGAATGACGGAGAGAAGGCGGCGCCCAGCCCCTTTCAACGGTGGTGGCAGTCGAATAAGGCCTGGGTGCTCGTCCTGACGGCTGAGTGCTTCGGCGCGTGCATGGCGGCGACGGCGAGGCTACTGGAGGACGACGAGAAGGGCACTGCGATGCATCCAATGCAGGTTTGTTTTCCCGAGAAGAGCTCCCCGGGTGTTTGCTGACCTTGGAATCTCTCTAGATCATCTTCGTGCGAATGGGATTGACGTGCATCCTCAGCACGATCTATATGCGGGCGACGAACGTGCCGGATTTCCCATGGGGGACGCCGGATGTGAGATGGATGCTTGTAGTCCGAGGTCTGACGGGATTCTTTGGCCTGTCGGCGTTCTACTGTAAGTTCAATCTGTCTCATCTCCACGCTTTGGTGAAGTCATTGTTGCTGAACGGACAACAGGGGCGCTCCAATACCTCCCGCTGGCCGAAACAACCGTCATCACTTTTCTGACGCCGATGATGGTCCCCTGGGCGTGTGCCCTGCTCTTTGGCGAGCCACTCTCGAAGAAAGTCGTGCTCGCCGGCCTCGTCTCGTTCGTGGGTGTTATCATCATCGCGCGGCCGCCATGGCTCTTCCCCAGCCACGAGGAAGAAACGCCGTCCGCGAGCGCGACCCTCCGCACGCTGGCGGTGACGTTCCTGCTGCTCGGGGCCGTCACGGCCACCGTCTCGTACACCATCATCCGCGGCATCGGCTACCGCGCGCACGCCCTCATCAGCGTGAACTACTACGCCTTCATGTCGACGCTCGGCGCGGCCGTCTTCCTCGTGTTCACGCCGAACGTCGGTTTCCGGCTGCCGGCGGACGGGCGCCAGTGGGGGCTGCTGTCCCTGATCGGGTTTTCGGGGTTCTTCTTGCAGTTCCTGCTGACGGCGGGGCTGCAGCACGACAAGAGCGCGGTGGCGACGACCATGATGTACAGTCAGGTGCTGTTCGCGCTGGTCTTTGACAAGGTGCTCTGGGGCAACGTGCCCGGCACGGCCAGCGTCTGCGGCGGCGTGCTCGTGCTGGCCAGCACCATATACGTGGCCCTGTTCGCCGGCTCGTCGTCGGAGGCGCCGGAGAAGGAGAGGCTGCCGGACGAGGAGCGGCCTCTGCTGTCGGGCCGTAGCGCGCGAGACCGGGACGATGCGGAGGGGGCTAATCTGGTGAATGAGTAGTGCGGCATGAAACGAGCTGAACCGTGGGAGGAAGAGGTTGCATAAAAGAGCAAAGAGCAAAATTGATTGCAAAATTGATCAGAGGCGGCAGAGCAGCGGAGGAACAGATTGCCCTGAGCGGCTAGTTTGGTGAGCATGCGACATGGCAAGGGTTACTTCAGGCAGGGGGGTTATTTTGGGGCCAGAGACGGGAGAGGTGAGTCTGGTGGCCATTGGTGGTTGAGGGTCCAGACGCACGCCCGAGATCGAACTTCCGTCGGGGGCTTGGATCTCGGCAATATGCAGAATAAATTTGAATGTTTCAGCAGTTGCTTTTTCTCGCCTGGATGCACTCGACGCGAGAGTCATTGCGCCTGAGTCTTCGGCAGCAGAGCGCGGGTCTTGCCTCGCGTGAAGTCGACGAGGCAGGGCTGCGGGGAGCCGCCACAGCGGCAGCAAGATCTGTATGCGCGAAAGCGCCGGGATCAGCACGGTCAATCCTCGCAGACAGACATGGAGCACAACACGGGCGCTTCGGGTCGGGTGCTGGAGCCGTGCGGCTAGCCAGATGACGGCGTGACGGCTGCACGCCAACCCCGCAATTTCGACGGGGCTGAGATGACGGTGGTGGTCGCCGGTCCGCGGTCTGCAGTCAATCGCATCGAGCTCGCATGGGGCCTAGCCGCGGGCAGCAGGCGCCTGTTGAGTCGTCCTCCGTGGTTGTGGCGGCGCTGAAGCCGACCGAGGGGAGAGAGAAGCTTCCGGGAGTGGAAGGTGGCCGCGCAGAGCAGTGCCTCTCCACCGCCTGGAACCACGGTCGGCTCGCACGCTGCTGCTGCCAAGCTCGCGCAGGTCGCCACGGCGCAGACGACGTTTGGATAGACTCGGCCGGCGCAGAATGGTGGTGAGAAGGCCAACGTCCCGCACGTGCAGAGCGTCAAGTCAAGCCGGCGATCGGCCTCGCAGGCCCAATGGAGCAGCGGGTCGTGGCGATCGCTGGGCTCAGCTTGCGCCAGCCAGCCGGCCCGTCACAGATCTCTGCACCCTCGCAGCCCGATAAGCGACCACCGCCACCTGCGCATGAACTTCGCGCAGTCACGGTGCCGGCAGTGCTCCCACCCTCCTCCCTCGCGACCCGGCGTGTCTGTGAGCGCGCCTGGTTGGCTGCGCCTCCCGCTCTCCTTGCGGCCAATCTCCCGCGCACTCCTCACCCACCGCGCGCCATGGCCAAGACGCGCTCGCCGCCTGCTGCATCCGACGCCAATCAGAGCCCCAGCGACACCATCTTCAGCTCCAGCCATGCCGCCCAGTTGTGACAGCTGCTTGGCCTGCTGCCATGCCTGATCAGGCTCTGGGCCCGCCAACGGCCTCCAGTCGCCGGGTACGAAGGTATTGACCCTTGTACCACTCCAGGTGACTCAGCCTGCAAGACGCCGCCGTGTGGACGCTGGCCAGATGCTGGCCAGATGCTGCGCAGAAGCCGGACAAAGCCACCTGATCGGCCAGACGAGACACGGCTGCGCGGTTGCAGCTCTCGCAAGGAAGGGCCGTGTCCATCCAGGCACCACGCTGGCGGAAACACTCGTGTTACTGCTGGGGACTTCGCTGCTCTGGCGACACTGGTCCCTCTAGCGCTGCTCATGCAGATGACGGCCAAGCCATGGCCACCGGCGCTGGTAGCGGCCGCCTGTGACAGCACTCTGTTGACGCCGGCCAATCCTGCCCGCCTGCATCCACGCGGAACCTCCACCGGCTATTGATGCCACCAAAACATGCCCATGTCTGTGCCTGCAGCCCGCCCACGTCCTGCGCTGACGATCGTTCCCTGCCCGGCGGGCCCAGGCGTCGTTTCTTGTTTTAAACCGCTCGTCCAGAGCGTGGCTTTTGACCCGCTAAGGGGTCCCCTCCAACCACCGAGTATCCCGACCCGCTGCTTTGCTGAAAAGAAGCAAGCGCCCGTCTCCAAGCAGTGGCGCCGCTCGGCTTTGTTGGATGTCCATATTAACTGCACGTCTTCTCCGCTGCGCTGTGCCTGTGCCTGGCTGCTCCGCGCAATCATCTTCACTTCGCCGCTACTGCCTCATTCCGTTCGCTCTCTCTTATATCTTAGTCCATCTCCTTCTATTCTACCACCGTCTCACCAACCTCTTTGCGCCGGTCGTGCTTCTCTGACGTCTCACTTTTCTGGTCGTCACCAAGGCTCCGTCGGCCTCTTTTCAGTCCAAGTCTCCGCGCGCTCGCCCACATTACACGTCACACACGCATCGCAATGGTCTACGCACTCAGTTACAGACGTCCGGGGTCTGTTGGCTCTGGCGCGCCCTCGACGAGCAGCAGCGATGAGAAGAAGAGGTCCATCGACGAGTCGATCACCGGGAGGTCGCAGCACTCTGGCATGTCTCACGGAATCCCAGATGCGCTGTCATTCGATCGGATCGTTGCCGGCGGTACCTGCCCAGTATGTGCCACTGCATCTTTCCGCTCCCCTTGCCGCAGGCGGTCTGTGTCACTTGGTCGCACAGCATTAGCCCCGCCTGTCATATGATATTTTTGACCCGCACCACCCAAGTCAATGCTAACATTACCATCACAGCCATGCACACTGCGCGAGTTCCTCAATTACCTGAAGTACATTGAGCTTTCGGCCGAGAATCTCCAGTTTTTCCTGTGGTTCCGCGATTACGTCAAGCGCTTCGAGGTTCTCCCTGAGAGCGAGAAAGGCTTGTCGCCTGAGTGGACCACCGAAAAGGTTGAGGCTGAAGCGCATGCAGCCCAGTCGCAGGCCCGCAAGAAGAAAACCAGCCCTAATGCTGCTGCTGTGTTCAAGGGGACCAACTTCTCCGACAACGACCGCGCCAATCCTTTCTGGGACAGTGCCGCACGCACGCCGTCGGAGCACAGCAAGAATGACACCATGGACGCTGTCTCCGAGCACAGCATATCCGATTGGCAGAAGTCGATGAGCAGCTCCACCGTCAATCATTCTGAGGCAACTAAGGATGCTTTTGAGTCTGCTGGGGAGAGATTCCAGCCTTGTGCGTTTCCCTCTTCCCCTCTTGGATGCGCGTGCATTGATTAATCCGACCCCGCAGTCACCATTCAGCCATACCGTGAGGAGATCTCGAGGATCATTGCGATTTACATTGCCGATGGTGGTGCCCGCCAGCTTAACCTCTCGTCGCGTGAGCGCAGCTCGCTGCTACGCGCTCTTGCCAGCACAACCCACCCCTCGGCTTTCCGTGAGGTCATGATCAGCGTGGAGTGGTCTCTCCGGTGCCAAGCCCACCCGCACTTCATCCGCTGGACTATCTGCAATGGCAACCGGCCTCGCGTCGTTTTCGCTCGTGGTCTCGGCGTCTTCACCATCACCGGAGGCATCCTGATGGGCATTCTCATGACTCTCAGCAGCATTGGACGTGGCTACCGCGCCCTGGCTGCCATCCCTCTTGTCATTGGAATTTCCACAATGATCGCCGCCTACAAGGGCATGTGTGTGGTAAGTCGAACAGCTCCGTCGCTGTCCACCGCGCTTTCCTAACCCGCCGAGCAGGTCCTCCACGGTATGCACCACCGCCATCTCCGCCCGTGGGAGTTGTTCACCTCGGACGATGAGCCGTCGCTATACACGGAAATGTCGGACGAGAAGAACAGCTTCGAGGACGAGCCGTGGATTGCCAAGTACGAGAAACGCAACACCATCCGCAAGATCTTCGACCGCGAGGTCTGGATCGAGGAGCCAGCAATGCGTCAGATCCAGGACACCATATTTGTGCAGTCCCTGCTTGGCGCGTTCGTTGCGACGGCCATCATCTGTGCTATCTTCCTGGCTGTGCCCAAGGGCGCCTTCTTCTAACTTTATTTACGCGTTTAGCGCTCTTCAACGCCTGTTCTGCGGCGGGCATGGGACTTGACGTTCATCACAGCCGATACTTGATACCCCTTACTTCTTTTCTCGCTTGGTGGATTACTTGAATCTGGGGATAGTGACGTTGGAAAGTCATTCAACAAAATTGGCGGGCGCTTTGATTCGGAGCTTTTGGTCTCCTTGTTTCGGAACTGACTCAATGTGAGATGACTTGTGGAAGCGACGTTGGATAATGCTTAGCAGGGCTGGTTGAACCCATTATTTGCCTTTGTATAGCTTACTTGGTGAACGTCTTGACTTTGATCGCTATGTTCGGAGCGGTGGCAGCTGTGCGCGCACCCATAAGCGCCAACTACGTCCCGGCTGATGCAACGAGTACATGCTCTCTCGAATAGAGTTCGAGCGGCTGGTGTGCCTCGTGTTGGTGCTAGAAAGCTGGCATTTCCTAGAGAAGAAAGGCGTTCCCGGAGAGATCGGCAGCGCGCAGCGTGTGGGACCCGATCTTGGTCGTCGATCTTGTGAGCCTCCCTCGCTCCAACCAGAGCCCCATCGTCGTCATCGACCGCTCTTCTGATTCTCGAACAGGGCATACAAGAGCCCCATGTCCCTCTCTCCTCCGCCCAATCTCGCCATGTCTGCTTCGACTACGCGCACCCGACCTCGACGCCTCTCTTCGTCCTCGTCGCATCACCCGCCGCCCTGACGCCTTGATTCTCGACACTGAGACGCCACCGAGTTCTCAGACAACTGCTGCTAGGCAGCTCCATCGCTCAATTCGAAGCCTGCCTCGCGCCTTGAACGAGCCGAAGGACAGCATCGCCTGGTCGCCGCCGACGCGTCGCCTACCCGACGAATCCCCCGCCCACCACCTCACACTCACGCGTAAAACCGTCAAATTACGCGTTCCCAATGCCTCCATCTCGTCCGTGGACCCTCGTGTCCCCCGCCTCTCGTGGCATTGGACAAGCGCTCGCGCGACACGTTCTGCAGACGACGAGCGCGCCTGTGGTCGCGACAGCAAGGGGGGATGTGAACAAGGCGCGCGAGGGCATCTTAGACGGTCTCAAAGGGGGCAGCAACGTGGAAGAGCGACTGAAGATGGTCCAAATGGACTTTTGCGGTGAGTGGATTCGCCGCGACCGTTGGATTCGCGCGTAGGTGTCGCAGTGGTGTTGTCGCGACGGCCCTGCCTTGCTCCCTTCGCAGCAGCGACCTCAGCACCACCACCACCCCAACAACGCCCGGCCACCAAACAACAGGGTCCCCATCGTCACAGACGCATCAGCACCATGTTCCCACCCCACCCACTCGCCCTCCTCGAGCCCCTCCTCCCTCCCCTCCAAATCAACCCAACTGACGCGCGAGCTGCGCGGTAAACAGACGAACCCTCCATCGCCTCCGCCGCCTCCACCGCCGCCTCCCTCTTCCCGCCCACCTCGCGCTGGCACCTCCACCTCGCGCTCTGCGTGCCGGGGCTCCTCTTCCCGGAGAAGTCGCCGCGGCAGGTGGACGCGGCCGACGCGCTGCTCACGCTGCGCACCAACACGCTCGGCCCGCTGCTCGCCATCAAGCACTTCGCGCCGCTGCTGCCGCGCAAGAGCGCCGAGTTTCACGTCGACGACGCGTACGCCGGCCTCCCGCCCCGCGCCGCCGTCTGGGCCACCATGTCGGCGCGCGTCGGGAGCGTCGCCGACAACGCGCTGGGCGGCTGGTACTCGTACCGCGCGAGCAAGGCCGCCGTCAACCAGCTCACCAAGACGTTTGATAACCACCTGCGGGTGCAGGCGGCTGGGAAGGCGATGGCGGTGGCGCTGCACCCCGGCACGGTGAAGACGGGCTTGAGCAAGGAGTTTTGGGGGAACGTGAAGGAGGAGAAGCTGTTTGAGCCGGAGTGGGCGGCGGAGAGGCTGGTGGAGGTGCTGAGGGGGTTGGATGTGGAGAGGGGGAGGGGGAGGTGTTGGGACTGGAAGGGGGAGGAGGTGCCGCCGTGAAAGGGTGATGGAGAGGTGAGCATGTCGAGTCGCGACATCGTTGTCGTATAGCCCAATTAGAAAGTCCCCCGAACTTCAAGACCTAAATATACTAACTTGCTTCTTTACTAAACTTCCACTTTTAACGCCAGATCCATCATTCGCTACTCTCTCCTAGCAATCGAACGTTCAATATGGTGCCCTTGCATTTTCTGGAATTTGGATCATACGGAAGAACCTTTAGATTACAAAAATCTAATCCCATGTTTGACACAGATTCTATCAACTCCACCGAAGCCATAAAGTGGACATCATCAATCTTAGTCAATGATGAGAGCTTCTATAACAGCTCCAAGTTGCTGGTCAATAAAAGTGCACAAGTTTAACTGAGAGCTTTTATCAATAGACCTTTGAAATCCACACTCCAAAGCCAGTACAGGCAGAAAACCATTCAGGCCAGAGTTGAAGGCACACCGTTCTGCTAACTGGCAGGGCTAACACTCCGCCCAGCATTGGTTAACACAGTCACAGTGACAAGCAACTTTAAAGAGAAGAGGGGAGCGGAAGCCACTGGTCATCCAAACGCCCGTGAAATCTGCGCTTTAGCAGATTCGGGTATCAGGAGGAGTCCACCGGACCGTGACCAGGATGTAGTCCAGAACAGATTGTAGAGACGGCATCAGGAGTTTGGAGACCCATCAAACAGTGCGAACAGGCAACTATCAAGGGCACGCTAGTACTATAACATGAATAAGTACTCCGGTTGCTTCGGAAGGCTAGAGTGAAGTTGTTCACTTAGACATCATGCAGTAGAATTCTCAAGATGGGGTAGGCAAATGTCCATGTGGACAACAGGCGGGAAAAATCTTCATCTGGATGTGTTGATGATTGCGGTTATTGTGCGCTGGGAGTATCATGGTACTTACATCTTTGGAATCCAATGGCTGTACTTTGTACCGGCAGACGAGGAAGTTGTACGCTTCGCGATGATTATCAAGTATAGAGCTTCGGCTTCCCCATTTCTCTCTCTTCCTCGCAATGATTGACCTCTCATCATGGAGCTCAGACAGATTCACGAGACCCTTCGTTTGGATAATGTTTGATTCCGCCAGCTGTGAAAGAGCAAGTCAGCTTTTCGTGTCCAGGAAAGTGGCGAGCGCGAGGTCAATGCTTGCCATGTCACTGATGACGTTGACCATGAGATAAAGCATGTGTCTACAATGGTGGAGTATATGCTCCTCAAAGCTCGTGCTGCTCCTGCGGGCACAAGCTCGTTCAACGAAGTTCAGTCACTTGAGAGTTGCATTACCCACAATCACCAGGCATTTATGGAGACATATAATGTACTTTGACTGGGGATCTGGCATTATCTTCTAGACTCAGCTAAGTCAGTATTGCGGCCTTCTGGCATATCCACAACATCCTCCTCATTCCGCGCGTGTTGCCATATCATCAAGCTAGGCCTTCATCAAGACCTGCTGGGCACCGAAAGCCGAACTATTTTCTCGATAGGAGACGCACCCGAGAGCACACTCTTCTGAAGCCATACCTTTGCTCAGTTTCTCCCGAAAACTTCACTTACCTTAACATACCCTCCTCAGCAACACAGCCATGTGCAGGGCAGTTTCTTACCAGTACGACTGCGGGGCCAGCTTCCACAAGATATTCCCCTGCGAACAGAGATGCTTCACATGCATTGCGCCCGAAAACCTGCTCCAGCCCGCCAACGCCGCCCCGCCCTGCACAAACGCCACCAACGCGAACGGCGACACGCCAGCAACCAACCCAGCCGGCGCCGCCTCCACGTCAGCCGCTGCAACCAACACCGTCAGCGACGCCAACAGCCGCGCCGACGATGCCGACAGCGTCAACTCCAGCGACTCTAACACCACCATCAAACCTCCTGAGCCCAACACCACGACAACCAACAACACCGCCACCACCACCACCTCTACCACTCCCTCACAGCCCACCTCCAACCGCCCCTCAACCCCTGCCCCCGCTCCCACCAGCACCATCACCCCAGCCCACGCCCACCGCATCGCCCGCGCGTGCTACGACCGAGCGGCCGCGCCCGCTCCCGCGCCGACGCTCTGGACGCGGCTGCGACGGCAGCTGCGGACGCGGAGACGGTCCGCGCGCGCTCGCCGCACCGACGACGACGGCGAAGCGGTGCTCGCGCTGGGGCCGGACGACGCGGGGACGATGGCGAGGGTCGTCACGGAGAGGCGGGTCGTCAGGGTGGCGGGGCGGTGTCCGGCGTGCGAGGGCGGCAGGGGCGGGCGGGAGGAGGAGGCGTGGGCGGTGGTGGCGACGTTTTTGGGGGAGGATTGAGGGAGGGAGGGAGGGAGGGGTTGAGGGAGGGTAGCGGTTGAGCCTGAGGTTCTTCTCTCCTTCTTCTTTGAGGGGAGGGCCGAGGGCTGTTGTTGGGGGTGTTGGGGTGAGGTTGGTCGGTCTGGGTCGGGCGGTTTCGTTGGTCGGCGCGTAGCTGCGCGGGGAGGGGGAGCTTTCCGAAGGGAAAAAGGATCGTGGAGGCGGGACGATCCGGAGACCGGCAGTCAGGCAGGCAGTCAGGCTGGCGGGCAGTCAGATGGGACGGATGTTCGTGGAGTCGAGATCCTAGGTACGCGCGCGGAAAGGAGGCTGGTTTCGCGCTGTGCCGCGATTTGAACCACGCGAAACTAAGGTGGGAGGCTGTGTTGGGTTGGCATGGGCTGGGTTTTCGACAGGACAGGGAGGCTTCAGGTTGCGGAAGGGGCGGAGGGCATGTAGTCAGAAATGGATGAGGTGTCGCGCGCCTTGGAGAAGCATCGTGACGGCCAGGCCATGGCTGAAAGGGGCCGGACACGCTCACGCAGCTGCGAAGTGGCTTCTTTTTTGGTGTTGGACGGTTTCGGATTCCTCCCTTCTCCCTTTCTGACTTGTCTGACGCGCGTCTCGGAAGATGGCGAGCCAATGATGGCCAGTCTCGCGATTGCGGGCGGGTTCCTAGCGATACCCGTAGCTGCCGCCCGCGCCCTACTCTGCTCCAGCAAACCTGTCTCTTTTCCCTCGGCGTCCTGGGGCCGGGTGTTCCGCGGTCAGGACAGCCCGGCCGTCGGGGGCGACAGGACGGCGGGCAGGGGAGTTCGCCACCAAAGGGCGCCCCCGAAACAACCACAGCAACAACAAGCAGGCCGTCTGGCTGCGCCCATCTCCCCCGCTGATGTCGTGCAGCATCGGAGCGCCAGCCTCCGTCCCTGAGAAAAGTGTAAAACATGCGATGGGATGGATTATGCTTGAATGGCAGCCCGGGCCCGGCCGGTCGCCAATGGCTGGTGTCTGGTGAGGTCAAGGCCGGGCGGCCCTGATGATCCTGTTTAGCCCGCAGTATGCCTGTCTATAGGACGAGGCCGGCGCCCGACCACATGCTTTGCAGATCCTCGATCGATTCAATGAAACTCCCTGCTCTCGTTGCGGACGCGTGCCTTGGCTCCGCACTGTAGTGTCCGCGAGGATTGTGATAAGTCGTTAGTTTGCTTTTTTGGTGGCTGCTGATTGGCGGCGCCACGCCCCTTGGCGCGCATGCAGGCCCTGGGAAATGCTCCGACGTTCGAGTGAAGAAAATAGCCGGCGACGGCGAGTTGAAGTCTGTTGAGATGGCCGGCCGGGCCAACACTTCCACAGCCCCGTACGCCGGGCAGCGGGCGGATAGCGCCGGTTGAGGAGCGCGCTCAGGAGGAGGAGGCGGACGAGGAGGGAGCATTATTTCGCCCCCAAATGCGCGATATTCTCAGAACATCGACGGTCGATAAGCGTGCGCTCAATTCGAAACAAACACAGGACAACGGGCGACTTCAATACGACGTGTCTCATAGATAGGCACTATTGGCTCCCTGAGCGCCTCTCGCCCCGACCTCCTCCCAGCGGCGCTCATGGCATCCTCTCCTCGCGGCACTCCGAGATCAGATATCACCCTCCCCGTTCCCCCCATGCCCCATGCAGACGGCGCCCAATCCGGCCCGCCGCTCGCGAGGACGGCCGAGTCGAGGCGATGACGCCAGCGCCTGGGGCTCGACGGTCCATCTGACATTCTGACTTTTCCTGCCTCACTTGCCGACCTTCCCAGTGACCGGACTATATCGGCGGCGATCTTATGCCGGGCGACTCAGGCCGGCACCGGGCGCCCGATTCGGAAGACTGACGATCGTACGCACTTACTTACTGCGGAGGCGCTCGGGAGGACGTGCGAGTACGCGGCATGCGAGGACGACAGAAACAGGAAGCAAAGACAGGGCGACGAGTGGGAAGCGCTGGGCGTTGAGTAAGTCGCGGCGGCAGAAAGGAGAGCGCCGGCAGCAGGAAGAAAGGAGAAAAGGAGGCTCGGCTGGGCATAGGCGCAGGCGCAGGCGCAGACGGCTGCCGCTGGGCCATCCCGGCCGCGCGACGGGCGTTGCGAGCAGCCACGACGGCGCGCTGGTGGTGAGGAGGGAGGACGGATCCGCGGCTTCGAAGCTTCTCTTCGGGCCGGCTCGAAGGGCGGACGGGCGGACTCAGGCGACGGCGGTCCTGGGCGCGCTCTCGCCGGCGGAGTCAGGACGTCTGGAGGAGCGGCGGCGGGCGTATAGGGGCGTTGCCCAATCCGGCGCCACGTGCATGATCAGCCGTCGATACGGCCAGAGCTGCGGATGCCAAATGAAAATGAAACAGTGACAACGCAGCAACACGCGGTCACAAGACCAGGCTGAACGTCGGCAGCGCGCGACACGTGGTGGGTACGAGGGCAGGCGGCGGGAGGGCAGGCAGGCCGGCCGCCCTGGCGGCCGTCTGAGCGCGGTGGTCCGTTGCGCTGTTCGTCATCCTCCGCGCCCTCGCCGGCGCCCGCCATCAGCCCATCCGCGGCGGCGCGAGTCGGGCGCGGACGAGCCAGCGCGCGGCTGTCTGGCAGCGCAGGCACGGCAGCCGGCGCGGATCAGCCCAGTGGGCGGCGGCGATCAGCTCAACCCTCAACCTGCCGGATGCGGCAATTCGCTGCCCGCGCTCCCGACGTCATCGCGGGCAGCACGGGGCCGGCGCGGGCGCTGGTGTTCGGCGCATGGTCTGGAAGGCGTCCCCGCGGCTCGCCGCCGCCCGTCATGGGGCGGCTGCCGCGGCGGTTAGGCGGCGCAAGCACACGCTCGCAGGCGCAGGCGCAGGCGCAGGCCGCTCCGGGCGCGCGCGCAGCAGCTGAGGGCCAACCGGTGAGCCTCCAAGGAGTCAGCGCAGCTCACCGCTCTTTACCGCGACCCACCCAAACCGCCGCTCCCGCAGGCGCGCCCGCGAGCACGCCAGCCAGCGACACCGCGCGCCGAAGACGCCGCCCAGCCCAGCGCAGGGTGCAAGTGACCCGCAGAGCCTCCAGCCTGTCGCTCCAGCGTCTCCCCTGCCGGCCCGGACCGTTATCTGCGTCGCCTGCAGCCTGCGTCGCCTGCCCGCCCAGGGGCGCGCCCGAGTCCCGCGCCCGCCGCGCCGCGCTGTCCAAATCACCACCTGCCCCCAATCCAGCGCCTTCTCCACGCCGCCCTTCATGCGCGCCCCGACGCCTCGCCTTTTTGCTCCTCCCACAGCAGCCTCTGCGCCTGCGCCTGCGCCTGCCGCCCCGACGCTGCCCACTAGACGAGACGAGACGCCCCCCGTCCCGCTCCTTCCCGTGCCGCCCGCTCTTGCCGTGCCGTAGCCCGCTAGCCTCGCCGCGAGCGCGTCGTCATAGCCGCCCCGGCTTTCTATTTCCAGCGCGAGCAGCAGCAGCCACCCGCCTCTTGCAACCGCATCCGTGGCGCCGAGGGCCACGCGCTGCCTGCTGCCGTGCGCGCCCCTCCCGTTCCCCGTCATGCCCACCCTTGGCTCTCGCGGAGTAAGCTTTGAAACCGGCAGTGGCACCATGGCCACCACCACCGTCGTCATCGTGACTTCGCCACACGCCGATGCCACAGCCCGGCACCCCGCCCAGCGTCCAGCGTCCAGCGTCCAGCGTCCAGCACGGCTCCTCCCAGCTTGCGCTCGCGCGCGCCCCCGACTCCGGTGCCCTTCCCTCAGCCGTGCCAATCAGCCCGTGTGCGGCTGGAGCACCGGCAGCGGGCAGCTCAGTGCCCCCCCATCACTCGCCCTCCCCCCCTCCCCTCACCCCCTTCAGCCCAGTCGACGTGGAAGGAGGCCGACCTTCTCGAAGCGACGAGGCCCACCACACCGCCTCCCCTCCCGCCCCCGGTCGTTGTAAGCGCGTAAAAAACGGAGAGAGGGAAAAAAAACTCCCCGACCGCGATTGCCCCTCCCCAAGTCAGGCCCGCCGAGCACGAGGCAAGCCAGGTTCCCAGCGCTCCACTCCATCGTCAGTGTCCGTCGGTCGGTGCCCACTGTCCGTGCTGGCGGTCTGACCGTCCGTGTGATAGTCGTCGGCATGTGGTGGAGTGCGTTGAGTTATGGGGCCCGGACCCTTTTTCTTTTCTCTTTCCTCAATCAGTCTTCCCGGCCCCCATCAATCTCTTGCTGCCGGCCCATTGGAGAGAGCGGCTACCGCACGAGGTGAGGAAGACGAAAGGCAGGAAAGAAAAAAAAAGCCATGACCTCCTTCCTTCCGTCTTCCTTCTCGGCCACACCCGTGCACCGAATCTCCGATCGTTCGATAATCCCAGATCTGACGTGGCACTGGCAAATAAATTGCTTTCTGGAGCCCTGTGCTTTTTTAATTCCTCTCTTCCACCTCGAGCGGGTAAGCTTGATGCTTGTAGAGAACTCGCCTCCACAGATGCCGTCCATTGGCTCTGATGTGTCGTGCATGAAACCAATAAACCAAGCAAGACATCGCCCGGCTATTGGCTCCTTTATTTCCGTTCCCGGGTCCGTCGAAGCGTTCCTTTCCCAACCCGCCCACCCCGGCTCGTGGCGAACCGAGTGGTGGTCGTGTGGTCCCTACCAAACCCGCACCCGCACGAGCCCTGTGGAAGAGGAGCGGATTTCGGAGAAGGGCTGGGTGGGCACGTGCCAAAACGCGGCCTGCCGGAGCGAGCCAGGGCTAATGAATGATGCTCGGCGGTGAGTGTGCGCTCATGGATGACGGAGGCGTCTGTGTGGCGTGGGCACAAGGCAGGTGCGCGGGCCGCTGCAGGCGTGGGTCCTTCCTCTTGGTCCTGCTCCTCACGCGCGCGAGCCTTCGGTGGCTCGCAGCTTCTCAACTCTTTTGGCGAGCATGGACGCCCGGCGCAAAGGAAGACCGCTGCTGTGGTCTGTGTGGGCATCCCCGATGAGGGGCTGTGCCCGAAATGCTCCATGCTTGCTTGCTGCGCATTGCTGTGCCGTAGTCGTGCGCGCTGGGTGACGGCTTACAGAAGCGGGATGCGGATAACGTGTGCCGTATGCACCTGTAAGGGGGCTGATTAGTGAAATAATCGCGAGAATATCTGGTGATGGTGCGGGGTTGCGGATGGTGCTCTCCTCGATCCCTGTGGTGGATGCGATGGACGCTGGGACGCGTTCCAGGGCAGGAGAGGAGGTCGGACAGCTTCTGGATGGGTTGCTTTCCAATATTAGACATGTCAATGGGGCTTTGTTTTTGGTGGAGGGGAAGCGTACGGATCGGGAGGCTATGAGCCAAGAGTTTCCCCCATGGGAAACTGCTCCGGCCCGGAACACGCTCCGGGTTGGAGCGGGAAAGTCGTCATCTGTGTGTGAAGTCGTCGAGATAAAGTGTCTAGCCGTAGTGGCGAATGCGGTCCGGGCCGTTTTCTTCATGCCCACGTTCAACCAAGACACAGTTGCCATGTGCGGATCGTTTTAGATTCTGTAACATTGGAGCACACCGTATCGCTGAATAGTTGCTGCTGTAATAGGCTGTATCTGTCGGCCAGTCAACGAATCCCGCCGTGTCTCGAAAAAAGGTTGGCAGAAGAGCGCGGCCATGCAGAAATGGGCACAAAATCCGTACAACAAAAGACGCAGGAACAGGGCCAAACAGCGCGAACTTGAGTGAGGGAGACAAAGCTCCCGATTGATAAACTGTATGCTCGCTGCAAACAAGAGAGACGCGACAAAAAGCCAAATAGCCAACCGAAAATTGCGAACATTGAACAATTTTTTTTCAGACAGCCACCCAGGATAGAGAGATTCTTTGCAGACCAGAAAGCACGTCAGCCGCCCAGACAGAAACGACAGAGTTCTAACCCTTGCCAAAATAACAGATGTGAGTTGGAAAATTCGTCTCGGACCCGTAAAATCCCGTCGTCGCTCTTTCGAGGCAAAAGGAGATTCACAAGGAGAAGGAGAAAGAGGAGAAATAATCTGGAAACATCTCCCATCAATCGTCATCATCACCGGAACAGCCGAAAAGGGTGTCGGAGGGGAGGAAAGGAGAATAAGGAGAATGGCGAATCCCAGCAATTCGTGTTTTTGTTCCCAGCTGAGAAGAAATACCTCGGATGTCTAATTACAAGGGTTGGGATGAGGCGCGGTAAAACAGCAAAACAGTTCCGGAAACGACAGGATATCGAGGCTCGCTTTTGCTCGCAACCATCCGAGAGGGAATCTCCAGATAAAAAGGAAAACCGCCGAGACCTCGCAGCGAAAGCAGGATGGAAAAAAAAATCAGAGTAAGCCGCCCGAGATGTGATGAGGACTTGATGCAGGAAAAGCAGGAATAGCAGAGGAAAAAAGGGGCAGCAGACGTATAGAATCCGCGCAAGCGACCGCTCGCACTGCAACAAGTGCGAGACCCGTGTCGACGTGTCGTCGGGAGAACCGGCGCAGGGGAAATTATGGCTCGATGGAATCCGAGCGGTTTTGCCTGACACCTTAAGACCGAAAATCGTTTTTCATAGCGAGTCCCTTCGTGTAGCGCAGCCAGCCGAGAACCAGCTCCTTGGTGCTGGTGCTGCTTCCGAGGGTTAGATATGCTCATCGCTCATACATCTCCGCCGTTTGTTCATTCAACCTCCCCTCGCCCTCACATCCCTCTGCGGTTGAGAGCGTTGAGCATGTCGGCGTCCGCCGCGCTCCTGCCGCCCGAATCGCCGCCGCTGACCATGTCAGAGATGCGCATGCCGGCTCTTGAGCTGCCGGCCGAGGAAGTGCCGCCGGCTGCCGAGGTGGGCGGCGGCGGCGGAGGCGTCCTTCCATCGTTCCTGAGAGGCAGGTTCGCCGGCGGCCTCAGCGTGGTGTCGCTGGTGTACGTGTACGCGCTCCCGCCCGGCGTGCTGGGCGCGCCCTGCGTGTGCGGGCTGCTGCTTGCGCGGCTGGGGTCGTAGGAGTAGGTCGACTGCGGGCTGGATCTGCGGGGCGGCTGGGGGGCGTAGTACGGCTGCTGTGGCGGCGGTGCCGAGGGATAAGAAGCATTGGAGGATGCTGGAGAGGCGGCAGCCGGTGTTAGAGCGGTCGGGTCAGGATACGTGTACTCAGGCGGTCCGCTGGCGCGATGATTGGGAAGCTGTGATGCGGCTGCGGGATTCGGCGGGGGAAGAGTGGGCGTGTGAGGCTCGGTCGTGGGACGCTTCCGGCCGCTCGCATCACGGCTTCGATCATCGTAGCCCGGGGCCCCTGGGGGAGGCGGGTAGGCATGACCCGGGGCAGAATACGGACCTGTAGGGCTGGGCAGCGGGTAGCCCGGCTGGGGGTGAGGCGTGCGGTAGGAGTCGGGCGGCGGCTGGGTGGTGGGCAATGGCTGGCCGTACGCGCCGTACAGCGGCGGCGGGGCGCCGGCACCGCGCCAGACTGTGTGTGCGGGCACGAAGGCCTGGGTCTGGGCGGAGACGGGTGTGAAGATGCACTCCTGCGAGAAGCGCACGCAGTTGGTGCAGCGGCCATCCTCAGAGGCCTCGAAGCCGGAGCAGCGAATCTGTGCGGCGGCAGGGTCAGCGGCCGTCGGGACAAGCGGGCGCGGGAGAGTATACCTTGCGCCGTCTGCAGTAGCGGCAGGCGATGGCGGTGCGCTGGCGCGGGGCGGGCTGGTGCTGCTGGTACATGTGCGGCGGTGGTTGTCTGTAGGGGTCCGGCGGAGGAGGGCCGGGATACATCTGGTGAGGCGCCGGCAGGCGGTAGGGCTGCTGCTGTTGTAGGGAAGTCATGTCGGAACGCGGGTCGGCGGACGGCGGAGGGAGCGCGTGCGACTGCTGGAGAGGTTAGGCTTCGCGGTCTTGTGCGACTTGGGTGGTGGGGATCGACGCACCGGAGGCGGTGGAGGCGGGTATGCACCGTTGGAGGGCTGCGGCGACGACTGCGACGGGTGAGCCCAGTGCGACTGCTGGGCGGGGGCGCCGTTGGTATTGGGCTGCTGGGGCGAGTGCCAGATGGGGTGGTGCTGCTGCTGCTGCTGCTGCGACGGGTGCTGCGTGCCGCCAGTGTGTGGAGGGTACATTGGGCGTTTTTGAGTGCTGGCCGCGGGTGCCGAGGGTGCCGCCTTTCAGGCGTGTGTCATAGCCCGCGCGCGCTGCTGCTAAGGAGAGTCGCACAAAGAGCCGGGCCGCGTGGGAGGGAGCCGACGCTGCAGGGCCGAGGAGGCTTCGAGGCAGTGCAGGCGCGGAGGGAGGGGGTGCGCGGCGATCTGCTTATGATTCGAAAGCCGAGCTGGGGGTGCGTCAGGCGGTCGCGGTGATGCGAAGGGTCGAGGTGGATGCAAGCTGCGCCCAGTTAATAGGAGACGAGCGAGGAAGACGTCCCGGCAGCGGGGCTCTGGCGCCTTTAGAGAGCGGATGCTCCCAGCTCCCACACTTCGCGCAGCGCGCCTTGGGCCGTCGACACGCTAAAGGCGGGTGCGGTGCGGTGGCTCAGTGCAGTGCCCTTGCCGAGCGCTAGGTGCAAATGAGCGGGCGGCGGAAGAGCCCGTGGGTGACTCGGCTCTGTGCCTGGCGGCGGGCCCTTGGGCCCTTGGGCCTGCGGCGGCGGCGGCGGCCTGCGACGGTCTGGCTGCCCGCCGCTCGTTTCTCGCCGCCAACCTTAACGCCAGGCTGCCAATTAGTCAGAGGCCGCCGCGAACCATGGGTGGCAGCAGCCGTGGGAGCGATCACCGGCCAGGAAGCGCGCATGCAGCTAGGGAGACGGCAGCAGGCAGCCCGCCGCAAGCCGCGCGCAGGGAGGCCGCAAGCGCGGCAGGGAGCGAGGGCCTGCCAGCGCGGCTTCCCACGCGAGCAATCGTTGTCCGCCCGGGCACGGCGATCTGCTCCGCCGCCAGCGCGGTGCCCACGCCCACCGCAAAATTTGAGGCCAAGGGCCGGCCACGCCAGGCGGCCTGCCTGAATCAAATACAAGGCTGTTCCCTGCGCCGCCGCCGGCCTGCCCCAGTGCCCGCGCCGCCAGCGCTGCAGCCCGACCGCCTCCTGCCCGCCTCCTGCCCAAAAGCTGACGCGAGCAGCGGCGCTGTCGCCAGATCAGCAGCACCACCACCTGCCGTGCCTCAGCTGGTCACGCTCCCTAGCCGCCGCGCGGGAGAACCCGTCAGAGCCAGCCTGCGCATCGCGACAACGTCCCCACCACCAGCCGCCCGCCCAGCGCCCGCCGCCATTGGTGCAGCCGCCGGAGATGAGGAGTATAAGTAACAGATGGTCCCGTTAACACCACCACCCGCCAAGCGGCACCCCTCGTACGATGCGCGCTCGTGACTGACTGGCTGCCCGCGCTGCTCCTGCCCTGCGACACGAGAGATATTCATCACCGCCTCCTGACGGCGTCATATCGACGCCCGCGATATAGAGCCCGAGCCAGCCGTCCCCTTGTCCAATGCGCCGCTAGCCGCCAAGCAGGCGGGAGAATTTTCTGGAAAACGAACGTGCGCCTGCCCACGGTTTCCCTTTAACGACGGCCAGCGTTCCAGAATGTTGCTGCATTGGACACCTGTCACCCGCCCGTCAACAAAGAACCGCCGAGCAGTATTTGGCATTCGGCCCTCTTCACGGTTCCCCTCTGCCAGCGGCGCGCTAGCCCGCGAGCAAACCACGGATGGCTCGGCGGGCGAAGGGGCGGCCAGATCCTGGCGTTCCCGAGCGCGGAAGACCTGCAGCGTGCAGCCGCCCGCAAGGTTACGTTTCGATTGCTCCCAGCCGGCGCAGAGACGCGGCTGACGGCGGGCCAGCACCGCGCGCCCTGGGCCGAAACCTCGCCGGCGCGGACAGTCGGCGATCGTGAGACCGCGTACGTGGCAGCGACGGGCGCCAGGCAGTTGCCCGTTCCAGCTGCCGCAAACCGCCATCCCGGTCAGCGGGATGCCCGAGGGGAAGGCGAAAATAAAAAAGGAGAACGCGGCGATGACAGAAGGCTCGGCGCGCGTGCCCAGGGCTGTGCAGTAGGGCTGGCCGCCCTCGCGCGCTGGCTGGCTGCGGCGCTGCGATGGTGCCGTGGCTAGCAGCGAGCCATCGCCGCGCGGCCTTGGATGCGGTCACCTGCGAGACGACGCGGGCAGAGGCGGCGGGCGGTGGCCGTCAGATCCCGGGCCTGCGCCGTGCGTGGAAGCGAGCTTTGCCGCGCGATTGGGTGCCGCGCTCGGTCGTCTGCGCCCAATGCGCGGCCGGCGTTGCAGACCCCAATAATAATGGCGCCCTCCCGCGACCAGCACCGCGCCTGGAGACACGGCGACCGCGCGACGGCTCGCAAACAGATCGAGACCGCCGCCGCGCGCAAGGCAGCCCGCCCGGCGAGCCCGCGCCCGCGCCCGCGCCGCGGCCGACGCACGCTTCCGACGCGGTAGCGCGGATAGCAATCGCCTCTGGAAACAGGGGTCATGACGTGCGCGGGTCGCGCTGCCCGCCTGCACCGCGCCGCCGCCGCAGGCAAAGGTCCGAGGGGAGGGATGTGCGCGGCAGCGGCTGGCGTGGAGACCCTCGCCTGCCCGCGAACCTTCGCCGGCCGGAGGGCGCTGGAATGGATCCGATTGCAAACAGGCCCGTGGGCGCCGTTGATTCGCGGAGCCGCCGCGGCGCGCAGGAAACAGCGCGCGCGCGCGCGCGAGGCAGAAGGAAAAAAAAACTTGACATGCTTTGTTATTGCGATGACTATGATCTCCACACCCTCACCACACGGCTCTGCCAGCCCAGCCCAGCCCAGCCCAGCTGGCACCCGCGCCATGCGTGCCGGCCGGCCGCCGTCCCGCAGCTGCAGATTCGCCCGGCACGCAGCGGCCGTCAGCCAGCCAGCACGCCCTGCCGCGCACCGCACCGCACCGCACCGCACCCCGGCGATGACGGCCTTGCTCGACGGCAGGCCTGCTGCCGGGTCAGCATGAAAGGCACGCTGAGACTGGTGATCACTGCTCTGCCCCGGAGCAATCTCCTGTGTGGGCGAGCACGACAGGCCGCTCGGGCTAGCCCGCGCTCGTGTGCGCTGCCCACCCCTCCCCCAGCGTGGCTGTGCCTCGAAAACCCGTCACCGCCAGCCAGTCGAGTGCGCGCGATGCGCTGTGATGCGAGCGCGGGTGCGCGGGAAGGCATGGATGGCGGCCGGCCAAGCGGCGAGCGGCGTGCGCAGAAGGGCGACATCATGCCAGGTCAGAAGATCCCAAGCGATCATCGCGGAGCTCCCGTCAGCCCTCTTTTTTCTTTTCTCTGCTTCCGCTGCGCCGCCGCCCCTACTCGTGCCTCCCAGCTGGGGCCGACGGGCCGCATCGGTCCACGAACGCTCCATCGGCGCTCGCGCTCTCGCGCTCATGCGCGCGTGGTTGCCTACGTGCTGGTGGTGGCGGCGGCGCGTCCACCAATGCGTCACATGCAGCCTCTAGTGAGCAGCAAGCGCAGGTTCGAGCGTCAGCAAGCTTCGAGCCGGCTGCCAGCAGCGGACCGTATCCTCTAGCGACCGAGGCAGGCACGCGCAGGGTTTTGCACGGCTTCGGGCAAGGCGCCAGCGCCACCAAATAAGGTCCAATTCTCGTATCTATCTCCACGCCCGCCCCGTCCGTGTTCGCTCCTACCGGCTCCTTCCACTCTGCGTCCGCAGCTCCTCTTTTCTGACGTTGCTTCGAGGCCTTGACCGCCCTGTCTCATGAAATGCTCAGGAACAAAGCCAAACGGCAAGGCTACCACGCCATTTTTGCTCGCGTTGGTCGGAGGCTACTGCTCGCACCTCGTGTCACGCCGCACCGTTGCCTTCCATTGCGTCGTAGGTAGGGCAACGAAAAAAAAAAAAAGCAGGTGTACTACTATACTTGCATCATCGGCAGATTTGCCCGGACATTTCCCACAATTGGGGGACCCGGCGTTAATGTACCTGCAAGCCTCTTCGCAACGGCCGCCTTGTGCTACCGCTGCGATGTGCCCCAGGGGTACCCGTCCCGCCCCCATCTGAAACGGCGGCAGCAGCAAGCCGCCTAAAAATTCCCCGGAATGACGCACGCCAAACGTGCGCGTTTGAAGCGATGGTGGGGAAAGGCGCGAAGCGAAAGGAGAGGGAATAGATGAGAAAGGGGTCACATGGTGAGGCAGCCGGGCGGGGCGTCCATCTCGTCGTGAATTTTTTGGGGGCCGGGGTGGCGCGAGCACACAGTTTCCACACCAGCCTTCTCTCCTCTGTCGCTAGCGACACGATGTCGATGTCAAACGCCGCGAGCGAGCGGGAAGCCAGACGGTCTTGATGTATGGTTCGGAGCCGGGGGCGCGCGCGAACTCTCCAGATTGCAAGAAAAAAGCGTAATTCGGGATGGACCGCTGCAGGGACAGGGAATCGAGCGAGACAAAAGGAAAAAAAGCGGAGGTTGTGCAACTCAAAACACGCAAGAGCGCGTTGCAGCGCCTTGCGGCCAAGAGTGACGGAGGAAGGGCAGTGGGAGAAAAAAGAAATCAGGCGCTAGAAGCCGCATTGCTCCCCGAACGCACGCGGATCCAAATGCGGCCAGCAAGGGACGAAGGAATGGCGGGGTCGACACGCGTGCGGCGGTGCGCGCTGGGATAGGAATGAAACACGAAGAAAGCAGAGTGACGAGAGGCTGCGATGGAGGCGTCGTGTGTGGTGAGACAAGAATGGAACCTGCGCGGCAACCAGGAATGGGGCAGGCCCCTCGCAACCTGCTGCGGGCCGGGACGATTCGTGAGGTTCGAGATTCCACGTGGGAAAAGCGGCGCGGGAGTCGACGGCAAAATCCTGGTTCTGTTACCGCATGCCCGTACTCGGTAGCACGAAAGCGGGAGGACGCGGAGGGATGGGGGAGGGGGGCCAAACTGCAAGGCAAGGCCAGGCAGCACAGCACCGCACAGGACAAGCCCCGAAGGTGACGGCACCTCCGCCTCCGCAGCACGCAGCGCGCAGCATCTTGCCTCTCTGTCTCCCCCTGCGGCCAGAGCACCTGGGGACCTGCTGATCCCACTTGCTGGAGACTCGTGTCGCGCGGCAAAAGTGCTGCCTTGGAGCATCCTCGTGCAACAAGCCGCGCTTGGGGCTTCTCCATGCCCGGCGGCGGCGCGCTGGGCAGCAGCCCTTGCCTGCCAGCCAGCCCGCTCGCCCACACCAGCTGCCCAACCGGCCAGCCCCAAGCGCGTTCTGCAGCCGGCGGCATTGGCGTCCGGCATTGACATCAGCATGGCTACGCAAGGCGCCTCCCGCTTGGAGGCTGAGGCGGACCCGAAACATCGACAGTCTCCGTCTTACACGTCGCGACTGAACAGAAAATGTGACAGAACTTTAACCAGCACGACGCCGGATATAGGTGTCGAGTTTCGACGCTCGCACTCCCTGCCGCCCACACACCCCTTGGGCCTTTAGCGCGCGGCCCGGGGAGGTTGCAGGGCCCGGGGCAGGCATCCAGGGTGCGCGGGAATGCTCCATCGGGCAAGCCCCGCGAACGAAGTTCGACGAGCAGGGATGGCACGCTGCGAAGGTTGCGGTGTTCCTGGTGCGTCCGTCATTAAGCTCTAGCATGTTAGTCGATGGCTGTTGTCAGCGCGCCAGACGAGAGGCCTGTGATCATCTCTCTGCGGAGCCGCCGCTGCACCGCGAGCTCAAGCGGGCAGGAAAGCAATGTAATGGCAACCTGAAAGGAGCAGGTGCGGCCGCGAGGGCCGTCTGCCATAAGCAGCATCGCATCGAGTCTGCAGCCCGGAGGCGCAGGAGCACATACGATGGCGGTGGCAGGGCGCGCGTGGCCATTGGCCTGGGCTGGCATCACTCATCAGCAATCCCGGCGGCTGGAGCAGAAGCATCGCATGCATCCGCGGGAAGCCGTTTTCCCCTCGCTTTGCGCTGCTGGGCTGGGCCGGGGGCCGGGAGCTGGGGGGGTCGGCAGGCGGGCTGGGTGGCTGATCGCGCTGCGGTTGCGGCAAGGCAAGGCAAGGGTAAGGCGAGGCGGCGGATGCGGCAGCAGCCCGGGCATGCGCGTGTGCGCGAGTACGATCAGGCGGGGAGATCTGGAGTTGGAGGTGATCGTGAGGCCTTTCTGCGCTCATCCGCCAACGCTGCTGCGCCAACGCTCCTGCGCCTGCTGCGCGCTTGCGTGCTCCGGGGCTGTCGGGCAGCGGCGACATGGTGCGTCCATGCAGCGCGCGAAGTCAATACATTGTCGCGACCAGAGTGCAGGCAGGCGAGCTTAACCGCCGCGGACGCTCACCGCCGCTTCGCGCGATTCGGCAGCAGCGCAGTGCGAGGGCTGGGACGCGCTCTGCAGCCGGCAGGGCAGCTTGGCTGTGGGCTGCAGCGCGGGGGATGCGAAAGGGGTGCCGTGAGATGGACGTCCGTTGGGTGAGGGCTGGAAGGGCTGGGCGGAAGGATGCCGCTGCGCGTCTCAACACCAGCGCTGGCGGGAAACAGTGGATGAACACAAGGCAAGCGATGCATGGAGCGTGGGGCGGCGCGGCGCTTCCCAAACGGGAGGACAGTCCCGGCCGTGGATAGATTATTGGGGGGTGCAGGCTGGGGGTGCGCGGTGGGTGTGGATGATGACGGGGGGCGCGGTTTTATTTATCTCGAACGGATCGGACAGCCCATGCAGCCTCGCAGAAATTGCGGCCCGTCCCTATGTCGGGGCGAGCAGCGCGCATCTCGACAAACAGTCGGGGCGAGGCGAGGCATTCTTCAGGCGCGCGGGCGGCCGGGCGGGCTGGGGCGCCGGGGCTGGCTCCTGAGGCGGCGGGCATGCGGCAGCGCGCGCCGCAAGAGAGTCGCAGCGCGCTGCTGTTGACCGGTGGCAGCGTTGCGCGCTGGCTGGGCGTGGATGGGATGACCGCAGGCAGCATGACGAAGCGCTAGGCCGTGCAGCGGACAATCAAATAAACTTTTCTGCTGCTGCGGACGGGCACAACCTCCCGAGCGTGCTTGGGTGCTTGGCCGCGGGCACGCCGGCGCGCGGCAGGGGCTGCGCAGGCCCGGGAGGCAGCGAGAGGCCGGGCACCCACGCGCGCTGCAGCCGGCCCGCGCGTCGCCCCCGGCGCGCCAGCGCGGTCACGTGCCTGACAGCGTATGCGAGTGTGCCGTTAGCTCGCTGCGTCTAGTGGCCCGCCGTTGCCCGATCGGGCCACACCGCGGCGCTACCCGGGCGTTTCAGCTGCCTTGATTCGCACCACATTGCCGCACCTGCAAGTACGAGAGAGTGACAACTCATTCGCATCTACACGATCGCCCAGTCGCCCATGCGCTGCGCCGCGCTGCGCCCGAGGCCTCTGCACCACCCGCGAGCGCTGCGTGCCGCTCCACCGCCTCGCCGCCGCTCAGGCGGCCGCCCCTTCCTCGGCGCTGCTCGCGCCGCCGCCAGCGTCGTCAGAGTCGCTCGACGGCGCGTCCGGCATGACTACGCTGTTGAGGTACGTGATCTGCATGCACCGCAAGGTTAGCCACTGCTCTAGCGGTGATGTGTCCACCGCGTTGCTCTGCCGCTGCTGCCCGTGGTTGGCCAGCCCGAATCCACCATCATCCCCGCCCAACGCGGCAGCCCGCAAAAAGAGACAGGTAACATTGTAAGCCGCCGCGCCCCAGCTTACACTCCCGTCGTCAGGCTTCCCAGGCCGGTACAGATGACTCCGGCTATGTGTTGTCAGGCTAGTCACCGCCTGCTCCCTCATGCGGAAATGCACGCCTCGCTTGGCGCAGCACCACGCCCGTCGATAGAGCCGTAATAGACTCTCGGCCGTCCGGTGTTGCGATGCGGAGAGAACTTACAAATGGCACCATGCATGAGATCAAGTCAGCGATCCGCTGCAGTCCTCCCGCTCCCACCACCGCGCTGTTGTCCAGCTTCGTGCCAATCGTGAAGCTGCGCAGTCGAAGCAGCTCGATGTCGCGGTGCTCTTTGTCGTATCCCTGAGGCCTAACTCACATCTTCGTTAGCTCAGTCGAGAGAGATGGCGAATGAGACGCCCTCTGATTAGCGTCAACCATCCAGGCATCCAACGTGGCAAGAGATAGCCGTTTCAGCGGCGCCGGAGCACCAAGTCGTCCGATAAATCTGCGCGCGTGAGCTGTCCGGACGCCCGCCGCAACTCCCGCGTGTCCGGCCATCGTCAAGCCCTTCTCATTTCCCTCTCAGTCACCATTTCCTTCGTTGTCCCTAGGGAGGGTTCTGGTCTGCTAAGGAGGATTCCAAGTGCTGTCGCCGTGGAGTGGTGGCTTCGGTCAATGACTTGCTAGTGAACCGAGCCCACGGAAGTTCTCCCCCACTAGAGATAGCCTCTCCATCTCATCGATGAAGTTCCCTCGGCAGTGTGCAAAATTTATCTATCAACTATTCTCCGATGTTTGCGTGGCTTCACAGTGCGAAAACAGCAATAGCGACGCCGGCTCAGTGAGGAATGTCCCCAGTGCTCTGGAATGCCGATGACGCGTCGAACCAAGTCACGACCGCAATCCCGCGCTTCCGTCCTCAACAGCATCGTACGGAGGCCCGCCAGCCGTTCCTCCATGCGTTGGATGCCATGGTTGATCGTTCGAAGGGATGTGGACTGGCACTAACCTAGTTTTAAGCGCGCTCTCTGCGTTCTTCTTCGCAAACGCTCGCACCGCCTTCTTCTCATCGTTCGGAATTCCCTCGAAGAACTCCTTTCGGATCCTCGCATTGGTCAGGACGCCTTTGATCTTGTGCGGCTTTCGGTCGATATCTTGTCTCAGCTTCTGGAGACTGTCGGCTGCTGGCATCCAGAGACCGCCACCTAGAACAGCCGTCAGTCAGTGAAACGCGATCTTCATTGGCCCAAAGGAATTCAGGCGATAATAACAAGCGGCAGAATGATGATGATGGGGGTTTGACGTGGTTGGCGACCGGTGTAACTTCGCCCAGACTTGTCGAACTGCCCGCACTAGATCCTTCACCTCTGCTTCAAGTCGCGACACCAAGCCGACTAGCGACAGCAGCAATCACCGGACACATTCGAGAAACCTTTCGGGTACTCCCAACCGGTCTCTTTCGCCGATGCGGTCGACACTCGCTGCAGCGACGATGCGCATGCCGGTGGTTGATCGTCCGGCTGGGCTCCGAGAAACCGCTGGCTCTGTGAGCGCGCACTTCGCCTTGGACCACCTGGTAGAACAATCCCATGTCTGGAAGCCAGCTGACATCTCCTGGATACGGTAGGAAACCGAACGGTGCTGAGCGAATGACCTCCTCCACTGTCGCAAACGCGGTCCGCGGCACCGACCAGGAAGAGACGAACGAACCATCGCTGGGGACCATCTCAACCGTGGCTCTGAAGGTAGCAGACGGCAGATCGACCATTCAGTCTAATGGTCCTGTTGTCTGGGCGAAAGTCTGAAGTTGTGCAACAGCAGGCGCACAAGACGCTGGAGACGCAATAGCCGCCGCTTCAAGCAGAAGTCCATCGTACGACAGCCCTCGAGAACCGTTTCTTTCTGCCCTCCCCGCCCTACTAGTAGAGAAGGCTAACAGCCTACTATTGTGTCGTAGACTAATGCCTAGGTGTCGCAGTGGGTTGAATGATCTCCTGGGTGACGAATCGCAAAGATCTGGGTAGAGCGACCGGCGACCGGCGACGCCGTGCACACATGGAGCGGTGTAGCGTGTGGCCTTCGCATCGAACTCCGAGCGACCGACTGAGAAACAGAACACCCTCTCTCTCTCTCGAGGATGACTGCGAGCAATGGATTGACGCGGCGACTGTCGGGATGTTCTACGACTTCGTAACCTCGTACGGACTCTTGCAGAAAGCCAACGCCACTGGACTCGCAGTAGTCGCTAGCACGCCTCACCAGAACCGGGCCTTCTTCCGAAGCGGTCATCTCTGGATCGAGGACTGACGGCAGCGGATGCGACAGGGCCATAAACGCATATTGACACATGGGGGGAAGACGTCGGCGATCCTGACGATGGGACAGACCGGTAGATGATAGCATGGCAGCTGTTGGCGCTGTTGCACGGCATTTAATTGCCCGAACTACGTCGTCTGCTGACCTTCTCTATCGTCGTCCGGCCAGGTCTGGGGGAGCAAGCCATTGGCGGGCCCTGTTCGATCCGAACCTTGTGGATGTCGCACAACAGTGACGGACGGCTCCAGCTCTTGGCGTTCGCAATTAAAGGCGCGTGGCTTTCTGTCGGCCACAAGCGTAGCGTGGACAGGTCTGACAACCGTAGATCCCGCGCAAGGCGGTTTGGTCCAAGGTTCGTGTCCCTTGCGTTACGGATGCTAACAGAGAGTTCCACAGCAGCAGGCTGTTGGCCACGAACCGTGGCGCGGTTTTGCGGCTCATTTGGAATTTGCCCATGCAAGCTGCAACGCTACTGCAGATAGACCCTTGCCGACATGTTCTCTTTCTCGCCCACGGACTGAGGTGGTTTGGTAATTGGGGACTACGGGCGAATTCGACTTACCAACGAAGCTGCTATTGTGTTCAATATGCACGTAATACGCGGCATAGGGGCCTTTGCGGCCGGTTCGAGACCTGGAATGGACTTAGTCGAGTACTACTCTGCAACAGGTGCAAGACAGACCAGGCAGCGGCAAAGTGCGTCTGTTGGAAATTAGCGTATATCTTGCATGTTCCAGGCGGGCTTTCCCGACCTTGTACGGCGTAGGATCAGAGCTAAATCTGATATCTCTGTAAATTCGGAAGACCTGTGCAGGGTGCATTAGTGTTGCGTGATCCAGCTGACTTGCAGCGAACTGACAATGTCTTTAGTTGGTAGCTCAGGGATGGTGTCGTCTGCCTCGATCACCTTCTCAGTCAGCCGCTCGACGAATGAGTTGAAGTCCTTCAGGGATGTGCGGTAGTCCGGGTCGTGCACTGCATATAGTCACAGTACGTTAGCCTAAGGCTTGCAGCCGCGAGTGGTCGCGGCCCTCGGAGCATGACACGTGTCGGGTGGCTAACGGTCCCTTGCGAGCAGCAGAGGGTGTCTGCAGTAACTGCAGAGCGTATAGCGGCCGAGCAACGTCGCAGGAGGCCACGGTCAGCAAGTCGAAGACGGAAGGGTGCTCACTCTTCAACCACTCCCGGTCATTGTTATTGGCCAAGTCTTTCAAGAACAGCAGTGTATTCGGGTGTATCGTGTCATCTGTATACGGCGTGTCGCCAGCTTCCCTCGGCTTCGGCTTCTTGATGACCAGCTTCGTGCCGGGTTCGAGACCCGTGTCGGCGCCGGTCCTCCACAACTCCTTGCCCTTCTTGCCCGACGGCACCGTCTGTGTCACACGGGCGAGCTTCTGCGGGCGACCCCTCTTCTTGGGCGCGGGCAGGTCGTCGGCGGAGTATGCGTCGTCACCAGCATCGCCGGCTTCCGAGGGCGAGTCCGTGCCAGTGGCGTCCTCGTCCTCGTACCCAGACTCCTCCTCGCCGGCGGCATCGTCGGCCTCGGAAGAGGCACTCGCAGGGTCCTCAGTGGGGTCGTGCTCGAAGTACTGGCTCTTGGTGGGCGTAGCTTTAGAGCTTTGGGGCACCCTGGTCCGCTTGGACTGCCGATTCGGCGTGGCCTGAGGCGAGCTGGGCCTCTTGGAGGCACGGCGGTCGGCGGCGCCGGCGGATTGTCGGAGCGAACGGCGAGGCATAACTGCGGCTTCGGAGGGCGCTGGTCGTCGCGAGAAGTCAGGCTGGGGAGAGGGCCTCGAATGGCGGTGGTGGTGTTCGCGTTCCTGCGCGCAGCAATGCTCGGAAGCTGGGGGGCCACTGGCATGGCGCTGGGCTGCCTGCCTAAGCGACGGATGACGCACCAGCACTAGGCTCGACGCGTCGTCGCGTGTCCACGGGGGCGCGAGGCCTGGCGCTCGGCTGCGCGCTCAGTGAATTTCTCGTCCAGCGCCCGCGCAGCACACCCAGCTCAGCGCCGCAGCACCACGCCCTCGCGCCGCCGTCGCCCGTCTCGTGCCGCGTGGCCTCCAATGGCGTCTGCATTTGCCGCCAAGAAACATCGCATCCTGCAGCAGCTCGCGCAGCCTGCAGCGGACTACAGCGATGCATCGCCCAAGGGCTCGGTCGACGAGGGCATCCGCACGCTCATCGACGAGCTCAACGCGGTGGAGGGCCTGGTCACGACGAGCAGCTGTGCGGGCCGCTTGAGCGCGTTTCTCGAGGGCAGGAAGCGGGCGGCTGCGACGGAGGCCCACGAGCCGCGCGAAGCGCCCGCGGAGCAGAACATCGCCGGCCCAGGAGGAAAAGGCGGTGGACAATGGCTGTTCGTGTCCCATGAGCCACTTCCAATGCCCGCAGAGCCCGCAGAGCCCGCAGACCCCGCGGGCCAGCACTACACCACCCTGTTCGGGCTGGCTGCTGCCAAAGGCCTCCCGCGCGCTAAGCACCCCGCGGGCCAGCGACACGTCCATCTCAAGTTCGAGGCCATGGTACGTCTAGAACCGCCGCTTGAGTCGTGCAGCGCCTGATGAAACGTAGATATTGCATCTGTTGACCGCTTCGCTCGCTGATGCCCAAAGAGTCCTGTCGGCGGCGCTGCAGGCTGGCTTCAGAGAGAGCGGCGCTGTGGGCTTGCAGGCCAACACTGACGGCTCCATCACTCCCATGGTTGCCGTGCGCTCCATCGGTCTGACCTTCGACTCGGTCATCGCGTGCGAAGCCGACGACGGTCGCATGGTGCCCGTTGTCGACGAGGAATACCTGCGGTCTCTAGTAGAACTCGCCAACGAGCGCTTCGCTGTCAACACCGAGCGGATCAAAAGGTTCCGCGCCCAGTTGGTCGCTCAGTTCCGGCAGCCCGGCGAGGACACGAAGCTTTTGAAGGGGAAGAAGGGCCACCCTGGCTGGGAGGACGCTGCAGCTAGACGAGAGCGAAAGCGGGCCGAGGGGCTGGAGAACCAGCGACTGAAAGCCCAGCACCACACCCCGAGCGACTCAACCCCTTCGACACCCGCTGACATTGATCTCGACAACGTCTTTGTCTGATGGCTACCTACCCCGTGTGCCTCCCTTGTGCGCTCGGCGGAGACTAAAACATTAGTCGCCGCTCCCGAGCGACTTGGCCAATGGGAGAGTTATGTGGAGACTTAACGATTTCTATCCGCCAGCCACCCGTCGATACAAGTCTCCACAACATCGTCGAACGGCGACTATCCAGCAATATATATATAGACAAAGACACAGCTGTTGCCGTCACATTAGACAACTATCACATCAAGCTTTGCAGTCATCCTGTTCACTGACAAAAGACCGGGCCGCCACTTGCAACCATGAGCATCACTGAAGCAAACCGCAAAAAGTTCGAGTATGTCCGCCTTATCACACCAAAAAGGCCGAAACCGAGCTAACGCCAACCAAAGCGAGATGGCGGCGCACTTCGACTCCAAAGAGTGGGTGAAGAAGATGAGCGCCATGATCGTGAGAGAAATACGAGACCGCCTCGACTGGTTCGGCGTCGACTGGGCGCAAGACCAGGAGAAACGTAAGGAGGTTCGGTTTCTGGACTATGCCTGCGGTACTGGCTTAATTTCCCGCGTAAGGAATCCTCAATCCTCTCGTTGCATTCCAGGAACACTAACAAGGTTCTCTTGACAGGCTCTTGGTCCTTTTGTAACAACGATTCGCGGCATCGATCTCTCCTCAAACATGGCTGCCGAGTACAACTCCCGCGCCGTCGCCGCAGGATTTAGCCCCGACCAGATGTCTGCCCTTCAGGGGAACCTCGCAAGCGTCGACCCCGAGCCGCACTTGTCCGATCCTGCGCTCTTCAACTTCGATGCTGCTGCTGTGTGTCTTGGATTCCATCATTTCGACGACGTCTTCTTGGCCACTAAGCGCATTTCCGAACGCTTGAAGCCAGGTGGCGTCTTTTTCATCGTTGATTTCATCTCGGACAAGGGCCACGAGGTACCCCACGAGCTCAAGGACTACGTAAAGGTGTATGGATTCAACGAAACAGGCATGCGCAGTCTCTTTGAAGGAGCTGGTTTGGTTGACTTTGGCTTCAGCGTAATTGACGAAGAGGCCCAGATGGAGAAGGAATCCGGTGAAAAGTTCACGGTCAAACTTTTCGTTGCCAAAGGAAGAAAGCCGGCTTCCTGAATCACACACGATCCCACTTCAGCCGGATAGGACATCTACTTCCGAACAACGACGGTTTTGATTATCGATTTCCTGCTCAATGAGAGCAAAAGCTGTTCGACTTCGCCTATGACTCAGATTTTTATATTTCTTTTTTTTTTTGGATTTTCAGCAACTGGATTTTCCTTCCTTATAGACTGAAAGAGTAGCAGCGCTCAGGATTCTCTTTTACGCCCCACACCCACTCTTGTACGCATGCACTCTCCCCGGCCCACTTCTCGCTATCAGCGCAGCTATCGTCCCCATGAAGACCCACATCGTGCTTTTTTTGAGGATGCGTCCGAATTCAAGCTCACCCGATTGGCTCTTCCCTCAATCTGATGATGGTAATTGAAGCGGAGAACAAGCTGCAAAAGGATGAATATGTGGAGTTCGTGTCGGTTTTCTGCAAGCTTATCTTTTTGTTGGATGTTGGAACGCTGTCTCTTACTATAAAGCGCGTCTTGAAATATGCCTGATTGTGTACTTGAGAACTGTCCCGGTGTGATTTTTGGCCTTTTGTGTTAAGAATCTCCCATTTGTCCAACTTGATAGTCTTCTACATTGCTTTAGTTTCCGGTCCTTTACCAATCTCAGGAATTCAGCATATGTACAGCCATGGCCGAAGTAAAGAGTAAAACACCAGACACAGCCTCTAGAGCTCTTGATTCGGAGGAGCCATCCGGAGCGAGTTCCCCCGATGTAACCTCAACAGAGGGGGTCAGAATCGACCGTGCTCTCGAGAAACGCACTCTCCGGAAATTCGACATTTTTGTGATGCCGCAAATGGTCATCCTCGTCGTTATTTCACATCTGGACCGCACGAACATTGGTGAGTCCTTCACTCTGCGAACGCAACTCGCCAACGCTCATAGTTCGTCACAGGAAACGCCAGGGTGTTTGGCTTCGAAGAAGGTATTGGCCTACACGGCACACAGTTCAACAATATCTCAATGCTCTTCTACGTCCTCTACATCGTCTTCGAGATTCCCTGGGTCATGGCGGTCAAGCGTTGGGGCGCGAACAGAATTCTCGCCATTGCTTTCGTTTGCTGGAGCGCCATCACTCTGGGCACGGGCTTCATACACAACTACCGCCAGGCTGTTGCCATGAGGTTGCTTCTCGGATTGTTCGAGGGCGGGCTATTCCCCTCGTTGACCTTCGTCATCTCCACGATTTACGACCGGAAGAGTCAGGCGAAGCGTGTCGCCGTGCTCTACGGATCAAATGCACTGAGCGGCGCATTCGGCGGGCTGATCGCTTACGGAATCCAACTCATGGGAGACCGGAGAGGGCTTGAAGCCTGGCGGTGGCTATTCATTGTGGAAGGGTGCATTTCAATGGTGCTCTGCGCACTTAGTTGGGTCACTTTGCCAACCAATGCCGAGAAAGCATGGTTCTTGAACGCCGAGGAGAAGGCGCTGATGGAAGCGAGAAAATACAGGGACATTGTTTATAAAGGGGATGACCGGTTTCAGTGGGCTTACATGTGGATGGCCCTGAAAGACCCTTTCATCTACATTGCAGGATTTGGGCTGTTCTGTGCTTCGATCCCGCTGTTTGGATTTGCTACCTTCCTTCCCACCATCATCAAGGGGCTTGGGTAAGCTTGACATCAATATGTTCCCGTTGTCGATGCGGAGGATATTGTGATGGGGGCGTACCTCCATGGGCAGTTGATGCATTGATCCAAATGCGAAAACGCAGGGAAGGTGCCAAACCTGTTCGGAAGAATGCTTCAGCTCTCATGCTTCATCCATCACAATACCTTTCACATCCTTTCAAGACTCATAAACGCTAATTCGGCGCAAGGTACACTTCACTCGAAGCAAATTATTTTACCATTCCGGTATATCTTTTTGGTTGCGTTACGCTTGCAATCACCTCATCGATCTCGGACTACTTGAATAAGAGGGCAATCATAGCCTTCTGCGTAACAATTCCAGTAATCATTGGCTACGCAATCGTTGTTGGCACCGCAAACCATGGCGTTGGGTATTTCGCCATGTTCCTTTGCGGTGGCGGTAAGACTATCTCAATCCAATCAGAACGTGCGTGCTAACCCAAATAATCAGGCATCTACAGTTTCAACACCACTGTTATGTCATGGGTCTCAAACAACCTCAGTCCGGACTACAAGCGCTCTGTCGGCATACCATTGTTTGCCTCTCTGGCCAACATCTCCGGCCTCATTGCCTCACAAATCTACCCCTCGTCTGACGGCCCGCGCTACGTCACCGGCAACGCGATATCTATGTCAACCGAGGTGGTGGCGATGTTGATGATTGTCATGATTTGGCTTCTTCTCCGACGCCGCGAAGCGGAGAAAGAGAGGATGCGGCAGCACGGCACGCCGACGAACGGCATGGAGGACGACAGAGGGTTGGATTTCAAATACACGCTATAAAAAGCAATATGACGACAGAGAATCTGCGTAAGTATGTATTGGGCGTTGGGACCGATTACCGGCGTTGGAGTGCTGACAAGTGAACTCCCTTGCAAGCCATGATAGACCCTGCTCGTGGCCCAAACTACCCGATACGAGATTCATCGGCCCTGCGCGCCGTGGCTATACATTTCCAGACCTCTTCTAAGATTCCAGTTCCTTCCGAGTGCAGCTACAAGAGCTTACCTGGCTACACTCCGTTCACTCATCATTGACGACGGAGACCTGCACGTCTGTCATCATACTGTGTTTGTGGAACGACTTTCTATGCATACAGCTGCATTCGCCAACGTAATTGGCCATGTTCAGAAGCACGACCTGGTGATATTACATGGTAACTGCATCAAATGATTACAGACTTCAGACTACCAACATACAAAACTACAAGGACAAGAATCTCGTAGTTTTTAAGCCTACTTTAACTTCTTCTTTCATACTCACGGTCATCACAATCTAAAGCCTCTATATCAATCCTATTGAAATACAACCTTCAGCGCTTAGCAGTATGGCTAAGACTCCCCTCTAAAATATCCTCGTTGCCGGCGTACGTGCCTGCCAAATCCCACGAACTCCCCTTCCAACTCCACCCCCTCTAACACCACTTTCCCACCCAACGGGCCAGCGACTCCCTCAGCCCCGCCCGCCTCCTGACACACACTACGCACTCCCCACCTTCACCGTGGCCCCCATTCGCCTTAACCACTACCGATAACACCGGATGTCAAAGCCAGGAGAGTGTACCTTATGCTTCAGATTGAGGGAGACCGCATGGAAATCCTCGTTCTCGAGTTGTACGATCTCTCTTCCCGCCTGTGTGTTGTGATTTTCTCGCTATCAATACTCTATAGGCCCAAAACTGCCTGTTGACTTCATGATGTGTAGAAAGAAGGACAGAAAAGAGTGGAGGACAAAGTTGAGGTTATATGGCACAGGGGAAAAGAGAAGAACCAGGGTCTCCCGGAGAGGGAGCCCGCAGAAACCGCATCGAAGGAAGTCTTTGCGTTGAACACTCAGGGAACTTTTCCGAATTGAGGGAGAAGCAGGCCAGTGGGTGGTTGTTTTAATGAAATTGTTCTAATGAAATATGTATATCAAAACTCGGTTATGATCTGGACAGTCCTTGGAGTGTTTTTTTTTTTTTTTTTGGGTATACTTCTGTTCCGGAAGACCGTTACGTTAATTGTCCATGCTGGAATTCTAAGGTATTGCCTATGCTAAGCTGAAGGAGTCAAGAGATACGATTTGACAGGTGTGATAGTGAATGTTCTTGTGCTTCGATCACGATCAATACGAAATCATTGTAGTAGCATTCTAATGTGAATGTGTTTGATACATGTAGCGATAGAGGAGTCGTGACCGATGTAGGATTCTTGAATCAAATTGCTATTCATGGAGTACTCGTGATTGACCAAATTGGGTCAGAAATCTTGCTGCGACTCTTACAATGTGCTCCTCATATCTTGGAAGTAGCACCGTTCCTACTCAAAGGTCAGTTCAAAAAACTCAGGTATATCTCTCTCCCAATCTAGCTGATGCCTTCCACAAAGAGATATCCTATGCATACCATTGCTTCACCCTGGTGAGAGCGAAATTGAACGCTTACAGATTCTCGTGGAACCAGGCGAGGACGGACTTGTAGCCGCGAGTGTATTCCTCCTTGACGCGAGAGTCGCTTAGATCAGAACTTTGATTCAGTTAGTCATGGAACCAAAACTTTAGATGACTCCTAAGTCTTACCGAGCAGCCATGAAGCCATGGATCTGGTCCTTGAACGGCTCGATGTGGCCCTTGACCTTCAGGTTCTTCTGCCAGCTCTTTACAGCCTCCTCATCCTCATCCTTCGAATAAATCAACAGGTAGGGAACGGAGACCTTCTCGGCGTCGGCGGGGTCGACCATGGCGGGGTGAGCAGAAACGGCAGCCTTGAACTTGGTGCCCTCGGTGGAGGAGAGGTTGGTGACCTATGGGCTCGATTAGCGCATACAAGCTGGTGTCGAGGTGTTGGTCTAGATCATACCTTTCCACCCCAGCAGAAGCCAAGGATGCCCCAGCTCGAGAGACCGCTGACCTGGCTGTTGATCGCGTCGACGACCTTGGGGATGCGGGCAACAGTCTTGGCCGGGGCGGCAGGGCCAGCGAAGAACTCGCCCAACTTCTTGCCCTTCTCCTCGTTGTCCGGGGGGTACCAAGATATGTCGGCAGGCTTGCCCTCGAAGAAGTCAGGGATGAAGACCTGGTAGGAACGCTCCTTGTCCGAGGTGGCAAGGATGTCGGCACCCTGGAGCGTCTGGGGGAAGAAACCGAAGATGTCGTAGATGATCAGGATGGCATGCTTGGCGTCCGCAGGGCCGGTGCGGTCTAGACGGGAGCTGTGAGCTACAGACTCGGCGCACGCAGGTCTATTCCTGGAGGCGACGCAGCGCAGGCTGGGGCGGCATTGACTCACAAGTCTTCAAGCCGTCGACGGTGATGTACTCGCCCTTGGGCTGGTAGCCGTCGGTGACGACGGGCGGGATGGTGCAGCCTGGTGGTGAGTGTGAGCTCTGGAGCGGGGTGGAAATCGGTGGAAGGTGGGGTGAAGCTCACAGGCATGCGAGTGCTGAGACGCCATTGCGCACGAGAATCTGGTCTGCACGGGGAAGGGCCTCCTGAACTGAGATGAAACAGGGCGGGTCGGGCGCAATTGGGTCGTGCGGAGGATGCGAGCAGTGCTGTAGAGGATGGAGCGCATGGCGGAGGAGGAGCGGCGGGGGCAGCGTCGGCGCTTTCGTCTGGCGGGAGCCCCGCAGCACGACTCGAGTGATGTCATGCAACGCCGCTCTTGGCGGATGGTGCAAACACCACGAGCGATTTGAAATGGTGTTCTCCCCCGGCGGCTCGCTGCGCGCTGCTGCCGAGGCTTTCTTGCGCATCAGTGCCATCAAGCGCCTGGCGAACACCCGCCCGGGATCTGGCCACCGTCTGGTCAAGCAATGATCCGCGCCGCCCTCGTGGATCGCCGCATGCTTTTGCCCCACTGCGCCTAGGACATGCCTCCGCCGATTGTTTACATCATTGCCCGCATTCTCCGTGTAGATGCAGCCTGCCGGCCGCACATGCCGACCCGCAACCCGCCGTGCCGGGTCCGTCGGCGGCTGGGTCGTCGTCCCGCCAGGCCCTTATTAACACCTCGTCTGTTGCTTTCTCATCGTCACCAAATCCACGCCAAGTGCGCCATCGTCTCTTTCACCTCGAGACTCTCCATATCAAAGTTTAACTGTTGATACCGCCGAGCGACCAGCTGACCGACGGCCTGCACTGAACAAACTTCACATCGGGCTCTACCTTCACTCGCGTTTGTGTCGGCCGTCCAACCCATGCCGCCATTTGCGGTAAACATCATCCGGAGTGTATTCTCTCCTCACCGGCTCAATTCTCCATGCCCACGCCAGAGCAGCCGCTGCCCCCAGGACCAGATGGGTCAGGCACCACTCGGCCCAGACCCCGAGCTCAGGCTTTATCGGAGTCAAGAGGGTGCTCGATACCGCCCTAGATATGTCGAAGACCGGGAAATTGTCCAGGGATCGAAAGATGACGAACAGGCTCAAGGTTATCCGGAGATCCGCCCACACCTGCCACAGCCACGCAGTGTAGACAGCAAGCATGCTCTTGTGTTGGCTTCTTTGCTTTCCAGCTTCTGCCTGAGCGTCCAAGATAACTCCATTTAGGTTCCAGAAGAATAGAGCCTTCTCGCCGTCCTGGGGTTCTGTTCGCTCGGTGACGACGACGTCCTCTCCGTCGGGATCTGCCCGGCTCCACTCGTGCCGCATGTGCCTGTCGACCCTAATCTCTTTGACATCGTCCGTCGCTGCGGAGATGACATGCACCATATCTCCGAGCCTTACACGCACTGCGCCTTGGACGACCAGTAGATATTCGACATGCCGCTCGTGCCAATGGAGCCCGCTCGACCACGTGGAGCCAGTAGGAAGAGTGATCGTGACATGGTCTGGCGCAGAGAGATCGTACGTCACTGCATTGGGCAAGCCTCGCTTGATGATGGACGGGATCTCAGGATCGTTGGAGCGCATGAAGGCGGCTTGGCGGAGTGACTTGCGCGCCCGAAGAACGGAGGCAAGTCCGGATGGTCACAAAGTTACAAAGACAATATTGGACAGATTGCCGGGGTCGTGTGCGGTAAGACGCTGCTTGGTATCCAACCCCGCTGTCAGCAATGCGATACTTATATCTGGTGGGAGCCTCACTCGTAATCGCGCTTGTTGGCTCTTGTGGAGAGTAAGCGGCCTAAAGCAGGAAGCGGAATCCTCCCGCAGCGACCAAGCACTGGATTTCCAATCCGGCAGGGCGAGATACAAAAGGGGATATGATGCGCAGGCTTAGCTGCAGCCTTAGAGCACCGTGTTCATAATATGGGCATTATAAATGGAGTTTAATGTGTCACTATGGTGGGATTATTCAAATCTTATGTGAGATGCGAGAACTATAATACAGACAGGATAAAACTCGACTAGCTCGTATGTGGGCTAGTTCCTCGCTTAAGACTAGGTTACTTAGTGACCAGTGGGTGTGCCTGCCGCTGGATCCCAACTTCTCCACCCACGTCGCGTTGTCTTCACACTTCGCGCGCGTGCCTGTCCGACTGCTTCTCGAACGCGCTCATCGCGTCTAGAGCCGGGGAGACTTCCGGTCGATGGTGCCTGGAAGAGCCTCACCTTCGTTGCTGATTGATCGACCTCTCTCCTTCTGTTTTTGAAGAGAGTCATGTCGCCACCAGCGGGCGCATCCACTAACGTCAACCTCGATTACTGCAACCTCTCCACAAACCCGCCCCTTCATGCTGAGCCCCGCTTGGACATTCTTCCAGAAAGCGGAGACCAGAATGACGAAGCACGCCCTGCATTCCAGCGTGAGGCGAGCCATGCAAGCAGTAGTGGCGCCAGCGATGTAGATCCTTTAACGCCAGATGTGCCGATCAAAGACGAAAGTGACTCGGAGAAGGAGGTGGAGGTAGAGAGTGACGATGAAGACCTGCGCTCGTTCGAATCTAAAGCTAGCCTACCGACAGCACGGGTCGAGCACCGTACGCTCCAGGAACTCATGGGTGAGGACCCTCGGTGTCTTTTTTAGCGCCGGCACCACGCTCACATAACATTGCATCGATAGATCTGCTTGATTCTGAGGCTGTCAATCTCAACCCCGTCTATCAACGCGAAGTCGTCTGGGATCGGACACGGATGATGGGCCTGGTTGATTCTATCATTGGTGGGTTGAAGTTCCTGTTCTAAAGAAGGTCGCGCTAAAAAGATGGACAGAGAATTACTATGTCCCACCTATAATCTTCAATCGGCAGATCTATCGCAAGCCTGGCGTCCCGACGGGCCAGATAAGACGTGTCTGCGTTGATGGAAAGCAGCGTCTATCTTCGGTCAAAGCCTTCATGGAGGGAACCATCGGTTGCCACGATCGGCGAGGTGGTGTTTGGTATGTGCTAAGACTATCCCACTATGCTCTTGCCCTTAACAAGCTCATCAATGTAGGTACTACACCACAAATGCCAGTGGTGAAGGCAAGAAAAACAGGCGTACCATTCCCGAGCATGTCAAGGAACAATTTCGGAATCGAAAGTTCATCTGTTACGAGTACCCAAATCTCCATAAATCCCAGGAAGAAGACCTATTTTCCCGTGTCCAGAAGGGGGTTCAGCTCACAACAGCTGAGAAAATGCGCGCCACGACTGGTCCCTGGCAGGAATTCGCCAAGCTATACGAGAAAGATTTCCAAGGGGTTGTGGTGCTGTCCGCTACCAAGCGTTCTGCTGGTTTTAATAACATCCTTGTGTCCTTCGGGATGATTCTAGAAGCCCGACGCTGCATTGCCATTGGTGCCAGGCCGGAACTAAAGACGCCAGCATCGGTAATCAAGGCGTTAATCAAGAAGACACAGGATTACCACGCAGAGAACAGGGATATCCTCCGACGGACCTACGTGAAATTCCAAGAATTGGTGGAAAGCGACCCACGAACTTTTCAGGACAACGGCTATACGCATGCCAAACTTTTTTCGCCTTTCGAAATGGTTGCAACTGCAGTGCTAATCTCCCTATTTATAGCGAAGGACAGTCAATTCTTGCTCCGGAACATTCTTCTTATGCGTTATCGTCTAAGGCAAAACCTCAAGGACTTGCGAATGAACAAAGACTCCTGGCTCATTGCGTGGGATCTCATAGAGACTCTTTTGGAGCCACCGAGTCTTCCTCCGCAACTATTGGAGAACTGGAACAAGCTCAAGAGACGGAGAGACCATCTACCTCAATCAACACCGGCAACAATGCAGACTCCACTCCCGCCTGACACTTGGAAAGCTCATCCGGTCCTGGCGGCGCGACTTTCGCGTATGGAAACCCCGATAGTCCAACCACCGTCGGCCAGTCCCGGCAACATCAATTTGACAGCAACCACGTCTGAAGATGTACCTTTACCGGGACCCATGTCTCCACCTTCATTGCCGAGGCGGAACGACTCCACGGGGCCCATCATCAATGCGCAATTACAGCATATCCATGGCCTCCCCAGTTTCTCAACACATAGAGTTAGAACATCTTCAGACAATGGTAAACCCACGTCGTCCACACACATGAGTCCCTATACGGCAGCATCGTCCTCTCAGGACACCGGCGCGCGCGCTCAGCCCCAGCAATTGGATAAAGAGCCACGGCGAGACGAATTGCGGCAGGGAACGGGCAATGGGTATCATCAGCGCACCGACAACGCAGAGAATATCCGGCCAGCCAGTCCACTGCGCCCTATTCAACTACAGCGGGTGACTCGCTCAGAGTCGAATGTTACGCAGCGCCCACAAGAGACCGGCCAACCGCGCCCTTCTGGAAAACAGCAAACACCCCATGCAGGACATGTAAGCGGAAGCAATAGGAAGCGGCTTGCGCGGTTCACAACATCAAGTGCGGGTTCCAAAGGCCATGGAAGAGCGCAGCCGGCGGGACCAGCCAAGCCGAGTGCTACACAAACCACCGCACCAGAATCGGTTCAGGAGCCGCTTATAAAGGGGTCTCCTACACAGGAGCCTGCCAGAGAAGGCTATTCCCAACAGGCACAGCATGATCGGAGTTCCGAAAACCAAGCACACTCGCCGAAGAGGGGCATTTCGTCACTCGATGTGATTGAGCTCTCGGAAGGCGACAGTACCGAGAGTGCGGAGGAACTTCTGGCGAAATTCAAACCACATATCTCGAAGAGAGTGAAGAGATAAGTCCGGGGGTTTGGACAGAAAAGTTTGAGATTGCCCCCCTGCTTTACTTGCGCTGGATGCGGAGTACAATGAACGGAGATACATCCAGGTGGAGTGCTGTTTTGCATCTTAGCTAGGCGTTCATTGCGACGGGAGGTTGCCGATCTCAGCGGACACTGCATAACTAGAAGGCACATACTACGGGTCCGGATACATAGTAAGGCACATGCGAACAGACTGTAGATTCGCGGGTGCATACAAATTGGAGTTGTTCTTGGAGAAGTGGTTGCCGGGCGGCGATCAGGTGTTCTCGCACCAGCCCTGCAGGGTGCGCTCGCGCGGCGCGTCTGCCGACACCGCAGCTCGGTCGCTTGGTCGTGCGCGCTCCTCACCCAGCGCCGGTCGCACCACCAACCCGCCAATGGACGCCGCAAACCTCGCCGAGGGCTTCAATGGCCCTCAGGCGGTTGTCGTTCTCGCCGCCACGGCTCTGACAGCCTTCTTCTTCCTCGCCTGGTACTCGTACGATCCCGAAGCCGCCGTCGACTACTCGATCGAACCACCGGAGCAATGCCTGCCTGGTTGGAAGGGAGGCGTGCTCGACGCGCCCTCTCTCAAGGTCTGCTGCCCCCTGACATCGCCGATGGCTTTGTAGCTAACCAGATGTCCTCGCACCAGGCGCCCGGCTCCAACAATATCCAGTGCTACGCCCCCGCGACCGGCCAGCTCCTCGCCCAGATCACCCCGGCGTCCGAGAAGGACATTGACAACGCGGTTGCGCGGGCGAAGGAGGCCCAGAAGCAATGGAAGAGCACCACCTTCTCCGAGCGGAGGCAGGTGCTGAAGACCATGCTCAAGTACGCTGGGATGGAAAAATTAGAGGAGATACGATGCTGAGATCATGTCAGGTTTATTCTCGAGAATCAGAAGACAATTTCAACAGCGGCGTGTCTGGACAGCGGCAAGACCAGGGTTGACTCGAGCTTCGGCGAGATTCTGGTCACAGCTGAGAAGCTGAAGTGGACCATCGACCACGGAGAGAAGGCCCTGAAGCCTGAGAGCCGGCCGACCAATTTCTTGATGATGTATAAGAAGAACGAGGTCAGGTGGGAGCCTCTGGGTGTGGTGGCTGCGTGTGTGAGCTGGAAGTAAGTGTACCCTTGGACATCAAATGGGACTCCCAGCACTAACAGCTCCCAGCTATCCCGTAATAGCCCCTTGAACGTCCTTCCCGTGAATTCATTTGACATTGATTAGTTCCACAACCTCGTTGGTCCCATAATTTCAGCCCTCTTCTCCGGCAACGCCGTCATTGTCAAGGTCTCTGAACAGACTGCCTGGTCCTCCCAATACTTCACCCGCATCGTCCACGGTGCCCTCTCCGCTTGCAACTACGGCGCTTTCGCCGCCGACCTGGTCCAATCGGTCGTGACCTGGCCAGACGTAGCCGGCCACTTCACCTCGCACCCGGGCATCTCGCACCTGACCTTCATCGGTTCGCGGCCCGTGGCGCACAAAGTCTGCGAATCCGCCGCCAAAGCCCTGACACCCGTCTGCGTCGAGCTGGGCGGCAAGGACGCCGCCATCATCCTGGACGACGTGCGCAACCTCGAGAAAGTCGGCCACATCCTCCTTCGCGGCGTTTTCCAGGCCGCCGGCCAGAACTGCATCGGCATCGAGCGCGTCGTCGCCCTCCCCCGCTCCTACGACTGGCTGCTCGAATTCCTCACGCCCCGCATCCGCGCCCTGCGCTCCGGCTCCGCGCTGTCCCTCGAAGACCCTTCCGCATCCACCAAGGCCACTGACGCCGTCGACGTCGGCGCCAGCGTCTCAGCCGCCAACTTCCCCTTCCTCGAATCCCTAATCCAGGAGGCCGTGTCGCAGGGCGCTCAGCTGCTCGCGGGCGGCGGCGCGTACGCCCACCCGGCCCACCCCAAGGGCCACTACTTCGCGCCGACGCTCCTCGCCAACGTCACGCCGGCGATGCGCATCGCGCAGACGGAGTGCTTCGCCCCCATCTTCCTGCTCATGCGCGCCGCCACCGTCCAGGACGCCGTCGCCATCGCGAACGGCACCGAGTACGGGCTGGGCGCGTCGGTCTTCGGCCGCGACGCCGCCGACCTCGAGTACGTGGTCGACGCGGTCGAGAGCGGCATGGTCAGCGTCAACGACTTCGCCGTCTACTACGCCGTGCAGCTGCCGTTCGGCGGCGTCAAGGGGAGCGGCTACGGCCGCTTCGCGGGCGAGGAGGGCCTGCGCGCGCTGTGCAACACCAAGGCCGTGTGCCGCGACAGGTTCCCCGGCCTGATCGAGACGGGGATCCCGCCCGAGCTGCGGGTGCCGGTGGGGGATGCTGGGAGGGCGTGGGAGGTGGCGAGCGGGGTGGTGGAGCTGGGGTACGGGGAGAGTTTGGGGAGGAGGGTGAAGGGGTTGAGGAGGGTGGTTGGGATCTAAAGGGGGAGTGGTTATTGGGGAGGGGATGGGTTGGAGGTTGGTGATGACGGTGAATTCCCCCACCGGATTACTCGTGAGCTTTGGTGGTGGGGGGAAAAAGTCAATTTTGCGTATAGCTTCGTTCGAAGATAATAATCCGTCATAATTCACTATCACATACTATGAGATGATCGTACCATTTCGTTCCAATCAATAGGGGAGCTCATGGTCAAAATTATGGAAAGGGTTTCTAAGAATCCTGTCTATCGATACACTAACGCCTCGCACGGTAGAGAAGGATAAGAATCATCAATCATCTAGCAGCACACCATGACGAAAACCTGAAGAAAACGTAAAATTAATCGTGCTCATTTTTTTCTCATTTTTTTTTTTTAGCAAACTAGGAAGGATATTGTTTAGATTTGTTGTTCACGCGTCACGATTTACCTGCCGGAGGCAAGGTTCTGGGGGGCCGGGGCGGGCGGGCCCTCGGGGGTGACGTAGGCCTGGGTTGAGAGGAGTCAGATATTTCGAGGTTTGATACTTTCTGCGGGGGTTTCGTCTCTTACCTTGGTCATGCCGCCGTCGACGACGAAGTCGGTGCCGTTGACGAAGCTGGCCTCGTCGCTGGCCAGGAAGACGACGGCCTTCGCCTGCTCGATGGCCTCGCCGAAGCGGCCGGTGGGGAAGTGGACCTCGCGGCGGTGGCGCTTCTCCTTGTCGTCGCCGAGCCAGTCCTGGAGGAGGGGAGTGCTGCAGGGAATCCGCGTTAGATGATGTGCGGCTGGGCGAGCTGCCGAGGCGAAGGGGGGGAAAAGCTTACTTGAGGGGAGCGGGGCAGAGGGAGTTGAAGCGGAAGCCCTCGCGGGCGTGGACGATGGCCAGCTCGCGGGTCATGGCGAGGACTGCGCCCTTGGAGGCGGTATAGGCCAGCTGGGGCGTGGCGGAGCCGACGAGGGCGACGACCGAGGCCGTGTTGATGACGGAGCCGGCCTTCTTGCCGTGCTTGCGGAAGCTGAGGACGGCGTGCTTGCTGCCGAACCACACGCCCTTGACGTTGATGTTCTGGGTCAGGTCCCAGATCTTCTCGGGGGTGTCGACGGCGTCGGCGTCGTCGGCGTGCATGATGCCGGCATTGTTGAAGATGACGTCCAGCCCGCCCCACGCGTCCACGTGCTCAATCGCGGCCTTGACCGAGTCCTCGGACGAGACGTCCACGATCTTGGTCTCGAGGAGCGCGCCCGCGGGGGACAGCTCCTTCGCCTTGGCCAGGCCCTTCTCGAGCGCCGGGCCGGAGATGTCGCACATCAGGACCTTGGCGCCCTCGCGGGCGAAGAGGATGGTGGTCTCGAGACCAATGCCACTGGAACTACATGAGCGGAGGTCCGGAACGAGGGGAAGTCTCCCAGAATGCACAATTGGGGCTGGTGGAAAGGGGAAGGAGCCGTCTTGCAAAGTTTTGAGCGGGAGGGAGAGGTCAGGTGAGAGATATCAAGACGGTGCTGTGACTCAGAACTCCACGGTGTTGTGCCAATCCGCTTATCAGGGCCGCCCCAAAGCGAGTGAAGCATCTCAATGAGTGCGTGAACACCCAGATCTCTTGACTTGGGGGCAGTTCTGGAGCTGGAAGGAGCTGGCATGACGAATGAGGAAATGGAGCTTACCCAGCGGCGCCGGTGACAACGCAGTTCTTGCCGGCGAGGCGTCCCTGAGCTTGGCTGGCCATGTTTGCTGACGGCTCTGGTGAAGGGCGGTGGGCGAGGACTGAGGGAGGCTGGGCTGGGGGTTCCGGGGCGTCGTGTGCGTCTGATTTAACAGCGAGACGTCAATGAAAAGCAGCCCCGCGGTGGCACAGGCACAGAGCAGCTGGGTCAAGTGTCGGGCCGAGCGGCGGGTCCGCTGGCGGTGGGATGTCCGGGGCCGCTGACTCACGGGCCGCACGAAGACGTAATGCTGGACACACGCACCTTCGGTCACGATGCTCGCGCAGCGGGAGCCAGGCGTCAATCGCGGGGCGGCGCTGGGGGGCGGCGGGCAGCGGGCAGTGTTCTGTCGCGGCTGCTGCACCACAATCGCGTGCTGCTCCGCTTTGGGACGCGGCGGGCAGCTGTCCGATAACGGGGTCCGCCATGGTGAGGCCAGATAAGCTCTGGCCTGGCGGGAACGGGCCCCGCGATGCCGTAAGGCCCGCCTGGCCGTCGATGCTTCTGGTAAATCTTCCCAGCCTGCGCTCGCGAATTACGGCATTCGCATAGCGTAATGGTCCTGCGTCGGGACGCCAGCTGCGGCTGCTGCGAGCCCGTGCCGGCGCCGTCAAACGGCGTCAGGCGGGTCTGTCGCCCGCCCAGCTCTTGCGCCAGCGCGGTGCTGGCCGGACGCGCATCGCAGGGGCGAGGCGGTGCAGTTATCAGCGGAGGAGCGCTGCAGGGCTGAGGCGCGGCTCGAGCTGCAGCCGATGGTGCTGTCCTGGCAGCTAAGCGCGAGCGAGCCTCGAGTGATCGCCGCGGCATAGCCGGTTATCTATCGCGGCGTGCTGGCTGGGCGCCGTGACGCCTGTGCTGAGCTTTGGCGTCTCTTATCCAGCACCCCACCAACCACCGCCATGCCCACGAGGCCTCTAGCCTCCGCCATCCCAGCGCGCTGCCGACCCTCTCCGCAGCCACGCCTCCTCCCTCCCTAACCTCGCGCACGCGACACGGACTCCCGCTTCTTCAACAGTCGCCCGCCATGTCGGAACCGCAGCCCTCTGAAATCACCGCCGCGAGCCTGCCCGAGCTGCTCAAGGATGATTCCGCCGTCAAGGTCGGCGGCATTGACGTCGACGGCATCCTGCGCGGCAAGCTGATGGCCAAGTCCAAGTTCCTGTCCATCGCCGAGGCCGGCTTTGGCTTCTGCTCCGTCATCTTTGGCTGGGACATGCACGACCAGACCTACTTCAAGGAGCTCAAAATCAGCAACGCCGAGAATGGCTACCGCGACGTCATCGCCGTGCCCGACCTCTCCTCGTATCGGCGCATCCCGTGGGAGAACAACGTGCCCTTCTTCCTCGTCAGCTTCTTCGATCCGGACACAAGCGCGAGCTTGAGCGCATGCCCCAGGTCGCTGCTGAAGAGGACGGTCGACAAGCTCAAGGAGCATGGCATGGGCGCAATGGCTGGAGGTAGGTCACAATTCCGCGCTTCAATGGGCAGACGACGCCCCGCGACCGTCGGACTCGCGTGCGTCTGATGAGGTGGTGGAGCTAACCTCGTGTGCGCTTTTCCTCCCGTGTAGCGGAGTACGAGTTCTACCAGTTCAAGGCTCCGGGCATCCAAGACGGCAGCGAGCGGAATTCCTCGTCGACGGCCGCCTTCCTCAAAGAAAACCCCACCCACCAGCTTCCCGCCCTGACCGAGGGCATGTTTGGTTACAGCTTGACCAGACCGATCCAAAATCAGGAATACTACTACGGTATCTTTGACGCCTGCGAGAAGTTCAGGTGTGGGATTGAGGGCTGGCACACCGAGAGCGGACCGGGTGTCTTTGAAGCTGTAAGCACTTGAAAACAAAAGACCTGGCGAGACGCACATCTGACGCACTTTGCTAGGCGCTTGAATTCGGCGAGATTAGCCAGATGGCGGACAAGGCCGCGCTTTTCAAGTAAGCAACCATCACTGGACCGATTGGTGGCTAGAAGCTGACCAATTCCAGACTCACCGTCAAGGCGATTGGGTCCAAGTTCGGCATCACGCCGTGCTTCATGGCGAAGCCGCGCTCCGGTCTTCCTGGAAACAGCGGGCACATGCACGTGTCGCTGGTGGACAGCAGCGGCAAGAATCTCTTCTACCGTGGCTCCGAAGACCCCAACCCACCTTACCCTGACGTGCGCTTTCTGTCAGATCTCGGCAGACACTTCCTGGCGGGTCTTCTCGAGGGTCTTCCCGATATCATGCCCATTGTTGCGCCGACGATCAACAGCTACAAGCGGCTGGTCGAGAACTTCTGGGCGCCTGTTACGGTGTCGTGGGGTCTTGAACACCGCGCGGCCTCGATTCGTCTCATCACGCCCCCTACTGCTAGCCCGAAGGCTTGCAGGTTCGAGGTGCGCACCCCGGGCGCTGACACCAACCCTCATCTCGTGCTCGCAGCCATCCTGGCGCTGGGATGGCGTGGCGTTGAGAAGAAGCTGGAACTCACGCTCCCGCCGCTTGGCAAGGGCCAGAACGTCGGCGGCGCGGATGACAAGGGTGAGAGGCTCGCAAAGAGCTTGAAGGAAGCGACTGCCACGATGCTGAGGCCTGAAAGCGTTGCCAGAGAGGCTCTGGGCGACGAGTTTGTGGAACACTTCTGCGGTACGAGGGAGCACGAGATTAGGCTGTGGGACGAGGCGGTTACGGACTGGGAGTTCAGACGGTACATTGAGACTGTGTAAGCAAGCGAGCAAGCGAGCAAGCGCATTGCAACAGCGGCATCTCTCTTGTCTTCTTTTCTCAGCAGGCCTCCGCGTGTCTGGCTGCGGTTCGAAGTTCTTGATATCCCTCCCTCGATTTGTGTAGGAGCACAGCCAGTTCCGTCGGCAATGGAAGCCTTGATTTTCTATGAATGATTCAACTGTGGTGTGCCAGAGAAGGAGACATCAAGGCTACTGATTGCCAAGGTGAACGGTGGGCTGCGCACTGGTGCGGATCTTGCAGCGAACCCATGTCTGAGGCTCCGGGCGATCATATTGCGTGCTCGCTTGTCCAATTTGCCAGGCTGTATAAATACCCCAGATTTCCCCCAAGCATTTTCAAATGCATGTCATTCTGGAGACCCGCCCGTTGCTTGGCATTTCTTGTTGGCAATAAAGCCTTATACATGCTGGGCTTGTGCCCTTTTCTGCAGCCGTCCATCACCTGCCTCATTGGGTAACTTTGGAGAGCCCACACCCTCGGACCCCGACAAGCGTGCATGTTGTTTCACGGAAGCACGGGCAGCCAATGCCTGTCATCTGCGGCAGGCAAAAGGAGGGCGTTAAAACAAAAGACCTGCCAAAACGGACAGCGGTGTTTCAAGGGAAGCTCGTTCCCGAAAACGCTAATTGGAGAGGGGTCCTGCGGGGTGAGGTCATGGTCCATGCTACCGCCATCGTTGCCCAGACGGCCTGTACCTCAGACAAGAGCTTGCGCGTTCGGCGAGAGTTCAGTTGCACACCTGCAACGGCTTGGCGGGGTTGGACGTGTGTTCGGTGTTGGAGCGGGGCCAGTGACGCAGCATTCATGCGCAGCGGCGTCCCTGGCTGCGATGGTTGGTCGAACATGGCACAGATTGCTCATTTCAAACAATTGCTGACGCCGCCCAATGGCGGACAGAAACAGAGGGCGTAGAGGATGCGGCGCGCGGCAGCCGGCAGGCGGGCGAGGCGAGCGATCGGCAGGGAGAGCAGGGGGGCCCTTCGCGCGGGAGGGCAGGCGGAGGCGAGGCGTGAAGCTCCCGGCGGGCGGCGGCAGCGGCTTCGATTCAGCGTCAGACAGGGCTGGCAAGGCTGAGCTGCGGGCGGCCTGCCAGCGGCGGCAGCAAACTTCTCGGTGCCATGGCGCGTCTTAAACACAGCGCGCAGCGGGCGGGCCTTCGCAGGCGGCAAATGGCTTTCTCGGCATGCCTCAGCTTGACATGTCTTGACCGACCAAGCCTTGCCAAGAGCCCGCCTGAAACATCTCGGGGCCGCGATGCCGCCAGCCAGGGAGCTTGATGCCAGAAATTCCACATCTACCACTTCGTCCCCAGCCCGGCGCCTCCTTTGCTCTCGACACCCGCTCGCCCTTGCTGCTCCGATGCCGAGAGCCTCCTTGCCTGCTCACGCTGCCGCCGCGTGACACCGACCTTACAATCCAGCTAATCGTAATATTTGCAAGGGACTATGCCCAACGACTACGAGCTCCGCGGCAAGTACACGCCCGTCGACCGCGACAACGACCGCCTCCAATCGCGCGTGCACCGCCGCAATGGCTCCTCGACCAGCAACCTGCGGCCCTCGCTCGACGCCGCCTACCTCTCGTCCGACGACGACGCCGACCTCGACGAATTCGACCCGCTGAACGAGCAGAGCACCCCGCTCCACACCGGCAAGCGCCACCGCTCCGAATCGCAGGTCGGCGCCGGCAGCGACGCCTACGGCAGCGAGCGCTGGCGCGGCGAGCACCGCGGCCGCCCGTGGGCCCGCGCCGCCGCCGCCTGCATCCCCACCCGCAAGCGCCTGTGGTGCTGGCTGCCGCTCCTCTTCATACTCGCGCTGCTCCTGCTGCTCTCCGCGGGCGGGCTCTGGGCCTGGAAGGCGCGCCCGCTCGAGGGCCAGAGCCCACCGTGGTACCCGTCGCCGCTGGGCGGCGCGGACGCGCGCTGGGAGGAGTCGTACCGCCGGGCGGCGCTGCTGGTCGGCAACATGACGCTGGTCGAGAAGGTCAACGTCACCACCGGCGTCGGCTGGATGATGGGGCTCTGCGTCGGCAACACCGGGCCCGTCGACCGCCTCGGCTTCCCGAGCCTGTGCCTGCAGGACGGCCCGCTGGGCCTGCGCTTCGCCGACCACGCGACCGCCTGGCCGGCCGGCGTCACGGTCGGCGCCACCTGGAGCAAGGAGCTGATGTACCTGCGCGGGCAGGCGCACGCGCGGGAGGCGAAGGGGAAGGGCGTCAACGTGCTCCTGGGGCCGGCGATGGGCCCGCTGGGCAGGCTGCCGGCCGGCGGGCGGAACTGGGAGGGCTTCGGCGCGGATCCCGTCCTGCAGGGCCTGGCTGCGGCGTGGACGATCAAGGGGATTCAGGACGAGGGCGTCATGGCCACGGCGAAGCACCTTGTCGGCAACGAGCAGGAGCACTTCAGGCAGTCGTTTGAGTGGGGCACCCCCAACGCCATCTCCTCCAACATCGACGACCGCACGCTCCATGAGATCTACATGTGGCCGTTCGCGGACAGCGTGCGCGTTGGTGTGGCGTCCGTCATGTGCTCCTACAACCAGGTCAATAATTCGTATGCTTGCCAGAACAGCAAGCTGCTCAATGGCGTGCTGAAGGACGAGCTGGGATTCCAGGGCTTCGTGCAGTCGGATTGGTTGGCGCAGCGAAGCGGTGTTGCGAGCGCTCTGGCTGGCTTGGATATGAACATGCCCGGAGACGGTCTCAGGTGGCAGGATGGCAAGTCTTTGTGGGGACCGGAGTTGACCAGAGCGGCCCTGAACACCTCCGTGCCCATGGAACGATTGGATGATATGGTTACGCGCATTGTGGCAGCATGGTATCAGCTCGGCCAGGACGACAAGGAGAAATGGCCCCTGGATGGACCTAACTTCTCGTCTTGGACAGATGAGAAAGTCGGCCTGCTACACCCCGGCAGCGACGACCGGACCACTGGCGAAGTCAACAAGCACGTCGACGTTCAGGCTAACGGTACCCATGGGAAACTTGCTCGCAGGATCGCGGCGGAGGGCATTGTGCTGGTTAAGAACGACAACGACACGCTCCCCATTTCGCGCCAGGGACATAGCATTGCTAGCGGTTTTGTGTCCAACAAGGACGACTTCAAGATGCACGTCGGTGTCTACGGCGAGGATGCTCGTGGAAACCCGAATGGCCGCAATGCTTGCGTCGATCGTGGCTGTAACGAGGGTACGCTCGCATTGGGTTGGGGTAGTGGTGCCGTCGAGCTCCCATATCTCGTCACTCCTCAGGAAGCTCTTAGGCGTGAATTCGACAACGACATGGTGCTCCTCCACGAATTCCCTGCGAACGATATCCCGAAGACACGTCTGCGGACGCTTGAGGAGCAGGACCTTTGCTTCGCATTTGTGAATAGCGATGCTGGCGAGGGCTTTATTTCTTGGGAAGGTGTCAATGGCGACCGGAACGATCTCTACACGCAGAAGGGCGGCGATGAGCTTGTCAAGACTGTCGCAGCACGATGTGGCCGTGGTGAGAGTCCGGTCATTGTCGTCGTGCACGCTGTTGGCCCTGTTATCCTAGAAAACTGGGTCGACATTCCCAACGTCAAGTCCGTTCTGCTCGCACACTTGCCAGGACAGGAGAGCGGAAACGCGGTCGCAGACGTCATCTTCGGCGATGTGAACCCAAGCGGACGTTTACCGTACACAGTGGCCCGGGATGCCAAGGACTACGGCCCTGAAAGTGGAATCATGTACTACCCGAATGGCGTCGTCCCCCAACAGAACTTCACTGAGGGCCTATACATCGACTACCGATACTTCGACAAAAATGGGGTCACTCCGCGCTACGAGTTTGGCTACGGTCTATCATACAGCAGATTCGAGCTGCAGCACCTCGAAATCACGGTCGACCCAAACAAGAAGACACTCCTCCCAGCACCGCGTCCCGATCCGAAGACGCTTCCTGCTCCCCCCGAGTACAACAGCACCCTCCCGCCAGCCAAGGAAGTCCTTTTCCCTAACGGCTTCCGCCGCCTCAAGAAGTATATCTACCCCTACCTGACCAGCCTGTCCGGCACCAACCCAGCGCCCTACAAGGCGTACCCGGAGGAGTATACCAACAAGAAGAAGCACTCCAAACCATCCGAAGCGGGCGGTGGACCCGGTGGCAATCCAGACCTGTACACGTACGTCGCGAACGTGTCCTTCACCGTCGCCAACAAGAGCCCCATCCGTGGCCAGGCCGTTCCCCAACTGTACATCTCGTACCCAGAGTCATGGACGGACCCGGATTTCCCGACGGTGCTAGGACACGGCTACACAAAGCAGGGACCCTCAGACTCGGATGAAAAGGATGAGATAAAGAAGCCCTCATCCGAAGGCATCATCAACGAAAACGGCACACTCACGTCCCCTTTCCTGACTATCAACACGACCAACCCACATGGTGCGACAAACTCATCCACCCACAAGGACCTCCCACCCGACCCGTGGGACCCGGCCACGACGGCGGCGCTGACGGTTATCGACTTCCCAGTCCGAGTGCTGCGCGGTTTCGAGAAGATCGACCTGGCGCCCGAGGGCGAGCCGGGCAGTGAGATGCGCGTGAGCATCCCGCTGACGCGCAGGGATCTGAGCTACTGGGATGTGAGGCGGCAGAATTGGGTCATGCCGACGGTTGGGAGCGGGACGAGAGAGTTTGGCGTATGGATCGGGTGGAGCTCGAGGGACTTGGTGTTGAGTGGCATGATATAATTGGAGAGACGAAAAGAGGTGGAAAGGAGGAAGATGAGGGTGGGAGGAGCATTCTGCATTTTCTCGCGCCGGGGTTCAAAGGAGCTGGATAGCTGCTGGGATGGTGCGTTGGCGTTTTTTTGTTCTTTCATTGCTGGCTAAAACGTATACTCCTGTGCAGACGAGGGAAGACGATGATGGGTGGACGCCGGATGGAATTCGTCGCCAGCGAAACAGTACAGTCACGAATGTTGGCTATGAGGACAGCTGCTGGATTAAAGAGAGAAACTTCTTGCATACAGTGAGGATGGATAAAGAGTAAACTGGCGTTGTAGGTATATCTAGACGTTCTCCATACGACACTCTAATTTGTGGCACTCAATGAACCTCTTGTGCGCCCGGGGTAAACTATGTCGAGATCGAGATTGGTTGTAGGAGGGAACCACATCGGCGAAGGCCACAAGCTCAACGGACCCGCTTCCTTGGGTGAATATCCAACCATCTTGGGATCCTACCTGGACAATAAAACCACGAGCACTCCTGCAAAGCTACTTCATGCGAGATTTTTGCTGAGGAGCTGGTACCCCAGTGCGTCCCACTCCTTTTCTGCTCTTCTCTTCAGCTTCAGTTGATCCTCCTTCGTCAATCGAGTACCTCCGCGGCGCTTGAGGGATTCTTCAGTCTCAACAAGAGATGCCTGTTCGCCGCCATCGGGGGCGAACGTGTAGCTCCTGAACTCAGTGTTCGCCCACGCCGTGCCTTATTCGGTTCCCAATCAGCACAAGAAAAAGAAACCCCCCTCGGCACCAACGAGGTCACCGAGGGAGGTTGTTTGAGGAGACGGGGCAAAACATACCATCGTGCCTATCGAAGTCGGACCAATCCTCAGTGAAGCTGTGCAGCAGCCCGCCGTGCGTAACTGCCACGACCTCGCCGTCCTCGCCCATCTCCCTCAGCCGGACGCGGGCGCGCCTGCACCGCTCGGCCACGGCGCCGGCCTCGGCCGCCCACGGCCCGGCCTTGACGTTCCACCCGTCGGCCACGAGCGCGAAGTCGAAGTCGGCCGGGTGGCTGGCGAACTCGCGCTCGAGCGCGCCGCGCTCGCCGCCCACGTCGCACGGCAGCCCCGAGTTCTCCTGGATCTCGGGCAGCGCCACCACCCGCACGCCCGGCCCGAAGGCGAGCAGCGCCGTCCAGAGCGTGCGGCGCAGCGGTGATGCGACGACGGCGCTGACGCGCGCGTGGTGCGGGAAGGCGGCGCGCAGCGCCGCGCACTGCTGCTTGCCCAGGTCGGTCAGCGCGGGGTCGCGCAGGCTGTGGTTGTGCTCCGGCGTGCCCAGGTTGTGGTATGCTTGGGCGTGGCGGACGCAGTGGATGATCGGGGGCATCTTGGAGGGTGGGTTGGTGGGATTCGTGTGGGAGGTGGAGGTCGAAGAAGGGGGGAGAGCTCGCCCGGCGGGCAGTTATAGCTCAGTCCGTCCAGGGCTTCTGCGCTGCAGTGCATTTGTAATCCACCCGCTGGCCGGCACTGGTGTTGCAGCCTCTTCGATACATTGGAAGCATATACACGCCAACAGGCAGTTCCTGCCGCCGTTGGCTTACGCGTGGCGAAGTCAATACTGTTGGTGGTTAGTACATTGCGTCTTGGCTTCCTGTTTAGGGTTAGCGTGATCGTGTGTCACTTACTCGATTCTGGATTGTCTGCCTCGAGTGGGGTACTGTTTGGATAAGGCTGTTCCTTAGTCATGGAGGGGCTTATCTCCTCTCTCCGAATGTGAGTCTTAGTAGCATACAAGCCCTCGTCAGAAAAAGGTAATGCGGGGTTCTGCGTTCTGCGCCCCGCCATGTGTTTGTTGGCCCTTGGTCTCCGAATGTCACCATTCGAGACTGTGTTTATCTTTGCCCCGAGGACTTTTCTGCCGCAGTCTGTCTAATGGCAGCTTTGGTTTACTTCAAAAAAAAAAGAAAAGAAAAGAAAAGAAAAGAAAAAGCAATCATCGACGCGATCTTTTCAAACAAAATTCAGCTGAGAATGGAAAACCACCCACGTCCAGCAAATTTCAAAGTAGCGGCGATGAAACCTACGGTGTCTAGGCGTTTTTAAGTCTGAGCCTACGTCCTAGAGCCTTGCGGCTGAGTGGACCCGTCTGCTGTGGCCATCTTGCTTCCCAGTAATCATTGAGAAATAAAAAAGAGTGAAGTTGGGTAACCTTACTTATTGCATCGCCGGGCTCAAGCAGCTATAGTGCAAGGCTAGCGGCATGCGACGCGTGAGGATGACGGTGGATAGACAATTAGGAAGCGTAGGGGCTGTGCACAGGCCTGCAGGCGGTGGCGGTGCTAGACCCAAAAAAGAAAGCCGGCATGCAGTCCAATGGAGTAGTGCGTGAACATAAGGACGGGTGCAACGATATTGTAAGCAGGGCAGAAGACTGGATGGCCGTGTGCATCGGCGGGCGTCGTATGGGCTAGCCAACTGCGATTCGGCTGTGTAAAGTGCGACGCTTCATTGGGTGCAAGGCATGTGTGGATAGCACCAGCCTTGGACGAAGGAATGAAACCCCTGGCCCCGGAACCGCTCCAGCGATGGGTACCTGCAAACAGGACGCAGCCCACCAGTGCCATTGCAAATTCATCTGCACACCCATTCCCAGTCAAAATCTCAAAGAATGAGACCCGTGACGCTGGAACCGCTGGAGCGTTGAGTATTCGCAGCCAGGACGCAGCCTATCAGCATCTTTGCAAATCCATCTGCATACCCGTGCTCTCTAGTACGTCATTTGGACTCTCCAGGAGGGGTTGTGCCTGGAATCTAAGGTAGAGCACCCACGAAATTATGCAAAATGCTACCAAGCCGCCCGCCTCCAGGGCCGGACCAATTCCAAAGTCAACGAACGCGGAAAATTCGGGGTTTCTCTGGCAACTCTCCTGCATGTGAAATTGCACTGACGTGCAGTATAAAGGTGTGATGTCCCTTGGATTGCCTAGGAACATTCAAGCTTTCAACATTTTGTTCAACCGAGAATCAGCAACATGGCGTCCGCTGATCAGGTCACTTGGCCCTCAGAAGCATCCGAAGTAGTATGTTCGTTGCAAAGGCTAGCCAGTGAGGGTTGCGAACGAGCCAGCGCGGTTGTCACAGCCCTTGCCAGTCAAAAGGGACACTTGCCGAGAAATGTCGGTGTTTTCCGCAAGCTCGCCGAGACCAGGGTCCTAAACTGGCCGATAAATGATCGCAAATATCTCGTAAGTGATGCAAGAAGGCTGCTTCCTAAGATACTTGCTCACGCCGCGTAGAATGAACAGGTCGTCCAGTTGGCAACATCACTCCCGGAATCCACGATCCGGGATTCTCTAAGCGGAAATTTCATCCGAGCGCTATGGAACGGTTTGCCGCATCCGCCACTCTCCTATGTGGCCGACGAATACCGTTTCCGAAGCGCGGATGGATCACACAACGTGCATAATGTTCTGACTCCTAAAGACAAAGGACTAAGCTCTAACTGTTAACAGAACGCCATAAACCCATACCTGGGAGCTGCTGGTTCTAGCTACGCTCGCAGTGTCAAGCCAGAACATGTGCCCACTGTTGCTCTCCCTGAACCGGACCTTGTGTTTGACAGTACGACCCCCGCATCTCTGGCTTGCTCAACTAGCTGACAGACGGCAGCCCTCATGAAACGAGATGGGCCTGCAAGGGAGCATCCCACCAAGGTTTCATCAGCACTTTTTCATTTCGCGACTCTCATCATTCACGATATCTTCAGTTCAGATCCGGAAAACACAGGGAGGACATTGTCATCGTCGTATCTTGATCTCGGTCCGCTATATGGCAACAATAAGTTTGACCAGGAGAGTGTGCGAACATACAAAGATGGACGCTTAAAGCCGGACGCCTTTTCTGATGTGAGGATCCTTGGCCAGCCTCCTGGTGTCTGCGCACTCCTGGTTGCCTTCAATCGGTACCACAACTGGGTTGTTGAGGAATTGGCTGCCAACAACGAAGACGATCGTTTCCCCAGCGTTGAGTCTCTGAAGCTCAAATTCAAAGATCAACAATACCGTGAGAAGGTGGTGAAGCGTGATGAGGACCTTTTCCAAACTGGTAGACTGTAAGACTCCCCCGTCACTAGAAGCCACCAGGTGAGAAGCTCACTTGCATTATTTCTATACAGCATCACTTGCGGTCTCTACGTCAACATCATTCTTGGAGACTATCTCCGGACTATTCTCAATCTGAATAGCAATCCTGTCAATTCAAACTGGACGCTTGACCCTCGAAAGGCCTTCGAAGGCGAGCACATCTTCGATCAGAAAGGCATACCTATGGGCATGGGAAACCAGGTCAGCGCTGAGTTCAACTTTGTCTACCGGTGGCACTGCGCAGTTAGCAACAGGGACCAAAAATGGATGGAAGAATTCATCCCCAAGAAGATCATGGAAGGAAGGATTCAGCATTGGAGTAAGTAAATATCCTCGTCCTTCGTTGGTCACATACTGCACTAGCAGAGAAGACATTAGAACTTGTCTAAGGAGTGCTCTGGGAACAAATCCTGACGGGTGAACAGGTGAAGCAAGTCCGGACGAGCTTCGTCGCAGCATGATATACTGGGCTATCAAGCAAAAAGAGCAAGATCCAGAGGACCGGACTTTTGAGGACGCAGAAGGAAAAGATATCCCGAGACAGGAGAACAAGCAGTTCCCAGACGATCCGTTGATTGAGTTGCTTTGTGAGGGGACTGATAACGTAGCAGGTGCGCAGTATACATTCATATGTGATAAACTGCGACGACTGACTGTTACATAGGTGCTTATGGGGCCCGGAACGTCCCAGCAGCCTTGAAATTCGTCGAGAATCTGGGAATCAAGCAGGGACGGGAATGGGGTCTAGCCACCTTCAACGAGTTCAGAAGATTTTTCAATCTGAAGGAGTTCAAGTCCTTCAAGGAGATAAACAGCCAGCCAGGCGTAGCCGAGGCTCGTGCGTACCCCCCAGTCATATGCACCATGCCACGTCAGCTAACGCAGAGCTCAGTGGAAACATTATACGGCCACCCGGACAACGTGGAGTTATACGTGGGGCTGATGGTAGAGGAAGCAAAGCAACCGTTCTCTCCCGGATCAGGTCTTTGTCCAGGATTTACCATTTCCGAGGCCATCCTTGCCGACGCCGTTGCTCTGGTCCGCGGCGACCGCTTCTACTCAATTGAGTGGGGACCGCAAAGCCTGACCAAGTGGGGGTAAGTGCAAGTCTGGTCTGAAATCTTTCCAACGTGAAGCTGACGGGCTGTTCAAGCTTCGCGGAAATCACGGTTGATGACAACGTTGCTGGTGGCGGCGCCTTGTACAAGCTTCTTATGCGGGCCTTCCCTCAATGGTACACCCCTAATAGCGTCTACGCGTTGTACCCATTCAGCACCCCGGAGAGGACGAGGGAGCTGGTCCAGACTGGCGCCCTGAGAAACGTTGAGCTGAACTATAACCGGCCAAAGCGCGCCCCGCTGCCGAAAGCGATCTGTTCGTGGAAAGCTGTCCACGATGTGCTCTGCGATCAGCAGCGGTTCAAAGTTCCTTGTAAGAACCTGAAATGGTACATTGCTTCCAAAATCACTAACATCCCTGTCCAGGGGGCGAGCACACATGGCAGATGATCGGGCGTGACTACATGCTCAGTGGAGATACCGCCGCCAATGCCAAACAGCGGGTCGCAGTGAATCGCGCCATGTACGAGCCTGCAGATACATTGGACCGAGTCCGCAGCTTCTACGAAGCTATCACCGGGAAGTTGATCTACGACAACCGGCGCAGACTCGATCAAGGCTTCCAGATCGACATCGTCAAAGAGTAAATACCTTGTATCCATCAATAGCCTGGTGGTGGACTGACCGCGAGCAGCATCGGGAACCTGGCCCACGCCACATTCACAGCCAAGTATTTTGGCATCCCGCTCAGTGGTCCTGTATGGGATTGGGAAAGCGGCCACTGGAAGTACTCTGGTGCCGAAAAACTGTACAACAAGCTCGCTCGTCTCTTCGAGTACGTGTTCCTCGACCTGGACCCTACCAAATCGTACAAGCACCGCGTCACGGCGTCAGCGGAAGCACAGAAACTAGCCCACGAGCTTCGCAGATCCCTCCATTCCATCAGATCACCGGGCTGGTTTGGTCCTCTGAAGCATATCCTGGACCACCTGGACCCTCTCAACAGCTTCGGAAAAGGCTTGGCAGCCAGGCTGCTTGGGAGCGGGAAGGACGTGGAGCAGGTGGTGTGGGAGGTCATTCCCACTGCAGCTGCCGCTTCCGCAACACAGGCTCAAGCGGTATGGCACCCCTTATACTTGGTTCTAGAGTCTTCCGGCTGACGAGGATGAGTAGTGGGGTCAAATGATCGAGGTATACTTCAGGGACGAGAACAAGCACCACTGGCATGAAATTGTGAGGCTCGCCAAGTCGGACTCGCATGAGTCATTTGAGCTGCTGAGGAAATACGTCTTGGAAGGGTATGTCTGGGCTTCTTCAATCCAAATCAACGGTTTCAACTGACCTCATCTAGCTTCCGCCTCTCCCCTGCCGCTTCCGGGGTCATTCGCGTTGCCGCCACCGCCGCCACCATCCCAGACGGTCAAGAGAACGGCCAAGCCCGAGAGGTCAACGTCGGTCCTGGCGAGCCGCTCTTCCTCAGCTTCATCGAGGCCGGCCTCGATCCGGAGAAATTCCCCAACCCCCAGGAGATCAACCCGAACCGGCCCGAGGAAAACTACATTCACCACGGCTGGGGACCGCATTCCTGCCTGGGCCAGAAGATCGTGCCTGTTGCGGCGGCAGCAATGCTGCGTGTCTTCGCACGTGAGTGCTCGGATCCGCAGAGGACTCCTGGACCTGCCGGCAAGATGAAACGGAGGGACTTCAAAGTCGCACTTCCAGCAATTGGCGCCGACAAACGGGAAAATTGGAAGGGATTCCCGCAATTCATGGCTGAAGATGGCAGCGAGTGGAAGAATTTCCCTACCTGTAAGTGTGAAATCAATCTCCTTTCCGTGCAGTCCAGAATGGTTTCTGAAGCAAGTACTAACGCGACGTTGCAACAGCGATGAAATTGATCTATGGTCAGCCGATAAAGGCAACTCTCAAGCATAATATTGTGGTGAAAAACCCCGAAGGAGACGTCATTGGACATGTCAAGGGACACATCAAGGGACACGTGCACGACCCTATGAACGGAGGTCCAGTTGGGCATGTGAATGGATTTGTCAACGGACAGGTGGACGGGTATGTGGTCGGGAATGTGGATGGACACGCAGACGGGCATGTGGACGGACATTGGGATAATCAAGAGAACGGTCATGGGAACTGAGTTGCCCAAAAAGCGAAATTGTAGGGCTTTCAGCTAAATTTACTATCTCTCTCCAGAGAACGCCACCAAAAGTTACTTTTCTAAGAACGAACTCTATCTCTATGCGAAATGGAACTCCTGCGGTCCTCAGCAAAGTCTAGCGCGACTGCGCGATCCTAGATTCCAGATGCCTCTCAAGTAAAACTACACTGCCGCTCAAATTCGCTCAACACACCCACGAGGCGAACACCAGGACGACCCACTCCCGGCAATGTCCTGGACTTCGTCTGTCACTTGGTCTTCAAATCTTCATACGAGGTCGATGCATGCTATCGCGCAAGTTTTCGAGGTGTCGCGTTTCACGCCAAGCGCAAGACAGCGATAGTTCCTGACGCCGTTCGTCCTGAAACACTATCTGCCGTCGATACCCCCGTGGTGGCTGGGAATGGTGCTGATTCGAGTAGGTTTCAGACTTGGCATGGTGGCTGTTGCCGAAGTGGGGCGAAGTATGAAGATCCGAAGAGCCTGTCACGGCTATTATTTTTTACTCAATCTTGCTCGGGACTGTCTGGTAGCCTTCGAGCGCTGAAGAGAGGGGTTTGAGTAACAATATTCCCCTTGGATGCAGGGGAATTTGCGCGTCCTGCGGGCGAGGTGTATCAGCAGAGGAGAGACGGCGAGGCCTCAAGCCATCGAACGGATGCTACGACCTGAGCGAGTTTCTGAATACTCCCACTCCTCAGCCACACGTCTGGGACCCTTATTAGTACGTCAGACCGCTTGGGAGGTTTTGCCACACCGGATGCCTGGCTTTGGGGGCAAGAAGCTTAGTCCTATTTTCACGTGGAAGTGACGTAGCAATTTTGGAGGTCATTGATTTTTATTTTCTCAATTTTTTATTTTCGTTCGTTTCATCATGAACTTGTGTAGCCTTTGTACATGAAATGCGTCGAGTAGGCCTGGTAGTCTCGACCATGCATGAGACATTTTCCCTTGCTTCTCTGATATCAATCATTATCTCCTGGCTCGTGTTCTTGCCCAGCATCGTCGTCGTCCCAGACTGAACCATTTCCACCAAGTTAGTTGGATGTCCTGCCCTTCATTCCAACCCTTACAGCAGCGCCGCAGCACCGCCCAGCGCCGCCGCGCCCAGCGCCCACACACCGCTCCACGAGTTCAGAGGGGCGGCACCGGTCGACGCAGTCGCGCTTGCGCTTGAGGACGATGCGGTGCCGGAGGCCGACGAGCTCGACTCGGACGTCTCGTTAGCGTTGCCGGGGTTCGAGATGGCCTGCGTCGTGACGCCCGAGCTGTTGGTGCAGTGCTGGCTGACCTCGTCGGTTGTGAGGGGAGTGTTGGTGATGGTGATGTCGGCGCACTGTCATCTGTTAGGTAGCTGCTTTGAGGCTTTTTGGTTTGGACAAACTCACCTGGTACAGTCCACCATCAGGGTCGCCGTTTGATACGACCTGGATGGTTGCGTTCATGCCCTCGGTCAGGTTTGCGCTCGCGGGGATCTCAATGTTGCCCATGCAGAAGTTCTCGGGACCGCGCTCGCGGAAGGTCGGGCGCAGGATGATGTTGAAGGCGGTGCCCGGGTCGTTGCCGACGCCCAGCACCACCATCACGTTCGTCTCGGTGTGATGCATGTCCAGCTGGATGGGAGCGCCGCTAAGCGGGAAGGCGGTGCGGTTGCTGCTGGGCGTGTCGAAGCCGCCGCAAGGGAAGGTCCCCGACTTGTCATCGTCGAAGCCACGCTTGACAGGCCAGTCGAGGACGAAGTGCGCCGATGCGAGGGTGGTGAGGGAGGCGCTGAGGAGGAGGGCGGTTGGGGACAGCATGGTTGCGGTTGTCGGTCTTGGTTGGAGAGGGAAGAATGTAGTGTTTAGAGGCGCGGCGGCAGTTCCGACAGCGATTGAGGTGGAAGAGATGGAGATAGAGGCAAGTGCTGGGCGAGAGGGAGGTGTATAAACAGAAGGAGCTTGGGCCGCCTGGGCAAAGTTTCACGCGGGGCAGCAGCAGCGGGTGTGAGAATGTGGGATTGATCGGAAAGCTTGCATTTGACATGTGCCGGCAGCTTTTAAAGACAATGGCAGCTGCTCAGGCAGGCACGATCCAGACTCGGAGCATCGCAGCTCGCGCGTGCAAATTGGCCGCACGCGCTGAGAGGCACGAGTAGCGACCCGCATCAGCCGTGCAGGCGAGCGCCACCTCGTTCCGCATCTACCGTGGTGCGACGAGGATTTGGCGGCGGATCAATATGTGATGGCTGGACGGGCGGGTGGTGAAGAGGTGAAGCGGAATGCTGGGCAGGTTGCGGGCAATTGAGCAGATTATTCTGGGCGCTAGGCCGAGGCCGGGCTGGGCGGGCTGCAGGTCAGCCGCAGGGGCCTGGCGGAGACAGGATGAGCTTGTCGACGGCTGACTGTGGAGCCCGGCGATCGCTAAAAACAGCCCCGCGCTCCGCCGACTGCACGCGATACACCGGCACCGGTCAGGCCTGGACAGGCAAGAAAGAGGCATCATTATCATTGACTACGGCCACCACGGCTGATAGCGTCTCATGTTGCCGTGTGCCGCGTGACGCGCGACGCGACCCTGAGCCTGCTCCAACGCCGAAAAACACACCTTCCCAAAGCGCCGCCTGGCTCAGTGGCCGTCCGCAGACCGCGAGTAGCGCCCGAACGCCACCTCGCCGAGGAAGGTGCCACCGAGCACAGACAGCAGGTAACCAACGTTCATCGTCATGACAGCAAGCATCCTATCGCACCCGCCGTCAGCATTCCACCGCGCATTCAGAAGCAAACCACAGCGCTAGAGAACTTACAGCAGGTACCCCACCCCAGCAATAACTGTAACCATGGCTGCCCGCGGAAGGTCGACCCCGAACCGCCACGGCTGTGCGCCGCCCGTCTGGCGGTGGCCGATGGTGACACGCTCCTCGACGCCGTTCGCGGTAAGCACTGCCGATCGCGAGCTGTCGTCGCGCTCGATGCGCTCTGCTGCCGGCGTCTTGTCCGCAACCACGATGTAGCGTCGTTGCAGCGCCTGCGCCAGCCAGCGGTCCTCCAGGAATGCCTTCGCCGCGAAGAGCCCGCGGAACACGGTGGCCAGGATGATGAGGAAGATGCAGATGCCGGCGTACTGGCCCACTGTCGACGGCGAGAACGACGCCGTGTAGAGCGGGGTGGTGGCCGCGTTGGTGAAGGCCATGTTCATCGTCATGCTGCTCGAGTCGCTGCCCATGTCCATGCTCATGGACGTGTCGTCGCTGTGCCGTCTTTCCATTGTCGCTGACTAGAGTTCGCGGGGACTTTGCAGAAGTTGTAAAATCGTATTCTGGGTACAGAGCTTCCTGGGGAGAAGACCACGTCCAACGGGCGGCGCCTGTTCTTGTATCTGGGCGGCGGACGCGGGTGGTGCGCGGCGGGGCGGAAGGCTTGGAGCCGAGAGAGAGGTGGTATGGAGTTGAGCACGATTGAGAACAGAGGTGAAGCTCTCCAAGTCGCAGGACCACAATGCGCGTAGGGCCGGTAAAGAGCATGCAGCGGCGGCGGCACGGGCTGGAGGTGCAGAAGGCTTGTCCGGTGGCTTGTGGCCCAAAGCGGGAGGCAGCCTGCAGAGAGAGTTTGAGAAGGTTTCTCGGGTGGCCATTGGCTGAAACAGGCCAAGGGCTGGACTGCCCCTGCGCGCCACCGTGTCGGGCCCCGGACGCCGCCAGCCCTCCACGACAAGCCCTGGGCGCCCGAAGGCTGATATTATCGGAGGCTCGGCCCATGCATGCAGCCTGTGTCCTCCTCCACGAGCTTCGCCGCTTGCAACACCGCCAGCGCTGAGCATGTGCCCGTCGCAGTAGCAGCCAAGCACCCCACAACCACCACCAGCCGGACTGGTCTCTTCGCCAACATGAACGTCCGACGCCATGAGCACGACTCCGGGATGGACATGGACATGGACATGGGCGGCATGGACATGGGCTCCTCCAGCGTCGCCGGCGTGCCCTCGCTTGACTACCTGATGCAGTACTACTGGGCCGTGGTCGGCACCTTCATTGGCATCGCGACTCTGGCCAACGCCGCGAATATCTTCATCTGTCGGCAGCGGTCAGTTCCGGCGTTGGAATAAGCTCCAGATGGGCTCGTGCTGATGCAACATATACAGACTGTCTGCTGCTCGCCGCGGCCACACGAAACCAGCCAAGCCTGAGGCATTGATATTGCGCGTCAATGCCACCGTCACCGCCATCATCCGAGAGGCGAGCAACGCGTCCCTTGCTCCGCCGCTCATTTTCAAGGGCCACCGCATCCGTCTGCCGACTGTGGGGAAGACGTCCATCGTAGCCGCCAACCTCGTGACTATCCTGGTGCTTTGCTTTTACAAGTTCGACCTCAACGACCAGTGGTCGTTCGAGGACATCGCCTACCGCGTCGGCTGCATCTCGCTGGCCCAGCTCCCTCTGATCCTCCTGCTGGCCGGAAAGAACAACATCGTCGGATGGCTGACTGGCACCAGCTACGAACGCCTGAACTGGCTGCACCGATGGGCTGCACGATGTCTCCTTCTCACAGTGACCATCCACATGGGCTACTGGTTTGCCGACTGGGCCCCGTACAACTACATCGGCCGGAAGATCAAGACTGACCCCATTACCCAGAATGGCCTGATTTCATGGGTTCTGCTTCTCTGGATCGTTATCAGCTCCGTCGCACCTATCCGCGGCTGGAAGTATGAGGTCTTCGTGATCCAGCATCTGGGCTCCATGGCCGCATTCCTTGCCTTTGTCTACATGCACGTCAGTTCCTGGCCTCTGTACGTACGTATTTACGTCTGGATCCCCATCGCCCTGGTCTGCTTCGATCGCTTTGTTCGCAGCATGTGGGTTCTTTACACAAACCTCTCTCTCTTCCATCCAAAACAGCGGAGACAGGGCCAGATGTCCAGTCTCTGGGCCTGCAGAGCTTCATTTACACCCCTCCCGCATGACACCACGCGGATCACCATCCACAACCCGCCTGTCAGCTGGGCACCGGGCCAGCACGTTTTCCTGTCATGCCATACGGTCGTCCCGCTACAGAGCCACCCATTTACCATCGCCTCGATCCCAGAGGATGGAAGGATGGAGTTTTACGTCAAAAGCGAAAAGGGTGCCACGGCGCGTTTCTTCCGGCATGCGGAAAAGTTGCATTTGTCCTTGACCCCTGGCTCATCAAGGGAAAAGGAGAGGAAGGCCGTCGCTATCGACGGGCCGTACGGCCGCATGCGGCCCCTGCGTCAGTTCGACAGCGTCGTCCTGTTCGCGGGTAGTACGGGTGCCACCTTCACAATCCCGCTGCTGCGAGACATTGTTGCGCATTGGAAGAAGCAGCACCAAGGAGACACAGAGCATTCATCTTTCTCTTCTGCTAGCCCTCTGGCCAAGCTCCTCCCCGCTGGTGCAGTAACTCGTAAAGTCCGCTTCGTCTGGGTCGTCAAGAGCCGCGGCCAGCTCAGCTGGTTTGCAACACAGCTATCACGCGTCGCTGAGGACGTAGCGGCGCTACGGCAGGAGGCAGGGCTGGACGTCGAGGTCGAGATGACCGTATACGTGACGTGCGACCCGTCCTTCACCGACGACCGCAAACCAACTGCTTCGACCAACACTCCTGGTCCAGCACGCCACGACAACGCAAGAGACCCGGACGAAAAGGGCCTCCTCAAGCAAAGCGCGGCCGTGCGCGAGCTCGAAGACAGCAGCTACGCATCGTCGTTCTCCGACGACAATGCCAAACCGAGCACAACGGTGGCCTGCGGCCCGGACGGCACCTGCTGCTGCCAGACCACCGTCGCCGACGAAGACTCCTCCGACGCCATCGAGCCCGTCATCTGCGAGTGCTGCAGCGGCAACCGCCCCGTCAACACCCCAACCGCGAAACCTTCAAACGTCGCTGCCAACGCTACCTCCCCTACCACGACCACCTCCTCCATCTCGAGCGTCTCCCCCGCAGACCTCCTCCACCCCAGCATCTCTCTCCTCTCCGGCCGCCCGCATCTGGAGGCTATCACTCGTCGCGTGCTCGAGCAGGCGCTGGGCGAGACGGGCGTCGCGGTGTGCGGGCCAGGGGCGCTGGCGGCGGACGTAAGGGCGGCGGTGGTAGGGCTGAGCGACGAGAGGGCCGTGCATAGGGGGACGGGGGCGCAGGGTATTTATCTGCATGTGGAAGGGTTTGGGTTTTGATGACCGGGGAAGGCAGCAAGTGGGAAGGGAGAAGTCGCAGTCCGCATCGTTTATGGCGTTTTTAGGGGATGATGACCGGGGAAGATACCAGGGACTAAGGACTCGGTTTGGACGGATGCCGTTACGACTTACGAGAATTGCTTACGGTAGGAGGCACAACACGAATCGACTGAATTCGCTTGAACAGCAGTTGTAGTAAGAAAGCATTAATATTACAGAGCTAAGCAGGTTCAGAAAAGTTGATCGTTTTTCCCACCTACCAACTCGTCTGCCCAGAAGCTTCGTCGAACATCTCATCAAATCTCTCATCATCAAACCCTTTCCCAGACTCCGTGTTGCGCCTGCTTCCAACCCTCATATCAACGCCGCCCTACTCCCTCCGTACCCAATAACGCCTCTGCCCCCGCTGCTCAAACTCTCGATATCCTTCCCCTCCCCCGACACCGGCGTCCTGACAATATAATCCCGACTCGCCCTCCCCCACAAATCTCTATCCTCCTCCTCCTCAGACCCATCCCCCTCACCACCCCTCCACGTCCCCAACGCCACCACCCCCTCCCCGTACCCCACCCCCGTCCCTCCCGACATAGTCAGATCAGTCGGCAAGGCATTGACGCTGCGCCTTGCCGGGGTCCTCCTGTTCCCGGACGACGACGAGGCGGCGGCGACGCCGCGGTCGCGGACGGACCAGGCCGAGCGGTCCGAGGAGAAGCGGTAGATGTGCGACAGCTTCCAGCTGCCGCTGGCGACGCGCTCGACGCCGCGCCGGAACAGCGGGTACACGACCGGCGCGTTGGTCGTCAGCACCGCCAGGAACGTCTCGCGGCACGCCCAGGTCGTGGCCTTTTGCGCGCCTGCGACGGGGTCCTGTTCGGGAAATTGGTTTTGATTAGCGTGAGTGTGCGAGGGTGGGGCCGCGATTAGGGGGTGTTTTTCTTTATTTATTTTTCTCTTCTTTGTTCTCTTTTCTTTTTACACTTACCTTGAGGACGATGTAGCACCGCATGATGCCGCAGAGAATGACGAAGATGCCGCCGCTGAAGACGATGAGGAGGGAGAGTCTGCGCCAGATGGCCAGGTTGGCGCGCCAGAGCATGGGGACAGGGATGGAGAGGAGGTAGAGGTCGGTGGCGATGTTGAGGGTGAGGGTGGTGTAGAGGTTGAGCTTGGAGATGGCGGGCTGGCAGAAGTCTGCGCGGCATCCGATGTTAGTCGGGGGTTAGGGGCAGGTGCGAGGGTGGTGGGGTCTTACTCGGGGGTTCGGGGTTGATCTGCCAGCTGGAGTGGAAGGGCTGGCAGCCGAGCAGGATGCAGAGCTGCGTGGCCAGGTAGGTGAGCCCAATGAGGGCGTAGCCGAGCTTGACGCGGATCTCAAACTCGTGGAGACTGGCGCTGGTGGTCCAAACATCACGTGTAAGACTTCGGGCTGCAGTGGGTGCGGGTGTGGTTGGTTACTTACGTCAACCGCGAGTAAAACAGGCACATGCACGCCTTCAGCGTCCAGAGCAGCAGCACGTAAAAACTCCACTGCACAATCTGCGTCTTGGAGCCGCCCACGCGAAGGTAGTACTCCCGCGAATCTGGACCCAAACTCTGCCTCGCCTCTGGCGTCATGCCGCTGTTGGCCATGTCCTCCCACCAGTCCAAGATGACGTATGCGGTGCCTGTCTCGAGCCCGTAAATGATCTGGATATGCACGCCGCATCAGTAAGGCCATTCAAATTAGGAAATGCAGTACGGCAACGGGTTTGGCGAGCCTCACCGCCGCGACAAGCATCAGGTAGTCGTCGAGCTGGAATGCGCCGACCCCGACCGCGTTTATTCTGGCAATCGTCCGCAGCACGATCACAAAAACGCCGATCCCGAGCATCGTGAAGACCTCGAGAGGCAGCAGGTTCTCCGTCATATTGCGGTCCTCCGCCGAGTCCGCCATGGTGTTCAAAACGAGTGTAAGTGCAACAAAGTGCCGGAAGTTACGGGAGCAGAAGCAGAGATCAGAAGAGATTCATGTGGTTGAGAAGAAGAAAAACGCGGGAGAAGACGGCCGTGTCCAGACACGCGGCAGACGGGCGAAGCAGGCGGTGGCGGGTGCACTCAAGAGCCAGGCCGATGGCCGGCAGCCGGAGGTGCGCTGGGTTTCATACGCGCAGAGCCGCCGTGATGGGCGTGCAGGCACCCTATTCTCGACCGCGAGTGCCTGCGCAGCCCTGCAAATGTAGGGATGGCCTTGTGTCTTGGGCTCCACGTTTGGAAACCGGCAGGGGCCGGCGCACGCAGACAAGTTTCTGGACCGCGAGCAGACGCAGATGCGCCCAAGGTCGTCGCCCGCACGCAGGAGCGCCAAGACAAAGGGCTGCTCCCACCTCGAGCCTATCCGTCGCGGCCGTGATCTTCGTTGCTCTCCCGCATTGCGGTGATCATGGGCTGACTCGCCCGCGGTGGGCGAGCGGCGCAGGCGTCTGGGATTGATGGTTCTGGACGCCGCATCTCGAGCTTCGATTGGGCTGCGCACCCTGCCCACCTGGCTCCATCGGCATGTAGAGCAGCTTGCCACGCCATCCAACGTCTTCAATAGGGCCGCGCTCTAACCGCTTTCGGCACCATCCCGGTCGAGATCTCTGTTGCGCCATCAATCCGCGACGCCATCTCGTAAACAGCACACCTTGTGCAAAAGCTTGCGTCAAAAATAGGGCCAGCCTCAGCCCTGATGCCGCCCCCATGGCAAACTATGCGCAGGCGGGATGCCCGGCTGTGAGAGACGGCTACATAAGAGACCAGCTGCGTCCGGGTTCTGCGCTTTGCTGCTCAATATCGTATGCGCATCTCCAGGCCGCTATGGATCAAGCTTTGCATGATTTGAATAATCAGAAAGGGAGTATATTAGTGGTTTTGCTGCTAGGACTACTGAACCTAGCTGACGTCTGTTAAGACAAGCCAGGATGGGCAGTGAAGCGAGAGCACCCGACGCCCAGAACTGCAAGCTCCGAAGGCTATCCAGCACCTTTGCCACGATCCCGCCTCCAGTGGTGGAAGATCCCGCTCCACGCCCCATCTTGCCTCGCCAAAACACCAGAAACGACATCAATTATCCGAGGGCGCCACACAGGCAGCACCTCGAGGGGGAGAGTCAAGACCACTTCGTGCGCTTGCCTTCAGCTATTCCGGGACAGATCCACCGCCGATGCCGGATTGCTCCACTGCAGATCAGCCAGCCGGACCCGTGCGGAAAGCAGGAACGCCTGAGGAATCTCGGTTGCTGGGTCGGGACTTACAGAAGAAGCCTTGAATGGGTGTCAAAGGAGTTGGTGGAAACGGTAGTGAATTCTTGCTTTTGTGCTCGCCGGCAGTAAATGCTACCGGCTGCTTCAGAGGTGAGCAGAGAACACCAGGTTGTTGGCGTAGTAAATATCCGACATGGCCTTGGAGCGGCCCGACAGTTGTGCGTGGTTGTGGTCTCCGACTCATTTGGACTCGATTCATGCGGCTGTAGTGTTGTCTTCTTTCGTCCAGATGGTGAAGAGGTCAGTCCTCCACCAAGATGGACGGAGGGATAATGAGGATTGTTTGGACAGAGTTGAAGGTGAAAAGGTTGTTGAGTTGGTGCTTTTGTGCGTCTTTTTGACGCTTCAGAACCAGCAAGGCGTGGCCCAAGTGAGCACAGAACACCACTTCTGCAATTCCATCCAAGAAGCTGGAATGCAGAGATGATAACCCTCTGAGTTACCAGAGCAACAGCGTTGACCGGGAGACCGCGTATTACCCTGCACCATCCAAGCAAGATGATGGAGCAGTAGCAGCGGCAGCAGCCGGAGACCGCGTGCTTTCCCACTGTTGTCCCAGATCAATGGAACTCCCAATAGCAGCAGTGAGAAGACTGCATGCATCTTGAGTGTTGTCCCAGACCAATGGAACTCTGAGCAGCAGCAGTCAAAAGACCACATGCCTCTCCAGTGCTTTCCAAGTGAATGGAATGCCTTCCAGCAGTAGTCCGTAGACCACCACTGCCATGATTGTCCAAGTAATTGAACACGTAAGGGCAGCAGTCAAGGACCGCAAGCCACACTAATATCTTCCAGGTGATTGGAAGCTTCAGTAGCAGCAGTCCGGAGACCGCATGCCACTCCAGGAACGTCCACATTGCTGGTCCCACAATAGCCATGACCATAAGGTCACAGGCTACTCAGTCCTCCAAAGAAATTGGAGCCTTCGCAGCAGCGGCCGGGCCGCGTACCGCCCATGAATCTCCAACAGAGCTGGAACAACAGCAGCGTCAGCAAGAAGCTGCACGCTACTCTAGGGTTCTGCAAGAGAATTGCAGCAATAGTAGCATTAGCCGGAGGCGAATTGCTACTCAAGGATAGGGTAAAAAGGTGATTGAAGTGGTGCTTTTGTACCGTCCGCTGCTATAGCAGCCGACGGTCTCAGAGCCAGTAATGTGACTCAGGTGAGCACAGAACACCACTATCTAGCTCAGTGAGGGGCACCCAGGCTGACTGAACTGACGATTTTGGCCCGGCATTCCATCATGAACAATGGCTCATCAAATGGTGTGATAAGGCTCAAAGACTCGAAAAGGTTACGCGCGCACCGCAGAGGTGAGGTAGAGCGCGGGACGGCGTTGGCCAGAAACTGGGGAATTCGTCGAAATGTTGTACCGGGTGAAAACTAAGTTTTGTTTTTCTCGCAGAGTCATGCTGGGGAAAGACTGCATAAGTATTGGCCAGCGTTCCAGGGTTCGACACTGAGCCGAGTTTAATATTCCCTATTCCCTACGGTCCTGATGGCTGAGAAATGTCCACGAGAGACGGGATTGTGGAATAGTTTAGGGTCTTTGCAGCTGGAACAGAGACAAAAAGTGCCATCTGAGACCGATGTCACCTCAGGAAGGTAGCCACCGCTGTATGTGAAGATAAAGGTGACCTCCAGGCAGAGGACCACGGCCGGATTGCCTGGAGTCAAGACGTCCGTAAGTGGCAGGACCGAGTGTTGAGTGACGCGTGGGCTTTGGTACCACCATCTGGACGACACAACATTGTGAGCCAGTGAGAAGCTGTCGAAGATCCAGATTGAGAGTGCGGAGTGAGGCTGGAACGTTGGAAGTCAAGGACGGGTGCAGATCTGGTGCAAAACGATCCGGTAACCAGCATTGGTTGCGAAGCTGATGTGCTGATCTCATATCGTCGGTTGCGTTTTCATCTGGCGTCCCTGGAGAGAGTGCCATAGGCGAGCGTCGTCTTGGGTAGGTTTCCCAGAAGGTAGGTAGAGTTGAGGTCCACCGCTGGAGCTTGTCGTTGTTGTTACACCCACCGCGGAGCGCCCTTCACATGTTATTGGGCACTCTGCAGTGGGTGGGCCACGCCGCGGCGAGGGGTGGTGCTGAGTTGGAGCGGGCGGGCGAAGAAGAAAAGAAGGAGAAAGGAGTACGCAAAAAGCAAGACATAGCTGAGCACTCGCTAGTACGGTCTTGTGACTGCCTAAGTGAGCGGGCGCGGTTTGTGGCTGACGTCATGGGTGACGGGTATGGAAGGCACGGATATCGTGCCTTGCTAAAAGAGGGCCATTGCGCCATGCAGCGGTTTGATTGACGCTTCACTCTTATCTCAGCGTGGTGAAATGGCAAGCAGAAAGGACCAATGTTTGGATGATGGGGTATGCCTTGGGAGGTCGCAAGATGGCGCGCGGGCGGCGAATTCATCCATGCGTGCTGCCTGAACTGCCAGCGGAGCAGCGCGTAGTCTCCCGCCGTCCATCATCTTATGTCCAAGATGTACTCGAGAAACCCCGTAGCCAAAACAGCCATCGATCCCTCGCCGCAGCTCAGTTCCTTACCCACGCTCTCCCAGCTCTTAGCCACGGTTCCCATCCACCCAGAAAGCTTTACTACTTTCCAGGGTCGCTGTTGAGCATAAGCTCCCTTCGAAAGCTTCCTATGCCCCATCATGGCGTCAAAAATCGACTGCTTATACGTGGGCATCACCCAGCGGCCAAACCCAACCTACCATTTCTTCACAGCACCACCACCTCAAGCCCCGACACCTTCTGAAATAGTATTTTCAATTCATGTTTAACAGTTCTAGCTAATAAACGCAAGACCAAAAAGAAAAGAAGGAGCGACAGCACAAAAACAAGCAAACAAAAAACTAAAAACTGGGTAATTCCCTTTCCTCTTTGGCGGTAAAAAGTCGAAGAAGCCCGGTCCCATCACATCGCGTGCAGCATGGAAGTTGGTGGAGGATTGAGTATCCACGGCACACGCTGTTCTCTTAGCCATCGACATTATATCCGACTTTTGTTTGCCAATGATCCCCGGATATCTTTTGCCCACGAGCGTCCCCCGCTAAAACTGGCCACCCATGAACTCCACGCTGAGTGACGGACAACCCAAACCACGTTTCTTCGGTCTTCCATCGTTCATCTTCCACCCGATCCTCGCCAATACTCCATTCAGATCCCTCCTCACGCCCGGCATTTCTGGAAGTCCTCAGAGAGGCACTTGCATGAACAGTTTCACTGATTTTCCGTGGCTCCATCGCTTGTTTCGCTCACCAGTCGTCCTTGTCATCCTCATCATCTGTAGAACGTCGTCAGCAAGGCTAAACGCATGGGATGAGAGACGAGAAACTTACCGCTGTGGCTGACCTTGCTCTTCCTTGCCGCGAGAGCACTCGCCAGCGCACCAGCCAAACCACTCTCCGCTCCACCACCGGCTGCGCCGCCTCCAGATGCTGGTGGAGGTGACGCGCCACCGGGTACCATTGCACCGCTGCGATCCTTCTTTTCTGAATCATCTACCTTCTTGAGCCTGGCACCGCCGCGAATACTGGCCAGGAGATCGTCTCGACCGCCGCCGACTGCTGGCTTTGGAATAGGCGCAACGGGTGCACCTCCTGGCGGTGGCGGTGGTGGCGGGGGCGCGCCAGCTGGACCTGGTGGAGGAGGTGGGGGTGGGGGTGGAGGAGCACCACCTGCAGGAGCGGGCGGCGGGGGAGGAGGAGGTGGTGGGGGAGCACCACCTGCGGGTGGAGGTGGAGGTGGCGGAGGCGCACCGCCAGTAGGCGGGGGCGGAGGAGGTGGAGGTGCTGCACTCGCTGGCGGAGGAACAGGGACCGGACGAGACGCGGCTGGCGGAGGCGGAGGGGGTGCAGGGGGGCCAGAAGGTGCGGGCGGTGGAGGCGGGGGGACAGCGGCTGGTGACGGTGGAGCAACTGGTGTTTTCGGGGGGAGAGGTGGCGGCGGAGCCGATGGAGACGGTACGGATCGCGCTGGCGGTGGAGGCGGCGGTGCAGCAGGCGTCGGAGTCTCGCGCGCTGGCGGGGGTGGAGGGACAGGCCCACGGGCCGGAGGCGGAGGCGGAACTGGACTGGATACAGCGCGCTGACCAGCAAATGGAGGCGGCACTCCAAACTTGTGACCCGGGTCCTCCTCGGTCTTCCGCGGTGGTGGTGGAGGAGCTGCAGGGGGAGCATTCGAGGAGGCGCGTGCTCTTGCGGGCGGCGGAGGAGCCTGGTTTGCAAACTTGCCCGCATCTGCAATCGGAGGCGGCGCTCTGAACCTGGGCTGTGGCGGTGGTGATGCCTCTCGGGCTGGAGAAGGCGATGTTGGCCGGGCAGGAGCAGCACCCTTTCTGCGCGCTGGCGGTGGGGCCGGAGGCGGTCCGCGTCGGGATGCTGAGGTGCTCCCAGTGTTCTGAGGGCTCAGCCTGCTTCCTGGAGGCGCACCCGGTGGGGGTGGTGGCGGGGCCCTTGATTTGTGCTCATTTGCCGCCTCACTAGCCTTCTTCTGCTCGATGTACATCTTTATGAAGTCCGCATTTTCCTCAATCTGATCCTCCGTGATGCCCATCGCCAACAGCTCTTGCAGTATACCTTGCCATGACGGATCGGACGTGTCGATAGCCGAGCTCCTGCCGCTCTGGTTCGGGCTTGAGCTTGCGGGCGAGGCCATTTCCTTGGGTGGAATGATTGAGTGGGCCTGCTGGGGTTGTGGGGAAGAGTGCTTGTGGCCGAACAGACTGCCTGTGATGCTGCCTAGCAAGCCGTGCGAATGGCCTCCACCGTTCGTATTCGCACCATTGGAAGTCCCTGCGGCCATTCCAAATGGCTTGCTCTTGGTATTCTTGTGTGCATTCTTCTCGCGCTCGTCCACCTTCTTCTTGAACTGCTTCGCTTCCTTTTCGTCGGCGAACGATAGACCGGCGAGACATTGCTCGAGCTCGAAGGTGTGGAAGAAGGTGCGGTCCTGGTTGTACGAGAAGGTGTCGTAGATCTCCTGATCCCATATCACGCCGCGGTTCAAGGGCTGGCGCAGTGTTAGAAAAGCTCGCCCCAGCTCCCCCTACCGACCTCCGCTCCCCGCTCGCTGCTTACCGAGATGTCAACCAGTTTGATCCAGAACGTGTTTCCCACGAGGTCGTTGGCCAGGACGGCGGCGCCCTGCAGTCCCGTGTAGGTCCATTTGTTCTTGTTTGGGTAGGCAATGTAGAGCTTTGCGACGGCGACGGCGTGGATCTTGTTGGAGCCTTTCGGCACGGTCCGCTTGACCGTCTGCTTGTCGTCGTCGGACAATATCGAAGGCATGGCTGGGGGGTCGGTCGGTCGGCGGTCTTAGAGGGTTGGAGTCGCGCGATTTGTCCACATGGAAGGGCGTGGTTGGGCAGCGGCGGCGTGCGGATTGCTGCAATTTCGGGCGTGCGTCATAAGCAGGAGAGAGGGGCCAGTGCAAGCTGTCTCTCGCGAATTATCCGCGAGCGCCCGAAGGACCGGAGCGCAGGCGCGGTGCGGGAAATGCGGGCGGTATGAATACGGCGGGCCGCGTCCGAGAATAGTGCTGGCGGCGTGGTGTCGTGCGCGGCCTCAGCACAGCCTCTCAGCTGTCGGTGGTTGCGAAGTGTCAAGTGGCCCGTCGCCTGCCTGCATCCGCCCTTCCCTGTCCCTCGCCTGACTAAGCACTTCCGCCGCGCAGCGCCCTCGAGGACGTCTGTGACGCCACACCGTGCCCTCGGCGAGCTGCTGCCACACCTGTGAATCCGCTACTGCTGCCTGCGTGGCGCTTTGCCTCTGCCCGTCGTCTCGCGTTCCCTTGGCTTCGGTCGCTGCTGCTTCTGGTGCTCCAAGCCTCCGCGTCCGCCCGCCTGCGGCTTGAACGCCGCGAGCAGCGCGTCCGCCATCCACCCAGCCTCCTCTCGCAGCCTCCCGTACCTAGCGGTGACCAAGCTCTCGTTCGCCTGGATAATCAGCGTTCCCCGAAACATGGCCGGGCCTTCCAACACTTTGCCGCCCTGCACCTTCTGGCCCAGTTCGTTAAGCCCACGCGCTGCCAATTCCTCTCTGAATGCCGCGCGTAGCCTGCGCATGCACCATGACCGAACCGTCCGCTTTGGTGAAATGGCCAGGGTCACCTGTGGCGCCCACCACAGGCAGTTGCGGTCTTTCTCTTCGTACTTTCGCTTGAGTCTAAAGTGTCGCGGATGGGATGGATCATTGATGATTCCAATCGTTATTGTGTTCAAGCGGTGAATCGGTGTGAAATTCGTGGAGAAGATCGTTGGCTTCCTCCCGGGCAGCCAACGTAACATAGGCTTGGATGATGCTGACAGGTTGCGCGCGCCGCTCATGTTTCCCGGGTCAAGCGGCTACCGGCTGTTTTGCGACTTGAGTAGACTGAGAAAGATGGAAGAGTTTGAAGGGCCAGCAGTGAGATGAAGCAGTCTTCACGTGTGTGGTTACAGGCTGTGAGTTTGAAGCTTGTGTTCGAGAAATCTCGAAACCGAGAGTCAATCTGGGAGCACTAAATGCGACGTATGACTCAGCCGCGTTTGGCTAAAGTCCTGGCCGGTCAACAGAGGTTCATCGCTATCACATATATAAAATCATTCATAGCATGGGATAAATTCAAGAGGGAGTTCGTGTGGGAGATTGTGAAATCTTGCTGTTCCTCTCACTAATCATCGACCACATCCCGATTGAAGAACCTGTGGATCTGTCTCCCAGCTTCCCTTCCGCAGAGCTCATTTAGCTCCTCCTCCGTCATATTTGCCAGCTCAAACACGCTCCCAACGTCAAATGTAATCCGCTGCAACATTTTCTCATTCCCGCTTACTCCCGGCACAGCCCGCAACATATCCTGCGGCACCTGGCTGAATGTTCTGCTCTCCGGATCCTCACCGTCATCGAGGCCGATCTGTACCGCCTTAATGGGATCGGGCTCATCCTGCTGCTTTTTGAGTTCCTCGAAAATCTCGGCAGTCTGGTATGGGGAGCTGGACCAGATTATGCGCAGGCGCGGAAATGCAATAGTCAGCATGACAATCTTGGCCTGGAGATCCGGAACGGCCATTGCAGCAGCGGCGGCCGACTGGCTCAGGTCGGCGAAGGGCTCGAGGGTGAAGGATTTGTTTTGGTCGAATTCGATGAGCAGCATTGGGTTCTTGTAGTGCTGGAGCATGGTCTCGGCTTGGTTGTAGAGGCGTCCGTTGTTGAACGAGGAGATCAAATCGCTGACGCTCTTACGCTCAATACAAATATTAGGTGTGAGGACGTAGTCGCCGACCGTCAGCATGCAGGGTACGACGACCATGTTGCGGCCATGGCAAAGGGATGGGAGTGATGATCTAAACTCGCGAACATCAACAACAACCCGCGGAGGGGTTGCTGTGGCAGCGAGACGGCCACCGCCTGCAATACGCGTGTTGACGGTTCGGAGGAAGGCTTCTTGTGGATCTGTGATGTTCTTGTTGTCGAGAACTACAGCCATGTTGCTTCGTTCGCGGATCAGTCTGGAAAATGCGTCCTTCTCCCGTCGTACAGTGCTCAAATAGCGTTGCTCTTCCACAGATTTACCGTAGTACATGAAATATACTCTGACGTTCCGGTCCGTGTGGGAACTGCGATAGACTTCTATCCGCCGAATGAAGGCTGCATCAGGCTCATACATGATGACATAGCGAGGTCTGACTTCTTCCAGTACATGCTCATCCATGTCACCATCGTATGGGTGAATCACGAGCAGCTCTTTCATCTCGTATAGCTCGTAGTAGTCCTCCATGTTCTCAAGAGGGTCGGTAGCGATCTCCCCTTTTTGCTGTTTCTCTTCTCCAGTAGGCTGAAGTTCGGCAAGTAGATTCTGAATGTGAGCGTCACGACCAAAACTCGGCTGCATCTCGCCTATTACGGCCTTAGATGGGCCGGATCCAGCTGCACCCCCACCACGAACACGTCGTCTTTTGTTCGGTGGTGCTCTGCCTGGTCCGGTCTGGCCGCCGCGGGTATCATTGTTGATGGATTTGTTATTCTCTGCGAAAAGAGATGCACTGACTTTGCTAAAGTCGCGCTTCCAGGTGATGTAGTTGCGCAGTTTCCTCCGGAGCATGAAGGCTGCGGAAGTGCCCGTATCTTCCTCATCTTCGTTCTGCTGTTCGTCCGGTCTGACACGCATGGTCTGCAGATATTCGCGCAGCTGACGGGAGGTGCTGTTGTCTCCACACATGATCAAGATGGAGCCACTCGAGTCATCCTGGGGAACGGGGTTGAAGTAAAAGTCTCTTTCGATTTCTTCCAAGACTTCTGCAAGTATTCGCCACTTTGGCAACTCCTCGAGGACCGGACGAAGAGAATCCAGTACTTCATTCGAGCTGTTAGCAGCACTGGAGTCGTTGAGCTTGCCAGCGTAGACACGGCGCTTTGCAGTCTCAAAGAGTGTGTGGGCAGCATCGAGGAAGAGCCACGGTGACTGATTCATCCGTGTCGAACCAGGTGGCGGAGACGAAGCAGCAAGCACTGTGTCTAGGTACTTATTGAAATCGACAGCATCATATGCTAGGAGCGCACTGTTGGAAGGTTAGTAGAAATATATCATTGCACCCGCAAGGCTCACCCACTGGAGAATGTGACGCAACAGAGACAAGTCTCGCACTATCTGCCGCGTCCGGAAGCTGGTGCGGTGCCATACAGGATCAAGCTGCCGTCTAATTTGGGTGTCAAAATTCCTTTGGAGGGCACTATCCAATGTCCAGTCCTCCATGTCTAGAGATCCAGAGTTGCTCTTCCGAAGCTCGGCGATGCTCACCTCGACACATTCCATAACAGCCTGTTGGATGGCCGTCATGGCTTCGGTCATGGGCACTTCCAGTTCGATGACCTCGGCTTTCCGGCGGCCCTCCAGCGACTTTGCAACGGATACATGGAAGCGCGGATAGAGCGTTGGCTTCCGCAGGAACATGTTGCGCATCATGGTAGCCAGCGGGGAGAAGCCGGTCGCGAAGGGCTCCGGGTTGTCGGAGAAAGCCTTGAGGAAACCTGCCTTGTTCTTCTGACGGAAGATGCGCAGGATGAAAGCCTCCAGCGACGTCGCCACTATCTTGTCAGCATGCAGCACCACGCAGCCCGTTATGGTTGTGGGATCGAGAAGACCCGACAGGAGGTCTACGACGAGAATGCGCGATGTGATGCTGAATATGCCGCCTTGCGAATACATCTTCTCACGCGTGCCCACGCTCATGGCGTCGGTGTTGACCAGGCTCAGGCCGCGGGCCTTGGGGGCATTGCTGACGGCGGCATGCTCGGCCAGCGACTCGCCAATCCAGCCATTCTCGCGGTCGTCGGCGCCAACGAGGAGGACGAGGTTGTTGCCGGCGGCATCGTAGGCGTGGAGGAGGTTTGTCACGATGCGCAGCAGGCCGAGGCCGCGGGCGAGGATGACGAGCTGGTCCTCATCGCGCTGGTCAAGTCAGCAGCGGCGCGGGGCGCGGTGGAGCGGGCGGAGGCGCACCAGGTCGTGGAAGATGTCCTGCTGGTACTGCAGCGGCAGCGAGAGCTTCACGGGGGCCTTCTCATCGCCGGGCGGCATCGGGCGCGTCGGGAGGCTGTCTGGCGGGGGAGTGCGCGGTGGCATCGCGTTCGCGCGCAGGCACGAGATGGGGCCCCGGCGCCGGCGGCCCCTGTCGCCTGAGTGCTTGTTTCGCGGGCCGAGCGCCAGAGCGCCACCGCTCACGCTCTGCCGACCTCACGGCATCCCATCGCCCATTCAGCCGATGTCCAGATGAAACGCCCGCAGCCCTCTGTGGGGTCACACGTACCACCCGCTCGCAGCGCGCTCTCCGCCGCCAGCCTCTCCCCTCGCTGCCTGCCGCTGCCGCTGCCGCGCTGCCGTGCTGCCGTGCACACATGGCGGTTGCGCGTCTTAGCAGCCTCTGCTATGCGGAGGCCCTGCTCCGTTCTGCCCGCGGCAGCTCAATCTCACGCTCCACGCGTTTGTTTTCCTGGCCTCGTTGCACTGGAGCGCCTTTCCCCGTCTGAAATATGCCAGGACTCCGCCCTCGCCCCTGTCTGAGCGGCGAGCGGAGATGACGACTGCTCGAGCACAGCCCTTAGTGCCAACGCATGACTCCGAGAAAGTGGCTGTTTCCATCTGCCGGCTCACGCCCCGTTCTTCCATCTCCTCGTTTCTCGCAACTTGCCGCGTGTGCCCACGAAGCTTACCTCGGATTAAGTTGATGAAGCCCCGTCCTCCCAAGACGGCCCAGACAGCCCAGACAGCCTCTCTACGCGAGCTCATGTTCTCAGCTAACCGTCAGTCCATGATGTGGGGAGAACAGCTGTCTGCCCGCTTGGCGCCCGCCACTGTGGAGAGACAGGACCGTCGCAGAAAACGCCAGCGGCGGAGCGCTCCACAGAACGTCTAGAAGGCTGCCGTAGTCCGGGATGTGTGCCCCCTGCTCACAACCCGGAATCCCAAGTCGAAACGCCGACGGCCCGCGAGCCTCCGTGTGTGTGTCGTCTAGCTCACTTTGTCCTACTCCTTGAATTTAGCTAGTTTGTCAAGTACACACCATGATTCAATTCTGCCCTGCCTGTATAAATAGGAGGGGGCCCAGTCACCCAAGCTTTCTGGTGGCCAAGCCAAGTGCTCACTCCAGTCTTGCCATTCTTTTTCTGCCATTGCCACTACTTTCGTTTCTCAACCATCATCATGCGTGTTTCTACCGTTCTCCTTGCCGGTACGGCTTCTCTTGCGCTGGCTGCGCCGGTGCAGAAGGAAGAGAAGCGTGCCTCTAAGTTCGAATTCTTCGGTGTCAACGAGTCTGGCCCCGAGTTCGGCGAGGGCAACCTCCCCGGCACCCTCAACACGGATTACGTCTGGCCTACGCTTTCCACCATTGACACCTTTGTCAACAAGGGCATGAACACCATCCGTGTGAACATCCTGATGGAGCGTTTGACCCAAGGCTCCATGACTGCGTCTCTGGATGCCACTTACCTTGCCGATCTCAAGAAGGTTTGCAGTACTCATGCTCATCTCCGTGATTTCAAAACTGACGCATGCACACCAGACGGTCAACTACATCACCAACTTGGGTGCCTATGCCATGATCGTGCCCCACAACTATGGCCGTAAGCCTCTGCAACTTCCAAATGCGCTGGCACGTTTTGCTTACCTTCGCCTACATAGGCTTCTCTGGCAGCATCATCACCGACACGGCCGGCTTCAAGACGTGGTGGAAGAATGTTGCCACCGAGTTCGCCAGCAACGAGAAGGTCATTTTCGACATCAACAACGAGTTCCACGACATGGATCAGACCCTCGTGGTCAACCTCAACCAGGCCGGTATTGACGGCATCCGCGCCGCCGGCGCGACCTCGCAGTACATCACGGCCGAGGGCAACAGCTGGACGGGTGCCTGGTCGTGGGTGTCGTCGGGCAACGGTGACACCATGGGCAACCTCACGGACCCGCAGGACAAGCTCTACTACCAGATGCATCAGTACCTCGATAGCGACAGCTCCGGCACGTCTGAGACCTGCGTTTCCAGCACCATCGGCCAGGAGCGCCTGGAGGCCGCCACCACCTGGCTGAAGAACAACGGCAAGAAGGCTATCCTCGGCGAGTATGCCGGTGGCAACAACGACCAGTGCAAGACGGCTGTCAAGGGCATGCTGAGCTACATGCAGGAGAACTCTGACGTGTGGGCGGGTGCTCTGTGGTGGGCTGCTGGTCCCTGGTATGTTCACAAGCCTCCCCACCATCGAATAACGAAACTAATCAAGACAAAAGGTGGGGAACTTATCTCTACAGCATGGAGCCTACGGACGGTGTTGCTTACACGAATTACCTTGACGTTATTGCCGCATACGCTTAAACGATCTTCGACCACTGGGTGGATGATGGGTTGTTTCTGCGGCTCAGGGTATTGCTTCTACTGTACATATTCACAGGGGAACTTCTCCTCTCAAAATAAATATTTGCTGGCATGTCAGACTCCGATCACAGACTCAGAAGTGTGCACCTCGGTTGAATGATACAACAGCCAAGTATCGTCAGTCCAGATGTCCTTTCAGGTAAATGCTTCAGCTCCCCATAGGTTTTATTCACACTAGATCCCGACCGCAGCACCCCTCTTTATATACTTGAGCACAGCCCGCCCCAGGCTCCTCCCTGCACGAACAGCGTGCGAGACAAATCGCCGAAGATTTCCTCGTCTGGACAGATGTCTCACACTTGCAGAGCGATCAACAGGTTTTCCCTCGAATCATCTGCCAAGAGCGACGGCCTGCAAGGCACTCGGCGGCTCTGCATTCTGCCAAGCATCTAAGCTTTGCAGAAGACCCAGATCTCCAGATCAGGGGTCGAGGGCCTGAAGCAAATCGACGTCAATCGCGGTGGATTGCGGATCCGGCACAGTTTTGGAGGGGTAATGCCAACACCAGAAAAGCGCTCGCGATGCCCACGGGGCGAAGTCGTCATCTGCCAGCACCAAACCCTTACGTTTCTGGAAGTTAGCTGCATCGGCAAACGACGCTGCAGACCCACGGGGCGGATTCTGTTTGTCACTTGCGGGCTTTTGGGGTTGCTGCCTCATCATGCAACGCTCGACAGACGATGTCCATCAGTTGCCGCAACGGGCGAATACCCGCCAGGCTCGCTGTGATTGGACGGGCCCCCTGATCGGCGATGCGACGACGGGCAGGCTTGGGTTCAGTATGCAGGCTGGCTGGTCGGCAAATCCGGACAACGGCGCAGCTTTGATCCGCCGGGCGGCCAGGGCGTTGGCGTCGAAGGCCCACCCGCTTCTTCCTATCTCTCCATCCTCCGTGCCCGCCGCCGCCGCCGCCGCCCGAGCGCCGCATTATCATATTCCATCAGCACTATCGACAGCACGGCATTCGATGGCCCCGGCTGCCCAGCTACTTGTGCCCACCGCTCCGTCCTGCGGAGATGCTGGAGAGAGGCATCACGCTCGCCGAGCCCGGAGCTCCTCCACCGCGCCGCGATAAGGGAGCTCGCATCTATCAGCCATGCGCTTTCCGCAGACCCGCCATTGGACGAAGTGCAGCAGCCACAGAGAAGCCATGACGCCGCGCGCCTCGCCCGCCAAGCGCAGCCGGCCTCTCCACACCGGGCTGCATGTTCGGCCCTCGTCGTGCCAAGGCCGATGGCACGGCGCCGCTCCCCGCAAGGGTACCTGAGCAAAGCCGCACGTACCCCACGCGGACAGCAGATAGCTACCCGCAGTCGGCGAGCTCTATGCAATGACACAATAGTCGGTCGTAGGGCGTGCTCGCATCTCTCGGCATTGAGGCTGTGGTAGCGATCTTTGATAGACCAGAGTCAGTGGCGGCCAGGTAGCAGCTCTCTTTTCTGCTATAAATATCGGCGCGCAGAGCCGCCATCCAACGGCTTTTCTTTCTTCTCCAGCGCGCTGCTCAGCTTCTTCTATTCCTGTTCCTCTGCCCAGCCCGAGCATCTCGTCCGTCTTGTCCCCATCTGGACAAAATGCTCTCCACAACTCTCTCCGTGGCAGCTGCCGCCGTAGCTCTCCTCCCCAGTGCAATTGCATCACCCCTCTCCCACCCGGTCTTCCCTCGCCAAGAGCTCGAGCAACCCGCCATCAATGCCTCCCTTCCCAACGTGACCATCTTCGCAACCGGCGGCACCATCGCCTCGCAAGGCACCTCCTCGGCACAGACCGTTGGCTACCAGGTCGGCTTGGGCGTGCAAGCGCTCGTTGACGCGGTTCCAGAGCTCCTCAACATCTCGAACATTTATGGACAGCAAATCGCGAACGTCGGCTCTCAGAACATCAACTCGTCCATCTTGCTGCAGCTAGCCCGCAACATCACGGAGGAGCTCGAGAAGGACGACATCACCGGTGTAGTCGTGACGCACGGCACCGACACGCTAGAGGAGACGGCCTTCTTCCTCGACCTAGCCATCAACTCCACCAAGCCCGTCGTCGTGGTGGGCGCCATGCGGCCCGCCACAGCACTGAGCGCCGACGGTCCGCTGAACCTGTACCAAGCCGTCAGCCTCGCCGCCAGCGAGAAAGCCCGCGGCCGAGGCGTCATGATCGCGCTGAACGAGTAAGCCCCCCTCCCCATCCGTCCACCGCCCCCGAAGCTGACAAACCTCCCCCACCCAGCCGCATCGGCAACCCCTTCTACACGACCAAAAACAACGCCAACTCGCTCGACACCTTTTTCGCCACCGAGCAGGGCCAACTCGGCTTCTTCATCAACCAGATCCCCTACTTCTTCTACACCTCCTCCGCCGTCCCTAACAAGCCCTTCCTCCCGCCGCCCGCCAACCTCACCACCCTCCCCACCGTCTCCATCCTCTACACGCACCAAGACGACGTCGCGGCCCTCGTGCCCGCCGCCATCGCCGCGGGCGCCGAGGGCCTGGTGTTCGCGGGCAGCGGCGCGGGCAGCATCGACGACGCGGTCAAGGCGGCCGCGTCGGCGGCCTACAACGCCACCGCCACGCCCATGGTCGCGAGCAGGCGCACCGTCGACGGCTTCGTGCCCAAGGAGGACGTCGAGGACTGGATGGTCGCCGGCGGCTGGCTGAACCCGCAGAAGAGCAGGATCCTGCTGCAGATGGCCGTCGCGCAGGGGCTGGCCGTCGAGGAGATCAGGAGCGTGTTCGATGGGCTGCACCCGTGAGGGGAGGGGAAGCGTCACGATTTACTGTTAATGTCTTAACGTGGAATTTGGAGGTTTAATGTTGGGAGGGCGAGCGGGAGGGGTTGTAAATACGTGCGGATGGGGACGGATGGACGCGGGACTTGCTCGCGGACGAAAAGATAGACGTTGAGGTCACGTCGTGGATGAGGAAATAAAAGAAAATATTATCAGTCTACATGGAACTCATATCCGCCATTCCTCTATTATCCTCGGAAGGATTTACCCCGTCACGCCGACGCGTTGTGCACAGCACTCAGGCTATGCCGGAGCAAAAGCATCCGTTCAAGTCATGCAGTCATCATCGCGGCCCGGCCCGGATAGAGTTGCTTTCGCCACCATGACTTCGAATTAAACGCAGGCTCAATCTCAGACCTGCAGCGGCACTCTAACTTACTTCCCTCGAATATGAAGTCGTGCAGAGGCATTCATGCTCGTCACCCGCCGTTCTAAAATAGGAATGGTTGGTGGGCAATATGCACGTACGACAGATCGCCAACCGTGAGTCTCGTTCGGTTTCGAATAGACTCGGGCTGCATTGCCCATGTAGATATCTGCATCCAACCACTCAAAGACCAAACCACCTCAAGGAGCTAAGTAAAAGACCTCTCGGGGTCAACTTTCCCATTTTGGACCCCCATCGCATCTGCAAGCACCGGGCAAGCAATGCACTAAAAACCGCACGCGAACCACTGAGTCAGCCTCAGCAATGCGAAAATTGATACGAAAATTGATCGCCACTAATTCGTCGGGGGAAATGACAGTCACAAATACGTCATTTGCTCTGCCGGAATGATGCTTGTTTCCCCTACCGCCCACATGCTGGCAACGCCTGGTTGCGCCCCACCCACTGCCCAGATCATTGAAGTGTCTGCCTGCCTACTCCCATTTACAAACAAAAACAAGCAAAGAAAACCCGACCTTTGAGAAAGACGCCCAATCCAGATCCCGATGCCAGAAGAAAATCGTACCAGGAGATATTTGTTTGTTGGATTCATGTCTTTGTGCTTTCGAGTGGTGTAAAGTTGGATATCGAGGAAAAGTAGTTTCGTTTTGGAGGGACCCCTCAGACATTACGAGCCGGTCGAAGGCCAGGAAGTGGATCCCAGATAAATTTTTGTGCGGCTGAAATGGTATGAGGTCGGCTGGGAAAATTACATCACCACGCAGTTCTCCTCGTGCTCTTTCTGGTTCGACCGGGACAAGCGCTCACGGCCCTTCTGGACCTTCGCGCCGCCCTTCTTGAGCTCCTCCAGACGTTCACGCGCCTTGGGGAAGTTGTAGGCTGTGAAGAGTGTGTCAGCGCCATTGTTGCGAGGCATTCATTTCGGGGAGAGATCGGAACTTACAGGCCGCACGACCGTACCACCTCTTCGCCTCCTCCAAGCTCCTCGGACAGCCGATCCCGACCTCGGTGTAGTAACCCATAGCAAACCTAAGCACTCATGCGTCAGCGTGGTCTCTATCGTGGTAGGGGAGGAGGTAACGAACATGGCCTTCGGCAGCGGCGGATCTGCGCATGCTGCCTTGCGTGCCCAAAGATACGCCTCGGTGTCACTTTGCTCAATGAGACTAGAATTGCCCGTGAGGTACCATCCAGACAACGCCAGCTCACTCTGGTGCTCCTCCTGGGCAGCTGCACGCGTATACCATGCAATACTGTTCCTGGGGTCGACGGGGCAGCCGAGATGACCGTACTCGAAGGCTTCGCCGAGACGGAATTGTGAGAACTTGTAACCGAGCTCTGCAGCCTTCTTGAACATGTCAAAGGCATAACGCTCGTCTCGCGCAACCACGTCTGCTGCGGCGTCGCGGGAGGTGGCTTTGTTGGAGTAGAGAAGAGCAAGTTCGTGAAGTGCGTGCGGATTCTCTTCGTCGGCATGCTCGGCGGCGCGCTTGAGCCAGGCGATAGCTTCGTGCGGAGACTTTGGCTGGTTGAGCAAACCCTTGAGTTGAATCATGCCCATCTTGTACATGGCAGCGACGTCGCCCAGCGCGGCGGCACGCTTGTACCACTGTACCGCCTTGACCGGATCCTTGCGAGTACCTCCACCATCTTCGGCGCCAATCTCGCAGCAAACAGCTGTACGATAAGCTGCTTGGCAGTGCCCCAGTTTGGCCGCTTCTAGGTACAGAGAGAAGGCCTCCTTCTCATTGGCGTCAAGACCGAGCTGGCCCGACCCCATCGAGTCTGCCAAGTAAAACATGGCCTCCGGATACTTGTTGTGAGCGAGCTTCTTGACAATTTTGTGCGCCTCAAGCGTGTAGCGCTCGCGGTTCTTGTTGCGAGTCTTCGGGTCCGCGCGGCCACCCTCGTCGGCCAGAACGGCAGCAGCCTCGACGAGTTTCTTCGCCAAGCGCAACTGGAGCTCCTTATCCTGCGGGCGGGCCTGAGCGTCATTTCGAAGTTTGGCCAATGTCTGTGGGGTGATCGGGTCGGACACGCGACGGGATTTTTTCTGCGAACCTGCAGGAGAGGGACCACCAGGAACAACTGCGGCATCGTTATGTTGCCGAACAGGAATGGGCTTTCCGGAGTTCACTTGTCCCTGCTGTGGCGCTCCTTGCTGTAGCCCAGGGCGCACAGGCGTAGGGTGATGTGGGAGAGCATCCTCGTTCTTTCGTTGCTCAACCGGGCTCATCATGTTGTTCTTCCGCTGGTCTGCCGGGCTCATCATGTTGTTTCCACCAGGACTCATCGTGTTGCTTCCACCGGGACTCATCATGTTGTTCCCACCAGACGGACCCATGTTGGTTCGCACAGGTGGTCCACGTGCCCTGTGATCAGGGAGCGGCTGCTGTGGAGGAGCGTTGTTGTTGTAGCGCGCATTCGGTCCAGGGTCAGATCGCAGGCTCATATCAGTGGCGTTACGCTGCAACTGATCAGGCCGACCTCCGTAAGGACGGCCACCTGGAGGGCCCTGAGGGCCTGGAGTCCCACGAGACGGCCCACTCGGTGGCTGTCCACCGTAGCCTGGCCCAGGAGGTGGGGGTCCGCGTCCATGCGATGTTCCCGGCCGTGGTGGCGGCGGTGCCTGCCCGTAGCCACCATAGCCTCCCTGATCGTTGAATGTCTGGCTCCGCGGCAGATTCGGCACAGGCGGGGCATCACCAGGCATTTCCGCGACGTAATTGGGATTCTGGCCGCGGTTGAAGTCCGGCTGTGATCGACTTCTGTGGAGTGGTGGGGTTTGTTGACTGTAATTAGTGTTCGACCGTCCACGTGGTTCGGGAGGAGGATAGTTCTGCTGATGGGCCTGTGGAGTGTTGTTGCCTGATCCTCCAGACAGATGATCTTCAAATGACAGACCACGCCGGTGGTTGGGTGCGGTTGGGATGCTGTCAAAGTCTGGCATATCTTCCTCAATAGCATCTTCCCGAGTCCTTGGCTTGCGATGATCGTGACCGTGCTGGCTGTGATTATTGTAGTAAGTGTCGTAAACGTCTTCCACTGTATCACGTTTGTCGGGTTGGTACTTAGGTGGTGCGTATGGCGCAGGAGCTTGCTTTTGAGGCGGCGGTCTCCGATCACCACCGGCTGTCGTCGGGCGCGGCGGAATGTAGCTCTCAGACTCGGGACCATAGTATCCCGCCACTGCACCAGGCTCTTGCCATTGCTGTCCACCTCCGTAGTTGTCCTCGTAATTCTGCGGCATCGTTGCCGAGCGCTGGAGGCGAGGTTGCTCGGGGGAACCAAAAGGCAAGCGGAAACCGCCAATCGACGCCTCCGGTTTCGCGGTATGTGATCGTGCCGGCGGAGGCGGGCGCTCGAATTGCTCGGGGCCGCGTGCGTATCCGGGCATTCTCGGTCTGTTTCCGTCCAAACTCGGGCGTGGTCCATCGCTTGCCTTGCTCATCTTTCGCGGTGCTTGCCTAGGATGTTCGCCACTGGGCCTTCCAGCTCCCGGAGCAGTCTCCATTATCATATTAGCTATGTCGTCCTCGAGTGTTGCATTTTTGGATCTTGGGGGGCTTCTTTTATTCGGAAATACCGGAAACGGGTTGTCGAAGGGCATTGCTTCGGGTGATACAGGGCGGTTTGTCGCTGTAATCTGTCAGCATTGCTCTGCAGCGCTCGAATGCGCCGGCTGCTCACGTTGTCTGGCGCCGCGCGGCGGCGCGTTCTGGGGCGGGGGTCTGCCGCGACCCATCGGGTCGCCGTTGGGAGGGTAGTCCTGTGGTGGGCGTGCATTTGGCGGAGGACCGCGCGGTGGCGGGCCTCTCCCGGCTGGAGGAGGACCGTAGCCTCCTCGACCTCGCGGCGCAGCACCGGGGCCTCCGCCACGGCCCGGTGGAGCTCGCGGAGCGCCTCCAGGCGGCGGTCCCTGAGCGTAGTTCTGCGGCGGCGGACCGCCATTCATCCTTCCGTAGCCGCCCTGAGGGCCGTTCTGGCGCGGCGGCGGGGCCTGCTGCTGCTGGTAGCCGCCGCCGTATCCGGCAGCGTACTGCTGGTCGTCGTAGTAGCCGTTCTGGTTCTGGTATCCGTCGTCGTAGCCATATCCATCGTACTGCTGGGCCTGCCCGTATCCGTTGTTGTAATGAGCGTCATCGTAGCCGGGCTGGTCGTAGTACTGGCGCGGCGGCGGGCGGTAGTTCTGGTGGGCGTCGTAAGCCATGTCGGGCGTCGGCGCGGGTTGCGCGGGCTGCGAGGAGAGCGAGCGCAGTGGTGAGCAGATCAGACGGAGCGAGCGAAAAGGAGCGTCGGGGCCTGACGGGCGCGGCCTGCCATGCAATATGGCGCTTTGGCACCTTAAGTGTCGGTTTGCGGGTGAGTCGGTCTGAAGATGCTGGGCGTTCGAGGCTGAAATTGCTCGGTTATGGGCAGATCACCATGACTTGGCCGCGGGCAGCGACAACAATCACAATTACGGATGCTGCACGTCCGGATTGGGAGCTGAAGCTCGACGTGTCGGAGGCTAAGCAAAGCTTGCCCTGGAGATTGATGCGTTTCAAAGCACCCCGGCGCACAGGGTCGGGTGCTGGAGCAGCAGCGGCGCAGGCCAATGGCGGTGGTTGGGGGCAGAAACGCAGCCGGTCGGGGTCGTCGCACGTGTCGCGTCGTCGGGCTCGCCGCGCAGAGGGAGGGTGCTTGCGCGCAGAGGAGCGGGCGACTGCGCCGAGGGGGCGCGCTCTTGAAGGTGTTTGCGCGCGCGCAGTCGACCATCCTGGGCGGCTCCAGGCACGACCGACGATGCCATGTGCCGCCGACGGCCAATCAGTGCGTGCTCAGCGCGCTGCAATTTGCCATGCCGCCGCCCGGCTGGGCGCCTCCAGCCACAGCACCGCCACGCTCATGCGCCGAAAATCGATGACACGGACGATCCGAAGCCAATCGCAACCGCATCGCTCCAACACCTTCCCCAGCGCTGTCGCTGTCGCCGCGTGACCCCACGAGCCCGCCGCTCTGTGCCCGAATCCTGCTGGACAGCGTCACTGCGCCTGTTTCACGCCCGCACGTCCCGTCGCCACCGTCACCACCGTCACCACCGTCACCATGCCCGGTGCCGCCCTCTGGTTCAAGATGCTCTCCGCGTGGGTCCGCCGCCGCCCTCGGGCCTGCGAAGACTGACAGCTCGGCAGGGGCGCTGTGTTGTGCATTGGGGGTCCCGCTCTCGTCTACTACGTGTCTCCAACTGAAGAGGAGCTGTTCAAGGTATGCGTTTTATCTTCGTCGATCATGCCCCCATCCTCATCCATCTCCATCACCATCCGAGTCATGATTTCTGTAACACTGCATCACACTCCTACTCTCACGCGCTTGAGTCATCCGATTGGCCAATTCTTCCGGTCCTTTGTGTCTCTGTCTCCATCGACTATCCGCCTGAGCTGGCACGGCAGCTTACACGCCCACAGCGATACAACCCAGAGCTGCAGAAGCGCTCGCTGGAGAACCGCATCGGAAAGCAGCAGGACTTCGACGACTTCGTGACCAGGTTAAAGGAGTACTCCAGGTCAGACAAGCCGAGTATGACCCACCCTACGCCTCACTTTCAATTGAAGCTGACCAACCCCTTCAGTCTGGGAAGCCGCCGACGAAGCACAGCGGAAGCACTCGGCTCTGCAGCGCCAGAAGATCATCGACGAGCAGCGAGGCCTGGCTGCTGACATCGAACGGAGACGCCAGGAGATGCGTCAGTCTACCGGAGAGGAGTAAGGAGTGTTTTGCTCCATCGTAGATTTTCTCCCCGTCCACCTCTCTGTCTGTATGATATCACCCAAAACCTGTACCATAAAACCATATCGCTGTATGCATACGGCGACGATCATGATTGCATACGAATGAATAACTTTTGCGACCTGACCACTTCCGCCTTCACTTTCCCGTTCCTTTTTTTCCCCTACACCGTCGGCAAGGCTTGCCAGTGGCTAGCATGCGCCAGTATTTGCGGCAAACATTAAACTTAAACAGGACGCACAGAACCTTGCATGCGTTCGGGCTGCAAGCTTCCGAGGTGCAGAAATGGGTGCTGCTTGGCACCGACGTGGTTTGTAGGTGTGGTGACAGTCTTCACACACACACTAGCCCCGACTCGGTAACCTTTATACACAGCAGTCTTTTCGGGTGTTCGAACGTCAGACTTCCAGAACGATTCATGACCCAATGATATGCTCGCACAGCATAAGCACAGACAAGCACGTTGCTAGGTGCTCGCCAGGAAAGTCCTGCCCAAACAGGTACTGTCGCGATTTTTGTATTTTAAGGTTTGAAGGGGCATCCCGAGAGAGTGAGCGCCCGGGTAATTGGTCCCAACGCATGACAGCGGGAAAGCGGATAATTAATGACACCCTTGCCGCCTGCCGCCTACCGTCTGCTGCCTATTCTCTTCACCACGTGTGCGTGGTTCCGTTATCCGATAACCAGATTATACAACTACCATATTATAGGTTCTACCGTTCCTCGTCTTTGCCCTTCAATCTCAAGTCTCTTCCGTCTCCAAAACCGGAATTCAAGAAAGCCGACGTGCTGCAGTATCCATATTATCCGTTTGACTCTGTAATTTGAGCATGTTCGAAAACAAATGAGCTAAGCAATAACGGAGAACGATAAAAAGCGGGCTCGAGAGTCTTGTTATCGGCTATCTTAATTGATCAGTCATGCCGATCACCGCGGAAACTTTTGCACTATTTCTGTAATTTTTGGTACCTCATTGATCTCACACATGCGTCGTTGGAGACCCTGGGCTACCCGCGATCAGGATGCAAGATCTAGACCTTCAGGCGGATGTAGATAGATTGAGGGTTCAGTCCCTGTCTCAGAAAGTCGTGGCCAAAAGCAACGCGGGGTCGTATGGGCTTGAAGGGCAACATCGTCTTGGTCCCGAACGGATCAAGGGGTGGAGCCGAGGTCGACAAGCGTGCACGTCAATAATTGAAGTTTGTATTTCAGATCTACTTCTCCAGTTCTCAGACGAAATTTCATGCTATCGCGATGGTGGCTCGATCCGGACGGCAATGCGACGTGCGCCGTGTCACTCCACCAGCCATCTATTTTGTGGCAAATTAAAATACCTCAGAAGAGTATCTACACATCTACAGGTACACCAATTCACGGCTTGCTACAACAATTGAGCTAATGAGACAGCGTAGGCTTTGAACCCAGAAAAAGATGGAGGAAAATTTTGTGGGGACAAACGGATGGTATGAATTGTGGGAATGCAAAAGCACGATTCTGAGCTACTACAGTCATGCATTCGGCTGAAACAACACGAGTGAAAGAGGTCATTGTATATCAATACATCACAAGCATTCCCTAAATGTTATTTTTTTTTAAAAAAAAAAGAGAGAGAGAGAGAAGAGATGATATTGTTTGCGCTGCAGTCATCTGTGTCAAATTCAAGAAGACAAAAGTGACCATATTCCAGAGCCAGGGAAGAGAGCCACGAATTTGCGCCGGCAGTTTTTCTTTTTGAATCATCAACACCTAGTAGTTAAGCCCTTCTGATGCCAACATACTTACCATATGAAGCAAGATCCGGTATCTCATCTGGCGAAATTGGCCTGAGAAATTACTGCTGTGTTTGTGAGTGCCAATTGGAACGCCGGGGTGTATTATTGGTGCGTCGCAAAATTCTCCTTGCCACACGCACAATCTAACAACGCTTTGAAAGGCTATGAGGTGTTTTCACGCAACTTCTTGTTCATTTGGAGGTAACTTATACGATCTTCAAGTTTATAGCGGTAAGCCTTGTTCGCTATTCCGTCAAATGTGACTGGAGTCGTGCGGTGAATGATGACAGGGCCTTCGAGCGAGGACATCTCATAAAAGAAATCATCGAAAGCCTGAAAAGCATTGCTCTCTGAAAGGAGTGTGTTGCTCAATATGAGGTCGCATTGAATATCATCCAGTACATGGAACTCGCAGTCGTATGATTATCCCACTCCGTCAGTCCTGAAAGTCCATTCAGCATCATAAATAGTGCCACAGGCACGGATATATGGCCCATCTGCAAGGCCCAGTCCCATCCGATGTCGCCTATGGGTTCAGGTATCTAGCTTCAGCTGTTTGGCCATCTTGGTAGAAATTTTATGTTGACATCCGCGCCCGTGTCCGCGATCGTATCGAAATGATAACCATTGATGGTACCTCGAACTCGTTCGTGAGTCTCCGATCAAGTGAAGCCAGGGAGCCATGCTGACGAAATGCTTCACAATTCGTAAAAGGCGGTGATCTTTGTGCTCGGCTAAGTTTCCAGTTTCCTTTAACAATTGCTTTCCCAGAATGCAGTTGTGCACACAATTCTTGAGGACGTGAAACGTCCGCTAGATCAGTGTCGTCTCGTTCTGGAATCGGAATGGAAGCTCGACTGTGCCAACGGGCACTACAATACCTCCACCTGGGAGGTGTATGAGGTTCTGCCCGAGGGCGTGATGGTGAATCTTCTAACGCTATCAGGTCAGAGCCGGTGTCCGGGAAAGCAGAGACGACTCACCCATCGATATGACCGAGCACTCAATCTTCGGCCTGTTCGAGAAGATCACTGGAGGCCAATTGGAAGCCCGCGCCTGAGACCAGCTAACGGAGTCGAGTATGTCCTAGAGAAGCATATTGCTCGGCTTGTTGTGATTACCAGTTCCATCGTTGCGGCAGTCTTACTCATCGGGGCCATCGCAACTCTATACTTCATCCGAAATCCGGGCGCGCGGCTCGGTACGATCGCCGCCTTTATCGTTCTCTTCGCACTCAGCGTTAGTGTGCTTCCGAACGCCAAGCGTGCCAAGGTCTTCGCAGCAGCAGCGGCCTATGCTGCGGCGTTGGTTGTGTTCGTCTCAGGTGAGCTGGGAAGTACGAGTGGCGCACAATGCAGCTGCGCGGCATAAGAGGCGGGGCATGCCGCAGGCGTCCATGCGTGTGCACATCGCACTGTCGTGGCTCCTGGCGGTGTCTCCTGCGGGCGTACACGCATACCTCAAGATTGAATAGAATGGCGTGGCCGGGTGAGACGACGCCTGTGTCAACAGGGCGGTGCATCATTTCTCCGGGTCGTTCCGGCACGGTGGTGACATCATGCTCCGCGCAGATGGCATAAGGATGCGGAGACGACACGCCATGCGCCTCCTGCACCCATCAATCGCGCCTGCTGCACATCGAAGATGAGTTCGTTCAGCACCGTGGGCGCCGCCGTCTTGGCTATCGCAGCATTCGCCGTCGCCGACGACGTGCAGACGCCAGTTGCGCCTGAGTATTACGCTGCAGCACCCCCGCTGCTGGGCTTCGGCACCTGGAACCTTAAAGTGTCGCCCGACAATACCACCGACGCCGTCTCCCTCGCTATCCAGACCGGCTACCGCCACATCGACGCCGCCGCCGCATATGGGAACCAGGTTGCTGTCGGGAAGGGCATCGCCGACGGGCTCGAGAAGGCCGGCTTGAGGCGCGAGGACATCTGGGTGACGAGCAAGCTGTGGAACGATCACCACGGCGACGCGGCGACGGTCGAGGCTGGCCTTGGCACGACGCTGCAGGAGCTCGGACTGGACTACTTGGACCTGTTCCTGATGCACTGGCCGGTGAGCTCGTCCGGTGACTACGACTACGTGACGGTAAGTGCTGGGCCACACGGCCGCTCGTGCAGGTGCCAATGACTGCGCAGACGTGGAAATCAATGGAGGAGCTGCTCCCCACGAAGGTCCGCAATATCGGCGTGGCCAATTTCTCTCCGCACCAGCTCGACAAGCTGGTCAGATCCTCGAAGATCAAGCCTGCCGTGCACCAGATGGAGCTCCACCCGTACCTGCAGCAGCCCGAATGGGTCCGCTTCCATCAGAGCCACGGCATCCATGTGACCGCGTATTCTCCTCTGGGCAACACGAATCCCACGTACCGCAGCTCTTCCCGTGCAGCCAACACTCGCAAGACCCCGCCGTTGCTGCTCAAGAACGAAGAGCTGGCCGGCATTGCGGAACAACGGGGCTGCACAACGGCGCAAGTGGCGTTGGCCTGGGGTATTCAGAGAGGTACAAGTGTGATTCCGAAGTCCAGCCACGAGCAATGGATCAAGGAGGACTTCGAGTCGTTGGAGTGCGGCCTGGTGGACTCGGACTTGGACAGAATTGAGGAGGTCGGCGAGAAATATCTGACAAGGTTCAACAACCCGAGCAAAGCCTGGGATGTGGAATTGTTCGACGGCTTGGACGGCGCCTGAAAGCAAGCAGGATGGAAGGATGCGGAACGGAATGAAATTGCCGGAGGCCCGAGACTGTCCGTACTACGTAAGTCTGTGATGAGTGAGCGCTAAGGGAAAAATAGCACGTTCGTTTTCCTGGCGATTCCGCCCGCCCGTGGCCGTTCGTATAGTGCAACAATTGACAACGTGCTGCCTGAAGACCCAATTGCACCCACTCTTGGCGCTTTGTCCTTGTCCGCCGAGTGTGAATGGTCACCGTCTCCCCTAAATCCTTCGAGGGACCCGGCTTCTCTAATAATCTCTCCAGCGGTGAATAGCAAGCCACGCACAAGGGCCCTATCTCGATCAACTATCTCGACCCCAACTGGGCAAGGCCGTCGAGGGACCCCAGGCTAAGCTTCTCCTATCATTTGTTGCAGCGCGTGGCGGACCCCGGGAGAGCCGCAAACGGTTGCTAGCCTCACCACCGGAGGCTGTTAGGCGCCTGATCGCCGTCAGGGGTGGTGAGTCGGAGGATTCTGGCGTCGCCGCAATGGGAGCTCTCGCGCCATTTGTCTCGGCGCAGGCTCGGCGAGCTCTGACGCCGATTCGGCCCAAGGTGCTGAGCACCGCGGCGACACTTCCAGAAGTCCCACACGCTTGGGGCCGCTTCGGCTGTAGGGCTGAGCTGGTGCGGTCTGGAGACCCCCTTGGCCGCTGCATGCGCGGCCCTGCACGCTCTCCAACCGACCTTGCTGATTATCGCGCAGCTCGTGCTGGTCGACTGAGTCGGCGGATTCGCGGCCCTGTTCGGATGGGCGAGATACCGCCCCGTGCATGACGGCGTCCGGGCTTCCGCGTGGGCTCTTGACTCGTGACCCCATCGCACTCCGTCAGGAACAGGAAATGGCGGGCCCGCCAGCGCCACACCGGCCCCTTTTGGCGATGGGGCCAAAGTTTGGCCTTCCGTAGCTTTCCACCCCGAGGCACAACACCAGCCCGTCGTGCTGACGCTACCGACGCCGGTGCTGGAGCAATGGCACGCATGGCCTGGAGAGAAAAAAAAAATTGGGATGTCCTGGCCTCCAACCGCACACCCGGATAGACAGTAGGGATCTCGAGTGTTGGCAGATTGCTGTGGAGAGGTGCGAAATCAAGAATCACGATTCGAAGGTGATCATAGAAGGCGGTAATGAAGATTCAGCCCGGCAAACCCTGCCGTGCTGGTCACCGCTCGCCAGGGCGCCCCTTTGCCTCCGCGTTTGGTCCCAATCGAACCGCCCGCGCCGCTCTCGAATGTCTTTCCCCTGTTGTGCTCGTCGATCCGGGCCCGAACAGGAAGGGTGCCCCTGCCCGTCGGGGCGCAACCGCAGGCCCGCCCACCGCAGCGCCGGGCTGTGCGCGAGTCTCTTTCTCTGTGATGTAAGTCAGCTTTTCCGAGCTAGCCCAGAGAGGGAATTCTGCTGACGAGCATCATTTTCAGAGCTAGTCGAGCAGGACGAGCCAACACGATGGCCACCACGGGGGTTGCGCGCGGCTGATGGCCATGGCGAGTCAACTGAGTATAAGACTGCGGTGCTTGAGCACTCCAGAGTTTCTTTCTTCACCATCGAGCCACTCTTCCAACTAAACAGCCTTTCGCTTCAGTCACTCTTTCTTCAGTCGCTCAATCAGTCACTCTTTCGAGACTTACATCTACAACCGCCAAAATGCGCTTCTCGTTCGCTTCCGCCTTCGCTTTCAGCACCCTTTTCCTTGGCGCCCTCTCTGCGCCCACCGGTGATGTCCTCAACGGCGTCTCTGGCCTGACCTCTGGCCAGACCTCGCAGCTCACCCAGACCTACACCGAGAAGACGACCACCGTCACCAAGAACGAGACCGTCTACAGCGTCGTCCAGACCCTGTACACCAACGTCCAGCAGCACACCTCCACCATCAACAAGACCGTCGCTGCCGTTCCCCAGCAGCCCTCGGCCGCCGACAAGAAGACTGCCCTGATCGAGATCAAGGCCGAGATCAAGACCATCGCCTCCCTGATCGTTGACGCCTCCGTCAAGATTGGCAAGATTGAGGTCAACGCCGACGTCGATGTCTCCGCCATTGTCGCCCTCGTTGTCAAGCTCGTCCTCGAGATCGTCGCCACCCTCCAGGGCGTCGTCGCCGTTCTCGGTGGCAGTAAGTTCCCCTCACAGCCCGCACAGCTCAAGACCAAGATGCTAACAGCGCTTCCAGCCATCACCACCCTGCTCGGCTCCGTCATCACCCTCCTCGTCAACGCCATCTCTGCCCTCCTCATCGCCCTCCAGGACATCCTCGGTGACGTCATCGCCACCGTCTGGTCCATCGTCTCTGGCCTCCTTCCCTTCGTCGGTGACGTCCTCATCGGCCTCGGTGAGGTCCTCAAGGGCGACTGCGGCTGCCTTGACCTGTAAATCATTGCAACCCCAATCGTGCATGAGTAATCAGAATCCCTCGGAGTGATGATGTGTTTGAAAAGCGGGAGAGCGGGGCAGTTGTGCGGATGAAGAGTTGTTGGAAAGAGTTAATGGTGGCGGCAGTGCGGAGTGGTGGGGAGGAAGAGGAGTGGTAGGAGCGAGTGGTTGAGGGGAAGAGGAGAAGTGCAGCGTTTAATATCTAATGCTCTACTATGGAAACGATACTTTAGAGCCGATAGAGTGTTGTATTTGTAATTTTTAAATACCCTAACTGCGGTTTGGGAGCGCCCTGCTCCCATCTCACTACTTTCTGCTCCTCGATGCAAGTGACCCGGTAACGCTTATTGCGCCCGAGGAGTGCAACGTCTGGAATGCCACTGCCTCCCAGGCGGTTGGGAAAGCTGGAAGCAACGATGGACTCGACTGAGGTCGCAACAGAGTTGAACTCGTAGTCATGGGCAGGCTGGGCTTTAAGAGCATGGTGTTAGCGATATATTAACGTCTCCACGATATTGCTGTGGCCAGTCAGGGGTTGCGGGCTCGCGTCCAGTGCTGTGGGTGTGGACGGGCCCGCTCGCTTCGCTTGCGCTGGAGCCCGTCCGTCTGTCCTCTCCGCACCGCCTCTCTTCGTCCTCGCCCCAACATCTCTCTCATTCATGCACCAACTGCTCGCTCCGCCAATACTACTGTCGCGTTTCTGGATATGGGAGGTGCTCGTCACGCCCGCGTCAGCACAGGAACGCCACTCATGCAGCATCGGGAGACGAGGCTGCGAACACCCGCGAGAGCTGATGGGAGATCCAGGTCCAGCCTCAGCCTTGTCTGCAAGGCTGCACAATGAACGCACAATCAGCCCATTGCAACGGGCTGGCCAAACGGAATAGCTGCCATTGCTTGTGGCTAGGCGCTGCTGGCTGGCTGGAGACTTTCGGCCCAGCCTTAAAGGCGAATCGCTTTCACGTTCCGCACACCATCCGATGCTCGATCAAGCTCTGTACCACAGCAGTCTGTCGAAAGTAGCCAGCTGCGTTGTGGAGACGAGGTGTGGTATCTCTCGGAGAGTTGGTCTTGGCAAAGTGTTCAAGGAGGCTTTCAAGAATTCTTGTGCGCCATGTCAGTGGAAGGAATTCATCATGGAGTGATGACAGGAATGAACGGAAAGTGGTAGGTGAAATTGAATTGGGGAGGGAGGAGGCTCGTTTGCAAACACCATTTTCAGGTGTCGTGGTATAACAGCATCACGCGAAGGCAAATGATCGAAACGCATTACAACATGTTCATGATGGACAGTCAACGTATCCATCCGGATGGTGTTGAAGTTTCTCTCATTGCACAGTCTCACTCCATTTGAATGATTCAGCTGCTTCTCTAGTGTGCCTTCATGCCGATGGTGAATTCTACAGCTGCCAAAGCAGTGAGACAATCTACTGGCCACGAGCGCGAGGCAAAGCTTGGTGATTACGAGTTGAAAATTTCCCTGCCACCGCTCGGAGATGTCTGATACTACCAGAAAGCCTTCACAGATCAGCTGGCTTCCTGGATGGGCCATGTGGATCTCAGATGTCAAGTGAGTGATTGTTTACTTCTCCGGTAAGAGCATTCTACCGGAACCTTCCACGTGATCCTCAGCACCTGACTGGAGTCATCTAGAAAGGGAAAAGGATTGCCATCACCTGCCGTCCGTTCTTTTGCGGCCATGTGCTGTTGCTGTCACACCCCATTCTTCCGGCAATGCGCCGGCCCTTCGCCCCGGCTATATAAACCCCCCTCCTCCACGCCCAACCCAGCTTTTCTTTTCTTCTTCTTTTTTTCATACTTACCTTCCTGGGGCTCCTGTCTTCAAGAACACAGGGGCCTGCTGGCTGGCCCTGCATTGCACAGCGCGGCGGTGGCTGGTATGTACTTCCTTCGGGGCTTACACCTTGGGACAATTTTTGATTTCCACTGCTTTGCTCACCTTTAGTGCTGCTCGCCTGCGCAGCAGCTATCGGTTCGCTCACTTTCGTTGATGTTTGTGTCCATGCGACATGCGTTGAGGAAGGTCGCCCGGACTTCACACTGCCACTTGAGTTGACCAGATACTCTCACTGTCTCACATGACGGAGGTAGTCGCTATGGACAAATTACTTGGCGCCCGATCAAAGTAGCGTTTGACTCCTCACTTGGGTACGTACTATAAGCCATTGACAGCTCCGTTGATTTCGCTAGACTGGCCACGCGTTGGCTGGGGGCATCACACCAGTGTCGAAGATCTCGCGGGCCATCAGGTACCCCTACCGTCTCAAGCGTGCCCTCGGCACCGAACGCGCCCCTTGGCGGACACAAATTGTCATGTCGCCGCTCCCGCCGACCCAACTTCCTCGCAGCACGGCCCATGACGGTGTTGTCAGAGTCTGTACGCTCGAATCAACCCTCGAGCACGCCGACATGCAGCGCAAGAACAACCACTGGTACAACTGGTCGCGCGAGTACTGGCTCGCTGAATTCGAGATGTGGATACTTGTTGGTGCCGCGGACTTGCAATTCCAGCTCTGGAGCAAGCGCGGTCAGCGACTGGATAGGAGTGGGAATGTCATTGCTGTTGAGTGGGAGCCGCCGAGGCGGGGCGTAGATGCGGATGCGATACGGAAAGAGGGATATCGTGGCATTTACAGAACATGACGGGGCCTTCAATATCTTGAATCTGAGTAAGTGTCAACCACATTGGCCCGCAATCACGTGTCTCGTATTCCTCTTCTGATCACTACATCACCATCACTCCACCCCGTACGCGTCAATTCTTAGTACCTAGCACAGCCTCTTTTGCTTACGCGTCCCCTTTGCGATCAGATATTTATGTAGCACTCGATAGCATTAATCAAAGAAGACAGCGGTGTCATTCTTTCTCGCGCCGTTCAACAGTAAGAAATCTCCATCCCTTGACTTTGGCGACCTGCCCCGTTTGCCTTCGTGGCGCAGTGCGAGTCCTTTTCAGAGGCCATTCCGAATAGTAACTCAACGGCGCCTGGACTGGTTCACCATCCAAACATTTGCTGACCCCCCGGATCCGGTCTTCAGCCCTGCGAAGATCTCAACCAATGTTGTTTGGGCGCGTGACCTCAAGTCCAGACTATTTTGAAGCATGAAGGTATTTGTAACTTTATGGACAAGAGCTGGATGCAACCTCTCATTGTTGCAGTGATATGAAACAGGACTATTGCAGCAACTCACTTTGAATGGCTCAATCCGCTCTGTAGTGGATTACATAGACAATACTCCTTTCTACGTCTCTCTTGAAGACTTCGACAAAGAGATGTTCACTCTACTCACTGATGGTCCTTGCATCCTCCAGGATAAATATCTCCAAGAGTATGTGTTATTTGAGGCTGTTCAGGCAGGAAAGCAAGAGTTCATGAGCATCATTCTCTGGAACTGCCCACGTTCCAAAGAGTATAGGGAATCCTGGGGGAAGAGCTTGAAATTGCCATCATGGAAGGAAATTGGGATACTGACGACGCTTTTCTGAAGGATGGAGCAGTTGCCACTGACGAGTTTTTATTCCTCCGGCGTTATGCGCGACATTCTCAGATTGATTAAGGGTGGCGCCCCCTTAAGATATAACATTGCAAAACTCTATCCTCCCTACTCATGTTGGTAAGGTTCCAGCTCTTATTGGTCATATCTAAATGTAGATTTCTACTTTCGACATAGCCGCACTTGCATTGTGATTGATTCCCCACTCATAGTCAGCCCATCAGACATCTATGAGGTAAGTTCAGAAGATATTATAGCATTTTCACACCCTTCTGGCTAGTTGAAGTATTCGTCCGTATGCAAATTTGTAGGGTAATGTGTCAAATTCATCCGGATGAGTCTTTCAACTACCCATGTGGAAACTAGTTGCAATGCCAGTACTCCGCGAACTGGCCACGTACCCGAACTTCGGGGTTGTAGAACAGCCGAGTCTCCCTTAAATGTAACCTCAGCCATCCACTGGGAAAGCTTAAATAGGTCGTCGACAAGCTATGTTGGGACCTGGATGGCTCATCAAACTTTGAATCGAATGGCGTGGTGTAAGAAGCAATGTCCTCGGCATGCAGTAATCTTTATTTTTCTTTGATTTTTGTTTCGTAAGTGCCCTGGAGTCGAATTCAGGCACTGGCAGTTTTTTTGATGGCGTTCATTGCCCTTTGTATCCTTCATCGATTCAACCTCAACTTTCTTCTTGTTGCCAAACTCCGACTTTGTCGACCGAGGCCCGTATACGGCTGAGGCGGACGGACGAGAACACGAGGTATTTATTCTTACTTCCAATAAACTTCGAGCCAATCCGTTCTGAATTTTGGCTCTCCCGGAACCACAGATGTGTAAAGTTCCGTGGTTTCTCGTTGGTCACCAAATAGACTTCTTCAGAAGTCGTTGCCGATTTCATTACGGACCGGGCCGATCTTACTCGAATGGGTATCAGAATAACCAAGATTCCTCTCAGTCACCCGTTCCCCTCCCAATAAGCTTCACGAGGTTTAGGCTACTGCATACGTAGGTGGTGGTGGCACAGTACAGTAGAACGAGGAGTCGGAAGTCTTATTTGCAGCATTATCGTTGTTCAGGGGCTCCCTCTGAGAGATATAAAGGCAGCTTTATTTTGTTTTTTCTGGATTTCCTTTGATCTCATCACCGTAGCTCCAGACATTAGTCTTTTAATCAAATCTCATAGCTGTTCCTCGAATTCCTTCGTATTTACTTCACACAACCACCGCGTCCGGTCACGATGAAGTTTTCTTCCGCAGTCTTGTCTCTTTTTCCGGCGCTTGCTTTTGCCGGCATTCCTTCTTCCAATACTCAGTGTTCGGATGATCTGCGCCTCACCTGTCCGCCTAGCTCGGATGGTGTCCGCCGCTGTTTGGTGGATGAGTACGTCACATGCCTACAGACCCGGTACACATCCGAAGGATGAGTTCCTTGGCTGATGAAACAAAACTTAGGAGTACCAACGCTGCCCTATGTGTCACGGACTGCTCGGACACGAACTGCTGCACGCCTGGATGTTTGTACCAGGGCTGGAACAACGGCTTCTGTACCAACGGGTAAGACATATGACCTCTTCGGAAACGACAGAGACCTGACTTTGCTGCAGCAATTACCCCTGCCTTTGCTCCAACGTCGACCCAGGAAATGTTCAGTAGACCTCCGAGGCTATTCTGGTTGCCTCCTGGTCCCGGTAATATATGCCTTGCACAAAGTATATGAGGCAAGCTATGCAGGGTCTCAGGAATTACCGAAATGAACTCGAACTTTTCTGATAATTTGGAAGAAATGAGTAATGTAAAATGCCCGTGACGTAGTGATTAACGAAAATTGCATTGTTATGTTAGTTGTGGTCTCAGTCACAAGGCCGTGGGTCTGGTGTGATGTATGTTTGCGGCCGCTGCTGCTGCACGCGTCACCCAAGCGCTACAACACTACCACACCAATCATTCCCAGGAAGCCCCAGAAGCGTATCGATATACGTACTCACACCTAAATATACCGCCGCTCTCTTTGTAGTACGAGTGCCTTGAATGAGAAGTAGGGTGCTGAATGGGCGCTCGAAGGCGAAGAGGGACTGCCAACTGCGGCTCGGGGTGGGCAAAAGCAGGATACCAGGAAGTCATTTTAACCTCTTTTTCTTCGGCATGCACTAGTGACAGCTGCCGAGGGTGAATGGGATTAATTATAGAGACGGTTGAATGATGCAAGTGGCAAATGTGAATGGGCTGAGGGACTAATCAGCGGGCCGTCCCTGCCGTAGCCCTGCATCACGACGTCATGCCGGTGTAACATGATACTCCGGTTCTCTGCTGCGTTGATCCAACTACATCGGTCCAGTGTATACATATTATACAACCACGCTTTTTGGATAGATTCTTAGCCATGGTGGTAGTCTTAGAGTAGTAGTTCCGCCTTTATCGTCGGTCTGAAGGTATCTTTGCTCTCCGACAAGTGCTGGTCACTTCTTACCAGAAAAGCGGTCTTGCCTCGTAGAAACCCCAACATGACTGATTACATAGGAAAGGTATCCCCAATTGCTCCACCGAGACACACATCACCATTTTCAAGCTCATATGGAGAAATGCTTCTCAGCCCTGTCTCGTCATTTAGATGAAGAAGCGTCACACCAACGAGGAGATGTAAGTTTCTTCCCCTCGATTTCCGTGAGATTGAAGCCGAAAAGCTTGTCATGGATTATCACAAAGCAAGGCATGGCATTGAACGAACTACCAGGCACTGTTCCTTTCCGCACAAAGAGAATGATCGACTCGTTCATGCTAAGACCTCGAAATCCTTATTCAAACCGAAAATCGCAATTTCTACGCTGCTCTCGTCAACTTCACCATGAGAGGTGATTTCTCCCAGACTATAAACGACTTTTGCTGGATCCAATTGGTGCTTTCTTCAGCGGGTGACAGATCGAAATGCCATAGCACGTGAGCCAAGGCTAGCCGGATCTCGTGCAACGCCAGACTGCCATTGCTGTCAGAAACCAATCCCGGATGGCTGAAACACATCAACTCACTTTTTCCCAATGCAGCTCCGTGGGCCTCTGGAAAATGGCTGCACCACTCTCTTATCGTCTTTGGCAAACTCGCCACTATTTTCAGCATCTGTGAGCCAGCGTTCTGGGATGAACTCTTCTGGGCGGTGGAAATTTTTGGAGGAATGGTAAGCAGGCCACTGATGCAGGCCTACCACAGCCTGTGGCACACTTCATTAGCTGGATTCCATTGACTGCAAAAGGCGAATTGTGTAAGAGTAAACCGGAAGAAGATGACCGGATCAAGATTACTCACCCCAGCCGGCACATGAGTCCCGCAAATCATGGCACCACCCTCCGGAACCAGTCTGTACATCATGTCTGGAGTCGGCGGATACAGCCTCAGGCTCTCATTTATCACCGCATTCAAGTACGGCAACCTCGCCAGCGTCTCCATCGTGAACTCCTCTACCCCAGCCTCCCCTCTGACCTCCTCCACCAACTTCTTCATCTTCTCCGGGTTCCCCGTCAGATACCACACGGCGCCGCACAACGCCGTCGCCGTCGTCTCGGTCCCCGCCGCCATGAACACGGAGGCGTTGATATGCATCTCGCTGCGCGTCAGCACATCCTGCTTCCGCTCCACGAACGACCAGATATCTGCGTGCTCCAGCCCCTCGGCCTGGTCCAAGCGCTTGTCCACCAGCTCCGCGCCGTAGTTCATGTGCGCCGACCGCCGCTCCCGCACCGCCTTGGTCGACAGCCGCCGCATCATGAACGCGTACACCCACGGCAGGTAGAACCCGACGACGGCGCGCAACGACAGCAGCCTGAAGACGGCGAACACGTTGCGCACGTACAGCGAGTACGTGCCGGCGTCCAGCAGGCCCAGCGGCGCGCCGAACGCCAGGTCGGCCATGACGTCGAAGGTGGTGAAGTTGAACAGGTCGGCCACGTTCACCCTCACCCCCTTCCCGGCGTCGCTCGCGCAGGCGCGCTCGAGGTGGGCGACCAGCTTGCGCACGTGGCCCAGGACGAGGGCCTCCTGCTTCTTAAGCGCGGTGTTGGAGAAGGCGGGCGCGAAGACGCGGCGCTGGCGCGCGTGCGACGGGCCGTCGATGGCCAGCACCAGGCCGCGCGGCGCGTCGGGCGGCGCCGCATGGAAGGCCGGCTCCTTGGGCAGCGCGGCGTTGCCGTCGTGCCTGGCGTAGATGTCTGGCTCACGTCAGATGCGCGCTCTCTCGTGGCCGGCCCCCCGGTGTTGGGGGAGCTTGCGGGAGGGGTTTTGGAGGCGGGTACCGTTCCATGCGTCGCTGCTGATGTAGCTGAGCTCCGTCGGGCTCAGGCGCACCACGGCGCCGTGTCTTTCATGGGCAAGGTGCGCGTGCTGGATGGATGTGCCGGCGAGTCGGTGCCATAGCCGGGGAAGGGAAGAGACGCGACAGAGAAGCGGCCCCGGGTAAGAGCGCAGAGGGTGAAAGAAGAGGTTGTAGATGCATTGACCGACGATGCAGGCGCACTTGTCCAGTGTGAATCAGCACATGCGGATCTTTCGATGGCCGTCTAAGAAGGCTTACCAGAACGGTGATCACGAATTGGATGAGGATCATGGTTTTTTGGCGAGGAAGTGTATGGAGGAGGTCCGCGTCATTTACTTAAACCCTTCAAAGGATCTGAGCTTACTTTCCACCGTCGTATCTGCCGGGTGGAGTCTCACTCCGGGTGAAGTCCCACTCCGGGTGTAGTTCCACTTCGGCTGCAATATTCCAAGGGTGCAATCCTTCAGATAGCGGGGGGCACGGTGGGGCAGTGTGGCCGAGAGCGAGAGTATCGCGAAAGTGTCTGGAATAAATACTGCTCGCGTAATGTTGCTGGCCAGACACACAGGGCTTCCGAATCGTGGCTGAGGCAAAGTAAAGCTGGGAGCTGGGAGGCTGCACGGTGGGAGCAGATGATCAAAGGCAGCAGCCTCGCTTACTCCACCCAGGACGGGCTAGTTATCCGTACCCTGGATGCGGGGATACCTACTTCTCTTGGCCAATCAGTCGCAATTCAAAATGCGCCAGCCATAATCCATATCTGAGCTTCTTCAAATCTGCGCCTGTGCTTCTTCGACAACGCCCTACCTAGAAAGCGTCGGGAGTTTCACACAGCTCCTAACAGGTCGGAGATATTTGAACGCCTTGGATCGAGACACTTACTGTGAGGAGCCTCGGGACCTCAAGGGCAGAAGAGGAGCATCTGATCAAACATCCGGACGGCAGGATGGGTGTCTACCAAGAATTGGAACAAGAATTTGGGTAAGATTTTAACTGTTCTGGGAAACGTGGTGGAACGCATTGGCTAAGTTCATACTGGTGCTACGCTGGTAGCCAGGCACGAAAGCGCAGATAAGTACGGGCTCTGTTGTGGAATACTAGACGACGGGTACGGCCATTTTGAAATTACGGAGTATGGCCTGAACAGATCTGAAGTTCGTCTACAGGTGGAATACCTGATTCGAACCTTTCGTGAGCAGCAGGATGCATGGTCGAAGTTTGCAGGCTTTTATTCTAATGTATTTATCTGAAGGAGAAGTTCATCAAGTTGGAGAGTAGCCCAGTGTAAGACCGGCTATATTAACCGTATGGGACAAAAAAATAATTGAAACAATTGGCTACTTTGCTGGGAACCTATTTTGATTTTCTATCTGCTCACCCTCAGCCCGCCAGACGATACCTTCCAAATATTACACTAAAAAGGACCACCAAGAAAATGAAGACAGTGCATGCTAAATACTTGAAAATCCTGCTCTTAGAAAATTTGCCGCCTGTATTCTCTCTCTCCCTTCCCAGATTTGTCATTTCTGTTTTCTTGGGCCCCTCTCTACTGCCACTTGCACCCACAAGCGCCGCATTCGTACCCTCATTTTGTTCCCCTTTATCGTTCGTATGCGCACAAAGAGCCTCCTGTCCCATCCGCAATCTTGCCAAATTTTCCTCGCCATGAGCGGGCGCAAAGCCTCCATTCCTTTCCCCCTCACCGCCCGCCGACCCTGTCAGCTTCTTGTGAGATCTCTCCCTCGCGCTCTTCACCCATTCCTCCTCACTTAAACCTACCATATCCACATCCTCCTCTGTCTCCATCCTCTCCATCTTCTTCAGCCTCAGCACATCTCGCATATGCGTCTCGAAGTAGCCCACATCATCCCCCAGCGGCCTATCCACCCACTCATCAAACTGCTCCCTCGACACATCCGAAACCTCGAGCCCGTTCTCCCGCAGCAACCGCACGAGCAGACACCAACGCGCGCCTTTCCCACCGCCACCACCACCCTCACCGGCCGAACCCGGCGGCGTCTCCACCAACAACCGCATTCTCCTCTCCCTGCTCCCCTCGCTCCCCTCGCTCCCCTCCCCACTCCCCTCCCACGCCTCCCCCACGCCTCCACCCTCCCGCACAGCCCCACACCTGGCGCCCGCATCACTCGCCGAACCCCCCACCGCATCGCTCAGCCAGCACAAGAACTCCCAGACACGCACATCCACGCCGCGCCCCGGGTCGCGCAGGTCGACGAAGCGCAGAGCGCCTCTGCGCGCGTCGCGACCGGGCGCGAAGCCGAGGGTCTCGCGGCCGGCGGTGTCGGCGGCGTGCAGCAGGGCGAGCAGCAGGGCGCGGTCGGGGGCGGCGACGGCGCGCGGGTCGACGGCGTGGGCGCGCAGCACGGCGTCGACGCGGTTGGCGCGGTCGGGCAGCGCGGCGAGGAGGTCGAGCTGCGAGGGCGGCGCGCCGAGCCAGGGGCAGGCGGGTGAGATGGGGTAGGCTTTTGTGGGGAGGGTTGAGGGGCCGGGGTTGCTGTTGGCGTTGGGTTCGTCGGGGTTGCTGGTGGACATGTTGGAGGAGGTGGGGCGGTTCTCGGGGTTGAGGTTGTCGTTGCTGTTGGAGGCATCTGTGGAGGTGGGGGAGACTGAAGGCTGGGTGGGCGGGATGGGTGACTCCGTCGTGCGTTCTACTGGCGGGGTGGCAGCCGTCTCAGTGAGATGTGAGAATAGGAATGGAATGTGGTCATGAGTCGGCCTATCGACCCATTGTTTCCCGCCGGGTTTGCGTGAGATTTGGAGCCCAGAGCCTGATGGTGTTTCGAGAGATGGGGATGGTGTCTTAGTTCTCACATCATCCACCGCTTCAGGGGTGGAAGAGGAACGGGAATCTTCCCATCCAAGAGCTTTGAGTGTCGACTCTCCCAGTTCTGTGGCAAGATCTTTGACATTCCTGGACGCGGTTGAACACCGTTCAGGCCAGGGTTCAAGTTCGGATGGTGGAGATCTCCAACCGAAAGTTTGAGCCTGCTGCGAATTACCGTCATCCAGAGGATTTCCGTGCGTCAAGTAGGTCGAGTTTGCCTCTGCAGATGTTTCCAGCCCTTCTTTGTCGGACTCTGGGTCTTGCTGGTGGCTTTCGAGATTCTTCAGCTTTCGGATCAGAAGCTCAATGTCCTCAGGGTTAAAACTGCTCCGTTGCTGCCGTGGCGGCAACTCAGCTGCATCATCAGTCACAAGACCCGAGTGTGCTGAGCTGTCCAAGGCATTGCCTATCGATTTCTGATCGCCGTCAGCCATGCCTTAAATTGGTGGACGAATCTGGCGCTGTTGTCTGGAGAACGAGGAGAGCGTGGACGAAGTCTGAATCGGAAAGAAAACCCAGTTATGAGTATTCGACATATCTGGCCATGAGGGACACAATGGCCCAATCTCAATGGGAATCATCGTCAAAGGGTCCAAAGAAGTTCGGTACGGGGTCATATGCCGCCTCGGTACCAGGAATCCAGTCTTGTTGAGTCTGCCTAACGTGGGTCAGGGTCCTTGGTGCCGTTAGTACATTGCAAATTTTCAGCCAAGTTGTTCATCACCGGTGTTGAGTCTGCGAGCGACGGCAAAGGGCTTTCATCAGTACCGCAAGCCCTGGAGGAACTACTTTCCCAGCATACTCAGAGAGAGCTGGTTGCTTCACCACGACAGCGCACGACGTCTGCCCTGAGTGATCTCCGGGATACCCCCAGTACGACTGTACTGGGGTGGGCGTTCCCCTCCCGGAACAACGCGTTCCGGGAATGGAATAAGGGTATAAACAGGCGTGGATAGGCGTTCTTTCTAGGAAATCAACCATTCTTTCCTCCTTTTTCTGTTCCGGCTGTTGTCTAGGAAGGCGCCATGCCTTCCTGCCTGTTCTAACGTGGGTCTAGTTGGGAAGCGACGAGCGCTTCCCGGAACTACCTGTTCCTCTGCAGGAACAACACCGGTGCAACCCATCCACCTATTCACCACCACCATGTCTTTCACTCCGGATCCATTCGATGGAACTCGCAACCGCGACGTGAAGGCCCTCAAGATACAATGCCAGATCGTTGCGGCACAGTCTCTAGGTGGAATACCCAATATCGAGCCAGTTTGGATTGAGGTGGTCGCTACCACCACGTTGCGAAGAGCTCTCACTGGGCCCGCAAGAGCCTTCTTCGCCACTCTCCCTCCCTCAGACCGCCTCAATCTGGACACCATGTGTGCAGCTCTTCATCGACGGTTCCCTGAGACGGCGTTCAGTGATCGAGTACAATGGGCGATGACGAGTCTTTTCACCTTGAAGCAAGGCAACCGGTTCATGGTCGAATACGCTCGGAAGGCCATGAATATCTACTATGCTCTCGGCCCCAGCTCCGACATGGGAGAGCATGGCAAGCAGTATGCGCAGACCGTCCAAGGCACCGTGGTGGAGAGGTTTATTGAGAACATCCGCGATGTCGACACTCGGAATCTCATCTACGCCGTGAAAATAATGGGGGGAGATGTCGCCTTCAGTAAGGTCACCGAAACAACTATTCGAATCGCCAATGAACGAGTGGAAGACTTGTAAAAGATGGACGTCGTGGACCTGTATGCCCCACGCCGGAGGCCTCCGCAATTTGGCCTCGGCCTGGCCAGTGCAGGAGAAACCACGGCCGTAGGTCTTCAAGCCTTCGTCGAAGGTGCCGCAGATATACTTGGCTTCATCATAGGTGACAGTGTTCTTAGAGGAAAGGATGGGGATGTTGGAAGCCCGAAAAACTTTGTTGGGAGCCGCCATGCCGGTGGCGGCGAGGAGGGAAAGGCCGAGAGTAATGGGCTGCCTTTTGCTTTGCTGTTTGAATGATTCTGTTTTCTGGTTCTGCATGTTTTTAGTACTCATAGGTTCAAGACCCCGACACTACATACCGTTCATTCAATTGGAAAAATATCCGCACACACGGGAAGCGACGCCGAAGCTCAATAGTAAATCACGCCTCTGATTTCCTTTCCGATACAAGTGCGACCAGCACTGCCTAAGCAAAGATGTACATTTTGGTCGATCGTCGCCGTTAGAATCATTTCTCAGCAACCAGTGCCTTGGAGTCCTCCACCGCCGCCCGCGAGACCTTCTTGAGGATAACTTTGTGGTCCGCCTCGCGGTACCTCTCCCAATGATCCAGATCCTCCCGGGCCTGGATGGACAGGGTTTCGTAGCCCTGCTTGATGACCTTGCTAACCTCTCTTGGGCTGAGGTTCTTACTCTTGACCTTACCCTTCTCGTCGCCCTCCAAGAGCGAGTGGTAGTGGCTCGACACGCTGATCAATGTCTCGATCGAGCTAGAGCTGGACTGTTTCGAGAGGTCGTAAGCGTCCCGGAACTTGGTGAGAATGTCGCCTGTCTCGACCAGCTTGTAGAAGAGATCATCGTACGCTGCTGCATCGGGGAGGAAAGATTCGCCAGCAGACAGCGAGAGGGCGATGAGATTCACTGTGTCGTCGATGAGGCGAGGAGATTCTCGAAGCGACTTGATGTCGTTTGCGTAGGTGGTCAAGAACCGGATGAAAGAGAGGAGCGAGCGCCACAGCTCGGACCAGTGGTAGGCTGTGTATTGTTAGTATAGGGTTCTCTGTAATATATGAACGGGGGGGTAACACTCACTGAAGCGTATCCGGGATCGACCCAAGAAAGAGATGATCCGTAATATGATTCCAATACAGAGACTAGATAAGGTCAGTTTTGATTTCTAAAGAAGAAGGGTTCACCTCACATGTAGAATTCGGTATCGAGACGACGCCGCAGGTTGTGGTTAATGCCATCAACCAGGATGTCAAGAATGTATGCTGCCAACACTCGATCTGTCCGTACAACAGGGAGGTAGGGCTGTCTCTGCCTGCAGAGCCTCACAGGAGTCTTGCTCTCGTCGCTGCATATCCGCTTCGCAAGTGCGGGGTCTTCGATGATTATCTGCAAGATGAAGAGATTCACATGGGTATAGAGCGCGGTTCTTGCCGAACGATGGGCATGTTGGAAGAGGTAGGATGTAAGAGAAAGGTAAGCGCTGAAAGGAGTAATGTCCGTCTTGCTCGCTGCCGGGAGGTTGATCAGATTGAAGCAGAACAATTTGTTGGCGTTCGCAAAATCGTAGGCTGAAAGTAGAATGGCGGCTTCCGGGCCGGGCCTGAGGCGATCGTCAGTATGATCGTCATTAACTAAAATGAGATGGTGGCGTACAGGGTAGTGAACAGAGACTGGGCCTCCTCCGGGGTTGGAGCTGGCGACGCGGGCCGGGAGCCAGTCAAGGCCCCCAGGCCGACGTAGCTGAGAGCAGTCCCAATTGACCACGCCTCAGGGGTGTCGTCCTGCACAGAAACGTATTTGTCCCTAAGATCGCGGCAAGTGTTCCCCACGCACTGGACCGTCTTCTTGATGGCGACATCGTTGACAAAGTCATCGAGCCGCAGCCGGTAAGGATTCTGAAACTCGAACTTGTTGTAGTTGGCCAGGAGTCCTAAGAGGATGAACGGCTCGGAAATTTCGACCGACGATTCCGAGTCTTGAACGAACTGTACAGACATGAGCACAAGTCCTGCGAAGTGGGGTTTCACTCTAATCAAACCTTCATCAACGATGGGAAGAGATCGCGGTGTGTGAAGTACGAAATCAGACCGGTGGTGTAGGCTCCTGAAGTGATGGAGAGAGCCACTCGGATTGCCTTCCTGCGGATTTGTACTGCCCTGATATCATTATCCTCATCCTATCATATGCAATCCTGCTTCCAGATTCTGGCACAGTTCCGCCGGGGCGACTTACTGTTCCGTCCGCTGCGAATAATGTTGTCCAAAGCAGCCACCAATTCGGAAAGCACGGCATCGGCGTCATCGAGGCCCGCGAGCACAGACAAGATGTCGGAGCTGGGGTTCGTGTACTTCTTGCTCAGCACGGCGCCTAAGAAGACTGTCAAAGTCTAGTTCGTAAGTCGGCGGGTTTCCCGGAAGTAGAGAGGCGCAGGCAGCGAGGAGGGGCAGGCGGCGGGCATTGTCTTACATCGAGTGCGATCTCGTCGGACGGGGCTTTGGCATCCTGCACGCGGTCAATTGCGCGCGAGAAGAGCTGCTGGGCGGGCACCTGGAGGGACAGCGGAGTCAGCAGCTGCGAGGATCGGAGAGGGACGATGGGCGGGGCTGGGGTTTACCTGCAGGTGCAGCATGGCATCGGCACTCAGGCTCTGCAGGACGCGTCGCAGGCTCGGGGGGTCGGGCTTGAGCAGGAAGAACTCCTGCCAGAAGCCCTCGGAGTGCTCGTGGTCGTCATGGTCGTCGAGAGCCGGGTCGGGGGACTGGAACAGGGCCTCGTACAGCTGGACGATCTTGGGCTGGAACGTCTCCGGACGAGACACCTGGGTCAGCGGCGACGGCTCCATGTGCTCGAGTGCCGGCAGCGCGGGGAGGTGTTTCGCTTCGTCTGGACGGGGAGGACACGCAGGTGTGTTGCGCGCGAGCTTCTAATTTCCGCGCCAGATCGGCGGCCTGCCTTGGTGCTCCCCGATCGTCATCGGCCCTGGCGCGGGGCCAGCAGCCCCGAACGCCATGTACATTGCGCCCCTCTGTTTCTGCCACAGCGCGCCATTGCGGAAGGGAGACGCGCTCCCCCTGTGTCCGCCGCAGACCGCTTCGTGATCTCGCATCCGCGGGGCCCTGCCAGCTGCCGCCACCCACCATGGTCTCGCACAACCACCCCACCGCGCACCCCTCCCCGCCCGCCCACGCCTCCGCCCAGGCCATGGCACGCCTCGCCGCCACCGACCCCCCCGCGCCCGGCGCCTTCGACCTCTCCTCCGCTCGCGCGCTGCCTCCCGCCCTCCTGCTCGCGCTGTCCGGCCCGTCCAGCAGCGGCAAGACGACGCTGGCGCGCCTGCTGCGCGACATCCTGCCCGGCGCGTACATCCTGCACCTCGACGACTTCTACAAGCACGACACGCAGATCCCCGTCAACGGCGCCGGCGTGCAGGACTGGGACTGCCTGGGCGCCATCGACGTGCCCTCGCTGCGCTCCGCCCTCGCCCACATCCGCGCCCACGGCTCGCCGCCGCCCGACTTTGTCAGCAAGGAGGACCAGAACGCCGTCGGCGACTGCGGCATCGCGGACGCGGCGGTCGAGGCGTGCCGGGCGCGGGTGGCGGACCTCTTCGCCGCGCCGGGCGTGGCCGAGAGGTGGGGCGGGCGCCGGATAGCCATCATAGACGGCTTCCTGCTGTTCTCGAAGGAGATGGCGGAGCTGGGCATCAGGGATCAATTTGACGTCAAGCTGTTCTTGCGCACGTCCTACGCGACCGCAAAGCGGCGGAGAGAGGCGCGGGCGGGCTATGTCACGCTGGAAGGCTTCTGGGAAGACCCGCCTGGGTATGTGGATGACATCGTGTGGCCGAACTACGTCAAGGATCACAAGTTCTTGTTCAAGAACGGAGACGTCGAGGGTGACTTGGATGAGGAGGTCTGTAAGCAAATAGGCGTCGCAGCCATGCCCAAGGAAGCAGCTGAAGATATGGGGAAAGTTCTGGAGTGGGCTACCCAGGCAATAGTAGACGAGCTGGGAAAGGTAATCCAATCATGAGAAAAGAGAAGTGTTGAGAGTAAAGATTTCTACAAGCCGCTGCGCCTGATAAAGAATCAGCGAGAATGGCAGTCTCCCTAATCAAACACTAGAGCTGCAGAAAGCAGCGGGGGTATCACAAGCAATTAAAACCAAAAACCTACGCCTTTCGCGAAGCCGTCCATACGCACCATTGCAGCTCCCATCATCCCGACAGCCGCAAGAATCCAAAGATGATGTTCAGCAGAAACCCCGTCAGCACCGCAATCTGCCTCCTCCTCGACCACACGCCCTCCTCCCTAAACCCCCACCCCAGCGCCCCCAGCGGCCAAAAGAACCCCACGACATTCCCGTACAGCATATCATCCAACCCCCCATTATCCGACCACGTCGCCGTCCCCCACCCCCCACCCCCGGCATCCCCGCCCTCCGCCGCCGCCCCGTCCGTCACCGTGCCCCCGGGCCGCCCGCCCCCACCGTCGTTGTCCAACCACCGGTCCTCCATCACCCGGATCTCCTCCGGCGACGGCATCGTGTCCGGCGTGTGCGTGAACGACAGGTTGGCCCTGAACTGCGAGCGCAGGCTCTGCACCTCGGCGGCCGTGAAGCCCGCGTTGAGCAGGCGGTCGAAGCCGCGCGGCGCCTCCGTCATCGTGCTCGTCGCGGCCAGCGCCTGGCCGCCAGCGGTGCTGCTCGAAGCGCCTTCGCCGCCGGGCAGGGTCGCTGCTGTCGCTGTCGATGCCGAGCGCGCGCCGCCGGGCTGCGCGAAGGCGGCTTCGAGCGCGGCGGCGGCGCTGGCGGCGGCCGAGGCCTCGGCGGCGAGGGCGGACGGCGTCAGCGCGTCGCCGATCGAGCAGTGGATGTAGACCTTGCGCGGCTCCGGGGCCGAGGGCTGGCCGTCGTCGAGGGCGCGCTCTTTGCCCTTGCCCTTGGCGGAGGCGTCATTGCTGCTTGTGTCCGGCGGTGGTCGGGCGCGGGGCGGCGGGGGCGGCGGGAAGCTGAGGCTTGCGGTCAGGGGCGCGGTGTCGGCGAGGACCTTGCCGGCGTGGATGAGGCGGAGGCGGCTGGCGGCGTGGGCGGCGGGGAGGTGGGTGCGGATGAGCTGCTTGAGCGAGAGGGTGGTGGTGGTCCTCGGGCTGGACACGGGCAGCGGGAGGTCCGGGAGGGAGGCCGTGAAGCGGATTATGAGGAGCACCTCTGGAGGCAGCGGGTCAGCCATTGCTGCCGTTGTGGGTGCTGGGCAGTGTTGTGGTCGGATTGGCGTGCAGGTGATGTCGGCAGATGGAAGCTCCGGCCCGGAAGCCGCCCGGCAGGGTCCCCGCAACGTCATCAGCCTGCATTCATAAGCGCGTCAACCCCGCCAAAACATCTGAGTTCCTTTGCCGTTACACGCTCCGGAGACATTCTCGTGATCCCTAAGAACCCGCTTAAGTCTAAGATCATGCCTATCTTTCACATTGTCCAATTTGGCTTCAAGCCGGATGCAAGTGCAGAGAAAATTGATGATGTGAGTGCATTGTATTGTGCAAGTCTCGACAAATATGTACGTCTAACAATTCTCCAGATCTGCCGTCGCATGCTGTCTCTGAAGGACAACTGCGTCCACCCGACCGCTCAAAAGCCATATATCAAGTCTGCGATCGGCGGTCGGGACACGAGTCCCGAAGGACACCAGGTGAGCTCCGTGCTCCGCCACACGCGTTTTCATCTAACCACGTCCGTCCACCTAGGGAGGTGTGACGCACGTTTTCGTGTCCGAGTTTGAAAACGAGGAGGACCGGCAGTACTACCTGGACAAGGACCCGGCGCATATTGAGTTCAAGAACGCCGTCAAGGACCTGGTCCAGACGGTTCGGGTTGTCGACTTTGAGCCGGGGAAATTCTAATCACCGAGGGGATATATCCGATGTTCCGTAGTGCCAAAATGACCGTGCAGTCGATTCTCTAACGACCGCTGAAAACGCCTTCCAATGCAACGCCGTTCGTAGTATTATGAGGGAAATTATTTCGCGTGCCGAGAGATTTAGTTGACGCTGAAGGACTCGCCGCATCCGCACGACTCGGCTACGTAGTTGTTAGCATGATATCATAGATGACCTCAACGTGGCAAACATACTGATGTTGGGGTTTCTGAAAACAAATCTCCTGCTGAGCTTGTCCTCGACCCAATCCATCTCGCTGCCGAGGATGTGGATAAGGGCCTTGGAGTCGATCAGGACCTTGACACCATCCTGTTCCACAGCGTCGTCAAACTTCCCGGGCTTGTCGACGTACTCGAGGTGGTATGCCAGGCCAGAGCAGCCCTTGTTCTTGGTTCCAACCCGAATCAATTTGGGGTCGGGCGAGTCCAGAAGCTCGCGCAGTGCGGAGACAGCGGAGGGAGTGAGGGTCATGGCAGCCTTCTTGGCCTTGAACTTGAATCGGCTCGGTCGCTTGGATGGCGCCGGAGCGGGCGCAGGAGCAGTGTTGAATGCAAGCTGAGACTTCTGAGCTTCTCCCTCCATCACGCTGATGCTGCTCTTCTTGTCGGTGCTAGCGGCGACGTGGCTCCCGCGCTGCTCGGTCAGACGCGGCGGCCGTGTCTCGTTGACCTCGGGCTTGCCGCCGAGAGAAGCGTCAGGGATGCCAGAGTTCCTTGGCGGGGCGGGCGGAGGCTGCAGATGGTGCGGCTGGTATGCGCTTGCAGTCTGTAGATGGCGGGTTTGTCGGGCAGATGACATGGTGCGGAAGCACTGGGGACACCATCGTGAGGCCGGGAGCGATGTCGAGGTGGCGAAGCGGAATAGCGACGGCGCGGCAGCGACCGCGCTGGTGGCAGAGCGCGCGAAGGGCATGGTGGAGGTTGGTGGTAGCGATAGCGGTGGAGGGTGGTGATGGAGGCGGGATGGTTGAGTCGCGGGCGTGCGGCGGGTTTGGTGGTGTTTGTAAGCCTTAACCGCGGGCCATCGTCATATTCTCGGCACAACATGGCGGCCAATCACAGCGAAGCAGAAGTAAGCTGCGCTCCCTTCTTTCTCCTTTCGCCCCAGGGTCCTGCCATTCGGCGCCGCCACACCGCGAGGCGCCCGTCCTGCAGGCTGCACTGCTTCTTCTGGAATCGCTCCCGATCGGACTCGTGTCTCCAACAGCCTCCTGCTGTGGCTCGTCCATTCACTTGCGCCTCGTCGCATGGCAATGTTTCGCAGTTGCTGCCTCAGAACAAACAGCTCACATGATCGTATGATGTCATCTGGATGAGTTCATATCCACCATCTTGCTTCACGGGAGGACATTCATCATCAGACCACATCGAGTGACTACGACAGGAGTGCAGCATCGGTCCACGTCTTTCTCACGCGAGCATGAGACTTAATGCCAAACCGGTGCATTAATATCCTTTTCTTTGCGCTGGTTCCCCGGTAAGCTCATTTGGTGCAGCCCTACTATTGCGACTTGACGCAATTCGTCTGTGAGGCTTATCCGGAAAGCACGTCGTATATTTCCATCTGGCCCAAGTTCTTAGCCACGTCTGCCGGTGTCCGTCCAGCAAAGGCGTTGTTTGCTTTGTCGGCTCCGTTTTCAAAGAGCAGTGGGACGCGCTCCTTGTCTCCGCAACGGACAGTCCAATGTAGTGGCGTTGCCCTACCGTCGTGGTTGATGAATTGCTAGAAAAGCAACAGGTTCTTCAGATGTACAGGCGCTAAGGAATAGGTCTTTGTTAATGGGAGCACCGCGCGATAGAAGCGTGCTGACTACCTCTGAATTTCCTGCAGGGGCGGCAGAATACATAGCATTTGCAAGTTCTCGTCATGCGTGATTCTAATAGGGTCTTCACTTCATCGCTCTCACCATCCTCGGCAACCCTTCGTAGCCCCTAGGCATCCATGGTTGAATATTAGACTGCTAAAGGATCCGTGGAGGTTCTTCATTCGATGTTTGTTGATAAGGGGGTGAGTTGCAGCCTAGATGCGGCACAGGCTGCTCTCTGCTGAGGTCGAGCTAAGAATCTGTGAAGAATGTAGCCGATTGGCCATTCATTTCCAATCCCAATAATCTTCCAGTCTACTATGATCTCGCATAAACGGCAGAGACCCTTTGTGCAAATACTCAGAAAATGTGATGCTCCGGTATTCAGCTTTCTAGTGACAGCTTGACGGATGTCATGAAGTACAATGCAGTATGGTTGATAGAAGGTGAAGGACTCAACACATGGTCACGAGTCATACATACATTCGAATCTGTGCTCTTTTGCCTCCATGCTTGGGGCGGGGTATCTCATTATATACTGAACTCAAAAACGCCATTTTGCTATGCCAAATAATTACAATGCTCATTGTGCACCGCTTAGCAGAGTTGCAGTCTTCCCACTTGCGTCGATGGGCGGTGGAACCTCCGGTTCCTGGGCTGTTTCTGGCTTGCGGCTTGGCTTCAAACACCTTCCCTTCCTCCCTACCTCTTCCCTCAGCATCTGTAGCCTTTCTTCGCTGTCGAACTGGAAATCGCCACTCCAGAAACCACATTCAATGTTGCTGGTTTCCTGTCTTTCCTTAGACTGTTCCAAACCCTTGGCGTCAACAGGTGGAAGAAAGATCTCTTCTCGGGAGTCTTCCTGGGCAATTATGCTGTCGCCCGTCATGTGGTGCATGAGTTCTGGATTGACAGTGAGACACTGTAATCCTCTAACCATGCATCCGTGCAACAGCGCCTCATCGTAATGGGGCATTTCGGGCCGGTCTATGGGCGCAATGTCTCCAATAATCCGGGCAGCACCATGCCGATTCACGCCGTATCCGAACGTACAGAGGGGCCAAACGGACTGGTGGACAGTGCGTGTCTTTTCGGGAAACTCGAGAGCATCAAGGAGATCCTTTGTGAAAGGATGCAGGTTCTCTCGATCAGGAAGGCTGCTGTCGTTGAATATTTTGTGCGGCAGGGAAGCCAACGTTGAGGGATCTTGGAAGCCCTTTCCGATGCCAACCTCGAGTTTGTGGAACCAGTCGCCGCAGTGACCAATCCAGATCATGTCCCAGGCACTACTATTTCCATAATAGCTCTCGGCTGGGTGTAATTCTCGAATGGCTGCGGCCGTTTGTGGTATTTGGATTGTTCGGAGGTGGATATCCCAATCGACATCATCTTCAAGGATCAAGGCTGTTTCAAGCCCAGAACCTAAAAACCTGTTCTACTGAGTTAGCACGTGTAACGCGACTTGTGGCCGTCAAAATACACGTACCATTTGAGGGCGAAATCGTGAGAAAGCCAGGCAAGTTGGGATCCGCGTCCAGTTTCGCGACCACCCCACTTCATCGCATCGGTGAAGTTTTGAAGGTGCGCATCAGTCCACTCCGGCTGCTCAGGAATAGTCAAATCAATTTCGGTGACATTCGCGGCTTGAATGATTTTAGAGCGCCGGGGAGAGCCTGGCCCTGACACGACAATGATGGCACCGAAGCCTAGTGTTGCGTTTGCTGGGCCATTCCAGTTGAAGTCCTCAGGGGCCGAATCGGTCGGTGCCTGGTAATAATAAGGCCGGAACAGCGCTCGATGGTAAGCCAAAATACAGCAGACGAAGAGTATTATGGACAACAGTTGCAGGTGTTTTCTTGCGACTAACATCTTTCCAGGACGCAACAAAACACAAGGTCGGCGGAGGTGCGAGAAGCGGGTTCGGGCATCTTGACTTTTTGAATCTGCCCCCCATGGCCCGAGTCAAGCATTCGTCACATTCAATGCACGAGCAGCCAATAATACCCTTACGTTCATCGCGCGCGCCTACCGGGCCGCGAGGACCTGCACGGTCTCGCCCCCAAACTGGCTAGAGCTCAGCGGCAATTTTCGGCTCAGCTGTGCCGTCGTGTGCGGCGCAGCAACAACACCTCACCGTCACCTCCTCAGCTCGTCTCAAACTCATTTACCACCTTGTCGGATGCGCTTATCGGTTGCTGAGACACACACGCCCCCTATTCAGCTGGAATACAACAGCCGCAAATCATGCAAAACGGGGAGTGCGAGATCGGTGCGCTTGTGGGGCCGCGGGTGTTGTGACCTGCAACGATCACCTTGCGATACGATCAGGCAGCCACGGGCGTCTTAACCGGCACCCTCCCTTTCTTCTCAACCCTATTTAGTTTGTCTGTTCGTTGCTTAACAAAGATCTGAGAAAACAGCCTCTCGGCCTTCACGCTTGAACATCAATCTTTCAGCGAAACCAGAGGCGTGCTTATGAGTTGACCGGGTGACTTTGCTTGTTTTTAGATTGGAACAAATACGGCGGAGAGCCGCGGCATTGCATCGATGGATGCTTATCCTTGCCTCACAGTCCTTGGAAGAGTTGTGATTCCCCGTTTTTCACCGCTGGAGGTTTGCTGGCAAGGCTGCAATCAGTTAGATTCCAACGCCTCGTCCGTATCTACGCCGCACCGAACCGATGAAGATCATCCGCGGCGGATAATCTCCACATCTTATTGGTTGTCACGTTAAGCGCGTTTAGATATTCTTAGGCTTCTCTGTGGGGATGAGGCACAGCACCGCCAGCAGACTCAAGAAGGATAGAGGCAAGGCTAGCTCTGCCGCTCAAATCTTGCTGGTTCTTTGCTTCTCCTCTTTTCTCTGCCTGCTCAGGTGCTATTCCCTGTCTTTTCAGCATGCTAGCGCTCCTTTCCTGAACAACAATCGTCCCAGTGACGCTCACTTCCATACCATTCTTTTTAGCAGTCAGGTTCTACTGCTATCTTTTGCAAAAATTCCAAGAGACGTTCGAGGGCGGGCACCCAGAGTCTCACATGCACGACCCCTCGATGGGTGTTTGGGCTCTAGCCCTCTGCCTATCTCTCCACGTCGACATCGGAGATGCCGCGGCAAGCCTTAATGTTCCGTGGAGCACAGCGTACTACGGACCCGACGGCCCCTGGCAGGCTGTGTCAGTTCAGGTCGGGGGCGTCAGCTCGCAAGGCACGTCCCAAATTGACTTGATACCAAGCGGCACTTACGGCTCGATGATCTTGAGCAATGCAGCATGCGACGCCTATCCAAATACCCCCTGCGGAAAGGGAGGCACCTGGGATCCTGCATACACAGACAGCACGGGCACGAACTTCAAGGGCGGCTGGTACAGCGACACTGGAGCTAAGATTGGCGACGGCGAGACGTACGTGCAGGCTATGACCGTGAACGGCCGAACAGTATCCAGCGTCCCCCTAGTTTCCATCGACAACATTGCCTTTTCGACCCCAGCCGGCAAGAAGTATGGACCCGAGGTTGGCACTATGGCTTTGGGGGGCAGTGGTTCGGAGCAGGCCCAATTCTTTTCCACAGCAACTTCCGACAGCGCGAAGTCCGGATTCATGATCACAGGAGGCTTGTTCAATCAGAGCGTTATCCCTTCATACTCTTACCTTCTTCATATCGGCGCCACAGGCTTCGATTACGGCGGGTCCCTGGTCTTAGGTGGCTATGACAAAGGACGTACACTTGGAACATACACGAACTACACCGGAGACGCGGTCAAACTGTTGGACATTGGTTTTGGAGTCGAGACGGGTGGTTCGCCATTCTCCGATGGCTTCAAAAGCAAGACCGGACTACTCCTAAACAACTCAGGCGAGCGTACAACACTATCGACAGGCATAGACCCTGGGAGCCCATACATGTACCTTCCCGGAAAGACTTGTGAGGAGATTGCCAAACATCTCCCCATCAGCTACGACACCACGCTTCGTTACTACCTCTGGGATGTCGATGATCCAGCATACGAGAAAATCGTTACTTCACCAGCCTACCTGAGCTTCGTTTTCGCGCCTGGGACCAGTGCCACAACAAACACCACCATCAAAGTGCCATTGGCCCTTCTCAACCTTACTCTTGACACCCCCATTGTTTCCAAGCCGACACAGTTCTTCCCCTGTAACGAATACGAACCAACTTCTGGCAGTAATTATCGGCTTGGTAGAGCATTCCTTCAAGCCGCCTTCATCGGCCACAACTTCCGCACGTCAATGACGTGGCTTGGCCAAGCGCCGGGGCCTGGGTCCGGTAGGACCGGTCTGGGAGAGAATCGAAAAGACATCGCTGATGACGATGTCGAAATTGAGACTTCCGAGGACGATGGCACGACTTTTGCAGACACGTGGTCGAGTCACTGGACAGTACTTGCGGACGACAGCAACGATACAAGCTCCCCATCGGCAACGTCGACTGTCTCTGCAAGCAGCAACAATGGTGGTGGGAGCAACAGCAGTGGTAGCGCATCCTCAGATAACGAACCTCCGAAACTGAGTGTTGGTGCAATAGTTGGAATTGTGGCCGGAGGAATCGCTCTTCTGGTGGCCATCATCGGCTTAGTCTTTTGGCATCGACGACAGCGCAAACAGGCTACTAGAGCGGCCAACGGGGCACACGACGAAATAAAATGTCCTTACGGCTGTCATCCAGGAGGTCACAGCACACAATGTCCCTACAGAGATCTCTTGCCTGTTGCACCGATCGAACTTTGGACACAGCCGGCTATGCTGCCCAGCCACCCGCATGAAATTGCGTATGAGCTTCCGGCCCAGTCATTCAACTCACCACGACACTCCTCTACACGTGGGCGAGATAGCGATCGGAGCAGGAGCGAATTGCATACATAGTCGATCGGTCAACGGGCGAATGGTAGAAGAAGTATTTGTATGTGATGGACATATGAAGAGTTGATGTATTATGAGACTTGGCTTTTTTTTTTTTAGCCATGTTCTGGCAATTGCCGCCCTGACTTCGGAGGAGATACCCTTTATTTAGTAATTTACCTCGATAGATAGTAGAAGAGCAGTCGGATATAAGGCCACGTGTTAGACAAACGTTTCATATAATGACATTTCCAATCTGACCGATCATGTCTTCCGTGATACCGAAAACTAAGATATTGCCACCTAATACTACTACAGACCTCAGAGCCTAGCGCATAGTATTTTGACGTAGTTATTTCCCGTGGCTCCCACGGCGGACAAAGCTAAGTCACGGGAGTTTCCTATCAGGGTAAGCGGAAGTGGCGAAGCGGGGAACTGGAACCTACTACAAAAGCCGTCAGAACCCCACCACTGTCACCGATGCACTAAAAGCGTCTGTTCAAATGCAATCGTCATGGATCTTAGTCGCAAACTCGATGTCTAGCACTTCTACCGATGCGGAGACAGATCATGCGTCCGGCAGTATTCAGATTCCAAATGTTTGTCACCCACCTGGCCGGCATGTTCAATTTGGCTTGTCCTGACCTCATGCCACCAGCACTTTCGTGAGAGAGCCAGGACGAACGATTTTGCCGATCCGATCCTCAGCATGACACCGACATACTTCTCCGGAGTCTCAGAAATATGTTGAGAGTTTTGCAACTAAGCCCAAACTGTGAACACTGGTGCCTCACCATCCGCAACTCAAATTCCCTCGCCACAGAACATACATTCACAACAGAGAAAAGCTGATGCTCAAATCCAGACACTAGAAAGCATCATCAGAGGCAAAATGAGCAATTCTGCCAGCCATCACTTGGCCCAAAGTTGGCTTCGGGGAGCCGCTCTCGCAGACGGCTGGACAGCACGACTCCACTTCCCACAACCTAGACCCACCACCCACGACCACCAACTGGACACCCACACACGTTTCTCCATCGCCGTCAACCACTGCACTGCCTCTCCCCTCCCCTATAAGAGCCCAACCCCCCACAACACCCCCATCAGCAGTCCCCCACAGGACAACCACCAAGTTAGCCCCTTTAGCTCAGTGGTAGAGCGCGACACTAGTAATGTCGAGGCCATCGGTTCGACTCCGATAGGGGGCAGGACACAGCGCCTGCTTCAGCTGGTGCATCCAGCACTGGCCTACCTTTTTGGCGCTGCGCGGTGCGTGGTGGACGGAGCTTTGACGTTTTGCCTTGAGGCCAGATCGCACGGCCGATGTGGGGCTGGAAGCAGGGCGGGAGCCAGGGCGGCCCGAGCGGGGGAGAGCAGGTAGGCGGGACGGGAGCGGTTGGCGGTGGATGATGGGTTGATGGTGGGTTGGGTCAGTTTGGCCTCGGGGTGCGGGTTCTGCAACGGTTCTTCCCTTTGCGCGCCTGGGGGCTCGGAGGAGGGCGGTGATGCGGGACGGAGGCTGGAGAGATGGAGGACGTTTGTGCTGCGGGAACGGCTTGAGCTGCTGCACGCACGACGCAGCAGAGAAAAAAAAGTTGCAGGGATGCGGGGGGTAGAAAGGCCGCTGCGGCGCCGAGACACACGTTCCACTCGACGACCCGGGACACACAAAGAAAAACGAACGCTTCAACGTCGGTGAAAGGCAGAGAGTGGAAAAGAGAGAACGGGTGGTTCGAAACTCATTGCATGCACCGCGGAGGAATGCTGTCTTCGTCAGTGCTCCCTCTCGCTGATATTGCTCCAACGATGCAACGCCAGGGTTCCGCATCCTGGCAGCCGGAAAAGGAAGGCAACCACACATATACGCACAAATCAAGCAACTTTCCAGCCGGTGCCGGTCGTTCTCCCGGTCGAGGCAAAAAATCCTCCAGGGCTTCTCGAACTGAGGGAGGAATGGAGAACAAGAATGCAAAAATGCAAAAATATAAGCCCATTAGCTGCGAATGGTTTCGATCCATTGTCCTCCGGGTTATGAGCCCGGCGCTGTGAAGGTCGTTAGTACACTGGACATTACTGAATGTGAACAGTAGCAATGACTTACCGCTTCCGCTGCGCCACGCAGCTTTTTATAGTGACTTGGAAGTGCAATTGGCGCATTTCCTTTATGATGCGTGCCCATTGTGCGATGCGAAGGCAGGAATGGAGACTTGGCGAAAGTGAGAGCGAAGAAGACTACACATCGTACATTTTTTTACTCTGACGAAACAACATGACCGAAACAGGATCGACTGAAGAAAGATGATACAAACGCTTCTTCGCAGCGCCGGTCCGATGCTGCAAACTCCACGCTTGCCGACGAAGATAGTAGGGATATGAGTACCTCTGCAACACCGGAAAGAGACGTCACCACCTCACGTATTATGAATTACGCATCCTGCGAGGGCTGTCCGTCCTCCGACTGCCCCTGCTTCGCGGCCCTGTCCATGTCTCCCATCCGTCTTGGCCTCCCACCACCTCTCCCCCTTCCTCTAAACCCTCTTCCACCACGACCGCTGCCCCTCCTGTTATCCCCTCCGGCACCGCCGCCACCGCCACCCTTGTTCCCCACGGCGAACGGGATCCTCACCAGCGGCCTCTCGACCCACTCGACGCCCTTCAAGTTCAGCCTCTCCTTCTCCTTCTCGGGCAGCCTCCACGCCTGGAACAAGCCCATCAGCATCTCCTCGCCCTTGCGGCCGCCGCCCTGCGCGCCGTCGACGTCGACGTCGCGCAGCTCCTCGACCCAGGTCTTGATGTAGGCGCCGCCCCTGTCGTAGTCGAGGGCCTGCTTGACGGGGTTGAACCTGCGGCCCTGGCGGGGGTCGTTGCCGACGCCGGCGACGTACTGCCAGTTGCCCCAGTTGTTGCTGAGGTCGTGGTCGACGAGCGCGCACTCGTACCACTCGGCGCCCACGCGCCAGTCGATGCCCAGGTGCGACGCCAGGAAGCTCGCCACGTTCTGCCGCGCCCGGTTCGACGTGTACCCCGTCAGGAACAGCTCGCGCTGCGACGCGTCGATCAGCCCGACCCCGGTGCGCCCCGCCCGGAACCGCTCGACCGCCTGCCGCGTCTTCGCCGGGTCGTCCCCGGCCCCGCCGCTGCGGTCCAGGTATCGCCACTTCTTCTTGGTGGCCCCCTCGGTGCTGCCGCCGCTCTCTGCTGCCGCGGCTGCAGCCACTGGCTCGTCCGAGCGGAAGCCGTCGACGTGGAAGAGCCGGGGCCCGAACTTGCGCGTGCAGAGGCGCATGTAGTCGCGCCAGAGGAGCTCGAAGCGGACGGCTGCGGTGCCGGTGCTCTCGCCTTTGCCGAACCCCGGCGCGGCTTTCCACGAGTCTGGAACGGTCTGGCTTCCGTCCTCGTATGCTACCAGTGAGCTGTGGATTTGGCGGGCGGTTATGCAACCGAGAGCGAGCCAGGAAGATATCTTCGTGCTGTAGTCTTCGCCGAGAAGTCCGTTGCGTGTGTCCTTGTAGTTCGCCATGGAACCTGACGAAATAAGATGCGATACTCGATCCTGGGCGGCAGATTCGCCTCCAGAGAACGGGTGCGCCGAAGTCGCCCCTGACGGCCACTTTGGCGGAGTTTCTAAATCCAAGGCTGGATCCAGAGGTTTGTTAAGGCAGTCGATCATTGATGAAAGAGACTCTGGTGGGGCAAAAGGACTCGCTTGTGGCGGTATTGAGGAGGCGGAAGGCAGTGGTGGTAGGGACTTCGGCGCAGGCACTGTCGCTCGCGGTTGAGACCGGAGGGGCTCCAGAGATTTACGGAAGGTGGTGTAGACGTCGGGGAGATCCTTGATGTTGGTGAAAGGTAGATCACGGCTGATGTGGATGGGTGGTTAGCGAAGGGCAGGTGCAGTCCTCGAATTCGACTTACTCGTCGACAAAATACTTCTCGTCGGTCCAGAGCTTGAACTCGACCCCACTGGCCTCGGCTGCCTTGCGGGCATCGCGTTGCTCTCTCTTCTCTTCCACGCCTTCTTCCGCCGTCATCCAGATGGCTGCCACGGTGCCTCTCTCCTGGCTCCTAGCATCGCCACTTGCTGCGCCGCCATGACTCCCGTACCATGAAAGCATGTGCTGCAACACATCTCCTACCATTCCAATCCGGATGACGAGATCGCTACCGATCTTGCCCAGAGACTCCTTCAAGTCCCACACGCTCTCGGCAGTGAACTTTGCCCTGTGAGGGCCGCATCTCCAAAAGCCAGCGACCTGGCTGCGAGCTTCCGGGTACGGGCTCTTGGCGTCATCTTTCAAGAATCCAGAGACCTCGATTTGGTTCGCGGAAAGGACGTATACGGGCAGAACATGGGTAAACTGTGAAGAGCCGGAGGCGGCCTGCTGTGTGAGTTGATGGAAAATCGGATTGTCTGCGACGCGGAGGTCTCGCCGGAGCAGGTAGATCAGCACTCGCGGTGCTGCGGACGACATGGCGCGAAAAACAGGCAGCGCGGCGGGAGCGGCGTGGAGAGGAGACGGACGCGTGAGGGCCAATGCAGGGACACCTAGAGGTCGGTGGGGGCCGGGGCAGTATCAACAAAGCCGGCAGGCAGCAACAGCTGTGCGGCGCGGAGCAGTTCGCGGATATGTATGTGCAATTGGGCGGGCGGGTGGAGCGTTCGCAGGAAGTGCAGGTGGTACCGGCTGCAGGTGGGGAGGTCTCGAGGCGGCAGCCGGGGCAGACAGTCGGAACGCGTGAGGAAACGCGCATGTAAGTTTGTGCATTTCGAGAAGTCCCGGCAGCACATCCTGAGCGTCATCAGGGTCATTGGCGGACGCCACTGGAGAGGCACAATACGAGCTTGGCTGCGGTGCTGTCAGGCGCAGGGGGCGGATCTCTGGGACCGAGAGGGCTGTCTGAGCCAGGAACGGGCGCGGGCGGGGCCCGATGGGCGGGCTTGAGTTTCGATGACGAGGGCGATTCGGGCGGCAGACAGTCGAGTCGTCGATCGAGCGCGCGCCAGTGGATGGCCGGCCACAGTGCACTAGCCAGATCGCCGCGCCAACAGGGAGCAGCAGATGCCGGCCTTCTCGCTAATCTGGCGCCTAAGCAGAACGAGCCGGCCGTCAGCCTCTCAAGCGCCGCGGACGTCGGCTCGCAAGCCGCTGTCCATGCACCCGGTGTCGAGCAGCCGGCCAGGCCCTCCCACGACCCGCCGCGCCCGCTGCCCGGCGCCCGCCCGAGCTGAGCATGACGTCGCGCCCTGGCCGGCAGCGCAGCGGCAGCGGGCAGCGGGCGGCGGGCAGCGGGCGGCGGGCAGCGGAGCGGCGGCACTGCTGGCGCTGCGGCGTCTCACCCCCCGACAGACACCCGCTAACCCTGGCTGCGCGGCCTGGCCGGGGCCCCGCGAGCGGCGAGATTGGCCAATACGCAGGCGTGCTTCGCTTCGGCGGCGCTGGGCGTGGGCGCGCGACGGCGGGCGGGCGGCGTGCACATCGTCATCACCGCGGGCGACTGGATTACCCGTTTGGTGCATCGCAGACGCCGGAAGCGGCAATGCTGCAACGGCGCCCCCGCACGGCGCTGAAGGCCCCAGGGCGTCTCCCACGTGCCTGTCACGCCGACAGGGCCTAAACCAGAGTGCCGGGCGCCCACGGGCGTTGGCTGCACCTCGCCCGTTCCCCGTCACTGCGCCATCCGCCCGTTTGATTGCCGCGCCGCGACTGACTGATGCTGCCCGCCGGCCGCCCGCCCACGCCCTCCACGCCGGCCCTCGCCGCCCACCACCGCGGCCTGCCTCCGCCGCCGCCGCCGCGGAGTGAGTCGGACCCAGCACCGCCCACGGCCGCGCGACGTTCGTTTTGGGGCACGATCCAAGACCCGCCGTGGTTCGTGTAACCGCATGCTCGATGCACGCCACATGCAATCTCCCGGGTGCCGCGTAGGTCGCACCGCATCCTCCAGCACCGCGTCGTCTGCTCTTGCTCGCTCCGGTGGCCTGGCCCATAAGATCAGCGCCCTTGTATATCAGCGCTGCTAAGACCGCTCCTCTGCCGCGCGTGTGCCCTGTCGCCGCCGACCGTGGCCCATTCACGACCATTTTCCGTTGCAGGCGCTGATCTGCTCCTCCGCCACGAGCGCCTAGCTACGGCCATCTAGCACTGCCGCGTGATGCCGCCCGCGCATTTGCTTTTTGGCCTTCCAAATCTCGAGACAGATCTTCGCATTAGACTCGCAGGCAGTCGTGGGAGTCCCCGTCTGGCGGTGCCTCGTCGTCGGCCTGCTACCCCTGTGGCGTGCTGAACAGCCCCACACGTCCTCTTCCTCCGGCTGAATATTATTCTCCGCGCATGCCTTACTGTAGACGGCAAACCGGGCCACGCGATGCATACACTGCGGCTTGCTTCATCTATCCCAAACTCGCGAGATCTTGCACGCCTTCCTGCCACACCCGTCCAGCTGTCTCGGCAGCCCGCGCCGTTTGCGGCCTTAGCTCAGGCCTGCCCTTCGCCATGCGGGATGCACTGTACAACCCTCCACAACGCGTCATCCTTGGGTTGCAGAAGCACAGTGTGCTGCGCTGGATGGGCACAGAGGTGGGCCGCTCGCCAGCCTTTCCTGCCCGACGTTGCTTTTTTCTGCTTTTTTGCTCCGACCTGAGACCCGACCGATCCTCCCTCACGGTCCGGCCCGAACCGATCGCATACGCCTGAGAGATTTCTTCCTGATCGACGGCGCACCCCCCGGGCGACGTCGAGCGAGCACGCCTGGCGGACCGGTCAGATCGGACCACGCAGCTCCTCCAACAGCCGCGCACCCGCACGCCTGCTTTCTCTCCGAGACACGCACGCATGCAGCTGCCAAACGAACTCATCCCCCCCGAAGCGGGCGACCAACCCCGGAGCACTGACTGAAGCAGCACCGATCTCCGGCTTATTGCTCTGACACCCAATATATCAGTCGCTCTGCACGTCATATATTTAAGCTTTCGCAGCCCAATAAAAAGTAAATTATACGTTTCCATCTCCAAGGAATCTCGAGCGTGGTTATCGCGTGCATGCTCCCAATTTGCCATGGACCGAAAGAGAACAGCGTGCCGACCCTTTTGAGCCGCACATCAATAAACGCCAAGCACTATAGAATCCTCACGAAGAACAAACACATCATCGACATGCGCCTACACACAGCCCCTTCCCCATCCACGCGTCCCGCATGCACACGACCCTCGTGACCCAGCTCTTGCACCCCAGCACCCCCAGCCCGCCGCTGCGTGACGCCGCGCCTCGCTCTGCCCGCGAGACCAGCGAAGAACATGCGAAATCGATACACCCTCGGACAAGACCGGGGGGCGAGGGGGAAAAAATGAACCATGATTCGGAGAGCGGCGACTGCATGCGCGACGCGTCTCCACAGAAAGATTGGGACAATCAAGCCCCGCCACGTTTTCCTTTTTTTTTTTTTCCTGGGTGGCCTGGCCGATTGATCGGTTGATCGAGCAATCAAGGCCCGAGGCCCAGATCCAAGTGGCCCTACGTGAGCGTGCATCAGCCCGCGTCCGCTTTGCCCCACCCATCGATATCCACACCGCGGACGGCCGTGTCTGAAAGGGTGCTGCCAAGACGCCGTGCCCGGAGTTCTCCAACAGGTGTGTTCGTGCGTGCGTGCGTCGAGCTGATCTGCGGACCCCCGAGCACAAACCGGTAAGCGCGGGACAAAGCGAGATTGGGCGTTGTGGGGGGTGATTCGTGGAGATGGTGGGGTGATGGTGGTGACTCGGTGATGAGCGATGTCAAGGGGGTTCCGGATCGTGAAGGACGTGCGTGGGGAGAAGATCGTCCGTGGGCAATGTTGCAGACGCAAAGCTCAGAGAATGCTCGGAGAAGGAGCTTGGTTGCTTGGCCTTGCGGAGGTCGAGAAGGTGATCGTTGAAATTGCGGTCCGGAACGGGAGAAAGGCACGTGCTGTGAGACTTCTGTGAACATAGTTGTTGCATACGTACGACTCATTGGGCGTGATCTCGTTGCGGCTCGGTATACGGGAACCGTGAGGTGCTAGGCCTGATGCAGCTTCTCTTCCTCGAACCGAAATGGGAACTTGTGGGGACGAGCGCTGCAGTGGTGGAAGCGAAAAGGAAAATGGGGCTCGAGAAGCCATAAGCGATATCTAGATGAAATGAGGCACTCGACTACAAAGTGAGGAAGGTTTTGGCGTGGAACACAGGCGTAGAATTTCGTGGCAAACTTCGTTGGCTGCTCTAGCGAGTGTAGATCGACAGTGACGACCTGAATGCGTTCTAGCGGACCGAGAAAAAGCTGACACTGAAAGCCGTCCATAGCGTGAGCCTCCGAAAGAAGTAAGGCTGCGAGACGGCGGAGATAATGAGGCTCTCAGCCGGAGGACTTTGTGCTTTTCGAACATATGAAGCAGCAAGCCACTATTGCTGCAGCTTGCACAAGCTGACGACCATTCCCACCACCCTTGCTTCTGTGAAGGAAGCGACATTGAATGGAATTTTGATGCCCTGAGAAAATGTCTGACAATGCTGCCAAAGAAGGTGATCCTTGTCCGGAGCAGCTTCGGACACTGTCGGCCTCCACAGCTCACTTCCAGCTACAAGAGCAACGAGTCCCAGGTGCTTTCGTTATTGGGATCATCTTCCGGAGCGAGGTCAGGAATTTGATTCATATTGTTCAGCCAATATGACGAGTCGAAGGTATGAGCGTTGTCCCAGAAGGCCAGAGATGTCAGATCCTCGTCCGGTAGTCCCAGAGTCTCATCTAACCCCGTTGAGGTATTTGAGACTATGCCGCGTTGACCGTCTTGAGTGAATTCAGGGGAACCACTCTCGGCTAGTGTATTGCCCGACCATGACGTTTCTGCAGATGTGACGGTGCCGGACGATCCTGCTTCTTCTGGTTTCAAAATTCCCTTGACTTTGTCGTAGCATGTACGCACTATCTGCGTGCCTGAACTTGCCGTGGGGTTGCTTTTCGACATTGTAGTTAGTCGGCTGATTGCTTGTCCCATAGCTCCGTTGATCCGCCTCTTCACGTCCTCGTCCTTTGGCGGATACATAAGGGTTATCGCCGAAAGCATGATCGCAGCGTCGATGGTGTAGAAGGTAAGCCCAAAGAGCTTGTAGTGATGTGGATCAGTCAAATCGAAATACCGCTGCTGTGCATCAAGAGTATTGAGCGCTGCTTGCACGGCAGCTTTCCGGCTTTCGACATGAGTAGCCATATGGGGCCGGTGAAGAACCATGATCACACCGTTTGCAACACTGGTGACTTGTTCTCGTTTCTTGGGTAGCAAAGGAAACTTCTTATCAAACGAAGTATCGGGATTATCAGTCCTGGCGAAAGGTGGAGCATTGTCCATGATTGACAAGATCTGTTTGTGAAAAGCCCAAATGGCATTGTAGTCTCTTGGATAGGGCTTGTCCAGTTGCAATTCCCGCATTTCATGGACTTTCTTGGAGAGTTCGTATTGGACAAGAGTTGAGGAGAAGAACGAAGGGCCATCGTCGTCTCCCAGAGCTGGGGTTGCCAACGGGATCTTCTTCGATGGATCATCAGGAATGTTACAATCCATAGGTGTCCGGACGTCGCAGTCACTGAGGTTGATCGCTCGGGGCCGACCAAGAACCCAGGCCATGAAGCTGCATCCATTAGCTTTTGACAATGATGCACCAAAGAACAACTGACCTGTTCCATATGAACAAGACGACCCAGATCCGTCGTTTGTGTTCGTCGTACCACAACTGCTTCAAGGTTTCTTCTAGGCAAGACGACTGTTGGATCTCAGCTTGGCGATGTAGACCAATTTCTTGAGCTTGCCTAGATATACGTCAGTCCCATATTTGCAGGGTGGTTTGTGGACTAACATGATTGCATCGTTAAGGGCATGCCATGCTTCTGTTCCTCGAGAACAGTTCTTCAGCCAGACGGCCCTGAGAAAATCTGTCTGGACACCACCGACCGTGGGATCATGACGTCCTAAGATAGTCATGATCTCCATAGCGATATCGCTGAACCTTTGGGAGAGTCGATCGCACGCAGTTGCGTTTGTCACCGAAATCCCGCGGAGGCAGGCCGCATGTGGTGGGATGAGTTGCAAGCTCACCGCGCAGATCCCGAAGATCAACGCTGCAAAGTATTGAAGATCTCGGGATACACCCTTCGGACCTGTGAATCGGGTGGTGGCAGGATTGAGGGCGGTCCATTGCGCGAATAACTCGTTGAAGAAAGGGCGTTCCAGGATCGGATAGGACCAATTGCTCTCAACAAAGTACACTTCAATGAGCTCCTTAAGAACAGCGTAAGGGGGTATCTTCTTGATGAAGGCCAGGTATTTGACTTCAGCTTCATCGGCGTATGGAGTCTGGTTGCGATTCGATGTTGCGGCACGAAAGAAATTGTCTCCTTCCAGGAGCTGCTCTTGTTAGAGAACGAAACTTTGGCGAGCATGCTAAAGTACCTTCTTCAGATCACCAAAAGCAGTTGCGCCCTCAAGGGCAGAGTAGCCCATCTCATCTTGGTTCCCGGTGCTCTTGGGAAGCGGCTCACCGGCTTCTGGTCTGTTCCGGGCAATCAGCCAACACGCAAGAGATCTGTCGACATGTCGCAGTTGTTTTCCAGAGTGCGGGAAGCGTGACGAGTTTGCACGCCCGTGTGCGAGGAGAAAGCAGGACGCATTGGCAAAGAGACGGGACATACGCTGGGTCGCCATAACAGCACTTATCTGGCACGTCACGGGCTAAGCAAATATTGCACGGCTTCTTGCGGTCGCACTGAAAACGCGTCAGAACACCAGTCTGGCAGCATCATGTCATGCGAGAGATACCTTTTGCTTCCGGCGATGGCATTCGGCACAGGCGGTGACCACACGGCGGCGCTTGGGTTGCTGCGGTTGAGATGCCATGCTGCTCTGGGAAGTTAGCGGCAGTGGAGGAGTGAGGTTCTACGGCGGGAGCCGAAGAGAAGTAGTAGTAGTCCTCGCAGAGCAGGCACGGAGCAAGCGAGGGGCTGGAGGTGGGCATGCAGAGAGAGTCACAGAGCCGGAATTTAGCACAAACTCCGGCTAATGCCCGCCACGGCCAAGCGCTGCGCCCCAGTGCCAGCGCCAGCACCAGGGCAACAGCGAAGGTTCACAGTCGGGCCGGGCTGGTGAGGCTTTGTGTCCCGATGCCGAAGCGAATACGATCCCGAGCGCCAGGAGGAGCAGTCACGTTACTGGCAGCGACGTCATCGGGTGCTGCGGCTTGCGGCGGTCTCCTGCGTGTTCTGTTCGCAGCCGGCGCGAGTGTCTCCAGCACCAGCACCTGTGCCTGGCCCCGCCTTCAGCTGCGGCTGGGATGCGCGACACGTGTCCGCCACGATCAGCGGCCGCGGCGATGCCCCGGATCTAGGGCAGATCGCTCCGCCGAAAACCACCACGCCCTGCCGCTTGCCGCTTGCCGCGAACCTGAAGCGCTGGCTGAACTTTGGCTGGCGGGATGCTCTCCGCACGCGTCCAGCACGGCGCCCCTGGGCCCAGCTTGGGGCTGAGCGCCCACGTGTCGGCGATCTCCCTTTCCCGCTGATGTCACATGCCACTTACCTGCTTTCAAGCCACCACGCGACTCCTTCTCTGCCACCACAGCCCCTCGCCATTGCCGCTCCTTTCGCCCATTGCGCGCCCATGAATTGGTAGCCGCGACACACGCCCGTCGCTCCTCCACTGACGGCCTGATCCCATTTTCGACGCCGGTCGCGAGAGACACCAGCCACGCCCACGACGATTTCTTCTTGCCCGAGCTCTTTCAGTACATATCCCATTTAATAATGACGGTGTCCTTCACTGTGGTGTTCTCTGCCGCTGCTTGCCTGGCACTTGCGCTTTGGGCAGCAACCCAGACCGGCGCGTCTTCAGCTCTCCAGCTGCCATTCTTTACCTCGGAATGCCATGGCCCAGGCTCGCTCTCTGGCTACTATGCATCCGCGCCTTATTCTTCGAGTTGGACGAGTTGGTGGAACAAGAATAGACATGTCATTGACGTAGAGGGGGTGGCTTTGGGAACGCAGGGCCGAGGCCAGGGTGGTGGAACTATCGGCAAAGATTGGAATATCCTCTACCATCTTGGAGGAAATGGGCCTTGGGTGGAGAAAGTGGATGGCGTCCTTGAAGGTGGAATAGTGGTACCGGATGGCTGTACGGTTGACCAGGTTCACATGGTGAGTTCCTGAAGGATGGTCGGCATCGAGTCTCATGATTTTCCGTACTGACTAGCGTACTCATTTAGATGTCACGGCATCATGAAAGGCTTCCTACGTTCAAAGCTGGCGTTAGTATGTGATCCCCTGGCAAACACTAGCGCTTTTGTGTGAAGGCTAACAAGCTGTAGAGCAGATGGACTTGTTGAGCCGCATCAAACGTGAGAACGTTACGCTGAAGGGGGATTTGGCGTTCGCCAACGACTGGGAATACATCACCTCTGGTATGTATGCCTGATTGCCCCAATTGTTTCAAAAAGTGAGCTCACGATTTGCAGACCCACAGCGGGACTTTGAGCAGCTCACAAACACCGGTCCGTTCTCTGGGGTCCTCGGGGCTTTTACAAACGGAATCCGGCTCCGCACTCGCTACCACCATTTGTTACCGCCAGGCGGTAAAACGAATTTCTGGGCAGGGGACTCTCCTCGTGTCATTGACACAGCTCGCTACTTTGCCGCTGGCTTCTTTGGCCTTGACTGGCAAGACCTCTCCACTTTGCACGTCATCCCGGAGACCGCCGAGCTTGGAGCTGATACACTCACTCCTGGAGACACCTGCCTCGCCTACATCGAGGACCTGGAATATGGTCATGACTACGGCGCGCGCATGCTTGCAGAATACCGTGCAACGTACCTCAGCAAGGTACGGAAGCGGTTGCTTCAGCAGAATCCGGACATAGAGTTCAGCGACACGGAGATCTACGCAATGCAGGAAATGTGCGGCTTCGAGACAACCGTGCGCGGCAGCAGTGCCTGGTGCGACGTCTTCACCAAGGACGAGTGGCTGAGCTTCGAGTATGCCCGAGATGTCATTCATTTCTATCGTGCTGGCCCGGGGAATAAGTTCGGCGCGTTAATGGGATGGCTGTGGTTGAATGCCACGACGAATCTGCTCGTCGAGGGGCCGTCGGCGGGGCCATTTTTCTTCAGCTTGTGGGTTCCTCACCAGATGCGTCCGATTTCGGACATTGCTGACTTGTCGGTGTAGTGTTCACGACGGTGACATTGTTCCAATGCTTGCCGCCTTTGATCTTCTCCACGACGATGAGGATCTGCCAATAACGCATAGAGCGGATGGCCGCGCCTGGAAAACGTCTCAAGTCACGCCTATGGGCGGTCGCACCATCCTCGAGCGGCTTTCATGTCTCCCAGCGGGGTCGGAGAATGAATCTTCGTCCGAAGCCTTCGTGCGCGTCAACATCAATGACGGAATCGTGCCGGTGCCAGGCTGCGACAGCGGTCCAGGCGGAAGCTGCCCGCTGCAAAAATTCGCGGAGAGAATCAAGGATAGGGGCGCAGAGCTGGGAGACTTCAGGGAGAAGTGTGGTCTTAGCGAAGATATGCCGGACAGGATCACCTTCTTGCACCAATGAACCCGCGTGCGTATGCGGCGTAAGCGCGCGAATGCCTTCCCTTAGTAGACCCTACATAGATGTTTTGCCAGAATAGTTGAGCCAGCTTCCCTCGCCTGTGTCTTCCGGCGTGTTCGCTTGCGAGTCGAATGGTCGTTTCATAGGGGGTTAGGGAGGACGCCAGTGTCGCGGCTTGTACAGGAGCTTTGACTTCCGAGTCAGGAAGACGGCAGCGCGCGTTGCGCAAGACAGGCCGGTCAGGCAGCACGAGAGTCATGCAGTCGTGCTCCTCCCGCCTGATATTTCGGAACTCTTCTAGACGCTTAAAAGAATGAAACAAAGCAATCCCTGATGCACATCCGCTCAAGTGCCGTAGTGTGCGCTGCAGGGTCAGAGGTAAATTGCCGGCGGCCGCCGGACCGTACTGTTATTAACCGCCGCACAATGGCCCCAGGCAACCCCGCGCCAAAGTTTATTCGGGCTCAGATCCACCGCAGATTGGTGGAGCCCGGCAGTCCAGTCCTTGCCCGGCCGGTGACTGTCGGTGCGGATCACGCCTTGCCTTTGCCAATACCCGCCCTGCTGGAGAGGTGTGGGAATACGGGCAGCAGGCGGCACTCCTGTTTCGATTATTGATCAATTCAATCGGACGGGAGCTTTCCGGGCTAGCCTCAGCCTACCCATGCTGTGCATGCAATGGACAAGAGTCAGCCCAGGCGTTCGGGACCGCTAGAGCCCGTCACTCAGGCAGAGGCCACTCTGGGAACCTGACAATATAAACCTGCTCCCTCCTCATACCCTGCTCGCCGCCACCACCACCATTCTTTCTTTCTGCAGACTGCTACGCGGCTGAACTTTCATTCTTTTCTCTGTGCAAGCTTGACGCTTTGAGTGCATCCTTCATTCTTTCACCAACCACACACATCCCACCGCAGCAGAAATGTCTTCGCTCCTTCTCGTCCTCACTACGCTGGCGTGCACCTCCCTCGCGGCGCCATCGCGCCCCTCGTACGGCCACTCGGGCTTCGCCGGCACCCGCCACCGTCAGATCAACACGACGCAGTGCCCGATCCTGCTCGACGGCCGCGTGCCGTCCAACGCCACGCTCGCCTCGTTCGACACCGAGAACGGCATCTTCAACCCGGACTACGTCAAGGGCAACAACGTGACCTGGTCGCAGATCCTCGAGGAGCCGGATGTTGCACCCTCCAAGTTCGACGTCCCGGAGTACAAGCCCATCGAGGTCACCATCAACGACGACTCCATCTTCCAGAAGCAGTACGGCTTCCGCCGCGCCGGTCTGCAGTTCGCGGCCGACAGCTCCAACGACACCTCCGACAGCGGCATCGTCACCCTCCACTGGAGCGTGAAGCAGGATGCGCAGAAGCCGCTCAACCTGAGCCACGAGTACCTGGTACGTTTGACGTTCAAATACGTTTCTTGGAACGATGCAGATCAGCTGACCGCCTTCCCAGAACGTCTGGCACGAGGCCGCCGACTACAGCGCCAACCAGTTCAACTTCAACACTGGCTACCGCATCGGCACCAACGGCACCGACAAGGAGTCGTGGCAGCTTCTGGGCCGCGACTCCAACCTTCTCTGGTCGGCTCCCATCGACTTTGAGAACTGGCAGAACTTCGCCCTGACCCTGGACTACACCGCCAAGTAAGTACAGCCAAGGCCCGCTTCTCTCTTGGCACGAAAGAGATATGCGCGTAAACGCTTGAAAGATGTATTCTAACAATCGTAACAGCACTCTCACCATCTACTCCTCGAAGAACGCGGAGCCGCTTGCCAAGGCGGGCGGTCCGTTCACCAACGACAACTCCGGCGCCGGTCAGTTCCAGATTGGTGTCCTGAAGAAGCCCACTGGCACCGATGATGTTGTCAACAGCGGCTTCCAGGAGAGCGGTTTCTCTGAGGGCCAGATCTACGGCGGTATCTTTGTTGAGAACAGCGCCAACAGTTGCGTCTCTTTGTAAGATGTCTTCCGAGTGCGATTAGGTGTAGATGAGGGGGCTTTAATTTCGTCCCGGCGTTGTTCGCCGGTTAACCTACGATAGAATAAACGTTTTTCTACGCAATTAGCGCCAAGTCTAAAGACGCGGGGAACAGGTAGCGTGACAGTGACATGCGTGTTTAGCGTAAAGGAGGACATGACGAAAATTGTACCAGTTGTGATTTTTTGTGCTCGCTTGATTCTATGGTCGATGTTCCAGTTGCTTCATGCCACATGACATGAACGGTTTCGCTATGGCCGTTCTGCTGATATCGTCGACGGACTCGATGAGTTTCACCTGCTCTTGACCCAAAAACTCCTCGCAACCTCTCTGTGGTTGGTCTTCCCCGCACTGATATCATAGGTACATTTCTTGGTAATGTCATTGCTAATTCAGTCAAACTGTGAAAGCAGTCAGTATGGCCGCTACGCAGTGTCGCAAGGAGGAAATACGTACCGGAGTCAGGAAAGACTCGGCGACGAAACGTGCCCGAGCGTTGAGCTGTAGTAGTTGTTAGCAAGTGCCTGAGCGGAATGGGCGCCGCCTCCACAAAGATCGACCTAAGCCGCCTCCTGCGGGGCCACTTACGAAGAGCTTCATCTCCGAAATCTCCTTGTCCACCTCCTCCATGAATTGGATAATGAAATCGACCAGCTTATGCTTCAGCATCTCCTCGGTGTGGAAGTTGGTGATCAGGAAGGAAATATCGTATCCCTAACAGGCATCAGCTTCGCTGCCCCGAACACGGCCCAGGGGCAGCAGGTGTACCTTGATGGGCTTCCTCCGCAGGATGAAGAACTGCTCGGCTCTCTGGGTCAAGAACCTTGTGAACTTGTGGACCAGGATATGCTCGATCTCATCGGCCTGCTTGATCTTAATGCTGACGCGCACGCTGTTGATACTCGGCTCGATGAACACGCGCTCGTTCTCGTTGCGGGACACGGTCAAGGGGTTCAGGAGGACTTCGGGAGACGTCTGGGCCTCGATTTCAGGAACGTTGTGCCTCTCGGACGCCTGGGAGGCGAAGTTCGACAGCGACAGCGCCCCGGTGAGGGAGGAGCGGACGCATTGGAGGTACGGCCGGAGGGATTGCGACTACCGCTAGGCGTCAGCAAGCTGCGACAGCGGATTCGGAGCAGGCGGGCGCGTGTTTACCATCTTGACGGAGTGCAATCGGCGGGCGGAACCAGGGCGATTGCGGTGGCGGGAGTGCAAGCTGGGGCTAGCGGTACGGAGGAGCTCCCTGGACCTGGGAGGGTATGATGTGGTGAGGCGGGGGCCCTTGGGCGGTGATGCGCGGCACGTCGGCCTGCCGAAGAAGCACCGGACACGGTGGTGCCCCAGGCAGGCCCGCATTGCTTGGCGTGGTGAGCTAATCGCAGGGCAACTCTATCCAGGACATTCCATCCGCTGCTGTCGCCGCTCGCTCTGCCCGCCGCTGCCAACCTTTCCTTCAGGGCAACCCCCCGCGACCTCGTCCACCCCTTCTCTACCTGCCGTTCTCTTGCGAAGATGGCGTCCATTCCAGGTATGCCGGCCCCGCTCTCCCCGCCGTCTTGGTGAGCAAGTCGTGGCGCGTGTACCCCCGTCCGAACTCCAAGCATCCATCTGCAAATGCTGGACTGTTATCTCAGGCACACGCGTGCGCCTGGGTACTTGCTAGATGCTTTGGCTTCGGGCAGGTGGCGCTACGACCATCTCGCCCTCATGTTTATGCCCAGAGACGCGCAAGCATTACTCACTTACTGACTTGCGCCACCAGTGGTTGTCAAACATCAGGGAAAGAAGTACGATGTCGAACTCGACCCGACAAGTACTGGCGAAACCTTCAAGTTCCAGCTGTACTCCCTCACCGGCGTCGAGCCCGAGCGCCAGAAGATCTTGGTCAAGGGTGGCCAGCTCAAGGATGACACCGACCTCTCGAAGCTCAATGTCAAGGCGGGCCACACCTTCATGATGATGGGCACGCCTTCCGGAGATGCAAAGGGCCAGATCGAGCGACCCAAGGAGAAGATTCGCTTCTTGGAGGACATGACCGAGGCCGAGGCCGCGCAGGTTGCTGGCGCGATACCTGCTGGTCTGCAGAACTTGGGAAACACTTGCTACATGAATTCCACTCTGCAGACCTTGAAGTCGATTCCGGAGCTGAGGGATGAGCTGGTGAAGTACAAGCCGAGGTAGGATGCTCTTGTGGAGCTGTGATATGTAATCAGATACTGACACAATGAGTAGTGCGTCGAGCGCTGCCGGCCCCAGCGACTTCAGGTCTTTCGGTCTTGGAGGTCTTGGAGCTTCGGCAGACCTCACTGAGGCTCTGCGCGACCTCTTCAAGCAGATGTCTGAGACCCAAGAAGGCTTCCCTCCCATGATGTTCCTCAATGCGCTACGAACTGCCTTCCCCCAATTCGCTCAGAAGGCCAAGGACGGTCACGGATACGCCCAGCAGGATGCTGAAGAAGCTTGGTCACAGATCGTGTCGCAGCTTCGCCAGAAGCTGAAGAGCGACGGCTCCAACAGCGATGCTGCTCAGCAGGCGGCTGGATCTTTCATCGACAGGTACATGTCTGGCAAATTCGAGACGATCATGGAATGCGACGAGTCGGCTGCAAAGGACGGTGGAGAAGAGCCAATTAAGGGCGACGATACTTTCTTCAAGCTGAACTGCCACATCACGGCTGAGGTCAACCACCTGCGCGAGGGTCTTGTCGCAGGCATGCAGGAGAAGATTGAGAAGAACTCGGAGGTCTTGGGCCGCAATGCGATGTACACGAAGACGTCTCGCATCACAAGGCTTCCGAAGTACCTGCCTGTTCACTTCATGCGCTTCGACTGGCGAAGAGATACGAGTAAGAAGGCGAAGATCATGAGGAAAGTAACTTTTCCTCAGGAGCTTGACGCTGTTGAATTCTGCTCCGAGGACCTCAAGAAGCTTCTCATTCCGATCCGAGACAAGATCAGGGAGATCAGGAAAGAAGAGGAAGATGTTGAGCGCGCGAGGAAGCGCAGGAAGCGCATCCAGCATGGCGAGGACATCGAAATGAGCGGAGATGTGAAGGAGAAGGGCAAGGGTTCAGCAAGTGAAAAGGGGCCTGCGAAAGACAAGAAGGACGAGAAGCAGAAGGCGTCGGGCAGTGGTGACGTTGAGATGGCAGATGTCGAATACAAGACGGATGCCCAGATCGAGGCTGAGCGTGCTGCCTCGATCTTGAAGGCGAAGAAGGAGCTCCTTGCTCTGGTCGATGGAAAGCTTTCTGCCGACGAGGCCTGCAACCAGACCGGTCTGTACGAACTTCGTGGCGTCATCACTCACCAGGGTGCTACGGCCGACAGTGGACACTACACGTCCTTCGTCAAGAAGGAGGGCGAGAAGGACCCGAAAACTGGTAAGCGAAAGGAGGAAGATGGCAAATGGTGGTGGTTCAACGACGACAAGGTCTCTGAGGTCGACACGGACAGGATCGAGACCTTGTCCGGTGGTGGTGAGTAAATTGACTTGTGACTAAAACGAATGGTTCGCTAACTCTTAATAGGCCAGAGTCACTCTGCGTTGATTCTGCTCTACCGTGCCGTGTCCCTTCCTAGCAAGGAGCACATGGAGGACGCGGAGACGGATGCGGATGCGAAGGCTAAGACAGCTGCGGCTTGATCAGTCAATCCAAGGCGCAATCTGGCAGGCTTTCAAGCTTCTCTCTACGATTTATTGCATGTGGTCTTAGACGGTGGATTGTACGAGTTACGAGGCCTAGCACGATGGGTTCATAGATTCCGTTTACTCTGGGCATAGCATAAGAGCGGCGGTAACTCATAGGCTTGGAAGTAAATCTGAAAACTATTGGACGTCCAAATTCCTGTATATGCGCGCTTGATGCGCGAACGCGGTGTTTTACGCGTCCGCGGCGCGACCCTCTTTCCTCCCATCTCTCGTCCGCTTTTCAACACCACTTTCGTCCCACAACCTAACTCCACGGTAACGACTCACTCACTCAGACGACCGGGCTCTCTACGCTCCTTTCCTTTCCATCTCTCTTCAAACGTCAATATCTTGCGCTGTAGCATGCTGTAACTCCTGCCTTCAAGATGTTTTACAGCCATGAAGGTGAGCTCCACTTCTGCCTCACCTCAAACTTATCACTAACAGGTGTGGTAGTACTTACAAACCGCAAGTACGGTGTTGCAACCGTCTGGTATGTAGCGCTGACGTTCGCTCATGCAATCAGAGCGTTTACTGACATGCGAAGGCTTGTGGCAACGCTGGGCTCCAAATCTGCCACCACGAAGAAGGTGACGCGCAAGGCTATCCTCAACGTCAATGTGCCTAAGGCATGCGACACTATCATCGAACCCGAGGTTCCGCTTGCTCTGCGTCTTCAGGGTAGTCTCCTGTAAGCTGGCCGACCTGTCACATTGCCAGCAAGTGAAAACCACTGACTGGCATCGCAGCTACGGTGTCTCAAAAGTCTACTCGCAGCAATGCTCCTACGTCCTGGCCGATGCGCAGAGTATGCAGAACCATGTTCGCACTGCGTTGATGCAGATAACTAGGGACACCGAACTTGACCCCGAGGCTGGACGTGCGAGGTATGCGCACTGAGAACTGCGAGAAGTATTTGCGAGGTAGCCCGCTGACGTCTCACTCAGGCCCGACCAGCTCGTCCTCGAGGATGACCCGTCTTTCCTTCCAGACTTCGCTCTTGCCCCGCTCGAGCTTGATGATGCGTCCGACTTGGACCTCCCGACCCTCACTCGCTCCAGCAGCTTGTCGTCGCCTCGCCGCTCGCGTAGTCCACGCCAGGAAATCACACTTGAGGAGCAGGATGGAGGCCCTGTCTTTGGCATACAAGTTCCGAGCTCTGACGGCCACAGCTTCGGAGACATTGGCGGATTCGTTGTGCCGGGTGATGACGGCCCAGGTACAAAATTTCCTGGCGGAAGTCCTCTACGCGTCGAAGATGAAGGCTTCGAGCCACTTGTAGACTTCGGCTTTGACGCCGAGGGAAACCTCATTGAGCATGTCTCTTCCAGCCACCTGCAGAAGACGCCGGCTACTGTCCCTCGGCCAGGTCTACCCAGTAGCTCTGCTGCTAGTGCTAGAGTGAGGAAGGAGCATGAGGAAGCTCAACAGCAGGGCGCAGAGGTGGGTAGTTCTGGAGCTACATAGATGTTTGGCGACACTGACGGCGTTCCTAGTATGGCGACCTAATGGACGCCAACATGCCTATCGAGGACGACGAAGTTGATCTCCTTCCCGAAGCCGAAGCACTGCCTTCGACTCGCGATCGCCCGAGTTCTCCTTCTGGACGTTTCTTGGCTGAGGAGGAAATCATGGAGTCGTCTTCCGTCGTCCAGGCTCCGATGCGCTCCAAAGCTAAGCGTCGCGTCATACCAATGGATCGGACCATGGAACTTCGCAACACAGACCTGGCAAACTGGATGAACGATTATGTGGACAATATGCGCGAAGCGGGAAAGAACAAGCAAGCCCTTCGTGCCTTCCATCAGGCAAAGAAGAATGCAGAATACTGGGTTCTCGGCTTGGGTATCGGTGGCATTGGCGCCATAGTCAACGGTACCGGTCTCATTGGTCCACTTGACATGTTCAGGGGTGATGCCCTGCTCCTTTCTCTCGGAATCGACCGTAACGCCGCTAAGAAGAAGCGCGGGCACCAGGCTATCGATCAGGACGAGAAATCCAATGACGATGAGAGGCGTGTTCGTCGGCGCTCTGAGGAAGACGAAGTCGGCCGTGGTGATGTTGACATGGAAGATGGAGGCGTCGTCAACGCTGAAGAGGAGGATGTCGAAGTCCCTCGCGAAGCAGAGCAGGAGATAGACGCGCGCGACCACTCACAGCTATTCCCCTGGAATGTGACGGCTTCTGTGCGCAACTCCTCTCTTGCTCCTAGTGCACGCCGCGCCCTCGGCTTCGGTGGATCCGGTATATCGTCCTCCGCTGGAGGAGCGAGTGGCATGGTTGGCTCCCTCGGCCGTAGAAGCCGCAAGGTCAGCGAAAGCCCTCTCCACGGACGTGGACCTCCTGGAAACCTTGCGCCTCTTCCAAGCTCCGAAGCTAATGACTATGGTAATGACACGCTGGGCGGAATAGGTGGCGACATAAGTGTTGGCGGTGATGATGACTTCGAGCTTTACGGCGCTGCAGCTAGCGTTGATACGCAGACTGTCAACGAGTCCCAGATCACACAGACCGCGTTCGCCAAAGAGATGGAAAACTTCGGGATGTTCATCTTCGACAGTCTCAGGGAGAAAGAAGAAGCCGCTGCCGCTGATGGCATCGAGCCTGCAGGCATCAATGAAATCCTGTTCGAAGACGCCCTGCCCCCGGAAACAACGACGAGGATCGTCGCTGCTCAGGGCTTCATGCATCTGCTAGCACTTGCGACTCATGGCCGCGTCTCTGCCAGACAGAACGAGCCTTTTGCCGAGATCGGTATGAGCTTGCCGCATGCTCATGAGGTCGAACCTGTGGTCTAATGATCAATATGACGAAGGTCAAGTCACTTGTGTTATTCAAATCCACATTGCTGTGTTGCTAATCTTAACGAATCATGGGTTCGACATTACGGGTGTTCAAGATGGTCCAACTCAGCAGATGAGGAAGCCTGCATTAGTTTACGGCAGGCGAGATGGTCACTGCCTTCTGTTTCTTCCAGCTTCTCCCTCTTAGCTAAGAACTGTAATTGTCGGATAGCTAGCCGATTGCTGGGTTTAATACACCAATCAAAGTTCGAGTGACTGTTCAAGAGAAGATTCACTCCTAGTTATATGCAGTGTTTGAAGCTTAAATGTTATGTGATATCCATAGCCACTCAATAAGTTGTATGCTTGAGCTTACCCTGCGAAGGCTTCATCCTCTACCTCCTCCATCTCAACTTGTTTTAGCTCCCGCTCGAACTTAGCCGCTTCCTCATCGATGTCTACATCCTCTCCATCTGCAACTTCAGCATTCATCATCTTGTACTGTGCCTCTTCGACGGCAGCTTCTGCAGCTTGCTCCGCATCATCCATTCCTTCCTGTGCCACCTCGGCCTTCTTCTGGCCATAGCCCTGCCTCTCCAGCTTATCCAACTCCTCGGGCTCCAGCAGCTTGCCTGGCGTCGTTCCCTTCGCCGCCGCCAACTTCTGCGCCACGGCTGCTGGGACGAAGCGTGACGCCTCCTTCCGCAGGTCACGATGCACCGGCGCAGCGCTGTACACAGTCTTCGCCTCGACCGGAGCAGCCGCACCAGTACCAGCAACACCAGCACCCGGCTTCGCAGGCAGCGCGTGCGGTCCGCCTGGCGCCTGCCTCTCCTCCATACCACCAGCGCCACCCCTTCTCGGCTTCCTCGGCACCGGCGGCGGCGTATCGCGCGGCATAGGAATATCCCTCACATCCTCATCCGTCTCACTGCTCTCGCTCGCATCCCCCCAGCCGCCCTCCCTCCTCCTCTTCCCCAGAACACCCGCTCCCCTCCCTCCCCGCCCTCCCCGCCCTCCCCTACCGCCATCATCCCGCCCCCTCCCGCCGCCGAACGTCGGCGCCCTGTCCCCCAGATCCTCGCGCGCCTTGCGGATCGCGCGCACCTCCTTCTCGAGGTTGCTCAGCGTCTCGCGGTCGCGCGGCCGCAGGTCGCCGCGCTCCTCGGCGCCCTTGAGCTCGTCGATCTGGCGCTGGAGGCGCTCCGGGTTGCGCTTGGCGAGCCGCTCGTTGCGCTGCGCGGCGACGTTGGCTTTGTTCTTCTTGAGCGCGCGTTGCTTGTCGGCTTTGTGCTGGGCGGCGACGGGGTTGAGGGATTTGTCTTTCGCCATGGTCGTGGTGGAGCGGTTCTAAACGAGGTGGCGGTGGTTTGTGGGAGGCGCCGAGAGCGCTGCGCGGAGGGTGTGGGTTGTGGAGCGGATGGAGGAGTTTTCGCGGGCGCAGGTCGGAGGTGTGTGGTAGTGCGAGAAGCTCGTCGGTGAGGATGCTGTAGGGCCGCGACGAAGTAATTGGTAGTCACAGCGGTGAAGGAGGTTGGTTGAGTGTGTGTGAAGTGTTTTTGTCGAGGTTCGGTCGGGGAGCTTTGGAGCTGGAGCGTCGGCGGCCGCAATGACTTCACTTTTTCACGTGCTCGCGCGAATCCCTGTCGCGCGCAAGCTCAAGGAAATTTCCATGCTACGCCCGTCAGCTCCTCCCCCGCACCAACCATTCCGCACCGCACCCTTCCTCCGCATCCCACCGGCGCCGGATCCAACCATGGCGGAGAAGGGTAAGCAGCCCGCGTCGAAACAACAACAGAACCAGAACCGCAAGCGCGCAAAGTCGCGCGACGCCCGCGCCATTGCGGCACAGAGCACCGGCACCGCTTTCAAGAATGGCGAGGTCAACGTCGACGCGTTCGTCACCGCGCGAGAGTATGAGATAAAGGCGCTCGAGGATGGCATGAACAAGGCGCGCAAGGGCCTCACCACACGCGCTTTCCAGGGCGTTCCGCGGGAGCTCAGGCGCAGGACGGCGAGCCACAATGTCAAGCGAGTGCCGCAGCGGCTGCGCAAGCGCGCGGCGAGGGAGATGGCCGAAGACAATACACCGACGGTGACGGCGAGGAGGAGGAGACCAAATGCGCATATGCGGTTACGGCTGGAGACGGCAGAAAAGCTGAAGAAAGTCACCGCGAAGGCCAAGGCTAGGAAGGCTAAGAAAGAGGGCAAGGCGAATGGGGACAGCAAGGCAGATGGCGATATGAAGGTCACCGTGACACCTGCCGAGGGAGATGCCGTGCAAAGCGACGCGATCAAGACTCGGAAACCGCGCGTCAAGACCTCGAAGCTGAAGAATCCGCCCACTCCGCCTGTCAAGTTCCGTAAGCGCCAGCTGAACAAGCAATGGCTTCCCACACATATGTTCCACACAAAACGCGCCCACTTGACACCCCCTTCGGAACCACTGTGGCGATTTGCGATACCTCTGGCACCGACAATGAAGTGCTACCGGTCGACACACAGAGCGAGTACTGCGAGGGGCGCTGTGGCATGGGACATGAGTTATATGTCGACAATTGGCCTGCAAGGATCAGAGGAGCATATTCAGAAGCTCCTAAGGGACTTTGGCGTCGACCATTGGGGAAAGAAAGGCCAAAAGTGGAGAGATGGAACAAGGACGTGGGAGGGTTGGCTGTTCGAGAAGGATGGATGGCCCGAGAAGGCCATTGCACCGGTCACAATAATTTGGTGTGCAGAGCCAAAGACTGAAGATGTGGAGATGAAGGACGATGCTACTGAAAGTGCATCTACCAAAAAGAAACATAAGAGGAAGGTCTTGATACGGATACATCCCTCGGCTTTCAAGGAATTTTGGGACGCTATTCACAAGCACAAGCCACCAGTCACCGTCGAAGACCTCCGTTGGGAGATTGGCAGCATCGAGATAACCGGCCCTGGAGCAACTGAGGCACTACGCGGCGTCCTCGACCCTGTCATGTCAGAAGGGGGTGACGATAGTCCTAGTGGCATATGGAACACTCTAGCACCCGTCACGAACCTGGGAACACTGCCAGCCAATCCAGTGCTAGGATTCAACATCGCTGACCCAAGACTCCACCATCCGCCACGCACTGTTAATCTCCCTACAGACAAGGCTTCGCAAACCCGCTTGGTGAACGTCCTCGCAAGCTGGCCTCCGGATAGAACACAGGGACCACCTGGTCTGTTCAACCTTAACGAGCGTCTTGCTGCCGCGCGTGCTCTACCCAGCCAGAAGTCGATCAACCGTCGAAAGACGGCGGCGACGCCAGGGTCGTATCCTGAACCCGTACCAAATGACCCCACAATCCCAGTTCTCCTCTTCGCAACTCGCAGCGCTGGCCCTGGCACTGGAACATGGACACTTCTCCTGCCGTGGAAATGTGTTTCTCCAGTCTGGAGCTCGTTGATGTACTACCCACTGTCCACCGGGGCAAATGTGCGCTTCGGTGGATTGAATCAGAAGAGACAGCTGGCATTCGAGGCTGGCATTCCTTTCTTTCCAGCTGATTATTCGGCAACCAAGGCAGGGCAAGAGTGGGATCTGCATGAGAGCGAGCAGCGGAAAGCGCAGTGGGAGAGAAGACCAAAAGGGAAGAGGGTTGAGTGGGATAGCCTGGTCTTGGCAGAAGGACGGAAAGGTGAAGTGGGTAAAGGCTGGGCCTGTGACTGGGATGAGCTCCTTGAGGGCGATCAAGTTCCATCCGAACCTAAGCCTACGTTCTACCAGCTTCCCCATTCTCTCGCCGAAGAAGCCACTGCCTCACGCAAGACCGACGAAATCCCCAACGCTCAGTCTGCCTTGGCGAACGTCCGTCTTTCGCTCGTCGCGCGCGGCGACCCCAAAGACTGCGCTCGTATCTACCGCCTACCCAGCACCGATCCCTCCCTCCGCGAAAGATGGCTCTACCTCCTTCCCGATCCTCACTCAAAGTCCAACAAAAGGAAGAGGGCCGCACGGCTGCCCCAAAAGCCGCCGCCGTCAGCACCAGAGCATGTGCAACAAGCCTACCTCGCGGCTAGCTTGCTCGATGCCGATGCCAAGACTACCCAGGCGGGTGAGAAGGATTACCCGCCGGTCCCTGGAAAGGAGGACCTGATCGGTTTTGTAACGGCAGGCAACTTCAATCTCGGTGAGGGACAGCCAACCGGAGTTGGAAATGTGGTGGTGAAGAAATTGGTGGAAGGGATGAAGAGCGAGAAGAAGGGCGTGGAAAGGTTGTGCATTGTGAGGAATGCGGGGGAGACGGTGGGGAGGTTAGCTAGGTGGGAGATTGCGGGATGAAGCCAGACGGACGCCCACGATGCCCGAATGCGACATCCTAGCATCTCATCGCGAGCTTCACGGGTTCAGCCGCCATTGGCGGATTTGAGAGCGGATAGGCCCAGTCTGCAGATGAAACGGGCTCAGAGGGACTTCATGTTGCCGAATACTTTGAGAGCAGCGATCTCTGGTTAACGAGAGAACGGAGCAAGGAAGAACCGACGGTGGTGTGAGCATGTCAGATAAAGATGCGCGGACACAGTGGATGACGCTGAGCGCCAATTAAGCACGATCTGATTCGGCAACGGAGCGGGAATAAAGAGCGCGACCACACTTATCCCCGCAAAGCTAATTCCCTCGGCTCATGACGCCCGCCCAAACTATGTAGCTTCTCCAATAATCTGCCTTGCCGAGCGGAGGCTCTTATGCGGGGAACATGCATAATCTAGCTTCCGCCAGATAAAAAGTGTCTCGACGCCGCTCCGTTCACGATGCTTTCTGCTCAATCCGGAGCTCCAATTGAGCTCGGACGGCAACCATGCGGCCCTCTTTGATCGCACAGGCTGCTCGCTTGCGTTCCCCCGGCCTCACGCGCCTGAGCAGGCGCGCCGCCGTGCGCCGTGGATTGGCCACCGCTGCCTCCGCCAGGAAACACCCCGTGATAGACCACCACTACGAGTAATGCCTCTGCTCCAAACCGTCAGCTCTCGACATCCACTAACAAACACCTCCCAGCGCCCTCGTCGTCGGCGCCGGCGGAGCAGGTCTACGCGCGGCCGTAGGCCTGACGGAAGCCGGCCTCAACACTGCATGCGTGACCAAACTCGTAAAGCCGCCCCTCCCCTTCCCTTCCGCCAAAGAGAGCGAGCAACTAACCCATTTCCCCCGTGGCACAGTTCCCCACGCGGTCGCACACGGTGGCGGCGCAGGGCGGCATCAACGCGGCGCTGGGCAACATGACCGAGGACGACTACCGGTGGCACTTCTACGACACGGTCAAGGGGTCGGACTGGCTGGGCGACCAGGACGCGATCCAGTACATGACGCGCGAGGCCGTGGCCGCCGTCGTCGAGCTCGAGCGCTACGGCATGCCCTTCTCGCGCACCGCCGCCGGCACCATCTACCAGCGCGCCCTCGGCGGCCAGTCGCTCCGCTACGGGGAGGGCGGCCAGGCCTACCGCACCGCCTGCGTGGGCGATCGGACCGGCCATGCCATGCTGCACACGCTGTATGGCCAGAGCTTGAAGCATGATTGCAAGTTCTTTGTCGAGTATTTTGCGCTTGACTTGATGATGGTTGGGGGGAAGTGTGTGGGCGTCACGGCGGTGGGGATGGAGGACGGGACGTGCCATCGGCTGTTTGCGAAGAACACCATATTAGCAACGGGAGGTGGGTTGTCGTGTCCCTGAGAGAACCTGTAGGAGATGAGAGTGGATTGAGCTGATGGTGTGCGGCAGGTTACGGACGAGCGTACTTCTCGGCGACGTCGGCGCATACGAGCACGGGAGATGGGAACGCTATGGTGGCGCGAGCCGGGCTGCCGCTGCAGGACATGGAGTTTGTCCAGTTCCATCCGAGTGGCATCTACGGTGCCGGGGTGCTGATTACCGAGGGTGCGCGCGGAGAGGGCGGGTACCTCCTCAACGGCGAGGGTGAGCGGTTCATGGAGCGATACGCGCCGACGGCGAAGGACCTAGCATCGAGGGATGTGGTATCGAGGTCGATGAATATGGAGATCCTTGAAGGACGGGGTTGTGGGCCGGATAAGGATCATATTCACCTACAGCTTTCGCATCTACCCCGGGATATCATCATGGAGCGGTTGCCGGGAATCGCGGAGACGGCATCCATCTTCGCTGGCATCGACATAACCCAACAGCCCATTCCAGTGTTGCCGACAGTTCACTACTGCATGGGGGGCATTCCGACAAATTACAAGGGCCAAGTCCTGAACGTTGGGCCAGATGGTAAAGAAACCACGGTTCCGGGTCTTTACGCTGCTGGTGAAACAGCGTGTGTGAGCGTGCATGGAGCAAACAGACTCGGCGCCAACTCCCTGCTGGACATCGTCGTTTTCGGTCGTGCGTGCGCCATGGATATTGCGAGCAGCCATGAGAAGGGAATGCCGCATGAAAAGGCGCCCGAAAACATTGGCATGGACTCGATATCCGAACTTGACACCATCCTGGCTTCCAATGGCGATAAGCTGACAGCTGAGATCCGTGGAGATCTGCAAAAGACTATGCAGACAGATGCCGCTGTGTTCAGGACAGGGAAGTCGTTAGGCACTGGATTCGAGCGGGTCAAAGGGGTTGAGCGGGATTTCAACGAGAGGCTGTCCGTGAAGGACAAGTCCATGATATGGAACTCGGACCTCATTGAAACGCTAGAGACACGCAATTTACTCACGTGCGCTGCGCAAACAGTGGCGAGCGCGGTGGAGAGGAAGGAGAGTCGAGGAAGTCATGCGAGAGAGGATTGCCCGGACAGACTGGACGATGAGTGGATGAAACACAGTCTCAGCTGGCAGAAGGCAGTTGGAGACGACGTAAGGATCGGATACAGGGACGTCACCTTCGACACTTTAGACCCGAAAGAATGCCCGGTAAGTGAATCTGCAGGGAAACGAGTAGTTCGTTCTGTGCACTAATCTTTTGGGCGTGAACAGACCGTACCTCCGAAGAAAAGGTCGTACTAGAGACAGATTCGGAGCTGTGTAGAAAAGACGACGACCGTCGTAAGAGCTAAATCTCCGTATAGATATCTGGCGTAGAGACTGTGCGGCATGTCTGTTCATCACTTTGCTGGTATATGCTGTTTACCATCAGCGAGAGGGACGCATCAGATGAGAAACATATTTCTTTTTTCTCCGCAATTAAACTTCAAAAGGTGGAAGGCAATAACCTTCTCACAAATGATCAGGCGATATGAAGTCCATCACTAACCACTGCTCTTGGAGACTTTGGACGCTTCGCCTAATGCCTGGCTGACCAGGGACTTCGTATCCTCTGCAACAACCGCGTCCTTCACGATGGTGAGGCGCTCCACCCAAGTCTCCCAACGATCTTCGTTGAAGCCCCTCCAGCCCGGAGCGTCCTTGAATATTGACAAACTGCTTCCAGGCTTGGCCATCTTCCCGTCGAATTGCTTCTTCTCTTGGCTAAGTTTCGACAGCGTCTCCGAGGCATAGATGAGCCAGATTGACGCAGCCTTGAGGAGTCCCGACGATGTCTCCTTCACGATATTGGAGTCTTCAGGGTTCTCAAGCGCCTCCCGGAGGATCCATATGGCGTAGAGGCTGAGGTCGGATACGTTGGCAGCGGTGACGCGAGCGCAGAAGGCGTTGAAGTTCACGAAGGCGTCGTCAGGCTTTCCAGACTTTGAGTCTCGGGCTGGGAGATGCTTGAGTTAGAAAGCAGCCCTGTCACACGACTCCATGCGTGGGTGGACGTACCGAGATCCAAGCCTTCCCGTGTCTTTGCGCCGAACAGCGGCAGCTGCTCCCAGCGCAACTCCTCGCCCCAGACCTCAAACTTCTTGCCCTCGTGTATCGGCTGCGGCATCTCCTTGATAGCGCGCACGATATCAACCAGCTTGCCCTGCTTGTCGTGGGGCGTCTGCTCGGCTGCGGTGGTGACAGCGGTCCACAGCCCGTCCAACTCGTGTTCTACCTTGCCCAGGTCGCCATCTTTCTCGAAGGCCTGTCGGGCTGGGCCGGCGAGCTTCTCAGCGGCTTCCTGAACGGAGATGGCGTCGGCAACAAAGGCAGCGGTGATATCGTTCGGGTTCGTGGCCATGGCGAGGGCGTTGCGGTGAGGGGGACGAGGGAAGGCCAATTGGGGGAGCGGGAGCAGCGGGAGCAGCGGGAGGCAATATGGGGTGATAGGTGCTCGCCGGAGGGGCAGTGGATTGAGGCCGGGCGGTGGACGAGTGGTGGGCGGCGCAAGAGTCGGTGACAGCGCGCTGGACAGAGGTGGTGCCGGTCAGATGACGTCGGTGCCGGGCAGCGCGCTGGCAGCAAGCTCGAGCCAGGCGAGGTCCGACGACGGGGAGGCCATGCTCGAGGATTTTAGGTGATGGAAACTCGGGTGGTCGCCAATCAGCAGAGATAGATCAGCACATGGGAGGAGGGTAAGGTGGCCGAGGGCGTGTCGAGGCAGAGGGCTGGCGCTGTGCAAGAACGTGAAACAGCACGCGCCTGCCCCATCCGGCCAAGCTACCCGCTCCGCCTCTGCCGATCCCGACCCGCCCCAGCCCATGACCAGCACCGCATCTCGTGTTGACTGGCTCCAGCGCCCTCGCTCTCATGCGCGCAAGCCTGGTTTCCCGCCGTGCACCTCGAGCAAGCAGCCCAATGCCGGCCGCCAGCCCTGGCCCTGCATGGCCCCGCGTCTAATTGCAGCAGGTGCCCTGACCATCCGAATGTTTCGCCATCCCTCTGCTTGTCCGCTTGCTTCCTCAGCACCTCTGCTTGTATTTGCCGGAGCCAATGGCACGCTGGCCAGCCGCCACCTGCCATGTTCGTTTAACGTCCACTGTTCATCCACGCACAGGCGCCCGCTCCCGCCGCCAAATACATGCCTTCTCCGGCGCTACCGAAGTCATGCAGACTTGGCTCAAATTAGGGCCCAGCCTGTGTATCTTCGTATCTTCCATTCGCCGACTTCGGATTGGCCTGCGTGATAGCACCGCGTGGGGCTGCTAACCGACATGTCGGAGCTCCCCTACCCCAGGTCTGACGGCCTTAACCGCACCTCAAGCCTGCCCTATAAAGCTGCTGCCATTCGAGCTTCTGCATTCCTCGTGCCAGCAGACTCCAGAAGCCCGTCAATCCCCTCATTCACAGTCCAGTCCTCCGTTTTGATTCCGCCAAAATGCTTGTCTTCCAGAACCTCGTTCCGCTGGCTGCGCTTCTGAGCATTGCCTTCGCCAGCCCCATCGAGAGGTCCGAGGGCAAGCCCCTCGAGGTCCGCCAGTCTGCCACCACCTGCGGCTCGACCTCGTACACCGCCGCCCAGGTTCGCGCTGCCTTCAACGCCGGGTACAACTACTACACCGCCGACGACACCGCTGGCAGCTCCACCTACCCTCACACCTACAACAACTACGAGTGCGTAGACAAATATGCCTGTGACCTTGTTATGATACTAAAATTTGATGCAGGGGCTTCGATTTCCCCGTCAACGGTCCTTACCAGGAGTTCCCTCTCCTGAGGAGCGGCGTGTACACTGGCGGTACGTAAATTCAGCGCACTGAGCCTCCCCCTGTTGGGCTGGACTGACCATCGCCTCTATTCAGGCTCTCCTGGCGCCGACCGTGTCATCTTCAGCACCAGCGGCTCGTATGCTGGCGCTATCACTCACACCGGTGCCAGCGGCAACAACTTCGTTGGCTGCTCGGGCACTTCTTAGATCACGCAACATTAGGCTTGATAGTGAACCTTGTACATAGCAATGTTGGAAGGAAAAGGAGATCATGCAAGCAAAAATGAGTATTGAAAAGTGACGGAAGCCCTGGCTTTTACTTACCTCTTCTTTTGAAATTGGCTTGAATGGATAACACCCTACATTATCTTTGACCACGACCTTTCAATTGTTTCCCAACATATACACATCAACGATTTGACTCATTTCGGTATGAAAGTCCAATTGGTAAATCATGATTTCGAAGCCACTCTAACTTCAAATCCACATCAGAATTGGGTTTCCGGGCCCAATAAATACCTGATCGTCAGTCTCTGTCTGAATCGAATATGCGTTGGAAGTGATTTCCGGGGCATAAATTGAATCCAAAACACTTTTCTAAAACCAGTCTTAATTCAATATAAATGTTACCTCAAGTCTGTGCCGAAATTTTAATTGAATAATTGCCATAGCATCCCTTCCGTTACTTGACGTAATCTACTTTCGGAAATCATCCGACCCAGGGACCATCACATGACAATCCCCTCACTCCAGTTCCTCCACACTTTCTCTCAGCGCGTAATTGCTCGGTCATCACAGTGATTGTTGCACTTCCTGAACGCCTCTCAGTCATTCTTTATATTTCCTGTCCTCTGATCCCTTCTGTTGTTCCAAAATCCTGTGACCTCTTTCTTTTGTGTGGTCTACTTCGGAACCGATTGTCAGTGATGATAATATGCGTCCTTCAAGTGCGGGATTACCTTCACACCAATGATATCATACCGAGCGTGTAGATCGGTGGACATTCTGTATATCCATTCATCAATGTTCCTAACAGAGCGGCGCTTTCTCTTCCGTCTGGGATCGAAATCAGTCCTTCTCGGGTGTAAATATTTCCTTCCACATCCTGCGCCTTAATCAAAAGACCGGAGAGCTTTTCCGTGGGCTTTTTTGTTGCCATATCGGTGCTTGCTCGTAGCCACAAGCATTGATAACTGGCTTCGGGGACATGAGGGGTCGTATCAAGGTAGACTGAGGCCACGACTGGTCCTTCCAAGCCATCTATCACCACGACCTGTTGGGTAGATTTATGCGCTGCTTTCGTATCCATTCTTACCATGCTCAATTTCCCGCGCAATTTCAAGCAACAGGCCAACACAACCCCTCCCGATTTAGGCAACTTTGTGATGACTTCACCCACACCCAAGACTTCCACCAAATCCTGGCCAGTTCCGAGATCCGGTAAAGTGACCTGACCAGATATCGAGGACCACGACCAGGATGGTGCGTATGTACTTCCAATCCATATAAGAGAATCATGACGGCAGCTCGGGCCTCCAACGATCCACAGCAATGACCACGGAAGCGTTTGTTGCCACAGACCTGCGAAGCAGCGGTCTCCCAGGGAGGGCTGAAGGTATTCCAAAATCCCCGACAGAATGTGTATTCTTCTCGCGCCCCGAGCGGTCGATTGCCCGCGACTGCCCAAAAGCGAGTTCGACATTTCAGCTCCGATATCGCCGTATTGGTCCATCCGATAAGCGGCATTGACAACGTCATGCCAGTGGCTGTATTCTTGTGCGCGCCATTTGGGGTCATTTTCGTGCCCTTCGAGCCAGCGATCCGACTCGGCGGTGATCTCATGGACGGCGGACCATAGGAAACCTGGCAGCCCGTTTGGCAAGGCCTCAGAAGCGTCGAGTTCGAAACACTGGAAAAAGACTTGAGACTTTCCAAAGAAAAGTTTTCGCGGCGAAAGAGTTGCCTCTTGAAGTGTCCAATCCCGCGTGCACCACATGGTCTGAGAGAATTCCGAGGCCGGAGCTCGTACATCCCCGCCTTTCTTTTCCATTTGCTTGTCATTAGTTGATGGCTGCTCGTCGACGAAAATAGTGCAAAGTGAGTTCCTGTATACCTGGCCCATGCGTCCAACCTCTTTCTTGCGATCCTCGTTGTCATCTTGCATAATGCACAGTGAATCTATCCAAAGATATTGAACCCCAAGAGACCTGGTTATCTCAATGGCTCTTTTGATCGTGCTCTGAAGACCCGCAACTGGGATTGACTGCTTCATGCCTTCCAAACGAGTTGTGGTCAAACGCTCCTGCGGATGAGTATTTCCCCAAACATAACTCAAAGCCAAATACTGCTGTTTCGAATCCTGACATACAACTAACCGTACCTGGGAATCATTCTCGCTGTAAAACTCGACGTCGATGAGCCTCGTAGGTGACCACTGAAATGATGTACGATCATGAATGCAATTGCAAACTGCGTGTCCTTTCAAGCAGGTACGGAGCCAATGGGTGGCTAATTCAAGAGAGCTGCGTATTTTGTTGCCGTACCTCTGGGACCAGAGGCGCAGAAATTCCTCAGCGGTCCGATCTCGAGGCGAGGATGATGATGCATTCCTTTCCTTCCCGGCCCTGAACGCTGTCTCAGAATTCATCAAGGCCGTACCATCCGTGCGACAAATGTCTGTGCGGTCAAGCACCAGTGAAGAGAGAGCATAGAGCTCCTGGAATGGCCCATTTCGCTCTGCAAATGATGAGGGCCAAGCAACACAACACTGCGACGGCGGAAATCTCTGTAGAACTTCATGAGAGTTGGGGCGTTCGTCGGGGTTCAAATTCAACATTAACAATATGTTTTCGTTGAACACTGAGTGGCGGACACGTTGGCCACGATTGACAATCCTTAGCCAACTCCTGATCGGTTCGACATTTCGGCAATAGGCCTTGTCAGGGCTGAAGTGTTCCTCCTGGAACCGTTGAAATTCAGGACGAGAAGCACAACAAAAGCTAACAATTTCCACGAACACACACCCCAGGGACCAAATATCCGAGGAGGGACGGCTGATCCTCGAGTCCAATACTTCAGGCGCAGCATACTGAGGCGTGACAGGTCCCGATGCTGTACTACCTGAATAAGTTTGCTGGACGGACCTCGAGGAACCAAAATCAGTAAGCAGGATCTGCGGTCCTTTGACAAGAATGTTGGCCGGCTTGATGTCGCCATGGATAACGGAATTCCCGTGGAGGTAATGCAATGCAGAAGCCAAGCATCCATACCATTGAGCAAAACGCATGAGAGTTGTTCCCTTTGAGTCGTGGTCAACCGCTTGCTGCATCATATATTCAGCCAAGTTGGTGTCCGCAGCCGGAGAGAGGAGAAGGAAGGACTGCTGTCCCATGGTATACGAACCCAGAAGACGAATAATGTGAGGATGCCGAAGGCTCCGAAGAATCTCTATCTCTGCTGCAATTTGCCTGGAGGAGGCAGCTAGACTGGAAGCACGTCTACTGGACTGTGTAGATTTTATGACGCTCTTGCGCGCTAGTCGAAGCCGCGTGGTAAGATGGACAACTTCGTCAACCATCGAGAAAGCTCCTCTTCCTAAGCTCTTAATTTTCATGAATGAACCATGTGGACCCTTGTTAGTAGAGTTCTCTTCCTGTAGGTCCCCCTTGGAGTGGGTTATGGATGGTCCGTCGGCAATAAGGCCTGGTTCCTCTCGTTGTCCTCGACAGTCCAAGTGAGTGTTATCCATTGGAGAGGCTTCTCCGATAGTCGTGGAATGCATCCTGGATCCAGATGGGCCTGGAGTTGCTTGTTGATTAGAGTCTGTCCCTCGAGTAGACCTGCCAGAGCGACCACCTCCTTTTCCGTACGATCTACCAAGCGGACCGGATCCGCCACCATAGCCATCATCCCCATCTTCATCACTGTCATCGCGATAGTGGTCTGATTCGTTTTGATCCCCTCTTCGGTGTGGTTTTTTCGGAAGCCGCTGGGTCCTTTCCTCGAAATCTCTCCACTGGCTAATGTTGTCCCCGTCTCTGAAATGGCGGCAAATGTGCTGACAGCGCTCTTTCCAGCTCGCGTTGTGGATCTCGTTCTGGCAAAATCCACACCACCTGTCCGAATTATCCAGCATCGTCGACATGTCTTTACAGCTAATCTTGCTATAACTGTCTCGCTTCTCCTTGTTGTCGATCTTATGCCTGTGCTTCAAGTGCTCGATGTAGTGGTCCTTCCTGTAGAACTCCTTCCAACAACGTCCGTCTGGCTCACCCCGGTGATGTTCAAGCAAGTGACCGACAGTGGTGTTGGATGCGTTACAATAAATACAACGTCCCTCATTCGTTGTGAGCTCCCTCATACAGATCCAGACCTTCTGAGGCGTGTTCTTCTCCTCGTGTTTCTTCCAATCCCCTTCTTTGGGGAACGAGGACCCACACTTCCGTGTGCATTGGAACGGCTTGGAAGGATCCATTGGCAAGTTTGACTCGTCTTGGAGCCTAATGCATGCCTTGATGTTTGGTGAGAATCCTCGTTCTGACTGGTGCCTGTCAGGCTCGTGCAATATTGCAGACGTCTCAGAGCCATCATGAGTAACGACTCTTCGAGGAGCATCAAAAGAGAGCTCCGATGCCGGGTCGCGCAAAGTGGGAAACTCGGTTTGGTATGTTGAATCTGGAATCATCATGCGATTGAATATTTCCTGAACATCACTAACGGATCTTCCGGTAAGTTGAGCAAGTGAAGTGAGATCATCAAGACCAGGGAACCGGCGGTACTGGCTATGCCACATCTGAACGACTTTCATGGCTTTGGAGTCATGAGTCTCTTGACTCTCTACTCTCCTGCGTTTCGGATTCTGTGTGATATCTGGGCTCAGGAAAGAACTATACGTTTCATTGATGTCCTTGGATGCTATCGAGGTTGCAGATTGTCGTGTGATAGGCTCGGCTCCCGTGCGTTGAATGTTGTTGATTTGGCGATCATTCGGATCGTATTCGAGACTAGGGACGGGTTCCACCGTAGATAATCCCAAATATGGATTCAACGGTTGCGAAGGTAGCGGGTGGTCTGGGAAGCCGGACAAATGTGATGGAATGCTCTGGGTTGAGTGGCCAGAATGATCAATCAGGTAAGGCTGGTGGCTCCTTCGTCTCTGGTGGTAGGCTTGATGCAAGCTGTTCGAAGAAGCGCTACGGATCAAAGCTGCACTAGCTGAGGGATCGGGAGGGACGAGTGGAGTTCCGTCTGAAACGACGTGTTGATCCAGAGAGTTGGTTGAGAAGTTGCTTGTATGAGTTTGATGACTGTCCTGAGCAGGAAGTGTGTGTGTGTTGCTTGGCTGGGCAAAGAATATCCCTAGTTCTATGTTGTCAAAAGGAGGGTCCTGTAGCCAACGGGGACCGAAGGGATGGTCGCTAAAATTCGACATGCTGATGTACTCGGACTGAAACGGATCTTAGAAGCGGGCTGCCGATCGGAAGATGGAAACGAGGAAACTAGGAATGCGCCACATACCTTACGGATGCTTATCAATTATTTCCCTCACCTTGGAGGCTCTATACTAAACGTAGGGACAACTCCGCCTCCCTCTGTGCAGGTTGGAGGAGGAGGCTCTCTTGAGCAGCGCCACCTTTCCATTTCTCGCCTGCTCGTGGACGGAGATTTCGGATTGACCGGTGTAATTAAGACTAATTTTGCCTTGATGAAGCGGGGTTTGCCCAAAATGCCAGTAAGAGTTGCCGCTCACGCCTTGTTTTGCCCGACGAGGCTGTTTCTTACATCATGCTGCATCTGCTGCGGCCAGCTTGTGCGACTTGACAGCCAAGGCACACCTGCAATCACCCTAAAGGAACATATGGAGGGGCACGAGGTTGACTTGGTAGTCAGATGCTGGCCAATTTCCGGAAGTGCGGCCTGTAGCTCTAGGTAGGTACGATCATGAATGAGTTACTTCCGGTGAGCCTTGAGAAAACCAACGGCGTTGCACCATCCAATACCGCCGGATGCGAGCTCTACTCCGGGTTGTGAAGACAGTCGTGAGCACTGAGTATCCTTGGAAATTGAACTGCTGACGAGCCCTGCACTGGTTGATGGGGACTGCTGTGGCTCTGGCATGATTTCCCACGAAGCACCTTTTCCCGTGGAAGTGGGGGTCAAGGAGGCAAAAAAGTGAAAAGATGGACTGGATGGGAGTGTGCGCTGACGTTGCTACTGGTGTGGGTCTGCTGGGCTTGAAAGCATGTGGAGACTCGGGGCTGTTTTGCAAGTGTGGGGATCCGCAGATTGCCAAGAAGTAGGTATTGAGGGGTTGAGGCGTCCTTGGAGTTAGGCGGACTTAAAAAGCTCTAGTGCTCCGACACACCCCTGCCCGCATGCCTGCTCTTCAAGTTCACGCACGGCTGAGTCAATGGCGCGAGTGTTCATGAATTCTTGCCTAGAGAATTATCTACTTTACCCCCCATAAGTCACTTCACTTGCACATTCGCCATCTACACTCACCCACCCGAATCCCCGGTCTCATCAATCCTGCACCACTTCTCCATCCCCATCCCTTCCTTTGTGAAATGCCTCTCAATATGATCCATCCGGTCCTTCCATCGCGCGAAGCAATTCTCCGCCCGACAGAAGCCACACCAGCGATACCACCACTCCAATCGATCCAGCACCTCCAGCCGGCCGGCCACCTCATAGTACTCCAGCTCCTCCATCTCATGCACAGTCCGCAAGTGCACCCGCAGGTGATCCTTCCGCATGAACTGCTTGCGGCACCAGCGACCCGGCGTCTCCTCGCAGACGCGCTCCCAGTATTCCGTCAGCAGGTGCGAACAGTCGGGGTTGGGGTGGCGGCAGTATGCGCAGACGGGATGTGCGCCGCCTTCGAGGACGGCGCCCATCATGCAGAGCCACACGCGTTGAGGGTGACTTTTCTGCTCGTGCTTGATCCACTCGCCCTTGCGCGGGAACTTCTGGCCGCACGCGTGCGTGCATTGGAAGGGGCGCTGGGCATCGAAGCTGAGTTGCCTGGAATTGGTGGTGGCCCTGCACGGTTTGGTGTCCGGTTTGAAGCCGTCCAGGGAGAGGTCATTCTGATTGGGACTCGGAGCGTGAACGTGAGAATGCCTTTGGGCCATTGGTGGGTGCTCTGATGTACTGAGGGGTAGGTCTTCGAATGAGCTTCTCCTGCTGATGGACAGAATCCCTGAGGTAGGAGAGGAGGAGAAGATGAAGCCCTCGTTTTTGATATTTCCATGCGCGAAGGAGGTTGTGAGTTGAGAAAGCCTCTGACCAAACCACGCCTTCAGTCGCGTGACCGATTCCCCCGTCAGACTTTCGAGGGCTTCGAAGTGCTTCTCCTCTGGCCAACAGGGTGAGAAGTTGGCAAGCCATCGGTGGCAGAGGTCCGCCGCTTTCTTGTCTATGGAGACAATCTCCTCCGTGGGCCGAGGTCGCACGGATGAAATATGCTGAGTTGACGATATCTCGTTATCGTGAACTTCGGGTGCTTTGCAGCTGTATTTCACGGACAGATCTGCAGCTGTGTCTGGGTTCGTCGAGGGTAGTGAACTCAAACACATCGCTAATGTCTTTGGTGTCCTCAAATCAACATGGCCGAAAAGTGTCCAATCGGTGTCGAGTTCTTGATCGTTGAAGATGTTCACATCGAGTGGTGCCGCGTAAGATTGGTCGAGGGGCGGAAATGGAATGTTTGCAGCGAGGGCTTCCTTTTTGTGGGACAATGAAGAGGCGTAGCCGTTCGGTCGGGCAGCCTCAGTGTGAGCAGACGACGGGGCATGAGGGGTATGCAAAGGAGAGAGGATTGGATAGTGGGGCCCAGGCTCAACTTGGTAGAACAATGAATCGGGTTGCATTCTGACTCAACTTGTGCAAGAATGAAGTTCAGACGAAGGAGATCATTGGTTGGCGGTATTAGCTGGCGGAGGTCCTGGCCATAGAATTGGCCAAAAGAGCCTCAGGTACAGACGAGTGGGACAGCAGGACTCATGCGAAAGGCGTGGGGGTGCGTGGGGGTTTTCATGTTCAAGCACTCAGATCATGCCGCAAATGCATTACGGTGAGTGGATCACAAGTTTGTGAGGCAAAAAGGTAGCAAAAGCAGTGACCGGTCAATGGATCAATGCTGCTTTACCAATTTCGTTCTGGAAATGAAACTTTTGGGTGGGTTTGGTCTTTCGCCTTCTCCCGATCAAGGCGAAAGGCTGAAAGTTCGCCTTGGAAGCAGACCTTCTTCATGGCTGCCTGGAATGAAGTCCTGGTTCTTGCGTTGTCAAAAGATAAGCTGCCACGAAGGAGACGCAAGGTGAGATGGAAACGCGTTAGTGGGCCAGAACACCAACGCTTACCACGCAGTTGACGAGATCTAGCCCAATGGCGAACGTACAGCCGTCTCCAGCTCCTCCTCTTCCGCCTCAGCCTCCTCACGACCCACCACCATACACCCATCCCGTTAGGCCCGGCTAGTGCTCTCGACTCCCAATAGTCATCGGCCAGGGACCGCAACGCATCCCACACCGGTGGGCACCCCTGCCCGGGACCCTCGCTCGCTTCCGGCGATTCTCCGCCAACCCGACACACCCCCTCGCCCTCCGATAGCCGCCGTTCTCACTGCTGCCTGCCCTCCCAGAGCTGCTCAGCGGTAATTTTACCGGAAACAGTGGGGGAAGACCTCATCAGACTCCGGCCGCGCCGCTACGCTCTTGCGGTTACGCCGTGGAACATCGCCGTCCTCCAGCCTGGAGATAGGCAATGCATCTTGATGGAATCAAATGTAATGTGCATCGTGTTCCTGACGTTTTATTAGTAGACTTACGGGCACTGTCTCATCATTATCGTCGTTGTCGTTGTCGTCATCGCCTGGGTTGAATGCGGCCTAATTGCATGTTAATGCGTTTGTTGTTTAATCAAACACATAGTAAACTTACCGTGACATTCTTTTCTTCTTTGTCTTCTTCTTCTCGTTGTTGTCGCCGTTGGGAGGAGAGGAGGGCGGGAACAAGCGCGGATTCCTGGCGCGAGCACGACGCTTGATGAACAAAATAATCGTCAGTATACACATTTAACGTTAGAACCTAGAGCTTACCTGCCGAATGGGTAGTGTGCTCTGGAGAAGAGCCGTATGGAGGGTTTTGGTGGTCGAGCAGGTGGGCAGTCGGAGGGAGTGGACAGGGCTCCGGAGTTGCGTGCTCGCACGGCGGTCGAGGTCCAGGCATGGCCGAGTCGATCGTGACGCGGCACCCCGCGACCGGCCACGACTAACCGGAGACTTATCGACGACTTCTATATAAAACATGGACTGGCGGTATCTCGTTGACGCATCCTCGCATCCTCGCACCTCGCATCCTGCAGACCATTCAGACCTACCGTCACCATGGCTCAACCCACCCTCAAGGAAATCCTGCTCCGCAACATATCACCCGCTCACCTCATCTGCCTGGGCGTGTACCGTTCGTCATCTTCCGCGGCCATCCTGCTTCGCGAGCTTCGAACTGACTTTCCCGCGCCGAAGAGTTCATATTGACCGTCATCGACATCATCACCGTCCAACACGAACCCCGCCTTCTTTTCCAGCTCTCCAAGCTCCGCGACCGCGCCTTCTCACGCTTCTGGACGGCCTACGGTGACGCCCTCCGCCACCGCTCGTCTCTCGCCAGCCGCTAACGCACCCCCACTTCCGCAGGCGCCCTCATGTCCGAAGGCATGGCCGACGAAGCCGTCGCGCTCCTCCAGACGGTCCACGGCACGGTCCTCGACGTCGGGCCGGGCAGCGGCGACCAGCTGCGGCACCTGAACGCATCGCAGCTGGACCGCGTGTACGGCGCGGAGCCGGCGCTGGAGCTGCACGGGCGGCTGCGGGCGCACGCGCGGCAGGCGGGGCTGGAGGCCAAGTACGCGGTGCTGCAGGCGGGCGCGCAGCCCGAGAGCCTGCTGCCGGCGCTGGCGGGCGCGGGCGTGTTCGCGCGCGGCGCCGAGGCCGTCTTCGACGACATCTGCTGCGTGCGCGTGCTGTGCGGCGTGCCGCGCCCCGAGGAGACGGTGCAGGGCCTGTACCGCCTGCTCAAGCCCGGCGGCAGGCTCATCGTCCACGAGCACGTCGTCAATCCCTGGCCCGAGGAGGGCGGCAGCTTGCTGGCGAGAGCGCTGCAGACGGTCTACACCTGCGCCGGCTGGCCTTTCTTCCTCGGCTGCCACCTCACCAGGGATACCAAGGGGATTCTGATCAATGCTGCTGGGAAGGATGGGTGGGCGAAGGTGGAGCTGAAGGGGTTGGCGTCCTGGAGTGCGATTCCGAATTGCACGGGCTATCTTGTGAAGAAGGAGTAGTCAGAAGGCATTGATGACGACGAGATGTTGATGTACCATGTTGGACAGGCGAGTCAGGGGTTGGGTGGACGCAGATCTTTGCGAAGCATGTTGTACCACACTATCCGCGGGCGCTAGACGTTGGGCGATGGTTGCGTCAGTGTACATACTTTCGGGATGTGTTCCGAGCGGGCACACACGTATTACACTAAAACTCATGCTGTCGCGGTTTTCGAATCACAGAAGAAGCACGCCGAAGCAGCCGCCCGGCCGAGCAAGACGGCGGTCGTGGTGGAGCGATCGTCCGGACGAATTCTCCCTGCACACATGCGGCTCATCACGCGTGGCCGGCCTCGCAGCTGTTCGGTTTTAGCTGCGCGGCATTTTCCTGCTGCTGCGGCGGGCGGGAGAAGTTTCCGGCTGCGCGCATGCTCTCTTTCCCTGTGAAGACTGGGGCTCGGGCGAACGTGCAGCGAGTGCTTTGCAAATGAGCTCCTGGAAGCTGGAGGCGGGCAGAGGAAGCATTCGGGACGCCAGCCCAGCGGCGCGGCTGGCTGCCGCTTCCGTCGTCCTCCCTCGACCCGAGAGCACCCGACCGGGCATTGGAAGCCGAGGAGGAGCACGCCGCTGCTGTTGCGCCGCATCCACGCAGCCGCGCGAGAGTGTGCCGTCTGGCTGCGCGGACTGCCGCCGACGGCGCGCCCAGCGGCGGTCCACGGACAGATGTCATTCTGCATGGGGGATTTGCGCATCAGCTGGGCGGTTTGGCTTAAGCTCTGGTCGCGGACTGGGCACGTGAAGAAGTGTGCTGGACGCTGGCTAGTTCGGGGCGGCTAAGGCGGGGAAGACATGCGGGCGACGGGAGCGATTCTGGGGTGCGCGCTCGCCTCGGTGGAGTGTCAAGCTCCAGAAAAAGCGGCCGATGACTCCCAGCGCCCACCACTCCCCCCCGCCGCCGCTCCCCAATTCCCAGGCTCCTGAGCAGGCCGTCATTGAGCCTCACGTCCGCCGCTGCGCCGTGCGAAGCGCCCCTGGATCGCGCAGAACGCCCCGCCTGCCCGCCGCCCTGGTGCGCGCCCGCCCTGCGCTCGCCGCAACCTCGGCCCTCACCGAGCTCCTGCTCGCCCGACAGACAGTCATCGTCACAGCCCGCCCGCGAGATCGCCCTGGAGCACCCAGCCCACGCATTGAGGCCCCATCCGCGCGCTGCGAGGCCGCGCAGCTGCCCCCATCATGAGTTGGAAGAAGACGGCTGAGCTCATGAACACCATCAGGCACTATGCCGGCTTCCCCGCCACCGGAGTCAGCTTGCGCCAGATGGTGCAGTTCGGCGAGCGCCCCTCCACCGGTATGCCGAGCCCCCTGGACGAGCGTTGGGCGTGATACTGACCGGCTGAGCCTCATCCGCAGGCACGCTGTTCCGCGCGTCGCAGTTCCTCTCCGAAGAGCTCCCCATCCGGCTTGCCCACCGCGTGCAGGAGCTGGAGGAGTTGCCCGACGGCCTGAACGAGATGCCCTCGATCAAGAGGGTGCAGGATTGGTACGCCCAGTCCTTCGAGGTACGTCTCCAGCCTGACATCTCACCACCTCGTGCGTCTCGGTCTCTCTGACGGCGCTCGTATGATCAGGAGCTTGTCACGCTTCCCCGGCCGAAGCTGTCGACGGAGGTGCGCGAGCGCCTCTTGAAGCCTGCGAAGAAGGCCGGCAAGGAGTCGAGAATATTGAGCCAGACCACCCAAAACCCGAGCATCACGAAAGGACAATACCGCTCTGAGCCAAGGCCAAGTGACGAGAACGGCAATGGCAACGGGCAAGGAAAGGTGGCTGCTGCGAAGAGATACTACGTCGCCGCAGACGACGGCCAGGAGTGGCCACCCGAGTTGAACCAGTACAACATCAAGTTCGCCCAGGCTCTGGAGAGGATCAAGAGGCGGCACGACAGTGTTGTGACCACAGTGGGTACGTTGGCTGGTTGAGTCCTGCCGGTGTTGCTCGGCTGACATGTGAAAACAGCCCAGGGAATTCTCGAATGGAAACGGAAACAGCAACGCATGCAAATCGACCACAACATCCAGGCCTTCCTCGACCGGTTTTACATGTCGCGTATCGGTATTCGTATGCTCATCGGACAGCACATTGCGTTAACGGACCAACGGCAACGGGGTGACCCGAATTATGTCGGTATCATCTGCACCAAGACGAACGTACGAGACCTGGCCATGGAAGCCATCGAAAATGCGCGATTCGTTTGCGAGGACCACTACGGTTTATTTGACGCCCCGAAAATCCAGCTCATCTGCGATCCGAACATTCACTTCATGTATGTTCCGGGTCACCTGTCGCACATGCTCTTCGAAACCTTGAAGAACTCCTTGCGTGCGGTCGTTGAGAGACACGGCCAGGACAAGGAGGAATTCCCGGTGACGAAAGTCATCGTGGCCGAGGGCAAGGAGGACATCACGATCAAGATCTCGGACGAGGGAGGCGGCATCCCGCGAAGTGCCATCCCGCTCGTTTGGACGTACATGTACACCACGGTAGACCAGACTCCCAACTTGGACCCGGATTTCAACAAGAGCGACTTCAAGGCGCCCATGGCTGGGTTTGGCTATGGACTGCCCATCAGTAGACTCTACGCACGGTATTTTGGCGGCGACTTGAAGCTGATCAGCATGGAGGGGTAAGTGCACAGCAGCCCAGAGCAGAGTTTGTGACAAGCGGCCAACTGACATGGGCGATCGGTGCAGGTACGGAACCGACGTGTATCTCCATCTCAACAGACTGTCGTCGTCGTCGGAACCTTTGCAATGACAGTTGCCAGTCATGAGGAGTGAATGGAATAGGAGCGCGCGCAGCAGCACTAAAAACCAGAAAACCATCCTCCAAGGATTGACGCGGCAGTCGGGAAAGTCGATCAGCGCGCAGAGCCAAGCTCTCACCATGGCATTCCGCGTGAAGCGCCTCAAAATGGACAATACCAAGGATTGGGAAGTCAGCGAGAGGCGGCAAGTCGGAGATGCCGAGAGCATGGTCAACGAAGGCCTGAAGGAGGCCTGGTGGCGGAACGTCGGGATGGAAGAAGGCGTGTAAGATGGGGGAAATTGAGAGGGGAAGACAAGGACCACCACATGGGTGAGGCACGGAAGAGCGGTAGAGGCTGGTTTGGCGGACTGCTGCGAGCACTACTTGCACGTCCCGTTGTTGTTTTTTTCTTTTGCGGTTTCCGATTTGTATGCGGTGTACATTTTTGATGACGGGGGCTACTGTGCATATGGGATGGCGACGGGTCATGGGCATGCGAACACGGATTGGGTAATCTTTCTCCGGTTGATGAGTCTGGACGGCTCGTCGACTCGACGGGTAGGGAACAGAAAAATGTCAGGTCATACAAGGTTCCCTGCTCCCTGCTGGCCAGTTGCCCAATGACGTTTGAACCCACCGATCCGGCCGGGCGCACATGTGTTGCATGCGAGCGAGCTATCCGGAGCACTCAGCGAGGCGGCTTACCGCAATGCTATAGGCCCACAAAGCGCGCGGGGTGGGTGACGGCAGTGCAGATGGAGGTCTAGAAAAGGCCTCCCAACAACCACCCCCCAGCGCTGCTGAGCCGCCAATGAACGATGTCAGGGTCCCCTCAGGCTAACGTTCTGGGCTGCTTGTGTCTCTCCTGGAGGCCGTTTCCAACGGTTCAACGGCGTCGTGCGATGCAGCCCGCCACGGTCTTCCCTGTTTCGGGCGCGCACCGCATGACATCATCGGCTTGCGACCGCCCAGCCCCGCGGCCACCACGCCCGCAGTGACGAACAGGCTGAGTCCTCACCAGGGCCGCCATCCATGTCAGCATGTAGGATATTAAGCCAGCCGGCGCGCTGCAGGTCCGGCCAGAAGCTCAACTAGCACCATCAACCACCCCGAGCCACAAGCAAGACGCCACCGCCAGCATGTCGCAACAGCACATTCCCTTCGACAGCTCCGAAGTGAAAACGAACACCGCCAACCCGAACAACTCGAACGAGGACGACGGCAACCAGCCCAGCGGTAAGCCCGACCTCCCCGCCGTCCAATTCCTGAAACCGCAGTCCCCTCCGCGAACCACTGCACAGAATCTTGTCCACGCACTCACCCACAACCTCACCCACTCCTCCCCAACCACAGACTAACGAACCCCTCACAGGCATCCTCTCCAAGGGCCTCACGCCCGTCGGCAACGGCCTGGGCAAGGTGCTGTCGCCGGTCGGCGCCGTGGTCGGCACCGTCACGCAGCCGGTGACGGGCATAGTGGGCGGGATGACCAAGCCGGTGCTCGACCCGGCCCTGGGCGAGCGGCAGGACCGGTCGCAGCTGATGGGCGGCGACAAGCGCGCCGAGGACTTCGGGAAGCAGGCCCAGAAGGACAAGGAGCCGTTCGGCGGGAAGGAGCAGTCTGGGTCGAATCCGTTGGGGTTGTGAGGGGGAAGGAACGGGAAGGGAAGGAAAAAAAAAGAATTTGGGGGGAGGTTTTTGTGGGTTTGGTTATTCTTTCTCACGTCGACGTGTTTTTGGTTCTTGTGTGCGTTTTGGGATGAGGTCTAATGAATAATGCCAGCAAGGAAGCTACAACGCCGTATCTCTCTATCCCGTCCATCAGTCCCCTGTGAAAGAATCTACTCTAACCCCACACATCCTCCAACCACTTCCCCCTCCTCTTGATCCCCTCGCTCCACTCCTTCACCCGCGCCTCGTCCCACCCCTCCCTCCTCCCCATCCCCTCGCCCACCACTCTCCCCACCTCCCTCGCCATGCTCGCCCGCCCGCACACATAAAAGTTCGCCCCCTCATCCAGCAACCCCAACACCTCCCCCACCTCCTCCGCCACCCTCCCCTGCACGTACATCCCACCCTCCTCCCTCGACACCGCCCACACCACCCTCAACCGCCCGCCCAACCCCCTCTCCCATGCCCCCAGCTCCTCGGCGTAAATGTCGTCCTCACCGCGCCGCCGACACCCGAAGAACAGCAGCATGCGCCCCACCTCGCGCCCGACAGCCGCCAGCCTTGCCCGCTCGGCCACGAACGCCCGGAAGGGCGCGAGCCCCGTGCCCGCCGCCGCCATGACCAGCGGCGTCGCGCCCGCCGCCGGCAGCTTGAACCGGCTCTTGCGGACGTGCGCGTGCAGCCGGCCGCCCGCGAGGGTCTGCGCCGGGCCGCCGAGGTCGAAGCGGAGGGCGGCGCTGAGGTTGGGGTGGGGGGCTGGGTCGCCGGACTGGGCGTGGGCGTGCGCGAGGAGGTAGGTGGAGGCGAGGCCGGGGATGGGCGGGGCGGAGGGGAGGGGGGTGGTGGAGACGAGGGCGGTGATGGAGGGGTGGCGGGGGGAGATGACGGAGGAGGAGGAGATGGAGTAGTAGCGCGGTTGGAGGTGCGGGAGGGTCTCGAGGATGTAGGGGAGTGGGAGGGAGGGCCAGGGCGTTGAGTTGCTGGCTAGTGTGAGGAGACGGCCGAGGTTGAGGTGGGTGTGTGAGAGGTAGGCGGCGTAGGCGGATTTGTCCTTGCCGAGGGTGAGGAGGAAGGATTTGGCCTCCGCGGTGGGCGCGAAGGGCGAGAGCGAGAGGATGGTGTCGCGCGAGACGGGCGCGCAGATCTCGAGGTAGTAACGGAAGAGCGCGGCGGCGGTGGTCGGCGTCGGGACCTTGACTTTGACGGTCGGGTCAAGCGATTTGATCGAGATGGGGATGTCGCGGCGCTCGGAGAGGCCGAGGATGGCGAGGAGCCGGTCGACTTCGGCGTCCGGGTTGATGGGCCAGACGGCGAGGTGGTCGCCTGTCTTGTACTTGACTTCCGGGTGGTCGGTGAGGTCCAGCTCCATGTGCACACAGTTGCGGTCCTTGGTGTGGAACAGCTCTCGCGAGTTCAGGATCGTCAACGGCTTGATGGGGGAGCAGGCGGCCGCGGCCTTGGGGTTGTCCCGGGGGTGGACGGGTTCTCCGTGGTGGAGATCGATCGGCTCGAGCGACTCGTCTTCGGTGGTGGACAGCGTGGGCTCGTACTTGATCTCGCGCTCCTCAAGGCCCAGCTCGTTCTTGAAGACGGCGAAGAGCTCGTCCTTCCACGCCATGAAGTCCTCTTCCGTGCCGCCCTCCGCGTCGTCTGCCTTTCCGACGGGCAGCAGCGGGCGAGCACCGAACTTGTCGAGCGCCTCGACAATAACGTCGATCACGCGGTTATAGTACTTGTAGTTGCTGTTTCCAAGTCCGAAGGCCATGTAGCGCAGGTTCTTCAGCGACACGTCGTTGCTCTTGAGCAGCCAGTCCCACAGACCGGCCGTGTTGTCGCTGGGATCGCCCTCGCCGAACGTCGAGCAGACAAAGATGGCGAGCTTCGACTCCGGGATGAGTGCAATGGTCTCGGCGTCGAAGTCCGACAGGTCCGCGGCCATGGTCTCGAGGCCGAAGCGGAGGTGGCACTCGCGCGCCAGGCGGTTGGCGAAGCCCTCGGCGGTGCCGGACTGCGAGCCCCAGAAGATGACGAGGTCCTTGCTGGACTCGTCGAGCTTCTGGGCGATGTTGCGCGTCTCCTTCTTGGCGTTGAGGGCGCCACCGTTCTTCAGCTGCGGCCGCTCGTACCAGATGTGGTCGTACGGGTCGGGCTTGTCCCAGGTCACGCCGCGGAGCAGGTAGCCAGCGGACCCGAGGACGAAGACACCGAGGGCGGCAAGATCGGCCGCAGACTGCGGCTTTGCTACCTTGGAGAGCTCCTTCAGAGTCTCCTGGAAGGCCGGGTTTGAGAGGAGTTGTGCCATGATGGGCGGGTATCAAGAACGGAAAACAGAAAGGCGATGCGGCAGCGGAGGAGACGAGGGACGCGAGAGGCGACCGTGAAGAAGAGAGGCTACGAGAAGTGCAAAGAGCTCAATGCCATCTGGTGAGCAGAAGACGTGGGCTAGCGGATGCTGATATACAAACCCACCAGCGGGCGTTTCTTACCGTTTGAGCGCGTCGGGAACAGGGTACTGTAAACGGCAGCCTCTCCACCCCCCCTCCGTCGGCGCCGACCTGTCTTGGCCCCTCCACAGGCCGGCCGCGATCTGAGTCCCGCCCTTGCGGCGGGAGCATGTGCGTCAGTCCGGGGCTGAGATTGTGGGGAAATGCGCCTCTGGTCCGGGGAACACATCGGGGAAAATTCCCCGGTCGGGAGTCCAGCCTGTCGCGCCACTTGCCTGTTGCGGGCCGGGCCAAGCAGGACTGCGTCAGTAGCTTCTGCGCAGCAGACAGAAAGGGGAATTGAGGCCGACAGCCCGTCGCATTCAAGTCTTACCCTGCCCAGATCTGTTTCGCATCCAGAGTGGCGCTTATCGGCTTCTCCGGAAAGAGATTCTGCTTTCGGAGAAGTGAAGAGTGAGACTGCTCTCGGTCTTCACATTCCGTCATCGCTGGACGACGTGCCTGTTCCCCCTGGTGGGGCTATCAGTGCGCAGCATCCCCGCGCCCGTGCTTGTACTGTGTGCCACTTATGTCGTGGATGTCCAATCATACCGGCACAATTATAGATCACAGGGTGCGCAAGAGAGTGGAAGATGGGCATGGAGCCAGTTGAGGCGCAGATTCCGCGCAGCCCGCGGTTTTCTAGAGACAGATAGGAGACCTACGTCAGCCCGTTTATCAGCCCGTCGATACTGACTCTGCTCGCCTCTAGTTCGGGCCCTGCTGGCCAGCCCCAAGCTTCCTTGAGCTGCGATTGTCTGCAGCGATATCAGCCAGAGTCCTGGAACCATCTCGCATCTCTCACGTAATTGGGAAGAACAGCACTCACGCGACAAGTGTGGGCCACGCATAATCCCTTTCGCACCTCTCAAGGATGTCCATCACGGCATCCTGCTCCACCCGATCCGTGAATCGTTCTCCGGCTAGTGCTATCGCCATGGACGCGGTTCTAAGAGATGCGTTAACCCGGCTTGGGCCGAACTTCGGTGGGTGTCTGGTGGAGAACGGCTCGTACACGAAATTTGGCGGGCAGCGAGAGTTGGATTTGGCCATGCCGCATAGTGCCCGCACGTCATCTTTGATTTGTTCCTGTTGTGGATATTAGTGGGAGCAACGGAGCTGCAGAAAGAGAGGAGCGTACGTCTATCTTTGCTTCTGCCTGCTTTTGTCCTGGGCCTAATCGCGGAGCCCTCGGGTTGTGTGCCGTGAGAAGGATTTTGGCAAGGTGGTAGTGTTGAAGACCGGTGGTAACCGTATCACTTAGGAGCCAAATCTCCGGAAAGACGATTGTTTTGCCATCAGGCTCTCGGTAGAATATGGGCGAGAATGACGCGGGCTTGAACATATACCACCCATCGCAGTAGTCCAGCAGTCGGTTGTAGTTGGCAACGCTTTGCTCCCCATCTCCAAAACAGTACCGGAGCACATCTGCACAGTGAGTGACTACCCGATTTGCCCAGACGCAGTCGCTCGCTGTTTCAAAGGACCGGTCTATGTTACAGTGTTCCAGCACGGGTATGATTGTACGTTGGTTGACGAATGCCATGTAGATCTCCTGACGAAGTCCCACCCAGAAGGCTGCCTGCCTCAGCCCCCCATGTACCGTAGACCGCTCTTGTGCGCTCAGGAATACTTGAGTCCCCAAGAGGTGACTTTGGGAGTCATTTCCGGATATTGGGACGTCGATTTCTTCCAAGAAACGTAGAATAACGGTGGCGGCGAGGAGGTTCTCATCCATCAGAGCTGCCGTCTCGTTCAACATCGGAATGAGATGCTTTAAGCATTCGTGGTGGTACCGTTCGGCAACATAAGGATCGTAGTCGCCCACGCGGCTCCAGTGTCTAGCAGAAACGGCCAGGATCGCATTCAACAGTGGTGGGCAGACTGCTGCTCTGTGTGGCACCACAAGCTGGAAATGCCGGTCTGGGTCGCAGAGATCAAACAAAACCGCCAGGTTATCAACAAAATACCGCAGCAAAGCAGCCTCTTCCTTCTCCTTCAGGGGCCACACTGGTGCATCTGTGTATATGCTTGACAGGACTAGTGCAGACTCTGATGCGGCATGGAAGTCTGGTCCAAAGTCGCTCGGTATCGAAGTGGTCGGTTCCAGCGACGGGAAATCATCCGGGCCAATCACTTCGTTATGTGTTGCCGCAATTGGTGGGGTGGTGTGTGTTTGCTGGCTCAATCTTCGGTCGTTGGAGGGGCGGCTGTGTAAAGGGATTGCGGACGGTCTTGGCCATATGGCATCTGATTTGCGAGGTGCATCGAGCTTGCGACGTTTTGGTGAGGAGCCTGCCTCGCTGACGCTGTGATGACTTGACGGTGAAGGAAGAACAGGCCGTGTACGTGATACGGTCGACGTTGGGAGAGCCTCAGCCAGGTCCGAGGCTGCATGGTCTCTCCATCCCGGAGGGGTAGCTACGACGATGTTGTCGTCTGAGTCTCCGTCGTGGTCGTAAATGTTGCGCAACTCGGGCGTCTCGTCCACATAGCTGAGGCTGTGGGCTGTCTTGCACCACGGCTGGGTCGTGGAGAAGTCGTACTCGCATTTTCCTACACCCGACCCCTTGATATTTGCTACACTGTCAACTTGTCAGTGGCGAAGGTGCCTAGGATGACTTGTCTGCCGAGAAGTGGCAGAACGGTCCAGCCGACCAAGTGGTGTTCTGCAGAAGCGAGGAGATGGAAATGGGGATGGTGGCACCTTGGATTCAGGCTATGACGAAAGCGGATGTTGTAGCCCCGAACACACTCGATGCCACTCTTTGCGCATCTCGTGCAGGATGGTCTCTGCTCATCACCTGCATGTCATCGTCCGCATTAGCTGGCTGGCCAGGGGGATGCAGAGGGTGGGCACTGACACTTAAGATGTCTACACCGGGCGAGACGTCCATCAGTAGGTGCACACGTATCACAGGTTGGAGCTTCCGGTTACACACCTTACACGGCAGCTCTGAAGAAACGATTACATCAGCGACTAGCGACCAATTACACCACGATCCACGGATAAATCTCATACCTGACAGCCTGTGCGAGTCCGGGGAACCGAAGACATGGGGCCGAAGCTGGGCAAAAATCTTCAAAAGGGTCTGAGAGAATGAAGCAGAGGGCGTGGTGTGAGAGCAGGCAGGTCGGCGTTAATGCCCTTTTTGAGCGCTTCGGGAAGGTTGGCACGCAGCACCGCCAGGGCGGGGAAGGCCGGGGAAATCATGCCTGCGGCGCCGAGAGGGAGCCAATGAGGGAACGGTCCCGATGAATTCGTGTGGGGAAATCAAGTTGGGCTATGTTTTCCGAGGCTTGTGGCGTGTACGGTAGGTCTGGCGGAGGAGGGCATAGCCGCCTGGAGAAATCACCGAGTGTCATGCGTCTTGGACGGACGGGATCCTATTTACTGGCGCAGATGTTTGGGTGGAGCGACCAATTGCTCTGGTAAACTGTACCGGTAGCCGAGAACAGGAGGCTCGGTCTTTGCGTGGTCGGTGCCACAAGCGGCCTGAATTGTCCGAGCATGCTAAGACCTCGGGATCTCTTGCCCAATCCGTTCAGTTCCAGCACATTTCATATGCTCGTATGGCATTCTTTACACTAGGGCATTAAAGCCTTACCATATCCGACATACGCATGGTCAAATGCTCCTCGTTCGGACTAAATATAAGCATGGGCCCTTGCCAGCCTTGACGACCAATAGAGAATCCTCTTTCGAGGTATTTTGGCCAGTCAGCCCATCTGAGTGAAGCCTCAGCTGGTTTGAATTGACATGATTCGAAACGTCCCTCATCCGCACTGCTTCCTTCGGACCTCACATGGAAGTCTTTTGCATCGACCCTGAGAATACGGGTACTGGTTGAGTAGGGATCCGTGTGATCGCTCCGAGGCGGCCACAGAATGCTCTAACGTGACATCACAGCTGGATCAACACTACAAGCTCTCTCTGGCCCATCGTTGGCGGGGGGTTTTCACACACCAATGCCCATAAGCCGCAATTGTAGCCTTATCATGTACGCGCAGCATTCTGCCCAATTCCTCGGTGATGTCCTGTCACCTGTTGAGCATTGTATGTGTGGAGATTACACTTGTATACCTGGCGTGGTTACGAAGCGGCTGAGGAGGATGAGGATGGAGGCTTCGCAGACTGCGGCGTGGGTTTGGACCAGATGGAGTCCATAGTGCGTCTGTACCAATCGCGGACCTTCGCAACGTCAGTATGCAGGCGGCATCAAATACTGCAGCGGGACTGTACCCCTTGGAACGGCTGGGCGTTTTCGTCGCGGGAGCGGCCCTTGGCCTTGATTTCGTCTCTCCAATCCATGAAGAGCACGCCGTACACGACGACAACTGTTGTCGCATCAGCAACACCGCCATGCCCACGGCAGGAATCCCCTCACATGATATTGTTGCCCATTGTGTTAGCTTAATGATCTTGTTCCACCGCGGGCGGGCCCATTTGAGCTGGGATCGGCGCCTGAACTTGCGCTCGAGGCGGAACTGGTGCTTCGACGGCAGCTGGGTGAAGTCCGGCGGCCACAGGCGTTTCGCCTTGTACGGGTTGCGATTTATGTCGAAGGCCGGTCTCGACGGCTCGGCGGCGCGACGGGCCAGGGAGCGCAGCATGGTGTGAGAGCGACGGGTCGGACGCGATGGTTGGCCGGTGGTTTGGACGCGCTGCGATGGGTTTGCCCTTGCAGGCGGCGCTCGCTTGCTCACCGCCCGGGCGTCATTCCCGCCGCAGCTTTCTCGGCGGCGACAGCCCACCACGCTCCCCACCGTGACTCAACCCTGTGCCGTTAGAGAGTTCACCGGGCCTCCGTTCGCATCCAGCGCCGCGAACAATCCGCAATCATGTCGGCCGCCAAAGCGACGCTCGACGCCTTGGACCCGAACGCCAGCTCCAAGAACACCCTCAAGATCGAGAACGTGCGCCGCTCTGCCCCGCCTCGAGTAATATTCCGCCGCTGACATCGCTCCAGACCGACAAGCGCGACACCCTCATTGCTGCCGAGAAGAAGTACCAGAAGCAATGGCAGGACGCCAAGGTCTTCCAGCAGGATGCGCCCTCCACCAAGGAGTTCCCCTACGGCTCCGTCTCCGCCGCCGAGCTGCGCGAAAAGACACCCAAGTTCTTCGGCACCATGGCCTACCCATACATGAACGGTGTGTTGCACGCCGGCCACAGCTTCACCGCGAGTAAGGTCGAGTTCGCCACCGGCTTCGCCCGCATGCAGGGCAAGCGCGCTCTGTTCCCCCAGGGTTACCACTGCACTGGCATGCCCATCAAGGCTTGTGCCGACAAGTTGGTGCGTGAGGTTGAGCTTTTTGGCAAGAAATTTGAGGGATGCAAGGAGGACGATATCGCTGAGCCCGCGCCCAGCAATGATCCTGCGCCGACTGAGGAGACTTCCAAGGCCGACATCACCAAGTTCAAAGCCACCAAGGGCAAGGCGGCGGCGAAAACCATCAAGACCAAATACCAGTTCCAGATCATGCTGTCCCTCGGCATTCCGCTCGAGGAAATCCACAAGTTTGCCGATCCGCAGTACTGGCTGGAGTTCTTCCCTCCGCGTTGCCAGGAGGACCTGATTTCCATCGGCGCGCGTGTGGATTGGCGGAGATCCATGGTCACCACCGACGCGAACCCATACTACGATGCCTTCGTCCGCTGGCAGATGAACCGTCTGAAGGGTCTTGGGAAGATCAAGTTCGGCAAGCGTTACACCGTCTACTCGCCCAAGGATGGCCAGGCCTGCCTCGACCACGACCGCAGCTCTGGCGAGGGTGTCACCGTGCAGGAGTACACTGCCTTGAAGCTCAAGGTTCTCGAGTGGCCTGAGAAGGCTAAGTCTGTGATTGGTGATAAGATTCCCAGTGGCGCCAACGTGTACTTCGTCCCAGCCACTCTCCGTCCTGAGACTATGTACGGCCAGACTTGCTGTTTCGTCGGCCCCAAGGTCACGTACGGCATCTTCAAGTTCTCTGACAACGAGTACTTCTTCCTGTCCCACCGCGCTGCTAGGAATATGGCCTTCCAGAACATCTTCCCCCAGTGGGGTGTTTTCCCTCATGTCGTTGATCTGCAAGGCTCCGACGTTGTTGGTACCCTCGTCAATGCTCCGCTCTCTGTACACAAAAACGGTGTCCGGATTCTTCCCATGGAGTCAGTCAAGCCCTCCAAGGGCACTGGTGTTGTCACTTGCGTACCTTCTGACAGCCCCGATGACTACGCTACGACCATGGACCTCATCAAGAAGGCCGATTACTACGGCATCAAGAAGGAGTGGGCGGAGCTTGATATTATCCCGATCATCAAGACCCCTACGTACGGCGATCTTACTGCGAAGACCCTGTGCGAGAAGATGAAGATCAACTCGCCCAAGGATGCGAAGCAGCTTGCTGAGGCGAAGGACTTGGCTTACAAGGAGGGTTTCTACCAGGGCACGATGGTCTACGGCGAGTTCTCTGGCAAGTCTGTACAGGACGCCAAGCCCCTCGTCCGCCAGCAGCTTATCGACGCCGGTGATGCTTTCGCCTACGGTGAGCCCGATGGCATGGTCATGTCCCGCTCTGGTGACGAGTGTGTTGCTGCATACCTTGACCAGTGGTACATGAACTACGGTACCACCGAGAACGGCGGTGACGGCGAATGGTGCGAGACTGTCCTGAACCACCTTGAGAAGGGCATGAACACCTTCTATCCCGAGGCGCAGCATGCCTTCAAGATGACCCTTGGATGGTTGTCTCAGTGGGCTTGCTCGAGGTCGTACGGCCTCGGTACCAGGCTTCCCTGGGATGCTTCTCAGCTGGTTGAGTCTCTGAGTGACAGCACGGTGTACATGAGCTACTACACAATTGCTCATTACCTTCATGGCGACATCTTTGGTAAGACTCAAGGTCTCTCCAAGCAGAGGATCGCGCCGGAGCAGATGACCGATGAGGTCTGGGATTACCTCTTCTGCCGCACCAACGACGTCAAGACCGACATTCTCAAGGAAGACCTTGACTCCATGAAGAGAGAGTTCGAGTACTGGTACCCTCTCGACCTTCGTGTGTCTGGCAAGGACTTGATCCAGAACCACTTGACTTTCGCTCTCTACATCCACACTGCTCTTTTCCCTCAACAACTCTGGCCGCAGGGCTTCCGTGTCAACGGCCACTTGATGTTGAATGGCGAGAAGATGAGCAAGAGCACGGGCAACTTCCTTACTCTGGGTGACGCCGTGAAGAAGTTCGGCGCTGACGCAACCAGACTGGCTCTTGCTGACGCTGGCGATGGAATCGAAGATGCCAACTTTGAGGAGACTGTGGCAAACAGCACCATTCTCAAGCTGTTTGAGCTGAGGAAATGGTGCGAAGAGATGGTCACCGAGGCAAACCTTGTCAGCAGTGAGGCACAGTACAAGGAGACTCGTGACAACGGCAAGGTCAAGAACATCGACACAATTCAGCGCACTGGTGAGAAGCTTCTTTGGGACAAGATGTTCGAGAACGAGCTCAACAGCTTGGTCCTGGAGACAAGGGAGCACTACGAGAAGTAAGTGACAACAACGAGCAATGATGAAGTGGAGAGCGGGCTGACAGATTCTCTTAGGACGTTCTACAAGCTTGCTCTCAAGACCGGCTTCTACGATTTCACTGCCGCTCGTGACTTCTACCGCGAGGTTACCAAGGCAGCCGGCATCGGAATGCACCACGACCTTACTAAGCGCTTCATCGAGCTCCAGGCTCTCCTTCTTACGCCCATTGCTCCTCACTGGTCTGAGTACGTCTGGCTCGAGGTCCTCAAGAAGCCTGAGACGGTGCAGAATGCGCTTTACCCGACTGTTCCCTCGCCCGACCCGGCACTTACCGCTGCCCGCGAGTACGTGCGCAACACTACCTCGAACATTACGTCGGCCGAGGGTCAACAGGTCAAGAAGCTCGCCAAGGGCAAGAACGTTGCTTTTGACCCCAAGAAGGATAAGAAGCTCACCATCTTTGCTGCGGCGGCCTTCCCGGCCTGGCAAGACAAATACCTCGATCTCGTGCGCGAGAAGTTCGAACAGCTTGGCCTCGTCGATGTCAAGACCCTCACCAAGGAGATCGCCAAGCCTGACATGAAGAAGGCGATGCCTTTTGTTCAAGGCTTGAAGAAGCGTCTTGACGGTGGTGAGAAGCCTGTCGAGGTCTTTGACCGCCGTTTGCCCTTCGACGAGATTGCGACTCTCAAGGAGATGGTACCTGGCCTGAAGCAGACGGTGCCCAAGTTGACGGTTGTTGAGATTGTGGGCGTGAAGGAGGGCGAGAAGGTTGGCCAGGTCCTGCTTGGTGAGGGTGAGACCAAAGACAACCTGCCGCCTTCGGCAGAAGCCGCGGTGCCTGGTGCACCGACATTCCACTTCGAGAATTTGTGAGGCGTGGAGTTGGATGAAAGAGTGAAAAAAAAAAAAAGAAAAAGAGCACGGATACGGGGCACGCCGCGACTTCTTCAGGTCTATGATATCACAAAAAGAGAAGATGTAGAAAGAAATGAATTTCAAGGGATTTCGGATGTTCACACTCGGTGTACGAAAGCAACGTGTTAGATCTTCAACACCACATCACCGTCCACCACGGTCCCAGCCTGGATTATATTCACCATGCTATAGCCCACGGCCCGAAGCTCGGCGTTTGCAGTTCCCCGAGGCTTGCCCACGACTAGTAAAGGCTTTCTTTTTGCTAAAGGTGACTCCACCACGCAGCATCTAGCCCGCTTCCCCTGAGAATCACTTTCTATTTTTTCCGCCGCGCCGTCGAGACCGCGCAGCGCGGAGCGAGGCGGCCGAGGTGTCGTATCCATTAACGAGCAGTCCATCTACGCGTAACAGCTTACGTCCGCCTCGCGATGGCGGCCACAGGCACTCTAGACATCACTCGTATCGGCTGCTGATTCGCATCGTCAGCGCGCAGGAGTCCAAGCTTATGTGGCCCTTCTGGAAGGAAAAGAAAAAAAGCGAATCATGCGAGTAAGCGTGGTCGCCGATCTTCACCGCATGGGGCGCGTCAGTCACCGCCTCCTGCTGCCTTCGATGGGTCAATCCGCGTGCGCCCATACTCCGCAATAACCCACGAACCCGCCAGCTGGTGAAATGTTCAAGCCATTGCCCACCCCCGATGCCACAGGCCTGGTACAAAACAGCTGGGGACCGTTCATCCAGCCTGCGTTGTTCCTGATCTCCACACAACCACGTTGTACCACGGAACCTCCCCCCGGCCATCGGTCCGACTCCCGGACGTGACTCTGCTGCCTCTCCCTCGCCAGCAACCGGCGCCCAGCGGACGGGGGAATAGAGAGAGGACGAGGGGTCCCGTAGGCCACATTCTCGCATGCGGCTTGCTGCGCGGCCGCAGGCTCCGGAACGCCCCCCATGCATCTGGTTGAGAGTAGTCCGGCGCCCGCCCATGCCCACGCCTACGCCCGCCTTGCACAAACCAAAGCCGCCGCACCAGCTGTCCCTGGCCCTGCGCCTGCTCCTGCTCCGGGTCCCGCGTCGCCATGCCAACACTGCGCGTCATTCTTCACGCAGCTGCAGTCGCTGCCGTCCGACCGCGTTAATCAGTACCCGCCGTGGTCGCTGCTGTGCAGCTCGCTGTCGCCGGGCCTCGTCTACTCGCGCCGACGTGGCTCGCTGGCCGCCAGCGCAGCCGCCGGCTGCGGCCTGTGCCAGGTGCTGCTGGAGTCGGCCGTCGCGGGCGAGAAGCGGCGGTCCAACCTGAAAGGGTGGGAGCAGACCGGACACAGGAGCAGCGGCGAGGAGGCCGAGCTGCACTTCGAGTTCGTCTTCGAGACGGACGGGCTGAGCAGCCCGGGGGCCACGCACACGTCGTTTGGCGGCAGCCCGGCGCGCAGCGACGGGTCGAGCCTGGTGCCGGTGCTGAGGGTGTCGAGGCTGGGGACGCTGTTTTCGGGGACGCTGCAGTTCGACGTGGCGACGGAGCATGGTATGTATGCGCGAGAGCGCGGTGCGCGTGCGTGTTGAAAGGGGGGGATGGTTGACAGCTGTGTGTGCCCAGGCGATCCCCTCGCAGAACCGCAGCCCGTCGTGGCCGGCGGCGACTGTCGCGACGGCGAGGCCTTCTCCCTGCCCGTGTGCAGCATCAACGCGGACCGCGGCACGCCGGAGGAACTGGCGCTGGTCAAGAGCTGGATGGACTGGTGCGACAACGGCCACCGGGCCTGCGTGCGCAAGCGGCGGGCGCTGCCGTCCAGAGTGCTCGACGTGTCGGGCCACCGCGGCGTCGTGCGCCTGGTCGACTCGCAGGGCGTCGAGCCGGAGCCGTACGCCACGCTCAGCTACTGCTGGGGGAAGGCCCGGCAGCCCGTGGTCACGACGACGGCCACGCTGTCCGCGCACATGGAGGAGGGCGTGGAGGTGGCGCGCCTCCCGCGGACACTGCAGGACGCCGTCACCACCGCGCGCGCCCTGGGGTTGAGATACCTCTGGATCGACTCGCTCTGCATCCTGCAGGACGACCCGGACGACAAGGAGCACGAGATGGCCCGCATGCAGCAGGTCTTCCAGAACTCGCACGTCACCATCGTCGCCGCCCGCGCCCGCTCCTGCCACGAGGGCTTCTTCCAGGCTGAGCGCTCACGCTCGCCGCTCGTCAAGCTGCCCATCCTCTGCGCCAGCGGCCAGGTCGGCCACATGCTGCTGCTCCCGCGCAAGCAGCAGCTCGTCTCCCAGCCCACGCGCGAGCCGCTGCACGAGCGCGCCTGGGCGCTCCAGGAGATCGTCCTCTCCCCACGCCTCCTCATCTACGGGCGCTCGCTCGCCGTCTGGCGCTGCACGGCCGGCGAGCGCGCGCACGACTGCTCGTCGACGGGGCGGCCGTCGGCGCCGCCGCACCAGCAAGACTGGAACGGGTACTGCGCCGGGGCAGGGCTGACGACGATCCGGCTGTCGCCCAAGGGCCGCATCCACCAGCCGCGGCTGTCGACGCACTCGCCGCACAGCATGTTCACGCAGCAGTCGGAGCGGGTGCCGCGGCTGTTCCGCACGTGGAAGCTCGTCGTGCACGATTACACGACGCGCGCGCTGAGCGCGCCGGCCGACAAGCTGCCCGCCCTGGCCGGCATCGCCGCCTACTTCCGCGACGCCATGGACGACGTCTACCTCGCCGGCCTGTGGGAGAAGCACCTCCTGCACGAGCTGTCGTGGCACCCGACCGCAACCAACACCACTTCCTTCTCCTCGCCCGCCACCATCGTCGGCCACCACCACCACCACCACCAGCCCCCCTCCCCCCGCCGCCCCCACGCCTACCGCGCCCCCAGCTGGACCTGGATGAGCGTCGACGCCCCGATCGCCTTCCAGGCCGACGCCTGCTCCTGGTACGAGCCCGTCGCCGACGTCGTCTGCGCCGACGTCGCCCCCGCCCGCCCCGACGCCCCCTTCAGCCAGGTCGCCGGCGGCAGCGTCACGCTCAACGGCTGCGTGCGCCCCAACGTGCCCAGCCTGCTCAGCCCGCGCACGCCGTTCGCCGTCGCCGGCGAGGAGGTCGGCGGGGTGGCGGTGCCCGGCGCGTACGGGACCATCTGGTTGGATGTGCCGCCGCCGGCGGTGGAGGAGGACGGGGAGGGGGAGGACGACGACGACGACGACGACGACGACGACGGAGAGAGCGTCGGGCTGAGGCGGCCGCAGCTGCGGTCCAGGAACTCGCAGGGCGTGTATTGGTGCTTCATGCTGGCACGGTGCTTCACGCGCACGCCGGCCGAGGACGACGAGGTGGTGGATATCGAGACGGTGTGGGGGCTGGCGTTGGCGTTGAACGGGGATGAGTTTGAGCGCGTGGGGTATTTCGTCGGCGGGCCGCAGTGCAGGGCGTGGTTTGAGGCCGGCGGGAGGAGGGATGTTACGATAGTGTAAATGTGCGGGGGTTATCGCTTCATGTATCTAAGTAAGAGGGCGGCTTCTGGGTCGCCAATGATATATGATAATGCTTAAATAAAGGCCAACAAGCGGAGAGCGACGGCTCTTCCTTCTCCTTCAGACCTGCGCGATACGTCCGTCCATCATGGCTTGAGTTCGGGACCACACCTCTCGGCACACCCTCTCAGTTCGCGCACCACGGTCCTGGTCGTTGAGGTTTTAGTAAGATGAGAAGTGTGGGGGATTGAAGTATCTCTTTCATTAGGAAAGTGCAGCAGAAAAACTGCCAAATCCATCGCAACAGCACCCCAAACACCTCCACCTTCCGCAAGAACTCCCGCGGCAGCGCCCTCTAAGGGAATAATGTGCAAGGCTCAGTTGTAGGGAAGACACAACACCGCGAATTTGGCATTTAAAACATCAGGAAATGTGTGAATCGGTATTGGGTCATGAAAGAACTCGATCATCAGATTGTCAACTTTTGTCAGGATGAACTACATCTTGGTATGCAGCGTTATCCATGCTTAGCACACAGCCCTGTGCACACCGTGATGCATCGGTCTCTTCGCTTTGTGCTTGTCCTTGCCATCAAGTCCACGGCTACCATGAGTTTTCTCGACGCTGCTGTTGGATGGCTGCCACGCTGAAAGGTCTATCTGGTCACTCTGCATGACACTCTCGGTCACTGCGCAGATATCCGTGATCAAACGATCCAGGAGATCAAGACTCATGGACTCGCGTACGACGACGCGTAGGATCTCCGTCTTCTCCTCATTTGGCGGAAGGGGATAGTCTGTGAAGAACAATTTGTCAATGAGATACTGAATAACTGGACGGATTGAACATACTCGGGATGATGTATTGCTTCGCTCTCAACAGGTTGCTGACGGAGACCTGCCTGACATGCGGATACTGTTCCTTGAACTTCTTGCTCAAGGTGAACGCAACAACTGGCAGCCCAGAGTTGTAGGCAGCACTGTCTTCACCCTCGTCAAAGGGCTTCTTTCCTTCCTCATACTTGAAATCTCCCTTCTTCCGGTGGATATCGCTAACGCATTCGTACCACCCGGTAGCTTCGAGAGCTCGACTCAGCAGTCGAGCATTTGACAAGGCGTTCTCCATAATGGTGCGGTAGCCCGTGAAGCCGAGGTGAATCAGGTTGTAGTACTGCGCAATGATCTGAGCACCTGGCCGTGAGAAATTCAGGGTGTATGATTCCTCTGTGCCGCCAAGGTAGTGAAGCTCGAAGATGAGATGCTTGGGAAGGTAGGCCTCGTCCCGCCAGATGATCCATCCAACACCGGCGTAGACGAGACCAAACTTGTGGCCGGAAACGTTGATGGATTTCACCCGGGGAAGCTCAAAGTTCCTGCATCAATCAGCAACGTTCGTTCTCTGGAGGGAAGTAGACAGGCGTACCACTTGGGCCCACCCACACCGGCGTGCGTGAAAGGCGCGATAAATGCACCAGAGGCGCCGTCGACGTGGATGGGAATGTCAACTCCAGTCTTGGCTTCGTAATCATCCAAGATCTTGGAAATCTCCTCCACTGGTTCGTAGTGGCCGGTGTAGGTTGATCCAAGAATGACGAATACACCGATGGTGTTCTCATCAATGTTCTCCCGCACGAGATCCGGGTCCAGACGGTACCGACTCTTCGCACTGACCGGCAGGATGCGGGCCTCGACTTCGAAGTACCGGGCAAACTTCTCCAATGCCACCTGTGCATTGGATCCCATGATGATGTTGGGCTTGTCCGTGGGCTTGTTGTCGGCCCTCCGCTTCTCTTGCCAACGCCGCTTCATGGCGAGACCACCGAGATGAATGGCCTCGCTTGAGCCGGTCGTAGCTGTGCCCACGGCTTTCTCTCCTTTCTGGACACCCCAAAGGTGCGCAAGAATTGACACGCAGCGAGCATGCCTGTCGACGAGTCAATTTCGGGCTCGATCTATTTTTAGGACTCCGTTACGTACATCTGCATCATTGCGGGATATTCGTCTGCGTCTGACATGTTCTTGGACAGGTTCTCGATCATGAGCTTCTCGGCCTGCTCCTCCATGTATGTTCCAACGAAGGAGGCAAGGTTCAGATTGGGACGGCCGTCAAGATCGAGCCTATACATGTCAGCCCCACGGCGTTCCGGGCAGGATGACGGGAGACGCACTCGTCCTTCAGCATTTGGTGCACAGCGTCGGCAGGGGCTCCATCGTGCGGAATCTTGAACTTGGAGAGCTCGGTGGTCGAGGCATAACGGCTCGAGTAGGGGGTGTTGTGGTTCACGGCGTTGCTGGAATGGAAGCCGCGGGTGTGGACGGGGTGGTCGTGGAACTTCTGGATGAGCTCATCCGGGTCAACGTGGCTTGCGAGCATGGTGTGCTAACGGGTCAATTGGTGCAATTGGTTCGGACAATGGGGTGCGAGAAGTTGGGAGGAGGAGCAGGCTGCGGCAGAGAGGGAGGTAGATATAGGACGAGACGGCGGCGGAGAAGCTGAGGGCCGCCATCTTGCTGCACGCAGGGCCGTCGGTAGCGCAGACTGACGTAGATCGGGCAGGCAATGGGCCATTGAGCGCGGGCGGACGAGGCTGGCAGCCGGGAGCTCGACATGGAGCAAAGCTTGGTAAAGCTTGTGTCCGGGTGGGCTTTCCTGTTCTTGACATCATCGCCCCTGCCCGGCCCGGCAGCGCAGGCGCGGCCGCGGCCCAATCATAAAAACCGCGTTGCGCGTCGCCCGTATTCGACCAACGACAGCCTGCCACCCGCTGCGCGCCTCTGCGACCGGCTGCCCGTCGCTCCCCGCACCGCACGCCACGACTCCTGCTCCCGCCCCGCGCAGCCAGCTTCCGCCCGTCCCGCCGCAGCCCAGGCAGCAGCATTCCGCGCACCATGGCCGCTGCGACGCCGCTGTTGCTCGCCGCGCAGCGCGACGCGGCGCTGGCGAGAGATCTACGCGCGGCGGGCCCTCGCGTCACTTCATTTCGGCTTGGCGCCGAAGCAGTCGTCAGCTTCATAGACGCTGGCGTCGTAAGCGAATTGCTGCCACGAGTGGCGCCCGCCTTAAAGTGCCCCAGGCACCCGCGCCTTTTGCAAAGTCTCTTTGTTACTTTTTGCGTTTGAGCATCTCGCCGTCGGAGTTTGCGGAGAAAGCCCGAAACGCGGGTGAGAGCTAGCTGACCAGCTCTGGTCCTGACGCCATCGAGTCGAGCCACTGAGCTTCGCTCGGCATCCATCACTCGATCCACCGGCACCCATATACCCCTCCCGTCCGTCTCACTCTCTTCAATTCTCCGTTACCACCCTCCGCCCGCCATGAAGTTCGTCAGCCTCGTTCCGCTGGCCGCCCTCAGCTCCGCCATCGTCATTCCCGACGAGGCCACGCTCAACGAGCTTGCCGCTCAGACCGAGTCGCACAACAGCCTCGCACTTCCGGAGCATCCGCTCGACGACCTGAGGGACTCTGTCGACGACCTCATCGAAGATGCGAGGGACGACTTTGAGTCGGTCGAATTCGGCCTGAGGGATTCATACCACGACGCCAAAAATGCCCTGGATGACGCCTTTGGCAGAATCACTGATGCTGAGGATGCTATATTTGACAAGATCCACGAGACTGGCTTCGACGTGGACAGCTGGCTGCAGAGTGGTTCCTCACGCGGTCGGAAACACCCTCGGCCATTCGACCATGAAGGTCCTCGGGGACCATGCCCTCATGGCAAGCGTCCCCCGCCTCCGCCTTTCATGGATGACTTCCCGCCACCTCCGCCTCCCATGGATGATGACTTCCCGCCGCCTCCTCCTTCCAAGGATGACTTCCCACCGCCTCCGCCATTCCGTCACCACCGTGATGGTGAACACCCACCGCCCCCGGCCTTCCACCGAAGTCACGATGGCGAACACCCGCCGCCGCCTCCGCCGTTCCACCGAAATCACGATGGTGAACACCCGCCGCCGCCCCCACCATTCCATCGCAACCGTAATGGTGAACATCCGCCGCCGCCCCCTCCCCGCCATGGATCCCAGGACGAGCCGCCTCACGACAGGCCACCCCACGACAAGCCTCCGCACGATGGACCTCCCCACCACGGACCTCCTCGCGATGGACCTCACGACAAGCCCCCTCACAAGGGCAAGCCTCACCACCCGCCGCACCACCAGAAGCCGAACCAGACTGTCTACGAGCTGATTTCCAAGTCCAAGTACACCACCAAGCTTGCAAAGTTGATCAATGACGACCCTGAGTTGGTCAAGGTTTTGAATGGCACCGCGGCGAACTACACCGTCTTCGCCCCCACCGACAAGGCTTTTGAGAAGATCCCCAAGCACGGCAAGGAACCTAGCGAGGAGTTCATCAAGAAGCTTCTCCTGTACCATGTCTCACCTGACTTCTACCCTGCCGGCCGTGTTCTCAAGACCCACACCATTCCCACTTTGTACAAGGAACCTGCATTGGGCGAGGACTTCGCGCAGCGCTTGAGCGTGAATGTTGGCCTGCGGGGCTTGACGCTGGACTTCTACAGCCGCATCATTGCCATCAACATCGTAAGTTCCATCGCCAACGCCTGAGAAAGCATGTCACTAACCACGTGATTTAGTTCGGCACCAACGGCGTGATCCACGGCATCGACACCATCCTCATTCCTCCGCCAAAGGCCGTCGACATCATCTCCCTTCTCCCGGGAGAGTTCTCTACTCTCACGCTCGGCTTGGACAAGACTGGTCTCTTGGATGCTCTCAACACCACCAACCGCGCAGGCGGGACTTTCTTCGCGCCGTCCAACTGGGCTTTCAAGAAGCTCGGCCCGCGTATCAACGCTTTCTTGTTCAGCTCCTACGGCGAGAAGTATCTCACGGCGCTGCTGAAGTACCACGTTGTTCCTGAACAGACTCTTTACTCTGATGCGTTCTACCGCCCCTCCAAGGATGATGAGGAGCGCAGCAGCAGCTTCCACGTCGACCTGGCAACTCTTCTTGACGACAAGGCTTTGAGCATTGACGTTGGCTCCTTTGGCCCGTTCACCCAGATCAAGATCAACGGCTTCACCACCGTCGCTGTTCAGAACGGTATCGCCAAGGATGGCGTCATCCAGATCGTGAGCAGCGTCTTGATCCCGCCGAAGACTGCCGAGGCGCAGGACTTTTGGAGAGGTGAGCCTATGAGCGTCGAGGAGTTCAAGGAAAGGCTTGCACCTTTCGTTGAGTCTGATGACACCGAGGCCGATGACACCGAACTTGGTTGGGGCGAGCTTTGAACTTGTTAGACATGCTGAAGAGGTGTGGGCAAAAGATTGAATTTTTGTTTTTTTCTCATTTCAGAAGGCTCTCTAGGAGCACGTAGGGCTTGCGCTAGCCCAGCCAACTTTTACTATATACCAGCATATTTCCTTTTTCTTCGAAAACAACCTTCACTACCTCATTTCCTTGGCGTACGATACGGATCGGCGATGGTCCGTGATGAAGAGGGGCTTATCATTAGCAATCCACAAACCCAACATTCTCCCCTCAAGAACGTCCTGATGTGTTGCTCTGTGTTTGCATCATCTGGCAGCCAGATTGTCGAGATGAACCCTGCTGCCGATGATGCTCTCACATGAAGAGATGACCTTGCATAAAGGCTAATGCTCATGTTGTGCAACTGGCCTATGAACTTCCCGTCTCTGCTCCGACTGGCTGGATGGAAGCAAAATATGTCTCCGTTATCAAACGCCCCTCGGACAGCCTGGTTCGTTGGGATTCACAAGCGTCAGCTGCGGGAGCCCAACGCATGTGCTGGTCGTGCTGACGGGCTCCAGCGTCCCCGCGTGCCGCCACTACTCCTAGATTCAACCTGCTCGCCGGCGATGATGCAGCCACCCTGGAAACGAACGCAATTTGCACGTGCGAGCAACAAACCTCCCGGCTTCCAGGCTGGTGCCCCGCTAGAAACAAAGGGGGGCACGGGCAGATCTGGTGGCAACCAGGCGCGTGGGCAGGAACCTCCGCTCAAGCGTCCGCTGGAATGGGATGCATCTCCTGGCCGCGAGCGGTGGCGAGCAAATGGCGGCGCCCGGAAGAGGATTTCCTGCTCCGCTGTGGCGGGCAGGTGGCCTCCGTGCACTCTTCCTTGCATTCTTCGAGGCGGGGCAGTTGCGGCTGAGCAGAGTGAGGCTTGATAGGGCGGGAGCAGCTAGGACGGGGGCTTGATGTCATTTGGACGCATCTGGATTACTATCGGGGGTGCCACAGTCGCTGCAGCACCGGATGGGCAATCGACGATGGCCGATGGGAAAGTGTGCATCGAGATCTGGGGGGTGACGTCATCCCGGATCCTTGCAGCTGCACCGCCGCACCCGCGGCGAGTGCGGGCAGCACCAGGATGCGTGGATGCGAAACAGGGCTGCGGCGGTGGAGCATCTGATCGGTGCGGTCGCTGCAGGCGGGCGCGAGCAGCGATGGTGGTGTGGGCGTGGGATGGGTGCCGGGTGACGCCATAATGATCGAGCCGCGATGCGACGAGGCCCCGCCTACCCGATTGGGAAACCCTCGCGCTCTCACCCTTTGCTCCAGCCGCAAGCAGTGCAGCTGCCTGCTCTACAGCATGACGCAACCAAGCAAAAGCGCAGCTGCCGGGCTTGGCCTGTGACAGTTCTGCTACATAAAGCCGTCGCTGTTCCTTGTGCTCTGGCTCCTCCATCCGCTCCAACAACCACTTTCTCTGCTACAAACACTTCCACAAACAACTTCCCAAACTTCCTTCACCAACCAGCCATCAACATGTCTGACGCAGGGTACGCCAGCCGTCCAGCTCAACTCGTCTAAGCATCCTGCTAACCCTCTTTGCGTCGCAGCCGCAAGGGTGTTCTCGACCAGGCTCAGGAGAAGATCACTCCTGACTCCCAGAAGTCGACCCTCGACCAGGCCAAGGAGTCCATCACTGGCACCTACGATCGGTAAGCCTCTCTACCACCCTTCCCCCCTCCCACCAAGCGGCTCACCCCCGCGTTGTGTCCGAGCACCACTGCTGCGGCGCCAATGGAGTAGTTGTGCTCACCTTACGTTTTTCCCACCTTTCAGTGCCGCCGGTGCCGCTCAGCCCAGCGATACCAAGTCGACCTCCCAGAAGGCTGCGGACAGCGTCCGCAGCGGCTCCGACGACGCCAGCAACCAGTCCAAGGGCATCCTCCAGAGCGCCCAGGAGACGGTCGGCAACGCTGCCCAGACCGTGTCCGACACCCTCACCGGCAACACCAAGAAATAGATGCCTTCCGACGGTGATTCCTTGATGGCTACTACTTTCACCTTCCAATAATCCTATGGCTACTTGAAGTTCGAGTTGAGGAGGGATGACTGCGGTGGACAGAGTGTACTTTATATACCCTACCAGACAATGGATACGCTGAGAACGCGACCTTGAACAACCAACACCTGATCCATACTCTCTTGTGAAGATTGCTGCCTTTGGATGATGCGCGTCGCAAACCTGCCGATCAAAGTGGACGCAACAACACTCCAGCACCCTTCCCTGTCGTGAATCCCCGGCGCATTGCGCCTTGCAATAAGCGCCTGTAGCGCAATCGACAACAACATAATATTAATTCCTGCGTGGATACCAGCCAGTAGCCAGCTCTGATCCCGTGGAGGATTAAAGTTGCCAAATCCGGTAAGCTACCTGGCAGGAACATCCACCCCAACTCTTCGAGTCTGACCCCACATGACCTGTTTCGTTTCCGACGATGGCCATGCATTGCATTGCCCGGTGGTTTCAGGTGAATCGATTCAAAGCTGTCCGCAAAGAAATCACAGCCAATATGATCGCATTCCTGGCAAGCTCAGCCGCAATCGAGGTTCAATGGAGGTGTAAGGCAGGGATCGCGGATAAATATCCGGCGCGCAGGCCCTGAGGACGGTGTGGAAGGCGTGCTGGGGAAGCGTCGCGCACCCGGCATCTCAACTCGCAGTAAGACAAAGACGGAAACTGCTCCCAGTGGACACGACGGTGGAGGTGGAGGAGTGCAGGTGGAGGGTCGGCCGGGTAGGCCCAAGGACGAGCCGAAGTCGGCATCTGCACGCGCGAGCCGGCGTGCTGCGTTCCGCCTTAAAGCGACCCTGCGGCGCGCGCATGGTGGGGCAGCCCAGCACGACATCTCCGCTCGTTCTGCCTATAAACCAGCAATTCCCAATTGACAGCCAGAGCTCAGACGCAGCCAAGTTGCAGACTCTCGAGCAATCAGACATCCGGGCAGTCACCTCGCAAAAATGGGTTCAGAGCAGCAGATCAAGGTCCCGCCGAGCGGTATCTGGTGAGCCACCATTGCACCATTTCCCCGCGTCGCCTGCCCCGCCGCCCTCAGCACCACCACCACCCGCGACAATGCTCGCGCACAGCCATTCGCACCCGTCCACTGACCCCGACCTCTCGCCAGGGCCCCCGCCATCACCTTCTTCGACAATGACCAGCTCACGCTCGACGCGCAAGCCAAATACTACGCCTACCTCTCGCGCACCGGCCTGGCCGGCCTCGTCATCATGGGCACCAACGGCGAGACCTTCCTGCTCACCGCCGAGGAGCGCGCCACGCTGATCGCCACGGCGCGCAAGGCGGTGGGGCCGTCGTTCCCGATCATGGCGGGGTGCGGCGCGCACAGCACGGCGCAGGTGCTGGGGCACATCGCGGACGCGGCGGCGGCGGGCGCCGACTACGCGCTGGTGCTGCCGCCGGCGTACTTTGGCAAGGCGACGACGCCGGCGGTGGTGGAGCGCTTCTTCGACGCCGTGGCCGCGCGCAGCCCGCTGCCGATTGTCATCTACAACTTCCCCGCCGTCACCAACGGCGTCGACCTCGACTCCGACCTCATCGCCCGCCTGGCCGCCCGCCACCGCAACATCGTCGGCGTCAAGCTGACGTGCGGCAGCGTCGCAAAGGTCGTGCGCCTGAGCGCCGCCCTGCCCCGCGACCGCTTCGCCACCTTCGGCGGCCAGAGCGACTTCCTGCTCGGCGCGCTGGCCAGCGGCGCCGCGGGCTGCATCGCCGCGTTCGCGAACATCGCGCCGCGCACCGTCGTGAAGATCTACGACCTGTACGGGGCGGGCAAGGTGGAGGAGGCGCTGGCGCTGCACCAGAAGGCCGCGCTGGCGGAGAACCCGTGCAAGGCGGGCATCGCGACGGTGAAGTTCGTGGCCGCGACGTACACGGCGCGGAGGGCGGGGATCGAGGGCGCAGAGCGGATCGCGGTGCCGAGGGAGCCGTACGGCGAGCCGGCGGAGGCGGCGAAGAAGGCGACGCTGGAGGCGCTGGTGGAGATTCAGGCGATCGAGGAGGAGCTGGTGAAGGCGGCGGCGTAGGGTTGAGGTGAGTGAGTGAGCGGTGATGATCTTAACGGCGATGAGCAGCGGGACTCTTCCGGGCAGGATAGCGTAGCCACCAATAGAACGAGACCTCGCGAGCACGGTACACCAGCGTCTCCCCGCAGTGCGATGTCGGTGACTACAGTGTCGTTGCAGTCACACCTCGCAATGGACGCTGTATCTCGGCGCGGCTTTGCGAGGCCGAAGGCAGCAAGAAGTCCGCCTCGAGGCGTGCAGGACGAGCGCGGGAGCCAATTGGAAAGAGCAGAGTTCACGATCGAAGCTTCGACCCCATTGTGCATCAGGACTCCGTCGCGTGAGACGCCCCTCCGTGTGGATCCTTCACTATCCGCGATCACGGAAGGCCAGCACGGCACAGCGTCGGCTCGGAGCGCGCCATGGCAAGGGAGGAAAAAATTTATGGTACAGTCACCATGGCGGCGACTAGACATAAAAGAACGAGTCCTCCCGCCTTTCACCACTGCCAGTCCGTGTGACACTCCTCGACCTGCTCCCCCCCTCTCCCTGAGCCGTGCTTTGTCGTTGCTTGAGCCGCAGCAACGCTCCTCTTGTTCCTGACTGGACGAACCGTTTTTTTCCTGCCGCCGTCCGAGACAAAGCCGTTGGTAACCGCCGATCCTCGACTGCCGACGTCATGGGTTCCCTGCCGATTCCCGAGAGCCGCTTCGCGCATCTGGACGATGTGCCCATGGATGAGGCGTTCATGATCATGCGCGACTTTGCGCTGGACGAGGCGCCCGGGAAGATCAGCTTGGGTGCGGGGGTGTATCGTGACGACGAGGCCAAGCCGTGGGTGCTGCCCAGTGTGAGGAAGGTACGCGTCCCCTCTTTGCTGTCTGCGGATGTCTTGCGGTCAATTGCTCTGCTCGCGGGGCTTGCAATTGGTCCCGTCTGGCTTCGGTGATTGCCATCGTTGTCTCTGGCATTGTCTCTCTGCAACACCACGCTCCTGCCGCATCCGGAATGAATCGCCAACCAAGTGCCAGGCCGAACAACTCATCGTCGCCGACCCCACCGTCGACCACGAGTACCAGCCCATGACCGGCTACGCGCCCTTCGTCGCCCACGCGCAGAACCTCACCTTCGGCCCGCTCACCCCGCACCTCGCCCCGCGCATCGCGTCGGTGCAGACCATCTCGGGCACCGGCGCCTGCCACATGGCGGCGCGCTTCCTCTCCGACTCGCTCCGCCCGGCCCGCATCTGGATCAGCGACCCCACCTGGGCGAACCACACGCTCATCTTCACCGTGTCGGCCCCGAACGTCAAGCAGTGCCTCTACCCCTACTACGACCCGGCCACGCGCGCCCTCGACTTCGCCGGCATGCTGTCGACGCTCTCGCGCTCCGCCCAGCCCGGCGACGTGGTCCTGCTGCACGCCTGCGCGCACAACCCGACCGGCATCGACCCGACGCCGGCGCAGTGGGCGCAGCTCGCGGACGTGTGCGCGGCGCGCCAGCTCTTCCCCTTCTTCGACTCGGCCTACCAGGGCTTCGCGTCGGGCGACCTGGACGCCGACGCGGCCGCGATCCGGCTGTTCGCCGAGCGCGGCCTGGAGCTGGCCGTCGCGCAGTCCTTCTCCAAGAACTTCGGCCTCTACGGCCAGCGCGCCGGCGCCCTGCACGTCCTGCTCGCCCGCGCCGACGCCCAGCCCCGCGCCCTCGCCCAGCTGGTACGCCTCGTGCGCGGCGAGTTCAGCACCTCGCCCGTCCACGGCGCCCGCGTCGTCGCCACCGTGCTGGCCGACGCGGCGTTGCGGGAGCAGTGGCTGCGCGACCTGCGCTCCATGAGCGCCCGCATCAAAGACATGCGCGCCCGTCTGCACGCAGAGCTGCTGAAGAGGGGTACCCCCGGCTCCTGGGACCACATCGTCAACCAGATCGGCATGTTCTCCTACACCGGCCTCTCCGCCGCCCAGGTGCGGAGGCTGCGCGACGACCACCACATCTACCTGATGAGCTCCGGCAGGGCGTCCATCGCCGGGCTGAACGGCGGGAACGTGGTCGCGGCAGCGGCGGCGATCGATGCGGTTGTGAGGGCGGAGGAGGGCGAGGAGGTCGAGGAGGCGTAAGTGATTCGCCTCTCTTTTTCTCCATCGTCTTGCTTGTTTCTTTTTGTTGGATGCAATCTGCATTGGAAGGAGTTTTTGCCTCGATTTGCGTTTTTCTGGGCTCGAGAAAAACATCCCAAGGTCTGTCGATGCAGTTGCCGTTCAAGGTCTGTCGATGTAGTTGCCGTTGTTTTTCTTCACCTTCCTTTATTTATTTTTCCGCCACCTTGCTACTAAGGCATCATCCATTTTGCATTGAAAGGAGTTTGTTCCGGTTATAGAGGGAAAAAAAGAGTAGATACCCAGGTCATCACATGGTCTGCCGACAGGGGCTTTGGCCCGTCGGAATGAGTCTGGTTTGCAAGAACGGGGGGAAGCTTCATTGATGGGCAAGATATCACACGGTCGGTCGATGGTTCAAAACGCATCGAAAGGGATTTGTCCGGAGGAGAGGATGTGCGGTGCGGGACATTCATCACAAGGTCTGTCGATGCTGGCGATGTTTTTTGATCCGTATGATGAAAATGTAGAGAAAACCAATACGAGATGTCTTTCCGTAAAAATATGAAATGATTGAATGAATGTAACTCGAAACCAGATCCACAAATGTCCAACTGAGTCTGTACAATCTAAGACCCCCTACCCACCGTCCTCTACAACGCCTAGACAAAAGAAAAAGTATAAAGAGAGAACAACTACTTAAGCACATCTGCCACCTTCACACCTTACAAATCACCTCCTCTCCAGCATCTCCGCCTGCATCCTCGCAGTTGGTCTTTCCAGCACATCCTCCACGCTCACATCAAACCCCTTCTCGCGATACACTCTCGCCAACTCTCCCGCTCCCAACAAATCCCCTCCCGCCTGCTCCAAGAACGACGCATCCGGCGCCAGCACCTCATCCAGGCCCAAAACCCTCCTCTGCGCCTCCTGACACAACACCAGAACCTCCTCCTTCGCCTCCCCCACCCCGTCCGCAGACACAACCGCAAAAGCCTCCTCCTCCTCCTCCTCCTCCACATCCCCCGGCGCCCGCACCGGCAACCTCGCCTCCCCCCTCCGCAACTCCACCGCCCGATCCCCACCCTCGCCATCCCACAGCTCCCCGATCCACCTGCCCAGCTCCTCCGCCATCTCCCCCGCCAGCCCCCTCCCCACGACGCCCTCGCAGAAGTGCAGGTCCACCCTCACGCCGCCCTCGTCGCCGATCGGCGTCGTCTCGACCGCCACGTCCGCCGAGTCCCACGGCCCGCCCAGCCACCCTACCCGCGCGCTCGCGGGACCAAAGCCCGGGAGCGTGGCGCCGCCGTCCGCGAACAGCGCGACGGCGTCCAGCTGCATGTGCGCGACGGTCGAGCCGAAGCGCGGGGCCGCGAGGCCCAGGGCGGCGAACGGCACGTGGCGGTGCGGCGCGGCGGCGCGCGCGGCGGCGGCGACGCGGGCCAGGAGCGCGGATCTGGTGGTGGGGCTCCTGCCGTCGTGGTGATGCACGACGACGGGCGCGACGGTGAGGCAGGGCCCGGCGACGCGGTCGGCGGCGGCGAGCGGGGCGGTGCGGTTGGCGAGGGTTTCGCCGAAGACAACGGTGGGGGTGTTGGAGAGGCCGGCGAGGACGGCGGACCAGGCGGCTTTGAGGACGGTGGTGAAGGCGTGGGGGGTGGGGTGAGCGGGGCGCGGGATGTGTGTGGTGAGGGTGGAGGTGAGCGGGTTTGCGCGGATGGGTGTCCGGTGGGACATGATTTCGGTGACGGGTGCTGAGGAGAGCTGGGTGCGCCAGAAGTGCGCGGCGGCGGGTTGGAGGGGTTGAGTGGCGTGGAGGAAGGCAGCGAAGCTGGGGGAGGGGGTGAGTGTGTGCCCGTTGTAAGCGGTGCTGAGGGATTCGAGGATGATGGGAATGCTGACGGCGTCGTATTGCGCGTGCGGGAGACGGATGACGAGGCGGGTCTTGGTGGCGCTGCTTTTGAGGACGGCGAAGCGTACGCCTTGTTCGCTTATATGCAGGGCTCGTTGTTTGTCTTCCTCGACGTAGGCAGTGCAGGCCTCTTCAATACTGGTGGCGACTCCTTTCTCTTCGATCTCGATGGTTGGTGAGCGGATAACGACTTGGAGAAGACGCTGCTTGATGTAGACAAACACAGTTCGAAGGATGGCATGGTGAGCAACGACCTTCCTGCACGCGTCCTTGAGCATCTCTGTGTCGATATCGTCGTCGAAGTCCAGAGTCACATAGTAAACCGTGTAGCGCTGCTGCAGTTGAGAAGCAGCAACCATTTGGGTCTGTAAATGCGTCGCCCATGCTGCGTCCTCAATCTCAGGTAGACGGACGTTGACCTGTGGCACCACGTTGCCGCGCAGGAAAGAGTCCAGATCACCCACATCCTGGAGGTTTGAGAACGATCTGTAAGTGTTCCGGGTCTCCTCCGTTTGACAGCATTTCTCGGCCATCTCAGACAGTATGGGCTCTGCGAAGATGTCGGCAACACGAAGGGTAAGGCCAGCTTCCCGAGCGGCTGCAGATAGCCGCATCGCGCTAAGAGAATCACCGCCAACATCGAAGAAGGCGTCATCCGCGCTGATGTCAGAGGGGGTAATGGAAAGGACCTGGGACCAGAGGGACTGCAGAGTCTTCTCCAATGGGGTAGCTGGCGGACGCTTGGCAGAAGCTCTCAGGGAGAGCTCGGCGAACTGGGCAGCAGGAACCCTGGAGCCCATCTCCCGCAGAACCCTCCTGTTGACCTTGCCCGACACGGTGAGGGGAAGTTGGCGCAGCGGGAGAAAGATGTGCGGCACCATGTGCGAGGGCAAGACCTCAGCAAGCCTTTTCTCGACGTCCTCGCCAATTTTGGCAACAAGCGTCTTCCTGTTCGACGTGCTCGGAACTGCAACATCTTCCTCGCCTTCGTACTCATCACCCAGAGCGATGAAGGCAGCCAGCGCCGCCTTATCGGGCTTCTCGCCTTGGGGGATGACAATCTCAACGCTCAGCGAAGAAACAGACGATGCCACGGCGCGCTTGAGATGGTATTCAATCTCGCCCAGCTCGATCCTCTGGCCGCGGAGTTTGATCTGCCCATCGCGTCGTCCAACATACAAGATAGCTCCTTCCGGTGTGTACTTGACCAGATCGCCCGTCTTGTAGAATCTCTCCGGGGCCTCAGGGTAAAGAGACCTCCAGACGAAAGTGGTCGGGAAGGCGGCACGAGTCTTGTCCGGATCGTGCATGTACTCGCGCGCGACGACCGGCCCTTCGGTGACCAGTTCGCCCACCGCGCCCACAGGCACAAGCCTGTTGCCATCCTTCGCGTCAACGATCCAAGCGCGGTTACCTGGGAAAGGGGTGCCGATCTCATTGCTGTTGCTTTGAAGAGAAAGACGCTTAGATCCGAGGGAGATGACGCTCTGCTCTGCGGAGCCGTAGAGAGTGAACAGGTTGACGTGATCTGCCCAGACGCGAAGCTGTTCGGTGTTGACTGCTTCGCCACCGAGCGTCAGAGTCTTGAGCGAGGGCACCAGCTCCGGGCTAAGTAGGCTGGAGAAGGACGGTGTAAAGAAAGCCCAGTTCACACCGCGAGCGTTCATGGCTTGCGGTACAGCGTTCATGCGTTCTTCGTCGGACAGGACGCACACGCAGCCACCTGCTATCAGCGTGACCATAATCTCCATCAACGCGGCGCCGAAGCTGTAGGATGCGAATTGAAGACTGCGTGTCTCGCCGTCTATCAGCACACGTGTAGCCATGCCACGTGCCGCCGATGCAAACGACCTGTGTTCGACAATGGCTCCCTTGGGCTCTCCAGTGCTGCCAGAAGTGAAAATAACATAAGCAGCATCTCTGGGGCTGGTGACGATTCTCGAAGCTCTTTCCACTGACAACTTCTCTGCCAGGGAATGATCCAGGACTACGAGGTTATCGACGACATTCATAAGGCGTTGAGAGAAACGGCTGGACACGATCGCAACACGCGCGTCAACCTTCGCGCATGTCAACCGGATCCTGTTCATCGGGTGCGCCGGATCGAGCATCACGAATGACGCTCCGGCCTTGAGGACGGCCAGGATGGCAACCTGCGTCCACATCGACTTCTCAAAATAAATTGGTACCACTTCGTTGTGGCCGGTTCCAAACTTCTTCTGCAAATGCGCTGCGAGCCCAGAGGCGAGAGCATCCAGCTCGCCAAAAGACAATTCGCCATCCCAAGAGCAGACAGCGGGCGCAGCAGGGCGAGTGGCAGCTTGTTGCTCGATGAGTGTGTGGATGCAGGCGTCTTCGAAACCAACGGAGGATCCCCAGTGCTGGATGTCCTGCTTGTCCTGGGGGCTGGTGAACTCAATGTCCGCGACTAGTAAATCCTCTTTGTTGCAGAGCTGCTGCAGGACGTGGTCTAACTGGTACAACATCCGCTGCACCTGCGTCGGCTCGATGATACGCGGATCGAAGAGAGACCGCACATGGATGCCATCGGCAAGAAGCTCGCAGTTGAGAAGTAGGCCATAGCTGTTGAATGATGAGAAGAGCTCGGGCTCAGCACCGTGCAAGAAGGGGCTGTCAACAAGATCATCGCCCTTCACCTGCGGCTGGATTAGGAGCAGGCTGTCGAAAGAGCATGCGGCGCGGGCGCTCGAGCTGAGTTGTTGAATATTTTGCAATCCGATGTGTTGGGTTGAGGCCGTCTTGAGTGCCATCTCTTGAGCATGGGTGAATAAGGTGCTGGCTTTGTGCTGGCGCCCTGCCTGGAATCGAACGGGAATGGTGACAATGGTGGGGCCCGCCATCTCTTGAATGCCGGCTACAGGGACCATTCTTCCTGAAAGGGTAACGCCTATGACCGGGTCTTCAGTCTCCGCATACTGCGAGACGAGTAGAGCCCAGGCTGCCTGAAGTACGCTTGAGATAGTAACAGATAGGCTGGAGTCAGTGGAGCGGGATACAGCGATGCGGTGCTCAGCGATGGCAGTTGGTTGAGGTGTGCGGACGGACGAGGGGGCTTGGGGGAAGACGGTCTTTTCTGCCCCGTCAAGGTAATTCCTCCAAAATTCTTTGGCCGCACCCATGTCCATGTCCTGAAGGTGTTTGATGAAACTGTTGTAAGGAGGCAGTGGGCGAGGATCTAGCCCATTGTAGACCTCCTCGAGTCTCTTCATGATGATTTTCCACGCCCAACGGTCGAAGATGGCGTGATGGCAAACCCAAACCATGAGCGTCCTATCTCCATCAGCGATGATAGCGTGTTCACTGAGGCGATCACCCAGCGACATGGATGTCTCCCTCCGTGCTGTGATATAGTCATCAAGACTGTCCCCAGTGCGCCAGACCAGTGGATCCTTGACTACGACTTGCAACATTTCTCCATCTGCTGCTGGCTGAATGATCCGGGTGCGCAGCGCGGGTGTGTCGGCAACGACTTGCTCCCAAGCAGCCTTCATACGTCCAAGATCAGCCTCTGGGGACACCGAGACGACATGCTGAGCAAGATAGGCGCCCTTCTCCATGTTTGAGAGAGCCATGAGACCTTCTTGGAGAGGTGTGCATGGGTACACATCCTCTATCGCGTCGGTGTTGATACCACATGATTTGGCGGCATCAGCAATCAGGGAGGATGAGTCAGCATCCACAAGGGAGAATGGCACGGGTTGGTCCCAGGTATCGCTCTCCACGCTCTTCGCGGCGAGAGCCATGTCAGATAGCCTTGAGTGAGTGAAAACATCAGCAACGGTGAGCTCGATGCCTTCGCGACGTGCCGAGGACACGAGCATCATGGCGTCGAGAGAATCACCACCGAGCTCGACGAAGCTGTCGTCAACGGTGATTTCGTCTTTGGCTTCGAGGACTGTTTTCCACAGCGCCATCAAGCGGCGTTCCATGTCGTTGAGGGTTTCCTTCTTAGCTGCCGAGGAATTGGCCTGACGGCGGCTTGCCAGCGTTGCTCCGAGGCTGCGAAGCGCTTTGCGGTCAACCTTAGCGGACGCCGTGAGCGGAAGTCGTTGCAGAGGGAGAAAGATGCTGGGAACCATGAAACGTGGGAGGGCGTGCGAGAGCTTCTCAGACACACCCTGGACGGCCTTGTCGAGCTTTCTCTGCGCGTCAAGGTCACTGGGGCAGTCGCCAAAAGCCAGGAACGCGGCCAGGCTTCCCTGCTTCTTGCCACTCCCATCCTCGGGATGCACCAGATCCACAACCACACCGTCCACGCCCCGACCTTCGAGCAGGGTGCGCAGCTGGTTCTCAATCTCTCCGAGCTCCACACGCTGGCCGTTAATCTTGACCTGAGTGTCCCTGCGGCCTATGTACTCCAGCGTCCCGTCCGGACACCAGCGCACCAGGTCGCCGGTCTTGTACAGACGCTGCGCTCGAGGACTGACACCTGCGGGTTCCAGGGCGTCTAGCCAAGCAGGCTTCTGGATGAACACGGCGGCCGTGGCTTCCGGTCTTCCAATGTATCCAGAGCCCACGTGCGGTCCCTCAACCAACAGCTCACCAACAACGCCAATGGGGCAGAGCTTTTCGTGATTGCCAGACTCAACCACCCACGCATGACCGGAGACACAGGAACCGATATTCTTTGGGCTCAAACCGGGCACCATGGGCTTCGTCAGCGTCGACACTACCGATGCTTCTGCTTGTCCGTAGCCCTGCAGGAGCGAGAGCTTGGAAGCCCACTTGGCTACAGCGTCAGCAGAGAGAGGTTCGCCGGCTGTTACCAACGTCTGCAATTTCGGGACGCGCTCGGGCCCACCTAGCAGGTCGAGAGATGACCGCGTCAGAACTGCCCAGTTGACCTCCAAGCTGTTGATGCACTCGACGAGCTTGGTGGCGCGCTCATCCTCGGATACAACGCAGACGCAGCCGCCCGCCAACAGGACGGTCAGAGTCTCGATAAGTGCGGCGCCGTAGCTGTATGAAGCGAATTGGAGAGCGCGTGTGCTGGCGTTGATCTGGAAGGCTGCAGTGTGACCATGTGCCGATGATGCGAAGCTGCAGTGCTCGACGACGCAGCCCTTGGGCTCGCCAGTACTTCCAGAAGTGAATATGGCGTATGCCGAGGTGTGAGAATCAGTGCTGCTCCGCTCGTCTGAATCTTCCCATGCCATCACAGTGGAGGCGTCGATGGTGAGAACGGTGTCGATGAATGATGATACCTTGGAGGCTGCTGAAGGCGAGGCTAGCGCAACGCTTGCGCCCACAGTTTCGGATATCTTGCGGAGTCGGTCTGCTGGTTGGCTGGGATCCATTAGGACGAAAGCGTGGCCGGCCTTGAGGATACCGAACATGCCTATCACGGCCCAGATAGACTTTTCTGAGCATAGAGGCACGAAAAGGCTCTTGCTTCCATGGAACTGTCCACGCACATGGTGGGCAACGCGATTGGCATATTTCTCCACTTCCGCATAGCTCAAGGTTCCAGAAGTGGTGTGAAGCGCAGGACGCTCGGGGCCCTTTGCAACTTGCTCCTCGAAGAGAGTGTGGAGGCACTTCTCCACGACAGAAGCGCTGCTGTTATTCCACTCGCGCAGCAGGGTACGGTCATCATCACTGACAATATCGATGTCTTGGAGTTGCGTGGTCGAGTTTGCGTTTGTCAGCTGTCCGAGGATGTGATCAAGCTGGCCCAGCATCCGCTGCATCTGGAAGGGGTCCAGGACGACCGGGTCGTGAACGGCCTGCACGTGGATGCTCGTGTCGCTGAATGTGCAAGTGACGGCCAACGGATAGACGTGGAAGTTTCCTACATCACCCTCGTCCTGACGGCCACTCATGAAGTTGAATGTGCCCTGCTCCATCTCCGCGCTGCTGCTATCCTCATCTCCGGCTGCCTGCAGCTGGATCAAAGTGCGGAACTCACTCCCCGTCTTCGCGTCGGCGCTCACGCGGCGAATGGTCTGCAGGCCTGCGTATTGGTGTGGAATCATCTGCGTGCTGGTGTCCTGCACCCGCTGCAGTATATCGAACACAGCATCTGGTCCTTCCGTTAGCTGAATACGCACGGGAACGGTAGTGACCGTGGGCCCAGTCATCTCGTCGATCTGTGCCAGCGGTGCGGTGCGACCTGACTGAGTGACGCCAAAGATGACATCCTGCGATTCAGCATAACGACCGAGAAGGATAGCCCAAGCAGTCTGAACAAGTGTTGCAGTGGTGAAAATGGAGCCCTGCTGCCTTTTAAGAGCAATTTGGCGCTCTACGATGCTGTTTGCGTTGAGTACATGACTTGGCGGAGCGGCGGGAGGGAAAGATTGAGGAGAAGCGCCTTTCAGGTACGACGTCCAGAAAGCTTCAGAGGCGGAGGTATCGAGGCTTGAAAGCCATTTGATGAAACGGTTGTAAGGAGGGGCCTTAGGCACGGTATCTCCGCGGTAAGCTCTCCCAGCAGCGCTGGCCAAGAGACGCAACGATACCGCATCGTAGACTGCATGATGGGCAGTAAAGATAAAGGCGCTCTTGCCTGCAATGCCGAATCTGGCAAGCGGATCACCCAACTGCATTGGTGTCTTGCGGTCTCGCGTGATGTAGCTATCCAGGTCTTGGGAACGGTGCCAGTTGATCTTTGCCTTTGAGCTGGCGACGACCTGGGTCAGGCCGAGTCCTTCTGGCTGTACGATTCTCGTCCGGAGAATGGGATGTGCTGCGAGAACCGACTGCCATGCTGCCTGAAGACGGTCGATGTCGATCCTGGGATCCAGATCTATAATCCAGCGGCAGATGTAGGCCCCGGGCTGCTTCAAAGAGGCAGTGAAAAGACCTTGCTGGAGAGATGTGCACGGATACGCATCCTCGATGAGATCGGTTGAGATGCCGATCTCGGTGGCTACCCTGGCTTTGAAGTCTGTCGCCTTGCCCACATGCTTCACAAGAGAGAAGGCTGCGACTTCTGCGGTTTCTCTCGAGTCTGTAGCTACCATTTCCAGCGCCATGTGGGAAAGCCTTGGCTTGCTCATGATGCTGGCGACACTCAGTGTGAAGCCTTGTCTCCGTGCAGCGCCAGACAACCGCATTGCCTTGACCGAGTCGCCACCAAGTCTCACGAAATGGTCGTCGGCTCCGATACTGTCTTCGAAGCCCATGACTTCTGCCCAGAGCTCTGCGAGTACTCTCTCAGACTCTGTCTCGGGCGTACGCGTGGAGGTTGATCTGGCTGCAGCACCACCCTGCTCTCTGTACAGACGTGCACCGATCTGCCGAAGCTCTCGCCGGTTGAGTTTTCCGTTTATGAGGCGGGGCAGCTCTCGCATGCTAAAGATTCTTGATGGAACCATGTACACGGGCACACGGTCGGGCATCTCTTTGTCGATCTGGTCGATGAGTTGGGCTACGTCATCTTGGCCGGCCTCAACGAAGCCAGCCAGGAGATGCGAACCGTCATCACCTTCAGGGCGGATAACTTCTGCAGCTAGGTTATAGGCGTTTGACGGCGCTATCTGCCGCATGTGATGCTCGACGTCTTCTAGTTCGACTCTCTGGCCCCTAATTTTGACTTGTGCGTCCTTGCGTCCGGCGATGTGGAGAGTCCCGTCAGAGTTGTATTTTGCGAGGTCGCCCGTCTTGTACATGCGTCGCGGCACAGAGTTCTTGGGATTCGCGAATTCAGGGAAAATAAAGGCGCCCTGTGTAAGGGTGCTGGTGGTGTAACCGCGGGCCAGGATAGGGCCTTCGATGAGCATCTCACCCACCACGCCAACGGGTGCGAGTCGGTTGTAGTCGGATACATCGACGATCCAGACCAGCGAAGAGTTGCTGCGGCCGATATTCGAGGAGCTGTCTTGTGGCGACGCGCCCACATTGCCTGCCATCCACACAGAGCACTCGGCCGGCCCGTAGCCAACGGTCAATTGGGAGATAGGGGCCCACTCCTCTACGAGCTTCCGCGTAGCATGTTCGCCTCCCAGTGCAAGCTTCTTGACAGAGGGCAGGCTCTTGGGATCAAGGGTTGAAGCCACAGATGGCGTAAGATAGAGCGCACTTGCCTCGACCGACCTGATGAAACCAGCGAGGTCATCAACGCGAGCCTCTTCGGAGGGGATACAGATGCATCCGCCCACTAGCAGCGTAGACAGAATCTCAGTCAAAGAAATATCGAAGATGTGGTTTGAGAACTGCAGGACACGGTCTTCCTTTTCCATGCGCACCCACTTGGCAAACTGCTGTGAGCTGTAGCAGAAGGGGCCGTGGTCGAGAAGGATACCCTTGGGCTTTCCAGTGCTTCCAGATGTGAAGAAGACGAATGCCAGATTGTGAGGTTGCACTTTGACGCCGGCGAGCTGGTCCTGGTGTTGGTCATTGAGGAACGAGCGAAGATCGTTGACTGAAGAGGAAGTAACAATGGTTGTAGCGCTAACGAGGCCATCCAAGCGCGCTGCCTGTGTTGGCGAGGCAAGCAGGAGTTTCGGCCGCACTTCTTGCACGATCATCTCGAGGCGCGCACGTGGCTGCTTGATGTCCAGGGGAACGAAAGCACCTCCGGCTTTGAGGACCGCGAGGATGCAGACCGGATACCACTTTGACTTTTCGAAACACAAGGCCACAGTCTGTTCGACGCGCACTCCCTTGGCAAGTAGGAATGATGCTAGGACGTCGGATAGATCATCCAATTCCCGGTATGTGAGGCTACCGTCCCATGCGCAGATGGCAACAGCGTCTGGCTGCTTTCGTACTGTCTCCCGCGCGAGCTCGTGAATGACACAGTTCACGTGTCGGTCAATCTGAAGCGGAGTGTTCCACGCGGAGATCTGGGCCTGGTCCTCTGGGCTCAGGAAGCTCAGATCCGAGATGGCGCCGTCCTGGCACTCATCGCGGCATAGCTGCTGCACAAGGTGGGCGAACTGCATCACCAACCACTGCGTCTGCTGCGAGTCCAACACAGCTGGATCGTGCGTCATGGAGACCTCGACAGGCCCGGAACTTGCGAGACTGCAGCCTACAACAAGTGGATAGGTGTGCGAGTGGCCTAAGTCTAGCACAGCCATGTCGTGCTCGTATGGCATACTCGTGGAGGCCTTGTCTGCGGATGGTTGGATAAGGAAGATGTTGCGGAATGCACAGGCGCGTTGCGCATCCTCCCCCAATGCTTGAATGTTCTGTAGACCAAGAGACTCGTGTGGTAGAGTTGCTGTTGCGTCGTCCTGGACCTGTTGCAGAAGTTCCCGTACCTTCTGGTCTCGATCGAAACGCACTCGGACAGGCACTGAGGTAATGGTGGGAGCAGCCATGGACTCGATGCCTGGCAGTGGTTCGTTACGGCCGGCGACGATACCACCAAAGATGACATCCGAGCTGTCAGATTGGCTAGAGACTACAAGAGCCCAAGCCGCACGTAGGACAGCTGCAAAAGTGATACCTCCGCTGGGATACTTGTCGACATGGATTTGGTGAGTAACTGTCTGATCAGTGCCTGTGGGTTTGCGCTCTACTGGGAAGGCAGGCTCCGGAGCCTTGTCAAGGTATTTCTTCCAGTAGTCGGCAGCGGCGCTCCCGTTGATAATCTTCTGTTGATGTTTGATGAACTGCGAGAACTTGCAGGGCATGGAGCCGCTGCTAATTCCCTCGTAGTTGGAATGAACCTCCTTGAAGATAAGCGGCAGCGACCACCCGTCGTAGACTGAGTGATGTGCGTGCCAGACAAAATACTTCTCGCCGGAGGCAGAGTCGTCGATGATCGCTGCTCTTGTTAGTGGGGTAGAGTCACCTACAGCCATGTTCTTGTTCTCGTCCACGTAGCGGTCAAGGCTCGAAGAGCTGCGCCATTGTACCTCCTCCCGGAAGACTACTTGCATTGCCCGAGAGGGCTGGCTCCGTACCACTTGTACCATCCTTGTACGTAGCACTGCGTTCTGAGCCACCGTCTTTTCCCATGCCCCCTGGAATCGTGGCACATCAACATCTTGAGGAAGAGTGATGATGTGCGCGACAACATAGGCTTGCGGATGCTGGGAAGATTGGATTAAGAATCCATCCTGGAGTGGCGTAGTGGGATACATATCCTCGATCAAGTCATTGGAAACCTTGCAGGTCTCGGCAACCTCAGCAATCGCGTCGTCTGCCTGATCTCCCAGCATTTCAAACGGTGCCGCAGTCTGTGACGGATCATTCGTCTTGGACTCCATGCACATTGCCATTTTACTAAGATCAGGATTACGCAGTACCGAGGCTACCGTGAGGGAAAGCTCCTTCTTGCGGGCTGCGGCAACCAGCCTCATGGCATTGATCGAGTCTCCTCCGAGGCGGAAAAAGCTGTCGTTTGCGCCAATTTGGGAGAGAGGAACGTTGAGAACTTCGCTCCACAGCTGCTGCAACATCATTTCCATGTGGTTTTGTGGCTGTTGTTTCATCGGCCCCGAGGCTTCAGCATCTTCGAGTCTCTTGAGCGCCATGACAGCACCGATTGCCCGCAGCTCCTTGCGGTTGAGCTTACCCGACGCTGCCATGCGTGGTAGTTGTTGCACAAGGAAGATAGCAGACGGCACCATGTATCCTGGGAGCCGGGTAGGGAGCTGTGCCTCGAGTTTGATTTGCGCTGAGGAACCTGCATCATCGGGAGACTCAACAAACAGCGCGAGTAGCGGCTGATGTTTACCTCCACTGGGCGTGATGATGTCGGCAGCCACAGCCATAGTTTGGTCGAGAGCTTCCGAGGCGTGGTACTCGACTTCCGAGAGCTCAAGGCGTTGGCCACGAATTTTGGCCTGAGTGTCGCTGCGGCCCAGGATTCTGATCCCACCGTCTGCTTCATAGCGAGCGAGGTCTCCGGTCCTGTAGAAACGGCTTTGCGTGGCTTCCTGACCTTTTACCGGTATCCAAGAGGGTCGGTGCACGAAAGCCTCAGCCGTCTTCTCTTTCAAGCCTAGATATCCTCTGGCAACGGCAGGGCCTTCCAACCATAGCTCGCCTACCGCACCGACAGGTGCAAGACGGCTGTCGTCGATGGTGTCTACGATCCAGGTCTTGCAGCAAATGCTTTTTCCAGTACTCGAAGGCTCGGTCGTCGGCGCCATACCAGGATTCATCACAGCAAACACAACGGTCTCTGTTGGACCATACCCGTTCGTGAGGCGCGTTTCTGGTGCCCATGTAATCAGATTCTCCCGACGGAGCGCCTCTCCACCCAAGATGACATCTTTCATGCAGGGAATGTCTGAAGGCTGCATCAGGGCGATGGCAGTAGGCGTCATGAATGTCACATTGGCCTGAAATTCGTTGATTGCGCCAGCCACATCGTCCATGCGCTGCTCGTCTGAAATCTGGCATATGCAGCCACCGACAGTGAGAGTGCTCCAGATTTCCATGATGCTGGCGTCAAATGTGTATGCGGCGAACTGGAGGGCGCGCGAGTGGGTCCCCATGCCAATTGCAGCAGTGTAGCCGGCAGAGCTGGAGAGGGCTTGCCTGTGCTCCACCAAGATGCCCTTAGGCCGGCCTGTGCTGCCCGAGGTGTACAAGACATAGGCGAGATTGCTGGGAGACACGCCAGACTCCAAGGGCTGCGAAGGGATGGGGAGGCTTTCGATCAAGGAAGCAGTCACAACCACCTGCTGGATGGAGTCGCGGAGGACATGCTCGTGCTTGGGAGAGGTGAGAGCAACCGTGGCATTGGCATCGGCGAGTTGGTATTGCAGACGGTCAAGAGGCGCGTCAGGAGCAAGTGGAATAAAGGCGCCACCGGCGTTCAACACAGCGAGCATGGCAACGATGGTCCACATAGACTTTTCCATGATGACCGGCACCATCTTCTCGGGCCCCACGAGGAACTGCTTCAAATGGGCGGCCAGGCGTGATGCTGCCGCATCCAATTGGCTGTAAGTGAGCTGGCCATCCCAGGCTTGGATTGCAACGCTGTCCGGGTGCTGTTGCGCATTCTCGCTAATGACCGAATGGATGCAGGCATCCCAAGGCTCTCTTGCCGCGCTGTTCCAGCTCTGGATGGCGGATGCGTCCTTCTCGCTGAGGGTGTCCAGACGTCCCACGGAAACATTGGGTGCGTGCACGACGGCATCGAGGACCTTGGCAAAGGTTGCAGCGATATTCTGCGCGTGAGCGGGTGCGATTTTGGAGGAGCGACAGCCGAGTGAGAGCAGGATGTCGGAGTCCGTGAGCGTGCAGGCGACGGCGATGGTGAATTCGGCTGTGTCGGATTGACCCAACTCGCGCGCCGAAACCTGCGACGACTGCCCCGCCCGCTCTGCGCGTCTCTGCACCGACATGACCGTATCGAACAGCCCATCGGCCCCAGTTCCCAGCGCGTGCTGGATCTCGGAAAGCGGGCAGGCCATGTGCGGAAGGTCCTCAAGGCCCTCCTCCTGCACTTTCTTGAGCAGCTGCACGCCCGTCGTCTCACCTGGCACCCGCGCCGCACACACGGCGATGTTGGTGAAAAGGCCCACCATGTCCTCGATGCCATCAATCTCGACATCGCGACCGCTGCCCAGGTATCCGAAACACGGCCGCTCGGTGCCTGTGTACTGCCGGAGGACGAGTGCCCATGCGGTCTTCAACAGGTCTGCAAGCGTCAGGCCGTAGTCGCGGCAGAAGGTTCGGAGCTTCTGCGAGTCAACTTGCGGCACCGCTATTTCGCACACTTCGTCAGGCCCATCATAGCCGTCAGTGAGCTGTGGGAACGAGCATCCTTCGACCTCGGCAAGACGCTTCTTCCAATAGTCCAGCGCGTCGTCCCGCGGGAGGCCGATCACGTGGGCGATGTAGTCGCGGTACCTTGGTTGAGGGACGGCATCCAGAAGACCATCGTATGCGCGTTCCAAGTCCTGCAGCAGGGGAGTCGAAGAGAATCCGTCAATTAGCACGTGGTTTATGTCGAGTCGGCACACCACTGCAGTCGCGGACACCTGGCAGATTCTGAGGTGGTGCTCTGGCCGACCTGCCACCCATTTCGTACCCGGAAGTTGTCCCAAGTGCTCCGCGTCACCCCCAATGGTTTCGACAGCAGCGCTGGACTTCGACAACACGACCTGGTCGAACGTACCGTCTCTCCTACTGCTTTCGACGACTATGGTCCGCAATGAGGCATGGCGATCAATGACAGCCTGCCATGCAACCTTGAGCTTTCCCAGGTCGATTGGCGCCCCTTCCTGCTTTGACTTCAGTTCAAAGAGGAACGACGAGTCATACAGACTCCTCCCGCTGATCCTGCTGAGCATGATGCCGTGTTGCAATGGTGTGCACGGGTAAACGTCCTCGATAGCAGAGGCATCATCGGCTCCGATACGCTGCAGCACAGAGCAAATGAAGTCCTGCACCTTTGACGGCGGCATCTTCAACAGCGGAAACTCAGGCGCTTTCACCCGTGGTGTAGCTTCTGATGTGCAGAGTTGCTTGACCATGGTGTTGATTGCGTTCTCAGACGCCCGCATCCACTCCGACAGGCGCTCCTGGTGCTTCATGAGACGGTTGTATGCAAACGACAGCACCATCTCGCCGTGTCTGACATTTCCAAAGATGTCAACGACACCAAATCGGCGGAGAGATGGGCTCATGCCGTCCAGATTGAGGAGATCGAAGTCGGCCATTTCCTGGAAGTAGGCGCCCGCACGTTCGAGCTGCTGGTACATGCCGGCGTAATTGAACGTAATTTCCATGTCATGGTTCTGGTCGCGCCGCGGGCCGCAGAATTTGGAGGCAAAGTATGGAAATCCATTTGCGGCAATGCGGTCTCGCGCATCCTGGGTGTCAATCAGAGTACTGATGGGATCCTGCTGGTTGATTGCCGAGACAAGGATTGGCGTGATGGTGGTGAACCATGAAACGGTCGAGGAAAGGTCAATGGTGTCGTTCCAAGGCTCTCTTCCATGACCTTCAACATAGAAGGCCGGCATCGCTCGCTCTGGGAATACCGTTCGGAAACCGTGAATCACACCAGCCAGCAGGATATCTGCCGCGCTCGCTTCCTGGCCAGAGTTGCCCATATCACCCATCATGAGGGCGGAAATATCCCTGCTGATGGCCAGAGTTTCAACGACCATGTCCCCCCAAACGTTTGATCCTCCATCCAGACCCCAGAATGAAAGGTCAGGCGCGGGAAGGTCGTAAGGCAAGGATGTTTCCGTTTTGGACAGAGTCTTGACATACATCTCCTGCTGCTTAACCCATTTCTGGAAAGAGTAGGACATCTGGAGCGAATTCTTGCCGGATCGGAGTATCTGCTCTGTCTGGAGAAGCATCACTCGGAACGAGACGAAGTCCGTCACTAGGTGGTGGCCGCATACAAATAACAGCTGCTCTCCCCGCATCTGGATGAACTCGGCACGAACCAGAGGGCCATCCTGTATGTCGAGGCTTCTCTGGCTCTTGGATATCAGCGGCATCAGCTCTGTGAGGTCGGAGATGTTGTGGAAGTCCATCGCAAAGGAGCCGTCGACATCGTCCGTGATGGTCTGAAACCAGCGACCTTTTCTATCTTTGAAAAACCGCGCTCGAAGCATGCCATGCCGGGCAACGACCGCTTTGAGGGCTGCTACGAGAGCCTCCGCCTTGACTCTCTTGGTGACTCTCAACAAGTAGCTGATGTTGTACTGGTTCTCTCCCTCGGGAGAGATGTCGAAGAAGAGCTGTTGTATGGGCGAAAGCTTGAAAGGGGTGTCAAGCTCCTCTTCGTACTGCTCGGGTGCGCTGGAAGTTCCTGTTTGCAGCATTGCTCCCTCATCCTGAGCAAGACCGCTTGCCAATGCCTCTATAGTCTTCGCCTGGAGGATGCGCTGGACGGAGAGCTTGAAGCCAATGGTTCTTGCTTGCGAGACGATTTGCATGGCGGAAATCGAGTCGCCGCCAAGGCTCTGAAAAGTCTTTCCCAGCCCAATCGTCTCTTCGGGCAAGTTTAGCACACTGCTCCACAAACCCCGGAGCGCCGCTTCTGTTGAATTTGCCTCACGCTCAGCTTGCGTGGGACGGGCTTCCGCAAGTCGTGCAGCGCCAACCGACTGGAGCTGCTTACGATCGACCTTGCCATTGAGCGTGATTGGAATCTCGCGAAGGGCAAAATACGCAGATGGTATCATGAAGCTTGGAAGCTCTTCCTTGGCGCGCTTTTCAACCTCCATCATTCTTGCCTCGACGCGTCTCTGAGCTTCCGACTCGTCTGCGCCAAGATCGGGGGACGCGACAAATGCCACGAGTATGGACTTATCCTGCGCCGGCTTGGCAAGCTCCACAACAAAATGCTCCGAGGTGTCCAAAAATTGCTGAAATTTGTGCTCGATCTCACCGAGCTCTGTCCGTTGGCCGTTTACTTTGACTTGGAAATCTTTGCGGCCCATGAAGACGAGAGATCCGTCCTGGGTGCGACGGCATAAATCGCCAGTCTTGTAAAACGAATGAGGTCCGGCTTCGTTTGGGTTTAAGTCCTGATGCCAGGTAGGTCTGCTAATGAATGCTGCAGCAGTCTTCTCGGCTTCGTTGAGGTAACCCCTTCCAACATGTGGTCCTTCGACAACCAGCTCGCCGATCTCGCCGTCCGCGAGTAGCCTCTGGTGATCATCCGGATCCACCACCCAGCAGCGTCCTATGAACGGCTTGCCGATGCTCCTGTGATCGCTCGAGGTAGTCATCGGTTCCGTGCAGGTGCACGCAATGGTGGTCTCCGAAGGACCATACATGCCGATCATCTTGACCTTGTCCGCCCAGCGCTCCACAAGAAGCGCCTGCATCGCCTCGCCGCCGCTGACCAGTGTCTTCAGCGTGGGCATGCTATCCACTGGTAGAAGCTTGATGAACGAGGGCGTCAAAATACTCCAACTAACGCGCAGCTCATTGGCAGCATGCACGAGCGCAGCGCTATCGAGGCGCTCGGAGTCAGACACGACGCACACGGTTCCACCAGCTACTAATGTACCCAGTATTTCCAGTATCGATGCGTCGAAGCTGTAGGAGGCGAACTGCAGAGACCGCATATCTTGACTGAACCGAGCCGGGCCGGCCCAGCCGTTGAAGCAGTGGTGGAAGGAACGGTGCTCGATGAGCACACCTTTCGGCTCGCCTGTGCTTCCGGAGGTGAAGACGGCGTAGACGAGATTTGACGGCTGAACCTCCTCGTTGACGACCGTCAAAATTTCACTGGGAGGTGGGAATCCTGAAAGGGACTCCGCATCCAGCCGCAAAGTTGTCTTGAGGAGTGGAGCAAGTCGTTGGTGGCAAGCGGTGGAGGTGATGGCTACCTCAGCGTCTGTCTTGCGGATGATTACCCGCATCCTTTCGTCTGGATATGATGGATCCAAAAGAACAAAGGCCGCTCCTGCCTTGAGGACGGCGAAGATTGCAACGACTGTCAGGTTTGCGTTAGCATTGCTTCAAGATCGCCACAGAAAGAGAGGAAATACTCACCCGTCCAGATGGACTTTTCGAAGCACAGAAGGACAAACTTGTCCGGTCCTGCACCGTTTGCCCTCAGCTGGCACGCAACACGGTTGGCGGCCTCGTCGAAGGCTTGGTAAGAAAGCGATTCGCCTTTGGAAGAAGCCACCGCCTCATCATGAGGGCGCTCCAGCACGTGTCTTTCGATTAAATGATGGACGCAAGTCTCAGAAGCGTCAAGATTAGAGGAAGCCATGATAATTATGGTTAAGAGAAGTGAGTGTCAGGTTCCAAACGAATGTGGGCTTGAAGCTGTGAGTGTATCCGGGTCAAGCGTTTGCTTGCAGGCAACACAGCCGGTCTTTATGCAATCCTCTAGCACCATCTTGATGTCCTAGTATGATTCGTAGTACGATTCGTGGAACGAGCTTTTTCGCCAAGTAAGGTTGTACAATGGCACCTTTTCTAGGCCCACCGTTAGGCCTTGGCACGAGTAAGTCTAGCCCACCTCCGTCTACCATAGCTTTACGACGAACAGCCTGGCGACCCGAGATGCAGCACTTAGCTGGTGCGACTTATGAAGCGGCTTGGCGTGGCACGTGTACACGAGCTCCGCATAGCCAGCCTAAATCTCTTCGAATCGTATCAACGGCACCATCTGTATATTAACGACCTGTACGTATGCCTCTTTAGTCGTTCACGCAGCAAAGTTTCCTGCCTTGAACCATCACCAACGGCACGCATGGGACGCGACGCACAGCCCACCACCGCAACCATTGTCAGCTCTCAGGGATCTCCAAGTCCTGCGGTGCATACTTTTCCAGTGACACCGTCCGACAGCGAGGAAGAAATCACAATGCTTCGCACCCTACGAAATCCTGCCGCAGCCGCAAGTGCGGGCACGCGCACTTTGCCCCGCCTGGAGAAGCCGCTGACACAAGCGGCTGTGAAGCTCAATTCGCAGACGCTGCAGGAGATGCCACCATCTCTTTGCAGATCCATCAACCAAAGTCGAGCTGAGTACAGACGGCTTGGAAACAGCGGACTGCGCATTTCTAACCCCATTCTGGGGGGAATGCACATTGGCACTTCCAAGTGGTTCGACTGGGTACTGGACGAAGGACAGGCAATTGCTCTGCTGAAGGAAGCGTATGACCGGGGGATCAACACGGTAAGCAGTGATCCGCTCCCAATTGACGGCTCTGACTGACTTGAAACGCGTTGCAGTGGGACACGGCAAACGTCTACTCGAACGGAGAGTCGGAGCGTGTCATGGGCAAAGCGCTGAGGGTCCACCGCATTCCTAGGCACAAAGTTGTCCTCATGACCAAGTGCTTCCGGCCAGTGACGGATCCAGATGTCGATCCAAATCCGGGGAGCATAATGGCGATGTTCGGGGAGGCCGCACAGACGAGCAAAGACTATGTAAATCAATGCGGTGAGTTCCGAGGGCATCTTAACCACTTTCGTTTCCTAATTTGGTATTTCCAGGACTCTCCAGGGCAGCCATTTTCAAGCAGGTGCAGGACTCGTTGGAGCGGCTCGAGACCGACTACATCGACGTGCTGCAGATTCACCGCTTCGACCACAACGTTCCTCCCGAGGAGACGATGAAGGCGCTGCACGACCTCATCCAGGCCAACAAAGTCCGGTACATTGGCGCGAGCTCCATGTGGGCGCATGAGTTCGCCATCCTCCAGCAGGTCGCCGAGCGCAACGGGTGGACCAAGTTCGTGTCAATGCAGAACCACTACAACCTGCTCTACCGTGAAGAAGAACGCGAAATGAACAAGTACTGCAACATGACTGGGGTGGGGCTGATTCCGGTACGTGTTGTGCTGACCTTCCTGGAAGGAGTTTGAGGAGCCGCGTACGCTGACGATGGACAACGCAGTGGAGCCCCCTAGCGTCCGGCAGGCTGGCCAGGCCTCCCTCCCGCACCGTTGACACCACGCGCTCGGCGCAGGGGGCCATCTACGCCGCCGACAACGCGGCGGAGAGCGAGGAGATTTTGCGGCGCGCGCACTGCGTGGCAGAGGCACGCGGCTGGCCTATGAGCCACGTCGCGCTGGCTTGGCTGAACAAGCGCGTCACGGCGCCAATTATTGGGTTTTCTAGCGCGGCGCGGATGGACGAGGCGCTCGGGGCTAGAGACAAGATCTTGGGGGAGATGGAGGAGCAGTACCTGGAGGAGCCGTACAGGCCGCAGCGCGTGCAGGGACACTCTTGAGCCGCATCTGATGAGTCAGTTGCCGTTTTGGGTCGAAGCGGTGTACATAATATCGCTTGGCAGGGTCCGGAGTGGTTTGATTCGTGTTTGTACATATTCCACGCTTAGTGGTTCGCTTCCGTATTCGTTTTTTAAAGTTTGGGGAGGCACGCCTATGAGCGGGCTACTTCACCAATTTCCAGCCAGGTAAAGGCATTGCTCAGCTGTGAATCGTGTTACTTTTCACGCTTACAAGTCATTTCCGCGACTCGGTTGCCGCTTTGGGTAAGCCTGGCTCCGCCGTTGGGTAATTTGACACGCCGATCAGTTCCGTCGGGCCCGACGGCGCGCGCCTCAGCATACAAAGACTGCGGCTGGCCTGAAGAATAGTGGAGTATGGCGCAGAGACCCGTGGCCCTTGGGTTGCACACCACCCGTGCTCGGCTTCACGAATTCGCATTCGCCAGAGGTTGACCACCGGCCAGCTGCCAAGGGATACAAATTGATTCGAAGGCCTCCCACAGTGTACTCGTACACCATCAGTCCGGTGCCTTGGCAGGCCACAGGGAATACGGATATGGCGGAGCCATGGGGATAAATTGGCACCGACGCCTTTGCTCTACCAGGTACAGACTTTCCCATTCTGATTGCACAATGTCGTCCTCGCTCGAGACCGCCTCGCCGACGCGCAGGGCTTGGGTACCCGCCGTGGTTTTCATCCTTCTCGTCTGCTTGTTCCAATTCCTCTTACGTGGCTACAAAGTCCGGGCCAAATGCCGAAAGCTTGTGAGTCGTGGCTACACCTCGCAACGCATTGAGATGAAGTGAGCTGACCACCACGCAGCCCGGGCCGCCGCACTCATGGCTGTTTGGTCACATCTTTGTGATGAAAGAGGCCGGTCGTGGATTTCCTGATGACATTCATCCCCAGGTTGTCATGCTGGCGCTGCAGAGGAAGCATGATCTTGGACGGGTCTTTTACCTGGACTTGTGGGTGAGTGCTGCAACGCTCGAGGCCGCGGTTTACTTGATCACTAATCTCAAGACAGCCGTTCTCGGCCCCCATTCTGGTCATTGGCGACCCGGAAGTTGGCAAACAGGTTGGTGTTGATCACTACCTCCACAAGCCAAGCTCGTTTGTCAAGTATCAAGCCTCGATCAATGGTTGGAAGAACCTCCTGACGCAGGAGGGTTCGGAATGGAAGCAATGGCGGACGCTACTCAGTAATTCTCCCAGCATCTATTTCTCACACTGACTCATGCTGACTACGGCTTTTCTGTCAACAGACCCGGGCTTTCAGCCAAAGTACCTGGTATGGTGGAGCCTCCTACAGTCCCAAGTGCTCTTACTGATCAATTATTACAGATGCAGCAGGTTCCGGGCTTGATGATGCTCTGTGAACGTTTCTGCAAGCAGTTGGAAAAGACTGCCGAGACTAAAACCATAATGAGGCTCGAAGTCGCGTCCATCAAACTGGCCATCGAAGTGATCGGCCTGATCGGGCTGGGACAAGATCTGCAGTGCCAAACAAATGACAGTCCTCTTGTGGAAGCGTTCATGCGCCAGACCAAGCTCCTCGGAGGCACCACCGGCACCGGTATCCCCCTTCTATCAACACTGCTCGGCGAGATTACGAAGCCGTTCAAACAGCGCCGCAACACCGCCATCATCGACGCCGAGGTCGGCAAGATGGTCGACGAGCACTTCGCCGCCGTGGTGTCTGCGCAAAAGCAGAGCCCAGCCGCCATCAACCTCGCGCTCGAAACGTTCGCCAGCGAGAAGAACAAGCAGCTCGACGCCGGCTTCCGACAGATCTGCATCGACCAGTTGCGTCCAGTCCCCTCCCCTCCGCCCCCCACCACCAACTGACCGCCCCGACCGCAGATTCAAAACCTTCCTCTTCAACGGCCACGACACCTCCAGCACCAACATCGCCTACGCCCACTACGCCCTGCAAACCCACCCCGCCGCCCTCTCCTCCATCCGCGCCGAGCACGACCGCGTCTTCGGGCCCTCCCCCTCCTCAGCACGTGCCCTGATCCTCGCGCGGCCGCACCTGCTCAACCAGCTGCCGTACACGCTGGCGGTGATCAAGGAGTGCCTGCGGCTGTGGCCGCCGGCCGCGTTCGGCCGCTCCGGCGCGCCCGGCGTGAGCGTGCACCACGGCGGCGCGACGCTGCCGACCGAGGGCTGCCTGGTGTACCTGAGCCCGTACGTGCTGCAGCGGCAGCGGCGCGGCGTGTGGGGCGCCGACGCCGACGCGTTCCGCCCGGAGCGCTGGCTCGAGCGCGACGTCGTGCCGTTCGCGTGGGTGCCGTTCGGGCTCGGCCCCCGCGTGTGCATCGGCCAGGAGCTGGCGCTGCTGGAGATGAAGCTGTTCCTGGTCATGACGGTGAGGGCGTTTGATCTGGTGCCGGCGTATGATGAGGTGGAGGAGCTGTGGAGGCAGGAGGGCGTGGTGGGGAGGAAGAGGGAGCGCGCCGAGGAGGGTGGGGAGGCGTATCAGGTCTTCCAGGGGACGGCGAAGCCGGCGGAGGGGATGCCGGTGAGGGTGCATAAGAGGTTTGAGGTTGCGCTTTGAGGCTGAGGTGAATTTCTGGGTGGGAAGTTGGAAGTGTAGTCCTGGGGTGTTCGTTGAGGTCTGGTACTCACTTGAGAGTATGCAAAAATTCCCTTCTGCTGCGAAAAGGGGGTCTTTCGGGGGTTGACACTACGGCTTCTATTCAATAGCTTGGGTTTTATCTGTAACAATATGCATCACAGCTAGGAGAGCTTTCTCTTTCGCCCTGCTTTCTCACATGTCGAGGCAGGATGTGACATGAGGCATGAAGGTCGTCTGAAGAGTGGCCGAGCTTCGCCGGGTAGGATATTAGTGCACGTCAATCTGCTTGGCATCTATGCTTTGTTTTCCTTTCGATACCAATCGAGTCGTCATCACAGATATCTAAAGATACGGTTTTGGTGTAGCTGGGCCGCTTGTGGCGTGGGTAGTGCGCGGGAGATCGACAAATGTCGCAATCAAGCGACAAACATCGGACGTACAAGAGCAGTCCAGGCTATAACATGAACGGTACGTTCTCTCTTCAATTTCCGAGGACTTCCCTTGCAAGGAAATCCCTCCATCTTCAAAATTCTCTTCTCTTTCACCATTTACAACAACATGGCCCCTGGAAGCTTCTTTTCCGACTTTCTCGCTTCGGTGGTATCCCGGCCCGTTGTTGCAGAGGCGCCAAAAGCCGATGTTAATGAAGGGATAAAGACTGGCACCGAAACCGGAAGCTCTGGCACCGCACAGCAGCGTGGTCATGCTGGCGTACGAGGCGGTGCAAGCACAAAAACCCCGGCAAGCAGCAAGGCCAGTGGGGAAAGTCCCGAGGAGGCGGAAGCCAACAGGGCAGACATCAGGAAGGGTGAATCTTCTACAACAGGTACTGGTGAGAGCAATGGGAGTCACAGTGGAAACACACACAACCAGGGGAAAAGAATAGAGTCAAAGTTAAAGAGTATGTTCCCAGTCAAGCGTAACTACTCTCAAACCCCAACTTGGAGAAAACCGATGTCGACCTCGGCCCGAACCCCCAAGTTTATTTGGTAGATATCTGACAAGGTCCCCAGACTGTATCAATTCCGAACGGTGTTTACCCGCCAAGAAAAAGTACAACGATTGCATTACGCAGGGCAAAGGCGATTGCACGGAAGAACGTGAGTTGAGCGAACATGTCACTGATTGGCAGTTGGTTGAAGACGAGACTGACTCACTTCTCTTTGCAGTCTTGAGTCTTGCTGAAAGAATCACTCAATGCGTTAGATAAAGCCCAAGTACTCTAGAACCTGTATGAAGAGACAAATTTCATCATTTTCCAAACAGCCAGAAGTATTTCGTATTCACCATGTGGATTAATAAACATAGCCCCGCCCTGAAGCGCCGACTACACAAGCCGCGATTGGGTATTTGTTATATCCGAGAGCCGAGCTCCCATGCTAGATTTTACCACCGATCATCTAACAGTCAAGTCTACTGGACTCACGAGTACAAAGAACTGCGACATCGGCTTCAAAATCTCCAAGTGTGGGGTTATGCTGAGGCCTTATCAATCTCTAGATCATTCCACCTATATAAGCTACAGATTCGGAACCCCACATCCATTGCTATCTACCGACCTGTTGAGTCTCGAACCGGGTTGCCGGTGGGATGTTGTGTAAGCGAGATTTTGATAGCGCCCGAGCACTCAGAGCTGCTGAAGCCGGTCGGCGACAATAACAGAGTTTTTAGAAAATCCTATGGTAGGAAAAGACAGCAATAAAAAGGGAGATTCGTTATGCTTAGTGGAATTCAATATAAAAAAGTAAATTCTTGTATGTGCTTCCTTCGGTGTTCTGCCAACCCCGCATTCCCCCTTTGGCACTCCGGAGTCTCGGTCAACCCCACATCACATAAGTAGTTACTATCACTACCTCTCGGATACTACCTCATTCGGCCAAGACGAGTTCGGATTTAGAGGAAGTTGACTTAAATAGAGAAGAGATTGGGGGCCTCAGACCTTGCTCTCCAATCACTTTCAGGAATATCAGTGTCTTCTCATTTTTTGCCTCGTTTTCTCCTCACCCAGGAAACACCCCGAACCACGAACATGTCTGGATTCGAGAAAGTCATCGTTGTCGGAGCCGGTCCGACTGGTGCATTGCTTGCACTTCTCCTTGCGAGGAAAGGAATTCAAGTTGAGATTCTGGATCAGGCCAATAGACCTGACAAGCAGCCGCGGGCCTCACACTACTCAACTCCCGCACTTCCTGAACTGCGACGTGCAGGCGTTCTGGATGATGTATACACTGCTGGCTTCATTCCAGGCAAGATGTCCTGGCGGAAGCTTGACGGAACGCGTATAGCTGGTCTCGACAGCAGTGTGATGGATAAATCGGACCGGATCGTTTGTCTGCCCCTCGATAAGCTTGGCGATATCCTGTTCAAGCACCTCGGACAGCAAAAGAGTGCTGTAGTCAGGTGGGGCTGTAAGGTTGTTGCTTTAGGGCAAGATGAGACCAAAGGGTGGGTGGACGTGGAGGCAGACGGCAAAAAGGAAAGACTCGACGCAGACTACATCATCGGATGTGACGGGGCAAACAGCCAGGTGCGGAAATGCCTGTTTGGAGACAAGAGCTTCCCTGGAATGACGTGGGATGAACAACTTGTGGCAACGAATGTAAGCTGGTCTGATGCTCTATTTCGTTGACTTATCTGACAACTGTGACTAGGTGTACTATGATTTGGGGAAATGGGGATTCGACGATGTGAATTACATCATCCACCCAGAGCACTGGTTCATGGCTGCACGCATTACGACGGATGGAATGTGGCATGTAACCTACGGCGAAACTCCAGGGCTCTCTCCCGAGGAGCTAATCTCGCGTCAGCCTCCAAAGTTCAAGGAGATGCTACCAGGAAGCCCAGAGCCGCGCGATTACAAGATCACGAACATCAGCCCGTACCGAGTGCACCAGCGGCTTGCTGAGGAGATGAGAGTGGGAAGAGTCCTTCTGGCTGGAGATGCTGCACATCTGAACAATCCCTTGTAAGTTTGAAATTAGTCATTTGGAACGATACACAAGTAACCTTTGATACAGCGGTGGCCTGGGGCTCACGGGTGGTATCGTTGATGTCGGCGGTCTCTACGACTGTCTCATGGGCATCTATGAAGGCAAAGCCGACAGCACCATTCTAGATGTCTACAGCGATGTGCGCCGGGAAAAATACTACACAATAGTGAACCCTACCTCGAGCGCCAACTTTAGGAGACTCTTCGACCAAGATCCAGACACGGCTCTGGATGATGACGAGTTTTTGAAGATCTGCAGAAGGGCAGAGTCCGATCCCAGGCTGTCCAGGGAGTTCCAACTTGTAGGTCTCTTGAGGAGATCCCAAACTCTTTCCGCTTGCTAAATCATCCGTGTTCTTAGGACATCAATGCGCTTCGATACGACTTTACTCAACACTATCATTCAAAACCGTAAATGGGAGGACTTCGAAGGGGACATAGACTTAGAGAGATGACAAACATGGACGGAGATTCCGTGCCTGCCGTCCCGGTGGCAAGTGGTTCGACGTAATTTATCAACGGCTGGTCAGTGAAATATTTCCCTCGGTGATAACTGTTGCCCATCGGAGATGTCCTCGGAAACTCCATGGACTGTGGCGCCCCTGAGTGGGTCGGTAGTGCTTATGAGCTGCAGCCCGCAGGCAGCCGCATGCGGTGAGTCAGCACCTTATCAAGCTTTTGACTCTCACCAAGCATTTTAGCCTGGGAGTGCTAACGCAAGACAGGTGCAATCCTGGACGACATCATAGTATAAAAATACGGCAACCGCCACCCGTCTCACACAGCTTGCAACTGCTCATCCCAATCCCTCCCGTGACGCGCCCCAGCCAGCTCCTTTAAGCGAGGCCAACGAACAATCACCAACACACCTCCTCCTCCTCCACCATGAAGCAAGCCCAAGTCACCGTCTGGGGCGAAGCCCCCACGTGCGTCTCCGTCCCGGACCTCCCAGCGGCATCCAGCGGCCAAGTGCAGATCCGCGTGCTCGCGGCGGGGCTGCACAACCTGGTGCGCAGCCGGGCGGCGGGCAAGCACTACAGCGCGCAGGGGCTGCCGCACACGCCGGGGGTGGACGGGGTGGGCACGACGGCGGACGGGCGGCTGGTGTACTTCGCGACGCTGACGCCGACGGGCGGATCCTTCGCGGAGACGGTCAACGTCCCCGTCGCCGCGACCACGCCGGTGCCCGCCGGCGCCGACCCGGTGCAGGTGGCCGGGCTGCTCAACCCGGTCATGGCCAGCTGGATGGCGCTGGCCACGCGCACGACCGCGCTGCCCGCCGGCTTCACGGCCGTCGTCGTCGGCGCCACGTCGCTGTCCGGCGCGGCGGCCGTGTCGGTCGCGCGCGCGTTCGGCGCCGCCAGGGTCGTCGGCGTGGCCCGCAGCGCGGCGAAGATGGCGCCGCTGGGCCTGGACGCCGCCGTCGAGCTGGCCGACGACCCGGACCGCACCGACTACGCCGCCGCGCTGGACGCCGACGTCATCCTGGACTTCCTGTACGGCCCGCCCATGCTGGGCCTGTTCCGCGCGCTGGGCAAGGGCAAGCCCGTGCAGTACGTGCAGTGCGGCACCGTGGTCGAGCGGTCCATGGACTTTCCGGGCGACGTGCTGAGGAGCAAGGACATCACCCTCCGGGGCACCGGCCCCGGCGCCTGGCGGATGGAGCAGTTTGCCGAGCACAGCCCGAGGATGGTCGAGGCTATTGCGAGCGGGAAGATTGCGCCGCACAAGTTCCAGGAAGTGAGGCTGGAGGATGTCGAGGAGGCTTGGGCCCGGAAGGGAGGGGATCGGATGGTCATCGTTCCTTGAAGCATCATATAACTGATTCGGTTCGCAACCCGAGAAAGACTATGCTAAGGCTTCGCTAAAATACATGAAATGTTACATACAAGTGACGAACAATAACTCTTACTCGTTTCACTCTTCAAAATCCCACATGTCGACTGATAATCGCGTTCCCCTGATCCTTTAGCCCATAGTTGTTACTAATAAATGCGGCAAATACTTCCAGAAGAAGAAGAGGAGGCACAAGTGCGGCTTCAATATTAGCCTGGAGCAATGCTTTAAATGTCTGTTAATCTGCTAGTAACTAAATGAAATTAAGAATTATTTTTCCTTCGACAGAATGTCTTTATAGCACAGAGGTCATATAGCAAGTGCGTGAGGCTGAAGATCAGACTGATCTCGTGTGAGAGCATCAAGGATTGGTCGAAATTCTCAGCATTGCAACTATGATTTTCGGAAATAGCAGGACATTACGAGAATAATAGGTCAGCGCTCTGTGCACTACGCCAAGTCTCACTATGTGGGTGCTTAAAGATTCTTGGCTGCAGTTTACCTCTACATGCAAGGTCAGCAGTGTGGTAGTACAACATTCGAGCTCAGCGATTGGACGCCACCACGTGCTGCATCATCATTCGCAATGACCGAGAAGAAGACCCTGATCCCAGATTTGCTTTTCACGCCATGACGCCGTAAGTTTTGGTGAAGCATTAGGCTGCTGATACAATAAAGTATCGAAGCTAGCTCGACTGTGTGGGGTGCTCTGCAAGTACATCCAACGCGGGCGATGTTCTTCGAACATGATAATTGGATACGCACGAGTCTGACGAATATGACGTGTGCAAGGATTCTGAATCTGCCTCCAACGGCGAGGTATGTGAATGCATATGTAACGTCAGGAGATGGCCAAGCTGTATGTACCGAAAAAAAAAAAGATCAAAGAAAAAAACTCATTATCATGACCGGGTATTTCACGCTTCTTCTCCAGCATCACCTACCCTTCCTCCCATCTCAACCCCAGCAACCCCATCTCCACCCACCCACCTAATTCTGCGTCCCCATCGCCTCCCTCGCACTCACGCTCCCCTGCGCCCTGAACAGATACGGGCTCCGCACAAACTTCTCATGCATCCTAAACTCGCCATCGACCTCCATCTCCTCGGCCTGAGCCGGATCCCTGCCGTAGCCGCCGCCGCCGGGGGTCATGACGACGATGCGGTCGCCGACGCCCATCAGCGTGGTGGCGCGGCCGCCCAGGCTGATGGTGCGGGTGGAGCCGTCGGCCGGGTCCCTGCGGATCCACAGGTTGACGCCGCGGCCGCCCTCGCCGCCGCCCGCCATGCCGTACGGCGCGTTGACCCGCCGCTCCGACAGGATCGACACCTGCATCGGCCGCCGCAGCTCGATGTCGCGCACGCACCCGTCGCCGCCGCGCTTGAGGCCCGGCCCGCCGCTGTGCGCGCGGATGCTGAATTCGCGGAGGAGGACCGGGTAGCGCTTTTCGAGCGTTTCGGGGTCGGTCATGCTGGGGAGCAGGGTTAGTTTTTGAGCCTTGGCGGGAGAGGGTGGGTGTGGCTTACCGAGTGTTTGTGATGTGCGTGTGCACGCCGCTCTGGCCCTCCCAGTCAGCACCGGCGCCCGAGCCGCCCGCGATGGTCTCGTAGTAGCCGAAGCCCTTGGTGACGTTGCCGCGCTCGTCGCGGCCGCCGTAGCCGAACGTCAGGTTGTTGCAGGTGCCCTGGCTGGCGGCGGCGGTGCGGAAGGCCTTGAAGATGAGGTCGACGACGCGCTGGCTGGTCTCGACGTTGGAGCCGACGGTGGCCGCCTTGAGAGACGGCGAGAGCAGCGTGTTGGGCGGGCAATACACCTCGATGGGTGTCAGGCAGCCTTGGTTGAGCGGGATATCCGAACTGATCATACAGCGCAGGCAGTAGATGATGCCGCTGTACATGATGGCTGGGGGTGTGTTGAGGTTGTTAAAGGCTTCCGGGCCGGTGCCGGTGAAATCGAACTTTGCGGAACCATCGGTAGGGTTGATTGTGATCTTGAGAGCAAGAGCCGTGCCGTCGTCCATGTAGTCAATGGCGGAGAGAGGATGGCCCCTGAAGCGCTTGCTGAAGCCTTTAAGCAGCTCGCGAACGGATTCTTCAGCGTTCTTCTGAATGGCCTCCATGTAGAACTGGACAACCGGCCAACTGTACTCTTTTACGAGAGAGCTGATGAGGTGGATACCGCGATTGTTCGCAGCGATCGAAGCTTTCAGGTCGGCGATGTTGTCGCGAAGAGTGCGAGTACCAGAGCAACCGGGGTAACTGCCAGGAACTTCGTAGAGGTGGTAGATGAGACCTTCTTCGTCGAAGACACCCTCCTTGACCATCTTAAATGATTCAATTGCGGCGCCTTCCTGCCAAAGCTCAGTTGAATTGGGGGGCATGGAACCAGCTGCAATACCTCCGATATCCGCGTGATGGCCGCGATTGGCAACGAAGAAGAGAATCTCTTGTGGGTTCTCCTCATCATCAAAGACAGGGGTGATGACAGTGAGGTCAGGCAGATGAGTGCCACCAGCACAAGGGTGATTTGACAGAATGACGTCTCCAGGCTTCAGCTCTCCCTTCTTGTATCTGTTGGCTTGATAGCTGATGGCAGTGCTCATCGAACCGAGATGACCAGGGATGTGGGGAGCGTTGGCCACGAGGCCACCGGTAGCCGAGAAGACGGCGCAACTGTAATCCAACCTCTCCTTGATGTTGGTCGAAATTGAAGTCTTCTGGAGTGTTTGGCCCATCTACACGACGAAGTAGTTAGTTAACAGGACATCTATCAGAAAGTCCGAAGGGGAACTCACCTGTTCCGCAACACTCATAAACCTGTGTCCAAACACACTGAGCTGGATGGGATCAACCTCATCAGTTCCGACTTTGACCTTCTCCGTGTCGAGCAGCTCAATTACGAGATGCTCATCCAGGACAGTAGCCTCGCTCGCGGGATCAAGGATGATAGTCTGCGTAGCATCAATGGCAACAGCTGGTCCCTTGACTTTGCAGCCCTTGGGGAGATCCGCAATATGGTAGACGTGCGAGTCAACCCAACCCTCCTTCTCAAAGTATATTTTGCGAATGCTCTTCGCCTTCGCAGGATCGACGTATGGAGCCTTCTTCAGACTCTCCAGCTGAGCGAACGGAGACGAGAGGTGCATATCCATAGCGCGGCCAACACTCCGAACACGGATATCGTCGACAAGGATATCGCGAGGTTGGGTGAAACCAAACTCGCGGTGATGTCTAGCGACAAAGGCTTTGGCGAAGTCTCCATCCTCGGGCTTGGCGATCATAAGAGACGTGTCAGCGCCCTTGTAGCGCATGTTCAGGAAGAGCTCGTGCTCAATGCGGTGGGGGAGGAAGCCCTGTTTCTTGAGAGACTCCTCGGCCTGGGAGGACAGAGAGTCAAAGCGGGCGGTGATGCGGGAAGTTGCCTCTGACGTGTAAGCAACGGCTTCCGGCTCTTGCTTTTCGACAACGACGTCGGCAAGAGCCATGCCATAGGCAGATAGGATACTGGAGAGCTGATGAATAAGGACGCGTTTGATGCCCAGGTCGCGGGCAATAGCTGTAGCATGCTGTCCACCTGCGCCACCGAAACAGGCGAGGTTGTGAGAAGAAGTCTCGAAACCGCGGCCTTCGCTAAGAGTGCGGATGGGTCTGGTCATGGTAGCGTTGGCGACTTGGATGAAACCCATTGCGACCTGCTCAGGGGTAAGTCTGTCATCTCCATGCTTCTCCTCGTTGACAACATCGGTGAGCTTGAGGAAGTCCTTCTTAACCTTCTCCAGGTCAAGAGGACGAGGGAAGTAGTCCGGCAGGATACGACCGAGGAAGCAGTTAGCATCAGTGATGGTCAAAGGACCCCCGCTGCCGTAACAAGCCGGGCCAGGATTGGCTCCAGCGGACTGCGGGCCAACCTTGAAAAGGCCGTTCTGCCAGAAAAGCATCGAACCACCACCTACAGATATCAGCTTGTCTCAAAAATATGGATGCGTGAGCCTTACCTGCTGCAACGGTATTTATGTCCAACTGCGGGCTTTGGATGGTGACCTCAGCCGTAGTGGATTCAAAGACGTGTTCTAATGATCCACCGTAGCGCGAAACATCTGTGCTGGTACCGCCCATGTCGAACCCAAGAACGGGGGTGGCCTCGACAGGATCGTAACAAGTTCGCGCGTAGCCTACAACACCTCCAGCCGGACCAGATAAAATGGCACGGAGGCCGGTGAAATCAGTGAACGGAGTCAGACCACCGTCGGACTGAGACAGGAGCAATTTGTTGGCGTCAGAGCCTTGCAGCTCGCCCTTGAAGCCCTTCCGGAAGCTGTCCAGATACAACGCAATGATAGGAGACAAATAAGCATCTGCTGTTGCAGATTGCGCTCTGGGCACGAGCTTGATCATCGGCTGAAGTTGAGAAGAGAGGGCAACCTTGAACCCCATCTCGCTAGCAATCTTGCCAATCTCAATCTCATGCTCCGGGAAGGTAAAGGAGTGCATGAGAGCCACGGCCAAACTCCGGTAGCCCTGGTCCCATAATGATTGGAGCTCTATTCTGACCGCATCGTAATCTGGCTTCTTCAGAACCCTCAACGGCTCCCCGGTGAGTCCGCGAACGAGCTCGGGGTCGGCATCGACGTCGATGGGCTGGGGCTCTGGGTCCTCCGAGAAGCCTTCAACCGTCACGCGCTCGTCCACTTCCCTGACCGTCTCATACAGGCGGTCGAGTTTTCGGACCGACAGATCGAACAGGTGCGGCCGAGCTTGGTTGCCGATGATGAGAAGGTCCCGGAACCCCTTGGTGATGAGGAGGGCGACGCGCTCTCCCTTCCGCTCTAATAGTGCGCTGGGCCATGTCAGCAAAACGCGTTCAGCCAGCGTTGATATTGACGACAGTTTGGCTTCTCTTATCCAAATTGGCTAAACTGATAAGGAGAAACACGCCGGAGTTCTCTCCGAAGTCGACGTACTTGGTGGCAACTGTAGTTCCCATGCGGATCGACTCGACCGGAGCGAGGTCGATGGGCTCTCCCTTGGGGACGGGCTTTCCGGTTGCAATCTCCAGGATCTGGCGAATGCCCTCGGTTGGGGCGTCTGGGTACTCGTCGGGGCAGACGGACAGCAGCTTGAGGACGACATCGTCTTTCCGGGCTGGGATGCGAGCCCAGCTGTTGTCACCGTCAGTACACGCCCAAGGCAGGCTTGGGACGGGACCACTGACAAGTCACAGAAGGTGCCGCCGCGGTCGATGGCTATCCGCACTCCTTCTTGGGCGACCGACGGCATGGTGGAAGGCGGGCAGAGGGACGGCGGAGGCTCAATGGACGCGAGCGATGTACATCCTATCAAGGGAGAGGCGGGCGGATATATGGACGGCAGGCGCACCGCGGAGCTACAATCATGGGATCCATCATCGGCAGATGCCCCTCTCAACCCCTCTTCCAGGACCTGCGAGCGGCGTGCTAGCAGTGGCGACCTGATAGATACGCGCGCAGACCAGTGGTGGACGCGGTCGAGTACGCATTACGCGCTACAATTCCGTTTCGCAACCGCCCAGTGCTGGATGCGTGCAGTTGAGGACGGCCGGCCGGACGGCTGCGGAACCGGCGTCACGTGGGCTGGCGGTCGGTCCGCTCGGCAGGTTCCCGAGAAGCCGAGGCGCAGGCGTCGTGCAACGGGCGGCCGCAGCAACCCCATGCTCCGCCAGGCGCGCGACGTTGAGATAGTGTTGCGGTGCTCTGCGTTCCCCGGACGGCGCTGGCTCGCGACGCGCACAGGCGGACGCGTTCCTGCCTCGCGCCTGGCAGCGGCGCCCGGGTGGCCGGCACTGCGCAAAAAGGCCCGACTCGCTTCGCGGCCAAGCGCCTCACCCCGGGGCGCGCATTATCGAGGGCTGCGTATCGTCCGCACCGCAGATACGCTCTGTTCGCTGCTTGCTACTATCTCGGTACCTATCATGCCTTCTCCTTAACGGCCGCCTCTCGCTATCTATACCCGCCGCCGCGACGCCACGCCAGTCCGTGGCTCCGCTGTCCTGATATTTTTGTTGCAACGTTCTCGCCGTCTGCGCTCGTTTTCAGTGAAACACCCCTTCCCGCTGCGTACGTGGCGAACATCGCGCTGACCAGAGCCCAACAATGCCGTCCGAAAAGGATGAACTGCAAATTTCGAACGAGATGGGCCAACAAGACCGCGAGTTCAGCAATGGCTCGAGCTCCACCTCCCTTGACCCCGTCAAGGAGGCCAAGATGATGAGAAAGTTCGATGTGAGCCGCCCCGAGCCCGCTGTTTCCCGCGACGCTGACGCCCTGTGCAGATTTTTGCAGTAGGCATGTTGGGTATTCTGTATCTGCTCGCGAATCTCGACAGGTATGCCGCAGTGTGCTAATTGTGCGTCTCACCTTTGAGGGCCATCCTCTTATGGCTCTGTAGGTCAAACATAGGGAATGCTCAGATCGCCGGCATGCCCGACGAAATCGGCCTTACGGGGAACCAGTACGGCAATGCCGTCACCCTCCTCTACGCCACCTACGTCCCCTTTGAGCTGCCCGTTGCCGTCCTGCTCAAGATCATCGGCCCCAAGTATCTGCTGACGTCCTGCGCTGCTGCTTGGGGACTGGTCTGTCTCTGCACCGGCTTCATCCAAAACTGGCAAGGCCTCTACACCTGCCGCCTGCTGATTGGCTTTTTCGAGGCCGGACTCATCCCTTGCATCAACGTCTATCTTGGCATGGTGTACAAGAAGAGCGAGCGCGGGAAGAGGTGGGTCGAGCCGCCCCACAAACACGCGTCTAGGCTAACAACCCCAGATCATCCGTTATCTTCGCCTTCAGTGCACTTGCCTCTGCCTTTGGCGGCATTCTTGCCTTCGGCCTGACCCAGATCAAGACGAGCACTCACTTCACCGGATGGAGGGCCTTGTTCATCTTCGAGGGAGCGCTCACGCTCTTTTGCGCGCCCTTCTTCTACTTCGTCTTCCCGCACGAGCCGCGCAAGGCATGGTTCCTGACGCCCGAGGAGAAGGAGATGATGCGGCTCCGCTACGAACTTGAGCCGCACTGGGGCATCGACGAGAAATTCACCTGGAATGCCTTCTTCAGCGGCTTGATCGACCCGAAATGGCACGCCTTGTAAGTTGCTTGGACCACGATTGCCGGCTTGGCCTAGCTTGAACTGACGTGCGCGCAGCTGGATTTTCCAGTTCTCGGTGGACGTGTCGCTGTACGGGTTCACGACGTTCCTGCCCAAGATCATCAGCGGGCTGGGATACAGCTCGGTGAATGCGAACCTGCTGACGGTGCCCATCTACTTCTGGGGCCTGTGCACGTTCATGTTCACGGCGTACATGTCCGACCGTCTGGGCAACCGGGGGTACTGGATTGGAGGGCCGCTGGTGTGCCTGATTATTGGATACGCAATCCTCATCTCAGTGGAGTCGGTTGGGGTGCGTTATTTTGCCTGTTTCAGTAAGTTGACGAATCCTGCCGGCGCACTGACGCGAGCGCTGACAAAGGGCCAGTTGCGGTGATGGGCATCTACCCCACGACGGGCATGAGCATGATGTGGCTGCAAGACAACGCGGCGCAGCACTTCAAGCGGGCGACGATGGTGGGCGGCGCGCTGACGCTGGGCAACACGGCGGGCGTGGCCGTCGGGCAGATCTTCACGACCGAATCTGCGCCGCGCTACATCAAGGGCTTGTCGATCGCGCTTGGACTTGCAGTGGTTGCGCTGTGCATGGTGGCCGGGCTGATGATTGGCATGGCGCAGGCGAACAGGCGGCGGGCGGAGCTGGTCCGCAAGGCGGAGGAGGCAGGGGCGCCGCTGCCCGCGCAGCCGGAGAAGGGCGACATGGACGTCCACTTTGTGTACAGCCTGTAGGCGGCGGGCGGGGGCCTGTACGTGTAGGGGCCTGCTGCAGAGGGCGGCGGCGGCCCGGGCTGGACAGGCCAGGCAGAGCAAATGCAGAGTCCAGGGCGTGCGCCGTCACAGGCGGTGGTCAAGAATTGAGGGCTGCACAGAGCAATCAACGTGGAGGCCGATAGCCTGGCCTGACGGCCGCGGGCACGGCGGGGCCTGACGGAGACGCCCGCGCGGCGGCCAATCAGCGCGGGCGGGAATCAGCGAGTTCGGCGGGCGGACTGCCGATTTGCAGCAAGCCGCGCCGACGCGCTCGCCGGGTTGACTCGCGGCGGGTACGATCCCGGGCGGGCATCGTGGGCGCGGTGCAACGGTTACTTCAACGGGCTGCAGTCCGCGCCAGGCGCCCGCAGCAGCAGCTCGTTCCGCAGGTGCCTTACGCTAAGCGCTTAGTGATGCTCGAAGAGGCCCTCGAGCTCCCCGCGCCCACCTCGCGCGCCGTATCAATTTCGGGCGCGAGCATGGCGCAACCAAGGCCCCGGGCTATCGCTGCCCTATCACAGCCGCGCCAACTAAGTCAGTGAACTTGCGGAGAAGTCGGAGCTCCCGCCCCAAATCCATGTCAAAAACGCCAGAGCCCGCCCTTCGTGATGCGCCAAAAGCCTGCCGCCGCCCCAGCACCACTGCCATGGACCAGCAGGAGAACCTCCTCGCCAGCAGCAGCGGCAAGAAGCGCGCCGAAGCCAAGATGCAGCAGAGCAGCAGCCCCGACAGCCACGCCGCCCCGGAGCCGCCCACGAAGAAGCTGCGCCGGAGCTATGTCGCGTGCGTATCCACCCATTCCCAGCCAGAGCCAGAGCCAGAGCCCACCGCTGCTGACACCGGGCCCGCGCAGCTGCCACAGGTGCCACTCGCACAAGATCAAGTGCTCCGGCGAGACGCCGTGCCGCAGCTGCAGGAAGAGCAACAACTCGAGCCAGTGCGTCTACCCGGTCCGAGATCGGAAGGTCGTGATTTCTGAGAGGTGCGTCCGCCGTCCCGCTCCCCGCCCACAATTGGCTGACACGTGCGCGCCCCAGCTATCTCAAGAAGCTCGAGGCCGAGAATCAGGCCCTCAAGCGCACCTCGCCCACCCCGCCCTCGCAGGAAGACTCCAAGCAGGATGCCACCGGCGACGAGAGCGACGTCGACGTCGCCAACGTGGACGTGGCGAACCCCCTCCTCGAAGAACACGTCCAGCAGCAGCGCCCCGCGCCCTTCGACCGCGTCTCGGGCAAGCCCTTGTACATTGGCGGCGCCGCCTGCACCGCCTTCGGCACCCGCCTGCGCTTCTACGTCAAGGGCAATGACATGGTGCCCCAGCCGCGCCGCATGGTGTGCTACAAGCACCGCGGCCTGCTGAGGATTGCCAACACCGAGTTCCAGCTGCCGAACAAGACGTATGCCCGCATGCTGGTGCAGGTGGTCCTGCGCTTCATCGGCAGCGACTACCACCTCATCCAGCGGAAGAGCTTCCTGAGACGCATGGAGGAGACGTACACCGCGCAGACCCACGACGACCCCGTCTTTCTCTGCAGGCTGTTCGTGGTCTTTGCCCTGGGCGAGCTGTACTCGAAGAAGACGACCATGTCTGGCAACAGGAGAACGGTACCTGGAACGGCGTTCTTCCTGCAGGCCATGTCGCTCTTCCAAGACCTCCACGAGGAGGCGGACGTGGACTACATTGAGACTCTGTTGGTCATGGTAGGTTTTTAGGCATGACGCATGCGGGGGGCATGTAGCTAACCGTCTCTGCAGTCGTTCTACTCCCACGCCCTGAACCGCAAGAACACCGCGTACACGTATGCCGGTCTGGCTCTCCGTCTCAGTCTCACCCTTGGCCTGCACCGGAACATCACCTATGACAAGAGCATCAGCGCTGTCGAGATTGAGAACCGTCGCCGAGTGTGGTGGACCGTGTACACTTTTGACCGCCTGTGCAGCTCCAAATTGGGCCACCCGGTCATGATTCGTGACGAAGACATTGACGCACCTCTACCCTCTGTTGACGGCCTGTCGCTGGAGGAGCGTGAAGAGTTTCTGGAAGCTGAGCAATTGATTGCCAACGTCAAGCTTTCACGAATAACCGGCAACATCCTCAACCTCATCTACAGCATCCCCAGCGGTCAGCAGGAGGCCAACTTTGTCCGGAACGTGCACAAGATCCTGAACAGTCTAAAGGAGTGGGATGCCACTCTACCACCAAGCCTGAGACTTGATCCTAACGTGTCTCCCCCTTACAAAACGCGCTCCATTGCTTCTTTGCGACTACACTTCAATCAGGTATGGGCGACAAGACACATGCTCAAGGCTGAAGGCTGACATTCACCAGTGTATTATTCTCACCACCCGTCCCATCCTCCTTTACGTGTTCAAATATCACATCCGTCCCGCAGGCTCAGTTGCTTCTCCCAACACAACGCGACCTCTATCCCACATGACTTCCGCCCTCAGCGAGGCCTGCATTCATGCCGCTCGCAGCAGCAATAAGCTACTCGCTCAGCTCTGGATTGACGGTGCCATTGCAACCTTCGGGTACTTTGATGCTCACTACATTTTCAGCAGCACCATTGTCCTGCTGATGGCTAACATCCTCAACCCGTCTGAATTCGACAAGGATTCGATAGACTTGGCTTGGAGTCTGCTGCAATCCATGGCCGATGATGGCAATCTTCCGGCGAGCGAGTATTGCGAGCGTCTTGCGTTGTTGCAAAAGGACCTTGACGAGATGAGCGGCAACGGAGGGGACGCACCTCATGACGAGCTCAATGGCACCGCAGGTGCAACTCCTCAAACGCACCGTCATTCCTTTGACGCTGGCATGAAGATAGAGCCTCACGTGTCTCCTGAACTTCTCCACAAGACATCTCCATCTCACTCACACCCAAATCCTCATCAAACTCCTCCGAACCCAGATCTGAGTGGTGAGCGGAATCACATAGCGCCTTCCGTCAACCAATTCATCAAGAGCCTACAAGTCACCAATGGTGGTGGTGCTTCTCCTGGTCCGGCTGGTAGTGATGCTGGTGCAGCTCCTCTGGATGATCCGTATATCCAGGATTTCCTGACGCAACCGGATCACCAGTGGAGTCCAGGGACACTAGGTATGACTGGAGAAAACTCGGTGCCTTGGGCATTTGCGTGGGAAGCTGGTGAGTTCCAAGGAGGATTTAATGGATTGTGAAGAGAAAAAAAAAAGGGAGAGAAGGACGAGGAAAATGACGAGCGATGAGCAACATGGAAATGACTCTTGGATACCCAAAATACGAGACTTTTTTTCACCTTGCAAACCAGGCTTCCCACATGCTTCCTGTCTATTGCCATGCCGGGATGGGGTTGTTTTGATACTCCGATCTCAAGGATGTCTGTCAGTTCACAACCGGCACCTTGGACTTGTCGCCGTAGAACCATTCCTCCAGGTTTTGAAACGTTACGCGGTCGAACTCACGCCAGGTCGTGTTGGAGCAGACGCCGATGTGCGGCAGCAGCGTGGTCATCCAATTGTCCCTCAGCTTCGGGTTCACGCCGGGCTCGTTGGCATGGACATCCAAGCCCACACCCACCACACGCCCGCTCTCCATGGCCTCGAGCAGCGCCTCCTCGTCGATCAACCCGCCGCGCGCGATGTTCACCACGCGCACCCCGCTCGCCTTCGTCAGCGCCAACGTCCGCCGATTCAACATATGCCGGGTCGCGTCGGTCAGCGGCGCAGCCAAGCACACGCAGTCCGCGACCTCCAGCAGCCCCTCCAGCGTCTCGTGCCACACGGCGCCGCCCAGCGGCCCCAGCACCCTCTCGCCCTCCTCGCTGCGCCGCCGGTTGTGGTAGTGCACGCGCATGCCCAGCCCGGCCGCCGCCTTGCGCGCGATCGCCACGCCGATGTCCCCCATCCCGACGACCCCGAGCACCCGCCCGGCCGGCTCCTCGGCCTTCAACCCCAACTCGCGGCTCCGCTGCCAGTGGAACTCGTCGCCGGGCGTCCCCCGCGCGCACCGCTCCGCGAACGTGAAGTACCGGAAGCTGCCCAGCACCAGGTACAGCGCGGCGTTGGCCACCGCCTCGGTGCACGTGTCGGGCGTGTTGGCGTACGCGACGCCGCGGCGCCGCAAGCCCGCCACGTCGGCCGCGTCGTGCCCGTGGCCCGAGCACGTCACCAGCTCGAGCGCGGCCGGCAGGTGCGGGACCGCGGCTGCGTCGAAGAAGCGCGTGGAGGCGTACGGCCCGGACTTGAGCCAGCCGGTGCGGACGATGGCGCGGAGGGGGGCGGTGGAGAGCGGTGGGGCGGCGAGCGCGGCGAGGAAGGCGGGGAGCGTCGCGGCGCCCGTGTAGCGGTGGATGGTGAAGAGCGCGTTGAGGCGGGCCCAGGTGGCGGCTGGGAGGTCGGGTTCCGGGGTGCCGGTGCGGGGGGTGATGAGGAGGATGGAGGGTTTGGGGTCGAGGGGTTGGGGGTGGGGGTGGGGGAGGGGCGGTGTTGAGGTGGAGGAGGGCGGTTGGGAGGAGGGGGAGGATGCGGAGGGCGTTGATGCGGGGGGTTGAGGGGTCGAGGATGCTGAAGGCGTCGACATGGCGGAAGAGGGTGTGCGGTTGTCTTGGGTCGCGGCCGGTGGGAGAAAGGACGGGCTGGCTTGGAGTGAGGTTGAAAGAAGGGTGGTCCAGACGGAGGACGGGCCTGGAGTGAGGTTGGAAGAAGGATGGTCCAGACGGAAGCCGTGCCGAATGAGCTGGATCAACGACGGAATGACGGCATTGCCCCGGATCTCCTGCGTGCGGTGCGTCGGAGGGCGCGAGAGAACAAAAGACTTTCCAACAGCCGGGCTGCTGGCGGTGGTGGGCTTTTGTTTGTAGGCTGGGACCTTCGGATAGCCAGCGGTCCTCCCGGGCTCTGCATGATCGGTTGGATACGATGGCCAGCCGCGGGCGCGCTATCTAATCGTCGAGCGTGCTCGGCTCCGTCGCCCGCTGCGAGCCGCGTCCCTGAGCAACACCACGGCCGTCTATACCAACGTCCCAAGCCGGCCGCATCGCGACGCCAGGAACACGGCCATCGCGACCCGGTCGTCGTCGTCTAATCCGGATTTTGGCCGCGCTTAACGCCGGCACCGCTGCCCAGCGCGACGACCCGCGTAGCCGACGACGAACGCGGCGACAGGCATGAACCCCGCAGCGCGCCGATGTCGGCCGCCGCGGTGGAGCTCCACCGCGCAGGGTGCCGCTCGCTTGGCTGATGGGCGGGCGGGGAATGCTTATCGGCCACGTAAAAGACGCGGCCGTGATGATGCCATTGCAGCCGCGCCCTGTCCGTGACATTGAGTGATAAGCCGAGCTGTGCGCCTGGGCGCTATCGCGCACTGACGTAAGGGCAGTGTGTCTCGGTCGTCGGGGATTATTTTTTTCTTCTCTTGCGGTCGTGCTGCAGTGTCACGCCAGCCGCTGATCGCGAAAGCAAGGAATGGCTGCTTGCGGAGAGCACATTCATGGGCGTTAGTCACGCCTGCCCCGAGGATGGGGGAAGCGACGCCGTTCTTGGTCTTCTTGTCTTGCAATATATGGATGCCCGCTCACCGCCGCTTGGCCCTGCGCCGTTGAAAAAGTGAGCTGCTGGCTGTGTTCCTTCGCGCATCGCTTCCTCTACATCGCGCGTCGTCATCCGCTGCTTCCCCACCAGCCAGATACGAGGTCGTCTTTAACGCTTCCATCCTCCTGTCTCGCTATACGCCTCGCGCTCTGTGATTGGCCCGCCATGGACGCTTACTCCCACTCCCTCATCGGCGACGTCGACTTCGTCGCCCCGCTGTCTTCGTTCCAGTCGCTCGTCTTCAAGTCCGCGCTCTTCCTGTCTCTCCACATCCTCCTGTTCATCCTGCTCGTCCCGCAGCAGGAGAAGAAGAACCAGCGGTCCCATTGGTCCGAGAGGAAGCACCTGTCGGCCCCGAGCCTCCCGAGCAAGCCTGCCGCCGCCGGGAAGCACGAGAGGAAGGACAGCCTGATGTCTTGATCCGCCCCCTTGCATTGCGGGCCTGGTGGTCAAGGCTGTGCGGAGAAGATCGGCGGGGCTCGGTGGAGTTGGCAGAGCAGCCCGTGGACGCCTGGAGCGGCGAGACTGAGGAGCACAAGACCGGTTCTCGATCTTGAACCATACTTTCGTTTACTGGAGCCGCATGCACGGATCCACTTTCGCCAATGCGTGGCGCGGAGACAACACACTCTCGGCAGGGCAATCTGTGTGAGCCATGGGGAGTTGAGGCAGTCGTCCAAGCAACCCTGTCGTCTTTCTCAGACACTCTTCTACTCCCAGCTGTATTGCTTGATGGCCTGACATGCACCTCATGGTCTGACCTGCTTTTGCGGCGGTGGATGGACACAAGGCCTCAGCGCAATGTGCTGTAGGAGGAGCTGAGACAACCACCTTCGCTTAGCAGTGCCGCAGCGGGGAACCGGATGGGTGGCCATATGTACCTTCATTTCTGCAGAACAGCGTCAACGAAGCTTTGACCGGTCAAGATCCCCTGTCGGGCAGGGGGGAAGAAAAAGAAATGCAGCACTGAACATGCGGATTATCCTTGCGCGGGGATCGATACCGACAGCCCGCGCATCATCCTCATGCGCGGCGCCGATACCGAACGGCTGCGGGAGGCTTCCTATTGGATCCGGATGCGGGATGGCCTTTCATTGGCGAGCCTTTGTCTCGTCCAGACCTCCGGCCGGGTTTGCAGATCTTCTTGGTGTCTGGAAGTTCCTTCGATCGCTATTGGAGGGCGTAAGCGATATGCGGCGAGGCTGAAGCAGCGGTGACTGGGTGTCGAGTAAATGGGGCAACTGATTTCCATACCTAGTATCTCCAGGAACCGAGTGCATAAGGCAGACCTGGAAGGCAACTCTCGGTGTTGAGTATTGGAGGACCGCGAGGGATGTGAGGGCTGTACCTTTGCGAATTTACGTCACACAAATGGCCTTGCTATTTAAATCCAATTTATCAGCATCAAAATAGCATCACTTCCTTTCCACTTTCAACCGCTTTGCGCTTCGCTCAAATTTTTGGAATGTCCCCTCAGCGGTCTTGCACTCCCTGACCTGACACGTCATGGCTCTCAGCCGCCTCCAAGCATCTCTTCTGTCCGCAACCAGCGAGGTCACGGTTGCAGCAGCAAATATCAACTTCGACTTCACTCTCATCAAAAATGAAGCACCCAAGGAATACCATGATCTCGGAAGGACGCTGTCAAAGAGGCGTAGAGAGGAAGCTGAAACAGGGACTGCCCACATCACGGCCAGGAGACTCGGCGCGCTCTTCCAGGACATTTGCCCTCAGACCCCAATGCTGGTCCAGGCCTATGGATCCCGTGTCTCAGAGATTGCCAAACAGGCGAATATGAAGACTGAAACGGAAACAATGAGTGGCATCTTTGCAGATCATGCCGGAGTCGACGGCACATCGATTTGGGCGGCAGCAATCTCTTCCAAGCCGGCATTGCATATGCAGCTCCTGGCCGCCATGCTGGCCCGCATATGGACCGCCCCTGAAGCGACGTCCGTATGGATTGAGTTGGTGAAGGAGAGGAGGAAGGAGACGGCAGGGAGATTCGAGAGGGGTGAAGAGCTACCCTATTCGACGCTCACGGCTGCCGCACAAGCAGAGATATCCCGAGCACAGCTTGCGGAATGGGACGCCAGCGCACGTGCCTGGCTCAAAACTGCGGATAGCATCAAACGACGGGAACAGGTGCAGCTGATGTTGATCCTGAACAACATTGAGATATCCGTCAACAAAAACCCTGAAGTGTTGACAAGCATCATCGGAGCGTGGAGGTCGGCACTCATGTCAATGGAAAGACTGATTGGTGGAATGGCGCAGCAAAACGACAGTGGCCCTACCTTACTTGCACTCAGCTCCTGGCACCTATACCCGGACGTCCTCGTCGTTGGTAAGGAAACCAAAGATTTCCAGTTCAAAGATGATCTTGTCGACCCGGGTGGTATATTGACTGTTGGCCTGGAAAAGTCACATTCGATCAAAGATGGAAATCGCGGACTCCACTGGTCATTGTCGCTCGCGCACTTGAGGTACTACGGGCGTCCTGTCCAGGCCAATGGTCGACTTGCTCCAGATTCTGGTGGAATATCCTTCTCTCAATTCGTCCATGTAACTTTTGGCTGTTTCCTAGGATATTGGAAGATGGATAGGCAGAGAAAGCTCGATGGAGTCGCGAAATTCTTCGTCTCTGCCCACGGGGCCATTGAACGAGCTGCTGCCGCCAACGATGGAACAGAATCCTCCGATAAGGCCCGGAGATTTCTTTTGAATTCAGACCATTGGTGGAACCTCTTCTCCAATACGGCTTCAACTCTTACCGCCGAATCCAAAGACGAGGATACAGAAAAGCTGGTCAAACTGGGGATACGGCGTTCTTCACGGTTCTTGTCCAGCAATTCTTCCGCCAGTAATCATTCGGGAGAACCGTTTACGTTCTTTGGCCTGACGGAAGCAAAGTCCTTCGTCTATTGCCTCAAAAGTACCGAAGAGCGGATAGCGTACTTGAGACACTACGCGGCGGCTCTCAACTCATCCAATCAGTCTTTCATCATACAGTACTACCGCAAGCCAAACCTTGATGAATACGCGACGGCTATCCCCGTTCCGGTCTCGTCCAAGAAAAGGAAGGTCGATGATGTTAACGCCCCGGTAGTCTACCGGCACAAACGGTGGCTCAGGTTTCTGCCAGATGAAAAGATTCTCGTTGAGGAAGAGTGTCATAGCATGGACACAAATACCTTCGTCCCGCAAGATAAGAAATGCTTCTTCATTAACGACAGAATCTGGACCAACCAAGCACGTCATTTGATGTTCGGAGATCCTGACACGGCGGCAATCTTCCAGGAAACTTCGCGCCAATCAGGCCACCCGTCGATGGAGGACGTGATGCAGTCTTTGGATAAAGGCCGTTTCTCCGTAAAGAAGCTCTTGGAAATGATTGAGGAGTATCATTTCGTCCGTTACCCAGAGGCTGCAAAGGCTCTGGTCGCACTTTCAGCAGCCTCAATGATATACAAGCTTCTTCCAGAGGCGATGATATCACTCCAAGTTTTCGATCGGCACATAGCCAGCAGAAAGTGGGCAGCATGCCTGCTGGAGCTTTGCGAAAAGTCGAAGATAGGCAAACACCCAATTTTCAACAATCATTATCTGATCCGGGAGATTGCCATGTCTTGCGTGGCATACATGGACTCCGGATCACAGGACATCAAGCCTTCGGTGCTGGAGAATGTCATGGCCATGTCATTCGGAGACTCCCTATACATCGCTATGCAGGTAAGAAAGTATCCTATCCGTTGCACAATGGGTTGCAAAAGAAAGGGACAGCTTCGATTCGCTCATGGGTGGTTGAAGCAGTCGTCCGGATGCAAAAGTACTTCAATTTAATTACTTAACACATCTGGATAAATGCTTCAACTACACATACAGATAGCTTACTTACTTGGTAGCTGACGTATTATGTTGGCTGGAGCACCTCGTCTTATACTAATCTTTCTTTCGCAACCCGCTGTCTGCGTCAACACCGAAGCTAACCAAGTTTTCCACAGCTCGCCTGCGACCCCTGGGAAAACCCCGCAGAGTACGAACTCAAGCGTGTTCTTGGCAATGTCGGCCGGCCCGGCATAACGTTCCTCGTCCCTCCGAAGAACCCGATAATGCGAAAGATAGATCCACAGTCCTGGAAGATCGTCAACAATGCCAGCTTCAACTTCCGCGCCGAAAACCACTTCCACAGGACCAGCCTCCACCTCAACTTTACGGACTACTACTTCCCAATCGCGAATGAGCAGCGTCATGGAAGGGACTCGGAGGCGTTCTATCTCGAGGCCGTCGTGTCCGTGCATGAGTCCGGGGAGTGGGTTGGGGATCTGGACATCATCAAGTCTCTGAACCATCTCAATATCAACATCACGAGGACGACTGAACACTTCTGCAACAACCCTCAGGACCACGCCTCAGCTCCTGAAGACGTGCAGGAATTAGACAGCGAGTTGATCTCGGCGGAATGCTGGGACGAGATCCTGGATCTTCCCAAAAGAGGAGGGTTCGTGGTCCGTGCGAATGATAACTGGAGCGGCAGGTTGGCTGTCACTGCTATGTTGTCGCAGCTCTTGGTTGGCTCAGACCGCCCGTCAAAAGAAATTGTTGTCTGTCCGAATAACTTCTGTTGGCGTTGCAATCCATTTCACCAGGGGAGGATTTTCATCTTTTGAGCAAGGTGGATGAGATTTCAGCGGGTACGCGGGAAACCAAGACTTTTGGTGTAACCAAGAAAAAGCTTACACGATGTTCGGGCATATTTGCTTATCATAGTTTTCATTCTTAGTGTTTGGCATCGCAGAAGTGCGTGAGGTCGGTTCGGGGAGAGCTCAACCGTGGATGCTTTCATGGGCAGTGGAAGCACTCGTCCAGACGCAAAGGTGCAATGAAAGAAATGTAAGACTCATCCCAAAGCTTCGCTGGCGCAGAACTCACCTTCGCTACCTGAAGATAGCCTCATCACCAATGCCGGCAATCTCCCTATACGGTATACGAAATGGACACGGCGTCTCCCAACGCGCCGGCAACCTCAACGCCCCAACCACGGATCACGACCCCACGCCAATCATAAGAAAAGAACGACCGAAAGCATTACCGCAACAGGCAGTCCGAACGCTAGCATCAGCAGCCGTCGCGCACCAGAGACCACGCCGCCGTTCCTGACCAGCAACACCACATGCCTTCGGGTCTCGGGAAACACGAGGCGGCCAGGCGGCCGCGCCCGCGCTCCTCGGGTTCAACCAAGCACAGTTTTTTCTCTTCGCACCGAGCCCCCTCCCCATGTCCCTCGCGTGAGACGCCGGTGCGCACCTCCCACACACGCAAACACCCCCCCTCCTCCCTCCTTCATCAAGCGCCGCGTTAGCTTCATCGGACTAAGGCGGCGCCCCGCAGCGGGCAAGGCCGCAATCGTGGCGCACGTTAGTCGAATCGATCGCGACCAAGACCGTTGCGAGGCCCCCTCGGGTGCGAGATTTGAGTAAGGAGGAAGAGAGATTGATTGACTTCCCAGCCACACCTTCGTCGCGGCGGCGGCGGCGGTGGTGGCGGCGGCGGCCGTTTTCGTGCGCCGACGGACAGCAGATGCTTGTTGTTCCTTTTTTATTGTCAACCCACCACCCGAAGGATGGCGGACGAGATTTGCTCAGGGCGCGCCGCGACGGATTTTATGAGGCCCCGGTATCTCCAGGCCTCGGCAAGAAAAACAACGCACGCAGAAGGCTGGCGGTCCAGCTGCCGCCCAGGGGGGGGCTGGACGTCTGGGTGAGTAGTAGCGTGGCTGGACGTCCGTCGACTAAAAACAGAAGGGCTGAAAGGGGTCAGCTGTGCGAGGAAAGAGATGAGCAGACTTTCGTTTTCCCCCGAGCGCGAAGCAGGCGTCATCCCGGACCGGCGGATTCCTGGCAGGTTTGGCGGGCTTCTCTTTTCTTTTGCTCTCGTGCTCGGTGTGCTCGCTGTAGGGGAAGGGGGGGGGGGGGGGGTGGGCAAATAACGGCTTGCGCTGTGCGACGGGCGCGCGCGTGGCTGGACAGAAAAATTGGGTGCGGCCGTGGCGTTCAGCTGGCTGGACGTGTGCACGGCGTCGCGCATTGCGTCGACAGCGGCTACTTTTGGCGAGGACCGTACCGGCCGGCCGGCCGCAGCGACAGCGACGCATGCCCGTTTGACCAGGTCGCATGGCTGCTTACCGTGCGCCGCACCGCAGGCGCCTCTATTGGCTGCCGCCGGCTACTGCGCGCGTATAGTGCGAGAGAGGAGGTCGAGGATGGGCCAGCCAGGCGCAGGAGGTGGCGACTTGTGGTGATTGGGATCAGAGCCTGCGCAGCCGGTGCAACAGTGGGCCAGAGTATTGAGAGTCCCCAAACGCGCGCCGTCTGCGGTGCTGTCGCCCATCCTTCCCGCGCGTCGAGGCGCGCCTGGACGAGCTGGCGGTGATTCCCGCTGCGGGGGGTGAGGCTGTGCAGGCCGGGCCTCCCATGGCACCTGTGCGGTCGCGGCGTGTAGTTGAAATAACATCGCCAGCGCGGTGGTGGCAGTGGCTGCTCGGCGGAGCTCGCTCCGCCGCCGTGGGCATTGGCATTCGCATTACGAGTACCGGCGCTGGGGATGGGCCAGCAAAAGGAACGCGCCGGCGATCACCAGCAGCATGTCAAGCGCCGCCAGCAATTGGACCGCCACCGCGCCGCCGCCGCGCTGGGTCGCCCGGCTAAACGCTCTGGCGACGGCGATCTGGCGGCGTCGCTGGCGCCGGCACTTCGCTCGCGACGCCTGCGCTTCTGCTAATCTAATCAAACCCCAATCCACGGCCTCGCGCATTTGCATTTGCCCTTCGCGGGTCGACGGCCGCCGCCCATCGCCAGCACGCCCAGCGCCTGCCCGGAGCGGCGGCGGCGGCGTCTGGGGGGGGGCAGACGCCGCGGAGCCGCGCCAGCTCGCTGCCCGCGACGGCATTGGCATTTTGGCTTCTGCTGCAGCGCAATCGCGTCGTCCTGCGTCGCATCGAGACTATCCGCGCTCGTGGGATTGCGTCATCTCCCTTTCCCCAGCCCCCAGGCTCTGGCTCCGGCCGGCCCTGCCCTCCCCTTCCCTTTTGCACAGACTCCCACGCCGCGGCGGGCGGCGCCAGCGCGCGCGCAAAATCTCCGCGGCTGCGCGGCCCGGGCGTGGCTCGAGTGTCCCACCGCCTGCCTCTGCTCCAGCGCCGGCGGCGCTCTGGCTCCCGGGAAATTAGGTTTGGGAGCCTGGCTGCCAGGAGTTTCAGGTTTCAAACCTCCCAAAACTATCTACGTACCTTCCAATAAGCGACATGTTTTGGGGCGCGCGCCCACCGTTCTGGTCGCCCGCGGACGAGCCGCGACGGATTTGCTCTAAATTTAACGTCCCAGGCGTGAGGACGGCCGTCCGCCGCAGCCTTTCGCTCGCCTCGTGAGGCACGCTGCACGCTGCACGCTGCCGGCTGAAGCAGGTAGAGTGGCTCGCCGGCAGTCCCCCTTGCCCGTCTGGCGTCGCATCTTCTCGGTCCCCAAACCCTAGCCCCTGATCGGGGAGGGCAATCCCTTCGCCCAGAGAGAGCACCTGCGCGCTGCTGCTGCTCTGGCGCAGGGCACGCACTCGGGCCGTGGGGTAAAGATGCAGAAAAGCTTGTCTTCCGACCCCCCGACCAGGCTTTTGCGCGCCTGTCTTCCTTGTCTCAATTACCCACAGAGGCAATTCCCAAGATTTCGCTCCTTGCATCCTTCAGAACTCAAATACCCGGCCAGGATTAGTCGTCGTCGGGCAGACCTTCTCCGTGCGCTGGCCGTGGTCATCTGCTCAGACGGCGACGCATATACCCGGCCCATTACCCAAAGAAGAGGAAGGCCTGAATGTGAGGTGTTTGTATGATGTAAGACCATGGCGATGTGCCCTGAAAGGCTTACGTTCGAACCGTCCGCTCCAATTGACAGAGAAGCAGTCGTGACCTCCGTTCGGATTTGCCGAAAGTCGAGGTGGGGGAGTCCAGAATGTCTACAGTAGCGTCATCGTCGAGCATCATGAAACCTGATGGATCAGTGAAATGCTCCTCGACGAAATTTCCGCTCCCACTTCACGCCACCGTTCCATTCCAAAGCTGCGAGTTCCTGCGCCGGCCTAGCTTGTTTGCAATTCTCCATGGCCCCGAGCGTGGCGAGAGATTCTGGATGGCGACGCGTGCTGTGAAGCTTAGGAATGAAATTGCAAAAATTCTAAGATTACCTGACCGCACCACCAACTTTGAATTGGTATACAAATTGGAAGCTCACCCATTCGATTCTTAAATCTTCGCGAAAAATCAGACGGCCACCCTCCTGATGTACACGCGTGCGATAGAAAGGATCCAAAGCAAACTGCAGTAATGAAACACACTGCGTGAAGTCGTGAAGCCAATGCGGTTGGAGGCTGTATACGTCCATCGGAGAGGGCCCAGAAACTTGCAGAAAACGTCTAGACCGGTCGGTTGAAACCGTTGTGACCTATTGGCGGGGAAGGCAGGTCGTGGTTGTCTCGAGTCAGGCGGTCCATGTGTTCTGGGCTACTGCGACCTTTGCCACCGACCAGTTTCATCGATATGACCCAGCCAAAAATCCTGCTCTTTAGAGTGTCCTGAAGCCCTTATCCTGCTCTGCTCAATCCCAATACCAGATCCTTTTTGGGGTATCATAGAAAACATTTGCGCCGGATGAAATTTTAAAATGTCTCAAAAAGGGTGGTGATACGGGTTGGCGAGATTATGCTCCTCTTCCACCGATCCTAAAGGTGGTGGTTCGCCGTACCACTGCCCGTTGTTGTATGGCTGGACAGGGCCGGACTGCATTCCTTCTGAGCCAGGAGGCATGTAAGGCTGCCAGCCAGGAGGCATCGAAGTTTGCGCCGAAGGGTTCGGAGCTCCTGAGGATTGGCCCATTGACGAAGGGAGCTCGTGGGTCGTGTGTCTTTGGTGTTGAACAGCCAAATGGTTGGAGTTCTGGAATCGGTAGTCGTGGGGCATTGCGTCGGGGCCACCGTACGACATTGATCTTGTTAGTCCTCCAGACCACATCTGTTGATCGGGCGGTTGGAACTGCTGTTGAGGGACTTGGCCGTGAGACGAGTCCTGGATGCCGACAGGCTCGGTGAAAAACGACGACGACACAGGCGCGCCCGTCGTAGACCAGTACGCGACCGAAGAGCCATCCGAGTGCCCGTCGGAAGGGGTTTGGCTGGGGTAGTTCGGACCCCATGCGCCCATGTCAAAGTTTGGAGAGTAGGGAAATTGATTTTGGTGCGGAACAACTGGCGCAAAAGTCAGTGAAAAGTGCCGCGGGCGCTTTGGGCACGACGTACCGCCGCCAGACTTCACGTCAAGAGGGCCGTCTAGCTCTGGGGCGACCGCAAACCCAGGAGGTGGCTCACCGGCAGGCATTGGCTGAAATGAGCTGTACTCTTCAATCGCATCGTGTCCTGAGGTGTTGGACGCGCGAGGTGATGACGAAGACGATGACGAGGGAACTTGCGACACACTGCCTCTTTTCGCAGCTTGCGACCTGGATTCTCCGGGGTTTTGCTGTTCAACAGGATAGAAATTACACTCTTTCTTGAGCCTAATGCAGTTGGAGCAGCGCCCTTGCGGGTCATCCGGAGCTAGGAGACATCGTATCTTGCGCCTGCGACAGTGTCCTGCGGCGCGTTAGCATCGAGAGCGGGGCGCGAGGTCTCTGCGACGTACCGCATGCGACAGAGGTCCGGTGGTAGCCCAGCTTGTTGCGTCGTTTGTCCGAATTGGGGGAGATGGGACTCGACTCTCCCAGAGCAAGGGCGCGCATGTGAGGCGTGGACGACGAGCGCTTGATGGCAGGCGGGATCTTTCCTTTGGAGAGCCTCCGCTTCTCGAGATGGTCCTTTGCAGTTGGAGACGGGTAGGCGCGCAGTCCAGGAGCAAGTTCAGGGCCATCCAGCTGTTGGGCCAACGGTTGTGCGACCGCAGTGCCTGAAACCGGGGCGGAAGGATTATATGACATCCCGTGTTGCGACGACCCCGGAAAGGCGGTGCTAAATCGAGGACTGGCTGGACTGTCCCTACGAAGGACCTTCTGCTCCTCCCGCGACCCCACGGCCATGTACTGGATCAACAGGCGGTCCTTCCAGAAGGGGCGTGTCTGCTGGCGATGAGGCGGGCATCCGGGGGGTTACCGGCTGCGTGGGAACGCTCGCGGTTCTCAGATCTGCGGCAGGCGCAGTTGATAGGGGAGCCTTCAGGAACAAGGCGCGCGGCGGCTTGTCGCTATTTCTCAGTGTCGGCCGCGCTCTGGTGGCAGCGGGGGGCGGAGATCTAGCAGGCGTCGAGATTTAGGCGCATGGGCCCAGCAAATACATGGGCGCCGGGGCCAATGGAGATTGTGTGCAGGAACCCTGTGCCAGGATGGGTTTTCGTACGATGTGCTATTATTACTGAGCAGGACCAGGAGAGAGCAATTGGTAATGCGTACGTCAGCGGGCGCGCTCCACGCACCGGCGCGCCGCCGCCTCCGAGTGGGAGGGCATACTTTCAGCTGGCCGTCGCAGGGAACCTTAAAGTCACTGCAGCGCGCGCTGCTTCCTTCGCGCGCGAGGGCTCCGCGAGGTGTTTGGCAGCGCTGGCGGCGTGTGGCAACCGCTCAGATGCGCGTCCCAGGCCAGCAGGCCTAGCAGGGCCGCCCGGCCCCGCGGCGCCAGTGATTGGGCGGCGGCGCGGCGCACTGGGCGGCGGCGGCGATCTTGGCCGGCTGGGGCAGGAGCTGTGACACATCCTTGGCGGTGGCGGCGCCGCTGCAGGCGTGATGTGCGGGATGGATGAGGGCGCGGGCAGCGATGGCGATGGCGATGTCGAGGCGACGCGAGGCGTGGAGCGCGAGCGCGCGCCTGCGCGACCTGGCGCTGCTGCTGCTGCCGCTGCGCGCTGCCAGGCCCGCTGCCGCCTGCCCGGAACATCCCTTCGCCGGCCGCTGCCCGCCGGCTGCACCTCCTCCCCCGCTGACAGGCCCGGCTTGCGACTCAGCGCGCGCAGCGGCAAAGCCCGGATCCAGCGTCGCCAGCGTCGCCAGAGTCGTGACGCCCGCCGACAGCCCCCTGCCGTGCGGCGCAGCCGCCGCCTCGTCGAGCCTCTCACCTGGAGCCTGCCGCGCCAGGATCGGATCCTCCCTCAGCACCATCAATGCGCGCCGTTGTCCGGCCCTGCGCGCTCCCTGGCGCCGCCTTTTGCTTTTGCGCGCCGCCAGGGAGCTGCCCGCCAGCGCTGCAGATGTCACATGCGGCGTGCGGCCGCGCGCGCGACCTCCAGCCAGGCGTCGCTCTCGCTTCGCCCGCAACCCAGGGGCCCCTTCTCCACAATCCTCATCTCGCCGCCAAAATGATCGCCCACTTGGCCCGTTGCGGCATGTCTTGGCTCAGCTAGTTCATTTCGCGCCCTCGGCGGGGCTGTCTGCTCGTCCTCACGCCCCAAACACCGCGACCGGTGGGGTTTGCTAGCTGCCAGATGCAACCTTGGCTGCTGACCGTCCTCGCGTCCGGCCCAGCAGCCTGCCCAATGTCCGGCCGCCGGTGATCCTCGTGGAGACCCACGTTTCATGTCTTCGCGCTGCCCAAAACCGGTCCATCACGATGCTCGCAGATCGATCCAACGTCAGCCGTTGGGCCCATGTCCATGACTGTGGCCTCGGTGCTCCCGTGCGTTCCTGCAGCTCTGGTTCCGAACCCGTGCTTGGTCTGATATCTCTCCGTCCCCTGTATATATGCACGCCGGGCCAGCCTGCGGCCCTTCGGTCTGCTGGTGATCGTGAACTCAATTTTGCCTCTGATGATGCGGACCGCAGCGGCCGCTTTTTCTGCGGGAGATGATGGGTCGTATTGGGCGTCCTGTTCGCTTCCTGGTCCAGCGAAAAGCATCGCTGCTGCTCTGCTCGTTATTCGCCGAACCTGAAACGCCCCTCGAGAGCCCAAGCTGTCGGCGTGCCAGGTAATTTTTCCGGTCGGGGATGTCGGACTTAATCTTATTAATGCCTTGTCGTCGCCTGCCAGTCGTCAAAGTGGTGCAACTAACCCCAACCATCTCACGTCACGAACCCTGCTCCAATTGTACAGTGGTGTGATGGCCTCTGTTGAGCCTAGGCTCTTAGTACCACGCTGACGCTCGGCGCCCTTATCCGCGCGCTCGGGGGTAATCTTCGACATGAATAATACCACCCACAACTGGTCGGCATCCCACGGAAGGCCTCGAAAAGATCCAGAAGCCCGCCGGGCTTCATTGACTGTTCCATGCCAAGCGCCCTGCATGGGCCATGCTGGGACGCTCGAAAGACTGCGAGGCCGGGACTCCTTATCCTGGTAGACAGCTCCTAGTGCTTAGCCCGGGCCAAGGACAAACACCGACGTCACTTTCCAGGGCCCTGCGTCCTGAGGCAGCAACCAAACGTTGCACAGCGCTGATTCGATGCCGGGAGCCCACCGTGCGTGCGACGCGCGACAGGGCTCGGGGAAATACCCACTACTCCATGCGGATTTATCGACTTTGGCCCCCGAATTCCGAGATGACTGGCCATTGGCAGGGTGTGGCGCAGGTTTTGCTGTAATGCAGCGCCCTCTCCACCAACCGAATCTTGGCTTTTGGCTGCCTCGGAGGACCAGTCGATCGCGTGCAAGGGTCCTGCACCCTTGACCGTTGTCGTATAGACCGATTGGAAGTGCCGCGACGCCTCTTTTCAGCGTCTTGCATCCCCCAAGGCTCTCATGAGGGGTTTATTTTCATGTCGTCAATTCAATATACACCTGCCACTCAACAAGACACTTGGGCGCGATTAGTCTTTTGTCCTGGCTGCCAATTACACGATCCCCACAGGTAATAGATATTACTGACTTTTGCCGATAGGCCTCCAAACAGATCATCTGAATGGCTGCCAGCGGTTTTGAGTGGCCATTGCCGAAGAAAGATCTTCGCACTATCTGTCGTCGGAACCAGCGCCGAGGTTCGTTGAGCAGAAAGGTGGGGAGAACAAGAATGCAGAATACTTACCGGGTTTCCGCTCGTCCTTCTCGTCCGGGTGATCCGGTGCACATGGAGGAAGCGCCATAGGGCCGCTCGAGTTTCACTCCGCATCCGAGGCATTGAAAGTCTGGTCTTTTCCTACTTTTCCTTCCTGAAATAGTCGTCTATTGAAAGTTGAGGGCTGCAGCCGAGGGCTGCATCAACGTCCACCTGAGAACAAGCTTCTGCAATGCAATGCGGCGCTAGATCTGGTCTCCGCGCGTCTGCTTTTTTAGTCAACGTGACTCTTCCATGGATCCTGCCTCAAATGGCAGCTTCTCCGACCACCCATGACGTGGCTTGGCGCGTTACCAAATCGCAAGAAGCTTCCGCTTTCGGGGCGTATTCGACCGCACATTCGTCACGGCTTGCCTTTCTTCTCGACACCGCTTCAGCTGAGACACTTATACGAAATTCTCACTGGATGCATGCTATAGATTCCTATCTATAGCAGCGTCTAGCGAGAGCCATAAAATAATGCTCACCGGTTCTCCTCGGCAAATCCGGGAACATCGCTGCCGTACTGTATCTCCGACGCTTTCATCCAACATTTCTCCACAACTCTCGTCCAACTTGGCGTTGGCAACACCAGAGATTACTCACACCAAGATGTTCACCGCGGGCGACCACGTGCGCATTGACCCGTCAGCCACTACGCGATCAACGTCCGCGTATCTGTAGGCTGGGGCTTGACTCGTGCGATCTGGGGAGCAATAACTGCACCCATATTATTCATATAGATCTGAGATTCATGGATTTGGGTTTCACGCTCTCTGGCTTGCCTCAGTGCTGTTGCGCTGCTCGCAGATGACACGGAACCCTCAGTCTCACCACCGGGTAGGAATTGCAGGGAAAATCTGTCAAGTTCTGAAGCGGGAGACAGCACCGTATCTGTCGGAACAATTGTATGTATTTCCGGGCGAGAGTGCATGGCTTGCTGCACTTGGCATTGGCGCCCCAACACCGTGCTCTGTTGGAGAGCTCACTAGATACGCTGATAATCGCTGTGTTTGAAGTTCAGCACTGACAATTGGGTTCAGAGTCAGCGGTAGATAACGCTCGTGTGCTTGTACATACGTACCCAGTCTATCGCGCAGAAAAATAGAGTACTTGCTGTTTGCGGGATCTGATTCAAATCCCAACAACTTTTTTCATCAGCTACATGCCTTAGAGCCACGCACGTTCAGAGCGTCACGTTCTACTGGGAGCGCACCTTCTCTCTGCGAGCTTTCGCGCTCAACAGATCCTCAAGTCATGCCTTCTATCTTGAGCTCTTTCCAAATCCACCGACTGACACACTGTACGCAAGGTCTGTATATAATCTCTTCCGAGCTCATCCACAGACTTTCCAACTTCAACATCATTGTGGAACTGAGTACACACCTTCAGTTTCCACCTTCAGGCCGAAGAGGCTTCTGAAGTCTTGAGATCCGACCTACGCCATCAGCTTTCGCCCGCTTGTGGTGGTTACAACTACAGGTTTGCCTCCATAAGCGTCATCAGTTTCCAATGCCTCTGCTCAGGTTGACGTGCGCTCACAACGCGGAGCAGACAGCTAAGCTATCTCACTAGCAATCATCTCACCGACTCACCCGCCAACCCACACAGCACCCAATACACGGTTCACCCCGACAGGCTTTTTCTGTCGACAAACGAGCGATATCCGTCACTCAAACTTCGTCATGCTAGCGCAGTCCTCCTCTGGGAGTCTCATTGTGGCCCAGGACGAGGCTCTCAATCATGCGCCTGAACACCGTATTGCGAGCAACGATGAGGACATCTGCACCGGTGAGGCGACCTCGAAGCCTGAAGAGAAGAAGCCAGATCCAGAGAAGAAATCAGTCTTCGAAAAGAAAGCAGAAGTGAAGAGGAAGGCTGCAGAGGCCATGAACAACGGAAATGAGATAGATGGCGAGTCCGAGACCCCGAGCAAGTGGGGACCGGACATACGTGCTCCAAGGCCAAAGGTAAACCTGAAAGAAAAAATCATTGGCAAGAAGGCTAGGTCCTATACTATGTGCGAAATCCACAGGATTCTACAACATTTCAACTGTCTTGACAGGATTCCTCTTCACCCAACGAAGGATGATCTCCTACAGTCGCTAGCAGATCTATCCAAGGAGAAGACAATCACCTCGAGGGATCGATGCTGGATCCTACGACAGCCGCTTGGGCCCGGCGGTTTGAGATATCAGACACTGAACGCGGATGGTACCCCATCCCCCGATTCTTATCCAGCTGGTCGCGCACCGAGGAAGAAGAGAGCGACTGCAATTTCGACAGGTTCATCCAGCAATATCCCTAATGGCCCACCGCGCCCAATGGCATCAAAAGCGATGCCTCCTGCCCCTCGGTTCTTCACTCATACTTCGATGTCTAGGAAAGAGAGCAAGAAGCCTAGAACAGAGGCTGCCCCGACGTCACAGCAGGTGCCAGCAGAGGAACTACTGAAGATGATCCTGCCATACCTTCCCTCTTTGATCCAGTCCCAGATCGAATCTCGATTCGTACTGGATTACGACAAAATTGCAGATCTCGTGTCGGAGAAGATTCACGACAGTGTTGGCGTGAGATTCAACAGTCCATCAAAATTCGAAGCAATCGCGGATGAGCTCATGAAGAGAGTCAATCTTAAGAGTCAGAGCGTAGAGTCGGATATTGATTCGACCACATCGCAACTTTCGGACTCAACAACGAAATCTCCTCCTGTCGCCCCTCAGATGGACACGATGCCCAACCTCCTCGAGATAATCGACGACGGTGAGGACGAGGACGAGGACGAGAACTCTGAATAGATGGTGTTCCATCTTTCATGACTGACAGAACAATATTGACCTAAAGATTGGAGCCTTGGCCAGGAACAGATTGTCCTACTTTACGACAGAACAGCATTCATTGGCATTTGTGCCCTTGATTCCGGATTTTCCTAGGATCCAAAGATTGAACGTAATGAGCATCAACAACTGACAGATATCGACTCTGAATTTGAAATACGGACTTCTCTCAACACATCATGGATGATAATCTCTTACAGGGCGGTTATACGTCCAGCAATCGAGCGGGATACTGGTGCATATTCATGGCGTTTACTTCCCCATAACTACCCACTACCTGCACATCTCCCGTACATAGATATTCGTCAAATTGTCCTCAATACCAGCACTCTACTATTCCCGAGGTTTCCTCCGTGCTCATGTGCCTGCTCTCCCACGTGCTCCAAGAACCGTCGGTATTCCCATAGTCAGACAGCAACCGATTATTCTTGCTTCTCTCTGAGCTGAATGTGGGGGTTAACTTCGGACGTGAGGATGATCGCAATGACTGACGCTAAAAATAGAGACCGACGGTTTCATCGTGGCCGTATTCGCACAGATTCCAGTACGGCTCTGAAATCTCGTTCAGTTTCACAAGCGTGTGGAAAACGAAGCATAAAATGTGGGGTATCACTTGAAATGGCTGCTATCAGGGAGTTTCCTTTGTATATCGCGTGCCAGAGTGAATTGGACAATGGTGTTTGCCGCATTCGGCAACGGATTAGCCGGTGTGGCTGAAACGTAAAACAGCAAAATACGAACCCGAAAACCACTGATTCAATCTTGGAGCCCAGATGACGCAAGCCGCCAGCGGGGGCACACCCTCGAAGCAATGCTTGAGCGAACTGGATCATGCGGAGCGGAAGGCCGGATATGCATTGTCTGCAGTAGTTGAGACCCAAAAGATTCGGAGGGCACTCCAGGCCCGGATGATGGAACGCCTCGAGGATACCCGATTACCTTGGCGTTCATTAGCCTCGAGAGATGATCGCCAATCGTGGAAGATCATTGATCACCGACCCGGTCTCCGTGGGTTTTAGTCCGACCATTCACACTCTGCAACACCACAAGTCCGAACAAGTTGACTCGCGACATCCGATGGCAAAGTTACCGATCCCTGGCAACCATCCTTCTGCAACCGCTCACTGGTGCCAGTAGCTTGCATGAGAAGCATCTATTCATACTTCACTCTCGTCCCAAAGAACTGGAATCAAATTTTCACCAGAATCTTTTGCTTTTGTGGCTTGCTTGCGGTGACTCAAGGCCGGGCGTTTGCCCAGTTCGGGCAAAACAGCCGTGAAGATTTGAAGTGTATTCAGCACCCTTCTCCCGGGAGGTTGGGACAGATGGGCGAGTGGGGCTCCTCGCTAATCCTCGTGATAGAGGCCTTCCTCGGGTGGTCTGACCCCATACCAGTCGAGGCCGAGCCTGTCCTCCGGATCAGGGTCTTCCATCTGATAGTAACTGTCATTGACTTCCGTTAGCACGACAGCCGGCGCTTCGGCCCACGCAAGGAACAACATCATCAACGTACCCGTCGTACCTCCACCACTTCCGACCCTGCCAGACGTCCTCGACCGGCAGCACGCCCTCCTGCGCCATCTGCTCCCTGACGTCCACCACGCCCCGCCACACGCGCAGCATATTCTCGCCCGCCACCTTTGCCAGCTGCTCCTCCGTCGCGCCGCGGTCGAGAATGGCCTTCAGCAGGCCGGGATAGCACCGCACGTCTTCGAGGCCGGGGATGACGGACGCGATGCCGTCGAAGTCCGAGCCCAGCCCAACATGGTCCCAGCCGATGCGCCGGGCAATGTAGAAGAGGTGGTCGAGTACGTCGTCCATCCGGGCGTCGCGCCGTCGGGCGGCGACGTGCTCCGGCACGAAGGTCACCATGATGATGCCGTTGTTCGCCGGAATCATGTCCAGGATGTCGTCTGGCACGTTGCGCGGGCAGTCAAAGACGGACTTGACATTGCTGTGCGAGAACATCACCGGCGCGCGCGTCAGCTCGAGCACCTGCTTGGCGCAGTCCGGCGAGGTGTGCGACACGTCGATGATCATGCCGATGCGGTTCATCTCTTTGATCGCAGACCGGCCGAGAGCCGACAGACCGCCGTGGACAGGTCCTATCCTCGAGGTCGAGGAGTCGGCGAATGCATTGTTGCAGACGTGAGTGAGTGTACACTGGCAGATCGTCAGCCCACTGTCTGCTGGATGCCAAGCAAGCGTGGTAACACGTACGTATCGGACACCCAGAAGGTAGAATGCACGGATGATTCCAATTGAATTCCCCGCCATATGGAGCCTGCGCGCACGTCAGCTACGGCCTGCAAGGCGGACTTCGGAGCTCGGGGTGTTGCCGCTGTGCCCACAAAACCACCGAGCGCGTGTTTCATTCTCAAATGCGCCAAAGATCACCGTCACTGCACGACGCATCGTGCTCGCGCTGTTCAGACACCAATCATAGCAGGCCTCTTGCTCGAAAGCTACCTTCAATGGCAACACCCAATGGGGAACGTATCGCACTTACCCCTCAATGCCTATTGAGCAGGCAATTTTGCCTTTCGAATACGCGAGTTTGACATCGTCGGGCTCTTTGATCAATGCGAAAACGTTGGGATATGACTGGATCAAGCGCAGGGTAAGGTCGATCTGTTCGATGGCGTCTCGTGCCATGTCGCTGTATTCCGGCGTCGAGAAGTTTTCCGCTGACCTCAGACATCTGGAATGTTTACCCATCAGCGAAGCCCAGAGAAATCACCGGGTCGGCCTGGAAGTGCTGCAATGTGTGACATCTGAAGCAGTGGTCTGGATGGCTTTGTCCTTCTCTTTGCTGTTTGCTCGAATCCGGACGAATGCTTCAACTCCCCGTGCGCGAGGCTGCAACGTTTTACAAAACGAGCAGAAGCCTCAGCTGAGACACTCATGACAGGTATACGTACGGCACGCAAATGGACCAGAACTGCGCTCCAACAGCGCCCTCTCTGAGCCGTGGAATGTCCGTCATGCCTGTGCTTCTCAGTGAGATTTCCACATCAGGCAGGACGGCCGTGCGCTCGCAGAGCACCTACCACGCTGGAACCCCTTCTCCAGATCGAACTTCTCGTTGTTGTGGATCTTGCCATGGAAGCACGCACGCGGCTGCTGCGGAAGATCATTGTGGCCATCGAACAAGGGGGTGTCCTTGAGGACCCTCTTCACGCGCTCGTCGATAGCGAGGAGTTGGTACGGGTGGGTGGCGTCGCTCATGATGTGCGTCTGCCATACACTCGGGTACGAATGTCCGGCTGCAGCCCTCCGTTAATATATGTACGGGTTTGGAGCATCCCAAACCTCATCTCCGCACCCGTTTCCATCCTGCTGCAGGCCTGTTGGGCTATCTGAAGCTGTATCTCGGCCGCGGGCGTAGATGGCCCGAGTTGATACTGTCGCGGTTGCCGATTGGTCAGAATCGTTTCCCGACGGAAAACTGCTGCACGCCGACACGGACCCGGACCAGCAACCCGAATCTGACAGCGGCAGAACACCGAGATAACGGGCTTCTAGATAATGTCGAGAGTCCATACGGTGCCAGACTTTATAATCTTGCTGAGGCCGGATACGCCACCGGGGCCCCAGCTTCACTGTCGCAGGATCCAAAATGGCGGACACCGAGAAAGCACCCGTCGAAAAGGCTATCGACACCAAAGCCGCTGACGCAGCCCTCAACCTTTACGAGGAAGTCCTGGAGGGACACGTTTCTGGGACTGTGGACGACCGCGCGCTTCTGTGGAAGATCGACCTGCGGCTGATTCCTCTGCTTTGTCTGACGTACATGCTGCAGTCCATCGACAAAACAACTCTCAGTTACGCCGCGGTCTTCGATCTGCGAGAGGATACACACCTAAAGGGCACCGAATATTCTTGGCTCGGCTCCTTGTTTTATCTAGGATAGTGAGTGATGCTCTACAGCGCTTGAATCTTCACCTGCTGACGAGTGATAGTCTCGCTTGGGAGTACCCGACCAGCCTTCTGCTGCAAAGACTGCCAGTGAACAAATTCATGGCTGGGACGGTCATTGCCTGGGTATGCAATCCCTTGGGAAATACCTCGAAAATATGATATTAACGCCAGGACATCTCAGGGCGCCGTGCTGATGTGCCACGCAGCATGCAGTAATTTCAGCGGACTCGCCGCTGTGAGGACTTTCCTCGGAGTGTTCGAAGCTTCGGTGAATCCGGCAACAATGATCATCTTCTCAATGTGGTACAAGCGAATTGAGCAGCCGCTGCGCATGGGTATCTGGATTGGGAGTGCAGGCATCGGCTACGTAATTGCCGGCATCGCCAGCTTCGGCATTGGCCACATACATGGAGTCGTGAGCTCGTGGAGAACCATGTTCCTGATCTGGGGAGGGGTGACAACGGCATGGGGTGTGGTTCTCTGGTTCACACTACCCGGATCTCCTGTCAACGCTGGCTTCTTGACGGAAGACGAAAGGAAAGGCGTAATTGACCGCATCAAGACAAATGGTACCGGGATTGAGTCAAAGATCTTCAAGTGGAATCAGGTGAGCCCCTCTGTTCTTCCCCCCCTGGAAGCCAGCTGACAACCATTAAGTTCAAGGAAGCCATTCTGGACATTAAGACCTGGCTGCTTTTCATCTTCGCCGTGACCTTGAACAGTCCAAATGGCGGCCTTACGACCTTTCAAGGCTTGATCATCAAGGGAATGGGGTTCTCAACAATGCAGACTACGCTGATCCAAATGCCTTCCGGAGGAGTTCAGGCCGTCGTATGCGTATTTGCTACGTGAGCTTCCAAATCAACCCAAACATTTGCTAGTCGTCCAGCTAATCGTTACAGGTTCCTCGCTTCCAAGTTTCCCAACGCACGACTGTGTGTCATGCTTGGCTGCCTCATACCGTTCCTCGTCGGAGTTATTGGCCTGTGGCTGATTGATGACTCTAAGCCATACGGCCGTCTCGCTTGTCTATGGATCTCCTTCTCATACACTGCCACATGGACCTTGAGCATGTCTGTGGCCACTGCAAACACAGCCGGGCATACGAAGAAGGTGACTACCAACGCCTTGCTGCTCTGTGGGTATTGTCTTGGAAACTTCATTGGGCCATTCTTCTTCATTTCCTCCCAGGCCCCGACTTACAACCTTGGCGTTGGAATGATGTTCTTCTGTATTGCAGTACAGGTAGTATCCATCTTGGGTATTTGGTTTGTGTTGTGGAGGCAGAACAGATCGAGGGAAGCAGAATGGACGGATCATGACCCGCGCGTGTATGAGATCGGCTTCATGGATCTAACAGATTTGGAGAATCGCCAGTTCCGATATGTGTATTAATTACCAGGCCATGCTGATACTAGCAAAGAGCTCTAAAAATCTGAATTCTTGAGCGCCTCTTTCTGTGCGGTCAATTGTTCCCAAGGAATGCTGATGTTAGCAAGCGATAGTAAGCAATGTCGAGCCAAGGGCGAGACTAATGTTTTGTATCATTTCTTTGAGTAACCGATCGCCTTTTAAGAGAGACCGTTCCCCACAGAATCTGAAAACCATGGGCCCGGTAATGCAGTCAACCTCCAAAAAGTCTTCCGTCAAGCACTGTACCTGCAACCGTCATTCTCTTCCCCATTAAATTACAGCCAGTTCAGCTCGCCATTTCCAGAAAGTCACATTCGTACAGGAACTATCACGTCCAGACCTAGCCTCGTACTAACCCTGCTCATTGTATGCTTCCATTGTTGATCCTTAAGCTTGTGGGGTGGTGGAAGTGCGCAGGGCCGTAGAAACTCACATGCTCTTACACGTGGAATGGAGAGCAATCCTTGATTGGCAGAGCTTCTTTCCACACAGCTTCTCCATTGTACTCCGGGGCCAACTGTCTCTCCGTGATTTCCATTTTCAAGCCTTCTCCTCGTCGATCCAAGGCTTTGCTCTGGTCTACGAGTCCCTGCACGTTCATGAGATGTGACCGCGGTTTGATCATCAACCGAGGATATAGCTGCGGGATTGGCGGTCGAGTTGCTCAAATTCCTGCTGGTAGGCAAGCTTCTTTGCGCTTAGTTCGTCTATAGTGGTAGGTAGGCGCCTGGCATAGGTCACAACCTCGTCGAAACATCTGAGGGCCAGCTCCTTTAGTTCAGCCGCATGCTGTTGAAAATCCCTTTCCAATTTAGTGAGAATGTCATAACGTTGAGGTTGGTGGTCTCCAAACCGAGACACAGAGCCGCAACTACCTGGCGTGCACGATCGCGCATCATCTATGTGACTTCAAAGATGGGAAGGAATGTGTTTATAAGTCACCATCTTTTGACCACTCAGATTGAATCTGCTGACACAATGATTTCAAGGCCGCTCGTGCGAGAAAACCTGGTGTACACCACCTCAATCACCATTAAATCCTCTAAAGCTCCGAGGATTCATTGGATTGATGAGAATGGAGTCTTGGGAAGATAATTTTAGAAATACGATAAGGGAAAGCGACGGTAGCACAGTGAGGTGGGCGCGCTGATGTGCATGAGTGGCCGTATTTACGCTGACATGGGACCACGGTTAAAGCCAGAATTAGAATTTAAGGTTAATTGAAATCGAGTAACACCACATTTGTAGCTTGCCGAACGAATGGCGAGGGGTCGTGGCGATGCTAGCGTGCAATGCCACTGCCGGGATGTTGTTCCTGGGGGCCAAGTTCCTGATCCTTCAAAGGGCCCAGACTGTGACTCCGTCTCGCTTGCGGAGCAAATAGTCGCATCAGCGGTGAAGACTCACCACCTATAAATAACGAAACAGTCCATGGCAATTTGTCGAAGCGAAGACTCATATTTCAACTCCAGTCCTACAGTCGGACCAGCCATTCGTTTCACAGCCTTCTCACAATAAGAAAAAACCTCTACTTCAATTCTGTAGCAGAATCAGCCATGGCAAACACTACTTTCCAAGCACCTGGCGCCACCACGAACGATCTCCCTCCCGACGGTCATCACAACAGTGCGTTGATATCCCCAACACTTCAACAAAGACATTTGCTGACCTCTCCAATTCAGATGAAAAGTCTTTGAACGTCGTCAACTCAATGCAAGGCCTCGAGTCGAGCCGCAGTCTCTCCGAAGAAAAAGATCTCGGAAAGCCACAACCGTACGTCCTCCAATCAAAGGTACAAACACATCATCGCTCACGCAGATTTGCAGACAACGACCCAACGGAAAGCCACCGATAAACCCTCGCCTGTTGCAGAACCCCGTTCCTCTCGACCAACTCAACGAAACCGCCATGTGCATCGATTGCCCGCACTGTCACCAGCGAACGATGACGCGCACCCACCGCAAGTCGTCTGGCGAAACCGGCACCACGGCGCTCCTCTGTTGCCTATTCCTCGGCGTCATTGGTGCCTGTATTCCCTACTGCTGCGAGATGTACTACGACACCGACCATTTCTGTCAGATCTGTGACTGCCAGGTTGTACACAAGCCTCACGACGGCCCTGTGCAGCTCTGTCTGCCACCGCCGCCTGGTCCCACGCCACCTCCGAAGGCTGTTGTGCAAGGGAAGAATCTTGCTGCATGAGGAGTCGGCGGGTGGAGATTTCGAGATTTGAGAAGTGGTAATGTTTATAGAAGGTAAAGATAGGGGGTTCGCACCTTTCGCATGTATTACAACGTTTCGCGCCGCGGGCCACACATCATTATTGTAAATTTAGCCTATGATGCATACGATAGACATTAATTTCACTTAAAGAGATACACGATCAACTTTGAAAAATGCTGTAAGTTTGAATAGCTTTATAGGGAGTTGAAGTATTCGTCCGGACGCAAATGTGCGGCAAAGAGGAGGACGAATCCGTCCAGATGAATGCTTCAGCTCCACCCACCTGTGGTCAACATATGCGCTAGAGCTTTTGAGATGCACAGCTACGCATTTTGCGGCTTTGAAGGCGGCGAGCACGTCTTCTGGCTTAGAACCGGACAGAGGGCAGGCTTCAGGGTTCTATTGCCGCTAAGCATCCAACTCGGGGTCCCAGCAGCTACTAGTCTAATGCTACAAATTTTGTTCTTCAGCGGACATCTCCATCTTGATCTGGTATGCCATCAAGAAGTCGCAGATTGTGGTTGGTTTAGATATTGATTAAGAACTACCATACTTGTTCCACCACGCCAAGGTCTTCATAGCTTCCAGAAGGACCTATCTCTACTTATGCATTCATAAAAACAGATAATGATCAGCACCTACTTGCTTCTCGGGGTTGTTGCTATTCTGCTTGAACATGCTGCTCACATACTCACCACCGTTGCGTAGAACCTAATCAGGCGAGCGATGTCAGTAAAACTGACATAGTAGAGCCCAAGAAAGGGTATGCCGGGAGGCATCACATTCAGTTGTTCGGCCGAGGGAAATCATCGGGTATTTGGCCATCATCTAGCGCTGACTAGCCAGTCCACAGGCATCCGGGACTGAATACCCCACCAGACCAGTATAAATAGTCTTATATTTGCAGGGCAATGGCAACCATACCACAGAACTCTATCCAATCCAAGATCGGTGACAGTATTTCTCAAGCACAAACAATGGCCCCAAAGATCCTCGTCGTTCTTACTTCTGCTGCCACATTCGGCGAGAACAAGCCCACCGGCTGGTACCTGGTCTGTCAATCTCGCTGAACCACACTTGCTTAGAAATCATGGTTTCTCACGCCTTTCCGCTCCGCTAACAGAATCCACACAGCCCGAACTTGCTCACCCATATCACATTCTGTCTCCACATGCCGAGATGACCTTTGCATCACCCCTCGGCGGCGTCGCACCCATCGATCCATACAGCATCGAAGCTACCAAGGACAACCCCATTTGCACCTCTTTTTACGCCACGAAGAAGGACCTATGGACTCACACGGCAAAGATATCTTCTTTCCTGGGCCGCGCTTCTGAATTCGATGCCGTCTTTTACCCAGGGGGCCAGGGCCCGATGTTTGACCTCGCCACTGACGAGTCATCCCACAAGCTGATCAATGAGTTCGCAAACGCAGGGAAGATCATTGCATCGGTCTGCCACGGGCCGGCTGCTTTTGCCTTCGTGAAGAAGTCAGACGGAACCCCATTCTTACAGGGAGCCAAGGTTACGGGGCTAAAGGATAGCGAAGAGAGGGCGTTGGGGACGGATAAAGACATGCCGTTCCTACTAGAAACGGAACTGAAAAAGGTCTGCGGGGAGTATGTTTGTGCAGGGGATTTTGAACCTTGTATAGTGGTGGACAGGAAGAGGAAGTTGATCACTGGGCAGAGTCCCCCAAGCTCTGTGGGTGTTGGCGAGGCAATTTTAGATGCTGTCACCAAGTGGTGAGGGTATTGATGGTTGGGTGTATCTTATATTGATGTCATCTACCTCCTTCGTAAGCCAGGATTTGAGAAGGTGACACGGAGTTGGAACCCCTTTCCCTGGGAAATGCACATTGGATGGAACATGAATCATTCATCTAAGCTACGATATTGTTAGAGATATAAGGAAAGTTTCTCCTTAATATTAGCAATCCCTCCGGTCTCGAATTCGTATGCACACGCGCAAGTTTTACCATTGAAAGCAGTTCAAACATAAGGTAATAGAGAAAGAGAAAATCTCGCAAAGTATGAAGAGCAAACAAGCGGATAGGCAGGCTGGTGGAGGCGTGACGAGGCACTGATGTGCACGGGACAAAACACCCCATTTAAGGCAGTTACGGCGAACACCTACATGCTTGGTCATCAATAGTACAAAGACGGGTGGATTCAAGAACATTTCTTAGCATCTCTTACTAACAGCATACGGATTTTGCACTAAACGAGACATGCTATAGCCGCCGAAGCCTCCCTAAACGGTTCGTTAGCTCTAGTACGGATGCGGCGCGTATCCACTCGGTATATGGTCAGCAGCCGCGGTGTTCCGGTAAGACATCTTAAGAAGCGCCTCATGAGCTATGTGGTGGGCGAGGTACGTATGCGAGCGAAATAAGTCCTCGCTCGCTCGTCTCTCTGGTGAAATTATACAAAGCTTGCAAGCCCCATGCACAGGCTATTGGCACGCGGAGTCTTGAATCCCCGATGTTTTCGATCGTGCACAGACTATGGAAGTCTTGCCATTATCTCTACGCATAAGCGAGTAAAAACTGACAACGCTTTGTTTTGTTGGCAAAGGTCCACTTTTTTTCTGGGGGAGTGGGGTTAACTGCGTGGGACAATACCACGTCGGCCCATTGATTAGGATCACTCCTTTCCCCCAATTCCCATATACACGTCGAGAGAGAATCGCTTCGCAAATGCCTAAGGTCCATGAATCTCCGCCGTGTAGTACAAAAAGATCTTTGAAGGAGATACAAGATCGACGTCTAGAGAACGGCTTCCTTTTTGTGCGTGACGGTAATGGCCATGATGGAGTAATACTGTCAAAAACGGCCCGGGGCGCGGAGAAGTTGTTATCTGGCCGACGGAAAACTGGCGATAAAGGACTCCGACGGGAAACTAATGCCCCGCGTTTCCCGCCGGCTCACGCACAGCGCCCGCCTTTGCCCAGTCCCTCGGATCTTTGCATGATGCGAAGAGCCTGGTTTACGTTATCTTCTCAAAGACTAGACAGGAGCGGCCCGAGTTCCTCCTGCACCGCTGCTTAATCCAACGTCCACCACCGAGCGTATAAAGCCGCACACTCACCCCTCAAACGCCGAACAGTTTCGGACAACAGCATTTCGGGCAAGGATCTCACAATGACGGAGCTTTACGCCAACATCGACACGGCTGCGCTGAAGGCTGATGCGGAGGATTGCATGCTCTCGTTTGGCTCCGCCTTCCACCCGGACATCATCACGCATGCCAAGGGTGGTTACATTTATACCTCAAACGGCCATCGGATGCTGGACTGGACGTCTGGGCAGATGGTATGATTTGCCTATCCAAATAGCTCCTTTCCGAAGAAAGGCAGGCGCTGACTAACACAGTCCTGCCTCGTCGGCCACGGAAACCCCGAGATCGTTGAAACCATCACCCAGCATGCATCGAACCTGGACCACCTGTTCAGCGGCATGCTGAGCCCTCCCGTCATCCAGCTCGGGAAGAAGCTTACCAGCCTGACCCCTCCCGGTCTGGACAAAGCGTTCTTCCTCAGCACCGGCGGGGAAAGCAACGAAGCCGCCATCAAGCTCGCGAAGTCGTACACCGGCAAGTTCGAGATCGTCGGGTTATCTGCGAGTTGGCATGGCGTAACCGGCGTCGTGAGTGAAACATTCCCCCATCTGGAGCTGCCAGACATTGACGGTGAACAGGCCGCTGCCGCACAATACCTCTCCGGCCGCACCGGACACGGCCCCATGGTAAGCCCTCCTCGTGGCAGAACTCCCGAGCTTCCACGCTGACCAGCGCCCAGATGCCCGGCAGCCTCATGCTGCCCGCACCCAACTCCTACCGGAGCATCTTCCGGCACGCGGACGGCTCGCACGACTGGCGCACCGAGCTCGACTACGGCTTCTCGATGCTCGACAAGCAGTCGTGCGGCAGCCTGGCGGCGCTGATCGTCGAGCCCATCCTGTCGTCGGGCGGCATGCTGGTGCTGCCGGACGGCTGGCTGGCGGCGGCCAAGGCGCACTGCGAGGCGCGCGGCATGCTGCTGATCGTCGACGAGGCGCAGACGGGCGTGGGCCGCGCCGGCGACATGTTCGCGTTCGAGCACTGCGGCGTCGTGCCCGACATCCTGACGCTGAGCAAGACGCTCGGCAACGGCGTCCCGCTGGCCGCCGTGGTGACGAGCGACGAGATTGCCCGCGTCACCAAGGAGAACGGCTTTTTGTTCTACACCACGCACATCAACGACCCGCTGCCGGCGGCGGTGGGCCTGAAGGTGCTGGAGATCGTGGTCAGGGACGGGCTGGTGGAGAACTCGAAGAGGCTGGGCGCGAAGCTGCAGGCGGGGTTGCGGAGGCTGCAGGATAGGTATAGATGCCTGGGCGATGTGAGGGGCCGGGGCCTCATGGCCGGCGTCGAGATCGTGTCGGATCGGGAGACGAAGCAGGGCGCGGCGGAGCTCGGCTTTCAGATTTCGAGCAAGATGGCCGAGCTTGGGGTTTGGGCGCAGCTGTCTTCATTGCCTGCGTTTGGCGGTGTGTTCCGCATCGCGCCGCCGATCAACATCACCGAGGAGCAGATGGAGCATGGGCTGGCAATCATGGAGGAGGCTTTACGGATTACGCCTGGAACGATGCCGTTGTACGATGTGAGTGCCGAGACGGAAGTTCTCAGTAGGTTGTAGGCAGGACAGTCTGCAGTTCTCTCACATAGTTTGTTTTGTCCATGATATGAAAATCTTTTTCCTTTTCTTTTCTGGGATTTCGATAAATATCACATGTTCCCCTGAGGACCTTCGAGCATGTCCCATAATGATTCCCACGGATAATCCAGCGGGCCTATCGGAATGTTAAACTCAGAATAAGTGCTCAGCCCGAAATCAAGTGGTTCTTGAATGACGATTTGTTGCCGGTTTTCTTCCGGATCTTGCCTTGCTGATTCATCACCGACATCTTGATTTCTTGCTTCTGGGTTGGATATTGCTGTAATCCTTGAAATTGGCTCATCACAACGCTTGATGAACATGTCCGCGAGGTCCCAATTGTCCTGCTCTTTCGCCAAATGAAGTCTCTCCTGAAGAGACTTCAACGAGGTCTTGCATGCTTCGGCTGCGTTGGTGTCCGTTGTGTCAATGGCGCATCGAAGCAAAATGGTGGCAGCGGAAACAAGTAGGTGGCCAGTGACTGTCCAGAGCTGTTAACTAATCATTCGAATAGAGGGGGTGTGGAACAATCACATGAAAGCCAAAACTCTTTCAGATGACAGCTTTTTAGTGAGCAAACAAAATCAACAATTCTGGTGGCTGCGCGGCGGAGGGTTGTCAAATGGTACTGGCGAATGTCATTGCTGTCTGGGCCGTCCTCACGGGTTGCGGCCTGTCCAAGATTAGCATGTCGAACCCCTCTAGTTTGACAAAAATGTGTGAATAAAGCAGGATGCTGGGCGGATTCCAATTAAAGGCCTATACAGTAGTGACAAGACTCACCCGTAACGAAATCCTACAAAGGAGCATCCTTATCGACAGATAGCCAAGACGAAGGCTATTGGCACCCGACACAGATATTCCATTCTCGAGAGTACCGGCTTGAAGAAATTCCGGTAGGCCCTCTTCCCACTCATCAAGATTACACTCGAGACGCCGCAACTCTCGCCAGATCTCTTTCCGGGACTCACTTAGATCATAGACCAAGGGGAGGACATCTCCAAGTATCTGAGATAGCTTGCAAAGGTGTATGAAGCATTCTGCCGATTTCAGCCTTTCATCCTCCTCCCTACCGGGAGTCAAGAGCATTGGAATGGTCGGAAGAGCAACGTCGTATTGTCTGCGGAGGAATGAGGGTGGAATACCGTGCGCAAAGCTCGACCTGAAGCAACATTTCAGCTCACGAGGTATTCTACCGAAATAATACGAACTTACCACTGATCAAGAATCATGCATCCCCAAAATAATCTAACCCGCAGGTCCTTGTCCCGTGAAGCAGTTTTCCATGCACTTGGATCCCTATTTAATCCCAAACTGTGCGCCAAGGCCAAGAATTCACGACGTTTCCCTGGACGGACCCGACGGGCCTTCCAAGCAGGTCTACCATGGAAGGATACAAAGTGAACATGTTTGGCGCAAGAAAGTCCTCCTGAAGGGCAGCGACGGCAAGGTTCCAAAAGTACTGCTCACTAGGACAGTGGTCTTGTTTCAGCGTGTCCGAATGACTCCAGAAGGTCAAGGAGATTGCATAGATCTCACACAAGAGAGCCGAAGACACTCTGCTTCCGTTGCTTTCAGTAAACGCCTCTTCATCCAGCACGGGAAAAGCAGGATGGATATGCTTGAAGTAGAGGTGTATGACGTCCTGTTTCTTCGGCCCTAGAATCTGCTCGAGAATTTCCCGTTGGTCACGACCTGGATCTTTGGCCAGCTTCGTACCCTCTCTATGCCTTGGAACTGCGAGGTATATCATGGGGTTTCCCGGCGTATTTGACACGACACTGTAGGGTTGTTTGGATTGCGGGTCAGACCGAGGCGCCGCAGTCAGGTACTGCTGGAGGATTTGGACATCTTCGGCAACCATTGGTCCCACAATAATAGAAGACTCACCAGCAGCAGCCGATGCGCCATGGCTGCCGTGACGAGAAGCTGAAGTGACCGCCTCGGTGATTGGGGTACTTCGCGTGGATTCGGGTACAAGGGGTCTGACGCTGGGCCGGCGTGCAGTAGCTCCATACTCGGCAGGAGTTCTGTTGGATGCCCGCGCTCCGGAAGTAGATGCTGATTGAACCTGCTCCAATCTTGATCTCTTCCGTGGCCGTTCCGAAGCGGGATTGCCGGGATTTACAGCGGATTGGCGCGGAGTGCCCGTGCTGGAGAAGAGACAGTCGAAGCCCCTCTCGCTGCAGAGTTGACACGGCTGTCCTGGAACATCGAGCTTGCAGCGTATCTTCCTCTGGCGGCACTTGTCGCAGGCCGGAATGCGATGGCTGCGGTATGGCCGTGGCTGTGGTGTGGTGTCCATGGTGGCGACGAGGATGGCCGGGAAACGCGCCCGACACTCCGGCAAACCGGCGGAAAACGCGAAGCGAGCTTCTCCGCTTTCGCGCGTGGTTCCTGCTTCCCTCTCTCCATCTCGACATCCCGCATCATCGACAGCCTTGCGGCCGCCTTGTACAGCATCACGGTCAGCCTGTCATGCTTTGGCCGTCTTAGGCCTCGTCAACATGATTATGCCAAGCGGGCCGGCGGGGACGTGGAGCAGCAAAACCACCGGCTTCTACAGGCTATTTCCGGAAACCAAGCCTCTCAAAAAACCCATCTCGGTTGATCTGCGGTCCGGTGGGTGGATAGCAAGCTCGTTCTGCCATTTTTTTCCCCCATCGGAATCGCCAAAGTCAACCTGGAGGGAGGTCGGAGTACCTGCCGCCATCATGCACCTCACCGGTCTCTTTCCCTGAAGGCGCGACGACCGAGCCGTTCGACAGCACGCGGAGGGTTCTTCTGAGAATGTGTCCGGTGTCGTTAAGCCTTACGTGCTCGCTTATTGACGTCCGCCGCAAGGATTTTTGAATTACGATCTGAGCGCCTTCGAGAACCGTCCCCGCATTTTGAGCACTGTTCCCAGCAATTAAAACTGCCGTTGCTGGGGGTTCTCGCTTCCTTTGTACTAATTTGTATTGACCAGCCCGGAGACGCCGGCCAGTGTGACCCCAGATCTCGCATTCCGGACAAGGCTGCCCAGTCGCTGGCCTTGGGCATACCAAGGCGGCCGCAGTCACTGGCAGCCAACGGAGTTATGGTTAGTCCATTCAGCCGTCAGGCCGGAATGCTGTTCAGTCAGCAGACCTGTGGAGCGCCGCTTGTTGTCGTTTTGTCCGGAGGAGCTGCTCAATTGGGTCTTTTTTCTATTGATGCCGATCCGACAACCAGGAGTACTTTCCCATAGGAGAAGCGGGCCTATAAGCCATTTCATCAGCCCAGTTTTCTTACGCGCGCTGGAGCTGGCGCCAGACCGCCTGACGGCGAGTCTCGGTTATGTTTTGTGTATCCGATTGGCTACCCCGCATTGTACCCCAGTTTCCCGTTCGGGCTTCGTCTCAACACGACCACCGAAAAATCGGGCGCTTCAGCAGTACATCGACAATCGTGCCATCTGCACCCTCTCGTACGGCTGCTCTTCTCATTGGGTCCCCTCTCGTTCCTTCCGTGTTGTCAAGGGCGTACTGCATTTCTCACTCGCAAAAGTCTCCCGAAGAGGTACCATTCCCTTCGAACGCCTGTTCAATGCAAAGACGAACAAGAATAACTGCGGTGGAACGTAAACGGGCCGAGGCCTGGGATGCCTGATGAGCAAATTTTGATTAGTTGCTGAGAGAGCCAGGTAATCATTTTGTCTCGTGAAGCCTCGGATTTCAATGGTAAGTCAAACGTATATCATGGAGATCTGTACCTCTAATTGTGGACCAGTGGTGTGTTGCGCTTCCTTTGACTAGTCTCAGTCTCAGAGCCAATCAGATCCAACATGCGCCTCTCCAATATTCTGCTCTGCCTGCTAGCCACAGCCGTGCAGGCTGCTCCCGCGGCTGGCCCACTGGGCGTGAATCTTGGCGTCAAGTTCGATAAACGGCAGGATGAGCTTCCCACGCTGACTTTGCCTTACGGGACGTGGAGGGCGTCAGACTACAACGCAGATGCCGACGTGGGCGAATCACTTCCTTCCCCACGCACAGCTGACTGACCCCGACCAGGTCTACACGTTCAAGAACATCAGATTTGCGGCGCCAGCAGGTGGAGAGAACCGTTGGCGGAAGCCTCAACCACCCGCAAACAATGATACTATCCAGGACGGGAGTTACGGGCCTATCTGCGTCCAAGCTCCGATCGAGGGACTTAACCTTCTCGGCCCAGGTAACAACGCTCCTATCGGTGGAGCCATCAATCAGTTCCTCGGAGGGATCCCCGTCCCCATCTTCGAGGGTGGCTCTGAGGATTGTCTTTTCTTGGATCTGTTCGTACCTGGCGACGCTGTGAGAGATCCCAACAGCCAAAGCCTGCCGGTGATTGTATGGATCTATGGAGGAGCATACGGTATGTACTCTTATCAAGCTTTGGTGAAAGGGTCTAACGTTGTAAAGTCTTCGGCAGCAAGGATGCCCTCGATCTGATTGGCTTCTATAGTGGGACTGGGCTGATCCAACAGACTGGAGGAAAAGTCATCTATGTCGCCGGTAATTATCGGCTCGGAACTTACGGGTTTCTGGCCGGCGAAACCATGGAAAATGATGGCTTACCTAATGCTGGCTTTTGGGATCAGAGAGGTGAGTTGCAGGAAGGCTCAAACCATACCTCTTAAACTGATTTTCTCGGCAGCGGTCTTCCAGTGGGTCCAAGACTACATCAGCCTCGTCGGCGGAGATAAGACAAACGTCAACGCATGGTAAACTGTTCTCAACCCTTTGCGAACGGCAGTAATAACACATCTCCAGGGGTGAGAGTGCCGGTGCTGGCTCCATCCTTCACCACCTCACCGCTCAAGGTGGGACACTCGATCCTCTTTTCACGAGGGCAGTGGTGCAAAGCCCGGCCTTCCAAATCATGTGGGATCGGAAGGGCGGACTGGAGAGACTCTTCCAAAACTTCACTCCACTTGCTGGCTGTGATGGTCAAGGTCTCGATTGCCTTCGCGCTGCTGATCCAGCAATTCTTGACACGGCAAATGAGGCCTTCATCAGATCGGCACCCCTCAGTGCTTTCAACATCGGACCGGCTGCAGATGGCGACTATGTGCGACAACTTCCTATGCTGGAGTTTGCATCTGGTGAGTCTGAAGCATCAATTGATTGTCTGCAGTTCTTGTGCTGACGTTTCCGCAGGGAACTACTGGGACGTGGAATCCCTGATCATCAGTCATACCTCCGACGAGTCCGAGCTCTTTGTTGACGGACATATCCAGACGGATGAACAGTTCAATGAGTTCATTGATTCGGTCTTCCCCAACTACACCAAAGAGGCCGGCATCAACGCTGCTATTGAGGAATTCTACCCTCCGGTTTCCACCAACGACACGTACGACACAATTGTAGAGCGCACCAAGGCATTTGTCCGGGACTCTTCCTTCACCTGCTGGTCGCGCTTCCTCACCGACACGTATGCGGGCAAGACGTGGAACATGCAGTACAGCGTCACACCCGGCTGGCACGGCACTGATCTCCTACCCACCTTCTACCAGATATATCTATCGTTCGGCGGCGACGTTGCCTTCCCTCTTCTGCCCGGCTTCGGCACCTTCGCAACGGCCTACCAATCATACCTGACCTCGCACGCGCGCTCCGGCAACCCAAACACCTACTCGGCCAAGATCAACATCCCTCCGGCAATCACCTGGCCTCGCCCCACAACCGGCGGCGAGAATGTCGGCAACGTTCTGAACGTGGGGGACTTGGGGTTCTCGTTGACAACGGACGATCAGTTTCCAAAGAGCGAGTGCGACTTCATCCTCGAGCTGGCGGCAGCGGTGACAAACGTCGGCGGCTATGCGGTTCCTGGAACTGCGCAGCCGCAGAGCCTTGTTGAGTTCGGCGGGGATCCCAGCGCGAACTACGAGTGAGGAGTGGCACCGGAGACCAGAACGGACCCAGGACGGACTAAAAGGGAACGGCGTTGGGCAAGGTGTGCGGGACAGTAGCATTTCAGACATGATGACGGCGTGACGTGAATGGCATACACATTGAGACAGCTCGGGTTCTGCCGTGCTCGACGAGGCTCCCTTTGCATGGCCCCGGGCAGGATCAGCGTGCCGCCGGGTGGAGGGACCGGCACGTAGGCACACGGGCTGCGGGCACAGCGGGAAGCCGTCGCGCGCACGGACGCCCTCGGCCCGCGGCGACGCAGTGGCAGCGCCTGCATCGCCGAGATGCCTGTCGCCTGTCGCCTGTCGCCCGTCGCCTGCCGCTGCTTCACTGCGCGTCCGCCTCAAGCCTCCGGCTCCTTGCCACGACCCCACATGGTGCGCACGCCAGGCGGTTTCGGGCAGACCGCGTTCGCACCGCTTTGGTGCAGCTAGCGGTGTTTGTCATTGTCCGCGCTGCCGTTCGCGCTCTCCCGACTCAGTCTCTTGCGCCGCATCCTTGTCTACGCCGAACCCTCAACATCCCCCCAGCTCTCACCCTCTCCGGCTCCTGCTGAGAGCGCTGCGCCGGCCAGGCCCAACAGGAAGCACCATTGCGCTCTGCCCAGCTGCCGACGCCAGCAGCATCCTCCGCTCGCCAATGGCCTCCATATCGCGCGCCTGACCCTTCGAGAAGCCGCCAATAGCTAACGCCGTTGAACGTGCGGCCGCCCCGCCCAGTGCCCGCCGTGCTAGCAGAGAAGTCCAGACCCTTTGCGCCCGCGCTACGCTGCTTCCCTGCTTACTCTTGCCCTCCCAGCTCTTTTCTGTGCTCGACAATTGCCGCTCGAGCTAGTTTATGCCGGCCGCCCCCGGAACCGCCGCATCTGCACGACAGTCTGCTCGCGCTCTGCCTACACAGCAATGACGAGCCCTCCACCGCAGCGCTCCGTCTCGTACTTTCCAAAAGTCGAACGTCTCTTCAAGCGATCAGACTCCGACACTCCAACTCAACCGCGCCGTCCGTACAAGCTCGCCCCTGTCTTCGACCCAGACCACGCCGACCAGCCACTAGCACGCTACGATGAGACCCAGCACATCCTCAGCTATGCAGAGGGCACCACGGCGCCGTTCCAAACCCCGCTGCCGCCGCGGCCCGCCGACTTCTCCAGCGCCTACCTATTTCCAAGCCTGGCCCGCAACGAACGCCTCCGCCTCACAATGATGTGGTACTATACAAGAGGAATCAGCGAGGACGAGGAGCTGTTGCAGAAGTTGCAAAATATCATCAAGCTGGTGCGCGCCTTCATTGGCTGGGAGTTTGTCATCATGGGCACCTTATCCGAAGATGCGTGTACGTTCAGCCCGCCTACAGACTACCGGTTGCCCTAACACACCTTCCACAGACACAAGGCTGGTAACCGATGGGGTTCCCTTGGCGGTGCTTCCCCGTAGGGAGAGCACATGCGCCCACACTATCAATCAGCATCACGGGGTACGTACGCCCGCCTTCTCCCTCGGTTGTTTGCTAAACTATCTGCAGATATTCGTGCTCCCAAATATGTTAGCGGACTGGCGCTTTCGCCACTCTCCTCATGTCGAGGAAGGAGGCTTGCGAAGCTACGCTGGCGCCCAATTACGCTGCGAAACCGGAGACGGGCAATATGTCGCGCTTGGCTCTTTGTGCGTGGCCGCAAATTCCAAGACAGACGGACTAAGCGCCGACAAGCAAGCTGCTCTCTCTCGTTTCGCCGACATCCTTAGCGCGGAGATCGTGAATAGGTCGCGTATCAACCGTCAACGGCAGCGCCAAGTCATGAGCGATGTCCTTTCCAGAGTGAAGTCCTGGGCTACTCAGCAGACTGTCGAGGGTCTAGTGAAACAAGCACTCCAAGAAATTTACCCCGATGCATCCATATCTCTGCAGGATTCAGACGATGACACGATCCAGCTTGAGAACCGACCACGAATTCTGTTCTCTAACGCCCCGGACGGCTTGTGGGAAGACTCTGAGTTCCTGGAAGAGTTGATTCTCTCTCAGAATCACAAGCGGTTTGGATCGGAGCAGACTGTCCGTGCCATTATAGCACGCTGTCAGAAACACCCCATCCCTAGCTACGTAGTCGTGTCATCCAAGGATGTCCATCTCGTATTTGACGATGTGGATGCTTGGTTTGTTGAAGCATGTGCCGTCATTCTCTTTGACTTTTACCACGAGCGTCTCCTTACTGAAGCGCTCAAGGCAAAAGAGACGTTCTTACGAGGAATCACACATCAACTCCGCACACCTATACACGGTATCCTAGGCTCTGTGGAACTTTTGGAAGAAGAGCTGCACGTATCGGGTATTGCCAACGGATCGACAAACGGGCCTGACACCTCAGTACATTCAGTGAACCTTTTCACTGCCAAGAATACTCGACTCTATCTCCAGTCTATAACGAACTCTGGGCGTGAATTGATGTCGACCGTCAACAACATGCTGATGCTCAATCGCTGGGCAGAATCTAGCCGCAGCATGAAGCCCGCGTCGCTATACGAGCTCAATCAACTGGAAGCTGACATCCTACGAGATATCTCTCTGATGCTCCCGGAGGAGGAAATTTCCAAGGCATCTGTCCTGTTCGACAATCAGCTCACGTTCGAATGCAGCATTGTTACGATTGATATCGACCTCCTCAAGGAATGCTTGCAATCTCTCATATTGAATGCCATTCAGTCAACAGCCAAGAACGGCAGCGTCCTGGTCATAATAACTGCTATGAGCGACTATTCCGTGCTGCAGTTCGACGTAATGGATACAGGAATTGGTATCTGCAAAGAGGACCAACGGCGTATCTTTGAGGCGTATGAAAAAGGCGACTCCCACACCCGAGGAGTCGGGCTGGGGCTCACGATTTCGTCCAAGATCGCCAACTCAATGAACGGCTACGTCTACCTGGTCTCTTCGGAAGTTGGCGAAGGGTCACACTTCCGTGTCGAATTTCGCGATCCTGGATTCGCCTGTCCCACGAATCAATGCCCCTATGAACCCCCTGCCATGAAAGACCTTCCCAAGCGATATCGCGAAGTTCCCACTGGGAAGGAAGCCACTCCACTGATCCGGCATTTCCTCAACTACCTGGAACACCGTGGCTATGTCAAATCAGACACGTCAGCCGACGCGTTAAATATTATCAGCTTCAACAATGACGAGAAGCAGTTCCAAGAACACCTCAAGCTGGTGGATCCGCACGCCGTTTGCGTCTGCTTGATTCCCTCCCGTGCAAGTACCAAATCGCTACGCCTGCCATCCAAGTACAGCAAGATCCTTTTCTTCGAAGGTCCTTTCCTTTCTACCCGGCTCTACGACATCCTGCGGCAAGTCAATGAAATGTGCGCCAAGCTCAAGAATCAACCTGTGCTGCAACCTATCAGCAACGGCGTCCCTGTCGGCCCGAATGAGCAGTTCCATGACGTACTCGCACGCAAGCTGCGCATACTGGAACCAGTCAGCGCGCTTCTCGTCGACGACAACGCCATAAACCTGCGCATCTTCAAGCTGTACTGCGAGAAGCGGCAGATACCTCACGCATTGGCTGTCGACGGGAACGAGGCTGTGGCATTATACAAATCACACATGCAGACGCAGCCCTTCAACTTGATTCTCATGGACCTGCAGATGCCCAACTGTGACGGAATCGAAGCCACTAAGCAGATCCGTGAGATTGAGAGGAGCTCAAATCGCCACGCGGCGGTCATTTTCATGAGTGAGTCTATGCTTTGCCGCCTGGTTGAAGACATGAATTAGCTTACACTCGACCTAAACACAGTCACCGGCCAAGATTCTCCTCAAGACACGTTGCAGTCTAAGGAAGCTGGCGCGGATGAGTTCTTCGTCAAGCCCATGAGTATGAAGGCGCTAGACAAGGGCATCGCGCAATATTTCGGACAACAACCTCAGCGCGGTTTTCCTGCGGGCTGAAGTTCATATCTGGAGAGCTTTTCGGTTCGGACTTTCCGTCCGTTCTCACCGCTTAGTACACATGTTTTTGAGCTAAGCATAGCCAAGTCCCCGGCATCATCCCCGAAGGCCGTCTTCCATGAACACAAGGAGTTAAAGCTTTTCTGTGGAGAGCGACGAGCAGAGTGTAAGCCCCATCCGAAGGACCAATCCAAGTCCCTGTAAAACAATGATGTGGTCTACGAGGCCGGGCTCTTGTGAGGACACTCCAAAAGGAGATACGCGAGTAAAAGTTTCCACACGGGGAATGCCCAAGCAAGGGCAGAAAGGGACATCTCTTCAAACACACACGTACACTTCGGTAGCATCAATCGCTCGGAAGCAGAAATACCCACCAGATAATCATCGAACAGTAGCAATGGAAAGAAACCTCTTCTTCAACCTCGCTAATGCTTCTTCGCTGTCCACCCAGATGATATCAATGCAGGAACACTCCTCCACGACGACGACGACGAAGAAAAAAAAAAACATGGAAAGACATGAAGCCCTTCTTTCAGCCGTTTCCGTCGTTTCATTCATGTGAGGCCAAACAAGAAATCCCCACCCACACGTGCGCGTGCGCATGCGCTTGCGCAAACCACAGACGTAACGGTCGAAAAGATGAAAAGGCGCACACAGCCCGATCAAGCAAGCACAGGCCCGACCCTCGGGCCGCCAGCTCCAGCCCCCGCCGCCGCGGAAGCACCTCCAGCATCCGGGCCGGTTGCGGGGCCACTGCCGCCGCTGCCGTCGCCCCCGGAAGCCTTCCTGCGCGATTTGGCGTAGCGTACTGTTTCAGAGTCCGAGAGTGAGCAAATGGAAATGGCGCAGGAGAGGAGATGGGAGAGGAGGGGAGGGGGAGAGAAGCTTACATCCGCACGCGTTGCACAGGCTCTTGGGCCCGCTCGGCCCCTTGCGCCACTCGGGCGAAGCCGTCGTGCTGCACCACGCGCACACGTAGTCCTCGACGTGCTTGGCGCGCTTCTTGATGCCGGCGGCGCCCGTCAGCGCCTTGACGATGAAGGGGATGCCCACGTCGCCCTCCATGACCGTCGGCGTGTTGGTCGGGCTCTTGCTGGCGCTGGGTATGATGGTCGGCGGCTGGGTTGTCGCTTTCGTCGTCGAGGGCGCCGAGGTGACGGGCGTGCCCGGTTTGGTCGAGACGTTCGTGCTCGTGCTGCTGCTGCTGGCCGGGCCGAAGGGGGTGCTGACGCTGCTGAAGACGGACTCGTGCGCCGACGACGAGGCGGAGCCGCTGGTCCGAGTGATGGTCGAGGGCGTGGCGTCGAACCAGGGGAAGCCTTCGCTCTGGCGTCTGTTGAAGGACGAAGTGGTACTGGTCATGAAGGTCGACGACGAAGAAGGTGCCGCCATCGCGTATCGGTGCGGATAGTCGGTGTCATGCTGCTCAGTGTCGGGCTGGTCGTGCTCGTTGTCGCTGCCGCGTTTCTTCTCAGCTTTGAGCGCCGCGAGCTGCTGCGTCAGACGCTCATTCTCCATCTTCAGCGAGAGGAAGGAGTCAAGTCTGCGGCTCTGGGCGAGCGGGTAGGGCCGAGCCATCAAGACGAACATCCCTTCGTCGCTGGGAGGCGTGGCGACCAGGCCGATGCCGACAGGTACCGGACGGGGTGAATTGGCTTCGTGGAAGCGGCCACTAACCTCGAACACCGAGTGAGATGGCATCGTGGATGTGCCTTGATCGCTGGCGGAGACATGGTACGCTGCTGCATCCTCCTGTCGGGAGATTGTGTTGTCTGCGACATCTGCGGCCGTAAAGAGACCGTTGCTGCTTCCGCGACGGCAGCTTCGAATGCGGCAGTAGAAGCGAAAGGGCCGGCCCGTCGACGAGGCTTCGCGCAGCTCGTCCCTGTACAGGGGCGCATCGTCCTCGTGCACGTGGTCGGCCATCACGGTGCCAATCAGCTGCTCAGGCGCGTAGCCCAGCAGTGCGGCGCTGTTGGGCGAGACATGTTCGATGGACCCGGCTAGCGACAGCACGTAGTGGAGGTCGCGCAGCGACTCGAGCACCGCGGCGCTGATGCGCGCCCAGTTGATGGTGGGAGGCTTGGTTCGCTTGGTGGTGGTGGCTCCATGGCGGTAGCTTCTACTGGTCGAAGCCGAAGAGCTGGTTGTGGCTGCTCCGGGGGCGGCGCTGTTGGTAATGCCGGGATCCTGGTAGGGGAAAAATGGGTATTCTGGGTCCATTTGCAGGGGAAAGGGCAATGCGGATCAGGTAGCCTGTTGCCTCCTTGCGTGCCTCCGAGTCAGGTTCAGCCAAAGATTGAGATGGCGAGAGCAAAGGCTAGGGCCGGATATGTCAGTACCCTCGCGGGTGGTCTCTTGTCATCTGCCCCGCCAGGCTTGGTTGGAGGAAGAAGGGAGCGCCCTCATGTGGCGTTATTTCTGTACACACTTTGTTCAGGCGGTTGCCCGGAGAATTAGAAGAAGTGCGCGCCTCCCGTCCCCTGCACCGTGTGCAACGAATGGCGGCCACGGGATCGTATCAAACGAGTAAAGACGGCAGGAGGAGCTGCATGAACAAAACAACTAACGTGCAACGGGCAAGTCGTGGTTCGCGTGGACGGCGCTGCCCCAGGTCACACCACGGACCGGGTGCTGTCTGCGGCAGAGATGGGTGAGAGGAGGAGCAGATGGTAGGAAATGTGGTACGATCGTGAGGACATTGGAGGGGAGTCATGGGAGCCGCGAGAACTGGCGGGCATCAGATCTGACGGATCTAGACCGCCTTCGACAGAGGCACAAGATTGATCAGATACGCAGCCGCGTTGCCGCATGTACGGGGAGGCGGACGTGTACACCTAGCCTGGCGTAGGTGCGCGCGTGGTGCGGGCTGTGGCGACACGGCCCCTGTTTTGTTGGACCGCATGGCGGCTGTGGGAGTCCAGAAGCGGGCTCTAGCGCAGACAGGGAAAACGGGAGAGAGCAGAGAAGCGCAGCTGGAAACAGTGGAAGCATCGCAAGGGAAGGGCGGGGAGGAGTGGCATGCGTGTGTTGGAGCAGGAAGGCTCCCAGCGGCGCACAGGGCTACGGCTCGATCGGGCAAAGGGCGAGAGCGGCCGGTCGCATGCAGACGAAAAAAACATGCATCCTGCGCCGATCCGCCGAGACCCTCACGTCGGGGTTCTCGACCAGCCACTGGGAGGGCCCGCATCCGGGGCGGCGGGCCTGGCGTGGACTGAACTGGGCACATTCCAGAACACGGGCTGGGCTGTGCTGGCACTGGCTCGGTGAGGCTCAACCGCGCGCGCAGGCTGCCGATTGGAGCGCTGCGCGCGGGCGGGACGAGATGCTGGTCGTTGGTGTTGCGCTTCATTCGTCCCTCCGCAAAGCATTGCCACGCGCGCCCGGGGGCCGTTGCAGGCTCGCGCTAGGGCGGGTCTGGGCTGCCAGTCTCCCCGAGCCGTTGAGCCTGCGCGCGTGCTTCGGCAAGGCCCCGATCGTGGGAAGTGCTCCTTGCGCCGGTGCTCGGCCTCGACTGGGGCGCGGTCGGCTGCTGCGTGCTCCGCTGCGTTGAGCGCCGCCTGCGAGGGGTGTGCTCACGTGGCGGTGGGAGGCGGCGGCAGTGGCATGGTCCGTGTGGGCGAGAGGTACCTGGGGATCGCGCGAGAAGTGAGTATCGATGGCCGGCACCTGTGCCTGGACGTTGCGAGCGCGACGTTCGGGACGCGAAGACGCGCACGCCTCGCCGCCGGGACCCCGGGCCTGTGCGCATCCATCGTTTAACAAAGACATCCACTGTTCGGGGGGCGCAGCAGCGCGCCGCCGCCGGGCTATCAAGATTCACATATAGACCGGGGGGACCTGCCAATCTCCATTTGTGCTGCTGATCTCTAGTCCTTCTTGAACGGAAGATCTACCCGTGAACATGTGAACGCCAATTCTATGCCATACCGAGCCCTCCACTCCGAGCAACGCCCATGTTGATGCAATGGCCATTTCCCTTTTCAGCTGGTGCGCCTCCTCTTCTCTGCCGGTTGCCCATCCGCCACCACCGTCGCGCTAGCGGAGCGCCAGCTTGTCCTGAGCTTCCCTGATTCACTGCCAGAAGCGTCCCCACCATCCTTCTTGGCGTCCTTCTTCTTCTTCTTGGAGAACGAGAACGGAGCCGTGATGGCGAAGAAAAAAACGTCGTGATCGTGGTCGTGCTCGTGCAATGGGTCCGGGGTTTTTTCGTTCTTCGGCTCGGTGCCAGCTCGCTTCTCGTCGCTGCTCTCATCCGTGTCGATCTCCACGTACTTTCTGGTCGCCTTCTCCAGCCTCTTTTCCGCGCGCACAGCCCGCTCCTTGGAGAGGATGCTGTGATGTCGGAGGTCTTCCTCATCGTCCTCGAATGCCTCGCTAAACTCCTGCATCTCCTTCAACTCGCCTCTCACCAACGCAGTGCCCCATGCCGTGATAAGCACCCCGGGAACAAGATAGAGAAGTGCAGGTTGTGCATGGTTCGCATATTGCATGACCCCCAGGGTGGCCAGCATGCCAATAACATACCCAATCATGGTCGCTTTGAAGTAAGGTTTCGGGAAGGACTGCTCTGCGGAGCGCGCCCAAAACCACTCGCCCCATTTGTTGGAGACGGAAATGTACGGTGCCTTGGAAACCTGGATTTGCTGCTCCCCAGGTGCTTCTGCTGCCTCGGTGCCCGCCTTCTTTGCTGTAGTGCTGTGCTTGGTCTTGGTTTGCTTGCGGAGGTAGAACATGTACAGGTCGAACCGCAGAGCAAGGCCGATCATGATGCCTGGGAGGACCACATCGCCAAGACCAAGCATTGCGTGTTGCTTGATCGGCGGTTTGGCCGGATCAGCGGAAGGAATGTCTGGGCGCGGAAAGACCAGTTTTATGGGGATGTCCAGGGACTTTGCTACGGTTACCATCATGGGCCTGGGTCTGTTAGAGAAATATGAAGGTTTGGAGAATCACGCGCTGAAACTTACGTGAAGAAGACCATGTAGATGTCGTAGAAGAAGAGGGCGGAAAGCAGCAGGGTCCCGGTAGCGAAGGTCGTAGGGCTCATAAGCTGGAGGGCACCGTACGAGAAGGCGAAGCCCATGAGGTTGGTCAGGAACCAGGGCTTGTCCACAAAATTAAAGTACGCCACAGCAGCCACAGCCAGGACAAAGCCAACGACACCATGGAGGCCAAGGTGGCCACGGGCAGAGGCGACGTTGCGCAGGAAGAACTTGATCGTCCACTTCTGTTTGGGAACATTACGGACGGCCCAGAGAAAGGCCTTCGCCGAGTCTGGCAGAGGAATCCGAGCGAATGCACCAGGAAGCGGAGAGGTCCTTGCAGTCTGTCCAGCCGGCTTCACGACTCTCGGTTTCGCGATCTTGGCGTGCGAATGAACGTCATACAGAACCCCGCTATGAATGTACCGGCGAGGGAAGACGATGCTGTGCACCAGGTCCATGCCATCTGTGATGAAGCGGCTGACGCTCAGCACGCCGAACAGCGAGAAGTAGGCATTAAGGATCTTGTTCAAGAGCTTCGGGTCCTGCAGCCACTTGATGAGAAAATACAGGCCGGTCAACGTCACGCCTGCCATGACCGGGAAGATGATGGCATCGCGCGTGGACAGGCCCTCCATCTGCTGGATATCATCCTCCTCGTCCTCTTCAGACACGTATCCCTCATCGTCGTCGGTCTTGGGCGCCTTCTTCGGTTTGGCAGCGGATGACGGCCGAGTGAGCGACGAGTGGGCGCCGGCGTAGATGGGGAACAGCGCAGAGACGAGGAGGTGCGAATAGGTTGGAATGAGTGGCTGCACCTCTGCAAAAGCAAAGGCAAGCTTGCCCAGGAGCTCGTAGACAGGCCCGGGGTCTGACATGGCTGCGACGGTCGTTGGTGGTGGAGCGTGGCGCAAGCTGTTGATGGGTGTCGGAGAGGGAGGGGAGGAGGAAGCCTGAGTGGGCTTTAAGTCGCGGGCGGTGGCAGGTCAGCTGGTGAAGAGCATGGCGCGGTAGAGTGTGTTGGGACGTTGAGCCAGGCAGCGCGTTTGTTGCCGCGTCGCTGGGTGAAAGCGAAAGAGAAGCGTGTCTCAACTGAGGCGTCACTGTGGCTGGTGCGACCGGACCGTGAACCGCGGAACCTCTCCGCACGTGGCGTTCTCCGGTGAAGCTCCGATCACTGCTTCACTGCTTCTTGACAAATGCACTCGCTCAAGATTGCATCTTTTGCATTTAGGCTCGTTCCTCCTGGTGCCCAACAGCATTACCAGATTGTCGTTGATAAGATGCCCGAATCCCAGGTGCGCGGCTTTTCATTCATAGTCGCTGGTCTGGCAGTGATAATCGGTATATTTGCATCATCGTACGATCTGCTTTACGCTATCAAGAATCACTTGGCCTCAGGCGCATTGTCAGCTGCCGGCCTCTCGCGATCGCAAGAAAGCACAATTGGCACCTTTGGCATGGCTACTCCACTTCCCAAAACTCCCGTATACTTCTTGTCCCACGGAGGAGTAAGTTTGGCCCACTCACCCCAAGTAATCAGGCCATTGACGGAATAGCCCAATCTCATCGAAGAGCCGGATCATCCGGCATACAGCAAGCTGCAAGAGATAGGAAAAGAGGTCACAAGTAAGATCAAGCCAAAAGCTATCGTCATCTTCTCCGCACACTGGCAAGGTCAGAATGATAGGGTGCTTGTCAACACCGCCGAGATTTCCGATTTGATCTACGAGTCAGTGAAAGAGTGATTCAGAGCAAGGCTTGGGCGCTGACGTATGGCAGCTTTTATGGATTTCCGGACTGGTACTATTCCGTCAAATATCCTCATGTAGGAAGCCGGGACGTTGCACAGAATGTCATGTCGAAGCTCGAAGACGCGGGCATTGCATACGCGCCGGTAGAAAGAGGCCTCGATCATGGTGCTTGGCTTCCTTTGCTGATTGGTAAGAGAAACATCGTCAAGAAATGACCAAGAGCTGAGAGAAACTAGCATTTGATCCTGAGAAGAACCCTCTTAACGTTCCCATCGTTCAGGTCTCTCTATTCAAGAATGAGAATCCGGACGAGCATTATCACCTCGGAGAAGCCGTTTCGGCTCTTAGAGAAGAGAACATCCTGGTTTTGGCGTCCGGAATGGCAGTGCACAACCTGAGAGATCTTTGGAATTCCATGGGTCAGGACCAGCCAATGCCGTAAGTACTCCTCTTCGCCAGGTCTCGTTGGATTCGTGGTGTTCGAATAGTGCATTCTGACAAGGACAAAGGTACGTGAGCAGCTTCGACGGCGCTCTCAGAGATGCCGCCACGACGGAGCCGAGCCAAAGAAAGATGAAGATGGCGGAGCTTCTCAAGCGAGGGGACGCCCGCCAAGCCCATCCTTCGTTTGACCACCTTCTACCCATCCATATTGCTGCAGGTGCCGCTGGCAATGATGCTGGTACTCGTCTCTTTACCATGGCCGAGGGAAGCATGAGCTGGGCGCAGTATCGTTTCGGTGATGTGACGGGCAACGGGACGCTCGCGGCAAGGCTGTAACTGCATGATGTCTGTGGACGCTACGCGATGTGAACTTCGGCAACTCGTCAATGCTCCTCTAGTATAGAGCCTTTGTATTTGTACAGCCCTTCGGCAGGGAAGCGTCTAATCCACGGCATCTATGACGACTTGACCAGCTCGGTGACTTTGCTCTCGATCGTCGTGTCATCCAGACCTGCGTAAACCTGTCAGCGCTCTGCAACATTGCCGGTCTTCTGCCATGTGCGGCGAGACCACTCACCCTTCAATGGCAACATCTTCTCCTTTCCAAACTCTGTTGTGCTCCCGTCAGCCAGTATTCTCCATTGCGCGGGCGCGGGTGGGTGCGACGCACCGTATCTCGCGTAGACCCTGGGCTCAACGTCCAGAGCTTCCCTGATCAGGATCGGGGTGTGGGGGTTGTGCTTCTTCATGGTCGGGTAGGCGCGCAGGAGGAAGTTCCTGGACGGTCCAATCAGCGTTGCGTCTTTTCCAATCGGCGAGGGCGGCGGAGGGGAAAACGGTACCGTGCGGCGGCGCTGTGGGACGAGGACTGGCACAGGGCGAAGCGCAGCTCCTTGACGGCGCTGCTGAATGCGTACTTGGAGGCCATGGCGACGGTTGGGGTTGTGGAGCGGCGGGAAGAGCGGGTGCGCGCGGTGATGGAGCTGGCGCTGTGCAGGTGCAATGGCGTCGTTGTCGGAGAGCAGGGCTTGGCGCGAGCGGGATTTCGGGACTCCACTCTTCCTCGCCGCGCCTCAACACCACCCGGCCTGAGTAAGCTCCGTGCCTTTTCCTCTTATCCCCGCCCACCCTTCTCGCTCCCACTTCACTCTCTTACCATCCCGGCGCGCCCTCGCTCTCCGCTCCTTCGCCAAACCGCCGCCATGTCTGCCTTCCGCCCCACCACCCGCATCCTCAACTTCTCGCGCAACCTGCTCCGCAGCCCGGCCTTCCGTCAAGCGCCCCAACGCCGCCTGCAGTCCACCGCCGCCGACGCCAATGCCGCTCCTCAGAGTGCCTTCGCCAAGCTGTGGAACAGCCCCGTCGGGCCCAAGACCGTCCACTTCTGGTATGTTATCATCTCCGACTTCGCTCGCCGCGCGCCTGCCCTAGCAAAAAAAATGTTGCAAGTCGCGCGATCATGTTGAATGGGGTGGATTTCACACAGACCACATGAGCTGACATTCTATCTACAGGGCTCCTGTCATGAAGGTGCGATCTCCCTCATTCAAGTCCCTATCCGCCGATTCCCTCGTCCGATTACGTGCACTCTCGCTGTCGCCGAGCTATGACTGTCCCATGAACACGAGAAGCTGATGGATCATACAGTGGGGTCTTGTCCTCGCAGGTGTTGCCGACTTCTTCCGCCCCGCCGAGAACCTGTCTCTGTCCCAGAACATGGCTTTGACCGCTACTGGTGCTATCTGGACTCGTTGGTGCTTCATCATTAAGCCCAGGAACCTTTTGTACGTACACCTGCCCCAGACCTTCTTTGAATGGGCATCGGGGGTGAACTTTGACCTGGCTAACACATCTGAATACAGCCTTGCTGCCGTTAACTTCTTCCTTGGCTGCGTCGGTCTCATCCAAACCTCCCGTATCCTGATGTGGCGCTCGTCTCAAAAGGGCGACAGCTTGTCTCAAGAGGCTAAGCAGGCCGCTAAGGACGAGACTGCTGCCGGCAAGAAGATCCTCGAGAACCCTGTCGCCGCTGCCAAGGATGCCACTAAGAACTAAAAAGCTGGTATAGATGCGAATGGTAAGGTCTTAAGGCGTGTTCATGGCGCAAATCAAAAAGACGACGTCTGTGCGGTTGCGGAGCTGAAGAAAGATGTTCCCCGTAGGAGAGGCGTGAGTCGACTAGAGAAGGGCAGGCAGGGCTCATCGAAGCGATACCACCAAACATATCGAAGTGGGACTGAAAGACATGTATTCTTAAATCTTGAAGCATGTAAAGTGAGTTGCGTTGATTGATATCCTGTCTTTCTGTTCCCGTGTCTTCTGGATTCTTTTATTCTGGTCTTGGTAGAGAGATTTCTCAACCCTCGGAGTATTCAGCAAAGGTCTTTCAGTCTTCAGCGAATGAGCGCTACTTTGAGTGTTCGATGTTGATCCTGTGATCCCTAGTCTCCAAACAGACCCCCAAATTGCAAAACAAGTTGATCTCGATGAGACTGTCATGTGGTCCATGGTGAGGCATCTGTTCTTGGTGTGGTTTTATGATTTCTCGTACTGTAGCGGAACTTTCTCGAACTCGTAACGAGTGTGAATCAGAAGTGTAGCTCATATGAAATGCTTGTGAGAGACGATAAGAATGAAGTCTAGATCTCGCCATAGAGATCTCTTAGATATCTGATCCTGCCATTGATATTCTCAGGAACCACTAACGGGAATAATTGGAACGTCGAATCGACGGACGTTTGCAAGAAGTACTCTAAGCACCCTTTTACTTTCGACCAGGTAAGGATCACTTTGGTAAGTAACAGTCTAGCTGCCCAGATCCTCTCAGGCTACGGTAGCAACCGCCGAGTCAGGCCGCCTGCCCTGCGTCAACCAAAGCGCCAGGAACGCGAACTGCATCGGCAATACTTACATATTGGGTAAATTCTTGGTATCCTCCTTGACCAAATCCGCGGCCTTCTCACCGATTCCGTACGCCGGCATTTGGGCTAGCATCTCGTCAGCATGGATCGACCGCCCAGTCTGCACGCTACTCACTGTGGCCTTGATTCATGAGTGGCATGACACTGCAGTCCGCAACCCTCAGCTTCTCCACACCTCTCACGCGGAGCCTGGCATCCAGCACAGCAAGAGGATCATCATCCTTGCCCATCTTGCACGTGCCAGCGGCATGGTAACCTGGCAAGCCAAGTCAGCGGCCCCACTGATTCCTAGGCTTTAGTCCACTGTACGGGTGGGGGCGGGACTTACAGGTGGTCGAATGCTCCTTTGCGTATTCGATCCATTGCTCGCGCGTTGTGTACTCGTGGTGCTTCTCTCCGGACGGCCAAGCGCCCTTGACGACATCCTTCGTGCCCTCCCCCTTCATCACGATCTCGTTACCCCAGCGGCACGCTTCGGCCATGACCAGCGCATCCAGCTCGTCGCCGAGGTAGTTGTGGTCTACTACCGGGTTGGCGGTAGGGTCCGTCGACTTCAGCGTGACGCTGCCGCGAGCGCGGGGCGAGAGCAGCATGTTCACCATGGCGAAGGTGCCCTGACCGTCGGTTGGGAACCTGTCGTACTGTTTGGGCCCGCCGTAACATTCGGTGCTGAACCACTCAATGTTGGGTTGCGTCGGGAGGAGGCCCATGGGATCGCGCTCCGCGCCGTAAGGTCGACCTTGTGGGTCGTTGGTGGGGGAAGCATTCTTCCAGGGCTCCAGGTCCTTGAGACGGTCGTCAACTCGCGCGTAGCCAAAGGCGCCGAATGGGAAGGTGGATAAGAAGCCGCTCTTCTTGTCTTTGTAGAGCTGGTAGCTGGAAGCTAGGGCCCCTTCGTACTGGATTTCGAGCAGTCAGCAAGAAGGCATGGGAATGGGTGATCGAAGAGATAGAAACTCACATAAGCCAAGCGATCATTCGTGAGCTCAGGCTTGCTCGTCTCGTAGAAAACGAAAGTGATTGCGTGGTCCATGAGGTTCTTTCCAACACCCGGAAGCTCGACCAATGGTTGGATTCCGTGTTGCTCGAGTTCAACCTTGGGCCCAATTCCTGACCGCAGCAATATGGCAGGGCTGCAATAGGCTCCTGAGCTCAAAATTATCTCGTTCTTTGCATTGACAGTTGTCCCAGTGCCATCCTTGGCTACAATCTTGACGCCTGTCGCTGTGAGCTGTCCATCGACGGACCCCACAATGACCTTATCAACCACACTCTCTGTCTTGATAGTGATGTTGTCTCGTCGATATCCTTTGGTGATGAAGTCCGCACCGGTCGTTCGAATGCCTTGGTGGACAGTGCGGACGGTGTTGCTACAGCCTTGGGGAGACAATCCCGTAGAGAACAAGTCCGGCTTGTATGGGATGCCCTGGCTCTGCATCGACTTCAGAATGAGTTTGGAGATCGGAGCAAGATCGTGAGGTTCCGTATGCAAAGGTCCACTGGTCCCATGCACGCTAAGGTCGGCTTCAAAGTCATCCTTGGGATGGAAAGTTTCTGCCTGCAGATGTTCGCGTGAGTAACCTCCAAAGACGCGACGGAAATAAGTGACTTTGCAAGTCCAGAATGGACTCGGAGCAGCATATTCCCGGCCTCACCGCCTACGGGGATACTCGCGTAGAAGGTTGCGAGGAGATCGTCGGGCACGGGACTCAAAGCGTCGCCCAAACGCAAACAGGTAACACGTAGTTCGCCAACGCCATTCTGACGGTGTCTTCAATGCCCGGTGTGCGGTCGACTTGCTGTCTTGGTCCCTGCTCAAAAATGGATGTGGGGTAGGGATACTGTGGGGGTCCCAGACGGTCGGCTCACCTTTGCCATGCTCTTGAACATGTCCTCACCGGACCAGCCCTCAAGACCCCAGTCGTCATAGTCTTGCCTGTTGCCTCTGATGCAAAGCGTGCCATTGACGCCGCTGCAGCCTCCCAGAAACCTGCCTCTGCTGTTCTTGACCTGGCGGCCGTTGATGCCAGGCGACGGTTCCGAGGTGATGTTCCAGTCGGTCTCGCAGTCGAAGTTCTGGCTCCATCCGCCTACCATGTGTACGTTCTCCAAATCTGCGTTGTCGGGACCCGCTTCGATCACGCAGACGGCAACGTTAAGGTCCTCGGCCAAGCGGCCCGCAATGACGCAGCCAGACGTGCCTCCGCTGTGGGTCAAACATGAGGAGAGGCCACTGCGCAGTCCGGGGAGAACACCTACCCGCACACCACGTAATCGTACGTTTCAGACGACATGGCGAAGGACAGGACGTCGAGAAAGCTGACCGCTGAGCCGTGGCGGAGAGCGCGGGAGGTGCAGGCCGGCCGGCAGACGCGCGACGCGAGAAGGCATTATAACCACGGCAGCAATAAGCACTAGATTCAAGATTCCACCTTCTCCGCACTGCGAAGGAAGCTGTGCCAGACCGCGGGCCATGGTTAGAGCTGGAGAAGGTACCCAATCAGGCCGGGGAAGCGCTTACTCAGGCGCAGGGCGGCGATCTTGCGTGGAAGCAGACGGAGAGCCGACCCGAGCCGTGCACCGACGCACCCCGCCAAGTCGCGCCTCCAGCGGCAAGCAGCAGCGGCGGTGCCAGCGCCAGTGCCAGCGCCAGCGACGAGGTCAGCAACGTCGCGGCGGATACATGGCACGGGCCGAGCCCGACACGTGCGGGGCCGTGGTGGTGGTTGCTGCGACGGTTGCACGCGAGCGGCGGCGGCGGCGGCGGCGGCAGCGAGGGCGCAGCGATTCTGGCGTCGCCGGCGGCCGCCCTATCAGCGCGCGACAGTTGTTGGCGATGGGGTCGTTGGGAGGGCGCGCAGGCCGTGCAGCGCGCCCGCCGCGTTCTCGAAGACTCAGCGAAGGCAGTGATTTCCCCGGGCCCGCCCGCGCCCTCGCCCGACCACGCCGAGGCGTGTTCCAGAAATCCTCGCGACTCCACCATCGCACGCGCACGACCAGCCTGACCTCCCCCCAGCACAATGTCCAGCACACCCGCCGCCTGCCCTGCGAACCGCCGCCCCTCTTTCGCCAACGGGGCCTGGCTGCGATGTGGCACCGGATGAGCTGGCGCCTGCAGGGTGCGCACCAATCAGCCCGCGCCCGCCGGCTTCCAAGCGGGAAGCCCTGCAGGCATGCTATCATTTATCAAGATCTGCTGCCGGGATCAGGCCCTGCTTGTTGTTGGCCGGCTGCCCGCGCCCAGGTTTTCCTCCACCACACTCTCTGTTTTCCTGAACCACACTATGCCACCGCCCGCCGAGTCAGGCCCTCGAGCTTTGATTTCCTTCGCCAGAAGACGCTCGTCCCTTCACGATCGCGCGATATCGGGCAATGAGCGGTGTATATTGGCTGTGTCTGTGATGAGCCGTTTAGAATCCCGCGCCGCCCTCCGAGTCCCTAGCACCTGCCTCACCACCGCCCACCGCGACCACTCCCTCCGCCACCCGACACCATGGCCTTTGGCTGGCGCCGCCGGCAGCCGCCCGAGCAGGATGCCACCGCCGAAAAGGTCGAGGTCTCGCGCGTGAGGAAGCGCGACCTCCTGCGCCAGCTGTTCTCCCCCATCAACAGAGAGCCGCGGCAGCCACGCGCTCCCAGCATCCCGAGTATCGTTGAGCCTGAGGTCTGCCGCCCCCCTTGCCCACAGACCGCACCGCGCGTCTGCTGACATGTCCATGGCCCCGCAGCGCAAGAGCCGAATTCCCGAGTCTTTCAGAGGCCTCAAGAAGCACTACCGCTCGCGTTCCTTCATAAAGTCCGACGACGATAAGCCCGTTGCCGCTCCACCCGCCCCCGATACCCCGGTTACACAACACCCTGAGAGCGAGGCCACCGACGACGCAAAGTCAGAGGCCCAAGCAGACGACGTCTCGATTCACGAGCCGAGCGGTGCGTGATCACGATCTGCCCTATTCACCGCTACGGCTATGTGGTCGGATCCTCAGGGGAACTGACCCTTAAGTCAAGGGATGCCGGGAGGTTCCAACTGCTGACACTATGGATTTCACAGACTTGATCGAGGAGGACATCGCCAACCTCTTCTCCGGCGCCCCGCTCTTCTCCGTCGAGAAAATCAGAGGCAGACGCATTCCGAAAGTAGATTTTCCCTACGACGACGAGCTCATCATCCGAGATGTCAGCGATAGCCCGCAGCTCTCCCACGAAGCATTCTCCTCTGCTACGCTCCGACCGCATCTTTGCCAGGTTGGCCATCAAGATGAGAAGAAAGGATTGCCTCTTGGCTACGACATCAACGTGGTCGAGGTTCCTAGTATGTTGAGCCAGCAAGGTCTGGAGCCTGGCACCGTTGGGTTTGACCATTTCTTGGAGGTTCCAAGGTCGGACCACCTTCGCCTGGAGGACAACGACGACGAATCGATCGTGAACCGTGAACTGCTGGAGGAGGCACCGGAAAAACTCGGAATCAAATGGCTCGATCAGCGGTTGATATACGAACGGCTCATGGAGCTGAGTCAGGTCCACCAGACTTTCAAGGAAACGGCCGGAAAGACGACCATCCTGGATTCACAATCCCCGGGAGAAATGTATGCTCACCTGTTCGGAAAGTTCTTGATGCCACCCCGATTCGATGGATCGACCGGCGACCCTACCGGACTAAAGGTGCAGATCGAGACTTTGATCAGAATTCTGAAGTTGAAAGGAATTTGGCACGATTTCAGTCTTGTGGAATGGCGGATACGACTCGGACGGATCTTGTGGGACAGCGATGCTTCAGAGCCAGAGGATCTGGAGCAGTTCGCTGGACCGAGTGAAAGAGACATGCTACTGCTACAGATTCTACTGGCCTCGGAACTTCTCCTCCGCCTAGATGCAATCTCTGGGCTTACTGTGAAGGAAGTTACAGAGCAGTTGCACCTGACGGAGGCCGAGGTCCGCAGCTTTGCTAGCATGAAGACTCGCAAGACGGACTGGGACCTGGTTCTCGCCAGAAGATTCTTGGAGAACATTGAGATCAGCGAGGAAGCACCGGCACCCCTTACGCCCAAGAGAAGAGGGTTTCTTGCCACGCTTAATATGGCACGTCCTGCTGAGGAAGAGGATGAGCCACAAGAAACCGAATACTGGCTGAGACCGCGCTATCGGGACCGTCAACTGGCTGGTCTCATTCATTTTGCGGAAACACTGAACTGGCCACGCACCAAGGAACTTTCAATCCGTCTGACAGCCAAGCTTCAAGATACACAGACACCTCCTTCTCCCAGTATTTACGCTACGCCGCTCGCCTCACCTCTTGCGACCCCGCGTGTCACCAAGGACGCAGGTGGATATTTCGACGATGCTTTCCGTCGCCCGCACCCGAGTCGCATGAGTACCTCGCGTTCTATCCAGTTGCAGCCGTCGGCCAGCTCTGGGCCCTCGGCGCCTCAACGTCCCTCTTTGCTCCGAAGAGATAGTTCGCAGCCAAGCTCGACTGGCAGCGGTGCCGCTACAGACATTGGCGGCTGGTTGAGCAGAACGTATCTCACTGGGCTTGTCCTTCCTGGTGAAGCCATTTCGCATTTCCTGATTTCTACCCTGCTAGAGAACGACAAAACCGCCGTTGCTGCCCTTGGAGAAACGGCCAATCTGTACGGTGGTTTTCTGTACGGTGGACGTAGCTGGTGGAGCAAGAGCTGTGTTGTTGGCAGAGTGTTGGCTACCTTGGACGGCGCAAAAGAGTGCATGGGTTGGATCAGTGTGCCTTATGTTCCGGAAGGCTTCCAAGATTCATGGATCGACATCGTCAACGGCGCCGCGCCACCGAGCCCGGGAAAGAAATCGAAGACAAGGATTGATTGTGGAGAGAAGATCGAACGTGACTCGATCTTCCTGGCCGGGAAAGAAGACAACGAGGTTACTGGCGAGGATTTGACCCTACCCAAGGATACGACCCAGCCACCGACAAAATTCGCTACTCTCAGAAAATTACAGTTGCTTCCAGAACACCTGGCGGAGCTTCAGGAGTCAGACGGAGAGGCAGACGTCGAACCGCAGCCCAGCTACACTGCCCAGTTGACCTTCGATCTGCCGGACACTAGCGTTACCCTCTCTTTGACTTACGACATCCAGTTTATCACCGCCTGGCCGTGCACACCGCCATCTTCTGCCACGAACAAGAAACTGCGCCGCCTCAACAGGAACTCCACCCATGGAAGGAGCGGCCCAGTTTCCGCGCACCCGCTGCACGTTGCGCACAAGTACCGCGTCATCACACCGGCGCAGCTGCTTGCAGGCTCACCGCATCTTACACCCACCTCCTCCTCGATCTCCCTTCTCGATGAGACTGCGGCCAGCGGCGAGGTTCTTGTGATTGATGCTCGCGCACCGCGTAACTCCGCCGACTCCGCTTCGACCCTCAAGCCCCCCACCGACAGTACGGCATCTGTCTCTGGCGTCCCGGGTGGGGCTGACGCGGCGCTCCTGGCTCGTGCGTGGTGTGCGGACCGCGGCGAGCACGCGCTTGTTGGGCGCGTGGGCCGGACTTGCCTGGCCTGCTGCGTGAGAGAGGCGAGGGCGCTGGGCGTGCGCATCGTCATCCGCGTCTAAAAAAGATGGTGGAAAGAAGACCGAAAACTCCGTAGAAAGACACATTTCCCCCTTTGTTTTCTGTATCATCAAATTGCGGGTCAATGATTTTTAGCGAGCGAGCGATTGGTTTTGATTTGGGATATCCGATTTTGCAGCATTTTGGCCACTGTGTTTTCCTGCCCGTTTTCTTTGTGTTTTTGCGGCATCGATAGAGCGAGCGATCGTTGAACAAGATTGTTTACCTGATAACCCTTGTTTTTTTTTAATGGGCGAGCTTGTTGCACAAAAAGCGAGCGTTGATTTGTGTGCGTTTTTTTTCAAGACTCCCAGCAAAGATTGGTCGTTTGTCTTGCACCACCTTTTTATACCCCCCGCCTATTCTTTTTTTTTTTAATCATAATTCCCGGATTCCCATAACTTCTCATTCGTTACATAACGCGTTGGCCGTATATCGCGGTGCTTTTTCGGGATTCCCTCGACTCGATTCTGAACTTTCGTTGCATACCAAAGCGCGTCTTCACTGTTCCGAGCATGCATCGACGTAGACTGTTTGGAGCGATGGATCAATAGCGTGCACTGCACGGTGAAAGATATGTATTTACAGATACCCAGAACTACAGGATCTTATAATCACAGCATTTACCCTTGTTTTTCAATATATACACGAAAACCAACGTTCGGCGGGTCTGCCAATTGGCTCTCCGGCGGCTCAGTAGTTTGCCTGGTCGTTCCAGTACAGCGTCTCGTGCTGGACCTCGGGGCCGGTGGCCAGCAGGTCCCAGCCGAACTTGATCTTGATGAACTGCATGAGGTGGCTCGCGAGCTTGAGGTGGCCGACGTCGGTGGGGTGCCACTGCGGGCCGATGTCGTTGTGCTGCATGATGCCGGTGGTGTTGAAGTAGTGCACGAAGCCGTCGCCCGCGTACGTGCGCGCCACCTCCTGTATCTCGTCGACGAAGGCGCCGCCCTGCGCGTACGAGCTGCCGACGGGGCTGAAGCCGTTCCACAGGCTGACCAGCACGATCTGCGCGGACGGCCACACGGCGTGCACGTCAGCGACGAAGTCGACGTACGTCTGCAGGTAGGCCGACGCCGACACGTTGTTGGCCGTGTTGTTGTCGTTGGTGCCCAGGTTGACGACGACCACGTCCGCGGCCGGGTGCGCCGCGAAGTCCCACTCCTCGGGCGCGTCGCCGTACAGCTGCTGCGCGCGCCACGACGTGTCCGATGCGTAGTGCCACTGGTGCGCCTGCCCGCGCGGGTTGCCCCAGCAGTCCGCGTCCACCAGGCAGATGCCCGGGTACGCGGTGATGCTGAACTCGGTGCCGCCGAGCCCCTCGCCCAGCCCCCAGGCGTAGCTGGCCAGCCCCTCGTACGTCGCGTACTGGCCCGCCGAGAGCGAGTCGCCGATGATCTCGAGGGTGCGGCCCGCGCGGGGCAGGGCGAGGAGGGCGCCGGCGGCGCTGGTGTGGACGGCGGCGATCTGCACGCCGTAGGACCAGTTGGTGACGCGGAGCTCGAAGGTGCGGGATGTGGAGGAGGTGAGGTTGAAGCCGGGCGTGGCGCTGGTCACGAGTGCGTGCGTGCTGTTGGCGGTGACGTTGGTGAACTGCCAGTCCTGCCCGTCGAGGCGGTAGCCGATGAGGACGCCGGGGGAGGTGTGTTCGCCGAAGGTGATGGCGATGCGGTCGCCGGTGAAGCCGAACTTGAGGCCCGGGGCGCTGCGGCTGGTGAGTGCTTGTTCACGTCTTCTCCTGCTCAAGGTTTCTTGGGGTTGGCTGGTTGGCTGGGAACTTACGACCACCCTGGATGGTTGAATGTTAGTCATGCTGATGCGGCCAAAGTGCAGCTGAACTCACAGGAAATATGCTTGCTGTCCCAGCGGCCCTTGTACCCTATTTCGGTAGCGTTGGGTGGGTAGGTCCTCCAGGTTGCATTGCCGGCATTGTCGAGCGCAATGGCCGTGTCTGGGAAGCTCACGTCGCGGACCTGGCCATTCTGCAGGATGGTCGCACAGGCGGAGGAGGCCAGAGACAGCGCGGCGAGCAGGAGGCTTGAAACGCGCATGGTGACGAGACTCAGACTCCGTGCCGAACCGACAATGCACGCAAGACGCTGGGCGCGAAACGACACTCCCACACGGCTCACCACCACGATATATACATGACGGGCGGCGCGCACTAGTCAGAAGGCCTCAGGGTCCGCATGGTCCGTCGCCTGTCCTGAGAGAGTGGCAGGTACTATGGCCGGACGGGCTCCGCGAGCAAAGCAGTAAAATTGCGGGGCGAGGGGAGCAGGGAGCCCGGGGGAGGGCGCTCCGGGCAGTGTTGGGGATCGCTGGCGGAGACGTCGCCAGCATTCAGGCTGAAAGAGGGCAAGCGGGCGGTGAGGTCGCGCAGCGGTGCTGGTGGCAGAGGCGGCGGCCAAGCAGGCGTCAGGTGCTCGCGCGCCGCGGTGCTTTTGAGCGCCACGGCGGTGACATCAAGGCCGGCGTCAAGCATGACATGCTGCTGCGGACCTGCAGCTTTACCCGCGCGTAGTGCCGCTGGGGTCGATCTTCCGGCGCTGCCCCCGGACGAACGCCCTGGAGTCGTGCCGCAGCGCGCGAGGGTGTGCGAGAGCGCGCGGTGAGTGGGCAGGACGCAGCCAGAGCCGTTGGCGCCCGGGCGTGCGGGCATTTGGGGGAAGGTCCTTAGGCACGGCGCACCCGCCGTCCGGAAGCTGAGCGCGGCTGCTGGGGCGCGGCCGCGCGTGGGAGAGCGCAGCGTCGACCATGCCGGCGGCGCAGAGACGTCGGCGGGCGATAGGGCTGCAGGCGTGACGCTGCGGCCGGGTCGGCGGGCACGCGTCGAGGAGTCGTTCATTCGCTGGTGCGACGGCCAGCGGAGCGTCAAATGGAACGCACTGGCCCCTCACCTTCCTGCCCGACTGCGACCACCGACCTTGCGCGCGCCCCGAGTGCTCCCTCGCCGCCCTCCCTCTGCATCTCCGTCCCCGTGTCCATGGCGCGCGGCGGGCAGTGAGTGCTTGACAATGCCGTCGCCGTGCATGGCTCCGAACAATGGCCTCCCCAGCCGCCTCCATCCCCGACAGCCAGCTCGGCCTGACCCAGGGCGAGATCCAAACCCTCCGCTACCACCAGCAGGTCGCCCTCTCGCAGCACGGCGGCTCGTCGTCGCGCGCCGCCAGCCAGGCCTCGTCGCAGGGCCGCCTGCTGCTCGACCCGACCAGCCTGCAGGCATTGAGCACCCACTTTGACCGTCTGCTGCACAGCATCCAGCAGCGCTGGGCCCATGTGAGTCGCTGCCAACCGCGCGTGCTGCGCGCCAGCTCCCTAACGCGCCTGTCCGCAGCTCTCCGAGCAGACCCAGACCGCCACCCAGGTGCAGTACGACCGCGCCGGCAATGTCGTCTCCAACGCCGACCAGCAGATCGCCCGCTTCCACGACATCCTGCGCCAGATCGACGAGCTCCAGGTCGAGTTCGACAAGATCCGCCGCATTGGCGAGATCGTCAAGGCCTACCGCCGCCGCGTCGAGCATCTCGACCGCCGCGTCGGCCGCTGAGACACGCGCCTCACCGGTCCCTCCTCTGCCTCGCTGCCCAGCCACCGCCGTGTTTTGGATTGACGCCGTACCCCTCCTCCGACATATTTAAGCTCTTCCTTCCAATCTCCCCCAACATATTTACCTGCCGCCCCAACCACCGCGAGCCCACGATGCGCCACAACAAACAAACAGAAAAAAAGGCCGGCATATACCCAGATATACCACCAGGCATTGTCAGCTGTTGCTGAAGTAAAGACCCTCGGTCAGACACATTGTAAAAGATTGGATGCCTCGCGGCACAAAATCGATTTAGCGGGTACTGTTATTTTCCTTGGTTTTTTCTCACGAAAGATCGGTGTGCGACGCGGCTCAAGGGTGGGCGTTCATCTGGAGTTTTAAACTTTCGGCTTCTATTTTGCCTCTCCCCGATGTAGGGATATACCCCATTTCCGTTGATATGCAAGTTCCTCTGTTACCGAAATATCCGAAGCGTGTCTTGAAATGTCTCCGGTTGGTCTGTCGTCGTTGCCGAAGCGTGTCCACCGCTCTCCTACCCTGTCCGGCCCATCACGTCTGTTGTAATGAAGTCGTAAATTTTTTTTTTTTTTTGTTCCGGCCCTCACACCATTTTGATGTGCCGCTGCGCTGTGATTGGTCCGAGCCGATTTGCCATGATTGGGTTCGCAGACGAGCTGAGCCTGGTCTTGGCCCCCTCCCCTCCTCCCCTCCCCTCCCCTCCCACCTCCGTCTGCTTCCCTAGCTCGGTCTCGGCACGTGCCGTTTCTACACCGTCGTCCCGCTCACCGGCTCCCCCACATGGAGAGGAGAAATAACACGACCTCGGCAGGTGCGAGCGTGATTTTTGGGAGTCGATGTGGAGCACGACAGACGGCGGAAAACAGTGTCAGAGGTGGTCACCAGACTTCTCAGCCGCGCCGTCGAATCCCGACTACCGCGGCCTTGGATTCCTTTAGCGATTTAGCACCGCCGGCACGACTCGAATGCTGTGACGTCTCACATTCTTGCCTGAGGGAAAAAGATGCCTGCTTACGGAAAAAGAAAAGAAAGAGGGTAGGGGGAGCGCGAGTGCGAGTGCGACGCGTCTAGATTGCGCAGGATTTCTTATTCGAAATGGCTTGAGGTTGGCGTCAGGGTTTATCGTCACACCTACCTGGGTTATCTGACGTTGGGGGGGCACGGTATCTCGTTACATAATGGGCGCTGAGGATAGCACGAGGAGACGCTCTGGATGTACCCGGTGTTGGTGCTGCTTTGGTGATCACTCCCGCCGCTGTGGTTCCAAGGGTCGCTGGTGGTGGTCGCCAGCCGGCTTTGGCTGTCGGATCGGGCAACTGGCTCGGTAAAATGAAGATCCAGGTACCACGCTCCAATGTCACGCGGTGGGTGGTACAAGAATGCGTCCTTTTGTGTATCTGTGAAGCGATGAGCAAGATAGGTGAAAGCAATGTGGAGTGGACACGGTAATTTACCAATCAGTCTACGTCTTGTCTGTCCAGTTTTTAGATCCAAACACCAATGAAAGCGTTTACTCAATAATGCAGGAGCGCTCTTCGTATTATTGAGCGCCGCCCGTATCAGTTGAAGGGGCGCTATTTATTTAACTTTTTATACGAGAAGGCTGACGAGTCGTAAGTGAATGTGCCCTGCTTAATTGAGAGTAGCTTTGGTTGTTGAGTGTGAGTGTGTATGCAATATAGGCGCCGGAACAGAATGGCGTTATTTTCTCAATAACCTACCCTCTGCCCTGATATTAATGCTACTGATTCATGTGTCGCGCTTGGAGATGGCAGTTCACAGAATGATCTGGTTGGAGACGAGGCTCCGTTCATTATGCTAGAAGACTGCTTGATCAGGCAGGTGGACGAGGACCGGTGATTGGTCGACCTGAGTTCCGAAGGTCGCATAAAGAAGTGGAGATTTCCGTTCGGATCACTGTTTATCCTTTGTCTCAAGCGATTTACTCAGTGCTGTTTCTTTGAGACTACAACCAGCAATAGATCACTCCTCCTTTGTTTGTCTTCTTGTCAAAGGATCTATTGTGTAAAAGGATTCGGAGTCCTCCACGTGGCATATGAGAGCCTCAAACGTGGGAGGGTATTTAAGCTTTCGACTGCCCAGATTCATACAAATCCTTCTCTTCACCATATACACACTCCAAACCAAATACTTCGCTCTCATACCACTCACTCAAGACATCCATCTAGAAAAGACCAATATGGGTCTCGGCAAGATTCCTAGACCGACCTCATTTCCCTGCGTCGTTATGTAAGCAGCAGAGGTAAATAGAACAAACATTGAAATCACTTTCTCGTCAAGGAGGACTATCAAAGGTAAGTAATAGATGGGATTCCCACATTTACGTTTGAGGTAAGTTGGTCATGGCGGAACAATTTGAGTTTGATGCAAGATGACATTTGACATCCGGTACGTTCATAATACAGATGCATCGTCTAGCGACTTTCCGTCGTTCGTCTTCGACACCCAAGAAAAAAAAGGATATAATCCAAAAGAATAAGCCCGATAATAGCGCCATCAAGACGCCAGTTCTTGCTTTCAATCTCCGCGTGATCCACAGCTCCCATGTTCCCAGTCATCCGAACTCTTCCCGTTCACTTGATATCAGTCTCACCAATCCATCCTTCCCGGGTCCCGTCGCTGGATTTTGATTTGTCACTTGAAGCCCGAATTTACAAGCCCCACAGACCAGCGACCATAGCGACGAAACCGGCCACACCGGCACCCTGGCCCATGATGGATGCACCAGCGCCGGTCGACGAAGCGGGCGTCGACGCACTGCCGGAGGGCGTGGTCGAGGAGCTACCGGACGACGAAGCGGCCTCGAAGACACCGCCGCGGATCTCCTCAGGGGTCTCTGCCGCCGAGACGTCCTTGGCAGCGGCAGCGTAGGCGGTGAGGGTGCGCTGGTTGTTGTTTGCACTATAATTGCCTGTTAGCATATGCTGGCGGTCGATTGAAGAGTGATATAAGGATGACTTACGGAGGGTTGATGACACCGACCATGCCGCTCTGGCAGTGCTTGCCCTGAGAGCAGTAGTACCAGATGGGATCGGTGTTGTTGACAGTGACGACGAAGGTGCGGTTGGCAGCGCCGGAGGTGGTGCGGACGAAGTCGGAGTTGAAGCCGGTGTCGCTGGGCGTGCAGGGAGAGCCAAAGGCGCCCTGGACGACGGAGTGGGCCATGGGCCAGAACTTGAAGGTCAGGGTGTCGCCCTCAGCCGCAGTTGTGCTGTTGGGCTCGAATGTCAGGCCATTCTTGCCGACGATGACATCGATGTTGGCGGCCTGCGAGAGAGAGATAAGGACGGTGGGGGCCAGGAGGGTGTAGGTCGAGAAATGCATTTTGGTGGTTGTGGTTGTGTTGAGGTTGTTTTTGGTATTAGAAGATGGACTTTGTGGGAACTGTATCAAACAGTCTGAACAGGAACAAAAGCAGAAATGGGTATCTTTTTGGGGGGAGGTGGTTGATTTGGTGCTGGAGAAAACACTTCAGGCCGCGGACGAGCCGTCGACTTTATGCTTTCCGGAAAACCTTCGTTTCCCCGCTTTCAATGACACTATGTGCTGTGCCAACACGAGGCGGAAGGACGGCAGCAGAGGGGCTGTGTGTAGCGCCACGGCTACAGGACGCTCGCACGCCTTCCGTTCCATGTGCGCGCAGCCGTAGCGCGTCCTACACGGCATCGTGCCCAAACGCTTGCTGTGCTCCCGCCTGCTAGGCGCCGCCAGGCTGGCATCTCACATCTAACTGGATCTCTCGAGGTCCCTGATCGACCGGCTAAGAATCGTGCTTGCATTGGCGCGGGCCATCTGGGCTGAGCCGAGAGTCTGTGAGACGCTCGAACTGCCCAAAACGGGCGCGAGCTGTGGAGGCTGAGGCACTTGAGGTGTAGGAGCTGGCGCCCTGAGGGGTCATGCGGAGGTGAGTTGGAGCGCGGCAGGGGTCTGGACTCCAGGAATAGCGCGAGCTGTCATTGCCGGAAGCGGCAGGCTAGCGACAAGCTCACGGGCGCCAGGCGCAAACTCAAAGCTTAAGGCCAGGCTGCTGGAGCGGATTGGGGGGCGGGTCGAGATCCGGCTGGGCGTGTTACCTGAGATCCACGACCAGGCCGAGCGTGGGCGTGATAGGCCTCTATCCGAAACGTTACAGACGTGCCTCAGGTCTCAGACGCTGCTCTGGCACTTCTCAAACACCGCGCCACTCTCGCCGCGAGCCTGAGGCTGCCGTGGCAGGCGGAGGTCGCTCTCGCATCGCCATTGCGGGCACGGGCTGGCGGGAGTGCAGTGTAAGCGTTGGCTGGGGATGGCGGCGGCGAGGTTCAGCTTCGACACTTGGCAGCATAGGTGGGCGGGCTATTTTCGCGCTGGCGCCAGGATGGCCGCGGAGGGCATGGTCGCAGGTGAGTTCCGGGTGGAACGATTGGTTTGGCGGCGAGGTTTGACTCTGGGTTTGACGGCGAGGCGTGACGGCGGTGCGGTGTTCGGTTTGCGTCGCGATGAGGCGTCGTGTGGCTCAGCTGTCGGGGACTCGTCCAGGGCATGAGGAGCTCGCCGGCCACGGCATGAGAACACTGCCAGCTCTTGCTGCCGCTATCCGGAGCCCGCTTGCCCCCAGAGGCAGGTGAAGCCTCGATCGGATGATGGATGAGCTAGTCCGCGGCACAGGTGTGGTCTCTGTCCAAGATACGTAGCCGAAGGTCCAAGCGAGCTCATCCTCTGCAGCGCCCACGCAGCGTGCCTGGGAGCATCGTGTGCTTTATATCAGCAGCTCTTGGCGGCTGCACGGCGCTCAGCAGGTCTGCTGGGCCGTGGTGGTGGTTCTTCCCGCTCAAACTTGCTCAACAACCTGCGCAACGCAGCCGGCGCAGCACCAGCAACACCCAGCACCAGCGCTGCAGAGTTTCACGACGCGCCCACCAGGTGCAACCTCACCACGGCCAGCGAGGACCGCAAAATTCTCTCAGCGCGGGCCTCAGCTGCAGCAGACCTCGACAAGGCAGTGCCTCTAGAGGCATAACATCCGCCACACTTACCTAATAACCCATCAGCCCGGCGTCCTCATTACGTCCCTCCAACTCCACCACCTGCCTCCGGCCCCGGGCGCCTCCATGTCATCTCTACCCGCCGCCAACCGCGCGCCCACTGCGCTTTCTCCGGATCTCCGGGCTTCCGCTCGCCGCGCGACTCACTGAGATTTTCCTCTTTCGTGCTCGCGTCGCCAGACGACCGATCCCCGCGCTGCCCGGCAAATGTCGCCAGAACCTGGCTGACCGGTGTGGAACACCGCACGACAATCGCGCGGTGGGGACCAGCCGGAGAGACGAGAACGCGGTGTTTTTGTCTGTCGCCCTCTCCGGCGGCGCTGCTTATCGCAGTCGCACAGAGCGCGCACGCGCACGAAGAGCATTGGCTGGCCTCCGGGCACGCTTCGCAGAGCATCGCGTCGGCGGTGCGTGGGCCCCCCTGTTTCGGGACGTCGGAGGAAGGGTTCGGTCGCAAGCACGGGCGCCCGAGGGCGCCAGCCCCGCGAAAGACCGCCCATTATTGGCGTCATCCGATTGATAGCGGCCTGCCAAGGCGCACCACCCGGCCGCACCAAACACAGTAACTGTTAGCAAGAGAAATGCTGAGATTTGAGCACTCTGCTGTCAGAGCCCACGCCCCATCCTTCTCGCTCTCGGACCATATGGCAAGATCGAGAACCAGGACGAAAGAAAAAAAAAAGCTTCGGCCAGCCTGTCACGGCATCCTTACCATCCCCCTCCCTCTCCACTCGGAATCCCTCCGTCCTGACTACTAAAAAAGCCCTACCCCCAGGCCAAGTCAGGTGGGGATCACGTCTTTCTTAGCTTATTTTTTTCCAGCGACCCTGCTGTCGAAGCACGCCCTCACCAGAGCGAGAAAGGCCGCTTTTAAGCCGCAAGCTCCCCCGTCTCCGCCGTCGTCTCGTTCTTGCTCCTGAACGGACCGTTCAGGTTCCCTGCCTCTCGCGCCTCTTACCTCCCGGGCGGATGCGGACCGGATGCGGACCGGAGTCTTGATGCAAAGTTACAGCATGGACCAGGCACCAACCACTAAAACCCCCACGAGACTTCAGCATCCTCATCTCGACCCCCAAGGCGCGCCTCATGGCGCCTCTCTCCCCCCCGCGGTGACGACACCTTACGCCATCGACGGCTTGCATTACGACCATGTGGTTCCAGATCGGCGTGTCGGGAAGACCTTCTGCTTCCGCCCAACCCACGGATGATTGATATCGGGAAGCCTGCCGGCTTATCTCCCCCAGGGGACGCCAGGAACCGCGACCCAGAAGCTTCAAGGGATTACCTCCGTCGTTCCACCTTCGCCCGTTCTCGGCCCTACTCCAATGGAGAAAGGGAACATGATAAGGAGGCCACGCAGGTACCCGGCCGGTTGCTTGAATAGCCCGCGATCCCCAGGAGGCTTTCCAGGCACTTCTCCAGTCTTCTTCCCCGATCACCATGGACACGCAGGAGGCAGCTCACGGGCCAATTGTGCATGTTAATCGCATGTTATTGCGTTCGAGTCTCGCATCAGTCCGAAAAGACCACCCGCAACTACGGACTACTACAATCGCCGCGGCAATCGAAACTTCTGCGAAGCGCGCTTCCTGCAAACACCGCCGTCTATACACGTCAAACAACGCATCCGAAACCCGTTACCTTCCTCCATGCCGCCCCACGGACGACGAGATGGAAAAACGAGTAGGAACAAGGGAATCACATCGTGAACTCGTGGCCAAGAAAAAACAAAAAGATCAGGAAGAGACGATGGAGAACAGAGCACCAAAAGAAAGAAGAGAAAGGGAATAAAGAACAAGCCACCAGGAAGTATTAAAGACGGGTACCGAGGTTTCGCAGAGCGCCTGCCTCCACTGCTTCCACCCGGTAGGTCTCCCGTTCGGATGACGTCCATCGTATTTTCTTCCGAGTCGCCATCGCATCATCATTCTTGACTTCTTCTCTTCATCCACACACAAACGGCGGAGCGCCTGCCTCCTCCACCGCTGTCAATCTAGGTATTAATCGAACCGGATTAAGTATCGCAACAAACGCCGACTCATCGTACCACCTCGAGTGGCCAATGAGCGGACGGCCCGCTTTGCTGTGCAGAGCGCCTGCCTCCTCCGCACGGATTGCCAGGCCCGAAAGAACGTGGGTTGGCGTTTATCGGACATCAGACAACGAGAAAAACTCTACAAGAGCCATGTGACAATGTCTCTTTCAATCATCGCTCGAAAGGTTGGAAACGCGCGATCGTCAAAACGCGAGGGCGGGATTGCAGTGGTCCCTCTTCCAACGACTCCCGCCCGTGGTATCATCTTGATTGAGATGGAAACAACAATGGTCGAACGCCGGATACGCCTGGGCTGGGGCCTCGACCAAAAGAACGCACGAGAAAAAAGATTCGGAGGCAACGCGTGGAAGATTGGCGTGGAGAAGATGGGTTGGGTTCGACGAGTCGCTGCGTGGCACGGCTCGTGGATCACAAGCTCATCGTCAACCATTCCCATTCCTGCGGTCCACTTCCTGATCCTGGAATGGCGCCTTGTCCCATGGAGCCCATTTGAATGGGATTGTGCTGCGTGGCCATGGCCGAAGGAGCCTGGACCAAAGGCTTTGGCTCGTTCTTCCGCTGGCTGCTACTGTTCGAAGAAGGCGCAGATTTGCCGGTGGTGTCCTCTGCATCGCCCATTTCAGTATCCTGGTTCCCTGGCTTCGTACTCCTCAAGCGCTTGGGTGCAACGGCAGAATTCCGAGCGGGAGCAGATGCAGCCAAGTTCTGAGACTGCGCCTTGGGAGGGCCGGGGGCAATGGGCACGACGCCGCTCTTGGACGCAGTAGCGCTGACGTTGCTGGCAGTGTTCGTTGCAGTCGCACTCGGCCCAGAACCCGAGGTCGATTTGGGGGATTCGGAATCGCCTCCGCTGGCCTTACCAGAGTTCGGCGTAGTCGCAGTGGACTGCGCCGCGATCGAGTTCTTGCGCGAAGTCTTGTTCTTCGATCGGCTCGAAGAACCTACAGGCACACTGTTGCCGCTGCCGCGGTTGCGCTTCTTGATTACGTCGGTCTTGAGCGACAACGGGCGCACGACGCCATGCAGCTTCAAAAACAGACCACACGCATTGCAGAGCGGGTGACCTTCAGGGTTCCGCCTCCACAGAGGGGTGGTCTGCGTAAAGCAGTTGGTGCATGTCGTGGGCACGCCATTCTGATCGCCTGATTTGCTGCCTCCAGGACTAGCCGGCCGAGATGGCGCAGCCGAGCTGAAACCCGACTCTGGGGGGGAGTTGGGGGAGGATTGCGGCCGCTGTTGCATTGCCTGATGGGCCAAGCCAGCTGCATTCGGCGTGGAGCTCGTGCGGGGTATTTTCTGACGGCGCGGATCGCTCCCACGATTCCGGATTTCGCTGACAGAAGCGGCAGAGCCATGAGTGCGGCCCAAACTGCCCCCAGAATTCCAATCTTGCGGTGAGGGAACCATTTCAGTTGGCCCGATGGTAACCGTCTTGCGTGGGGGTCCTGCCGGGAACCGCGCGGCAGTTGGGTTAAATTGATTAGACAGGTTGGTATCCCACTGAAAGCTGCCGCCGTTGAAGTCGAGGGATTGATCCTCCATGGGTGAATACCCTGACTGCATGGGCATTGTGCGGTCGGGAAACGCCCCACCCTCGTCCTCGTTGTCGTCGGAGTCAGCTCCGAACTGGAAGATGTTGTCGTGTCTCGACAAATCCATGCTGGGCGACCGCGTGGACCCAGGGAAACTCGGGTGAATGACCTGGCTTGGGTCCACATGGCCGGCCTGGTGGTAAGAATGCGCAGAGAAAGGCGGTGGGGGTCCCGCTGTCGAAACGCTGCTGAAAAGCGACTCACTCGCGGTAGGATTGAACATGAACGGCTGCATTGAGCTAGACATGTTTGCGTGAGGCGGGTTGAAGCTTCCCATTCGCCCTCTGATGTCAACACCGTTGCGATCTCCAAAGAAGATTTGCTCGCCTTCAGGAATGGGCTGAGGCGTCGAAACGGTCGAGGGATAGGCGGAACCTGGAGGTGAGTTGTAGTAGTCGGTCGAGTTGAGCGACGATGCCATCGAGTTGGTGTTGTTGTTGAACATGTTCGAGTAAGGGCCTCCTTGGTTGACCATGGGCGATCCAATGGGCGAGAAGGTGAACTGGTTTTGGAACGGACCAGCAGAGCTGATAATAGGGTCGTGGTCGATGTCGAAGGTGTTGAGGTTGAAGGGGATCTGACCGGGGTTGGAGTACTGGTTCTGGGACTGCGGAGGGTGTGGCTGGTCCAGAGAGTAGGAGTGGAAGCCTTGGTCCTCGGGGTCGTGGGGTATCATAATGCTGTTCACAGCGGGTACCTGCGGGGACGCGTCCGGCTTCCTCTTGGGAGGCTGATAAGGATTAGCATGGGTGTAACCTGATAGCAGTCGCCGAAAAGGGCAGCATCGAGACCTACTCTTCGCTCGTCGATGCTCGTCTTGCGTACGTGCCTCTGCACGTATCCAAACTCATTCTCCCTCAACACGGCCGGCTGCACAGAGGGAGCAGAGGCGCGCGAAATGTGAAGCGTCTGATCGTTCAACTGGCTCTGTTTCCTTATCGGGATGGCAGGAGCGGTGGCATTCGTCGAGGAAGGCTGGTCGTCGGCCGAGGCAGAGGGCGAGTGCATGCCCGCCGGAGAGGCGACAGAGGAGGGGACGATGAAGTCGTCGAGGTTCATAGGCTCGGCCTTGGCGGCCTCGAAGTCCAACTGGGCTTGCTTGTCCTGAGACAGACTTCGCAGTTGGGCGATACCGCTGGGCGCTGTTGTGGGTCTCGAGCTCGAGTTCTTATCGTCGTTGGTTGGCCTGTAAGATAACCTAGCGGCATGCTTTGTCAACACCATCCTAGACACGCAGAATCTCGCAAAACCTAAAATCGGCTACTGACTGTGCACTCTGCCTGCGCATTCTTCGCAGGTTCATCGACATCATGCGCCAGGTCAAGTTCTCCATGCGCTCGGAGTTGGGCAGCTGCGACTTCTGCTTGTTGTACAGCTTCCATATCTGGGTGCCGATTGGGTCCTTCTTCTGCATTTCCTCGGGATCGTCGAAGTCGGCGACGGCATCGTTCTTGAGTCGCGGGAAAAAGGTGTCGCGGAGCACACCCTCGCGGGCGGCGCTGTCGGAGGGTGAGAGATCCAGCTTGCTGCTGTCGAGGGTGCTGGCCGAGGTGAGGGACTGCACGGCGGACGAGGAGCCGGAGACGTCGTCGTGGTGGTCTTGGGGAAATCGAACGTGTCGCGGCGAAGATGATGTGTGGAAGGAGTGTAGATCCGCCATCGCTCCAATAGCGTCGTGGTCGAAGTCGGAAGAGAGGGGAGAGGCGTGCATGCCTCCCCCACGCTCCCCATGTTGCGCCCCAGACATTGGCAAGGACAGCGTTGCGCAGCGCACGGGGGTGCGGGACAGGTGTGGCAGACGAGCTGGGCGGGAGGATTTCGTGCTTGAGCGCGGTCTTGCCTCTGGCTGTTCCCAGCGTCCACGGGCTTGGGGAGGGCTGAATTGTATGGACACGGGCGTGCGGCCACTGGAGAGCGACCTCAGTTACAGTGCTCTTCTATGGCTGGCAGCAGGCGGCGTGATGGGGAGGCCGCTCGGTCGGAAAGCGTTCAGAAGATGGCCTAGCACCGGGCGGGCAGACGCTGAGGCTGGACTAGCGATCCTTGGCCGGACGATGCTTGCGACGCCGTGAATGGACTCGGGCCTTTTGGGGCCCTGGCGGGTGGTGTGGTGCTTGCGCTGCCGGGCGCGAGTGGCCTGCGCTGGGCTGTGTGGGATGCCAGAGACGGGCCTAGCGGGCGCGAGCGAGAATTAGCCCCGTCGTCGACTCGCGCACGCCCACCGCCAGTGCGTCCACGAGCCAACAGTGCCCGGCAAATGTGGCGCGCAGCTCGCCCAGGATGGCCCTGCGCCGCCGCCGCGGGTGTGCAGGGAGCGCGCCCGCGGCCGGCCGCTGGGCGAAGGGCCTCTGGACGCGGGATTATGATGTCGGCGGAGCAGCAGCGTCGCGTGCGCGCAGCGACGAACCGCAGCGCAGCAGGCCTGCAGTGCGATGATGCGCAGCCGGCGGCCGGGAGCCGTCTGCCTGGCCCAGCGCGGCGACCAACGGCTGGCCAGGGCAGCGCAGGGCGCCGGCGCCGCGAGGGCTGGCGCCGCTGGGGGCGAGGCGCACGACACCCTTCGGGAAGCGCAACGGGAGCGGATGGGCTTGACGATTGATGTAATGCCGCAGCGAGTCGCGTCCGCGCAAGCCAGATATTGCTGCTGTGCCGCACGGGAGGTTTATGCGCGCGCCGGCGGACTGTGCTCTGCGGCAGCCGCCCACGCCAGCTGCGCGTGGGTGGGTGGTGAGAGCGTGGGCGCGCAGCAGGCACGCGGCCGGCCGGCCGCGCGCGCGGTGGCAGCAGGTGGCAGACAGCTCGTGGTGGTGGGCGACGTCGTGTTCTGCGATGGTCAGCCCGCCTGGGACGGCAGCGCGCGGCTCCGCGTGTCAGCGCGGCCAACGAGCAGCCCGATGATGGATGATCCTCCTCTTCACGAGCGCACGACTCGCTGCGCGCCGGCTGCCGGCAAGCCTCCTTCTGCCCATCATCTCCAGGCCCGAGGCGCGCTCACGCACCCAAAGGCGCGCCAGCCGGCTCGCCCTCGTCGGCGACGCCAGAGGTCCACTTCCCACTTCTGGTCCACCGGACACATTTTACGGCGGCGAATGGTGGCGGGAGCGGCGGGCACGTCGCCGGCCACGGTGCCATGCCCAGGGTGCGTCCCCTTGTTGATTTTCCCTGGGTGCTCGATCTGCCGTTCGTCTCCATGCCGCGCCCATAGCTTCGCCAGAAAGAGACGGCGCCTGGACGGCGGCGCGGCTCAGCGTCCAGCGGCCATGATTCGCGAATGCGTCACTCGTGCTGCAAGGAAGCATTGTGGAAACTATTTTTTTCTTTTCCAGGAGGCCGAGCTGCTAGATACATCGTCTGCTCTGACTCTGGCGGACTCTCACATGCCTGCAGCGAGCTGGAACGGCGCCAGTTCCAGACCGCCGCCCCTCGAAGACTGCTTGAAAAAGAAACGCCGCCCCGCACCGCGCATGCAGAACATCATCTCTCGGACGCATGCCGGCATTTTCCATGGGTGTCTTCAATAAACACTGAGGCCCACCGGCGGCGCCGTTGCGCTCGAGCGTTGACCGAAGTTGATCCCTCCCCTCTTTTCCTCCGCGCCGCCCAGCCCTTCCTACATTTCCCGACAAGTGCGCGCCCTGAGGCACGCGAGCGTCTCCACGCCGGCACTGAGCCTGTCGTCTACGGCCTTAACGGGCATTGGCTGGCGGGCTGGCTCGTGTCCAGATCTGGCGCACGCGCACCTGTCGCACGCCGACCAGGCCAACCTTTAATTCCAGCTCCAATCAGCACCCGGCTTTTGCAAACCCCGACCATACCAAGCTCTCTCCGACTCGTGCTCGAGCGGAGGGAAGGCGGAGGTGCCCAAGCTCCGCCGTCGTCCCTCCGCCGCTTTGGATGCCCTGCCACCGGCCGCCTCGGTCCCTGCCACCCTGGTCGCTGTTCGGCTTGCCGGCGCGTCCAGGGTTCGGGATGGATCTGAGACCAAACTCTGGAGCGGAAACATGAACGCGCGCTGCTGGGCGCACGGCAAATCATTCAGTGATCCACCCATTCGCTGCTGTGCCTCATCCTAAAATACTAATTAATGCTGTGGAGTACGTCGCACGCTCCTTCACCTCTCAGCTCTGGCGGCGCGCGCTCCGTGGAGGGATATAACGATATGCGGATCATCCGAACGCAGCTGTCGGACCAACACCTCGTTCCGACTTCGCGTGAGGCTCGACCAGGCCCCCCCGGCAGGTTCCGTCGCCTGCACTTCTTCGTGCCGCCGCCGCCGCCGCCGCTACGACGGTTGCAACTGGCGGCACCGTGCGGTGGAGAAATCTTTCACCCTTGAGCAAATCTACCAAGAATCGTCTCATTTCAGAGCTCGCGGCCGTATGCCGAAGGAACCGGAGGCAGGAACCACCGCAGTCCACTTCGCGACTTGCCGCGACGCGCCTCGTCATGCAGGGTCTTCTTAGCCCGCTTGGAATAAACCTGAAATGACCTGGCTGGACGTGCGGCATTGAATCTGCGCCCGGACTTGGGCCTGTTTGCGGATCGATTCGGCGGCCGGCAAAAGCGCCCTGAGCGCTGCGTGAGGGGCCTCGAGATCTCGAGTGCTCCACTGGCGTGCCAGATGTTTGACAGCGACGGACCGTTGCGAGCTGTCGCGTGGCAGCGTGCGCACGCACGACAACGCGCCGCCATGGCGGCCGGTCCGCGAGTCGCGGGAAGCAAGGACTCCCATGATCGACTCAAGTGCTTAGCAGCCCATTTGTCAGTGTCGCCCAGTCAAATAGAGTTTGTGGGCGAGCGACCACAGCGCTGGAAATCGCTGTAAACGTCCACCATCGACATCGTCATCGCGATCGCGAGATTGGTGCCGCAAATCCTAGATGAGATACCAGCCCCGAACCACCAGCAGCAGCGGGCGTCGGATGAAGTGTCGGACTTCTCGTCGGATGAGAGGCACCCTGGGCAGTCGATCTGCCTGCAGTGTAACGGTGCTTGGTGTGGCGGAGAAGATCTGTTGCTGGCGAGCACAGAGCAGCCGCTGGGCGAGCGTGCGCCGTGGATTGTGTCGCGCGCAGGCATCGCAAGCGGCCAATGTGGGCCTTTCACATGCTAGTCGATATGCAGTCCCATGCAGCGCAGCGGATTTCGCTTGTCGAGCGCGCCCGTCCGCCGTGGGCCAGAGGGAGGCCCGGAGGCTGCAGCACACCGCATGCAATAATCTGCCTGTTGCACTCTGTCGTCAGGACTCGACGACACGGTGCCTGGTGATCCGGCCGTGCCAGCCTCCCACACTCCCAGCTGCAACTGCCGCGGCAGGCAATCAAGAGCCCGCAGCGACATTGCCTGGTCGCGGCACACGCAGCGATGCCCGTTCGGGCAAAGCAAGCGTGTCGAGTGGGGGTCGCCTGCAAGCCACCGTGGGATGGATCTGCAGGTGCCCTTCTGCCCTTGTGCCCGCATGTGTCGGCTTTTGCTCTTAAAGCCGCGCCTTGCCGCGCGCACTTCGCTGCCCTCCGCCGTCCGCTGGTCGTCCTCCGCCCGCGGCTTGATTGAAGGGATTGTCTCCGCGCCCGCTGGCCGGCGGTTCGAGTTTCCCCGTGGCCTCCGTCGTCTCCGCGGGCGCCCTGCGGGAGCCCCAAATTGCGCGCTGGACGAACGGAAGTCGGTCGTGTGCGTGAGCCTCCGCGGCGTGGGTGCGCCCGTGCGAGCCGGTTCCTCGCACGGCGAATCTGCCCCAGGACCCTGGCTGCGCATGCCTGGCCTTCCGCCCTGCCTCCCTCCCTCGACCACCCTCCCTCCCGCCCTCGTCCCATTCCATCCCGCGCGATGATGGAATGCGCCACGCAAGCGTTGGCGAGAAAGTGGCAGGCCCCGATCCCGATGCCGTCCGGTCCAGCGCCAGTATCGAGTAGGCAAACCCGCCCCCCATGGAAAAAAAATCGTCCGCCGTCTGGTTGGAGCGCGCCGCAGGATCGCCCCAAGTACGTATCCCTTCCGACCGTAGACATACCGAACGGCAAAAAAAGGGTCCGGAAGTTCCTGAAGCGGAGCTGCCTGCATTGCTGTGTCTCACCATGCTCGCGTGGCCCGTGGCGGCCAAGCCTCCAAAGTCAGAGACGTAGTGCGCCAAACGCCGGGCTGTCAATCTCTCTCGTATGCTGCAAATCCTCGACCGGGATGCTCGGTCCCTCCGTGTCGTGAACGTTATGGTGCGCCCTAAACTCACGCTTCAACCTTTAACCCGAGCGCTGCCCGATACCGCGTTTGGCGACGTGTGCTGCTGTCCACGACAGCGGCCAGCAGAGCGGTGAATATAGAAGCGCGTGGGTGTTGGTCACACCGCGGACGCAAAGCCAGGTCATCCCAGGCGGCGCAATGGGTCGGTCAGAAGGCCGCTGTGTGGAGAACCGCCCGAAAGCAGGCGGAGATTTCGACCGCAATGCTGATGAGGCTGCCATGTCTCATCCATCTCCACGTTGCGCGCACGCGAGGCGGCGAGACACGAGCGCGTGCGTGCGCGGCGGTCAGCCACAAAGCACGCCCACCCTGCCTCACCACCGCTCCCTCCTCAGCGCTTCGCGGCTCCACTGCGGTCCGTTGGCCCCCAACAGAGTCGCCATGACATCGTCCGGGAAACGGGCGGGGCGGTAGGTAAGCGATGCGGTCCATAGCCATGTCTTGAATCAAGTTCCGTTGTCCATGACGCGCGGGGGCGGACGGACAGCCTCTCTCCAGGTCTGCCGGTTTGGGAAGTTTGGCACGCGCGAGGCCGGTCGATGGTGTTGAGGTCCGTCAAGCGGTCGATGCCGTCATCCAGGTCCGGTGTCCAGGTTCGCGCCCTCGACGCGAGAAGCAGCTCCACATTGTGCCAGGCGAGCTCCTCCAGGTAGGTCCGGGGCGTTGGGCTCGAGGACTGACGCTATAAACAGAAGCGTGCCAGGCGGACGACACTCTCCCTTTATACCAAGGCGACAGCACCTGCACACACCACCCCTGGAAGCGATCGGGGAAGGGAAAGAATGACCAACGCGAAGCTGCTAGGCAGCGCAATGGGCGCAAAATCTGCTGATTTGCGATTTCGACGCCAGATAACGTTATCTTTCTGTCGTGTCGCGCCGAGCGCCAAACAGCCCAGCGGATCGCACGCGCAGCGACCAAAAACAACTCGCGTTTGATAAGTGGCCCCGAGCAGCCCGGCCTGGCTGCTGATGTCTGTATCCGTCCAGATTGCACCATTTCTGCCAATGGCGCGCCGCGCAGGCATCTCGGCTCCCTATCATTCCCCCATCCGACCTTTCCTTTTGCCCCGGATCCAGCGGCCCGGTCCCTTCCCAGCAGCCAGTCAAACCGGCTCTGCCCTACGTGTCCCAAGGCAGTCGGATGCAAGGCGATGATCATATCAGACCGGTCAACAGACACATCATGCTGTCGTTTCTCGAGTTGGTCCGACGACGCGGCGTGCCAGAGTACCACCGCAAATCTGCGAACCTGCTAGGCTCCTTGTCGGTGATATTCACAGCTTCCTAGATAGGAGGGCGACCAAGCCCACGGGAGCACATCCGCAAATCTTATCTCTCCGTAAGGCTCTTCGGGACTCCCTCCGCGGAACGATATCCTGCAGGGACGGCGGGAGCATCCAATTACTTGCATCCTGATCATCATTTCTGCTGTCATGCTGATAAAGCCCGAGTGACAGGTGGCAGGTGGCCGTGTTACCGCTGCAGTGGTCGGTGATAAGCTGGATGCCTTGCTCGCTGCATCCCCACATGGGACGATAGTTTCCCGCCGCGCGGGTGGATTTGTGGGGTGCATGAGGGCTTGTTATCTGGAAGACTCGGACCTGAGAGATCGCAGATTGGCGACAGAGTGCCTCCCACTGCAACAATGGGGTTTCACAGCCTCGGGAGAACGGGTATAGTTTATTGGGAGTAGTTAACTCCGAATCAGTGTATTGCTGTTTCTGGTACTTAGGTGGCCTTCTTTCCACGCCTAGCAGACCCATTGCCGACAATCACATGCGTCCAACATTCCGAAACATGGTTTCTCCGCGCTGTTGCGTTTTTGGATCATGGTACAGGCGTAGATAAAGGACCCTTGGTCCTGCCTTCCCAGCAAAAATGGGACGGCCGACGTAACCTGAGCCAGTGCGCGTCTTATCATGCGTGGGAGGGCTTCTTCACGCCGCGGAATGGTGGAAGAGTGGAACCGGGCAGATATGGAGATGCGTATGACCGAGGCAGAGGCGCATGTGTCCCTCAGCTTCTCCAATCGAGACAATGGCCGGAGGGGCCGGGTATTAGGAGTATTCGAGAATGCTTCGCCGGTGGTCATGATGCACTCTTATCTTGGTCGCGCGGGCTTCCCGATGGACTGGATGCGCCTCCGCCGCTAACGGTCTCCTCTCCGAGCACCTTGCTGGCTGCCATGAACCTGTAGATGAGAAATTCGGTCAACACCCGTGCTTATCTTCCATGCTGCTGCACCTGTTTGCGCGCGCGCAAGCTGCAAAGAATTCCGCGAAAGATTGGGACAAAACCGTAGACATACATCCCACCACAGTATCCTCCTAGTCCCCGCATGCTCTCCGCCTGCACAGCAGTCATGCGCAGCAAATTTTCCAGATCCGCCATGTTCGCTGTGAGCTGGGCTAGCTGAGAGTGGAGGTGCGACATTTGGCGGGATTTCTGCGAAGCAGGCGCGGAGCTCACGCGCGAGCCGACGCTGGTCGGACGTTGGATCCCAGACATGGCCAGGACGGAGTGTTCGAGCGGGCGACGCCTGCGATGAGTGGGTTCGTGGGTCGGGCAGTGTTTGAGCGAGTAAGTGTCGGTGAGTGGTGGTTGTTGTTGTTGTGGTGCAGAGCTTGGGCGGGAGCTGTGGGCGACTTCTGTTTACCTTCCCCGCGGAGCTCGGATTTAAGCGCGACCGGGGTCTGCCCGCGAAACCTGAGCTTTTTCTGTCCCTCCACCGTCGCTACTCCACCACCTCCAGCTTTCCAGTCCACAATCCAGCAATGGCGTCGCAGCAGACTATCCGTCGCGTTATCCTCACTGGCGCCATCTCCGCCGTCACCGTCGCGGGCGCTCTGTATGGCGCGGGCCTGAAGACGCAACAGGAATACAAGCAGGTACGTGTTGCTCCAGACCTCACCCGACGTCGCTACCATTTCCATTCCTTCAAGGACCTGTGCTAGCGCTTCTTTCTGCCCTTTCTGGCGTTCGGAGCAAGCGTCGCCGCAGTAGAATACTAACAGAGATCTAGGCGCGCAAAACCGTCTACGAACTGCCCGTCGAGGACCGCATTGCAGGGCTTGAGACGAAGCGAACGCGCCTTGTTTCCCAAAAACAAGACCTTGAGCGAAAGATCGCGGAAATCGAAACACGCCGGACTGCGGCGTCAAAGGCCCAGGCCACGGACTGAGAACCCTACCTATGGGGCAGCTGCTCTGACGCCGTTTTTCTTGCCCGTCATGCAATATCACGCGCATGTTCCTGCAAGGCCCCACTCCACCTAGACCTTGTATCGTCACGATAAGCCAAGCGGTGCCCAACCGAAGAACATCCCTCTGGTCCTGGCACCCTCGGGGCTAGATCCGCAACAACTTCCGTCTCGCGTTGCAAGTCTATTCGATGGCGAGCATCGTCATGGCGTCTTGAAAATCAGCCCCCTGACATAAATTCGTTACGACTTGATCCAGGGAAATACTCGATTGGGAAAAGGCCTGGACAGTCAATTTACTGGGACCCTGACAGTCACATGAAAGTGGGATGAGAATTTTCCATGATGTGACTGAGCCAACACACCACAACTTCGGCACACCCGGTCCACGGAACATCGCCTCTTTCTTCCGGTGCCTGAATGCGAAACAACTCCGCTAACGCCACTGGACGAGGGAGGATATTCCCAACCAGGATGGCTTTGCACCTTCGTCGGTGCATTGCCTTGAAGCACGCTGTTATCGCCACTCGGTACATTGGAACAAAGGGATGAGGAGGACAATTTCGATGCCCATTGCGCTGAGTAGCATAGCCAACATATTCGATCTCTCGTGATCCATTGGGCCAGTCCGCTCTTTTGCAAAGTATTGGAGCGCCTCCTGGTGGGCCGCGTCAGCATCAGCGCCAAGGCAGGATTGGCGGACGCATTTCGAAGAACTTCGGATCCAACAATTGAACTCCGGAGAATTTGAGGCCAACTTGTCCGCTTTGCACGTGGCATTCGGCAAAAATTGCTCCACTACGTCTCGCCCGCCGACGACGAGACGCTGCTGCGACCCGCGGTTATGCGCGCTCGCTCGCGCACATTCCGTCGCCAACTACCATTTTGAAAGGGGTGCTCAGTGTGTTTAGGTTGCTCAGAACGGTTCAACTGCATAAAGCAGATTTGGGAAAAGAGGAACAGTGTATATGGGAGACCTGAGCATCAAGATTCCTAGGATTCTATCTAGAGAAGATTGAACAAATAACCAATGAATCTTACTGTGCTTTTGACAAGCCTAAAGAAAAAGTGCAAAGACCGTGAGATGAGTGGAGTGACTCGTCTCAAGGCGTGGAGCTGTTCATCTCAACGCTGTAACAGGCCGGGTTCAGCAGCATCAGCTCCGCTTAAAGCCTGGAGATATTGGCGATCAAGCACAGCCATCGTGAAACAAAAATTAGTTATTGAGGACATTTCCTAGTGGGCTGAATTTCGTCGATCACCCCTAAAACTTCGCTCAGATTACCTAAAACGTGCCTCAATAGAGTTCTATTGATAGCCTAATAGGAGTCTCCATAGGTTACCCCGCTACCCACTGTCGTCCGATCTCACAGAGAATGCTCGTTTCGATTACCCAAAACGTACCTCAATATATTTCTATTGATGGCCTGAAACGGGTCTCAATGCTATACCGTCATCGCCCAAGCTCTACACTAGGCTCGCTTTGATTTTTGAAATAGGCCTTGGCGGATTGTGCCGCTATTGCCCACACGCACCCCATAAGAAGTCTCTTATCGCTAAATACTACCTGATCCTCCCGATCTTCAACCTCGATGAGCCTTATTGTTATCATCTCACGTTCACTCTAATCCTTTAAAATAGAACATAGTAGTAGGTCGTGCGCCAATTGCTAGTGTTCGCTCATCTTTGCTACTCGCTCTTACCTCAAATTTCTTGAACAAGCCAATTTAAGCAGATTACTCAACCTCCAAGAATCTAGCCTCCTTTCATAGATGTCTCAGCACGCACTCGAATCTCCGATACCAGAGGGTGACACTATGGAGGTCACATCATACATCAACTCATACGATTCTCACACCAGAGGCACAAGACAAGGAGTTTTACCACGAATCTTCGGTGTGCCCGCCCTGTCTACAGCAACGGCGCGCAGAAAGCACTCCGCTCAAATAAGTCTGGTTACAGACGTGCGAACAGCAATACGCCTGTATGTACAAACCAAGAAACAGCCAATAAAAAAGCCCGATCAACAAGATCCATTTCGTCCGCCGACGAACCTCAGGTAACCACGGTAGAATGTTCGCCACCCACTTTTTTTGCGTGCCAAAAGGAAAAGGAAACCCGCCGAGGGGAGGTTGAAAAGGTATAAGGCCAACAGCCATGTAGCAGTCCTTAGAGGACATTACTGGTACAGCAATACTCCAAGTGATGTACAACTCGCATCCTCGCATTACGTTTAATCGAGAGGAATGCCGTCATACTCGCCGTAACCAAGAGCAAGGTTCATGTTCTGCAGGCACTGGGTAGCGGCGCCCTTGAGGAGGTTGTCGATGGTAGCGTTGACCACAACACGCTTGCCCGAGCTGTGGACAGCAAAGCCGCCGACCTCGACACCATGCTTGCCGCTAATGTTCTTGACAAGAGGCGACTCGCCGGTGATCTTGACGAGCTTCTCACCTGCGTAGCGGTCCTGGTACAGCTGGCGGATGTCGCGGGACTTCATCTCCTGCTTGAGGGGAATGTTGATGGTGTGCTGCATGTTTGCTTAGCTAAAGCTCAGTGCAATTCGTGGAAACATCATAACTTACGTGGATACCCTGGAACCAAACGGCAACGTGCGGGATGAAGCCAACGGGTGTTCCGAGCTGAGCAGAAATTTCCCGCTCGTGGATGTGGTCCGTCAGGCTGTAAGGGATAAGGTTGTTGGTGAGATTGTTGACATCGTTCTTGGGGCTCGGCTTGGTTCCAGCACCAGAGTAACCACTGACACCGAAGACGGTCGGCTGCCCACCAAGGAAGTCCACGATAGGGGCAATGCCAATTTGAGCCGCCGTAGCGTAGCAACCAGGATTGGCAATGCGAGTGGCATTGGCAATCTTAGACCTGTCAACCAGCTCGGGAAGACCGTAAGTCCACTTGTCGTCGAAACGGTAGTCGGCAGAAAGATCGACGATGACGGTGTCAGGCTTGCCGGCAGCATCGACGGCATCGACGAAGGGCTTGCACACGCCGTTAGGGAGGGCCATAACCCAGCAGTCGATCTCACCAGCCTCGGCCATGCGGCGCACATCATCAGGGGACAGGTTCTCGTAGGTGATGTCACGCTTGGTGTAGCCCTGGAGCTTCTTACCAGCCAGCTCGCGGGAAGAGACGTGCCTCAGGTCCATGTTGGGGTGCTTGTTCATCAAGTCGATGAGAGCCTGGCCAGTGTAACCGCGGGCACCAATCAGGGCAACCTTGGACGGCCAGTCCTTGCTCTTGAACTTGATGCCGTAAGGAGGGTTGGGGTTGGTGGAGGTTGCGTATCCCCTGGAGGAAGAAGGGGCCTTGAAAGCAGCAGCCGAGCTCAAGATGGAGCTCTTCGTAAAGGTGCGGGCGCTGGTGGAGTAGGACCTCGTCTGAGAGTTTTGCGCAGCCCTTGCCCTGAGTCCCTCAGCGTACTGTGCAGCGCGGTTCAGCTGGGATTCCAGGTTGATGTCACCAAACATGGAGCGGCCGTGCTGCTTGAACTCAAGCATCAACTGACGGACCTCATCGAGGTCAGTAATGCCGTACCAGTAGAGGACCTCGCTGCCGTGGCGCAGAGAACCGTCCGCACGCTCGGCAAACCAGGTCAGGTTCTCGTCGTGCACATCAACGGTCCACATGAGTCTAGGGAAATCGGCCTTAAGGCGAGTGAAGATGTTTCCGGCAAGGTTAGTCAACCAGCCAGACTTGGTGATGGTGAAAGTAGCAAGGTGCGCTGTCTTCGTCTCGTTCGAAGGGGGCAGGACGATGGCAAGAGCCTCCATCTTCTCGTCGAAGTAGGCCTTGAAGGGACGCTGGGAAAGGCCCTGGAGGTAGCGGTCGACAACAGCTTCGGCATCAAGGCCCTTTCTGTCACGGACAAGGACCTCCTTGATCTTGGACACATCCTCGAAATCCTCAAGCTTCTCCGCAATCTTCACCTTGTCGCCGCGTCTGATAAGCGTACCAGCACCGGAATCGGTGAAGAGCTCCTTCTCCAGGAAAGACGGGTGGATAATGGCCACACTGGACGACTTGGGCAGATCATCCAGCAGCGTCTTCATCTCCTTAATCTTCAGCTTCGTGCCATGCTTGACCCACGGCTGGGCCATCAGACCGTCGTACTCCTCATCCAAGTTTATGGTAGAGATCATCTCGTTGGTGTTGGCGTTCCACAGACCGCCCTTCTCCGACAAGTAGACAATCTTCAGCGGCTCCAGCGCACGAGCAAGCTCACTGGCAGCAACATCCGCATTGACGTTCAGAACCTGGCCCTCCTCGGTCTCGGCCATCGAAGTCAGGATGGGCAGTTCCTTGGCCGCAATGGCAGCCTCAATTGGCTTGGGGTTGACATTGGTGATCTGGCCGACCAGCTGCCACTTCTCCTTGTCCAGGTAGTCAGCGGTCAAGACGCCAGCAGTGATGGGGCGAGCGCGGACACCCTCGGCCCACAGTGCCGAAACGAGCTTCATGTTCTCCTCGAGGAAGAGCTTGCGGGCAATGCCGAGCGTCTTGGGATCGGTGACACGGATGCCTTCCTCGAACTGCGGCTCGACGCCGGCAGCTTCGATGATGCGGTTCAATTGCGGGCCGGCTCCGTGGACGATGACGGGGTAGAGGCCCATGGTGGTCAGGTTGCGGAGAGCAGTGCAGAGAGCGTCAAGGTGGTCCGTCAAGATGGCGCCGCCGACCTTGATCACGGCGAACTGCTGCGACTGCACAGAACTGAACTGGGCCAGGTACTGCTGGATCTCACGCTTGGAGCCAACGTCCTTGAGGATCTTCATGATGGCAGTCCTCGCGCCCTCCTGGCGGCCCTCATTGGAGGTGGTATAGCGGCGAGCAATGCATGACTGGAGCGCGGCGGGGGCAGCGCGCGGTATCGAGGGACGAACGCGGCGGAGGGCGGAGCGGGTGGCCGCGTGGGCGGCGCGGGAACGAAGGGGCTGCATGGTGGAGTGGAGAGGGGGGGATGGAGGTCGCTCTGTCGTCTCTCGTCGGGCGTGTGGTGAGTCCTGGAGCGCAGCTTTTATCTGATCTGATCAGCGTGGGTGAGAAGCGCCGGAGTCACCGAACGAACCTTGCGGGCTGGAGAGCTCTCACGCTGCGTGCAGAATCAGACAGTCGACGCCGGCTAGCCGCGCTGCAATCGCATGGACAGGCGGAGCTCGCAGCAGGAAGAGGAATTGGGAGCGAGTGGAGGAGGTGCGAGAATGCGAGGCCGGGAAAGCAACCGGGCGGGCGCGCAATGATGTTTTTTTCTTCCCTGCGCAGCGTTATCGGGCGACTCGAATTCCCCACACTTTGCCGTCCAGCATCGAGATCCCAGGCGCCTCTCTGGCCCCTCCGGTCGCTTCGGCGCCTCTAGCCCTGCTCATCGCGACCTGCACGCCATGCTCGAGCCCTTGTAGCGAGCCGATTTTTTTCGTGCTGCGCCTTTTGCGTGATTATGCTGCCTTTCGCCGTGGCTTTGGCGCCTCCACCGACCTCCTCCGTTCGTGCACACGAGCCTATCCTCCGATATAGGACTGTCAATATCCCGCAAACTCAGATGCCAACCGCCTCGCGCCCGTCCTCAGCCGGCGGCGAAGACCAGGCTTCGTCGTCCATCGGGACTCCAGCAGGCGACACACTAGGCCTTCTGACGCCGCCGTCTGCGTGCCCAAAGCAACACCACGAGAAAATCACTCACGCCGCGTCGGAAAATCACGCTCGGACAATGACATAATGCTTGCGACGTCTATACATATACAAGCATGCACTACTTCCAAGAGGACCAGCCAATTCAATTCGTTTGGTAGACATGAACAGGTAGTTTCCTAGCAGAGGTGTATCGTAGAGAAGCCATCAATTATTACAAGCCGGAACTGCATGCAGCAAGAAAGAACCCCGTCGCTCCATATTCGCCAAGTACGTAAGAGTTACACTCCGGAGAGGGGTGGTTTCCCCGGAGAGTCCATCGGTCGTGAACACATGCCATCGAGTTGGTCGCGTTTCCGCGTATGCATAGCATTCGTTTACTTCTTCTGGGTGGCGACGACTGCGAGGCCGGTCAGCGGGCTGCTCCAGACAGCTACAATGTTTCGAAACGTACCAGAGGGGACGATGATGATGACCAGCAGTATGATGATTCCGACAATCAGGCACATGCGCATCTTCATGTCCTTCCACCACATCTGCTTGCGCACGCGGTTGGCGCCGCGGCGGAAGCCTTGTGCGGAGACTGCGAGGTTGTCGGTCTTGTCCTGGAGCGAATCTAGCCTGGCACCACGTTCCGACACCTTGTTGATGTTGTCGCGCATAATGCCGACAGTGCTGTCAATTTCCTGCGCACCATCAGTCAGCAAATTACCCGGGGAATTTTCCAGATGCGATGCAGCGGCGATAGGGTTCTCGGAACAGCGACAGCGGGCAGCTGAGACACTTGATGTTTATGACGCGACCGTGCGACACATAAGGAGGTGTGGCAGCTCGAGCTCGACGGGCGGCAGGCATCTTTCCGTCGCTGGCGGGCGATTCCAAATGTCGCGCGATAGATCTGGTCCCTCGCAATCAAAGCTCCAGGCGCAAAGATGCCTTTGTGCCGTAGCTTGGGTGCTGCGACTGCTGCCGTGCCAGAGCTCCGTCGCGGCTGCTGCCTGTCCCACGCCGCTCGCTGCCGCGTCGTTCCGAGATCCACGGCGACGCAAAGTGTCGGCCAAGGCCAAGAGGAGGGCGAAAACCTACAGCCTGGAGCGCGGCGGTGCGTTGGTTGCCATTGTTCTGGCTGGCGTTGCCGCCCGAGGGAATGTAGGGGTCGTAGGGCTGCTCGCGGTCGGCCATGGCTGCGGTGGTGGGTGTCGGGGGTGAGGAGTCGAGAGGTCACGCCAGGTGCTCGCAGCGGTGGTGGTGATGGAAAGTCGTGGAAAAGTGGTGGTGAGCGACGGGTGGGTGGTGTCGGTCGGAGAACAGGTGGTCGGGCGCAGGCGTTGGCGAGGATGGCTTGGACTTGGAAGGGAGGCTGAGCTGTGGGCGCCGAGAGCAGGTCGTTAAGAGTCTCGTTCTCGTAGCGGGTCGTGGACGGCAACGCTGGGGTGCTGCACGCGGGCTGGGCTGCAGAAATCGTTGGCGATGGGGAAGATAGATTGGAGGACGATGCTGTGGTATGAGATTGAGCAACCTAATACACTGCTCAATGGCGCGCACCTTGGGCGCGCTGGCCGATCACGTGGGCGCAGCTCGCGCAGCCGTGGCAACGGGAAGCGTCGGCTGGCAAGGCTGAGTCGTCTCCTTGTTGGGCACGGTGCGGCACCTGCGGAATCGACGCTGCGTGTGCACGCGGCAAGAGGGCTACGTAGGCGCTGGGGCTGATGCTATTCTCGTGGCCTGCGGGTCGCTACATAAGCGGTCGCGGCTCCTCGGCGCCTGCTGCTCGCCGCGGCGCTGAAGCACGATGCGAGACACTCCCAGTCGCGGAGCCCAGCGCTCCTCGCTCCTGCGCCCGATGCATTTCTTACGCTGCTTTGGCAGCGCGCCCGGTGTAACAAACGGCCGCGACCGGCTTAGGGCGCGCCCGATCTAGCCGTTCCAAGGCCGCCGAGCATGCTTGTTGCCAGAGCGAATGGTGGCTCAGCCGGCGGCCAAGACGAGACAATCCTGCCTGCGTCGTATTGGGTCATCACACTCGCCAGGCTTTACTCGGGCAGCCCGTCCCCCTACCGCCGGGCTCTTTGCTGCGACCTCACGACCAGACCCCTCCGACAGCACACGCTCGTTTCCCCAGCACTACTGAACGCCTCTCGCGCTCCTCACCACGCACCCAAGACCGCCTGCGCCGTTGCCTGCCAGCGCCGCTAGACCCTCCGCCTACCCCGGATTTCCGCTGCGCACCCGCCATCTCCATCTCCACCCGTCGCCCCCAAGGCGTCATTCACTCGTTCACCCGAGCTCCTACCAAGCACCAGCCTCCAGCACCGACCGCGCGCGCGCTCTGCACATCCGCGCAGCCCGGAGCCTTCTCCACCACCATCTGGACGAGGCGACGCTGCGCACCCGACGCGCCCACGATCGCCTCGAAGGTGCCCTGCTGCCGTACTGACCCGTTACCTCGCCATCGTCGTCGCCATGAGGCTCTCCACATTCGCGACCACCGCGTTGCTAGGCGCGGCAGGCGTCAAGGCTGCCATTACAGTCACATGGGAGGATGAGAGTACGTCGCTCCCAACCTCGACGCCGTTGATTCGCTGACGTCGCCTCTAGATTCCGTCAAGACGGGCATGGAAACAGTCGCCAAAGGCATGACGCAGTACTACACCGGAAATAACCCAGGCGATGTGCCCGGCAACCTACCAGACCCCTACTACTGGTGGGAGGCCGGTGCCATGTTCGGCTCGTTGATCGACTACTGGTACTACACCGGAGACGATCAATTCAATGCCATCACCACCCAGGCCATGCTTCACCAGATCGGCCCGGACAACGACTACATGCCGCCCAACCAGTCCAAGACCCTCGGCAATGACGACCAAGGTTTCTGGGGCATGTCTGCCATGTCAGCTGCTGAGAACAGATACCCTGACCCGCCGGATGGAAATCCCGGCTGGCTCGCCTTGGCACAAGCTGTCTTCAACACCCAAGTGCCTCGTTGGGACAACACGACGTGCGGCGGAGGCCTCAAGTGGCAGATCTTCACCTTCAATAACGGCTACAACTACAAGAACACCATTTCCCAGGGCTGCTTTTTCAATATCGCTTCTCGCCTTGCACGGTACACCGGCAACACGACCTACTCGGATTGGGCGGAAACGGCTTGGGATTGGACTGTTGCCATCGGCTTGATGGACAAGAACTACCACTTCTACGACGGTACGGATGACACCATCAACTGCACACAGATCAACCACATTCAGTGGACATACAACGCCGGTGTCTTCCTGTACGGCGCCGCAACCATGTGGAATATCGTAAGTAGCCAACGTTCAACCGGAAAGTTCAACAGTTCTAATACGCTTGCAGAGTGCCGAAGGCGGAGACGAGAACGGTGTATGGAGGGAGCGCCTCAACGGCGTCATCACCGGCCTTGATGTCTTTTTCCAGCAGCCTTCCAATATCATGTACGAGGTCGCCTGCGAGCCCAACGGCAAATGCAACGTCGATCAAAGGTCGTTCAAGGCATATTTGTCCCGCTGGATGGCTGCCACGACCAAGGTTGCGCCCTGGACCACGGATTTGCTCGAACCCAAAATCCTCGCTTCCCGCGCGGCCGCCGTGTCCACCTGCACCGGTGGCGATGACGGCAACCAATGTGGCTTGAAGTGGACCGCGGGGTCTTTCGACGGCAGCACTGGTGTTGGCGAACAAATGGCTGTCCTTGAAATCATGGGCACCTCTATGATATCAAAGGTTGCAGGTCCTGTTACCAACTCGACTGGCGGTACCTCTCAGGGTGATCCATCTGCCGGCTCCAACAGCGCAAAGACTCCGACTGGCATCAACCCCATTTCCACGGGCGACAAGGCTGGTGCTGGTTTCCTTACTGCCGTGATTCTCATCGGCATTTGCGGCGGCGCCTACTGGATGGTTGTTTAAGCCTGCAATCACGAAGACGATTTCCTTTATTCCTGGCGCATGCGCTTATGTTCGGGGTCGTAGCATTTACGCATTCCATGTTACGGGAGGGAATTAGGCGCACAGCCTCTTTGCCTATAATTTTCTTGTTAGTGGTGCTCGTGAAGAAATGCGAGTGTTGGTCTCTGTGCCGGAAAGAAAACCTCTGGGTCAGGTGTTCTTTTGATGTTCTTGGGGATAAACCATCCGAGGAATCGGATGGATGGGTTCATAACGGTGTTTTGAAAATACCACGGTGCTATTCTTGACTTATGCCTTTCCTTTGGTTGGTGTGGCTTATTGGTTACTCAAATGGAGAACGCGCTTCTGTATGGAATCTAAACCATGTTCAACCTCAACATTTCTTCGCCTTGCGAGCGCCTACCACGGTGCGGCTGATTTGTGGGTGTGTGGCTGTGACGATTCAGGTGTCCGAAACCAGAAGATCAGCGTGGATGACGACCGCCAGCGTTGAAGGCGAGTGGCGTGGTCTGATGCTCGCCCGTCCGCGCCACGCGGTGCGCGCGTCTAAGAACACCATCCCATAGGCTCGAACCGGAACTGAGCATTCCACCACCTTTCTCTAACAGGCACAGTGCCAGGTGAACTCTGCCCCCGCAAATCATGCAACCGGGATGGTTTCAGTAGCCACCGTCTCCGCTCGAATGAGTGGTCCCCGCTGCTTCATTTAGTAAACTCGCGCTCGCTCCTACCTGAACCCCGATTCAAAAGAATAGCAACAGGCAAGCAAAAACCTGGCCTCAGTACGTGCTTGCTTGTAAGCCAACCAACCGGAGAAGAAGCCAGGCAGGACTGGTCGTCGAACGGCAGACGCTCGTTGGGCACGCACTCTCCCACTCGCTCACAACCGCCATCAAAACAAAAACACGCTCTCTCGTCCATCCGTTCTTCATCCCGCACGACTTTCTTTAACCAACGACCCCGCTCCTCGTCCTAATTTCCCCCTCTTCTTCACCATCACCAAAAAAAAATACACACACCAACCAGACCTACCACAACCAACATGGGCGTCCGACCAAGCCGCCACGTCAAACCCTTCGAGGGCATCCCGCTCCTCACCGAGATGCAGCAGCTGCCCTCGAACGACAGGCCATCGCCAACCCCGCACGCCGTCCCCTCCGCCACCCACCGCTCCTCCGCCCCGGCGGCGCTGGACTACCCGCACCAGTCCAACTTCACCTTCTACAAGTCGGCCGTCCCGCCGCGGCACGCGCGGTCGCGGAAGCTGTCGAAGCTGCGACGGATCATGCTGTGCGGGGGTGGCGGCAGCAGCAGCGGTTCCAGCGACGGCGGCGGCAGCTGGAGGGCGAGGAGGAGGGGTGGCAGGAAGGGGAGGGGCCAGGTGACCCGGGGGCTGCGGGACGACGAGGACAACTTCAGCGTGGCGGACAGCTTCGCCAGCGAGACGGAGAGCCTGAAGAGCGGGAGCAGCGCCATTGTGAGCATCCTCCACCGACCCAAGGGTGCCGCCCAGCCGTTTAGGGAATGTGAGCTGAAGAAGCGCAGAGTGTTGGACGACGAGTGATTTTTTGAAGGGGGATCGCCCCTGTTCTCTGGTTGCGAGGGGAGACGATGATGGAGGGGAAGGAGGGTTGAGGAAGTTATGGAGGCTGTGTCGTTCGGAAGGGTCTGCTTTCGTTGCTGTACACTTGCCCGGCTGGGACCGGAAGGAAACGAGAATACCCACATATCATTGACATCGGGACTTGGTTTGGTTCGGGAAGGGTATAGGTCTTTGGTGTTCTCGGAAAATAGGACGGCGTTGGTTGGGCTTTCTCTAGCTTTTCTCCGAACAAAACATTCAAACTACTTTCTTTTCTTTGGATGTCTACTCCTTCGACTCTTGTTCTTTCTCTACAACGTCGACTACGAAGGCGCCACCGAGGAGGATCGCCGGCTCTTCGATGGAATGGTGCTCGTAGCTGCCATGACGAACAGTCAGTCTGCTGATAATGGAAATGTAGGGTTCAGAACACTGACCTCAAGGTTCCGACACCGCCAGCTTCGAGGATCAAAGCTGGGTTATCCGAGACGTCCTTCCCGATCCACCGCGCCGCAAACGCGCGCAAAATGTGCCCGTGAGCCACGATCAATACGTCGTGCGGCTCAACCTCCTTCCTCGACTTCCCAATCGCCGGGCCGTGGAAGCGCGCGCGAATGTCTCTGATCACTTCATCCAGCCTCTTCGTAACGTCGGCAGGAGATCTATGCAGGGCCCTGGTCAGCACCTACTCGCACACACCGCCTCGTCTTCGCCGGTCTAGAACCGCCGCCTGCCCGCTCGCCCACCCGCCCCCAAAAATATCTCTGCGCTCCTCACGAAACTTCGGGCAAGCGCACGGCAAAAGGGCAGGAGCGAAGAAGACTCACTCTCCGCCCGGACATCCATCCTTCCAGATGTCCCACGACCCCTCGCCGCGCCGGGCCCGCTGCTCGCGGATCTGGGCACTGGTGAGGCCCTCGTAGTCGCCGTAGTCCCACTCGCGGATCTTGTCCGTCACCTGCACGCGCGCGTGGGTGCGGATCGCGTCGCCCGCGGCGGCGGCGTCGGCGTCGGCGTCGTGCTGCCAGGGCATGCGCTCGGCGCAGCCGAGGGAGAGCAGCTCGAGCGTGCGCTGGGCGCGCTTGCGTGGGGAGACATAGCTGGAAGAAGAGCGCGGTGGCGCATGGTGAGTCAGTGATGGAAGTGGTGCGATTATTCCTGGGGTGGTGCGTCGAGGTGGCAGTAGAGTGCGTTTGGAAGGATTTAGGCGGACGGGTAATAGTGGAGTTCTGTGTCGTGGGGCGGCGGTGGCATGGAGAAGGGTGCAAAAATAGACGGCCTGGCTGCGAAGGATGCGGCGTGCCGTTATATTGGAAGGAGCGCTATCACCAAACCTACATGTGCGCGAGGCTCCGGGGCACGATCAAGCGGTCGTCGCCGACCAATGCCTTGCCGGTCGCCTTGATTCTGCGCTCGCCGTTGGCCGTTAACGGCAGCTCGGTGGTCCCCGTGTGGCGGCCGTTGAGCGACCATTCGGTCTCGCCGTGGCGGACGATGAAGACGCGGGGCGTGCAGGCCGAGGTCATGGCGGGCGGTTGCGGGCGGTTGGGGCGTGTCTGGCGGAGGGCGGAGGAGGAGCGGGCGGGCAGCAGAAGAGCAGAAGAAGGACAGGAGCCGGCCTGCCGCCGGGGATTTGCATGATGACGGAGGCGTGATGGGCTTCGGAGGTTGCTGATCAAGACGATGACATCGTTGCCGTGGCCGCTCTGGTGGGGTGGGCCTGCGCCTGGGCCCGGCTTCTCCGCGCCCCACGCTGCACCGCCGGCCGGCGTCGCTTTCTTCACGGATCCTTCGGGAACGCTTGTCTAGTGCAGTCGGCGCCTATGCAGGAGCCAAATGGGATGGGTCATTAACTAAGCTAGGGTCGTATCTCGTTCGCTGAAGGTCCCGCCCGAGGCCGTAAATAGAGTATCGTGAATGAACGCCGGGTAGGCGTCCGGCAGAAAGGTAGAGGTCCCCAACACCAGTGTCCGTGGACATGAGTCGCAACGCATTCCCCTCACATGTAGTCCTTCTCCTTCATCTTCCCCCACATCGATGCTTCTTCCTTGCGCCCCCGGCGCGAGCCGAGCTTCGACTTGAACGACATGACCGAGCCCTGATTGTTCGCAGCGCGTGTCAGTAAGGTTGATCCATGCTGGTAAAACTGGAGCTGCCGGACCCAGACGCTCGAACTTACCAGAATAAGGAATGGGAGCGGCCTGGCCTTCTCCTTCGGCTTGTCCTTCTCGCTCTCCTCCTCCTCTTCCTCCAGCTCGCTGAGGATCTCGCTGAAGTCTGTCGCAGGGCTCTTCAGGCCCGCGCTCGACGCGCTCGACGCACTGCCGGTCCGCGTGGTGCGCGGCAGAAGTGGACCGCCATCCCACCCGGCTGGTGCTTGGGAAAAAGGTGTCAGTGATCTGGGTGCGGGGCATTGGGTGGAACAGGGCTGAAGCAGCGTACATTTCTCCAGCTTGCCGTAGGCGGAGCCGCTGGCGCTCGTGTATTCCTGGCCCGAGCCGTCGCGGAAGGTGTACTTGCCGCTGTCGGCGTCGTAGCCAACGCGCGTCATGCCGGAGGGCAGACGGTAGGCGTCCTCATCGTAGCTGGACCAGCGTTTGGCGCTCATGGTCGCGTGGGCATGTCAGAGAGGAAGAGAGACGGTGGGAGTGGTGAGATGGCACGAGCGGTAAGCGGATGCGCGAGTAGATATATATGGAGCCTGCCAGTGCGCGGCTAGAACGTGGACGGACAGGCAGGTCGAACACGACGGGAAGGATGAGGTGGCGTAGTCAGCCCGGCCGCGACGCAAGGCCAGGCTCGACAGCATATATAGCTGGGCCCGGCAGATAAGGTTTGCCTTGGGGGCGATGTTGTGGAGCAGCGGCGGGCTGTTCTCTGGAATCTCTGGTGCTACGCGAGGCAGTGCTACCGGCGATGAAACGGAGGCGGGCGGTGGTACGCAACTGACCATGGCACTCGGGGGGGACGGGCCGCAACCGGCTTATCACGTCTCCACCGCGCGCCAGCAGCTGCGATAAGAATGGCCTCCTCAGGCAGACGCCGCCGTGCTGATCCCGATTGACTCTGCGCTTCGCCCATGCCTCCTCGCCGTTTGCCGTCGCTGGATGCACGCTGCCACTGCCACTGCCCGGCCGCTGCCTGTGCGGCCTCAACGAGCGCCATGCAGCTTCCTTGCAACACGTCACACCCGCCGCCACCAGAATTTTGTCGCGCGTTGCCTGGGAGGTCGACGTCTGGGCCAGCTTCAGAGCCATCCGGCGACGAGACACCGAGAGGCTCTCGCGAGCCCGTCTCCGCGAGGACAATGGCGACGCGGTCAGAAGTGATGCGTTGTCTCTCGCTTGCCGAGGAATGTGTCACCCGTTGCCATAGCGTTGCCTGAGCGGACGACTGGCAGACACACGAGAGCTCGCTCGCAGTCGAGTCGCGCCCCCGGTTGCTGAGCAGTAGGCAGATCGCCAGAGGACGACTGTCTTAAATGATCAGCTATGGGTCGGCAAAGCTGGCTGTGGCCAATAGGCGACTCGCCGCAGAACCTCCGATCCCCCCACTGAGGCGCTGTCTTTACCGCATCCAGTAATTTTTCGTCCGCGGCGAGAGGAGAGCACCCTTCCATTGTGAACCGCAGCCGCAACTGCACGGAATCCTCGCGGTCATCGATGCGTGAGATGGCTACAGAACCGTGCTCTTGCAGTGCATGGGAAGAAGCAAAGCATGGTCGACGTCTCCATCGCGCAAACGGAAGGAGGGACAGCCTCCTAATTGATCAGGTGGTTTCACACGAGAAGGGGCTATGCAGTTGTTCCCGCTGCATGGCGTCGACTATCTGTGAGGTTGAGATAGCATGCGAGATGCAGGGTGGCTGGTTTGCTTTTTGGGCGCCGCCGATCAACCGGCCCCAAGCACCACGAATCCTCCACCCAACGTCTGGAACCCATGTCGAACGGTACCAAGCTTCGGGACAGGCTAGTCAAGCCACCCTCGCCTTGTTGAATGCACTGTGCGTGTATGTGAGATGTCATGACTGTTGATCGTTCATTCTTGGGGCCAACGTCTACAGGCCCTCGTCTGGCGTACCGGCTATGTAACGAGATGTTGTAGAGAAGAAGCTGACTTTAAATTGAACTTGTGGGACCCATCCATCTACACGGGTTTCTTCTCTGCACCTGTCTCTCGTAGGCGGATGAACAAATGCATGCGCTCCTCGTCATGGAGTAACTCCCCCATGACACTTGAAAGAATGTTCCTTCCGTGAATCCAAGACCAGTTTTCCCTTGCCAAACTTCAGCCAGCCGGTTGTTTTAAGGAAATGGAAGAAACTTTGGTTGTGAAACACGGCGGGGCGGATGTACCTTCTCAAGCGCGCCGCCCTCTCCAACTGCGAGGCTCCCTCTTGGTCCATTTCACGCATTCTTATCATGAGCGTTTCCCGGAAGAGAATTCTGTTCTTGCCCACCGATATTTTCGCACTGCATGTTAGATTTCTGTAGAAAAGTAAAGGTAAGTTGCTTACTAAGTTCCCGCGCGAGAACGAATTAAATGTGAGGGCATCTCTTACACCAGGTCAAAACGATGCCTGTGCGTGAATTCCTCTCTCCCCTCATCGAGAAGCCCTACAAACGGTGTATTATCACATATTCATTTCTCCAAGACTATTTGGTATTCATTAAAAATTGGTTAGTCCACCTCTTGATCAAAGTAGCTAATGGATTCCTTACTTCAAGCAAACGGTAGAAGATGAAAGACTTGTCCATGAAATCTGCGCAGAATTGAACATGCTTCGTGATGAAGTGTAATAAGCATAACTCGACGTCTCTGAGGTTAGTCATTTACCAGTACGTGTTGTTGTTAATCAACCTACATATGTTGTCATTTCTAAGGGCGTACTGTCCTTTTGAGGTCAAGGTCTCCCTCAGCCCCAGCTACATTGCATCGTCAGAATATATCGTCCTTACAATATTAGTGTTATAATTGAGCTCACATACATGATCAATTGCGCAGGACTTGAAAGCCTCCGCGACTGTAGGATCTGCTCAGCCTCACACCGGTAGCGACCCTTCACTGTTGCGGATGACGTTAGGAAAGGAGCTCGTAGCTAAGCAATTTGAAGCAGCGCAACATCACAAAAACAGTTCATCGCTGCAAAGGCAGCAGGTCTGGGAACAGGATTCTGGATGAACCTTCATTCTTACTTATGCGCGCGAGATATGTGTTCATAACTTCACAATTGCGAGATGAATTACCATCTCGAGACCTGCGCAATCATTGCCTTCAATTGATCATGTGCAATGTCTATCTGATTGTATGGAGCTAGTTTGTCCTGATATCCGGTAGGTACATAAGTTCCCATGTGTCTCAATTGTCAAAAGGCGTTCCAAACCAACACCGTACTGCCCCAAGATTCTCCCACGATCCGTTAACGGCGCCAAACCAACTTCCTCTACTTTTCTTGGCCTATCTATTTATCCACTTACTTGACTACAGCAATTTCCTGTGCCTTAACTATTTGTCCGAAGAGATGCGTGCTTGCGAAGATGAAGGGACACTAGTAGCTTGAGCCGTCCGTCTTTCATGTGATACGAACTGCTGTTTCCGTAGAATTTTATTAGAGCCTGTGATTGACACTCATTGCTGAGAAGTACCTTAAGTAACGTTATAATTGTTTTTGTTCTATGGATGATCACCGGACCATGCTTCGTCTTCAGTCGTCCCATCCTCCTATGGAAAACTCTGGTAAATGATTCCTATTTCCTCAGCCGGTGTTCCGCTGAGATGAGTGGAGGCCTGCCTAACGTGAAAACCTCTACTGTAAAATGGTCATCCTGTCGGTATACTTATGATGCCTGATTCTACGTGCCTTGCGTATTTTAATGACCTTACCGGATGTATTTCTAAGAAAACGAAGGGCTCGTCATGGAATGTGAGAACAAAAATGGCTGGCGAACGCACTCAAGGCGGACTCGGCGCGATTATCGACAGGCAACAGGGGAGATAACGAGAGAGAGAGTGCGGAGATGTGCTGAAATGAAGCATGGCAAATGATAAAACTTATTCTGAAGAAGTCACGGAGGTTGAGTTGGATTATTTGAGACCAGTTGGGTAGCTGAAAGCGTGAGGGATGGACGGTAAAGTGAGGGGTAAGTAATTGACGGCACATTGATCTATAACCCTCTTGTGGAACATCTGAGGGAAATCTCCAGCCATACGTATGGCGGAGGTGCTGCATCTCAGTTATCTCGACTGGCATCAGCACAGTCTCAAAAACCCCGGCTTTTGGAGTAGAGACACGAAGCGGAAAATGACTGTCAAGAAGAGTGACTAGAGAATCCCTTAGGCAATAGTGTAGGACCAGGAGCTTTCGGCTCAATCAACGGCCATCCAGAATATTATGAAGCGCCTGAACATTAATCATCAGAAAGGTTGGTGGTCGGCGTCCAGAGAGGTTCTGGAAAAACTCAAAATACCGCGGGGGAAATCAACGTAACTGAGCCAGAAGCTCAAGCTCGATACTAGCCATGATCATGGCAGGTCTTTCATGCGCCCGATGAACCAAATATGATGATGAAAAATAGATGTGGCCGAAGATACAATTGATTGAAAAGATAAGTATGTTTGCCCCTTGGAGTACGAAAGGCAAAGACGGTCGGCAAAGGCACCACCTCCTCTGTAACTTGGTTCTTGGGGTGCACATACGTAAAGAAGTGCCAAAGTGTACGTGTATGTCATCTAGCCTTCACGCCGGCTCCATTTTGCCTTTCGGCTTAGACCGAATGGCTGTGGGCGCCTGACACAGTGCTCGTGAGGCGACCAGCCACAGCCACACCGCAAGAAAAAGGGGAACGCGGCTCAACAGGAAGTATTGAATCAAGCCGCCCAGGCAATTACTTAACCAAGAAGGCAGAAGTGCCTTGCAGCTTGCTAAAGGTAGCTGCATCGGAAGAAGGCAACACAATCGACGACGATCGGAAGCGGCTGAATAAAGTCAATCGCCGTTTCCCGTACAGTGCGTGTGTGGTCCCTGCATACGATCATTAGCCCGATGCTGCAGGCCGGAGGTACCGGCTGATGGTAGTGCCTGGCCGGCCCGGCGGGTGCCACAGTCTCCGAACGTACCACCTTCTTCCCGTATCTAAATATAGTACTTCGACCAGAGCTTCCGATGGTGGGGCTGTCTTGCGTGTCCGATGACCCTGCATCTCGAGCCACGCGGTGAGAAGCAACCGCACGGGCAGCTGCACCAGCTGACGTGCCGGCTCATTGAAGGGCGGGAGCGCTACAGGGAGCAATAGTGCCAGCGTCCCAGCAGAGATAAGGACACGCACGGATGCATGCAAGCGCAGCCACGTCGTGTCAGGGGAACAATAATCCCCGACGCAAGACTCAGGAGAAGGCTCAGGCACAAGAGAGTGATGTGAGGCCAAGACTGGGGAAGCCAGAAGTGCATTACTAATTTTAGCCTCATTTCCCCAGCTCTATCCCCTGTACGCGACACGCGTAAACGCCAGGAACACCAGACTACACGCTGGACCCTTGCTAAGAAGAACGAAAACCCAAAATCATGACCAAAATCATGCGCGTCATCCAGGGTCGCCTAACAGACCGACGATTCCCTTGCCAAAGATGACGGCATCAGCGTCCAAACTTTCCGAGAGCTTACTGGTTTCGGTTGCTTTCCATTAGCCTTTCCCCCCTTTTTGGTGAACCTGTCTAGAACTTTTTTTGCATTTTGGTTGTCCGCGCGTGGTTGACGTAGGAGAATTCAGTCGATGCCATTGCGTGTCCGCATGGCTTGCCAAATTTGGGAATTGATTGCGTGGAGGTGTCGGATGGCGAGGATTCAGGCATTTGAGGTCGGTAGTTGGAGAAGAAGTGGTAGGTGGCAGAGAGATCCTTGGGGGTCGTCGTCTGTCCGTGGTTCAATGATTAAGATGTTGTAAGGTTGGTCGTTGGGTCAAGTAAAGCCTCGCAACTGCAGCACAGCTCCAATATCGCAGATATGGAGGGTGCAACTGCTGAGGCCAATAGCGTAGAGTCGATTAGGTATTTGTCGATATATATTATACACGGCGGTAAGGGCGATTATGGTGATCAGCTCTCACACTAAGCAGTTTGGGTGGGTGCTGCGTGCGAGGGTGAGGTTGAAGGGAATTCGTGGTCGTGTGTTGTCTGTCCTGCATGTCAGCATGCGCTGATGCAAAAGCAGCGAATGGCGTTACTTACCATAAAAGAATACATATCGCATAGTTCTGTTATGAGGACTTCCTCTGGGACGAGAGCCAACCGCCGCTTGCCTGGGTGCTTCCCCTGCGGTCCTGAGACGCTCCGCTGCTGGTGTAGCGGGAGGAGGCGTCCCTGGAGGAGGGGGCGCGCGCGGACTGTCCGGGCTGGTTGCAGTAGGGGCACTGCTGGCGCAAGTACTTGCCGTACCAGCAACCGGGAGCGCAGGTGGAGCCGGCCATTGTGGTGGAAGTGGTGGTGCGGTGGGATTACGGTGGAAGTGGTGCGGTGGTAAATGTGTGACGAGCGCGTTGCAGAGCGAGACAGGCGGTACGGTATTATTTGGATTGGGGAAGACGTTGGAAAATCGAAAGGGCGTGGCCGTGTGTGGAAGGGAGCCTCGGTGCGGGTTTTATCAGTATCGAGGTGGCCAGGAAGATGGTGAGACGGCGGGCCGAGCAAGGATAGGCTGGGTGCACGGCTGCGACACGAGCTGGACAGAGCGCGTTCGAGAGTCTAGCGCGGATATGCTCAGGTCGTCGCTATTTCCTGAGCATGATTTGGGGCGGTCGCAAGGCGAGGTCGCTCCCTTTGGCCGGCGGGCTGGATCAGCTGTCGCTCCGGCGGCGTCCGGACGGTGATTTCGAGGGTGCTGGGCGTGTGCTCTGGCATCTGATCGCAGCGACGATCAGACGGTGGCAGTGCTGGACGCAGTCTGTCGAGCGTGTGCTGCGCGATATATGTGCAATTACGAGGGCCGGCGAGTCGCTTCTTGTTGGGCCGGTCTAAGGGCCGGAACGGGAGGGGCGCCGCCGCGTGGGCGGCAGCGATTGCTCAGGATAAGTGACCTTGGTGTTGTGTACCAGCGCGTACCGGCCCGGGGTGGACTTTCCGGAAGAGGCGCCTTCTGGCCACTTGCCACCACCCGACACGCTGTCGCTGGCCGGCTGTCGGGGCCCAGGCTGCCGTGCGGGGAGGGATGATGGCCGTCGCCCAGTCGCGCCTCTCCGCCGTCAGCCTGCACGACGCACGAATAACTTCACAAGTGCTTGGGCCGTCTGCAGCGCGTCAGCGTCAAGGTTGCGCTGCAGCTGCAGGACGGGAACAGCCCTGCAAACACGCCCTCTTGGCTTATCGCACAGCGGCAGATGCAGCGGCGAGCAGGGCACGTCGCACCGTCAGCGACAAGTCTCCCAGTGTCTTCAGCCGCCGGCAAGCGGCGCGAAGGATGAAAAAGAAAGCCGGCGACGAAGACACTGCGAGCCTGGAATCGGCGATGCGCGATCGCGCTACACCACGGGGCGGTGTGTGCAAGCTGCTAGAAACCATCCAGCCAAGTACCTCGAGGTGGCGCTGGGGGTGCGGATGAGGGCGAGAGGAGACCGTGATGGTCGGTGAGCAGAGTGAGGCGTGCCAATCGTCTGGCGCTGCCGTACCTCGCCCTCGTCGCCCTCCGCGCTCCAGGCGGCGATCTTCCGAGCGCCCTCCGCCAGAACGGCCAAGGGCTGTCAGCAGCCTGCCTTGTCGCAGCAAACAAATCGCGCGACGGCGGGCCTGGAGATTGCGACGGCCGTGATGCGTGGCACGCGGCAGCACCTCCGCAGCCATGCGCTCAATGACCTCAGACTTCTGAGGCTCCGGACTACCAGATTGCGCCGGTACGCCATCACGCGTGGGCTGGCGAGGAGGGCCGTGGTAGTGCGGTGGACAACCAAGGGACCTGCGCCCGCGCTCTTTGCCCCAGTCTCCCCGGAAACTCTATCGCCGCGCGCCTTTTCCACTGACGCAATTTCGCTGCCCCGGCCTGCAAGTCGTGCCACAGCGTGGGGAGTGCGCGAAGCAGATGTGAGGTATTTCGCAGAGATCGTCGGGCCAAGCTTCTCCCCATTCGGCTACAGCCGGTGCGTGGTTTTCGGCAGAGCAACAGGAGGCATGAGGCAGTCGCTCTCGCTGCGCCCTGACACAGGCCTTGAGGCCATTTGCCCATTTGACAGCTCAGACGGCCTTGTTTCGAACCCACGCTGCCCCTCTTCCAAGACCACCGCGCCTCGTTTCGATCGGCAGCGTGATTTACCCTAACCGCCATGGCTCTCTCGTCACGATGTATTGCTCCATTCAGTGTGCGGCCGCCGTCGTCTGCCATGGGTTCCTGACCAGACTGTCCGTCGTCCGCGGGATATTCACCGCCAGATGCTGGTGGTGTTGTGGCGCCCCGTGTATATATTCGTCTCTCAACCGCTGGACAATGACCTCCAAGCGAGTTGATTCCAATCCTCTGTGACCAGAATCCTCTTGCTCTCCCCAGCTGTTCTGCTCCTCCCGGGCTCCCGCCCATCCCACTCCTCCGATCAAGCGTGCATTCTGCTCTTGCTCCTCTCCCTCCGTTAAATGCCTCCACCCTCCATCACTCTGACGCCGGCATCGTCTTCTCCCACCGAGCAGGCTCGCGACATTTCCCTTCTAACCAGCCAAGCTGCAACGGGTGAGATGCGCCGTGGAACGTTGATGTCGATCAGTGCTTATGTGGAAATAGCTCGACGCCCATCCACTGAGAACATCACCAATCAGTACCGCAACCGCTACGCCCTTTACCTGGCCGCTCAGTTCAACATCAGCACTGCAGCCGCCTTTGTTGAGATCGACGAGCAAATCCGCTTCAACCAGTCCAGGAAGAACTCCGAGTTTTCCGAGGCAGACGTCCGAGATGTTCGAGCTCATAGTAGCTTTTAGCGTCTTCATTGTCAGCTTGGTGGCGGCAGATCTGCACTTTGGCAGCGCCGAGGCAAGAAGAAGCATGAAGTACGTGCAGGAGGCCCATTGGGATCACGGTCTTTAGTGGATAAGTGGAGGAATCAGTTTGACCGTTTTGCATCTTCTCATGCATCTAGATTTTGGAGTAGATCCCGTCCTTCGTTTGATAGCGTTTACTTAGCGTTCAAGAGCACATGAATCTCACTGTTTTCAAGACCATGTGACCACCCTCTCGCCATGACTTATGAGGACAAGCCATCAAAGTATTCACGGGATGCTTCCCGAGTTCAAAACAAAAGAAAGAAAAAGTAAACAGGGACGCAGTAGCAGCGACATTAGAAGCGAAACCCACGGTGAAACAGGAAAACAGCCGACGACTGCCTCACCGGTCGATCGGGATGGCCACGAAGAGTCGTCATGGTGTAGAGTAGGTGCATCGTCTGCTGCGGAATGACACATGCATCCCTCGCACAGCTTGTGTTGGTGCGTCGTAGCTAAGTGTATTGAGCCGGTTATCGCCGAGACTGCGCAGCGGGTGGCTCTCGATTACGGTGCTCGTCAGAGCATATCGACGAGCACGATATTGCTGCGGCGTATGCGACCTCGACAGCTTCGTTTTGCGCAGGTGTGAGGTGAGGAACGAGGTGTATTCTTCCCCGCCACGGAGGGTCGAGGACGATGGTGTTTTGCTTGCCTAAGCGAGCCCGCACACGGCGCCGAATGCGCCGAAGTTGAAACCATCACGAACTTCGCGACCTAGATACAACCGCCTCATCCTCACGCAAAGGTACGCTCGACCCCAGATACCGGCCCGCCGCTCGCTCGCGATTGCCGCCAATCGCTGTTTCGCGCCCCGCAGCGTTGATTTCGGCCGCTGACAGAGGTCCTCGTAGCTCCAGCCTTTCCGACCTTCCCCTCCACCCACAAACCGCAAATATGGATCAAGCCAAGCTCGCGCGGATGCAGGCCTCTGTGCGCATCGGTAAGTGCAGCCCCCGTCAAATACCGCCCTGAAATGCCATCAGCATGCAAGATTGAGGTTCATGGGCTCCGCTGACTCGATGACGTGAATAGGGTAAGCTTTCTGTCTCCCTCAACAACACCCGCGCTTGATCTGGAGCCCCAAAACGCCTAGCAATAATCTCGCACCGGACCATCGACTAAGAGCTATGCGCTAACGACCAACGAATGTGATAGAGGCAAGGGTACTCCGCGCAGGAAGGTCAAGAAGGTCCACAAGGGCTCCGGTGGTGACGACAAGAAGCTGCAGGGCGCCTTGAAGAAGCTCAACGTCCAGCCCATCCAGGCGATCGAGGAGGTCAACATGTTCAAGAGCGACGGCAACGTTATCCACTTTGCGGCACCCAAGGGTGAGTCCTGGATCAGGCGTGCCCCGCTTCTGGCAGCTCCGCTTTGGCTTCGGGCCAAAACCAAGCTCGCCAGACTCGGGTCGCGCATACGTTCATTGGGCTGGAGTTGATTACATGTGTAGTGCACGCCGCCGTTCCCGCGAACACCTTTGCCATCTACGGCAACGGTGAGGACAAGGAGCTCACCGAGCTCGTCCCCGGCATCCTCAACCAGCTTGGCCCCGACTCGCTGGCTTCCCTCCGCAAGCTTGCCGAGAGCTACCAGAGCATGCAGAAGGAGAAGGGTGAGGAGGAGAAGAAGGACGATGAGGATGACGATGACATCCCCGACCTCGTTGCGGGCGAGAACTTCGAGGGCAAGGCCGATGTCGAATAGACGCCACATCCAGCAGAATAGGCAACGAAAGCAAGGAGGGGAAGCAGAAGAAGGGCTATCTGCTTGCGAGATGTCTTACCGGAACTTTGAAAAGTTTAGTTTCCACGGCGATGGAAGGGAATTAGCAATCTCATCCTCTTTTCGATGCTCTTGGGCCTGTAGCTGCGATGCCGCATTCGTAGCAGGACGCGATGATGCCGCATAGATGAGATGGTGATATATTGGCGCTTTGAAACCCGGATGAGCTTTGGACAGTGAGGAACTGACTACCAAGGAGTGAAGATTGCCCATCTACAGGTAGTGATGAGGCTGGACAGCTGGTAGGCTGGGAAGGTTCTTCGTAGATGCGCGCTTTACCTGGCGCGCCAATTCTGCCGCGCTCGAAATGAAGTATTCATCAAGACTAAAGCTGCACTTGGCCTTTCAAGAAAAGATTGACGTCTCGTGATGTTTGGAGGGCATGCGAGTAAGACGCGCTGATTGGCTATAGATTGAACGCGATCTAATCTTATCTGAAAGCAGCACCTGCCCTCGCGGCGCGACCAGGACGCGTCTTCCAACGCAAACGCGGGTCCACAAGGCCGCCGCTCCACCTTCAACATCTGACGACACCACTTATCTCCTCCAGCCTCGCAGGATTTCACTCCCCCCATGGCGCGCATTCGCTCAAGCTCTGAGCTTGACGACGACGAAAGCGGCGAGGACAGCTACCTCTCACAGTCGCGCAGAAATGCGAAGCGACCCAGGACCGACGATACGTCGGAAGTGAGTTTCTGGTGTCCACCTCACCACAGGACGCCCCGCGCTGACAGCCTTGCAGGCGTCCGATGACCCCGTCCTTCCGGAGAGTTATCGCGCTCAACCTCGCAACGGAGCCAGCAGCCGCGACGATCATGCGCCGCTCAAGCACCAGCCAGGCTCGATCGTCCGCGTCAAGCTTACCAACTTCGTGACGTACACATCCGCTGAATTCCAACTCGGCCCTAGCCTTAACATGATTATTGGACCCAACGGTACTGGCAAGAGTACATTGGTGTGCGCAATCTGCCTCGGCCTTGGCTGGGGCCCGCAGCATTTGGGGCGCGCGAAAGAGCTCGGAGAGTTCGTCAAGCATGGTGCACGCGAAGCTGAGATTGAGATCGAGCTCTGCAAGGGACCCAGGCAGAACAGTAATCCCGTCATTCGCCGTGTCATCCGTAGAGAAGGCAATAAGACGAGCTGGTCCCTCAACGGCCAGCCAACCATTCACAAGGAAGTCACCAAGCTTTGCCGATCTTTCTCGATCCAGATCGACAACCTATGTCAATTTCTCCCGCAGGATCGTGTCGTAGAGTTTGCGGCCTTGAACCCGGTCCAGCTTCTCGAACAGACACAGCGAGCAGCGGCGGCCGACCAAATGAACGAGTGGCACGAGCAGTTGAAGGATATGAGGAAGGAGCAAAAGACTAAGGCGGACGCTCGCAACAGAGAGCAGGATATCCTCAGGGACCTGCAAAATCGACACAACCTGCAGAGAGCCGACGTTGAGCGCATGCAGGAGCGCCAGACTCTCACAGAAAAGCTCCACGCATATGAGAGGGTGCGCCCATTTGTCCACTACCGAACAGCCAAGGAACGGTATGACGAATCCAGGCAGACCGTAGCCGATGCAAAGCAGGAGCTCCGAGATCTTCAGATGAGAGATCAGCCTACTCTGGAAGCACTTGAAGAGAAGCGTGTTTATTACAACCAGGTCGATCAGGTTGTGAAGCAACGTACGAAGCTGGCTGAACGAATGGGCCGCAACGCAGAAGGCGTCCGCCAACGCATGAATGATATGCAAACCCAGATCGATGACAAAGAAAAGCAGAGGGACATTGAGAAGAAAAGCAACCGAGAGCGCACCAACCAGAGGGATCGACTCCAACGAGAGGTAGAGTTGATCGAAAAGAGGATGCAAGAAAGGCCGCCCGAGTTCGACCCCGCCGCCTATAACGAGAGAGTGCGGGAGAAGCAGCGTGCGGCGCGGGAGCTGCAGACCGAAAACCAGGACTTCATCCAAAAGCGCCAGGAAATCCAGCAGCGCATCAGAGCCATCGAGGGACAGAAACAGCAGGCCGAGAGAGAGGTCGAGAATCTGAAGTCGCAGGCTGGCCAGCAGTCGAATAAATTGAGGCAGTTATCCCTGGACACGTGGAGAGCTTGGGACTGGATCCAGAAGAATCGGAACCTGTTTACGGCTGACGTCTTTGGCCCCCCGATTGTATCCTGTTCCGTCACGGACCATCGGTTCGCTAACGCCATCGAGTCCATGTTCCAGAAGGGCGATTTCTTATCTTTTACAGTCCTCAACCGTCGCGATTTTAGCATCCTGAGCAATAAATTCCAGAACATGGGCCTCAAAGACGTCCACATCAAGGAAGCTGTCAGATCACTCAACACTTGGAGACCATTGATGTCCAATGACGAGCTGAGGCAATACGACTTGAGTGGCTGGCTCATTGACTACATCAGCGGACCGGACCCGGTACTTTCAACGCTCTGCGACAACCTAAGGCTTCACCAGTGCGCCGTAACGCTCAGGGAGCACGGTGATGAGCAGTATGAGCGCATCCTCAAAAGCTCTATTCAACGATGGGTTACTGGAAGATCCTCATACCAGGTCTCTCGACGACGGGAGTATGGAGACCAGGCTGTATCAACAATAGTCAGGGAAGTCAAACCAGCAAGAATTTGGACAGATCAACCTGCAGATATGGGCGCTGAGCGCGAGCATCAGGCTAGGATTCGGGAGTTGAACCACGACTTGGAGGAATTGAACAATGAAGGAAGCGAACTGGGAGCTCAAGTCACTGCAAATAAGGAGAAGATCAGAGTACTCGATGCGGAGAAGGTTTGCTTCTCCCTACTTTTATTGAGATATCGACTGACTCTTTGCAGAACACGATTGAGAAGGAGAAGAGCGACCTACAGAAGATCCGCGGTGAATTCGAGGGCTTGCAGACGAAGAAGGGTATGCCTGGTGACTTTTCCTTTTAATCGGAAGTGTGCTAACGCAATTATAGAGACGTGCGAGATGAAGAGGGATCAGCTTCAAGTCGAGCTCGACGAAATGGCACAGCGGCGTGAGGCGATCGACTCGGAAACTGATGAACTCATATTGCGGAAGGGCCAGCTTGCAATTGATTACGCCGTAAGTCTTGTCGCAAATACTCATGTAGAATCTCTCTAATACGCGCGCAGAACGCCGTCAAGACGCTCCTCGATCTGCACCAGGATGTGTACGAGGCTGAGATTGTTCTCGCTGAAGCCAAGTCGGAGCTCCAGATTCTCGAGGAACTGAGTCAAACCATCAGGAGGGAAATTGCAGAACACCAAGAAAATATCAGAAGGCTAACGGCAGAAAGAGACCGATTGAAGCATGAGGCGCAACGGCTGGTGAACGAGGTCAACCGCATTCATGCGGAAAGGAGCCCAGAGGAAGAAGACCTAGTCGCCAACATCCAGGAGGGAATCACCCTTGAGGACTTGGAGGCGGAGATCGCGAGTTTCCAAGCTCGTCTGACCCTACTCCATGGAGGCGATCCCAACGCCATCCGGGACTTTGAGAGGCGCGCCAGAAACATCGACGAACTTGAACAGAAACTCCGAAATTCAGATGCGGAGCTTGAGGAGTTGCAAGAGAGGATCAACGAGATCAAGTCTCAATGGGAGCCAGAACTGGACGCACTCGTCCAGAAGATCAGCGATGCCTTCTCTTTCAATTTCAGCAAGATTGGCTGTGCCGGCCAGGTCAGCATCTACAAGGCTGAAGACTTCGCAGAGTGGGCGATTCAGATCCAAGTCAAGTTCCGGTGAGTCATCTGCACGATGTGGAAGTTCGCGTTGCTAATTCCCGTGCAGCGAGCAAGAACAGCTCTCCATCCTGGACTCCCACCGACAGTCCGGCGGTGAACGCGCGGTATCCACGATCTTCTACCTCATGGCTCTTCAGTCCCTGGCTCGTTCGCCATTCCGAGTGGTCGACGAGATCAACCAGGGCATGGACCCGCGTAATGAACGCATGGTGCACGAGCGTATGGTTGACATCGCTTGCCAGGAGCATACGTCTCAGTACTTCCTCATTACGCCTAAGCTCCTTCACGGTCTGAAGTTCCATCCTCGGATGACGGTTCACTGCATTGCCAGCGGCGAGTACATGCCGACCGACTACCGCGAGCTGGACTTCAAGGCTCTTGTAGACGTGGCATTGAGGGTGAGGGGCAAGGCGTGAGCAGGATTTGGCCAGGCTTGGTATTGGCGTTCGGGAGGGAACTATGGGGAACGGATGGGCAGTCATTGGGTCTCCGGCGGCTTTCAGTGCTTTTAGATGCTGCTCAAGCAGAGCGGCTGGACTTGGGGTTGCAAAACCATATGCTCTCAAATGCCTTGAACTTTTCGAATATGCCATGGATTCTTGAGCGTGATGGGGTCGTTCAGGAGGTCGGTCACGGAAGCCGTGCCGAGGCCAGACGATAACATGCGGGTCTCCGACCGGGAGGGCCTCTCGAAGAAGGATGCCGGCCGGAGGTGGGACAATGGAGGGGTCTGCCGAAAGTCGAGGAGGCTCAGCAGGCACGGCAGACGGCAGGGTGTGGCACTGTGGCTAGTGGCGCTAATGCAAGCTTCCCGAGCCGGCCATCTCTCGTAAAGTTGACCCTTTCGCTGACACGAATCTGCACACGCTCGGCTCCCGCCTGCCTCCCCAGCACCACGCTTCTCTCGTCCGAAAGGTGACGTCCAAGGCCAGCTGCGATCGCCGCGCACGCCGACGGGGAATGCTGAGGCCGCGCCACCTCGCCTAACGCCGTGACGGGCTGTTGAGCCCAGCTGCAGATCCCCCGGTCACGCAGACTCGCTTTCGCCTGGCACCCACAAGACCCTCGAGCGCCTGCTCCTCTCGCTCTTCGATACGCTCCCGAGCCCGCTGCTGGATCGCGGACCCTGTGGCACCAATCGCTACCGACCGACGCTGTCAGACAGCCCTTCCGCGCCCACCTCCGCCGACTCCCCGCGACACGACACGACCACGAAGCCCGCCTGCCTTTGCGCGCGACACCGTCTAAGCTCGCGCGTAGCCACGACTTCGTACAAACTTCATACCGGATAGCGCCCGAGGCCCGCCGACATAATGTCTGAAGACAGCAAGCCGCAAGGCGCCGGGCTCACCTTTGCGGACATTGTGAGCTCTGAACATAGGCTGCGCCGTGACGGGTTACTGACAGAGACGGCTAGGCCGCGGGTATCGTAGAGGACTGCCTGTACAACATCGTCCACGACATCGTCCTCCAGACGCATCGCGAAGAGAAGCTGCTGCGCATGCAGTCCGCCGCCACCGTCGCCGAGCAAGCCGCCATAGCAGAACACCAGGAGAACGCCGACAAGGTGGCGAAAGGGTCCAACCCGCAGCCGCCGTCGGTCAAGATCGACACGCCGGCGGCCATCTACGACAACGGGCGGGTGACGCTGCGGGGCAACCCGCTGAAGACGACGCCGGAGATAACGTGCCCGTACTGCAAGCTGCCGCGGCTGATGTACCCGATCGCGGGCGCGGGCTCGCAGCTGCCGGACCTGTCGCGGCAGTACTGCACGCGGCACCCGTTCGTGTCACGGCCGGGGCACGACATCTACAACAACCCGTTCCCTACGGACATGGCCAAGACGAAGAAGGAGCGCGAGCTGATCAAGCGGCAGGAGAAGGACAACACGCCCGGCAGCCAGGGCGCGGGCGACGACTCGCAGGAGCAGCACAGCCTGTCGAAGCTGGCCGCCGGCGGCAAGCCCGCCAGCTACATCCCGTGGCACACGTGCCCCAACTGCAAGCGCAGTCTGCTTATCACTCGCTTCGCCCAGCACGCGGAGAAGTGCCTGGGCATCTCGGGCCGCCAGAGCAGCCGCAACGCCATGGCCAAGCTCAACTCGCAGGGCAGCGGCAGCGCCGTCACCGGAAACACGCCGCTGGGGAGCAGGGTCGGCACGCCGGTGCCGGGCAGCCAGGGCAGCAAGGTCAGCCCGGTGAAGAAGGGCGGCGGCGACGGCGACGGAGATGGCGACGACGACGGCGGCGACACGCCGAAGAAGGTCAAGAAGAAGAGCAGCTACGTCAAGAAGGCCGACCGCGACCGTGGCGACGGCGACGGCGGCGGCGGCGGCGGCAGCGAGAAGCGCGACAAGGGCGGCACCAAGATCCTGAAGCTGAAGACGTCGGCCAGCTCGCTCAACTCGAAGCGGCCGCCCAAGGAGGGCAAGGACGGGGACACGCCGAGCAGCAAGAGGGAGCGGGAGAAGGATGGGGATGGGGAGGAGGCCCCGCAGCGGAAGAAGATCAAGCTGTTCAAGTCGGAGAGCAACGCTAGCGAGAAGTTCGCGGATAAGGACAAGGATAAGGACAAGGAGAAGGAGAAGGATAAGAAGAAAGAAGAGGATAAGGATAAGAAAAAAGAGGAGGAAGCGGCGGGGAGTCCGGCGAGTACAGCGAGCTGAATGGATGCTCCGCGAGATGGGTAGGCATACGTGCCGGTGTTTATGTCCTACTGGTCCTGGTGAATACTTGGGCGTTGTGCTTCTTTGTTTTCACCATCGTGTTTGTTTGTTTTTATCCTGCTTTTACCCAAAGCGGCATTATTGGCGTTCGACGGGGTGGGGGGTTCGGCGGTGGAAGTAAGATACCTGCGGGCATACTGTTGCCCTTTTTCTCACAAGTTTCATTCGTATTGGGAGATGAGAGGGGTGGGGGGTTGGTACACTTTTGCTGAATCGTCGACTGACTGGGTCGGTGCGGATCGCGTTTCTGAGAAGGGCTGTTGTACTGGGGCTGTATGGTGTTGGAATTTTTTTTCTGTTTCTGCATCGCTACAACACCTTCGTCATCTTCATCACCATCATCATCAAAAAGATTGCGTGCACGGAATGCTTCAGATTAGGTGGCAGATAGAAATGTGGCTTGGTTTGCTTCCATCGTTGTACTTGTCCCTGCTTGTGGAGTGTGAGTGGGACACCTCGTCATGGTGGGTTGAGCTGGGAAATGGTTGTGTGCGTGAATAATAAGCATTTGTGACTATAGCGATCATCTTTTCGGTGTTTTTTTTTTTTGGTTATATATCATATTGCATGTCTTGCATCGTTGGACTACTATATCTCAATGCTATTGCTTTCATAAACAAGAGCAGAGCTTGCTCTGCAAGCGGGTGGGGGGCTGCCGTTCCTCACAAACCATATAGGTTGCTATTGACCCGCAAGTGTGACAATGATCTTTACTAGAAAAAAAATAGATAGTTAAAGATAGATAGTTAAAAATAGCGAGAGAAAAATGAACGTCCGAGGGCATAGAGGTAAGTTTCTTAGTCTTACTACTGCGCCCTAAAATCATGTCTAGGCCCCCGAAACTGTGACTTTTATGTTTAGATCCTCAGGACCTCATGATGCTGAGCCGAATAAGATCAGCCCCAAAATTGAGATATTTGGAGAGACGCGCTGAAAATTAGTAGTACGTACGGTGTGAATGGTCTAGGTAAACCGTAGAATTATTGGGCCGTTCCGGAATCGAAAACACGCTTAGATATCACGCCGCGCCAACGACGTGTATGGTCGGTTTCGGAAAGGCTCATGAGCTGAATCCTTTTCCGGGGTATTGTGTTGTCGAGGTTCGTGAGAAGAGCAACTACGAAAGCACACTGCCGCGAAGCCCGCCGCATACCAGACACACGCGCGGAAACCACGCCTGACGACAGAAAAGCGCAACGAATGGCAAGCGCAGTGACACTGTTGCTTTCAGGGCAGACCCACACAAAACAGCATGGCTCGTGCTCATCCACGTATACACACTATACATTTATATTGGACCGTTATTAACGGACAGGCCTCGTCAGCACCATCCCAGCTGGCCGGATATGTACCCGCATGCGTGCGCGACTCAAAAGTATGATTGCCGATCGACATATGATCAGTTGATCGAGCCCAGACGTGTGGCGAAGATCGTGTGAGGATTTTCCGGAGTCTAATATGGGCGTTTCCATTTTTGTGGGATTGTCTGTTCGTTGGAGGTGTGGTCGCGGCGCAGAGCACCTTGTCGTTTCGATGCTTACCTCGACTTCAATCAACGGATTTGAGGAGGATCACTCGGCTTTCACCAGTTGCGTGGGAAGAATTATTTGGAGGAAGATCCGTTTTGAATAGTTTGCACAAGAAAGAACAAGCTGAGTGCCGAACAAGAAGTAGTATATTTACAGAGAACCTCCCAGTATGTCCACACACGGAGATATGCACAGCAGCTTATCAATCCGCACGAGCTTCTCTTCCGAACCTCATCGGTTTTCTCTCTCACCGGTTTTTGCTTTCTTTTCCCCAAAACCTCACTCCTTCTATCTCCAAACTCCTAGGAAACTTTACACGTACACGTACTCGACGGCGCACGGTCCCTCAGGTTCCTCGGCGGACGCGCCGTCGACGGAAGCCGTCGACTCGGTCTCGGTCTCGGAGCCCGTGAAGCCCTCGGCGCCGCGGTGCGGGAAGCCAGAAGGCCAGGCAGTGGGCCAGGCGGTGGGCCAGCCTTGGCCGGGAGTGTACGCGGGCCAGCCACCGGCCACCGGCGTGGTGGCGGTGGTGGGCTCTTCAGCGGCACCTCCGTCGACAGCGCTAGTGGCCGTGGGCGCGGCGCTCGAGGCGGCGGCGGTGGAGGGAGCGTCGACCTGTGTGGCGGCGGAGGATGAGCGAGTCTGCGTCAGAAGGGTGGTGGGAGTGTTGACAGGGGCAGTGGTGGCCGGGGCAGAAGAAGCGGGAGCAGACGACTCCGCGACGGGCGCGGAGACGGAGGACTCAACGGCAACGGGGGCAGAGGACTCTGCGGCAGGGGCACTGGTGGCTGCAGGGGCACTGGTGGCAGCGGGGGCAGAGGTGCTGGAGGGGGCCTGGCTAGTGGGTGAGCTTGCTGCTGCTGAAGACGCACCTGCGCTGCTGCTGCTAGTCGATTCCGTGGTGGTGGTGGTGCCGTCGAGGCTCAGACAGGCGAAGGACATCTTCTTGGTGGAGGCGGAAGAGCCACCGTAGGCAACGGCCGTTGAGAGGTCCCAGGTCATGCTGACGTAGGGCCAGCAGATGCGGCCGTCGCTCATGGTGACCATGTCGCCGGCAACGAAGGTGTCCTTGACGCTGAAAGCCTCGCCGACCTTGGCGCCGGTGGAGTCGACCTGCTGGAAGAAAGTGCCAGCGAAGTCGCCAGTGCAGCCCATGGCAATGACAGGGCACTGGGGGTTGGCGGCCTCCTCCCAGGTGACCACGGCGTTGGAGTCGCCGAAGGTGGCGACGTGGGCGTTCGAGGCATCGTTGTCACCCTTCTTGATCCAGTTGACCTGGCTGTCACCGTCGGCAGAACCGACCGTGGAGGTGGCCTGCTCGCCGGAGAGGGTGTTCTTGTCGCTCATAATGGCGATGGCAACGTTACGGTTGTTGGTGCGGTTGTTGACGTGAGTGTAACCATCACCCATCCAGTCGTTGACGGTGACGTCCGTGGCACCGCGGGAGACCCAGGAGAAAGCGTACTTGGAGGTGCTGCCGAAGCGGGCGAGACCGCTGTAGCTGCCCGACATGCCACCCATGGGCTCACCGGAGCCACCGTTGGTGGTGTTCTCGTTGGAGATCTTCTGGCCAGCGGTGGTCATGCCAGTCGTGCCGGTGTTGAGCCAGATGGCACCCTGGTCCTCAGCACAGATGGAAGCGAAAGGAGCAGCGTCAGCAGCCTCGAACGCAATACCGGTGTTGTGGGAGCAGCCCCACGAGCTGGAAGCGCCGTCGATGGTGGTCAGCGTGCCGTCCTCCTTGATGTACAGGATAGAGTCGCCGTAGTGGCCTGAGGCATCGCCAGAGTAGTCGGTGATGACGATGTAGGCACCGTAGAGACCAGCCGCAGAAGAGTAAACAAGATCACCGTTAATATCGGGGGAAGCAGAGAGACCATCGCTGGCGTGGACATCAGGGCCGCCGAGCCAGGTCTTCCAGGTCTGCTCGCCAGAGGTGTAACGGTAGACAACAGCAACGGGGGTGTCGGACGGAGGAGCGTTGGTGGTGCCAGAGGGCATGGCCTCGTTCACCATGATAGCAAAGCCATCGTCGTGAGCAACAAGACCACCGGCCTCCTTGGCGCCGGAAATGGTCACAGTGGTGCCAGTGGCGGCGAAGGTGGAGGGGTCGACCTGCTGGACGTGGACATCGGTCTCGCTGCCGTCCAGGTAGGCAAGGTAAGCAGACTTGCCGTCGGGAGAGACAGCGAAGGGGGTCCTGCGGTGGTGGGGGATGCTGGTCCAGTAGGCCTCCTTGACAGGGCCGAAGGCAAAGTCGAGAGCCAAGGTGTCGACATGCTTCTCGAGGTTGGACTCAGTAAGGGCTGCGGTAGTGCTCTGCACAGCAGAGAGCAGCAGAAGAGCGAAGGAAGGCACCAGCATGCTGGGCAGATTTCAAAGAATGACTGTAAAGAATGACTAGCGCTAAACGCTGGAAGGAAAGCGGGTGGGGAGGTGAGTAGCGGTTGGCTCGCCGCCTGTATATGTATCTGGTCGCCGCCTCATATTGCAATACGAGAATCATGTCAAGGCCCGCACGCCGGACATTTGTGGCCCCGCGGTGCAGGCGCTGGGCGTGTTTTGTTTTGATGGGGCTCAGCGGAGGTTTGACCACGACGGGCGCCGCCTTACTCGCTTGAAACGGAGCAGGGGCGCGGGGCCGGGAGATCGCGTTTCACGCCTGCCTTACGGAAACATCCCATCAGTGCTCAGAGCTCACCAGCCGCGTCGAGCTGGCCCGCGGCCTATTTCCGTCGGTGAGGTGGCGTGCTGTCTGCCAGACGCCCCGGCCGCCGGCCCATGGGGGACACGAGATCGATAGAGTAGTTTTAGTCAGACGGTTTTCACCGCTGGACGACGTCCACGGGAAACGCCACCGGCCGTCGAGGATGAGGGGAGAAGGCCTGAGCAATCTCCGCCGCGCGCGTCCGGTCAGGAGTTCGACATCACGTCGAGGTGCTGGGCAAACAGGCAGGCTGGGGTCCCCTTCCTGGCCGGCAGGGCCAAACGCGGTGCTTGGCCAGGGAGCTTGTGTGCCGTCACTTGGCGCATTGTCCAGATTGCGTTGCGATGCTGGCGTCGCTGCTTCAGCCGCCTGTCAGCCAAGACTTGTCCAGCAACGAGCGGGGTGCGTAGCAGACAGATGACGGCGGGGCTTGGGCGGCGGCAAGGCGGCGGCAGTCGTTGGCACACGGGAGCGGGACGAGGGGTGGATTGCAGGAGGTGCAGCTGGGAGCGCTCCCGGGGCGCGTCGAGGCGCCGGACCCGGCCAGGAAACGCGCAGAGGGCCAGACCACGGCGCAGAGTGATTGCAGGCCCGAATTTCCACCCCCGAGCGCGCAGGCCGCCGGCACGTTGATCCGACCCGCCAGGCACCGATCGGGTCGGAAGCGAAACCTGCACGGGCTCAACACCACACCATGCCGTGACAGGCCGCCCTCTCCGGTGCTGCGCTCCTGCTCTCGCATCCCATCGGCAGCCCCACCAGCAGCGCTGCCCCTCCTGCACCCGCGGGCTCCGCGTCTGCATCGTCCAGCCACCGATGCAGCCTGTCTCGAACGTCTCTGGAAACAGCATGCTCGCACCGTCTTCCCCGAAGTCCCGCTCTTCGTGATCCCGTCCCCGGTGCGCCCCTGCACGCCGGCCTCGCATTCATCTGTTCTGTTCCGTTTACCCGACTCGGAATCGCCCCGACTGCTCTCCTGACTCTCGTCGTCCCTGGACCAAGCGCCTCACCTTCAATCGCCCCAGCTCCGTGTGCTCGCACAGCATCTCAATTTACACCGCCTCTCTCGCTGTCATGGCATGGGACGAGACTGATCAGTCCACGCCTTCGTCTGCTCTGCACCGACGTGAACCCACAGCACCAGCCATCCTAGCCCTGTCCCAGGCGTGCAGAATCAAGTTGAAGACCGTCGCCAAAACTGCATCCCACCCCCAATTCAAGTTACTGTCCACGGTATCTCAACTTCTCCTCGCGCACTTCACAAACCCACCTCTCGGTTTGCTCGGACATCCTCGTACCCGGGCGACGTCACCCCAGCTGCGGCTGCCACTGCCGTGCTTCTAATTCAAACTGACTTCTCCCGCTACCACGGTACCCCTGGAACGCTCGGCCAGCTTTTCCACCAACTGTGGATCACCGACCATGTCAACCCTGCAAACCCTAAGGCCACCCTCTATAAACAAGTCTGCTGTTCAAGGGGACAGATGAACAAGCAGTATTACTACCACAAGTGCCAGGCTTACGACGACTATGCAGGCTTCTCAATCGGATTCAGTGAGATGGAGACATCCTTGTCTCAAGTGATGAGATCGCTCACAGATGCGCCGGGGTAGGCTTCTCCATTACCTAACTTGCTGTGTCATACATTGGACACCTACAGTGAGCATGTAGATGGATTACTACTCTAGGGGTTCCCAGGAAGCCATCATGTGCTTGATCCCAGACAACTCCGCCATTTCTTTGCACTGACATTCTAGACGAGCTGTAGAATGGCACTCATAGTGTCTTCAATGGAGAGCAGAAGGAGAAACTCGCCATGATGAGTATCAGTAGTCTTAATGTGCCCCTAGGTCACGAACACCAATATGCCCGGCAAATCAATCCACCCTCATCGCAGCATTACATATAACTAGTGTTAGACTGACTAACTGTCCTTCTATTTCCCACACCTCAATTGTTCGCCGCTCGATCTCCAGGATATTCGACTCTCCTGATAATGCTCCGATCACACCCCTCAATATTCTTGATGCCCGCAAGTCCCATGCTCTGGTCCAAATCTGCGAGAATACCCTTCATCACGTCGCGCGCTCCGGCCTTACCAGCAATACCGAGTCCATATACCCACGGCCTGCCGATACAGACAGCCTTCGCCCCGAGAGACAACGCTTTGATTATGTCAACGCCGGTTCGGGTACCGCTGTCAAACAGGACAGTGAGTTTGTCTCCAACCGCATCCACAACCTCTGGAAGCATAGTCAGCGAGCCAATGGCTCCATCAAGTTGGCGGCCACCATGGTTGGACACAATGATGCCTTGCACACCGGCTTCTACGGCCTTGAGAGCGTCGGCGGGGTGCTGGATGCCCTTCAGGATAATAGGCCCATCCCAGTTCTTTCGCAAGAGCTCAATTTGCTCCCCTACATGCACTGTCAGCAGGTTCCCCGGCATCTCTCTAATGGAACAGTACTCACAGCTGTGTGCTACGCCTGAGAAGCAGATCGCCACCCACTCCTGCGCCGCCACGATGATATCGTCCTCCACCTCTTTACCATGCTTCTCCTTAAACTTCCGTCTGAACACCGGATCGGAGAACGCAACATCGCATCCAATTCCTTTGACAAAGGGCACGTACGCTTGATCAAGGTCCCACGGACGCCACGCCATCGCCCATGTGTCAAGTGTCACTACAAGCGCCGTGTAGCCGTTGTTTTTCGCGCGATTGAGGATCTTTGATTTATCAGCTTCTTGCCCCTGGATACCTTACATTTAGCAGAATAAGTTTCAAGCTCACTGATACGGTGACCTCATCATCGTGCGGCCAGTATAGCTGGAACCACCTCTTTCCTGCCCCACTCGCCTTCGCAACCTCTTCAATCGTCGACGAGGCAGCCGTGCTCAGGATGTACGGCACGCCTATCTCAGCCGCGATCTCCGCAACACCCGTTTCCTTCTCTGCGTGGAAGAGGCTCTGCACGCCGACGGGCGAGAAGAGGAGGGGGGTCTCGTACTCCTCGCCGAAGAGCTTGACCTTCAAGTCGCGGTTTGTGGTCGGCACCAGCATGCGAGGAATGAGCTGTCAGCACAGGAACGTCAGCACGCATGATTTCCCCGCTCCTCCACTCATGCTCGATGTTTCTCTACAACGACAACATCGCTCGCTGCGAAGAATTTAGAGCCTTACTTTCCACGCCCTGAACGCAGCGCGATTGGCATCCATGGTCGCTCGCTCGCCCGCTCCGCCCGCAATGTACGCGTAGCTGCGCGCGCTCATGCCCTTCTCGGCCTGCGCCTCGAGCTTGTTCGGGTCTGTCGTCACGGCTGGGAAGACGTTGTGCATCATGCCCTTGAAGTAGATTTCGTTCTGGAACGCGCCGTACTTGCGCGCACCGGGCGCCGCAGCGGGGACGCCTTGGGTGGAGGCCATTGTCGATGAGTCCGCAATTCGAGTCGGATAATGCTGAGGGTGGGTGAGAGAGGAGGAGTGCGGGGATCGAGGTGGAAAATAATATTTGAATGCTGATGCATCAATTCCGCTGAGGGGTTGCTCAGCCTCGGGAACCGGTAGCTGGTTACCTTGCGCGGAACGCAAGCTCCCCGCCTCGGTCGGTGACGTATGCGGGGAAGCTTGAGCTGGGGGAACTGACAGAAGACAATAATTCAACGGACCGCGGTCAACAATTGAGCTAAGTTAAAGCAGTGGATGCCTCCGATGCGCTTCTAAAACATATGACATACAGAATATAAATATGAATATTATTCTACAGCTACCATTATCTTCACAACGCAGCGTACTGGCCACGCCGCCTTCGCAAAAGAGTACACCTTATAAAACATTAGACATAAGGTCATAAATTCCTCTCCTTTACCTCTCCTAAATCACTAACAGCATTAAGAAGTAGCATAAGCCATCAACCCCGGCTCCACTAGCCTCTTATCCGGATATGTCAACAACAGCGCCGCAGCCAGCACCACCAACCCCTCCGTCTCCAGCAGATCCTGCAACCCCAACCCGGGCGCCAGCACGCTCGAGCACACACTCGCCAGATCCAACCTTCCGACCTGCCCCGGCCCCTCGTGCGTCAACGCATCCACCACCAACGCATACGTCAACGGATTCAGCAGCATGCTCTCGTGCGTGTACAGCCCGCCCGCCGGCTGCCCCTTGCACACAACCTGCACCTCCGTATTCGTGACCCCGACGCCGCGCGCGTCGCCCACAAACGCGCTCGCCGCGGCCCCGCTCTGCGGCTGGACGATCTCGTCCAGGAAGCCGCTGAACAGCGACGTGGTCGGGACGTACGCATCGGCGCCGCCGCGGGCCCTCAACACGGCCACGAAGCGCGAGCTGTACTCCTGCTGCACGACGCTCGGGGCGCAGGGGCCCAAGCCCAGGCCGGTGCCGCCGGGCGACAGGCAGATGGCGTTGGCCAGCACGGTGCCGTGCAGGTCGGCCGACACGGGCACCAGGTCCGACACCAGGCGGCGCGTGGACGGCCAGTAGGTCAGGGCCCACTGGGCGTCGAGGCCGCCCTGCGACCAGCTGACCACGCTCACGTTGCGCGCGCCCGCGATGCCGCTGACGTAGTTGATCGCGTACGCGACGTGCTCGGCGTTGGCCTGCGCGTCGCCCAGCAGCGCGCCCGGCACGTTGAGCCAGACCGGGTCGGCGTAGGGCACGTCGGTGAGCAGCTTGCGGAGGTTGGACGCGAAGTTGATCCCGCCGTAGGAGCCGGTCCCCGGGACGAGGATGGTGGGCGGCTTGCGGCCGTAGGTGAAGCTGGGCGGGATGTAGATGGCGGCGCGGAGGGCTTGCTCGCTGAGGGAGTAGGGCGCGTCGCCGGGGGCTTTTTGCGGATAGATGGGCGTGGTGGGGTTGCGGGGGTTGCTGTTGGTCTGTGAGTTTTCGCCCGTGGTGAGGATGCCGAGGGCTTCGGTGATGGTCATCGTGGTCAGGCCGGCTGCGATCTGGTTTGCTATATTTTTGTACATGTTGGTGGGCGTCGCGGAGTAGATCTGTCTGATCCTGTCTTGGGCTTGTTGGACGCTGGTCGGCGTTGATGTTGGCTTGGCTTTCTGCAGCTGCGACAGGATAGCTGCCGGATCTGTCAGGCCGTCGAGGGCCCCGAGGATGCCGCTGAGAAGCTGCCTCTTGTCGAGGAGCTCAGCATCGACAGGTGAGTTAAGCTCATCTTGTGGCACGGGAGCTGGGACACCATTGGCTTGGTGCAAGAGAAATGCTCCAAATATGAGACAAGCCCTGAATAAATGCATGACTGTGATTGCTGGAGCAGAGGAAGCCTAAAGCAACAGCGGGTGGGAGTACAAGATGACAGCCTTTCCTACTTCCGGGTTGCACGAACACTATATAGCGCAGTCACCGCAATGACGCCAGTGGAACAAGATACCGCAAGCTGCCGGTTCATCCACATCATGGACGAATACGAGCTGAAGTTCGACGGGGGTGCCGCCAGAGAGCTCCAGCGTCAGTTGAAGCTTGGACGGATCAGGGTAAGATGTGCAAGTGCCGTATGCCATGGAATGCTCATGAGCTGCAAGACACTGCAAGGCTACACTCCCCTCCTGGGAATTAATACTTAGATGCGCAGCAGCGGGAACGGGGATGCGCTTTGGGAGCGCTGATGGGCGCTTTTGGAAGGCGGCAGCTGGGGTCAACCAGGCGGACGGGCGAATCTCCGTGCGAGGCGACTGAGCGGGACGGCAGCTGGGCGGGATCGGCATTGTCAAAAAAAGAAGCGGAAGCCTCGGGCTATCGTGATCGATCGTGGCCCGGCCAGGCCTTGGCGACTTGCATGGCGGCTAAGATACACAGTGCCTTCAAGGCCGGCGTGGACACCGGCACAGCTCACGCAGGCGGCGCTGGATATGCTTCCACCAGCCGGCTCTAGAAGGCACATGTCCAGCCGCTGCCGAGCGACACCGTGTTTCGAGGGGACGGAGAGCCTGTGGAGACAGTCAGCCTCGACGCTGCTTGGTTTTTTGCTTGCTGGGGTGGCCCTTGCGATCAGGGGCAGCTGGGATAGGGGAGGCGCGATCTGGCCCGCCGTGTCGGTGAAGATCACCAGGCGAGAGTGAAAAATTGCTTGGTGGCAGGTGGTGGTGAGGAGTGCCGAGGCTCCTGGGAAAGAGGCTAGCGACCGAAAAGCGAAGGCTCGCTGCTGTCGGAAGGCCGTTCCGGATTCGCGATGCGCTCGACGGGCGATGGCGGGCTCGCTGGTGAGAGCGCTCCCAGATGGCCGCCGTGCCCGCGAAGGTTCAAGCAGCCGGACGTAGGAAATGAGGTGGAAGACGAGGCTTGCCGCCGTCGGCGCCCTGGCGCTCCAGCACGCCGCCTCCCGAAACGCCGGTGCGCGCGAGGGCGCCGGTACACACCTGCGGGCTACCCGGCGGGAGGCGACCAGAGACCGAATCCTCAGAATCCCCATCCGGGCTTTGGGCTACTCGTACCATCCCGCGGACCCTGGGTCCAACCTCAACAGGACCCAGAGCTCTCCGCTCTGCCCGCCTGGCAGTTGCTTGATGCTGCATAGCAGACGAGCCGCCGCCTTGTGCTCGGCACCACGCCGCCCCAGGCGGCAGAGTCGGGCAGACCAGAGCGGCTGTTGGGCACTGTCACTGTGGAACAGCGCTGCTTGGAGCTGCTTGTGAAGCGGCCGTTTCCCGGGCGTTTTGTGCTGGCGCAGCCCTCGCGCTCCTTCATCACGCTTCCCACCGCGCTGTCCCTCACCTTCGACTTCGCTTTCGCGTCATGCATGCCGCAAGAGTCCGTGTGGAAGCGCTATCGAACGCTCTGCCGGCCTGTCCGTCAACGCCACCCGGCCAATGCGCCCATCTTCAACGCTCGCCAGCACCGCGAGCGAGATGCCAACGGCCCAGAACTGCACGCTGATGCACGCAACAGAGATCGCCGACGCAGACGCACGATCATGCAAGATCTAGATCGCAACACATGGCAGTCGCGAGGGTCTAGAGCTGGAGCAGGTGGGAGCAGCCGCAGCTACCAGCGGGCGTCTTGGCAACCACGCCCGCTACAGCGTTATCTCTCAGCCTCAGCTCGCCACAGGCCTGGTGCTGGTGCCTATCTCGTGGCCTGTTCCTTGTTTCGGACTCGATCTGGTAATCTGGAGATCCCCATTTGGATGCCACGGGCGGCACCTTCCTCCACATGTGTAGTAGCTCCGTTTTAGCCCTGAATCTTCTCTTGCGCGCCCAGCTCTGGACGCCCTTTGCGCCTCTGGCCTGAGCTCTGCTGGTGCCGAGATCGCGACGTTCAACCTTTGAAAAGAAGCTTGGGCTCGCCATGCATTCCTCAACTCCCACACAGTCTTTGCTGCGTTCTCGTGTGCACTGTCACCCGTTCAGTTGCTGGCTTTTTGCCTGCTCTTCCTCCTGAGCACTCGCTTTGCAATGGTTCTCTCCCCGCTGAAGGCACTGCTGAGTGCCCAAGCGCTCCTCAGCATCGCCTCCCTGAGCAATGCTCAGCAGTATGTCGGAGCCACCATCAACACTGGCTTGCCGGCCGTCCCTGGCTCAGAAATCACCTACTTCAACATCAAGGATGCCAACAACAAGAATACCACCCTCATCAACTACATGTCCTTGAACAGCACGAGTCAGAGACCGAACCCCAAGCTGCTCAAGCGTGCAGTCATCGTGATTCATGGCCTTAACCGAGACCCCGGCACGTACATGAGCAACATGTAAGTCTCAGAGAACTCAAAGGCTTGACCGCACGACTGACTGGACTTAGGCTTTCGGCGTTGTCTCAAGTCACCGGCCATTCGGATGTGAACACCGACAGCGTTGCCATCGTGGCTCCCTACTTCACCAATGGTGATGATAAGGGTGTTGGCTACCCTTGGGACACCACCAAGGGAGGTTCATACACCTCCGTGCTTGTTTGGAAGGGATCCCAGTGGGCCTCGGGTGCAAACAATCAATACCCGAAAACGCAGACTACTGTCTCTTCTTACGCCGTCTTGGATCAGTTGACCCAGTATTTCGACAACAAGACTGCTTTCCCGAATATCAACCAGGTAAGCTCCCTTGCCCACATATATCAGACACCCACCGTTGACAGTCTTGTACAGATCGTCATTGCCGGTCATTCTCTCGGAGCTCAGACGGTGCAAAGGTATTGCGAAGTAGGCACTAACCTGGGCACCAAGACTCCAATTGTGTACTGGATTGGAAACCCCAATAGCTATGGCTGGATGAGCACAGACAGACCCGTCGATTACTCCTCGTGTTCTACCTACGACGACTGGCGAGATGGTCTCAACTCTTACACGAACACCTACGGATCTGCTCTGGTCGCTTCCGGACGTTCCAACGTCTTGGCTAATTACAACACCAAGAGCATTGCTTACGCACGCGGTACCCTGGACCTTGGTGACGACTCGTCTGGCTGTGAGCCCGGTACCACCGGTGCGGAACGTAACGAGCGCTTTTTCAACTTCATCAAATCCTTCCCGCCCACCAGTTCCTGCACTATCGATTACGTACAGATGGGCCATGATGCCGGTGGTATGTTTGCTGCTCCAGCTGGCCAAGCACGTCTCTTCCTTGACAACTTTGACGGGAGTGGGTCCAAAGCCTACGATTACGGGTACCCTCGCCGTCAAGCTGGAGATGATCCGTACCCTGACCCGTCCCAAAGCTCTACTATTGCTGCAGTCAATCCTGGAACTTTCAATGGAATGACGTACCAGGGTTGCTATGCTGATCAATCTCCATCATCCTTGGCTCTGAAGGCTTACTCTAGCGATTCCAACACGATTGATCTATGCACGCAAACTTGTGCTAGCAAGGGCTACACGATCGCTGGTCTCGAATACGGTAGCGAGGTAAGACAAAACTAATTCTCGTTATTTGAGCATCCTCGATAACTAACGTAGCATATAGTGCTGGTGCGGAAATTCCATGAACTACAGAGCAAGGAAGACTACGGATCAAGGCTGCACCATGACTTGCTCCGGAAACTCAAGCCAGTCATGTGGCAGCTCTTACCGTCTCTCTGTATTCTCGTCAGGAACAGTCACCATTGACACCAAGCCCGTGTCGCCTGCTCAAGTTGGCTCTTTCTCGCTTTTGGGCTGCTACAGCGAGGCCAAGTCCGGTAGGGCTTTGTCAGATAAGAGCACTTCTCAGTCCGGAATGACTGTTGAGAACTGTGCTCTCTACTGCTCTGGCTACAATTACTTTGGTGTGGAGTATGGAGTCGAGGTAAGTGAAAGTTTAAACTGTCTTAGCTGCCCACCGGTGCTGACTGCGAACAGTGCTACTGCGGAAACACTGTTGCATGCTCGAGCGTCTCATCACTGGCTACAAACTGCTCGATGACTTGCGGCGGTAATTCTACTGAGTACTGCGGTAACGGAGGATACTTGAACATGTATGCCTTGCCCTCAAATACGGGACCCTCTGCTTGCCCTTCTTCCACAAGTACATCTAGCACGGCCACGTCCTCAACCGTTTCTGCCTCCACGACGATAACTGGATCTGCGACGACTACTGTCTCCGCAAGCTCTACGACTTCAGCTACTGCCTCATCTACCGCCCTGGCCTGCCCAGCTGCAAATGGCACCACATATACCACCAAGAATAGCAAGAGCTACCTGATCGAGTGCTACACAGATCATTGTAAGTCACAAAACACAACGCTGTATGAAGGAGCCTTCGTTGACTGACACTATCTATAGACGCTGGAGACATGCTCACAACCTCTGCGAGCACTCTGGAACTCTGCATTGATGCTTGTGACGCCAACGCTGGGTGCGTTGACGTGGCTTGGGTCTACGGCTCGTGCTACCTTAAGAGTTCTGTTGGTGCAGCAATCGCCAACAATGCTGTTCTTGGTGCAAAGCTCATCACTTCCGCCACTTCGACATCATCATCCTCGTCTACAAGCGGTTCTGCCACGAGCTCCTCCACGATTGGTTCCTCCGCCAGTTCGTCTACGTCTAGCTCCTCTACAACTAGCTCGTCGTCGGTCTCATCGAGCTCTACTAGCTCTTCAAGCACCAGCTCGGCACCAACTGCGTCTGCTTCAGCCATCTCTTGCCCAGCTTCAGATGGTACAACATCCATCGGACCAAGCGGCCAAAGCTTCCTGATTGAGTGTGGTATCGACCACGCGGGTGGAGATATGGGAGGACCGTCTTACCCTGGCAGCTTTGCAGCTTGTGTTGCCCAGTGTGACTCCACTACTGGTTGCGTTGACGTCTCATACGTCAACAACGGGCCGTGTTACTTGAAGAAGACTCTCGGTTCCTCAGTGACGAACGCGGGTATCTGGGGCGCGAAGTTGGTTACATCCACGTCCTCCAGCTCAACGCTGACCTCGTCTTCTGTGGCTTCGTCTTCCAGCGCCGTTACTTCCTCAAGCTCTGGTGCTGTTTCCTCCCCAGCATCATCGACGTCTACTGGAGCTTCATCTTCTAGCGTCGCGGCCTCGTCTTCTACCACTCCAGCCCCTTCTTCCACCACTCCAGCCTCTTCTTCCAGCACCACGGCCTCTTCCTCCACTCCTGCGGATTCATCCACCACTCCGGCTTCGTCCTCAACTACCCCGGCCTCATCTTCTACGTCTTCCTCGACGTCGTCAACCGCCACCGCCACGCTTCCCACTGGCATCATTGCCAAAGGTTGTTATGTTGATGGTTCGACGCGAGCCTTCCCCACCCAGATCTACTCCAATTCTTCCAACACTCCCAGCGTCTGCGCCTCCGCCTGCAGAGATAAGGGATACAAGTATGCTGGTACCGAGTACGGTTCAGAGTGTTGGTGCGGACCCTCGCTACCTGCCACGACTGGCTCGACATCTGACTGTTCGAGCCCGTGTTCTGGAGATGCCACTCAAAAGTGCGGTGGCAGCTACAGACTCACTGTTACCGAGGATACCACATGGACGCCCAAGTTCTTTGCCCGTGCATCGTACTCAACGTGGAACCTCATGAGCTGCTACCAGGACCAGGTCAACAACAAGCGGACTCTGGCAACTGGCGTAGCGATTGATGCAAGCACGGCAACGATCGCGAAATGTCTTGATGCTTGCTATGCCAAGGGCTTGACCTATTGCGGCGCCGAGTACTACCACGAGTGCTATGGAAGCTCGACGCAGCCAGCCGACAGCCTAGTTGTGCCGGATGTTTCCGACCCGCTGTTGGCCGGATGCAACTACCCTTGCTCCGGAAACTCGACCGAGTCTTGTGGTGGATCCAACAGGATCCTGGTCTACGTTAACAACGGGACCGTAACGTCTACCTAACTGATACCATGACTGTGCTTTTTGCTTTTTGCGATATAGATATTACGACTTCATATGAATCATTAATGTTATCATTTCCTCCCAGGACGTGTCCACAGACAATCTGATCATCAGCCCACCGACACGCCTCGCTCAACTGACTCCACCATGCACGTTGTCCTAATTTTCTGCTGGTTTTTGGCCGTATGTGAAATAGAACTTGAGGTGCGTCTTCCACTTGTGGTATAGGAACTCATTTCGGACCCCGGCCAGCAGCGTCTCGATGGTGGGCATGTCCCAATCTAGGACTCGGGTGAAAACCGCTAACGAGGTGGGCGCCAGGCCTTCGAACACGTTGAGTAGCGCGCATTTCCCCACCTCGAGGTGCTCGCGGTTCCATGTCCCGACGGGTATCTGGCGCGGCAATGGCTTAGCACTCGACATTCCCCCGTTTCCTGTGCTCGGGCGCGAACTCACCTCCACAACCTCCTGTGTCACGTTAACGAATCCCGCGTTGATCATGTGCTGCTTCTGCTCGTGGGCGGTGTTGAATCTCTTCCCCATCTTGGCCGTGGCGTCGTCGATTGTCTCCTGCCAGTAGTGTATGTTGCTGCTCTCGAAGCCAGGCTCGTCCGAGTAGAACCACGCCGAGATCTCCTGCGACTCGGCCCAGCCGCCGGGGCGCATGTTGTCGAAGGCCTGCTGCCACAGGCGCGGCCAGTCGCTGATGCCCGGGTACAGGTACCGCGCGTGGATGTAGTCGAAAGACTCCTTCTCGGTGAAGACCCAGTCCGACTCGGCATCGTCGATGATGAAGTGGCAGTTCGGCGCCGTCCTGGATGGGGGGTATCTCGTCAATTACGCGTGCATCAAGGCGGGTGTGTTTTGGTTTCCGTACCACTCGGGCTGGATCACGCTCAGGTCAGTTCCTGCACGGCGGTCAGCCACCGTTTGATGCCAGCTGGAAGAAAGCAAGAGAAATCATCCTTGCGCATGCACGCCTAACTTCCACTAACCCCTCGGGTTTCTCGGATTCCTCGGGTTTGTTCAAGCTCCCCGGTGGTTGCGCCAGAAGTCGGCTCTCCGATCACCTCCCGAGCTCTTTTCGACTGAAGACGTGGACGAGGAACAAGGAAAGAAAGAAGGAGAGAGAGAGAGCCCACCCACCAATGATCTGGGAGTCGGGGTGCGCGTCGGCAAAGTCGAGGGCCCACAGGCCGGTGCCGGTGCCGACGTCCAGCACGCGCTGGGGCTCGCCGACGGGGGCGCGGTTGAGCTCGCCCTTGAGCACCAGGCCGAACCAGTGCTGGATCAGGTCGAGGCGGTCCTGCTCGCGCTCGTCCTCGGGCAGCGGGTAGGCGCCCTCGCGGTAGGTGTGGTAGCGGCGGCCGTTCTCGTAGCGGCCCTCGTATATCGACGCCGTGAGCGACTGCGTGATCTCCTCGAGGAAGGCCTCCGAGGAGGTGGTGCTGCGGGCGGTCTGTCCGGAGCCGGTCCCCTCGTCGGTCGAGGCCATGGCTGTACTTTGCTGCTGATAAGAAGAAAGGAAAAAAGGCCGGCGCGGAGAAAAACCGTTATCACGAAAACGGACGGACTATCTGCTCTCTCTTCCCTTTTCTATTGGGAGGAGGCGGACCCAGAGTGCCGGAGCGCGCACACCTTATATGGAGACGTACGGCAGCGCCCCGCATGTTTTCATGCGGCGTAAGTGGGCTCGACCGCTCGACCCCGACTAGGGGGGCACCGCGGTCACGTGAATCCCGAGTCATCAACCCTGCGGTGTGCTGGGTGCGTGTACGTGGCGGCCTCACCAGCTCCTCTGCTCGCTCGCTATCTGCGCGAGTGGAGCCGCGGACGGCCGTGGTTGGGCTGGGTGCGGCGGGCGGGAGTGCCGCGAGCAAGTGACAAAGCGAGGGGCCGCAGATCGTGCTGAGCAACGGTCGAAATATAGCAGACGGAGGCAAATTTGATGGAGATCTTCAGCGCAATTAGCACATCAGGTGAGTGCTTGCCGAAAGCAGCTGTCCGCAACTGCGCTTTCAGCATCTCGTCCGCCGAGCCCCTCGATCGTGCATATGCCCGCGGCGGAATCATGACAAAAACTCAGAAACCTACCCAGCAACAGCTCTCGTATTGCTGCACCGCTCGTCCTCCACCACACGCACGCCATTGCGGTCCACATATCATTTCACGACCCAAGAAGCCTGGCGTGGAAGCTTGGCTGTCCTCTGTCCGTCACAACCCCCTCCGGGTGAACACTTTAGCCTGGCTTCGTGCGGCGGTTGCGACGACATGCATGACGACCCGTCATGCCTCGAGCATCCCAGCTGCCTTTTGTGGATCCGCCAAAGGCAAGTTCCGGGGGCCTCTCGCCAGCGGCGCGCTGCTCGCCTTGAAGTATTTGGAAGTGGATCGGGCATGCAGCTCCAGCGCAGCTCTGCCAACGATATGGCGGCTCTTGAAAGCCCACGGCCGCGGCGAGATTCGGTCTGTGCAGAGACCCGTGGTCGCGGCGTTGGATGAGCTTCCCTGCCTCTCCAAATACTGGGCTTCGTTAACACTCCCGTTTCCAGTAACGGGCCGAGCCGTAGGATGATTAAACTTGACATAGGTGCCGATCAGAGAGCCCAGGAATCGGGTTGGGTGGGGCTGAGAGCCATCGTGAGGAACAAGCCGGTCCGTCGGGGATGTCGAAAGGAGATGCGGACTTGCTTTATGCAGGAACCGTCCGAGATGTAACACATCAACTTATCAATGCTGGGCCAGGCCTCTTATCTTTGATTGGGCGGCAGCAGGACAATTCCAAAGACCTCCCGCCCAGCTCTGCTCGGAACTGCGGACATCCGGACGGACAGAGCCCTGCATCGTGGATTTCTCCATCGGGCAAGGATCCGACCGGCCTGCCACGGATAATGCAGCAGAAGAGATGTTTCCTCTGTCGAGCAGCGTCCATGTCACTTTAAGCTCTCCTCGTACCGGTGAGCAGGTTCTTAGCTTTGACCATCCCGTAACGGCCCGCATGTCGCTGCGCCGCCCGATCCACCCGCTCCACTCTGGGGGGCCCTGACCTGACACTCGTTACCGCCGCGGCAATGACTCCCAGTGGGCAAGGGAAATTCGCACCAATCATGGCGACCGCTCCTCTCTTTCCCCGCACTTGGTTGGCATGGTTTGGGTTTCTCGGCTCCCCCGAGCTGGTAAACTCTGCAAACTGCAGGGAACCGCCATGTGCATGGGCGAACAGCAGGGGTTGGTCTTCAGGAAAGGTTACCTAAATTCTCCATCGCACTTTCGAAAAGTCCGAGTGAGAGGCTCGGGTCCGAGGTGCTTCACCCAAAGATGCTTTTCTGCCTTTCAGTATTTCAGTCTGCTGCCCCACTTGTTTCTGGTGTCATTAGACGACTTATCCAGAGTCCATGAAAGGCAAGGTTTTCCGTTTCCGCAACAAAGATGGCACCTGATCTCCGCGCATTGGCCCAAGAGCTTACCGCGGCGGCCGACGGCTGCGGTGATCTATCGGGACCTGACAGCTTCGCCCAACGAAAGAAGATTCTCGACCTCACCAAGCAGATCAACGATGAAGTCCAGGATCCCCGTGAGAGGTCTCTACATTATGCAGAGGCCATGGCCGAAATGGCTGTTTTGCGCCTTCTTATGCACTGGAAAGCTTTCGACCTCATCCCACGTCCTCCAGACAGCATTCGCTACTTCGAATTGGCGGAAAGGCTGGGTTCCGACGAGCCGCTTCTCCGCCGCATGCTGTGGATGCTCGTGTCTACAGGCAAGATGAAGCAGGTGGGGGATGACCGCATCACCCACACTAAGTTTTCCGAGATCTTTGCCCGGTCAGATCCGCAAGGCCGTTCGTTCAGGCTTGCGTAAGTGTTTCCCGGTGTCGGCCCTGCTTGGTAGATTGTCCAATGGATGGTCATAGAGCGCAGCAGCTCAGTAAATGCTCGAGACTGACCCTACGGCTGTACAGGTATGACAATGGAAACTTTGCCTTCTCGCGATGGCCCAGTTACTTTGACAAGTACGGCCGCAAAGAGCCAGACGAGCCCACGCACAATCCATTGTCCTATGCGTATGGTCGCGAAGACAAGACTTTCTGGGACATCGTCAGTGGCGAGCGCCTTGAGGACTTCAACGTTACTATGCAGATGCTTGAGCACCTTCTTCCGGTTTGCGGGATGTTTCCCTTCAAGTGGTGAGCATCTACAGCTGGAAGGCAGACTTGAAGGAGAAGCTTTTCTGATAAATATGGTCAGGATTGCCGAAAATGCACACCTTGTTGCAGATGATGCCCCTCTCGTGGTGGACGTTGGCGGCGGCCAAGGACAGTCTCTCCGGCAGATTCTGAAAGAGTGCCCGGCGATCGGCGCGGAAAGGATGGTCCTGCAAGATAGGCCGCCAGTCATCGAAGACGCCAAGAACAGAGACGTCCCGGAGCTGCGAGCCGTCAGGAAGATGCCACATGACTTCTTCGAAGAGCAACCCGTCAAAGGTGAGCCCGACCTGCAGGCAAAGGCGGAGATTTGTTCACTGAAGAGAACACGAACACGGCAGGTGCACTGGTATACTACGTCCGCCGCGTCATGCACAACTGGTCAGACAAGAACAACTGCATGATTCTCGGGCACCTTCGGGATGCGATGGCCCCTGCGTCGCGCATCTTAATCACTGAACAGGTGATGCCGAACCCGCCGGCACCGGCGGATGCTTGGCTTGATCTTTGCATGATGGGATTCGGATCTAAAGAGCGGACTGAACAAGACTGGCATGAGCTCGCTGATGCTGCCGGGCTCGAGGTTGTCGACATGTGGAAGGCAGAGACCAGCGAGACGGGGGTGATCGAGTTGAAGAAACGGCAGTAGGCTTCTGCCTGATCTTGGCCAGCTCGTTCAAACAATGATGGTTTTAAAAGGACTCGGCCTGCTCGGACAAGCCAACATGTGACAAATGTTGATCAGCGGACAGCAGCCCACCTGCTTCGGGCTTCAGATGCTGGCACCCCCTGTTTGGCGGCGAGATGTTCAGCTTTCTCAACAGGAAGCGGGGAAGCGAAACACAAGCGGAGGATTCCTACATGTTGCGTTCCTACCCAGAAAGCTGCTCCCAAACGACACACCGCATGTGACCGGCGGATAAGATTATCCTTAGTTCTCACGCACAGGAAGCCAGACTGGAGATTAATACTTAAGTGTCCTGCTCCTACGTCGTACGAGATTTCGATCGCGCAGCTCCGGCAAAATAGCTCAGACTTGCCAACGGCTAGCAAGAACTAATGATTGTGGAGGTTGCAATGGAAACGACGTGGTGTCGACAGCGGTTCGGCGTGCCCCGACGTTGCCGGCTCGTCAACAACGAACGACGGAACGGCGCCCCTCCGTGGCGAGCTTGAGCGATTACGGGCATTCCGCGCCGGCCATTGGCAGCACGGCGGTGGGCCCCGGCGCCGCGGCTTGCATGAGCGCAGGCGGAAGGGCGGCAGCAGAGCCGACTAGCAGCCGCGGCGCGGACACCATCGGACGCCATCATCTCTCCGGAGCGGGCGCAGTGACACACGCAAACGGTGGGTTTCGAGAACTGGACTTGGCCCGGAGCCAGGCGTGTGGTAAGCCAGGTGCAGGTGCTCCGACAGCACCTGAAGATCGACGGGCGCCCTGAGGCCTGCATGCAAAGGATCTCTGATCGGCCGCGCTAGGACGCGGAAGATTGTTGAGGCTGCGAGAAGGAGGGCGGCCAGGGCGTGGAGTGGAGCGCTGTCAAAAGGAAGCCAGAATTGTCAGGCGAGTGGCTGCAGGCTCTGCAGGGTCGCCATCCCTTGCCTGCCCGTCAGCCGCATGCCAAATTGTGTCGCTGGCCGCATTTGCCTCTCCCGTCATCGCCCAGATAAGCTCGAACTGCTCTAAAATCGTGCCCAACCCGCACTTCCGCCCGAGCCACCAGTGCGCTGCTGCTCGAATAGGGAGTGGCCTGACGCGCCTCCACCGGCCAGGAAGCGCCTCCGCGGACTCCTTCGGACGGCGCGAGCAGACGGCGCGCTGTAGCGGCGGTCTTAGCGGCACGATAGCGCGCGGTGCGCCTCGACGCCCAGAACGCGGGGGCCGACTGGTCGCGCATGGCCAACCACCGCTTCTAGAAGTCGTTCGTTGTCTGCTTCCACGCGTTCCTGGATTTAAGCTGTGCCTGCATCCGCATCCCAGCCCGCCGCCCCTGCTGCAACCCCCTCTTTCCACGCCTTCGAGCATCCTCGCCCCGGACCACGGCCTCTCCCTCTCTGTCCTCACGCTCCTTGTAGACTTTCGACCAGCATGTTGAACGGAGTGCAACGGGAGTTCATTGTCGAGCAATGGGTGGAGTACGGTGTTGGCATGTTCGTGTTTGCTCTGCGCTACTATGCCAGGTGGAAGATGGTCGGCTTCCGAGGCTTTTCATGGGACGATCTGTTTGCCGGGCTGTCCATGGTGAGTGCAGACTGCAGCTTCACGCCAGCCAGATCCTCCGGTTGCTGACCGAAACAAGATCTTTTTCACATTCGATCCTGCACTCCTCAGTGTAGTCAGTGAGTCTTCTCCGCCCGCTGCTCATGTCCATTCTGTCCTGACCCTGCAAGTCACCCATGGCTCTTTCGTCGGCCTGGATGAGGAGAGCGCCAAATCATTATCCCCGCCAATGATCGAGTCTCTGCAAAAGGGCTCCAAGGCTCTTTTTGCCGCCTGGTTCACCTATGTCACCCTGATTTGGACACTGAAGGGCCAAGTCTTGGGATACTACAACCGACTCACGTGCGTGCTTCTTCAGCTCCTCGCTTGGACAAAGCACTGACATCATGGCCCCAGTGTCGGCACCTGGCAGCAGAAATGGGTCAAAATCATGGCGTTCGTCAGTATCGCGTCGTGGCTGGCTCTGGTGCTCCTCATCTTCTGCCGTTGCACCCCGATTCAGAAGAACTGGCAAATCGTGCCCTACGCTGGAGACCAATGCACACGGACAACTTCGACGGTGGTTGTGCTCATGATCCTTAACATCCTGTAAGTCGTGTCCAGCCCTCCTCGGGTCCACCCTGCTGACCTTTGCCAGCAACGACATTGGCCTCGTCTTGATCCCCGCCAATGTCTTGTGGTCGGCCCAGATCCCACTGCGCCGGAAGCTGGTCATCTCGCTCCTCCTCAGCTCCTCCTTGTTCATCATCACTTGCGCGCTGCTCCGCGGCATTCTGGGTCTGCAGTCGATCAACAACATCGTCGTGTCCATCCAGTGGGGTACCCGTGAAACGTTTGTGACCATAATCGTCATCTGCATCCCTCCGATCAAGCCTCTGTTCAGCAAACCCAGCAAGGGTTCTTCATACGAGCAAACAACTTCAGGCGGAAGATGGGGAAGCTCCACCGGCCAGAAGCCCATCCCTCTGCAAGATACCGACCCGGAGCGCTTCGGGTCCACAGGAAAGGACATCGATGACAGGTCTTTGGGGAGCAGCAAGGACCTAATTGTTGATCGCCAAGCGTCGAAGGCGTATGCGGATGTGGAATACAGTCGGGGAATCAACGTCACAACAGAATTCGCTGTCTCGAATTCTGATCCTCTGTCGGAGTACAGGAACAGCGGGCAGGAGGGCAGTTGGTCCCGGATCAACAGCACCAGAGTCATGGGAGGGAAGAGGGCCACATGAACTGACGCTACTCGCATTCCTTAGCGCTCCACATACTTAAAATATTTATTTTAATGACAGTCTCCTTTGTTCAATACTCAATTCTCCTCTTGAGCAGATCAAACGGGGAACCATATGCCTTCAGGCACGGGATACCTCAGGGGCGGCCCACAACCCTCATTGCTTAGTCTGTTGGAATGACAGTCTAGGCAGAAAGTCTGGCCGGGCCTTCGCCAAGTCAATACATGAATGTGGTACAAGCCCTGCAGATCTTTCACATCAGGCCAAGTACAGTCAGCGGCGACGCAGCTACGCAGAGTGCGCTTGCATTTATGCTTTCATTAAGATTTCAATACACGTCATTCCACACGAATATTACTTTGTCTGGTAAAGAATAGAACGGCTCGCGAATACCCGCAAATTTTCACGTGTACTTCATGGGCGCCATAGACACGTGCGATGCTCCACGCTGCTTGGGTATTGCTACTTGGTTTTCTTTTTGTTGACGGCATGGTCGTATCTCTAAAAAGATCATGAGCAGCTGAACGGAGCCCCGACAGTCACTCCCACACACAATACTTCTTCAACGAAGTTTTCTCATTAAGAGTCTCCTCCAACTCCCTGCACAAGCCACAGCATCAAAGGATCCCGTTAGAAAGTAGTACAAAGCGACCAACAGAGAGACACAGCAGCTCTGCAGCCCCGTATAAGATGATTATACCAGGTATCGGTAGTGACCGTCCGTTAGCCGAGCCAGCGTTTACTGGGCCAAGGCCTGGTCGTTTGTCAGCACTCAGCACATACTGTCAAGAGTCCTCAAAGGAAGGATTGCCCGTACCGCTTGCTGGTTCTTCTGGTTCTGCGTGATGCCACCGGTGAAGTCCTCCAGCATCTTCGCCAGGGTCGGCATGTCCGTGGCCGGGTCTCCGGTCAAGCTCTCGCTCAGCGACTTCTCCTCCTTCTGCGCGTTGGCGACGATGTTCAGCCCGTCGACGGCTGCCTGGCTGGCGCCGGCGGCCGCGGCGATCTTCTGGTTGTTCTCCCGGATGGTCACGCCCGAGTCGACCACCGTCAGCAGGTTGGCCTTCAGGGAGTCGAAGATGTCCTTGTTCGCGGCGTCCGGGCCGCTGAGCTGCGCCATGATGGCCATGGTGCTGGCCACCTCGTTCTGCTGGACCAGGATGTTGCTGCCGATGCCGTTGAAGAGCGCCTGCGCGTCAGCCCCGGCGTTGCCGCCGGCCGCCGCCGCGGCTTGGGCATCGGCGGAGCCGTTGGCGGCTGCGGCGGTGACGTTGTCTTGCCTGATGTAAAGAGACTGCTTCCAAGCGGGGGTCGCCAGCGAGACGGAAAGGAAGAAAGGAATGAAAACCAGTTGGGGATACATTATGGCTGGCGTAGCGTGGCTCCTGGCCGCGGTTGAACGGTAGATTAGGTATTGATTAGGTCTTTTGGTGCTGAACCAACGCGCTCTCGAAGGCGCACTGATAGTCTTATACCTGTCTTTCTAGAATCTGAAATTGGCGGCATGGACCGGCAGTTTGAGGCAGTCCCTCACTGTAAGAGGAAGTGTCAAAGCTTTCCACCCCACAGACCCAAAGTTTAATCGCGGACCGAGATGGCGATAGAGTTGAGGAACTGTAGCAGCAACGAATCAGTGAAGCGCAACCCAATCGCTTAGCAGAGCAGCCTAAGCTTCCCTTAGCTCTTGGGTCGAGGCTTAGCCTGCACGTTTCAGATCGCCTTCTTTGAGACACTTCTCCGTACCCTGCTATGACTCGCAGATCATGCCATGGCCACCTTAGGCTCAGCATCAAGGGGCTTGCCGTTACGGGATCAAACCGCGTTTGCTTTGCCTGCTGCTGTTCGTTGGCAGCCATGACATCGTCGCTCTTCGGCACACCTCATTCCCGCAACTCGCAAAACCACCATTTTGCTTGGCTTCCCTAGTACATGCACGGAATCAACAAGACCCTCACCAGAAGGCTTTAGTTATGGGGTAGGCCTGTGGTGCGCCTGCCTGTACACGCTGCCAAGAACGACTTTGTGGCTGAAGAAACTGCAAACGCTCGCGCAGCTTCAGATCCAGCAGGTGCGAGTTGAAAAACGGCTTGCGCTTCACAAAGAACATGCTTTCCCCATACATTCTCCTCTGGGGTCTCTAGGAAGCTGATCGGGTTGTTCGGTTCCATAAAGCGGACCTTCACCACCCGGCATTGACGAAGTCCGGACCGTGTGCTGGGTGCACTTCTACCATGCGGCGACGCGAGCGCATCAGATCCTCGAGCGCTATATGGCATAACACTACGAGCAGTGTGTCCGATAACCACGATTAGCCGGTGTCAAGAGTCATTGTCGGGCGAAGAGATTTGTCTTGTGAGGGGCCGGCTGAATCAACACCACGCACGTCGTTCCTCAGTGCAACAACCCATCTTCAGGGTAAAGCCGTCGATTGCTGTTGCGGTTCCTTCTGCAGCGTTGCCTGGTCGAACTCGGTGGCTGAGAGAGCCGGCTATTACCCTGTGATTTGGAGTCGCATTCAATGAGCTCCCAAGCCAAACGAAAAGCTTGACCTTCTAATTTCCCTCTCACGACAGTTTTGAGTGGTCGGCTTCATGGTTGCCGACACATTTCCTGTAAGGGCTTGAGCTTATCAGTGGCACTTAAGAGACCAAATCCTCCCAGCCACCCAGAAGAAAGTGCGAGTTGCCTTACCACCCAATACAACGGCAATGATATCACCTTCGATCACTTGGCAGGGGAGCCGCGCCGATCCGCCGGTGGTGAATGCGTGGCTCCGGGTTGGTGTGGGCTGCAGGGGTCTGATTGGCTGCTGCAGTGTCCATCTGTGTAGCCAACAATGTGGTTACATTTGCCAATAATTTATTTTAGGCAGCAGGTCTCAGCTACTAACACAGCCCGCTGACAACGTTGTGTGATTGTTTACAGACAGAGGGCAAGCGGGAGGACGCAAGGCGAAGTTTTGTGTTCCAAGAAAAGAAGGAGTCTGGTTGTCAGCAAGGGCGAAGATGGGTAGGAAGCGATGGAAGCTTGGTTGCATGAAAAGATGGAAGAGGGGTTCGGCAGGAAACAGAGGGGCTGCTGATCTCGATCGATATAAAGAAAAGTAGACTGCAGAAGCCAGGCGACTTCGCAGCGCGAGCTTCCTGGCTGCCGAAAGCACAGGCTTCGCCACAATCTCTCTAATGTCGATCGAGTTGCCAACTAGCATACCGAGCGTGTGGAGGCGAGCTTACAGCATGAGAATCCACCATGTTGGCTACCTCTTACGGTCTAGCCGTCTGGTAGCATGTTACACACATCGTCATCATTACACGTACCAAAGCTGCCGAGTGGCCGTGTGGGAGCAACAAACGATACCGGTCTTTGGCGGGGGAGAAGAGAGATGGTGTCTGCGAGTGGCCGAGGGGGTGTCTGCACGCAGCAATTACCCGCCTTCACATCACCCGAGGCTGCTGCAATCCTGCGGGAAGCAGTTTGATAGGCTGCTGAACTGATCACGGCATGACTCGGTTTTACTTTTCTTTTTTTGGGCTCTTGCCCGGGGTGTTCCAGATAGCGCGGCGGATATACGAGCTTCACCGCCCGGCCCTGTATACACACAACGCTGTGCGCGCAGTCGTCCGGGGGAAGAAGCGCGCCTGGTGGCAGCTCTAGACAGTAGCGCAGCTGCAACCAAGCAGCTAGTCATAGGGGCTGGCCTCTCCCATCAAGCCTCCAACAGCAGCCGTTGCGCCGCTGGCGTGCCGATCCGGGCCAGGGCCCCAGCTGCCGTGGTCAGTGCCCCACAGCTGTAGGCTTTAGCCCCCAAAATCCGTCTACAATAGGAACCTGAGAGCCGGAAGGATCATTTGACAGGGAAGAACCGCCCGGCGGAGAGCGGTGTTATATTCCTTATCATGTTCTCCACTGCCCCTGATTTCGACTTGTTTCTTCCTCCTGCTAGCGGTCGACGTTGTCCATTCTGCGCCCGGCGGCGTCATTATCCCCCGTTCCACCGGCTTGTCTGATCAGACTTGGCCATGCCCGCCAGGCGTGTTTTCACCGCCGCGCTCGTGCTGCTGGCCGCGTCATCGGCTCGGGCCGCCAGCGGTTCGATCGTTCCCACCAGTAACTTTATCGATACTATCTCCGGCTACGCGTCGCTGTCAAGATGCGCCGAGCAAGTGCTCAGCACCATCGTGAGAGCCCAGTACAGCGGATGCGGCGACAACCGCGCACTAACGAGCTACTCCTGCTTTTGCACGGATAGCAGCTCTTTGTTTAATTTTGAAATATCCTCGGCCGTTGTGGAGTCGTGCGCATCTTCAGCGGCATCCGCACAGGCTTCGAGCGCTCTGGCCATCTTTGACGCTTACTGCGCCCTTGGTATTGAAGCTGGCTTGACGGCGACGAATGCTGCATGTGAGTACCCGACCTCTCTCCGCGGAAAATGTTATTGTCCACCATACTGATCTTGCAACAGCTGCAACACAGACCGCAACAGGCTCAGCGTCCCCAGGTGCAACAGCAGCAGCTTCCACGTTGGTTACCTCCACAACTTCCTCAACCTCCGCTTCTGCCACCTCTGCCACCTCAGGCTCCTCTTCCAACTCGGACTCCTCCGACAGCACGAAAACCACAGCAATTGCTGCCGGCGTGGCTGTGCCTGTCGGATTGATTGGCCTGGCGCTCGTCGGCTACCTATTCTACCGCAAAAAGCTGTCTACACAAGCACAGCACGCACCCATTACCTCCGAGCCATCTCAGATGAGCGGGCCTCATGCCTCTGAGCAATCTCCGACGGGCGAACCTGAACACAAGCCGTATCCCGCCCAGGAGATGCCCATGCACCACCAAATCCAGGAGCTTCCGGGCCAAACAAGAAATGTACACGAGCTGGACAGTACCATGAGACATGAAGCTGGAGCAGATCCATGGAAGAATGAGAGATGATATTTTGCTCCAGGCTCGACTTTTTCGGGTTAAACTGCGGAAAAAGCACGCGCAAGACTGTTTTGGACACAGCGTTAGACACGCGAATCCCACCATGTTTTAACGAGCATATAGTTGACGGTTTTTCATGGCATGACGGTGGGCTGTCCATATTTTTTTTTTTTTAATACTGGTATCGAAATGTGGCGCTGCGTGTGCTGGATGCGTTCGACTTCGAATCGAACGACACGAGCCGAGGCTGGCTCTGATCCTGTTTTGGGGTGGGGCGTGTGCGGGTTGGCACCAGGGTCGGCTTCGGGGGCCGCGTGAAGGACCCGCCTCCGGCACGCGATTGACAAAGACCTCTTCGAGCTACCTGGCTGGAACATGTCATGGAACTATAGGAAAAGAGGAGCATGCATTAGATGCCATTAAAACCTATCCAAGACGAGCATCTAACCAGCAATGACGAAGTTGCACGCAAAATGGGCAAAAGCCTAAGTCTGCCGCTATCCCAAAGCTGCCAGTGTTCCTAGCTCGGCGAACTATACTTAGCCGCAATTGCCCCACACCAAGCCAATCCTTCGAGCTGATCAACTGCGATTTCCATGTCCGTGTTCCGTGGCTTTCCAGGCGTCAAAACGCCACATCCGCAACGAAACGCATTTAACCATCTGCGTGCCGGTGCAGGCTGCAAGGCACCCTCCTTCCAAACACATTCACCCCAACACCAGAGGATGCTGCAAGCCCAATCCTACTCCGGCTTAGCCGCCACGCTCCTCCTGTTGATGCGTTCTCCTGCCGTGCACGCAGACTACGTGTACAATGGAAACTACGTCACGTACTGCGGGCAGTTCGATGCAGTCAACACGACTTCAGGTCTATACGACATCATCAACAACGCTTGGGGTGATGATGGCTCCGGATTGACCTGCACTACTGTTTGTATACTCCTTTTTGAATAATTGGGTTGGTTAGCTAACGTTTCGCAGACTTATCTTGGAGAAAGTACGGACACTTTCGCAGTCTTCAACTCCACATGGCGCTGGTTCGACACTCCCACCGAGGTTCGTCTTTCATTCTTCCGATGACATAAACTTCCGCCGCTGACAGACCACTCCAAGGTCCACTCGTACCCTGACGCACTCCTCAACACTGCGCTATTCCCTCTGGTCTTCTCTGACCTCACCTCCTTAAAACTGGCCGCAAATTGGGCGGTCGTTCCCTCACCGTCCGACGAGACGACTACGAACGAAGCCACGCTCGCCAGTCTTGACGTAGTCGCAAACGTGGCCCTAGACGTGTTTTTGGATGAGGATGCTAGCACAGCATCCGACGCCGCCACTGCAGCATACGAGATCATGATCTGGCAGTCTGCGTACGGCAACATTCAGCCTATAGGGTACGATCCAACATCGGCTACTGCGACGAAGCAGGAAGTGGAAGGAGTTACTTAGTAAGTTCCCCTTCAACATTCAGTGCTTATCGGAAGTTAACAGAGCAAGCACTCTGTATGAGGGCCCCAACGCCAACGGCCAAACTGTCTTCACATGGTATCCCGACCGTAACTTGTCTAGCATTAGCGTTGACTACCTCCCGCTTCTCGAGACACTCCGTGGCGCCCAGATTCCTTCGACCGCTTACGTCGGCCGCTACCAGTGGGGCTCGGAAACAAAGCACTCCGCGGCAAACCAGAACATTACGTTCATTGTGAATACTCTGACGATGAGCGTCAACTAAGGGGCGGTATGCGCGGACGTCGTTCTGCTTGTGACTTTATGGAAAGAGACCAAGGATTCAAACATGCGACCTGGCAATGCAGGGTTGAGGGGCCTAAAAAATCTATGCATGAGAAATATGTTCAAATGATATTCACAGGATATATCGCAGAAGGGTAGAGGGCAACTTTAGATTTCTATTCTCCCTGGAGCAAGACGGCCTCTGCGCCCGTGCAACCGGCTTTGCGATTGCCAAGTTCAGGTTCATTCGTTCTATTGTATGCATTTTGCGAACAAGGAAAAATGCGTAGGTGCGAGAAGTGGCTACTGCTGTTTCATAATGGGACACTTACGCGTACGCCTGTAGGGCTGACCCCTTGCACCCGCACGCTCGTCGTCTCGCGCGCCCGCCACCAACCAAACGCCAGACTTCACAACGTCAAATTGTCTCTTCCATTCACCCGGTACATCTGTGCAGCGAGACGATGCTCCAGGTTCGGCGATAGAGGAAAAATGCTCTGTGCGTTTGCGAGGTCAGGCTGTCAATCTATCGGACGCGTGGCTGTGGGTCTCGCGCAATCTGGATCGGCACGCTTTGGCCTCCCCAGATCGAGGTGTCCAGCTCCTTGCTGCAAAGCATCGCAGATCAATCCAACGGCGGGTGTGCTGCGCAAGGCTCTCCACGTTTCAAGGAGTCCAATCTATCTGCGGCCGGCGCGGGTAGATCAGCCGCTGTTTGCATGTTAATCTCGACCTTGCATGAACTCTCATCACTCACGTCGGATTGCTATCTTGTTGCCGGCAGGTTTATTTGCTATTTAGCTGAAGACGGAAACCGAAAGAGGAATGGGGATGCTAGTAATACAGAAAAAGGAAACTATTCCTTGGTGCCATTGCACTGAGGTGTTGAAGCGCGTGGAGCCATCGCACAGGCCCACGCTCAACATGAAGAATCCGGCCCTTGCATCATCGCGTAGGACACAAGACTCTCAAGCCCGAAGATGATTGCGAACGATGAACTCAAGGGCAGATCTTCTCCAGGTTGAACTCTCAATCTTTTGCCTTTAGTAAGCAGGGCCGTGGTGCTCTGGCTGATTGGGCCTTCCATGGTGCTTCGGTTTCGGTGTGTAGGATGGAGCAGGCTCCGACTTGAGAGAATGCTCCGGCTTGGGTGTGTAAGACGGGGCAGGTTTCGTCTTGTGAGAATGCTTCGGCTTCTTCCCCTTGTTTTCTTTGGCTTCCTGCAAAGCATCTGCTTGCTCCTCACGTGGATGGAATTGTTGACTAAAAGGTTCTCCCGTCGGCGTCGGCTCCGGAACGCCTGACTCGTGGTGGTGGTGAGCGGGCTTATGGAAGCTATGTTCAGGGCCGGGCGTAGCTTCGGGGTGCTTGGAGAAAGACAGGAAGGTGGTATGTGGAGGCTTGTGGCCTGGGAATTCTGGATGACAAGATACGGTCAGTCACCAGTCAAACAGCACTTCGTCCGCTTCAAGCTCTCTTACCAGGGCTATTAGAAGGGGCAGCAGGCCAAGCAAGCTCCGTCGAGTGTTCTTTGCCGTGGTGGTGTGGAGCTACATCTGACTCCTGCAGCGCAGGCGCAGCGTAAGTCATACTGATAAAAAGTCAGCCTCTGAGTCAATGTATAGCCAAGTAAAGGAGCGTACGTGACATATGCCGAAGTAATGAGGAGGTTTCGAAGGAAATGCATGTTGGGAATGCTGTATTTGAGTTTGTATGCTGTGAGTGTGAAAGTGGTTGCTTTTTGGGAGGCTTCCAATGAATGGGCAAGTCTCAATTTTATATGCGAATTGAAAATTGAGCTCGACCAGTTTTCTATCTACGGCGCGTAGCTTTACTTGCGTGCCGTCCTTGGTACTACCGTGGAACGTGTTTGGAGGAGGTCGCACCAGAATGGAAACACGACCTTGGGATTAACTCCAGCCCTTCCTTAGGCAAGCACATCATCTGAAGAATCCAAGAATTCGAATCTCTTTCTACAAGATAAAATATCTTAGAATACCGTTAGGAATAGAATTCCTTCATTGGAGGGCTACAAAAGCTGGTCTTCGATTGTGCTGTATCTTTTGGCTGAGAAAAAGTGAGTGCATCGAATATCGATTCAAGATCCTAGCCCGTGATCCCTTGCATGGGTGCTGCGTAACTCCTGCGTGCCGTATATCTGGTTTACCATCTCTCCGGTCTATGTTGCGCAAGTGCTTACGACGACTGTGCAACCATAAGCGATGCTAATCTTTAGGGGGCAAGATGTTATCAAGGGATGCAATGATCTTAAAGTCTAGAGTCTATAATGTCCGCGCAAGCTGAAGATCACATGGACGAGAGTGGAATGCTGTGGAATTTCTCACGTAGTGCATTGTTCATTGTCGTTGGTGAAAGGGCAACAGATCTCGTTTATTCATTTAATGGAAGTACACTTCTCACTAATTAAAAAGATGACAGCGTACATATCTTAAGAAAGGACAATTCTAGGGCAAGTACAAGACGCCTCTAATCAAGCAGAAATGTTCGAGCTATCAGGATTCAGAAAGTGTTCGGATGCCTCCGGGTAAGAGCGTGGTCGATGGCTTTGGGAATATTTCCACCAACTACTATACCTATCACATTTAGATGGACCAAAAATATTGTTTTCGCTACTTGAACCACATGATTTTCATTGAGTGGCGACCGACATGTCATAGTGAGGCCAGAACACCTGACCCGAGTCTTGTAATCTTGCCTACTTACTCATGGCTGCCTTGGCAGAGCTTGTGCTTTACGATCACTGCAAAACCGTAGCATGCTAGAGTCTGCTTTTGCGCAATGACTCTAAAGAACTGCTATAGTTGGCAGTGTCCTCTTAGTGCCTCCGCCACCCTCGAGACCACGCGTCCGCTAAAGATTCTTTGCCATGGATGAGGGTTCAGCGGTGATCAAGATCTGGGCAGCCGGCGCTGCTCGGAATCACCCGGCAGTTATCAGAATCTGACTCGGGCGCTCCCATATCGTAATATAGTCTGAAACAGTAGTGTATATGCTGCTGAAGACGGTGGACTGCGCCGACGGAACCAAGATTTTGATTCTGCGTATAGAGGATAGAATTGCACGCACACACGTGTTTGCATTCAACAAAGCTCTCATTCGTGCTTCGTGATGCACCATTGTTTCACTTGATGCAGACGGAGGTGTTTGACAATGCCGTCGCACTATCGGATTCGTCGCGCATGCACCAGTTGATTACTTGAGAAGTGTGGCTCGTGTGCTCAGTGGTGAGTTGTTCTTCCCGTCATATTGATGACGTACAGCACACTCCAGGGACTCCCTGGATGTTCTTGTATATCCGACCTGTCCGAGCGAATCCGACACTTTGGCCAAGCCTTGTGTGTAGAGTGAGAGGCCCGAGCTTTCAGAATCATCATTGGTGGGGTTACACATCTGCCGTGAGCCGCTCCGGCTTGTAGCGCTGGTGTGATTTCCAGGCACCGGTTGTGTTAGCTGCAATCCTCCAACGCTGAGTGCAATCTAAGCCAACTTGAGAACAAGGTCGATTATACAGGCCAAAGGTTATATGCGTGATACTCCATGAAACCAAGGATCTGCGAGACACATCGAACAAGTTTCTCCACGCTTTAAAATAGGTCATTCACATGTGCACGGGTTCGAGGAAGCGGATTTTGAACAGGTAGCTGAGGCCTCAGCGACACAGTGCATTAGAGGAAGAAAAGGCTCTAGTACTAGAAGTCGATACAAGAATAGAATACCATCCACTGAACTCTCCCAAGCTGGAGAAAACACCATACTCAACTGGCCGGAGCCATTTTCGAATGAAGACCAAGCGTCTAGCAAGCCTTGACGGAGGAGTACTTGCAGGCGTTGCTGGGGCCGGAGCTGATCTCGGTGGGCTCCTTGCCGCTGTTGTTGCCCTTGAACTCCGTGCAGATCTTCTTGACGGAGGTGGCGCAGGTGCCGGAGATGGTGGCGGTGTCGCCGTAGTTGGAGTTGATACCGGCGAGGAGCTTTCCGCTGTTGGCCTGTGTTGGGGTTAGCGGCTGCTCGAGGCGGAAGTGAGCCGGCGTCTCTTACCTTGACGTTCTTGATGGTGACAGTGCGCTTGCCCATCTTCTTGCAGTTGCCGCAAGAGCGGTAGAGCTTGCCGAAGGTGTCGACAGTGAAGCCGTCAATGGAGACAGAGCCAACACCGTTGTGCTGGATGACCTTGTCATCAGCACCCTTGGCACCACCGCCGATGACCTTGGCGCTGCCGTCGCCCTTGAGGGAAAGAGCGTCTGTTTGGTGCATGTCAGCGGACTGGGGACCGTGATCCAGGTGTTCTCGAAGCTTGTGACTTACCCTCGCAGACGTCGACCCACCAGACGTTCTCGATGGTGCAGCTGCCCTTGCAGTGGACACCCTCGATCTGGTCGGCGCCGATGATGGCATTCTTCAGGGTGGCGCCGTTCTCAAGGATGAAAACGGCATCGCTGTCACCACCCTCGGCCTGACCAGTGCACTTGACACCACGGCCGTAGGTCTTCAGGCCACCGTCGAAGGTGCCGGAGATGGACTTGGCAGAGCTGTACTTGACGGTGCCCTTGGAGGCGGGGATGGGGAAGCTCGCACGGCGAACAAGCTCCTCCGAGGGAGCGTCGAAGTCGGCCGGGGCGGCGAAGGCGGAAGCCGCCAGGAGGGGAAGGAGGATAAGCTTGGAGAACATTTTGAGGTGTAGTGAAAGGCAGAACTCGATCGCAGATCGGTTAGTGAGTGTAGAAAAGAGTGAATGTGCTGAAAGACTGAAGTGAACGACTGTGCTGGTGAGAAAAGCGCTGTGGACGGAGAGGGCTGGCGTTTATATATCACCGTCCCGCGACACCAACCCGGCAGCATCTCGAGATGCCATATCGTGCGCCGGAGCGAGTGGCGTCGTGACTTGAAACTTCCAAGGCCTCTCCGTGCTGCTCTAGAACAAAAGCACTCTATGTTTCAATCTATATCACTTGGCAGGGCACCGTTCCCGCCGCGCTGGTGAGGGCTGGAGCAGGAACGAGGATTAGGGGTGGAGGCAGGCGATCACGCCGGCACGGTGGAAATTTCCGGGGATGCGGCGCAAGCACTTTCAGGACGCTGTCCCCGCTGGCTACCCTCATCAAGTCTTCTTGGCCGCGCTTGGCAGCATCAGAATGCAGTAAGCGGTGTTCGGTGTGCGCCGGGAGTTGCGCAGGGGACCAATGGTCAGGCAAGCTGCCAGGCCAGGGGCCAGATGAGCTTGGCTTCGATCTTAATCCGTCGGCCCTCGCCGCCTTTTTCGCGACAGCAGAACCCTCCGCTTTCCTGGCATTTCCGCTCTGCCTAAGGATGCTTGGCCTTGCTTGGCGACATCGGCTGGGTGTTGAAACACACGCGCTCGGCCCGAACAGCGAACAGCCCCCAGCTAGCCCGTCTGTCCCGCTTCTCGTGTTTGCACAAAGCGAGCTTTCAGGCGGCCGGCTGTGCCCACTAGCTGCCTTGATCCGGCTTCTCTGAACGCTTTCAGCGACGCGCGGGATAGGTAGTCCAGACAAGTCGAGACACCGTCGCACGGCAGGACCGTGGTGCTGCAGGCTGTGGCATGCAGAAAATAGCACCAATCGCAGGTGCCGCGGGAAATACTGCGAAGTCATGCCTGTATTGCTCGGCAAATGTTGTGCCACGCCCAGCCGCATCCTACAGTCACCTGAGAGCGTCTCTCCGCCAAGCAATCGAAGCTCCCGGCTCTCGCTTGACAGCGCTCCCAGTATCCACCATCATGCACGGATATCTCCTCCACTGGCAGCTCTTCGCTTGCACCGATACGACCGGTTCTCAATGCTTCCAGAAGCCTTCTCATCGATCCACTGCGGAAAGGGGGAACTATCGCGACACAGTGATACTACGAGTATAGGCCTGAATAGTATATTGTAGAGGATTATAGGGTGGGAACAGCCGGCGGAGACAGTTTGTCCGGATGCCCTGTTTCAATGCGTGAAAGAGCTGCTTGTCCTGCATGCCAAATAAGTTCGGAGTTACGGGTGAACGAAACGGCCGCCAGTCCGCGATACGCGCCGTTTCACAACCCATTCTTTTCCTAGACTCCGGAGAAATTCAGGTCGAAGATCCGACCCGTGTTACCTTGGCAATGACAATGCGAATAGAGATGGCCCGTCTCCAGGCTCCACTTTACACCGCCCCCAATCCTGTCTTGAGCCTTCGGACCACCCAGCAAAGCTTTGGCATGGCCCACGTGCATTTGTTTCTGCATACCTATCTCCACGCCGTCTAGTCAGGAGAGGTACCGCAGTTGGAACGAGATGGGACTAGGACTGATGGTGATCCCACCATTACTATCATCTCTCGAATCTCTCCTTTCCGTGGACCGACCTCGCGTTTAGCTGAGGATCTTGTCACTCGATTCCACAAGCAACTACCCTCACAGAGCCACTGTTGAGTAGAGGCTATGTCGACACTTGAAGGTGACCAAAAGTCGACAATCGCTTGTTTGCGAAGATCGCAGTACCCGTCTCGTTCGTCCATCCATGCATCTGTCGCCTCAAGGAGGAGACATCCTATGTGAATCGAAGGCTTCGACACGCCACAACCACTTCCATATATCGCAGCAGTGTGGCTTGTAGGTGCTCCTTCAAGGATTTGAAAAGAACAGCTCCGGAGGCTTGATTACTGCGGAACAATGAAGGCGTCAAGTGGGTGGGCCTTTTGCTTGCCCAGCGACGCGACACATTCACTGAAACTTCGGAAAGCGATGCGGAACCAAACATTGTTCAGGTGCAGTTTTTGCGGCTAAACACTCAGTAAACTAGCTCCGCGCCATGCAGCGTTCGTGTTACAGACTCACCCTATAGCCAGGACCTACGGGCCGACGAAGCATATCACCAGCAGAGCGCCCACATGTCACAATAGAGGTATTTCACAAAGCTGTGCGACACTGGCGGTGGACCTCGGTTTCAGGCCGAGTCTCTTTTGAGCCCATGGCAACCAGCCCTACTTTATCTTGCCCGGCCGCCCTACGACATGATCCATCCGTGTTTTGCAACTCGACGTCAGTCTGCATTTTATTTAACATCAGCGTGAAAAGCCTTGGCAACGACTTTTGTAAGGGTTGGTTTGATAAGGCCGAGCTTGGCAAGTGTTCATTTTGGCAAATCTTTCCTTGAAGCAGTATTCTTTTACTCTGAACACCAGGCTTCGTACAAGACAAAGCTCGTCATCGGGAACCCTTCGCTCTTCTGGTTTTTCTTTTTCCGTCTTGAATGCTTCGGGCCCGAGGCGCACCGAAATTATCTCCGACCGCGCCGCAAAGCGAGACCACGAGGGCAACAGGAACACAAAAAGGAAAACAGAGCAAGCAGGCACCATTGAAGAAGATCCCGGCCAGGGCAGAAGCATGGCGCGCAGACATGTCGTCGCCAGAAGCTTTTGCAGCAGGGCGTCAAAGCTTGGCTGTGCCGGGTTGCCGCGCAAGCGACCGCAACGCAATCGTTTTGCCCGATTGGGGCATCGACTTCATGCGGCTAGCCCCGATGCGGCGCTGCCTGCGCGGCCGCCGTGGGCCTCGCTGACGCAACTGCGCGTGTCTACTCGAAACCTGTCCGCTCGTCTCCCGCCCAGCGGCTCCAGGCAGATCTGCAGCTCTCCCGCGAGCCTCCAGCCGAATCTTATCGAGACGTCGCCGACGCGCCCCGCCAGGCCATGGTCGGCGTGCCCGGCCGCTCCAAGGGCTGCCAGACGTGTCGCCGCCGGCGCATCAGGTGCGGTCAGTTTGGTGTCGCACGCCTGCTGGTGCCGTGTTGTGCGTGAGCTGACGGACCCCCAGACCAGCGTCGACCGGGCTGCAGCAATTGCCGGCGCTCAGGGCGCCCATGCGAAGGCTACCCGGACACCACCTTCATCCAGGTGCGCTTCGTCGACCCTGCAGCGCCAGACAGCGCTGAAACCGCCCTCCACCATCCTCTGCCAGCGCCGGGCGCCGCTCCGTTTCCATCCTGTCCTTCGCATGGGCGCCCGGCTGCAACCGCTGCTGGGTGGCATCCCGCGTTGGCGCCTGCCTCGACGTCGTCGGAGTCTGAAAGAGCATCCATTCCACCGTCCACGTCCCTGACGCCAGCCACCGACCCGGAGACGCTCGAGTACGACGAGCTGCTGCCCATCCAGGACGCCCCAGCCCTCGCACCCGCCACCGTCCCCGCCGCCCTCCCGCTCACCGCCTTCCAAGACGCCATCTTCATCACCTACACCCGCTCGCACCTCCTCCGCGGCGTGAACGACTACTCCACCCTCTTCCAAACCCTCTCCCCGCCCTCCGCCCACCCCCTCACCTCCGCCTCGCTCATCGCCCTCTCAACCACCTACTTCGCCCTCTCGCACCCGTCCGCCCCGTCCCTCCGCCTCCGCAGCCACGCCCGCTACGCCACCGCCCTCTCCGCCGTCAACGCCGCCCTCTCCGCGGGCCCATCACCGCCCATCGCCGACGCCCTCACCGCCGTGGTCGCCCTGGCCCTGCACGAGTTCCTGGCGCCGACCGCGCCGGCCGCCTGGCTGCCGCACTGCCTGGGGCTGGCGCGGCTGTTCGAGCTGCGGGGCGCGCGCGCCGTCGCCGCCCACCCCGGCCTGCGCGCCCTGTTCGAGACCACCCGGCCGGTCGTCATCGTCGCCGCGCTGGCCGCCCGCCGCCGCTGCGTCTTCGCCCGCGAGGAGTGGCGCCGCGTGCCGTGGGAGGGCGCTGGCGGCGGCGGCGCGCCGAAGGACCGCGTGCACCTGCTCATGGACCTGCTGGTCGAGGGGCCCGGGTTGCTGGAGGAGAGGGCGTGGGTGGAGCGGGGGGCGGGCGGGCGGGGGGAGGAGCGGCGGAGGGCGTTGCTGCGGAGGGCGCGGGAGCTTCTCCGGGCGCTGGAGGCGTGGAAGCGTGAGTGGGAGCGCGAGTATCCCAGCACCCGGACGGAGGTGCCGCCGGTGAGCGAGCCGCCGGTGGGGCTGGATGCGGCGGGGGCGGTGCGGCCGCTGTGGGCGACGGTGTGGCATTACGGGTGCTTGTACTTTGGGAACGTGACGGCGTTGTACTGCGCCACGCACATCTTCTTGCTCGCTTTCGCGAGGAGCGTCTCGGAGCCTGGAGCGTGTGTGGAAGGGGATGCGGGGGCACGCGCGTTGTATGACTCTGCGACGGAGATATGCCGAAGCGTGGACTACCATCTGTTGGACTGTCAGAACGGCGCGGGGAGTTTCTTCTTGTTGTTTCCCCTGCGCATGGCGTGGCAGGCTTTTGGAAGCGGAGCGAGTGCTGAGGCCAAGTGGGTAGAGCAGGTTCTGGACAACATCAGCCGCGGGTCGAGAGGGAGGTGGTTGGTGGCCAACCATCTCGCTCAGCCAAACCTGACCAACACAGGTCCTTCTTAGGATGCCACCGCAAATTTACATATATCTAAGACCCGGAGACCGTGTCCGACCTTCGGCACAATACAAAAGGAGGCACACCTCGTTTGTTTTCCATGGTGGAAACCGCCGACGCCGAGCTGGCAACCAATATCTTACCACCTAAAGCAGAACAACCATTTGCCCAGGTAGGCCTCACGCACTAACAACCAGCTCCTTATCGGCACGAATATCTCAACTCTGCATGTGGTGTTTCACCCATCTTGCGGTAATCTGTAGATTTTGACCAGCTATCTTTCCAAAAACGAACAACCCAGATCGTGGCAAAATATCAATACCAGTATATACATTAACCATGCCGGAGCCACCGATACGGGACACGATAGAGACAGACTGCGCATCTCGAAGCAAAAGGAAGCACCAAAGCAGCCAAATATCTACAAGCCTCGCCCCTCCACGCCCACCCCACCCTCACCGACTGACTAACAGTTGTACGTCAACCTCAACCCGGCCGTCTCGGTCTGGAAGAAGCCGATGAACCCGGCGTCCTGGCCCTCGACCCCGACGCGGTAGTTCATGGTCGGGCTGCACACGCCGTTGGCGACGACGAGGCGGGTGTCGCCCTGGGCGGCCAGGGCGGGCAGCTGGGTGCCGACGAGGGAGACCTTGCCGGGCGCGCTGGCCCACGTGTCCGCGACGCTGACGTCGCGGTCGAGCGAGAAGAAGTCCAGCCGCGCGCCGCCCTCGAGCCCGCGGTAGCCGGCCGGGAAGAAGAGCTCGAGCTGGCAGCCGTACGCGCCCGCCGGGATGCCGGTGAACTGCACCTCCGTCGCCCACTGGTGCTCCTTGTTGGCCGCCTGCGACGTGTACACGTACGCGTGGTTGCCCGTGTTGTGCGTCGGCTCGTCTTGGATCAGCTGCATGAGCGTCGTGGGGTAGGCGATGCTGCAGGCCCGCGGGTTGAGCGTGCTGTCCGCGGCGGGAAGGGCCGCCGTGAGGGAGGCGCCGGTGAGGAGGGCGGAGGCGATGGTGGTGAAATGCATTTTCGGATGTGAGGGCTTTTGTGAGTTTGGTGGTGTGGATGAAATGGTTTGGTGTTTGGAATGAGGTGAGGAGGATGGAGAAGACTGCTGATTTGAATTGTTGGATGAAGATCAAATTGAACGAGGAGACGCATGATAATTTATATCTCTACAATTTCCGTCATGTCGGTGGCCCAACTCATCGGTTCAGGAATAGACACAGCCCTCACGGCTGGCTGCGGTATCACCATCACCAGTCACTACTGCGAGAGAAGAGCCCGTGATGGCATCGTAGCATCTACCGAGAGACAGCACTCGTATAGATTACCGCTGGATCGTGAGTGAAGGATGTGGAGTAAGACGGGGCTTTGCGCGTGGAGAGACCGTACCTTCGTTTTCGCCTTCGCTGCAAACACTTTCCTCTCCAAAGTATGGCGTTCTGCCACACATCCTCTGTGTAACCTGACAAGCATGTGGCGGAGGCGGCCATGTGAAAAGTGGATGCGACGTAGAAAGCCGGTTGGAGGATGCCAAGATTAATGGCGTACCGTAAATGTCTGCCTGGGAGCCAGGATTGCGGGGTGAGCAAAATTGTGTTCTATTTCTGTCAGCGGCGCTGGACAGCGAGGGATGACATTACGTGAACGGGAAATCACGGGATCCCCAGGCGGTGGTGGCTTATCCAGCCCGCGTTCAGCTGCCAAGTCCTGTCATCAGCCTTGTCACCACTCACTGGCTCTGCTGTGGCTGCGGTGCTACCGGAACGCGACATTGGTAATGACAGAGTCAGATAGCCGCAGCAATCGGCCTGTAGTTAAGCCACCTTTGTAATCCACATAGAAACTCCGTGTAGAGGCAAGACGCACTCACGACCGTGGCGAGCAAGTGCTCAGCCCTCCGTGCACGGACAGGTGATGACCATATACTCGGCTCCTATACGAATTCAATCCTGACTTGACGCCTATGATATTCCATGCTGATCCAGGATTAATATACATCATGATTGGCCACATTCGGGGCTAGTGACCAGTGACTTTTATGATCCTCCAATGCAATCCTTCAGTTAAACAAGCCAAAAGAGGAAGTGAACATTTGAAAGCGTACCTAGCCACGCAGAGCAACACGGATGCCTCTCTCGAGGATGACGCCACCTGCTCCAGCAGCAAGGACCGCCCAGGTCCACTTGTTCTGGAACTCCTGCAGACGCGGCCAGAAACTGTTTTTCTCGCGCTTGTACTCCTGGAGTTGCTGGTACTTGAGCGGGTTCTCCTTGGTATAGCGTTCCTCTTGACTGGCCTCGTTCTCCTTGTCACCACCGATGAATCGGAGGAAGACGTAGTTGGCAACAGGTCCAAGGACCGCAATCGGGTGAAGGATGCCGGCACTGTAGAGAAGAACGGGGAAAGAGATGTGGATTAGGGCATCGCCAAGGTAGCTTTGACGCAGTCAGCCTACGTTTTTCGTGAAACACACAGGAGTGGGGAACTCACTTTGGGTGCCTAACGATGCTCCAAACGCCCTCGCGGTTCAGCTCGGAGCTCTTCTTCTTGTGAGACTCAAGCTGAGTGTCTCCGAGGACCTCCAGGGCGTATCCGGTGGTGAACCTAAGTCATTCATCAGCGCAGTCCTTGATGCCGCCCGAGGAAAGGTTTAACGAACAAGAAGACGGCAAGACTGTGGAACACAGAAGCATTCTCCGGGAGAGGGGAAGCTCGAGCGCTTTCCACACCAGCACGGAATGGGAGAGTGAACGGCAGAGAGATCAAGGTCTGTACAACGGCCTCAGGCAGGTACAGACTGAACAAGGCCTTGTTCCAAAACCCGGGATCCTGCTTCGCCGCAGTGTAACGAGGATCGTCTTTTCCACGCTTGACAGAGCGAGTGGCGATCTGGTAGAAGAGGCGAACACCCCAGGCAGAGACCTGGGTAAGCAAGACCTTCTCCGGGTAAGTAATCGTCGACCAGGCTTCTGAGAGTGACAAGCCATCGTAGACGACGCGGGTCCCGACGGCACTCCACCAAGCATTGGTAACCACGCCAGCAGGCCAAAGCCAGTCCTTACCTTCCGCCCTGTCTGTGTAGCGAGAGACGCCGTATGCGATGGCGGAGAGGCCGGTGTGGAGGCCGAAGGATGGGAGGATGCTGGACTGCAGCAGGCCAATTGCGGTGGCATTGATCGGATTATTGGGACGAGTCGAGAAGTGCGAGCCAAGTCTGTCTTGCTCTGCACCTGAGGGGATGTTCCTCGTCGACCAGCTCGATGCGCCTGGCGTGGCTTCGACGGGATTGGTGGGACGAATGCTGAAGTGGGCAGCGTAGCGGTCTTGCTCAGCAGCAGAGCCAACACGGTCTGTCTTGTTTGGAATGGGGTGGCCTCCAAACCAGCCCTCGTATCTGTCTTGCTCTGCACCAGAGGTGTGAGGAAGCCTCTCGTTGATCTTGTCTATGGGGATCGGCTTGCCGCCAAACCACCCCTCGTAACGATCCTGCTCCGCTCCTGAGGTGTGAGGCAACTTCTCTGAGATTTCGCTCGCAGAGGGGCCTTTTCCGCCAAACCACCTGCCGTAGCGGTCTTGTTCGGCGCCGGAAGTGTGAGGCAGCTTTTCTGAGAGCTCGCGCGCGGAGGGTGCTTTGCCTCCAAACCAGCCGCCGTAGCGATCCTGTTCGGCGCCGGATGTCTTTGGGAGCTTGTCTTGGATTTGTTCAGCCGATGGAGCCTTTCCTCCGAACCAGCCTCCATAGCGGTCCTGCTCAGCTCCCGAAGTCTGCGGGAGGTTCTTCTGGATGTCATCGGCCGAAGGGCCCTTCCCTCCAAACCAGCCGCCATAGCGGTCTTGTTCAGCACCCGAGGTCTTCGAGAATGCTTCTTGCGCCTTCTCTTGAACCTGGTCGGCAGTAGGAGCCTTGCGTCCAAACCAGCCTCCGAAACGGTCCTGTTCGGCACCGGAGTCCTTGGGAAGGTTGGGAAGGTTGTCTTGGATCTTGTCCTGGATCTGGTCGACGGACGGAGCCTTGCCGCCGAACCAGCCCCCGTAGCGGTCCTGCTCGGCGCCAGCACCCTGGGGGAGGTTCTGCAGGTTGATGGAAGGGGAGTCCTTGACGGGATTGGTCGGATTGGCTCCCAAATGGGAGCCATAGCGGTCTTGCTCAGCCATTGGGACGGGTGCGACAGCAATTGGATGAAGACGAGATGGGGCGAGAGGCAGGCGTGACGGGCGAGGAGGGGTTTATTATGGTTACGCGCATTCTGCAGCTCGACAGGGCAGCTGCGCGCCTGGGGTGAGCTCCTCCGCAGATGACGTCGCAATGTATCATAGCTCCCGCGGCCGCGGATCCCCGCGATCGCGTTTGCTAAGCGATGTCGCTCTTCCCCGCCAACGCCTTGCACGTCCGAACGGTGTGCGGGCCAGACGGAACCACTGCATCGGGGCAAGCTCGGAGTCGTGGGCAGGAGCCGTGCTGAACGGAAATCTTTGATTCTATCTCTCACTGGATGTACTTCTTGAGGCCCCTCAGTCTCTCCTGAGCAAGCTCTAGCACATCGTCGTTCTTGCACACAGCAAACCGCAGCCAGTCCTCAACGATGTGTGCGTTGCCCGGCGTAAAGAACTCGGTGGGCGGGATAGCGGCAAGACCAAGCTCCTTGATCAGGAACCACGAGAGCTTAAAGTCGCGCGGGCGCTCGGCCACATGCGGCGGGAAGTCGTAGCCCTCGGGAAGCTTCACCTTGGACATGTTGACGAGGACAAAGTACCCGCCCTCAGGGATCGAGTAAGGCATGCCCAACTCATCCCAGATGGAATTGAATTTGTCCATCTTGCCCTTCATCTCCTTCTTCGACTCGTCCCAGAAATTGTACTTGTCCGCTTCCTCGAATGCGACAGCAGTGGCCTCTTGCAGCGGGCTGACACTGCTGTAGCAGATACGGGTGTGAGCAGCGCTGACGTATTTGATCAAATGCTCCGGGCCGATCAACCAGCCCACTCTCCAGCCGGTGGCGTAGAAGTTCTTGCCTCCAGATCCCACAGTTATGGTGCGCTCGGCGACCTCGGGCGACAGCGTTGCAATGCGCGTAAAGGGGACGTAGAAGAGACGGTCGTACACCTCGTCGGAGAGGATGATGAGGTTGTGCTTGACACAAATGTCGCCAAGGGCCTGCAGCTCCTCCTTGGAGAAGACCTTGCCGATCGGGTTGTGCGGGGTGTTCAGGACGATCATGCGCGTGTTCGGGGTGATGGCGGCCTCGAACTCCTCAAGGTTGATAGTCCACTCCGCAGCGGAAGTCGTCTTGGTCGCACCCTCTTTGGGAGGGTGCATGGGAACGTAGACGACCTTTCCGCCCGCCATCTCGATGTTGGAGATGTACTGGTCGAAGAACGGCTCAAACACAATGACCTCGTCGCCGGGCTCGACGAAGGCCATGAAAGCGCTGAGCATGCCCTCATTGGCGCCGGTGGTGATGGTGATCTCGGTCTCAGGGTTCAGGGTCTTGCCAAAGAACGGCGAGTACGCATCCGCCAGCGCCTTCTTCAACCGCGGACGGCCCTTTGCGAAATCAGCGCCAATTCGTTCTGCTACGTTGTGCCTGCGTGTACCTTTGTGGGAGAGTACTGGTTGCACTCAACGCGGTCGAGGGCATGCTTCGCGGCGTCGAGGACGAACTGCGGGGGGTTGTAGCCAAAGAAGCCCTGGCCCATGTTCACGACGGGCGTGACGTCCGTTTGAGCGGCGGCCTCGTTGACAATGGACCTGTGTACGGCATAAGCGACTGCTGGTACGCTCGGGGGGAGAGGACGTACCAGACATCCTGCTTCTGGCCCGCCACTCTTGCGGCGGGCTTGTATGGATCGCGACGCGCAGCAGTAGCCGACATGGCTCGCGCGGGCAGAGAAGTGCGGGGAATTGAGGGCGGAGTGAGGCGCGAGGAAAGAGGTGTCAGCAGCTGGGGGCGCAGCGGAGAGGCAGACAAAAGACCTGAGCGCAGTAGCACCGTGGGCCGCATGGTCAGGTAGCTGGTGACTCTTTTTCTCGCATCCCACCCACTCACCAGTGCCCGAGGACCGATTACGTGCTTGGGGCGGGCGCCTGCGGCCATCGGCATTTAGCTATGCGATAACGCCGATTTCGGGCCTGCCGCACGGGAAGCTCTGACACGATTGACAGGCTGCTCCAGTGACCGTGGAGCTTGCGCGCTGCAAAGCTAACGGCCCGTCGCGTCGCCCCAAATTCCAACTCCAGTGCCTTGAACTGCGCCCCGCGCGGCACATCATGGTCGACTGCCCCATTTGCTCCAAGCCCGTCTACGAACGCCACATCAACGAGCACATTGACTCCGGCTGCGAGGCGCACATCGTCGACCAGAACAACGCGCCTCCGCCCGCTACACAGAAGCCCAACGTCGCCAGCTTCTTCCAGACTCCCTCGGCCAAACGCGCCTCCAGCCTCTCCGCGAAGAATTCCGACCCCTCGCCGGTGACCTCGCCCATTCCCACCAGAACACAGCTTCCGGTGCTTTCCGCCGAGCCCTCCACGAATGGCCTGAAAAGACCCTTCGAGCCCGAGTCTGCCGGCGCAAAGCCAGAGCCAGCGTCGTCACCGCCGACCCCCAAACGCATCAAACCCAATGCCTTCCAGAAAGTCGCCCCGCTCGCGGAGCGCATGCGGCCCCGAACACTTGATGAGGTCTGCGGACAGGAGCTCGTGGGACCCGATGGCGTCATCCGCGGCTTGATCGAACAGGATCGCGTCCCGTCCATGATTCTCTGGGGCGGGCCAGGAACAGGCAAGACGACCATCGCCCGGCTCATAGCGCACACGGCAGGATGTCGCTTTGTCGAGATCAACAGCACGAGCTCGGGCGTGGCTGAGTGCAAGAAGTTATTCGCCGAAGCTCGCAACGAGCTAGGTCTGACCGGGCGAAAGACCATCATCTTCTGCGATGAGATCCACAGATTCAGCAAGAGCCAGCAGGACGTCTTCCTAGGGCCCGTAGAGGCCGGCCAGGTCACTCTCATCGGAGCTACGACCGAGAACCCGAGCTTCAAGGTCGTGAATGCGTTGCTGTCCAGGTGCCGCACGTTCACGCTGTCGAAACTCTCGGAGGAGACCGTCATCACCATCCTCCGCCGTGGATTAGAACGTGAAGGAAGCAACGCCGATACTAGTCTCGTTGACGGCGAGATGCTGACCTACCTCGCCGCTTTCGCCGATGGAGACGCGCGAACCGGACTTAACCTCCTCGAACTCGCCATGGATCTCTCAACCCGTCCCAGCACGACCAAAGATGCCATCAAGAAATCCCTCACTCAGACTCTAGTCTATGATCGAGCAGGCGACCAGCACTACGACACCATCTCCGCGTTCCACAAATCCATTCGCGGCTCCGATCCGGACGCATCGCTGTACTACCTGGCGCGAATGCTGCAATCAGGCGAGGACCCTCTCTACGTGGCTCGCCGCCTCATCGTCGTGGCATCCGAGGACGTCGGGCTAGCCGACAACACGATGCTCTCGCTCGCAACAGCCGCCTACGCCGCGTGCGAGAAGATCGGGATGCCCGAGTGCCGCATCAACCTGGCGCACGCGACCGTCGCGCTGGCCATGGCGCCCAAGTCGACGCGCGCGTACCGCGGGCTCGCCAACGCCATGGCTGCGCTGCAGGAGCCGGGCATCGCCGGCCTGCCCGTGCCGGTGCACCTGCGCAACGCGCCCACGCGGCTCATGAAGGAGCTCGGGTACGGCAAGGAGTACAAGTACAACCCGGACTACCTGGACGGCAAGATCGTGCAGGATTACCTGCCCGAGAAGATGCTGGGCCGCACGTTCCTCGGGGATACGGATCTGGGGACGAAGATCGATCCGGATCTGCCGGATGAGGTTCACGAGTATGACTTTGATTAAAACCTGCTTGTTCGAGGATTGGATTACTCTTTGGCCTAGAACGGTTTGGAGTTGAAGGCAGCCGTGCGAACTCTGGATATCGCCAACAAGCATCAAGCCGTATTCACCTGTGCGAGAACTTGGAGGCAACTAGATTTGGCCCAATCGAGTCTAAGGATAACTCATTTACGTCGCCGATTCACAGGATTGCAATCGCAGGGTGCCTCTCCGGACTATGAGTCGATCAGGACGGGAAATACCAGGAGGAAGGGTATCAGACATGAATTCTTCGACCGCTATCAGAAGTGAGCATCCCTGACGGCCTCAAAGAGGTTGGCGCCTTGAGACAAATCGCAAACGGCGAAATTCTCTGGATCTTGGGTTTGGAAGGCCCGCCGGCAGAACTGAGAAAGCTGGATCTCCACAAGAGTCCGGAAGAGACTCCCGGGAACGATGACGAGAAGGCAGATTTGAAATGCGGAGTGAGGCGGAAGGCGTCTCGTCTATACAGGCACTGTAACGTCCTAGAGACGGGAGGTGGATAAAAGCGCTGAGGATGCTGCCAGTGGCGAGAGAGATGGCTGTTAATAGTAGCTGTGTAGATCTTGTAAATATGGTAAAAGGCGGGCCATCGTCGTGGTCTGATTTCACGTCCACAGCATAATCAAAAACAAGGGAGCACTCGTCGGTGAAGATTAGTCTGGCCAAACATAGTGAATCAGCCTCCTTCTCCCATCAGGACGTTCACTCACGGTGGTTCATATCTCAATTGGACAGTTGGACTTGGCCTGTGAGTCAATAAAAATAGAGCAGGAAAAGACGCAACTCTCCAACAGCAGAAAGTCTATCGCGCCCGATTAATTTGGCATTATCAGCCTATGAATGTTTCCCATATTTGCACGCATGCATGTCCCCAGAACTCCCGGCAATCCTGTTTCGCGGCTAAAGTCTTGCACAGGCCGCATCTAGCTCCCTTTATTTTTCGCGGAGCGGAGCTTACGCAACCTCCTGAACCATTCTCCCTGCGAAGGGTCTCTTGTCCGTTGCGGGTTTCGACTTTGTCAACAGCTCTCCGATCGGAGAGCTGAGCCACTCATGTGGTACGGCAATCTGACTGTTCTCGGCGGTCTGAGTGTAGCGGATATACAGAGGTGGAGCGCGTTCGTAGTCGCCGTCTTGGTCGTCGCCGTCGCCTTCGATTTGGGCTTTACCGCGACGCTTGGGGGCTTGCTTCTTGAGGAGACGGTTGATGGTGTCCATCTGTTGTGACGGTTAGCATTCATTCAGTGCTATTTTCATAGCGGAAAAGAAAGGGTTGCTGCATGTGCATTTCGGGACTGACCTTCTCCTCCTCATTGCGCTTCTCGCTGAGATTCTTCCGGCGGCGAGCCATTTCTGCCCTCCGCATGGCGTGCTCCTCCGCAGTCAAGTGCTTCTTCTTTTGCGCTTCTATTCGGAAATTAGTATGAACAGGACTCGCAACTGCGTCGTGACGTACCGTTTGAAAGAGCAATCAGTTCGCCCTCATAAGCATCGAAAGCAGCTCGTTGACGTCTTGTCAGCTTGCTGAGATCTGGCGTGCCGTCTCGACTACCGGTCAAGGGCGTCTCCTCGTCGCTGTCGATTTCGTCCAGATCGTCATCGTCACCCTCTGCGTCTTCCTCCTCGCCGTTCTCCTCATCCTCCTCATCCGCAGAGTCTAGCTCTGAGAGCTCGTCGTCCTCGCTTTGGTCGTCCTCCATTGCCATCTCCTTGGCCTCTACGCTAGGTACCTCCTTGTCCGCATGCGAGACCTTGATGCTGGGCTTCTGCTGTTGCTTGCCGCGGGCCTTGACAGCAGGCGGGGGCGGTGCAGGTAGCGAGTCCTCCATGTCTACGTCCTCGTCTGCGTCGGCATCGGCGTCATCGTCGTCGTCGGCCATCTCCTCATCGTCGTCGTCCTCTTCGACGTCGTCATCCTCCAGCTCGTCCTCGTCCAGCTCCTCCTCGCTCGTCTCCTCGACGATGGCCTTCTTGTTCCGCGAGCTGCGCTGGCCGACGACGATCTCGCCACCGACGAAGCTGTCGCGCGAGTTTACACCGGCACGGCTGCTGCGGGGCTGGCTGGTGCCGCTGGTGGCTTCGCGGAGCTTGCTGGGGGCGGCCTTGACGGTGAGGTGGATGGACTGGCGGGTCTCCTCGGGCGAGGTGCGCTCGATAGTGGCGGAGGTGGGGGCAGCGGCTGCACGGCGCGGGCGCGAGCTGGTGGAGGTTGGGTGGCTTCGGCTGTCAGCGTTGATCTGAGCCCGCGATCGCAGGCGGCGGGTGGCCATGGTGGGTGCCGTCGGATGGGAGGTGTGTGGACTGGGATCGGAGGGCAGGAGGAATGGGGATGCAGGTGTAGCTGATAGGCTTGGAGGTGGCTCCTGCTCGGGGCTTGCCTGGGCCTGCGTGCCTGGGCGTGTCGCACGGCTTACTCAGGGCTTGGGTACATACCTGGAGTCGCTGGCTTTGTTTGCCTGCGCCGCAGGTGTCCAATCGTCGCTGCCAGAGTCGTCGTCGTCGGTGCGCAGCCGCTTGACTGGGCGCCCGCCGCGATCCGCCATTGCTCACTTGTGCGATCAAAGCGCGGAGGAGCAGGGTTCCAGAGCCTTTAGGCTGTTCCGATACGAAATGCTGCGCGCAAGAACTGGACCTTCCAGCAGCCCTCACGCCCTCCGCTGTTGCGCGACGCGAGCGAGCGCAGCAGCGGGCCGCACGCTTGGCCGCACGTGACGGCTGCCCGTCCGCGCTGGGCCCTGCGTCACCAGCCGAGGTCCCGTCCGCGGCATCAGCATCGCTGAGCTCGCCGCGCGCATCGCCGTTGCTGCTGCCGCCGTCCTCCTGCACGCGCGTTGCGACCATGGCGGACAGGAAGCCTGGCATTCCCGCCTGGCAGCGCGCCCAGGCGCCCACGCCCTCGACACCCTCCGAGCCCGCATCTTCCGGCGCGGAGCCCTCGCCGCCGCACACTCCACGCTCAGACTCCGCACCCGAGCACGCCGACGAGCCCCAATCCGAGCCCGCGCCAGCCTCTCTGGACGCAGCCGAGCCGCCGCAGGACGCTGCCGTGCTGCTCCAGCAGGCCCGCAAGTTCCTGCAGGATTCCTCCATCCGCGACGCGCCCGACGACCGCAAGCGCAGCTTCCTGCGCTCCAAGGGCGTAGCCGACGACAACATCCAGCTGCTGCTCGCCGAGGCGAAGACGCAGGATACACCGCCAAGTGCAGTAGCTCCGCCGAAGGTGGGTACTGCGCCTTTTCTGCTGCCACCAGGGCCCTCAGTCCACTCTCATTTCCGCGATTCACTGCTCAACCTTCGCTTATTGCTTGCCTTTTCGGGGAAGTGAATTGAGTGCTGACCTAATCTAGTCCTCGACGACTCAGCAAGCTCCGCCATCCCCGCCCGCCGCCTCCCGCCCCGCTCCTCGAGACATCCCGCCCATCGTCACCTACCCGGAATTCCTGACCCAGCCGACCTCCCCGCCGCCGCTCATTACCGTCTCGCGCGTCCTTGGTGCCATATACGCTGCTGTGGGCTTGGGCGCCGTGACCTATGGGGTCTCGAAGTATGTCGTCAAGCCCATGTCCGACGAGTTGACTGGGGCACGTGAGGAGTTCGCCTTCAACACGAAGTCTCACATGGAAAAGCTGAACGAGAAGCTGGAGGGCATGGTGTCGACTGTACCGAAGCTCGGCAGCAACGGGAAGCCCATACAAACAGAACAAGAAAAGGACATAGTGTCAGACGAGGAATCGGATGAGGATCCCACTGAGCTGTACCATCGCGATTTTGGCACACAAACCAGCCCCAATCTCTCGCGCCGGGCAAGCGTGGCTTCCTCCGCTTCGGACTCGGCTGAGACACCGGCTACGCCAGTAGAGGCCCAGTCTGCCCACCTTGACAAACTGGCGTCAGAACTACGGAATCTGACGTTCATGACGAGAGGGAACTCGACCCAGGATGACGCAGTACATGGGCAATTGGGCGACTTGAAGAATTACCTGAACGAGATGGCCTACTCCAGCCCGTACTTCGGCAGTGATATATACGGCGCCAGGTACGGTTCTTCTTGGAAGAAACCGGGAGATGACGATGCGATTGAAGCCTTCAAGGCGGATATCCGGAGTGTCAAGGGCGTATTCCTCTCCTCAAGGAACTTCCCAAGCGCACAACAGAGAGGACACGGCATGGGCAGATGACGAGGCTAGGAGCGAAGGCCCATTAAGCTCTTTTGTCGAACAGCGGGCGTTGGTGGATTGGAACTTATCGAAAGAGTGGGAAATCTGTATTGATATTTCAGGTTTGTAAAACTTCAAGAACAGCAGTCGAAAGTGGCTGCGAGACGTCGTTTCTGGTCATTAACTATTGGAAAATTGTAAATGGTGGCACGTCATGAGGTTTGATGCATATATCCAATGTTATTGAGGATGCGCACTATACCGAGTCACGCTCTCCAATGAGCACAATACCTTTGTTTTACTTCTGTTTCGTCAAACTCAAACTTTTTATGGTCCTGTTCCCCTCTGTTTCTATTCTCCATTGTCCTTTTTGCCACTGAATTTCTCAACCCTCATCCTTGACCTCAAATTTTGGGGGAGATCTCGTTCGCCGCGGTTCCAGAGGGCCCATTCAGAATTCTCCGTACCAACTTGTGAAACAGCTAAAGTAGTGCCAGTAAAGCTGGGTCGGGCCCCGGTATTTCCATATTGGGAAAATCATGCTTCTGTTCCTGCAGTCTGCTTTTTGGCTATGTTCGGCATGATGCTTAACCTGTATTTTGAACATTGTGATCATGTCCGTGAGCATTCACTTATGATTGTATTCCCTAAAGTCGACCCACTCAAGAGACGATGCGACCTATGATCATTTGATTCAACTGATATTCTTATAGATTTTTCGACTTCGCGGACGAAAGCAGATGTGGCTGTTTACCCACCGCTGTAAATAGCGAGATAATCCGCACCACCTTGTGTGCCAGTTGGGCTATGTATTTTTAGGAAGCAACAACAAGTGCTATCCGCTCTCCATACTTTCATCCGCGCGATTAACGATGCATTGCTACGTCTTCCAATCAACCTCTCGCTTCCTGGTACCATTGGAGCAGGTATTTACACTCAACCTAGTGTGCGCGATTGAACTAAACAGAGGGAACCGAACGTTCTCTTTCGACCATCGTGAGAATGACGAACACGACGACAGGGTACGACGTGACAGGAATCTGGCAACACTAGACTAAGCTCAGTTGGCTGCCAGCCCACTACCAGCTCAACATCCCTACCATCTCAGTCAAATGTTGTCAACCGAGAGACACGCACTCATCTACGTTTAAAGGCTAGTCAGAACATCATGCATTCTTCTCTACGGAGATATTCTCTCCAGGCCCAGAGTTCTATCTAGACTCTATACCTCCCTCCTTCTAGAGAGACCGGAAAAGGAAGACAAGAAATCGTAACTGTATCCTTCTCAGATATAACGGTCATAACGGTTTATTATAACCCAAAACAACGCCTGCCAGAACGCGAACCCGGATTTTGGTGTCCATAAAGAAGGGACAAGTGCCCAGTGCTATGAGAGAGTCGTGCCGTGGCATCATGGAGTGTCTTCAAACGATAAGTCGTCCCAAAAATACGGAGAGATGTGTACGAATTTATGGTGAGATTGGCTTAGAGCGAGGCCCTCTCGGTGCGGTTACCCTTCTCATCGAACCAGATCTTCTTGCCGGAGCGCAGGCTCTCCTGGAGAGCGCAGCCAATGCGGACGGCCTGGACGGCGCCCTCGAGCTTGAAGGGCAGCTCCTGGTTGTCGAGGCAAGCGGCAGTGAACTCATTGGCCTCGGTGACGAAGGCGTACTCGAAGCGGCCGTAGTAGTGGGCCGGGATCTCGCGGCGGATACCGGCCGGCTCATGAATCTCGACGAGGGAGTCCTGGGGATTGGCGTTGACGACGAGCTTGCCCTGAGTGCCGATGATCTCAGACATGTCGTGCTGGCCGGCAGCCATCATGCGCGAAGAGTAGAAGTAGGCGAGCTTGCCGTCGTAGAACTCGACGACGCCAACGCCGTTGTCGACATCGCCGTACTTGGCCAGCTCGGGAGAGACGGCGGTAATGCCCATAGCAATGACGGACTTGACCTTGGAGTCCTGGCCGAAATACCACAGCGCGAGGTCGATATCGTGGATGTTGCAGTCGACAAAGATGCCGCCCGAGAAGCGGGCGTACTCGACGAAGAAGCCAGAAGGATCGAGTTTGTCGCAGGTCTGGCTGCGGAAGACGGAGGGCTTGCCAATGCCACCGGTCTTCATGCGCTCAAAAGCGTCACGGTAGCTGGCGTCGAAGCGACGGGAGAAACCACAGAGGACCTTCAGGTGAGGCTTCTTGGAGGCGGCATCGACCACAGATTGAGACTGAAGTCTTCTGTCAGCTGCTTGTCCTGTTTCTCTGTTTCAAGTCAAGTACTTACCACCTCGACGCTGGTGCTCAGCGGCTTCTCGCACAGGACGTGCTTGTCAGCCTCAATGGCCTTGATGGCCTGCTCGGCATGGGCAGTGGTGACGGTGGCCACGACGACAGCCTCGAGGCCGGGGTGCTTCAGCATGTCATCGTAGTTGTCGTAGATCTTCACCTCGGGCAGGTTCTTGGCCGCCCACTCAGCTTCCTTCGGCTCAGGAGTGAAGGCTGCCACAACGTTGGCACGCGGAGTGCGGGTGAAGAAGTTGATGGCGTGACGAGCGCCCATGCGGCCGAGGCCGGAGATGGCGACATTGAGCTTGCGAGGGGCCATTGTGTTGCGTTGTGGGGTGGAAAGATGCGAGCTCGAGAGAGTGAAAGGAGGTGGCGGGGATCAAGCCGATGGGAGCTTCGGGGGACTGATATGGAGGGAGGACAGATGTTTTCGCAAGGAAGCTGGGCAAGCCTGACGCGGGACGATAGGTGGTCTAAAGGAGCAGGTCAGATCAGTAATCAATGCAGGGCGGCCGGGAGAGGCAGCAGGTAAAGACGTACGAGGTTTGTGTTGAGGCGGAAGTGCCGAGCTGGTCCGACGTTCGGAGAGAGCTGCTGCGCGTGAATGGGGGCGGGAGAAGGGTGCAGAAGAAGACGGCGGGAGCAGGGCGAGCTGGCGCAGCTTATATCTCGTCGTCGAGCGGCTCGTCGGCGTTGCTGGCGCAGGGGGAGGGGCATCGTGTGAAGGCGCAAACCTGCTATCGACGCGCATTCTGCCGCCTCCCCACACTTTTTTGCCTCACCGCCCGGCGGGAGGCCCACCGATCCCTGCTTTCAGACTGGAGGCCGTGCCTGAGCGCCGCCCGCGCCCGCGCCCGCAGCCCAGCAGCGGTCCGACTCGGAATCTCCTTCCCCAGCACGCTGCACAGAGTGCCCATTCGCGGTTTACGCTCGACAGAACGTGGTTTACGCTCCTTTCACCATCGCGTCCCGCCGGAAACTCATTCCCACTACGCTCACATCGCTCCAGGCGCACGTTCGGCAGGCCTTTCCGGACAGCCCTGCCGCGCGAATGGTGGGCTTTGCCACGGTGGTGACGCAGAACCTCCGCGAACCACCATCTCGAGCACGCAGCCTGACGTCTAAACGCTTGTCCGCCGCGTCTTGGAGAGCCGCTGCAGCTGCCACGTCTACGTGCCAGCTCGGACTTGTCCCCTGCTGCACCCAGTCTGCTGCCTGCTGATTCAAAGGGCGGCTGCCGACGCTCTCCGAGCTCCAGACGGTCCATTTGCATCTGGACGCGTCTGGCTTCTCGAGTGCATCGTGGACTTCCGGATTGGGACTTTCGAGTCGAGTCTCGCGGTCCGCATGATCCGGTCTTAAAATTGTCCACTGCCCGTTTATTGGCCCGCGTGATCTTATGTGGATCGCTCCCCGCACACCGCATGGTGGCCAACCTTGCGACTCGACGTGCGCTCTAAGGGGAGCATCGCGGTTTATCACCTAACTCCGCTTAAACTGCGGGGTGCCTATTGAAATTTCCTGTCGCCCGTCTTGTGCTCAGCTTATTAAGGTGCTGTACGGGAAAGAGGAGAGAGTTGACCGTGTTGCAAATACTTTATTCAAAGCTGCTTTTGAGCTGACCGTCTACATTAACACAAAAAGCTTCCTGCCACACCACATTATGCAAAATCATTCAGCTCATATTCCCGCCAAACGCCAAATATGCACCACCCATCATTCTACAGCTTCAGCCTCATAGCCGCGGGCTCAAGCTTCCGTTGTCGTCCATCTCGACCACAACCTTCAGCACCAGCTTGCCCTGGTCGTCCTTGGTCTTTCCTGCCATAGCAAATGCCTCCGGAATAGAATCGAGACCCTTGTAACGATGCGTGACCAGCTTGGAGAAGTCCGGGTAGTCAGGGCCAGCCGGTTTCGACACGACTTCGATACCAGTGGGGTACGTGTTGGCGTAGCGGAAGACGCCAACGATGTCGACTTCGCGCAGCGCCGCAGCGGAGATAGGGAGGGTCTGGATCGGGTGGCCCATGCCGATGAGAAGGACGCGTCCACCGGGGCGGGTTGCCTGGAACTTCTGTTAGTTGTGCACTTGACGCTTCCAGTCAGGGAGACGTACGTAGATGCTAGCCTGAAGGCAAGACGGCACGCCAGTGCATTCGAACACTGCATCAACCTCGCCCACCTCTTCACCAGTCGTCTTCTTCACCTTTCCAATCGCCGCAGCAGTCTCGCGGGCAATCTCGAGGTTCTCTTCAATGGTCTGGCCGCGCTTAAGCGGAACAGTGAATCCAGCATGAGCGAACCCGTTCTCGACCGCGAAGTTGACACGCCCTTCGTCGATATCAGCAATCACAACGTTGCTGGCCCCGGAAATCTTGACCATTCCAGCAACTAGCAAGCCAACCGCGCCTGCGCCGAAAACCAAGACGGTGCTCAGCGGAGGAAGCTGGGCACGGCGCGTCGCGTGAATCGCAACACCGAGCGGCTCGAGAAGCGCGCCCAGGTCGAGGGAGAGGTCTTCGGGGAGCCTAAAATTCCTCGTCAGTCTGGATTCTCAACCCGTTGACGCCTGGCGCAACTTACTTGTGGCACCACGCCGCCGGGTGGTTGATCCTGTCCTGGAGGGTACCCTGGGCGTGCGGGAAAGCCTTTGCGGAGCTCCTGAACTTCATGCCCTTGCAGATATTGTACCTGCCCTCTTTACACCTCTCGCAGTCACCGCATGGCTGGCCGACTTCGAGGGCAACTTTGTCTCCGACCTTGAAGTTCGCTGCCGCATCCGAGCCCACTGCTACTACAACACCGGCAGACTCGTGGCCCAGAGACATAGGCTCCTGCACAATGATGTCGCCATTGCGGTAGTGGTTGTAGTAGTGCAGATCTGACCCACAGAGGCCTGTGGCTCTGACTGCTACCTGGAGCTCATTCGCAGCTGGCGCGGTAAGCTCGCGGTTTTCCTGGGAGCGAATGATTAGAGGAATGCGGGGATGGGGAGATGGCGTGAGCTTACGACTCTCAAGTCCTTTGCGCCGTGGAGCACGGAGGCGCGAATGGGGCCGCACATCGTGACTGAAGAGAGCTATGCGAAGCTTGCTAGCTGGGGGACAGGTGAGGAACTGAGGGCAGCAGAATGAGCGCGGTGGTGAGAGCAGGTGCGGAGAAGAGAGAAGTGGGGATTGAGAGAGCAGGAGACCGGGGAAGAAATTGAGGCATAAGAGGAAAACAATGACGAGAGACCCCCGCGGGGGCAGGCACGGCAAACGGAAAGCTATACCCAGGCCGCATGGAGTTATCCGGGGCCGACAGGGCGGGCGCGCGAATGACGGCAGGGCGAGAGTGTGGAGGCGGGAAAGAGTCCGCGTCGGCGACTGAGTCAAACACCGAAGCCCCGCGCTTGCAGCCCCACCGGCCACCGGCCCATCGGCTGCCCCGCGTGTCGCATGCGCGCCGTGGAAAGTCAGCTCACGGCCTTGCGTGACATAGCCATGGCAAACCTTCTCCGATGCCCGGTCCTGGCGCAACCAGCTTTCCTAGATTCTTCATAATCTCCGTATGGCCCAGCAGCGCCTGAGCAAGCTTCACCAACAACTTTCTCCTCCAGCCTCCCCCGCAGTCTCCTCCGCATCCTCCTCTTCTCTAGCCACAATGACTTCCGTTCAGAAGCTGTTCTCTCTCGAGGGCCAGACCGCCGTTGTCACGGGCGGCACCCGCGGCATTGGACAGTCAATGGCTTTGGCATTGGCGGAAGCCGGCGCCGACCTCATCCTGATCCAGGTAGGACTCATCGCAGACGGCTTTCGAGCTAGAGCCAAGGGCTAACAGCTCTCAGCGTGACACATCGAATACCGCCACCAAGTCGCAGGTCGAAGCCCTCGGCCGCAAAGCCGCCATCTACACCGCCGACCTGAACGACCCTAAGTCGGTGGCAGCGCTCACCCCGAAAATCACCGGCGACGGTCACCAGATCCACATCCTGCTCAACTGCGCCGGCATCCAGAAGCGGCACCCGGCACACCAGTTCCCGGACCAGGACTGGCACGATGTGCTGCAGGTGAACCTGCACACCGTCTTCACCCTGTGCCGCGACGTGGGCGCGCACATGCTGGCCCGCGAGCCCGACGCGACGGGTCGCCGCGGCGCCATCATCAACATCGCCTCGCTGCTCACCTTTCAGGGCGGCATCACCGTGCCTGCCTACGCGGCCAGCAAGGGTGGCGTGGCGCAGCTGACCAAGGCGCTGAGCAACGAGTGGGCGAGCAAGGGCATTGCCGTCAATGCTATTGCGCCCGGATACATTGCGACGGAGATGAACACGGCGCTTATCAACGACAAGAACCGCGCCGACAGCATTCTGGCGCGCATTCCGGCGGGCAGGTGGGGAAACCCGGAGGACTTCAAGGGCGCCATAGTGTTCTTGGCGTCAAGGGCAGCCGGATACGTCAGCGGCGAGGTGCTGACTGTTGACGGCGGCTGGATGGGCAGGTAAAGTAGAAGACAAAAGACTGAGCGTGGTAGAGATAGAGCAGAAAAGAGGAGGAACGTGGTCACCGGCGCAGGAGCTCTGCATTCTTGACGAGAGCTTTGAGAGCGCTCTTCTTCTTGCAATAGATAATTCCCAAGTTTCATTTCGAGATCGTCCGCATTTCACCAATCACTGGTCAGGGATTACAGATTTCTTTTCACATTTCTTTCACCTTGATGTCCAACCGCAGCTTGTCTTTGGAAAACGCGCCATCACGTGTCAATGATGGGATCTGCCCCCAAGATCATCACCTCTCTTTCACATCTCCGCACTTCTCGATTCCTGGGGTAAGTCTTGCTATTAGGACACATTCCTTTCGTAGTAAGTTGCCCCGCTTTTCCCTCAGAGGAACCTTTACCTACGGAGAAACGCACCATTGTGGGCACCGCCTCGTCAGGAACTTTCAACTGTTTCAATCATTACTTTGCCTTCTTTCCTATATTGTCGTTGTCTAGCTTTCTTGAGGCTTGACCCCGCCGAAAGCCAATCAACCTCATCCGCGTCAAACCTTCCTCGATATCTTTCTGCAGAACTCACCTCTCACCCAAACAGGAAATTCTCGCCTACTCCCGCCACCATGCCCCAAACCCCGAACAGCTGCTCGGGCTTTTAGCAACCTTCTGCCAACCACCGCAATCGGCAGCCGTCCGGCGCGCAGCAAGTCCGGGACAGCAGCGAACACGGAAGCACACAACCTCGGCACCCAAACGCCCCGGCCGGCACTTGCATCGTCGACGCAGCACGAGTGGCTTTATCGCTCAGCCTGATGTAGACCCTGAACGCCGTCTTGGCTTGCGCAAGCGCGATCTGTGATCCGCGCTCGCTCGTCCGTCTCGTTGCCGCCCCCCGGGACTCGGATTCCGCTTAGCATGGGCCGCCCTACCAACGGGGCGAACCACCACACGGATCGGATTGGCTGACTCGATTCTACCGAGACTTGGGTATTCTTCCCCTTCGCGAGCGGCGAATGGGAAAAAAATTTTCTTCTTCGATTCGCGATGGCCGTTTGTGGTGGTGGCGAGAAAAGATGGGTGTCTGTGTCTGGGTTTGGGATGGGAAGAAGGGTCTGATGTCAGAGTGCATGCAAGCATGCAAGCGCCGCCGCCCTGCGACATCATTTGCCGAAGAATGCGCGGAATGCGGAATCGTGTTGCGCGTGCAGGTGGGGCGGGCTGTGGAGACTCTGGGGAAGGGGGCAGAGATGGGGCCGGGGCTCGTTCGGAAGGCGGTGCGGATGATGGTTTGCGGTGGACGCACTGCTGATGCTGCCGTCGCTGCTGCCGTCTCGGATGATGGGTGGTCGGAAGGTGTGTGTGGGTGGCACTGCAGAAAGTCGCATTTGCGCGCGCGAGCTTCCTGTGGATGGCGTTGCAGGCAATAGCGCGGCTGGCTGCGTCAGGTCAACGCAGATTGCGGTCCCCGCAGGGTTTTTGTGATACGTTGCATGACGGGGAGGTGATTACTGCATGTGAACGTGAATAAACAGGTGTAGAGCAAAGTGAGTTGGGAGAAGGCGGGGTTGGCGGCCAAATGAGGGGCGGAAAGGGAGTGAATTTGCGACTGTCAAGTGACAGGAATCTGACTTGGTCCCTACTTTCGTTGGTGGTAGTACTCAAGGGTTTCAAGCAGTATACTTTGTGGCTGCAGTGCTTTATTTGAAGCGCCTGTGAGCAATCATGATAAATTCACAAGCCATGGGGCAATGGAGGGATCAAACAAGACCCCAACCACAATCATAAGATGACACATTAAGCACAGCCAAGCAAAATAAGCCTTTGAGGAGAAGAAGTGGGCGTCTCTTGACGCCCTTGGTTATCATTGTGCATGTCTATCACAACTAGCTGCTTTTCAGTTTTGCAGCGGGTACTCATGACCGTTATACCAATCCCAAAACGCCAAAGATTACATAAAGACTCGCTCAATGTGCTTTCATCATCATTTCCCGGTCTCCGGTGCAGAGCATCTACCACTTGATGACCTTGTTGGGGAAGTACTCATCAATGAGCTCCATGTAGTACTCCTGCAAGGCGGGTTAGCATTTGTCACAAGCTGCAGGATTGAAGTGATTAGAACATACCTTGAGCTCCTCGGCCTTGGGCATGTCGTCGCTCTTGCTGTACAGGTCGTAGGGGTTGAAGGCCTTGACAGCCTCAAGCATCTTCTTGTCCTTCTCGTCCATCATCCACTCGTAGGCACCCTTGTTGTGCCAGGGGTAGAAGGAGTGGTAGCGGATCATGGCGAGGGCCTCGTCGGGCAGAGTGGACTGCTCCTTGGCGATGTGGTAGAGGTACTCGTCGTGGCCCCAAGAGAGCATGACGTTGTCAAGACCGCAGCCGGGAGTGTAGATGCCGTACTTGTCGCTGTAGATCTCGTGACCGTAGTCGGGGTTGCCCTTGAAGGTGTCGGGGTAGATGATGCGCTCATCGAAGGCGCAGCCGACGGGGAAGGTGTCACCGACGACGTCCCACTGGCCGCGGGCATCGAAGAAGAAGAGCAGCTTGCCAAGATCGTGGATCAGGCCAGTGAGCTGCATCCAGCGGGGCTTGCCGTCACGGCGGATGGCCTCGGCGGTCTGGAGAAGGTGCTCGATCTGGGAGAGCGAGGTGTCGGGGTCGGACTCGTCGATGAGGGTGTTGAGCTTCTCGATGGCCTCCCAGACGGTCATCTCGGCGCGGGTCTTCGACTTGAAGTCGTTGCGGGCCTTGAGGTTGTAGGCAACGGTCTGCTTCTCGTGCTGCTCGCGGTAGAAGTTCTTGACGCGGTCGCAGGCCTCCTCGTACTGGCGGAACTGGGTCTTGTCCTTCTCGGCGTCGAACTTGGACTTGGTGTAGATGTCGACCTCCTCGTCGCTGTAGCCCTCCTTCTTCAGGGTTTGCCTGAGGACGTTGACGGCGTCGATGTTGTCGGAGGTCTCCTCAAGGGCAAGTCCGTCGCGCTCCTTGTTGAAGGAGTCCTTGCTGGGGACTGCAGTAGCGACGGTGTTGTTTTCGAGGGCGATGGGTGCCATTGCGAATGTGGTGTGGTTGTGTGCAGGCAAGGGGTGTTTCTCAAGTGCTTTGTTGGTAGAGTGACTTTGGTAGGACGGCAGAGAAGAGACGACGGGTGATGATGATAGTGATGGGGGGAGGTAGTGTGTCGGTGGCGGTGGTGGTTAAATATCAACTACACCAGGTACTTTACTCAGACGGACGCAACAGGCAATGGCAAGGCGCGGAAGGCCTGGGCCACGGCGGCCCCGGAATCCATGACGAGAGCCCGGCTGGAAACTTAGTTCCCAGCACGCTCTCTCCGCAGAACCGCGCACCCCACAGTCTGACGGCAGGACAAATGCAGCGGCTGTGGTAGGCCCAGCGCGGAGGCTCCACCACGGCAGCGGCTTCCTGCTCCCACTGCAGCATAGCGGAGGCAGGAATGGCCCGGACGGCCTGAGAATCAGGTTACACGGGCTGAAAAGGGCAAGCTGTTGATGTCAGCGGGGAAGAGGCCCTTCGGAAACCACTTTTCGCTAGCGCGGAGACGCTGGAGACGCCTGCGACGGAGATCGTGCTTGGCGCGGCGGCCTTCTGGAAGGCCTCGATGACCGAGCGCAGGCACGTGAGCCGCCGCCGGCGTCGAGAGGAGGAATGCGCTCCGGCCTGCCTGAACAGCAGACGCCAGACGCTGCACGCCCGGATGGCTGCGGCGTCTGAGGCTCCGCGGCGCTGGCGGCCGTCTGGAAAACAGGTCGCGCGCGCAGAGCCATCGGGCCAGCCGCGCCGGGAGCGACCTCGTCCTCACCACCAGTGCCAGCGGCGCGCAGACTGCCTGCCCGCGACGAAGGGATGTCAGGAAGCAGCCGCCGCGGGCGTGTCCACGTGCGACGTGCGACGTGCGGCGGCTCGCCGACAGTCGCCCCGACGGCCGGCGCTCTGCCCCGCGGCCGCCAGTGCCAGGGCTGTGGCGTCATCGGCGTTTGACTGCACTGGCGGCGAGAGGTGGGGTTGGCGGGCGGGCGCGCTGTTGACTTCGCAGGTGCGGGCCTGAGGAGGTAAAAACAGCGCGTGTCCAGCAAGCACGCCATCTCTTCTCTTCTGCTATGAACCCTTCTCTCTGCAAATTCATCCTCAAGCAGACGCCTTCGCGCATCCTCGACCCCAAGCCCACCATGAACACCCCGCTCCCCCTCAACACCGGCGCCACCATCCCCGCCCTGGGCCTGGGCACCTGGCAGTCCGAGCCCGGCCAGGTCAAGGCCGCCGTCGCCCACGCCCTCAAGACGGGCTACCGCCACATCGACTGCGCGTACATGTACGGCAACGAGGGCGAGGTGGGCGACGCCCTGCAGGAGGCCTTCGACGCCGGCGTGGTGAAGCGCGAGGACGTCTTCATCACCACCAAGCTGTGGTGCACCTTCCACTCGCGCGTCCAGGAGAACCTCGACGAGAGCCTGAAGCGCCTGCGCCTGGACTACGTCGACCTCTACTTGATGCATTGGCCTGTGCCAATGAACCCCAAGGGTATGCGTGCCCCGAGATGCGTCCCCGGGCGCCCGCAGACTGACCAGCCGCGCAGGCAACCACCCCACCATCCCCAAGCTGCCTGACGGCTCGCGCGACCTGGACAAGTCGTGGTCGTTCATCCAGACCTGGAAGGAGCTGGAGAAGCTGCCGGCGACGGGCAAGGCGAAGGCCATTGGCGTGGCCAACTTCACCGTGCCCTTCCTCGAGGCGCTGCTGAAGGAGGCCAAGATCACGCCGGCGGCCAACCAGATCGAGAACCACCCGTACCTGCCGCAGCAGGAGATTGTCGACTTCTGCACGGCCAAGGGCATCCACATCACGGCCTACAGCCCCTTCGGCAGCACGGGCAGCCCGATGTTCAAGGAGGAGGGCGTGCAGGAGCTCGCCAAGAAGCACAACGTTGGCCCCGGCAACATTCTGCTGAGCTACCACGGTGAGTTTCAGCCCGAGGCGCGAGACGCTATTTTCCGCCAATGAGCCCGGATAAACTGACCAAGCCATCCCAGTCGCGCGCGGAAGCTCTGTCCTCGCCAAGTCGGTCAATCCCTCCCGGATAGACGAGAACAAGAACATCGTCAAGCTCGACAGCGCCGAGCTGGCGGGGCTGGAGAACATCCACAAGAAGAAGGGCGTTACCAGATTCGTGTACCCCGCCTTTGGCGTCAACCTGAGGTTCCCCGACAAGCCGGAGCCCCAGGGCTACGATCCTCTGGCCAACTTGTAGACGTATACCCATAGAGTAGAAGGGGGATCTGACGCATGACCTACGATAGAATTGAATAAAAAAAATGAACACGACCTGCATCTCGGCGTCTCGAGTTCTGTGCTGTTGACGCCTGCCGGCCGAGGAAGAAAATTATTTAGGGTGAATTCCGGCACGGGGCGGGCCGCGGGGCGGAAAAAGAGCAGCACGTCAGATCTGTGACAGAGGAGCGGATTTGCTAGAAGCCAGCCGTCATCGTCCCGCCCTCTCGCGCGCTGCCCCTTCGTTCTTCCCGCCCGAGAGAAAGCTCAGCCATCAACGGGCTGACGCGAACAAGATGTGAGCCGGTCACACTCTGGAAGTCACACAGGCAGTAGCCGACTTGTCACTTTTCCCCTCCATCCGCAGCTGCGAATCCCCACACCTACGCTACGCCTCCTCTTTCCGGACCGCCCTCCGAATCCGCGCGCTCTCCCTCTCCCTCTCAAACCCTCTCATCCACCGAACGGGCTCCCGCGACAAAGCACACCTCCGTCCACCCGCTGCGACACATCATCACCTCCGCCACGCCTGCCACCATGTCCGCCAACCACCCTCAGCCGCACCACCAACCTTACACCGCCCTGCAACAAGACCGACAGGCGCGCAACCGCCCTGCAAACGTCCATAGCGCAGCGACGAGCGGCTCGCTCCGCGGTAGTGGTGGCATCCGACAGCAGCGCTCAGCGCTAGCGCGCGACGAGACGTTCGAGGAGCGCGAGCGACGGTACAACGCGGCACGGATACTGGAGAGCAACGAGATGCTGATATGGCACTCCGTTGCGCGGAATGAGGTACGCATTCCCCACTTCGAGCACACATTATGGAGAGTCGGCGGTATGAAACATGGGAGCATAAAGAGGCAGGCAGCAAGGCTGGGGGATTACAACGTCTTCGCGCACGCACTGCACTCCCTCACTCTTTCGTTGCTCTCCATCTCGTCGATTTCCCTCCCTTCTTGCTCTTTCCGCGATCTTGCAGTGAACCGGTAAACTGACGCCCTCGTGCCAAACAACAGTCCCTCCCGCAGACCCGCCTCCACTTCGAGAAAATCGTCGCCGGCTTCGACAGCGACGATTCGGACCCCGAATGGGAAGACGCCACGCCGCCGCCGCCCCCACCGCAGCAGCAGCAGCAACAACAGCAGTCCGGCTCGCGATCGACCAGTAGCAACAAGAGGGACCGGGAGAGCAAAAGCCCCAACTCTCGAAGCGTGAGGACGGGGACGCCGGCGTGAGGATAAATGATCGTAAAATCGCTATCGGACGACTGGGCGAAGGACGGATGCGCGATGAATGACGGCGGCGACGACGGCGCATATGTTCCCACAAAACACCGCGGGAGGAATCGGCACGGCACGCTGGGACAGCGAGGAGCATCAAAAGGGCATTATACACATTTGGAGGGGTTAGCATATGGAGCGTTAGATACCCAGCGCGGAACAAAAGCAATAGATACACGCATGCACACGCGCACACGTCATTTGGGCCTCTAGAAACAGCAAAGCCGCTACCGATGCCCGCCCATGACAGCGCAGATGGGGGCACGGACGGGATCTCCGGGAGCTTTGGCACTCGTCGCATCGCCGTGCTCTTTGAGCCTGTCAGCGCCGGTGGCGTGACCGTCATGGAAGAGGCTCGCCGAAGACCAACGCACCATCATCCGTATTCCGCATGAAGAAGAAAAAAAGCCACACCTCCAATTGCCAGCGTGAGAGTAGAGGGAAGAAGGTGAATCGAGAAGCCGCCGGCGTCCTCCGGCGCGGAGCTATCAGGCGTCTCTTCTCTGCAGGGCGGCCTTGTCGGCCCGTTGGCAAGCGGAGCTGCTCCGCTGGAAAACAACGCGGGAGCTGGACACGAGCTGGGAAGCATTGGGCCGCCCAATTCCGACAGGGGACTGCGATCGGGAAGAGCGCGATCGATGGATTCCGCGCTTCTCGTTGCAACCGTGGCGACTTCTTCGTCGGTACGCTTTCAATTTGTTCGCCGAGGCTAAAGGGCGTCCACCGGAGCTTGATGGTCGGCGTCTCCTGTTTACTGCTCGCTTCGTCCCGAACCAACCGACGCGGTATGACGTGCCCCCTGGTGAAGACGAGAAACTTTATTGCGCGATACGCGCAGGGCGAATGCAGGTGGATGTGACGTGTGCCAGCCCTAGAAATAAATGTCACAGGTGTAAACAGATCGTCAAATTCGATGATGAGGAGCCCGAAGTCGGAAGTGGAGAACGAATCATTTTGTTGGTATCGCCGGACACTGACCCACTGTCAAAACGGTCTATGTCTAGCATACGCAAAAAACCATGTATTATACAAGCACAAAGGAGGAACACCACCGCCAACGGAACCCGCCTATCGTACGTCTGTCTATGTCTTGATGGTACATGATAAGAGGGAAGAGGGAAGGGAGAAGGTAGAAGTCATTGAGGTATCGTGGGTCAGGTCGTCTATGCGGTCTCGTCCTTGAGGAAGGTGATCAGGTCGTTGCGGTCCTTGGGCTTCTTGAGACCACCGAAGGCCATCTTGGTGCCAGGGATGTACTTCTTGGGGTTCTCGAGGTAGTCGAACTGTGCAATTGGTCAGCGGCTAGTCGCGCGACGCCGGCGACGCTGCATGGTGCTGCAGCGAGCCAGTGGCACTGTGAAGAACGCACCAGAGAGTTCTCGTCCCACGTGACACCCTTCTGCTTGTTGGCGTCGGTGTAGGAGAAGCCGTCGACCTGACCGGACTTGCGGCCGAAGAGGCCGTGAAGCTTGGGGCCGACCTTGTTGCCCTCGTCGGCCTTCAGGGTGTGGCACTGGGCGCAACGGGTCTGCGAAGAATGTCAGCGTGGACTGTCGCGCAGAGCCCCAAAACCGGTTTCCCGGTAGACGGTAAGACTTTTCGTCAGGGTCAACGCACCTTGAAGAGGTTGGCACCCTTCTTAGCATCGCCTATAGATGAGATATTAGCCACTGCTCGATGATAGGACCCAGGACGCATCGAGGACTTGGGATGCGATCCAACGCGGCGAAGATGGAACCCTCAATCGCGAAAGCGGTCAACCGGCGACGCGCAGGCGCAAGGCCGCGCATGTGGCCACGAAGCTTCAGGGCGTCGCATAGCAGCCCATCGGTCCATCGCCAGGTGTCGCTGGTGCCTTCGGAGTCGAGAAGTGGCCACCGTTGCGTCGCGTTGGGCGCCGTGGGTGAAAGGAGACAAGGAGGATGGCGCGCGTACCGGCTTCGAAACCCATTGTGATTAAAGGTGTGTGCGTGCAGCGTGTGGAGAAAAGGAATAGGCGGAGGATTGAGAGACTGCGAGGTCTGTCGAAGGCGAAGTCGAAGTGGATGGGTGCTTGCGGAGGTGAGGAAGGAGGGAAGAAAAAGTCGTTGGTGACGGAAGAGATTCGTCTTTAGCCCAGCTCAGCCGCGTCTGGCCAGCCAATCACAGCGAAGATGATTTCTCGGGTCGAGGGCCGCTCGTCGGAAAAACACGGACGAGCGGCGCGGTGTGGCTAAGGTCGGCGACGCTGCACCCAGCAACCAGGCCCGGCCGAAAGACCGCTCTGGCTCCCGGATTACGTTGCGGCATTGTCGGCATCTACGCTGACGGCGCTGCCCTGAGCCAGCCAGCGAGGTCAGGTGCGCGAGCTGCGTCCGCGGCATCTCCGCCAGCGCGCCGCCACACGCTCCTGCGACTGACGTATGCCCGCCATGATTCATAGCCGCGTCCGCGATACTTTCGCCCTTCATTCAGCGGCAACTGCAGGTTGCCGGTGCTCGTGGCTGGAGCCGGCGGCTGCGTCGCCGCGTGATTCCCGACGCTGGAGAACATAATCGGCCGCGATGATGCACATACGCAGCATGCAGCTTCCCTGCCGCCAGCTCTGCGGGTGCCCGGTTCTGTCGGTCTTGGCCGCGCTGCCAGATCAACGGCTGAGGGGACGGACATCGTATTCTGCCAGCTATTTTCCCAGACCACCTTTCCCATGCGCTCCTAGCGGATCCACGACGTGAAGCCGGTCCATCTGGAGCACAGCGCTTTCATCTCCACCGCCGACGGGGTTCTAGCTGGTCTTGCCTATCACCGCCCACTTTCCACTAGCATGCAGGTAGTGTCCCGCCGAAGCGCGCCGCACTCGCCAATTTTTCTGTCGGCCCTGCAACAAACATGAACCAAATCCCCGATGCGCTCTACTGCGACCAGGAGACGACCACCTGGGTCATCATCGGCGCGAGCAGAGGCATCGGTCTCGAGTTTGTCCGCCAGCTGATTGCCCGGGGCGAGAAGATCATCGCCACAGTACGACAGCCGTACGCCGAGCATGCCTCTGCCCTGTGGGGCCACTCAGGCAACGACCATGGCCGCTGCCAGATGTTTGTCTGTGACATATTATCAGAGGACAGCATCGTAGTACGATTCGCCTCCTTCGTGCCGTCGGCGAGAGCTGCCAGTTGATCAGTCGACAGACCTTCGTGGCCCAACTTGCCGCAATCCCCAATCTGAAGATAGACTATGTCGTAATCAATGCCGGTGTCTTGAGATACCCGAATGTGAGCCTATTGCCTCTCCTGCACGATCACTCAGCTGGGAGTAGACTGACCATCCTGCTACCAGAGGGCCACTGAACTGTCAGTGCCCCAGACTCCTCCGTAATACTGTGCATGTCTTTTTCTCACAATGCTTCCAGATCCTTCGACGAGTTCGCCTTCCATCTTCATACCAACACCATCGGCCCAATTATCACTGCCCAGAAACTACTGCAGACCAATATACCAATCGGCACCATCGTCTTCATGTCCAGTGATTCCGGCTCAGCCATCAACTTTCTGGAGAGGGAAGACGGGTACTTTTGTACGCCCTGCTAACGTGATACCTGTGCTGACGCGCATCAGGTTTGCCGCCTACGCCGCCTCGAAGTGTGCTCTCAACCAAATGCTTCGAGTGAGTTATTTCTTCGTCTGCTTCCCAGGCAGAACCGGCCCCTCCCCGCCTTGCTGACAGACAGCCACAGCACATGGCAGCAGAACTAAAACGCAAGGACGATGACACGATCATCCTCGCGATTCACCCCGGCGAAGTTGCAACGTAAGACCCGCAGGTGCCTGGAAGCAACATGGAAGCTCATTTGCCCTAGGGATATGTCCAACATCGATCTGCCTTGGCCCATCCACGGTCAAATTAGCCCCGAGGTGTCTGTAGCGGGAATGATCGATGTAATACAAAGCAAAGGCATCCAGCACAGCGGCACCTTTTGGACGTGGGAGAACATGGTGAGTGGTCACGAGCGCGAGACAGCTTACTCAAGCTGCATTCGCTGACAGCGGGTAGCCTCACCCTTGGTAGCAGGATGAGAACGCCACGGGGGATGTTGACCGGCGCCGGCCGGCGTTTCCATGTTTGTTTTTCTGGTCAGCCGCCACGTCACCTGCACGGTGCATTGGAGAGAGGCTCTTTGCTCGGGCAGACTGAGGGCAGACTGCCTCGCAGGTGAGCGCTGTGTACACCGAGAGAGCTGCCTGGGAGCAAGCTAGGCGACGGCGGCCGATGATGGCTGCGGACCGGCTGGCGCACCCGACAGGCGCTGCAGGAGAACAGGATGACCCCTGCATGTATATGGACGAATTTATGACTGATAGCTTGGAGCGATTTCTGCATGTCCCAGGATTCAAGACACTTTCAGGCGCAGGATAGGCCGGGCGGGCGAAAAGTGGACGGTCGGGCAGCGCGCATAAGTGCTTCATGCCGCCCCAACGCGGGCGACATCCAGCAGATTACACGGTTGAGCTGCGACGCAGGCGGACGTGGCGGCGCGCTGGTCGCGCGACCACAGCAGGCGCAGCTGGCGGGCGGGAGGGCGCAGGAGAACATGCGGCTCTTGGACGAATCTCACGACGGCGCGGTGGAGCCGACGCCACTGGCATGACCTGAGTCGTATACCGCCCAAAATAGGCGGCGCGGCGCGTGGCGATGGGCACGAGCGGCGATTGGCATGCCCCTTTGCGGCTCAGGTGGAGTGCGGTGACGGCAAGGCTCTCACTGGACTTGGAGCCCTGGACGGAGCGCAGCGTTGCAGCTCCGGGCCGCGCCAAGCTGACAATCGCAGGCGAAGAGACCCTGACCAGGCCGCGACGAGCTAGCCGCAGGCGCCTCGCTGCGCATCCCCCTCCATGTTCCACCGCTTCTCGCAGGCACTGCGTCAGCCTACAGCCGCCCCGGCTGCGACCCCCCCACCACCATCGCCCAAGCGCATGGAGCTGCGTGACTGCTTCCTCCGCCTGGCCCTGCTCCACATCCCGCCTTAAAACTCCACCGCGCCGCCCCGTGCGCCCCCTCCCGCTTCCTATTCCTCTTGCCCCCCCGCCGCAATCACCGTGCATGGCCTACCGCGACTACGACGACCGGCCCCGCTACTCGAGTCGCCGCTACTACGAACCGGACGCTTCGCGGGCGCGCGACTACGAGCATGTGAAGGGCCGCCAGTACCCCCACGACCCCTACGACCGCCGTCGCACCGAGTACTACCAGCCCGACCAACGCCGCACCGCGAGCCAAGCCGACTACGACGACCGTTACGCCGATGACTACCCATATGCCAACGCTTACGACCTGCGCGACCGTGACCGCTACCCGCCCACCCCACCGCCCACCGCTTCCTATCGCGTCGAACGCCGTCGCCGGGCGTCATGGCCGCCATGCCCCACCGCCGAAGACCTCGAGATAGCCCTTGCGAGAGAGGCCGATCATGCGTTGCGGGACAGGAAACGTGGCGACGAAGCACCAAACCGGGGCGCTATTGACCAGGAGCCCATTCTGGAAGAGGTGGAGGAGGAGATGGCGCGCTTCAACCAGGAGCGCCGTTTCGTGATTGTGCCAGGCAGTGGTGATGGCTCTGAGACAAAGTCGGATCGTCACGGTCGAAGAAGCATGCGCCAACCCGCGGACCGCCGGACGGCTCCCCCCTTGCAGACGGATCTGCGTGACCCACCCGTCAACACCACACGTTCGCGCTCACCTTACTCCTACAGCAAGACATCTGGCGATCCGAAAGAGAGATCTTCCGGTGACTCCTACCTATCTCCAGAATCTGCCGCTTCATCCACGTCTTTTCACCGAGCATCCGGTGCGAAGTCTGGCGCGAATGTGGAATCTGACCATGTCAAGTCTCGACCTGCTCCGCTTCAAACGGATTCTCTTTTCCCATCAGACTCTCGCCGTGAAAATGCAGTCTCAGACGTTTCGGAGGGCTCGGACATGTCTGCTGACGAATCTCTCAAATTGCGCGCTCGCCGGAAACCGGCACGATATTCGTTCAGTCCAGCCGATTTGAGGAAAGATGATCTACGGACTTCCCTTCACGACCTCAAAGCTCCCCCAGAGCGTGTATCCTCTCCTTACTCCTATGCCCCCACAGACTTGAAAAAAGATGACCTCCGGACTCCCTTGAGTGCATCCGTCCCGATTCTGGAACGCGTATCTTCGCCCTATTCCTATATTCCGACGGAGACGAAAAAGGATCCCATCAAGCATCCAGCACTCGAATCCGAGCCGATCCGGGAGCGCGTATCGTCACCTTATTCATACAGCCCCGCCGAGGTTAAAGAGGACGTTCGAAGTGTACCGCGTGAGCGTGACCCGATCAGAGACCGGTTGTCCGCGAAATCTTCTGTTCCTCCGCTTGGACGACCCTCCACTCCTCCTACTTCGACTCCTCGCTCAACTCCAAAAGGCTCAGGTTCATCTGGTGGAGACACTCCATCGTCACAATATTCGTCCAGTGATCTGCCGTGGGGTAGACCAAAACCTTCACGGCAGGGAACCGTCGAGACCTTGTACGGAAGTGTAGAAGACAATCGGCAAAGCTCAAAATCCTCCAAGACTTCCTCTAGACAGGATTCTCCTAGGCGAAAAGAAGATACACTACCCCCTTCACCGCCTCGATCACCAAGGGTGAAACCCCACGATGCTGATGCAAGGGTCCGCAGGGACCCTGGCTCCCGTCCAGGGTCTCTGAATTCACGTGCTGGCTCCCCCCTTGCAGACGATCAGGACCCTCATTTGTCGTCTCCGCGGATCGAGATCAACAATGGCCGCCCCGAACGCGTTTCAACGTTCCCTTCTTCCGGCTCTCCCAAGGATCGATCGAGACCCGTGTCTCGGCAAAGTCGGTATGAATCTGCCAGAGCCGAAGATTTGGATCCCTACCTCAAGGAGACAGCTCCGAGGATTGATGTCCAATCACCTTCGCCAGCTCGGCATCCAGCCTCCAAGTCAACGACATCATTACCATACCCGGTCGATGATAGTCCGACGTTGATGATGCCCGCAGAAGAGAGCTATCAATACATACCTGAGAGCCCGCGAAGCCTAAAGAGGACAATCTCTGATTACCAGCGCAGCCCAGCAGCTGCGCCAATACCAAGCCATGTGCGGGATGAAATTGATGCTGCAAAGTCACCCTTACGCCGCACATTATCAGAAGGCAACGTGCAGAAAGACCATGCGGACTCACGCTCAATACCTGTGTCTCCTCGGGACAACGAACTGATAGCTGAGGCGGTTCCGGATATGCCAGACCTACCGCTTCCGCCCTGCCCCAGGTCGACTTATTCTTCTGGATTGTTAGATTGGTACACACTGGACAGTGCCCCATCGTTTGACATCTGTCCTGATTGCCTCGACAAGATCATTGGTCGCTCCATGTTCCGAAGGCAATTCGTCAGGGCGCCTGCTGTAGACATCAAGAAGAAATGCCACTTCAGCTCAGCATGGTATCGACTCGCCTGGCTCATGACGATCAAGGAGAAGCGAAGAGACTTGGACCTACTGTTCTCACTTGCCTCTATCACAGACACGGAAGAGCCCTGCCCCAGTGAGAGCGAGGGTCTCCGTATCTGGTACGGTCTCCCCAACAAAAGAGGAAATGATTTCATCCCCAATTTCTGCATTTGCGAACGCGATCTCTTGTACCTGGAAGCCCTCATGCCAACACTGAGTGGGTACTTCCAGCGCATTGATTCCTCTTCCAAACGGCTCTGCTCCTTCCGGATAGGGAGCCGACGCTTCCCGCAGTATCTCGACACGCTTCTCGATATCCACGAAGAAGCTACAATGTCACGCAGCGGCAAACCGGATTTATCGCCTATCTTGGAGCTCGTAAGCGAGCATTCCTGGAAACGCGAATGTACGCGCGATACAACCATACTCAACGGCCTGTGGCACACGTTACCAGGTCTTCCGGATCTCACCATCTGCGAAGAATGCTACAACGACGTAGTTTATCCTGACGTCAAGCGCGGCTCAAAGTTAGCCGATAAGATCACGCGCACCCTCCAGTTCGTTCCGGGAGAAGCCGAGCTCGTGACCGGCGAAGGCAATTCGTGTCAGCTGTACAGTCCACGCATGCGCCGCGTATGGGCACGCGCCGCTCAGGATGACGATGCTCTCTACCTTGCACGCAAAGTGCGCGAGCGGAGAAAGGTGCATCGAGACTTAAACAACCAGCACCGTTCTCTGAGACGATTGCTGGATGAGATGCTGCGCGAACGCGACCTGGGTTATTCGTATGGCAGCGGTACCGTTTCCGGAAGCCTGGAGCCCGAGAGGGTCAGGGAAGAAATGGAGAAGGTGCAAAGCGAGTGGCGTGATTGGGAGTAGGGGTGAGGTGGACGTTGAACAGTTGAAGTTGAATCGCTCCGAATTGGTATTGGCATCGGCATGGACTATTGACTGCAGATTGGTGTTTGGATATGGTGGAAAAGCTAGCACTGGGCATTCGTTCCACTCACATAATTTTCTACGCGGTGGAGCTTTTCGGGGTTTTGGAGGCATCCTGTCGTTTTGTCCGGACAGTTTTTTCCTTCCGCCTCCACTTACCAACACTCGTACTTACCCAGCGATGACTTAACGACGCATGAATGATGCGACATGGGAAGCCGACGGCTCTAGGTTTAATTGTGGCTATCGTAATTTGGCGCTCTCACTGTTTCCCCGGTTCTCTTTTTCACGGGTACACGAAGTTGACGATTACGGTTCATGGACAAAAGCAAGTGGAGAGGGAGAGCAGACACTTGTACACAGCACACACATGAAAACCACAAAACTTTAGGAATATAAATACTTCGTCTTCATTCCTCGGTGGTATTGTTCGTGCTTGCAATGGTGACTCTAGGCTTTCCCGACCTCCCCACCCATCCACCCCCTCTCCTTCCCTCACCAGGATCCCACTCCACCCCACTGCCTGTTGCAGGCCAGCATCGCGTGGCGCAGCCGCCGCGCCTCGCCGCAGCCGCCGTGCTGCTTCTTGTAGTCGACCACCTCCGGACGCAGGGCCGGCTGCTGACGGCGACGGCGGTGAGGCGCGACTGGCTGCGCCACGCGATGCTGCTGTTGCTGTTGCTGATGCTGCTGCTGCTGCTTCCTGACGACGCCGGCCGGCTTGCTGGCGACCAGCCTGATGACGGGGGCGGTGCTGGTGACGCGCCTGCTGCCGGCGCCGCTGCCGGCCGGCTTCTTCTTCGGCTTCTTGATGTCGATGAGGGGGCTGGTGCGCTTCTTCTTGTTGGTGACGGCGGCGGCGGGCTGGCGGGCGGCAGCCGTGGCGGGCTGCGCGCCGGCTTGCTTCAGCTGGCGCTGGATGGGCTCGGCCTGGGTGGGTCAGTGGGTGGGGAGGTGAGAAGGGATGGGGTGAAGGGTGACTGACCTTGCTGTGGAGCTTGTTGTTGGGGGACATGGTGCTACTGGTGGTAGGCTTTTTGTTGATTGTGGGTTGTGGGTGTGTTGGTTGGATGGGTTGAGAATGTGGTGTAAAGCGTTGTCGAAAGCCTGGAGGAAAAGCATCTTGGCTGGAGCAGAAGGACGGTATTTATGAGTAGTGGATATGAGAGGCTGGGAGCCTTTCACTTTCATTTTCACTTTCACACGGATAGCAGTACTGTTGTGGGTGGCTGGTGCCCGGAGTGAATGGTGTTGAGGTGAGGTGAAGTGAAGTCGATGATTTGATGAATGCTATGAACAAATGGAAAATGCGCCGGCGCTTTCTTTTGCAAAACTCCTGTCTTCAATGCGCGAAACGGAAGTCTAACCGCTTGTTCCCCTTGTCCCGGGTTGTGGCTAGATATATCTCCTTTTCGTCGTGGGACATGGCGTCCCATCTTGCTTCGCGGCGGCTGTGGTATGTTAGTGTGTGTTTGCAGAGACGATATGGAGAAGAAAAAGCATGGGATCTCACCGATTGATGGTTACGTAGAAGAACTTCGTGGCCACAAAGAGTGCGATATTGAAGAAGCAGAAGAATATCAGGACTTTATTGCCGCGTAGGTACAGCGGTTTGTCGTCATCGCGGTAGATCTGAGGGGAATTGAGATGATTAGCTACACTCACCCTCTTCAAGGGGTTTTCTTTTCTGTTTTTGAAGAAAGAGGCCGGATGTACTCACATTTGACCCGATGATGTTGTCAGCCTGTACACACATGTTGTACAGTGCCGACGCCACAGTTCTCGTCCTGACGCTTCCTGCATTGCGACTTGTGATCGAAACTAAGATCTGTACCCTGGGTGTTAGTCCAATTCACAAAGGCTGAGCATTAAAGCTGTACTGACCGCATGCACGTAGGGAAACCCAACCAACAGCGCAATACACGAATACCGCACCCACTCCCCCGCCGCGACCGGCAACACCACCAGCGCAACCAACAACGGCAAACTCCAAAGCTGTCCCACCGTCGACAGCAGGAACCGCTCATTAATCTTTTCAGAAAGCCAGGTCCAAAGCAGCAGCTGTACAATGTACAAACACAGCGGCGGCACAACCAGCAGATTTGTATCAAACGTGTCAAACCCAATGCTCCGCAGCTGCAGCGTCAAGTACGCCGTCATCGGGTACTGCGGTACGAACGCCGTCAGCCCGAGCGCGTACAACGGCCACATGTGCCAGTCGGCCAGACACTCCCACAGCATTTGCGGCGTGAGCGGCTGCCTGTTGTGCATGTCGCCCTTGGACGGGTCGTCGCGCAGCACGCGGTTGACCAGGATCTTCTCCTGGCGCGCCGTGAACCAGCCGTCCTCGCCGCGGAAGGCGCTGGCCGTCTGCGTCGGCCCCGGCGGCAGGTAGTACCACGAGAAGACGCCGATGGCGCCCGTCAGCAGACCCTCGAGGAAGAAGAGCCACTGCCAGCCAGCGGCGCCGAGGAAGCCGCGCAGGCGCAGCAGCACGTAGGCCAGGAAGGCGGAGGTGATATTGGTGGCTTGTGAGGAGACCCAGAACCAGGATAGGCGCGTAGGGAGCTCGGCGCTCGTGTACCAGTAGCTCAGGTAGAGGATCTGCTCCGGGATGAAGCCGCCCTCGAGCATGCCGAGGAGGCAGCGAGTGACGAAGAAGGATTTGCGGCCGGTGACGAAGGCTTGGAGGCTGGCGATGAAGCTCCAGGAAACCATTTGAACTGGGATCCAGTTGTCCGGGCCGACCCACTTGGAGATGAGCTGAGAGGGGAGCTCGGCGAGCAGGAAGCTGATGAAGAAGATTGTTTGGCCGTAGTTGTAGTCATTGGTAGTAAGCTTCAGATCGTCGAGCATGTTGTCGGAGAGAGCCTGCGCAATGTTGCCTCTATCTAGCTGCAATGCAAAGAACATGATGCACACCCAGAGGCAGATACGTCTGTCGATCTGCGAACATCAGTGGGACAAACTCGCATTCTCTTGTTCAAGTTTCCATTGATTTTGGCTGAGAGTACAGCACCATCTCGCACCGGAAGCGAGATGCACCAGAAAGCAAAGCCCCACCCGCGTAAAGGTAGAAACGAAAGTTCCAGGCCGAGTACGGTAGCAAATTTGGCGCAATTGACACGAGTGCAACAGTCCGTACCGAGCCACGCTTGAATTTGGAGCCTGCATCGCTTCCCAGTGCTTCTCGCTTCTCGGCGCAAGACGCCAAGGTCTTTTCCAAGAGGGGATCCACAGCAAGGAGATGTCCCGATTGGGTTAGGAAGCATAACAACATACCTTGCGCACAATCCGCTTCTCCTCTTCCGGCTCCCATTCAAAGTCCGGGTCGTACCGGTGCATGCCCTCATAGCCAGCTACGGGACGATAGTACTTGTCCAGTCCAGAAGTAGCAAAAGTGGGGTCATGCTTGGCCGTATTTAATGGGGCCTCCTCGATCTGGAGGTCATTCTTCTTCGCGTAGCCAATCTCGTCGAGTGTCGTGGGCGACGCTATGTCTTCGTACGCGCTCGCCTCGGCGGCGGCGAACTGGTACTGCGTCGACGACCACGGCGACTGCTCGCCCGGACTCGCCATGTACGGGCTGGCGCCTTGGGTGGCCAGCTTCAGCCATGAGGGCTGCCGGCGGTGCTGACGCCGTGCCTTGGAGAAGCTCATGGTGGCGAGAGGCGAGGCTCGGCGGAGAAACGAACGACCGACAGACAGCAAACGGCAAAGTGCTGAGAGAAACCGTGTTGGCGACGGCTAGAAAGAGGCAGCCCGATGGGAGTCGGGTGTGCTGGCCGGGGCGGGAGCTGCAGGGCGGCTTGCCGTCCAAGTATCTTCAGCCAATGTGCGTCGTAACGCAAGCACGTCAGAAGAATGGGCCATGGTGAGCTCGAGCGCAGTCGGCGGTCTGTGTTTCGAATGCACCGACGCGGTGAGGATGTTCAGGCGATTGCTGCGCAAGGCCCAGCGGATTGCGTGATTTGGCCAGGAGCTCGCGTGCAACACCACGAATCCGCGGCGTGTGCAGCGCCCGGCATCCTGCGACAGCCAACCACACGCGAAAGCGGCGTTTCAGACGCAAGGATACCCATCGCGCCGATTCCGAAAAGGGATGCGCAGTAATTTATTCTGCGTCAGGGATGCAGATGGCCTGCGTGCCGCCCCTGATTGGCGAACCTGTGCCGGCCAGCATCACCAATGCACTTCCTACACCTTCGCGGGACATGATAGTCGGACAGTCAGCATCCCAATGCAGCCCATGATACATGACCGGCGATAAGATCGCCACGCACGGGAATGTCCCGCGGTATCGCTTTTGCCCAGTCGACGCGCCTCAATGACGAGCAGCCCCCCGGCATGGTGCGATCGCAACCCGGCCTGATTGGAAGAGGCGGCTGAGGCCTGCCTCGAATACGCGGCCGTTATTGCTCTGAAGACGGTGGATCTCATGAGATTTTTCGAAATCCACCCCGCTTTCTGCAGCGACGTTGCATAGACGAGGTCGGCGAATGGGGTTGCCCCTCCGATTGTCTACTGCCGTGCCTTGGCTGCGGGATATACTTAAGCTGCGGAGACCCCTCACACGACAGGCCGTACAAGCGGACAAGTCCTTCTCCGTCACTCATCGGGAAAGCTTACCTTGACTTCATACCTTTCAGACCTCAACATGGCTCCTGTCGCCGTTGAACAGCAAGCTCCAGTGCTCCCTCCGGCTCCGGTCCGAGGCCCGCTGGACTACAAGGTCGCTTTCAACTACGGCCCGAAGTCCTACTCGAAAGAAAACGAGGAGAAGGGCAGCGGGAAGCACGCGCCGGCCAAGTACCCGCACTACCTGCCGACTTGGCCGTCGACGACGTGAGGAAGGCTTGCTCCATGTGATTTCCTCTGCTAAGCTTTATCAGATACCCGCCTCTTCAGCCTTTCGAGCACTACGACCACGGCAAAGATGCCGACCCTTCGTTCCCACACCTCTTCGCCAACGGCGAGCACAGAGACTTGGCACCGAAGATTGGCTCTGAGGTCACCGGTGTGCAGCTGAGCAAGCTGTCCGACAAGGCGAAGGATGAGCTGGCTCTCTTCGTTGCGCAGAGGAAGGCTGTTGGTACGAGGTCCAATGTTTCCATATTCTTGAATCGCCTGCTGACGGCTTATTAGTGTTCCGTGACCAGGACTTCGCAGACCTGCCCATCCAGGAGGCATTGGATATCGGCGGCTACTTCGGGAGGCACCATATCCACATGTCAAGTGGTGCCCCCGAAGGATACCCCGAGGTCCATCTCGTGCACCGCGGTGCCGCTGATACCACTGCCAGAGACTTCTTCCAGGAAAGGACAAACTCCATTACCTGGCACTCTGACGTGACCTTCGAGCAGCAGCCTCCTGGCACAACCTTCCTGTACCGCCTGGATGGCCCCACGTCTGGAGGAGACACGCTCTTCGCTAGCATGGTCGAGGCATACAACCGGCTGTCTCCGGAGTTCCAGAAGAGGCTGCACGGCCTCAAGGCCATCCACTCGAGTTTCGAGCAGGCCGAGGCCAGTGCCGCTCGCGGAGGCGTTGTCCGCCGCACGCCCATCGCCACCGAGCATCCTCTCGTTCGTACGCACCCTGTGACTGGCGAGAAGGCTCTCTTCCTCAACGCGCAGTTCACCCGCCGCATTGTCGGCTTGAAGAAGGAGGAGAGTGACATGTTGCTGAAGTTCCTGTTTGACCATGTTGCTACTGGCGCCGACTTCCAGGCCCGCTTGAAGTGGGAGGAGGGGAGCGTGGTCGTCTGGGACAACCGTGTCACTGCTCACACGGCCATTCTCGACTGGGACGACGGCCAGCGCCGCCACCTCGCGCGCATCACGCCCCAGGCGGAGCGCCCGTTCGAGACGCCGTTCGAAGAGAAGAAATAGAGACCCCGCACAGGGATTTAGACGAGAGAGGAGACAGGTGCCCGGCGTTTGGAGGGTGCTGGGGATCGGCGCAGGTGGATGTACAGATTGGAAACTAGTGGCCGGATGCTTGTCCCGCCGTTCATGCCTGTAACGTCTTTAATGATGAAATTGACACAGCGAATTGCTTCTTTAGTTGCTCTGTTGATTGACCACGGACGTGTTAAGACAATGTATTGAGAAGACGGCGTCGGGGAACGCGACGAATTGTGAAGTCGTGACGGCTTTTTTCTGGCAGGAGAGAGCCGCGGCGATGGCGGATAAGGCTGGCATGACAGCGGCAAAGACGCACATGCAAACGCACGGGACGGGTGCCGAGCGTGCAGCTGGGTGGGAGGAGAGCGGAGAGCTGCGTGCATGGCTGGGCGGGCATTCGCAGCGGGCCCGCACGCCAAGAGTTGTGCTAAGTCATCAGCCTTTTCGCCGGCATTCGCACCTCCAGCGGAGCCCTTGCGAACCGACTGCAGCAAACCACCCGCCAACCCCAACCGACCCCATCTCCGCTCCGCAGGTCCGCCATCATGTTCGCCGCCCGGGCACTCTCTCGCGCCGCGCGCACCGCCGCTCCCCGCGTCGCGCGCCCTGCTGTCACTCCCCGCGTCGTCGCTAGCAGGAGCTACGCCCAAGCCGCCGCTACCCAGTCCGTCAAGCCGCCCGTCGCCCTGTACGGCGTCGATGGCACCTACGCCAGCGCCCTGGTACGTTCCCCGCGCCTCACGAGAGCAATTGCACCGCATTGGCTGTCCGACGAGATGGAACGGCCGCGAATTGGCCGCGGTTGTCGAGGTTGGAGGTCGGAGGAAAATCGCGGCACGAGCATCTGCATTGAGGGAAACTTGGAACTCGTGAACAGAATCCGCTGACGGGCCATCATCACGCACGCACAGTACACCGCCGCCACCAAGACCAACGTCCTCGACTCCGTCGCCAAGGCGCTTGAGAACTTGAGCGCCGTCTTCAAGAAGGACCCCAAGCTCACCGAGGTCCTGGGCGCCCCGACCCTCTCCGAGGGTGACAAGAATCAGATCGTCGCCGAGCTGCAGAAGCTCGTCGGCAGCGCGGACAAGGAGGGCGTCGTCAAGAACTTCCTCGAGACCCTCGCCGAGAACAACAGGCTCGGCCTGCTCCAGCCCGTCACCGAGAAGTTCGCCCAGCTCATGAGCGCCCACCGTGGCGAGGTCGAGCTCAACGTCACCAGCGCTCAGGTAGGCCTGCACACAGACACCTGGAATAACATTCAATCGGAATGCAATTGCTGATATGATGCGCAGCCGCTTGACAACAAGGTCCTCAGCCGCCTCGAGGCCGCCGTCTCCAAGTCCCCCTACGCCCAGGGCAAGAAGCTCAAGGTCGTCCCCAAGGTTCGCAGTGCCCCTAACAGCCTCAAGCTCATGGACAATGGAAGGCTGACATTACATACACAGGTTAACCCCGACATCCGGGGCGGTCTCATCGTTGAGATCGGTGACAGGACCATCGACCTCAGCGTTTCCGCCAAGCTGGCTAGGATGAACAAGCTGCTCAGTGATGCTTTGTAAATAACCTCTCTTTCACGCGCGCGAACATCACCCCGCCGTCCTCCGATATCGCAAATGGTCCCCGACATCGTAGAATAAGGGAAAAAGAACAACCATTACCCCTCCTCTTGTATACCTATAGTTAGGTCTTGAAACGTTGCCGAGACATATCTTTTTGCTGCTTGGATTTTTCGCCCGATGAGAAATCTTAGAATCGGACGCTTTATGTTTCACGAACCTTCGGGTCTGTGACTCCCATTTCTGATCATGGTCAAAAAGAGCTTTCTGAGCTTCTCGTGCACTTTCAAAAGACTAATGTTATGACGTCAATTGCTGGCCCAATTGAAATGCAAAAGGACCTATGATCTTGGCCGGTGGTTAAGTCGAATCCTACTTCCATACCGGAATCCGATGGCTGGTAGGGTGAAACCCTGAACGTTATGTTGCGCACTTTGCTCAATTCTATCAAATATCAACAATCGTTAAAGCGATAACTACCGCTCCAGCCAGACAAGAAAAGGAAATGCATAACCCTCCGTAATCTACACATTGATTGCTACCCTCCATCGAAAACCTCCGTTTTTCCGAACCTCAAGATTTACACGTCAACCAAGTTGCCCTCGCCGTTCTGCTGTGCCTGCTGCTGGCCTTCTCCTTCAGCCTCGTTGTCCCTAGTATCCTTGTTGCCACGGCGCTGCTTCCTCTCCTCGGCACGGCGCTGGTAGAACTCGTCCAGAACCTTGGCAGGAATACGGTTGAGCAGTTCCTTGGGGTAGATGCGGAGCATGGACCAAGCGAGGTCGAGCGACTCGAAGATGGTACGTGACTCGTAGGCTGACTGGGCGATGAAGGTCTTCTCGAACTTCTCGAGGAACTCGAGAGACAGCTTGTCCTCGGATGACAGGGCTTCCTCACCAACGACTGCCTTCATGGCGGCGGCGTCGCGACCAATGGCGTACTTGGCGTACAGCTGGTTCGACACATCACCGTGGTCCTTGCGGGTGCGACCATCACCAATGGCAGACTTCATGAGACGCGATAGGGAAGGCAGAACGTTGATCGGCGGGTAGATACCCTTGTTGTCCAGTTGGCGATCGACGAAGATCTGGCCCTCAGTAATGTAACCAGTCAGATCGGGAATCGGGTGGGTGATATCTGAAGAGAGAGCGTCAGTTTTCGGCTGTCTTGCAGTTAGAGTAGTGTATAAACTCACCATCGTTAGGCATGGTCAGAATGGGGATCTGAGTGATGGAACCATTCCTGCCCTCTACACGACCAGCGCGCTCATAAATGGTGGACAAGTCAGTGTACATGTAACCGGGGTAACCACGACGGCCCGGCACTTCTTCACGCGCAGCCGAGACCTCACGCAAGGCATCGCAGTATGAGGAAAGATCGGTCAAGATGACCAGGACGTGCTTCTCAAGCTGGTAGGCGTAGTACTCGGCAGTGGTAAGGGCAAGACGGGGCGTGATGATACGCTCGATGCTGTTATTGGTCAGCGTGTGTCATGCTGTCATCCGCTCATGTTACACTTACGTGGGGTCGTTGGCCAAGTTCAAAAAGAGCGTGACACGCTCCATACTGCCGTTCTCCTCGAAATCGCGAGTGAAGAAACGGCTAGTCTCCAAATTGACACCCATAGCACCGAAAACAATCGAGAAGTTATCCTCATGGTCGTCGTGGATACCCTTCGTCGGTTTGACCAAGCTAGCCTGTCTGCAAATCTGCGCGGCGATTTCATTGTGAGGGAGACCGGCAGCGGAAAAAATGGGGATCTTCTGTCCACGGGCGATGGAGTTCATGGTGTCGATGGCGGAGATACCGGTGGATATCATCTCTTCAGGGTAAACCTGAAACTCTTCTTAGCGTGAGTGCCTCAAGCAGATTTGCGGGAGGATACTTACACGGGAGTAGGGGTTGATAGGACTGCCGTTGATGTCGAGGTACTCCTCCGCCAGCACCTTGGGGCCCTTGTCGATGGCGCGACCCGAACCGTCGAAGATACGGCCCAACATGTCCTCGGAGACACCGAGCTTCAGACTGTGCCCAGAGAACTCGACTTTGGTCTGCACTTGTTAGCAGCGGTATTCGGGCGATGGCCTGCCGGTGCGTACCTTCTGGACGTCGATGCCAGACGTGCCCTCGAAGACCTTCACCTTGTTAGCTGTGCGGTGCGATGAGCAGACTTCCCGAGCTGCATACCTGGACGACGGCGCGGTTGCCTAAGGCACAGAGTCATTAGCTAATACTTTCCATCCAGCACAAGCTCGTGTATCCTACCTCTAGCCTCAAGAACCTGACCAGACCGCTCAGTGCCATCCGGCAGCGTCAACGAGACGATCTCGTTGAACCGCGGGAACTTGACCTGTATTCGTCGCGTGTGAGCTCGAGCTCGAGACAAGCTATAAGACGACGGGAACCGACATTCTCGAGAATAACCAATGGACCGTTGACACCGCCGATGGTGTTGTAACGTATCCTAGGCTTGACCGACATCATGCGGGGATCTATCGCGGCGGGCGCCATGGCTGCGGAAGGGCGAGATGGAGAGGTTCGGGGGTGTCTGGAGCTGCGGGAGCTTGGTCGGGTCGCGTTGGGTCGCAGACGGCCTGCGATCGGTGCTGGAGTGTGGAGGCGGGCGTGCTATGCAGCTTGGCAGCTAGAGGTTGGGTTGGAGGTCCAGGTGACGCGCACAGGGCAGCGGCCTGGGATTAACGAAGCCCCGCGATAGGCGCCCGATCGCTCAGGCCGCAACAACCTGGGGCGCACAAAGCAGTCCGCGCTGTGCGCCTGCGGAGGAGCCGTTGTGCATCACCGCCGGTGGCACGGATTGTTCCTCGCCACTTTGTGAGTATGCGCTCTCCGAGCATTGCATGCGATATCAAATCGCCGAACTTTCTCTGCCGAGTCCCATGCTTTCGAGGGCCAACCAACATGGACCTTGGCAGATGACACGGTATCTTTCAACATCTCGATTCGAGTAAATACCAGACCAGTAATGGTACAATGTATCCGAAGTTCTGTATCAAGAATAATCTCATCTGAGTGGCAGTGTCTCGGGGTATGAAGAGGTTCTCTCGAACGGTTCGGAAAGAAAGTCATGTCAAAATAGAAGCAAGGCAGACATGAGCACTTGGAAGGAAACGAGAACAGCCTCTTGGGGGGAGATATAGTATTTATATAGATGATTCTGGTGCATGAGATGCTGCACTTTCGTGTTCAGCTAAACACCTCAGCTCCCCAGGAGGAATAACTCAAGATCCTATGGCGTGGCTGCTTCGGAGTCTTGAGAATGCACGGTACACTAACTTAAAAACTGCAGCGGCAAGGCGTCTCTTATTGTGCAATGGCTATCTCCTTGCGCTCGAACGTCTCAGAGACATTGATATGAAGAACTGACAAGCGATCAAATGATGACCGCAGCATAAGAGCTTCTATTTGAATAATGCGGTGCATCTCTTGAAGCCCACAACTTATTCGAGAGATGGGATAATGTAAAGTCGATTGCAAATAGGTTGACCGCCTGCAGAGGACGTCAAGATGCGGATGAAGGGCGCATATCAGGATCAGACCGCAGGGAAGATTGTGCTCTCGACGGCCATCCGGGGAAAAGTCCGCGGCGATGTTCAGAGCGAAAACTGCGAAGGTGATGCGGAGCTCATCGCAGCGACGCTAGGAAGCAAGGGGCGTGAAAAAGAAACGCAGAAATGGCCGTCTTGCAGAAACACGATTGGTGTTGGCGGCGAGCGCGACGCGAAGCTTATAGAAGGGCTCGGAGAAACTTTCGGCGGCTAAGCCAAAATGGGTGGCCGCGACCGACAGACGGGAGAGGGCTGCTGCCAACGTTCGACACCACAACTCGACCAGCCCATCATCTCCCCGACCGCATCGTCTCCAGATTCGCTCCTGCGACCGTCCCGGACCGCCTTGACATGGCGTCGCTGTCCCTTGTCACTCTGTGATTCTGCACTTCGCATCCATTGCGCTCTGCAATCACACTCGTTCGTGCCCTGCGCGCGCCCAACCTCCCGTCGGCGGATGCGCGCCTCCCGACGTGCTGCCCGCTTGCTACGCCTCCTCAGCACCCGAGAATAGCAGCAGACACGCTCTCACGCGCGTCGCTGGCTGTTGCGCATTGGGGTCCGTTTCAGCAGTCACCTGCTGACTCCGATCGCAAGTCAGCTCCGGCACTTGCCGCCGCGCCGTGGTACCCTGACCCAACTCACGACACCACTCTCGACGGCGAAGACTCGCTCTCGCCCCCCCAACGCGCTTGTGCAGACACGCTTCCTGCGCGCTGTGTCGCCTGCCGTGCGTCGCGCCGGTATACCCCACACCCCGGACCCACTCCGCTTCACGCGACCGCTACAACATACGTGGATGCTATCCCGGTCTACGTGAGCACAGGCTTATCGTGACGCTTTCTTCACAGTACCGCCGGAGACGCACCTTTTCCTCCATACATAACCGATTCAAGACTTGCTTGTGGACAGACGAGTAGCGGCTGAGAGTCCGCTCTCCGAGGGCCACGGGAGACAGATCGCCGCAGTCGATCTGTAGTCTCCGAGGGACAAGATGATGGCTAGCGCATATCCGCATCATCCTGGCGGTCTCCAGCAGCCCGGTATCGCACATGGTCATCCCATGGGGCCTGGACCAGGACCAAATCCTGGTCAACCCATGGGACAGCCAATGCAGATGCATCCGGGAGGAGTCTCAGGTCCCAACGGACCGCATGTTTCTCAGGCTGGACCGATGATGGGCATGCAGCCGGGAATGGGCGGTCCAGGTCCGAGTGCGCACGCGTTATCGCACCTTACTCCCCAGGCCCATATGTACCAGCAGCAACAGCAACAGATGTGTAAGTTTTCCCTCGTACCCTCCCGCTGCTGCAGCGATGCTAACAGCCTGGAGCAGTTGCGCAGAATCCCGCGCTTGCCATGCAGGCTCAGCAGCGCCAGGCCATGCTGCGCCACCAGCAGCAGCAGCATCAGCAACATCAAATGATGCAGCAACAACAGCAGAACGGCGGGATGATGGGGTTCCCGCATAGCGGTAACCAAGGAATAACCCCACAACAAATGGCTGCAATGCAGGCTGGAAATCCGCAGGGTCTGCAGGTGAACCTGCCGCCGCACATCCGACAGCAACTCACCCAGAATCAAGCTATGCAGCAGCAACAGCATGCGCAGCAGCAGGCTCAACAGCAGGCGCAGCAGCAACAGCTCATGGCGCAACACCACACAGCCATGCAGCACGCCGCTTCCCAGCAGAGTAATCCGAGCCAGCAGGGAGGACCGCCAAACCAGCCAACGCCGCAGGCACAGCCTGGACAGATGAGGCCGCAGCCTCCAATCCAGCCTGGACATGAAGCACAGGCCTCTCCAGCACCGCCGCCGAGCCAACACCACACACCGCAGCAGACCCAGTCACAACCGCAACCCCCACCGCCGGCCCAGGCTCCAACTCCTGTGCAGCAGGGACCTCCCCCGCCAGGTCCACCTCCCCAACAGCAGCAGCAACAACAGCCGCCACAGCAACAGCCGGGCCAACAGCCGGGCCAGCAACCGGGCCAGCAACCACCCCAGAATCAGCAGCAGGCGATGCAACAACAACAGCAGCAACGCCAGCAGCAAATGGCAGCTCAACAGCAGATGATGCAGCAGCGAGCTCAGGCACAGGCTCAAGCTCAGGCCCAAGCTGCTCAAGCGCAACAGAATAGGATGTACGGCACGACTATACTAAAGTTGTTGAACCTGGCGGACAATCTTAGTCGATTCTCTGTAAGTACGTCGGACCGGGTTCCTTTGGCAGTGTACTGATCACCTATAGGCCGACCGGCAACCGAACGACATGACCCATTGGAAAACTTTTGTTGGGCGATTTTTCTCTGAAGACGGCGTTTTCAAGCAGTCACTACTGGATTACGCACCCCAAAATGGGAAATCGAAGAACTTCGAAATATGCAACCCTGCATTACCTCGTTACTACTATACGCAATTCCAAAGCGGTGTACAGAACATCCAGCTTACCATGGATGGTCTCACCGAGAAGGAATTTGGCAACAATTGCCATTACGTTGAAAGCAACCGGGCGAAGTTCATATATTGGTTTAAGAACGGAACTCAGGTCCGTCTCGATTATATCTAGCCTCCTTTAACATACAACTAACAAGTAGCAGGTGGTTTGCAGCGGCAAGCTGAGCGCGATGTTCGATCAAAACGACAAGATCAACCTTCTTGTCTTCGAGACCCACGACCACCAACAGTACCTGCCAAGGACTCATTTGGAACAGCTCTTCCAGACGAGATCACCTCAGCAAAACATGTCACCGAAGATGAGCAAGAAAAACGCTCCTAACCAGAGGAATCCACGGATGCAAAACATTGAGCCTACAATGCTCCATTCAGAACTCCCTGAAGCACCGGTGTCAACTTGGGGCGTGACGAACCCGGTGCTCCAGTTCCTCGAGGTATGTACGGCAGGTGCTGGTGGTACCACGGACCTCTAAGCTGACGCCGTCGGCAGGTTGGCGAAACGCTCTCAAACATGCAAGAACTATTCGCTCACTATCACCAAAACCCTGGGAACACCCCGTCGCAGGCTATGAATAGTTTGGTTGCTTCTCTCAACCTCCAACAACAGAACCAGGCGGGAATGCCCCAGGGTAGCCAGATGCCACAACAGCAACAACAAGGGGGACCGGGACAGCCTCAAATAAACCTTCCGCCAGGTGCACCCACCCCGGGTAGTGCGCCCGGGGCCAGGACACCGCAAAGCATGCCCGGAGGCAATCCCAACATGCCGCCGCATCCTCCAAATCAACAGTTCATGTCTCCACACCTCGCCAACCAAATGTTTCCCGGTGCGCTGAACCCGGCGGTCAATGGATCACCGCACCTTGGCGGTTCGACGCACACGCCTTCGCCCGCGATGGCACACATGCAGGCGCCCGGGCTGGTGGCTCAGCACAGCCAACAGGGGACGAACAGCAGCGCGGCTGCTAGTGCCAACACAAGTCCGAACGTGAGTAACAAGAGGAGGCGTAGCACTGTCAAAGCGGAGGACAATGATGCTCACGATGGACCCCCTCAGCCCAAGGTCAAGCCGAGTCCCAGGCTCCCGAACAACAACAAGCGAATCAAGGGCAACCCCGGCTGAGGAAAAAAAAAAGGCACGGTCACGAAAAAAGCGTCTTAATGGGCACCGCTGAGACGACGTGATGATTATGGGTTCCGAAGGTTGGAGTTTGCGTGCCATCATGGGGCTGCTTCGACGCAGATAGCGGAGACGATGCCGTTTTCACGGGTTGACCTTGATACCCCTAGACCCGCATCTTAAGGCATCAAACCGCTTTCACGCGTCTGGCTCAGATGTCTTGGCGTCATTTTGACAGTCTGGCACGTGTTCTTTGTTCATCTTGGGTAAAGTAGGAAGGTTTATTGTGCGTTATTTTGGCGAGAGGGCGGGGGCAGGAAAGGCGAAATACGGGTTTGAGTCGCCATATTTGCTGTTCATTGCGCATCTGCTTGCCACCGCCGTCTGCAGGAGTTCATCATGTGCACGTGGGTCCGTTTCGATTTCGATAAAGCTTACAAGTTCGTCCGTCAGCGTGGCGTTAGTCCGATCATCATACTCTCGAGTCTCGTTTTGCGGCTTTCCCTTTGCTCTGCTGGTTGGTTCCCGTTGGAGCAAAAGGCCGCATATCCCCGCTTAGTCTGCACAATATCGCGTATCTTCCATGGGCGGAGATCTGAAAGTTTCATGGTCATTCTGTTCAGCAACCATTTCCTATTCTCTTTGGTATCGCACATCGTTTCCCGCGACTTTGGTTTTTCCTTTCTTTTCGCACGCTCTGCCGGTGTTAGTAGCCACCTCTTCCACTTACATAATTGCGCGCAGAGGTGAAAGGGCCAGGGAGGTTCTTTGTAAATTATTCGAGGGTCTCTCTATCTGGTCACAGTGGCTAGCGGCAGGCTTGGCCGTTGGCTCAAGCTATGATTATCAAGCTTCTGACTCGTTCTCCCGGCTTGGTCTAAAAAGTGAGGCTGTTGCCACATGTCTGCAGGTCGTACTGCTTTAGGGCGCTCACACGACAGGCTGTGGCATCGCTAATCGCCCAGTCAATCAGCCCGCGTGAAGGAAGGCGGACTTCATGCGATGATAGAGCCACGATGTTCGGCGGACCCGTGACGGGAGCGTCGCTCGCCCATTCGCTTAACGGCTGCAATCGGGCAGCTGGGACGCGGAGCGAGAGCGGTGTCGCATGGTGTTTGCTCTCCGTCGTGGACAGGCAGGGTCGCGTACCTGGCAGCGAGCTCGCGTGTCCAATGCGGTGCCGCCAGGGTCGGCGGAGCGCATGGGCAGCCGAAACCGCATCCCCACCCGTGGACCCTAGCGAAGTGCTGTCCGCGCGGGCGCGTCCGGAGTAGATGTGGGAGGGAGTGCGCGTCCAGAACTGTCACCGACATTTCACGGAGCGCGGGCGCAAGATTTGCCGTGAAATTCCGGGGTCGATAGGCCAAGATAAGGAGGCGTAGACCGGGGGCGTCACCGCATGAGGGGGAGGGGGGATTGTTCAGCACAATGCGGTGTTGAAGGGAGTGTTGTAGCACTCCCGCCTGGTGAAGACGGAGCTCCCTCGGACGGACCTGCTGCTCCCCCAGGCGCGCGCCGGCCACGCAACGCCGTTCCCAGACGGAGCTGCGGGCGGTTGGGCGCGTCTCTGGGCCGGGGGCAGGCGTGTGATTCATCGACCGCCGGCACCCATGCGCGCGCGCGATCCTCAGAAGCGGGGAACGTCGGCGCAAGAGCGCTGCGTCCACCGCTCGCACCGCCAACCCAGCAGGACGGTCGCAGAGCCGCATGTCAGTCAGAGGCGTCTCCCACGGTGCCAGCGAGCCATGTGAGCCCGTATAAAGCGACTCACGGAGGTCCGGATCCCGTCCCTCGCGCCCACGCCCCGAGCACCGTCCACCGCCTGCGTCTGCCGATTGCGCGCCGTCTCCTCGAGCAGAAGCAAAGTCGCGCATGCGAAGGATCGCATGTCAATCGCAGAAGTAACCACCCGCGCCGTGAAGGATTCAAGGCGGTCTACCGAAACCAGTAAGCACTCCCGCCTGATTCGCCCAGTTGCATGTTGCGAACGGTAAGGCTGAGGACACGAAAAGTGAGCGACCGGTACTCCAGCCCCGCTTCGAGCGCCGTTTCCAACGCCGCATCAGCCTCAGCCTCGTCGCCCCGAAGTCGATCGGCGCTGGACGCCTTTCTGCAGACGCAGACGCAGTCGTACCAGCCCCCACTCGAAACATGGAGGACCGACGGGAGCGGCTTCCAGGAGCGCGTCGTCGCTGCCAATTACTCCTTCCCGCAGGCTAGCGCACACTATCCCTCCGCACTCGACGACCTTCATAGGCCTGGCAGCCACGCCGCCTTCTCCTACCCGTACCCGGCCTCCCTCTCGCTCAGCAAGGGAACATCATCCATGGCGCCGTCGCAGTATCCGCCCCCAACCCTCCACCAAGCCCGGTCGACCGCCTACTCAGCCTCGCAGTTCTCGTACGGCGCCGCGCCCTCGCTGGTCGACGACGGCGCCTCGCTGCCCGAAAGCTCCATCGACACCGACTTCGGCAAGCTGCAGGTCCAGAACGTAGGCGTGCGCCTGCTGGAGGAGGGGCCGGACGGGGTGCTGGTGCGCCCGCACGGCAGCGGCGGCAGCGACGAGGCGGCGGCGGCGGGCATCCCGGTGTACGAGTGCACCTTCGGCTTCCTGGGCTGCCGCTTCTTCACGGCCGGCGACGAGGAGCACTGGCGCACGCACAACCTGTCGCACTTCCACGGCTACGCCCCGCCGCGCCAGGTCGAGTGCCCGCTCTGCGACTTCGGCTTCGAGGACGCGCGCGACGGCCACCGCGCCTGGGCCGCGCGGATGAGCCACCTGGCCGCACACATGCGCCTCGGCCAGACGATGGACGCGAGCCGCCCGGACTTCAGGCTATACCAGCACCTCTGGTCGAAGCGCATCATCGACGACGCGGAATACAAGGAGCTGCGCGGCGGCGGCACGCTCGATTCGGTGCGCTCGTCGCGCGACGGCCCAATCCAGACGACGCAGGGCCGTCATGCAGAAGGCCGACGCGACCGTGGGTATCGACAGCCCCGGTTCGTGAGATAGGCATATACGTTCTCCTGGAGGGAGCAGAGTGAGAGAGAGAGAGAGCATGTCAAGGACAGCTCGGGACCTTTTCGTATTTCTTTCTTACCGCTTTGTTTTAGTACGTTTCATCACTCACGACGCCTTCACGAGAGAAGCGCAGCGATACCCAGATTGTCAGGAAAGCGTTTGGTTCGCCTCTTTCCTACCTTTTAGCTCTGTTGTGCTTCATCTTTTTCTCTCTTTTTCTTTTTCCCAGAAAAAGGTGTTTTGGAAGCCCTTAATATTGTTTTTTGGAAACGAAAATCACTGGTGTTCTTCGGCGTTGTTGGATGAAAGATTACCCTTCCCTCCACCCTCAAGAAAGGCAACAGAAAACCTGCTCGGTTCTTTCTTCGCTTCACTTTCCTATCTCAGCTCTATTACGTTTATCCTCCTGGACTACCCACCTGATGAAGGTGGCTGTTCCTGGGAGCGAGAAAAAGAGGCGATGTGCCAAGCTCGCTCAATTGAAAACTATACGTCATTCTGATCTTCGAGGTCGCCACTGATAACGTATTTGGTGCCAAGAACGATCGCCCAGGGCGTTCGCAGGGAACACACCTGCGGCTTTCAGGGCTGACGAGTGAACGCCCGTCTCGAGGCTGCTCATTATTTCCGGATCTTCAGGTAAGGCGATGATCCGAGGCGCTGATGTGCAGACGGTGCGCGTGGCCCTCTCGGACGACGCTCCGACGGGGTGGCCAAAATTGGTGACCATCCACTTTTCTGATTTGCCGGGAGACGCGCTTCGCGGTCGAACTTCAAACGTCGTGAATGAATCGATCTCGGAGAGCTATCCTGGCATGTGGGTCATCAGCCGTCGCCTCCGTGCTGGTAGCCTGCGCCGGGGGAGGCTCCGGAGGCATGGGGCGACGGATGTGCGCCGCTGATCTGCGGGCGTGGGATGGGAGGGTTGAAGTCGAAGGTCGAACGTCTGATTGAGTCGTCCGGTAGGCGTAATTGGACGGATGGGTTGGTGTCTGTGGACATCTCGGTGCTACACGTACAGGTCACATTCATGCGACCTACCGTCCTCCGTTCCGTGACTTGGCTCGCGGAGCTGGTGGGTTTCCACGGATTGGAGGTCGATGTTCGAACGTCTGGACGAGTCGGCCGGCGGGCGTTTGGACGACACGCGGGCCCTTGCTAATGGGTGGTCGGACAGGACGGTATTCGGGTATGGGCACCGGGTATGGACAGCTGGGCATGTATCCCTTGTGATTTGCAGAGGAGAGAGCAGAGGGGACAACTTCGAACGTCTAACTGAATCAACCGGTGGGAGTCAAGTGCACAGGAGGGCCAGCTGGATCACCGTGCTGTGGATGATGGATGCTCCGACTGGTGGTCTCCGGCGTGTGGGCACCGGTGTGGCCAAGTGATGGGCGGGAGTGCATGAAGAGCGTGAACTTCAAACGTCTAGCTGAGTCGACCGGCGGGTGTTTGGTCGACAGGAGGGCCAGTTGGGCCTCCGTGCTGCAGGGTGGCCGGTGGCGGTCTCCGGTGTACGGGTGCCGGCGTGGCCCAGCGATGTGCGAGAGCGCATGGCGGGCGTGAACGTCGAACGTCTGACTGAATCGACCGGTCGACGTCCAGCCAACGGTCGGACCCGAGCTCCCAGGATCTTCATGCTTCTTAGTGGCCCGGCTAGAACATCCGCCTCGTGGGTACAGGGACCGCAATAATGGACGGGTGGGCGTGAAGGATGAACCTCAAACGTCGGCCTGAGTCGACCGACGGGCAAATTGGCATCAGTCGGGCCCGTAAGACCTCCGTGCTACAGGGTAGTCGAGCGCTTCCCTGCATCTGGCAGCTGGATGACGGACGGAGTGGGAAGTCGAGGGCGAAGGTCGAACGTCTGAACGAGTCGACGGTTGCTGTGGTTCCCAGCATCCGGGCCCGCAGGATCCCCGTGCTGTGACGACGGGTGCATGCCCCACGAGAGGGGCCTCGGTACTGCGCAGCTGATGCGCGGCCTGTGATTTGCAGGGTGGAGGTGAGGGACGACGGTCAAACGTCTGGACTGAGTCGACTGAGTCGGCGGGCGGGCGATGGAGCGGACATCAGATGCATATCAGCCTCATTTCGGCAATGCTCCCGACGGCGTAGGTGCGCGCAACACGCGCACCGTGATCTGCGGGCGGGAGGCAGGCGACGCAGGCCAGCGTCGGACGTCTGGCACGAATCGCCAGGCCCTTCACGCCGGCCCGGTTTAGGGGCCGTGGCGGCGTGTGAAGGGATCCGATGGGGCTGGCCGTGGCACAACTTCCAACGTCGGATCTGAGTCACAGGGATGCGCGCAGCGTGGCAAGCATGCGGCGGCTGTTGCACTTGCCAATGGCTGGCACGCCCGCTATCAGCGCCGGCGGCTTGAAGCAGCAGCAGCAGCGGGCCGTCGAACGTCTGAAATGAATCGATCTCGACGGCGGGTGTGCCTCGGCACGCCGGGCGTGGGCGAGCAAAACCGGGTCTGTGTTCTGATTGCTGTCTGTCGAAGCGAAACGGCGCAGCGTTTGCCCCCATGGCCCCGTTGCAATCTCGAGATCTCTTGCTGCTTTGGGAAGATTGACGCACGCAGGGAACGGGCCGGGCGCTTGCTTTAGGCCAACGTCAAACGTCTGGAATGATTCGAAGGCTTGCTCGTGGCGGGAGCAGCGACTTCGCCTCACCACGCCGTCGGAGCCGCCGCGCGCTGGTGTTTGTGATGGCCTGGCAGCCGGCGGCCCACTCTCTCGTTTGGGACACGTTCAGACGTCGGGACATGAATCGGGCGTCTGACGGCGGGATGGAGCCCTCCCATCACGAGTCGTTATTCCCGACGCGATGACAAATTTGTGATTACTCTACAACATGCTGCTCAGGCGCTCAAGGGCATCTGCAGACGGCGGGTGGAGCACCGCAGGAAGTGAGGCGCCGCCACCATACGGCTCCAGTGCTGGAGGCAGGCGTGGGCGGCAAGCTCCAACGTCGGCGCTGAGTCGAACGAGACGCAGACGGCCTGCCCGTGGCGCCGCGTCACTAGCATACCAAGCGCTACTGGACGGCTGATGGACCCGTTCAACCCACACCCCAGCCGGTTCCTGCTTTGGGCCTGCCTTGCGCCTGGGGCCAGTCGGCGGGAGCGCCGCCCACAACTTCGAACGTCTGGCTCTGATTCGTATTCGGCGGGAGGCGGCCGGCGTCCACGGCGTGCTGCGGTTCCTGGCCGCTGCCACCTCAATTTGCCCGTTCGACTCGTGGATCTCCCGAGAGGGAGCAGGCTGGGGCGGCGACCTGGTGGCCGTTCGGCAGATGACGCCATCCCGCCGAGCGATCTGCCCGAGAGCGGCCCCTTTCGGGCGTGGTGTCTCTCGCTTTGCATTTCTACTTTGTTTGGACCTGCATTGCTAGTTAGCGAGAGGGAACCAACGTCGCCCGGGTCTGCGGCATCCACGCCCGCTTGATGTTTTCCGGGGGTGGCGTTTTAGCTCGCCGCTGCTGGTGGTTTGCATCTCGGCGAAGGATCAGAAACGAGCGCGGTTTTTTCGGCCGTCTCGGGAGGAGGAAATGATTCAGGGACGTGCGATTGAGTCGTCGGCCGTGGTCGCGGTGGGTATTGGCTCTTTCTGCTGGCGTCTGTACGAGCACACGACCGCCGGCGCGCCCATGAGTCGGCCGTCTGCTTTTTCTTGATGCTTTGTCTCGCGCGCCGAGGCACCATGGCGTCTGACACGGCGCGGTGGATTCTTGTTAGGAAATTGGGGCGACCCTCCAACGTCTGGACATGATTCGCATCGTGGTTAAGGGGAGCGGGAGGCATTGCAACTGAGTCGCTGGTGTCCCGAAACGTGATGCTCTTATATCCGCGTCGGATGTGAGCCAAATCCGACGACAATCGCCCTCCCATTCGCCGCGGCTGCCCTGTGCTCGCCCTGCAGAACACCGTCGATATCCTGACGATGCGGCTCTGCAAGCCCACTGCGGAATTGCACCGTGGTGGTTGAGTGGCGGCGGGGCGCCCTGGGCGCGCTGCTCGTCCGCCCTCCGGCGCCGCCCTCGCCCGCGCCAACGGAGCAGCCATGGGCATGACACGTCACAGCCCGGGGGCACAGAGCGGCTGCGAATCGCCTCACGCTGGCCTGAGTCGCCCGCCGCCGTCGCGCGTGGCCGCCGCCCGCGGGCGCTGGCCCATCCCCTGATGACGTCAGGCGGCGGCGCGGAAATAACGACGCTGCGCACGGCGAGGGTGGAGCTGCTGCAGCTGCAGCTGCGCGGTGGTGTGCGTCGGGTGTGATGGGCGCGGAGGCGGCCACAAACGGCGGCGTGGGCGTCGCTGCTGATCGCGCGCGCCTGCCCGCCCGAGCCATGCCGATTCCTCAAATCCCCATGCCTGCCTGCTGCCCGTCCGCGTCCCTCGCCGCCGGAGCTGGCCCCGACCGCCGCGCAGCCAACCGAAACGGCCGGCTGCCCGATGCGGCCAAGATCCGCTCCGTTCTGCACTGAGCATGCCTCACACAAACGACAACGCCCAGCCCAGCCCCAACAAGCACGGCGCGCCTTCTGGGAAAGCAGGAGCAACCACAAGTGCGGCGCCTGGCGCCAAAAATCCACCTCGCGCCCTCCAGACCATGCATTCCCCTGAAAGAGGGCAAGCCGGAGATTATGCCCGCCCAACCTCGAACGTCGCACACGACTCGACTGAGGCAGCAGAGCATTTGCAATGGTCCCTTTGCCTTTCGAGCGCCCACGGCCCTGACGTCAGCGCCATATGGCTTCTGCTCGCTTGAGCTTCGAGCTCGGCCTCGGCCCCCCCCAAAGCGCGAGGCGCCGAACGCACTTTCTTGACGGCTCCAGCTCCCTTCTCCCCCCTTTCCTCTCACCACTCTGCGGCCCCGGCCTGGCTTTGCTCGCTCGACGCCTCATCCTGCCGGCGCCAGAAAACCACGCTTTCCATCTTCATCTGCCTCTGCATCTCGCTGCGGCCGATTGACGACGAGCGCTCGTAAATTCTGTGGATCTGCAAAAGAGCATGGGGAAAGGATATCCGGCAGGATCACTACGTGCTGGATACGCGCGTCGCGAGCCAGTTCTCTTGATCTGACGCTATTGCTGTTCCTGGCAGCACCTCTCTTTGCTGCTCCGTCGGCCTCTCCTTCTCGTCTCGCTCCATTCTTAGATGACAGTCTCATCTATGCTTCGTAGGCACAATTCAGGCGTGGACGATAGCCCAATTGTTGCAATCAGCCGGCCACTCATGCCACACCTAGACAGGCTTATCACCCCGTACTCCAGCCTGGCCAACCGGGACAACGCTTGAGACGCCTGCACACTTTCCAGCGGAAGGGCACATCGCCGAATCCACAGATTCCCTCCATCGAGACCTCTTCGTGACAGCGAGATATTCCGTCTGCTTCCCTCGAGGGGATGGTCCTGGAAAGCGCGTTCGCGGTAATTGCGGGCCGACCGTCCATGCCAAGACAGGACGAGACGCCTATCAAAACCACGAGAAGGGCTATACGATCGACGAACGGCTCGCCCTGCATCTTAAACTGAGACGGTACGCCGATGGACCGCTCCAGGTCTAACGCTGCCCCCGACGATCATGCCTTGGCGTAGTGGCAACGGGAATCCCTTTCGTTGATCTCTCGAGCCTCTGGTAACTTGCGGTAAGCACGAGTAGGATGGTGAGCTAACCGAGATTAGTTGGTCACACAGTCGTCCTTCCTCTTGTGACATCTAGGGCCAGCAGGTCAGTAGCTTGAGAATCTGTGAGCTTTACCGCATGTCGAACAGGTCCATTGGATCAGTCAAGACTACCCACTCTCACAACAGATGCTAGTCATCTGCGCATACATTCTTCCCTTTTCACGACGCTCACTATCCGCCATAGACCTACGCAAAACGAGACACGTGCTCTAGACCGCTGAAGTCTACACTACATGGCCAGCTCGAGAAGTGTTGCAGCAGGGATTTATCCTCACGTATAGGTCCTACTGCTTTTCACACTCTTCATACTTTTCACCCCAGCTGGTAGGTAAGGCTTGAGTACCCTCAGCTCTTTCTGAGTAGCAGCCTCAACCTTCCACACATTGCCTGAGGAACCGAGCATCGAATGCGTGGTCCGAGCTTGGGCCTGCTCGATACGACCAGGGATTTGCCGGCCCGCGGATCCACCACACAAAAAAAGTCGACCGTCAAAAAGGCAAAACATACAACAGCCGGGATTCCCCAATGGTCACCCACTTGAGTACTAATCGGCCGGTTCGCAGCTTGAGTACGGCTGAGCGGACGGGAAGCCCTAGATTCTGCGACCTGTGGTCGTATGTGGCAGTTGAACCTGCCAAGCCAGTTGATGTATAGGGGGCGAGGGCGGGGCGGGCGACATACTTAGCATCCACGGACAACCTCTCATCAGTGACCTCAACGGTTCCGCGTTCTCCTCGGCGCTGCATTTCCCAACGCGCGTTCATTTTTCATCGGCTTTGTTTGTGTTGATCACTATCAACAAGCTACCTTGCCCTTCGTTTCAACAATGAATCGCGGCTCTCGGTCTTCGAGTCAAGCCACGAGACACTCATCCTGGAGAACATTGTACTCTCGGTCCTTGATTCGGAGCAATTGTCTCAAAACCTGGAGTGAGGAATGCCCAACATTGGCGCCCATCACACGGACCTCCCTGCGTAGTGCGTACTCGTATCGCACGGAAAAGACCGCAGGCTTTCCACCTCCCGGCGAGCTCCGAGAAGACATCAGAGACCAAGGGCGGCGCATTTGATTACGCCAAGAATTCAAAGGTGAGCGCACCGAGCTCTGGTCATGTCCTGTGAGTAGGTATGTACGGAGGAACCGCTCTTTTCGCCTTCTCGGTCCTCAGACAGGAGGCAACTTTCACAAAGCATCCGTCTTGTTACTCGATGAGGCACCAAATACCGCAACCATGTTAAGTCTAAAAAATAGAAAGAGGAAAGAACATGGGTAAACCCCAGTCGCTATGAACGACAAAGACGAGACGGCTATACAATACAGATGTTGTAAGAAGGAAATCCATGAGGTATTCCACCTGTTTTAATCAGCCCGTTCTTGCGCTTCCCTGGGCCATTCCACTTTTACGGTGCGAATCAATCCAGTATTCGTGCCTTGTTTGCTGATGGTGTCTATGTTTGCCATGCGTCCGAATGGCAACATCGAGTAGTATCATTGGCCGAGGGTGTGCAGAAAGTGTCACCGATCCACTTCAATCATCTAACGTCTGTCTCTTTCCAAGCAACAAACTTGTAATGCTGTTTGGCAGAGTCTTTAATTAGACTTCAGCGACAAACTCAAGTAGGCTAGTAGCCTCATCAGGTCTGCCACTGGCTTGATAAGCACGAGCAAGCTGACGCCTTGTTATCAACAAGTTCGGGTGGTTTGGTGGAAGAACATCATGTGCAATGTTGACGATGTACTCAAAGCCCTCCACAGCTTCCTGGACTTGATTATTCAAGAGGTACGAACGGGCGAGCTCGTAGCGAGATACTAACAAGTCTGGATGAGTGGTTGGGAGCAGGTTCGCCGAGACTTTCCCAATGTGCCTAAACAATACAATAGCTTCCCGAACTGGCCATCTTCAACGTATGCCCGAGCAAGCTCATGTATGGACGCCATCAGATCCGGGTGGCTTTCCGTGAGAATGGCTTGCCTGGTCGGAACAACTAGGTTAAGGACCTCTATGGCTTGCCGAATTTGGCCATTTTGTAGATAAGCAGTCCCCAACTCGTGCTGTGAAACGAGCCGCCTCAAATCGCGTTCAGGTAACGCTGGTTACATGGTGTTGATCTGCTCCCACATTGTAAAGAAGCGGATATATTTTTAAGAGCCCTGAGATTGCAATCTTTATCCTCTGAGGTGTCATCGAAAACGCCGTGTGATTGTTCTTAGGCCTCTGTAAAGACTTTAGTCGAAATTTTGGTGTGAGGTAGCGTTGAGAACGCCCCAAGGATGAATAATGCAATTTGTGCGTAGCAGTCTTGAGAAGCCTCAAGGACACGGGCAGATGCTTCGAAAGTAGCGTAAACGTCCCCATAACTTGGTCCCGCCTGACCTGATCGGAAATCCATGAGCAGTTTGCGCTCTTCTTCGTAAACTGTCGAGTACCCTGGTAGACTGCATCAACCTTTTGCGAAGAAAACCCCAGCCTGGGTCAATGGAAAGGTGTGAGAAGATAGGAGATCCACAATTCTCCGGGCAGCTGGTCTCATTGAAGGTCACGATCTTTCACCAACTTTCGATGTCTGGAGGAGCAAATTCTCCCCCAGGAAATCCCTCATCATGTCCACGCATAGCTCCAATCTGCTCGCAAGCGCCTTGAGCTCACTCTCGGCAGCGGATCTGTCAATGATATCGATCCAGAAGATGCCCCAAAAACCTTTCAAATTAATTCATCCCCCGCATAAAAACAGTTCCGAGACCGCAAACTCATTTAAAAGCGTCGTTTCGTCAAACCTGAGACAGAGCTCACTTTTACCCATACCATCAGATACGCTAACCTTGACGTATATTCTCTGCCTGTAGGTAAACAAGTACAGATATGCTCAACTTCATGGCTACGAGGAAGGAATCAGATGATAATTCTGATGATGAATTACCGCAAGCAAGGCCAGAACTCTTCTCGATGAGAGGAGACTACGGTCTCAAATTTCTCGCAGATCCTGACAAGGACTTGTTTAAGTCAGCCACGCTGGTACCTACTTGATCTCTCAAAGTAGCAAATCCTTAGTATACTGTTTATGGATGGCTGGATCGGCAACTGTAAGACAGAATGAGCCCACTCCGATAGATCATTCTAGCCATAGTCACTCTCATTTTCGAATATCAAGGATATTTTGAAGAGCACGTTTGCCGTTGCTTTCATGGGCACTCTATATAGCGGCGCGGATATGCTGGAGGAGACATGAGATGTACTTTTATCATTTTGAGCCAAGAGTGTTCAAGTCCTCCACTTTCCAAAGGAGATTGAATAACTGTGTGCTTGCATGCAACAAGAGCTCTGAAAGCAGTGCGACTGATAGAATAACAGCATCCGATAAGGACATCTCGAGACCAGAACTGGCTTCCACCACATTCTTCCCTTTTTCACATTACAGCAGCGCCGGCATGCCTCACACAGCAGGCAGGCAGGAACCGGGATTGTCCTGAGGCTTGCAGAAATGTACGTGTGACGCATTGGGGATTGTGTGATCGTGTGTGTACTCCTTATTTCCTTCAAGCTACATTACTATGATGAAGTGGAATTCAGAGCATGCCGGCAAGTACAACAGTGCCCGGCAGCCGACAGCCCGATTTCTTGATCAGACAGTCCCAACCACCGGTGCCGTACGTCCGTACGCTCTCGACCCCACCTGAAAAGCCCCTCCCCAGATCCTCACACTCTCTGCTTTAATCTATCCGTCCCCCAGATCTCGATGCGCACCACAAGCCACGGGATCTGGCCGCGAGCGGTGACATGGACCAAACTCTACTTCGACGTTACGTCCGTAAAGCGTCTCTTACAGTTTCCCTCTGTCGTCTGAAACGCTTGCTGCCTTCGGCTCAGCCACAGGCGCAGGGCCAATCAGCGCGGCCGAGCCTCTTCCCCCGCAATTCGGCGAGCCACCGATCCGGGAGAGGATCGTCGCATGGCTGCAGGCTGAGGAGGAGCTTAGCTGCACGCCCCTCTCGCTCTGTTCGACCCCGCTACAACCTGCACGTCGTCGCAGCGTGAAAATCTGGCTTTGCGCGGCCAACGGCCGTAAGGACCCAAAACACCATCCTCAGCGCTGCGTCGAGACGCGCGCTAGTTTAGCGCCGCCTGCCCGTGCATGGCCCCTCACCTACCCGGCGCCGGAAAGGGGAGTGCAGAGAAAAGAAAAGAGAGGAACGCGTTCCTTGCGGCCTAACGTCACCGTGCGGCTCGCCTGCCGCGGTCACCCATGCAGTCCGCTCCGCTGCGTACCACCGGCCGCCTGAAACGCGAAGTTGAGCGGAAAGACGGGCCGTCGCAATATAGTGAGCAGGTGTGGCGGGCAATCATCCATTCGGTCCGTGGTCCTGCAGCCAGCGGGCCGGAGTTCAAGACCGTTAGCAAGACCGGAATATAGCCACGGCGAAAGCGGGATCGCGTTTGGGATTGATTTGCCTGTCGACGGAATTCCATCTACTTCATGCGGATCAGACGACCGTGGCCTGCCAATCAGGCGTCGGGTTTTTTTGCCGATTTGTGTTTCTGGTGCTTTTGTTATTTTGGGTAACTTCTTATACACGTCTTGCACCAGAAACCCTGGGCAGCACAGCCCAATCACAGGTTTCTCGGCCACGTGCGGTCATGGCCAGATAGCCTTTTTGGGATCTTGCAACCGGTTTGCAGCTGGCAAAACATTGAGCGCCTCGGGACGAGCGCCGGTGCAATGGAGTTGGCATATCCGGAGACGCCCCCCATGGCGACCGAGTCCCTGCTCCTGTCTTCTGGCTGGCTGGCTGCCCGAAACGACTATTTCCTGATTCTAACGGCATGCATCCAAAACCAGTAGACAAAAATAGTTCGCATTATCAACACCAACATAGCCACGAAGGCAGTGCAGAAGATCTGTATAGCTGAAGACCAGTCACTTTGCTGGAATCTACTCTTTTCCCTTGCTCTCTTTCTTCATGCTGCCTGCGGCCCATGCTGTCTCAATGCTCGTGAAAAAGTGGCAAACAAATCAGGAACAGAAAGACGAGTTAGAAAACCCACCAGCCTCAAGTTCTGCAATATTTCCTTGTGAAGCATAAGCATCCTCAACCCTAGCCCTCCAAGGTTACCCAGATCATCTCCACCTCAACTAGATGCCGACAGAAGATCGTCCGGCCCAATGAAGGTCCATCTGATCACCGTTGTGGTACTCCTTCTACCATGCTTCTATCCAATGCAACCCCCTACCTGACATCCAGCTCTACCTTCTAGCCCTGCTCTTGACATCTTGTGACACAGTATGTAGTGTTGTTGTATGCAGTTATGCTCTGGTGTTAATCACACTGCCCAGGACCTTGCCAAACACGCCCCTCACCCTTTCAGGGCGCTCCTGGATGGCTGTGAGGATGACAGCGGTGCTGAGGGCGAATGCGAGCTGCTCTCTCCATTGATTCTGCGAAGCTACAGCGTCAGCCCTGCTCGTGCACGTTTGAAGAAGCGAAGAAGGGTTGATGCAGTCGGATATACGTGAAGACCCAAATCCGGTCATGTACTCACCACCTTCAGATAGCGTCTCGGGAACCACACCGCTGCCGCCCTCGGGAGCACGAAGAACAGGATTTCGGTCCGCCGTTGAACCTTCTCGAACAGCACGCTCCAACCACAGAGCAGGCAGCCGCTCAGGACGCATAATCCGCCGTCCCACATCTGAGGCGTAACGGTCTTGTTGGAGAAGATCAGCGGGCCCAGACGCGTGCGAGCGAGGCAAACTCCGTAGTAGAAGAATGCAACGAAGGAGCCTAGGAAGGCAGACGACCTGCTGCCGTCCAACAATGCGCGCAAAAGCTTATCCACCACGGATTTCGCCGAATCGCCACCGTTGCGCAGTCTTCTGAGCAGAACGAGGAGCTGCAGAGGAATGTACATGCGCGCAGCAAAGAGCCACGCTCTGGCGAACCGTCTCAATGCGTGCTTCTCGCAGTTAGGCCCGCAGCCCATATGTACCATCTCGCAGGGCACAGGGATAGTTTTCGCCGGATCTCCCCACTCTTCAGGCCAGCCATAATCGCGACACATACTGCCGAGAAGCGGTGCTATTCCCGTGTCTCTCCCGTAGACGAATTTACCATACCGCGCGTGGCGCAGAGCGAGTACGAGACGCGAATCCACCTGGGCGGCAGACGAGATCCAATCATTGTAAGACTGTGGGAGTCGATAGGGAGTGAAGAACCATGCGTGCATTATCACGGCTGATGATAGCGCGAAGAGAAGTGGAGTGGAAGTCTTGGTGATGAAACGGCTGGTGCGTGAGGTGCCTTTGATGAGGAGTGGAGCTATGAGGATGTCGAGAGCTCGGATTACCGCAAAGAGCGTGAGGTCCATTGTCCGGCCCGCTAGAGGCGCTGAAGACGTCGACACCAGTGACGCTCCCATCGCTTTCGGGGATAGCGGAGGGATGGGAGAGTCGAGCTTCGCGGCGGCGTCGCGCGAGAGCCCATCCTGCGCTGCTAGTGCTGTTGGTTCTCCAGACTGCTCGTCTGCTGCGGCTGCGGTCGATTTGGTGTTGCTTTCGGCCGTGGTTTGATATTTCAGGGGTTGGCTAGGCTTGTTGTTCAGAATCTCGAAGCTGATGCTGGCGGCAAGCAGAGCAGCCAGGAACTTAGTGACCAAGTCCAGGCTTGCGCGGCTGGCGGCGACATGGCGGCGACGGAGCCATTGAACAAGGTTTTCGGCGACGATCCGTAGCGGAATCTGGAAGTGAATAGAGCCACCCACCAGGACAGCGCAAAAGGCCGGGAAGCGGTTCCAGGCTGCGGTTTGTTTCAGGGCCCGCCACACCTTAAATCGGCAGCGCGTCAGCTTCGCTCTGCGCCAGCAGCAAGAGAAGTCGAAATTGAAGGAGGGTCAGATATTGCAACTGCGGTGCCTGGAACGACAGGCGAAGTAACTGTGGTTCGATACGGGGCGCTAGTTGGACGGGCAAAGCCTAATGCGTATCTCAGGAATGCCGCAGGCTAGACTTACCTTGACCAGAGAGGCGCTGGGAGTAGAGCTGCGGCGGAGAAGCGCCAGGACGACGGCGACCACGCGCGGGCCAGCAACGGAGGTGTACGCCAGCAAGTAGGCCTTGAGGAGTCTGCACGGGCATGGTCAGCCTAGGGTCGCATGCGGGAAGATCGGCCGCCGTGGTCACAGGCTGGGGACAGCGGCACTCACGGGGCGAGCAATTGCTGGCCAGAGCGCCTCGGGCGCGCAATCAAGCTCTTCCCCGCCATTTCCCGATCGGGCAGGCTGTGATGCGGGGATGGGAAGCGGCGGCCGGGGCGAGCTGATGGGACGGGGTTCCTGTCAGTTGTCGGTGTCGAGGGTCTGGCGCGTGCAGGTACGCGCTGCCCTGGCAGGAGTGGCCGCAGGGTGCCGAGGCTCGGCCGGCACAGCAGCCCCTCGTCCTGATGCCCGTTTCGCAGCGAGGGCTGCTCGAGCCGGCAGGGCTGAGGGCGGGTCAATGGGCGCGCGCGACCCTGGGCGGCATGAGGTCACTTGGGGTTAGCTGCGGAGCGCGGTTTTCGAGAGGCAGGCCAAACCGGGCGCCGGCGAGCAGCCTCGGCCGCAATTTCAGGTGCCTGCGTGGTGTCGAGCAGGTCGCTGGAGCTTGCCCCCGCGGGGAACGGCGGGCTGGAGAAGCGAGATGACCGCGACGGGATCGGCGGCCACGAGGCGCGGTGCGCGAAACGGCTGCGGCCTCTCCTGAGCGCTGCTGCATGCGGCGCAACTATTGCCTCCAGCGTCGTGGCCAGGCCGCAGGGCCGCCGGCTGTGCCTGGGCTAGGCGGGCGCGCAGAGGTCGCGGGCGCGCGCGTTGGTGAAACGCGCGCGGCGGGCAGAGGGTCCTGGTCCGCGGCCGGCGAGCCAGCGCGCGGCGGTGCTGGTGCGGGAGCAGGCTGGGAGAGCAGGCTGCTGGAGCTGGCGCTGGAGCTGGAGCTGGAGCTGCGCTGCCAGCTGCGGGAGCCAAGCCGGCGTGCTGAGGCAGCGTCAGGGCGTGCACGGATGCCGGCGCGGGCTGGATTTGCATGTGATGCGCCGGGCAGCACGCTTGCAGGCGCGCCTCTCTGTTGGGGATGACATGCTGCATTGAAGACCATGCGCGCCTCTCCCCGTCCGCTGCGCTGCCTCACGACCGCACAGTCCTCGTTTCCACCCAAGCCCTCCCGCCTGCCGCCAGCAGCTCGCCCCGCCGTCCTTGCGCCTAGCGCTGCTAAGCTCCCGCCGTTTGGCACACGACGTGAAGCGCCGGCCCATGCGCGCGTCCTGACGCCCTCAAGTACACCCTAGCTTCCACCGCCTACCGCAACAAGTCCTCGTCTTATCGCTCCCCGCCCTCCGCGTCTTCTGCTCGCCCTCCGTCTCCACCGGCACCGTCACTGCGCGCCTGCAGACGTCCCTTGTGTCCGCCGCCGCCCACCCAGACCATGCGCCCTGCTGCCCGCCGGCCCACCACCACCGACGCACGCTGCTAGCTTGCTCCCCGCCCCGCCTCGACACCCGCCGCAGAACCACACCTCGCCCGGACCCATGTTGGCCATAGGACGCCCGGCGCCAGCCAGTCACTTCGGAATGAGCTCGAACCACCTGCCGGGGAAGGATGAAAACCCGTTCGGATGTGCGTGTCGTCTGATCTTTTCTTGCTGCCTGTGCTGACTCCTGCCGCGCAGACACCTTCACCACCGAGGACATTGACCATGCCGCCGCCGAGGAGAACATCACCGCCGCCGGCCCGCCCCTGCTGAGCGATTTCCAGAACACCCAGCTCCAGAACTTCTTCGACCAGGGCCCCTTCAACGCCTTCACCAACAACTTCAATTTCACCGAGGCCGACCTGCAGGGCCCGAGCGATCCTACTGGCGCCTTTGGCTTTGACTTCTTCTCCGAAGCACCGCCCACCTTCCACGGCACCGTCTCCGATGCGACCCAGGCCAACACCATATTCGGGGGCTTGGACCGCCAGATGGGCGCCGAGTACGCGGCTGCAGCAAACAACGATGTGCGAGGAGGAGCGTCGGACGAAGTCATCGGGGCAGCGAATGCTCTGCTCTCCAGTGCGCAGCCCCAACACGACCCCACGTACGCGGACAAAGCGTGGAGCGACTTCATGGGCCTGCCGAGTCCCCCGGCATCCGCGGCATTTACCTCTGGCTCCGACCACCGCAACTTGACTGCATCTGCGAGCGCGCGAGACGATAACAAGCCTCCGGTCCTCAATTTCTTCGACCAACAAGCTCTTACCGGCTCTTCGTCCGGTCCAGCTCGACCGCGGGCCAAATTTGGCACGGACTTGAGCTTCAACGGCGGCGGCTTTGTGGCACCATCCAAGAATGACACTGTGGATGCTGTTTGGGGGCGTCTCTTGGGCGATATGAGCGTGCTGCATCCTGGAAGAAGCGGACCGAACACTTGCCCGCCTACTCAGCCATCTAGTCCGCCGCTGCCAAAACGACCTTCACTAGGCTTGACTACCTACGAGGAGGCCTCCCCTCACATAAAGCAACAGCCCAGGAGTCCAAAACGCCGGCTGCCTCTGAGCTTGATACCCATCGAGGCAACACCTGCCGCATCTGATGATGAGTCTGCATCTGACGACGAGATCAGCCCCGGAGGCAGAGCTACCAAGCGCCGGCGTACTCTCAATGAGAATGGTTTCCCGTCACGTGGCAGATTTGGAGACGTTACGCCGGCTTCAGCTTCCTCCCAGCGTGCTGCCTCATTCAGCGTCGCCTCACGCCCAAGAAAGCACCGAGACTCTACCGTTGACAGTCCGGCGAAAAAGAGGACTAGCAGCAAGCAGCCACGCGAGAATCTCTCAGAGGAACAGAAGCGAAGCAATCACATCCTGAGTGAGCAAAAACGCCGCAATCTCATCAAGCAGGGTTTCGAGGAGTTGAACGAACTCGTTCCCGGACTAAGGGCAGGCGGCTTTAGCAAGAGCAGCACTTTAATGGAGGGCGCCAAATTCCTGGAAACCTTAATTCTTGGAAATCAAATTCTGCGACAGGCACTGGGTGAGGTCTGAGGTTGAAGTCTGGTTGAATATTGCGGCGGACATAAGGGCGACCAATACATCCGCCCAGCAGGGAGGAACGAAACATCCTGCCATGGAACATATCGCGCTGTAACAGACATCCAACCAGGCCCTGATTGACTGGGTTTCAGATGACGTCGAAGTTCCGGCAAACAGGACTTCGCACCGGATGTCGATCATCACATTCACCGGAAGCCAGCAGCTTCCGTTGTCTATTTTTGGATTGCATGAACAGGACGGTATCCACGGCCTCCGCATTCACGATCCACGCCCAAGATGCCGACACGTATTTCCTCAAAGCGACTTTGGTTGAGCATGGTGGCGCAGCAAATTGAACGGTCGATGGTTGCGGCCTCGCAGCCGCCCTTTTCCTGGAACTGAGATCCACACAGCGCGGTGCACAAGACAAGGCTGGGTGCTCGACATGTTGCCGGCATTGACTGAGCACAATCCTGTCTACTTCGATGTTTCTGCTGGAGTTCATCTCTCGTTTCGGTGCATACACGTTCGTTGGCGTTTACCTTGCAAGCGGCAGGCTGAGTATCTGTTCTTTCTGGTTTCTGAAGGAGTCATAATTCCAGGGCACAATGAGGCGTCCTGCTTTCTATTCTTTGCTGTCGATATTTCTCTGTCGCTCCTTGTGAGGGGTTAAAATAAAACGACCGCTGGATCGGAACAACTAAGATAGTATTTAACTCAAGTGGAGATCCGTTGAGATCAGGCCAAGGACGTTACCGGATAGGTAAACGCCAATCATTAGCATACAAAATAGGTTTCCAATCACCAACCAATCCGTACGATGGTACTGGAACTTTAGAATGTCGGTAGTTGACCCACCTTGCTCAACATGCTCGGGGTATGCTTGTCTTGGCTCAGCTGTGATGTGACATCACGGGGAAGTGAGAAAGGGAAAAGGCTGGACGAGACTGGGGACCAGAAAGATCTCTGGCCCCCAAAACGGGTTGCACTACGCCGCACGGAGTGGCTGCGAGAGCGTCGTTCTCCTGCGGCCGCCTGCCCTTAGCTTGCCTCAAACTCTGCAAACGTCGAAGTTACGGGGTGGACGAAAAATGGCGCCACCTCAACAAAGTCGAGAACCAACGGGCAGCGTTGCAACCAAGGGCGCCACTCGCCGCACCGGTGAAGTACAGGAAACAGCCAGCAGCAAAGGGGTTTTTCTGCGATGTGCGGTGGGGTAGTGGAAGCAGGCTTGCAAGAAACTAGCGCTCCGTATCGTGCGTCAACCACGCAGCTACGCTTTCTAGAACGTCAGAACAACCAAGCCACCAGCCATCGGGACGGGCGATCCGCTCATCAGACTAGAAGGCGGCGCGTGGAATTACCCGAACGACCAAGTGGAGAAAGCTGCTGGAGAAAGCTGACTGGCGCAGCTCTCGTTTGACTTTTTGCCGCCGTTTTGCGATACTGGAGGCTACAACGCCGGCGCTTGGATGTAACGGTAGGCGGTAGGTACGCGCGCAAAAACCTCCCCCGAAAGCCTGCTTCCCTGCCACCACGGCAGTGCGGCAAAGCTGTCATCCCGCCTGCCGGTGTGCGAGACGGGCGGCAAGGGAAAGCCAGCCCTGCATGCACGCACGCGCTGCTGCTACGGGCGGCGGCATGTCCCGGGTCGGAACTAGGCGATTAGAGGGATCAGCAGTCGATAACGGTGGCACGCAGCCTTCTTCCATATACGCCGGCGGCAGCTGCACTGCCGAGCGATGATGCACTGCCGTGGCGGTCATCTATCGTCGACGAAGAGCGCGCCTTTGCCTTCGGCGTGCCGAGCGGACCCTGTTCCGAATGGCAGACCGCGGTCCTGGAAAGCTCGTCGGGACTTGGATGGCGTGTGGGTGGCGTTCGCGAGGGGGGGTGCGCGGCAGGTGGCATGTTGTTGCCCGGGCCGACGGTGGAGCAGGGAGGTGCCAGGCCACTTCCCGAGCTTATACTGTGGGCTCTAGCTCGCATTCTCGAGAGCTTGCTGGACGTGTTGGGCGTGATGAGACGACGGTAGGTTCTCGAGCCGCCTTTCCCGAAGAGGACTGGCGGGGCTGTTTTCTCGCTTAGGTGCCCTGTCCAGGCACGAAACGGGAGATCTGCGGATCGCTGGCTGGCTTGCTTGCTTGCGTCACTCTTCTACAGCTTCGTCGGCCAACGCTTGCTTTGGTACGCCCCGTTCATCTGCCCTCACTGCTGGGCGCGCCTTTCGCGATGAAGACAGCGCCCCTCCATCCGCCCGTCCGCTCGCGGAGTCGGCAGCCTGTGCCGTGATGGCATCACTTTATCTCTGGGCGAGCTCACGGTCATAATCCGCTCCCATCTGAGCAGAAAAGTTAGTATCCGGTTCTGTGCGGTATCTCCACGAACCTTCGATGAGGCGCAGTTCGTAATCCAAAAAGACAGGCGGACGAAACCTATTCTGCACCACGTTCGACCGCCACATCTGTGGTCTGGTGAAGACCCTCATTTTCGAACCGGAGAAGATGTTGGAGTACAGGAATCTATCCATATTCAAGCAAAGCATTGATTGTCGGGCCTGTAAGTTGTGTGGGACTCTCGCACCAGCGAGACATCCAAGATGGCTTCAGTCTGGACGGTAATAAAGGGACATTGGAGCACGAATGATAACGGCAAGTCTTCACTTTAACCTCAACCATAGTCATCGCCGTGGAGGCAGTCTCTACTTTGGCTTACACATCCTGGGAATTTTCTGATGACTTCCAGGACACTCTGTGACTGCTTGTCTTATATCACTTTAGTCAGCTGCGGCCGTTTGGTCTATTACACGGAAATAATGATCCCCGTTCGACTCTGACTACATTTCTTTTGCTTCTAGTTAGTCTCATTTCTGCTTTGACAAAGTCACTTTCTGTCTCCTTACAATTCCAAGTCACTTGCAATCCACAGAAAGGTCATGGCCTCTCCCTATCAATAGGATTCCATGGCACACAGCATGGAAATATATGCGCGGATACCACGGTTGGGGTGCTTCCTCCGTAGACAGTAACATAGGCGTTGCAATTCAAAGATAAATCGAGAGCCCAAAATACCACAATAATCAAAAGTGGCGAATCAATTTGTGGATTCACATCCAATTGGGTGATCCAGCTCTCTTCAACGGCATTTTCAGACAACTATACCTCTCGCATCATGAAAATGCCAACAGCTTACATTCCCGTCTCCTGGCCAAAACTTCCGATAGGAAACGAAAATTACGTGGCTTTCTTGGACAGAATTGCTGCTCCGGACCCCAACCATCCCCTTTCATATTCACGCCTCCGCGACGTCTCCCCGGTTTGACCTGCACTTCAAGCCTATCTCGAACCACCTCAACAGCCTTTTATTCAGGAGTGTTTGCTAATGTTCTCCGCCCGTATGGATGCTAATCACACACGGGATTCCAGGCTCCCCACGCCAGTTGACAATAAGGAAAAATGCTCATCCAGGGTCATTTACACGCATATCTGGTGCATTTCCGAAGACAAAGGATGGGCTGTGGTAAATGGATACTGAGAAACAGTGATACGGCGACACGGAAGGAAGTTTGCTTTGCTTTTTTGAGAAGGCCTCGATCCTGATTGAAAACTGGATTCTGAAATGTGATGGGGCAAATGGTCTTAGAGAAAATCAGATGGGCTTAAAGTTAACACAGATCTCTTCTAATGGCTCACACAATTGGGATGATTCTTTCACCATCTCATCGTTAAGAAAACACACAGTGAGCACACAGAAGTGACGTGGAAACTGTCGTATCATGGAATAGATTCGCTTTTCCTTGTACCATTTTTGCGAGCGTACGCACTTGCACCCATCCGTCATGGCCTGGTGCGTTGGTGCGTGATAGAGATATTTACAGAAATGACTCGAAACTTAGGTATACTACCCAAATAAACTCCAATAGTCGCCCATGAAAAAATGATCAATATATCCGTAGGCCTCGTTCGGCTCTCACGTCTCTACTCTCGCAGTCAGCTTTTTTGCTCCTCTCCAATCGTTCTATCGGCAAGCCATTAAGCCATCGTAATGCTTTTTTCCCGGTTCCGTTGAACTTCACTTTTCCGTATCCCGTGATCCCATTACTTTTGGTAGGGACGGGTCGTAGCTCCTAGTGAACTTGCACTTAAGCAACAACCTCAGTCTTGGTCTTCTTGGCCGCGGGGATCTCAGCCTCCGCATCGGCCGTGGCATCCAGTGCCCTCTTCTCCTTCTCACCAGCGAGCTCCCTCTCAGCCTGCTCGAACTTGGCCTTCTCCTCGGCAGTCATGTTGGGCAGCAGAGGCTGCTCCTCCTTGGAGTGCAGGTTCAGGTGGAAAGTACGGATGATCGAGTCCGCATCGTCAATGGCAATGGGCCTGACGTCGGCGAGAGCCTTGATCTTCTGGGTGACAAGCTTGACCTGAGCATCGCTCATCTCCAAGCCGAGTTGCTCAACACGGCTCTTGATGGCGTTCCAGCCGGTCAACCTGGAGGCGAAGTGGACATAGCGGCTCATGCCAAAGTCCGCGGGGTTGATGATCTCGTAGGTGCTGGGGTTGTTCAGGATGGCCTTGGCGTGAATGCCGGCCTTGTGGGTAAAGGCGCAGAAACCGGTGATGTAGTTGTTGAAGGGGATGTTGATCTCAACAGCCTCGGCAACCATGTCCTCGATCTCCTTGAGCTTGTGCAGCTTGTACTTGGAAGTGACGTAGTCGTGGTCGGCAACGATCATACGGGCCATGAGGCCACCGAGAGGAGTGATACCGTTGCGCTCACCAATACCAATGACGGAGGTATCGATGTGGGTGGCACCAGCCTCAAGAGCGCAGTAGGCGTTGGCTAGAAAATAAAAGTTAGTACGGCATGAGACCTGAAGTTTACTGGTTTCTCTCACCAATAGCGCAGCCGGTGTCGTTGTGGAAGTGGGTCTCGATGTCGCAGCTAACAACACCACGGAGGGTCCTGACGAGGTCGTAGACCTGGCGGGGAGTGGCGCAACCGACAGTATCGGCAATACCGACACGGTTGACGCCAACCTTGTCGACGGCGCTGTAGATCGAGAGGAGGTCGACGAGGTCGGAACGGAAAGAGTCCTCCGAGGAGAAACGGATCTCGAGACCCTTGGACTTGACGAAGTTGATGACCTCAATGGCAGTCTGCGCCCATTAGATGGAATTCGCTCGTGTGATGTCTGCTGCACTCACGTTCTTGATGTAGGTCATGTCCTTGCCGTGGGAGTGCTCCCTCAGGTATGAGGAAGTGCCGATAACGACATCAACACCGTCGACACCAGTCTCGACGGCGATTCTCGCATCGTCCATGTGGCAGCGGACGTGGGTAAGAATCTTGGCCTGTTTTTGCGCATTAGTCTTTTGTCCTGAGGTGGGCTTTCGCAGTGCAGTTCGGCGGTCTGACCTTCAGGCCGAGCTTGCAGATCGCCTCGCAGTCGAGGCGAGACTGCTCCGATGCGGCGGGCGAGGTCAACTCGATGTAGTCGACACCAAAGTCATCAAGGGCCTTGGCGATCTTGATCTTGGTCTCGGTGTCGAAGAAGGCGTTGGCGAACTGCTCGCCTTCTCTCAGGGTGCTCTCGATGATCTTGAAGCGCGAGACATTGCTGAGGAAGTCGCCGACAGGCTGGTAGGGATTCGAAGCGCGAGGGTGCGGGTTCTGGTTCGTCTGTCGCAGGAGTCAGTTTCGCGTCGCCAGTGAAGGTGCGAGGGCGCGCTGCGCTTACGGTGATGCCAGTGTAGCCCGGGTGGTCTGCGAGGGGGTTAGCTGCGAGCCCAACTGGAGATGACGGCATTGCACGCACCGCCGTTGGAGCCATTGGCGTGGCCGTTTGCGCCGTTGGCGTGGCCGTTGGCGGCCGGAGCGTCGGGAGTCGGGCACATGTTGGGAGTGAGGAGAGAGGAGTGTGTTGTGGAAGTGTGGGAAGGGCGGCCTTGGGGCGGTTTATGAAGTTTTTGCTGGATGACTGGAAGTTGTCTCGGCAGCGCACGAAAGTTGATTCTGGGACCTGGGCCGATCTCGGCCCAAACGAGCCTAAACGCCGCTAGACCTGAGGCGATGCGGGGACTCAATAAGCAGCCCACAATTTGCTGCTGCGCTCTGCCGGCTGTTCTGCTGCTGCTTGTCGGTGCTGCGGATGCTGCGGGACGGCAATTGCGCCGTGCTGGTGTCGTCCGGCCTGCGAGTGCTGCTCAATCGCGCCCCAAGGGGGTCCTGAAAGATTTTGCGCCGTGCACGTGTGCGCCTCCCACTCTGGCTCGTGCAACGTCATACCCCAGGAAAATCGAAAAAAAATATTCGCACCCCTTGTCGCTACCCTCCCTCGCCGCTCAGGCGAGTCAAGCCATTTTTGACTCACTCGAGACGATCAGTCGTCCCGGCCCGCCGCTCCTTGGATGACTCCTCCGCCGTCGCCGCCGACAATTCCGACATCTGTCGAGCGCAGCACTGGCCTGTGGGATCCGTATTCCACTCGAGACATGTCCGCTGGCCCCGATAGCTGGATGACCGCCGTTTTGCACGCCGAGAGCTTACGCCGGCTCGTAAGATCCATCAAGCCAAGCGACTGATCAATGTGTGGAGAACCCGGGGTAAGGTCAGATCAATTCCGACCTGTTCCATCGCGCCATCAGAAAATTTCCCCCGTCCAGAGACCCTGACCACTATTCGAGATAAGCTATGCATATGGCTACAGCTGCATCCTTAGACCAATAAGACTCGCCGCTTTCAGCTTGATTTCGCCTGATGATTCGCCAATGCCTCGTGCCCCTCTCGTCACTAGAGTTCAAGCATGGAGCTACGGCTCGTAAGGCGGGGGCGGCTCTTCCGAGTGATCATTCCACCCGCACCCATGCAATTCCAATTCGGGCAAGGAGACATGCGCCGTATCACCGTGCCCATTCCTCATTGCGCCCATCCTCGATGTCTCGCCAAACCGGTCCGGATCGTAGTGGCCGCCGTTGCCTTCTTGCTCAAGCCTGCTCATCTTCAGTGCTGATTGAAGCTCTTCGTCAGCTTCGCCTTCTGATTCAGTAGCCTTCTTGCTCAGTCTGAGGGCTTGCTGAAGGATTGCTTCTTCGTCATAGATGCGGCCGATCTTCGATACCGGGTGCTCGAAATGTGCGTCGAATCTGCTTTGTCGAAGCGCTGCTGACGCAGTCCGATTCTCATCTAACTTGCTACGTCGAAGAGCTTCTGCAAGTTCGTCCTCATAGCTTCCATCACGCAACGTTCCTCGTTTGGCCTGCCGTCCGACTCCTTTCTCTACCTTGATGGTCTTATTTCCTGCACCGTCCGGGCTTACATCGTCATTATTGGCGCTCGAACGACGCTGCACAGGTGTTGCGGAGCGTTGACGGAGATGTGACGTGCGCTTTTTCCTGATCATGCCACTGTCAGTCAGGCCTTGCATCATGAAGATGACTCATTTGATACGGTAGAAGGCTCGGCATTCGTGTAGAAGTGAACAATCATGGACTCGGAAGGCGAATACCTCTTCAATCTGTGTATCTTCATAGTTGCTTCCAGGCGCGTCAAAGCGCACGGTATGACCAAGAAAACGATGCGTTTGGATCTGTGTCTGATGAGAGATTGCTAAGTTGATGCCAGGGTCGAAGGCCGTTTCAGCGTCATGGTAAGGGCGTGCGAAACACTGCTGCTGTTTCCTCGGGAAGGAGGCATTCCATGGGGGCTATTGCTCGTCGTGCTCACCATCTTTAGTGCCGCTGACGAGTAGAAGAGGAATGAACCCAGGATGTACCTTCTTCCTACACTTGAAACCAGCTTCCCTGGTATTGAGTATTTGGAAAGCATCGATGTGCAGCTATGCATCTCAGTCTCAAACCTTCTCTCACACTCTGCTGGTACAAAGGGAGAGAGATCTAATCAGGATACTTGTCACGTATACTACCTCCTGAGTAGGCTGTTTGGAGAGACTGAAGTCCTATGCAGGAGCGCACATCTTCGCATTTTCTTATCTATTCTCTATTGTCCCGTAAAACCATCCAATAATGATTCGTTCGCGAAACAGAAAATTGAATGAACTCAGATCTATCCACTCAATTGGACTACCATCTCATTCGCAACCTCTGGGCCGACGCATGCGGCCATCTCCGCGATATGGCCTTTAAGCGAAACCTTGTCGGTAGCTGTTCCCTGATCCCAAGTAACAAGATCCTGAGACATGTCAACAAAGAACACTTCCAATAAAAATGATTTGATTGACTTCCATGTGTGCAATTAGGCCTGCTTTTGGGATAGCAATCTTGATTTTGCCAAGATTGACCTGTTCCGAGAGCTGGTCGGGCTTCATGACTCCCGGCATACCTAGTTCCATCAGGGAGAGGCCTTCGTCCGCAGCCATCACAGCGAGCACCGGAGAATCGAGGTGCTTGCCGTCAAAGTCACCACTCGTTACTTTTTCCCGCATTGGGGTATCTCCGCCGCTGTCGGGGTCTTGGGCTGCCTCCTTTTGTCTTGATGGCGACACGTACTTGTTCGCATCCAGAGACTTACGGAGACCGTCGTCAAGCTTGTTCCACTCGTACGATTCCGGATCAAGCACATACTGAGGATGGTAATCCGCCTTGTATCGCATCTTCGCACAGTTGTGGATGTAATAGCCCATGTAGTAGAATTGAAGGCCTGACTCTTCGGCTAGGGCAGCCTCTCGGAGAGCACTGATTTTCCCAAAGGAGAACTTTTCGAAGTCAGAGTGATAGATGAAATAGACTCCGCTGACGGCGTGCGGGAGAAGATCGAGCACAGCAATCGCAATGAGGCGGCCATCGAATCTGTAGCATTGATGGAACGAGCCTAGACGGGTAGAAGTTCCATGAGCTGTGCGGCGATCCAGTGGCGAGTCACACAAAAAGCGCTTGAAGCCGCCTCGCGTGACTTCGTGAGGGAGGTCGTGGTGCACAGCCTGCTGGTAGTTGGAAAACAGCTGAAACTTCTCCTCGGTGAAGTTGTCAGGCTCCAGTGACACCTCGAAGCGGTGAGCAGGTTCGGGCGGCCTCTTCAAGTTGGAGTACTCGGCTTCATGTATGACCTCGCAAAGGTGGAAGCCATTCCGCTGCCGTGCTTTCTCTCTAAAAACCCTCATTAGCTCAAAATAGCCCGGACCGCGTATCGGGAACCGCTAACTCTTTGGATTTAGGGTGCAGCTTCTTAGCCTCGCTGATGTAGGATTCGCCTAGAACGAATCTATTCCAACGATTGACGGCCTGGCGCTGATCTCTGGTTGGTTGGAAAGCGGCGGCCGGGAGGCTTGGGGGTTCCACAGCCCAGTCAGCTTAGGGGTCCCTTGTGTGACGCAGGCGCAGCGAACTAACCGGATGGTGTAATGCGGGCAGCAAGCTCTCCGGACATCAGGTTTGTAGAGAAGGGTGCCTGATCTACGTTGGAGTCAGATTAGGCGTCAAGCATTCTCGTCAGATAGCGAATCCGCGGAGGACGGTGGTGCCATCCCACGTGGCAAGTGGAACTGGAGTGCATACCGTCGCCAGCCTCGGTCGATGAGCGCCTGGTAGTGCGCGACGTCCAGACTCTTGCTCTTCACATAGTAGGAGGCGCCTGGAGAGCCGTCAGCTGTCAGCGCGGTCGAACCTTAGGCTCGAGGACGGGAATGCTTCAGAGTCAGGTGAAAAAGCAAGCAGGCAGACAGAACAACAGGCCTGCGCAGGGATACGGGGAGCAACGAGAGGCCAACCGACAGCCTGTCGCTGAGCGCGTGGAGACAGGACTGGAGAAAACGCAAGGCACGTGACGCGCAGGGCTGCTCGACGAGGCGGAGGAAAAATTGCAAGAAAGTGGGCAGATAGGACGGGGCGCATCCGTCGTGCGGTGACAACGCACGAGAATTGGGGGTTCTCTGACTCGTATCGTCGTGCTTGCAGTACCCGCAGGAGCTTGTCTGATAGCCTGGATTGCTCGTAGTCAGCATGAGACGCAACGGCTTCCGGCATGGAGCGCAGCCCGCGCGGACGCTGGGCGGACCCATGGCGGCTGGGGTGGAACGACATCCAAACAGACGGCCACGGGCTGGCATGCTGTCGGGTGAGTGGATTGCGACGCACCGAGCGGCGTTAGGAACGAGGCGGGCCCAGCGCCCGCGTCCGGGGCCTGCATGGCGGCAGCACAAGCGTGGGCAGCGGTGGCCGGCGGGGGAGGGCGCTGGCTCGGAGGCGGCGAGCTGGAGGGAGCAGCCAGCAGAGGGTCTGCGGAACACTCGATCTCAATATGACAGGACGCGGTGAGGCTAGCGGGATGAAGCCTGCGCGGTGTGGCACGGCGGAACGCGACCAGCTGGACGGCTGCTGCCCGTGGCCTTCCCACGTCACAGCACGTATGTTATGCAGCGGGCGCGCACAAGATTGAGCTGCCCGCAGACCCTCGCCTGCCTGCGCGCGCCGCCGGCCTGCGCCTGGGAGCTGCGCGCGCCTCTCGCAGCCCGCCGGCGGCCTCGCTGCAGCTGCGCTCCGCCTGCGTGCCTGCACTGCGCCTGCGCCTGCGCCTGACGCTGCTGCTGCCCCCGGCGCGCGTGCCTTTAGGCGCGGGCACAGGAGAGGCGATTCTGCTCGAGATGCATCTCGCAGATCATGGCTTCTTGGCGCCTATCTCACTTTTTTGGACCCTGCCCTGTCAAAGACCACGGCACGATGCGAAAGGGACTAACACTACCCACGATGCCTCTCTCCTTTCACCTCCCCAGGACACTCACCTTCCCTCAGCCCCGTCCTCCGCGGGACTGAGCCCCAATCCCACCCCCAACTCCCTCCTCCTTCCTGCCCCCGCGCCTCCCCTTCGCCAACGCCGCCGGCGTCCGTGTTTGCTCGGCCTCAGCCTCTTCCTCTTTCGACCACCCGGCCTAATCTCGAGCCACGCGCGCCCAGTCCACTCGTTCTGCCCGCCTCAGCAACCTCCCACGAGACCGGCCAGGCTCGACGTCATTGCCTGCTCTCGACCGGTCGCCGCAGTCGCAGACCATGGCCCAGCAGACTCTTTCGATGCAGGCCCGGACCGGCCGCAGCAACCAGCGTGAGTGCCCTCACGAGACACCCGCCGCCTTCCGCCGAAGGCGCGCGGCCCGCCCTGTCTGCCCGCCCGTTTGCGCGCGCTGGTTCTGACCTTTGCACGTTTTTTCGCAGGCTACGGCAGCAACGGAGAACGTCTTGTTGCCGGCATTGTGCCCCTCTCCGCCGACAAGTACTACGTCCTCCTGATCCAATCCACCAGCCACAACAAGTGGGTCCTCCCGAAGGGCGGCTGGGAGACCGACGAAGCCACTGCGCAAGATGCAGCCTGCCGCGAAGCTTGGGAAGAGGCCGGCATCGTGTGCAAGGTCACCTACGACCTCGGATCGATCGACGAGAGGCGCAGCCCTACACAGTTCACAAAGGAGGCGCCGCGCGCCAGCTACCACTTTTTCGAGGCCACCGTCGAGCGCATGGAGAACCAGTGGCCCGAGGCACACAAGCGGATCCGCAAGTGGTGTACCTACGCCGAAGCCGCGCAGGCGCTCAAGGACCGCCCGGAGCTGCTCGCCGCACTCAACAAGTGCACCATGCACCGGTAGCCTTGAGCGAAGAGGCCTCCCGCATTCTCCTGAGCACTCCTCAAAAGCACTTTGATTTCGTGCAACCGGGCGGCCCCTTCACGCACGCATAATCATATCCTCATATTGCATTTCCTTTGTTCAAGCATTCGGCTTTCGGTTTGTGGCTCGACATAAAATTGGGGTTCAGGTGGCATAGATTCGCTTTTCTCTTTCAGTTCGGCGTTTATGACACGGCTGCAGATGCTAGAAAAGAACCACCTGTTCAGGTTGCGTGTCGACGGAGCAATGATCTGGTCGCTCGGCTCTTCACATCCCCAAACTCACAACGATGCCTTAGCCTTCGCCGAAGGCCATCTCTGCTCGAGTGTCGAATCCAAGCGGTGACCCACTGCCGTGTCAGGGATTGCGTGACGTGACCGTTGTCTCCCGATATCCCGGCTCCTGGTTGAATCGCGCCCTAATTGTGTTGGCTCCGACCGTCCCGACTAGAGCGCCCCCAACTGTGTAGGTTTCTATTTCTGTTTATCCTAGACTTTGTCTCTCCGGTTGCTCTCCTTCCCCTTTCCTACCCGATTCGCATGCTCTCATGCAGGCGCCTCGAAACGTCAAAAGCAAATCTTAATCATCGCTTCGCGCGCCTGATGATCAAACGCCCCTTATATTGGTCAATTACGATCCCCCCGACACGTATAGATGAACGACTCTGGCCACATTTGCTGCTCTATTTCTCACGGCAGACCCAGCTGGAAACTGTAGGTACACCAAAATGGGCGTCGCTGGCGAATACGACGGAAGGGGGTAATGAAAGATACGAGCATCTGGATCAGACAAAAGCAATCTACTTGTTTTAGCAGAGAAACTCGACTAGAGTCCCCGAGGAAGCGAAGTATAGGCTAGCTTTCTACATTTACCATTAGGAGCATGCTTGTATTTTGTAGAGAAAATGCATCTGGACGGCGTCAGGGAGCGTGTCATGAGCTTCCGTGGCACAGCTGTGGATGCGCAGCATTAATCAGTCGGAAACGCAGGCGGTCATCCCAAATAAAACTCTATAGCATCATCAAATGAGAAAACAGTCGTCGGCAGAGCTTAGAATTAGGTCGACGATGCTTGCAATGTCACGGGGTTACGATGTGCCTCCGACCGGGGTGGTGGGCGCTAGTACTGAAGAGGGTTGGCGCACTCATAGGCGAGCAACCCACAATCCTCTCAGAAAAGTTCGGCGCGAGCTTCAAGGACGACAACCACGACATCGCCCAGCCGACCCCCACCCCCCTCAAGGACGAAGATTCGACAGGAAGGTTAGTCACCGACCGCCTCGCCATCGTTTCTACGCGCGGAGCACCAGACACCGGAGTTTTGAAGCGACATTGGATGAGCGAGCGACCTCCGCATCCGCGACCAAGGCACGCGCTCAGCATTGGGCCCTCGGCGAACGATCTGCTCTCACATATGTCTATCACCTACATTGGATTGAGAGCAGGATGAGCTCGCAGATGTGGCTTTCAGTGGTCGTGGAGCGCGAGACCTGCGGCGCGTGCTGAGGAGCACAATGGCCTGCAATATTCGAGCTACACAACTCCGGTGCCTGGGGCACGCTGTAGAGCATCTGTATCCTCCTGAACAGACTCGCTGACATGCTGGTACACAGTAATCTTCATCCTCCGCAACCATGGGGTATTTTCAACCGTCCTTCCGAATTTTCAAGAGCTCATGCTAATGTGTCTGCAGTATCTCTCGTGATTCTCGTCACAAGCGCGCCGCTACCGGTGCTAAGAGAGCATACTACCGCAAGAAGAGGTATGCATAACCCGATCGCCCCTAGTAACCATGTCTGACATGGCAAACAGGGCTTTCGAGAAGGGTCGCCAGCCCGCCAACACCCGTATCGGTGCCAAGCGTATCCACCTTGTCCGCACCCGTGGTGGCAACCGCAAGTTCCGCGCCCTCCGCCTCGACTCCGGCAACTTCTCCTGGGCCTCCGAGGGCATCGCCCGCAAGACCCGTGTCATCGTCGTCGCCTACCACCCGTCCAACAACGAACTCGTCCGCACCAACACCCTGACCAAGTCCGCCGTCGTCCAGATCGACGCTGCTCCCTTCAGGCAGTGGTACGAGGCTCACTACGGCGCTTCCCTGGGCCGCAGGAGGCAGGCCAAGACCGAGCAGACCGAGGAGAAGAAGAGCAAGAGCGTCGAGAAGAAGCAGGCCGAGCGCGTCAAGGCTTCCGGCAAGGTCGAGTCTGCCCTCGAGAGGCAGTTCGAGGCTGGTCGTCTGTACGCCGTCATCGCTTCCAGGCCCGGCCAGAGCGGCCGCGTCGACGGCTACATTCTTGAGGGTGAGGAGCTTGCCTTCTACCAGCGTGCCACCAGGAAGTAGAGGATTGGCTGCTAGTCTGCGGGTTCTTTACGGTTTATGCGGGGTCAAAATTCGGTCAATGGGCATGTACACGGGCTGCATGCTTTTTTGCAGCTAGAAATCAATATGGTATGACCAATACCATTTCAAGATACCTGCCTCATTTTTCCCGTTCTGCCTTGTGACTTGCAAAATGTCTCTTAGGATGCATACCGTAGTTCTTCATATTCTAAAGGACGACCAACTTCAATCAGAATTGCGGTCGGCCAGGTCAGGGAACTCGATAAAACCAACTTTACATCTAAGCACATCAAGTAAGATGCCATTCAACATCTCCTGGCCGTTGCGACCGTAGCAACTATCACTAGTCATCACTGTTAGCATGGCTAGCCTAAGAATCAGATGCGTCCACCCACATCAAATTTTAGTCAGTCTTGTCTGGTTCTTTATTGTCTTGCTGCACTCTTTGTACAACGTAAGCCACATAAAGATCCTCAACGCGATCCCTGAAAGTCTTAACCCGAGGTTCATCAAGCCCACGAACCGTCTCCGAACTCGTCTATAGGCTCCGTCGAGTATAAAAGATATTGGGATTTCATTAACCACGATAAGGTCTCAAAAACATATTTCCAAGGTGCCACTATTGGTCGAATCGTGTCCTTCATTTTTCTCTTGGCTCACATATCGTCTCAAGGCTGAAATTTTCTATTATTACACCAACTGCTGTGCGCATCTACTGCGATGCAACGGCACCCCGCTCTCGTGGTGCATAGCCGCGGGTTCACCGATGTCTTATCTATCAGGCAGCCTTGCTAGCACTTGCAAATTCTCTGTATCTTCTCTCTCCCCTACTGCAGCTGAAGCTTGGCGATTCATTGATTCACTAAGCCATGGAAAACTTTCGCGAAATCTCAAACATCTCAGCTACTCCTGCCAGGCGAAGTTCAGAGAGCCTGGTCAGCGTCGTCCTAAGCACAGCGGAATATTTCCCGTCGGAAGCGATTTCATTGACCAGTTCGCATCGACATGATGGCGCTTAGACGACACCGTCGAGCCTTACTCAAGCCGAGATGAATGGCCCGGCAGTTCATCTCTCCACGAACCCCGAAATACAACTGCTCTCCGAGGAGAATTGAGTGCCTGGTTCTCCACCAATGGCTGACAAGGCTCAAAGGGCCCGAATTCATCACTTCTTCAAAGACTCCATTGGTGGTGGTTTTGGGAGCTCGGCGGTATCATCCTTAGCGTTTGCTGCATGGTCGCCATCCTTATACTCCTCCCCGTATCTCGGCAACCGTCCACTCAATGAATGGCATTTTCTAATGGCTCCCAACACCATGATATCCACATTCATCACGGTAGCAAAAACGAGCATGCTCCTCGCCGTGGCCGAAGGGACCAGTCAACTTAAATGGCAATACTTCAAGAAGAACAAAAGTGTTACGGCGCAGCCTACACAGAACCTGGGTAGAAGGAAAGGAAGGACAAGCGGGGCGCCTACGCGCCCGCAAAAAGAAGATCCACCGGCGGGAAGTCACGTGACTCCCGGTTCAGCCGTTCGAAGCCTTGGCACTCTGAACTCCTGAACTCGCAGGAGTTCAGACGTTCAACCGCTTGGCGGAATGAACCCACGAATTATCAGATTGTATAGACTCTCCTACGTATAGAAACCACACTCATTAGCATAGCTTTGACCTTCGTGGTCAACTTCGATAATCAATCTACACCATTGATTAGTAACACGGCCTTCGCACGCAGTGCTCAGATACGTGTATTCATCACCTCGTTCTCTCTCCCCTCTCTTGTACCCACTCAAGGTAAACCCCAACACGGCTTACCACCCTCTTTGGTGTTTGGATCCTTAGAGGTAGAGGCCCGCCGTTACAAAAAGGTCGCTCAGAGAGCTTGATTATTTTGATGGAGCAAGTCGAGGACCTTGGTGAGCCTTTACGTTCATAATACGAATGGCGGGAAAGACCGGGGTTTTATTCGCCATGCTGGGTGCCTTCGTTGTCGTTGCTTCGCTCACCATGGAGCCCTTTGCGCAGCAAATTCTATCTTTCGAGGGTCGGCGCGTCAAGTCAGCTCACGATGTGGTCTCATTCTCCATTATTCACGCATGGAATGATACGTTTGATGGTAAGCGCCCTTCTTAGGGTTAAATACCTGTAAGAAAGAATGCTGATGCCACCGTGCTATAGACGGTAAAGGACAAAACAGCATGGAATCGGCCTTCATGAAAGGATCGACCAATTCTCCGCCAGCTCTACAATTCTCTTGCTCTAGTGGCAACTGTACATGGACCAATTTCTCAACGTTGGGAATATGCTCCAGTTGTGTGGATGTTACGAAAGAGACCACAAACACGACCGTGGGATCTATGGCGTTCAACACTACTGATGAGGGCCTCGATGGTACACTGGACAACTGCTTAATCTTTGAGTACCACAGTCCAGGCGGAATCTCCCTAAACGTGAGTAGAGGATGCTCTTTCCGGCATTGTTACAATTTCGAGTCATACTATGACAGCAACACGGCAATGATGACGCCAGCACCAACACCAGCAACAGGGCCCAACCTGGTGAAAAGACCGCCATATACGTTAACACCCGCGATATTAGTGGATCCTACGCCTTCTTGTTCTGTTACTTATCAGCAATTCCCTACTTCAATCGCCGCCCAAGCTCTATACTCAAATTTCTCGAAATCGGAATTGGACTCTACAATAGTCTTGGCTGCGGTCATACAAACAACAGTAGAAGGGGAGGGACTGGCTGGCCGCGTATCACTATCACACATGGCAAATACTACAGAATGTCGACTGCAGTGGTGTGAAAATGCCTATAGCACTGTAGAAGTTGTAAGTCAATATCTCGGTCGGTGCTACCATAAAAGTTAATCTGACATCTTGTAGGTTAACGGTATGATGATTGATCTGGCCTTCAAAGACAGACCGTTGAACGTAGCTCAACTCTCCAAGAATGTTGGATACTGGCAGTCATGGAGGAAGTCATGGACTGAGAACAACAAGGACAACCCTTCACATCTCCCCATGGCTTGGAGCTACATTGCTATGACATTCGCCGTTGCGGCGGATGACAACATCAAGTTTGGTTCTGGTTCTGTCATTTCTGACTCCGCGAACGTTTCGGAGATATTCGAGAACATTGCTAATGCAATGACGCGTCAGTTGTATACTGGGAGCAACAGTACTTACCAATATGGCACGGCGTTTTCTGAAGAAGTTTTTGTCGTCGTACAATGGAAATGGGCTGTTTACCATGGTGCTGGTTCTTCTTGGGGACGTTTTTCTGGGTGTCAATATTTGGGTCAACAGCCGAGACGGAGTGTTTCTGTGGATGTCGAGCTTGTTACCTCTGTTGTTCCATGGCCTATCTGGGTGGGATCAAGATGCTCTTGATGTGAATGAGCACGCACGTATGACGGAAATGGCCAAGAACATGTATGCGAAGCTGGAGAGGAACGATGTTGGAAGTACAAAACTTGTCAGCATATGAATGGGGCCCAACGGATCTTTCTCACGTCCTACGTAAATCATTGATAAGGTAAATGAATGGAGGAAACCTCACATCTTAAAGGATCAAACTGTCCCTCTGTTTTTTCAACGGTGCTTGGAGACGTGAAAACTTGATTCGGTAAGCTACACGTATCAAGTGCTTTTCTTGCTGTCCGCCAACTATTTCTTGCTTTACTTATCAAGTGCCTCATTGAGCTGGAACTACAGCAGCACAGCTGGACTTAGCATGTGCATCCCCCCACACCTCTTCGCTTGAAAAATCCTGTTGAAATTATGCTCTCCTGCAGAGGAACCGAAACAGACCAATTAGATTATTGAAAAATGAATCCCGTACTTCTCCATGATAAAGTATAGACCGTAAGGCCCATACGCGCGCTGGTCCTTGTCCTTCCATAATTTCTCCAGAAGATTCACCGCCATAGATAGATGGCTCATCTGATAGTGAGACTGAGATAGTGCAGCGGCCACCTCAGCACGTTGATCATCCTTGACCATGCATGAAGCGGCTATAAGAATCGGCCATAGCAGCGTTGCTAAGTACTGTAGGTCCGAGAGATCTTGGATTATGCTTATGATCATGTCGACTTCGTCTTGCATGGCGCAAATGACTTTCGGATCACTGACAACGGAGCCGCAGAACGCGGTGGCAAGGTATATTCGAAGGCCATGTCTTAGAGCCTCAGCCGCTTTCTTGCGGTCACGAGGATCTGGGTCCGAGGATTGGTCTGGGAAAGTCCATCTGTCAATGGCATGTGCGAGAGTGTCATGACTGTTCCTCAGCTGCATGCTCGGGCTCCCAGAAGCTTGAGCTTCTTCAGCAAGCCTTTGGCTCTGTAGGACTGATATTTGCGGGATTAGCTCAAAAAGAGCGTGGCCGCCGGCGAACATTGTTCCGAATGTTGCATACGGACTGATGGCGGAGCTGAGAGATGTGACAAACGGATCGTACGGAAGAGTTCTGGTTTCGCTTGCGCCGTAAGGTGCAAAGGTGTTGCTGAGCAGAAGGTAGGCGTATAGCTCCATAGCGAACCCGAGGAGATCATTGTAGGATGAGCTGTCACCGGGCAGTAGCCAGAGAATGAGTTGGCGGCTGGCGCGTAGATGTTGGAAGAGGTTTCCGGTGGTATTCCCAGAGAGAGCCTGTATTTGTTTAAGCGCGAGCTCAAATGCTGCTGGGAACAATGTCTTACCTCATAATGACAAAGCATCACAAGGACCAGCAGTAACCGCACTGTCTTGGCGGGATCATGTTGAAGGCCAGTATTTCCGACCTCTTCACGGATGCTCCGGATGACCAAGAGGTAATGGCTCCACGTGGCTCGGGTGATTTCATTCGTTGACTGCTTAAAGCCCAGGTGTGCCCCACTGAGGGCCAGCATTGTATGCATCAGAAGATCGTCCGTGTACGCAGCGGGAATGAGCGAGGTTATGAAAGGACTTTTGGACGGAGGTGCCATGGCTAGCATCGCGCCAGTCTCTGCGAGATAGTGCTCGAGAAACCGCAAAGATAACGGTGTCTTAGAGCATGCTCGTTCAGGCCCAGTGAAGGCACCCAGCGTTGCGTCCCAACGAATTCCGCATGGCACTGTGCCAATCTTCCACGGCTGGTCTTTGTCCTCGCTGTGTACTGGGGGAAGCGAGCTCCTGGTGCGGGAACTGTGGCCAGCTGGAGCCGCTGGTTCAGCTGCTGGCTGTGGAGGGACGCCTGAACCGGAGTGCGCCTGCTTTGGGCATCGCTGTGTGTCGAGGACTGGCCACGTACACCCCAGATCTTTCCTCGCGCAATTCGTGCATAGCGGCGCGATCTCATCACATTTCTTCTTCCGCCTACGACAGGTTAAACAACCATGTCGGGAACGCGGATAGTTCGGTCGCAGGTTGGTGCGGGGCCTGGGCGCGGCTGCGCTTGTCCCCACCGTGGCTGTGCTCATGTAGAGAGGAAACGATATCCGTCCAATCAAGGCAAAGCCCTGCAGCTGCAATTGTTTGCCTAGGCATGTATTCCAAGCGGTTGATGATGAAGATCGGGTGTGAGTGCGCCAGTGCGGGCCCGGAGCTTATCTAGCCGCACTTTTATGCTGCTGCGCCCTACGGCTGGGCGGGGTTTCGGGGCTTATCTAGCCGCCATCTTGCCGCCTGGATCTTGCCTTAAACGGGAAGCAAAGTGGCGATGAGCTTACAGCCAAGCATCTGCCGAGCACGTACACGTATGCTATTCACTTCGAGCAGGGACTACGACGTGGAGGCATGGACCCTCATCATGTGGAAACAAAGGAAACAGAGCCCATCCAGCTAAAAATCTACATGTTCGGGTGTGGCACCAAAGCAAAGAAAAAAGAAAAAAAAGAACTCATTTGTTGATGAGTACTTTCACGCATTATAGTGGAAAGTTGAAAGCATGGAGATCAGAAGCATGCATTGCATTAAATAATTGATCGGCCACGCACAGTCCACATGCCTTTCCATCCACCACCCAAGGTGAGCGTAAGAATCGCCTTGTTGGATCTTCAAGCGGTACAGTTCTCAGCATGATGGCACCAATCAAAGAGACAATATCCAAGCCAGAGAGGCTCATCCAGTGCATCCGGCGAACCCACTGTTTTGGTCAGAGACATTGCTGTCTGGCTAAGAGAGAAGCTTAAAACGGAATATGGGTTCTGGGAATTGAGCATATGACCCTGGCAAGAACGGAGATACATGAGTCCTGAAGCCGCCTCATGACTTCTCGCAAAGCAACGTAATGACCTCCTTTGCAGCTCTCTGGCCCGAGGTCAGGGCACCTTCCAAGTAACCCTTCCACTCGAACCCGAATTCACCACCTGCGAAGTGCAGATTCCTGACCGGCTCTCTGAAGGCCTTGCCGTACTTCTTCAGCAACCCAGGACCCATTGCGCAAGTCGGAGCGCCCCAGATGTAAGGCTCCTTTGTCCACTCCACGTAGTTGACCTCCAGGACATCCCTTGCCTTATCAGCTAGCTCTGGGCCAACGAGTTGCGCCAGATGTTCAATGATTGCTTCTTCCCGCTCCAACTCGCTCTTCTCATGCCACTTTGCAGCAATGTTTCCCGATATGAAGTAGGCCAGGCTGTTCTGCAGGTCATCGCTCACATCCCAGCCAAAGCAGATGGGGCCGACGAAACTGGTTACCTTGCCAACAAGCCCAGCCTTCTTCCACCAAGCATCTGTGTAGGTCAGCAGAACCTTGGCGTAGATTCCCGGCTTGGTACGACTGAGAACGGATCTCTTTGTGGATGGGAGCGGAGGTGTGAAATTGATCTTGGTATAGGTGTTTGTCGGGTTGGCCATGATGACCTTCTTTGCTTTGTAGCTGTCGCCGATAGCGGTAGTCACGAGGCACGGGTGGCTGCCGCTCTCCGACTGCTGAATAGCATCAACTGGACAGTTCAAGATGATAGATCCCGGCTTCATGGTGCTTGCGAGGCTGGTAGCGATGGATGAGGTGCCTGGCGCAAAATTATTGTGTAAGCGATGTCCTCATTACTATATTGCAAATGCAATGGGATATACCTGTCTTGATTTTGAGGGATTGAGCACCAAGCTCGCCCTCGCTCACGATGCTCTCATACCCAAACCCGGACTGAATGTAATCTAGAAAGTACTGCGCTCCGACCTCGTCCGGTTCACGGCCAACAACTGCAGTAGTCAAAGAGCTACACATAGCTTGGACACGGGCACTGTCTGTATCGACGCCCTTTTTCTTCATCCACTCGATGAAGGAGAGATCTTCATCGGCCGGGAAGTCATCCCACTCGTGTATGTTGATTGCGGAGGCGCCTGCATGGATTATCATCACAAGCTTTTGCATCTCCTCAGCCCCTTTGCCCTACCATTGAGAGCTGCTATCAGTATTTGCAAGTGAGAGGAATATGAGGAAGTCATTTCTCACCGGCTGGGCAAATAAATCATCACCACCTTGTACCACCGTTCCATCCTCGAACTGATAGATGGAGAGCCCGTCAACGTACTGCTCGGACGTCTCAAGCCCAAACTTCTGGGTCAGTCCATATATGGTCGGCTGGGTAGTCTTGTTGATCCAAGTAGCACCCAACTCAACAGAGCCCGGGCCGCTCTTGAGCTTCTGGGTGCGGCTCCGCCCTCCAATACGATGCTTGGCTTCCAGAAGGATGGTGTTGAGCCCGGCCTGTTGCGCTTCGGTTGCGGCCATGAGACCAGAAAAACCGCCTCCGACAACGACGACATCCACTTCGATGGGCGGAACGGCGTGCGTCGTCGCGCTTCTGCCATCACTCCAGGGGCGAGCCCGATCATTGACGCATGCCATAGCCTCAATCTCAAACTTGGCTTCGGGGAATGCCAGTTTCGGAACCGGGATTAGCGTGGTGACCGGGCGGCGCGTGTAGCCGGCCCCGTGCGATAGCAGCGCGAGGACAGATTCGACGAGAGGTAGACCCATCTCCTGGACATCCCAGTCAACAACGTAGAAGCTCAGCTTCACGATGTCTTTGGGGGCTGCACCAGCGCTCTGAAGAGCGTCAGAGAGGTTTGCGAGGGCCTGCCTGACCTGTTCGGGGAAGGTCTCCGGCCATGAGCCGTCCTTATGCTGAGCGGTTTGGCCGGATGTGAGGATGATACGACCAGGGCCATCGATTGAGGCAGCATGGGAATACCATTGTGGATCAGGGAGTTTGTTGCTGTCAACAAACGATTGAGTGGGACGAACGTCGCGGGAAGCCATGTCGGAAGAGTCAATGGGGGGAGAAAAGTGCTTTACTGTCCGCCTTTGAGCATGAGATGTCGAGACATATTTATATCTTCCTTCGGAGTCCGCGGACCATTCCTTTGGGCGTCAGCGATGACATTGCAAGAGGCCAGCGGATGAGTAGGGAAAGTGAGGGGCCCGCTGCAAGGATTCCAGATTGCCATTTTAGGCTAGCGCGTTGGGAAGTTATCTAGCCGCGCTGCGGGTAGATAAGATCAGGGCTCGGGTCAGCACAAATCCTTCTTGGAGCGCGTCAATGATGACGCATGGGATTCAAGATACGGGGCAGACTCTATGCTATGGCTTCGGTCATCATTAGATGCTGCGGGGCTGCATAGTTCCTTCGACGTATGTGCTGTTCTGCCAAAGTGAAGAGTGAGTTAGTGATACACTAAAAGATGGTCTTGCCTTAATTCTTTAGACATCCCAGGCGCGTTTCCGGCCTTCCGTGCTTCAAAGCCGATAATTTTTCTAAAGCAAAGGTCATCCCTCTCGTTGGCCATCAAGAGGTGTTCCGTCTATGGGAATGTGGTAGAACAAAGTCATTTTGATGATCGCCAAATGGGGTCTCCAATGTAATCTACTAGACTACTACCGAGTGGTTACTCAATGGGATGGCACGTGGTGTTGGCGTATAATTGCAGTGTCGTGCGGTTCGATCCATCCTGCATCACATACACGGAGCACATATGGTTCGCAGGCACAACAAGGGCGTGCGACCTGATATAACATCGCTAACCGTCATAGTGTTTCTGGGCTAGCCGTTTCATTTTACTTTTTTTTTTCAGGCGTTTGCGTTTCTGCAAGTGCATAGTATGGAATTCGAAGGATAAATACACACGTCATCCGGCCAGGTGGTGCCTACTTAACAGATGAACGGCTAAGAAATACCCTGTAAAAGAGAGCTATAGACTAGAAAGAACTCGTTAAAAAGAAGAGCTAAGAAATACCTTGATCGCACGTTCCACGTTTCGATCACTCCAGCATGATTTTCTCCAGCCGGAAGTTCGGCCGGTTCAGCTCTTCTCCGTGCATGATCCCATGAACGTAGGACTCACCGATGACCTTGTAGCGACCATTCTCCTGAGGCGAGAGCACAAACGGGACTCGTGCACCCGCTAGAATCCAAACCTGATCTCCCTGGCGAACTGAACGTGGTCCATTGCCCAAGTGGTGCTCAGCTGTGCGGAAGACTGCTCTGTTCGCGCTAACCTTCTGCTCTCGGCTGTTGAATCGGTCATGCAACTCTTTGTCTCGGCCGTCTATAGTCTCTAGAACGTCTCTCCCTCTCACACTCTCTCGGATTTCGAATGAGTTTTCGGCTCTTAAATAACGGTAGAAATGTTCAACAGGCTCATTGCAACCCAAATCTGCCTGGACGTGGATCACTTGGCGTTGATACGCTTCCGAAAGGGAAATCACGATACTGCATGTTCATCTTTCTGATTGATGCAGTCAAGAATTCTGCCTTTGTGATCAGTTTTGGAAGATGGTTGGTGCTCGTTTTAATTTACATCCCCCTGCCCGTTCTGCACGACACAGCCCCACGAAGGCGCAAGGCTGACCTATAAGCAACTGAGAGACAACAGTAATATTCTGCCACGTGGTAGGAAAACTGCCTATCTGCAGCGCGCATAGTAAGAGCCTTGTGCCGCAACGATATTGGCCGCCATGGCCTACACCCATGCACAGCAGTGTTCCACCTGTTGCTTTATAGAGTTGGGTCATCTCAACGGTGCCCAAACCTTTTCAGTCTGCAGAAATTCCAAACCATTGTTACATTTCTTTACTTTTCAACCTGAGCTTTCTTGGTCAATGTGTCTTCTCCAGTCGATGCTCCGCAATTCGCGTGGAACCCACAAATCCAATGAAAATGAGCACGTAGAGAACACGGAGCTTCAGCAGCCCGTAGCAGAGATTGCGCCGTCTATTCCACCGGGATATCCAAAGCTTGCAGAGCGCATGAGCGCCATCCCGGAGGCAGCAATATTCAGGCGCTTTGGTGACTTGAACGCGCAGAATTTGTTGTACCTCCAAGCGGAATTGGTGAACATGGAGTATCGGCTAAAGGAGATTCAGAACGAAGATAGCAGCGGTGATGGATATCGGAAGAGGTTCAAAGAAGACTGGGAATACCTTCAACAGAGCGAGGGTGAACAGTGGCAGCTGTTAAAGGAGATTCAGAAGACTTTGAAAGAGTACAGTGCGTTCCCATGCATCTCCAGACACACGCCTTTCTCCACATTTCTCCACATGCTTACTCTACCAGACACGGCATTGATCCAACAAGCCTCGATCGTGAAAATGGCACCGCCGTGCGCATGGGACCTCAATCACATACAAACATTCCTCGAAACCCCTGAAATGGGGCCCTTCTCTCTCTGCGGCCGAGACTCCAATACTTGGGGTTTCACTCACGACAACAAAAACCACGCACCGGACCTTGTGGCCTTGCTTCCACGCAATGAAGAAGATGCGTTTACGAGGTGGGTTTCCAACGAAGCTGTGAAAGGAGCATTCCAACTACGCTGGTTACAGTCGTGGAAGATGATGCAATCATCAAAAATTTCGGGTCTGTTGGGCTGCAAAGATTCAACCCTGGCTCGTTGCACATTTGTTGTGACGAGTATGTTAGCGTCTGTACTTCTGATACTTTCTGTCTCGGTTCTGTATCTTGTGCACACGTTGGAGGCTCGTCTAGGCCTCATCGCGGCTTTCAACTTGCTGCTCACTTTCATCTTGGCAACTTTCACGACGGCGAAGCGTGCGGAAGTGTTTGCTGTAGCTGCAGGTTAGGCGGCTGTGCAAGTTGTGTTTATTCAAGTTGGCACTGATAGCAGCTGTGGGCATTAGATATTACGGAATGAATTTGTAGATATGATTTTTTTCATATTTCTTCTTTGATTGAGTATTACATTAAACTCCTTTGTCAAGGATTATTCGAGTTGAGCACATACCGAAAGAGAGAGCGGACCTGTGAAGGAAGTGCAGTACTACGTACATTCACCAGCAAGTAAAGGTTTGAGCGTAAGGAGAAAATGAGAGAGGTTTAAAGTGATCATTTGTCTGTTTGTTGGTTTCGAAGTTTGGGAAGGCCGTGAAAGCTGATTGTACCTGCGAATGTGCTGATGGCCGAAGGGGATGGAAGTAAGGAAAAGAAAAAAAGAATTCATTCGCCTGCTGTCTCTTCCAGTGAGCGAAGAGGATGATAGCTCTGGAACAGGTTTCCTTAGAGCCTATGCTTTCTGAGAGTGTTGGGTAGAACCAGATGCATTACCCTCACTGTTGCTATGACTTCTTACTTTGTCAGCGGAGTACATTCGCATTTTAGCCTCATATTCCTTCCAGGCCTTTGTTCTTTCATCTCCTGGATTTACATTAGCTTTTTTGCGCTGACTGGAGGAGATGTTTGGATAGGGAGTTCACTTACCGCTTAACGGCCTTGGGGCAGAGATTCTATTACCCCCTTGACTGGGACTATTTGCACACAAGCGGATTTTCTTGTGAAAGAAATCCTGCTCATGCATGGCTCTCAGACAAATTGTTACATCAAAAGGAGCGTTCTGAGGCGTAACCAAAAAGTCCTCCTGCTCGTAAGGTGCCGGGCTTGGGTGGATGATCTTGCTCTTGCAATACTTATCATGTACACGGTAGCAAGTTCGGAGCATTTTATGCAGTATTTTTGTCTTTCCGCCATCAATATTTTCTAGAGAGTCTCCAAAGGCATTGACAAATTGGCTTCGGTGGATCGTAAGTGAGTCATTTGCTCTGTCCAGCACTCGCCGGCTGATGGTGCAGTAAGGGTCGGAGCCAGTATCAAACTTGATAAACACGCGAACCGGGTGCATGCGTCCAAATCTATCCTGGATGAGGATTTCTCCTTCCCGGACGAAGTCTTCGAATGGTATTTAGCAGGAATGGCCTTCATCGAGACGGAAACGCAAGTCCTGACACAGAGACTCATGGTAATCTCCAAAGGACTTATTCCACTATCAGGACTGGTTTTTTGTTATGCTCACATTGATTACTCACAAGTATCTGCATGCCAACTGATCCAAATGGAACCTTTAACATCAATGTGACACGTTGCACCATGTTGATGATGCATTGTGGTAGCAGCATTGGTGTGACAATGAAGTATTTGATGGCTCCGGTAAACTGCTCTTTGATGAGCATTTTGAACGAATAGAAGGATGCTTGGGCATATGAGAATATTGGGATGGAATGTGTGCAGTGACGGAGACTGCGAGGTTCTTTAGATATTGCTCGAGAAAACCTCCGGAAGAACATCGAAAAACCTTATGGGTCCACAGCAGCGGTATTTGGCAGCTCGATTATCACATGAAAGTTCTGGAAATTTGTGCAAGCAGGAAACTACACCTGTCAGTAAAGCCCATAGTCGGAGTCTGCCGGTGCGCTGCTGCCTTCGTTCGACTTTGGACGTTCCACATGACGCAAGTGACATGTAATCCAATCGGAAAACATTCAGAAATTTCTCGGGAAGGAGGCATGTATGCAGTGTTCCAATAAAGCATGCTGCTGTGGAGTCTAGAAGTGAGACTTTCGTAAAAGTGAGGGATGGGTTGAAGCTAGGCGTCCGGGAGCGAAGGGTGCGTGCACAAAACCAACATCCTGGGAAACAAGGGGACTCCTGTTATGACGTAGAATCTCATAGGCTATATCGCTCATTCGTGGGTGTGGGGCAGTAGATCGCCAGTGATAAGCCGATTGTCTGCGGCGAGAAATTGTAAAGGAGCACCCTATGTAGCCCGGGCGAACTTTTGGAAGACCAGGTGACCATTATGAGAGTATTTCCATACACATAGTACGATATCTATAGATGAAATGCGCTGTATACTAGGCAACAAGTCCGATATACCCTACTTAGCGTGTTGGTGTTGTTGTTGTTGTTGTTGTTGTTGTTGTTGTTGTTGTTGTTGTTGTTGTTCCGTGTCTGGCCCCGCATTCCTCCCAGCCACAAGACCACTGTGTTTCTCTGTGGTCGGCCGATGCTCCAGGAGTTACACGAGAGATTCTTCTTGATTTACCCCGCTCGGAATTACTATGGAGAAAGCGTATTGACCAACACGACTGGCAGGAAAAGCCGTGTTGTGATACACGGATACCGGCAAAGTAACCCTGCAAGCTTTGCGCAGATACATAATGTGAAGCATTGAAGGGATACTACCGTTCCAAGCGGACCAGTATGCTCTTTCTAGTCAGATGATAAAGAAGGCACTCGGTACTTAGAGTCACTATTGGCTAGTGATGCCCGATCGAAGCACGTTCCCCGTGGCCGTGACACAGACACTAACGAATGGGACACAGCTGCCTCAGCCACAGCAAGAATAGCACAAATCCTCTGACCGACTTCTTCATACTCTGTGCAGAGAGAGCTACGTTTGTGAAGAGCATCCATGCCGTGCCACACGCGGCTGATGGCTGAGGTAGGTAGGTGGGGGTCTGGGCGCAGTCGTCTCATATTCCGCACGTTCTCCCTTGCTTCTGAAACCTCATTTCTGGCCTGACATAATCCATCTGGACTTCTCAGCCATCAGTAGTGCACCCACAGACGCGTGGCTGTTCTAGGGACTGCGGGATTTTCAACTCTCACGTGCATTGAAGAGCTCCTCACGGTCATGGGTCGTCAGTTGTCTTCGAGCAACGGAAATGGAACATCAGGTAGACCCCTCTTCGCCAGTCATACGTTGTCTGAAGTCTGTTGGTAGTAGGCGTCGTGCATGGCGCCGAGCAGCATTATCCTGTATATAGTACCCACTGCCCACGTCTCCTTCCACGTACGACCACAGGTCGCAGAATCTAGGGCTTCCCGTCCGCTCAGCCGTACTCAAGCTGCGAACCGGCCGATTAGTACTCAAGTGGGTGACCATTGGGGAATCCCGGCTGTTGTACGTTTTGCGATTCGTTTTGCCGTTCGTTCTTTTGGTGCGGTGGGCCCGGCTAAGCGACCGCGTCGGCGCCGGCCGTCGGGCTGAGCCGGCATTACTGCAGCGAAGTCACCCGAGGACCGGTGCATCTTTCGGTTTGGTCTTGTTCCCTCGCAGCGGGCAACAGCTTTCCTCTTTGACCAACGTGCTATTCGACAGCGGAAATGGTAATGGTCTTGCTACGGCGAGTCGTCTAGACGGTCTGCGGCGAAACGCACATTGGAAAGACCTGCGCCGGGTCCTTGATGGATATGGCGAAAGATGACGGCGATGCCAACTCAGCAACCACGGCTTTGCGCCGCTCGAGAGGACAGACATTCTTGGGTAACGCCATAATTAATGGAGGCGGAGCGGCGTAGGTGGCCAGGGCGGAGCTGGCTCAGAAAGGGAAGAGGTACGGCTCGATGGTGCCGGCGGCGGAGAGGGAGCTTATGCAGCTGGAGACGGAGGGCGCGTCGTCCCAGCCCTGCGGGTTGCGGGGAGAGGATATGTTAGTTGTGGCTCTTGTCCTCCCCCCCTTTGATGGTGGTGGTTGCTCCCAGTGTATTTGGACATGGTCTCTCTCTTCTTCCGGCTCTTTTTTGCTGTGGCTTATACAACCTTTACGTCCCGCTCCTTTCTCTTGCTTTGTTCACAGGTTGAAGTAGTCTGGGTGTTCGCGGCAAAATTTCCAGTAGTAGACTATCCATTACCCGTCAAACAGCAACCAGCATTGGGCACAGAACAGGATCTCGTCAGCGACAGCTTTGTAGACAAGCAAAAGAGAAATCAAAGGCCCATGAAGTGACTGGTTGTCATGAAGATATTTCATTCAGTTCATCACTGTAAAGTCATGAAAGTGTTATAGGAACAGGCCTGGCCTCGACCTCCTGTGGTGTATAATGCTCGCCGACAATTTTCCTTTTCTTCTTTACTTTACTATCAAAACCCCTCTACACCTTCTTCTTCAAGAAGAGGGTCTGCACGTTGCAGTACGCCTTCAGGCCGCCAACACCCCACTCGTAGCCGAGACCACTCTCCTTGTGGCCACCGAACGGCGCGTTCGGGTCGAGCTCCAGATGGGTGTTGATCCACACGCTGCCCGAGTCGATCTGGCGGGCGATGCGCTCGGCCTGGTCGAGGTCGTTGCTCCACACGCTGGCGCCGAGACCCATCTTGGTGTTGTTGGCGCGCTGGATGACCTCGCTCTCGTCGCTCCACTTGAGCAGCGGCACGATGGGGCCGAAGGGCTCCTCAGTGGCGATGCGCGATGTCTCGGCCGGGTTGTCGATGATGGTGGGGGTGATGAAGTAGCCGTCCTTGCGGTCGTTGGCGCCGCCCACGGCAACCTTGAGGTTGTCCTTCGCCACGTCGGTGAAGAAGCCCTTGACGCGCTCGTACTGCATGGCGTTCTGCACCGGGCCGAGGAAGGTGTTGGGCTCGGCGCCGTTGCCGAGGACGAGCGTCTTGGTGTACTCGACGCATGCCTTGAGGAACTCGTCGTAGATCTTCTCGTGCACGTAGATACGCTTGATGGCCAGGCAGATCTGGCCCGAGTTGAGGAAGGCGAGGGTAGCGACCTTGGGGGCGGTGGCGGCGATGTCGACGTTCTCGCACACAATGGCAGGGTCCTTGCCGCCCAGCTCGAGGGTCACGCGCTTGAGCGTCTTGGAGGCCGACTCCATGACCTTCTTGCCGGTGGCAGTCGAGCCGGTGAAGGAGATCTTGGCCGGGCCCGGGTGGGCGGTGAGCCACGGGCCCAGGCTGTCATCGCCAGACAGCGCCTGGATGACGCCGGGAGGGAAGAAGTGGTTGGCCAGCTCGACCATCTTCAGGTCGCAGTACGGCGTGAAGGGCGACGGCTTGACGATGATGGGGTTGCCGGTCATCAGCGCAGGGCCGATCTTGCCGCACGCCAGCACGATGGGGAAGTTCCACGGCACAATGCCGACGACGACACCCAGGGGCGTGTAGCGGATGATTGTCCTCTTCTCGTCGTCCTCAACAACGTTCTCCTCCTTGAGCTCCATGTTGGCGAATGTGTGCAGGTACACGCCGGCGGTCTCGATCTCGTTCAGGGCCATGGGAATCTGCGGATCCAGTCAGCGCGCGTGCTCGGGGAGGAGAGGGGGCTCTGGCATACCGGCTTGCCCTGCTCTTTGGTGAGCAGCTTGGCGAACTCGTCCTTGTGGGCCATGAAGGCGTCGGCGAAGGCAGCGACGGCCTTCTTGCGCTCCTCCCAGGTGGTCTTCTTCCAGCTCTTGAAAGCCTCCTGGGCAGCCTCTACTGCGTCGTCGACGTCCTTCGGGGTTGCGACCGGGACATCGTACAGCGGCTCAAGGGTGGCCGGGTTGATGCCCTGGCGCACCTTGTCGGTGGTGGTCTGCTTGCCATTGATGGTGTTGGTGAACTTGGTGAAGTCCAGCGAGGGAGCCATGATTGCGGGGCGGTGAGGGGGGGAGGGAACTGGAACTGGGGTATCTGAGCGGTCCAGAGGTGGGATAAAACGGCGCCATGGTGATAGCGCACCGCGGGGTTCTTATAGAGGCGGCGCACCACGCGAAGGAAGCGCAATTACACCGGTAGCCGCGCCTCGACCTCGGGTCAGAGCGGCTATGGTGGGGCACAAGTGGCAGGGTGGCAGCAGGCTTGGGCCGGAAGGGGCAAGCTAAAATGGTGGTAGTCTGAGAGGAGGACTTGCTGCGGCGCGGGGCCAACGTGGGCCTCGAAGGGGCGGCCAGGTCCCTGCGGGGTACGTAGATCTGATACCCCAAGGTGCCGCCAAGCAGATGCGCGCCCAATCAGGGGCGCCGCCTAGTCAGTTTGCGCGCGAACTCCGGGGATTACGCTGCGTCACCGCGGCCGCGGCTGCCCAAATGCCGTAAGAACTGCGGCGCTGCGCTGCATCCCGTCGCAGGCTCGCGGCAGTCGAGGCGGGCACCGCGGTGCGCTGCTTACACAACGACGGCGGACGCTGCTCCGTATAGTAATCACTGCTCGCTGCCGCATGCGGAATGTGCTGGTGCTGCTATAGCGTCGAGGCCGTTGGACTAGATGCGAATCCTTCCCAGATTGTGTCGCACAGGAGGCGTGTGTAATCGATCTAAAAACCTCCGCGCTGCTAAGCAGCCACCGTGGCGGCCGCGAAGACGCTGGATTCGCCGCACCTCTCTGCGCCCATCGCCTCCGCGTGGATCCGCCAGCAACTGCTGCAACAGGCAATATCTCGAGGCCCACGGCCACTGCCACCGCGGCCGGCTGCCGTGCAAGGCCTCCCCAGCGGATTACTACTCCTGCTTCCGTTCGCCCTCGGCCCAGCAACACCAGAGAAAACAGCATGCTGTCAGGTGTGCTCTCTGACACAGAAAATCACACGCCGAGCCCGCGGTGTCCGCATGAAGAGACCTCCAACGGCCCGTTGTTGCGGCTCCGGACGCGTCGAGGCTCCGTTCCTTTGGCGCGAGGCGCATGCGAGTCAAGTCGCGCTGCGGTTCGCCTCGCTGATGCGCCAGAACTGGAAGCGTGCTCCACTCTGCGACCCGCAATAGATATCAGAAAACGGTGACAGGCATCTGCGCTCCCTAGCTCCGGCAGTCCGCCTCAACCAACAAATCCGCACACCCGCGCCGCAAGAGTCGCAAGTCAACGGGCTCGCGTGGAGGCGCATGTGTGCAGCTTTCTCGTCCCAGTCTTCGAAAAACAACATCATTTCCATTGTTTCTTGCTGTCCGGCTGGCCCGCCCTCGCTGGCTTCTCCACCTGGGGCCCCGCTTCTTCCTCATGCATGTGAATTCTCTTTTGGTGCGCCCCTCAACACCATAACCCACCTCATCATCAACGCCTCCGCCCCTCGTCGTAAGCGATGCGGCGCATTGCGACTGGCGGGCACCAACCATGCGACCGACCCAGTCTTCGACCACGGGACGATCCCCGAATGGTGAATGCCTCCCAGCCTCGACCGTGGGTCCTCCCGCCAAGATGACAAACGACACTCCACCTCTTATCAACCCGTCATCCTTCGCTGCCTCAAAGCGTGCATGCTGCGCGGTGTCGTTGAGGAAAGCCAATGGATCAGCCCCACCTCTTTCTCCCTCCCTCTCTCATTTCTCCATCAGCAGCTCGTAATCACGACGCCAGAGCAGCACCGTCTCACCAGCCACCTGCCCCGTCCCTCTCTTGAATTGCGCTGTTTTCCTCTGCAGCCGCCCACTCTCGCACTCACGAGGCCGGCCGGCCCCCATCCATCGTCTCGGGCAAGAACTCAACGGTGCGCGCGCCCGCGTCCAGGAACTCCTTCCACATGACGACGCGCGTGCCGGTCTCGTCGAACGTCAGCGACCACACCATGTCGCACACGTACTTGCCGGCCACCGTGTCCGCGCGGGCCGTCAGCCACAGGCACACCTTGCGCGAGGGCACGTCGTCGACGACCTCCCGCACGTCCAGGCAGTAGTGCCTGAACACGGCGCGGTACATGTTGAGGGTGCGCTGGAAGGCGTGGGCGTCCTGCGGCGGCTGGTTCAGGCTGGCGGGCAGCACCTCGCGCAGGAAGCCGGGCGCGCGGAACGAGGCGACGGTCTGCGCGTCGATGTTGTTGCGGTTGAAGGCGGCGACGATCTCGAGCGCCGACGCGCGCTGCCGGCTGGGCGGCTGGTCGCCGTTCCCGGCGCTGCTCCCGCTGCCGCTGCTGCTGCCGCGGCTGCTGTCGTACCGGTCCGACACCAGGCTCCACGGATTCCGCTTCGAGGACGGTGGCGCCATGGCGTCGCTGCTGCTGCGCGGCTACCGGCGGGTCTGGGAGCAGGCTCGAGGGCTGGTGGTGGTGAAACTCGCTTGATGTTGGCAGGCGCAGGGGAATGCGCAGCGGACCGGTCGGGAGCGACGCTGAGTGGGCGGGCGGATTGCGCGCAGGGGAGAGTGGCGGCCGGAAAGTTTGCTCTGATTTGCCTATGCCGCGCGATGCATGCAATAATGCGCAGAACCGCAGAGCGCAAGAGTCAGGGCGATGCCGGCGGGCGGCAGGGGTCCGTCGGCGAAAAAAGAAGCGAGAGCCCAGGGACGTGGTTGCGGCGTCAGGAACGCGCACTGAAGGTTTGGCGACGGGGAGCAAGAGTGACAGGTCTCAGCAGGCGGCCGAAGCCAAAAAGCAAGGCGGGCGGGCGCAGAAAGAGGCCGCTGGCGAGGCTGGCAGCATCCGACCGGGACAGAGGCACGGCAGCGCAGCAGGCGGAAGCGGACCGCGCGCTGATATATGGCGGCGCCAGCTGGGGCGCCGGTGGCCGGCAGCACTGGCGTGGTGTGGATGCCGGCGCCATCGTCGTCGCTGGAAATTTCGGAGGCGGATAGCAAACGCGCCGTGTCGACGGGCAGCCGGCGCCGTGGGCGCCAGGAGGGACAAGCTCGCGAGCGCGGGTCGGCTGCAATCCATGCGCCAGCTGCCTGCCAACCTCCAGCGTCCAGCTCGCGGCCACAGTGACAGCATCACGCGCGCTTGCCAAGGTGGACGTCGCCGATCACCACCGGCCAGCCGCACCCTGACGCACGCCGTCGCGGGAGCGGCAGCACTTGATAGGGTTAAGTAGCGGCGTTCGAAGCTTCTGGCGTCTCTTCCCTGCTTCTAGCCCGTCCTCGCAGAGCCCGGCGATCTGTGCCCATCCTGGCAATATCCCAAGCTTTCACCGCCATCAAGACGCGCCGGCATGCCCAGCGTTCCAATGCTTCTGATATACGACTGTGGAGACCCGGCCCATCTGCGCACACCGCGCGGTCGTGTCCCAGACGCAGCGAGACGCAGTGTGGACGAGGGCGGCGGACGCGTCGCAGAGCAGGGCTGCGCCGAAGGACGTTCCGCTCCCTCCGCAGAGAGGCCATCATGCACCGCATGGGCAGCGGCCACGTAGCCGGCGACGAGAGGAGTGGAGAACGTCTTCTTGCTCGACCCTGACGATCCCGGAATTAGTGGGCAGCTAGTCTCGGTCGAGAAGTACCTCCTTGCTCTTGGTCTTCATGTCAAATTTCACGGAGGTCAGCTGGCAGCCAAAGTCCGGACAGGGCGACGCATTGCCGTCTTCCACCATGGGCGTGGGCCCTGCTGTGACGATAGGCATTTACCCGGAGAGCCCCTGTGCTGGGGACGGCGTTAGCATTTGCTGGAACCACAGCCTGTCCGGATCGAGTCGGCAGAGGCATCTGGACGGCGACCCGCCAGGCCGCGTTGGTAGCGTGATGTGGCATGGGCAGCGCATTTGCTCAGTTTCGTCCGGCGAGCCTGCATGACAGCCCCAGCCGTAGCTAAGTTTCGATGTGACCAAAACTGTTGCTGCTTGAAAAGGGAAGTTGATCGCTGCCCTGGCCAATCAGCACCCGCTGCATGCCACCACCGGCTCTCTGTGGCTTACCGCGCTTGCGTTGATCCTCAACTGCTGGCCCGTCCTAAAACAAGCAAGCGGTGGCGGGCTGTTGGATGCGGCGGCAGCAGAGCTCAGCCGCAGCTGGGAGAACGGAGTGGGCGCATCGAGAGCCAGGTCGCGGGGAGGGTTGGCGGAGAGAAGGAGCGACAGCCGCCAGCTGGTGGCCGCGCATTCTGTTTTCTCTTGCCGGCCACCAGCACCGGCACCGGCGCCGGCACGTCAGCATTCTCGGTACGAGGCAGACGGCTCGCTTGCAGCGATGCGTCGTACGAGCGCCTGAGGAACCCTCCTCACCCACCGCATCGCTTCCGGGGGATTCTCGCCAAAAGCTCGTGCTCGCAAAGACCCTGCGGGCTGCGTGGTGGAGGATCCGCTCCGAGTCCCATTCAAACTCCACATCAGTCCCGCGCCGCCGAGCCGCTGAGCCGTCCCCGGGATTCCTGTTTTCTTTTTCCACGAGGAGAAAAATATTTCGTCTCTGCGCTAGGATCGCCGGAGATTTCGAACTGCTTATTGAGTGGAGTGATCCACTTTCTCTCTCCGAAAGCTGTTGTGCCGTTTCTACCCTACGCAATCCATATCACTCCACCGGAGCCTTACGCCTTAGCCCTACCATCTCGACATCACTCCACCAAACCAGTCATCCACCCCGATCGGGCAATCCACTATCTAGCCACGCCGCAATCCATCTACCCATTCTCCACGTGGAATCTCGGAACCTCCCAACAGGCCCGAAAATCTTTCCCATCGGAACCAGCCGGCCGGAGGGCGAACGAAGAAAAAAAAAATCCTCCTGACGCCATCCTCTCATCCCCTCTCTCACCACCACACCCCAAAGCAGGAAAGAAAAGAAAAATTCTACCTCCCATGACACAATCCCCCATCGGAGCCTCCCACCGCCCGCATTGGCCCCCAGCCGTCCCGCTCTCACCACGCCGCGACGCCCGCATCCCCGCTCTCGTACCCCTCAGGCACCATCGGCGCGCGCGTGAAGTACGGCTGCGTGACGCGCTCCGCGTAGCCGACGTCGTCGACGCACATGCCGCCGCCGTCCGGCCCCACGTGCGGGCAGTGCACGTCCGGCCGCAGCGGCACCATGTTCTCGTGCACCATGCGGCACAGCAGCGTGTCGCCGCCCAGCTCGTAGCTGGCGCCGAAGCGCTTGTCGGCCGTCAGCGTGCGGAAGCACGCGTCGAAGTGCGCGTACTGCGTGTTGGCCCCGGTGCAGTGCTGCTGCGTGGTTGTGCAGATGGACGTGGCGAGCGCGGTGGTGAGCAGGCTGAGCGTGGCGGATGGGGAGGTCGTGTTGAAGATGGGCCCCGCGGCGGCGACGGTGGCGTCGAGGAGGTTGGCGAACCAGCGGTAGGTGGCATCGTATTGCCAGCTGCGGGAGAGGTGAGCTTGTTGTAGGGGGTGGGGGTCGCGGTGGAGAGGTACGTACATCTGCCCGTCTTTGTTCCAGGTGATCCAGGAGTCTATCTCGACGGGGAAAGTGCCCATGAATTCGTTCTTGAAGTAGACGACGGTGGCTGCAGACGAAATGTCCTGGGTGCCGGCGAAGTGGATGATCTCGTACGACACGGGTTGGCCGAGGATAGTCACGCCTGAGTGGTTCTTAAGGTTGGCGAATAGGCCGAAGAGGTACTCGGTGTTGAGCTCCTGGCCGTCAAACGTGCGGCTCACATCGACGCGGCCCAGGCAGTCCGGAGCGAGGAGGGTACTATTGATACTGGCCGACTGCTCCGTGCTATTGTTGACAAAGTTGTCCCAGAAGCGGACCTGGAGCTTCCAGAGCTCGTCTAGAGTGAAGTTGGCGCGGACGCCATCGCCACTAGCCGTGAAATTATGTTCGTCATATGATTGACGCGGGGTGCGATGTGAGGCGCCGTGAGCGGCGCTGACGAGGACTCCCACAATGGCTGGAAGGGTGAGGAGAAGCGAAGACCACATCGTTGACTCTGCCCTTCTGTCGATGTCCTAAGGATTCTCCGGACTTTCCCTGTGTGGCAAGAAGCTTCGAGGTTGGTGAAATGGACCAATCAGAGCGCAGGATGAGGTTCTAGAAAAATGTGGTGGCGCCCCGAGGATGTTCCCTGGAAGCCAAAATGAGGATGGTTTATGTACTGACGCAAGAGAGCAGGGTTGATTCTGGCAACAGATCTGAAGACTGCAGGCTCAGCAGACGGGCGTGGTGAAGATGCGTTGTGCGATCATGCGCGTTGTGATCCTTGCTGAGTCGGCACCCTTCGAGATCATGCGGCACTCCTGTTCAAGCTCGACGAACACGTAGATTCCTCTGGATGGCCGAAGAATACAAAAACCACCGTGAACAATTTATATATCTGTCAAGAGACTGTTCGTTTGCAGACGTGACTATTTTGGTGACGAAATGGGGGCTGCACGGGAGCATGCAGCTAACCACGCGAGCTGGGCCAGCGCCATGCATTGTGATCCTTCGACCTCAATCGAGGGCGAAAACGCAGAAGAAACAGGAAAGTCGATGGAGCTGAAGGGTAAAGGAGGCGAGCCGATGAAAGCCACCAACTGGAGCAGCCCACTGGTTCTGCTCGTGGCCGTTTTCGACGGGGGAGAGCGCAGGAGGGGCCAAGAACTGCAGACGACTATTGGCAGGAGAGGAGAACGGCCTTGCAATCTAGAGCAGCCAACCAACCTGTGTGCTAGCGACAGCCGCAATCTAGCATGCTGGGAAGGATATTGTTGTTGGTAGCCACGGCGGCCTCAGGATCAAAGCAGAGCACTAAGGCAGCCTACTTACGTGTAGCGCATATGGCCCCTCAACTAAGCGAGGCGCTGCCAAAAAAAGACGCGTTCCTTGACTGCACCGGCAAGGGCGCACGAAGGGATGGACGCCGCCACTGGCCGTCGCCGAGGAGAGGGAGGACTGGACGTTGGGCCTTGGGTCGAGGGAGAGGCACACGCGTGGGCTTGCCATGTGGTTGCGGGTCATGTACAACGGCGACATTAATGGGTCCTGTAACACGGGAATTAAGTCGATCATAGGGAACCAAGGGAGAGGAAGCCGGGATTCGTCACCGGTCGCCAGGACAGCGGCCGGCATGAAGCCGACGCCGTTCTGGCTTGATCGCCGGCATGTTCCAGTCTGAAGCGTGAGAGTGGGACCGCCGCTGGAGAGCAAATACCTGTAGATGGCGTCGTGAGAGTGCAGTCCGTTTTCACGAGCACGTCTGGCGGCGGCGGCATGGGACATCCCGGGAGGCTACTCAGGCTTGGCAACCGTCGTGCAGCGGCGATGGGGGACGGCGGGGATCCACGGAGGGTGCCATGGGCGCTGACTTGCCGCGACCCAGGCGCGCGGAGACGACAATTTGAGACAGGAGCAGCGAACGACGGCGGCCGAATGGCGGTGAGGGGCGCCAGTGGCAACGCGCCCTCTATCGCAGACCAGCAAAAGAAACACGAGCCGGGCGGGTGCCTGCTTTGGGCGCCGCGGGCAGCAGCGACAAAGAAAGTCGAGCAGCAGCGGCGGCGGGGTGAGGTTCGGCGGCGCCGCCAGTCCAGTGTTGTACGAACCTGTCGGCGAATTTGCGCCCCACAGCACCATAGCAGCGGCTGTTAACGCAAGGGCAGCGCCGCATCCCTGCCGCGCAGCGTCGCTAGCGACCATCATCCCCACAATTCCGCATTGCTGCCACCTCAGTCAGTCGCCTTGCTTTTCAATCCAGCGCGGCCTAGAGGGTCGCGCCTCTGCTCCAGCGCGCCCCGACGCCGTGGCGCGAGAGGCGGCAGGCACGGCGCCCAGGCACGAGAGCACCGGGCAGCCTGACGCCGACAGCTGCTCGATCCGGATATGAGAGAGCCCGAGAAGGGGCGTCGTCATCCGCCGGTTCCGGGCGAAATCTGGGAGGATCGGGAGATGGATTACTCGCGGCATCGTGAGCAGCCCACCGGCGCGCCAGGCACGCCAGGAACACGCGCAGCGACCGCAGCCGCTCCTCCACCCTTCTCCACGCGCCCCGCGCACGCGAGGCACCGGCGGTGTTGGAGAGCGCTGATCGAGGCGCGGCGCCTTCCCAGCTCTTGCAGAAAACTTGGGCAGGCCGCCCGGCGCGGGAGCCACCACGGCAGCTAGTGCACAAGTGCGCGCTTCGGCACGGCGAGCGCTGAGTCGTGGAGGGGCGGACAACCCCTCCCTGATGAAACAGCAGACTGTAGAGCAGCACGAATTAGGGGCGGCGCGCGGAAATAGCCCAGGAGGCGAGGCGAGGGCGGCGGCGGCGCGACAGAGGAGGAGCGCGTCCATGCAGCGCCGGCCAGGACGAGGCTCCCGACGGCGCCGCCGTGCTTTTCACTGCTGACGCCGGCGTTGCGCAGGCGGCGGAAACGGCAGGCGGCGGGCGGCGCCGCAGGCCGGGGAAGAGCGGCGCGGAGCAGCACCGCAGGGCTTGCGGGCTGCTAAAACACTCGACTGCGACCGTTGCCGAGACCTGCCAGCCGAGCCCAACGGCCACTCAATCAACCTGACGCCCCCCGGTCCAAGCTGGCGTGCATCCTGAGTCGTTGCGGCTGCGCCCTCCCCGGCCGCGCTCCCGACTGGTCGGCGAGGGCCGCCCGCTGCCACCCGAGCCCTCTGCCCACGATGGCCTGACCTCCTGCTATTTGCTTCTTCGGGCTCAAGAGAGTGGAATCTGGCGCCGCGCGGAGCTCGCATCCTCGGACAAGGATGGGCAAGGCTGAATTTTTAGCCCAAGCCGTGGCTGTCGACCCGGGGCAGCACTACTATACATTTGCGCCTCCCAGGCCGGCGCTCTGTGCCCCTCCCCTCCCATGCCGAGAAAGCCAAAAACAAACCTGACATGGTCCGCGACGCCTTAACTAAACAGGCCTGCTGCTGCGTCCCCCAAGCTGCTCAGGGCCCCCAACGCCAGTCTTCCTCGCGCGTCGTCATAACCGCCAGCCGCGCTGCACGCTGCCCCGAGGCCTCTGTTTCGCCCGGCCTCGGCCTCTGATGTGCTCCCACGTCTGCTGCCGCCCTGCACCTCTCTTTATACGTCGAGCCTGACCAGGCCGTTTTACGAGTTCCGCTTCTCCTTCAGGCCCTTCCAGAAAGAAAAGTTCCCACAGTCCCCATCCCACATCCGCGATCCCCCGAGTTGCGACCCACCGCGACTGCCCGATTTCTGCTAGAAGCTCCCGTTTCCAGTAACTGCCATGGCCGGTCACGGGAGTTCCGCGGCCGGAGGCACGCTGAGCCTGTTTCCAGCGCCCACCCGCCAGCACACCGCTTCTTCCACCACGAGCAGCCGCCGGGAGGCGACGCGCGACGCTCCGCCGGCAAAGGTCTCCGAGATTAGTCATCTGGCGCTGGTCAAAGGCCAACGCGACACCGTCCGCACCCAGCTGCGGGCCACCCAGCAAGCAACCGCCGAAGCACAGCAATCTGTCTCGTCGCTGCGCAAGCTCGCCTTCCGCCTCGCGGTGCGCATCAGCGTCAAGGAGGCAAAGGTTGCCCAGGCTGCCCGCAGTCTGGCCAATTCGCGCCGCCATGATTACGTGCACAGCCGCAAGCATGAGGGACGGATTGCGCAGCTTCAGGCTACCCTTACTCGCCATGAGCAGAGGAATCGGGAACTGCTTCATAATCTGGAACAGGCTGCTCAGCTTACTATACAGTGTACGTGTGGAACCTCAACTGTCTCCATGGTTCTTGCGCGTGGCTGCTAACGCACGCCGACATAAACTTTTAGCACAGCAGCAGCACCTCTCACCTCAAGTCAGGCCGCACTCGTACCTACCTTCAACCGGCCAGCGCCCCATCTCGCCCCCGCTGACCTCTCCGCCCTCGACGCCTCCGCCTTCGCCGCCAACAAGGACCTCGAGCCGGACCTCCGCAACCCACGCACGCAGGCCGTCTGACATTGTTGCAGACCTCACGGAGATCCGGACGGCCAACGAGCGGCTGATCAAAGCTAAGAAGGAGTCCGACCATGCCTTGCTGCTCTGCCGCTCCCGGATAGCTTCCCTACAAGAGGACTTCCGGCAAAGTCAGAACCATGTGCGTAACCTGGAGAAAGACAACAGCTCCCTGGAGCACATGGTCAAGGACTACGAGTCCAAGGTCCGTACTCTGGAAGACGAGAAGGCACGCCTAGAGATGCAGCTCCGCAAGCAGCAGGAACGGCTCATTGTCTCTTCCAAGACCGAGGAAACCCTGCGTGCTGAGCTGGAGGAGCACAAGGCCAGGATCATTGAGCTGGAAAGGGAGTGCGAGCAGAGCCGTGCCCGCATCACCGAGCTCGAGGAGTCCTGGTCTGGCATCGAGGAAGACCTCTCCGGCTGCAAGCTGCAACTAAAGACCCTAGAGCGTGAGCGTTTGGCGCTTCAAGAGGAGCTCTCTTCTGTCCGCAAGAAGCTTGCTTTCTCCGACAGGTCGCATGCCGATCTGCAGGCCAAGCTAGCGTCCAAGGAAGCCGACATCATCAAGCTCCGAGAAGAACTTCGCCACGGCCAGGAAAGCGCAGACGCTCTGCAGAAGACCGTTGCGTTCTTCGAAGATGCCGCCAGGGAGCTGACTGTCAAGATCCAAGCAGCTGGCGGTGCCATGACCATCCTGGAGAGACAGCTCGAGGCTGCCGAAACTTCCAAGAACAGCATGTACGAGGACATGCGTTCTCTCCAGAACTCGAAGAGGGAGACGGAGCAAAAGCTCCAGGACCAGATTCAATCCCGCACCGCCCTCCAGTGGGATGTCAACCAGCTCGAGCAGTCCAAGGCCCGCCTCCAGCAAGAAATCCAACGCATGCGGGCCAAGATTGACAGCCGCAACAACGAAGAAAGTCAACTCAAGGAACAAGTCCAGGAGCTCCTGAAGTCGCGCCGCAGCCTGCAGAACCAGCTGCGCGAAGCCCTTCGCCAACTCGACATCGAGGAGCAGAAGAACCCGCAGGCCGCCGAGGAGCTGGATAGGCTGAGGAAATCCAAGGAGGAGCTGGAGCACAACTTACTCCAACTAAAAGATACCACAGGTAGCCTGCACGCCGATCTCTCACTGACTAGGAAGAAGCTCGAGTCGGCCGAGAAGTCGAGGACGGAGTTGCAAGCGCAGTTGGAAATGTCGCAGAAGGCGAACGACGGCCTTAGAGGTGATGTGCGTGCCCTGAAACTCTCCAAAGCCCACGTGGAATCCGATCTTAGCATGGCCCTCAAGTCCAGAGCAAACCTTGAAGCAACGGTCCGCGCGAACAGGACGAAGCTTTTGGTTGCTGAGACTAACGAAATAAATCTCCAGGCCAAACTGTCGGCGGCGGAGGAAGAGGTCGCCAAGCTCCGCGCCTTTGTCAATGAGGCCAGGCGCGTGGAAGGGAAGCTGGAAGCGCGCATCGCGGTGGCCGAGGAGGAACTGACAGCCGTCAAAAAGGCGAATGAGGAGCTGGAGCACTTCCTCAGCGAATCCCGTGCCGCCGAGGGCGAAGCCGACGACGAGACTAATGCCAGATTATCTGCCGCCGAAGAACTCCGGGAGAAGTACCAGAAGAAGCTGTCGATGACCGAGGACGAAATTCGCAGACTCCAGGAAGAGAATTCGTCACTGAACTCGGAAATCGAGAAGAGGGACCACGACATCGAGTTTCTACATGATCAGGAGAGTATCCTCAGCGCCGAACTGCGCTCCAAGGATAAGTGGATCGGCGACCTGAACCATGCCAACGAGGAATTCGCCCAGGGCATGGAGTCCATTGAGGTTGAGCTGCGCATCCTCCGGGAGACCAAGGTCGCTTTCCAGACCGTGGTCAAGGAGCTGAGGGAGAAAGGTGCTAACCTCGAGGTGCTGAGGGAATGGGGTGGAGAGGCAAGCTCGCACCATTCCGGAGACAAGCCGCTCCCCAACACTCCTCCTAAGATAAAGAGGACGTCGACCATGATGTCGGAGGAGCGTGAAAGGCCACACTCACGAGCTTCTTCGCACCGCTCCACTGAGGGTGACGAGGAGCTGGAGCAGTGGGCGAAGGAAGTCGAGCGCGTCCGATTGCTCCGTGACGAGACGGTTGTGCAGCTGAGAGGGCTGCGTCAATCCGAGTCGTTGCTGCGGAAGAACTTGAAGGCCAGCGAGATGGAGCTGCAGCGGCTGGGCACCCAGCAGCCAGCGTATGTTTCGTACGCAATATTTCTATCTTACAAACGAAGTTAGCGCTGACCAGACTTGTGGGAACAGATACCAGCAGCCCCCGAAGAAGAGCGGCAACGTGTTCCGCCGCGTCTTCCAGTGGAGCGCGCGCAACCAGAAGACGAGCGGCCAAGTCTCGTGGAACAAGCCGCGTCACCAGCAGCAGGCGGCGCAGGGGATGCAGAAGGCAGGCCTCAGCGTGGGCCGCGTGCCGGATGCGCGACCGTCGGTAGATGTGCGGCCGCAGCTCGGTGGTGGCCAAAGGGTCCCAGGCGAGGTCGTGTTCGACATCGAGTCTCGATCGTGGAAGGTCATAGGCGAGGGTGGGGATGGCGCGGCGCTGACGCCTGTTCGCACACGCAACTTCACGAGCCCCAACCCCCACGCACTGACGGCGTCGCCCGCGTCGACGGCGCAGAAGTCCCGCAGCGGTACGCTGACCAAGAACCGGCGGCCGGATACGCGGGGTAGCACCGACAGCAGCAACGGCAGCGGCCACCGAGTAAGGGGAATCGTCGGTGACATCGAAGGCGAGAAGCTATCCTGGGGAGGGAGGATGAAGAGGAGGATGGGGTTGTAAGAAGCGAAAGTGGGAGCGGCGGTGATGGTGGAGGCGAGGCGGGGCGATCGGTGTGGTCATATGGTCGACGATTCTGTGGAGACACCACGGCAATCCACACACAACTGGCGTTAGTAATGGTACAGGATGGGAAGGTGGGGAAATAATGGTCATGGGATGGAATCATTTCCATCTGGGAACGAGAGAATCGAGCTCACGACTCACCAACATGACGTCCTTGGATTCGTTCGTTTTACGGGTGGAATGAAAGGGCACAACAACACAATAGTAAACGCTACTGTACTTAGATCGACACGGACACTTGGACATCAAATACCAACATTTTCCTTTGTGCGGAACCGGAGCTCTACTAGTACTCACTGGATCTGTTAATTCTGAACACCGAATGACTCGGCATCAGCTGATGGTGGTGCTGCTCGGAGCGCAAAACACGTAAGTCAGGGACGGACCGCGGTGATCTGATATTTTTCTCTTTGGAAGGGGGCCGACGGGCCAATGGGGAGTGCAGAACGGCCTTTAGGAACCCTGGCTCCGACCCGTTTTTAATATCTAGATGGTAAACCATCTCGCTTGTTCTGGGGAACCCTTGCCAATCCGCAACGTTCAAGACAAAAAAAACCGCGTCCATACAGACCAGATTGCAGAGCGGAAGGAGATCCGGAGTGGGTGAGTAGCGCACCGGCCTGACTCGAAGAAGCGATATGGCTTGCGCTAGGTCGAACGGAAGGGACTGCAGGTCCGCTGTGGCTGCGCTCGTACTTCCGTATGCACCGTGGCAGGGCTGGCGGGGTTGGCGGTGGTAAGCACGAGGGGTTCCGGCCGTGGATGATGGATGCCTTATGGGCGGTTCCTGCTGTACCCGGACCACCTTGTCGTTTTGCGGGTGTGTGATTGGCTGGGTTGATATAATGGTTTGTCTTGCAAGAGGACGCCAAGGTTGACAGGGTAAGCGATTTGGAGAGGGCAATAGGAAGGAGAGTCTCCTCGGCCCCGCGCGGAAACGTTGATCTTGATAGATTGTGGGAACTCGGCACATTTAGTTCCCCATCAGCAGATTCTGACTCTTTTTTCGCAGTATTTCGTTATCGATTTGCGAAGCTGACCGGGGTGATGGCGGGTTTGTCTCAGTTCCAAACAGGTCTCCTTTTTTTTTTTTTCCCTAGTGCTGACGGCTGCGCGTGATTTCGTTCGTTCGTGTTTACTATTCGATTGTTTTGCAAGATGAAGCGTCCGGGGAGCACGGATTTTGGAATAATACCATGCTGGTCCGGCGAACACGCCGAAAGTCTGCCGTTCACTAGACGGGGAGCGGGCCGGCCCTGCTCGGTCGGGTGGAAAGGCAGACGGTAGGTCAGGCTCCCGACCCCTGCTCTCCCGAGGTCTCCGTTGACCACGGCATCCCTGGCGGGCGAAACCGAGATTTCGGGAAGTCATGTGACATGCCTACTCTGGAAGAAATGAGCAGTCGGAAAAGTTGCACTGTTTTCAGCAGCTTCCGATCTTGGCGGGCCCTGACAGTCGGCTGGCAGATGCTGACAGCCGACCCCGCCGTCGGAAGGCATGTGGAGGCGATCGGACACAGACACAGAGAGCATGGACGGTACGCGGTTGCTGACGTCCCGCAAGAGGTCTCGACTCTTGGTGGGTACGAAGTACGATCTCTCGACTCAGAATAGGCCCGAGATGGTGTGCAGGTCAATCTTCGGCGCGATTGACCATCCATCCTTCGCGGAGCAGCCACGACGCAGGAACGACCAGATGCGTTTGATCGGCATCGGGGAAGCAGGAGCAACGACGCACGGCGGCGCCGGGAGATGGGTCCGCGGTGAGACTTGCGTGCCAGCGATAGCCGACCGGCTTTACGTGATGGCTGTCGCGCCGGTGTTGCAGTCGCGCCGGTGCATAGGCTATGCACACGGTTCACCCATATCCGATCAAAGCGTGGCGTCCTGGGAGCGGCGATACCTTCCCATCCGACAGCGCGAGGCGACGCCCCCCAACGCCTCTGGGCCGAAATGGAGTCTGCAAGCTGCCCGAAGGGACCGGTGGCGCGCGCAGAAAAATCATTGCGGCTGATTCGGTTACGCAGGGCGCGGCCCAGACGACGGCCCGCGAGCACGGCTTTGGGGCGGTGAGGGCGGCCGCATTAAAATAACTCTTCCTGCGCGCTGGAGCGGGCGTCTTGCGACGCAGGAGATGCTGCTCCTTCGGGCGCGGACGCGGCTGGGAGGGCGCGCACTGCAAGATTAGCTGGCGATAGCGGAGAGTGGCGGGCGAGGGCGCTGATGAAATTCTCCGACGCGATGGAGGACGAGCAATCTGCCGGCAGCTGCTGTGGCGGGCAGGCGCGGCGGAGTTAACTCCCGCCCGCGGAGCATGAGATGTTCCGTCGCCCAAAACGTCTCCCAAGGCTTGACTCTCCACCCCCCACTCTACCTCGAACGACCTGTCGCCGTGCTGCGTCCGTCGCTCATTACCCACCACCACCTTGGCCGCCCTTTGTGACCAGTCGCCCCGGCGCGTGTCGTCATTCTCCGCTGACATGGCTCCGCCCCGGGCTGCTTCCACCGGCGTCCCTCGCGCCTTGTGGCGTCGCGGCTGCCCTCCCGAGCCCCCTCCTGCACCCCCCGGCGCTCGCTTCACGGCCAAGACAAGGCGCATGCCGCAGGCACATCACCACTTCGCTTGCACCAGCGTGATTTCGGTTCAGATCTGACAAATGAATTTCATCGCTTTTCCATGTTTCGAACAGCTACCAGTACTGTCTAAAAGGGGCCAACACGTGCCCAACGCCCGCCCGCCACCCAAGAAACATTTCGCCTCCAAGCAAGTGCGCCTGTAATGAGAAGGATGACACGGTCGGGGGTATCGCCACGAGGAAAGAGTAACAACTGATACAGCAAAGGGGGGTGTGAGAATGCAAAAGTCTGCGGCCGTTATCTGGACGTAAAGAAAAGCAACGCTGAGGCCGTGATGGGACTCCGAGCCAGGGAAGAAGAGCAGCGCCAAGAATAGAAATTAAGGTAGGTAAGTGTAAGTGAGCGAGTGTCTGGGCTAACAGGGCCGGGCGTTCGTGTCGCGCATCTTGACTCAGCAAGCCGTCTCGCACATTTTCCCGATGGCCTGTTCAATATCGGAGAAGAGATTGAGCACATGACCGTCCGCGTAGATGCGGATCGATTCGACGTCCTTGCGGTCCATGCGGAGGGGGCTCTCCACACCCTCCGCCTTGATCGGGCTTCGGGGCGGAGTGGCTTCGGCCGCGTCGCTAACCGGCGTCGACGGCGGCAGAGCCATGGCAGCTGCGAGGTGCTCGAGCAGCTTTTGGCGGATCCGGAGCCTGCGGTTCTCGGCCTGCTCGATCTTGGCCATCCAGTCGTCGATGGACAGATCAAGCTCCACGAGAGCCTCTTCCTGCTTGAGCAGGCTCTCGCGGGAGAAAACGATGGTTTCGCTCCTCTTGAGGTAGGAGATCATACGCGCGTGCAGTTTTTGCCTGCCAGCGCGGAGAGACTTGTACGTCTTGCGCAAGTAATCGCACCGTTCATCAAGAGCCCGCATTTCCTGAAAAAATCGTCAGTATTGGACATCAAACATCAGATTCTGTGCTGGTGGCTCACCTTCGCCAGAGAAGTGACGTCCCTGGAAGAGAGGATCTCGAACTTCTCGGCTTGCTGGACAGCCTTGTGTCGCAGCTTTTCTCTCTCCGCGGGGTCGTATCTCACGGGAGCTTGGGAAACAGAAACGCCCTTGGGAAGCTTCCAGGTGTCTGCGCCCTCCTTCTCCGACGAGCTGGTCGCTGAACCCTGGCGGCTACGATCCTTGCGGGTTCTGGCAACCGGTCGTCCCCGGTCCATGATGGATTGATCAGACCTCTTCCTGGTGTGGCCACGGTAGGTGCCACTGCGTTGCAGGCCTTCTGGAGAGGAGCACTCGGCGATTCCGGTGATGGGAGTGGCGTTAGTCGGTGCCTCATTGCCGTTCGTGTATCCCATGGCAGAGTCATTCCTGATTTGCTGACGCATTGCCGGGGAGGACTTCTTCTTGAACAGGGAAGGCGACTTCGGAGGAACTTGCGGCGGGATATCATCATCATCGTTACGGAAAAGAGTCGTGTCCACCTTCAGCTCTGGCTTGGCGGATTCGGTCGTGGTTGGGCTTAGGATCGGTGACAGGGGCTTAAGACAAGGAAGGTTGCGCTCGAAGTCAGGCCTGGAGGAGTCGGACGTTTGCGAGCTGGGCGAGATCGGCTTTTGCTGCGGCGCGATGAAGGCCGGGCCTGTGATGCACGAAACCATGGCGTCACCAAACGGATTGGCGCGCCAATGACTTGCAGGAGCGCTTCCAGATCTCTCGTGGCCGGGGCTCATTGGCGCTCTCTGGATAGGCGCTGGAGGGCGGCCGGGAATGGTGGCTTACGTGTGTCAGCCAAGCGCCCGAGTGACCGGGGAAGAGTGTACCTACGGGAGTCCATCAAACCCTCTTGGAGCGTGGCCATTGGTGCAGGAGCTTGCAGTTCGGGAACACTGATCTTCCTTCTTCTCGACAACGAACCCTGTCGGCTGCGAGAGACGTAGCTGTCGTTTGTGACGATGGCGTCACCCATGGCGGTTGCGGAGCGCTGCACCGAAAGAGCCATCTGCTTCTCTTGCGAAAAATGGGAGCGGCTGTGCGAGGCGGTAGCTTTGTGCGAAGGCCAGAGCTGGTATCGAGGCTGGCCGCGGCGGGTGGACAGTGTGCGCTCAAACCCGGATCGACTGGGAGGGCGGCTGCTTGTCCGGCTATCAGGGCGCTCGGGGTCCTTTTGGAGCGGACTGAATCAGCAGAGAAGAGATGGAGGTGGAAGTCCAGACTTACATTCCGTGCACCTTGGGCGGCCTCGTCTGATATATGCATTTGGCTTCTGTCCAACACGCTCGACCGGATGCAGTTGGCGATGTGTGTCATAGTAGTGGCGGGCTTTGCTTGCTATCCACCAGGCTCCCTCGTGGTGAGACTCGAGACGTTACGGGTGGACCCTTCCCTGCGGAATGGCGCTTGGGATCCGGGTGCTTTAAGTTCTGGCAGCTAATTACAAGGGATGGAAGAGAGAGAACCCTTGCTATTCAGCGGTACCAGTTCGCGGGCGATCGTTACCCTCTGGAGGATCTTCCCGGAAAGGAGCGAGAGCCGACCGATCTGAAACACGACGTCGACCCGAAGGCGCGATTCGTGGGGTACTCTGCAGAGGCCAGAGAGCGCTAATGCAAGGAATCCCTCGACTTAACACACTGTCTTAACCGGCCTGCTAATAGCCGCACCGGCGCGCGCGCTAGGCCGCGTCCAGCAGCGTTTCGCCTTGCCAGGCACGCGGCCCAGGTGCAGCAGACGCCGCCACGGGCAGAACGGCTCCCTGGGAGCATCCCGTGAGGGACCAGGCCGCCGAGCTGCAGAGCTAGCAGCACACCAGCGCGGGGCTGGCCGCGCGCAGTGGCGCGGCGACGGTGCGGCCTGCTGCGCGCGCAGCTGGCGGGCGGCGGGCGGCGGGCGGACGGTCGTTGGCCGTCAGCAGGCGGCTGGACCGTGGTGCGGATGCGGGTGTGCACAATTGTGCTGGTGCTGGCGCGGGCGCGGGCGCTGTGCTATCGATAAGCCCGGCAGCAGCAGCAGCGAGCGCGCCGCGCCGACGCTGCTCGACTCGCCGCGCGCTGCATCGACGCCCGACGCCGGCGGCGCTCAGCTGCGCCTCCTGGCGCGCCCATGCAGGCCAAACAGGCAGAATCGGCCAGCTACAACACCAGACGTTTGGGTGTCGTGGGCGGCCGGCCTGGAAACAGCTGTGTTTGGCCTTTGCCCTCGACCTCGACCGGGCTGCCACGCGGGCGGAGACGGCCAGGCGGACAGCGCCAGCTCGCCGCCGCTGATCCCCTCGCGGAGCCTGGGCGGCCCTCGCTTCGCCTCGAGCCCCGCCTTTTTTCGGATCCTGACACCAGCAGCACGAACAGGAAGCCTTCCCCTGCGGCGGCGATCCCTGTGCATAGCTCCCCAATTAACGGTTTCGAGCAACTGCAGCACGCGCTGCGACGCCGTTTGCGCAGATGCAGCCCCTCAGACCCTTCGTGCCCCCGCGGCCCGGCGGCAGGGAGGCAGCGCCAGACGCTGCAGGCTGCAGGCTGCAGGCCGCTCCCCGTCGCCCGCTCGCCGCGCCCAAGAGTGCTAAGCTTCGTCACCGGTCACTTTTCGCAGACCCACCGCGCAGCTCTTGGCGTGACGCTCGTGGACGCCCGGAAGCTAGCCCGCTTCAGGCGTTTGTGCGCGCAGCGGGAGCTTTCGTGCGATACAGCGTGCTCGAGCCTCTGCTCGCCTGCCATGACTCGACTTGTCAACACCACCCGCTACCTTCCAACCGAGCCAGGCCCGCGCTCAGCCCGTTGCGGACCAAGCCACGCCGCTTCTCGACTCTTCGGGGCCGCCGCGCTGCGTTTTCGACTGCGCGGCGCCCGCAATCGCCTGAGGCGTGGCGGAACGCATGGCGGAGCGGCGGCATTGATCGCTCAGAGCGGAAGATTCGCCTCGTCCTGCCCGCCTCTCTCACCAGCCGGCGATCACCCCTAGGACCCCGCACAATCACATCGTGTTGCTGCGCTCGCGGTCACAAGGCAGGCTTGGTCTTCTGGACCACGCCCAAGCCGTCCGGCCCGCCGCACCAGGGCCCGTCACGCATCATCGCCGCCGCCCGGCACGGCTCATTCTCATGGCAGTCCGCCATGGGTTTCACGACGCTAGCCTGCGCCGACGTGACCATGCAGGAACCGTTTGAGACAGCTGCGCGTGGCGAAGGCTGCGGCCGGCAGATCCTACGTGGCGCATGACAGGAAATCTCGCGCGCTCAGCCTGGCAGGAGGCCTCGATGACCTCAGACCAGCTGCAATGCCCGGCGGCTGGTGTCGACAGCCTCCGCCCGGAAGCGAGCGACTATAGGGAACCGCACGGGGCGCTGGTTCCTGGCAGCACGGACGCGCTCGACTCCCTGAACACGAAAACGACATTGCTGCTCCCGGTCACAAGATTCCACAGCCCACTCCCGCGGCCTCTGCAGCATCGGCGAAGTCCCCGAGCGGTCCGCTTCGCGCCGTTGAGATTGGGGCAGGACGTGCTCCATCGATCATTGCTCCCTCTACTCGCCCATCATGCAACGGCGGGACCTTCCACAGACGCATTACCCGCTCGCTTGTTCTCGATCAGGAGAGGGAGCAAAACTCTTCACCGCCTGCTTCAGGTACAGCTTTCACAAGATGAGAGGAGCGCACAGCTTGTACACTTGTACAATTTTTCTTTATGAGCCGGACATTAGCACCCCTGCGAACTGGCCAGCAGAGGACACCGCTCTCGGGACTGCGGCTTCACCAAGATGGACTTGCGCATGTTAGACGAGAGCACGGGGCCCCGTTACGATCGCTCGCGTCATGCGCTACGATAGCATCACTCTCACGGACCCTTCGGGATCCTTCGATGATGAGAATGGGTCCATTGGATCTCACGAAGCAATGCGACGGTGGAGCGCCGTTGCTGGATCTGAAATGCGCGGCCGGGGTATTCGTATACCTGCCAATGCGGCGTCAGCCAAAGGGCGATTACTCTACATCACTAACCGCAGCCGTGGAGAGCTCGCGCACGCTCTAGGCTCCGGCGTCCGGTCCATCGGTGCCAGCGGAAATTTTCGAGCGCCCGGAAGCTGAAGATTTCGGCAATCCCTACGCAGCATGCTGTTCCACCTATAAATCCTACGATGCTTGTCCCGATGGCAAATAGATTGGGGCGACCGGGTTACCCCTGTCTCTGAGACGTGTCGACTGGGTGCTGGAGACATCTTGGAGCTGAGAATTTGCAGCGGTGACGGGCCGCTCGCCATGGTCATCTTCTCCCCAGACTCGTCTTTCTAGCGCGTGGACCCCGGTTGAGTAACAGAATTGCGTGTGTGGGAGGCCGCAGCTATCATATCTTGGGTCGAATCTGCCGGCGACGCGCTGGCTCCTCAGCGTTTCTCCCGGCGCAGGATCGGGGAGGCACGCGCAAACAAGCACTAAGATCTACGTGCAGTGAGTAAGCAGCTGGCGTCATTCGTGAGCTAATTCAGGAGCACAGGAAAGGGGCCGTGGGACGGCTGCCCGGAGTCATGAGAAGGGGTACGTATCTTTTTTTATCGGCGGCCAGCGGGCATCCGGCCGGGCCCTATAGTCAAGAGGCCGATATAGACGGCCCTGCGACGGCGGAACATTGTTCTCGAGGCACCTGACTGTCGGGAAAGGGTCGAGAACAACGGCGGCAGTTTGTTTAAGCCGCTATATGTGATAAGTTAATGGAGGGCGGCGCTTGTGTGACGCGGGCTGCCTCAACTACACGTGTTCCCACGTGGGAAGGTCCCTGCTCGACCGGCAGGCTTCCGAAAGGCTGGTCCTGTCGGTAAGCCGAGAGGCGGGTCGGACGCGGCAATTGGCCCTGGGTTCCTTGGGCAGGGCGCAGCCGCTCCCGCTCCCCTCTCCTCGCTCGACCTTATCAGCAACCCCGCGTCTCCCAAAGCCCCAGAACGGATGGTAGCTTCATTCGGAAACGCAAGAGGGGGCTTCTGATGCAGAAAAAGCAAAGCACATATTGGCGCAGGCCGTCCGGAAACCTGAAAGTTCAGGCGTCGCCCGCAGCCGGCCAAGAGCACGCATTGGGAAGCGAAGCGTGTCGACACACGGGATGGCTAGCGGTACTGGGAAACATGTCCCGCTCAGATAGGAGCGGGCGTGTTGTTCATCGCACCGCACCCCCCCAGTTTTAGTGTGTTTTTCGACAGGGATTGTCACACATACCTGAGGCACACATGGGGTACACCAAGAAGTACAAGCCTCGTCAAGCCTTTTGTCCATTAGTCTGCACTGCCAACGGCACCGACCCGCGCGACACCGGAATCCCACACGGGCGGCCGCCCCGTACGGCAGAGAGCGGGCCAGATCGACGGCCTGTCGTTGGTGTTGGGCGGAGCGGTGGCGGCGGGCGCAGGAGAGAGCAGCCTGCTAGCGACACGTTGAAACTCGCAACTCTGGTACCGACGTGCCTGACAACACGCCTATGGCGAATCGGGAATGGACTGGCCGTCGCAGGTCTGCAACCTACCGCGCCCCAAAACAATCCACCAGTACATCCGTACCGCTCTGGGGCGGATGGTGTCCTCTCGCTCTTCCCCGCTAGCGGGGAGCCGTCGCCGCCTTTCCGACGCCCGCAGGATCCCAACTACAAGAGACCCTTCGCAGCTTTGCCCCGTTCTCCACGCTCTGGACGCCAGCACGGCCGCGCTTCTGCGCTACTCTCCCCAGATCTAGCTTATACGAGGCGGCCGGCCACAGCCATCAGCTTATTCGCCGTGGCTATACAGCGAACCATGGTTGCATCCCGAACCACGCTTGATTGAGGCATCTCAATGATATAAGGTCCCTGAAATACTCAGCCGCGTCACATTTAATTTCCACCCTCGCTCGCAGCTAGTTGACAAGCATCGAGGTGGGTTAGCGAGCACTCGCTGCGCTGTAGCCGCCGATGCTTGCAAGTTCACCATCATGCCGCGTCACACGAGGCGCAACACCGTCCGGTTAGGCCAGCAACACACTCGACCCCCGTCGAACGCCACTTCTCACCTGCTCGTCGTCTTTCCGGCCGAGGAATTGCCTGCGACGCATCTCCCCGACTCTCCGCACAGTGGCGAAGTGGCGGCACGATGCTGCTTTGACGCAGCGGTTTCCCAATTCGATTCACCGGCAGGGAAGCAAGGATATTCCAACATTGGCGCAGAACGGAATGCGTGTTTGCCGTGGAGACGATGCAACCACACCTCGGATATCCTCTTTTCCCTTTGCAGTGGGAGACGGGGCTCGGGCACGCAGGACCTCACCACTGCCCCACGGACCATGATCTTTCCGAGGCCATAAGGCAGAAGTGAAGCAAAACAGCAGAAAAGCTACCGCACTTGCGAGGACAGGGATTGGCAGGAGGTAGGTCCGAGGGAGAGAATGAGGATAGCGTGCCACACAGCGCTCGAAACCCGTCGTGATTCGAGAGTGGCTGGTGTCACAGTTGTTTTGGCTCTGCTGCATCGCCACACTACTGACGAACTGGCCAGTGGGCGCTGAGGGCGGGCACACCGATGAACTGAAGCGCGGCGTGGATCTTGCTAAACCGGCATACACAAGTACATGGAGATTTGAGTTCTTGTGGAGGAAGCAGCTTCCACTGAGTAGTGCGGTTTTGATGAATGCTTCCGGTCCAGATTCGGAAGTCTCACCGCGCTGGATAGCATGCATACAGCTCTTCACAGCGACATTTGGCATCACGGCAAGCTGAGGAGCGGTGTGCCACACCCAATGCGCACATCTCCACCGCCGAGCCTTCTGCACTTCTCCCGGGTAACGCGGCATGGAAACGAAGAAGAAAAAGTATGTCTAATTGTCATCACCAGGTGTGGGTCCATGTTCACGATGGTGGAGTACTGACCACAGCTGGAAGGGCCTTTTCATGCGTGGCGGCTGGCTGCAGGGCCGCCGCCAGCCTCAACCAGGCTGAATGATGCACCGACGGCCGCTTCGGAGGCCTGGAGCTAGTTCAGCAAGCTGCACGCTGCGGAAAGGCGTCTGTTGGCGTTGTGCTGTTTTTAGTGCTCCCGGCTGATGGTGCTAAGTCTCACCAAGATGGTTGGTGGCTGGCTGGTCGCGCGAAGCGGTGCCACAGCCGGCGCCGGCGCAACTTACGACATGCGGACCAGTCTGGTCTGCTGACTGCGGAGTTGGCGGAACGGACGAGCTGGATAAGACGGCACACCAGACACACGGTGCGCCAGCAGCGGAGCGGAGAGGCGCGGAGACTTTGCTGCTGCAATCTAATCATATCATCGTCATCACGCGCCTCGGCTGCTCTTGCTGGCGGAGGATCGACGACTGAGACGATGTGGAAAACGGCAATATCGCCGGTCACCACGGCTACCATTCTCATCATCACCATCACCATCATCGCCTTCGTCTCTCTTTCTCCTTTTCCTTGCTTTTAGTCCCGCCCCCATTGCTTCGTGTCGCCACGACACTTGCACCGCACCATCGCAGTCCTCTTCGCCGTCCAGCCGCCAGCGCATCAAGTGCATGCGGCCGCGATGCTTTTTCTTCTCGTCATCGCGCATCATTAACTATCTGTCATCACTGTGCTTCCGTCTCCGCCTGCCATGTGTCCGATCATTTCTCCTTTCCGTCCCGCAAGAGTCAGCCCCTTTCCGAAAAGGGTAATTGCTGGCAGACTGCTTGACTCCTTCACTCCAACCCCACCCGCCCGCCTTTTTTTGCTTCTTCGCAGAATTTTTTGTGAATCCTTTGCGTCTGATCTTCTGCAGCCAACTATCTTTGGCGACGACGACAGCAACACCTCCTGTGCCAAGAGGCAAAATCTCCGGATCCGTCTCGATCCCATTGGCACCGCCCCCTCCCTCCCCGTCGCGAGGCACGATTATCGCGATGGTGCTGCTGCTGCTGCTGCGCCGCCCGCCGCTCCAAATGTCGCTTCTCTGCACGAATCGAGCGATTCATGGGCCTTTGCAATAGCGCCGGGCTGCTAAGCTAAGGTCCCTGGTTCTAATGTCCCTTGACAGCCAGCCCGGGGTTGATGCGCAGGCGAGATGCACGATGGCTTTAGCGAGACGGGGTACGACTAAGGTGAGAGGGTTGGGATCGGCTCGTGTGACCCGTCCTTCAATATTATTCCACCGTGATGAGTGTATGAACACGGCGCTGGCATCGACCGAGGGGGAAGGGAGAAAAAAAAAAAATCGAGCGCTCCTGCAGCGCAAAAGGGCCCCCGCAGATGTGCACGGTGGGTACGGATAGGGTGGGGTGCGAGAAGAAGATCAGAGGGGGGAGAGGAGGGCCTCGGGCGAGCCGCTGCCGGATCCACACTGGTCCAGACGGATGTTCCAACCACCTACTCACGGGCGCAGAATGTCGGTTTCTGCTGCATGCCAGGGCGGGTTTGTCTTACACACGAACATTGCAATCGGTGTGGGTCAGACTTGACGCGTGCATTCAGCCTGATAGAGCTCATTGAGACCGTCGAAGTGGAGAAAGGATTTATTGGTGCCAGCCCAGGCCTTGCTGGATGCCTGAGGTACGTGTAGACCGAGGTTTTTGCGAGGCTTGTGTCAGTTGATGGAAGTCGAGATTAAGTGTGCGCAGAAATGCTGCGGCGATCGGACATGGGGGTGCTGACATAAGGGTCCGGCAGGCCGGTGGAGCAGCCTCATGAGCGCATTGTCGTACGACTGTTGCATTGCGGCTGGGGCATAGGAGGGGTCGCCATGGTGCAGTGCAGTATCTTGTGCCGGCGGCGCGGGCGGGCGCGCTCTGCAGGCCTGTGTGGGATGCCTGCAGATTCTGCGTGGGCGCGCGTGCGGCCGATAAGATGGGAGATACGGAAGGGGTAGGGGTTGTCGGATCACTGCCTGAAAGGTGAGGGGAGATGAGATGTGGATAGGGTAGGGGAGGGGGAGGGGGTGATTATCGTAGGGTGGGGTAGATGTGTGTGTGAGAGCGTCTGGGCAGGGCGGGCGTGTCCGTGTCAGTGTGTTCGAGTCGACGACAAGTCGGTGTGCACAAGAGATGGGCAGCGTGGTCCTTGCCATTGGTTGGCCACAGCAGGTCGCCAGTCGCTATAGCGCTTCCTTATGATGTGCCGGCCCGCGCAGATTAACGTTGCGGGTGATGTACCTGCATGAACACGAGCACAGGACTGGTGCGTTGCAAGGCTGGCGAAAAAGCAAAGAAGCAGCGGCCGACGCCAGCGGAATCAGGAATTCGCTCCAGTCGATCCCTGGAATATCGAGCCGAAAATGCCGTTACCTGTCCAGAATTGCTTTTTTCTCTCCCGTCGCCGTGGTTCTGTGAGGGCTCGCCCTTCCTGTCTCTGTCGCATTAATGCAAGCACGACTAAGCAACTCCAAGCTCCTGGTTGAAGCCTCGTGGGTGGCAGCATCTCGGCCGTGGTTGCTGGAGATGGTATAGCGATGGGCGGCCGTCTTCGACTAAGCGTCTGGGACGCTGGGATGGCAGCACTTGGCAGCGGCGAAAAGGCTAAAGACACGGACGATGGCGAGGAGCAAGAGGCGCGAAGCTGGTCGAAAGAAGCCAACGGCCCCGCGCCTTGGAGCAGCGACGAAGGATCAAGGCAAGGCAAGGCGAAGCGCCGAGGAGCCGTCTGCATCGCCCGTCCCTCGCCCGCTGTCCACGATCCCCAGAAGCGGTGAATACGAGGAGGACCCTGGCAGGCAGACTGACGGCCACCGGAGCCCCGGAGCCACCACAGCACCGCCCATGTTCCTGCTGGCTCCTCGCCACGCTTGCCCGCCAAATCGGCCCGCGCGATTTTCACCAAACGCCTCTCGGCGGCTCTTTGCTGGCCCTGCTCGCGGCCACGGCCTGTGACGGCGGGCGCGAGTCGGCGTGGTGTTGAGGTGGGGAGGGCCCCGAGCATAGCGCTGAGAGAGGCAAGGCGACTAAGTGACGGCGCGCGCAAGCGCCAAAGTTTAAAGCTCGACACCAGTTGCGTGCCCAGCGCTATGCCGCGCCTAGCAGGAACGCCGCTCGAGCCCTGGGCGAGCGCTGCTTAGGGCGCAGCTGCTGCACAAGTCACATGTACCGCAGCGGCTGAGCGGCTCTTGGCTCGGGAGAGACCACGGAGCAGTCGCAGAGTCCGCGGTGCCGCATGTGAAGGGAAGGCAGGTTTGCACAATGCCGCTGCTAGGCGCAGCTGCTCGCCGCGCGCAGGATATAGCAGCCGGCGCCGGTTGCAAAGGGGCAGAGGGCAGCAGTCGGCAGTACTCAGTACCCTCAGCCTTCCTCCACACCTTCAGGCTACACCAGATCTGCATCTTGCGCCTTTCCGTCGCGCACATGCCACATCGCAATCCATCCCATCCTGCGCCGCCCGGGGTGGCCCTCCCACCCTCCGCCCAACCCAATCCCAACTTCCCATCGTCCGGCCGGGCTCCCCCAAAGCGTGAACAGAACAGAGGTGTCTCAGAGCATATCTCGCACCAAGAGTCAGCGCTAATCGCGTTGCTTGCGTGCGGTTCCGCCGCCGCCGCTGCACAAAACCGCCGGATCGACGCCCGCGAGCCGGCTTCCGATCAGGCACAGGGTCCGCCACCACAGTAAGCTCAAAAGGCCCAAGCCGAGCCGGAGCACATCCGAAGGCAGCTGCGTCGGTGCAGGGTTTGCGCCATGGCGGGCGGCGTTTCTGGCGGCTTTAGGCATTCCGCGATTCTGTTACCACTGCTGACAGTCGTCTCGCAGCAGGAAAAAGAAGCGCCGCGCCCGACTCGTACGATTCGCGCGACTCGAGTCCCTCCCAACGTGAACCATGACCAGAACCACTGCGCGAGCTTTGCCCGCCTGGCGGCCCGTGAGGCTCAAGCGGGAGTGCGCCGAGCGGGCCCGAAGCTTAATTACGATTCGTGCGCGTGTGCCTGCGCAACCGTTGCCCTTCCTCCTCTAGCCTCGGCGACCGGTCAGGCAGGGTTTCAGGCTACGGGATTCCTCCCGACGCCGATGGGGACGAGGGAGGGAGGACCCGCTGCACGAGCGCTCCTGCGCTTGCACGTGGACTGTTTGGAGGAAGTGGGGATGGGAAGAAAACGGTGTTTCGAGATGGAGGCAGAGACGATAGAGAGACGCCAATGCGTTAGAAGGAGGTATACGGGGAGCAAGGGGTCTGGCCGCACATAGACCGCCGACAGTCTGGAGTTTTCTCGGCTAGAGGGGGGTACCATGGCGTCGAGGCAAGCCCGTCGTGGAATGTGGCGTTTGCGGCTTCAGTGTTAGGCGAGAGATGCGCAAAACGTCGAGAGCCCTTGCGCCGCAATGATTAGTGGGGGTGTAGTGCAACGAGAGGTGATTTGCAATTGTGTCGGCCTCTGTTGTTGTGGAAGAGGCGCCGATGGACTGCCTCGGAGCTCAGTAGTACACCGAGGCCCAAACAGCATTGGAAGCGCCTCGTGAATACAGAGATCAGAGGGCCTGGATGCAGCTGCAGCGCAATCGAAGGTATTGCGGAATTGTTGGGGGTGAAACCGTGGGCATTGTCACGGCTTTGTATGATCGTTTGAAGTAACTGAGCTTTCATATGCAACCAAGGATTCGCATTGGGTATTACAGCTTCAACTTCTTGCTGAGATCATCCCACCTCCCTGATCGGAGGGGATCTAGCTTCCTCAGTTCTGAGAGCCACCCGGCCATCTCTCGAGCCAGCCCACTGTCATCTTTCTGCTTGGCCGTCACCAGTGCCGATGCAGTGTCCAGGAGCGCCTGGTAAATCCATTTGCAATCCTCTGCTCCCTCGAGCATGTCTTTAATGCTTTCCAGTTCTTCTTCAAAGTATTTGAGCTGCGCATCGCCGTCGAGGTCCAGAATGATGCAGGCACTCTGGGGGCTGTTCCGGTCCAACGTGCTCATCAGGAAGGCATGGTAAAACCACAACGACTGGTCATACGGATCCGTATAAAGAGCTTTCTGGATGAGCTCGAGTTCCGCTTTCATAAACTTCCGCCGTGTTCCCTCGTCCGCATTGCGCTCCTCCAGCAGACGTGGAATTAGCTTGCTGCGGTTGTGCCAGGCGGAAAAGTTGGACAAATTGGTCTTGATCATTTTGGTCGTGTACTCAAACTCAGGCTCAACCATGCTCGTGCCTTTTCCATCCTCGGTGGGAAGCTTCTCCAGGTTCCTGACGACGTGTCTCCGATAGTCCCAGCCGTGGAAATTTCGGCTATCCCGGCTCAACATCTTGCCTACCAGGCCGAGCTCCTCCTGCCATAAACGGCGTGCGTAGCTGGTGGGGAGCAGCTCGGTTGACTGCTGCAGCAGCCATGTCCTGTGGTTCCATATCCAGTAGCACTTCGGGAACTTCATGAGGAGAGGAATGAGGAACTGGAGGTCGTTCGTGATGTGGTCGAGGACTGCTTCCTGGCCCGACGATAGCCCTTCCGTTTCTGTTGGGGGAGATGCCAGGCATTCTTTGAAAGTGTGCTCAAGGATCAAGCGGCGGTGGTTCCATATGGTGTAGTACTCTGGATTCTGCGCAAGGAGCTTCGTAATGAGGGCGAGCGCGTCGGCGGTGTACTGCTTCTCGGCGATCTGAGCGAGACGGGTTAGCTATAGATGTGGCAGCCAACAAGAGCAGCAAAGGACGTGCCTTGGTATTCACTTGAGCGACCAGGCTGTTGTACTTCTCGATCTGCTCGAGCTCCTTCTGCCTGCTCTGCTCGGGGCGGTCCTGGGTGCGGGGAACGCCATGCTGCTTCTGTCAGGAGTCTGTGCAGTGCAAGAGGGCAGGCACGACGCACGCTGGCCATGTCGACGACGCAAGCGGGGGAGTCTCAACGGCGCGGAGGGGAAGGCGAGGGCTGGTGGTTGGTGCTGCGCTTTCGTCATGCGGCGCCGGCGGAGCAAGGGTCCTTCTCCGACGCGTCGCTGCCCCACCGGCCACGACTTCCGGCCCCTCACCCTCACTCGCACTCTTTCTCCTCGCCTCTCCCTCCTCAGTGTCACAACTCCAAAGCCCACTAACAAAGCAGGTCTCACTGGCGGACAGCTCCTCGCCCGAGCTTCTGCCCCGATATCCTTATCTCTGTCCGGCTGCCCGAGCACTTCGCCCAGCCACCACGTCAAGCCGCCATCGCCGCCTTGGCTCTCCTTCCGTTATTATCGCCCAACCCTTTCTCGCTTGCTTTCAACAACAAAGCGTCGGTGTTGGGCTGGTCAATTCATCGAACCGGTCTGCAGCACCGGTTCTCTCTCACTTTTCCAGGAGCCCGCCTTTCTTTTCCTATCATGGAGCCTGCGAAAAGGTCACCACGGACCTTCATTCCTGGCATTGTCACAGATCTGGATTCGTCGTGGAGAAAATGCTACCGCAAAATGAAGCTCGGCAAGATTCCCCTTCTGAGTCCGCGAAGCACTCCTGGCCCCGAGGATAGACAGAGAATCAGCCGCCAGCACACCGACTTGCCATCTCCTTCTGATTCCTTAACGAAAAAGAGTAGACTTCCCCAACATCAGGCAGGTGACTACTTCAGCTATGATCCAATCACTGGCAGGCAATATGCCAAATCCGCCCGATCATCTCCCGAATGCATCGATCTAACGAATCGACCTATATTGACTCCGCCGAGCGATCGATCGAGAGGTGCATTCTCGAGGTCAGACAAGCTGAGCTCTGTTACAACACGCACTTCAGTAAAAAGCCCCAAGTGCTTTAACAAACGCCATAGAGGCCCTGTTCCAGTGCCGCAGTGGTCGCTTCCATGCTCTATTCAACCCATTTCTCATGAGAACGCCGAAATCTTTGCACCACAATGGACCCGTGCTCAGGTGGATGGTATGGATGAAGCTGCAAGAGGCTGCCCCCCGACCCCTCCACCTTCTCCTCCTTTCATCAGACCCAGGCAGTTCGAACTCGGCGAAGAGAGCTTGGAGAAAGATGCAGACGGAGATATCGTCCTTCCGGATGCAGACGCACCTCCCCGCCTACTCCACCGTGACAGGAGTTCATTGCGGAGCTCAATGTCCATAGACCTGACCTCACCAGCTAATGCGGCTTTTCCAAGCCCGGAAGGTTTATCAGCCGATATTTCAACACCGCTTGCTCCGGCGTGTCCTGCGATGGAATCATTCTCGCTTCCGCCAAGGAAATATGAGAAGGATCCGCTTACCCCTCTCTCGCTAAGTAGATGGGCCCCTGGCAGCGAATCCAGTCTTCGAAACCGGATCGCAAGCAAGCAGCTTGATCGGTTCATACTTCCGCGAAAATCCCCAAGGAGCTCTAGGGAGAGCCTTCGTCTGAATACTCCAGCTACCAACCTCTCCGAATTTGAGAAGACAGTACGTCAAAGACACCCTGCTTCCGACCCCTTTAGTCGCCATATACCGCGCAGCAGCAGGATTCAGGAATCGTCCCAAAGTCTCCAGCGACAACACTCCGCCAGGGGTGGCTCATCTCCCCTGAACCTGAGCAATCCATTGGCGCTTAGGCACGGTCCACGACAGATCAGCGACGGAGCGGTCTGGAGTGTAGGCGGAACAGCAGTTGTCACGGACAGCGTTCCCGGCATCCCAAATGGCCATGGTGGAATGCTCACAAGTGGGACAAATGCGCCGTTACATACTTCTATGTTCTTGACCGAGGGTGACCCTGTCAGTGAACAGGAAGCCCATGAAAATCGCCTCGCTTATGCCATGAACATTGACCCATCCAGTCGGATTCTTGGATCATTTGAAAATCAAGCAAGCTCAATGCCACATGTGCCAGGAAGCGGACGTTGGAGCATCCATGGACAGAAGAACCCCACCTGGGTGGATTGCGAGTGGATCAAACCAGATTCGATCACCAGTGGATTTTCCCTCATCATATGGCGGGTGGAGGTTTCAAAAAGGCTAACAAGGCTACAGAATCTAAGAAGACGTCGAGGATGAGGAAACCTGTTCCAATCATCCCTTTCAGATATGTTGCTTTTCTAGACATCTACTCTACTGCTGACAACCACGCACAGTCCTTGATGCTCCTCAACTAAGGGATGACTTTTACTGTTCACTGCTCGCGTACTCCGACACAGCGAAGTGTCTCGCCGTCGGCCTTGATAGCAACGTATACTTGTGGTCAGAGTCTCAGGGCGTCGGAACACCAGAAAGTATCAACGTTCCATACAACATACACGTCACGTCTCTGTCTTTCTCCTCTGCCGAGGGGTCTCAGGGAATTCTTGCCATAGGTCGAGCAGATGGATCCGTTGCTTTGTGGAGTGTCTTCGACGAGGAGCCACGTTTCAATGCCCAGCAACCAAGTCCAATATCCTGTGTCTCATTCGCGCCAAACACGATAAGGAAATCTTCGATGCGAGACCCGGTGCTGGTTGTCGACTGTGAACAGCTGCTGGTTGGAGATGAAGTGGGTAATGTATACCTCTTCTCCATCGAGTGGCCCGGCAGTACAGCTCGCGATCTATTTGATTGGCCTGGTGCAATGACGCTCCTCGCAAAACTCAGCGTCCATTCGCAGCAGATCTGTGGCCTTATATGGTCACCTCTCGGTGAGTTTTTCGCCACAGGCGGAAACGACAACAATTGCTTTCTCTTTGAAACAAAACACATTCTCTCCGTCCTTCCAGCGCACCAGTCGATGAACATTCGTCGTTCCGGGTCTGGCCCCCATCATTACACGGTTACACCCGGAAACGGACCTGTCCCGTCCCTCGAATCTTCCCATGCCAAGCACAAATGGACGCTCAACGCTGCCGTCAAAGCCATGGCTTTCTGTCCCTGGCAACGTGGTCTCCTAGCTATCGCTGGTGGCTCCAACGACCGCTGTATCCACTTCTATCACACCTTCTCGGGCGCCTGTCTTGCCACCATCGACTGCAGTGCGCAGGTAACATCACTGATCTGGAGCACGACACGCCGCGAAATCTGCGCCACCTTCGGGTTCGCGCAGCCCGAGCATCCCTTCCGCATCGCCGTCTTCAGCTGGCCTGCTTGCGAGCAACTTGTTGCAATCCCATGGGCCGATGAGCATCGCGCTCTTTACGCCATCGCGTACCCAGGCGGACCGAATGACGGGCGCACCAAGGGTGAAGGCGGGACGTGGTGGAGCAGGACGCAAGTCGAGGGGTGCATCGTTGTTGCAACCAGCGACTCGAGCATCAAATTCCATGAGGTATGGAGCGAAGACAGGAGGAGGCCTAAATCCATGGGTGTACTGGGTGGCAGTGAGATTCTGGGACAGCTGCATGGGGTCGAAAAAGATGGGGGTATGATCATTCGTTGAGACGAATGAGGCTCTTCCACCCTCCTGTCCTGATAAATTGATGCGTTGAGGGTCAGTGATGCGGTTTCTCTGGTGAGGAGCAGTCATTCGTAGTACGGACAGAAAACAATCGTTCGAAGTCCCCAGTCCTCAGAACAAAACCTCAAACCCTGATGTCGAACATTCCTAATGGTAGCTTGCTGCTGCGGCAGGGAAATTACTTATTTTTCTCTCACGCGTGTGGCGGTGTCTCCCGTGAAAGTAGCGTCCAAGTTGAGCCCATGTGCTGTGATTGCGGAAGATCAGAAGACCGTTGACTGCGGCTTGAAGGCACACTAGAGCGGCGGATGGATGTACTTCTTCAGCTATATTTTGTCCTTTCCTATGTTCTACTCTTATAAACTTTGGCGTGAATCTTGAGTATCAGCTCGCTTGAAAGCCAAGGAAACAATTATTGCCAGAGGTAACATATGAGGAATCTTGAGGTGGCCGATTCCTTGGAGAAATAACTGCAGAGGAATAGAAATTTAAATCACCGCCTAGAAATTGGGCCCAATAAATGTCTCGACTGCATAGCCATAGAAATATGAAGGCCACTGCAGGTGGTGATTTTCGGCAAGATGGCCGAGCATTTTGACGTCAATGGCAGGGATTGGGCGGAGCGAAGTGTCACGAGTCATGCGAAATCTGGGGGAGTGTGGGAACCGAGGTCTCAATCACATGCGATGCGAAGCCCGCCGGGCGCAGGTCGCGACAACATCATCATCCATCCGAGCATTCCCCCGGAGAGCATGCGACGCCGTCCAGCTCCAGCCCCGCCCTCCCTGATGCCCAGCTGAGCCCACCTTCCCACCATGGCCGCGCAGTCGAAGCTTCTGCCCTCGGATCGCTCGCTGAAAGGAATCGTCAACGAGCTCACCTCGCTCTACCTGAAGCATCGGACACGTATCTCGCGCGCCGTCTATCTCACCCTCTTCGTCGCCCTAATCAATCGCGTTCGCATCGCCATCTCCGAGCAGAAGGCCGCCTCTGCCCGACAAGCCGAAGCCCGGAAGAGACCGGCGACAGGGTCGACCGAAGGCGAGGCCACTTCGCGCAAGAAGGTCGAGCTCAACCGCGAGTTCTTCAAGAACCTCTTCCGGCTCTTGAAGATCGTCATCCCGGGATGGAGGAGTAAGGAACTGCGGCTGATCATCAGCCACACCATCTTTCTGATCCTCAGGACTCTCATCAGCCTGTATGTGGCGGAACTCGACGGCCGGCTGGTGAGCAACCTGGTGAGAGGGAAGGGCAAAGATTTCCTGACTGGCCTGGTATGGTGGATGATCGTGGCCATTCCTGCAACCTTTACAAACTCGATGGTAAGGACCCCCTCGCAGTCTCGATGCTGGCCCGCTAACCGGACTCTAGCTTTCATATCACCAGTGCAAACTCTCGCTCCAATACCGCACGCGCCTGACGAACTACATCCACAACAAATACCTTTCCCAGATGACCTTCTACACTCTCTCCGCTCTCGACGACCGCATCAAGAACGCAGATCAATTAATCACGGTCGATGTTGCAAAATTCTCGAACAGCCTCGCCGAGCTATATTCCAACATCGCTAAACCGGTCCTGGACATGATAATCTACAACTACTCGCTGTCGCGAAGTGTCGGAGGGGAGGGCTTATTCGCCATGAGCTTAATCGTCCAGCTGTCGGCCAGTGTGATGCGCGCGCTAACGCCGCCCTTTGGAAAATACGTCGCGGAAGAGGCGCGGTTGGAGGGAGAGTTTAGATTCCAACACTCGAGGCTGATAGACTACAGCGAAGAGGTGGCGCTTTACTCTGGGCATGAGGCGGAGAAAGATACTCTGGACAAGGGCTACTTTACGCTCATCAAGCATGTGAACAGAATCTTGAGGAGGAGGTTCTACCATGGTTTCATGGAGGACTTTGTCATCAAGTATTTCTGGGGAGCTTTGGGCTTGATGTTGTGCAGTGTTCCGGTGTTTTTCAAAATTCCGGGTGTGGCAGGCAGTAATATGGGAGACCGCACAGAAAGTAAGTTCTGGCGAGAGTAAACAGGGTTTCGTATGCTAACAAACCTACCACAGGCTTCGTTACCAACCGCCGGATGCTGCTCAGCTCATCAGATGCCTTCGGTCGTCTTATGTTCTCGTATAAGGAAATCATGGAACTTGCTGGCTACACTGCTCGCGTCTCCACCCTTCTGGACGTCATGGACGAGATCACAGCCGGCCGTTTCGAGAAGAAGCTCGTGTCATCTGCCGACACTGAAGAAAATGCGGCAGTGCTTCGTGGAAGAGGACAGGTCTCGGAGGGTGAGGATATCGAATTTGTCGATGTGCCCATTGTGTCGCCGAACGGCGATGTCCTGGTGCGGAAGCTTAGTTTCACGGTCAAGCCTGGCGATCACTTGCTTATCGTTGGACCGAATGGATGTGGGAAGTCTTCGCTCTTCCGCATTCTCGGAGGCTTGTGGCCCGTCTACGGTGGAACTGTTAGGAAGCCGCCGTTCGAGGATATCTTCTACATTCCACAACGGCCGTATCTGTCCAGAGGCACCCTACGACAGCAGATCATCTACCCAGATGGCGTGCGCGAGATGCGCGACAAGGGCATCACGGACGCGGATCTTCTTCGTGTTCTCTCTGTCGTTGAGATCGAGTCGATCGTCGATCGCCCTGGTGGGTGGGATGCAGAGCAAGAGTGGACTGACGTCCTCTCTGGTGGTCTTCAACAGCGTATTGCTATGGCGAGGCTCTTCTACCATGCTCCGAAATACGCCATTTTGGACGAATGCACCAGCAGCGTCACCCTCGAAATCGAAAAGGTCATGTATGACGAGGCCAAGCGGTTAGGCATCACGTTGATGACTGTCAGCCATCGGCGTAGCTTGTGGAAGTACCACTCGAACATCCTCCAATTTGATGGCCAAGGTCATTACGTCTTCACCGAGCTGGACGCGGAGAGGAGATTACAGCTCGAAGAGTAAGTCTACCAATATAGAAACGGTATAGCGCGAAGCTGACAAATTTGTAGTGAGAAAGAGGAGTTGGAGCTGCAGCTTCGTGCTGTTCCAGAGATCGAGAAGCGCATCGCTGAATTGACAGCTTGATCACTCTTGATCTTTCTTGTGTTGCACCAAACACGAGTATCTTTCGATGTCAGGTTATTGTTGCTCGGCGGTCTTGTAGCAGCAGCATTAGAGGCGTTCCAAGTGAGATCTACACAGATATCGGATCTAGGATGGCGCAGGGTAGGGCATGCGGCCGGTCATTGGCGACAGGGAAAGCGGACACTCGCACAGTAGACAAAGAAACGAAACTCGTGATACTTGCTTTGAAGATTCATTCATATACTCAGTTTGTACTCTCCTGCGATGTCTTATTAAGAAGCCATGATGCTGTTGTAGGTAGCGAAATTGTGTTGGGATGGTTGATGTCACGTGCGGGCGATCAATAGCGTGAGCCGGGGAACGCGTCGCGAAAGCTTGGGGTTGTTTGTGGATTGACCTCATCCCGCAACAACTCCATCATCCACCTCCACCCCCGCCGGGCCATGCGACGGCCGCTGTCACAGCAAAAATAAAGCATCGACGACGCTCGTGGATCTCCCACGCCTCTAACGCCGTCGCGACGTGTCCGCTCCCACCATACCAGGAGATCTGCACCCGTCGTCAAATGAACAGCTCATAGCTTGCGGCGAGAAGCGAACGACGACGCATCGACTTCGCCAACGCCCCCAAAAAAGCCCATCCGCATCGAAATCATAATGGCGGACGCCAATCTAAAAGTGGGCCAGCTCATTGAGCTCAATGATGGCCGCGTCGGAACGATCCGCTTCATTGGCGAAACCTCGTTTGCCGACGGCGACTGGATTGGTGTCGAGTTTGAGGATCCGACGGGCAAGAATGATGGTTCGGTGCAAGGGACACGGTATTTCGATTCGAAACCCGGCCATGGCATGTTCTTGCGGCCTATGGGCGTGGCCCGCATCGTGGAGCAGCCCAAGCCGAAGGCTCCCGCGAGGGTCCCGACCGGGAGACCTGCAGCTCCGGGAGCTGTCGCCAGGAGAGCCACTGGATCGATAGACCAGGGCAAGAGCAGGCCGTCGAGTATGACGGCGGAGTCTTCGACTGGAAGGCCGAGGCTGGGTAGCAGACCTTCCAGCATTGATACGAAGAGCCCTGCAGCGGGCACAAGGATTGGGGTAAGCTTTTGTTGCAGTACCCTCAACGAAACCGTGCTAATTGACTGCCTAGTCTCCCACGAAAAGACCTACATCCGGCTCGGTATCTCGCCCGCGCCCGAGCATAAGCGCCGGAACAACAGGACCAGCGAGGCGTACATCCACAGTCTCTACAGCAGCTACGAAATCAGCGGCAGCTGCAACACCTGCGGCCGCTGCAAAACACGCTGCTCGGCCGTCCGTCGGTGGGGCACGTCCTGGTTTGGCTAAAGCTGGAGAGAGCGCTGCAGCTAAAGCACCAGCGACGCGTCAATCTCTCGGTATCGCAAAACAACGAGCAAGTCCTCCAGTCTCGTCCAGTCGGACCTCGGCCTCACCATCAGCGCCTGTAGCTCAAAGGAGCGTTAGTGCAGTTCAGAAGGATGCAGAGATCAAGGAACTTCAGACAAAACTGCGACTTTTGGAGCAGAAGCGCGCGGAGGACAGAGAAAAAATTGCGACGCTAGACAGGGTGCAAGAAGAACGGAACAAGTACGAGCAAATCATCCAAAAGCTGCAGGCCAAGATACAACCCCTCTCGCAGGAGAACAGCGAGCTGAAGAAGAACTTGAAAGAGGCTGAATCAAGGCTTGAACAAGTCGAAGCTATCCAGGCCGAGCATGAGACAATTATGGAGATGGCTACGTTGGATCGCGAGATGGCCGAAGAGCAGACAGAGGCGTACAAGGCCGACCTCGAGGCTGTGAAGCAACGTCTCGAAGAGCTCGAGCTAGAGAACGAGATCTTGAAGGACGAGAACCAAGAGCTTGGTCAGGAAATGAGCCCCGAAGAAAGGACCAGCACTGGCTGGCTTCAGATGGAGCGTGAGAACGAGAGGTTGCGTGAGGCTCTCTTGCGTCTGCGCGACATCACACAAGAATCGGAATCGGAGCTGCGCGATCAAGTCAAGGGGTTGGAGGAGGACGTCCAGGAGCTCTCCGGTGTCAAGGAGCAGTATGACGAGACCAAGACGAAGCTTCTAGAGGCAGAGGCAGACATCGAGGACCTGCGGCAACAGCTCGATGCCGCCCTTGGTGCGGAGGAGATGATCGAAGAACTAACCGACAAGAACCTCGCTCTCAACGAGTACATCGAGCAGTTGAAGGTCACCATCGAAGAACTCGAGACACTCAAGGAGCTCAATGATGAGCTGGAAGTCAACCATGTGGAGAACGAGAAGCAGCTCCAGGAGCAGATCGATTACAAGGATGCTGTGATCGGAGACTTGGGCCGCCGCGCTATGCAACAAGATGAGAGCCTTTCTGACCAGGAGTACACCATCATGCGCTTCCGCGAGCTGGTTACGAACCTGCAATCCGACATGGAAGATATGAGGGCTTCTAAGGAAATCAGCGAGTCCCAGGCACAGGATCTGAACAACCGGTCTAGAGCGATGATGGATCTCAACAGACAACTGCAAAACACTGCCTCCAGTACCAAAATCAAGACTATCGACATGGAGTTGCGGAAGCTCGAGGCCCAGGAAGCGTCCGAGCATCTTGCAATTGTCCAGCTCTTTCTGCCCGAAGCCTTCCATTCGGAGAGGGAGTCTGTTCTTGCGCTTCTCCGCTTCAAGAGAATTGGTTTCAAAGCATCGCTTGTGCACAACTTTGTCAAGGACAAGGTCTCTGGAGATGCACCTATCAATGATGAGGACATCTTCGAGGCTTGTGATGTCCTCGACAAGCTTACTTGGATCTCGGCCATGTGTGATAGGTTCATCACTGCCATCTCGACCTGCTCTCTGGATCAGTTTGCTAGGTTCGAGGGTACGCTGTACGAGCTTGAGCCGGTTGAGCGCGCACTCAACGGTTACATTGACGGTCTCAAGAGGGACGAACTCAAGGAGAAGCAGGTCGCGGAAGAGCTTCACCGGTAAGTCATTACGAACGAACGATTAATGCTTTGTCTAACGCTCCCATAGGTCCATCGCTGTTATGTCCCACCTTGCCGAAACTCATCTTGGCGACGGTCTTGAAGGCTATGCTCACGACATTGTCATGCGCACGCTACTCATGCAGAGCCATCTGGAGACCACTGCCGCTGCATTGATCCTTGTGAAGGGAGAAGTGCAGACTCGCATTCCCTCCTTGGGTGATGACGAGTATGACGGTGTTGATCGTTTCGTTTCTAGGACTGAGGAAATGATTGCGCAGTCGCGCAGCGCTAAGGTCATCATCGGAAAGGCTTTACGCACCCTCCAAGAGCTCAAGGCTCGATCACTCACTCTGCAAAACGACACCCTCAACTCTTTCGAAGAGTGCCAAGATGCTTCGGATGACCTTGCGCGCTATGTCCGCAAGATGGGCGAGAATGTGTTCCAGCTGCTGCATGAAGATAGCCGCTCGGAGCCGTTCACCGTCAGCGAAGTTCGTAACGCTATGTTCAAGGCTTCTGAGGAAATCTTTTCAGTATCTGAGTCCGACATGTACGCGACTTTCTCGGCTAGACTGCGCAAACTCAGCGAGGACCTGACCGAGTTGGTCAATATCACGTCCGACCTCGAGCTGACGGTAGAGTTCGAAAAGCACCCTGCGCCTTGGGTTCTGCGGTCTAAGGAACTCCAAGACAGCAAGATCGTCTCTGTGGACACGGAGGAAGAGGTCCGCCGCCTCAAAGAAGAGGTGCACGCCAGGTCTATGCAGATCAAGCTGCAAGAACAGAAGCACGAGGAAGCTACAGTCAAGATCGAACTGCTCGAAAGCCGCACACGCGACGCGTCCAAGAAGGCGCAGCGCATCACAGAGCTGGAGAAGAGGATCGAGGAGACCAAGAACCGCGAGAAGCAGCTCTCGGAGGCGCTCGAGACGCAAGTTCGCGACCTTGCCGCCCTCGAAACGGAGAAGGAGAAATGGAAGACGCAGGCAGAGCAGGCAAAGGCCATCGAGGCTGCCATTGGCGGCGAAGGAAGGCGCGACAGCGGTGGCGAGAAGACGGTTGCCACGAAGCGCGAAATCGACGCCCTCAAGACCGACATTCGCTACCTCGAGGCGGCAAACCGCTTCCTGCGCCAGTCCAACCGCCGCGAGCACATCACGAAGGTCGCGGCCAACACATCCTGGCTCCGCAGCACGCTCGCTCCGCCGAGCAAGGTTGGGGCGTCGGCATCAGAAGCTGCGGCTGCCAACGCGGAGGCCATGCCCCGGCGTCGTCTTGCTGCCCTCCAGGAAATTACGAACCTGCCCTCCATCGCAAAGCTCGTGGATCTAAAGGACGTGGGCGATGCGGAAGAAGAGGAGGTCGAGACGACTGATCGCCCGAAGAGCAAGCTCAGGTGGCGTCCCTGGACGAGCACGCCGCAATGGCAGCTCCGCGAGCAGGAGCTCAAGCGTGCGGAGGCGTGGGAGGCGCTGTGGGGCGGATCGGGAAAGGGAGGGCTGTACGAGTATGGTGGCGTGGACACGCCGTGGAGTGTGAGCACCGGGGCTGTAGGTATTGTTTCGTGATGGAGGAAACATGCGGGGGCTGATGGGAAGTTGGGAGCGTGTTATGATACCCAGTGAGGTTTATGAAATGATGAATGCGGAACGAAGTTCAAGTTCCGCGAAGTTGCCAGCGCACAGCGCCGAGACGAGTGAGGCAGATGTATTGCCAGGCCCGCTCTAGCCCGCAGGCTTTTCTTGCCTGAAGCAGAGCCACGTCCATGCTGTTGGGCATCTCTTGGAGAAGGTGGGCGTTTCCGGGCACAGCGAGGCTGTGATTGGCGCAGGACCCTGGAACTAGGGCCAGGATTTCTGCGTTATCGATACCAAACTTTTTCCCACTGCAGACGCTCGCGACCACCGCTTCCTCCGCTTCCTCTGCACGCCTCGTCGCGAAGAGCCAAGATGAGTCTGAACGAGAGACTCGACAAGATCCGCTCCTCGCCGAAGCTGCAGAACCAGCAGCAGGTCAGTGCCCGCCCCCTGTTCCCCTGCGCTGCTCCGGCTGACCTGTAGCGCAGACGGCGGTGGTTCTCTCCGCGGTCGAGGACACGCTCCGCGACCAAAAGTCGGAATTCACCCCCACCGCCTACTTCGCCGCGCTGCTGTCGCTGCTCGCTCAGTATATCTCGCCGCAGAAGGGCATCGTCAACAAGGAGGTCGCCACCGCCGTCGTCTACCTGCTCGATCTCGTCACGCCCGATGTGCCCGCCCCGCTGCTGCGCGCGAAATTCTCGCAGATCCTGACCAACCTCGCGCCGGCCCTGACACACCCGGAGGCGGAGGCCCCGCTGCTTCGCTCGTCGATTGGATGCTTGGAGGGGCTGCTCGTCGTGCAGGACGCCCAGGCATGGGCCCTGCCGCAGTCGCAAGTCAGCCCGCGCCGGGCGGTCGCCGGTCTGCTCACCATCGCCGTCGACCATCGCCCCAAGGTGCGCAAGCGGGCGCAGGATGCATTGGCTAAGATGCTGAAGCATCCGCCCCCCAGCCCGTCGTTGGACCACCCTGCCGCCGACATGTGCGCGGAGACAGCGTTGCGTTCGTTGAAGGAAATTACGGACGCGGCGGTGAAGAGCAAGAAGCACCAGCGCTCGCAGAAGGACGGCCAGTCGCACGAACCCGGTCTCATTCACGCTCTGCAATTGATCAAGGTGATTGCGTCGGCTGCGGGAGGGTGGCCCAGCAAGAAGATTGACGCGCTTTGCGAGCTTCTGTTGAACATTTCCAAGTCCAGCAACGAGTTCTTGACCATGGCAGCATTCGAGGTATTCGAGGTCATCTTCGCCGGTATGGTCGACGAGATGTCATCTGCGAAGCTCCCGCGTCTTTTGGAGGTCATTGGAGAGCTCCAGCCGTCCCAGAACGATTCTCAGCTCCTCCCGCCGTGGATTGCCGTACTTTCGCGGGGTTACGATGTTGCGGCCCAGGTCGATGCGGACGAGACATTTCAGAAGCTCCCCAATCTGTTCTCGATGATGTCCAACTTCCTTGGATCTCCTTCGCACAACATCCGGATTTCCGCCTCCGAGGGAATGATTTCGTTTTTGGCCAACTGTATCCCCGATAACGTCCTCCTCGATCCCTCAATATATGATGAAAAGGTCCTTGAGAAGCTGGCGAAGAATGCTGCGGATCTGCTCAGCGTCAAGTACCAGGCTGCGTGGATGGAAGTCTTTAACGTTTTGGGTGCCATGTTTGACGCGTTCCGCTGGAGAGCGTCGCCGATAATGTCGAACGTTGTCAAGATCGTTGGAGATTTGAGGGGTAACGAGTCGTTTGCAGGGAAGAAGGAGGCTGATGAGATCCTTGGGAAGGCAATTAGAGCCATGGGTCCTGACAATGTCCTGGAAATCCTTCCCCTCAACCTGTCCAAGCCGGTTGCTGGTCAGCCTGGCCGTGCGTGGATGCTCCCTATCCTGAGAGACTCCGTTGCAAACACCAGGCTCGCGCACTTCCGCACTGAGCTGGTTCCCCTCAGCGAGGCCATGTTCCAGAGAGTACTGAACCATGGTGGTGCTGAGAAGACTATGGAGGTCAAGATTTTCGAGACTATTGTTAACCAAACGTGGGCCACTCTTCCTGGATACTGCGACCTGCCTCTGGATTTGACAGAAGCTTTCGACCAGAGCTTTGCTGAGATGGTTGCAAATCTTCTCTACCAACAAGTCGAGCTGCGGAATGATCTCTGCAGAGCGCTACAGAACCTGGTCGATTCAAACAAGTCCATTGCCGAGATCGAGGGCGACGAAGACCTCGTAGCGCAGTCCAGGGTTTCCAAAGCGGACGCACAGAAGAATTTGGAGTATCTTTCCGGCTTCGCATCGAACATCCTCGCCGTCCTTTTCAACGTTTACAACCAGACTCTGCCGCAATCCAGAGTCAACATTTTGAGTTGCATCAATGCATACCTCAGCATCACTCCGGCGAACGAACTCATGGAGACGTTCACGCGCGTTGCGACCATGCTTGAGTCGTCTTTGAGCGAAAGTGGCCCACAGACCCAAGCAGACAAGCAGAAGGAGAAGAAGACTACCGACAAGATGCCTCCGGCAAGCCACACATTGATGGATCTTGTCATTACCATTTCTATCTACTTACCGAGAGAGAGTTTTGCAATGCTCTTCAACATTGCTACTCTGATGATCAACAAGGAGGACGATCCGCAGCTACAAAAGAAGGCCTACAAACTCATCCCGCGCCTCGCAGAGTCTGAGCTTGGCAAGGCTGCTCTCCAGGAGCGCAATGCCGAGCTTCAACAACTTCTCCTCGACAGTGCCTCGAAGGCTACGGGTCCGGCCAAGCGCGACAGAATGTCTGCTCTTGCACAGGTTGTCGAATACCTTCCCTCGAGCGATCTGCACTTCATTCCTTCCATCCTTTCAGAAGTTGTGATCTCTTGTAAGGAAGTCAACGAGAAGGCAAGAACGGCTGCTTTCGATCTTCTGGTCCTTATGGGCGAAAAGATGCAGCAGGGTGGTACCGTTGTGCAGTCCAAGATTCCCCTAATGGACGAAAGCGCACCAAGCGTGCCTGCAAGCCTTGAGGAATACGTTACGATGATGTCCGCCGGTCTTGCAGGATCAACGCCGCACATGATCAGCGCGTCCATCACGGGCATTACCCGCATTCTATACCAGTTCCGCAGTTCTCTGCCCGAAGCCGTGATCACGGATCTTGTGCAAACGATGGACCTTTTCCTTACATCTGCAAATCGCGAAATTGTTCGATCAGTCCTGGGTTTCGTAAAGGTGTCGGTCATTTCTCTCCCTGGCACTCTCATGCTTCCGCGCCTGAAGTCGTTGATCCCCAACCTTCTAGTGTGGAGCCACGAGCACAAGGGCCACTTCAAGGCTAAGGTCAAGCACATCATTGAGCGCATGATCCGCCGCTTCGGCGTCGAGGTTATCGAGAAGAACACCCCGGAGTCGGATCGCAAGCTTATCACCAACATTCGTAAGACGCATGACCGCCAGAAGCGCAAGAAGGATGCTGCTGGCGGCGACGATGAGCAGCAAGCGCAACCCGAAAAGCGCCGCAGCAAGTTCGAGAGCGAGTACGATGAAGCTGTCTACGGCTCCGCATCGGAATCAGACTCGGGCTCGGACGTGTCGGACAACGAGACCATGGGTCGCGGCCGCGGCAAGGGTGGCAAGGGCGGCAAGACGTACATCATCGAGGATGACGACGAGCCGCTCGACCTGCTCGACCGACGCGCCCTCGGCAACGTCTCGTCTACGAAGCCGCTCAAGGGCCGCGAAGCTAAGAAGACGAAGGCTAAGGTCGACCTAGATGGCAAGCTGCTGCTCGGCGACGACTCGGACGATGACGATGACGATGCGATGGTGCTGGATGGCGGCGAACCTGGCGACGGCTCTCTCGAGGGCGGCATCAACGCCTACGTCTCGGCTATCCGCGGCCAGGATGCCGCCAGGCGCGGACGTGGTGGCAAGATTAAGTTCTCGAATAAGAACAAGGGTGGGGATAAGGATGAGGATGAGATGGAGATTGATGAGGAGGAGGTGGCGGAGAAGCTGAAGGAGAAGGGCAAGCAGCAGCCGCACAGGAGATCGTTGGGCGGAGGGCGTCCTGGTGGTGGTAATGGCGGCGGCGGTGGTGATCGTGGTGGTCGTGGTGCGTTCGGGAAGACGAGGGGCGGGAGAGTGGAGAAGGGGGGTAGAGGTGGTGGTGGAAGGGGTGGCGGAAGGGGTGGCGGAAGGGGTGGTGGAAGGGGTGGTGGAAGGGGTGGTGGAAGGGGTGGGAGGAGATGAAGGAATTTATGGGCTCGGTCGGGGACTTTGTGTTTTCTTTGATGCTGGTGGCGTCGGGTTGAAAAAGTCGGGTAGTTTTGATTCTCTCTTGTGAAGACTGCTGAATACCATGCTTCATTTTTCTCTTGTTTCTCGGGGTTTTTGTCGTGTAATCAGCTCTTTTTGATTGGTTGCTCCCTCTCATTGAAGAGTTGTGCATGTTCGTGTGCAGCATCAGGAGAGCTTTGATCGTCATATTTTTTTCATCGATTGCAGATATGACCACCCTGGAAGCGGTCGAAAACAGCGATGTCAGGGCTTCAACTAGGTTTTGAATACGAGTATCATCGCCAGGGTGGGGTCCCAATGGCGGCAGCAAAAATGAGCTGGATCAAGCCATGAATCTCAGCCCCTTAAGCTTGGAGGTGAGTAGCTGTGTAGGTCTAGCTGGTATGAAGCATCTCCTCATCTTCACCTACATCAGACGAGACAATTGCTGTGACGTCAGCCAGCTACCTCCCGTCTAGGAGTATCACCTCATGTTGCACAGTTACGGCGCATTCGCGTGCTTATAGCTTCATTCATTCCGGCATGGCTGATCACAGATGGTGCTTTAGAAGATTCACTGCGGCATTTCTGTATGATACAAGATTCTTCGCCGCAATACTCTATTGCACGTTACTACCACGACCTCACTACCATAGATGAACGGAATTGGCTAAGGTCATTCCATCTATTGGTCCAGGCGGACGGGGAAGGTGCCGTTCTCTGCAACGCGTTGTTAGTGCCGTGCTCTGTCGCGAGAGCCCTGCTAGGACACTCACCACGCTGGTCGTTCCAACGCTCGACCCAGCCGCTGGGGCACAGCGACCTGTAGGCCAGGAGGAACTGCGGGTCCGGAGGTATCAGCTGAGATGCACTTCGATACGATTGTGATTATGAGGATAGCGGCGTACCTGGCGGCAGGGAGCAAAGTCCTCACCCTTGGCGAGAACGCACTTGTGGTAGTCGACGTAGTTCTGCCAGCAGTGCTTGGTCCTACAAATGCGCTGTTAGCTCCGCGTGCTTTGGATCACACGGGATGGTGATGGGGGCTCACTGGTTCTGATTCGGGAAGCGGGCGTCGAAGCCTGTTGGTTGTGCGGCGTGAGCAATGCGGATCCGTGAGGCGAGAGCAGCTGCCGATCTGAACGACAGCCGGCAGCACCTCCACGCCTGCCCCATCATTCCAATGCGCAGTCCGGGGAGCTGGATGGAGCAAGGCGGGGAAGCGCGAGGGCCCGTGGGCGCCGGGGAGCTTGGAGCGGGGATGACGTACCGGCTGGACGCAGTAGTGGGCAAGGTCAGCGCTGGGGTTCTTCACGTTTGGACGGGCAGACGGAACGGGGCGGCGCTCACCAGTCACGAACTTGAAGGGCTTGGTCTCGCGCTCGTCGGAGTCAGACATGGCTGCTGTGCGGAATTGGAGAGGCTGCGGGGGGCGGGTGGGCGGTGGTGTCGCGATGCGTCTGCGGCGGGAGGGTGGTAATTCGGCGATGGTGGTTCGATGGAGCGCGCAAAGAGCAGAGGCGCGGCAACTGCCGGGGGCGCTGCGCGGTAGCTCCCACCGCCCTGCCGAACACAGCCAGCCCGCGCAGGAAGGGGAGCCTCATCCAGAAAGCACGTCGGGTCTTGGCGCGCAGCTTCACCGAGGAAGGCCTATCAAACACCCACACCTCCCTCGACCACCCGCATCCCCCACCACTGCCGACCCTCTCCACTCCCTGCGCCTGCAGACACGCCGCCCGCCATGCTTGCCTCTCGCACCGTCGGCCTCCAGGCCGTCCGCGCCTTCCAGCCCATCCGCTTCGCTGCGCCGGTTACCCGCCAGGCCCGCTTCCTCAACATGAGGGCCTCCCCGCGCATGATGCGCCCGGTTCCCGTGCGTCGCAGTCTGTCCTTGGAGTTGCTGAGACGCTGTTGCTGACCACCCGCTGCAGAAGGAGGAGCACAGCGGTACGCCGTCCCGCCGCTCAATCGCACCGCGAGCGCGCACACACGCACACTTCCCGCTCGCCCGCCGCAACCATCCCAACGGACAAAGCTGACCCGACTCAATGCAGCCCACACCATCTCCCAGCGCATCCGCACGCTCAAGAAGATCCCTCCGGAGTTGATCCCCCTCGGTATGTGGCCGCTGCCCTGGCTATGAGGTCAATATTACGTGCTAGTGCTAATTGCTGCGATTGTATTGTCACAGGCATCGTCCTTGCGTAAGAATTGCCCAACACCAATGCCAATTGTACCACCAGCTAACGTAGGATGCCGTTGCTCAGCGTCGCCGTCGGTGCTGCCGTCTTCTCCATCTTCAGGAAGCTCTACGTCGACAAGACGCTCCGCCTCTCCAGGCAGAGGGGCCACGAGGCATAGATTGCCTGACTACACGCGCCAAAATGAGGGAGGGACAGAGGAATTAAAGGCTGATGGAAAGCTTTTCTTTTTCTGATTTTCGAAATTGAGGAATCCTGGGGATATCTTTGTACAGGAAGCGACCAGCCGTCCAAAATCCAAATTCCTTGACACACTACAGGTATTCGCACACATGAATATGCCTCCGTTGTTGCGCCCTGACTCCGTCCCGAATGCCGTGCCCGCCTTTGAGTGATTGCTTGTACTCGAACTTTTGCTGCTTTTGTGCCACACCGGATGAAGGCTGGGTTGGCCGCCGGCCTGCTATAGTAGTTCGCCTCTCGCCGCTTGCTGGGCCTTCTTCTACACACTTCCTGCATCCCATCACTCGGGCTTTGGGCCAGCGACGTCCAGCCCCTCCAATCCCTGCATCGGATCCGCTGGCGCCATAGCCTCTGCCTTGGACTGCTCCGTAGCAAGGCGGTCTTCCTCACTGACGGCGTGCTTCGCCAGGTAGCCCTCCTGCAGTAGGATTAGCAATGGAACAGATGCAGGGCAAAGGTGAACAAAACGCACCTGCTCCCAGATGGCGGTCTTGCTCCCCAGGCCCTCGTTCGCGTCCTTCTGCGGCTTGGCAGCGGCGACCTTGATAACGCGGCCAAACAGCTCGCTCTGGTCCATGTTATCGATGGCCTCCCTGGCGTCTTGGGCGTGCTCGAACTCGACGTAGCCGAAGCCCCGGTGCGGGTCGGTCGACGAGGGCAGGTCGGGCTTGGGCAGGGATACGTCGACGATCTCGCCGAAGGGCACGAAGGCGTCGTGCAGTGTGCGGCTGTTGACCTGGCCGTCGAGGCCGCCGACGTAGACGGTCGCCTTGAGCCGCGCGGTTTCGGACATGGTGCTGCGCGATTCCCGGGCGCGCAGGAGAGCAGGAGCGGGCGGTGGATAAGAGCCTGATATCACGTGCGCGGTTGGGTGCTGCTGGGCGGGCGCGGTGCGGCGGCGCTGGTCCCTACTGCCCGAGACGAGACCCCCGGGGCTTGGCGGGCCCGCGGCGAGGCCACCTTGTGGGAAAGTCGGCCAGGCATGCGCTCATGACGAGCCGCACCCCCAGCAGCTCTCCCTCGCAATTCACACCCTCCACCGGCCCATCCGCTCGCGCAGAGCTGCTGCAGCTCCCCTCGTCGCTCTCGTTCCCGTGATACCCTTCCTTCCGCGTCCGCAGCGTCTCGTACTATCCCCGCTTCCGCCCTCTCGACGCAGCAGCAGCAATGGTCCGCCTGCGGGAGATCCCCCGGACGGCCACCTTTGCCTGGTCGCCCGGCTCCCAGCCGCCATTGATCGCCACCGGCACCAGGGCCGGCGCCGTCGACGCAGACTTCTCGAACGAGACCCAGCTGGAGATATGGGACCTTGCGCTCAGCTCCTCCGAGCAGCCTGTCGAGCTCCAGCCCGCCGCCAGCATAAGCCTGGACTCAAGGTAAATACGCGCCGCAAGGACTCGCCCGCCAGCCATGTACCCGCGCGCACGCAGTGGCACCCCGCTGACCGCAATCGCGCCATCAGGTTCCATGACATCGCCTGGAGCCAGCCCGACGACGCCCACCCAAGGGGCATAATAGCAGGAGCGCTGGAGAGCGGAAACCTAGACCTTTGGGATGCACAGAAGCTGCTGGGTGATGCCAGGTAGGCCAATTGGCACTGCCCCCCCTCACACTCTCGTCTGACACAGCACAGCGACACGGCTTTCCTGTCCCGCACCTCCAAGCACAGTGGCGCCATCAAGGCTCTTCAGTGGAACCCCTTCAAGCCCGAGCTGCTCGCCACCGCCGGCGCAAAAGGCGAGCTCTACATCACCGACGTCAACAACATCAACCCCTTCCGCCTCGGCAACTCGGCCGCCCGCGCAGATGACTTCGAGGCCCTCGACTGGAACAAGAAGGTTCCCTACATCTTGGCCACCGGCAGCAGCGGAGGCTTTGTGACGGTGTGGGATTTGAAGACGAAGAAGGAGAACCTGACCCTGAACAACTACGGGAGGAAGGCAGTCAGCGCCGTGGCATGGGACCCCGATGTTCCCACGCGCCTGATCACCGCGGTGCCCAACGACCAGGATCCTCTGATCCTCATGTGGGATCTGAGAAACTCCAATGCTCCCGAGCGCGTGCTCAAGGCGCACGACCAGGGTGTGCTGTCCCTGTCGTGGTGTAGCCAGGATAGCGACCTTCTTCTGTCTTGCGGCAAAGACAACCGGACCATCGCCTGGAACCCTCACACCGGCCAGGCCCTGGGCGAGTTCCCGGTTGTCACCAACTGGACCTTCCAGACCAAGTTCAACCCGCACAACCCTAACCTTCTCGCGACGGCGTCGTTCGACGGCAAGATTGCAGTCCAGACGCTGCAGAACACGAAGCAGGATGCGGACGCGGCTGTGGCTGCCGCGGCACCTCTTGATGGCGAGGACTTCTTTGCGAGGGCGCAGACTCAGCCTCAGGCCTCGACTTTCTCGCTGCCCCAGCCGCCCAAGTGGTTGCGGAAGCCGGTCGGTGTGTCGTTTGGATTCGGAGGGAAGCTAGTCAAGTTCGGCCAGGACGCCGCCACGAAGAAGTCCAAGATCAGCATCTCTACTTTCGCGGCTGACTCTACAGTCGGAGAGGCCACGCAGAAGTTCGAGGACGCTCTGCAGAAGGGTGACCTGGCGAGCATTTGCGAGGCAAAAATTGCGGACGCCAAGACCGATGAAGAGAAGGCAGACTGGACGGTCATTGAGACTCTGATTTCAGGAAGCGCTCGCTCCAAGCTCGTGGAGTACCTCGGTTTCTCGAAGACAACTGGCACAGAGGCGGCGACTGAGGAGGAGAAGGAGGCCCAGACGAACGGCACGGCGGAGAAGGACGACACATCTTTCTTCGATAAGGCGGGTGATGGAGACGATTTCCTGTCAAATCTCGCGGCAACCAAGGGCGTGAAGACCAACAACCCCTTCAAGATTTTCACGGGCGAGGAAACCGATGCCGACAAGGGGATTACGAACGCTCTGATGCTTGGAAAGTTTGAGCAAGCGTTGGATATCTGCCTGAAGGAGGACCGCCTCTCGGATGCATTCATGATCGCCATTTGCGGCGGCCAGAAGTGCATCGACAAGGCACAGGCGGCGTACTTCAAGCGCAAGGCGGACGGCCCGAATTATCTTCGCCTGCTCGCCTCGGTCGTTGGCAAGAACCTTTGGGATGTCGTCTACAATGCGAACCTGGAGAACTGGAAGGAGGTCATGGCTACCCTCTGCACTTACGCGGATGAATCGGATTTCCCCGACCTCTGTGAGGCTCTCGGTGATCGCCTGGAGGAGTCTATCCAAGAAGGCTCCGCTTCAGGAGACCTCAGGAAGGATGCCTCCTTCTGCTACTTGGCTGGATCTAAGCTGGAGAAGGTTGTGGGCAACTGGGCTCAAGAGCTGCAGGAAAGCGAGGACGCTGGCATCGAGCAAAAGGAAGGTGACACCAGCTTCTCGATCCACGCCAGGTCGCTGCAGAACTTCATCGAGAAGGTCACGATTTTCAGGGAAGTTACCAAGTTCCAGGACTCAGAGCGCCAGAAGACGGCAGATTGGAAGCTTGCCCCGCTGTACGCCAAGTACGCAGAGTATGCCGATGTCGTTGCTTCCCATGGCCAGCTCAACATTGCTGAGAAGTATCTTGATCTCCTTCCTGATCAATATCCCGCCGCCGAGGTTGCACGCAACCGCGTGAAGCAAGCGACGAGGAGAGCAGCCGCCCAGCAGACCCACCAGAGGACCGCTACTGCTGCTTCCACCACCCAGAGAGGCCAGCGTGTCGTCCCGGCGTACCAGCCTGTTGCTCCGGCTGCGGCCGCGCCGACACCTGCGGCGAACCCGTACGCCCCTGCTGGTGTTGCCGCTCCTTCGCAACCGGCCTCCCAATATACCCCTCCGGGTTCCACCGCGGCGAAGGGCTACACCCCTGTTGGATACCAGCAAGCTCAGTCCATCCCCCAGCCTGGCGCATATGGATCCGGCTATGGAGGATATGGCGGCTACCAGCCTCCTCAACCTCATTCTGTTGCGCCGCCTCCTCGTAACTTCACCTCGTCTCCCGCCGTTCCTCCTCCGTCCAAGGCTTCGAACATGAGCCAATGGAACGATCTTCCTGAAGACTTCGCAAAGCCCCCAACTTCTCGCCGCGGAACACCCGGTGGTGCCGCGGGTGCCATCACCTCTCCGTTCCCTGGTGCTAACATGATGTCCCCGCCTCCGCCCGGTGGCTCCCCGTACATGCAGCAATCGAAGGCAACTCCGCCGCCTCCGCCGAAGGGACCCCCGCAGGGACCTCCTCGCGTCATGTCCCCGCCGACTGGCACTGGCTCCCCCACAGCTTTCGATGCATCGAGACGATCGTCAGCAGCCGCGAATGCTTACGCTCCTCCCCAGCCCACCCAGCAGTTCGCACCCCCGCAAGCCTCAGTCCCGCGTGGTCCTTCTCCGTACAACCCTCCCCCGGCAGCCGCGCCCCCTTCCAATCGCTACGCCCCGGCTCCCAACGCTCAGCCTGCGCCTCCACCTCAGATGGCTGCGCCTCCGAGACAGGTTGCGCCGAACCCTTACGCTCCCCAGCCTCAGTTCGGTGCACCGTCTCCCGCCCAGACACCTACTGCGCCACCGCAAGGACCGCCTCAGTCGTATGCTAGACCTCCGCCTTCGGGACCTCCACAGGGCCCGCCGCGTGCTGGTCCTCCCCCGGGTGGCCCTCCTCGGGCTGGTCCTCCGCCAGGTGGCATTGCACCGGACTCCAGGCCTGGCACATCTCAGTCCAACCACACACCTCCCGCGGCGCCACCGAAGGCCCAGTACCCTGCCGGCGATCGCTCGCACATCTCGGAGACTGCCAAGCCCATCTTCGAGATCCTCAGCTCGGACATGGCGCGGGTCAGGGCGCGCGCACCGCAGAACTTCATGCCGCAGGTCCTAGACACCGAGAAGCGGTTGAACATCCTGTTCGACCACCTGAACAATGAGGACTTGCTTAAGCCCGACACGGTGCAGGAGATGGTGCAGCTGTCGCAGCACCTGCAGAACCGCAGTTACGACGAGGCGCAGGCGCTATTTACGGATCTGATGAAGACCAAGAATGATGAGGGAAGCAACTGGATGGTAAGTTCACTGATTGCCTGGCCTTGTGTACGAGAGCAGAATACTGATTGTTTGATAGGTTGGTGTCAAGCGTTTGATCCAGATGAGCAGGGCTACGCCTGCTTAAGCTGAAAAATAGGATGATTGATGTGCAGAAAGGGAATAGAGGATGAGTGAGATGCCTTGATGACCGTCTGTTGTGGGAAAGGACGGATGAAGAAATGTTGACGATGCGGTGGCGCAAACGAACACGTCGCTGCCGGTCAGACAAGTAATACGGACGAGAACTTCTCTATCATTTGGTTTTTGTGTGTAGAATTATTACAGAAAAAGCAGTTGTGCATGACTTTTGTTCTCCTTACTCCTGAGACTTTGCTTTCGATAGTATGTTGTGGAAGTAAGGCTCGGCGCAGCATCGAATTGCTGGTGCACCTGTGTAGGGTGGTGGTCACATAGGAAGGGTGATAGCAAGTGAAGCCATCACGTACAAATGGTGCACGGGACTAGCCAGGTTGCATCATACTAGCACAGCTGCTTGAACCCGATGCTCCCATTCACCGTAAATTTACTTGGCTCTGCGTTCAATATAATATAAGTAGCGTTTCCTTTTAGGGACGTGGTCCCGAAGGATCATGTCTTTTCAAACAGCTATAGATCACTTGTCCGAAGTAAACTAAAAGCATGAGAATTTAATCGTGGCATCCCCTCTTGAATTTTTCGATAGTACAGTAGAATACACATTTGCTTTGTTCCCAATCGTGACCTAAACGCCGCTCATGCAATGCTCGTGCTCAAGAGCATGAGTCCTTCCCTCCCTCTCGACTCCGAGGAATTGGCTGTGGGCATTGATACCATTCCACCCCGACGAAGTCCTTTGCCGACCTCATATTGCCATTCATTGCTGCGTGCCGGCGGGCCACGGCGGCGCAAAGGGACGGCCCAGACACAACACAAGTTCCCCCGCTCGCCCTCCGCACCCCCACCAGCCACCACCCGTCCTGGTCTCCCACCCAATCCAGCCGCCCCGCGAGCACCCCGGACGGCCTCGGGGCCCGCTCACGCCCTCCTCTCGACGAAGTAGCCGGGGTCGGGCCGGCGCAGCTCGCGCAGCTCGGCGTCCGTCAGCGGCGCGTCCACCTCGTGCACGTCGACCAGCTCCTTGACGCGCACGATCTGGCCCGCCACCGACTGCGTGACCGGGTGGTAGACGGTGCGCATGCGCTTGCGCAGGCCGAGCGCGGCCAGCACGCCGCGCGTCTTCTGCGGCAGGCCGATCGCGCTGCGCATGAGGGTGATGCGGAAGTACGCCATTGTCGTTTTGCGGTTCGTGGGAGGCGTGCGGGGAGTCGGTGCTTCGGCGGGCGTGGAGGAAGGTTGAGGAAGGTTGAGGTCTGAGGGCGCTGGGCGCTGTTGTGTGGAGGAATTGGTGGGTCGTACGGGAGGCAATTGGAGGTTCCTAGCGGCCAAGCGGCAGGTGGTGCGCCAGAGTGCGGAGAGAACGGTGGGTTGGAGATTGCGCGATGATGGCGGCGGCGGCAGTGGTGGTCGTGGTCTTGGTGGTGCACGTTGGCGGGAAATCTTCTGGCTGGCGGACGCGCGCACGCCAAGCCCGACGATCAGCGCGGGAGAGCCCACGTCTCAGGGCACGTCGCCGCATACGGAGGCGCGGGGGAGACAGCTCCAAGACAACGTCGCACCGCCTTCCAATCCCCCGAGGGAAGCTAAGGATTCAACAAGAGAACGCCCTCGACCTGCTTTCGCGCGCTCCGCTTCCGGCCTCGACGCTAGCTTTCCCCCCCGTCCACACGTTGCTCGACCGCGCGCTTTTCGGGATTTGCTGCCTGGCCCGCTGAGGCCCAAATGCACCGTCGCCCACGGCTGTTTCCCGCGTAGTGCAGAGTAAAGAGCAGGAGAGAAGGACACGCCACACCCACAATGAACGATGCCGCGGACGGGGCCAGCCTGGCGAAGCTGGCGGAGCTGCTGCGGCACCCGGAGGACCTGGACAAGATCGGCAGCTTGAAGGCCGAGTTCACGCGCAAGAAGGCGGCCGTGGACGCGCAGCTGCGGCACGGGCTGGAGGAGCAGCTTAAGATCACGCAGTCGGGCATGAACAGCATCAGCGAGGGCCAGCGCACCGTCAACGCCATCAAGGACGAGATGATGACCATCGACCGGCTGTGCGCCGAGGCCCAGCAGATGATCCGCGACTTTCCGCACATCAACCTGGTCGCCCAGACCCACCGCAACTTCGAGGCCGTGCAGAAGATGAAGCAGGACATCGACGGCTTCGAGCAGCAGCTGGGCGAGCTGGAGATGCTGCTGGACGAGGACGAGCAGGACCCGGAGAACCAGCCGAACCTGCTGCAGGTCCACTACGGCCTCAGCAAGCTGCGCAACATCCGTGATGCCGCCATGGACCAGATCAAGAACTCGGACGACGAGACGCTGAGCCTGGAGCTGGTCAACAACCTGCAGCTCGACTCGGGCGCCACGCTGCAGGACTACTTCGACCGGCTGGACCGCGTCATCGAGCTGTTCGATGAGCACGTTGGGCTGGCTTGCATGAACCTCATTCCACTGGTGCAGACGGGGAACAATGGCATGGTGGTGCGGTTGGCGTTGATCATCGAGGAGGAAGAGAAGGTCGACAAGAAGGTCCAGGCGCTGCAGGATGCGCAGAGAGAGTACAAGGAGCTGGCCTCACGCTTCAAGTCCATTGCCACCGGTCCAAAGGAGCTGCGCGGCTACAAGGAGAAGTTCCTCAAAGCCATTGAGCTGGCTGCGTCGAGCAAGGTTGAAGAGTCCAACCAGGCCTTCCTGGAGGACCCGGACAGGCTGGAGAAGAGCGTGCGCTGGTACTTCAACGACCTGAACACGGTCAAGCTCGGCATGGTGAGCCTGATGCCGCGCAAGTGGAAGGTTTTCAACACGTACGTCAATATCTACCACAAGCTGATGCACGACTGGCTGGTGGGTCACATCGACGACCCCGATCTCAAGCCCATCGAGATGCTGTCCATCGTGCAGTGGGAAGAGAAGTACTACAAGAAGATGATCAAGCTTGGCGTGCCGGAGGAAGAGCTGACGCCACACCTGATCGACAATCGCGGGGCGGAGTTGGTGCGCGAGTACCGCCAGCTTATCATCAAGGCTGTCGAGGAGTGGATGTCGCGCATGTCCGAGACAGACAAGTCGGAGTTCATCACGCGCTCCGAGAACTCGCTCGACACGGACATCAACGGCTGCTTCCGCACGAAGACGCTCGGCGACATGTGGTCAATGTTGCGTGAGCAGCTGGTTGTCGCTGGCAACAGCAACCGCCATGACGTAGCCGAGGGCGTTATCGACGCCATGTTCAAAGCCCTGTCTTCGCGGCAGCGTCTGTGGGAAGAGCTCGTCGACATGGAGTTGGATAAGTACGTGCAGGGCATCGGCGACCAAGACGGCCTGCAACCACTCCAGGACTGGCTCGTCGCCATCGCCAACGACCAGATCGCATGCATCGACGACGGCGAAGACGAAGCCCAGACCGGTGGCTCGTACCTCTCACGCTTCAGCCGCGACGCGCTGCCGCTCGCCTCCCCCCAGTACTCAGCCTCCGCGAGCCAGCAAATCGACCTCCTCCGCGACGGCTACGTCGACCTGGGCACGCACTGCCTTACCGTCTTCGTGCGCCTCATCTTCGACGTCGACTTCCGCACCATCCTCCCCGAATTCTTCACGCCGGCGTGGTACTCGCAGAAACGCGTGGGGCAGATCGTGTCAACGTTCCAGGACTACCTCAACGACTACGAAGTCGTGCTGCACCCCTCGCTGCGCGACGTCCTGATCGAGGAGCTCGCCGACGAGCTGCTCGTCCGCTACCTCGCTGCCGTGCGCAACAAGGGCGCCAAGCTGCGCCGCACCGACCCCTTCGTCGACAAGATCCGCGACGACGTGCTCGCCGTGTTCGACTTCTTCGGCCAGTTCCCGGCCGGCGGCGACATCCGGCAGAAGTGGCGCGTCGTCGAGAAGTTCGTCCAGCTGCTCGAGGTCGACAAGCACGCCTTGCCCAACGTCTTCGAGGAGTTCAAGCTCGAGTACTGGGACGTCAACGTCGGCTGGGTCGAGGCCGTGCTCCGGGCCAGGGACGACGCCGATCGGAGCATGATCAGGGAGGTCAAGGCGCGCGCCGGGCAGGTCGAGGTGGAGAGGGGCATGGAGACGATCATGAGCAAGGTGAAATGATCGGGTGTCTCGAGGAGCTGGCGTGTAAGGCCGGGTGGAGGACTGTTCATGTATGGGTTTGAGCGTGGGCGTTCAGGGGGATATGGTCGGTCGGCAGCATCGTTTCTCTACTTGCTCGCTTCGTTGCTTGTTTGCTTAGATCTGGCTTCGCGGCTTTGTGCTTCTTTTTTAGGGCGAGGAGGGATGAAGGAGGCGCTTTCGGTCGCATCATACTTCATGTTTTTTTTTTGGGCAAAGCAAAGGGCACAATACCCGTTCACGTCTTTCATATACTGGACTGAGCAGATTTTGCGAATGTGTGCTACTTTACTACGTTGATGTGACGCAGACCATAGCATCTGAGTTAGATTTTCAGGTCGTGTCATGTGGATTCGGATTTCCAGGCGCAAGGGCGGCCTGATAGGTCGTTTGAGCCACGTCGTAGTGCACAGAGCCGCATTATCAAAAAAATTCGAGGTCCTAGCGTTTACCGCAGAAGGCATTGCTCTTTTCATGCTCAAAATTTATGGCTTATAGATGAAAGGGTGCTACAACTGACGACTAGGGTGAAGAAAACAAAGCATTAGATAGAATTACAGAGTCTCACTATAGGAAGATTGAGCATTCATCGTAAGTAAAAGCCCTTGAGCATATACAAATACATATGCTAGAAACATTTGGGTGAACGCTTCGACTCCCCTTGCGCGAGTGCTTGTTAGTTCAACTCGTCAACAGCCACCCATAGCAGAAGCTTCATATATGTCGCACGCAAGACAACCATGTTCGAATTTTCTACATCTAATCTTGTCATGATAAAGATGCACCAATCCATTCACCCAACCCCTTCTCAAACACGCACGCTCTTCATCAAAGTCATAATCATGCCTTGTACAAGGTATCCAAAAACCCCTTCGCCAACTCCACCACCACACTCTTATTCGGCAAGCTTCCCGCAACGCCATACAACGCAGCCGCATCGCCCTTGACCGCACCCTTCGCACCCTTGCCCTCGGCCAGCCTCTTCCGCTCCGCCTCGCGCACGCCCTCAACCACATCGACCAGGTCCGACACCAGCTGGTCGGCAGCGGCGACGATGGGCAGGGTGACGGCGACGTGGATGGCGGGAGGGTTCTGGAGGGCGTTGAGGTGCCAGCCGCGAGCGCTCATGCCGTCGGCGATGTCGTAGATGTCGATGGAGCTGCTGGTGAAGGCGACGACGGAGACGAGCGGCTTGCCGACGACCTTGAGGTCCGTCGCCAGCGCCGGGTTGGCGCGGAGCTCGCCCTCGATGCGCTTCGCCGCGCCGACGATCTTGTGGCACGCCGAGATGTAACCGCTCTCGCCTTGCGCCATCAGGCTGGCCCAGCAGCCGGCGATGAGAGCGCCAGGACGGGAACCCGCGATGCTGGGAGAGGCGTACACACCGCCGGACCAGTCGGGCGAGATGAAGTACTGGTAGCTGCGGAGCAAATCGGTGCGGTATAGCACCGTGCTGTTGCCCTTGGGCGCAAAGCCGTATTTATGTGTGTCGCAGGAGATGCTGGTCACGCCCTTGAGGCGGAAGTCGAAGAGCTCCGTCTCGAAGCCGGCCTTCTCGAGGAATGGAACGAGGAATGATCCAAGGCAGCAGTCGACGTGCAGGGGGATCTTCTTGCGCTGGGCAATGCGGGAGAGACCACTGATGTCGTCGATGATACCGTGCGGGAAGTTGGGTGCGGATCCGACAAGGAGTACGGTGTTCGGGTTGACGAGGCGAGAAACGGCGCGCAGGTCGACCTTGTACAAAGGTGCCTTGCAGGCAACCAGGTGGACCTTGATCTTGAAGTATTCGCCAGCTTTGCGGAAGGCGGTGTGGGCAGTTTCGGGGAGGATCCTGTAGACTTGTCAGTCTCTGGTCACAGGTCGTTGACAGCTTTTGGAACATACATCTCAGGCTCCGTGACTCCGCGCTCTACGTAAGCCTTGTTTCTTGCGCTCAGGCATGCCATCAGAATGGACTCAGTGCCCCCGCTAGTCGACGCACCAGCGGCGCCCGCGGGAGCATTGAACAGTGACAGGACCTGCGGAAGCCGTCAGCGCTCAACACGGCAAAATATATCAGCGCTCAAGATGTCACCCACCATTGCGACGACCTCGGCCTCCATCTTCCTCACGGCGGGGAAGACATCCGGATGAATGGGATTCGACACGGTGAACTTGCCAAACGCCTCGGTCTGGAGCTTCACCAGCTCATCACCGCCATGATAGACGGCGCCAGAGACGCGACCATCCTCCCACCGGGTATGCGCCATGTCGGCCAGCTTCTCGAGCTCCTCCCGCACGCGGTCCTCGCCCCAGCCCTCGGACGGCAGGCGCACATGGCGGTCGATGCCGGGACCGGTGGGGACGAGCTTCTGCTCGAGCTTGGTGATGGCCTCAGTGACCTGGCTCTGGACCTTGGTGCGCACGCCGGGCAGGCGCAGGAAGTAGCCGTACAGGATGCGGCGGGTGGCGACGTAGAAGTCGACGGCGGAGCCAACGATGCCGCGGCCTTTGAGCTGGTAGATGGCCTTGCGCGTCCAGCGGAGGACGAAGAGGATGAAGATGAGGTTGCGGATGCTGTAGAATCACCGGTGGCGTCAGCGCGCGTCCACACTTGCACTGCGGGGTGCTCTGCCCCAGTGCTCGCATCTTTTTCTCGAGCAGCAGATTCCGTACATGTCGAGGTTCAGCGCCAGCAGCTGTCCGCGCGGCGTGGCACGGCGCTGGGCCTGGAAGGTGTCGCGCAGGCTGACGGGGAGCCTGGACGAGCCCGGCATTGTGGTGGTGTTGCGAGGGGGCGGCTGCTGCGGGCTGGTGGACGGGTGCATGCATGGCGGGCGCGGCGGCGTGTATATATGACGGGGATGCCGTCACATGCCGGGACCCCCGAGCGATCTCCCCCGGGGCCGGGCGCTCGCGTAGGGAGCCTTCCGCTTGGGGAAGCCCGGCGACAGGGCGCTGTCCGCACTCCATCGCCAGCCAGCTATAGCAAAGGGCGCCTTGGTTGACACAAGCATGGACTGCGCATCGCTTGACTGCATGGCGGCCGGCCCGCGAATGGCATGGCTCCAGCGCGGTGTCGCCGCGACGGCCGTCCGAAAAGGGAAGCGTTCGCGCGAGCAAACTCGTTGCCGCCGTTGCACCAGGAGCTATGGCTTTTTTCTCGTACTCGTTATCCCGCACGCCATTGACCACCCGATCGCAAGCTGACACACTCCGACCACGCATCGCCCGCAAGCTAAGAGGCCTCGCGCAATGCTGCACTAATTGGGCAGGACTTAAGAACATCGCCCGTCTCACGCGGCCTCCATGCGCAATTATTTCTACGTCCGTCAGCCCAATCAAGACTCTATCTGGCCGTGGACGGAACGCCAGCCATCTCCGGTTCTCTCTCCTGCTCGACCAAGACGCCGTCATCCCTGATCTTCTCCCTCCTGACCCAGCGCTTGAATGCATGAACCAGGAAGTGCGCGCAAAACACCTGCTCCGTCGTGTACAGGATGAGCGGGATGGACAGCTTGGCCTTGACTTCCGTGGAGAATTCCACCCACATGGCATACACCAGCGGGATTCCCAGGCCGGCCGTCTTTGCGGGGCCGCAGAAGCAGATGGCGATCGTCTCGGGCTTGTCGAAGCGCCGGATGATGCCTTTGGTGTAGTGTGCCCAGGACTCGGGAATCCGTGCGCCCAGGAAGCAGACGATGGTCCAGAAGAGGTACATCCCGATGTTGAAGAAGACAATCAGGATGACCGTTTCAGTGGAGAGAGTCTGCAGCGCCGAGGTCTCGAAGCAGGAGGAGAAGGACGACCTGCGGCATCGCGTCAGAATCTGCAGCCGAGTCTACGAGCTGCGCAGCACTCACCATATCAGCAGCAGCAGACAGAACGTCCCAACTTTGTTCAGCTTGAACCTCTGCATCGTCCGCATGGTCACCTCCGGCCACTTCCACCTCACAAGCTGCCCCACGGCCAGCGGCAGATACACGCTCAGCCCCAGCAGCTTGAACACATTCTTGTACATCTCGCTCAAGTCCCCGCTCACGTCTTTCCACATCTCAAAGCTCTCCCCTTTCGGCAGCAGCGCCACCGTCCACGCCGGCGAGATGACCGGCCCCACCACATTCCCCAGCAACACCTCCACCAGCGCCGCCGCCTCGTCCCCATCTGCCGCGCGCGTCATCACCACGTTGCTCGCAATCGTCGTCGGAATGCACGCCGTCAGCACGAAGCCCACCAACACCACCCGATCGATCTTCCCCGCCGGGTCCCCCGCCACGATGGCCTGCACGAAAGCGTACATGGTGATCGGGCACAGCAAGAACGACGCGCCCTGCACGATGAGGTGCAACCGCCAATTGCCGGCGTGCACCAGCAGCTTCTTGCCGGCGATGCTGAGGCCGGAGATGAGGAAGATGACGGCGACGGCGCCGTACAGGATGCTGTACTCGGACCTGATGGTGCCGCCGTGCGCGGCGACGTGCGGGAAGAAGTAGGCCAGCGCGCACACCACGCCGATGCCGATGATCATCCATTGGTGCAGGAGGAACTTGGCAGCGGCGACGAGGTTTGTGAGGGCTGGGGAGCGGGGGGAGGAAGGGGTCTGGGACGGTGCGTTGGGATCGGTGCCTTCGCGGCTTGCTGATGTGGCGGCCGTCACGGGCGGCCGGTGTGCTGATGGCTTCATCTTCCTGGCTCTTGCTTGCCGCCTGCGCGGTGGTGTTTTGTCAAGGGGCCGATCACGCAGCAACAGCAGGAACAGCGCGCTCCGTCGCACGCCAGTCCACAGCACATGGCCTGTGTCGCAGCAGGCGTCGGCATCATGGGGAGGCGGTGGGACGGCGTTTTATTAGAAGCAGCGCGAATGACGACGTGATGGGAGCCGCTGTGCTGTTGCGACATCGGGCATCGGCTAATCGGCAGTCGACCGTATGCGGCTAATTTTTTGCCCGCTTCGTGATAGGCCAAGCGCTGCTGCTACTGGTGGGATGTCCATGGTCGGTTGAAAGTTTGGCCTCACCGAATCGCAGCGTGATCGAGCGGGATTTGTCGGTTGGGGATAGGGCAGCAGCATTTCGGTGGTGGCCATGGTGATGCGCTGTCGTTGCAGAGGGCTGGCATTACTTCTAAGGCACTGCTGCGTCTGGACGAATGCTTTACGTCTCCATGGAGCACTCGTCTTTGTCTCTTTTGTGCGGATGTGCCCACACCTGCTTTTGAGGGAAGAAGTGCGGAAAGCAGAAGGAAACATTGGAATTGAACATATCTGCTATTTTTTTTTTAAGTTGGAAATCACTCTTACCGCCCGCCCGATTTTTTTCCGCCTCCATGTCTATGGTTTTTCGTTTCCCTTCCGTCATGTCTCATCTAAAGTTCTTACACAATCTTACACCATGGAGGATGAAGAGGCGTTTACTGGTGCAGCTTCTTGCCCTTCGAAAACCACCAGTCACACTCCTTTCTCGCCCAGGTATCATCAACCACCTGGCTAGTCACTCCAACACCAGAACCGCCAGCAAGCTCGTCGTTGCCCTCACCAAATATCATCTTCTTCTCCTGCTTGCCCTTCTTGTACGGCAACCACTCGGGCCTGTCGGCCGCCCTGCCCTTCAGCGCGTTCGGATCGCCATTCTGCGTAATGAAGCTCGTCCAGTACGCGTGCACCTCGCCCGCCAGCTTCTCCTGGAACGGCGTGGAGCGCGCCACGATCTCGTACGCCTCGTACGGCTTCTGGTCGCCGTGGTTGGCGCCGTTCTGCACGCTCCCGTTGACCGCCCAGTGGTACATGAACACCGGCGCCTCCTGGCCCACGCCGGCATGCAGCGCCGTCGCGTGCACGGGGCAAACGTAAGCGTAGTGGGCATATGCAGCCTCCGCGCGCTTGTACTGCTTGCCCACAGCGAGCGGGCGTGTTTCGAGGTACGGTGAGGCCGAGTCCTTGGACGGGTCCGGATACAGCTTGTCCAGCTCGGCGATGTCCTTGTCCGTAAGCTCTGGGTGGAGAACCTTGAAGTATTCAGGGAAGTCCTCGGGGTTTTCCAGAGTAGATGGCACGTAGGAAGACGCCTCGTTCGTGGTGAAGCCGGTGAGAATGGGGACCTTGTTCCATTTACCTGACTCCCAGGCCTCTGTTGGGCGGCGCTTAATGATCTTGCCATCAATAGTGGGCTGGAAGGCCCAGCGAAGAGAAGGGTTGTACTCGTCGAACACGTCAAACGCGGCCTTGAACACCACCTCGGACGGCTGCTCTCTCAAGCAGTCGAAGATGGAAGCTTCGGGGACATCGCCGCAGTTGGCAAGCTTGACGTACTTCTCGAACTGGTCTTCGTGCAGCTTCTCCGTGGGCTTGTGGACGGCACGGGCGGTGGTTCCACCAGACTCCATAATGGCACGCTGGAAGAAGGGCTCATCGGTGTTCATGACCATGTGGCCGATGGCGTGGGCTCCAGCGCTGAGTCCGAAAACGGTGACGTCCTCCGGGTTGCCACCGAACTCGCCAATGTTCTCCCTAAACCACTCGAAGAAGAAGTACATGTCGCGGAGACCAAGGTTGAGCAGACCTTCCTTTTCGGTGAGGCCAGACGGCAGGAATCCGAGGGCACTGATGCGGTAGTGGAAGCTCACGCCAATGAAGGGGCTTTCGGACCAGCCAATCATCGAGGGAATGTCCTCCATGGCGGCAAAGCCACGGTTGAAGGCGCCGCCGTGGACATAGAGAGCGACGGGCAGGTTGGCAGAGCTGTTGGTTCCGGCCGGGCGGAAGACATTGACGCTCAGGCAGTCCTCGTCAAAGACCTTGGGCGGGCCACGGAACGACTTCCCGGGGCAGACTGGGCCATACTCGGATGCGTGGAAGGTGGCGTTGGACGTGGGCAGAGGCTCCAGCGGCTTGAATCTCCGCTGGCCGGTGGGAGGAAGAGAGTAAGGGAAGCCACGGAAGGCCTCGACCGACTGGGGGTAGTGGCCAAAGAGGGTCTTGCCTACGATTTTGCCCTGGGGCAAGACAACGGCGGGCTGGTACTGAGCGGAGAGATAGCTGCGGGACTCACGTCAACAAACGACAGACGGGACAGAGTGGCGCGACGTACGGCTCGAGGACTTTCTGGAAGTCAAACAGACCCTGGATTTGGGCCAGGGCAAGAGCAACCGCGACGGCAAGAACAGCCGCCGACGCACGCAGGAACACCATCTTGACGGCCAGCCAGACTCCAGCACCAACGACGCTCAGAAGGCACAACAGGACCCGGAACTCGCACGTCGCCCGCGGCCAGCTTGGCGCAGTGTTAAATACGTTTCTTCACCGCAGCCCGACCCCGCATCGCGCAGTGGCAGGGTGCTGAATCATCCCGGGTCGGATCCACTCCGATAGCGCTCACGTGTGTCCAGCGTCGGCAAGTCACCGCCCCGTCCGAGAACATGCCATGGGCGATCACCGCCGCTGTTCCGCCGGCCAGCGCGGTATCCGATACAGTGCCTTTTCCGCTGCGCGCCACTCGGAGCAAAGATACCAGACCGACCTGCGTAACGGCCTTCCTCGCGCCCTGCGCGTCGCTCCCCCGCTCGGCCAGCCACCGTGGGATCCGATCTTATCCCAGGCCAAGGCAGCAAGTCCGGGGGCCAAGCGTCCAGTATCAGGTCACGCTGCTATACACATCGCATTACAATACAATCCGCGCCATGGAAGTAACCGCCCTGGTCCGCGCGCTTGGGCTATCAGCGCCCAGCTTATCATGTCCACCGCGTGGCGGTCGCTGCCATATCAATAAATAGCCCGTTTGTACGGCCACGTCCGCGTCTTCGTCGCCGTCAGACTCGTCTTGTTTGTCTGTGCACCACCTCAATCCCACAATGGCCGCGGACAAGGACCTGGAAAGCAGCCCGGACACCAAGATGGCCGCTGAGAAGCCGAGTCTCGAGAAGACGCCCTCCATCACCGGCAAGTCCGTCCTCGAGGGCGAGGTCATCCAGGAGCTCGACCAGGCCGAGGTCTTCCTGCGCGAGAGCGGCTATGATTGGGCTCAGGTTGAGGCCATCCTCAACGACAAGACCAAGATGAGGGCCCTCACCAGGAAGGTCGACACCTGGCTCCTGCCGCTGCTCATGGGAACCTACGTCTTGCAGTACATCGACAAGTCGACCACCTCGTATGCCGCTGTGTTCGACTTGCTCACCGAGACCAACATGACCGGTGACGAGTATTCCTGGACTGCGAGCTTGTTCTACTTCGGTAAGTACGGAAGCTGCCTCTCAGGGCTCCTCCATTGACCGCCCGTGCAGGCTATCTGTTCTGGGAATACCCTGCCAGCTACATTGCTCAGCACTGGAGAACCGGAAAGGCCGTTTCGATCACCGTGTGAGTCCTGAACTCAATGCCTGCCATGGACTTCCTACTGATTGCTGCCTAGCATTGCATGGGCTGCAGTCCTCATGATCACGGCCGCCGCTGAGAATTTTGGAGGAGTTGCCGTTTGCAGATTCTTCTTGGGTTGCTTCGAAGCACCCATCACTCCCTGCTTCATGTTGATCGTCTCCATGTGGTACTCTAGAGACCAGCAACCCTTCAGAGCTGGTTGTTTCTACTGCTGCAACGGTCTGGGGTCTGCTGTAAGTCAAGCCCAATACCAGGCCTTCCATCGTTTATCAGATCACTGACTTCGCTTGTACAGCTCGGCGGTATCTTCACCTATGCGATCGGCCAAATCGACGGCTTTCCCGTATACAAGGCTATCTTCCTCATCTGCGGATTCCTCACCCTGCTTTGGGGTGGGGTTCTTCTGTGGCTCCTTCCCGATAACCCGATGACTGCCAAGAGGTTCACCCTGGAGGAGAAGGCCGCTCTTCTGGGTGTTGGTAGGAGGAACCAGACCGTGAGTTTTTGAACGAGTGCACACTATATGGATAAGACTAACGCCGTGCAGGGTACACTGAACCGTATCATTAAGCCGTACCAGATCAAGGAGGCTTTCATGGACGTGCAGGTCTGGACTCTGTTCTTCTTCACTCTGCTCAACGAGCTCATGAACGGTGGCGTGGCAAATGTGAGAAATCTCTCTGTGAATGATTTTGCCTCGAGTGTTCACTGACGCCTTGCACAGTTCGGCAAGCTCATCATCAAGGGTCTCGTCAAGGACCCTCTCGAGACGACTGCTCTGGGCATCCCGCAGGGTGGCTTTCAGATCATGTTCATTCTGTCCGGATGCTTCTTTGCCTCTTATTTCAAGAATGCCAGGACCATCATCATGGCTCTCTACGTGCTCCCAACCATCGCTGGAGCTTCGATTCTTTGGAAGATGCCGCGGACAAACAAGATCGGCTGCTTGTTCGGCTACTACATCGTAAGTTGCTTGCGCCAATTCCTCTCGCAGGTGTCCCTCGCAGGTGAACTGACCATGATTCCGCAATAGGTTGGCGCATACGTCGCTTCCCTGACGATCGCCCTGCAAATGCCCGCCTCGAACGTCGGCGGCTACACCAAACGTGTCACCGCCACCGCCTTCGTCTTCCTGGCCTACTGCATCGGCAACATTGTCGGCCCGCACGCCTTCCTAGCCTCGGAGGCTCCCATCTACCAGACCGGCATCAAGATGATCCTGGCCTGCTCTTGCTGCCAGTTCGGTCTCGCTCTGTTCCTGCGCTACTGGCTCACCAAGCGCAACGCTGAGCGTGACAGGAAGCTTGCCGAGCAGGGTGGCAACGCTGAAGTGGACGACGAGCCCATGAGAGACTTGACAGATTTCGAGGTGAGTGAAATGATGTTGTTCTGTCTGTTTCCTGTGCTGACTGAGAATTTTAGAACCCGGCGTTCCGCTACTCGCTGTGAGGTGGTGGAGAATGTTCTTTTTAGCGTATGAACCGGACATGAAACGGAGACGAATGAATATGCTGCAATAACCCTTCTATGAACTGTGTGCTACGTGTCGGTGTTTTCGTCTCGTCCGCCTCTCGTCCGCCTCTCGTCCGAGCTCTTGAGGAATCAGCGCTGCAGGTGACGGCCGGCGTGACATGGTCTACATGAGCACATTTCAGTGGAGAGTCCGAATATTCGTCCGCATATCTTTGAAATATTGTTCCGGGGACAATGGCGTACGGACGAATCTGTCGAGTGCCTACGCAGTTGCGCTTGTCGAGAGAAAATGGCGGTTCCCGTCAGCCGCAGCGTCCATTTGCATGCATGAAGATCTTAACGCCGCGCTTACTGCCGCAGGTGCAACCCCAAAGTCGGCACCCGAGTGACAGGGCTACGACTGTGCCATGCACAAAAGGGAAGATCGGATGCAAGCTGGCTTCGCATCGTACGAAGTTCATCAGTGGAGATAACTTCGCCGCCCCTCTTAGCGGCCGCTGACGAAGCGGACCTGGTCTAAAGATAGAAGTCCTTCGAGCTCAATCACCCTTACGTAGCATGGTTGATGTGTTGACTCTGAGCTTATACAAACAGCCTCACTGTCATATAAAAGTGGCCGCAAATAAGGCACGGTTATGGTAGAATAGACACATTATCCTCAATCCATCAAACATCAACAAAATGGTCAAAGTTTTCTTGTAGGTATTAGTTGGTCCTTTGTCGATGTTGTCTTCTGACAGAATCATTTAGTCTTGGAGGTACCGGCCACATTGGTGGCGAGGTCATCAATGCCATTGTGAAGAGGTTCCCAGGCATCGAGATCACAACGCTGGTCCGGGACGACAAAAAGGGCGCCCGCTTGACCGAAAAATTCTCCACTATCAAGACCATCATTGGAGATCTTGAGAGCTTCGATGTGATTGAGAAGGCGTCCAGGGACGCGGGGATTGTCATCAGTAAGTGCCCGAGTTTGGTCTATGGTTTCGCTGGCCCTGCTGCCTTTCTCCTTTATCAATCTTCCACTCACCTGTTCCTTGCCTACCATCATTTCACTCTGAACTCGTTCCTATCTCGTACCACACACTCTCCCACCACCATCTCACTAACCAACGTCCCAGACTGCGCCCCCGACATCCCCCACGCACCCACCACCCACGCCATCACCCGCGGTCTCTCCTCCTCCTCCTCCTCCCCCTCCTCTCCGCCCACCTTCCTCATCCACACCTCCGGCGCCGGTCTCACCTGGACGGCGCCGACCGGCACCCACGACCCCTCCCCCTCGGCCATCTGGTCCGACACGGCCTCCCTCCCAGCCATCCTGTCCGCGCCGCGCACCGCGCTGCACGCGCCCGAAGACGCCGCCGTCCGCGCCGCGCACCCTTCCGTGCGCGTCGCCATCGTCTCGCCGACCGCCGTCTACGGGCTGTCGGCATCGCCCGTCCACCCCACGCCCATCACCCTGCCCGACACGGTCCGCGCGATGCGCGCCCTCGGCGCCGGCTTCACCGTCGCCGCCGGCGACAACCTGCACGGCTGGGTCCACGTCGCCGACCTGGCGCGCATCTACGTCGGCTTGCTGGCCGACGCGGTGGCCGCGCGGACGAGCGGCGGCGGCGGCGGCCCAGGCCGAGAGCCCGACCGGCGGCTTTGGGGCCCGGAGGCGTACTTCTTCGCGGTGGGCGAGGAGTTGGCGTTCAGGGAGTGGATGGCCGTGCTGGTGCCGGAGGTGAGGAGGCGCGGCGGCGTTCCGGAGGAGAGGGTCGTGGAGGTGGATTTTGCGAGGGCGGCCAGGGCGGTGGCGGAGGGGGGTGGGGTGACGGAGCACAGCGAGGCGCAGGCGCTGCTGTTCGGCGCGGAGATGAGGTGTAGGAGTGATAGGGCTAGGGAATTGTTGGGATGGGTGCCGAGGGGGGAAGGGGGCGTCAGGGCCGCGGTTGGGGAGGTGGTGGATGTGCTTTTCGAGAGCGGGTTTTAGGTTTGCGGGTGGGCTGCTGGGAAGAAATGGAGGGACATAGGGTGAGTGTGGATGCGAGCCGCGGTGATTGCTTGCCGAAGGGTATGGATGGATTGGGAGATGTGGTGAGATTTTCGGCTGCCATTCTTCACTTCCTGCTATCCAACTTCTAAGACGCAATTGGTCAAAAACACCTGTTGACTGGTACTGGTGCTCCACTCACTTGTTTGCATAAATATGGATCACTTACAGATCGATGACGCTCTCGAGATATCACCAAGTGCTGTTCAACCCCTGGCATTGTTCCTTCAGATGTGCAACTAGTTTGGGACCGGAACTTAAGAAGCTTGGGTGAGGGAGTCGTCTACTCACTAGCAGAGTGCATGCTACCGCAGGAATGCAAACAGGCGGGGAAGTCACGCTGGATGTCGGATGTTGGCAGTAGCAACCACACTCTCTCTCCGTCTTCGCAACGTATCCCTAGCAGAGCAGGCTTCACCACCACATCCAGATCCCTAGCATCGTTTTGCTTTAGCAGCAGATCACATGAAACGCACCTAAAGGCTGCAAGATAGAGTTTTCCAACGTATGTTATTCGAATCGTCTCAGCTCTTGGCGAGACCAACAACTATGAAAACAATGCCATGTAGGGACCAAAATAGCGAGTGTCCCGCCTAAACCCTGATGCATGCAAAATGGAACGAACCCTTTCCCGATCGTTTTTTCTCGATGATGCAAAGCGTGAACAATCAAACAGACCCTGAAACCCCAATCAAAAGCGCCATGCTTGCAAGAGAGTATCCCGTACGTCCCAAGTTCGGTATCCGTGAAGCCCCAATCATTCTATAAGACGTAATGCACAGTGTAGAAAAGAAACGTATGCTTTGTTGCCAGCGCACGCGCGCTCTCATGCGGCGGAGTGCATGAGCTCGACAGGCGGCCGCGACGTATGCGCGAGGATCGGGCGCTGGACATCCTCCATCGGCGTCATCTCGCCGGGGCTGGCGGTGGTGTCCTCGACGGCGATGGCGGGCAGGTCGGGGCTGTCGCCGTGGTCCTCGGGGTGGTAGACGATGGTGGCGCTGCCGCTGCGTTGCCTCTTGCTAACGTCGATGGGGCTGATGGGACTCTTGCCGTCCATCTCGGAATCGACGGGGCTCTGCGGCAGGGCGTCCGGGCGAGCGTGCAGCTTAGCCAGGGCGGCGGCAAGGTCTTCGGCATGCACCTCCTTGTTGGGCGGTTCCTCGTTGCGCACCTCCCAGCCGTGCGGCGGCGACGGCGGCGGGCTGATGAAGAACAGCTTGTCGCTCTTGGGCAGCGGCAGGTGCTGGTCCGTCGGGTTCAGCGGCGTGTGGGTGCCAAAGTAGACGCGCACCCGGTCGCCCATGACGGTCTCGCCGTCCAACTTCTGCTTGATTGTCACGGCGGCGGCGATGTCGAAGAAAGACACGACGATGCGGCGGAAGGAGCGCAGCGGCGCCCATGTGTGCACGGGCGCATACGAGTTGATCAGATCGCGGAGGGTGACGAGGTTCGCGGGGTGGAAGATAGAGGCGTCTTGCAGGTTCTGGGGGCTCGGGGTTAGTCGGCGCTCAGAGAGTGGGGAGCGGTGAGCGGCAGCGGCAGCGGCAGCACTTACGGTGATGAGGAGGGTGTTGGAGGGCGGCGAGGGCGTGATGAGCGGCGGCAGGTCGGACAGGTCCAGGGAGAGGTTCGGCGAGCGGCGGCCGCGCGAGGACGAGAAGGAGCCGGTGCTGCCAGCGCGGGAGCGCGGAGGAGAAAGTTGTGCGGCCATGGCGGTGGCGGGCGTGGTGGTCTCGGGCGAGATGTGTGTGTGCGGAGCACGGGGCGGTGGTGTGGAAGGCGCGGTCGGCTTGGAGAGGAAGTCTGGAGAGAGGGCTTGGTGCAGCGACTTGGGGTGGTTTAAAAAGCGGTCGGGTGCTGGGGAGGTTGTAGCATTGATGCCGGTCGGTGGCTGAGCTCAAAGGCCACCGATGGCGGGCCCCGGGGCCCCTGCGCGGTGGATGCGCGATGGGCGGCTTGGCTGGCGCTTAGCGCAGCGTTGCCCGTCCCCTCCGCAGTTCTAGGTCAGTGGCCGACTACACAGCCTCCAACGCCGCCCTTGGCCGCTTCACGCTCCCGCACCACTCCGCGTGCCGGCAAATCGCTCTGCTGCTGCAACCAGCTAAGACACGGCGCGCGATAGAATTTTCTCCGCGCTTCCGCTCTTGGCCAGGCTCTCGATGTTTGAGCCGGCGCTGCTGTGTGCCTCGCACATGTCGCAGGCGGGCCGCCCGCCACTGCGCCCCCCAAGCAGTGCCAGCAGTGCCCGTCCGCCAGACCAGCACGCACCCACGCCTACGCAGCTCTCGTTCTTCCAGCGCCCCAACGCGCCAGCCCGCAGCAAACGAGCCGCCAAACGCGCAAGCAGAGGCCGCTTATCCCCGCAGTTGGCCCGCGAAAGGGGGCGCGTGGGAGGACGGCGCAGCTACGATCGCCTGAATGGATATCCGATAAGCTCGCATGCGCAAGTGCTTTCCGAGCGCGGACAGCGGCTATGTACAACCGCAGGAATGGACCTCGCCCCCCGCGCCGCCAATAGCCCGCCGCTCCGTCTCCCCCACCTCAGAAGAGGCTTATACTCCAATCATTTGAGGCATTATTCCATCCGCTAAGCCCTCACCTTGACCACAACCTTGCCAAAGTGCCCGCCGGAGAACAGATATCCCAAGGCCTCGTTGGCGAGGTCGAACTCAAACACCCTGTCGATCACCGGGTGAATCTCGTGCTGCCTGTAGAAGTCGCACATCTCCTCGAATCGCTCGCGCGGTCCGTTGAGGATGCCCTTGAGCGTCACGTTACGCCTAAGAGCCAAGACGTTCACATTCGTCCTGTCACCCGCCTCGTCCTCCTTGCCTGAGAGGTAGCCGATGGAATTGATCAGGCCCCCAAATGCAACTGCGTCGAACGACTTCCGCAGCGTGCGTGCACCGCCGCACTCGAAGACAATGTCCGCGCCCTCGTCACCCGTGAGTTTCATGACCTCGTCCTGCCACTCCGGATTGCTGCGGTAGTTGATTAGGAAGTCCGCGCCAAGGCTCTGCGCCTTCTTGAGCTTGTCATCCGACGACGAAGTCACGATCGCTTTGACGTCATTAGCATTCGCCCAAATCACACGCGGAGGGTGCGGGAAGAACAGGAAAGAAGCGGAGAGCACAGGGAGTGATGGAGAGCTAATCACAAACAGCACACCTGTGGAGACTGAGTCTCTGACAGCAAACGCATCTGTACACGACACTGGCTTGGCAGATTATGCATACGAGAAAAACCAACTTACCCTTCGCGCCACTCGCTTTTGCTATTTGCAATCCGCTGATGGACACGCCGCCTGTGCCTTGGAGCAACACGACTTCACCTGCGCCACCAGGTTGGCCCATAGGCCTCATACCGTTGATAGCCATCCACGCAGTGACTGCAGCGATAGGCAGGCACGACGCCTCCTCATCGGTCATGTACTCTGGAGCCTTGACTAAGCCGTAGCTCGGAAAGACGCGATGAGTGGCCAAAACGCCGTCGAGAGGCAGCCCGAGGCCGTGCGCCATGTGGTGAGCCTTCACCTGGCCCTTCAGGTGCGTCTGGTTGAAGATGGAGACGACCCGATCCCCAACCTTCCACGGGATCGTTGCGGAGCCCTCGCCAACAGCGGTGATGACACCGCACGCGTCGGCGCACGGGACGAGCGGCTTAGTCTTTCCTTCAGAGACGGTCTTGTGGTGCTTGTACAGCCCCATGGCGACTGGCGACAAGGATCAGCTGCTGTGCGCATGCAAAATTGCCGAAAGAGGAAAGCTACCCTCGGTGTCGCGGTAGTTGAGTGACACAGCCCGGATCTCGACCAGCACCTCGTCCTTCCCGGGCGTCGGCAAAGGCGCTGTGCTCTGGTAGACTTTGTCCAAGCCATCCTGCAAGGTTTGCCACTGCCTGATCTGGGTTTCGGCCATGGCGATGGTCTAAAGCGGTGGATTGATAGCACTGCTGGTTATGGAGTGTAAATGAAGGTACGGAGTGAGACAGTGAGACAAGCTGCAGCAGAGATGTCAAGCCGGAGGAGAGGATTAGTTTCACGTCCGCCAGCATCGTTGGCGGCAGCAGTGGGGTTGCCCCAAGCCATTACAAAGCAAGATATCCAGTCGGACCGGGTATCGAGCCCGATAGAGCTACGTCGAAGTGCCGATGTTACACACGGCAGTCTGTGTCCTGCACTCTGGCAATTTGTTACGTGAAGCAAGTGGCCAGAGGGCGCGTTTAATCAATTCTTACGACACCTGCACATTGTTCCGCGCAAACAGCGCTCCAGTAGCTCAGTTCGATGGATCAGCGGCCGTGGTCGCGTTGAGGCCAGCCCGCGGGAGCATCCGGTGCCTGATTGCTGGTTGCCCGCGGCGCGACGTCACCGTCCCCGTCGGGCATTGCACATCTCCCCGTGCACGTGCTGTTACCGGCACACCGGGGTACACAGTAGAGGCGCTACGCCACAGGCACAGCCACAAAATGTGGCTTGCTCCGTGTGTTCATCGTAACTCGTATCTTCCGCTCGGCCACTCCGAGCCTCGTCATCTCTTTCTGTCATCGTGATTGCCTACTTTACGGATAGATGGTCTCTCCGAGAATCCTGTCGCTTAGGATGATGGATCCGTTGAACTGGGCAGTGCTGATCCAATGCGTCTCAACTTAACCCTTCGGCCGGTACGCCAGGACGGCCGTCCGATCGCTGGTGAGCGCGCCGAGGAGCCTGGATGTTTCCCGCTGATACCCCACGCAACTCGTTGAACTCGAGATCCCGGATGCGATCAGAGGTGCTCTCGTCCTGCTGGAACTTACAGAGAATAGGGATAATTCGATTGCCATTTAGCAGCCACAATAGAAGTTGCTAGCAAGAGTCCGAAATTCGCTGTCGAGAATTCGCCTGGGTTGAGCCTGATAATACCTCGAACAGCCAATCCAAAACATCGTGCTAGGAAGATCTTATGGTTTCTGAAGGTGGAAAGCCATGGTGATGTGTCGTGGATGTCTCTGCGGCTCTGCCTGTAGGGACGCTTTCTAACGCTGGTCCGTGCGCAGGCTCTGAGCGCGCAATGCCGGTGACGACTCGAAGTAACACTCCACGCTTTCTTTCAACGCCGCGGGGAGTCGCAACACCTGCCCTCAACGCCCGCCGCACTGCGCCTCCTCCCGCTCCATCGCAGCTTTCGACTCCGCCTTACAACCCGCACCGCCCGCGCCGAGCTTCTCAGCAAACGTACGCAGCCACCTCCTTCACGCGTCCTCTGAGACGCCTTTCGCCGCAACCATGGACTACGACATGCTGGGCATGGATGCCGTCGATGGCATCCAGGTGAAGATTCGCGAGGTGAGCCGCGCCCGCTTTGCTTTTCCTCGCCGCGAGATTTGCCACTGAACATTTCCCACAGGCCGACGACGTCGCCGTCGATTTCGTGCTCAAGAATGTCGACCTCGCCTTCGCCAACTCGCTACGCCGCGTGATGCTCGCCGAGATTCCGACCATGGCCATCGACCTAGTTGAAGTTGAGAAGAACACATCCGTCCTGGCCGACGAGTTCATCTGCCACCGCCTGGGCCTGATCCCGCTCAACTCGAAAGGCTGCGAGGACGTAGCGTACACGCGCGACTGCGACTGTGAGCAGTACTGCGAGAACTGCAGCGTGCTTCTGAGCCTGAACGCGCGCTGCACGGGAGACGAGGTCATGACGGTGTACGCGCGCGACCTGCAGGTTTCCGCGGCGCGCGCCAACGAGTGGGTTGGCACGCCCGTTATCAAGGACCCGAATGGTCATGGCGCTATCATCTGCAAGCTGCGTAAAGGTCAGGAGCTCAAGATGCGCTGCATTGCGAAGAAGGGTATCGCAAAGGAGCATGCCAAGTGGGCGCCTACGTCCGCAGTCGGCTTCGAATACGATCCTTACAACAAGCTCCGCCACCTTGAATACTGGTTTGAGGACGACCCACAGAAGGAATGGTGAGTTGGCAATGTTTCTCAGTTTTTCAGATGCGTAGCACCGTGCTTTATCAAAAACAAATACTAAATCTTCGATTCAGGCCCATCAGCGACAACGCCAACTTCGAGGGTGATCCTCCGCAGGAAGGCGAGCCCTTTGACTACGACGCCGCACCCAACCAATTCTACTTCAATCTCGAGACCGTCGGCGGCCTCGAGCCCGACACTATCATGCTGCAGGGCGTCAAGGTACTTCAGCAGAAGCTTGCCGAAGTCATCGGCGAGCTGACGGGTGGTGGCGATCGCCCCGGTGGCGGCATGGGCGGAGGCATGATGGATGGTGGATTCGCTGGTGGTGCGCGCAGCCCGGACCTGAACGGCGGAGCCGGCACTTCGTACGGTGGCATGGACCAGGGCTACACGACGCCCTACGGCGGCGCAGGCGGCAACGCAAGTGTCTGGGGCGGTGCGGCCACGCCATTTGGTGCCCAACCGTACGGCGGCGGTTACTGAAGAATGAAGGACACGTGGAACGTAATATCATCTGACTAAGGGCGAAGGAGAAAAGCGCGAACCAAGCTTACGCACTTCGGCCGACGACGACAGCTCGAAGAGCTGAGACTAATACATCGACCCTGCTTGGACCTCGCCACTAGGAACAAGAGAAAGAATGCATTTCTGGGACGGCGTTAAGACAGGCGTCATAAACAACACAGCGGTATACCAGACTTGCTGGGAACAGAGGTTCTACTCCTAGGGTTTCATTGAGAATGGGGAATGAGCGCAGCTAACCATTCCGATGATTGGGCTAAATGATTTGAAGATCCAAAATCTCGAGATACTAAATTTCAAAAAATGCCTCCGGCTTACGAGGCTGTGCTAAACTGAGGGTCTATCAAGATGATTGGCTTTGTGGCAGTGAACAACTCATGTGGACACGCGTGCTGTTCTAGTCGACGTGGTGAATCCTTCACCAACGCGTCTGGATAAGCGAGTGCGTGATTGAGTTAGAGCTCAGCCTTCTTCAACATTCCCGCTTCTGGACAACGGTCTTCACAATGCTGGGTCCGCAGCCGCGGGTGCTTAGCACGAACGAAACGTTCGCGAACGAGGTCTTTGATCATTATGTCCTTGCTTCTCTTGAGCTTTTCCCCCACCGGCCTTTCCAAAAACCCGTCATGACCGAACAAAATGCCTACGACCGCCCGCCAGATAAGTTTTTCATACAAGTACACAGAAGCCCGCAACCAACGTTCTTTTTGGAAGCCCACCAGCTACGTTCGCTTCCCGGGAGAGAGGAGTATCACAGTCAGAATATACAATGGAGAAAGGATAATGGAAAACATTTGGGGAGAGCTTCAGACAAAAACGCCGGCTTTTTGCCCACCGGATCCCACATGAAGATGCGATGATTCACATGTCGTGATTATACAGGGAGGACAGGCCGTAACAAGGGCTGTCCATTTCTTTTGAGAGTGAAGATGCTGCGTGATCTTATTGCGTTGATGTTGGAATTGATGCGCGGGTTTACGAGTTCTTCACGACGCCGACCTGAGCGGGCTATAGGTTGGTGCATTAGCATTAATGGATTCGAAGAATGAGAATTAGCAGGCTAGGATAGCTGATTACTTACCCTGAGAACTCTTCCGTTCAGGATGAAGCCAGTCCGCTGGGTGTGGAAGCAGACGCCATCCTCCTTGTCGGGCATAGGGGCCTGGAAGACGGCCTCGTGGATGTTGGGGTCGAACTTCTCGCCCTCGACGCTGGGATCGAAGCGCTCGAGGCCGTGCTTCTTGAGCGTCTGGATCAGGACGGTGTCGGTCATCTTGATGCCGTCGTGCAGGGTGACGAGGTCTTTGTTCTCCTCAACGAGCTTGTCCTTGGGCACGGTGGAAAGGGCGCGATCCAGGTTGTCGACCGACTCGACCAGGTCGCGGGCGAAGCGCTGGATGGCGAAGTCCTTGGCAGCCTGGATCTCGCGCTTCGTGCGCTCCTGCAGGTTGCGGAAGTCGGCGACGGAGCGGAGGTACTTGTCCTGCGCGTGAGGCGTGATGTCAGCGGATCGTTCTTTCAATCAATCGCCAGGTTCAAGCCATGACGCTGCCGTCAACAGACAGCTTGAATTACGAAGATGGGGCTGTAAGCGAACCTTCAAGTCAACGATTTCCTTGTTCTTCGCCTCAAGCTGCTCCTTCAGCTTGTCGGTCTCGGCGGGCTCCTGCTTCTGCTCATCCTTCTTTTCATCCTTCTTCTCCTCCTTGTTCGTCTCGGCCGATTCGGAGTACCATCTCGACGCGACGCGGAGCGGCGAGATGGCGGCGGCGGGAGCTACTGATGCGCGCAGCAGTGGAGACTGGGCGCGCATGGAAGCGGAGGCGACCTGCGCCGATAACCTGGAGCTCGCGGCTCTGGAGGATCTGAAGACTGAGCGGGACAGCATTTTGTGCGGAAGAGCTGGTGGAATTGGGCGGTCCGGTGAAGCGGTGCGCGTGGGCGGGCGGCAGACGGCAGTGGTGATGATGATGCATCCAAAAAGTTCTGATGGCGGCACCTGGCACTTGCATGCCACGCCTGGCCCGAGCTCCTGCTCCCCGATGTCGCCCGAGCGGGACGCGAAGCTGCCGCCGCCGATCACCACAGCTCCGCCCGCCCACCGCGGCATCTTCAAACTCTAATTCTCCTGCATGTTCCGCCCGCCTGCCAGTTCGCCATGCGCGCAATCGCTCGAGCTGGAGCGTCGCTGGCCAGATCGCTGAACGGCTTCAACCGGGCGAGCTCAGCGCGACTCGCCTCTCGCGCCTTCTCCGCAACCTCCGCGGCACGCACTTCCAGAATGCAGCGCTCAACACCGGCTGCCTACTACAGGGGCGGCACCTCGCGCGGCGTTATGTTCCAGGAGAAACATCTGCCCAAAGACGAGCGCTCACGCCGCAGCATCTTCCTTCAGGTCATGGGCACTCCCGACCCAAATGGGCGGCAGCTTGACGGCATGGGCGCCGGCATTTCCAGCCTGTCGAAGATTTGTCTTGTGGCCCCTGCCGATGATCCCAATGCGGACGTGACGTACACCTTTGTTGGTGTGGGTATTGAGACACCCATCGTGGACCTCGCCGGCAACTGCGGCAACATGAGCTCCGCCGTCGGCCCCTACGCCTTCAACGAGCGGTTATTAGGAGACATTGACTACGAGAAAGAAGGAAGAGCTACCGTCCGGATCTTCAACACAAATACCAAGAAGTATATCCGCAACAGCTTCCCGGTTGCCCATGGCCAGGCCCAGGTTCAGGGCGATTTCTCCGTTGACGGGGTCGGCGGCACCGGCGCGAAGGTGACGTTGGACTTCCTCGATCCGTCTGGTTCCAAGACGGGTAAACTCCTTCCCACGGGAAATGCTGTTGACAACTTCAATGGCATCGACGTCAGCTGTGTTGATGCTGCAGGCCCCGGTGTCTTCGTGAGCGCCAAGGACATTGGTGTGGAAGGGACTATTTTGCCCAACGACTTCAATAAGCTTCCTGAAAAGCTCCAGCTGCTGGAGGACATCCGTCGTCAAGCAGCTGTTGCGATGGGCATGGCAAAGGCTGGCTCGGGTGTTCCGAGGGTCACCCCGAAAATTGCCATCGTCTCTGCGCCCGCCAGCCACAAGATCCTTTCAGGTCAGGCACAGGAGGCCTCCGCTGTGGATGTCGTGATCCGATTTCTCTCGGATGAGCAGCCGCACAGAGCCATCCCACTGACCGGGGCTTTGTGCGTTGCTGCGGCTGCAAAGGTGAAGGGCTCAGTTGTCCAGCGGCACGTGGCTCAGAAGTTGGTTGATCCGGAAATGATCACTATCGGCCACTCCAGCGGACGCATTCAAGTCACTGCGGCGATGAACGATCGTGGAGAGGTCGAAACTGCGACTGTCTTTCGGACTGCCCGAAGGATCATGGACGGTCAGATCTACTGGAATGAACAAAAGCGAGGGTGAATGACGGCCACGATGCACTTCCTGTCGATCTTTCTGTGCTGAAATAAAGCCGGACTTTTGTCAATTCGTTGGGTTCAGGAAACGTGCATAGTGTGGTGAGGCAATCCTGCATCTGGGTTTGCGCCATTTTACGTTCAACTCCTGGACCTGCTTAAGCTTGAAAATTCATTGACATATTATTTTCGCTACATCCCAGCGTCATATCTTTCCTTCTGTTCCATCTACAATATGCTGCACCAACGCCGTGTCGAGGTAAGCCCTCACTTGCACGATTTTCCCCTCGGGATTCCACCGAGTTGCCCAACAGAAAGTGTTGTTGTAATCCAAGCCAGTCTTTGTCTTGCTGGTGTTTGTCATTTCTACCATGGCCCATTCATCATCTTCCCCGCCGACGATATTGTGGACTTTCGGATGGACAGGATGTTCCGGATCCATGATCTTGCCTAGGCGGCCGAAGGTCTTTGTGCGGAACTCATCGCGGCTGTTGTAGGTGCCGCCGAGGATTGTCTTCGACTGAACCGTCCATTCTATGGAAGAATGATACAGGTAAGGTTCTCATTCATCTCCTTCACATGGGGATTTAGATGTACTTACGGACGTCAGGGACAACGTTGGCAAAGAAGCCGTCATAGTCTCCCACGGCCATGTGGGAAAAGACTTCCTGGATATGCTCTTTGCTAGCGTATTTGGGCATCTTGCCTTCAATTCTGGTATTCTCTGGCCACTGAGTATGTTCGAATCCTTGGATGTTGGCAGGCAGAGCTGTCACCTTCTCTATGAACTTATATGCAACCCATGGAAAGGAGCAGTGGCAATTCTTCAGCCCTTCTAGCCCAGCTATTAGACAATATCAATCGATATCGGCGCCATCCGACGCAAATCCGACTTCGGTGCGCTATCGTCCATTGGCTCTCTGCAAAATGAATGACGCCTCTGCAACTGCGGTGTGTCACCGACTTGGTTATGTCACGCGAAGCACCGGGAATGGGCTCCAGATCTGGGCTTCCAAGAGATTTTTTGTTGTCGCAGATGATTACGACGATAGGGAGTGTTTGGGGAATCTTCAGGGCTGGTTTGAGATTTGTGGGGGTCAGGTCATGATCTCGCTTGTTTTTGTCTATACAAGCACGTCGTACGATAGGCCACGTTCGTCACATAAAGGGGAGTTTCCGCGGTCCAATCCACCAGACCGGAGACAGCACCCAAAGCGTAGATCGGAGTCTGCCATTGTCACTGGTCGGGCTTACAATGGGCATTGATCTTCGGTTTCGTCGTCGCGGAAGCATTCCGCGTCACTTGGAGCGCTGGGCGGGTCTCTGAGGGCACGAGCTCTTGCATGGTCGCGGCAGGTGCTCCTGCGCTCTGAGGCATAAGAAACCCATAGCATCATCAAATGTGAGACACCATTCCCAGTGACTTGGAGCCGTTATCTTTGGCTGGCTGGCTGACCTCTGGCTCTGGTCAATGAGTTCCGACCCGCGTTCGTATCCGGATCTTCCCGTGCTCACTCGAGTCAGAGAGGTGTATTGCCGGGCTTTAGATCAAACTTCGGGTCGTTCCCAGAGTCTCTACCACTTCTCAGCTTGGAGATAGCCCAGAATTGACGAGAGTTTTCAGGTTACTTCCCAGCTCCCACCTTGTTCCCCTCCTCCTAACCAACATAGGCCACCCATATGAGCAACCGGCCCTTCATAAATTGAGGCACTGTTGCTTGCGAGGCCAGCATATCTATCACAAAGACATCTAGATCTTTGCAGCGCTGACGATGGTCTATCCAAGATAAAAGGTAGAAAGCCGTGGTCGCCCACAAACCCGTGGATGCGAACGGCTAGAGTCGTGGAAATCCCAAGCTCCAGCGTCTTTTCACTTGTTTCAGTGTAGATGTTCAGCCTTTCACTCATCTCCTCAAGCACCGAGACAGGGACCTCCATCTCAATTCACAAAAATCAAAGTCCTTTCAGAATGAGTCTAGCCGCAATGACTACTACCAGAAGCCGAAATTGACACCGCAACCCGCTCCGGTCGGGTTTCGATTGGCCCCAGAGGGCATCGGCCCGGCTCGACCACACAGGCCAAGACGCGGCCAAAAGCTCTCCGCGCCAAAACCAAAACGTACAACAGCCGGGATTCCCCAATGGTCACCCACTTGAGTACTAATCGGCCGGTTCGCAGCTTGAGTACGGCTGAGCGGACGGGAAGCCCTAGATTCTGCGACCTGTGGTCGTACGTGGAAGAGCGGGCGGGCTGTTGTGTTTATATCCGCAACAAAAACATTCCATGCAGCAGGCGTGGAATTCGCGGATGCGAATCCAGTTTCCGCCCCCACCTATTCGTCTCGCCTGACCCCTCATTCTATCTCGCTTGCGCTGTTGTTCAAGACGAAAGGCCATCCTCCAGCCTTCGACACCCCTCTAGCCAACTCTTTGACAAGCACACCGCCTATACCGTGGCATCCTGTTCCATCAGGATCTCGGAGAGCCGGTTTCCTTCAATGACCCCCGAACCTTCGAGGCTATGCCGACACTGTGCTCGTCTAGAACTGACTCGCTCGGATTTTACGGACCCACCGTTCAAACCAGAAGGGAAGGATGGCCAGGTCGTTCTGACGGGCACTCTCGCGGAGATTCGAGCAGAGAGACAGCGCTGCAAGCTGTGCGACCTGGTCTGGCATGCGCTCTGCAGGAACGAAGGCTCCTCGCTGGAATCTGCAGGGGACGCCGCCAGATGGCACGCTCGATGGCAGCAAAATGCCACCGACTATGACCCAGTCGGAGAAGGCGTCGAGGACATGTATGGGTCAGGACTTTATCCCCAACTTGAAGAGCACCAAAACTGCATTTATTCGATTCAACTTGTGGATGACAAAGCCACCGAGGACTTCCTGCGCGGTAGGATGGTGTCTAAGCAACCCGACATGGGACTGGTGCAAAAATGGCTGAGCATGTGTAGAACGGAACATGGAGAGAGATGCAAGGAATCATACATGGAGTCAAAGGACCATCCGGCCTCCCTCCCTGGTTTCTTGGTAATCGACGCGGACAGCATGTGTCTCCAGGCTCTGCCACCGGGAGCAGATTACATCGCCCTGAGCTATGTCTGGGGGAAAACGAACCACCCGGTCTCTCTGATCTCCACCATATCTGATTTCAGAAAGCCTGACGGGCTCAGCATCGGACTTCCCAAAACTATTCAGGATGCAATTTCGGTCACTCGTCAACTCGGGTTCCACTTCCTGTGGGTGGACTCGCTTTGCATTGTGCAAGATGACACGGATGCAAAGATGCTCTTGATATCAAACATGGATGCCATCTATTCACACGCGACAATGACGCTTGTTGCAGCTTCCGGAAAGGACGCCCAGTCCGGACTTTCCGGAGTCAGTAGCCATGATCAGCGAGAGCTCCGTACTCAAGTATTAACCCCTGGCTTCCGCCTGGGAGTCTTACCATTCTTTGAGGAAGACATGATGCAGTCCGACCACGCAAAAAGGGCCTGGACGTAAGCCGCTAAGCCATCGTTCCCCGTGCACATGAGATAAGGCTGACGAGCGTAAAGGTATCAAGAGACCTGCCTGTCACCTCGGTGTCTCGTCTTCTTAAACGGTCTTGTCTTCTTTGCCTGCCGTAGCGCGGTGTGGGGTGAGCACATCAACGCAGAGTTCCCCAACGTCAGGCCTTACGAGGGCGCGAATACGCTGGGCAAGAATGAAGATCTACAGCCTCTTCGCAGGTTCCAGCAGCATGTCACGGCGTTTGCGTCAAGGAACCTGACCTACCAGTCCGACGGGCTGAACGCATTCTCCGGGATTGCGAGTGCGATATCTCGGTACATGGGTCAGACCAAAATGCTGTTCGGACTGCCTGCATGCGTGTTCGACTGGGCCATCCTTTGGACTACTACGGATGCTATGAAAAGAAGGGAAGGATTTCCCTCTTGGTCATGGGTAGGATGGGAAGGCTGGGTTCTGATGGCTATGGATACATACAGTGAATATGACCAGAAGTGGTTATTGAAGGGTACCTGGATTGACTGGTTCATAATCAACGATATTGGCGAGGCCGTGCAGATTTGGGATCCGGAAAGAGATGGCAGCACCATTTCTCCTTTGGTAGCAGCAGTCCTGGGTACTGGGGAGGACAGCAACCACGAAGAAAGCTCAGGAGCGGGTAAAGAAGAAGAAAAGGAGGAGGAGGAGGAGGAAGAGGAGGAGGAAGAGGAGGAAGAAGAGGAAGAGGAAGACGTAGCTTGTCCGACTTATGGATCGCCGTCTCAGTCCAGTCTCTATGGCCGACGCTTGGATCCACGAGTTCAGTCCATACTTCCGTTGCTGAAATCTCTGGAAGCACCACCCTCAAAGCTTGCTGACGCACCAGCTGGCTCACTATATTTTTCCGCCACGATGATATCGCTCATCATCACAATGCCGCAAAGCCATACTGACTCCACAGTTCGTCACGTCTTGGACACCAGTCATGAAATTTGCGGTTTCCTTCAGGTAAATACCAAGGAACCTCTGGAAAGCCACGCGGAGAGACAGATGGGATCTTCCGAGCTGTTAATTCTTTCTGTAGCGTCCTACGGAATCATCAGTGTCAGCCAGGGTAATATCGCCACTTTCGCCCCTCAGTACCGTCAAGGCCAGTCAGAACCAGAAGAGGCCGAGCTACCCGGGGATTATGAGTTCTTCAATATCATGCTCGTGCGGTCACTGGGCAAAACTACGGCAGTTGCGCAGAATGAAGGGAAGAAGGAAGTCCAGCTCTTTGAGAGGGCTGGTCTGGGTATTCTGCATCGAGATGTCATCCAGATAGCTTCTGAACCTCACTTGAGGTGGAGAGAGATTGTTTTGGTATAGACATACGCTCTAATCACCCGTGGAAGCCTGTCCTAAATCTACCACCCAGTTTACTTCATTCATAAAAAATACCAATCATGCAGTGATTTTCCTGTTCACCCTGACTGAGCGGCGATACCGTGCTCCTCTTGCATACGTCTATTCATCCTTCTCGCGAAATGTGAAAACGCAGCAAAGGAATTATAATCATAATTTCCCAGTTTGAAAATCCCTTTACACTAACTTCGGAATTTGGCCGTTATGGCGTCGATCATCTTCTTTATGCGGCCTGGAACAGTGCCCGGTATTTCCCTCAATATTGTACTTTGGTTTGATGTCTGCCATGGTCAGCTTTTAGGTTTCGATCTCCGTGCAAATAGAAAGGAAGAAACATACCCTTTCTCGTTGGTGCGACGCTTCTTCAATTATGTGATCTAACAGGGCTGAAAGCACTTTATGATATGAACGAAACTGAGGGAGACGCTGTCCGATGACTGCGAGAAGCGTGCAGCATTTCTGCACTGTTTTTGTGGCTTTGAGGAGTGCCTGGGGCGGCATACCACCACCGGGTACCTTAATTGTTTCAAGGTAAAGAACGAGGACCCCAGCTGATAGTATGTCGCAAGCGTCGATGGTGGAGCCTGAGAAATCTCCACGATCCATTTGGTTGTGTAGGTCGTCCGTCAGGATCCGGCAGGAGGCCACAGCATCTGCTTCAAGCTCCTTTGCCCCTTCGAATATTCTGGAGGGCTCGTGGTACGACATCGGTTGTATCAGCTGAGCCAGGGTGCGGAATTCGAGACGATGTAGAAAATCCGAGATTTTCCAAGATATGGCAGCAAGATGTCGCACGGAGGGTGGGAGTCGTCTCCAGTACAGGAAATTGCGGTAGTTGTGTACTGGAGAATCGGCATCATTAGTTCGAAAGTGTGAGATAAGCTTCGCGTGCATGATGAGGTGATAGGTAAGTAAATCTGCCTCCTCATCCGGATCCTACAATAAGCTTAGTACCTCCTCTACCAAAGCTTATGGATGCACATACCTGGACCGACAAGTCATGGTCTTGGATGGCGAAAGGGCGATCCATCACCGTACCAAGGGATCTGCAGTGGCATTGGTTAGTCCAGAGAGGATGAACAGAAAAAGGTGCAGCCTACCGATCCATGAGATACAGGGACCAAAAAAGACGGCTCCTGTAATCTGTTTCGGGACGCGAGAGACCGAGGTTGGGATCGGGGCCTTTGTGAAGGCCAGAAGTGATGCATTTACTCACACACAGTCCAAGAAGGTGCCAGGTTGAGCCCCCATGGGCACTCAAGGTGGAAAAGACTACCAAGAAGAGCACACAGTGAACGAATACTGGAGGGCCACCGGCACGGAGCAGGGCGGGGATCGATTTCATTGCGGCTGCATGCAACGTTGTCGAGAAAGACTCTAGACGATCTGAATCCGGAGAGAGCAGGGCGCCAATTGCTATTGCCATGTAGACGTCAAAGTCCCTCAGGGGAGACTGGGCGGCACTGCTTGCTGTGTTGCCGGCACTGTGGTCAGCAATGACTGCCTCGTACTGCTGCATCAACCGGTCTTTGTCCAAGTGCACCAGCAGTAGGGTGGAAGCTTCGTCCAGGAATCGGCGAATGAAACAAAGGGTGCTCTCACGCGTCAGAGTCAGCGGCTCGACGCTTCGGGTGGGCGATGCGAACGGGAAGAGCTCCGGCAGACTTGAGGAAGCAGTGTTCAATGCCACCGCGGCCACGACCATCTTCTCGGTGGCTAAGTGACTGAACAACTCGCGGGTTCCTTCCCCATCACGAGGCTCGGCCATCGCACTCCGAGAAAGGAACCCAATCTGGCCCAACGTGGCGCGTACAGAACCTTCGGCGGTGCCATCTTGCGGCGTTGACACGTAAGGGGGCCTTTGCGAGCTCACACGGCGTCGCTTTCGTTGTGCGGACTGCTCCTCCTGCTCTGCTATCTTGCGCTTCAACGTCTCCACGTAGCTGTCGGGAGAGGGGGCAAATCAGCTCTCTGCGGCCATGGGATGCAAAGCTCCAGCAACCTACGCGGGTAGGGAGTCGGCAGTGAGGGCGCTTCCGCCGTCGGACGTGGGGGCGAGCGGGCCAGAACTGCGCGTGAGACACGGAAGACTCAGTGCGGCGCAGGCTGTGCAGGCGGGCGACAGCCTGTCGCACTGACGGCTGCCTGTGAGCGGTGGGCTGCGGAGATGTGCGTGCGGTGCAGAACCAACCTTCTGCTTGCGACGCCAGCACCGCTCACACGCACGGCTGCGCTTCCCCGCAGGCGTCGGGACGGAGTCCGACGAAGGGGCACCATGGGCGGCGGGGTGCGGGGGAGTATCCATCGGCTCAGGGCTTCGCCGAGGGAGTCTCCGGCGATTCGGAGGGTGGTGGTGGCAGCAAGGAGAGGGACGCAGACGCAGGCTCGGGCGGGCTCCGACGGCGCTCCGACGCGACAAACGCCTCTCGAGCCTGGGGTGCGGGGTGTGGGGGTGGGTCTCGCACCAGCGGCCGGATCACGACTATAAGATTTGCCCGAGATGCGAGGGCCGGTTTCCCAGGGCCACCTCGCCGTCCATCATGAGTGCCTCTGCAGCCGACAGGAAGGATGCCCAGGAATTCATTGAGCATGTGCAGCGCCCAGACCCCTACCTCGCGCAGTTCCCGCTGCTGCAAGCGAAAACACCCGGCGAGCTGGCCGCGTTGGATCGGAGCGTGGTGAAGAAGCTGGACTGGAGGTTCCTGCCGATTGTCTCCCTGATGCTGCTCATGAAGTCCTCCCGCCCTCGCACCGCTGGCTGCCCGTCTGACTCTGGCCAGCTACCTCGACCGCATCAACGTGTCGAATGCGCGCCTTGCCGGCATGCAGCAGGACCTGCACATGTCCGACGCTATGTGGTCCGCCGGCATCTCGCTGTTCTACGTCGGCTACATCGCATCCCAGATTCCTGCCGCCGTGGTCGTGGCCAAAGGACAGCCGCGCATCCTGCTGCCCTGCTGCATGCTGGCGTGGTCCGCCGTGACCGTCTGCATGCCGGCCATGGAGGCCGGCTGGGCCTTCCTGCTCTGCCGCTTCCTTGTCGGCCTCACCGAGGGCCCGTTCCTGCCCGCCGTGTCGCTCATGACGTCGTCGTGGTACACCAAGCACGAATCACCGCTGCGCATGGCCATCTGGCACTCGGGCAACATTGCGTCCAACATCTTCTCCGGCCTGCTGGCCGCCGCCATCCTGACCAACATGGACGGCATTGCGCGTCTGCGCGCCTGGCAATGGTTCGTGCTGCTTGAAGGTACGCGCCCGCCCTCGCGCCTCTGCGCTTCCCCAGCTCACCCCTCGCAGGCATTGTCAGCATACTCGTGGCCTTTCTGGGCTTCTGGCTCGTCCCAAACTGGCCCGACACCACCGGCTCCTACTTTCTCACTGCCGAGGAGGCGGAGATGGCGCAATACCGTCAACTGGTGGCCGCAGGTGGCATCGCCGAGTCGGATGAAGGAGGCTACTGGAGTGGCGTGGCCATGGCAACCAAGGATCCCTTCACGTGGATGTTCTCCGGCATCCACTTCTCGCTCATCATTGCCCAGTCCTTCAAAGACTTCTTCCCGTCGGTAAGTCCACAGCCAGCCCGCCGACTTCGGCGAACGAAGTCGCTGACATTCCGGAGATTGTCGATACTCTTGGCTTTTCCAAGGTCGAGACCTACCTTGTCCAAGCACCGCCCTACGCCGTTGCATACCTGGTCACTCTGGGTGTTTCCTGGTCCAGCGGCAGGATGCTTGAGCACTGTTGGCACATCATCGCCTGCATCTCCGTGTCTTTGGCGGGAGCCATCATCATGATCAGCACCCTCAACGTCGGAGCACGCTACTTTTCTATGATACTGCTCTGTTCTGGTCCATTCGTGGGCCTCAACCTGCAGATTTCATGGGAGACGGCCGTGGTGCCGCGGCCGAGGACCAAGCGGGCCGCTCTGGTTGCCATAGCTAATTGCGTGAGCAGTGTGAGCCATTGGTTCACGCCTTATTTCTTCTTGACCGACCAAGCCCCGAGATACGAAACCGGAGGCGGCATCCTCATTGCCGGGTGCGGGCTCACCGTCATTTTCTGTTTGATGACAAGATGGTGGTGCCTGAGGAAGAACAAGGAGCTCGACCAGAGGACAGAGGCAGGTGACGGGGGCGAGTGGCGGTTTGCGACGTAAGCCCTTGGGAACAAGCTGACGGAGATCCATCTCCATGTATCTCACCCAAGTAGCCTCGCTATTTTACATTGCAAGACCCCCACCGAGCATTTATGGTTATTTCTTACAATTATTGAGAGTATTCCTTTGTCGTGACACAGTCTCACTTCTCCTGCAGATCACGACAATTGTCACTGGCTTGACGCACGAGCTTCTCAATCCAATATGTTCCTTTTCGATGTAAAGAAACTGCAGTGAGATGCTTTGAAAGATTGCTGAGTTAAAGCAAAAGCAAAACAAGCACAGGGGACAGATGTACTTTTAGCAGTACCTCTCTCGTTCCTGACAGTATCATACTATATCACCAACTTTCAACCCCTAGATATGTCCTCAATCATTTCGGCTTCCCCAATCTTTGTATTCTCTAGGCCACCCTTCGGCGGGTCTTCTAATACCTTTGTGTTCCTGCCTTCAATCCTCATCTCTTCAGGAGATGGGTAGGCAACCTTGTACACCGTGTACCACGGCCTCTGGAAAAGACCATCCAGTGATTCAAGAGACCTACCAGTGGTGTCCTGAAGAGAATCGAATGTCAGTGAGACGTATTCCGCAGGTAAGTGACTGTCTGTAGGGAATGTGTTCGGGATACTCACCGGCATCGCAACAAAGACGTATACAAGAGAGATGAGGCAAATGCAGCCAAAGAACACAAATGCGCCCCATTTGTGTGTGGCAGCCAGGAGACTCGGCATGGAACGTGAGCTACCGAAATAAAAGGCCCAGTGGAACGCCATGGACAGTGACATGTTGAGGGATCGGATGCGAGTTGGGAAGATCTCGGCGCCGACCAGGTAGGGCATGCTGAACCAACCAATGCTCCAAGCAACAGCATGAATGTAGATAGCGACGATCGCGGCAGTCCCGGCATGCGAGGCTGCGCGCGAGTCTTCGACAGATGCCGTCGACATACTTCCCGTGATGCCCAAGTAGGCTCCCGCATACGCCAAGGTGAGAATCTGCAGCACGATCCCTGTCATGAGCGAGCGGCGACGCCCAAGAAAGTCAACCACGAGTAGCGCGAACGCGAGGCATGACGCGAATTTGACGACGCCGTAGATGCCCGTGGCTAGAAGCTGGGACTCAGTGCCGGTGACGCCCAGATATCCAAAAATGGTGGGCGAGTACTGAGTAATGGCATTGGCTCCAGACCATTGAGAAAAGAGCGTGGCCATGAAAATGAGGAAGAAGCGCCGCCGATTCTCCACTGGTACAAACGTTTCCAGAAGCAGGTCTTTTTGCGACGTTCCTGCCACTGCTTCAATCTCATGCTCCAGCTGGGCATCCATGCCAGCAAGCTCTGCCCCAATAACAGGATGCCCTGCAGGAAGGTTACGCAGCTTGCAGAGATTCTTGGCTGCCTCTCTGCGTCTCGACTTGGAGAGTAGCCACCGTGGTGATTCGGGAACACAGAAAGTACTAACGCCCCATATTGCGGCGGGGAGCACTTGAAGAAGTGTTGGAAGCATCCACTGCGTACGAATTCCGGCGTAACTCTTGGTCACGCCAAAGTTGATGAAAAAACCAAATACTACTCCGAGTTGCTGACAGGCGGCGTACTGGAGCGTGAGAAGTCCTCGAATGGCCTTGGGCGCAATCTGGATCCGCTTTCAGCTTCGTCGCAATCACTTTCTGGTCGTTATCTTACCTCTGAGATGTATAGTGGAGGGACGACGGTCGTCACTCCGATACCCAGCCCCGCAACGAACCTTGAAGCGTAAAGCCCATTTAAATTGCCATTGCAGAGCCCCTGTCCCAAAATTCCAGCGATGTAGACGATTGTCCCACCCCGTAGTGCCCACCTGCGTCCAAAGCGGTCGTTAAAATAAGTGCACTGGCGTTACATATGTGAGCCATTGCGTGAAGATCTAGACAGGACATATTACCCCCAAGCACCCGAACACAGCGCCAGCCGTTGCGATGGACACTATCCAACCCTTCGTATTTGCATATTCCCCCTGTGATTGGTTGGCAACGCCGAAGTCGTGTTTGAATCTGTCCTGGACAACTAAAGAGGCGATGTTTCCTGTAAGAGACGAATTAGACATTGCTTGTTCAAATGCGTTATTGGAGAAGTTCACCTTCGTCGAAACCCTTGGCCACTCCTGAAAGGGCAAAACTCCATGTGCAGAAAAATACGTAGGCGTTGAAAATCTCCTTGGGAGAGTCTCTCATAGCCTTTTTCGTTTCTGCAATGAGACCCATGATGTTTCAGAGATTTGCGGCTTGAATTAAACAAAAGAAGTTGCCGAGCTCTGGTCAAGTTTTGCGGTCCTTATCACTCAGCGAGCTCCCCACGGGGCCCCTGCATGCATCGGACGTAGCCCGAGACCAACGACCTCCGACCCCGACCGCCTCGGAAACCACGTAAGCACCAAGCTATCTGTGGGCCGTTCAGTCTCGTAAGGGATATAAGTCGTGGAGCAGTCGGGCTAGTGGTTGAGCATCAGCGTTAACTTCGGCAAAATGAATTTTTACCCCGCGCCTCCCGTGATAGAAGCAAAGATCTGGGTGCGTATTCCGGATCATCTGCGCTACAAGGGACAGCCAACGGAATGGTGTAGCGGTTCGGCACTACCCTTTTCGGGAATCTTCCTCGAAGGGCCGACAGCAGACAGCCAGGGCAATCTCTACTTGGCGGATATCCCATATGGAAGGATCCTGAGAATCGACAAGCATAGGAATGCTACGGAGTGCGTTCAATACGATGGCGAGCCGAACGGAATGGCAATCGAGGGGGATGGGTTCCTTATCGTTGCAGACTACAAGCAGGTGTGTACGCCGCTCGACTCGTTGACTCCGGAGGACCGCTACCGATATGATGTGAACGAACAGGGCCTCCTACGATTTGATCCCTCAAACCAGTCTATCTCGCCACACTTAACGCGCCGAAATCTCGAGCGGTTTAAAGGACCCAACGACCTCGTTGTCTCTTCGAACAACGAGCTCTTTTTCACCGACCAAGGCCAAACGGGGATCACGGACCCGACGGGGGCGGTATATCGCCTTTCGAGCGGCGGCAAACTCGACTGCCTGGTGTCCAACGGAGTGTCGCCCAACGGGTTGGTCTTATCACCAGACGAGCGCTTCCTGTATGTGGCCATGACGCGCGCGAATGCCGTGTGGCGGCTACCACTGAACGCGGACGGCTCCACGACAAAAGCAGGCGTCTTCTTCCAGTCGTTCGGCAACGCTGGGCCCGACGGGCTCGCCATTGATGAGGAGGGCAGCTTGTTTGTGTGTCACCCGAGCCTGGGATGCGTGTTCGTTGTAGACAAGGATGGAATCCCGAAGGCACGCATTGTGAGTGCAACGGATGGAGGTGGGCGCAATTTGACCAACTGTACATTCGGAGGCAGGGACAACCGTACACTGTTCATCACGGATAGCCAGGAGGGCAACGTACAGGTTGTCCAGTGGCACTGCAGCGGTGCCGTGTGGCCACGGGCATCCAAGCAAGCATCCGCGTAGCTGTTGTTCAATGGCGAAATGTCAGTTTCTGGGAGGCTTGGGAAGCAGTAAATGGCGCGTGAGAAGTGTTGTTCATGAACTAAACATCGAGGCTACAGACGACGGGCTCACTCCTGCAGAGCCATCAAATGACGGTGTAGATTGTCCACAGCAGCCAGGGCGGCTGTGCGCTGGGCTTCTGCCGTGGCAGCACCAATGTGCGGAGTGGACACAACATTGGGCAGGTCCCACAACGCACCATATCTCTCCCTCGTCGGCGGCTCCTGCTCATGGCAATCGAGGCCGGCTCCCCAGATGCGGCCCTCGCGCAACACACGCTCCAAATCCGGCTCGTTGACAATGCCTCCGCGCGCAGCATTGATCAGGATGGCGTCGGGCTTCATGCTGCAGAGCTGCTGGTAGGACAGCATGCCGCGAGTGGCGGGCGTCAGCGGGACGTGCAGCGTGAGCACGTCGGCGGCGGCCAGCACGTCGTCCAGGGCGGGCACGCGGCGGTGCGGGATGCGGGCCCAGGCCGGCGCCGTCGGCGGCAGGAGCGGGTCGTAGGCCACGATGCGGGCGTCGAAGGCGGCGTGGAAGATGTGGGCGACGGTGCGGCCGATGTTGCCCATGCCGACGACGCCCAGCGTCCGGCCGTGCAGCGTCAGGCCGCGGCAGCTCTCCTTTGGCACCGGCTCGCCGCTGCTCTGCCGCCGGGCGACGTCGCACACCTGGCGCGCCACGGCCAGCGCGAGCGCCAGCACCAGCTCGGCGACGGCGCGCGCGTTGGCGCCCGGCGTGTTCAGCACGGCAATGCCGCGCGCGGCGCAGGCGGCCGAGTCGATCTTGTCGGTGCCGACGCCGTGCTTGCTGACGGCCTTGAGCCGCCGGCAGCGGGCGATGTCGTCTGCGCGCAGCCACGAGGAGCGCACCAGCACGGCCGTGGCATCGTCGCGCCAGGTCGCGAAGCCGGGGTCGGTGTGGAGAACGACGTCGAAGAGGGTGCGGGCGTGCGCAACGGCATCCGGGTGGAACTGGTCCAGCACGTACACGGTGGGAGCCATCGTGGATGGAGGGCGGACGACGCTGCCTCCTCCGCGCTGCCGCAGCCCTTTTGTGGACATGATGCATCGCTGGCGCTGCTCTGCCACGGCGCGCCGGCACGTGTCCGATGGTTCGGGGCGCATCCGGGCTGGACGGCTCGGGCGAGTCCGATGCCTCTGGACGTGACGAAGCGCCGGAGAAGACTTATTGTCCGGCTGGGCTTGCTTCCTGGGAGCTGTGGTTCTTGCCTTCCGTCGACCGAGCACTCTCCGTCCTCTGCACCTCACATCATGGGCTCTCTCCCTGACCAGCCAGCCACCTCCGTGCCCAATCCGTTCCGCACACGCCTTCTTGCTGGCCAGGTCTGCGCCGTCATGTCGGCCAAGTTCGTGGTCGGCAACGAGATGGCGGTGCTGTGCCGGCAGGCGGGCATCAGCGCGCTGTTCGTCGACATGGAGCACTCGGCGCTCGACCTCCACGCCGTGGCCCAGCTGATCCTCGCCTGCACCTGCGCCGGCGTGTCGCCCATCGTCCGCGCCCCCTCCAAGGCCCCGTGGCACATCAGCAGGCTGCTGGACGCGGGCGCCGCCGCCGTCGTCGTCCCCCACGTCGAGACCGTCGCCGAGGTGCGCGAGCTGGTGCGCGCCGCCAAGTACGCACCGCTGGGCCAGCGCGGCTGCGCCAACAACCAGCCCATCCTGGGCTTCCAGCACGTGCCCACCCGCCGGCAGAACGAGCTGCTGAACGCGGAGACCATGCTGATCCCCATGGTCGAGACCCCCGGCGCCGTCGACCTGGTCGACGACTTCTTGGCCGTGCCTGGCGTCGACGGCATCCTGATCGGGTCGAACGACCTGTGCACAGACATGGGCATACCTGGCGAGTACGATGATCCACGCTACCAGGACGCCGTTGCAAGAATTGTCCTGGCGGGGAGGAAGGCCGGGAAGCCCATCGGGATCGGCGGCATCGGGGGGAGGCAAGATCTGTTGGAGAGATGGTTCGCCATGGGCGCCGCATGGTCTTTGAGCGCCGGAGACGGCGCCATCCTGCAGGCAGGAATGAGGAAAGTGGCAGCCGAGTATGCCGCCATCAACAAGCGGGTGCAGGCAGTGAAGCAGTAGACAATCCTCAAGTAGACTGCCTATAGCTCGGTAAAATCAAACGCCCTTGCCATGTTTGAATTGGCATTCAGATCGCCGTACGCGTATTCGCCGAGTCCAGCTTCCATGTTCCAGAAGGTGTCGTCGTTGAGGAATCCCCAGTGCAGAGGCTCGTTGCCCAGGAAAGCCGCATCTTGAGCCATGGGAATCCATGGGTGAATCGACTGGCCCGGGTTATCTGCAAAGTCCAGCTGGCTCGATGGAATATTCCTAGCAATGTGGCCAGCCCCTCCATTTCTCCCTCCTTCCTGAGCCATAACAAGATCATCTGCGTTCAGCAGCGATGAATCTGGCGCTGTACAGGGAGCTACATCCTGGGGTATTATTGTCGGGGAGGCACCGAGCGACGTCGTTTCCCACTTCCTGGCAATGTTCCGGTGTAAGGCTTCATAGACAGTGACATACTGCGTTGAATCGGCCAGCTTGTTGCCCATGTTGCGCAGTGTTCCCTCGCAAACTCTCAAGGTCTCCTGAGTGGCGGCGGATCTCAGGTTACCTGATGCGGAAACACAGAACATGGCTGAGAGCCCGGCAGTGAACATCATCTGGAAATAGCTCCTGGTGTAGGTGATCCTGCCCTGTTGAAACAGCGTGGAGTAAAGCTTGATGGTGCTTGTGGCACACTCGAGGCAATTCTCGAGGAGGTGGTCCGGAGGAATGCCATTGCGCTTCGGTACAAGGTCGACCGCCTTACGGACGAGTATAAGTCGTTCCCTGAAATGCAGCAGATCAAACCAGTCTTGGGACTCATACAGGGATCCCGGGTCGGGAAACACCGGGGCAGACGCGCGCCACTCGTCAAGCTCCCGGAACAGCTCGTCCACCACCTTGCAAATCTGGCCTGTCAGCAGGAAATTCTGGAATCCATTGTGGGCGTCCGGTTCCACAAAACGAGAGAACGCCGAGTGAATGCGGGAAACAATCTGTCGTAGATGAATGCAGACGAAGAAAACTGACATCTCCGACAGTGCGGGGGGCACATGCGCTGCTCGGAAAGCGTCAAGGTCGGGGAATACCTGCTGGGCAGCCATTATCGCTTCATCATTTGCCTCTGCAGGAAAGCCGACGGTGATGTCTCTTTCGGCGATGGCGAACGGTCGGTGTAGCGTGTTGGAGCTGTACCGATCAATCACGTAACATTCCCAGAACACTCTTCGCCGGAGCTGTTGACCCAGCAGGTCTGATCGGCTATTGGAGCTTTGGTGGAGGCCTTGTTCAATGCACATCCGGACGCAGAGATGCGTGATGTCCCAGATGGACGTGCCTGTGAACCAGACCATCAGCAAAAGGAGCAGCGGGTCTTTGTGGTGGGCAAGGCGCACCGATGTGATAGTAGATGCCGAATCTTCCTATCAGAAGCAAATCTTGAATGGCTTCCAGTCCATTGGCGAGGAAGTGTTCATCATAATGCTGCATGGCTGCACTGTAATAGCCAAACGGGTCAGCGGGATGCGACCCGCTTCTGTGCAGAGTGACTGATCCAATCGCCATTATCATGAAGGCGCGGAAGACATCGTGGCTTGTGGGTGTGTCAACAGTGTGTTCGGTTCCAAACACACGCGAATACAGACTTTCGATTGTCTGTCTTAGGAGGAATGGATTCTGAACGTGTGATCCACTGAGGCTGCGAGTTGGGCGTGTAAGTCAGTAGCCCGGGAGGAGAGGGGCGTGATTTGCCATACTATTTGTCAAATAGAATCCGGGCCACGTAGGGTGATGGCAGCGTATTGGGCCTTGCTGTCGCCTCCGGTATGTGCGACACTTGGGAAAGGTTACGGAGTAAATGGGTATTGCTTTCTCTCCACTCGCTGTCTGCAAAGAGCAGTCTCATGAAGCTTGTACAGGTAAGATCAAGTGCGAACAACGAATGGGCGTTCATACCTGAGCCCGCTGCCATCGGAAACATACGGACAACTCTGCGGGGCGGCTCCAGAGACGCCATCGATGTCAGGGCAGCAGCCATCTTCTTCCTCCACTGCCGAGGCAGCGTCTGAGAGAGCGGAGGCTCTCTGCTCGAGCTCGTGGATGACCCTGAAAGCGTGCCGGTTCAGGAACTGTGCGACTGCAGGTCACATAACTGCGGAAGCAACTGACGCTCTCGTCAAGGGCTCCCTGCCACCTCCCACGTGAATCACGCAATCAATATCGGCCTTCGAGCAAGGCATGCATCGCGGTCGGCTGTTGTCGCACTTCCTCTCTTCAGCAACCAAAAGATCGCCCGGGACGTGAATCTTACCTTGATCTTTCTCTGAGAGCACACGACACAGGCCGGCAAGCGGGGAATATGCCGGGGAATCGTAGGCATCTTGAAGACGTGCCCATGGGAGATCGAGGGTCAGCGGTGGCATTCGGTTGCAGTACTTCGGAGGAGGACGAAGTGCTCTTCGCTAAATGTTGCCTACTTACCCCGCACACAACCACCGGCATGGCGAACACGCAACACAGACGGCTTTGTGTATCGGCTGCAAGCTTCCCATCCCACAACTGCCTCGCTGCCATTGCTGAGATGCTGAACAGTGCGAGAAAGTGAGACGCCACCGCTTTTCTCGTTATGCTACTAAGGCCTGCCACATGCGTATACCGATCGGACTTACGGAAATAAGGTAAATAAGCTGTGTATGGATAGGTGTATGGTGCAGTTAAAGGTAAGTATCAAAGCGCCTGTGTAAAAGAAAAGAAAATAGAACACGCGGTTGCGGGCCAATGTGGCCGACACGACAGCAGCTGTTCCGTGCCAAGTGCGTCGCCAAACCCCAATGCGTCGAGGCATTCCCCCCTGCCTCCATCTGCACGACCATCACGCACATAATAATAGCAGGCGAACACACTCACCGCCCACATGGTCCTCAGTCCATGACATACTCCCCCTCTGCATCATTGTCATCGTCGTCGTCGTCATCACCACTACGAGAAGCTAGCCCTCGCACGCATTCAAGGGACCCGAGTGCGCAGCCATCCGCATCGGAGGCTGCGGAAATTGGCTTATGCCTAGATTTCGAATATCTCACTGGCGAGGGAGCTCGAAGGCGGCGTGACGTGGAGCTGGGAAGGCGGTGGAGATGCGAGCGTGGAAGCGGAAAATAAGACCGGGGGTGGCGGCGGCTTCCTGGAGTTCGTGGGCGAAGACGCGAGCGTCGTCGTCGTGCACGAGAGGGAGGAGCGGGCGGCCGATGAGGGCACCGGCGGCGTGGCCGGTCAGCAAGGTGACGCTGGACGAGAGGTGGATGACGGTGGTGTCGTGGGCCAGCACGCAGTAAAGGTCGCGGAGAGCAGTGCCGACCAGGTGACCAGTGTCCTTCCCGAGCGGCAGGTCTGCCATGAGAAAGTGTTTAGGATGGGGGAGTTGAGACGGGACAGGGGAAGCTTGGGACGGTCGGGGCATTCCTGCGATGCCAAACCCCGAATTCCCAGCATCTTTCCCATGGGCAGCAGCGTGGGCGGTATTCCACAGCTCGATCGCGAGGCTCGCAGGTCTAGACCGTAGATGCCAGATGAAGCCGGTCGCTCTCGCTGTGATTTGATGTCTGGGAGCCTCACTGTCGCGCCACCCGCTAGCTAGGCGTGGCGCCCAATGGTGGAGCGGAGAGGTGCGTGACTAGCCAGCAGCCGTCTCCAGCCTCGGCCAATGGAGAGACCGCACACAAGGGCTCGATCGCGAGCCCATCCGATCAGCGGCCGCTACCCAGGAGTGCTGGAATGATGATCGCCGAGCTGTGGCAGCTCGTCCAACGGCCTTGCAGATCCTGGACCCTGGGCGGCCGCTTTCGTCACCGCGGAGCTGATTCCGATCATGCGCCACGTCCTGGCCTTCGCCGTCTTGCTCCTTGTTCTGCAACATTGCACTCCGCTCTGCTTTCCCATGTCCCGCATTGTGGAGAGTGCCTCGGGTAAGGCTGGCCGCATGACTCGACATCTGGATGGCGAGAGCAGGTGAACCTGTCACTGGAGTTTGCTTGGGCAGAGCCACAACTGGGGTTTGAAAGCTTCGAGAGAAAGGCTTGTGCATCTGGCCTAGTCTTTCTCCAGCTTAGCTTGACTCCTTCACGTTCGGCGCAGTGTTGCACAGCATTCACACGCAAAATACAACCGTTTCTTTTGTGAGTTTGATGAGCATGTATCGGACACGCTTACGTCGCAGTTTTTCGTGACTGACTGCGTGCAACGTTTTCCTCATGGATGCGTTTCATTTCCAGCAAACCTTTTCTCGGCCGAACACCAACTACCATCTCACTCAGACACCTCCTTATAGCTCACCCTCGGCCTCCCTGCCCTTCCACTTTTCCTCGCTGATTGTAACTCCGGCATCTCTGTCGTCGCCTCGTCCCCCCCTTCCGATGTCGACGGCGTCGGCACACTCTTCACTGCTTTCCTGCCTTTCCCACTTGTCGCCCTCTTCGGTGTCGATCCCTTCTTCTCTACACTTCCCGGCGCCTCCTCTTGCATCCCGCCATCAGCCGCTGCAAGTTTCTTCTTCGGCGCTGGCGTCGTCATCACCGCATTCGGATCCTTCTTCTTCGCCACCCGCTTCGCTGGCCTGAGCCACTCCTCCATGCCCGGCGGCCAGTAGACACGGCGCTCCGGGCCTCCCATGGCAACCTCCTCATCAGGCACAACGGACGGCGCCGCGTCCTCCAATTCTTCGGCCGCGGCTTCAGGCGAATCTTCTTCGGTGACCTTCTTGGCCTTTTTCTTAGGTGTATGTTTTTTCTTGGGTGCTCGGACGGGCTTGTTCTCGTCGTTGCGGGAATGAGGGGTGATGTCGTTGAAGGTGTCCCAGCCGGGGAGCTTGAAGTTGCGCATCAGCTCGAAGACTGCTTGCTCCTTGTCCTTAGCTTCGATCATGAGGTCCATGTCATTTGCGCAGGGCGGAAGAGTGAAGGGTCGGGGGTTGTGCTTGCGGCGTTGCGTTGGAGTGACTGCGGCTGGGGTTGGCTCAGAGTAGTGCATCTTTTGCGTGATGCCTTTACGTGTCCATGTGGCCTTGATGTCAGGGTACAGGTTCATGATGTCGAGTGTGCCTTCTCGGAGCTTGTCCGCATCGAAAAGGATGTTGTGGTGGTGGAAGTCCAGGACCATGGGAATGTTGAGCTCCTGGCAAACGGGAAGCAGATCGTGAACGTTCCAGCTGACATCGTCGTTCTCGAGTACCAGACGATTTTTGATTGAAGGGGAGAGCGTTGCGTAGTTCTCCCGAAAACGGTCGAGAGTTGCAGCTTTGTCACCAAAAGTCCCGCCCATATGCAGAATCATAACAGCGTCGCGATCCTGTTGCGGCGGCAGCTTGAGGAGACTAAGCATCTCATCGTGGTACTCGAGATCGCGGAATGCGTTGTCAATGACCGACTTGCGGGGAGAACCTAGCTGGGTGAACTGACACGGCGTCAGGTAAATGAAGCGTAAGTAAATAACGGAATTTCCTTACCTGTCCAGGATGCGTCGTCACCCTGTGGCCAAGCTCCGCAATAACCTTGCCTGCTTCTGCCAGGGTTTCAGACGCAAATGGGGCTAGCTTGTACCCATATTCTTCGTGACTGGCAAAAGGAAACATTTCACTGCTGAGACGCAGGAACTTGATTCCATACCGGTCGTTCCAGCGCACCATCTTGACGATATCACGGGCATTGGCCAACCCAAGATTCTCAACAAACTCTTGACCGCGCCGGACATCAGCTCCCTGCTCCTTATCCGGTCTGTTCTTCGTGGCATGTTCAGGCTGAGATGGATCTTTGAGCGGGTACCTATGCTCGATGATGGACGCGATGCGGCAGGTCCGGGAGCTGAATACCGGCGGAGTGGCATTTCGAAGGTAGGTGTTCAAACAAGCCTAAACAGAGATTAGCACAAGATAGCACTGGAGGATGCTCCACGACCTACATATCCTAACCGCCCTTTCCAGGGCAATGGCAGGTAGTCACTATGCACGGGCGGCGGCCTCGAAACCGCCTTCTTAACCTCCTCTTCATCCGCAATGTCTTCCTCTTCGGCTTCGAGATCTTCTACGAGAGCCTCTTCACCAACATCATTTGCCTTGGACTGCCCTTTCTTTGGTATCTCCAGAAGTCTCTCAGCCGAAGCGGTGCTTGCTGTATCTCTCTTCCCTCTACTGCGTTTCTTAGACTCAGACCTGATCTCGGGAACGTCAGACAGAGGCGATTCTGACCCGTCTTCCTTTATTGTGGCTGGCGCAATTGTACCGTTCACAGCACTGTCAGGCGATGCCCGTAAAGCATTCGGGGCGTCAATCACCTCATCATTGACATCCGGATCAGTAATTGTCTTCGTGGCATTTCGCACCGATGATCTCCGCCGTGGAAAGGAAACTGGAGTCCTTTTGGGCGGAGGCGCCATGTCCTCGGCGGCTGGGACGGCGGCGGCGGCGCGGTTTCGTTTCGGCATCGTGGAAAAATGCGCAGGTGGCGTGGGCGACGGCAAGCGTAGAAGACGACGAGAGAGCAAAATCCGCCCACCAGGTGAACGCGACAGGATGGCAGTAGAATACAGATGGGATAGCATTCGACCCGAAAAGGTTGGAGCTGAGACGAATCAGGCTGGAGGGAAGACAGTGAAAGGTGTGCGAGGCGACGCGGCGCGAGAGCCACAGCCGCAGGCGTCACAGCTGGCCGGCGCCAAGGCCATGATGGAGGAGGCACGCCAGAGATGGCAAGCGGCAAACATAGGGAGAGACGGCGGCCGAGTCTATGATGCTGATGGCGGACGGATCGGAGCGCCCTCTCGCCCATCTCAGAATGACGTCAGCGCTGCCTCACGCGTCGCGACGCGTCTTCCCTGGTGCCGCCCCAAACGCGAACTGCACGCCGCATCCACACGCGCATCATGTCGCCTTGACCGAACCTCTTCAATGGGTGATCCGGACCAGGTTTCTCGATTCCCGCGACTGCGCTGCCTGGAGAGCCGACAGCAGCTATGTTGGCGCGTCTACTGCCCGCGCGAGGACCCTAGAATGCTATCAAAACCGACCTGTCCCACGGCCCGGTCGACCCGTGGGGAGTGGAAGCATTCACGCGAAAACGTTCGGCAGCTTTGGTGTCCAGAGAAACGCTTCAACTACCCTCTCGGCTGTGATAGTTGTGCCTGATGGAAGAAGCTCGCGCTAGTCATCCGCTGCAAGACCCAACTTTAAGAGTCATCCCTCCTAGGACACATGCTTGCTGCCCCTAAATCGCTCCGACTAGGAAGCCCAAGAGTAAGCGGCCTTGTCCGCGAAAATTATTTCTTGGAGCGACATCGCGCTCTGGTTCTCCGGTCACGGCCGTGGGAACGAACGCCGCCCTCCGCCATCGGTGACGAGCAACTGAGTGAGGCCGAAGACCCTCTTGGCTGCATTCTCGCCATGATGAACAATGGAAAAAGTGCTCATCTACCCACATATATGCAACGTGGACTGGGTGCTGACTGGGATGCCCTTGAGGCCGAAGATTGGGGCCCTGACTTGATAGCCCGTGAAGAGTAGGGATGGTGATGGTCGGGCGCCTGGCACGAAATCCACCTGAATACGCAAGCTCTTCGAAGGCCCTGGCTCCTTCAGTCCCCTAAGCTCCATTGATACTTTCTAGAGAGCCTAGAACCTAGACTTCTCACTTCATCCTGCCAGCTGTAGTTACCTGCATCACCACTTCTCTACCGGTGGGCCCTCTAAATCCTCTCAGGGGTTGCGGCAATTCACTACTGTGGCGTTGCGACAAGGTCCTCTGGCTCCGCTTCTGTGATGCCACCGTGGTAGACATGTGGTGCCAAAATGCACAATCATTAGCCTTCTCACCGGTGACGGAGGCCGCCGAACGAAGTTCTTGTAGCGGCCTCTATCGCGTGCGTTTACTACCTGAACAAGGTGGGACAGTGGAGACTGCTTCTGAAGAAAAAATGGTATGCGCACTGTTGAGAGGGAGTTCCATGGGCCGTGGGAAGTTCCGAACGCCTCAGAGGCGAGAAATGTGGGAGCAATTATCACGAGGTGTGGCGTGGTAAATATTGAAGCATCAGGCAGATACGTACTTGCTCATGTCGCGACTTGTTTGGAGCAAAGGGGCTTGACTGTTGAGGATGGCGACATGACGCATCTCGACCTCGGCCGGTACGGTTGTGGGTGGGCTTGGACGAGACATCGGCTGATCCGCCGGCATGATTGGCGTGATCACTTCATCTGATCTCGCCACCAGGACGCCCCTAGCCCTCTATTCGATCTCGATCGGCCGGTAATCAGCGAGAAGATATAACATTCACCACGAAAGGGAAGTCGGCGAAGTGGAGGACCAATGTGTGAATGAGTGGAGGGTTGATCTGTCGCTTAAGCGTATCAACCCTTACTGTCAGGGTTAGTGCTCAGATCTCCATCAGCCGATCAGTCACGCCACCAGTGCCATATCCAACTTTGGAGCCAATAATGAACTTGAGAGGGGTGTCTGTACATTTCATGTAGAGCGAGTACACTCTAGTCCTAATTCAGCGCTTAAAACGCCGAGGCTATTATCGTAAAAAATGAGAATCTAGCTAGTCTTTCCGGGTATCCAGCTTTTCCGGTAACAATAGCACAAACGCCCTCGAACGCCAGAGATGTGCGGTGTATGTTACATCTCTACAGTCATTAAAAGTTTTTTTTCCTTCCCCTTTTCCTTCAGTTCACGAAGCCCATGTGGCCTCGCCTTGTCCAGGCCCAGCCCTCCTCTCGTCGCCTTCGCAGGCCCTCGAGCTCCCTCAGCTGCTCGTTCTCGTTGGCGAGCCTCTCGTGCTCGGTCTCGAGGTACTTGATGTACTCGACGGCGCCGGCGAGGACGGCGGCCTTGCTGGGCTTGGGCACGGCGGCGCTGTAGCCGCCGTAGGAGTCGTCCTCCTCCTCGGAGGTGGAGCAGGAGCGAGGGCGAGGCTGGGGAAGGGTGCGCACGGCGCGGCGGAGGCGCTCGAGCTCGTTGTTAAGGCCCTCGCGGTACTTCTTCTCGACTTGGTTGTGGGGCTGGCGGGTCTTGCTGGGACGGGACGAGGCGGGCGGCGAGGCAGAGGCCATGCTCTGGCCCTGTGGCTGCTGGTGTGGCGCGCCCTGCTGGCGGTGGCGGAGCATGCGCTTGGGCGCAGGCGGGATCTCATCCATGAGGGGTGACGAGGGAGCGGAGCGCTTGAGAGAGGATCGGCGCGGGGATGAAGCGGCTGTGGCGGTGCCCATGGAGGTGGCAGTGTCCATGTCGTGCTCGTGGTGGGAGAAGGGCGATTCGGGTCCAGACAGAGAGGGCGTGGGCGACACGGCCATATCAAAGTCGAAGGAGGCCGGGTAGGTGCTCTCGCTGGAGTTCAGCTGAGCGTGGCTGTCCTGGAAGGCGAAGTCGTCGGGGATGGCAGGCAGGGTTGGTGCAGTGCCGAACTGATTTGCAGCGAGGTTGGTCTGCCACGGCTGGATCGGGGCGGCCTGAGCCTCTTTTGACAGCGGGCGGCGAGCGTTATCGCTGAAGTCTGGCGTGACAATGGCATGATTGCGGGCCAGAAGGGGTGGCGTGGTGACAGATGATGTGGACGACGGACCGCCTGGCAATTCGACAGTGCTGGTGGGGTAGTCCAGGCAATCGGAGTTGATCCAGTCGTCGAAGCTGTAGCTGTTTGCAGCAGGTTGATCAAAGGATGCTGATTGAGGTCAGCCCTACGGCTAGGCTAATTGCGGGTGGCGGCGGAGCGCACTCAGAGACATGGCTTCCAGCCAATCAACGGTCATCCTCAGCAGAGGCTAAAAGGGGGTGTGGCCGGGGCGGGTGGGTTGATGTGTGGTGATGTCGTGCGGGCGGTGGGCGCAGTGGTTGCTTGCAGTGCTGGCTGTTGGTGTGATAAGATGAGGTCACGACAATGGCGCGTCTTCAGTGTTATTTATCCCACCCCATAAACACAAAAGCGCAGCGCGGGCGCGATGGATGCCGCCGCTGCGCGCGCGTGGGCTTGGCCGTGAGCGCCGGGCTGGCGTGCTGATCAGGCCACTCTGCTTTTGCGCACGCAAGAAGCGAAACGCAGCGCAGCCCTGCAACCAAGCGCCCCATCGCCGCCCAGCGGAGCGTTTTCTAGCGTGCACAAGTCAGCGCGCGGATCAGCCTAGCCTCTCGCGATCGCCCACGCCCGCCCGCCCGCCCGCCCCGGCCAGTGCAGCGCGCAGCCAGCCCAGGCGGCGCCGCCCGCCGCCGTCGCCGGCACGTGCTGGTGGTGTGATAATTGTTCGATTCTCAAGCCAAACCACACTCCACCGGTCACCCTCACAATTGGCGGCTCTGACACATCCGCCGTCACGCTCCTCCACCTGCCGGCCACCAGGCCCGGCGCCCGTCGCTGCCATCGCGCCATCGGCCTCCCGAGCCTGCTGCGATGCTCGGCCGCGTCTGCGCAATCGCCCGCGCAGCCCATTGCGACGCCGCTGGCGATACCGGCCGCTTAGTCACCTGCTGTTCGGCGCCCTCGGCACGCCCAGCCCTGCTGTCCGCCGTGCCGCCTGCCGGCCTCTCGACGCTTGCTCGCCGCGGTGGCGGCATCTCGTATCCGCAACCTCGCCGTCCACGCCATGCGGCCTCGCCCGAACGCAGCCGGCACTCGTCTCCCATCCTGCCTACCCCAGATGCACATCCGTTCTCCGCGCCAGCGAGATCGCGACGGCGGCAAGACATCTCGGCAGCCGCACCGAGTGGCTTGTTGTCCTGAGGCCACGCGCCGCGTGCATGAAACCCTCGCACAGAGCCCAACTGCGGCTGGGAAACGCCCTCTCCAACGCCCTCCTCGAGCGAACCGTGGATGCCACCTGCAGAATGCCGACCAGAAACACCTCCTCCTCACCAGTCTGGCGAGATGCGCATCTCGGAAGATCGGCGCGCAGGAGCTCGCGCATCGGGAAAAGCAACGGAAAGGAGGGCGACGATCGCTGCTGCATGCGACGCTTGCGGCACAAGCGATCTGAACAACGCACCCATCCAGGCCCTCGCAGATTTTGCTGCGATAGCTGCGCCGCGATATTTTTGGACCTCTCTTTTGCTTGATAGGCAGCTCCCTCCGGCTGGCCATGCACGGCCTGTCGCTCTCCGCTGCCCCTGCGTTCACCAACACTCGCCAGAGTGCCCCTGCAGACTCGGGATTTCCGCCACTCGATCTTGGACGCACTCTGCTTGTTTCTAGGCCCCCAGCACTTTTGATGGATGTGAACAGGTCGGCGACGATGACGAGTACTCCGCCGACAGAGAGCCCCCACTGGCCGATACGATTCATGGGCGCCCTTTCGCCCTGTTTTCCCACGGCTTCCGCTCGAAGAGGATTGCCTGCAAACGTCATCGCCGAGGACGCCATGACGAAGAACGGAATCACCCAGGTCGAACTCCCGGCGTAGGCGCCTGCCTTGAAATTGTCTTTGAAGGACGTGCTTGGGCTCGCTCGCCAGTGTGAGGAGCGTCTTTGCTCCGCAAAGATTGCGCCCTGGGCACGACCTGTACATGATTCACATTCATCCCACTTTCTCGCCATAGCCATCACGCAACGACCAGCAAAATGACACGACAGACAAAAGCCGATAACGATAACGCATACGTAGACCACAAGGTGAAGGCACATCCAAGTCGTTGAATCGCGGTTGCCCCAGTTCTCCGCGGGCTTGCCCAGACTTACTGCAAATCCCGATTGCTGACCACGGAACACGACGCGAAGACGGATTCATTGTGAAATTCTACTGCAGTTGTGATTTCGTAGATGAGTGCCTTCCCGACAATACCGAGACTTCCAAGCACGGGAAGCATTGATCGATTCCTAGAAGTGTCCGGCTGGTCCGGTTCAACTTCAGTTGTACATTCCTGACACTAAGCTGCGCTCCAGCGCGTCGTGGTCTTCGGAAGGCATGCACAAGAACACGGGAGATGCCAACTTCTTCCTTAGAAATATTAAGAAGAGTATACTTTTAACCTAGCCCTGGGAATGGTCATCCGGAAACGAACCGGCACGGTCGCTCCGCGCAACGGATGGGGCTGAAGTAGAAGTAGGGTCTACAAACGGCTGTAAACAAGCTTTTCCCCGCATTGCACGGCCACTAATGTTAGTGCATTAGGCCCTTCTTGGTAGATCTGTAGGAGACCTCAGCCCCTGCAGCAACGGTGGATAGGATAGCGCCCCTAGTGCCCGTTCTTGGGCCGCTGCGGTACCCCAATGCCCCAAAGCTCCGAACTCAACCATTGCTATGTATATTATTGCTAGGTGTGCATGTTCGAGGTTTCTCCCAAGTTTCAGCCGTCCAAACCGGTCTGGTTTACTACGCGTCTCCACAATGACCTGCTCCAACCCTCGTTCACTGGATACCAATGTAGACGGCAAGGATGACTTCCGCAAGATTGCCGTCACCCCACCGGAATCTGACAGCCATCCCCGGTCACTTGTTGTACAGGTTGAACAGTACCGACAGGTGCCCCCTTCGGTGGTTCTCGCTGTCTTTGTAAGCAAGTATCCATCTCTTTCCCTCTAGCAAGGAGGCTGATGGACGAGTCTCAATGCAGTTCCTTGGCATGTCACTGGTCGCACCCATCTCATGCGGCTACGCAATGGTTAACAGCATCCTGAATCCAATTGGGACTGCTTTAGGCGACATGGACAATGTAATCTGGATTGCAGGCGGCTGGAGCGTTGCGTCGGCTGTATCATTCTCTGTGGCTGGCTCATGGAGTGACATCTTTGGTCGTCGATACGTCACAATCTCAGGGCAGTTGGTGACCATAGTCGGTGCCGTGAGTAAACTCCCCACATTCCTTGGTGGGCTGACCATGACAATACACACCACGGAGAAGATTGTGGGTGCAACAGCCCAGAAAACAACTACCGTAGCAGCAGCTTCCACCATCATCGGCTTCGGCGCCGGGATTGCCTTCGTTTCATATGCTGGTATCTCGGAATTGTTGCCCAATAAATATCGGTAAGTTAAGTACGACAAGCAACCGCAATCGCGTCTGACGCATCAGCCAGCGGCATTGGTCTCGGATGGACCGAGTTTTGCATCAACATACCATGGGTTGCTCTGGCGGTTCTGATTGCCAACAAGCTCGCCCAGTCGACCTGGCGTTGGTGCTACTATATTGCTATCATCTATGCTGCCATCTGTGGAATTGGTATAGCCGTTTTTTACTACCCACCTTCTCGCCCACGAAACGACTTCGACAAGTCTCGCTGGGACGAATGCAAAGAACTCGACTGGATTGGCCTGCTTCTCTTCACAGCCGGCTTGACGATATTCCTTGTCGGTATCACTTACCTTGGGAAGGAATCATATTCAAAAGCACTTGTCGGATCGACCATTGCTATTGGTGTCCTCATCACCCTTGCTTGCTTTCTCTACGACTTCTCCGGCATTCCAGAAAATCCACTTTTTCCATGGTCCTTATTCACCATGGTTCGGAAGTTCACGATCCATCTTCTCATCGTTTTCGTCTCCGGCTTCATCTGGTATGCAATGGCAGCCCTCCTACCACAAGCCACCCTCTACATGTACACCAACGACCCTATCGCGATCGGCCTGATCGCTATCCCCAACGGTTTCGGCACCGCCGTTGGCGGCTGGGTTATACCCTCGCTCATCCAGTACATCAAACATGTCCGCGGCCAAATCGTCCTGGCCGTTCTCATCCAGACAGTCGTGCGTAAGCCCTTGCCCTCCATCTCGCAAGGCCTACAACCCGCTGACGATAGAGTACCCGAATGCCAGTTCACCGCCTGTTACGCCGCCGTAATTCCACACAACAAGGCTGCCTGGATCGTCATACAGTTCTTCGGCCAAGGCTGCTTCGCCTGGCTCACTACGCTTGCCTACCTCGCCGCCGGTCTCTTTGTCCGCCACGACGAGCTCGGGACGGCATCTGGCCTCATCGGGACCTTCCGCTCTGCCGGCGGCTCCATCGGCAACGCCATCTTCTCCACCGTCCTGCACTCCGTCATCAACCGCGAGCTGCAGGACAGCATCGCCGATGCCGCTGTGCGCGCCGGCTTCGACGCGCAGGGCCTGCCGCAGCTGATTCCTGCCGTCATCAGCGATGCGGTCGGTGTGCCTGGTGCCTTTGCGGGTGTACAGGTGAATGACGTGGTGAGGAGCGCCGCGCGTGATGCGTTCAGGGATACATATGCGAAGGCGTACAGGATGGTCTTTTATACGAGCATCCCGCTGGGCGTGGTTGCGTTGGTTGCGGCGTGGTTTGTAGAGGACCCGTCGCCGCTTTTGACGGATCATGTGGCGGTCGTGCAGGAGAGGGATGTGCTTGCAGGGAAGAGGATCTCGATCCACAGGCCCGCTGCTGAGAAGTCTGACGAGCGGCAGGAGCCGGCGGTGGAGCATATGGAGAATGTCAACGGTGAGGCATAAGGGCACGTTCGAGGATGGGTGACGAAGCACAAGCGGAGATGTGCGCGAGGTAAGGCGCACTTGCAGACACGAGGTGCACACGGGACTGTGTTACCTTTTCTTTAGTAATCCGTATGCAGAAACACGTCGATCGGTGTTTTTGAACTTCCACGTACTCCAGCTCAGCTGACGCTTGCCTTCCTGTACTTTCCGACAAGCTTCTCGTCCGATCGTTCTCCCATGAAGTCGTTATCAAGGGCTCTCAGCTTCCTGATTAGATCTATGCACCGGTCAGTGCTTGCAGGCATTGGTTCTATTTACCTCGCTTCGGATGTTTCTGCCTGGCCAATCCACAGTACTTCGATCATGCGCCCGGGATTATCCAGCTTTGTTTTCACACGTATGCACATACGCAGCTGTTCTCTTTCAGGGCGGATGAATTCGAATTCCTCCCGCGAATTTGCTGCTGACTGCCCGCTTATGTCTTCCATTTTGCTTTTTCACCGCTCCGTTGACAATCCTACGTCGCGGGGAATCTCTCCGGGTTACGAACGCATATAAAAGTGGAGTATAAACATGAGGTGACTCTCGATCTCAAACTCTTTCAGGTGATCAGTGCTGATGTCGACAGGGTACTGGTATCCTCTGAGATGGAGCAATCTCCAGACGACTGATATTTGACCAGCTCCATACCAACAACAGCACGCAAACGGCCGTTTTCGGAATTACACTTCAATGGTTGGATAGACAGCACGGAGACCTCTTAGAGAAGACCCAGAATCCATTCGCAAGCTTCACACAATCACATCAATCTTCAGAGTCAGACAAAGGTGACGTCTTTGTAAGCATGACCGGGTGCCGTGGCTCCCGCTCACCTAAGTCTGTCTACGCATCGACAGACTCTGCACCATCTTCATCGAAGCGTGAATTTATTATTCACTGCGTTGAGCGAGGAGACCCTGGAGCAATAGACTACAGTGTTTCGTATCCCATGACCAGCCACGAAATGTTGAAATGCTCATTTGCCATGTAATTATAAGCGGTTACAAGTTCCGCTCCCTGAAAATCCTTGCAATGTCCTTAGTCTGGCTGAACTCGACAGCCGGACCCCACGACTGCAACCATTTAATCATCCTCTCAACCATCCCAATCACATGTGCCATGCCGCTGGTATCCGGATGCAGCAGGATCGGAAAAAGGCACTCCTTCCCTTCCTCAGCCTCATTCTCCCACAACCACATAAACCTATCCTTCCACATCTGCTCGATGTGGCGCGTGTCGACATAGCCATGCGAGTTCGGCGCATGCGGCAAGAACTGCATGGGCGTCATGTCCTCCATGTACCAATTACACGGCACCTCGACCAGCGGCCGCCGATCCTCCTCTCCGTCCCCCGCGCTCGGCAGCGGCTTCATCCACGTCTCCGCCGGCTTGTCAAAATCAATAGGCTCAATCGGTAGCCGACGGGGCGCCCAGAACGCCTGGCTGTCGTGATCCGTCAACGACGCATCTACACAATCCAGTCAGCTCCTTCAGCCAGCACCACCGACAATCCCCCTGCCGCGTGCGGGGCAGACCAACCATACTCGAACCCCAACTCCTGCAACAAGTCCAGCGTTCCCTCCCTCACCGAATACAGCGGCGCGCGCCAGCCCACCGGCCGCGGCGCGCCAGCCTCGACCAGCACCTCGACGCAGCGCTTCACGACATCGCGCTCCTGCGCGGGCGTGAGCCTGGCGGCGTCCTCGTGGGCGTACCCGTGGCAGGCGACCTCGGCGCCGCTGGCCACGATGGCGCGCATCTGGGCGGGGAAGCTCTCGGCCGAGTGGCCCGGCACGAACCAGGTGACGCGGTCGGCGATGGCGTGTTTGGCGAAGAGGCGCAGCAGGCGCGGGACGCCGACGCGGGCGGCGAAGTGGCCGGAGGAGTAGTCGGCGAGGTTGTTGGCGGGGTGGGCGCCTGGCGGCAGGGCGTCAGTCGGCAGGGCAATCTACGGCGAGGGAGATTGGAGGATGCGTCTTGTACCGGTGCCCAGCCAGCCGGAGACGGCGTCGAAGTCGATGGAGAGGACGACGCGGATTTTGGGCGTGGTGGGGGAAGCTGCGGTGGACTCCATGGTGCTGGACGTATCCAGGAAGCCGGTCCAACCCTAGAGACAGGAGAAAAGCGACGTGAGGATTGCCTGACTAGACAACGTGCTGGGTGGGTGGTGGCCCTATAAATGCTCTTGTATGCGTACATGCCCTATGACAGCACCGATTTGATAACTGCGGGGCTATCTGGGTGTGACCCCGCACTGGGAATCCTGCCATACATAGAAGCCTCCAAGAGTGGGCGGGTTGCTGCAACGCTGTTGGTGTTGCGCGTCGCCGCACTGTTGTACTCGGAATGCGGCTCTTCTGAGAGCAGTCCGCGCCTTACTGCATTTGGCAACTTTGAGGTGCCGCAGCGCACTTCCAGCAACCCTTGCTGGCCGTCGGGAATCCCGAGCGTCGAGAGCTGGAGCCGTGCGGTCAACGCTCCCCAGGTGCAGCCGCCCGCACCTCCCGGAGATAAGCTGCGAAGGCATGGCCGGTCTCATTCCCTTACCGGCAAATCCGCGAGCCGCGTGGTTGCAGGTTGATTGCCAGCAAGCCCATAGCCGTTCGAGCTTCCAAACAAAGATTCCCCGACAGAGCACTGCGGTTTGGGCATTCGCCGGTTGGAAGTTGGACTGCGCCCCGCCGAGCGGACATAAGCACGGCACGCTTGACTTTCGCTTGCTCGTCGCACGAGCGGACGGGAAGCATGAGAAAACTCTGTTGAGGAACGGCGGACGGTGTGATTGGCTGTGACGCACAGGACATGCACACAAATTCATGCCGTTTCCTTCCTTTAGTGCGCGTCATCGACGGGTTGGACCATGTTGGACGTCTGCTTGGCCGTTCGCTCCTCGCCTGCATTCCGAGTAAGCGAACGTTGGCATTGAAACGGCTGGAAGTTGTGACAGGAGCGCTGAGCAACGGAAGGAAGACATGGTGGGATGGACCCGGCAGCAAGCAATACCAATTGCAAGGGGCCATGCATAAAGGTCTTCTGTCAGCTATCTGATGTTTCCGAGAGAGCACATGAATGGACGCTCGAAGCCAGATACAGATCAAACACCAGTAGTGTCCCTGCATCATTTCTCTGGGGCTTTACCAATTCGGGCCAACGCATGGAAAAGCCAAATCAGACTCCGGCTGACAAGACCGAAATACCCAAGAAACCCCATCACCACTTCGTTCAAGTCCGCCGTCTCACCATACCCGCTCATCCGAGTCGTCCTTCATATCACACCCAGAATATCTTGTCATCCAAGCTCCAGTGCCACGGATCCAGCCTACCCCTGAGCATTCCGTTCTTGGCTATCTCCCAGATGGTGTGCAATCATTGAGTCAACGAACAAGCCTGGCTTGACGCTGCTTGAATCCATCGGGTAGAGCCGCGTGTGATGGCGTTTACCAACAACTAGGCAGGCGATCTTGACCTTCTGGAAATTTGAGTCATGCTATTTTTCTGCAGTATCATCCGGGCTTCCTCGATGGCCATGGCTTCATTCCGGCGGACGGCCTCGTACTGGCCTTCACTGACACTGTTTCTGTGGTAAACGATTTCAGATGGGAGGGTCTACCCTTGGCGAGGTACTTAGTCTGGGTCCTTTAAGGATCCACGCAGGGATATCGATGAGGTTATCATCGATGTCGAAGCCGATTTCCTTCTGCAAACGAGGTCAGCATGCCTTAGCGATAACTCAAAAACCTGTTCTGCGCACCTCGCCATGCCAAAAGTCTTTGGAGTATCCTTTTCAATGGCATTCACGCTGCTCTTAACGCCAAGATGGACGAGACCCTGATCAAATTGGCATTCGCTGCTGGACCGCGAAGCGCAATTTTCACCATCCTATCGGTGGATGCAGACGGAAGGATAGTCGATTTCCCGGAATCCTGCCGGGATCCATTGCTTCTTACCAGACGTGTCGGCACCTACATTCATGCAGGGCACCGGGCTTTCTCTTGGAGGTGGACATCCCGCAGAGTCGTGCACAATCGGCCGATGAATGCGTCATTTCAGGCAGTTTCTGCTCTGACGAAGCCGTACACTGCTGCCTGCTTTCCATTGAACAAGAACATTTGTTGCGGTGGCAGCCGGCCCACAGGCTGTTGGGAGTCGAGCTAGCAGTGGGGGTTGAGCGCGCGTGTTTGAGCTGGTGCGGGGTGAGCTGCCGTCGATTTCGACGCGAGGCGCGGAGGAGTCAGCAGGTGTTTGGGACGATGCTGCGATCGATGCGGGCCGCGGGTGGCGTCGGGTTGGCGTCTGGCGGAAAAGCAAGGGACACTGGCACTGCCGGGACGAGTGCTCGTAAGTGCTGGCCGCGTCGGGCGTCAGGGGCAGCCGCGGCCCATGACGCGACCTGCCCAGCGCGAGCCCTAAGCACATCCGGCGGCGCCTTCTCGCACAACGGGATATCGCTCGCGCCATTGTCGGCAAGATGGCGCAGTGCGCTGCGTCCCTTCTCGCCGCGCCGGCGTTTGCTATTCCGCGTGCCAGGACGGCTTTCGGGAATTCCGCCGCGGCAGACCGGCGTCGAAGCGGCCGAACTCTGTGCGCGGCTGTATTATCAATCAACATCCTCCAAGATGCGATTTCAAACCGACTTCAAGTGACCACCCTACTAGCTGCCACCATCGTGAAGCGCCCATAAAGCGTGCTGCTGCCGGCCTGACTGCTGCGATGCATCCCCGCCACTCCACAGCCCATTGCCGTCTTCCTAAGCCAGGCTACCGCTCCATAGACCGGTTTCACCATCAAGCCCCGCTTCAGAGGCACTCCCGCCGTCACCATCTCCTCCTCCTCCTCAGACACTGACGATCACCGCCATGGCCGCCAGCAGCAAGCTCTTTACCCCTTTCAAGGTTGGCTCGTCCCAACTGGAGCACCGAATCGTCATGGCCCCTCTTACCCGACTCCGCGCCGAGGACAACCACGTCCCGACCCCGTTGATGGCCGACTACTATGCTCAACGCTCTAGCGTGCCGGGAACCCTTCTCATAACAGAGGCCACCTTCATTTCTCAACGCGCTGGCGGCCTCCCGAATATCCCCGGCCTCTGGACAGAAGAGCAGCTTGCTGGCTGGAAGAAAGTCACCGACGCAGTGCATGTCAAGGGGTCCAAGATCTGGGTTCAGCTGTGGGCCCTCGGTCGTGCCGCCAACCCCGAAGTGCTCGAGAAGGAGGGGCTGAAGGACCAGTTTGTCAGCTCAAGCGCCGTTCCCATGGGCGACGGCTCGCCCACTCCCAGGGCGCTGAGCGAGGAAGAGATCCAGTCGTACATCCAGGACTACGCGCAGGCTGCCAAGAATGCCGTTGAGAAGGCCGGCTTCGACGGCGTTGAGGTCCACGGCGCAAACGGGTACTTCGTCGACCAGTTTAGCCAGGACACGTCAAACAAGAGAACGGACAGGTGGGGAGGTAGCGTGGAGAACAGGGCCCGCTTCGGGCTAGAGGTTTCAAGGGCTGTTTCTCAGGCGGTTGGCCCCGAGAAAACAGGTATCAGATTGAGCCCGTGGAGCACGTTCCAGGGCATGCGGATGGAAAACCCGGTGCCTCAGTTCACGCACATCATCAAGGGGCTGAAGGAGCTGGACATTGCCTACATCCACGTCGTCGAGTCCAGAGTGTCCGGGAACGCGGACGTCGAGTCCTCGGATCGGCTGGACTTTGCGCTGGAAGCGTGGGGTAAGGAGAAGCCTGTGCTGATCGCCGGTGGTCTGAGGCCCGACTCTGCCAGGAGACTGGTGGACGAGGAGTACAAGGACTACAACGCCGGGACCGTGTTCGGCCGGTACTTCATCTCGACGCCCGACCTGGTGTACCGGATCAGGCAGGGCATCGAGCTGAACCCGTACAACCGGGACACCTTCTACAAGCCGAAGAGCGCCGACGGGTACGTCGACTACCCGTTCTCGAGGGAGTTCGAGGCGGAGCAGAGGCGGTAGGGATGCGGCGGGCCCAGAATAGAGCAGAGCAATAGAAATCACACGAATTGACGACGACTCCTGACTCGAAGACGAAGGCGGCGCTGTGACGCGGGAGGCGCACAAGCGAGATGGGCGGGCTGCGTCTTCCCCTTCAGGAGCCGCGGTGCCTGGATGCGCGCGCCGGGCTGGGTGCTGGCCAGCTGGCGGTGCAGCGGCATCCGTTCTGGCGGCGCGCTGGGCCTGCTGACTCGAGGCGGCGACGTGAGCTGACTCCGGCGGCCCCTGGCGTGCGGACTTGGCTTCGTCGCTCAGTGTCGATCGGCGGCAGGCGAGATTTCGCACGCGTGGTGGAGCGCAGAGCGACGCGTTTCACGCTGGCGCGCTGATCCGGCGCTGGCAGCAGCAGCCGGGTCGCTGGAGCAGCGCGCTCCCAGGGTCCGCAGGGCCACGCGCGCCCCGACTGGTTCCAGGGCGCCGGCACTGGGGGCACTGGGCGCGAGGCACGCTGGCAGGCCGGGCGCGCGCGCGGCGGACAGATCTAGTGGGCAGGATGGAAATTGTATGGTTAAATAATCTTAATTGAGGACGGATCCGTGGCCGCGACGTGCAGGGGCGAGAAGCAGGCCGACGCGTCCAGCTGCGGGCTTGGCGTCTCGGGGCCACAGGCCCGTGGCCGTTGTGAGGGCGAGGGTGCTGGTGCGAGGTCGCGCGCCGGGCCTGCAGGGCGCTTGGTCGGGCACACCCCAGCGGCCGCTTGTGCGCTGCTGCGGTGCGCATCTCCAGAGGCGTCTGCTGCTCCTGAACCACCACACGCCTGCCTCCCCCAGCGCTGCCGTCCGCTCTCTAGTCCAATTCCCACCCGCCCGCGTGCACACCCGCCTCCTCCGCGCCGCCGCTCGCTCGCAGCCCCACGACGCTCTCTCCTCCGCGCCGCCGCACCCGTCCTCGCCCACCACCCCAACGCCCGCCGTGCCCGCCCACAGCACGCACACGCGCGGCCCCATACCGCCTCCTCCCGCTCCGCTCGCCTCCCCCAGACCGCTCGTATCGCGCGTTATGCAATTCTTCCCCCGGTATCCCATATAGCGCCGCACGACAGCGCCATGCCCTGGCGGCCCCTCCCGCGGATTGCCTTTGCAATCTGCACCTTTCCCTTCCAGCCCTCGTCGCCCGCCGACCTCCCGCTCGAGATTGGAGACGAGCTGTACATCATAGAGCAGGGCGGCAAGGATGGTTCGTGGTACCGTGGCTACCTCGTCGCTCCGCCGTCGTTGCTCGCCGGCTTGACCTCGTCCAAGGGCCAGACGCTCGAGGCCCGCGTCTTCTCTGGAATTTTTCCGCGGTGTTGCGTCGAGGTCCGCGAGGTCCTGGGAGAGGGCAGGCCGAGCGCCGAGGCTGACGACCGCCCCAAAGACTACTTTCAGGGACTGCTGGCCGCCGACGGTCAGGGGAGTGACGGCGAGCAGCCGGCCAACGGAGTGATCACACCTGATGAGAGCACCTCCACCAGTCCTGCAACCGGCAAGAGCCAGGCGGCTGCCGCGAACAACCTCGGCCTGGCTCTCACACCGTCAGACAAGAAGCGCGAGAGCGTCCTGCTGCGCCATGGCTCGGCGAAAGCAAATGGCGAAAACTCGCCCGGCCTCTTCCTCCCGCTCTCCCCCGTCTCGGTCGCCTCTCGAGACCCAAATGCCCCGCGCCCGCCTGCCCCTGTGCCAATGTTGAAAATAGGGGACGAAACCCCGACATCGCTCTCCGAGCCGCTCGTTGATGAAATCGCGTCCTGTCTGCGCGAGTGGCATTCAACAAAGCTTCACGAACTTTTGCTTGCAAGAAGATACGGCACGCTCGACAAAATGACGACGCTCGTCCAGAGGCTCGACTCATCACGGAGACAGCTGTTACACAAGGTTCTGACCAAGAAGGAGCTGGAAGCAGTGAGAGAAGCAACAGTCTGGGATCTCGTCAGCGGGAACAAAATGCTTTCGGGGGAAGTCATTGTGCGGAGCCCGTCACAGAAGGGTCGAGTTCTGACAGCGGAGGATTCGGCAATCGAGATCACTCGTCTTCAGTCGATGATGAGTTTGCTGGATGAGCGACCTGTGCAGCCTGTGGACGAGCACGTGCTTCACCACATTGCAGCCACGGTGCGCCACTTCTCGGGCGAAATTAAGCACCCGACCACGCTCTGCATGTACCTTTGCTCCAAGATCCCGGGTTCCGGGGCTCTGCCTCTGTCGGAGGTCTTCTCCGTGGATTTGAATAACCAGGAGGCTGTCGTCGCAGCTGTAGCGGAGGAGAAGATGAAGACGTTGTTCGTTGATTTGAGCTCGACTGACCTGGGCGAAGGTGCCGGCGCGGGTTCGAGCTTGTACGTCGTCATCAAGATTCTCACCAACGAAGCTGTTCGAACGTCGACGCCCACGCAGAGCGCTGCCATCTCCAGGGAGGCATCACAGAGTCCGGCACCAAACGGTCTTCAACATACAAACAGCGTGAAGGGAGGCAGACGGAGCTTGATGTGGGGCGCCAGGAGAAAGGAGTCAGATCCTGGCGACAAGCCCCCTGCTGGGCTGAAGACAGCCAACACCAACCCAGCAAGACCATCCAGCGAAGGACAAGGACAAAACGGCCGCGCGACAACACCAAAGGAAGGGAAGACAGTGAAGAGGGCCATTGCTGTTGGAGTGTTGCGCGTGGACAATCTTGCTAAAGAGCAACAGGAATCTGAGCAAGAAGTTACGCTGTGGACCCCCAGCCAGCCCCTGGATGAAATCGCAGAAGAGGCAGACTCCTGGCATGAACTAATCACAGAGCTCACCCCAAGCATGACCGGCAGATACAAGAAGTACTCTTACATGAACCGGCTCCAGGTGCATATCAAGGGGTTCGCGCATGCCGACGCTGAGGCTCTGATTCAGAAAACGCCTACCTTGCTTCACAACGTCAACCAAAGCAAAAAAATCGGGTTTTCTGGGGCTCCGACCAAGCCACGAAGCGACATTTACCTCACGTTGAGCGAGCCGTTCTTGCCCCGGAATTGCGTCCTCGCACACCCGAAGAACGGATCGGTCACAATGAGCACGACGAGCAACATGGCCAACCTGCAACTCACTCTTGAAGTTAGGAAGTCGACAGGCGAGAGAATTGAGAACTGCATTCATCCATCAGGCAACGGTGCGGGACACACAGCCTGGAGGACAACAGCAATTGAAAGGGGAGAGGCTTGGAATACAACCATCCGATTCGCAATTGCTCCGGAGGATGTTCCTGGATCCCACGTCGTGATGAGTGTAGCAGATGCCCCCGGGTTTCCTTTCGCCCTTTGCTGGATGCCTTTATGGACAGACGATGCCTTCGTGCGGGACGGTGACCATTCTCTGGCCCTTTACAAATACGACGAATACACCTCGAGCATGATATCCGGACGTGGAGCCTATTTGGCGCTACCTTGGAACGGTCAAAATAAGGATGACACAGTGGCCGGGACAATGGCAACCCTGAGAATTAAGACTTATTTGTGCAGCACCAAATATTCCCAGGATCCATACCTTCTCAGTCTGCTGAAGTGGCGAGAGCAAGGAGAGGACGATATTACCGATCTCTTGAAGAGGTTCCTGTTCGTTCCGGAAATCGAGATTGTGAAGCTTCTACCAGAGGTTTTCGACGCCCTTTTTGAGGTCCTAGTCGAATATGCTGGAAACGACGAGATTGAAGACTTGGTATTCAACACTTTGGTCATCGTGCTGGGAATCGTTTACGACCGCCGGTTCAACCTTGCTCCTATCGTGGACCAATACGCTCAGAACCGATTCAACTACCCATTCGCAACCTCCTCTCTGATCAGGAGCTTTAATCGCTTGCTCTCGAAACCCACAAACCCAGATAGCTCCCGAAAGCTCCGTGCTACGTTCAAGGTCGGAGCGCACGTCTTCAAGTTCATCATGAAAGCGCGACAACAGCAGAAAGATAAGGAGGCAGGAATTGGTCTCACCAACCGGCAAACAACGTTCACGAAGGATATGGAAAACATCTTCCAATCTCTGGAGGACTTGATGTCCAATTCAGCCGCGGCCCTCGTGGGCACGAAGACTCTATTGGTCCAGCATCTTCACCAGTGGCTGCCGGAAATGACCCTGTGCTTGGCACCGAAGGAGGTCCTGGGCTTTGCAAGCGACTTCATCGACTCTTGTTTCGAAGCCTCGGGCAAGCTCGTTCTCTACAAGCTCACCCTTATTCTCCATTTCTCCAAGATTCCAGCCTTCAAAGATCCCGAGACGCGCCCTACCCTCCTATCGAACACTGTCCGTTGGCTCGCGCCGCATTGGGGAAAGACGGTGGCCGTCACCACCCAGTGGAAAGATCAAGTACGGCTCTGCTGCTCCGTGGTGGCTTGTCAGATCAACGACTTGGGTGCGGAGGCTGCTGAGTACATTCCCAAACTCGTGGACTCGTACATGGCTATCTCATCTACCCCAAAACCGCAGAAGCAGACCCTATCGCTCCTTTTCCCATCTTCCTACCCTTTTGCCATGAAACCGACGACGACTGATGCCGAGTTCGACGAGGCATTGGTTGAAATTCTTGGAGTTCTTGCAGCTATCACGAACCTCCCCATCAACATCTCCCCGGATCTACCGAAACCGGAACTTGCCACATTTCTCTTTGACACCTTGCAGGTTTATCTCTCGTTCTTGGATGGTGAAGCATTCCCAAGCTCGTGGCTAAGCGTCAATATCTATCACCATCGGGCGACGATGAAGGCATTAGAGAAGCTGTGCAGTATTCTAGTCGACTCATTCCTCCCGGACCCTGATGAAGCGGACGATTTCAACACGGAGCTATGGCGGTCGTTCTTTGATGCACTGCTGAAGCTGGTCGGTAGCGACGCGCTAGCTCTTGAGACCTTCCCCGAGCAAAAGCGGCGTGCCGTCTGGAAAATTGCCGGCGACGTCCGGGAGCTTGGCGCCGAACTTCTTCGGAGGAGCTGGGAGACGATTGGATGGGAGACAGCCCCCGAGGATCGCAACCAGTATGGGCTTGAGAAGATGGGTGGCTACCAAGTGCAATACGTGCCTGGCCTCGTCGCTCCTATCGTCGAGCTCTGCCTCAGTGTTCATCAAGGCCTGCGCAGCGTTGCCATTCAGGTTCTGCAGACCATGATCATCAGCGAATGGACGCTTTCGTCAGATCTGGCTCTCATACAAGCAGAGATGATCGATTGCCTGGACCGCCTCTTCAAATCCAAGGACATCACCGAAAGCATTCTCCAGAAGCTGTTCATCAGCGAGCTCATTGATCTCTTTGAGCCCTTGGCCCAGGACCCCGACGACCCTCTGTTCAACGCTGTCAAGGATCTGATTGGAACCATTGACGAACTCCTCGACCTTTTGGTGGCTGTGCATGGCAGAGAAAACTCGGGCGAGATCTTCCACATCATGGATACGCTGCACCTGATGGAATTCCTCAAGGACATGCAAAAGGAAGATATCTACATCAGATATGTGCACCAGCTGGCAGAAATTCAAGCCGATGCAGGCAACCACACCGAAGCTGGTCTCGCGCTTCGTCTTCATGCCGAACTGTACGAGTGGGATGCCAGCGCGTCCGTCCCCGCCCTCGAAGACCCGCCGTTCCCTGGCCAGTCGGCTTTCGAGAGAAAAGAACAACTCTACTTCGAGATGATCAAGCATTACGAAGAGGGGCTGTCCTGGAACAACGCGCTCCAGGCGTACCAGGAGCTTGCTACGCAGTATGAGAGCAACGTGTTCGACTTCTCGAAACTGGCACGAACGCAGAGGGCCATGGCCACGGTTTACGAGAGCATCAACAAGGGCGATCGGCAGATACCGCGCTACTTCCGGGTTCTCTACAAGGGTCTGGGTTTCCCGGTGTCTTTGCGAGACAAGCAGTTCATCTTCGAGGGATCGCCGACGGACAGCCGGGCCACCTTCACAGATCGCATGCAGCAACAGCATCCGTCGGCGCAGATCTCGAACGGCGCCAATGAGGAAGATGTGGAGGGGCAGTATCTCCAGATCTACTCGGTCAGCGCGCAGAAAGACTTGCTCCATCCGATTTACCAGCGGCCGAAGGTCGGACAGGCGATTCGCGAGCACTATGTTCTCTCGCGGCCGAACAAGTTCTCGACGACTTCGCGGCGTCATGTGAGTGACACCAGCCTCAAGGAACAGGCGATCCGCAAGACGATCTACTCGACGGCGGAAGCGTTCCCCACTATTCTGCGCAGGAGCGAGATCGTCTCCGTAGATCACATCAACCTCACGCCTGTGCAGAGTGCTCTGGAGCGCACGCTGAGGAAGACCACTGAGCTTGCCCAGCTGGAGAGACGCGTTACCAATGGCGAGGACTCTGCTCTGCAGCAGCTCACCGAAGCTCTGATGCTCTCGGTGGACTCGAACTCGCCGGCCACAGTGGCGAAGTACCGTGAACTCATCCCTCAGCCCCCTGCACCGACCGAGTCTGTCATGGATGAGGAGGACCAGCCCGAGCCACCTCAGTTGTCCCAAATGGAGAACGCGCTCAAGGTGGCTCTCATGGATCACGCGCTGATGGTGAAGCGCTGCCTGGGTGCGTACACGAGGCCTGCTCAGCAAGCTACGGCAGCAGACCTTTTGTCGCGTGAGTGTTCAATTTCCCTTGAGATTTCGAGACATTGTTCTGACTTTCAACAGGCTTCGAAACAACCTACGGACCCGAGCTGGAGGCGCTGTTCGTGGGTGGGCATTCGCCATTCTTGAGCTCGCAGACGTCATCATGGGTCAACGCACAGTCACGGGCGGCGTCGACGACTCCCACACCTCAACAGCCGCAACTCCTGAAGCAGAGTGCCACGATGCCGCTCTCTGAAGGGCGTGCCACGCGGCAAGAGAAGAACCGGCTCAGCTTGACGTTTTTGAAACGCAGCTCGATATCGCAGCCGCTCATGGATGCCAGGAGGGTCAACGGGCTTGGCGACGAGATGGACCATGACACAGAGTCGGCGACATCGCGTAGCCGAAGCAAGGACCACGGGCAAGGCGGACTTGGGCATCGGCTCAGCTTCCTGCACGCAAGTACGACCAACGACTCGAGCGGCGGGGCCAGCCAGCGCAGCATGAGCATCGAGAGACCCAAAACCAGCAGGAGCGAGTCGTCCCAGAGCCAGAGCATCAGCGACCGCATGACGGGCACAGTCAAGAAGAGGTTCTCGATGCTGAACATTGGCAAGAAGGCGAGCAAGAACTTCAGGCTCGGCGAGAGCGTGGCTGAAGAGTGAGTGGTGTAGCTGTCGATCTCTATTTTCCCGGATTGCGTTCTGTTCTTTTGTTTTGCGTACGACTTGCCTAATTACCTTTGGATTCTCGATTTAACGCGGCCGCGGCGGCAATTTCTCATCAACAAAGTAGGGAAGGACTGGGCGGGGGTGGTGGTAGGGTACATGGTTGGGCCGGAGCTTTTGAGTGAACGAGAAAACAGCCAGCACACGGGATGGATCTGGCAGGGCTCCCTTTTTCTTGTTCCGGCATCTCTGGTCGTGTGCGCGTCGCGCTCCTTTGTTGGCTCTCTTTTTCGTCTTTTTGTCTGATCTGTTTCCCTCGAGCTGGGCCTTCCCTCGAGCTCGTCATCTCGTCATCTCGTCTGCCACGGGCACCGTGGTTCTCCGTATTTCTCTTTTGTACAAAGTGCGTCAGGCCGGCCTGGTCTGCTTGGGCCAACGCGGCGGGGGAAGAAGGACTTCTTATCTTGTAGTTATACCCATGTCTTTTTCTTGTCAAAAAGTCGCTTATTGCGGGGCTGGAAATCAATGCACAATGCTAGACTTTGTCTTTTCAATTCAGACATTTGGCTTGAGGCTGGTTCGCGAGCGAGCAGTGGATGCAAGTCGTCATTGAACGGGCCTGTTTGGGGAGCGAGCAGTGGATGGGAGTCGCCGTTGAACGGGCCTGTTTGGGAAGCGGCGCAGCACGGTGGAGCCGTAAGCTGACAGGCCGCTAGGCCGTTCCGGGGAACCAGCGCGACCGCCGTTCTAGGGAACCAGTGCGATGGCGACGCCGCGACAGCTATAAAGCCCGCCGCGCTGCGGCCGCTGTGCCCGCCACTCGCCTTGTCCGCCGTGTGCAGCACCATGCCCATTCTCGTCAAACTCATCAGCGGCGGCGTCGGCCTCGCCTCGGAGGCGTACGCTTCCCGCAAGCAGTCCAAGGCCGCCGCAAAGGCCGCCGCCGCCGACGCATCCTCCTCCGCCGGCCCCGAGCCCCCGCAGTACGCCGAGCTGCCAGACAGCCAGGCCCACGACCTCATCGCCAAAGGCCACGCCGTGCCCGTCGACGCAGGCTCCGGCAGCAACGATCCCAGCCACGCCGCAGCCGAGCCCGCCATCCTCGACGACGACGCCGTCTGGGCCCTCGACGAAGCCTCCGAGGAGCACCACCGCCCGTCCTCCCCCTCCGCCGCCCCCGCCGTGGACATCAGCAACAACGCCCTCATCCGCGACCTCCTCGCCCGCCTCCCGCCCGCCCCTTCCCCTCCCCCGGCCGCTCCTCTCCCCTGCCCCGTCATCCTCCCCCAGCGCCGCCCGCGCGAGAAGACCCGCGGCTTCGTCCGTGCCTACGCGCCTGTCCTGGAGTCCGCCGGCATCGACCAGGCCGCCTTCCTCGCCTTCCTCAAATCCTTCCACGCCGCCTCGCAGGCCTCGCCCATCTTCAACGTCATCCTGCTCGCCACCGCCGTCGTCGGCATGGTGCCGTCGACCGTCGTGATGGCCACCACAGCCGCCATCAACGCCGTCGTGATCCCCGCTCAGATCGCCCAGACCCGCTATCGCACCAACAGCTTCCTGGACGAGGCGAACGAGCGGTTGTTCAAGCCCCGGGGGCTGTACGCCATGATCGTGGCGTTCAGGGCTGACGCGGATCGCCCGGTTGAGGCGAGGGCGTTGGATGTGAATGCCGTGCTTGCGAAGTACGGGTCGGCCGAGGGGAGCGGAAGTAAGTTCAAGGATGGCGCGAGGAAACTGAGGTTTTCGAGCGCCAAGACGTATGGGGAGGCCGAGTTGCCGGTGGCGGCCGATCTGGTGTTTCCGGGGTTGGAGGAGGAGGATGAGGGTGGGGACGAGGAGGCGAAGAAGAAGATGAAGGCGACGAACAAGTGGTTGGCGGATTATCAGGACAGGAGGGCACAGGCGAAATTTGTGAGTGGCCCCATGCTATTTTCTCTCCTGCCCTTTCCATCCTCCGTTTTGATGCCTCTGTCTTTCGCTCTTGGTGCGAATGCCGGTTGCTGACGTGCGAGGAACAGCTGGCGGATAATCCGGATTCTTCGCTCATCAAGCAGAAGCCTGAGTTTGCGTCCGCCTTGGCTGACCCTACCCACCCTGCTTACCAAGGAAACCTGGTCACGCTTGTCAGCGGTGGTAAGATTCCGCCGAGAGAGAGAGGCCTGCGTGGGCTTGCAGGAGCTGTGGGCGGGGCAATGGGCTCGAGGGGCGGGCGAGAAGAGCCCAGCAGCCGCGGGGGATTCGGTCGGGGAGGACCTCTGTTTGGAAGAGGTGATGTGTCAAGGGGTAGAGAAGGTCTCTTGGGTGGGCGCGGACTCCTCGGCAGAGGGTTCCCCTCTGGGGGCCAGGAACAGCATCTCGAAAGCCCAAGCTCTTCTCGCGAGGCAAGCGGCAAGCACCCGGAATCTGAGGGATACGCGCATCAAACCAGCCGGCAAGAACTTCTGGGGCGCGGAAGAGGACGTGGTGGCGGCAGGGGTCGCACCACCATCGTCGGGACAGTGAAGAAAGCGCTGCAGCAGGTGAGTTTGCCCCAGCCCACGCGGACTGGTTGCATGTGGCCTTGCGCATGACGAAGGAAGTCCAAGTGCCCGAGGCTGGAGCGCGGCCTCGCATGGCTAATCCGAAAATCGCAGGACGTTCTGTACCTTATGGTCGTCAACTTGCCCACGGACGACGAGATGGCTCAGGCCCAAGTGCAGCTCGCGGACCTCCAGGCCCAGACTTCACCCGGAACGACTGAGCTGCCAGCCTGATGGCAAAATTGAAGGGCACACACGGCGGCGCCCGATGCTAGCCGGGCTGGTCGTGGGGATAAGCTGTGCGCGCGGTGGAGCAGCGGGCTCGCAGCTGCTGGATTCGGAGGGTCGATAAAATGCTCCGCAGTATAAATACGGGCTGGCGGCGCGCGCACGGGTTGCCGAAAATAAGGTTCGAGATCTCACCACCCGGATTACTCGCTGTCCCGGGCCAAGAGACTCGGCATGCCGCGGGCTAGATCGGTCCGGGTAGGTGGAGGGGCGTGAAACCGCTTGGCGGAGGCTTGGGGCCGCTTTACCTGCCTAGTCGGCGCAAGCCCCAGAGACCACCCGCAATATCATCTGCCCACGCGGGGTTGCTCCAAACCGGCCCTGTTGTCGCTGCCACAGCATGCATTATTCACGTCATCGCGAGTCAACTGCCAGCACAGGCCGCACGCCAGCGCGGGACAGCCTTGGCTCTGATCGACACCAATGCTTTCCCAGACCGCGGTGGGTCAGCCCGGCCTATCTCTTGTTCCTGAAATGCCGTGGCTCCCATTGCATGCACCTGCCCTTTCTCCCCACACTTCGCGAGCATGGCTCCTCCTTGGCGTTTCCTCCCAGCCCGATAACAAAACATGTATATAAGCCCAGGGCGCCGCGGCTCCTTCCCTTGCTTCCCTCCCCGCCCAGGTAGCTGCTCTTCAATTCCTACAGCTATCTTCCTCTCCCCGCTGCCAACATGAAGCTCTTGCTCCCCGCCATCCTCCTCGGCCGCCTAGCCGCCACGTCGCCCATCTCGGCTCCGGTCGAGGAGCGGGCGGAGAAGTTCAACTACGACGGCTACAGGGTGCTGCGCGTGGCGTTCGACGAGTACGAGAAGAACCCCGAGGCCGTGGCCGCTCTCGGAGAGCAGCTGAGCGACGAGCCCCCGCAACTCGGCTTTGTCGACCTCCTCGTTGCGCCGGAGAAAAACAGCGAGGTTGAGAGCCTGGCCATCAACGCCCAGGTCATCCAGGATGATCTCGGCGCTGCGATCAAGCAGGAGGAGGAGGAGACGGTTGAGTACCGAGGTGGGTTGGCCAGCTTCCCTTCGAGACTTGTTTATTGCCAAGCTCAGCCCTTGTTTCAAGCCACTGACGAGTGAAACCAGCTGGCGCTGTCCCGTCCGACTCGTGGTTCGACGCCTACCACTCGTACGCCGATCACCTGGCATTCCTGACGGATCTCGTCTCGGTCCGCCCCAGCAACGCAGAGATTGTGTACGCAGGCACCTCCTCCCAGGGCCGCAACATTACCGGAATCCACTTCTGGGGCAGCAGCGGCAAGAACACAAAGCCGGCTGTTATCATGCACTCGACCGTCCATGCCCGTGAATGGATCACCACGCTGGTGAGAAGGTGCTGGTCTTGAGGATCTGTGGGGATAAACTGACTGTGATACAGACCAACGAGTACGTTGCGTACCAGCTGCTCACCAAGTACGCTTCGGATGCTACGATCAAGTCGTACGTCGACAAGTACGACTTCTACGTCTTCCCTGTTGTCAACCCTGACGGTACGTGCGAGACCTTTGAGCTCGTCGAGGATGTCACTTACGATTCTGCAGGCTTCGTCTACACGCAGACGAACACCCGCCTCTGGCGCAAGAACAGGCAGAGTGTTTCGAGTAGCACCTGCATCGGTACGGACATCAACCGCAACTGGGCTGTTGGCTGGAACGTCGCCGGTGGCTCTTCCACCGACCCATGTGACGAGACGTACAGGGGTAAGCAGAATGCATCACATTTCCTGTCGGAAGCTGACAACCTTGGACGCTAGGCACTGCTGCTCTCAGTGCCCCTGAGACGAGCGGCCTCGCCGCCTTCTCCAGGACCGTAGCTAGCCGCCAGGGCGTCAAGATGTACATGGACTGGCACTCGTACTCGCAGCTCTGGATGACTCCATACGGCTACACCTGCAGCCAGCTGCCCTCCACCAACACGGAGCTGCAGTCCATTTCCGGCGGTGCTGTTGCGGCCATCGAAGCCGTCCACGGCACGCAATTGTAGGTCTTACCACCACCGTGCTAAATCTATTGGACTGACGCCAGACCAGCGAATACGGCCCTATCTGCCAAACCATCTACCAAGCCTCTGGGTCCAGTGTCGATTACTCGCACCAAACTGTTGGGTCTCAGTACACCTTCACTGCGGAGCTGCGCGACACTGGCAGATACGGCTTCGTTCTGCCGGCCAACCAGATCAGGCCTACCTCCGAGGAGATGTGGGCCGGCATGAGCTATGTTTTCGCAAACATGAAATAAATGGGGAAAGACGGCTGAAACTGTCTGATGGGTTGTAGTCTGGTGAGATTTGGTATTGGATCTTCTTACCGACCTGCCGCATCTCTACAACGTTCTTTCAAGCCATATTTGCGGCCATAAAACAATAGAACCATTTGCAAAGTGTCCACTCCAGATCCGACGAGACAGTCGTATGCAGAAGAGAAAGGCCACCGGCGTGAGCCGTGACGGATTATCGGCTGCACACCCATCGTTGACGATGAAGCGGAGAAGCAATCGGCGCCTACTTTCCCAACAACGACTGTTTGGCCCCCGCACACACGGTGCTGCCTCCTCGCCGGCTCTAAGAGCACTCTTCACACCCGGCCCTCCCCAACACAATATAAACAATCTGCAGCGGCATATTCCTATAACGACCGAGACCCTGGGCGGCCGTTAACCCCCGCATGCCGGCGCACAGCCAATCACAACCGCCACCCCGGCCACTGACCCGGATTTTGAGATAGCGAGTCCGCAAATCATTACGCCAATCGGCTCCAGCGCCTAGCCACAAGGCTGCAACTACTACATGTATGGGGCACAGTGCTACAACTCAATTTCAAGGTCAGCAGACACCGCGCACACCGCGCCGCACTCGCCGCCGATCGGGAGCCCGTTCAGCCACTACGGCTTACATTAGCTGTACAGGACGCGGGACGGTCCCCTGCACAACCAACCGTGGGCCTCTTGCGAATGCCCAAACGGGACAGACAACCCTGGCGGCTCGGCCCGCATAGCCTTAACAAGGCGCGGTGCCCGGAATTGGGCTGGCCGTCGAACCCAGACCCCAAATTATTGCCTGCTCACCGCGTGCTAATCTAACCCGAGTCGAGAAACGGGGACTGGCCATCTGCGAATATTGGTTGGGCTTTTCCTTTTTTTTTTCCACATCGGTCATCTGCTCAGCAAACGGGTCGATCGGCGGGCGTGGCGGACAGCCACGCGGAAATCGCAGGTGGTGCATGACTTCTTCTTTACACCTGCATAAGCCCCCAGGCTGTTTCTGCAAGGGCGGAGAGACATGTTCGCCTAAGTGATTGGATACGAGCGGCGTAGGTGCATGGATTAGGCTTGGGCCGGCTGAAACAGGCAGTTGGTTATATCGGGGCATGCGAAAAAGAGCCGCGATCGGGATAGCTTGGGGCGGGGGGGGTTCAAGCGAAGGTTTTAATGCCAATGCTTCTCTGATATGCTGGGGAGCTTAAAAGCTGCTTGAAGAATCGCTCTCTCCGGCAGCTTTGCGTGCTTCCTTTGCCCTGCGAGCGCCGAGCTTTCTTGTTTTTTGAATCCAGAGGAAAAGGACGCCACCATGTTCGGCCGCACCATGATGCTTCCTCTCTCCACTCTCCTGTTCTGGATCTACCTCGCCAGGTCAGTTCTCCTCCATGGATTCTCCGTCCCCTAGAGCCCCCAGCTGACCTCGGGCCCAGTCTTTCCAATGCCGTCACCCTCCCCGACTACGAATACATCATCGTCGGCTCGGGCGCCGGTGGGGGCCCTCTTGCCGCACGCCTCGCCTTAGCCGGGCACCGCACGCTGCTCATCGAAGTGCGCCAGCCCCGATGCCCCGTCCATTGCCCCAGGCGCTGACAGCAGAGAACAAAAGGCCGGATCCGACGATGGATCTGCCACCGAGTACCAGGTGCCGGCGCTGCACGCAGCATCGACCGAGTACGCGCCTATGCGGTGGGACTACTGGGTGCGGCACTACGCCGACGATGCTCAGCAGGCGCGTGACAGCAAGGCGACGTGGACGACGCCGGCGGGCGACCTGTACACGGGAACGCAGCCGCCCGAGGGCTCGACGCTCAAGGGCATCTTGTATCCCCGCGCGGGCACGCTGGGCGGCTGCGGCAGCCACAACGCCATGGTCATGATTTATCCGCACCGGAGCGATTGGGACAACATCGCCGAGGTGACGGGGGATGCGAGCTGGGCTGCGGATGAGATGAGGAAGTATTATGTGAAGCTGGAGCATGCGTGGTACTTGCTCGGGAACAGTGTTGTTGGCCATGGGTTCAGCGGGTGGTTGAAGGTTGGCGTGACGGGTAAGTGAAAGACGTGGCTGGGCAATGTCTCGGGCTGGCGGGGGTCACACACCTCGTTGAAACATCCGTCCGGACGGATACCTCTACTTTGAACATTTCCGTCGACGCTGCCCGGCAGGGATGCAGCTGACCTCCGACGCAGACCTCACGCTCGTCATCGAAGACATCCGCCTGCTGCAGATGGTCATCGCCGCCGCCTCAACCTTTGGCAAGAGCATCGTCGGCTCCCTCCTCGGCACCGTTACTGGGCTCGCGTCGCTCCTGGCCCTCGACATTGTCCGTAAGCCCTTTTTCCCACGCGGCAAGAACAAGCCACGCTGACGCACGAATGACTGCCATAAGAACCGCGTGTGGCCCGACCGTGACACGTCCACCGACCTCTACCAAGTGCCCATCCACATCGACAACTACGAGCGCAACGGCCCGCGCGAGTTCCTGCTCTCCGTCGTCGACCAGGGCTACCCGCTTGACATCCGACTGAACTGCCTCGCCACCAAGGTCCGTTTTGACGGCACGAAGGCCGTCGGCATCGATTTCCTGGATGGGGAGAGCCTGTACCGCGCCGATCCCAGGGCCGAGGCGAGTGGGACGCCTGGAACTCCAGGCAGCGTGAATGCAACGAGGGAGGTCATATTGGCTGCCGGCACGTTTAACACGCCACAGCTGCTGAAGCTGAGTGGGGTGGGCCCGAGGGAGGAGCTGGAGGAGTTTGGGATACCGGTTGTGAAAGACCTGCCTGGTGTCGGTAAGTGGGACATTCCTTGCTTTTGCTCTTCGTCTTCTCTTGAGGCTACAGGCGCCGGGGAGATTAGATTGCTTTTCCGACAGTACGTGGGGAGGTGAAGTGTCCGCCCGCAAGGCATGAGCGCATGTTCGCGAGCATCCATGTGGTCAAAGAGAGATGCCTTTGTTCCAGACATACCGTTCAGCTCGCGGTCTTCGCAGTCCCATGTCCTACACCACATAAACCCCATCCCAGAAAAGGGAACTGACATCTCCCCCAACGTCACACAGGTACCAACCTCCAAGATCGCTACGAAATCGGCACGACCATCAAATTCGCCGCCAACTTCACCCTGACCGAAGACTGCACCTGGAACAGGACGCCCGACGACCCATGCCTGAAGCGCTGGCAGAACAACGCTGTCTTCCGCGGCATCTACGGGTCGACGGGCATCGCGCTCGCCGCCGTGCGCAAATCCAGCACCGTCGCCGCGGGCGACCCAGCCGACCTCTTCGTCTTCGGCGCGCCCGCCAACTTCCGGGGCTACTTCCGCAACTACTCGGTCGAGACCACGGCCGACGCCAAGCACTGGACCTGGCTGACGCTCAAGGCGCACACGCGCAACCGCGCCGGCACAGTGCGCCTGGCGTCGGCGGATCCGCGCGACACGCCCGACATCGACTTCAACTACTTCGCCGACGGCGACGAGGATCTGCAGGCTGCGTACGAGGGCATCGAGTTCGCGCGCGACATCTATAATCACATGCCGGCTACGCTGGGGCCCTACGAGGACGTGCGGCCGCCGGCTGGCGAGGATGCGACGAAGCAGTTCATCAGGGATGAGGCGTGGGGCCATCACGCTTCGTGCACCTGCCCAATTGGCGCGGACGACGATGAGATGGCGGTGCTGGATGGCCAGTTCAGGGTGAGGGGTGTTCAGAATCTGAGGGTGGTGGATGCGTCGGCTATGCCCAGGATTCAGGGCTTCTTCATCGTGACAAGCGTGTATATGATGAGCGAGAAGGCAGCAGATGTCATTATAGCTGATGCGGGGTCGCAGTGATGGAAGTAGTCCAGATGGCAGTGTCGAGGGAAGGGGAGGGAAAAAGTTGACATGTGGGTAGTAAGCAGGAATAAGCTGATGACGGCATGACGGCCTTGTGGCTAAGGGCTTCCCGATAAGATCTTAGGCGTGGCGTCTTTGGATCAGCGGGGCGTCAGCTTACGGCGATCCTTCACATTTTTCTCCGGGGCAATGGTTGGCCTGTAATGCGCGATCGTAGAGCTGTGGGGTGAGATTTGGAACGTCTAGCCCTCAGCCGAACGTGGGGGGTGGAGGAAAGGCGCCAGAGCCAGCAATAGTAGTTAGATTTCTCCAAATTTCTGATTCGTTCCTGAGATGCTCAAGACTCGTTTCTGTCGTCTCAGCCTCCGCCTCATTCCGCCGCCAAGGGCATGACAAGCGCCCTGGAGGCTCTTGTTCCTCCCCTGTCCTTAACGTAGATAGTTGCACCCGTCGCCTTCCGTGCCTTACCGCCAACTGCCGTTATCTCCTCTCGGTGGTCTAGAAAACACCCGGAATCATGACAAACTTCTTGCGCTTGTACCCGGCACCGAATTCCTTCCTGTATCTCCTCTCCTTCTTGGCAGCCCACAGGGCCATCTGGACGCCTGCCACGGCGACGAACAGAGCAGAGGAGAGAAAGCCGGTTTTGCTGATGAGGGAGTTGACTATCCAAACGCCGACCCACGAGATGACTTCGAAGAGGTAGTTCGGGCAGGTGACCCACGAAAAGCCAAGGCCCTCGGGAATGCCACGCGCGGTGGGGTTGTTGGCCGGACGCAACCCACGCAGCACCAAGTGGGCATTGAGGTTCCCGAGCTCGCCCACTACAAACAGGGCAATTGCGGCGTATACGGCCAGCGGATTGGAGTCAATCTCGGCCTTGGAGCTGCCGTAGGCAAACACAGCCAGGTTGAGGCCAGACAGCACCCAGTAGTGACCAGAGTTCTTGATGATGTTGAAAGCGGGCATGGTGGCGCTGGAGAAGCGGTGCACGAACAGCGTCTCCAGCTCACGCTTGAAGAAGTGGATGGTCACCATGGCAAGCGAGAGCTTCTGCAGAGAGGTCGGGGCCGGGAGAGCGGACGGGGTGAGCGACGGATACGGGTAAAGATAAGGGCGCAGGAAGTAGACCAGCGGGTGGATGAGCAGCGGGCCGAGGTACTCGACGAAGAAGACGGTGCGCCATGCGATTTGGGGGCCTGCTGCCGGTCAGTCTTCAGCGTGCGGGCAGACGCCACGGGGGCCAGACCGAGATCCTTGACGGTGATGGTGCTCTTCTGGCGCAGGCCGGTCTCTTGGACGAGGGTCCTGGTCGAGTTTGGGACGACGGACCCATCGCTGCCCTTGGCAATGCGCAGGCGGTGCACCGAGGTGGCCGAGGCGGCAGCAATGCGCTTGTAGAGCTCGGCGGTCGAGTCGGACAGGGCGATGGAGGTGTCGGCGGGGAGCCTCTTGATGGGCTTGCCTGGGACAATGGGTCAGCAGCAGCCCACGGCGGAGCACAGCAGCAGGAGGCGCACCGCGCGGCTGCACGACGAGCGTGACGGGTTCAGACATGGCTGGGGCGGTGGTGGTGTTTGGGGAGGGCGGCAGCTCAACGGATTTTGAATCGCGCAACAGTCGGCGCGCGCGCGCCCAAGCTCCGACGCACGGTGGCCGAGCGCCGAGGAGCTGCCCGCTGCGCTTCGCCGGCAGTGACATTGACATTGACACGGCCCCGCACGTGCACACCCGTTAGGGCTGTGCCGGCTCGAGGTACGAGGGGCATTGTGATTCCAACGACGCGCAGCATGAGCCTTCCGGCGCTGCACGCACCGGCGCTGACGCAACGCGCGCGCGCCCAGCCTCGGCACATGGCGCCAGTGCCAGCGCCGCCGGCGAGCGCCGGTGAGCCCAGCGCCCAGCGGCCAGCAGCCAGCAGAGGCAGCCAGCAGAGGCAGCCAGCGCCCAGCGGCCAGCGCCCAGCGGCCAGCGCCCCGCTGCTGCTTGACCGCCCAGGGCCGCCGCGCAGCCAATCCGGCGGCCGTCTTCAGCCTTGCGGCGGCGGATGTGCCTGGATGCAGCTTTGCGAGTGTCAGCCCCAGGCCGCGGCGCTCAGCTCCTCCCGCCGCACGAGCTGGCCTCCAGCGCGACGGATAATCGGCGGGGCGCCATTGGCTCGCCCCCCTGCCCAATGGCCCCAGGCCCCTTGCGCCGCCCTGCTGTCGCCCTCCCCGGCGCCGTGCCCCAAGCTGACCTCGACGTCGTCGTGAACCCGCTCAGCCGCACCTACTAGCAGCCACCTTATCGGGCGGCCTCCACCACGGCCTCGACGCATATAACTAGCCGCCGCCTGCCGCGGGCCACCGAGCTGCCCGTCACCCGAGCGCCTCCCGCGACCACGTGTATTGCTATAATTGCCTGAGCGCCTGTGTTTTTCTTCGCTGTCTTATATCATCTGATTCCCGTGTCGCCGCCCGCCCCCCGCCGGCGAGCCCTCCCTTAATTGATACCCCTCAAGAAGTAAGTCCGCTGTCTCCGCGTCGTACCAGCCCTGCCGTCTGCATGTCTCGCTCCCGCCCATTTGCTCTTTCTGTCGCCGCCGGAAGCCCAGCATTGCATGGCCGCCGCTCCCTTTCTCCCGAGCCGGATTCCTTTATCACCCGTCTGTCTTTCATTCCAGCCCGCCCCGCCTTCTCAACGCCACTGCCCGCCTGACCCGTGCCGTAGCACCCCTTCCCCGCCATGTCGTTGCATTTCTCGTCCGAGCCCGAGCTCTCGCAGCTCGACAAGACCCGCAGAGAGGTCTCCGATGCTGTCTCCAAGATCAGCACCCTCATCAGCCAGGCCGTGAAGCCGCTGCCCACCGGCACCGGAAACGGCGCCGACCTGAGCGCCGAGGACTACCACACAGATGCCTTTGAGGCCGCGGAAGCTGGACTTTCCGACCTGAGCCACATGGGCATCACCGACTACAAGACCCTGTACAACGTGCTCCAGCAGAAGCTCACCGGCGAGCTCGTCGACGACAAGACCTATTTCATGGAGCGCTTGATCCAAGCTGCCGCAAAGCTGCCCGACACTTCTCCCACCGGAAACAAGCTGACCGAGGGCTTCCTCACCCAGCTCTACAACGACCTGCAGCATCCGCCGCAATCCTACCTCGGAGGCCACCTCAAGTACCGCCAGGCCGATGGCTCCTGGAACAGCCTGAAGCACCCGAAGCTTGGCGCTGCCGGCATGCCCTACGCAAGGACGGTGCAGCCCAAGGCTCCCCAGCTGGTGGCTCTGCCCGATGCCGGCGTCGTCTTCGACAGTGTCATGGCCCGGAAGAAGAGCGAGAAGCACCCCAACCAGATATCCAGCATGCTCTTCTACCTGGCCTCCATCATCATCCACGACCTCTTCCGCACCGACCACGATGACTTCAGCAGGTCAAAAACCTCGTCATACCTTGACCTCGCCCCTTTGTACGGCAGCAACGACGACGAGCTGAAGACCATGAGGTCTGGCAAGAACGACGGCAAGCTCAAGCCTGACTGCTTCGCCGAGACGCGCCTCCTTTTGTTCCCTCCGGGCGTGGGTGTGCTGCTCATCATGTTCAACCGCTTCCACAACTACGTGGCGGGCCAACTAGCCGACATCAACGAGGGCAACAGATTTTCCAAGCCGGTCGAGGGCAGGACAGGCCCGCATGCCAAGACGTGGGAACAGTACGACGAGGACCTGTTCCAGACGGCACGTCTGATTACTTGCGGTCTCTACATCAACTGCATTCTCCTCGACTATGTCCGGTCCATTCTCAACCTCAACAAGACGGACAGCAACTGGGCGCTTAACCCTCGTGCCGAGATCAAGGGCCTCGAGCAGGGCGTTGGCAACCAGGTCTCGGCTGAATTCAATCTGGTGTACCGCTGGCACTCGGTCATCTCGGACCGCGACGAGAAGTGGACCGAGGATCTCTGGAAGGAGCTTTTCCCTGACAAGGACCCGAAGAAGATGGAGATGCACGAGTTCTTGGCGCGCCTCAGCAAGCTGGATGACCTAACCCCGAAGGAGCCCGAGAAGAGGGTGTTCAACAAAATGAAGCGCAAGGCCGACGGTACGTTTGACGACGACGAGCTCGTCAAGGTGCTCGTCGAGAGCGTTGAAGACTGCGCCAACAGCTTCGGCGCCCAGCGTGTGCCTGCTGTGATGCGTGCCATCGAGGTCCTCGGCATCGAGCAGGCTCGCGCCTGGAATTGCGCGACCCTGAACGAGTTCAGGAAGTATTTCAACCTGACGCCGCATACGTCCTTCGAAGACATCAACCCCGATGTGGCTGATCAGCTGAAACACCTCTACGAGACTCCCGACATGGTCGAGCTGTATCCCGGTCTTGTCGTGGAGTCGGCAAAGGAGCCTATGGTCCCTGGCTCCGGACTCTGCACCAACTACACCATCTCCCGCGGCGTGCTCTCCGACGCTGTGGCTCTTGTCCGCGGCGACCGCTTCTACACTTTGGACTATCATCCAAAGACGTTGACGAACTGGGGCTACGCTCTGATCGATTCCGACAAGACGATTGACAACGGCTGCGTCTTCTACAAGCTTTTCATGCGTGCATTCCCCAACCACTTTGAGCCCAACTCCGTCTACGCACACTACCCTCTCACGGTTCCGTCAGAGATGAAGAATGTGCTTGAGACGCTGGGCAAGGCACACATGTACAACTTCGACAAGCCCAAGCACACCAAGCATCCCCAGCTCATATACTCGTACGAGTGCGCTGAGAAGATCCTCGGCGACAAGGACACGTTCCATGTGACTTGGGGGCCGGCCATGGAGTTTCTCATGGGCAAGCCCGCCAAGAGCTTCATGCTTGCTGGCGACGGCTACGAGAACCAGGAGTCGCGGAAGATGATGTCTGAGGCTCTGTACGTTAAGGAGTGGCAGAAGGAGGTCAAGACCTACTACCTCGCAAAGAGCAAGGAGATTTTGAAGAAGAAGTCGTACACGCTGGGCGACAGTCTCAATCAAGTCGACCTCGTCCGCGACGTCGGCAATCTGGTGCATGTCCACTTCGCCGCCGACCTCTTCCTCCTGCCGCTCAAGACCGAAAAGAACCCGCACGGCATGTTCACCGAACACGAACTGTACATGATCCTTGCGGCCGTCTTCACCGTCGTTTTCTTCGACCTGGACCCAGCCTCCTCGTTCCCTCTCCGGCAGAAGGGCTTCAAGGCCACGCAGGCTCTGGGCAAGTTGGTTGAGCTGAAGGTCAAGGAGATCCACGCTGGCGGTGGGATCCTGTCGCACGCCATGTCTCTCGTGTTCCCTTCGGCCAGCACCGGCAACAGCCTTGAGCACTACGGTATCCACCTCATCGAGCGCCTCCTCAAGTCTGGCATCGACACGCACGATCTCGTGTGGGGCCACATCATGGGCACGGCGGGTGGCATGGCGCCCAACCAGGGCCAGCTCTTCGCGCAGACGATGGAGTTCTTCCTGACGACGGAGCAGGGCCGGACACTGCTGCCGACGTGTCGGGCATTGGCACTGCGCGACGATGACGAGAGCTTCGACAAGCTGATGCACTACTTCATGGAAGGCAGCCGGCTGTACGGTGAGACGGGCGTGTTCCGCTACGCTACCAAACCAGTCACGGTAGTCGACAGCGGCCGCACTCTCGAGCTGCAGCCTGGCGACCAGCTGATGGTGCACCTGCGCGCCGTCTCTCGAGACCCCAAAATCTTCCCCAACCCGGACGATGTCGATATCACCCGCCCGCTCGACGCGTACATCCACCTCGGCGCCGGCCAGCACCAGTGCCTGGGCCTGCCGATGACGCGCATCGCCCTGACCACGCTGTTCAAGGTTGTGCTGACGGAGTGCCCCGGCCTGCGCGTCGCCAAGGGCCCACAGGGGACTATCAGGAAGGTCGAGCAGGTTTCGGGCCCGCCGGAGCTGGAGAGGGCGGAGGTCAGGTATCATAAGTACTTGACGGAGATGAACGACTCGTTCTTCCCGTTCCCGCAGTGTAAGTTCCCCACAACTTTCTCCTCCGGTGTCATCACTCTTACTAACGTTTTCCCGTACAGCCCTGAAAGTCAACTGGGACAACGCGGAGGTGCAGGAGAGCAGCAACGCGAATGGAAGTGCGAATGGAAGCACATGAACGCCTTCCTTTTGGTGTACAGACAGAGGTTGGTTATAAAGCAACCCGGAGACGGATTGGACTCGATAAACCCATGGGCTATCCGGATCTTTCTCCAGCTAATGACAAACGAACGGCGAGCTTCATTCTCGCCATGTGATGAACTTAATATGGACTTCCTTCAAGCAGTATTGATGTTCGTGTCAAGTGGCTGTTGTTCCATAATCCCCGCAAGAAAGAAGCCCTTTCGTCAGGACAAGGCATCCAAAGCGGAACCACGAAACGTGTCTAGATCACCAACCTCCCTTGTTCCCTGTCAGGTCACTCACTCCACAAGAATCTCCCCGTTCACCCTCAAATCCCGACTACTCGCCCCAACCCAAACGCCATACGTCCCCCTTTCCACCTTCCACTCCTGGGCCGCGGTATCCCAGTAGCTCAGATCCCGCCGGCGCAGCACAAACGATACGTCCCGGCTCTCCCCCGCCGGCACCCACACACGCTCGAAGCCGCGCAGCAGGCGCACCGGCTCGTCGGCTGCGTCCGGGTACGAGATGTAGAGCTGGGCTACCTCGTGGCCGTCACGGGGGCCGCTGTTGGTAACGGTGGTCGTAACGGTGGCGGCCGTGTCCCAGAGGTCGGCGCGGCCGCCCGGGATGCGCTGGCCGGAGGCGTAGGGAGAGGAGAGGGCGGTGGTATTAGTGTTGGCCTGAAGGGATGCGTAGGTAAAGGTGGTGTAGGAGAGACCGTGGCCGAATTCGTATCTGTCGGTGCCATTAGTGGAGGGGGCGGGAGGGTGGCGGGGTGGATACGGCACGAACCGTGGGGTGACGTTGTATTTGTCAAAGTACTTGTAATCGATGTAGTTGCCTTCAGTGAAGTTGATGACGTCGTCCGAGGAGATCTGCACGTTATAATCGCTCGAGTTCTTGGCAATGGTGTGCACGAGGCGGCCGGATGGGTTGACGGTGCCGTACAGGACGTCGAGGATGGCGTTGCCGGACTCCTGGCCGAGCGCGCCGCCGTAGAGGACGGCGGTGACATTGGAGTGGGTGATGAAGTTGTCGACGAGTCGCGGGCCGGTGGTGTTGATCACGACGACCGTGTTGTTGCAATTTTCAGCAACGGCGTTGACGAGGCTGGGGAGGGTTAGACAGAACGATGCATAGAGCTGCGCTGACTTACTCGTCTTGGTCGGCGTTGGAGAGCTCGTCCCGGTCACCACCCTCACCGGAGTAGGCGTTCAGGAAGACGAGGCAGACGTCCTGGTTGTAGGAGTAGCCCTTGGTCGTCTGCGAAGCGGCCGTCGAGTCCTTGCTCTCCGAGCCGGCGTTCGGGCCCGCTGCGATGCCGCCAGACGAGCCGCTGGAGATGACGCTGTCGTTGAGCATGACACGCAGCATGGCGCCGTCCTCCTTTGCCCTCTCGACAAACGCGTGCTCGGGCGTGATGACGTAGAGGAACGAGCCCTGGCCACTTCCACCCACCTGTGCCATGTGGCCCTGGAAGACAGAATCAGAGCCCTGGACCGACATCTCGGTGTTGGGGCCAATCTGGGCCGAGCCGGCGTTGACGCCGAAGAGGGCGATCTTCTTGGGGCTCTGAAGGGGCAAGGCGTTGTTCTCGTTCTTCAGCAGGACGAGCGACGCCGCAGCATACTCGCGCGCAAGTTCGCCGTGGTTCTTGCGCGTGTCGACATGGTCACCAGCAGCGGCAAGCGCGGGGAAGCCAGCCAGATCCTGGCCGTGCTTGTACCAGCCGATGACGTTGCGAATCACCATGTCGTCAAGCCGAGCTTCGGTGAGAGAGCCGTTGCGCATGCCGGCCACGATGCTGGAGTTGGTCCAGTACGACGACGACCCATAGTCGAGACCGGCATTGGCGGAATGGATGCCCGTCTTCTGGCCGCCGACATCGCCGAACACAAGGCCAGGGAAGCCCAGCTCGGTCTTAAGGTAGTACGCCAGCAGCTCCTGGCTCTCGCACGAGAATGTGCCGTTGACACGGTTCATGGCGCACATGACTCCCCCGAGGCCGTTCTTGATGGCATCCATGAAGCCCCACAGGTAGGTCTCGTGCAGGGCCTTGTTGTCGACGACGGCCGAGTATGCGTTTTCAGAAGCCCCGGCCGCCGCGTTGAGAGAGCCGGCCCCTTCGCGGTTGGTCTCTTGCTCGTTGAGCAGCATGTGCTTCCCACCGGGGATCACACCGGCATCGCTGATGCCCTTGGTCGCCTCGCCGAACATGATGCCGTTGAGGTATGCATCCGGTCCGTACGTCTCTCCGTTGCGGCCGCCCCATGGGGAGCGTCCGAGAGGCTGGGCGGTCGGGGCGTTGGCGAAGTTGATTCCCTTCGCCCACATCTCGGACCCAAGGCCGTAGCTCTGGTTGTAGACCAGGTCCTTGTCCCATGTCATGGCCATGGAGAGCGCGGCCGGCCAGGTCGTAACCTATGCGGAGACACGGTCAGTCACGAAACGCCTGGATCTCGCGATTCTGGGCGGATTCCAGGGTACCCAGTAGTAGTCGAGAACAGAGGCGGAGCCATCTTTGAAGGTCAGACCGGTGAAGTTTCCTGCGCTACCGGCAGCGATGATGTCGATCTTCTCGGACGTCGAGAGAGTGTTGACGAAGCTCTGAGACTTGTCAAAAGCCTCCTGCCAGTCCCCGAGCTTGACTAGGATTTGTCAGCAAAAGGCTGCAGGCCGGAGCTGAAGCAGGAGCAGATGGGCGGTACTGGTTCCAGAAGCGAGCAGCTGGCTGGTGTAGTTTGCAGAGTAAGTCCATGCTGCAGCGTTGCCGGACAGGACGGACACAGAGGACGCGAGAAGGAGCGTGCGGGCAACCATGGTGGCCGGCCTCAGGCAGGAAAAGAGCGTGGTCTGGAAAGCTGAGCGTCTCGTGGTGGCATTGTGCAGAGCTTTTATCCTGAAGACTTGCGCGGCTCCTGCTGGAATTGTGTAGAGCGTTTGCCTCGAAGCATTGCGCGTCCGCCCACGCCTTCCGGGATTTCAGATTGATTGACGGTGGGTGTTGAGCGGGCGCGCGGCTCCAAGCCACACGGCAGCTTATTTCAAAGCTTGTCGTTTCTTGTTGCTGGAAGCGGCGAAGCTTCCGCAGCTCCACTGGTGTCCTTGCAATAGGGCGATGCCCAAAAGCGCAGCCCACGGACGGGCGGTGGCCCACAGAGACGCGTATGCCTCAGCAACCCGAGAATACGCCGCCTTCTTAAGCATCAGATACGGCGTCCGCTTAGGATTTCTCAGCCTGCCGCGACAATCCAGCCGGCCCGATGGCGACTGGCAAGCGTGACGCCGATCCAGGAGGCCGAGCCCGACTCCGCGAGCGCTTTCGGGCGCCTGGAGTGCAGACGACTTCGGAGCCAGCCAGACTCGGCGTGAGCGCTGCGGAAAGCGAGGACCACCTTCGCGCGATAAGAACCCTATCCATGGACTCGCCCCTGGCAGAGGGCCGGGATCCGAAAAGGAGCGAGAGAAACAATCCGAGACCGATACGGCTGGCGGGGGAAGGGTGACACCGGAGACGGGACGTGTGCGGAAGGCAGGCGGTGGCTGGGTCCGGGAAAAAGGAAAGGTGAAGATGGACCACGCCAGCCATCAGTGCCCGGGCTGGCCTTCTTGTGAGGCAGCCTTTGGTGGGTGTCGCAACGAGGCATGCCGTCTTGGACAGTGGAGAGGGAAAGTGAGACGTTGAAAGAAGATTTAGCCACTCCCACTGCTTGACTAAGGCCCGCGCTCGGGCTGGCCCGGAGCCTCGGCGATCCCGACTATCACCGAGCCTCCTCTTGGGAGGACCTCTCGGGGCATGTGCTCGGAGGAATGTTTGTATCTCGATCTGTCTGGCCACGGTTCATCAGCATCCGCGATTCGGGCGCTGGTTCTGGGTCCTTGGCAGATGTGGGTGAGTGAGAGGAAGAGGCAGGAACAGGCTAAGAGCCGGCCTCACTTCACCCTGCGGTCCTTCTCACCCACAACACCCGCAACATCAGCCCTCCCAACCTCCGCCTGTTGGAATCCAACACCATCATCGACGAAGCCAAGTGAAGGGTAAGTCAATATGCTGCAACGAAACGTCACCCGGCTTCCCTGGCTAGCGCCGCAGGTTCCTCCGCCCTCGTCTTCCATGGACGACCACGCCAACAGAATGGCTCTCGCTGCCTCAATTGAATCCGTCAAAAAATGCCCATGGACAGTTTGAGGCGGCCGTCGAGCCACACCAATTCGAACCTCGCATGAAAACCACTGCCAATCTCGAACGAGCGAGCAACCTTGAGCGAGACTGTGCTACTCTGTCGCCACGCCGTCTACGTAACTCAACACGAGCAATTGCCTGGTCCGCATCTCGGAGACCTTTGCGGTCAGGAAACTCAAGCTACGCTCAAAGCCCTGGTGCGTCGCGTTCCACTGAAGCTGAAGACCTCGCTCCGGCGCTCTCGAAGGGCAAATGGCGTTGTGCGATCTGACCGGTCTTACATCTACACGGCAAGTTCCATGCACGCAAGTATTGGAAAACATGCACCCGTCGGCATTCCTCGATGCAAGCGGTGATGTTGGTGAGGCGCCAGCGTCACCAGTGTCACCAGTGGCCAAATGTCTCGTATTTAGACACCAATCCTTCGTCCTCGTACTAGTTATAGTGTACCACTCCGCACTCGCTTCCGCCAGCCCCACGCCGCCATCTCTTTGCTCTCGTCGGCCTCCCCGAATGAGTCTCTTGGCCAACACCTGGCCTCCTCGAAATGACAGGCACTCTTGTACCGCCCGGATGGAAATTCTATGAAGTGACGCCCTCCGAGCTGGCCATCGTCAGCATCGTGTGGGGGTTTACGCTCGGCTGGTCGGTGTTCGCCGCCGGAACCGCCATCAGGCAGACTCTGCAGACCCGGCAGCGGAAAAAGCGTATCACGACGTACATTGCCATGGTCTGGGCCGAGCTGATTGTCAGCTTCGTCATCGGCTTCTTCGGCTGGTTTTTCATGATGGGCATGATTCCGCCAAGGTGAGGAACGCAGCAGCCTGAGTGGTGCATGCACTTCACTAACACAAGCTGTCCTTGCTTGTGCAGCTTCGAGTTCTTCTTCTTCGTGCTCGTCTTCTGGGTGGTCCAGGTCCAGGTCATCCTGCAGATCATCGTCAACCGCGTGGGCCTGCTCCTGCCCGACAAGCGCTTCGTGCGCAACATGAAGTGGACCGTCGTCGTCTACGTGGGCATCATCAACGTCAGCGTGTTTTGCATTTGGCTGCCCGCGCAGTTGCAGCGTTCCGAGACCTACGTCCGCGTCAACCATGTCTGGGACCGCGTCACGAAAGCACTCTTCCTCCTCGTCGATGCAGCCCTCAACTGGTACTTCCTGTACATGGTCCACCGCGACCTGATTGCAAATGGCCTGCACAAGTACACGAAGCTTTTCTGGACCAACGCCACCATGGCCATCATTTCCGTCTTTATGGACGTACGTTCCCCCATGCCCTCGCAAAACCGAAGCCTGTGATATTCCAAGCTGACTGGCCACTCTATCGTCCGAAAGGTTGCCATTATCCTCTCCATGTTTTTCAAGAACCCCTTTGTCTACGTGCAATTTCATCCCCTTGCCTACCAGATCAAACTCTCCATCGAAATGTCCCTCGCAGACCTCATCGCCAAGGTCGTCCGCGCCTCGCATGAAATCACGGAAACCCATGATTTTGGCAGCAGCGCGGTCAGCGGCCCCACCGATGACTGGAGGAATGCACGCCTCACAGTCGACGGCCCGGGCCCCTCCGGATGTAGCATCGGCGCCCACGGAGCAGAGCAGACAGCGCTGGAGCAAGGACGTCTAAACGGCCACGCAGGCGCGCCGACTATATGGCACGTACAGGATGGATCTTCTGGGGTTGTGGAGATGGACTCTACGCATGATGTTGCGCCGCCGCAGTACCGGGCGGATGGGAGTTCAACGAGGTCGTTACGCATTAGGAGCGATATGTAAAGCAATATAGTAATTAATTGGATTGTTTTATTTATATATATATTTATTTGTGTTTAACGTCCATGTGGAGTCTAAGACTATTATAGACGGGTACCATAAGAGCACTACTAAGGGGTTTAGGAGGGGGGTAACGGGCTGGAATAGTGGTTAACCCTTTCTACTATTACAGCTTAGGCTGAACACACTCAACAGTTTGCTTTTTAAGCGGGAAATTAACAAATAAAATGAGGGAAGGAGTATTAGGGTAATTTAGTAGGAAATTAAACAAAGGGGAAAAAAGGGGGGGGTTTAGGTCTAGAATTGGGGGGGAGGGTCTCCGCGTACAACCTACACAAAAGTTTGTCCAGTTTGCGCGTAGGTTATATTATAAAATGCTTTAGATGCTGTATTAGCGGCGTGCTTAGCCGCTCTTATCGTGGTTCCCAAAATAGACAAGGTAAAATTAAGCCTCCCCTTTTCCATATATTTGCAAAAGACCTCTAGGAGGTCTAGTAGACGCAATTCCTGGTCTTGGTCCGTCGATTTTTCAATTACCTAGCAGACAAGGTCCCTAGCAGCTAGTAGGACATCTTGGGAATTCGAAAATTCCGGCAATTGGGGCCTAAACGGCCTATTTTCTGGGACTGGAGGGACTTCAGTCAGGTTTTGTTGGGGGTTGGTCGAATTTTGAGTAGGATTAGGCCTGTTAGACCTTTTTCCTGGGACTAGAGGGATTTCAGTCGAGATTTGGCGCGTAGGTTGGATATGGATTGGCGGGTTAGGCCTATTTCCTGGGACTGGAGGGATCCTAGTCGGGTTTTGGCGCGCAAATTAAGTCGAATTAGGCTAGTTAGGCCTAATTTCCGGGAGGAGAGGGCTTTCAGGCGAGATTTGGCGATTTTGCTGAAAGAATTTAGAAAAAGGCACGGTTTTGCGCTAGATTCCTGGAGCAAGGCGGGCGGTAGGGGTCTTGGTAGGTCTTGGAGGGGGCGGCGTAATCTCCCTAGTCCGCTTCTGGCCGCTAGGACCAGGGGTGGGGGTAGGGGGGTCGCTGTCGAGGTCCATTTCCTGGGAGGGGTCCTGGGGGGGCCTAGGGATCGCTAGTAGGGGGTCGAGTGAGTCGGCAAGGGCCTGGAATCGACTGCCCGTCGCCTGGGGGGTTGCTGGGGGGTAGGGATAGTTGGGAATTCCTGCTTGTAGGCCTGGCAGGCCTCTAGGAGGTCTAATCCTTAGCGCGCTCAGTGGTTAACCTGGGCATCTAAGGGGTCCTTCCTATTTGAGACTAGGTGCGTAACCTACTGCCTAAATAGGCGTAGGGTGCCTTCCGTATGTTAGGCTATTTTGCCGGCTAGCTGAGCGCCGGTCTCGGCGTGTAATTGGGCCGGTTTACGCGAATTTTTTGTTGAAAAGGGGCGCGTCGCTCGAGGATTAAGAGGAAGGTTGGGAAAGGAAAACCGCAATAACTCGACAGCGCGCGGTCGGCACGCGCTGCTGTTTAAAGGACGGGTTGCAGCGTAGCTGCTTTACCCGGTCTGCGAGTTTGAGCCAAATCGAGGGGGGGGGGGGGTCGGTTTGGTTGGTTGAGTGTGGTGTTACATTGAAGTTAGGGGTCGTGGTAAGAAGGTAATTACCCCTAGAGGTAAGGGTAATAGAGGTGACTATAGGGGTAGTCGCGCTTTTTTCCTAAAATGCCCTATTAAAGGCGTCCTATACCTACTAGAGTGAGAAATCTAGTATAGATTTAGGCATAACTAGGATAATCTAGTATAATGTAAGATATTTTCTAATTAACCTAGTAGGTATAGAAGTCTTCTAGGAAGTTAGAAGGGTCTAAATAGAGAGGACTAGACCTAGAATTAGAGTAGGGGGAGGGAATTACTATATACTATCTACATAAACAATTGTTTAGATTATATATAGGTTATTTTATAGAATACTTTAATTACTATATTAGCTACGTGCTTAACCACTCTTATTACTATTCCTAAGATAGATAGGGTAAAATTAAGCCTCTTCTTTTCTATATATTTATAAAAGACCTCTAGTAGGTCTAGTAGGCACGATTCCTGGTGTTGTTTGATTGATTTTTTAATTACCTAGCGGACTAGATCTCTAGTAGCGAGTAGGGTATCTTGGTAATTCGAAAATTCCGGCAATTAGGACCTAATTAGCCTATTTTCCAGGACTAGAGGGACTTTAGTTAGGTTATAACGGGGTATATTTAAGGTTTAGGTCGGATATTATATAGAATTGGGCGGGTTAGGCCTATTTCCTAGGACTAGAGTGATTTTAATCGAATTTTAGCGCGTAAATTAGGTGTAAATAGGCTGTTCAGGTCTAGTTTCTAGGACTAGAGGGCTTTTAGGTAAGATTTAGTAATTTTACTAAAGGAATTTAGAAAAGAGTACTGTTTCATGCTGGATACTATAAGTACTATAAGTCTAGCATACTACTATATATAAATTAGACTAAGTATTAAGTAATAGTAGGAGGAGAGACTATTAAAAGCTAAAGAGAACTCGAAACCTTAAGCCTATATAAACACCTTTAATTGGAAGGTAAGGAAGAGGATTAATATCCCCCCTATAGAGTGGGAAATTGCCTTAGCTTTTATCCAACTAAAGTTAGGGCACGGCTACTTTAAGTCCTATTTATACCGCTTTAATTGAGTAGAAAACGAGCTGTATAAGTGTTTCGGTAACTTGATTTAAATACCACACCACCTATTAACTATTTGCCCTTTATATACTCTTTCTAGGAAGGAACTAAAAGAGTAATTAAATAATAGAGACCCCTTAAGTAAGAGTACCATTTCTTTTAGAAAATTAAAATATATCTAGCCCCTATATAGAAAGGACCTAGTCCCGTCTATAATAGTCTTAGACTCTATATGGACGTTAAATATAAATAAATAGAGGGAAGCTGCTTGAGGGGATAGTGAACTCCCTCCTTAGTAGCTGCCCACCTAATGCACAGAAACTACCACAGAGGACCCAACTCCGCATGGCAATAAGGGAGCAGTGGAAAAAGAGGTGGACAGAGCAAACCAGGCAGGAGGGGATGCCAGTAGCCCAGAGTTCACCCTGGAACCCAAAGATCAGGCAACTACACAGTGGCCTCCTGAAACCACAGAGTACACTCCTTACCCTGCTGAGAACAAAACATATTGGACTGGAGGACTACCTCTCTAGACGCAAGGTGCCAGACCATCCAAGCCCTGCATGCCCATGCGGCTGGTACAGACAAACTCCAAAGCATATCCTCTTGTTCTGTCCTCACTTCTAAGCAGGCAGAGCCCAGATGCTTTATAAAGCTCAAACCACAGACTACCGCACTCTGCTGACAATAAAGAAAGGAGTCTATGCGGCCACAGAGTGGTTTCTAAAGCTGGGGCTGCTAGGCCAATTTAGCCTAGCGAAGGAAATGGACCAGGAAAACCAAGAGGACCAGGAGGACCCAGTGGACTAAGGAGACTAGGATGGAATGAGAGAGCTAGGAATTAATACCTAGGGTAATTATAGGACTGCCACAGCAGCCACTACTGGTAAGTAGAAGAACGGGAAAAGAAGGGGTAACGCACCCAACATAAAGAGAGGAGAGGTTTTCTACCTAGGAAAGGTTTTCCCCCTCGTGTAAACTACTATAGATAGCCTACCCCGCATGGACCCGTAAGGGAGCTAAATCGGGAAGAAAATGAATTTATTTATTTATTTATTTATAAATAAATAAATATACTAGATACTAGGAACTAGGCGCGCCTAGGGACGCCTAGTAGAGACCTAAAGAGGGGGAGGGGGATTTAGTTAGTCGAGTTTTTTTAATATTAGTAGGGGTTATAGTAAGAAGATAATTAACTCTAAGCATAAGGGTAATAAAGATAACTATAGGGGTAGTTATACCTTTTTCCTAAGATACCCTATTAAAAGTATTCTATATCTACTAGGGATAGAGGTCTAGTATTAATATAGACATGACTAAGATAATCTAGTATGATTTAAGATCTTTCCTAATTACCCTAGTAGGTATAGGGGCCTTCTAGAGAGTAAGAGGGGTTTAAATAGAAAGAACCTAGGTCTAGAATTAGATAGAAAGATTAGACCTAGTTACTTATATATAGGTTAAGCCCCTAGCTCTTTTAGTAACTATATTAGTAGTATATTTAATTTACTATATTAGATAGATAGATAGATAAATTCATTTCTTCCCGATATAGCTCCCTTACGGGTCCATGCGGGGTTGGCTATCTGTAGTTATTTTACACGAGGGGGAAAACCTTTTCGCCTGGCAAAAACCCCTCCTCTCGATCTGGGCATGATGTCTAATTCTGGTTCTGTTTTCCCTTCTTACCGGTAGCGGCTGCTGTGGCAGCCCTACATTCACCTACTAGCCCTATCCCTTCAGTCCTTATCCTCGTAGTTGTCCGGGTCCGAGTAGTCCTGGTGGTCCTCCTGGTTCCTCTTCCTGGCTGTCCTCCTGGATTAATTCCCTGGCCAGGCTAAACTGCTTGAGCAGCCCTAGGCGTAAGAACCAGTCTGTTGCTGCTTTGACTCCCTTTTTTGTAGAGAGAAGGGAGCGGTAGTCTGTAGTTTCCGCCTTTTGGAGCATCTGTGCCCTACCCTGTTGGAAGTGGGGGCAGAAGAGGAGGATGTGCTTTGGGGTTTGCCTATGCCAGCCGCTAATTTACTATATTATAGTTCCTAAAATAGATAAGGTAAAATTAAGTCTTCTCTTTTCTATATATTTATAAAAGACTTCTAATAGGTCTAGTAGGCGTGATTCCTAGTATTAGTTGGTTAATTTTTTAATTACCTAGTATATAATATCCCCCAAAGTGGGTAGGGCATCTTAGGAATTTAAAAATTCTAGCAATTAGAATCTAAATAGCCTATTTCCTAGGATTGGAGGGACTTTAGTCAGGTATAAGGGCGGTAATTGGGTAGGAGTAGGCTGGTTAGGCCTATTTCCTGGGACCAGAGGGATTTTAGTCGAGGTTTAGCGTAGGGTGGTCGAGTTTTAAGTAGTATTAGGCGGGTAAGGCCTATTTCCTAGGCTTAGAGGGATCTTAGTCAAGTTTTAGAGCGTAAATTAAATGGGAATAGGTTGATTAGGCTTAGTTTCTAGAACAAGAGGGCTTCTAGGTAAAATTTAGCGATCTTACTAAAGCTAGACCTACTATTAGGTCTTGTAAAAGGAGATTCAAGCCTGTTACTAATATTAAGCGGGTTCTTATATTTCTATACTAAGGATCCTACTTCTCTTTAGAGGGTCTTCTCTATATAATAGGGGTATATAGTATATAATAGAGGTAAGTATTATATGGAAGAAGCGCCCCTCTATTACTCTAATCCTAGGTGCCGTTAGTATCTCGCTTTCCTAGTATAGTAATACGGTCTAATCGATGCTAGGCTTAGTATATTTATTTTATTTATTTATTTATTTATTTATGTTTAACGTCTATGTAGAGTCTAAGACTATTATAGACGGGGCTAGGCCCGTTCTATATAGGGGCTAGGTACATTTCAATCTTCTAAAATCAACGGTTCCTTTACTAAGGGGATAACTTATAGATAAGGGAAGAAATAGGTTTTACGAAGGCGTATATAAGGAAATAACTAGGAAGTACTTAGGAAGGATAAAGAAAAGGGGTGGAAGTACGTATTTATAGTGTCTCGTCAGACAGATTGCCTAGATACCACTTCCGGGTGGATATCCTTGTTTTCTCAAGGAATTCTAAGGTTTTTAGTATTCCTTGGGGTCCATCTAATAGGCCTTTTAGTTGGGGTTCTCGACTATTAAGGTAGTCCTTAACTAGTAGCCTTTCAGCTCTATATTTAGGGCACCTAAGTAGGAGGTGTTCGGGCGTTTGTTTTGAGGTATTAGTACACTTACACCGCTCGTTATCTAGTCGATTAAAGCGGTATAAATAGGACTTAAAGTAGCCATGTCCTATCTTTAGCTGGATAAAGGCCGAGGTAATTTCCCGCTCTATAGGAGGGATATTAATCCTCTTACTTATTTTCCAGCTAAAGGTGTTTATATAGCTAGAGGGTTTCGAGTTCTCCTTGACTTTTAATATCCTTTCTTCCCACCGTTGTTTAATACTAAGTCTAATTTGCATACGATAGTACGCTAGACTAGTAGTACTATTCTTAGATGGGAGTTTAGAGGCGTATTTAGCTAGGGAATCTACTAGTTCATTGCTATAGATATTCTCGTGGCCGGGCGCCCACTCTAGGGTAATAGTATTCCCATTTTCCCTTAACTTATTAGCGGCTAGTATAGCCCTATTAAGTTATTCCTGTCCGGGTTCTCCGGTAAGGGAATTTAGCCTTAAGAGTGCGGCTTGGTTATCTGCATATACTCTTATATCTTTAGAATAGTAGTCTTTTTTAACGGCGAGTTCTAGGGCGTTGGTTATTCCCTCTAGCTCCCCATTATAGACTAGTTGTTGAGAACCTAGGTTCTTAACTACTGGTTGAAATTCTTCAAGATTTTGGCCGTCTTTTAGTACTATAGCTCCTACGCCTATACCTTTTCCTTTTGGATTAGCGGAGGCGTCGGAGTAGCTAGTAACTAAATTAGGGGGGGGATCTAGATGTAGTTTAATATAACGGGCTGCCTCGTTTACTTTATCTAGTTTACTAGTTTTAACCGTATAGGGGAGGCTGTCCCACGGCTTATACTTAAAGGATTCTACCTGTTCTAGCTCCGTAGGAGCTATACTAGTAATAATTTTCTTTATTCTTTCTAGTTGCGTATAGGGGCCTCCCTTTAGGTCTTCTAGATTAATACCCTCAAGTCTTCTCTTAACGGGGTGGTCCGTAGAGAGGAGTTCCGTTCTATATACGTAGTTTAATAAACTAGTATCTAGGCGGAGGTCAGGTGGGATTAACGCGCTCTCTAGTTCTAGAGGAATAATTGGTGAGGTTTTAAAGGCTCCTAGAATCTTACGAGAGGCTAGATTCTGGAGGACTTGTATTTTCCTTTTAATACCGGTTTGATTTTTCCAATAGACTTGGCTACCGTAGTCTCTAGTAGTAGTTACGCAGGCTAAATATAGTTGCTGTACGGCGTGCGGGGAGAGTCCCCGCTCTATATTAACTAGCCTAGAGAGGCGTAGAAAGGCGGATCAAGCTTGACTTATTCTAATAGAGGCGTGCTCTTTAAAAGTAAGTCTAGAATCAAAATAAATTCCTAGCCAGCGGACTAGAGACTTAGGTTCTACCTTATTACCATCGGGTAATAATAAGGGGAATTTCTTAGTCTCTTTAGAATTCGAGAAGTGTATTAACTCGGTCTTTTTTAGGTCGAATTCTACCGCGTTTAGGGCGCCTAGTTCGTAGAGTTTAGCGGACTCCCTCTCTAGTATTTTAATATTCTTTTTCCAGCTAGTAGAACTAACGGATAGGGATATATTATTAATATAAGAGAGGAATTTAACTGCTGTTAAGGGGAATAACTCTCGAATATAGATAAGGAATAAAATAGGCGAGACTAGACTCCCTTATGGGATCCCAGTAGCCTACCTATATAGCTAGTATAGATAAATACTAAAGTATATCCTCCTATTCTACCTATACTTCTAAGAAGGCAGAGTATAGATACTATAACTAGTAGAAACTATAGACTACCACACCCTTCTATTAATAAAGAAAGGGGTCTAAGTAGTAATAAAGTAGTTTCTACACCTAGGGCTACTAAACCAATTTAGTCTAGTAAGAGAGATAGACTAGGAGGCTAAAGAGATCTACTAGGAGAACTACTAGAAGAACTAGGATCTTAACTAGGAGGACTAGTACTAGGATATAGGAGAAAGAAAGAGCTAAGATTAATATCTAACTAATATAAGACTACTATAGTAGCTTCTACTAGTAAGTAGGAAAAACGGAATATAAAAAAGTAACTAATCTAAGAAGAAAGAAAGAGTTTTTTATCTAGAAGACTAGGTTTTCCCTCTTATATAAAATATCGTAGATAGCCTACCCCGTATAGACCCGAAAGAGAGCTATATTAGGAAGAAAATAAATTTATCTATCTATAGGGATATACTTCTCTTTCCTAATTGAGTTTAGTTTAGTATAAGTCGATCTACTTAAGGCTATTAACCTATTCTATTTTCTTAGCGCTAATCTTCTTAGTAGACTTTCTTAGTGGAACTTAAGCGCTAAGACAGTCTATTCTTCTCTTATAAGAAGGGTGGTTAAAGTATAATAGAGTACCTTCTACTACTTAACTTTAGAGTTATTAGGTAGGAGTTAGATAATTAAAGGGTTTACCTTAAGGATAAGAGTGAGTAAGGATAAGTAAGGAGAGAAGTAGAATATTTATATAAGAACTAGAATATACGTAATAAGACTCGTTACTAGTAATAAGTAAAATTACTACTTTAAGTTAATTATAAAGGATTAAGTATCTAGCTAAGTAAGTGTATTTATATACTATAGAAAAGCTATAACAATCTAGATACCCCTTATAGATATAAGGGTTAGATGGCCCTTATAGATTTAAAGATTAGATCTATTTTAATCTAATATAGATCCTTATAGAGCTATATATAGTATAGTATATAATGTCTTTCTTAGTGTTTATTCTTATACTTATTATCTACGCTTTCTATCTTCCCTTATCTCTATTAGACTGCGGTTCGTAATACCCCTTATATAGAATAAATCTAGTTCTATCTATAATAGTCTTAGACTCTACACGGACGTTAAACATAAATAAATAAATAAATAAATAAATAAATAAATAAATAAATAAATAAATAAATATTAAGATATAATATTCTAAGTAGGTTATACACTGAAGTTTATAGTAGATATAATAAAGATAGTAGTAGAGGAGATAATATACGCCTAAGAGAGGTAGCAGTATAGAGGTAGGTGTGAGAGCTATACGGGCGGGGCCTTACACGACCGAGAAGCATGGCTCTGACACAAAGGGGCTGAGGCTGGTCAGCTTGGGCCATGGATGTGCGGGTGCATGGGCAGATGGGATGTGCGTGGTGTTTGCTTTTGGCGGCGGTTTGATTGGCGGGTGTTTGGCCATGGCGAGCAGTGAAACGTCGAGCTAGACGTAGCAGCAGCGGCCTTGCTGCACCGGACCTCGCAAGCCTTGCCCAGACAGGAAGCGCAGAGTCTGAAAACCGGGGCGACGAGCACAGCCCGATCGAGCGGCGTTGGATAGATTGGGACGCCGTTTCGCGGCGCGGCGGGCTCGGCGAATCACGTGGGCGGGCTGTGGGTGGCTCGACAGCGCGCGCGTCTGCGCCGCCAACGCGCCGCCGTGCTGAGCACGTCCTTGGCCCGGCCTGCCATGCTGCTCGCCGCCTCAAATACAGCGTGCGGCCGCCGGCCAGCGGCGCGCCAGCTCCCGCGCTGCTGCTGCTGCCGCTGCCCAGCATGGCCCTCACCGACGCGCGCACCCTCACGCTGCCCGACGGCCGCACGCTGGCGTACGCCGTGTACGGCGTGGCCGACGCCGCGCCCGCCGCGCCCACCATCCTCTACTTCCACGGCTTCCCGGGCTCGCGCCACGAGGCTGCCCTCTTCCACCGCACCGCCCTGCAGCACGGCGTGCGCATCGTCGCCCCCGACCGCCCGGGCATGGGCCAGTCCAGCTTCCACGCCGACCGCCGCATCCTCGACTGGCCCCAGGACGTCGCCTTCCTCGCCGACCAGCTCGGCATCCGCGAGTTCGCCGTCATCGGCACCTCGGCCGGCGCCCCGTATGCCCTCGCATGCCGCCGAGCGTTCCCGCCGTCGCGGCTGAGGGGCGTCGGCCTGGTGGGCGGCCTGTACCCGGTCGAGTTCGGCCTGCAGGGCATGATGCTGGGCGCCCGCGTGCTGCTGTGGATCGCGCCGTGGGCCACCGGCCTGGTGCAGACGGCCCTGGACTGGAACATGGGCGTCGCTGCCCGCGACAAGGAGCACCCGGAGGCGCTGGCCGAGCTGCTGGCCCAGGGCTTCGCGGGCCGCCCGCACGTGGACCGGAAGATCTGGGAGCAGGACGTCGGCGGCTTCAGCGACAACCTGATCGCCAGCACAAGGGAGGCGCTGCGCGAGAGCGCGCAGGGCCCGGCGTGGGAGTCTCGTCTGTTTGGAAGCCCGTGGGGGTTCGGCTTGGATGAGCTGCAGCTGGAGGAGGGCCGGTTTGTCATGTGGCATGGCGGCTTGGACGTGAACAGCCCGCTGCGCATGGCCAAGAAGGCCCATGAGCTGCTGCTTCATTCCGATCTGCGCGTGTCTCCCGAGGAGGGCCATTGCTCTCTGGCCGTGCACAAGGCCGACGAGATCATTTCGACTCTGAAGGGCATGGTTGTTGAAGCACGAGCAGCGTAGTTCTGTGCGCGTAGACAGATGGGGCCGGCTTAGACGTAACGTTAAGATTCACGCGAGCAATTGGACATGATCCCCGGGGCCGCCGTCCTCGGCAACGCTTCCCCGCATCAAGCAGCCGCCGTCTCCGTCTTGACTCATTGCTAGTGCTGACACGCCCGTCCTTAAAGCCTGCCACTCTCACCACCACTCGCCCGTGCCACCTCAACCTCCACGATGGGCCCCGCGATTCGAGTTGCAGCATGCCACGCGTCGCCCGTTGTGCTGTCGGCGGCCGAGACGACCAAGAAATGCATTGCTCTGATCCACGAGGCAGCCAACAACTCTGCCGACCTGGTCGTCTTCCCCGAGACCTACATCCCTGCGTTCCCGCTCTGGAGCTCGATGCTGCCCCCGACGGACAACCACGGCTTCTTCGCGCGCATGGCCGCCGAGTCCATCTACGCCGACGGCGACGAGATCCAGGCCATCCGCAACGCCGCCAAGGAGAAGAGCATATGCGTCAGTGTCGGCGTCTCGGAGAAGGTGCGCTACAGCACGGCCACCCTGTTCAACGCGAACTTCATCATCGGAGCCAGCGGGGAGATCCTGGTCCATCACCGGAAGCTGGTGCCCACCTTCTTTGAGAAGCTCACCTGGAGCCCGGGCGACGGCCACGGGCTCCGAGTCGTCGACATCGCGTCTTCCTGCAAGGTGGGGGCCTTGATCTGCGGCGAGAACACGAACCCGCTTGCGCGATATTCGCTCATGGCCCAAGGAGAGCAGCTGCACATTTCCACATGGCCCCCAATATGGCCCACAAGGGATCCAACGGCATCGGGTGGCGTCGGCGCCAACTACGACAATGTGACGGCCAACCGGACGCGCGCAGCAGCCCACTGCTTCGAGGCGAAGTGCTTCGGCGTTCTCTGCGCCGGACACCTGGACAAGGCCGCCGTGGAGGCCGTGGTGTCGTCGTGCAGCAGCCCGGAGCTGGTCCAGAAAGTCATCGACAGCTCTTCCCGCGGAGCCTCCATGTTCCTGGACCCTACCGGCGCTCCGATCGCCGGCTTCACCATTGCGGCGGGCGGGAAGCAAGAGGCGGACTACCTGCAGGCGGAAGAGGGCATCCTGTATGCAGACCTGGACCTCCACAAGTGCGTCGAGGGGAAGCAGTTCCATGACGTCGTGGGCGGATACCAGCGGCTCGACATCTTCGACCTGACGGTGGACAGAACGCGCAGGGAGCCCGCGACGCTTCGGGACTGACCTCCCGCCTGCCGGGTCGTGGCACACAGATAGTCCGGCGAGCACCAGCGATACACACATGCAGCCACTGATCCTTCTGTTGCCGCTTCGCGACGTCTCGTATTGCGGTGGAGGGCAGACGAGCGCATGCATGACGCGCATGCCCGACCGTGACGGCCAGTCGTGGGGCCGCGGGCACCCCTGCTATCTATGCTTCGCCCACGATCCAGATTAAAGCCAGAGCACACCACTTACTTATCTGCCGCGGGCCTCCGGTACATGGCGCCGCAGCGGGGAGCGGGCGGCGGGAGGGTGTCGCGCGACTCGGCTGCCGTGATAAGGCGTTTCCCCACGTAGCAGGTGGGTGCATTGCCCGTCGCACCCAGCTGCAACATGCCCGCCCTCGTCCTATTTCTTGCGCTCGCCACGCGTCTTTTCGTCCAGCACCCGCCCTCTCCATCCTGCCCCTCTGGCCAAGCTTTCTTGGCGATCTGAAATCCACCATGGCCACGAGCTTGGCAACGGCCGCTGCAGATGCGGGCTCTCCCCGCCTGAGCAAAGAGGGCCACGGCCCCGTCCAGCCGACCGACGTCCAGATCGAGCAGTCGATCCTGCACGCCGACTACGGCCACAACCCGGACATCTCGTTCGAGGAGTATCTGTACTACGCCACCTGGACGCGAGACTACGAGAAGACCCTGTCCACCAAGGGCCGTGGCATGAGTTCGCTGTTGGCCGTGGTCACGGGCAGGAAGCAGGCTGTTGTCGTCTCGGACCCCGACCCGGTCGTCGCGCCGCCGGTGGAGGCAAAGGGAGACGATGCCAGCAAGACGCCCAAAGAGACCCCCTCGGACACCTTCGGGATCATCTCTGACTACGAGTGGCACCACGCGTCTCGGGCGGCTCGCACTGCGACCTGGGGTAGGGTCCCCGCCGCCGAACCATCACAGCTCCTCTGACAAGCATCAGGCGCCGTGTTCTACCTCATCACCACCGACATCCTGGGCCCTTTCTCCGTTCCATGGGCACTGACCCAGCTCGGCTACGGCCCCGGCGTTGCCCTGTACTTGGTCTTTGCCGCGATGGCAGGCTAGTGCGTGCACCGAACCCCCAACCGATCAGCTGCTCACAGTGCTAGTTCCGGCGTGCTGCTCTGGTGGCAGTTCCTCGGTCTCGATTCGGACAAGTACCCTGTGAAAAACTACGGCGACCTCGCCTTCCGCATCTACGGCAACTGGTTCCGCTACATCGTCAACATCTTGCAGAGTTGCCAGTTCTTCCTGGGCGTCACGCTCCTCATCGTGGTGAACGGCCAGGGCATTGCCCAGCTCTCCCAGGGACCGAACGGATCCAAGGCTTTGTGCTGTAAGTGACATGGCGCCCCCCGTCGTCGGCACCCCGTCTTTCTGACCATCCGGACACAAAGTCACGGCATGCTTGATCATCTTCACCGTCGCCGGCTTCGTTGTCGGTCAAATCCGGACGATGCAGAAGTTCGGCTACATAGCCAACATCGCCGTCTGGATGAACCTCTTCGTCATTTTCATGACCATGGGCATTGTAGCCAACAGTTCGCCGAACTACGAGGCTGTATTCGCGTCCTACCAGATCCCACAAGGCCCCATAAAGACGAGTGGCGGTGTCCCCGATGGTCTGACCTTCGTTGACAACATCAATGGGCTGATGCAAGCTGTCTATTCCTATGGCGGTGCGACTATGTTCTGCGAGCTCATGGCCGAGATGCGCAGGCCGTAAGTCATGCCTTTCCAACCACCCAACCTGGCGAGGAATCTGACAAAGACGCAGCTGGGACTTCTGGAAAGGCCTGATTGTCGCCGACATCTTCATCTTCCTGTGCTACATCATCTTTGGCCTTGTGGTCTACAGCCAGCAGGGCCAGTTCGCCTTCAACCCGGCGTACCAAGGCATCAATCCCTACGCCTGGCAGACGGTGGGCAACGTCTTCGCCCTGGTCACTGGTTTGATTGCGGCCTGCCTCTATGGCAACATCGGCATCAAGGTCCTCTACGCCAACGTCGGCCGCAGCGTCCTCAACTTCCCGGCCCTCGAGTCCCGAAAAGGCAAGTGGATCTTCGTTGGCTTCGTGCCCGTCTACTGGGCCTTGGCCTTCATCATCGCCGCTGCTGTGCCTCAAGTGTCCTACCTATCCGCCTTTGTCGGGGCTGCGATGATCCTTCAGTTCTCCTACACCTTCCCGCCGTTCCTCGCCCTCGGCTTCAATTGCCTCAAAGACTCGATGGGTGCCGGGGAAGGCTTCGATCCGGCAACCGGGCGGGTGGTGCGCGGCGAGAACGGCTGGAAGAGGTGGGCCCGTGGCTTCAAGAAACAGGCGCTGGTCAACTCGTTCAATGTCGTCTACACCCTGGGCTCGGCCGTCACAGCCATCCTGGGCATTTACGCGAGCATTTACTCGATGCACCAGCAGTACGCGGACGCCAACATCCAGCCCTTCTCCTGCAACGCGCCAACTGGCTGATTGGGGTGCAATTTCGAGTGCGGTCTGAGGTCCAGAGAATGATCATGTATTGTGGGGAAGGCTGATTTGGGTATTTATTATCACTAAACACTACTGAATGTCTTGGTTGGTGCTCTAAAATCCAGCGCTGTTGAGGAAGTCGTGAGCGGCCGTGAACGTCTCGTTGGCACTGTAGTGGAAGTTCAAGCAGTGGCCGGTGTTGGCAATCTCCCTGGTCGAGTACTCGGCATTGGGAAACAGCGCCTGGGTGCGCTCAAAGTGCCCGGTGCAGTCGGCCTCGCCGAGCAGCGGGAGGGCGACGCCGCAGAAGATCTGGTCCTTGTGGCCGGTCAGGATCAGGACGGGCTTGGTGAAGTCGTCGGCCACGTCGTTGACGAAGAGGGTGCTGATGGCCTCGCCCAGGGAGTAGGTGCCTCTGCTGAGCCAGTCGGCGTGGACGACGTCGGCATCCCACTCCGACTCGGTGTTGGTGTAGAATAGGCCGCGGGCTCCGAGCTCGAGGGACATGGCCATGTATCCGAGGCTGAGGTTGCGGAACTTCTCGTCGACGAGCGGGGCTGGCTGGGCCAAGGGCGTGACGACCACGCCGGGGATGGCCGGCTTCAGGGCGTTGGTGAACCCGGTGAGGATGAGGGCGTCGACGTCGTCCGGGTAGCGGGCGACGAGGCCGTTGCCGATGAGCGAGCCGTAGGAGTGGCCGACATAGGAGATCTTGGAGAAAGCACGGCCGCCAACGTCGCCCCGCCTCAGCGCCTGGACGACCTGGTGGGCAACCTCGACGTGGGCGGGCTTCTGGACCACGGTGACGGGGTCCGGGTGGTCTGACGCGCCGTTGCCCAGCCGGTCGATCGCGAGGGTCGGGTAGCCAAGCTTGGAGGCGTGTGCCAGCCACGAGTACTTGTCGCCCTGGTAGCCGGCCAGGCTGCCGCCGCCTGACCAGTAGTTGCGGTCGTAGGTGATGCCGTGGACCAGCAGCTGGATGGCGTCCTCGCGGCCCGCGACCTGCACCTCGGGCTCGCAGAAGCGCCCGGCAATGCTGTAGGTGCCGTTGACCAGGGCTATCTGCACCTCGTCGCCGACGCTGTTGAGCAGTTGCTCGATGCCGGCCAGCGTCAGGGTGGCGTCTTGGAGCCCGGAAGCCAGGTAGCCCGGGACATGCCTGTTCTCCGCGCTAATGGTGACGGAGAGGCTGACGTCTGAGCAGGCCGGGCCGCTCCGCTTGGCGGGGAAGGCGGCGCTGAGGCCGGCATGGAGGAGGAAGGCAGAGCGGAGCGAGGAAGCGAGCGAAGGCATCGCGAAGGGAGCGGATGGGGTCAGACTTGGATGGGGATGGAGAGGCCGCAGCCTTGGGGACGACGGCGACAACCCCGGGGGACCATCAATTGCTTAAGTGCAATCAAACTCGGCGCCGGGGCTGGACGACGGGTGCGCCGGCGATGAAATGAAGATGTGCGTATAGGCGAAGCCGGGGCCCCAAGTCGCCCACGCTTCGGGCATGGCTCCGCCAGCTCGGACCGCATTCGCGTGAGCCGGAGATAAATGTACAGCAGATTCCATCGTCTTGGTCCCCGATGGAGAATTTCCCGGCCTTATGTCCTGTCGGGAAAGCTTAGCCCGGGAGCCCCCTGGGGCCCTGCCATCCACGTGGTGGCCTGGCCGGCACTTCCGCTCAACGTCGTCATTGCCGAAAGCCGCCGTCGTCAGACCACGGAATGCTCGCCCTCTGTGCGTAAAGAGCATTCCAATCCGCTTGCCTCTCCGTCCCGTCAATGTCCTGGACTTCGCCGTCGCCCGCGCGCCACGCAGGCAACGTGTGTCCACATTTCCCTGCGCAAACTTCTGGATCTGCAGCCCGCAGCCTTGGGTCCCGCGAGATCCCACGTACTGATCAGCGTGAAAGGCCGATCGATAAAGCCAAACCGACAATCATGGACAGCCGAGACTGTAGTCATGGGCTGGAGCCAATCAGGGCGGGCGTCACAGCCGAGGAACTTGACACTCAAGGACTGCGCAACCCTTGGCGCTGCAGCTGGCGGCCACAGTGGAGCTGAATGTCCTGATTCTCTCCGAGAATTATTGGGGTGGTGGTCCTGGGAAATTGGCATCCGGAGATCTAGGAAATGCAGCCAGCTCGGCTTGTCTATGCTGTTGGCTGCACCGGAACTCGCACGCACGTGAGCAGTGGGAGTGTGAACACTCCGCTCTGGGCGAATGTGTATGCAAGATGGCGTGGTGGCTCGGCTTGAGTGATGTGCGCGGAACCGTCCCGTCCCGACCAATCCATGCACGCGCTCTAAACACCACCAGAAAAAAAGGTCAGCGTTGAGCGCTTAAGTCGGAATACGAGACGGAGCAGGGGTTGAAAGCTCACCACACAGCTTGTACACCCTCGCTCGGTGCTGAGATCAGCTTACTGTGCCTACGACGCGGCACTGCGTTGGATTTGCCCGCAAATCTACTCATTGAGCACGGCTGATGTACTCTTGACTCTGGAGTATGGCCATTTCTGGCAAGCTTGGCAGTTGGACTGCCCTTGTCGAATTTTCTGACGCTATCGGAAGGTGCTCTGAGCTACTGACCAGGGAACGCATTTAGAGATATGTGCAGCTTGATGTGTCAAGACTGGAGGACCTCACTGGAGCAGGAGGAAAAGCGTATCATTGCAGTCTGCAGTGGTAAGGCCTGAAGCTCAATTCTGAGAAGTGGCAATCTGATCTGGCTACATGACCAAAGGAGTACTCTTTAGGTCTCGCGGGCCAATGTTTGGCCGTTTCAGAATGGACTGCGCTGAATCTCCCCTTCCAAGCTTCTCAATGACTTCCTCGGGATCGAAGTCCACCCCAATTGGGTTCTCCTCAAAGTCGCCGCTACGCATGTAGACCGTGGCTTCCTCGGCGGAATCGAAGGCGTCCACCTGCGTTTCAAGATGGTTGCCGTCTGGATCTTTGTAGTACATGCTGAACGTCACTCCGTGATTGACATTCCAAAAAGGCTCGATGCCAAGCTTCTTCCGCTGGCTGTAAGCTGCCAGCAGGTCTTTGAGCGAGGCGAAGGTGAAGGCGATGTGCTGAAGAGGGTGATTAGAAAATGCGAGCCATTGTGACGATTAGTCTCACCTCCAAGCCCGACGTCTTGGCATCCTTTGGGCCGATGTTGGGAATGGCGGCAATTGCTACGCGGTGGTGCTCTTCGTCATATGTGATGAACGAGAGAAAGTCATTTTCGTGCGATGCTTGGCCTCCCAGGAAGGTCTTGTAGAAGTCCACCATTTTGGAGAACGTCTCCGGACGTGTACGCAGAACGACATGGGCGAGCTTTACGGGGGACGTGACTTTGATGTCGGCCATGGTGTGGATTGATCTTGGTGGAATCTGGAAGTCTCTTTGTTCGGGGCAGTGAGCAGCTATTAATTGCATGCGATGGCTCGGAGCTCCCCCGCTCGCCTTCCTCAAACCCCGAGCCAATTACGCTCTGATCCGCTCGCGGCTTATGTGAGATGACGCACGTCCATCCAAGCTGCCGTGATGGTTTCTGGAAAGCATGTGCAGCCCATCAAATACACGGCACATCTGAGGGAAGGAAGAAGCAACATCCGCCAGCGCTTGACAGCACCCCGGAGAGTTCTGTGGGGTTCGGACGCTCTTTGAGAATAATCACTGTGGATTAATCGAACCAGAAGTCCTTGGCTCCTGACCAGCGTGCACAAGAGGAACCCAGAATGCCCCGCACCTTCCGCTGACCGTCTACAAAATATCTACAATGTCCACCTCCTTGCCCCAGAACACCTCCCACGCTCCCGCCCACCTTTCCTGCACTTGCTTGAGCCACTCACCAAATTCAATCTTCTCATCAGCGATGATGACCGCTCCGTCCTTAACCTCCTTCCATCCATCCGGTGCATGCTTCACATAATGGTGGTCCTTTCCGCAGTAGGTGCGCCAGTCAGTGACAGGCTCACCCTGGCTCCAGCTTATGCGCTTATTATAACAGTCAGCGCAGAGATCCTCATCAGTGCAGATGATGCAGGTGTATATGGGGCCTTGATGGGGGCTTGAGAATTCCTTGGAGCAGCCATTGCACGATATGGAGCATTCTGTGTGAGGATTAGCCAGTGATGTTCTCAAGCGGGCATCTCGTTATAACTGACCGGGATCAATGTCGGCGTCGAGTGAAACGTCGTCTGTGGACGGCTTGTCCGCCGCCGCGAGACCCTCTCCGGTTGGTGGATCGCCACCTACGCGGCCATCTTGCTTGAAGGCATCTTTTTGCTCCGAGGTGGTGGAAGAATCTGGTTGGGTCGTCTCTGCGCCCGCTTCGCCAGCTTCTTCACCGTCCGATGCTTCGGATGCGCTGTCGTTCGCCTGCTCCTTGAACTCCGGATTGAGATAGTAGAACTGACTGGAAAGCGCAATCTGGGCGTCTTTCTCCAGGCCAGGAAGACAGGCCAGCAGCTTGCCGAAGAAACGAATGGTCAAAGAGTCATTCCAGCCTTCTGCATCCGTAAGGCCTTCAATGCAAGCGTCAAAGGACTTGTTGAGAATCGACTGGAATTCCAGCAGCGGCCCCATTTTTCGTACCATTAAAGCTGCCGGGATTGCAGTGTTCGACACGTGTGGGTTGAAGTCGGCTCCGAGAAGGTAGTCAGGCGGGAACGCCAGCTTCTTCATCTCCTCCAGGATACTCGCCTTCTCCGACGAGTCGACATTGGAACGGAATTGCTCCATCAGGAGTTCGGCCAGGTGGGATCTGGTGGACAGGAGAGTATACTCCTCCATGGCCTCGCCTTTCGAGCTACTCTCCATGACCTGCTCCAACAGCTCTCTTGCCTTCCCCCGGTCCCCAATGACTCGATAGTAGTAGTCTGCCAATTCGTACCTCAAGCCAACGTCCCTGCTGAAGAGCTGATACGCCAGCTTGAGTAGACGTTGGTAAGTCTCGACCACGAGGTCCTGCTTGCCACTCTTCGCAGCGGCACGTTGGAACACTTCATGGTTGTCCTTGTTGTTGTAGCTTGACAGCCAGTAAAGCTTGTCCTTGTCCCGGAAACCGCTGAAGAGCTCGACGAGCCTATCGTGCTGCTCTTTCTCATCCAGCTTGTCGGTGATACCACCGAAATAGAAGTAAGAGAAACTGTCCTCAGGAAGGAGAGGGACGGCTCGCTCGTTGACCACGGTGATGGCCGCTTCGACGTCGTCTTCGAGCAGCGCACATTTTGCCAAGTTGGAGAATCCGTTTGCCAGGTATGCCTTTGTTTCTTTCTCTTCGCACCGTGGTCCCAGCTGGGGGAACAGGTCTGCCTCGGCGTTGACTGCTTCTCGGGCTTCTTTGATGTACGCCGATTTCTTTTCCTCGTCATCTTCCTGCTCGGCCAAGTGGATGGCTGCATCCGCGACGCTCCCTAGGGCTTGGAATTGTTCAAACACCGAGGAGGGATTCTCCAGGGACATCCTGCATTCCTCGAGTGCAGCCTCGTAGTGGTCGAACCACTTCAGGACGAGACCAATTCCCCTGTGGGCGTAGCTGGTCTTTTCCAGATCTGGGAAGGCATTCGCGATCAAAAGAACCTGTTCTGCAGTCGGATCTTCACCCATTTCCTCGATCTCCTCTTTGCGGAAGTTCGTCTGTGTTTAAGAAATCAGTGTTTACCCTTCCTCAAGTGCGTTGGAAGCCCGGGAGTTCTCACCAGCTTCAAGGCATGTTTTGCAAACTGGAACGACTTCCAAGCCTCCCATCGGAACGTGGCATGGTTGTACCAATTGAAGACGTGGCCCCTAGCTATCCCCTCCATGAATTTGGAGGGATCTTCACGAAGGGCAGTAACCCACCCGACAGTCTCGGGCGTCCAGGCGCCATGTGGCAAGCCGGTGACCCTTTTGATCCAGCCGTCTACCGTACTGAACGTGTGCTCGCGAAGATCGCTGGCATCCCCAAAAATCCCAAGGCTCGTGGCGTTCTCCTCAATCTTTTCGAGAGCTCGTCCCTTGTTTGTCATGATGGCGGCCAGGCTTTCAACGACACACTTGGCCTCCTCATCGCTCGCAGCGTCCACCTGGATGTCCAGGAAATGTTGGATCCAGAAATCGGCCGCGTAGTTTTTCAGCTTGCTGATGGCAGCATCGTTTTCGATGTCCGTGGTTAGGACGGTTGCAATGGTTTGAAAAATGGTGAGGTGCGCTGACGAGGGAGAACTCCTCAGACCCTTTCCATCGACAATGGCTTCGCGGAAGTACTGCCGTAGAGCCCTCTCTTGGAACCGCAGTGGGGCGGAGGTGTTGGAGTCGGCGGCCGCATCGTCGTTCAGCCCTTCGTCCGCAGTCTCTGAAGGATCGCTGCCACTCTCGTCAGACGAACCTTCGTCCTCGGAGCTGATCTGCGCAAGTCGGAGAAGTCTGCAGGGTTTTCAGCACGGCGGAGACTGGATCAGCGGACGGGCAGGCTACCTGGCGGATCTTCCATCGATTTCTTCCTCGATGCTCAGCTTCGCATCCTCGTTGACCAGGGCGACGAGGTTGGACGCCTCTCCGAGCGTGAGTGGCCTCTTCGAATAAGCCAGCCAGGCAAACAGCCGCTTCAGCGAGGCAAACTCGTCATCGCCGCGGCCCTTCTGGCACTCAGCTAGCAGCAGGCTGTAGAGGCCGGACAAACTGTCTGGCAGCTTCTCTAGCTCTTTGAGAATGACAGCTTCTCTGCCGAGTGAATTCAGCCGCCTTAGGACATGCTCGACGTAGAGCACACCTGTTTCCGAGTCAGCGGCGTTCTCCCACTTGGTGCGCTCCGAGCTTACTATCGGCCTTTTGCTGAAGTTTGAAAGCAATCCGCTTCCGCACCGGCAGTCGCAGCCTTCGGAGCCTCGTCAGGGACTTGATCCTCGCTCGAATGATCTGTCTGACGTCTTTTTTGAGATGCTCAATTGTCAGTGGAAGAGAAGCCGGTTCCATTTCCTTGACGCCTTCCAAACCTGGGCCGCTCGTAAGCAGGACTCTGATCTGAAGACCGTCCTTCTTGATCTGCTTGAACAGGTCCAACAGCTTCTTGCGGTCGTCTCCGTCGGCCTCGTCGAGGCCGTCAACGACAACGAACAGCCTTGTCTCCGATGAATTGGGGAATTTGGAGGCGAAGAGCCTCTCCCAGAGCAGGGTTCCATCGTCGTCCCGAAGCTGGTCTTCAATCTTCTTGACCTCGGTGGCCACTTCCTCGCGGTATTTGATGTCGGATTCAGCCACCTGGGCTGCGACCGACCTCAGGAGGTTGACGGTCGAGCGCAGCTCCTCGTGTTCTTCTTTGAAAAAGAAAGACGCCACGGTGCTCTTGTAGAGGTGGCGCTGCTGGCGGAGGTCGTCAACTGCGAAGCATGCCAGGCTGGATTTGCCCAGCCCGCGGTCGCCAGTGACCCAAAGCAGTGGCTCCTCGTCGCCACCGGCAAACTTCTGGTACGCCTCATTCTCGGGGAGCCACCGGAAGGTTCCTTCCACAAAGGAGTGGCGAATTTCCGCGACCGCGTATTCCATGGTCGGATTCGCTGTTGTTTGCAGCGCCGCCTTTACTTGTGCCAGAGCTGCCGAGCGTCTTGCACCCGCGTCCCTGCTCTTTCTACCCTTCTCTCCCTTTCCTGGCTCCTGATCGGCCTTGTCCCTGTCTGATTGGGTGTATGCCTTAAAGAGCATCCCAAGGCCTTTCTGGAGCTCGTTGTGGTGCTTGTCCTGCGTCACGCTCATCTGCTTGGTAACCTCGAAGTGCTCTTGACTCAGCTGTGCGTGCTCCTTCACAACTGCACTTGTTTCCTGCTGGCTGGCAAGCACCTGGCGGGTCACGGTCAGATTCTCATTCACGGCGCTTCCGATGCTTGTGACGGATCTGTGCGTCTCGATCGTCTGTCCGAGCGTGGCGAACATTGTAGCGGACTCCAGCCGCTGGATGTTGGTGTTGAGGCCATCCAAAGCACCCTTGAGCTTTTCGTCAGTGCCCTTCCAGAGAGCCTTGGCCCACTTCACTGTTTGCAGATGCTCGATTAGCCGGGAGCCGTTACCGGAGACCGAGGCTCACTGACGGAAGCGCCCCTCCTTCGCATACTTGGTCGCGATTGACGAGAGGGCAAGGATGGAGCTGAACACCCGCATCAAAATGGTCTGGTAAGCCTTCACGGTGGGAATCTTGGACTCGATTATGGAGATGCGCTCAAGAAACGAGTGTTGTATGTCAAAGAATGTCATGATCACTGCGCTGCCGTTAGCTCCGGCGCGCTCAGCATTCGCGCATGCGGTGGGCGGTGTGTGCTTCTGGGCATGCTCACCGTCATAGTCGGCTGACACGTCCTTGGATGCCTGTTCCAATTAGGCCAGCCCCTTGAGAAGACAAAGAGGAACTCTCACTTTCATGACCCCTAATGAGGTTGGCGGTCAGATCAAGTACGTCCCGCAATTCCGGATGGCAGACCTACATGTGAATGCCGTCAAGATGGTCCCAGCCGGCGGGAACGACTGTCAAACCATCAGTGACATGGCTGCAAACCATGGCCAACGAACTCACTGCACTCGCAGCAGCAGAAATTTGTTTCGCTGCCGACATGATCAAGTCCGAATTTTTGCTGACCAAGTGTCGGAGCTTGTCCGTCGTTTGCCCATTGTGCCGGAACTTGCTGAACCTGCTAAGCTCCTCCTCCTGCTCTCTGAGCAGGGCATCCGTATTGTTCAGGTGCCTGAATTGCTTGATATCTCGTTCGGTGGTTCTGCAGTAGTCCTCGATGGCCTTCGTCCACAAATCCCCGATGTCAGATGTGTCTCCGCTGAGCTCTGAGAAAGTCATTCTGTGTTAGGACGGGAATGGATAAACGAAGACCGCAATTAATCGAGCCTGAAATTGATGCGGCACTGGGCCTTCTTAAGTGCTCCGGCGAAGTTGGGTTGGCCAAGATCCGCCCCCAGCCATCACATAATCCGGGAGCTGAGAGTTTGTCCAGCTCACCGCTCGGGGCCCGTGATAGGCCGAAACATGAGGCTCCAAAGGCCACCATACCACAGTAGTCATGGGTGTGGCGTACACGGCTAGCGGAGCCATACCTGTTGCGGGATGGGATCTGGCCCCCAAGTCTGACATGCAGCACCGTGGCTTAATGATCCTTCACAAACCAAGACAAATAAACAGCGCTCGCCTCCGCATCTCGCCAATTGCACAACCTCTAATCTTACTGCACTTTCTGCTTGTAGTCAAATGGGAAATATGCGCCGAAGGCACTGTCAAACTGGCTGACGCTCGGGTTTCGCACGAAGGATGGGGGCGAAAGCGTGTGCGGCTAGCCAGTAAGCTCCTTGCAGCCCCGCCTTGGTCAGAAGACTCCAAGTAGAGGCGTACACAGGCCACACAGTGCGGCAGGCCCCTTGCACTACGTGACCATGGTGGTTGACAAAGACACGAAGGGCTGGTAGTTTCTCTTTATGTGGCGAAGGTGGCTCCGCGCTAACTCTTTTCAGAAGCTGTTAACAGCCTGTGGCTTTCCGGCAGTCTTGGATTCCAATGCCGCTCCTACGACCGCACTCTCCCCCAGCTCCCAGAATCTCAGCCCCATCGTTTTTAGTTGTTCTGCATGCTTTGGTGTACATCAGTGCTTTCCGAGACACGGGGGAACAGAGGAGTACGAACAAAGTCCAGCGGGCCTCCTCCGCCTCCTCCGGCAGGTCCCTCCACGTCTGGTGAAGGTCGCTGGCGCCCCTCCACAGATTCCGCAGTGCATCCTCCCACGTGTCTCCGCGGAACCTCACGGATACCGCCTCCGTGTCTTCGGCCGACCAGGCCCTGATATTGGCTGTGAACTCCCTCTGCCGGATGGTTTCGTTGCTGCGGAACGTCTCTCCGGCCGAGATGTGATGGGAAACAAACTCGGGGAACATCTCGCGGAAGAGGCCTGTAGGAGCATGGGGTTTAGTGCTGCTTTTCAGCATGGTGTGGTGGAGAGCAACCTACCCGTGATGCCGCTCATGATGCCCTCAGGCGTCACCGCTTGAGGCTGGTGATCACGCAGAGCTTGGAGGAGACGATACAGTGCATTGGTGCCGCTGCTGCCCCAAGCCCTCTGCAAGATGCCGCCGGAGAGCTCTGCACGGGCAACGAACCCCTCCTCCTCTTCATGAACACCGATGTCGATGTCTTGGTTGCGTCCTGGGAACATGGTATGCATTAAACCTGGAAATGTACTCAGCGGCTCTTTGAATATAAAGGAATAAGCCAGGATATACCAAATGCATCGCTGAGGATGAGTCCGAAGGTCTCGTCACTCTGGTTGATGGAAGGAAGGTTGACGGTAGCAGGAGCCGGATCAGCCAGACCGGGAGCAACGTGCGAAGGGGGACCGACAGGACCGCCGGCCGCGAGAAGGTCATTGTCATCATCGAGATCGACGCGCGAGATGTCGAGCTGCTCCTCAATAGGAAGAGCCAAGTTGTCAGGGGAGTTCTGGGGGTCAGCTGAGGGCGGAGAGGTGAAGTCGGTTCGAAGAGGCATGGTTCGCAACTGAAATCTGGCGCGAAGAGGTGAAGAAGCAAAGGGAAGAAGAGTACATGAGCAAAAGTTTTAAAGTCCTTTTATAACCAGCACCTACAAACGCAGGGGCCACAATAACTATTTGCCGTCAATCCAGCACTTTCACGCGCTTATATTGTCTGCTCTATTGTTACAGTAGAGAAAGCCACCTCCCGCAGCATTATGAAGAATCAAATTGTCTGCAAAAGCGGAAAATTGGGCAACACCAGTACCTATTTTTCACTTTGGTAAGAAAGCACGCCAGAGGCCACAGACTGGACGCTACTGGCTGACGTCAACTTTCCAGAACGCGCACGAAATCGACTTCCAGCTCACACGGCCAGAGACAAATGAATGTCCCACTGAGCTTGCTTACATCACCGTCACAGGCGTTACAGCAAACTGCCGTGACACTGGAGATAGCAGATCACTCCCTGCAGCAACACACCATCGAAATGCCACCGCAGCAGTGCTCGCCCGGGTTTGGCCACCTGTCCTGGCATTCAACCCTTCCCTGCCACAGCGCTGCGCTCGACACCGCCTCCACGCCACGGTATTAATTCAGGCTTAAGCCTCACCTCGAGCCGGAGCATCTTTCGTTCGTGCATGTGCTTCAACCACAGGGACCAAGGGTCTGGAAGCCCAACTACAAATGCTAGGCTCTACTGAACCACCCGCGACCCAGCGGACGATAGGGCGCACCGTAAAGCCGGGGCTGAGCGTGCCTCCTGCGGATAGCAGACAAGAAAGATGCGCGGGCGGGCACCTAAGCCTACACCATGGTCGGGCAGGACCGGATATCGAGCTGCGTCAAAGATATTGCGGCGGTGGTGAATCCCGGACCGCCTCGCGCGCCATAAAATGCGGGGCCGCATGCGAGTCCTGAAGCGCGGAGCTCTTTCTCGAAGGCATGGTGTGGTAGGTGGGAGCTTCGTGGGGCCACGGAGCCGTCAAGCCAACCCGCGCGCCCTCGGCCCAGCCTCCGGTGCGTGCGGCTCCCGTCCGGACCGGAAATAGCAGCAGCTCACTCGCGTGGCGACGCGGGCGCAGACCGAAGCGGGTGCGTGGAGGCAGGTAGAATAGGTGCCTGTGCCGGCGGGTAGCTCGTGTGTCTCCGGATCTGCGAATGGTGCTGCAGGCGGCGCGTGGCACGTGGCAGAAGGACGTGAAAGCGCCGCGGTAGCAAGCACGCCCGGGGCAGTGTTTTGCGAGACGTGTAGCGTCTCGGTGCGGGAAAGGTGGGCGGGTGGTCAAAGCACATGTCGCACCTCCAGAGAGCCTCACGCGAGCGCACACCTCTCTTCTGCCCGGAAACGCCGCCGCACGGCTCAGAGTAAAACATCCGCCTCTCGTTTGGACATGGCCTGGTCGGTGGAGACGTGTCCTGGCCGCAGCGGCTATTTCTGGCCGCAGCCCGTATCGTTGGTCAGACGGCGATGCGGTGGCAGTGGGCGGCGGCTATGGTGCGAGCTCGCGATGAGGGTGGAAGTGCGTCAGGACGCGATCTTGTCCACGAGTAGGAGTATCTCCGGGACGATGAGGTGATGGCCATGGATCGAGACTAATCACGATGTGCGGCGATCAGAAATGCGATGAGTCCAGACGTTGAAGATCCGATAATCAAGAACGGAGGCCGACGTGAACAGGTGCGTGCTCCGCATGCAAGAAAGACTCTCCCATTGGATATAGAAACGACCCCTGCTTTTACAATACCAGCTCGAATTGCTCCCTGACTCTTGAAACAGAATTTTGACACGCATACCCAAAGAACTCGAAAGGGAAATGTGCCTACCCTTCATCAAATTTTACAGCCCGATGCTCTTCTTGACCCAGTTCTCCAAACCGCCGAGCGCAATGATCTCCTGCACGTTCGGCGGCAGCTCGCCCACCTTCTGGCTCCACTTCTCGCCGCCCTCGCCCTCTTGGATCGTGACCTTGCTCCGGCGAACGTCCCACTCGAATGTCCAGCCCGTACGCCGCGTCAGCGCCTTCTCACCACCGTGCGACGAGAAAGTGTTGCGCAAGCGTTCGACCAGACGCGGAACTTCGACGCCCATCAGCGCGTTGTTGATGCTGTTACGCCCGAAGATGTTTGCAAATGAACCCGACACCACGAGCGGAATGCCCTTGGCCAGAATTGCAGTAGCCGCCTGCTCACGCGACGAGCCGCAGCCGAAGTTGAAGCCCGAGACGAGGACGTCGCCTGGCTTGGCCACCTTCGCGAATTCCTTGTCGTAGTTCTCCATGACCACCTCGGCCATCTTCTCGCGAGTGACGTCATCTTGGTATGTGTACTTGCCAGGATAAATGCCGTCGGTATTGATGTTGTCCGCGTCGCAGAAGACGATCTCACCCGACACCTTCTCAGGGAAGCCGGGAAGAATCTCCGTGAGTGCGTCTTCGTCTGAAGATTCGGCCTCAGCGCTGCCGCCCTGGCCCGCGATGGCCTGCTTACCGGTCGCAACCATTGCGTCGACCTGGCCGATGATTGACTCCAGAGCATCCTCGATGGTATTGCCGATCAAGTCGCCCTCACCACGGACCACGCCTGTCACACCCTCGGGCTTCTCGTACCAGCCAGTTCCCGAGATCTTACCAGCCAGCGCACTGGCAGCGACGACCTCAGGGCTGGCGAGGTAGGCCTTGGCATCCGTCGAGCCCATCCGGCCCTTGAAATTGCGGTTGCTTGCGCTAATGCCAACCTCTCCGGGCTCCAGAAGCCCAGTTCCGAGGCCAATGCAAGGGCCGCAGCCGCTTGGCAGAGGCTGCGCACCGGCCTGGAGGAGAGTGTCCCAGTCACCCGTCTCTCTTGCAGTAGCTTCTTCCAAAGTCGAAGCAGCGGCGATGTAGAAATTGACGTGCTCCGGAATCTTGGGGATCTGACCGTTGTTCTTCTCGGCGGCCTCCTTGAAGACGCGGGCAGCGGCGGCAATGTCAGAGCTCCGAGAGTTGGTGCAAGAGACGAGGTAAGCCCTGTTGACCTTAATGTCTTGGGCCGCGAGTTCATTGAGCGGCGTAGCGACCTTGACAGAGTTGGGGCCAGCGACATAGGGCGAGAGGGTTCCAAGGTCAAGGTAGAGCTTCTTAGCATAGGTGGCACCGGGATCGGCGACAGGAGCGTTTTCAAAGAGATCATCGAGGCGCTCGTGGTTGAAGCGGGCGATGCGGTTGCTCTCCAAAAGGTTGCCAGAGTTGTACATGGAAGCTTCCGTGGCCTTGAAGCGCAACCAACCCTTCAGCGTAGCATCCATGGGGAAGAGACCGCTCAAAGCACCCCACTCAGTCGTCATGTTGGCGATGGCGAGGCGGTCATCAATGGGCAGGCTGGCGAGGGTCTCCGGAGATCCAGTGAACTCAATGGCGTGGTTGAGAACATCGTCATTGTTGAACAGACCGCAGAGAGCAACAATAATGTCCTTGCCAGTGACACCCTTGGGCAGAACACCAGTGAAGGTGACCTTGGCGATAGGGGGAATCTGCCACCAGGTCTTGGTGGTGGCCCAGATGGAAGCAGCGTCAGTGCGCACGACAGGGGTTCCCAGACAGCCAATGCCGCCGTACATGTTGGTGTGGCTGTCAGACGCGACAGCGAGAGTGCCGGGGAAGGCGTAGCCCTCCTCCACCATGATCTGGTGTCCAATCCCCCTGCCAGCCGGGTAGAAATCGACGCCCTGCTTCTTGGCAAACTCCTCAATCTGCCTGTACTTTTTCAGGTTGGCCTCGCTCTTGTTCTGCACGTCGTGGTCCAGGGTCATGACGGTCTGACGGTTGTTCGCGATTTTGGTGCCACCGATGCCCATGAACTTCAGAGCAACGGGCCAAGAGTTGTCGTGGGTCATGCAGTGGGCGGGGCTGATGGTGACATAGTCGCCGGACCTGACAAACTTGCCATCGGGCAGGCCCACGGCGTACTTCTGCACGATCTGCTCGGTCAGGGTCTGCGGGACGGGCTGCGGCTTCTGGAGGGAGGAGAGGATGGACGAGGCATTGGAATCCTCAAGCTGGGCGTGGAAGACATGCTCCTGCCGGGCAGCGGCAGAGGCGCTGCTGTATAACCGCGGACGATGGAAGGACTGGGATGGGCGAGCGAGGGAGGCGGCGGCGCGCACGACAGGCGTCCGACATGCGGCAGAGGGCGGTCGGATCTTGCAGATATCAGCTACACGCAGCAGTCAACGGAAGGCATTGCAGTCGTACCAGGCCTACGCGACCAGCCAGGCGGGCAGCAGAGCGAATGGTGGAAGCCATGGTTGCTGCCGTGGACAGTCAGAGCGCGCCGCGGCCGTTATCGCGCAACTTTTCTTGACGCACAGGGCTTCCCCAGATTTTCGCTTAGCAATTCGCACCGCCTTACTGGCCCGACCTCCGCGCCCTCCGAAGCCGCAGCCATGCCGTCGCGACACACCATGGCACGGGAATGCACGGGGCCGTTCCTGTTCTGCTCTGGCTGGACACGAACAGGCGCTCTGCTGCTGCCCACGAGCATCTCGGCCACTCCCAGCCACCCCAGCTCGCCGCCGAGATCGGAAGCCCACCATCTCTTTGGCTCACGGAACACGGGTCCGATTCCTGCCAGTCGGAAAGCCTGCACATGTGCTTCCACTCCTGCGCGATCCAGTTTGTCGAGGGTTGCTCATCTTGACGGTCGGCTGAAGCTTCTCTCTGGACACCGCGCTGGGACGTGTGGTATTCTCAGGGCGACAAGCCCTAGCTACAAGAGTAGAACCACCTATGTGTCACGGCAGGCACCGGCTCTGGGCAAGAGTGCCGGTCTCGTGCAGCTGCCGGGCTGCCTCATTTGTTCCGAGTCTTCGCGGGAACATGACGCACGCGGCCCGATGGGTTCTCTCCGCATGACGGCAATGACTCTTTCCAGAACCCGCTCAATTGGAAGGACCTCTGCATTGTGTCGATCGGTTGAAACAACCGCGCGGTCAGCGTTGCGGATACGAACCACCCGGACACCTTCATCTTGAGCGTTGGGGAGAATGAATAGTGTACCGAATGATTTGCTGAGACCGTTTTTGTCGCTGCTGCAATCCGAGAGCTATGAAGGACAGTGTAGAGCGTGTTGACATGCCACGAGGAGTATCTGCGCCGTTTGCCGTCAATGCGCAGCGGACGCCACTCAATGTGCTCCACGCGGCCGGTGGGCGACACCTGGAGAGCTACGTGGGCGTCCCGTCACGCCGTTGCACGTGTTGTGTTGGGCAAGTTCCTCCCGTTGGAGGCCTCACAGTCAAAGAGATGCAGCGAAACCATTGGTCCTTAGCCCCAGCCTTTTCCACCAGAATGCTCCATCCAATCCTTTCCAACTTGGTTCCAACATACCCGATTGGCTGGAGACTGACAGGTCGCAGCCACTGCAATCACTGTGATTCTACGCCCGGGATGTGAGGATAGCCTGTGCATACAGGGCGTTGGTCAACCTTTTCCCCAACAGCAGCACCTTTCTCGCGCGCAGTCTAAGGAGTCGCCGATAGTCTCTCCTTCCTGAAACGTTTCCCCCGCATCTGCACCCTCCGCAATCCTACGCAGCCTTGTCCTACAAAGATTGCGACGCAAAAGGACCGGTCCTGCTGAGGAACTGTCTCCATGTTCTCATTTGGTGATGCTCCAAGGCTCCAAAGTGGCGCTCAGGTTTTGTGAGATCAGCGTTCCAAGATAAATCCTCGCAAGGCGCATCGGCTTGAAGGGTTGGTTCCTATGGGGTGTGAGCGTCTGAGGATTCTCCTAGGGCGAGCTGGTAATCTCCATGGGCTTGGCAGAGGGCAACGTGGGTGGCGTCTATAGCTTCAGATGAAACAGCACATTTTTACCACAGGCCTGGATGTAGGGCACGAATATCATAGATCACCGCCGCTAAAGAAGACAGCTCAGCAAACTGCTATGTTGTCCAGCACCGGGATAGGATGCAAATTGGTTGCGACGTGCCGTCACGGCTCGGGCAGATGTCGACGACAACCGGCTAGCTCCCCGCTCGTGCTGCGTAGTGGAATGGCCGAGTCAGGAACCCTTGATGGAGACTTGTCACATCTTAGAGACGTAAAATTGCGCTTTCGCGTGGCTTTGATCTGCTCTGGCCAAGTCAACGATGCATAGGTAGTGAGAGATGCCGGAATACGCGTCATAAGGCGTGGTACGCATCTGCGTCCATACCGGAGCAATCACCGACGCAGCCGGCGAATGCACAGCGAGTTGGTGCCCAGCTTCATGACAAGCGATGGAGATTGACGGGGAGGCTGGGCTGATAGCAGGGCTCATGCGGATGCTGGAAAGCACTCGCGGGCACACACTTTGACTATGGCCGACCGAAAGACGTGCGAGTAGCAAGATAGCCGGGGCTTGGTGGTGCCGTGGGTGTGAGCCACACACCGACATGCTACAGTGAGGCGTCCGCCAGGTAAAGTCCTCAGCCGTCCATCTGGAGTCTGGGCGGATCGAGGTCGAGGGGCGACGGCGCAGATACGGGTGGCACACGTCTCAGGATAGTCGTGAAGGTAGCCATCGCCGGCGCCTATATAGGCTAATTCGAGAGACCTGGCGGCTTGACGGTGGGAGGCTGGCTGTGCGGGTGCTGGCGACAGGATGGTGTTGAGGGCGCGTTGTGGCGCAGGGGCCTCTAAGCGACCCGGCGCGCCTGGACGCCTCTGACAGCCTGAAACCGCAACTCCCACCAAGCTACTCCTTCCCGCCCGCCGCTGTCTTTACCATCACAGCCCCAGCGCCCAATTCGCCCGCTTCCCGGCCAAGCTCTGGTGGCGGGTCTTGACACTCTTGACACTTGGGGCTCTCCGTCCGCCTGCACCGGAGATGTCGTCGTCGCTCCCACCAATGTCGTGCGGCCAGCTTGCGGTGACGGCGATACGCCGTCATCGTCCCCAGCCATTGGATCTCATCTTGCGCCGCCTTCGCTTCTATCCCTGGCATTCTATTCTAGATTGACTTGCCGTTGGGCTCCCGCTCCGCCGTGGATTTGGACGATCTGCGGACAAGAGTCGTCGCTGGCGCCAGCTGCCGGGATTTCCCACGCCTGCTGTCTCAGCGCCGCACCAATCAACGCCCCTCGAGCCGCGATGCTTCTTCCCATTTCTGGCCTTTCTCCGGCCGGTCGCGCTATAGGTCTGCCGTTATAGCAGGTTTGAGATTTTGTCGGGTTCCAGATCATCGCTTTCCCGGCTTGCTCCCGTTTCAGCCCCCGGAAGCGACCTGCCTCCCGCACACATACAAACCACTTCACGTCTGATGTCACCCCGCATTCTGCCTGGGCCACCGCCCTGTTCGCCTGTACAGCACAGAAGCCGCCCCCTTCTCTGGCACTGAAGCTGAGCGGTGCCGTGGCGCTTGCCTGCCGTGGGCACGTTTTCCATCATTTGCATCTGTTGCTGGGCGCAATCTGTGAAATGTCTAACTGATGCTGTCGAAGAAAAGTAAAAGACCAGATTCCAAATGCAGCTCAGCTTTGACAGATCAACTGGCCCGTGCAATTGCCCCATCGAGAAAGGTCGCGGCCAGACAAGCCTGCCGCCGGAGACATTCCTAGCCGCTCGTCATGCACTCATGCAGGCCCAGGCATGCATCAGGACGACCCTAAGTGGCGCTATCAGACCCTGCGTCCATACGAGTAGCAAGAAGCGTCTCTCGGCGTTCTTGGTCGAGTCACTGGCCGGCCCATCATCTCCTTCTCCGTGGCGGGAACGGGGCAGATGCCGCAGGACCGCTGACGCGAAACCCTCCATCTGCGGCCGAACAGGTCTCAAAGATGTCTCTGCGCCTCATATGCCTCATGCCGCCCTTCTTGAGTGTGGTCGCTTCAGTCTTTCTTTCGCCTTCCTGGATTCTGTTTCTTTGCTGGCTGGTTCAGGGCGAGTTGGCAGCTGGATGAAGGTCGAGCACAGGTTACACCTTCTCTGCCGCTCTTTTTACTTTCTACTTCTTGTTTAATGCTTTCGTTTCTCGCTTCCTGCTGCTGCTGGTCTTCAGCGTGTTGACAAATCCCCCAAGTCTATTCTGCACACCTGCAGATGGATGGAGTAAAACGGAACATCGCCAGCGCCAACAGCGCCAACGGCGCGAACACCAACATGACCATGGATTTCCAGGTGTCGGCTGCCGAGTTCAATGAGACGCGCCAGGAGATCACGAAGCTGGTGCTCGGCCAACAGAAGACGCTACGAAGCATGCATGTCGTCCTCGGCGTCTTCAGCTTGATTCTGGCGACGGTCATGGTGACGAGGATCCTGTACGACAGCTGGAGGGCATCAAAGTTGAACGTGGTTCTGCGACCAAGGTGAGAAAGAGTGAGAGATGGATGCGAAGCATGCGCTGACTGGTCAGGAAATTGGAATGGCTGAGGTCAATACACACCGCGGAGGTCTTCCCGCTGGCTCTTGCCGTGTCATTGATCGTTCAGATGGTCATCATCATTTCCGTTCAGTCCGTCAATCTCAACAGGTTTTTCGAGCACAGCTGCCGAGGCGTTGTTCAGCTTATTATGCCGAGTACGTCACCAGAATTGGACAGTTCTCTAGCTTGTGTATTAACATCGGTGTGCAGCTCTTTTTCTCGTTGGCTTCACGAATCTCGTCTTTGGCATCGAGACCACCTTACGCGCGCTCAAAGGATCGGTACAGCGAGGAAAGTGGACCGCCACGGTCTGCGTAGCAGCCATTTTTGGATGTCTGCTCGTCACTTGGATCCCAACCATTGTCTGGGTTGGTGGAAACAGGTGCTTCGGCGAGCTGATCTGGATTCCCTTCCGATACCGCCGAGTTATTGTTCCTTTGACCTCCGTCCTGCTCTTCGCATACATTGTCTTGGGCTCGCTCTTGATCCTGAAGCTCCGGTACGACCCCAACTTCGACGCCGATGAGAGAGTTTCAGCATCAAGGATGGTATACTACCTGTCTTTTGCGCTCATTGAGCATGTAAGTGGATAAGCCATTTTCTTGCGATGGCATCGACTGACAATGCCTAGGCTCTCATAATCCCTTTTTTCATCCAAGCCTATCTTGGTAACTTTGACAGCAAATTCACAAGCTCTCGAGTTGCCGAGATCACCCTGTTCTCTTCTGGCATCTTCATCGCATTCCTTCACCTTTTCCTTCGAGTAAATGTCAACCGCATGGTCATCAAGCCCGTGGGTGTTCCGTGGAAACAAAATAAGAGAGCCATCCGGTTCCGTCTCTTTGGTCCTAGCGATCTAGAGATGACCATCAGCGGGCCATTGGGCATCAAAGACCGCGCGTATGCGATGCAAGACTATTACTATAGGCCCGAAAAGAGTGGTTTGGAATTCGCATACAACACCCCGGAGGAATCGACGCGGCCGTCTGATCCTGAAAATACGTACACGCCCCAGCTTCCGACTCTTCTGGCCAACCGCCAGTCAAGACAATCGAACGGATCAAAGCTAGCGGCATGGCCGCTTCCGTTGGAGCCTCTCAAGAGGGCAGAGAGCAAACATGCGAGAAAGCCATCTGGAGACAGGCGTACCCCGACCTATTCACTCTTTCCCAACCAACTCCCCGCAGACGATGTCCCTCGCCTCCCCGCAACCGTCTATAACCCCAATCAATCTTCAAACACCCGCAAGCCCTCCTTCGACACCGGAAAGCGGGGCACTGCCGCCTCGTTCGCGCCGTCAGTCACCGATGTGTCGGAGGCGTACCAGGGTCTCCTTCCTCCGATGCCGCTGTTCGCTCAACGCCCATTCCACCGCCGCGACAGCAGCGTCGACAGCAGCGCGACCGTGCAAATTGGTCTGCGACTGTCGGTCGCGCCCGCTGCGATGATGGCGGGCAGCCACGCCACGCTGACGCGCCCATTCGCGCCTCCGTCACCCGTGCGGGAGCCGACCGACTCCAGCGGCGAGAGCATAGGCCTCCCGATTCAGGCACCAGCACCTGCACCTCTCTTTTCGACGAAGCCTTTTGGCCACAAGCGTCAGCAATCGTCGATCGCATCGGGCCCGTCCGGGCCTCCACCGTCGGTGCCCCCGCCGTCGATGCCGTCGCCCTTGACGATGACGATGCCCCAAGTTGATATTCAAGAAGAGCAGAAGAACGAAGCCACGCCTGCTGCGCTCGTGGTGCCTGCCGCACCGGTGTCACCGGCGTCGACACGCTTTCAAGAGGACGACGAATCGGAAGATGGCAGCTCTCAATACAGTGCGCCGTCATTCAACTCATTCACGATCATAAACCCCCAGAATAGCCAAAACTATCTGGAGACTGCGCGGAACAAGGTGTTGCCGCCGACGCCGAGCGACTCGCTCACGGATGGTGGCAAGAAGGGCGAGGACGAAAACAAGGGTGCGGCTGCCTCACCCCGCAGCAACAGTCCGTTGCGCATGAATCCCATTTCGACACCGGAGCGCACGGCATCGCCCAGATGGGTGGACCTCCGCAGCGGCACGATCAAGAGGAGCGATTCCCCGGCACACAGCGGCAAGCCGGTCTCGCCAACGCAGCAGTGGATATGATTTGACGAGCGAGTTGGTGTACAATAGAATTGTGGGACATATGGGAGGCCCCAAAAGGGAAAAAGAGGGTTTGGGAAGGGTAGTGTGGCACGCGGCGCTTAGTTTTCCTTGGGTGATTTTTCCTCCGGCAGCGGCGTTTTCGAGTGATCGGATTTGAGGGGCGATTTGCGTTTCACATTGGGTTTTGGGTGTTCGTCCCCTCTGCCAGGTTCCGACGCTGGCGCTCCGCCTCTTTTCATTTTCCACCATTTACCAGTTGTGGGTTTGTCTTCCGTTCCTTTCTTCACAGTCGCTACCGACCCTTTACGATCCTTTTCGATTGACGACTATCTTATGATTCCCCAGCACAACCCAACAACATACCCCCCACCCCATATCAACTGCCCCCACTGTTCACCTGGCTCTGTAGCGGTCGTGTGGCTGTCGGCCAAGTTTGTTTTGGATTTGAACTAGACGTAGATAGCTCTCCGCAACCGCAAGCGAGGCCGGTGCTGGTGCAGCTCGCCGTGCAGGCAGTGTATGAAATAGGAAACTTGAACGTTCTCATGACGCGACTGGATGGCGGGATGCAACGTGAGGGTTTGACAGTGTTTGCACTAGGAGGACAAGAAACGCTCGGGAGGGCCAGCGCGCCGGGCCCGCCTGTCCGCTCGGCCCGGAAGCTGCTTGTGTTCGCTCAGCTCGCCAGAATCCCTCTAGCTTCAGCCGCCCGGAGAGCCGTGTAGCGCTCCAGTGCTGGGTGGCAGCAGCTGCGGGCGACCAGCATCCTCCCTCATTCACGGCCAGGAACGGTAGGTGGGGTGCTGGGTAGGCGCTCGGGGGCCAGGCGGGAGGCGACTGCCGACCCCCCGACGTTCTCCCGCTGGCAGGCGTCACTCAGTCGGCCTCTGCCTGCCAGCGACATCATCAGCTCGCCATGCCCGCCGCCTGCAAGTGTTGCGGTCGAGCCTGTCTGCGCAAGCAGTGAAGATGCTCCCCGCCGCCGTGCGCCTCCTCCTCGCCTGCCTGACGACGCTCGCCGTTCTGCTTCCGTCCGTCCTCGCAAACGTCGAGAAGACCGTCTTTGTTGCTCCTCCAGCTGTCGCCATTCCCAATGTCCGCCCTGGCCTCCAAGACCTGCGTCTGACCAGCCTCTCGCCATCTGTCCACATCTTCCGCACCCACATACCGGTTGTTTTCCCGTCTGGCGACGCGCCCCGCGGCCTCGAATCGTGGTTCTTGCTCAGCGGGCTCAAGGAAGACCAGAGATACGAGGTCCGCATTTGCTGGGCGGCAACAGTATGTTGTGTGAAGTGTCCCTGCTTCGTCCAGTCTGCTCACTCCACCGCAGCAACCGACTACCTTCTGGCTGGACGTTCACCCCATCGCTCAAGTCTTCGAGACACCCGAGCTCATTACGGCCCTTGCGAGCTATTCCGAGAGCATCCCAGAGCCCCAGCCCATTGTCGACGACGAAAAGGCCCACGGTCCCGGGGATACATCCGCCTCACTTCTTTTCCTGCGCATCCAGGCCGCTGCCGACTTCTACAGCACAAACAAGACGCTCATGAGCAGCCCGCCTGATGTGAAGGTGGATATTAGTAAGGCTCTGCCTGATCGGAAGCCACATAGCCGGCTGACACACATGTCCAGTTCTTGATCCTTATGTTCTAAACGCCATTCCCCGGTCTCTCATACCCACAGGCATATACATCATTGCCCTCGCCGTTGGTGCTTGGTACCTATCGTCATACATCGTCGGCTGGGCCTCCGCCATTGAGCCGCCCAAAGTACACACGGAGTGAGGGACGCAGAGCTTCAGGATCTCGCGTCAGGCGGCGTGCCGCGCACCCACTATGGCGCGCGCTATCGACCCTTCACTCGTCACGCTTCCCACAGAGCTTCTACTGCTGATCATCAATTACCTGGAGCCGGCAAGCGTAATAAACTTCGCGTTTGCTGCCTACCCCGCGCTTCAAGCCAAGATGATCGTCCCGCCTATGACCTGGCGCGTATATGCGCCTCTTTGCAGGGGTTTGGAGTTACCGTCGCAACATGGGCCACTTGCCATCTTCGGGGCATGGCCACTGCCGACGGAGCTCACACTGCAGGTGCTATCGGGACTGGGGCCGGAGGACTTGATGAGATTCGTCTTCGGTCACTATCATCTGGTACCGAGATTATTGCCGGAGATCACGCCAGACACCAACAGGCAGCTCACCAAAGCCTGGCTGCAGGTGGAGATGGTGAGGAAGCTAGCGAGGGACCAGGGTCTGTCTTGGACCGCGTCTCTGAACCGGAGGAACAGATCGTGGTCTATTTGAGAAGTGGGGCGTGGATGCCCTCAATGATACCCCGGCGAAACGAGGGCATTGCTACAATGCGATTTAATGCGGTCAAACGCAAATTGCTAAATACAGCAAGACAAGATCCAGATTTTTGGCATTTTAACGGTTCAGCCCCTGCTATGCCACTGTGTTTTGTTGAGACTACCTCGAATGGCACTTTTTCCACGAACCCTTTTTCTCCCTCCACACTTAGCTCCAAAGCCGGGCCAACAATTTCTCTTCCAGAACAAACAAGCGAAAAGTAGTGGTCGAATGATGTAGTTACCCCGGTCGATACTTTGAGAAGCTCATTTGGCCTTTTCAGCCAACAGCTTCTCGATGGCCAGCTTCGTGCCCTCAACGATGGCGCCCCACTCAACCTTATGGAGCTTCTCCTCGAAGACCTCAAGCTTATCGTCCTCGCCTTCGACAAATGGAATCTCTTTCGTTAGGATAGGTGTACCCATGTCAACCTCCAAGATGACGTAGTGAATCATGACTCCCGTGCGGGTAGTTTTACCAGCTTTCCAGTCGGCATGAGCACGGTCTATAGCATGAGTCTGATTGGAGATCAGCCAGGAGCCCATGGGCATGTTGTCTTTCAGATCAAAATACGAGGGTGACTCACGCCATTGTATTCGCCGGGTAGGGCAGGGTGTAGGTTGATTATTGGCACCTTCGCATCGGCTAGAGCCTGAAGGAGCGGCTCGGTCAAGATGAGCATGTAGCCTACGCAGCACATACAATAATCAACTAAGACGTCCTTCGCACATCATCAAGGAGCAGGCAGAAGGCAGGCCTCACCGGCGCAGACTACAATATCCGGATTGTCTCCGAGCACGAGCTTCGCCAGGTCCTTGTCGAACTCCATGCGTTGCTCCTGGCGCGGGAGCTGGGGGAACCTCTCCTTGTACGGAGGAAAGCCATGGTAGTGGGTTGCGATGCCAGCCTGCCTGGCGCGCTCCAGGCCATAGGCGGCCTTCTTGTCCGAAATCACACGCACGATGGAGCTGTTGGGGAGACGGCCGTCCTTGGTGGCATCTATGAGGGCCTGCAGGTTGGTGCCGCTGCCTGATATCAGCACGCTGATGCGCGTGTGGTGTTCCGTCATTGCGGCCTTTTGGTGTGATATCGGAAGAGAAAATCACTTGGCAGCGGGGTGCAGCGCGGGGCGGGCTCTTCAGCCGTCCGGAAATAAAGAAAGCCACGCAACCTTGCGGCAAACGGGGAACGGCCAAAGAGGGCGGAGGGTTGGGGGGTTCCTGGGCGCAGAAAAAGTCGTGCCCCGGCCGCAAGGTACGCGGGGTCCCGCGCCGATCGCCGGTGCGGCGCCTGAGGCCGCGCAGCGGGTGCGCCAAGCCTGGCGCGCTATGTGGTGGCCGCCCGCTCCACCTTGATGTCCTCCGGCCGCGGCTGCGACTTGCCGCAGCGGCGGCGAGACCGCCAGGCGCGGCCCGCTGGCAGCGGGATGCAGTGGTCCAGGAGGCTAGGGCGGGGGCGCAGACGTGTACGAGTGACGATACCTGGTGAGCCTGGCTTGGGCGTCGGCGCGCGCGGGCGGGCTCCAGCAGGCGGCAGGGCGTGACGTACATGGAAGGCCGCGGGAACAAAGAGGGCGCCACATGACTGCAGCAGCCAGTCAGACCGACCAGACCCCAGAGCGCATTTATAAGGCGGTTTCGAGCGGCTGCCATCGTCCAGCGCCGCTGTCCCTTATCGCGGCAGCCGTCACCTGACTCCCGGCTCCCAGGCAGCTGCCCCTCTACCTCACCGCCCGGCCGCTTGCGCCCACTTCAACACCGCCTAGCCCGCCCAACCCACGTCTTCGACTCCGCCTCACCTTACCTCCACCTCGCAACAACTCCCGCCTCCCCAGCGAACTCCCCAACGCCCACCAGCCCGCAACCCCATCGCATCCACACTCCCCAGCATCTGCAACCATGCGCTCCAAGTTCAAGGACGAGCACCCCTTCGAGAAGCGCAAGGCCGAGGCTGAGCGCATCCGCCAGAAGTACAACGACCGCATTCCGGTGAGCGCTCCCTCCTCGCCCCCGCCCAAGCCCCCGGCATGCAGGAGCGGTTGCGTGCTGACAGCTCTGTCCAGGTCATCTGCGAGAAGGTCGAGAAGTCGGACATCGCGACTATCGACAAGAAGAAGTACCTGGTGCCTTCGGACCTGACGGTCGGCCAGTTCGTCTACGTCATCCGCAAGCGCATCAAGCTGTCGCCCGAGAAGGCCATCTTCATCTTCGTCGACGAGGTCCTGCCCCCGACCGCCGCGCTGATGTCGAGCATCTACGAGGAGCACAAGGACGAGGATGGCTTCCTGTACATCACGTATGTTTCCTCCGTTATGGCGCTTCGCGCGGATGAGTCACCGAGAGCTCTTGCTCTGAGTCGCCTCCTCCGCCGCTGCCTGCTCCCCCGGCGTTTGCGACTGCAGCTAACACCCATGGCAGGTACTCGGGCGAGAACACGTTCGGTGAAGCCTGCTGAATACCCCCACCCCTGCCCATCCTCGACCGGTCTCGACTTTTCCAACAGCACGGCACGGACAGACAAGCTGGGGCTTTGCGACTCCTATGGCGCTCGACAGAAGGCGTTCGGTGATGTGTTCTTTGTGTGTTCTTTTTCGGGGCTTCTTCAATTCGACGACTCTACTACTACTCGGCTTTGACGGAAATTGATGGTATTCATGCAAATCACGAAGACGACAGACGGCGCAGAACTCACTGCCGCCCTGCGAGGCTACTGGCTGCAGAGAGCAAATATTGTGTCATGCGTTCGATAGACAAATCTACCAACGCGCCGCGGCCAGTCAGCGACAGCAAAGCAGAGCACATGCAGCGACGTGCGTGCGTGAGTGCATGCAAGTCTGGCCCAGATCGATGCTCATCTTCTTTATCCTTTCACCTCCTCCGCGGTGGTGATAGCTCTTCATAGCTCAGAATGCCACTGCATCATCCAGGATGCGCTTGCCACACGTGAACATGGTGACCGAATGTTCCTGTGATTCTTGACGTGAGTGTCTCGCGCCCAGCAGGGCACGCGTAGCTGGTTCCTGACCTCGCGCGCGAAACGCGATCTGGTGACCGGCTCCTGGGCATCGCGATCGATCCAGGGGAGATGGCCAAATGGGGAGCGCACAGGAGCTCCCCGCGGCCAACATCCCTTGGCTGATCTCATCACATCGCCGTGGTGCACGCTCCCACGCCCGCCTCACCCGCCGCTTCCCGCACCGAATCGCGCTCCCCCGCAAATCTGCCTCCGGCAATATCCGTGTCCTTTCGAGCTTCGCGAAGCTCCAGCAACCTCCCTCTCTCCTCACCAGACCCGCCCCTCTGCAAAAAGGGCGCCTGTCGCTCCGCCGTCCGACTTAGGTCGTCGCAATCCGCGGATTTACCCACGCGACGCCCGCTTCCTCAACCAAACCAGCTGCAAATCAAGCTCCACCTTGCGCCCGCACGCTCATCGCCGACACAGCCCCACCACTACCGGCAGACGCACAGCACCTGTTCGCCATGGCATTTCAATACATCATCTCCAAGTCCGTGCTGCCCGACTCTTCTCGCGCAGATTCGCGCTTCCGCGCCCACACTCGATAGTGGACTCCCGCGTTTGTCGGTACATTGGCTGACGTTGGGGTTTCAGGCGCCTCGACCCTCTCTTCGCGATCGGCATCGGCGCGGCCGCTGCACTGGCAAGGATAGGACGGGAGGAGAAGGAGAAAGGGAGGCAGTGGGGCGAGAGCTGGGTAGTGTTCAAGAGGAGAGCTGGGAAGGTTTTGGAGGGCGCAGAGAAGTGATGGAGGGAGATTGGCTGGCCAGAAAAGCGGGTGGAACAATGTGAAGGCTGTGGGGGCAGCTGGATTTAGATGGGAACGAGGCGTGCTGGAGGGGGATGGGTGCCCTCAAGACTCGGTATTCGGTTAAGATTACGACATAATTCGCGTTGGACTGCCTGTGTCGAGCAAGACAAGCCCGGAGAAAAAGAAAACAATGGTGGCGCAGTTGTCGGTGCTGCTGGAATCCAGATCCAACGAATATGCACGGAAGAATGGCAACGTCTATAACGTTCGAAAGTCTGGGAGGCCTGTGAGTGTAGTGTGATTTGTTTTTCTACCAGGTCGACTTTGGCTAAAGAGTCCTCGTGGATGGATCAGAGTGTCAGTACTTTCCATCACTTCACCTATCTCGTTCGTACCTCTGTTCAAGCATGCCAAGAACGTGGAGTGCTCCGCCCACGTGGTCTTGACCTTGAGGAGCAGCGGAGAAAGCGACGGACATGTTGACTATCATGTGTTTCCAGGGCCCCCCGTGAAGTCATGGAGCGCGTCGTTGGTCCGCAAGGCCGGGGCGGAGGAGCTTGGGCCGCGCGAGTCCGATTTGACGCTCCGCAGCTCTCTTGCCCGCCTTGCACGACCATGATTCCTCTCCGTCGCGCTGCAGCCCGTTGCTCCACCAGACGCCTCGCATCGCATCCATCACCATGGACTGAGCACACGCCCCGCGCCATGGCCATTGCGCCGTGGTACCGACCGCGCATTGCGCAGCCAGCGCTGGCCCGCTTCCTGCATGGCGAAGCAGCAGTGGCTGGCGACGAGCCCACCATCTACGCCCTCTCCACCGCTGCCGGCAGGGCTGCCATAGCTGTCGTTCGGATATCGGGTCTGGCATGCCTTGATGTACGCTTCCGGCCCAGTTCCGCTCCACCAGCCTCGCTGACACAAAGAACCGCGCAGATCTACCGCTCCCTCTGCCCCGGCAAGCCTCTCCCCCAACCGCGCCACGCCGCCCTCCGCACGCTCTACGACCCCACTGCGCCCGTCCCTCCACCCCGCGACGCCATCCTCGACAGTGCGCTTGTGCTCTTCTTCCGCGGACCCTCCTCCGTCACCGGCGAAGACCTGCTTGAGCTCCACGTCCACGGCGGACCCGCCATCGTCCGCGCCGTCCTCTCCGCCATCCCAAGATGCTCCACCTCCCTCGCAATCCGCTACGCCGAGCCCGGCGAGTTCACGCGCCGCGCCTACCTCAACGACCGCCTCAGCCTCCCGCAAGTCGAAGCGCTGGGCGACACGCTGACGGCGGCGACGGAGCAGCAGCGCCTCCTTTCGGTGCGCGGCACGTCGTCGCAGCTGTCGGCACGCTACGACGCGTGGGCGCGCGCGCTGCTGTACGCGCGCGGCGAGCTGGAGGCGCTGATCGACTTCTCCGAGGACCAGCACTTCGACGAGCCGCCGGCCCGGCTGGCCGAGTCCGTCGCCGCCCAGGTGCGCGGGCTGAAGCGGAGCATCGAGGCGCACGCCGCGAATGCGGTGAGGGGCGAGCTGCTGCGGAGCGGGATAAGTGTGGCGTTGCTGGGGGAGCCGAACGCGGGGAAGAGTTCGCTGCTGAATCGCGTGGTGGGGAGGGAAGCCGCGATTGTGAGCCGCGAGGCGGGAACGACGCGTGATGTGGTGGAGATGGGTGTGGATTTGGGAGGCTGGTTTTGCAGGGTGGGTGACACGGCGGGTTTGAGGGGTGCGCATGGGGATACGGTTGGACCGGTGGAGATGGAAGGGATTAGGCGGGCGAAGGAGAGGGCAATGGGTGCGGATGTCGTGGTGTGCGTCTTCTCTATCGAGGCTGACGGGGGGACGGGGCGGCCGGGCCTGTTGCTGAGCCCTGAGGTCGTGGAGACCGCAAGTGAGAGCATGAGCCGTGGTGGGCAGGTCATGGCCATCGTGAACAAATCGGACATGCTTCCCTCCTCCAGCCGCTCCGGCCAGCAAGCACAACACCTCGCCGCCATACAATCGCAATTGGATCTCCCTCCCGAACGCATCCACTTCATCTCCTGCAAAGAAGCTGCCACGCCTCCTCCATCGTCGTCAACAACCTCCGACCCTGGCAAAATCCAGTCCTTCCTCGCCGGCCTGGTCTCCATCTTCAAGGAGATGACCACGCCCATCGTTCCCGAGCTCGAAGGCACGGCCGTGCCCGACATGTCTGTCTGGCAAGAATCACTGGGCGCGACTGAGCGGCAGCGAGTCTTGCTCGAAGAATGCTCGACCCACCTCGAAAACTTCCTGCGGGAAGTGGAAGAAGGCAAGTCCGATATGGACGGCGAGCTGGACATTGTGCTGGCGGCTGAAAGCTTGAGGGCGGCGGCGGCGTGCTTGGCGAAGATTACGGGGAAAGGGGAGGTGGGCGATGTGGAGGAGGTGTTGGGCGTGGTGTTCGAGAAGTGAGTGCTCTCTTGATCGTGGCTCAAACATGTATGTTGATTCGGCTGCTAACATTTCGGGGACAGGTTTTGCGTTGGGAAGTAATATTATTACTTACCAGAATCGCCCAGCGACTCCGGAAGAATATGTAAAGATAAGGTGAGTTGTGTGGCGACTACGCCATACTGTGAGAAAGCGAGAAAGAGGACCGAGAGGAGGGTGTGAGAGGTGAAGAACAAAAAAGAAGATTATTTCTAATAGGAAAAGCGCGCTGAACACAAAACGATCGGAAGATAAAACCAAAGCTCAAGCCGCTGCGGGCGAACAACAACGCCGATCCCAATGCATCCCATGCCTTTTTTACGACGATATTTTTCTAGGAAATTCTGGCACCGTATAACTCCTCGCTCGATCTTTCAGTGAAAGAGAGCACAAACCCAAAACCTCACGCTGACCCAATGCAACCGTTCGCTATGCAGAAAACAAAAATTCCAGGGAGTCCAAGAGCGCTGAAAACAAAAACCTGAGGTCTAGTGGGGTATCCTGTGGACAAAAGAGAGGGAGCAAAACCAGGACGCACATCGTACAGTTTACAGGTGGAGATGGGGGCCAAGAAGCGCTGGACGGAGGACAGAAAATCAAAATCGGACGGAAAAGCTGCAGCCGGCTCCCCAATGTCAGCGAGGCCAACGACGACGAGAGGCTGAGTTCGTCTAGTTGTACCCGCCTCGTCCGGCCATGAGGACCAACGCCGCGCCGAGCGTTGGTTGGAAAGGCTGTTGCCTGCTGCCGTTCCGCGACGAAGAGGACGGAGAGGGAGCGGCCCGGGACCGGCTCTTGGTGCCGGAGGATGGACCGTTGTAACCGCCGCGACCCATTTTTGACGGTGGTGCAGGTGGTGAGTTTTTAGTGTGGTTGATTGTATTGGTTTTTTGGGGGTGGCGGTGCGTGCTTGGCTGCGTGCGAGGAATTTCCCGAAGCCGGTAGTCGAGCGGTAGTTTTGGTGGTGGCTCAGATCTGGTAGAGGATTTCTTGGGGGTTTCTTCAGTTGTATCCGCCACGGCCCATGGGGAAATAAGGATTGTGGTGTTGGTTGGCGACCTGGTTTCTGGAGCGGACTTCCGTCTTAAGAGAGGAAAGATGGCCGGTGCGAAAGATCTGGTTGGTGTCCCGGGTTGAGTAGTAGGCTCGTCTAGTTGTATCCACCACGGCCCATGGGTGTGGTTGCTGGGATTCGAAACGAGCACGCTCGGATGTCTTGGACGTCGATGGCACGGATAGAGCAGGGCTTGCTTTTCTGCAGCCTTCTCTTTGGCTAGGAGACGGATGGGATGTGTTGTTGGCACGGAAGTGTGGTTTGTGCTATGGTGTTGTATTGGGTAGATTAAAAGTAGAGTGGAAGCAGAGCAGAGAAATGGTCGGAAGAGACGCTGAAGAAATAAGAAATTCTGTCAGAGATGGACCAGGGTGCAGGAGGAAACACGTAAACTGCGTGGGAGAGTGGTAGAGAGAGGTTGGATTGCTGAAGCTGATGCCTTGGAATATGACTCGACGCGGGTGGTGATACTTATAACTCGGGTCTGCCTGCGCGCAACTCAGGCACCGGCGGACCGCAGCAGCAGCTCGACACCCGGCAGCCCGCCTGCCACATGGCACATCCGACACATTCGAAAGCATCTTCTCGAAAAAGGCCAGTGACGGCACAGACCAGACACAAGGGGGCGCAAACCCGTGGCCCCAGCGGGATCCGGCCCCTGCGCGACGGCATCCAAAACCGTCACCACGGCGAGCCGGCGGCCTGGCTGCCTGCCTATCGGAGTGGATCTCGATTAAGGTACGCATAGCCACCACCTAGCTAACCCGGGAAAAAGCCACAGCCGCTGTCAAGGCGGCGAGACGGGCAGCGCTCACAACGGCCCGCCAGTGGTCGGACCGCCGTGTCTGGGTGCATTGCTGCCGGGCATGCGCTATCGGGCGCCGCGGCTGACGGGAGACTGGGAGGTGGGCGCACAGAAGAGGCGAGGCGTGTGTTCCAGGGTGCCGGGACGGGGGTGTCGGGGCGCGGGAGGGGTGTGCGCGGAGCGAAGCAGAGGGCAAAAGCAGGTACGGCGCGTCATGACTGTGTGTGCGAGGTGCGAGCGAAGGCGCGGAATCAGCCTCGACGATGTGCGGCCAGGGTGCCGGGCTGCGCTCAGCCCGTGCTTTCGTGCGGCGCTGCTGCATCAGCCAGCTGCGCGCTCCCCCCACGCGCCGGGGACGGAAGATACGCGTACTCCTTGTCGAGCGAGCCGGGCAGCCCAAGCGCGGCCTCTTTCGGGCGGCCTGGGGCGCGCGGGGGTGCGCTTTCTGCTTGGGGAAGTAGCTTCTTCTCAGACACAGTCATACAGGAGCACGTTTCTGAAAATAATGGCAAATGACCCAGCCATCCCGAGCCATCCTGATCGCAGCGCACGCGCCCGCGCAGCAGCAGCAGCCGTCAGCACCTTATCGCCCGTGGGCCACGGCCCTGCAGCCGGGGCGTTTCTTGTCTGTTTCTGGCGGTGTTTCTGTTTCTGTTTCCTGAGGCAGCGAGAGGCCGCCGTTTGCTCCCTCAGCCCCCACCGCCCAAGATAGCCATCGGCTCGCTCGTCTCATGCTTCCTCGCTTCCCCGCCGACGAGCATCGCAGGATGTGTCTCTCGCCGCGTCTGTCGCTAGGCGCGTGCCACCTCGCGTTCTCGTGACTGCCGCTCAGGGCCCCCTTCGCTCGCGCACGCCGAACCCGATCCAAGAGCTGGCTAGGGCTGCAGATCTTCACGAGGTCTCGCGGTCCTCGTTGCGTGCGTTCCTGCTGCCGCAGTCCCGAGAGGAGGGGTTGAGCGACGGAAAGGCCGCTGCACCGGGTCGGTTTCAGGGCTGGTCGGGAGGATGACGCGAGATCGCTGCTAAAAATAATGCCCATGCTGTGTAGGGCTGAGGCTGCTGGCGAGCGAGTCACCACCTCCGCGAAATAATCCTCCGGCGCGCTGCTGTGGGCTGTGTGCCGCCAAGCGCGGCTGACCCTCGGTCTGCGCTCCAGGCCCAGCCTTCCTGCGTGCTTTGTAAAGCCTGATGATGCAAGACTGCGCACCCCGATGTCAATATTCTTGCTGCATGAACCATCCCCGTCCGGGCGTGGAGCTGCATGTCGATATTTGCATGCAGCGCCGTTTGACTCCTGTCCCGAGCCAGCCAGACGGGCTCTTCACCAGCGCTGTCGCTGTCGCCGGGACGCCAGCCATCCGAGGAATGCGTGGCAGGAATGCACCAGCTGTGACTCGAATCTGCCGCCCGGCTCGGTGTCTGTTTTCGGCAGCTGTGACGCTATGGATGCTGCGGCTGCTGCGTCTTGCCATCGGCGTCGGCGACCACGGTGTCTGAGGCAGGCGAGGGTGCAGCGCGGGGCTGGGGCGCTGGTCAACACGGTGATAGCACAATGCAGTACCACGCTTGCACCGCCTGGCTGGAACGCCGTGACACAGGCAAACCATGCCGCTGCAGGAACGAACCAGCCGTCCATTGCGTGTCCTGACACGAGAGAAGCGTCTGCTTCGAACAAGCAAAACTTTCCTTCCAATAGACTCTCCGAGCTTCGCCCATGCAAACATCGTAGTCGCCTCCCTGTAGGCCAGTCCGTCTTGTGCAGGACGCCACCTGCAAACTTTTCACCGTGTGCGAGCGCAGCTGCAGGAGCTCCTGCTTCATACATTGTCGATCATCCCGCACCCGCATACGCTCTTCAACACCTTGCTTCTACGCCGCACTGGGCAAGAGGAGGAAGTGGCGGTTCGGTCCGGAGCGCTTAGCCTCTCCATCCTTCGCTCGCCGGCCCCTGGGACGTTGGCCTCCACGCACGGCCGCACGGCTGTGGCGCTGCGGATCAAACACCGTGAACAGATGGCAGTGCAGCACACCTTGTCGGCCATCCTACAGGCCACAGATGGGGAGCCTAAGGCTCTCCTCAAAAGGAAGTCCGCTCCAATGAGACCCGCCGCTGAGTTCACGGGCCCACGGCTCGTCGCGCAACGCATAGCCTCGTCCGCCAGCCTCGCCGGTCGAAAAAAGATCGCCCGCATGCCACCGCGGAGCATACGCGGCAGAAGCACCCGATATTTCTGAGGTTGCGGGGAATCCTGGCACGCACTCAGGCACTGTGGCGCGCCGTGGCGTCACTGGCCTGCAAGACAACCGGGGAGCAATATTGTCCGATTCGTGTCTTTTTATGGATCGATCCCTTTCCCATTGGCCGCATGAGAAGCCATAACCTTAGGGGCCAGCTGACCTCTTCTGAATTTATTCACTGTATGAGCTGACGTAGTACTACACCCCGTTAGCGAATTATTCTGCCCGAATGGAGCAAAAGACAATGGAACCTACAGTAAGAACAGAATCATCCCGACCGTCTTCGTCATTGGGCAGATAGACGTAGAGGATAAGTGCATGCTCGTCGCAGAAACCTGTGGCTGCCAGTCAGTCATCTGCAACTTACGGCGAGGAGCATAGATTGCGAGGTCTCACAGGCGATGACTCTGCCGCCCAATCTGCCCACTGACATGACCTTGCTCCAATCTCTGCCATCGATCCGGACAGTAGCCCACCCCTCCTCGCTGCGTCCATCGGTGCCCCCGAGCGCCTTCATTCTGGTGCTGGGATGTTGCCTAATGCCTTCCTCGCCGCCCTCGACCTGGGATGGGTCGAGTTCGGGATTCGATAGTCCTGTCCAGACACTTGAGATGTTCATCGCGTCGGTCCGGATGCTCAGCTTCAGGCAACCGTGCATATTTGCCGCCATCTCGAGGCGAGGCCCAGCACTCGCGCCACCTGCGCCGTTGGCCTTCGCCGCCAGCGCCAATCTGGTGAAACGATCGGAGATGCTCTTAAGTTGCATGAGTGGCGGTAGGAGGATATGAACATCAGGTTCGCGACAGCGGGGCTCGTGGATGCCTTCAACTTTGCTGGGGTCAAGCACTCGCACGGGTATATCCTGGGTCACGATTGTTTCGCGCTCCCTGCCGTCCTGGGCTTCTAATGAGCCCTCGCCAAAGCCGTAGCTGTCGCTTGGGCCACCTGAGCCAAATGCGCCGTGTCCGCCACCGAGGGGGCTGGTGACAATGGTTAGACACAGGGTGGGTACGTTGTCCTTCTTTGTCAAGCGGATTGAGGCGGAAGTGGCGGACAAGGCAGACTTGAGAGCACGCTGCAGCGGTGCAAGCGGCACCTCTAGGTTGATGACATTATCGGCGGCAGACTGAATGTTGTACTGATCGAAGATGGTGTCCTAGCCCGGTTTCTCAATCAGTTGTCACACTCTTCGGAGAGGCGTACGTTGATGTCTACGATGCGTATTTGACGTCTACAAAGACACACGCGGGAGCCTTTCAGGTCCGCGTAAAAAGACTTACGATGACGAGCACTCTACGAAACGTGTCAGTCAAGAGTCAGGTCGCTCAGTGCACGGTACCTACGCCCAAACTTGGGTGCCTTGCTCAGGAATAATGGTGAAACGGACTTCGTCCTCGTTGAGCCTGACCCATGCTACGGGGCCGAGGGAAGCCAGAGAAGCAGTAAATTCTAGAAGCGATTAGCTTGAGGCCCGGGGCACATGGGCCCGTGACGTACTTGCGAAAGTGTTGATGTTCTGAATTGAAGCCTTGAAGCGCATCTTGATTTGGGATGTTGACAGGCCTTGGTGATACGTCGGCCTTCGGGGTTGCGAGGGAGTCACCTGAGGGGTTCGGAACTGTTGAGTTGCAGCGATTGCCCGAGCATCCCCATTGCAGTTCGAACTGAGATTCGGGGAGAAAGTGGCGCGGAGAAGATGGACGATTGGCGGGGATGACGGGGTCGCGGAAGGCCTACCGGGGGGAGCCTAGCGCCACTTAACGCGCTACGCGTCGCGCTGTGGGAAACGCGTGTTCCGAATTGCGCGCCCGCATCTTCTTCAGCCCTCGACACCAACGCCATGGCCGGCAACCAGAGACTGAGAGGGCTCCCTGCCCGTAAGTGCCTGCCGACTCAGAGCGCGTGCAGTCGTTGACCTAAACATTCCATCCGCAGACCCTCCAGGGCCGACTTTCCTGAGCTACACCCCGAACGGCCGCAAGCTGATCACCGTCGGACTGAACAACGCAATCCGTATCTTCCAGACCGGCTCAGTCGAAGAGCCTCACAATATCGACAATGCCCAGGACTCGAATACTGCCGTGGCTGCCGCTGTAAGCTGGTCCTGCAAGCAAGACGCGACAGTTTGCTAACAATTGCGAAAGAACGACTTTTTCGTCACTGGCTCCGAAGATGGCACCGTCTGCAAATACTCGCTCGAAACCAATGCGTTCGAGGACTACCTTGTCCGTTGCACCCTTCCCGTTCGCGATATTGCGCTGTCACCGGACGGAAACTGGGCAGCTGTTGCCAGCGAGTAAGACACCCCCGCAGCAAATGCACGACGAGGCTGACACCCAGGAGTGAATTGGTGGTCAAGGTGGTTAATACCAAGGATACGGCCCGCGTCATCTACCTTAGAGAACAGTCGCGGCCCGTCAAGCACGTATCCTTCGACGTCAGCGGATCCTTCTTGGCTGTGTCCTGCTCCGATGGCCAGGTCTACGTATATTCACTCAGCTCCGAGGAGCCGGCTTTGGTCAAGAAGGTGGATGGATTGATTAAGGCCGTCGAGACAGACGCCGAGACGAGCTCAAAGGTGCTGTGGCATCCGGATGGACGGGCTTTCGCGGCAGCGACTCCCACTCGAGGTAAGAATAATCGCAGAACGGGTGAAAGGGTTGTGCTGACGACCGGAAAGACATTCAGGTCATCTCGTGTAGCGATTGGGAACGCCAAAGAGCATTCAAATCGGGCCACACCGGCGACATCACTGCAGCGGCATGGTCGCCCAATGGCGGTCTTCTCGCGACCAGTGGACACGACCGCAAACTCACAATCTGGGACACAAAGACTCAGCGCGCGATTAAGACGTACGACGATGTCCGAGCTACCATCTTGGCCATGGTTTGGCACCCTACTGAAAACATCCTGTCCTACACCAACAACGACGGCGAGCTTTTCATCCACACCGATTTCGTTCCCTCTGAGCATGCTGCGATTCTGGACAAGGACTTACAGGCTGCACCATTCATACACGACCCTCTTGCGGAGACTACAGGCAATGCTCGCCGATTGCCTGTCAATGGCGCCAAAGATTCGCGTTCAGCTCGGCGAGGCACTCCCGATTCTCTGGACGAAATTCTTGGCGACGATGGCATGTCTGATGTAGATGGGTTCATCGAGGATGACGATGGTGCCGGCTACGTTGAGGAGATAAACGGGCACGGAAAACGTGGAAGACCTGCCGATGATATCGGCCTTCCTAATGGCAAGCGCAGCAGAGGAGGCCACAGCACCCTGCAGCTGCGAACGCACGCTTCATTCCAGCCCGGCAGCACTCCCTGGCGCGGCAACAGACGTTATTTGTCTCTCAACTTCACAGGCTTCGTGTGGACCGTGGATCAGGACACCCACCATACCGTGACCGTTGAGTTCTACGACCGTGAGGCTCACCGTGACTACCACTTCACCGATCCATTTCTGTACGACAAGGCTTGTTTGAATGAGAACGGCACTTTGTTCTCTTGCCAGCCGTCGAAGGATCATCCCGCCATGATTTACTACCGGCCGCACGAGACTTGGACAACCCGGACGGACTGGAGAACACAGCTGCCCCCGGGGGAGGAGATCACGGCCATCTCACTCAGCGAATCGTACGTGGTTGTGACGACGTCCACGGACTACGTTCGCATATACACGCTTTTTGGCACGCCATTTCGTGTCTATCGACAAAAGTCGTCTCCTACAGTGACCTGCGCAAGCTGGCGTGACTATGTGATGACCATCGGCAACGGTCCCGTTGGTGGTGATGGTACCACGCGTCTCCTCTATACGATTGAGAATGTCAAGCGTGATGAGATCTGTCAGAGCGAGGATATCGTTGCTCTCAGCGAAGGCGCTGAGTTGCAAAGCGTCTTCTTCTCCGACCAAGGCGTAAGACCTCCAATCCTATTCTCGAATCACTGATTCCACTTACTGACACCATGATCACAGGACCCCTGCATCTACGATACAACCGGCACGCTCCTCATCCTCCAACACTGGCGCACCCCTTCCCAAGCACGTTGGGTCCCCCTCCTCGACACCAAACTCCTCTCTCGCCTCGCATCTGGCCGCAAAGAAGAGACGTACTGGCCGGTCGCCGTCGCCAATAATCGCTTCCACTGCATCATCCTCAAGGGCGGCGATAAGTACCCCTACTTCCCGCGCCCGCTCCTCACGGATTTCGAGTTCCAGATTCCCATCCACGCCCCCAAACCCTCCACTTCCGCCCGCCCCCACAGCCCCGACGCCATGGACGAAGACTCCGACGAAGCCACTTCTGGGCTCACGGAAACCCAATCCCTCGAGGAGCAGTTTGTCCGCAACGCGCTACACCTCTCGCTGCTGGACGACCTGGTCGGCGCGACGCGAGCGACGCACGCGCAGAAGCAAGCGCTGGCGCGGCGCGAGCTCGACGTCGACAAGGCGCTGCTGCAGCTGCTGGCGGCCGAGTGCCGCGAGGGCGAGGAGCGCGGGATGAAGGCGCTCGAGATCGTAGGGCTGATGCGCGACCGCTCGGGCAAGATGCTCGACGCCGCGGCCAAGATCGCCGCCCGCTTCGGCAGGGACGTGCTGAGGGGCAAGATTGAGGAGCTGGCGGAGAGGAGGCTGGTCGGGTTGGACGACGACGAGGATTAAGCGGGGAGACGACTGAGAATCTAAACAAGAGAAGCAGACCGTCACTGACCCTAGTTATCGTGCTCGTGGCTTGCTGTGGGCCGAAGGGCGTAAACGGTTGTGGAGAGGAGGGGTGGCGGGTCTCTCGTTCGGACCGGTCCGCCGTCCTTTCCGCTCCATGCATGCATGAGTTTGGGTGTTTCTCGGGGAAAAGGGAGTTCGGAGTCAAGCTGTAATCAATGTGATACCGTTCAAGATTAAACAAGCACGCTGCGAATTTGCGTTTTGGCCACTCTTCCCTTGACCTTTTGCGTTGCGAGTCTTGTGAGCACTAGAGGGTAACGCGCTACCACATACATTTCAGGGAGCGAGATTGCAGAATTTCCCGTTTTATTAAAAGCAAGTAACACGAAAAAGGAATCCCAACTATTGCAGGCGAAGAACATAATTCTAGGCCCACAAGCTTTCCGAACGCTCGCTTAGGCCCCTAAACCCCTCTACCACCCAAGACATACCCGCACTCCAAACGCTTAGTACTCAGCCTCGAGACCCTCATCGTCCTCGCCGAGCGAGTCCGCAGCAACCTCCTCGTAGTCCCTCTCCAGCGCCGCCAAGTCCTCACGGGCCTCGCTGAACTCACCCTCCTCCATACCCTCACCGACATACCAGTGAACGAAAGCACGCTTAGAGTACATGAGGTCGAACTTGTGCGACAGAGCCGACCAAGCCTCGGCGATGGCGGTGGTGTTGGACAGCATGCAACTACAATAATTGTTAGCACTAAAATCTTCATAGACGCCGGGACATGAACTTACACAGCGCGGTCGACCTTGGCGAGGTCGCCGTTGGGGACGACCTGCGGGGGCTGGTAGCAGATACCGATCTTGAAACCGGTAGGGCACCAGTCGACGAACTGGATAGTGCGCTTGGTCTTGAGGGTGGCAACAGCCTGATGGACATCCTTGGGAACCACATCGCCACGGTACAGCAGGCAAGTGGCCATGTACTTGCCGTTGCGGGGGTCGCACTTGACCATCTGGTTGTTGGGCTCGAAGCAGGACATGGAGATCTCCTGCACGGAGTTGGCCTCGTGGGCAGCCTTGGCGGCGCTGATGACGGGAGCATAGGCGACCAGAGGGAAGTGGATACGGGGGTAGGGGACCAAGTTGGTCTGGAACTCGTTCAGATCGACGTTCAGGGAGCCGTCGAAACGGAGCGAGGCGGTAATCGAAGAAACGACTGGAATTTTGTTAGCGAGAAGATTGCTAGCGTATTCTGGCGGATGATCTCACCCTGAGCGATCAGGCGGTTCAGGTTCTCATAGTTGGGCCTCTCAATACCGAGGTTGCGGCGGCAGATGTCGTAGATAGCCTCGTTGTCAACCATGAAGCTGCAGTCGGAGTGCTCCAGAGTAGTGTGGGTGGTGAGAATGGAGTTGTAGGGCTCAACGACGGAAGTGGCGACCTGAGGAGCCGGGTAGACACAGAACTCGAGCTTGCACTTCTTGCCGTAGTCGACGGACAGGCGCTCCATGAGCAGGGCACCGAAACCGGAGCCGGTACCACCACCAAAGGAGTGGAAAACGAGGAAACCTTGCAGACCGGCACAGTTGTCGGCCACGCGGCGGACCTTGTCCAGGACCTGGTCAATGAGCTCCTTGCCGACGGTGTAGTGGCCACGAGCGTAGTTGTTGGAGGCATCCTCCTTGCCGGTGATCATGTGCTCCGGGTGGAACAGGCCGCGGTAGGCACCGGTGCGGACCTCGTCGACGACATTGGGCTCGAGATCGGCGTAGATGGTACGAGGAACGTACTTGCCCTGGCCTGTTGTTGATTCATCAGCGGCGGGGTTCACAGGACGCGCGCGTGGCGTGAAGTGGGGGAGGGGAAACTGTACCGGTCTCGGAGAAGAAGGTGCTGAATCCGTGGTCGTCGTCGGCGGCCTTGCGCTCCTCAGTGAGGTAGCCGTCGGGCTGTGGGATTGTCAGCGGAAGTCGGCGGGGACGGCGGGTTCGTCGCGGGGCGGCGGCAAAAAGCGCGTACCTGAATGCCGTGCTCCAGGCAGTAGAGCTACCGAGAAAAAGTCAGCGAATACTTGCAGGACGCGCCCCTATGGCGGGCAGGCACGGGAAAACTCACCTCCCAGCAGGAGTTCGCGATCTGGCAACCGGCCTGGCCGACTGCACTCGCGGTCTGGTCAGCAAACAGGGATCGTGGGCGGAGGCGGTGAAGTTTTGGGCGCGACGGCGGGGCGCGACAACATACCGTTCAAGCTGATGACTTCTCTCATGGTGGCGGGTGTGTGTAGGGGGAAATGTGTGGTGTGTGGACGACGGAGTGCGAGGGGGCGCGAGAGAGTATTGAGGCGTAATGAGGAAGCCCCGTGCGGTGCGTTGATCAGAGCGTGTGGACCGTCGCGGGAGGGCTTAGGGAGAGGGTCGCAGCCGACATAAACAGTGTTGTGTGCGCCATGCCCGAACCGGCTAGCCGTCAGGTGACCGCGAGGGCCCTGTCGCGCCGGCCAATAGCGGCGGGCGCGACACGGCCCTCGAGTGTCGGCAACTGCAGGCGCCGACGAAAAGTCCATTGCAGGAAACCGACGCAGCGCAGGCCAGCGCCGCCGCAACCACTGCACTGCTCCAGCACCCCGCGCCCGCGCTCCCCGCCATGGCTTCCGACGAGATCGTGTGGCAGGTCATCAACCAGCAGTTCTGCTCCTTCAAGCTCAAGTCTGCCGCCCCATCCCGTTCGTGTGCGCAGATTCGCTGACCACGGTTCGCAGGCTTCCGACGAAGAACCAGAATTTCTGTCGCAACGAGTGAGTGCCCTCGCTGCATGCCAGCCACCTGCCATGTGCACAGCACGCTGACGCTCTTGCTCAGGTACAACGTCACCGGCCTCTGCAATCGCCAGTCCTGTCCGCTTGCCAACTCCCGCTACGCCACCATCCGCGCCCACCCCGAGACTGGCGCTCTCTACCTCTACATAAAGACGATCGAACGGTCGCATCAGGTACGGATCTACCGCTCCCAACACACAATCTTGTCAGAATTGAGCACCTACTGACCCTACCGCAGCCAAGCCGCTGGTGGGAGCGCATCAAACTCTCTTCCAACTATGCCAAGGCTCTCGAGCAGGTTGACCAACGCCTCATCTACTGGCCCAAGTTTCTCGTCCACAAGAACAAGCAGCGTCTCACCCGCCTGACCCAAGTCCGCATCCGCTCGCAACGCCTGGCCAAGGAGCAGGAACGCCTCGGAGAGACGCTGGTGCCAAAACTTGCCCCCAAGATCCGCCGGCGTGAGGAGACGCGCGAGCGCAAGGCCGCTTCTGCTGCCAAGGTCGAGCGTGCTATCGAAAGAGAACTCATTGAGCGTCTGCGGAGTGGTGCATACGGCGAGCAGCCCCTGAATGTCGACGAGGCGGTCTGGAAGAAGGTCTTGAAGGGATTGGAGCGTGGCGGAGAGGGAGAGAGAGACGAAGACCTGGACGAGGGCATTGAGGAGGAGCTCGAGGAGGAGATGGAAAACGAAGAGGGTGTTGGAGACGTCGAGTACGTTAGCGACATCGAGGGTAGCGAGTCTGAAGACGAGGATCTAGGTGACCTGGAAGATTGGATCGGCGACTCTGGCGAGGAAGATGAATCCGAGGAAGCAAGCGACGAGGATGAGGATGATAGCGAAGAGGACAGTGAAGGGGATGAAGAGGACGAGGAAGATACCGAGAAGCTGAAGAAGGCCCTCGCCAACATGAAGCGGAAACGGGGTCCTGACACCACATCCAAGCCCAACAAGAAGAAGCCGTCCAAGGGTCCCAAGCGGGAGATCGAGTATGAGTATGAGCACGAGCCCGCTCAACGCCAGACCATTCACGCATAGATGGGTCAGACACGGCGTTGTGGAGGGACTGGCGTTAGGCGGGAACCCCAAAAAAAGCTTTCATCACGACGCTACCAAAGCGTTGTTTCGGTCGGTCGGTCGCAGCGAATTCGCTCAAAATGTCCCTGTATCACTTCTGAATACCTTTTAAAGGATTGCACATTATATTTGGGAATAGTTACGATTTATCAACTTTCTTGCTTCACCGTGTTAAGCGCACTGGCACAATTTTTCGACTACTCCGATATCATTCTCCTCATCATGTCTTACAATAGATAACCAATCCTTCTCCTCATAGCAAGCTAACCAAAAATCGCCGCGCAAAAGAGGAATTGCTAGGACACGACCTCATCGACGATGGCAATCTCGCTACCATCTGCGGCGATGACGTTTCGTCCAACAAGGGATTTGCCGGGGTGAGCAGGCAGATGCAACCGCTTCACACCATCCACGCCAAGATACCTGCGGAAGAAGTAATTGTCGGTCGAAGCGCTGAGGTCATCGGAAGTGTCTCTTGCGTTGAGACCTTGGGGCTGCTGATTTTGGGACTGTTGGGATACGCTACTGGCGTAGTAGAAGATGCCGTCCTGCTGGATGAATTCATAGCCGTCGTTCTGACAGTCCGTGGTCTCAAGACAGAAAGGACTACACCTCGATTTGTGAGTGGGAATTATATCGGCTATGGGGCACAATCGGGGCTCGATATACTGACGAGTTCTGGAAGTTTATCAAGCTGATGTCGAATTGCTGGCCATGCTGGATCCCCTCGCGAAACGCACCAAGCTGGTCTCCCTGGTCTAAATCCGCATTCAGCATTATGTTATCACTCAAAGATATATTCAGAACTCACTACTATTCTCACTAAACGGAACACATCTCATCGTCGCGCCCACGCCTCCCTGTTGCACAGAAGCAAAGGGGAAATCGTCGCAGGAGTCTCCAGAGCCGGCCAATTCAGGGATATTCTTGCAAGGAGCGAGGCTGCAACCGGAGCCAGCGCGTCTCTGAGGCCGATTAAGCACGTTGGCATCGTACGTCAGCGGCAGCACGTTTTGGAGGCCACGGCATCGGACGTGGAAGCAGGCATTATTGCAGGTACCGGCTGACTGCGCGCAATCCAATTGGAAGGTTGCGATCTGGAGTGGGCCGCTGTCTAGACCCGCTTGGGCGGCGCTGAGGCTAGCTGTTGCGATAACGAGGAGGTATTTTTCAAGAGGCATGGTGGAAACCGGTTGCTGTAAAGAGCGTTCGGTTCAAGACAACACGGTAGGGTCCGCTGACCAATTGGTAGTGGAGGAATCCGAAAGGCAGGATGGTTACAAGTTTCCAAAAGAAGGACCAAGAGAAGGAGAGCAACAAGAGCAATACACACACCCCAAATTACTTCAAGCACAGGTTTGTGGGACTTATTTGAATTCTTGCATCCAAAGTTCTTCGTAACTCGTACAGGGAACACGATATTAGGGGACTGCAAGCGTTCAGAAGACTCATATTCCGCGTAGGTTTTTCCAGGTATAAAGGCGGAAATACAGTATGTACGAAACAACGTCCGGTAGCTCCGGAGGGTTACCATTTGGGTTCTGCATGGTCCGCTGCGTACGTATCCTCTTAACTTGCATATAAAAAATCAAGAATGGTAAATCTTAAAGGTTCTTCTGCTGCTAATTTGTAAGGTTGGTTCGGAAAGTATTGCAGCACGCGCATACCTGAACAGTTGAAGCACTCATCCAGATAATTTCAGCGTTTCTTTCACTACACACTTGCGTCTAGACAAATTCTACAACTGCCCATGTGGAACTGTGGTTCAATACTTTCTGGGTGGACCTCATATTGCTTATTCAGATTCGTGGCCAATTCAAACCTCGATCCCGCTAAATATAACAGCGTGTCGGGCCTCCGCCGGCATGACCCCTGTTACCCCACAATTTCGAGCCCCTACATTGGTTCACACGAAGTCTGAATACCTCGTAAAGGCTGTTGATTCATGGGTATTCAGGTACTCACATATGGTATGGGACTTCCCCTGTAGCCCAAGTCTCCAAACAGTCTTTTGCCGACAATTTTTATCCAAAGGAAGCAGTTAGGGTCTCGTCCTGTCTTTCACCCTCTCGCTCCAATTTACTCACACATTGGCGTATGCCGAGCTTCCTTCCACTACGCCATGCCAAGCTGGAGTAGTGAGGCTCCAGACAAAGCTCCGAACGCTTCATCTTTGGCGCCTTCAACCGCAGCGGAATAGCCATGGGGAAGGAGTACTCCCCTATCATTTTTGCAGCTGAAGAGTCTGGAACAACGCACGAAGACTCCCACAAAAGACAACTGGACATGTATTTTGTCATTTTAAAGTCCATGGAAAACTCAATGCATCAAACGGCTTTCGTGATGCTTTTGCCTCTACCGGCTTTTTGCTCGAGAGTGTAACTCAAAAGCTCTTACTCTTGGCAAACCAATATCTCCAACAAAGTTGAGCAGCTCGCACCAGCCAAATCATCATATGACAGCCTCCAATACATGAATTAAGTCAAATCTTTTACTAGGGCTATGTACAATACCTGTCGCTATCGTTTACAAAGATTTATGTCTAAATAGCAAAAGTCTATTCATTTCTGTTATAGTCGCCTATAGGCTCCGCCGCCTGCCCAGAACCGCCAATTCTAACAATCTAAGAGCATATTAGGTAGGAACCATCACGGGAAGGAAATCGGCAGGAAGGCAGAGAATCTCGAAGGTATCATGTGACGGGCCATGGGCCTTGAGGGTCAGTCGCGATTTGTAATGATGGTTAAAGAATGCGCTAAAGTCTACATGGTCTCTCCAGGAATTTCTCACTTATGGAACCTAGAGCATCAGGATTGCTCGAAGCTCTACTACTCCTAGAGCCTCGGAGCTTTCAACGGCCTCGCTTCTCATCCCCTCTTCAAAGGTATCTCCCACATGAAACATTCTCCTCTTGCGCCTTACCGAAGGTCTCCGCATTTTTCATTTCATTTTGCCTACATCGGGCTGAGGATATCCTCCATAACCTACATGCCTCGGTAGAAGGCTCAGGTCAGTAAACTATAATCTGGACGATATACACTAAAACAGGAAAGTGCAGTAGAGGTTACCAAACCGGATAAGCCTCATCCAGTCTAAAACACGATTTATTTCTCCATCTCATAACAGAAATACCAACAGCCTTCTTGCTGACCTGCTGTTCTTATCTGGCTATACAAGCTTCATTGCAACGTAAGCATCTACTTGGATGATAATCACCCACACAGACCCTCGCTGGTCCACTTGAGGGTCAAATAAAGCATCGAATATTTTAATGAAGAATGAAGAAGCTGAGGTGTGACATATTCCCATAAAGTTCCGCTGTCTAGATACGTGTGTCTGGAATCGTGGCGCGAGTGTTCTGCCTAGAACGTATTGGTGGGACATGGAAAGTCCTGTTCTTAGGGAATGCTGACAAGCTGTGAAGTGCTTCAAGTTTTCGGTCAGATTCGTTTCCTTATCCGGTTGCTAATCGAAATCTCTGCCTCGGAGAAATGCTCGACGAGACTCTTGGCTTTTCCTGCTTCCAATGCAGAGAGCCCTGAGGGATGGACGCTCGGTGCCAGCAGGGAGGATGTACCCCACGAACTAGCCCAATTCCCAAGGCCATGGCAGGAATACCAAGCATTTCACACTTGTGCGTGAGTCCGGAATCTTTAAGGATCCATCCCGCATGTCATAGCGCGGGGTCGCCGATATGTACTAGTGGTTCTCACAGCAGGGAGCCTACTCCTTGCGGATTGTGTATCCAGCACGCACGGGCCAGGCTCGCGGCTGAGGAGCTCCGCAGGTTACGGTTCTAATGGCATTGATCCGGAGCAGCATGAAACACTGCCGGATTCATCCAATCCGATGCATATGAGTGATCGTTCGCAAAGGTCCAATATCCGTGTTTCTGGAATTCGCAAAGAACCTCGCTGAAAGAGCCGCGTTCAGGATTATTTCCGCAAGGGGGACCATTTTTGATGTCTGAATATGAGAGCACTGTTCCGAAGACGACCAATACCTATAGATTAAAGATTAGCGATGTGGCGTTTGTAGAGAGGCGGCAGATCCATTAGACCTTCTGCACAGTGAAGTACCGAGGCTTGATGGTGATACGGAGTCTCGAGCTCGTATGGCTCTAGTTTTCTGCCTGAAATCCCCCCAATCCCTCGTTTTCACTGGCCACCCCGCTTTAATGATCTGGGCACTTGAGGTGCCTGGTGGTGAGAAGTGCTCGCTTGGCAAAAGCAGTCCGCCAACCACGACTGCGCGCACAAATACGTGCCTCGGCAAGTCCTGATCTGGCAACCACCCGGGTTCCCCACGCTTCTACCTCCAATTTGCCAAGCCGGATGGCATCCTGCTTGTCTGGCAATCTGTAGAAACGGTGTGTTGGAACCCGAACTGCTCAAACGGCTGCTAAGGCTTAGTGCCCCAGCCAAGCCTGCTGTGCAACCACTTACACCGCAGATGACCTGTCCAACGGGCCTTCTTGACGGACGCCAGCCACCTACCTCCTCGGTATCTTGGTTTGTGCTTCTCAAACACCCCTCACCAGCTCACATTGTGGCTGCACCTCAATTAACTGGGCCTCTGAGTAGTTCTGTCTGCAACCTTTTGGCCGAGGCATCGGCGACACTGACGATGGACCCGGCCACCACCACAGAGCTCTGCGTGTTTCGACAGCCTTGGATTGCAGTGAGATACGGATGCCTCGGTGCCTATATAAGAGAAGACATGCCACCACGGAATGGGACAGCAAGCGCCATCTGAAGCTCGACTCCAGCTCCTTCCAGTTCGACGATTCTCTCATTTGCAACAAGATCATTCACCCGCCCACCATCACTTCAAGATGAAGACCGCCGCATTTGCCTCTGCTATCTTTGCCAGCCTCAGCTTGGGATCGCCCATCGAGCTTGAGGTGCGCGGCCCTGAAGCCGTTGCTGCACTCGAAGCCCGTCAGTTCACCGGAACTGGAGTCACGGCCAACGAACTCAAGAATGGCCCTTGCAAGCCCGTGACGTACATCTTCGCACGGGGCTCCACCGAGCTTGGAAATCTGGTGAGTCTCGCCAGCCGCCAATCGGACCCGAAACCAGTGTCCGGTCCCTGAAACGAAACAACGCCAAAGGCTTTGCCTCACTCGCGAAACAGAACGAAGCCGTTGCATGACTAACGCTGGCTGGGACTTAGGGCCAAACAGTTGGGCCGGCGCTTGCCGACCAGCTCAGGTCGCAATTCGACGTTGCTGTCCAGGGAGTGGACTATCCCGCCGGCCTGACGACGAACTTCTTCGGCGGTTCCCTTGTCGGAATCAGCGAGATGAGGGACATGTTCAACCTTGCTGCTTCGAAGTGCCCCGACACCATCATTGTCGGCGGCGGATACAGGTAAGTGTTTCTGCGTACATTTGAAGATCAAGTGACTGACAACCACGGAAGTCAAGGCGCTGCCCTGACCCACCGGTCTGTGGAGGACATCTCCGCCAGCGTCCGCGACAAGATTGCCGGCATTGTCACCTTTGGCGACACCTACAACCTCCAGTCTGGCGGCCGCATTGAGGGTCTGCCTCAGGAGAAGCTCAAGATCATCTGCAACACTGGCGATCTCGTCTGCTCGGGAACTCTTGTCATTGCTGCCCCCCACCTTGACTACGTCCGCAGGGTCCCCGAGGCTGCGTCTTTCTTGGCCCAGCGCATCAATGCTGCCCAGCAGTAGAGAAAGGCCTCTTCGTCCTGTGAATGCCGTCCTTCGCTTCCGACATTCGTTTCGAACTTTTTGGGTTGACGGTCCGAGTAGCGCCGTGGACGGGATGCATCCCACGCTTGGGGCTCTTCTTCTTGCCTTGGATTCGTGTACATGATATTTGGATTGGAGACGGTCTTTATGAAGTGACTTGTTGCGCTTGGAAGCGGGCTCCACTCGTTTGTAGCCGACCAGAATGACATGTTTCTTTTTCTCAAGCACCGTTTCGTTCCATGCAGAAGTAAGGGCTTGCTCTCGCACGCATCGGCTGCCAACGAGTCAGGGCCCTCGGTGGTATTTGTTCCATCGGCGTTTAGCTCGCTGGCGGATTCTTGTCCGAACAAACAAGCTTTCCCCGGAGCCTGAGATGTTGGTAGCGAGAAGGTAATACACGCGGCGGAGAGCCGCGCCAAGGCATGCGATCGTTGCTTAGAGGCTGCCTGTCCCGGATGGGGTGGTGCTTCTGTTCGGCGGCACTGAGGGAGGACGGCGGCTGCAGGGACCTGCCAAGCCGCATTGCTATCTTCACCGTAAGCCTCCGCGCACGCGAAAAGCGGCAGTGATCGGGCGAGGCGCTCTCGGAACGGAGGCGGAAGCGGCTTGGCTCCTTGGCCGTCGGCGCAGACTGTCAGTGAGGCTCTCGCTCCTTCCCCAAATCCTACCAATCACCCCCGGAAATGCGGGGTAACACTACACGCACACCAATGCGCAGCCTGGGCGGCTCACCGTCTGCCTACGGGAACTTCCACCCCTTTGCCGACGTCGGGAGCGGCCGTCGGCACCTGCTCAACCCGCTGCGACGAGTATAAAGAAGAGCGGCGGCGATGTGGACGAAATGGCCGGAATTCGCCCTCGGACTCCAGTCTGCTCACTTCAATCCGCCATCGCAGAACTGCCCCGAAAAGATGCGATGCCGGCAGGCTCCCGGCCTCCTCGGCGCACTCGTTCTGCCTGCTCTTGCCGGTGCAGCGCCAGCATGTTCCCCGGATGCCATCCCCACTCCTGAGCTCTTCGGCGGCGAGATTGTGTCCCTCTCCGCCACCCCGGTTTCCAACTACGCAGGAAACCTTAGTTTCTGCAACGTCACCGTCCTCTACACCCATCCTGGCCAGGACGACCGGATCAATGTCTACGTGTACCTTCCACTGTCAGGCTGGAACGAACGGTTCCTTGGCTACGGAGGCGGAGGCTACCGCATGCGATCCAACGACACCATCCTCACCAGCAACGTCGCGCTAGGCTACGCCGTCACGGCCACCGATGGCGGCCACGACTGGACTGTAAACAGCGCCGAGTCCTGGGCGCTCCTGAGCCCCGGCAACATCAATGCATATCTCCTCAACAACTTTGCCGCCGTGGCGCTGGAAGATGCAACAATCGTCGGGAAGGCTGTCACTGCGAGCTTTTACGGACAGGATCCCAAGTTTTCGTACTGGAGCGGCTGCTCTACCGGCGGCCGCCAGGGCCTGATGATTGCTCAAAGGTTCCCCGCGCTCTACGATGGCATACTGGCGACTGCTCCCGCCATCAACTGGGCCAAGTTCATCGTTGCAGAGTACTGGCCGCAGTTTCTCATGAACCAGCTTGGCGTGTACCCGACGCCATGTGAGTTCGATGCCATCACCGCCGCTGCAGTTGAAGCATGCGATAGTCTTGACGGGGTTGAAGACGGTATAATCTCCGACCCCCAAGGCTGCGCATTCGATCCGCTCTCGGTCGTCGGCCTCGAGATCGCCTGCGGAGACTTCAGCACTCCTATCTCAGAGGAGGCCGCCACCATCGTCCAAAAGGCATGGTCTGGCGCACGCACCCAAACCGGCAACTTCTCTTGGTACGGGCTCAATCCAGGCGCGCCCCTTTCCGGGCTCGTCAACACGTCGTGCTCGGGACAGGACTGCACCGGCGCGCCCTTCTACATTGCGGAGGAATGGATCAAGTTCTGGATCAAACGAGACGCCAGCTTCGACCCCACCAGCATCTCTCACGCCGAGTACGACGCCATCTTCCACCGATCCGTCAACCAGTACAAGTCGATTATCGGGACCGACGATCCGAACCTTTCGGAGTTCAAGGAAGCCGGGGGCAAGATGATCACTTGGCACGGTCTTGCCGATCCGGTCATCTTCCCGGAAGGCAGCACGGACTACTACGAGAATGTGCTGGAGCTCGACGCTGCGGCGCATGATTTCTACCGGTACTTCAAGGCACCTGGTGTCGGCCACTGCAGCGGCGGATCTGGCCCGGTTCCGACGGCGGCTTTTGATTCGCTGGTGGCCTGGGTTGAGCAGGGGGTTGCGCCGGACTCCCTGCCTGCCAGTGTAGTGGTTTCGGGCAGCAATGTCACCAGAGAGCAGAATCTGTGCCCTTACCCGCTCGTGTCTGCTTACACGGGTGGAGACCCAATGAAGGCAGAGTCTTTTGAGTGCCGGGAGTCATTCAATTGAGTTGTGCGGGAGCAGTGTAATAGTAATGAGATGATTGATGCTGGAAGCGCGCACGTGGGGAATATGATGTCTATCGTTCTCCATCCTTTGTCTAATCGAATGCCGTCTCTGCCCTTTCATCCAGATGCCCGTCCTCTCCATCATCCCCGTCTCTCTTCCTTTTCCCATTACCGTTCTCGCTTGTCTCTTCCTCCTCCTGTGCCTCTTCGCTCTCCGGCACGCAATCACAAAGCATCCCGCAGACGAAAACCGCAGCAACACCTGCCCTCTCTTTCCCGTAGTCCCCGCCGATGCTGATGCGCACCCGCTCGCCCCTCCTGACCCAGTACACCTCCGTCTCATTGTACACGCCCTTCGTTCCGGTGGCATCAAACACGAACCCCGAGCCATCTTCGCCACCGCATCCCTCCATCTCCCCAATCTCAAACCGCAGCTTGACACCCTCCTCCAAGAAGGTCGGAGCAAGCAGCACGCTCGTCTCCCAAGTCTTCTCCACCACGTCCACCACGGCGCGGCCCTCCCGCGGCTCCTCGGGATACTCGACCGCCAAGACGGACTCGCTCGGCGGGTGCAGATGGCCGGTCCCGCAGGCGGCGTCCTGCAGGAACCTCGACACGTCCCAGAACACGTGGTTCCAGCTGTGGTAGATCGAGTCCCGCAGCGGGGTGTGGACGGCGTCCTTGTCCGGGTTGCGGGCGCGGGCCAGCTCCTCGGGCGAGGCCGACTGGATCGCGCGGATGATCTGGCCGACGCCGTCGCCGGGGGAGGCCGCGGGGCCGCCGGGACCGGGCGCGGCGATGAGCGCGGGCGACGTGGCCCAGGCCTGGCGCAGGCGGGTCGAGACGGTCAGGACGGCGGCGTCGTCGGCGTAGTCGACCCGGCGGAAGGGCGGGTGGAGCATCTCCGCGAGCGTGGTGCCGGTGACGGTGCGGATGGTGTGCATCTTGGCGGGTGGTTTGCCCGGTCATGGGCTGGTCCGAGGTGCCGTCAACTGAGGAACAAATGCTGTGGAGCGTCCATGAAGTGACGTCTGGTTGTGCCAATGCGCCTGGTCGCGGGAGACCTCGGGTGGGCTCGTTCCCATTATATATCCGGACAGCTCTGGCTGTGACTGTGCCTTGCGGCGTCGGCTGTTGGTCTTACAGCAGGCAGCGGGGGCGGTGCTGCCTGGGCGCGTGATTGGCGGAGGCGGGGTTGCAGCTATGACTCGAAGCGATGTCAAGCTTCTAATGGCCTTTGCGGCATGAAATACCACGCAGTTCTGGCTCTCAGCCTTGTGGTCACGCCCTGCGCCGCAAGGCTGAGGAAGCCTGTTGGCCGTGGTCAAGCATTCCCGAAACTGCACCACGGCATCGTCAAGGCACCGGTGCCGACTTGAATGCCTCTGGCCAGGCTGCAGCTTCCTCCTTTGTTGTTCCGATTTGTTGTGTCTATTTCTGGACGCAGAAATATGCCGTGTCCGCGCAACCAGCACAACAAACCCCGTCTCAAAAGCCAATGCCATCGGTCGTTCCAACCATGATCAAAGAGCAATCTTGCTAAACAGCCACACAATGTCTACGAGGCAACTCAGGAGAGCACAAACTTCCGCCCTTCTGATTGACTCCTCCCAAGTCTCACCTGCAGGCTCTTCGGCCTCTTCTCCATATCATTGGCAGTCATCCCCGCCCAGAAGATCTTGGCTATCAATGTTGTTGTGCAACAGCAGTGGCACAATCGACGACCTTCACAGCGCTGGTGACTCATCCGCCAGAAGCATTGCGGCAATAGACAACACGGCCAGTGAATCTTCACAAACGCTTCACTGCGCCAGGCTTCGCCGCACAGATCCGTCCTGTCGACACTCTGGGTGGAGACTGTCACGCTCTCCGTCCTGTTCGCCAACATATTCGTCAGATTTGCTGTGTTGTACAGGGAGCGCGATATGTCCACGCTCACGTCATCCTTGTACCCAGCGGGCTGCGACAAACCCTCCATCAGATCGGCTGTAAAGAGATCCGCCAGCATGGAGCCGGTGCTGGTGACGTGGGCTCTGTTGAGCGTGTAGACGTCGCTGCCGTTGTGATCGGGTCCACCGTCGACGGAAGGTCAGCAATGCGGTGTTGTCCTGCCACTTGTGGGAATAGCCCGTGCTGACGCACTTCAGATCCTCCGGACTGAGGCTACCGGTGTGGACAGCGCCGGCGGTGATTGCAGTGGATTGGGTCTTTTTGGCATGGGTGATCCAGAAATAGGCAGCATGGCCGGGTGGTCAGCGCCCTGGCGATCCCTGCGTTGTGTGCTGTATGGACGGCCACCTATGGATTGTCTCGCAGAAGCTGTCCGAGATTGGAATCTGGTCTTGAAAGGATTTCTCTACTCCGTGGTTTTGGGCGGCTGAGAAGCACGGTGGTGTTGAAACGAGGGTTGGCCCATTGCATCTGATATTGGAGATCGGTTCCTGGCAACCCTTATGACCATCGTATTTTACTTCGCCGTTCTTTTTGATCCTTTCCAAGCTCTCCGAGCGCACTCAGACGGCGCAATCGATGGTATCCGGCCCCCACGGTCGGCAGGCAGCAAAAGGAGCTCCGCGGATTCTTCAAGTCTCCACTTTTCTGGCCCGGAGGAGCCCTCATGCTGGGCCCACTCTTTGCGATGCACAGACAGGCTCGCGCAACATGCTGATTTGCTGTGGGCTGTAACAGGAATAGATGCCTACAGCTCAACCTAGGCCCGTTGATGAGAGCTGAAGACGAGGTGCTTTGGCCCATGCACCAAAGACGTCCTCGCGAATGCCTCACCTGCTGCTGCCCCGTCAGAAACGCGGCTCTCTTGAATTGCAATGTATTTCCACTCCCGTAGCACAGGGCTGCAAAGTCATCCTGAGCGGAAATTCCAGCTGCTTCACTTTCAGCTGACCTGACGATGCCCACTGCGAGAAGGCTCCATTAATGCAGAGGCTGGCTGTAATTGCAGAGGGGGATAGTAGTTCGTGCTGGATTGGAGAGACGGGGCGAGGACTTGCAGGTGTTGTGGGAAACCTTCCCGATGCGGCAGCGGCGGGCCTCCCCGTCGACGTCACGGCCGCAGACGAGGGGGTTTGGAGGGCGGCCAGGCCTCGGCGGGGGCGGCTTCGAGTACGTCAATCAAAGTCAATATTAAAGTTGTTGCCTCCTCCCGCGGCGATGACGTTGGGCTGCACTAGCGCACCACCACGCCCGCGCACCCATCATGCCCGCCGCCGCCTCGACCAGCCGTGCAGGCGTCCCGCAAGGCCATCCACCATGACCATCAACACAGAAATCAAGCCGTTTGACCCCACTGTTCCCCAGGACGACGTAGACCGGCTCTTTCGAAAGCTCGCGGACACCCGCCTCCCGCAACACCCCATCGTCCCCGACTCTGCCGACAATGACGACTACGGCGCCCCGCTCGACTGGGCCCGTCGCCTGAAAGAGTACTGGGAGAGCGAGTACGACTGGAGCAAGGCACAGAAGGAAATCAGCTCCTGGCACCACTTCACAACCCACATCGAGGGCATTGATCTCCACTTCATCCACGAGAAGGCCGCCTCCTCTTCTTCCAAGCCAATCCCACTCCTCCTCGTCCACGGCTGGCCCGGCAGTTTCTACGAGTTCTCACGCGTGATCGAGCCCCTTACCGCGCCCGCATCCACAGACGGGCCCGCCTTCGATGTGGTGGTGGTGTCCCTCCCCGGCTTCGCCTGGTCCGGCCCGCCTCCTCGCCGCGGCTGGACGCTGCAGGACTCGGCCCGCGTGTTCGACACGCTGATGGGCCGCCTCGGGTACTTCTCCTACTGCGCCCAGGGCGGCGACTGGGCCCACTGGGTCGTCCGCGAGCTCGGCTCCGGCCGCTTCCCCGCCTGTCGAGCCGTGCACACAAACATGTGCCCCAGCGCGCCCGAGACCCCCGCCCCGGACGGCGAGACTGCGCGCGAAAAGATGGCCCGCGAGAGGATGGAGTGGTGGGTCGGCCGGCCGGGCTTCGAGAAGCACATGGGCTACGCCGTCGAGATGCGGACGCGGCCGCAGACCCTGGGCATCGCGCTGAGCGACAGCCCCGTCGGCATCATGATGTGGGTGGGCGAGAAGTACAACGAGCTCACCGATCCGCGCTGGCGCGACCTGCAGGACCCCGAGTTCAACGACCGCATCGTGACGACGCTGTGCCTGTACTTCTTCACGAGCCCGAGCCTCATGACGAGCATGCTCTGCTACTTTGAGAATGTCAGGCACGAGGACTACGTCGACTTCAACTCAAAGGATGAGAACCGCATCAAGGTGCCGATGGGCTTCACCAGCTACAGGTGGGACATTTCCCCGACTTCCGAGCGCTCTGTAGCAACCACTGGGGATGTCAAGTGGTTCAAGGAGAGAGACTACGGGGGGCATTTTGCGGCGCTTGAGACTCCGCAGGAAATGGTTGATGACCTGAGAAGCTTCTGTGGCAAATGGTATGCAGAGTAAGACATCCGAGGGTACCCTCATTGTGCGAATATCTCTCCATGCTATCAGGTTGTCGCTCTCGTATTTTGGCTATAAATCCTGTAGTTTGGCCTGCAGTCCATCTCTGAGAATATACCGTTTCTGCTTTCGGGGTTCCGTAAGCCGCTTTCAGACCTTGATTCCTCTGTAGCTTGCAACGACAAGGGCTACAGCTTTGCCTTCGCAGGTGCAATAAGTTTTGCAAGGCCTCCAGCCACGAGAATGAACTAGGGGTTCCTTGGTTAAGCAACGCTCATTTTCGGGGACTCAATACCTACTGCTTCGTCCAGCACTCCAATGTTGCCTGGCAGCGGGACGTATGTGTCGTGGTCATAAAACGACCTCATGGTATGCCAGAACCCTGGGAATTTCCCTCCAGAGAAAATATCATTGAAGAATCTATTGCAGACACCATGGTCAGCCTCTTTGACCCCGGGCGCTTCTTCGACTCACTTACTCGGCCTTGTACAAGCCCGCTGGATCAGGCCTTTCTCTCAACACCAACTTCTCACCCTCAAAGCCTTTCATGCTGTGCGTGTGCCTGGCCGGTATGAAGACGGTGGGATCGCCAGCCTGCACGATTTGGGTTTTGCCATCCAGTGTTATCGCGGCTCTGCCTTCGAGGACAGTGATGTGTTCGGAGTGATACTGTCACGCATTTACTTCCTGCGAATACTTGTAAAACAGTGCGCAGGGGGATACCTTATGCCAATGCGGTGGAACTTGGAAGACGTCCGAGCCCGGCTCTCCGTCGTATACGGTGTCCAGCGCCAGTCTCTCAACCGAGTCTTCCGGGGCTGTGTGGTCGATAATCATTTCCATATGGACGCCCTTCGCAGCACTCAGCGTCAGATCTGCCTGGGGTCACGGGGTAAAACCAACATTGCCGACCCGGAATGTCCTGACGACGTCGTGAGAAGTCATGGCGGATGCGGAGTTCAATCCGTGCGACTGTAGCTGCTCCGGGGTTGAAGCTGAAGCCTATGTTTTGTTATACGAGAAGCAAAACGGACTGAACAACGCATTGCGGGGCATTTTGCATTACTCAGCAGCAGGATCAATAGTGCGGAGCTGACGAGTGTTGGTTTGTGCGACATGGGACTGGAGTGCGGAGTTCCGGTGATCCTACAGACCCGAACTCCGAACTTGTGGTGACCAGGAAAATCGTTGCCGCAAAGGCCGGCCGGTCTTGGGCAACACCCCAACTCACGCAAGACATTCAAAAATAGACTTTAGAGCTGGGCAGATATCCACTTACTCGACTCTGGAAGCGAGACACAGTGCATAAAAAATTGCGCAGAGGGGTGCAGCTGGTTACGGGCGTGAACGCAAGTATAGCTATGGTGTAGAGCGACAATGGAAGTGTTCATTCAAACACATGGATGCGAGAAAGCTTCGAAGCATCTAACATCGACGAATGCTTCATACATCTACATATCATCAGCCTTGCCGCATTGGGAGTTCGGAGAAAGACCGCTTGTTTATGCGGACTTCCACATCAAGAGAGCTGCACATCTCAGCTTCCAATATCGACACGTGCATCAACCTACGTTGAGGGTCCCAATACGTCTCGTCTAAGTTTCTCCAGCCCTTGAGAGTTTCATACCTCAACGTCCCAGTCCTCCGCGGACCTGCTCCCAGCCAGACTGCTCGCGCCCCGCTTCAGAAACTGACCATACCCCTTCTCGCCCACCAGCCCACCGCCGTCCCGATCCCAGACCACCTTGCCCCTCAGCACCGTGTACCGCGGCCAGTTCGCAAACTCTCTGCCCTCGTACGGGGTGTAGTCGACGTCGTGGTGCAGCATGGCGTTGGTCAAGGCAAACGGCTCCATGCGGCCGGGCGGATACCACACGACGACGTCGGCGTCGCTCGCGCCAGGCACCAGGCCGCCCTTGCGCGGCCACAGGCCGTACAGCCGCGCGGGGTCGGCGGCGGCGACCTGCACGAAGCGCGTCGGGTCCAGGCGGGCGGCGCCCAGCACCAGCGGCAGGCGGGTCTCGATGCCGGGGATGCCGTTGGGGATGGCGCGGAAGCGGCCCAGCGGGAAGGCGGGGCTGACGACGCTCTTCTTGCCGCGGGCGGCGTCGTCGAACGAGAAGGGGCAGTGGTCGGAGCTCAGCACGGCGAAGGTGCCGTCGCGCAGGGCGGCCCAGATGGCGTCGTGGTCGGCCGGGCCGGCGCGCGGCGGCGGCGCGCACACGCACTTGGCGCCCTCGAAGCCGGGGCGGTCGAGGTCGCGGCGCGTGAGGAAGAGGTACTGCGGGCAGGTCTCGGCGTACACGGGCAGGCCGCGGGCGCGCGCGGCGCGGATGTGGGCGGCGGCGGCGGGCGAGCTGACGTGCACGATCAGGATGGGCGCGTCGAGGAACTCGGCCAGCGCGATGGCGCGGTACGTGGCCTCGAACTCGGCCACGGGCGGGTGCGCGGTGGCATGGTACTTGGGTGCGAACAGCGCGCGCGCCTCCAGCTTGGCCGTCACCCAGTCGATGACCTGCCCGTTCTCGGCGTGGATCATGGTGGTGATGCGGGCGCGGCGCGCCTCCAGCAGCACGTCGAGGATCTGGCCGTCGTGCAGCTGCAGCGCCTCGTAGGTCATGTAGATCTTGAGCGACGAGATGCCCTCGGCGCGGAGCGTGGGGAACTCGCGCAGCGCGGTGGGCGACGGGTTGGCGACGAGCAGGTGGAAGGAGTAGTCGGCGTAGCAGTTGCCCTTGGCCTTTGCGTGGGTGGCCCGGAGGATGTCCAGCAGCGAGTCCTCGTGCTTGCGTTGCGGTGCGAATGTGATCATGGTGGTGGTGCCACCGGCGATTGCTGATCGACTGCCTGGAGGGAGTCAGCATGGGTTGCAGCTGGTCATCTTGTGTTTCTCGAATATCACTGATCTACAGAGGGACGCGGCAGTGCAAGAATGCTTTCAAGGGGAGTTGAAGCACTCGTCCGGATGCAAAGTCACTCGTTGCATGCGCCAGAGCCATCCGGACGAATGCTTCAACTCCCTACAGCTTAGCAAGACTCGGGGCTGGGTCGTTCTGTTCGAAGAAATGGCAGTGATGGGCGTCTAGAAGCCGGGCCCTACCTGTCTCGTACGTGTCCGCCGTGGAACCATTTCCAAACAACGGCGGCTCCTCCAAGTGCACATGCGCATCGACACCGCCTGGCAACCACGTTAGCAACACCGCTCTGCCACAGCTTCCAGGGCCACTCACCGGGCATCACATAGCCCCCTTCCGCATCGATGACCCTCTCGGCCTTTGCGCCTCCGAACCCGCCTCGCGGCAGCACTGAGTCGATTTTCCCATCCTTGACCGCGATGTCGAGCTCTCCTTCCTCCTCGTCCGTGACCACGACGCCGTTGACGATCAGAAGATCATACTCGGCCATCACATCCGTGTCGCTCTCGGTCTTGGCTTCCTGAGGCCGTGGAGATAGCCGGCCGCAAGCCCGCCCAGAAAGAGCGTGCGGCGGCAGCGCATGGCGCCTTCATATAGCCGCCCGTGTCCGCGAGCGGGAAGCCCGACGGCGAGCTCGCGCAGCACGACGTGGGAGCAGGCGTGCCAGCCTTATCACGTCGGCTTATCGACGCCCTGTCCGATATCTGCACGCCTGCGCCTGCAGCCACCCACCCTGCCTACCCCGCAGCCCACTTGCCCTTCGCGGCAAGTGGCGCTCGCGCATATAAACACCAATCACCAGCCACGCCAACGCCGCCCTCACGACGACAGACGACCGCAGCAATGGCCAGGCCCCTCCGCGTCGACGGCGCCCGCCTCAACGCCGCCCTGCACCAGACCTGCGACACCTGGGGCGCCCTCGCCGCGCCGTCCACCGGCATGCGGCGCCTGGCGCTGGGCCGCGAGGACAAGGCCGTGCGCGACTGGCTGGTCGCCGAGTGCAAGAGCCTGGGGTGCGCCGTCCGCGTCGACCAGATGGGCAACGTCTTCGCCGTGCGGCCCGGGTCCGCCGCCGCCGCCGCCGAGAAGCCCATCGCCATGGGCTCGCACCTGGACACGCAGCCGTCCGGTAACCCCCCGAAACGAGCGTCTTTTTTTTTTTTTTTCGCAGGTGCAGAAGCTGACGCGGTGTCCCCAGGCGGCCGCTACGACGGCATCCTCGGCGTGCACGCCGCGCTCGAGGTGCTGCGGACGCTGCACGACAACGGCGTGCGCACGCACTGCCCGCTCGCCGTCGTCGACTGGACGAACGAGGAGGGCGCGCGCTTCCCGGGCGCGATGATGGCGTCGGGCGTGTGGAGCGGCCAGTCGTCGGCCGCGCTGGACGAGTGCCACGCCGTGACCGACTCCGACGGCGTGAGCGTGCGTGCCGCGCTGCGCGAGATCGGGTACCTGGGCGACACGCCCTGCGATTGCCGCCAGAATGCCCTGCGCGCCCATTTCGAGCTGCACATCGAGCAGGGGCCGCTGCTTGAGAGGGCGGGGAGGAGCGTGGGCGTGGTGACGGCGGTGCAGGGCATGAAGTGGTTTCGCGTCAGGGTCGGTGGAGTGGAAGGCCATTCTGGTAGGTGGTCAGCTCTCTGACTGGGCTTCGTGTTGACGGCGTCAGGGACAACACCTATGGCCGACCGCTCCGACGCCCTCGTTACCGCCTCACGCCTCATCGCCTCTGTACGAGACGCTGCTCGCGAAACCGGCCTCGGTGTTGCGACTGTTGGCGTGATACAGAGTGACACGTCCAGCCAAGCCACCATTCCGCCCGGGGTCGAGTTCATCATCGACGTGCGGTGTTCGACGGACCAGATGGTAGACGACCTCTCTGCCGACATCTTCAAGCGTTTCGACAAGATTGTATCTGAGGAGGCGAACAGCACAGCCTACCTTGTCCAACGAACGTGGGGCCTGCCCGAGTCTAAGTTCCATCCGGACTGCATTGCCGCGGTACGGGAAGCCGCCGTGGAGGAAGTCGGCGAGGAGCAAGTAATGGAGATGAAGTCCAAGGCAGGCCATGACAGTGCCTGGACCTCGCGCGTTGTGCCGACTACCATGATATTCGTGCCTTCGAGGGACGGTATCTCTCACAATCCTAACGAGTACACAAGCCCGGAGCACTGTAGTCTTGGCGCTCAGGTATTACTCGATGCAGTGTTGGCTTACGACAAGCTTGTAGCCAATGCTGACAGATAGGCAAACCGCGGGACAGAGGAAGGCACGTCGTTAGCTCGAAGAGTATTGCAACAGACGGGCAGTTGAAGCATGCATCCGGATGTGTTGGCATTTCTGTTGCTGCAAATTCGCGTCCGGATGAATGATTCAACTGTCCACGAAGTTAAGATCTTTTTGCAATGTTTCATAAACCACGACGTACCAAACTCGGTTGCTCACCACAATCAGATGTAAGGGCCCGCGGATGTGAAAAAGCCGGACTAAGTGGAAACTTCTTTCGGAGTCTGCTTGCGGGCAGAACTTGACCAAAGCTCCCCGGAGATAACTTCCACATAAGTTGAAGAACACGATACTTTAGACAGAAGACCTGAAGGGATGTCATGGAGACATGTGGCCGCCATATCGCCGACACGGAATTGATATAGTTTCGTATATAAACAGAGAATAAAGCAGCATCATGTGCGCGCGTAATTGTTCATCAGAGAAGACAAGGGTGAGCGGATTTACCATCCGTTGCACTTGAGCTTGGCAAGGTTGAGATAATCAGCGTTGATGTCCCACAGGTTCGACAGGCCCAAGTTCCCAGCATCATTCGCAATCTCGTCCTTCAGCAGCTCGATCATGCGCTCGACACCGGGCTGGCCGAAGACGTTGGCGTAGTGGAAGGAGCGGCCAAGACCGACAGCCCTGACACCCAGAGCCAGGAGCTTGAGGATATCGGTGCCGTAGCGGACACCGCTGTCGGCGTAGACCTCAAGCTGCTCGAAGACCTCGGGGGCCTGCTCGTGGATCTCGAGGGCAATCTCAAGCGGCGAAGGGGCGCCGTCGAGCTGGCGGCCGCCGTGGTTTGAGATGTAGATGGCAGGCGCGCCGACCTCGACGGCCTTCTTAGCGTCTTCGACCGTGTAGACGCCCTTGAGGATGACGGGCAGGTCGGTCCACTTGGTCAGCTTCTCCGTGTAGTAGTCCCAGGTCAGGGCCTGGAGGTCATCGGTGTCGGTGGCCTGGGCGTCGCGAGAGCGGTAGCGGGCGTCGCGGGTGCGGTCACCGTCGGCAACGGCATCGATGGTGAAGACGATGGCCTTGGCTCCTGCGGCCTCGGCCCGCTTGATGTTCTCCTGAACGCTGGTGTCGTTGACAGTGACGTAGAGCTAATGCAACATCAGCACGCTGCCTCGTCCTAGAGTGCCTTTTGAACATACCTGCTGGAAGGTGACCTGAGATCCATTGGCAGGCTTGGCAGCGGCAAGCTCCTCAATTGTCTTGCTGGCATAGAGAGCGGGCATGTAGAGGATGTTCTGGTTGTAGGCACCCTTCATGAATGCAATCTCGGCATCCTCGGGGTTTGAGTAGATAGCACGAGCAGCCGGGGCAATGAAGAAAGGAGCGGAGAAGTTGTGGCCCAAGATACTCGTTCTGTAGCAGCGTCAGGGACACAGTCCATTGGCAGGAGAGGGCTGGCAGTTACCCCAGAGTGTTCTTGGTGTTGGAGATATCCTTGAGCATCCGAGGCCTGAACCTGAGCTGTTGGAAGGAGTCCAGGTTGTTCCTGTACGTCCATTCGCCACCGGAAGCGTGCCTGTACCAGGTGTAGCTGGAGGCGTTCAGGCAGTTCCGCGCCGCAAACTCGAAGTCCGGAACGCATTGCATCTGGTCCAGCTCGGGGCAGACATTCGGAGGCTCATCGATGCCGAGGACACGCTCGAGTCTATTACAACGGTTAGAATCGGGTGGGCGAGGGCTTGGTTGGAGCGGCTCACCCGGTATCCGGCTCGTTCAGCCATGGCACAGCTGCGAAGGAAGAGCCCACAAACGGCGCGAGGAAGTAGAAGGAGCGCATTTTGGCAGCAAGGAATGACAGCAGCAGCAACCACAAAAGAGCGACAACAGGCGGCGGTTAGAGAGAGAGGATATCCACCCCGTGGTAGGCCTAAGCCGTACTTATATAGCACAGAGCTCCCAACTACAACAGACAGCTGCCAAGCTGAGTATTTCCAAGCGCTTTGCAATCACTGACCTCGTCATGGCAACGCTCGTATTGCAGAGGGCAAGCGGAGCCACCCGAAGCCAGAGGAACACTGCCTCTTGCCTAGAGCAGGACCGCATGATTGTTGTGGCCAAGAGATGCTCCGATTGTCGGTGGCTTGGCGTGGCATGTCATTGAGGCAGGCAGCGAGTCAAGCGAAGGCCCGCATCGACGCAGGTACCGGATGTAAAGCCAGGCGACCGGTCCGGCGGTGCCTGGAAAGACTCCGGCACATGCTTAATCTGGAAAGCCGGCCGCAAAGCGCGGCGACCGCGGAGCGTGTGGGAAAGAGCGAGATGGGGGACATTAAAGGAGGATGGCGAAGACTCGGAGAAACGCAGGATGTGGCACTGGCGGGCTTTGGCGCTCTGGGGACTGGGGAGACTGGGGAACACCCGCCGAGCAAAGCCAGGAAACAAGCACGTTTCGAGGTTGAGTGGGGAGTGGGGACTGATTAAACGCAGGCGCTTCCACGGCAGTCCGGGTGTCCGGTTCGTGCATGCACCTAACAGAAGCTTAGTTGTATGCATATCATCGGCGCCAGTATACATCGCGGGCCTGCGGGCAGCCTTCCTATCAGGGAGGGAGGCTCTGAAGGAAGGGCGGTAGCCGAGTCGGATGGAGCAGCTGGCTGAGGTCGCATACGTCGGGCTGCCTTTCTGAGCGCGGTGGTCCGAAACGGCAGCCCTGAGTCGTGCTCCTGGCCGCATGGGTCGCTCGTTACGAGATTTTTTCGCGAATCGCAATGATGATCGCAGCAGGAGATGGGGGGTCGTCGACAGCGCGCCGGGCCTGAATGTTCGTCGTCTGGCGATGACTAAAGCGTGAGCGGAAGTCTTCCGTTCCGCCTGCCGGTCGAATCCCACCCGAGCTCACGACTGGGCTTCTGTAGTAGAAACTCAATGTGTAAGAGTAGCGCAGGCGATTCTGATCTCTCTCAGCAGCCACTCAGCAGTGCGCCGCAAAAGAAATGGATGCACAAGAGTTTCTTCAACCGCCAGGACGCGTGAAGAACGTAAAGCCCCTACACAGCCAGCTGAAGCATCCATCCGCATAACGTTGGGATTGCAGCACAAGGCCTTCTATATCCGGATGACCGCTTCTACTACCCACCGAAAAGATTCATGTCAGCTGAGGTCGTCCACTTCTTTCGCGACCCACTGTACACTTTTGTCAGGTCCTGGTAGCACACGGGGCCGAGTTCGAGAAAAGCCGGTCAAGACGGAGGCTGGCAGCGAAGCTGTCAGCCTCGCTGTCAACCTCCTGATTGCACGAAGACGAGCTCCCGTAACAGTCAGACGCGCTAGCCAATTGCGCCACGGAGGATGAAATTTGCAATTTCGGTGGATCCAGTTGGTGTTGGAGTGGTAGGTGTTGCATTTACTGTGGTAGCATTTTTTAAGTATATAAACACATGGCTATGCTCTGACCCTCACCAACGTGCCACTCCAGCAAAACTGGATCCTCCGAAATTGCAAATTTCATCCTCCGTGGCGCAATTGGCTAGCGCGTCTGACTGTTACGGGAGCTCGTCTTCGTGCAATCAGGAGGTTGACAGTTCAAGCCTGTCCGGGGGAGCTTCTTTTTGCCTTTTGCATCCCTGGTCTCTGCCGTGGGCCTATGCAGCCCTCATCGTGCCGGACCAGAGCAGTCAGGGCGTTCAGAGCGAGATTCAAAATGGAACGTTGCAATAAACCATCAAAGCTCAACAGCGAAAGGACATCCTCTTTTGCCTCGGGCACCAGAAGCAGGATCTGGTTGCCAGTTCTGGTTGCCAGATCTGAGAGCACTGTTGATCTCCTCGCAGTGGAGACGCCGACCAAGCAAGCGCTCTCCCATGCGCACCGGCGGACAGACGTCCCGGGCGCCGCGCCGGGAGTTTTGGACAGGTGCCGCAGGAGGCACGTCTTCCTGAATCTCAAAGTCATTTCGAAAGCCCCACTCGATACGGGAGAATGATTGTACTGCACACTGCGGAAGCAGCAGCTTGGCAATTATACTGTAGCGGTGAGCCCTAGCCGATGGGATAGCAACAGTGTAGTAGCGCCCACACACATCTCCCAGCCTAGTCCGTGCTATCATGATTCCTTCATACGCCGAACAAGATGCCCATCCTTTCCCTTTTAATGCACTCCCGAAAAACATACGCTTCGTGCTTCCCTCAAAAGCCTGCTGTGGCAGCAGATAGCAAAACAAAGTCGTGTCAAAACGCCACCCATGCAGGTGCAGATTCCCCTCCTCGACCCAACAGACTACAAGTCTATCGTGGCTCTCTCAACGGCGCAGGCAGGTGAGGCAGTAAAGCCTCGGCTTCCTGACGCGCCTGTACAGCTTGCTGCGCCTCGCCACGCTTCTCGTACGTGTCCGCCAACATGTGGTCCGCCACGCATTGCCAGAGCCGGTTTCCTGCTCTCTTCGACAGCACTCTCCCTGCTTTGGCGCTCTTCTCCGTCTGGTCGCCAATGATGTTGGTGAAGAAAGCTGCCGTCATGTAGTTCATGCAGATGCACAGTAGCTGGTTGTTGGCTATGGCCTTCGCGGCGTGCAGTGCCATCTGAATGCACTGCTTCATCTTGATAATGGATGAATCCTTCCCTTGCGTCGTTGCCTTCAACATCTGGAATGCCGAGATCATGGAAAGATTCGGATGGTTTTGGCACTGCGGCTCAATGCGCTTCAACAAGTCTTCTGCCTCGGAGTGTTTGGGGTGAGTGGGAGAGCGGATCATCAACAGCGTGTTCATGATGGCCAGGATGCTCAAATCTGCTTGTGCCGTGCGCTGCGCAGGTGTTGCGGCGGCGTAGAGCATGCGGAAGTGGCCAAGTGCCTTGTCAATGTTTCCACAACCTTGCTCTATCACACCGTTGAGGTAAATCGCGAAGCGGGTCATGGATGCCCTGCGGTCGTCTGAGAATGTCGGGGCGGCTTGATCGAGAGCAGACAGATGCGTCCGCGCCGTTTTCCAATCCGACTTATTGCAGGCCATGAAACACTGATAGAGACGGAAATGCCAATCCAAGGATCGGTGCCATTCCATGCGCGACGATGCTCCGGTAATCGAGGTGGGGGTGCGATCTGGTACGCTGAGGGTTTCTGGGAGACTTTAGCAAAGCAGGACGGCAGGCCTGGTCTTTTCTAGGTGCCAAATACCTCTAGTTAGTTTGAGGCCTTCCTTGAGATAACTCTCGGCCTTGTCCTCAGTGGGATTCTTCAACAGGGCAGTCACGCCACTGAGGTAGTACCCAAGCATCCACAAATCCCTCCGCCGCATCCACGAAATCGACAAGCGGTCTCTCCCATCCACGTTCTTCTGGAAGATCCCTCCAGTCATTCCGGTGAGCTGGGCGCTTGGACTTCGTTGTATTAATATAGAGAACGTGCCATCATCTCTGGTGTTGTCCGTATTTACAGCGCTGTCCATGATGGCCTGCAAGTCGCGCATTTTGTTGACAGCCTGGTCGGGCTTGTAGCTTTGCAGGTTGCATGCTAGGTCGATGAGATCCAGCAAAGCCACCATCTGACCTAGTTCATCCACGGTCAATTGCAACTGGAAGCTTCGTGCTGATGCGATTGCACGTTGTGCTTGCTCGATACTGTCAGAATTCATAAGACGCAAATAGATCATAGCCAGCATGGTCGTGCTGGCAACATAGATAGCAAGGTCACCCAGTTTCTCGGACAGGGACGAGACTTCGTGAAGCGTGTGTACGGCTGCGGTGAGATCTGCATGTGAGCCCGATTGCATACATATCGAAGCTCGAAGAAGTCGGAAGGCGTATATCCACACCACGTGTTGGTACCTGTAAGATTTGATTAGCAGACTCCGAGTGTGGAATGGGGAGCCTTACATTTCGGCGTACTGGATCACGCCGTCAATCGACTTGAAGGCAGCCGCGTGGTTTGTCTTGAACACAGATCGGACGAGCAGATGCTGCATGGTGTATTTCAGGTCCAGCATGCGGTGCCTCTCACAAAGCGTGATGCCTTTGCTCAATATCTCTTCTGCCTCTATGGTGTTTTCTGTCTCTTCATGTAGCAGCGTTGCATACCTCAAGATCAGCGCTGCCTCGGCACGCGGATGCATGCGAAAGTTCTTGAGTAGCGTTTCCATACATCCTAAACCAGTCGACATGAGCTTGTAGTACTTGTCCTCGTCCGACTGTCGGCGTGACAAGGCTACGGTCGACCCCATGGCATGGGCAGCAGCCACATACTCATCCGCGAGCGAAACGAGAAGCTGCTGGTTATCTAGCGGAGGCGGCGAGGTCGGGTTCGGGCGAGGTATTTGCACTTGGACCGTCGGCTGGCGCGGGGGTGACGCGGCCGGTGGGTTGGCGGGGGAAAAGGTGCGTTGCTGTTGAGGCTGCTGCGGGCGAGGAGGATGCACAGGTGACGGCGCGTGGTGCGGAGGGTACTGCGCGGGCGGTGGGGCGTATCGCTGGAACTGCTGTTGCGGTTGCTGGGGGTGTTGCAGCATCGGCTGCTGGGGCGACCGCTGCGGGATCATGACCATGGGATGGCCTGGTTGACGCCGAGGCTGTAGAGGCCCAGGCGGCTGAGCGTACGGATTGTGCTGCTGCTGCGCGGCGAGATAGGCGCCGGGTGAGCCAGCGACGGGAGCCGAGACCGGCGAGCCATGCATCTGAGGATAGCCGGCGGGCTGTTGCTGTTGCTGGTAACCCTGCGGAGGCGGCCGCGGAGGCCCGTAGCCGCCGGGCGGCGGCTGCTGGTGTGGGTGGTAGTACTGCATGCCGGGCAGAGGCGATGACGGGCTATATGGGCTTTTTCATGGTGCAGGTGTCGCGGTCTGGGTATGATGCGGGTCGCGAAGCGCGAATGGCGGCGGGAGACGTGACGGGCTTGGCATCGAGCCCGTCGCAGCTGATGCGAGGCGTGGGGAGAGGCGCCATTGGCTGCGCAGACGCGCGCTTGCGCCGCGCGGACCGAGGCTCGCGGTACGGCCGCTGCGGGCCTGAAGAAACGCCCACAAGAGCACAGAGCGGAGCGCTGACTGCGCGATTGACCGCGCCGATTGCCGCATGGATCGACTGACTTGTCTTGCGCCGCCACTTTCCTCATGCAAAAGCCACGGCGCCGCTGCTCCACCCTCGTTCTTCCCTCTCTCTCCGTCGCTGCTCACCACCCCCGAGCCTCACGCCCGGCCAACCGGCAGCCATGTTTGATCTTTCCTGGGTGCTGGGACGCGCTAGAGTCTCCTTCACCAATTGTGCCAAACCAGTGACGATTGTTACCAAGTCTGGCCAATCTGTCCCTCTGCCGGATTTGGTCAAGGATGTGACGCCGCCATGCCACCTCAACCCGCTGTTGTTCAACGGCCATCTGCAAACCGCATACACAGGTTGGGCCGTCCTCTCGTCGTGAAGTGCCGCCACTGACCCAGAACCCCCTGCAGTGGTGAAAGGCTACGATATCCCTGTCATTTACAAGCGAAAAGTATTCACCTCGAACAACCCGGCCGTTCCGGGTAGCTTTGCTGTGGACTTTGTCCATCGTATTGCGTCTGAAGCGGTTGACTCCTCGTTGCCTCCCCGGACAACCTACTTCACCGAGCAAGAGTTTGGCGAAATTGGCTCTGATGACAGCAAGCCCATGCTCGTCACCCTTCACGGCCTGGCAGGTGGCAGCAATGAAATTTATTTGCGCCATGTTCTCGCTCCTCTGACCACCGAAGAGGGTGGCTGGGAAGCCTGTGTAGTCAACTCTAGGGGATGTGCTATGAGCAAAATCACCTCCAACGTTCTTTACAATGCCCGTGCAACGTGGGATGTAAGACAGGTTGTGAACTGGCTCAGAGAGAAGTTCCCTAACAGACCTCTCTTTGGCATTGGCTTCTCCCTTGGCGCCAACATCATGACGAATGTGAGTGCTGTTCTCCTTAAAATGATTGTAGGATCTGACAGGTGCTATAGTACTTGGGAGAAGAGGGTGATGGCTGCCAGCTCAAGGCAGCTGTCGTTTGCTCAAACCCCTGGAATCTGGACGTCTCCTCCCAGGCCTTGAAGAATTCATGGATGGGATTAAACGTCTACCAGAAGGCTATGGGAAGTAGTATGAGGAGGTTGTTCGAGAGGTGAGTGCCTCTCTATAGGGCTGCAAACCGTGAGAGGCACTGACACGCTTTCAGGCATGCCGAAGCAATCGAAAAGAACCCAAATATCGACTCTGAGGAAGTCAGGAGATGTGTTTATCTCTACGAATTTGACAGGTATACCGCGATTCTATTATTGTAGCCTGAGATTCTGACTTGCTATGGTAGAGCTGTGCAGTGTGGAAGCTGGGGATACCCCACAGAAAATGCCTACTACCGCGATGCTTCTTCCTGCGACTCCATGCTGGCTATCAGGATCCCCTTCCTCGCCATCAACGCTCAAGACGACCCGGTATGGATTGCTGTCTCAACATTTGTCTTCTAACCATTGACCCTGGTTTTGCTGACCGGCAAAATAGATTTCCGTGAACGAAGCCATTCCGTATGATGAATTTAAGCAGAACCCGTACGCCGTGCTCTGTGCTACTTCTCTCGGTGGTCACCTCAGCTGGTTCCAGAGCAATGGTGACCGTTGGTTTGCGAAGGCTGTAGGAATCCCCATAATACTGTCCAGACCGTACGTGAGGCTGACTTTAATAGGCCGATGCATTCCTGAAAAAGATGGCCGAAGATGTGGATTTTGACGCCACGCAGAATCTCAATACACAAAACGCCAACGGTACCGCAGATGGCAGGAGCAGGGCGTTTGTTTTCGAACCGATGCGCCGCAAATTGCACATCCCGAAAGACCACGCCGAGTAAATGTTGGATTACGATTTTGTAGAAGCGTCCTGCAAGCTCATCGGACTTAATTTGCGGGTCTGGGTGTTGCAATCGTCAAGAGGGAACTCACTGTCTGCTTTTGCAATCGCAGGCGGGGAATCATAGATTAGAATAGACAAGAGCTCAACCGAAAGACACCCTCTTCCTTGGTTTGAAAGACTTTTTAGATGCAGAGTTTTCTTTCTTCTCAGGCACATCGTCCGACTTGGACTTGCGCTTCTTCCGCAGAGAGTCTTTCGTCTCCTCCTAACAATCTGTCAGCAAAATCGAGCATGTTGTAGCCACTGAGGACGCTTACGAGTTTCTCGCGCTTCTTGTCCGAGCGAGCCTCGGCCTCCTTCTTCCTCGCCTCTCGTATCTCCTCCATTTGTCTCGCCTTCATCATCTTCGACTCGATCTGGCCCTCCTTCTCGGCGTTCACCATGGCGAGGATGGTCATCATGCTCTCCTAAATGTTTGTCAGTCATATTTGTGCAAGCTGCAGCCAAGGTAGCCTCCTTGAGCAAGCACGTGTAAGCCCAACCGGCTTACCATCATAAGCCTGAAGCAGCAAAGAATGAACTCGCGAAACTCGGGCGAAAAGCCGGAAAAGACGAAGACCAGGATCAGTGGCTGCGCGGAGTTCTCTGGCGAGCGTCCTCCGTCGACGACGGTGCGAATAGTGCTTGCTGCAATCTGAGGTGATGTAGCCGGTTGGTGCCCGCTTTGCTCAAGGAGGAAAAAGCCGCGCACTGGGTGGTGGTAGCACGCGTACCTGGTCATCCACGAAAACCTTGCCCTTCTTCTTGCCCTTGGGCTTCTGGACGCCGGCAGGGGTGATCATGTTGAGCTTGGGGATTCCAAGCTCCTCCTCGGTGTAGGTCCTCTTCTTCTTCTTCTTCTGATCGACTTTTGCGGTGCCGGCCGAGGTGTGGGTTTTCGACTTCGAAGGCTTCGAAGGCTTCGCGCGCTTGGCGCTCAAGGTGCCTGGGTTGACGGCACCCGATTTGGGCTTCTGCGACTTGATCGGGGCCATGGCGACGGGTTGCGATGCGAAAGGCGGTGGGAGAAGAAATCTCGAAGGAGCGGGCGGACTTTGGCCGCGGCGATTGCTAGGGCACGGGCACCTCGGCTCGTGCCTGTAGTCTTGGCGCGCCTGTTCAGCTTGCGCGGGCCAGGCCGCGACAGCAGCAACCCAAGCGCCCACCACCGAACCGCCGTCATCGTCACCTCCGCCTGCACCAGCCCTGCGCATCACACCTCACGAAGCTCCTGCCGCGCCGTTCGACCCGTCCGTCTCTCCTCGCACCCGCGCCCACGATACTCTCCAAGCATGTCGAGCCACCGGTTGTTCCGCTTCCCCAAGCCCCAATGGCTTAACAGCGCCAATACGCGCACCGCCGGTGTCTACTCGGCAGGCGCGCTGGTATGCAGCCTCTGACTATACACCGCTTAGTGCAGGATGGCTCATGATCTCCGCAGTTCTCCCTCGGATTCTTCTTCTTCATCGATGCCGCCGCTTACTCAAAGTCTGCCAAGAACGGCTCCGATGTCCACATCACATTCGTCGACTGGATCCCGGCCATCTGCTCTGCCCTCGGTATGCTGGTCATCAACAGCATTGACAAGTCCAGGCTGAGCGCCGACAGCTTCAGCTATTCTGGGAATGGCGTCGCGTGGAAGGCTAAGCTGGTTCTGTTCCTCGGGTTTGCTCTTATGGCTGGAGGCTTGGCTGGCAGCGTGGTATGTGGCCCTCCCGGAAACTTCAAGAATACGCGTGTGCTAATCACGGCTCTGTGAATAGACTGTCATGGTGCTCAAATACGTTGTCCCGAACTACACCTTCCCCACTCTCTGGTTTGGAGTCTCCAATGTCGTTGCAAATGCGCTTATCATGATCAGGTATGTAAGATTAATCACGCACAAGGAGTTTATTAACCAGTCTCTAGTTCTGCTATTCTTTGGGTCGTGCAGAATATGGAAGACGAGTACACCTACAACCTCGCACTGTAAGCCAACGAACAAAGCATCAGGTGTTTGTATCAGCTGGGGTAGAAAGTTTGGCGCTACGGATTGCTTTCACAAAGTTGATGTATGATTAGAAAGCTATGATTTTATGCAGTGATTGGGTAACTCAATTTGGCTCCGCTCGTCCCGAATACGCAGACTCAAACTGTCGCGTGACGTCAGATGCGAGGAATGCTGGCAACATTCAAGTCTCGCCGTTCACTTCATACAACGCCTCAGATCTACGAGTGAATTTAGGGACTCGAAAACGGCTCAGCAGGTATTAGAGACCCCATGAAGATAGCTCCGCCAAGTGCATCAAACATAAAACATTCGTTGCTCCAATTTTCCCCTCCGTCGATGGTGTGAATACAGGAGAAGACCACTAAATACGCCATGCCTCCAGCGCTAGAATCTAATATACAAGATCCCACAAACAACCAAGGCAAGGAACCCGGAATGAAAACGGGCCAGCCGTGCCGTTTAAAACTCCTCGTCCTCCTGGAAAAACATGGTGAAACTTATAATCGTGCCGTAGATAAGAAGACCTCCGATGATGGACATGACCATGGCGGACGAGGAAATAAGAGCGCAGTGGGCGAGAAGGGCGGGCAGAGCTACAAAGATGAGGAGTGTTGCGTTAGCAAAGGGTAACTCGTAAAGCTTGGCCAGAGGTTGGCTGGTGGGGCAACCCGCGCAGCCAGGCAGGCTTCGAACACGTACCAATACCCATGACAACCAGGAAACCAGTCAAGAAGCGACCGAAATCGATGACGGCGCTGCTAGAGCTCTCCATGAAGTCATCCGGATTGGCTGCACGGCCGCAGACCCAATTGGGCAGCGGCGCGATAACGTAGGTCGCGACGACGAGCAGCGGGAAGTAGTTGTGCCATAGCGCGCACGAGAGGATGACGAGGAGGAAGCCGATGGCCAGGACCTGTCACGCGGGGAGAGCGGTCAGCGATGGGGCATCTGGAAAGGCGCGTGCAGCAATGCGGGCGCGGTGCGTACGAAAGAAAGCGCGATGATGGTCTTGAGGCCAGCCATGGTTGAGCCGGCGGGACGCTCGGGCGACGACGTGGTGGCGGTTTGCTGGATGCGGATACGTCAGACGTTGACAGGCGGCGGGAGCGCAGACTGAGCGCTCGGGATGCAGGCTGCTGGCGGGGCGTGTGCAGGCGTTGACGCTGGGCGGGTCTGGAGAAGCTGAGGGCTGGCGTAGGCGCCGGGCACGCTGACGACGTCTAGCGCGGTCTGGCGGGCTGCGGCTCTCGCACGGATCCCTGCCCCGGTGCTGTGCTGAGCTCGGAAAGAAGCTCTGATCGGCCGCCGCGTCTGCCACGAGGTTGCCTCAGAGCTACACCACCACCAACGCCCATCCCACCCAACACCCGCCAATCCGCCTGCATCTGGCCTCCTCCTCCAAGCTCGCAGCCGATCCCCTACCCGCAGCTCGCCGCCATGTTCCGCAACAACTACGACAACGATTCCGTCACATTGTACGTCCCGGCCCACGGCCACCACCAGAGCACCGCTGACAGCTCGCAGCTCGCCCCAGGGCCGTATCTTCCAGGTCGAGTACGCACAGGAGGCCGTGAAGCAGGGTTCCGTCGTCGTCGGCGTCGTCAGCAAGACCCACGTCGTCCTGGCCGCGATCAAGGCAAGCACCCTCCGCCGTCCATTCCGAGCCAGAGCCATCACTCCGACTAACACCAGCCGCCGTGCCGCAGCGTAACGCCGAGGAGCTTTCGTCATACCAGAAGAAGATCATCCCGATAGACTCGCACTATGGCGTCGCTCTTGCCGGCCTCGCCTCGGACGCCCGTGTGCTGTCCAACTTCATGAAGCAGCAGTCGCTCGCCGCGCGCCTGACGTACGACCGGGCCATCCCGCTGGCGGAGATCACGTCGCGCATCGGCGACCGGGCGCAGTCAAACACGCAGCACTACGGCAAGCGGCCCTACGGCGTGGGCCTGCTGATCGCCGGCGTCGACCAGAAGGGCCCGCACCTGTTCGAGTTCCAGCCGTCGGGCGTGACGCAGGAGATGACGGCTTGCGGCATTGGTGCACGCAGTCAGATGGCCCGGACCTACCTAGAGCGCAACCTGGACGAGTTCGAAGCGTCGAGCCGCGAGGAGCTGATCAAGCACGCACTGCGCGCGCTCAAGGAAAGCTTGAGCCAGGACAAGGAGCTGACGGTCGACAACACGAGCATAGGCGTCGCCGGCGTCGGCGAGAACTTCAAGCTGTACGAGGGCACTGCCATCACCAACTGGCTGGAGACGACCTTCGAGAACAGGGAAAGCGGTGCGGAGGGCATGGAGGTCGACACATAGAGCAGGGCAGGCAGGCATCATCTGGGGAGAGAACGTTGGAGGGTGTCATAGACGCGTTCTGGATGTAGCATGATGGCGAAATATCAATGAAATCGGCTCTAATGACTGACATGGCGTTCCCGTTCCCGGGGCATTGCTGTTATGGCCCTCTCATATAATTCACGTGCCTGCGGGTCGCGCTCGCGAGCATCGACGTCAACCACGCGGCGGGACCTCGTCCCCCCCACAACACAACACAACACAACCGCGCCCGCCCGCCCACACGCTCCACTGCCCATCATGGCCCCTTCGCAGACCCTCTACCCCCGCGCAACCGTCAAACGCATCGTCAAAGCCCACAGCAACCGCCCGCTAAGCAAGAACGCCGACATCATGGTACGCAACGCAACGCCTCCGCCCGCCCGTACACACGCACACAGCCCGCTGACCGAGCCGGAACGCTCTTAGATCTTCCTCGACTACATGCTCTTCATGAACGAGTACGATTCCCCACCCTGCGACTCCGAGGCAAGGAAACGGAGAGGGATAAGACAGCCGGCTAACGGGAAGCTCAAAACGAAAACAGCCTGATCCGTGAAGCCAACATAAAATCCAAGCAAGCCGGCGAGCGGGGGATCTCGGCGCGCTCGGTGCGCAAAGTGCGGGAGGTGCGTTCCCCGCTTCTGTTCGCGAGCGCTGTGGACTGGCTGTGGAGTGGTATGCTGATTTCGGTGTGTGCAGACGTCGCTGCGGAAGTTCAAGGGCTGAGTGGGATTGCCATCGCGAATGACTGGTAATGAGATGGACGAGGTATTGAAACAACATGACGGAAGACGGCGTTTCGGATGCATTGAGGGCTCGGTGGGACGGTCAGGCGTTTCTGGGTTCGGGATCTATTCAAGGGTGATCGGAGAAGACCCTCCAACAGGACAATGCTGAAGGAAGACGGACGGATTGATACCCATACACGCACGCACGCTTCATTTTGTAGAGAGCGAAGGAGAAGAATACAGAATGTGTTTGGAGAGGAAGAATGCCGTATTCCTACGGTCACACACAATCTACAAGGCGCTTTTATCTACAACTTCCACCTTCGGCACAATCCACCAATCGTGGTATTTCTTCCCCGGCTCCGCCTCTCCCATCTTCACTCCCTTCTGCTGCACAATCTCCGCCAAATTCTCTGCCCTCGTCAATTTCGCCAACTTAGCTCCTGCAAGACCCGTCGCGATGCAGGAGAGCAGCGCATTCTGCACGTTCTGAATGTCCAGTCAGCCACCAGATATGCTACAAGGACATTGACGGTGAATAATCTTACCTTATCCCAAGCCTCCTTCACGCCCTCGCTCTTGGCTGCTTTAGCGCCGAGCTTCTTCAAGGCCGCGATCTCGCTCTTCGCCTCCTTGACCATGTTCTCGACGTCGTGCGTCAGCCGGTAGATGATCTCCGGCAGAGGCCTGTCCGGCGCGTCGTATGGCCCAAACGGGTGGAGGTCCTTATCGAACTCTTCGAACGGCGGCATACGCGGCGTTTCTATGGCTAAGAATGGTTTCATGCGCAGCTCGTAGCGCAGCGACGCTTGACCGAACGGGCGTGATGGGGTGGGAACGGCGCCGAGATAATGGAGGAGCGTGTATAACTATTCTCGCGGTCAGATGGAGATATAGTGAAGAAGGCAAGGGTGCGCTCACGCTGCATAGAGCTTCAGCCAGCGAGGAACCACCCTTCGTGCTGTGGAGCATGCTCTCGGCGTAGTTTTGCGTCTCGAGTAATTCTGCGAGATCGTCGTTTTGGCCGATTTGCGCAAGTCGGGCGTATTTCTGGCGGATGAAGGAGAGTATCCTCTCAAGCAAATCTACCCGCGATGCTGATATGCTGGAAAGCCACCAGTACATTCCTGCCCGCTCGTCTGGTAGGTAGATCTCTTGCTCGAAACCAAGCTGCACAATCCATTCCATTTGCCGCAGCTTCATGTGGTAAACCCACGATGCGAAGGGGTACAGTAGAATGCCGTCCGTCAACTGATGTAGTTCTTGATCTAGAACCTGGACCTACTGTGCATCAGAATGGGGCTGCTTTCTTATGTTTCTTGGGAGATGACTTACGTCCGACTCCAGATTGCTGAAGGCTATTAAGTTATGGCAGAGCATACGGCGTGTTCTACAGCGATTTTGACAAAGGCTTGTCAAAATCTCCAGATAGTTCTTTGCAAATCAGTACTGCTCATTTGTCACCACTCCTGAACGTACCTGTGCAGTCCTGTTTGTGAAGTCATTAACCAGCGATGCCATGACTGCTCGTCTATCCGTTGGAATAAGCGGATTCTGAGATGTCTCGAAGGACCAATTGACCGGGTTGAGCACTTGGTCCTTAGGGAGTACGAGCTCGTCCAGCTCTTTCCGAAGAAGTTCCTCGTACATGTCATTTGGATTACCAAAAACAAGGTTTGCTAGACAGGCGCGGGAGTAGCTGAGGGGTTGAGGCTTGCGAGAATTGAATTCCCAAATGTAGGACTTTTGTTTCAGACAGAGTCAGCATTTGGTAACGAGACGGTTTGGGCGATCATTCTCAGTATACTGTACTTACCATGATCTCCTGGGGGCTCAATGTCTGAAGCTTTGTTCCGCGGACAACCTCCAGATTATCTTGACACAGCTCCAATAGAACTTGGCACGCGTCGACAAATGGCAGCTCAACCACGGGTCGTGGTGGGACTGTGCTTGCCAAGCGCCGTTGGATCTTGGAGCTGAAGGCATCCTTCACAGGGCTGCCTATGGGGTTTGATTTCTGAACTTCTTGAAGATGTTGCCGTATCGCTGACCAGTCGTCTTCTTGTTGGTCTAACGGGTTATCGGGTGACGTTACAATCAGCAGTTTCTCCCGCAGTTTCAGTCTTGATAGAAGAGCACTTTTAGTCTCCTCTGTCAATTCTAGAGACTCCTCCCTTATCGACGTCAGTACCGCATGGAATTGTCGGAGCCTTGTGGGAGAGTGGAGCTTCGGTACGCACTCTTTTCCCCATTTCCCCTTGTTTTCTATCCAATCTTGGGCTTGCCGCAAGACGTCAACGATCTCCTCCTCTGAAAATCGAGTCAAGAGCTGCCGGCTATAGGTGTGCGTCGAGAAGTCCTCCTCTTCGAAATAATCTCTCGATGTGACTCTCTGGATGACATTGTCACAGTACTTGACGAGTCCCAGACAGTAAGCTCGCAGGATCATCAACAGCGGTGACTTCCCACCAGGGTAGCTATAAGTCTGGGATTGCTCATCAGAGCCGTATTTCGCAGCTGCCTGCGGGCCTATGGGTCGATGGAAGAAGGCTTCGTCTAGCGTCCGGGGCTCGGGCCAAAGGAGCCTGTCGACGTGGACTGACACGAAAAGGGTCTGTGATAGTGGGTAGCCCTGGTGCCAGGACATCTCATAGCAGAGCAACTGGTCCATGATTCCGATGACCTCCTCTGGAAGAAGCTCTTTCAGTGCGTCGAAGTCTTCCTCAAGCGTTTCGCCAGGGGCGAGGAATCCGCTGTCCATCTTCGGGTCCATGATCTGGGGGCCACGTGAGCAATTTGTGATCGACATTGAGCACACAGGACTGGCAGACCTCGAGAGCGCCGACGGACTCAAAGAGCGTGAAGTACTCATCTTTCACGAGCTGGCCGGTGCCGAGTGCTGGAACACGTCAGTTGTGAACACAAACGCGTCGCCGAGCATGCGGGCAACTCCAAAATTTATCGCGGGGCATGGAAAACGGAAATCTTGAAAGAAACGCCGCCTGGTAAATGTGAAAGGAAACCGCAAGAAAATCAAAAGAGAGAGCAGATAGGCCAAGGCAAAAGCATTACCAGCACAGGCTTGAGTGAAGTGCGCGGTGATGTCGACCGCATTCGGATTGCCGTTGGGCACAGGCCGGGACTGAATTGTCGACGACGCGGCGGGGTGGGCTGGTTCCTGGGCTACGCCTGCTCGCGCTCGCGCGCACGTCAGCGTCAAACGCACTGCTCCGGAGCTGTCCGCGAGGCTTACCGTGGCTAGGCAACGCGGCGTACTCCTCCTCGAGGCGGAGGTGGGCTGCTTCTGCCGACGGCACATTAGCACTGGCGGCGGGCGCTGCGGGGAGCGTCGCAGAGCTTGGGCGGCCGCAAACCTTGGGCCAGGCCGTCATCGGCATCAGCGGGCGTCTGGTGGTCGACGCCGGGTATCATGTTCAGGCACGCACGGGGTCCGGCGGGGGGTGGTGGCACGTCTGAGGCACGGCGAGGAAGTTGTCATTGAGATTGTTGTAGGATCGCGTCTGCTGCGACTGCCTGAACCCCATCATACAAAATGCACTCCAGTCGGCCGCGCTAGTTGCAGCCTCCCATCCACTCTATGCTTTCCTGCCCTCTGCCATCCTTCTGTCCCCCGTCTGCGTCTTCCGCGCCTAGGAGGACTCCTTGGCAGCCGACTCGACGGCGGCCTGGTTGGCGCTGTTCAGAGACTTGACCTCGCCCTGCTTGCCATTCTGTCCGCCCGTCAGCCGAGAGCCCCAGCTGCGCAGCCTCGCTTCCCGCAGCCATTGTTACTCACCTCCCACTTGGCAAACCTGAGGTCGGACTCGCCGCGGCGCGCGGCAGCTAGCCTCTGCTCCTCCTTGAGGGAGCGGCGGACGACGCGCGAGGCGATCGTGAGGTAGCGGTTGTACCTGCGGAGGCATCCATTGTCAGCGCGCGGGGGGGCCATTGGTTCTGTCGGGCGCATACGTGAGACCGGCGGTCTTCCAAGCGAATGCCATTGTGAATGCGACGGTGGTTGATTGGGGTATGAGAGTTGGATGCACAGCGGCCGCGAGCTTGCTTGCACGTTGGAGCCAGAGCCCTCCGAACTTCGTCGGAGCTAGGCCGGAAGACGCACGCACGTGACCCAGCCGCCTCCGGCTCTTTCCCGCCCTGGCCGCACGCCCAGAGCGGAAGACAGGAACAGAACAAATGCTATTGACTGGCGGTATCTCCTGGCGCCGCGCACGACGCACCCGCGCCGCAGAATTCGACAAATGAAATTGGTCTTTAGTGTATCCACAAATACAACTCTCTAAATAATGGTACAACCAACGCGACCCGCCCTCGGCATTTTCTCTATCTACACCTTCAAGCCCAGGTCCTCCGCATACGGTAGTGCGAAGAGGTCGCCCACAGTCGCCACCGACGCCTTGCTCTCGAGCAGCTCCTTGGCAGCCTGTGGTAGTTGCGATGTCAGCCATAATTCTTGATGTATCACGCTGCGGATGACCAACCTTCTTGACCGCCTCCTCCGAGACACCATCAATGGCCTTGGCCGTCTCGTCGAGCTGGTAGGGCTTGCCGCTGTGGGCAAGGCCAGCGCCGGTCAGCTCAAGGCTGCCGAAGATGTTCTGGCCATGCTCGAGCTCCAGGTACTTGGCGCGGGCCTTGGCCTTCTGGATATCCTCGCTCTTGATGTTGCCGCCCGCAATCTCCTGCAGAGTCTTGACCACCTCGCCAGCCGCACCGGTAACATCCTTGGCGCCACCGCTGATGGTGACGGTAAGGAGGCCGGCATCCGAGTAGATGAGGCTCTTGGTGTCGATCTTCGCGCCAGGGAATTTGTCACCAGCCTTGGAAAGGAGAGAGAAGCCAGAGGTCCACTTGATCTGAGACTGACCGCCGAGGAGCGAACCAAGAACAGCACTCTCGGGCTTGTAGGAGCCGCCGGTGTAGGAGCTGGAGCCGGGGAAAGCAAGGACGATGGTGTTCTTGCCGGCGTGGGCGATACGCTCCTCACCACCGTAGTACTTGGTCTGGGGAGACTCAAGCGCCTTGGAGGAAGAGGAGGCACCAGAGAAGAACTCGCCAACCCACTTGGTCAGCTCCGCGTGCTCGGCACCGTTAGCGACGACGGCGAAATTGGGCTTGGCGTAGGCTTGCGAGGCGAACTCGGCGACGGTCTCGGGCTCGAGGTACTTGGTGTAGGCGGCGGATGAGGTGGGGACGAGCGGGGTGCCCAGGCCACGGTGGAAGGCCAGGCCGTGGGCCGAGTTCAGAGCCAGCTCGCTGGTGTTGGCGAGGCTCTTCTTGTGCGCCATCTGGATGAGCGGGATGACCTCCTCGTGGAGAACATGCGCTTCACAGCCCTATCAGCATAAAGTCCTTCATTGTCACCCCCAATGGGCACATACGGGCAAACTTGGTCTGGGTCGCAACCTCGGCGAGCAGCTCGACGAAGTAGGGCAGGTCGTCGCGGAGGAACTTGGTAGCGAGGACAAGGTTCTCGCGGGAGTGGTAGGGCAGCAGCTCAGCGCCGAGCAGCTCGGACTCGCGGACAATACGGAGAGCGGACCTGCGGTTGGTGTTCTGCATTGCGGATTGGGACGTCAGCGCTCAGCGGACAGATGGCGGACGAGCGGCAGCGGATAACGGCGTACCTTGAAGGCGAACTTCTCCAGGGCCTCGGTCAGGCCGGGGAGCGGCTGGTACCTCGTGCCAGCCTTGGAGACGAGGGCCAGCGTAGTGGTCGGGCCGGCCATGTCGCGGCTGGCGAACTTGACGCCGGAGTGGTCGCCGGTCTGGTACTGGAAAGAGCCTGAGGCGGGAGCTGCCAGGCCGCGGCGGTTGGCGGGCTGAGCGCATTGGCGGCGCAGGGCACGCTGAGCGTGGCGTCCGACAGACTGGCGCGACAGCATTGTTGCGAGGAGCGGCGTCGGACGACGGAGGACGGGGCGGGTGGGAGCAATGGGTGATGGAGGTGGGTTTTACTGGCGTTGACGGCCGGCCGACGAAGTTGCTGTTGCTGACAGCCTGTCGTGTGATTGGCTGCCGGCAATCGAGCCTCGCATGCGCTCATCATTCAGCCAGCCCGGATCTGCCCGCTCTCCAGCCCTTCGATCAGACGCATGCCAATTGCCAGGCTTCCTGTGCTATTTTTCTGCGTTGGTCACCTTCGATTCAGACGCCCGCAGACGACTCTACTCTCGCCGTCTGGCAGTGCGCAGTAACCTTTCACCCGGTGTAAGACCGGGCGCCGCTGCCATCTCTTGCGCCGCCCCGTCGCTGCCTGGACTCGGCGCGAGTGCTCGGACGGTAGTCAGAAATCATCGCAGCGCATTTCAGGGTCCTGCATGCTGGCCTGGCTGCTTATGTGTCAGAGGGGCGTGAATCATCATCGCCAGCTAAATCGGAATAGTCATAGCCGCTACAATTTATCTACAAAATGTTGCACCGGCGGCACAGTGAAAATCAACCAGAAATCCTGTATCCGTGGCTGCTCTGCACTGTGAATCAGCCAAACCTTGCCCTCAACACACGCAGACGAGCTGTGCTAGTACTGCTCGCGATCGGATGCACTTTGGTCCAAGCCGGCACGTGCGGCCACGACTTACTCGGAGGGCCCCGCCCAAGAATTAGCGAGGCTGCGTCTTTGCAACGGAATCTTTGCAGCTACTCAACCGTCTCCGCCTTCAGCACTTCTTCCGACCTTGCGCACCCATGCGCGCTCACCGGTAGCACAACTGTCAATTCTAGAGAAGTGAGAGTCTCTAGAACCTAGCCATGGCTGAGGTAAACTATTGCAGAGCGCACCCGACTGCCACGATGCTAATGCTCTGCGCAGCACATTTCCGAACTCTGCACCCTCCTGGTCGACGACCTGTATGGCGAGCTCTCTTCTGTACGTGCTCCCGCGCACGCCGTCTTTTTGCTCTCCTCCCCGCGACCCTCCCCGCGACCGCCGCCAACGTTTCCTTTGCGCCCCGCTCACTGACCTGCTCCCCAGCGAGTATTCTCCATCCTCGCAAAGCTCGGCCGCCTCACCATTCGCGGCTTGGTCAAATACTCGGACTTGAGCGCCCGCGACCTTAAGCATGGCCTTGCTGTGCTCATCCAGCAGAACCTTGTCCTCCACTATACTACCGAGGACGAAATCTTCTACGAGCCTCACTGGGAACATGCCTACGCCTTGGTCCGCTCTGGCAAGATTGTGAAAATGGTCGAGGACAGGTTTGGGGAGTCTGCTGGGGGTCTGGTATCGAACCTGCTGCTCCTTGGCCACGCCAAAATCAGCGATCTGGCCGATGCCTACGGAGTCTCTACCAAGACCGGCGCGGTGGACTTGGAAAGCCTGCACGTCAACGGAAACGGCATTGCGAACGGCGATGACGCCAGCACTGGCGTTGAGAAGGGTCAGAATCACGTCAAGTCTCTAGAAGACCTCCACAAGCTCCTACGCCAACTTCTCGATGCCGGTTTCGTTACGCCAGTGCGCCGCAGACACTTCCATCCGACCTCCGACCTCCGCAACGAAGCCGAGCGCATAGTCAAGCACACCCTTTTCGGGGGCCAAGTCAAGGGCAAGCAGGTTGTCGAGCTGGAGGCGGAGGTAAACAAGTTGCTGAAAAGGTGGAGGGATGAAGACGGCGACGAGGGAGACCAGACGGACGGAGCATCTGCAGGCATGAAGCGGGGAAGAGAAGACAACAACACACAGGCTCGCAAGCGTATCAAAGTCAATGCCAGGCTGCCGAACGGATCCAACTCGGTGGCCGCTGGGAGCGTTTCCTTGGACGTACGTTGTCTCCGCAGGTGAAGCGCGGGTGCCAGTTGACTAACGAATACAGGATGACCTCGTTGTTGCGGTCAGCCAGGACAAGTGCGTTGCTGCACTCCGAACTGAGCAGCTCGTCGATTTTGCCAATCGCTATCTCGGAGAGACCACTTCCAAGGTTTACGAGGCCCTGCTGCGACAGATGGAGAAAAAGGTGCACCGTTGCAATGATCCTTTCAACCAAGCACCAAGTGAAGATGATGAGGCCGACTCGCTGCCTTCTGTGACCGCAAGGGAGGTCTTGGAACTTTTGGATCCCAGTATCGACCTCGCTGCCGGAATTGGAAACCCCGAAGCCCAGATGAACGGCGATTCTCCCGGTAGTGAAGACGAAGAAGGTGTTTCCACGCTTAATGGAACAACACATACTAATGGGACTGGTCAGGTGAATGCAGGTGGTCGCTTGGGGCTTGTCAAACTCCACTGCTCCCTTCTCTTCGAAGATCCACGGCGCTTCGTGCGCTGGGTAGGCTCACGTGGTGGAGGTGAATACAAGATTGACTTCCGGCCCCTTACCTATTCTCTCATTCAGCATGAACTCGAGGCCACCGTGCTCGCTCGGTGGGGCCCTCTTGCTGCTAGAATCGTTCGAATCCTGAGCGCCAAGGGAAAACTCGACGAGAAGCAAGTCTCCACTACAGGTCTTATGCGTACTAAGGAGATCCGGGCTTCCCTGACTGCCATGCAAGAAGCCGGCTTTGTGGAGACCCAGGAAGTACCCAAAGACAACACGCGTGCTCCAAGTAGGACCATGTACTTCTGGTTCTTCGATCAGGATAGATGCCGCCAGCTTGTTTTGACGGACACGTACAAGGCCATGGCGCGGATCCTACAGAGGATCAAGGTTGAGCGAGCGAAGGTGCAGTCAGTCATCGACAAGGCAGAGAGATCGGACGTCGTTGGTAACGAAGACCGTTTCCTAACCGAAACGGAGAAGAGGGCACTGAGAACTTGGAGGGAGTCAGAAGAGAAGCTTCTGGCCCAACTCGGAAGGCAGGATGATCTGGTCGCTATTCTGCGAGACTTCAGGATGCCACCCATCCCGAAGTCATCCTGGAACGACAACTAAATTCTCATGTTGCAGAAATCCTGCAACATCGCTTTCTTGGACAACTATTTGCATTGCGGGCGGCGTTCTTCTATGGTATTCAGGAGCTTTTGGAGGATGGCATGAGCTTTTTGCATTTTACTGGAGCACCTCTTTTCATTTCCCTCTTTTTGGGAATGTGGGGGAAAAGGAACAAAAGCAACTCTTCTCTTTTTTGGCTCTTTCTTTGTACAGAGATTCGACCTTCTCCCCTCTGCTTTGGAGTTCGAGGAGGTATGCCTTTCTCTCGTCTTGGTTGTTCGGCTTTGCAGGCGACTTCTGGACCACGGTACAGAGACAGAGAGATACCCCGTTCGCTACCTTTCATCGGAGCGATGTACAGTTTTCCTTTCTGATCATGTTTTTTTACACGGCGGTGAGGGGAGCAATTCGAGGATAGCGTGCTACGATTGAGAGGCGAGGCATTGTGGAGGAGGTTAAGCGTGACGAGAGGTGGGACAGGTAAATAGTGGGACATAGGTCACGAGAAGCTTTCTTCCTACTTCAGTTCTCTACCTTTCATGCAATGTGACCTGATCCTGAAGTTTCCAAGGATAAACTATTCTGGATAGTCCGAGGGTGTATGAATGAGTGGTGAGCTCTCCCAATAGGGCGTTCAGTAGGCTCACAGTCTGTCTGCGGCGAGAATCCTAACATTGGTGCGAGAGATAGAAACTAGATTAACTTCTTTTTCCTACTGTGGAACGATGTATATATTCGAATAGTCGTCCGGTGTTTCTCACGCATGATAAACCTCAGTCCCCTCAAGTGAAATTGTGTGTCTCAAACGTCCTCCCCCCGCCGGGACACTCAAACTGATTCCCCGCACCGGAGTTCTACATATATTATGACCCAGCTCAACCCGTAAGGTTCACTAATCATACTGAACTCTACGAGCATTTCACATTGAGGCCGCAGTGGGTCGCAACAGAAAATTCGCTCACGGGTAGTTGAAGAATTAGTCCGGATGCAGAAGTAGTTCAAATTAATTCCCAAAGCCATCCGGATGAATGCTTCAACTAACCATACAGATAGCTTACTTATTCACTCGATAGTTGATGCGTTCTGTCTACTGGGGCACCTCTTCCCGTACTACTATTTCTTTGGCGACCCGCTGTGAGGCTGAGCCATTACTTTGAGAGTCAATACCAAAACGCGGATGGCGAAACTGCGTCAACCATTCCAGCCCCACCACACCATTCACCTATTCTTGACCGTGAGGACGAAACAATGAACCAAAAAGAAAAAAAAAAAAAAGAGCTAGCCTACTTACTCATCAGGCCCTACTAAAAACAACCACACAGGCCGGTCATCCCCACCGACCGAGCTGGACAAACGGCCCCCCCATAAAAACGACCAAGGTTCTTCACCAGCCAACCACCCACCCACTCACCCACCCACCTCGTCTCGAGGCCTGCAGCACCCATCCCCACCGGCCACGCCGACGCAGCGGAAACGACTTGGCCCTTGGCCCCACATGCAGAAAGCCGGAAAAGAAAAAAAAAAGAGGGCACCCAGAGGCACAGAAACAGCATGAAGCATGCATGAAACGAAGCGAGCAGAACCAGCCCGCTGGTAAAAAAAAAAAAACGACAAGGGCAAAAAAATAAACCGGGCGCTGCAGCAGGGGGGAAGGATATGCAATTTCGCTCGCCCTTGGAAGGCGGATTTAGATCCGACCCCACTCTGCTGTGCCTCACGCAGCCGTTTCTGCACGTCTTGCATCCCGGGGGGGTGTGTGATAAACGCGCGCGGAAACGGGAGGGGCCGGCACGGGGGGCCCGCTGCGCCGCAGGGACACCAGTTCAGTTGCAAGCTAAACCTGTCGTGTGTGTGTACATGCTCTGACCGCATGCGTTGGGAGCCGCCGTCGCTTCAGGTCGGTAATTTCGGAGTCTCGCGGAGTTCGTGGAGTTGGGCTGTAAACGGCAGGGGCCCCAAAAATAAAGAGTCGTCGAAGATCTGCAGAGGGCGAGACTGGAACGGCTGCTTGACCGTCGAGCCAAGTAGGGGGCTCGGATAGTGCCGCTTTCGGGTTGCTTGACCAGAACACTCGCCAGCGAGGAAGAGATATTGGGCAGCACGCATTTTGTGGGAACGATATTGCGGATATGCTGAAAAAAGGTATCAAATCATAACTCGTATTCAAAGTCCTTCCCTTTCTGCTCTCGGAGTTGCAGAGACCCATCCCTTTCCTGCATTTGTACCTCAAATTGGAGTAGGTACAGCGAATCCAACCTGGCCAGCAAAATCGATAAGAAAAAAAAAAGAAAAGCAACATCGCTGAAAGAAACCCAACCAACGGCTAAGGAGGGGGAGTAGTAGACTCGCTAGCAAGACTAAAATGAAACCATTCGTAAAATCCATAAAGGGAGAGTGAGGTGCACCAGGCACATCAAGAATAACGCAAAGCTTGTTCGAGGAAATGCCGTGATTAAAAGGAGCGCGCCATCGCAATGCCTTTTTTGTGAGAGCCGGATGTTTCGGCATTAGAGTGCAAAGCAAGCAAAGCAAGAAAAACTCCAACTGCACCCATCCATAGCACACTAATAACGCGAGGAAAAGCCAGCATGGGCTGATCAGGGAAATGAGGAAGGTCACAGTCTTGGAAGGAAAGCCGACCTTGTGAACGTCGCGTTCATTTGGCTAGTGGGGCATCATCTCAGAAAACATCTTCCGGCCATTCAAAGGAAGGGTTCCGCTGAGGAGCCATGGCGGCCTTGGAAGTCTGGAGCCTCAAGTTCTCCGGAACCGACGGCATGGGTGGGACGGATCTGCCGTTAGGCCTCGCGCTCACGACGTTGTCCTTAGGAAGCTCGCCTCGACGTCCCTGACCAGGGGAGGCGGAGCGGGTGCTGCGGCGCGTAGCCGGGTGGGAGGGCGTAGCGAGAGCAGAAGGCTTTCCTGGCGAGCCATCCCTCAGCAGGACCTTTGCAGTAGTCACATCTTCCTCGGTCATAGACTCGATTGCTTCGTCAATGCTGGCATGCACCACAGGCTGCTGCTCGACAACCTTGATAGCTGTCTCAGTGATCTCGACACTGGCTGATTTAGCCTGCCTGGGGACCTTCACTTGCTTCTCAGCCTGCTTCTTAGCGTGCTTCTCAGCCTGCTGCTCGGTCTCTTTCTCAGTCTGCTTCTCAGGCCGCTTCTTGGTAAGCTTCGCTTCCGGCTTAGGTTCAGGTGCAGAGGCAGTGTTCTTCTTGGGCCTGCCACGCTTCTTCTTCGGAGGGTCGTGGGCCTGAGCTGCTTCTTCCCACTCAGCGTCGTCGTTAGCCTCAGCATCCGGCTTGTATGTCAAGTCATCCTCGCCGCCGCTCTTCCTCTTGTTGGCAGGCGCCGGCTTGGTCAACTTGCTTTTGGGCTTGGCGGGTTCGACATCTGCGATCCAAATATCGTTGGTTGTAGTAGGTGTGGGCGGCTCGGAAACTTGCGAAGCGGCCGCCTCCTGCTCGTCCTCCGTCCCAGCAGCTTGCGGGGGCGACGAGATAAGGAAATCCTCGCGATCATCGGCTTGGTCGGGGAAAAGAAGGCGTTCGGATGGTAGAGAGGGCAGGGCGCCAGTGGTTCTAGGTGCTCTCTGGCGGAGAGGCGTCGGGATACGCGGCTTGTTGCTGTTCAGAGAAGCAGCCAGATGAGCGGGAAGCGCAGGGACAGGAGGAGTGTCACCCAAGCACTGGTACAGCTCTTTGCGCGCATCTTGTAGCTTTGCCTCTAGATCGCTCACGCGCTTGTGAAGCTTGAGCTGCTTCTGGATATCCTTCTTGGAATGGCTTCTACGGAGCGGACGGGGGGTATGAGCATCGCCTACATCCGCCGCAATGGGGGAAGAAGGGGCCCGCTTCGCCAGTTGGGCCTCGGAGCGTGCCTTCTTTAGGTTTGCGAACGACGGAGTCCTGAAGTGGAGGGCAGACTTACGCTCGGGCGGAGACGAGACATTGGTGGCGCTTTTTGCCGCGTCCTTCTGCTCGTAAGGACGAGAGTAATCCGGCTCAATGCCGGCAATCCCCGAGTCCCTCTGCGTCGAGTGCTCGCCAGCCGGCGCGGTGTATCCCGGGGTGAAGATCTGGGTTCCGTTTGGGATGCCATGGGTGCCCTGAGTGCCGAGCTGGCCGGTTTTCTTTAGATGTGCGTATACCTCGTCGGCCTTCAATGCCCGCTCCCTCAGCTGGCGTGCCTGCTCGTCAAGCGCCTCTTCAATGAGCTCCTGGCGCGCCTCGCCCCACTTCTGCTGCATCTTCTGCCAGATGTTGACCGGATTGAACGTTGTAGCGATGGAGCGCCCAAAACGGAAAATACCTGAATCCCTGGTGGCGGCGGTGGCGGCAGTTGCGCCGGACGCAGAACTTGTCACCGACTGGTTCGGATGGTGCGAAGGGCCTCTGGAAGTTGCGCGATAGTTGGTCGGAGCAGTGTCGTTGGCGGCGTGGTAGTCCTCCATCAGCTGGTCAATGGGAGCAATGCCGCGGGCGGGGAAGAAGCGGGTGAAGACGCTGGGCGGCTGGTCGCTGGCGCGATCGCGCATGCTGGCCTCCTGGAACCTGGAGAGGCGGCCCGGCGACGAAACTTGGCGACGGTTGTGCGAGCCTTTGCTGTAACGGCTGCGCTGGGAGGAGTCAGGGGACAGCGGCTGCTCGTCAGTCAGCGGCCAGTTTGCAGAGCGACGGCGCTTTGATGAGTAGGAGCCTGCATCCACCTCGCCGCCCAGCTGCTGCTCATTGCCCGTCTCCTGTGTCTTGTGGCGGCGTTTCCTTGTCAAGGACTCGGCTGCCTCGTCGCCCGAGGTGGTGTCGTGCATGGCGGTCGAGGGAAGCTGCAGGCCGTCGGCGATGGATGGGCGGCGGCGAGTGGGCGCGACGAACGGCTGGTTGTCGTCCATGGACACGTCCTGCGGGCTTCTGTCAGAGACCGGCGTTGCGACAGTGCTCGCGGCGGGGGGGTTGCGCACGCTGTCGGGATGCGCCATGGCGAAAGACGCGCGCAGCGGTGGGCGGTGGGCGGAGGCACGCTGAAACGCAGGAAATTGGCGGGTGCCGGAGCGCGGCGGGCGACTGCAGCAGGGCGGCGGGATATCAATGGTCTGCAAGCACGCGGATGAGGCCGTAAGTCGTGAAAGCGCTGCGCGGGCTGGCGGCGGCGGGAGCGTGCGTGGGCGTCGCGTGGAGGGCGGGCGAGGGCGTGTAGTCGCGTTTCCCACCCATGCTCTCACCTGCAGCCGGGGTCGCGTTGGTTTCCACAGCGATGGCCTGTCCGCCAACCAGCGGCACCACAGGCTTTCTGCTCACACGCCCGCCCGCCTGCTCGTTTTTGCTCAAATACGAAACCTCCAATTTTTATGCTTATCTAACTACCGAGAGCCAGCTGCCAGTTATCCACCCGTACTAGGAAAGCGCTGGGCATTCGCTCTAACCGCCCGAAAACGGAGCCGTAAGTGTCCTCCCGGGACGAACAAGACGCAAACAAAAGCATCGCCGGTTGGCGCGGTTGCTGACAGTGTACAGGCTAAGAGAATGCTGCATTATAGGGAGAGTCTGGGCCAAAGTGCCCCCGGCGAGGAGAAGAAGAAGAAGAAGAAGGGAAAGTCGCAGACACGTCGTTTGAACGCCAAAGTGCGCCGGATGTAAAGGAAAAGTCCAACTCAAAGGAAATGGTATCGTCGTTAGGCCGGACGCTGCGGCCGAAAAGAATCACACAGAAAGCAACAACTCCCAGCGGCCAACACGCTTACAATCTCAGGAACACCGACACATCGTCCCACCTACACATCATCCCACCTCAGTTTGACAGAGGGACACGCCTGCTCCGGTGCGTGCCGTCGGCGCGCCGGTAGCTCATCGCACGCTCGTCAATAATCTCCTCGTCCGTTGAGGCATCAAGTGCATTCAGTCCGCTGTCGTCGACAGGGAGGTTGACATTGGGGCGAGCACCTTGTCGCAGAGGCTGCTCAATGTGTTCCGTGCTGAACGTGGCAGAGTACGAACGCTTGGTCGCGCCAGTAAGTGCCTGGCCGTTCGTGTCGTTGTGGCTGCTGTACGGCTTGCCTGGGTAGCCACGCGGCGCCATCGAATCGTTGGGCGCCGGGGCAGGAGCGGACATGGGGACGCCAGGAGCAGACATCTGGTACGAGGGAGAAATCGGCTCAAGCTTTTCCGTGGGAGGTTGGAGCGTCTTCAACGGTGCTAGAGCGTAACCGTTCATCGGGTGTGTGCTAGCCGGAGCCTGGGATCCGTTAGGGTGAGGAGCCTGCGAGCTCGGCATCGGCTGCGCAGGGGGCGGGTTCATCTGGCTCTGGTGCCGGCTGTATCCCGAGTCCAAGGATCCGAAGGGAGAGACCATCTGGTTCGGCGTTTGCTGGGGGCCTGCCAAGGAGGGCCGGCGATACTCCGAGCCCGCGTTGCTGTAATCGATGCTGTCATGGCGGACGGGAGCCGGTTGCTCGTAGTGCCCATACTGCTGGTTAGTGCCATAACCATAAGGCTGGGCCATTGGCATTTGGGGCTGGGCCTGCGGCTGCCACGAATGGTGCGACTGCATGTAAGGGGGCTGAGGAGGATGCATGGCCGGCGGCTGTTGCGGAGGCTGGTACTGGTTCTGGTACTGCGGCGCAGGTGCGGGCGGATATGGCATCTGCGACGAGTAGTTCTGAGGCGCCTGGGGAGGCGGCATCTGAGACTGGTATCCCTGCTGGTAGGGATTGGCCATGTCCTGCATAGAGGGACGACGAGGCGGCGGAGCGTAAGACGCGTTGCTGGCGTTGCTCTGCGACCTGGGACGATCGCTTCCATCCGTCATTGGCTGAGGCGTGTGCACGGCGTTTTGGCCATAGACATCTGGGGTAGCCGTCCGGTTACGCTCGTAGGCCGTCTTCTCCTCGTAGTCGTCCCACTCATCCTTGGTCTTGTTGTCGCGCCTCCTCATCCGGACATCGCGGCGGATACGGACACGGCATCCTTGCTCGGCAACCATGCGGCTCAGGGCAGTGCTCTCCGTGAGGCCAGGGAACTTCTTCGCACTGTAGACACTAAAAGGCGCGGACTTGACCTCCAGCCGGTGGGAAACGTGGGCATCAACACGGCCGTTTTGGACATGCTCGGCACCACGGTCATCGCTATCCATGTCCTTGTGCTCCTTCAATTCCTCATACAGAGCAAAGCTGAGGCGATATTTCCCCTCGTGACGGACAGACAAATCCGGGAAGATGAAGTAGCCAGCGGGCGTCGGGCGATCCAGGTAAGCCATTCCAGCAACGGGAGTTCCGGTCAAAACGGGAAAGCTAGCAGGGTTAGTCTGGACGCGTCCCTGGGCGATTGAACGCGCGTTTTCCAAAGTCGCGAACAGGAAGAAGTTCGCGTTGTATGAGAAAGTGATGTCGTTCTGCCTGCTTTCACCCTCGAAGATGCGCAGCTCGACAATCGGAGGCGGGTCCACTGGACGGCGGTCGGCAGAGGCTAGATTGGGGTTAGTCGAGTGGTTGTCGACGTTTGGTCTGGTACGTTTGCTCACATTTGGCTCCGGAGCCACATGCTCTGGCACGCTCAGGTTGCTGGATAACCTGCATCTGATACGTGATCTTCTTGCCCTCCTTGGTCATCCTGGAGGATGAGCTCAAGGTCTCGTTGGCCACGGGGATGATACTCGTCGCCATGATTGATGGTGGTGAACAGGATCAAACGGTCAAAGAAAAAGATGCTGGGACACAAGGGACAGATTAGCGGACTGGTGGCATGACAGCAGAGCGTGGGCAGCCGCTCCCTTGCATGGCGTGTCAACGCGCATGCCTGAGAAGAGCCAAGGATGGCACTCACAAGAACAATTGGGTCGCACACAAGGATGGTCGGAGAGCAACAGAGGGCGACTCCCGCAGAATTGGTATCTGGATCGAAGCAGTGGTCAGCGGGAAGGCTTGGAGGAGTCCAGGACACGGGGCTGGCGTTGGCAGGGTGCGGAGCCGGGGAGGGCGGTGCAGCGGCCAAGCGAGCGAGCGCGTTCGCAGTGTGCTCGGCGGAGGCGCTCGAAGACTCAAAGAAACGGGATTGCGGCAGCACTCACAGTGGGCGAGGTGGAAAGGGCAGGAGCAGCGAGCGACGGGCGAGGGTTTCAAGCACAATGGCGCGGGCTCTCTGTTGCTGGGTGGTGCTGTCAGACGAGAAGCGGCAGGCAGGCGGGCGGCCGGTCGCACGGTGTCGAAGCGTTACTTGGCCAGGGAGGTGCAACGTACGGGGGCAAAGGGCGGAGCTGACAGACCCGCGGGCGTCGACGGTGGGCGCGGTGGAGTCGACGGTCGCAGTCGCGCGGGCGTCGCTCTCTGAAAGGCCAGAGAGTGAGGTGTCGTGGTGGTCGACTCGCGGCAGGTGGAGGGCGAGAAGACGGGAGCGATTCGGGGGGAGATGGCACCGGCAGGCTGGGGACTGGCGCTCGGGCCCCATGGAGCGTTCGCTCGCGCTGGGAGCCACCGAGCCAGCTGCGCAGCCGCGCTCCCCGTTCCGCCGCCTGACTCGCCGCGCTGCCAGCCCGCTGGGTCCGGCGCGCAGCTACGGTGTGTTCGCTTCGCCACGGCGACACACGCCCGCACCGCGCGGGTCTGCCACTGCTGCTGCCCTCGCGCAGCGCTGCGCCTGCCTGCGCCTGCTGTGTGCACCGCGCGCGGCCGGCAGCCTATCGCCGCGCTGGCGGCGGGCGACGCGAGCCGAGAGGAGAGACACCAGACAGCGCCGCGTCTCGATCATCCCTGCTTTGGGCTGAGCTGAGCCGTCTGCCGGCCTGTGCGCCGGAATCCGCGTCGGCGACCCGCCCAGGACGGCATGACGGGACGGGCTGCGGAGAGGGCACGGCGGGACGCGGGTGTGTTTGGCCTCGCGAGATTGACAGCTCATGTCCTGGAGCGCACGCACGCAAAGGATCCCCTCGCACTCTCGCTTCTTGCGGCGCGCCCGTTAGTGACGGCCGCGACCCAGCCGCACTTCTGGCCCGCTGCGCAGCCGTCCCAGAGGTAAGGAATGTGGGCGCCAAGCGCTGGGCGCCTCAGCAGCAAAATACCCGGCCTGCAGCGCATCTTGCTCGGCTTGCGCTTCCGTGCTGCACATCGCCGATGCGCCTGATCGGTCACACCACGGGGCGGCTGCAGTGCGCGCCGCTGCTGCTCCCGCTGTGTGCGCGGGCTGAAGACGCGCGCTGCCTCTGTGGTTCAAGGGTACGCGGGGGCTCAACGGCGCTGGCTGGTCCCTGAGGGGCGCGCCGGGGTCTTTGTGTCGTGTGGACGCCGGAAGGGGAAAGGCGGTTCTGTTTGGCAACCATCAGGCCATGGCTGCGCACACTCCCAGCGCGCCGGCTGCGCAGGCGGAGCGCTGATTGGGCGCGCCGCGGCGACGGCGGGCGAGGGCTGATCATGCCGCGGGACTGGCGTGCCAATGGGCCGGCGGGCTGGCACACACTCCGCATGGCCCTGGCGCGCTGATTCGGCCAGCCCTTCGCCGCGGCTGGTGGCTTTGTGGCCCGGCGGCGATCAGATCACCCTGTGCATGCTTGCGCTGGTGCGGGTGAAGCTGCTGGAGATGCAGAAACGACGGCCAAGCGGGACGACACGGCTTAGGCCTGGCACACTGGCACTCCAACTCTGGCACTCTGGCACTCTGGCACTCCGGCCTGGCACACCTCCGCCCTGGCACACCTCCGCCCAGCGCTAACGTCGCGCCGGCGCTGCGGAATTAAGGGAGGCGGTGGCGCCCACGTTTTCCACCAGGCCCAGGAGCCTCACCTGGTGACCTGACAGCCGCCGGCATGCCTCTGCTCCGGCCTCTTGTTTCGCGCCCACCCACACGCAACCACCCGCATGCGAGCCACTCCAGCGCGACTTGACACATGCAAAGCATGGCCCTCTGCGCCGCGCTGTGCCTGCGCCAGCCCGGCGCCCTGGCAAAGACGCTCCCCGCAGCCTGGACACCGGCGGACCGCCAGACGAACCACCGCCCATCGGACCTTTTCTGCTCCAAACTGCTCCCCAAGAAAGCCAATTGAGCGATCGGCGCCCATGCGCGCGCTCGAGCCCTACTCGGGCACCCATGCAGCCATGACGAGCGAGCCTATCCGTGCCGTCGCGCGACAATCGCCACCTTCCTGGTCGAGGCGTGTTAAATAGTCGGAGCCGCGTCCGTCGCCCGCTAGACCAGGCCCTGCCGGCCTCGCCCTCGTCCGGCGACACGCGCAAGACGCGCGTGGCTGGCCGCGGAGCGGAGCGCCTGTCTCTCTGTCGCCAGTTTGCGCGCTTTGCACCACGCCGACACAACCCGTCCCGGTTTCTGGCCTCCGCTGGCCTCCACCGCGCAGCGGCGAGGACGTCTGCACGCCGCTGCTGCTAGCGCTTGTCGAGTGTTAGACACCACCACGAACGGCGGTGATCCTGGAACAGCTCTTCCCTTCAAGCCACCGGAAACCCACGTCACCGGGCGTGGCTGCCATAGGGGAGCCGGACTCGGGCGACGTCAGCCCCCTCTACATTCTCGAACACGCCAGAATACCACCCGAGGACCGACGTTACATGCACACGGCGCCCATGAGCATTGTGTTGATTAACCTGCTGCACCCATCAGCTGAGGGCCGTGCTGGCGACGTGAAGGGCGCCCCCGGGCTGTCATCGCCTCTGCGTCTTTGGCATGCACTAGGCCGAGCTTATTCTATCACCATGATGGGATGCGGCGCCAGTATGCTTGCCGCTCGGGACTTGCGGTGTGTGCTACCATTGGACACCTTAACCCAAAAAATGTTTCGCGTCCGTCCGATGAACACACTGATCTTCGGCTTTTGATTTCATGAGACGGCAAGTGTGAGAGTCCAAGAATCCGGTCGGTGTCTTTTCTGCTTATCCTTGTAGCTCCAGCATTCCATTGGCCCTGCATTGCCCCAAGTGCCACACCTACAAATCCCAAATCCAACCGTGTGTCGCCTTGCCTGAATACTGGACTGGGCGCTCCTTCGCACAGGTCCCGGCGCCTGGGTAAGCCGGCAGAATTTCTTCTAGATTCCCAGTGGAATCATGCCATCCTGAGCATCGGTCGCACTGCTGTCCAGAAGTTAGGTTCCCGATGATTCCGGAGGCTATTTTTCAGGGTCGAGGACGGGCTTGACGTATGCATGCAGCGGCAAAGTGCCACGCTCCACAGCCTCTGTCTCTCTTCCTTCCTGATCCTACTCCTACTTACGCAGCCCCCGTTTCAGCCATGTATTCTCCAGTGCAGATCTACATACCCGTCAACTCACGTGCCACCCCGGAGAAGCTTGTCAATCAGGCCGACTTTCTGGCCCAAGGCCCTCGGTTCTAGCTCAAACAAAAGTGCGTGCACTGATCGCCACTAGTAGGCAATCCTCATTAACACGGCCGCCACAAATTCCATTATAGCTCCTTCCCTTGCCAACGTAGTACCCACTAGTTGCTCTCTAAAACCATCAGCACGGTTGGCCGCGCACCAGCAGCACCTTCTATAAGGGACGAGACCCTGACACTGGCTTCGCTCTTCCCCTCTATTTAATTTCCAAGCGAAGCACGCTACCTCTTATTCCCTTTGCTCTGCTTACAGCCGGCCGTACCTGAGGCCAGGGGGAATGAGCGAGGGATTCCGGGACGGGGCGCACGCAGGAAAGTAAGACAATAGTTACTAGTTCCGGCCTTCTTGCTGCTTTCTGGCCGCACGGCGAATGGTCACCCGCGCCGCGGCACTACTTTCTGCCGTCACGCGCTAAATGCTCAGCCCGCCTCTTCTCTGCCGTCCGCCACCCATCGGCGAACGTTTCCTATTGTCTCGTATTTCCGTCAGAGTGTCTGTGATATCTTTTGCTTTTTTCTTTTTCCCATTGAAACAGATCTTGGGGAAAAAGAAAAGAAGAAAAGGAAAATGCGCTCATGATTAGAAGAGCAGATGGAACTGACTGACCTTTGTGCCACGTGGGTTCGCTCCGTGGGGAAGGCTGCTGACTGTAGTCGGTGAATGCTTCGGTCCTCAGCGCTCCCACATCTTTTTTTCTCCTCAGGCATTACCGCTGCTATAGCAATATCTGACCTCCGAGCTATACCTGCCATTAAACCGCTCTTCATCTCCCCACCCATCCGCTGAAATGAACTGCCGTCACGTCTTCCGCGTCCGTTACACGTAAGCAGCAATCAGTCCGCGTGGTGTTGTAGTGGCGGTAGCAGCAGGGCGCCCAGCGCTGTCTCCCCATGGAGACTGCCGTCGTTTAGAATCCGAGATGCAGTAAGGACCACGCCGATTCACCCGCACCGAGGAAGGCCCACCTGCTTGCGCAGCTCTGCATTGTTCCTATTGCTCATCTCTCCACATGCGTTGTGCGACACGATCTTGCCTGCCCGAACCCGCCCATCCGAGCCCCGGCTGCTCTCTCACCTTCAGCCAGCGCCCCCGTAAACGACCCCTGGCGCAATGAGTGTGCTGACGAGAGCCTCGGTATGATGGCGGATAAGAAGGGAACGCTTGTGCGATCTGGACGAATGGAACAAGACAGCATGGTCAGAGCAACGGGAGGGAAAGTGGTAACGCTTTGACATACCCCCGGGTTCGCAGTTGGTTCGAAAAGTATTGCAGCAAGTTCACGAATGAGCAGCTAAACATTCATCCAGATGGATTCGGTGTTTCTTTCGCTGCACGTTTGCGTCTGGACGAATACTTCAAGTGCCTGTGAAGGTACGCGTATATTGCAAAACTTGCCGAGCCGACCTCGTACGTGTAAGGTCAACTCCTGGTTCCGTTTTTGCGGTACGTTCGTTCTGCCCGAACAATTCGTCGTAGTCTCAAAGCAATTAATTAGCGTATCCACATCGTCGTTTCTATCTACTTTATTCACATAAACCACCAAAGCCATGTTCAGCAGCAATCATCCTACCCACCATCTAGGTCAAAATCATCTATCATTCCTCATCACCTTCAGCCTTCTCCTCGCCCACACCGTCCTTCTCACCCTCCGCCTTCTTCACCCCCCTAAACTCCACCGGCAGCCCGGTCCCCAAGACCAACCCCTTCTCCGCCACCTTCGCCGCCTCCATCCCCACCTCATCCTCTCTATCCCCTGCCTCTAGCAGCACCGCCTCGCTAGCCGCCTTCTCACCTCCTTCGCTGCCAAACACACCCACGCCTACCGTGACACTCTTCCAATCCGGCACGACCTGCACGCACGCGTGCTGACTGATAAGGTCCATCTCGCACGTGATATGCGGCATCTCGCGCTCCCTGCTCCTGCTGGCATCGCGCGACTCCTTCTCCGCATCTTCCTTCGCGACCGGCCGGATCGACACGGCCGGCAGCCAGCGAGGGTAGCCCTCGCGCAGCGGGATCAGCGTAAGCGGGAAGGCGCGGACCTCGCCCTCGCGCGCCTCGAACTGCACGCGCCGGGCGCCGCCGAGCAGCCAGACGTTGGGATCGGTCTCGACCTCATAGACGAAGCTGACCGGGTCCGACGGGTCGGCGAGGTTAGCCGTTTTAGCCAACGTGGCGGCGTCGTCCCACTTGCGCGTGTGCTTGATGCGCAGGGTGGCTGAGAGAGGCACCCCGAGGGGCGCGATGGGCGGCGTGAAGGCTGGGCTGGGCACCGGGGTTTTGAGGTCGAGGTGCGCAATGTTGAGGATCTGGACGCGCGGGACGGCGACTGTGATGGTGATGCGGCGCGTGATGGGAGCTATCATGGCTTCAGTGCGGTCCTTGGGCGGTGTGACGTCGATGGTCGGGTTATTCTGTGAATGACTGTTAGAGTTTTGATAATCGGACTGGATTATTTGGGCACGACTTGCCTTGTGCCATTCCGAGAGCCAATCCTGCAGCTCTTCACGGATGCTGCTGGGAAGGCTCTCGATTGTGCCCATCCAGCCGGCGTCTTCAAAAGGACCGCAGCGGAGTTCATCATTGAATGAGGCTCTATGCCAATCTCCGGACGTCAGGGTCACCTTAAGATTTTCCCACAGGCGAGGAAATAACAACCGGCTTAGGTTGGCGAACTTGCTTTCTTGAAGCGCTTTGGAGAACGTTTTCTCCAGTTCCTCGTATACATGGTCATCAAGACAGCGGTAGTTGATGCTGAGAGACAAGTTGGAATCCGCGAGATTAGCTAGACTGGAGCCTTCCTTTCTGGAGATGCGGTAAACAAACGCCGGTGGCTGGCCTGGTCGAACAGGATTCCGCGAACCATACAGTTTCGCTGGATCAACATCAAAAGCAGGTGTTCCTTTGAGCTGAATGTTCAGCACATCCAGAGGGACGTGGTTGGATGTAGTGACTTTGAATGTGGAAAGGAGCATGCGCTCCATGAACTGGTCGTGTACATTGACATCGAGTGGCAACTCGATGTTGATTGTACAGTTTGCACGGAACTCGTGCTCTCCTTGCTCAGTGTGATAGACAATGTCAAGCTTAATGTGGAGCTCTGACAAGTTGACTTCCAACTCGTACGGAATGCTGATCTTGGTCGCAGTCTGTGATGCCATCTCTGAAAGCGCAAAGACGCCTGGGCTCGGCCGATCTGTGATTTTGGCATCTCCATCAAAGATCCTGGCATTCCCGGTGCGTAGTCTGAGCCCGGCTGACGCAGCTCGCAAGTGTACTTCGGCTTTGGTTACGTTGTTAGCAAATGTGTGGCAATCGAGCTCCAAAGACTTGATCTTGTCAATGTGAATTGCGCGCGCCACGGTCAACTTGGCGTCGAACGCGTCGGCGCGCGGATAGGACAGGACACGGTATCTCTTCGGAACACTGCGTGAGCTCGATGCGGATACCCCAGGTATTGTGATTCCCAACGGCTGAAGCGTCTCTTCCTTCTTCGTGGTCTCATGCGTGAAATGAATCTTCTTCGCCTCCAGCACGATTTTATCAACTGCGTAGTATCCGAGAGTAACCACCTGAGATCGTTAACGGAGAGTATCAAAGCTTTCAGGGCTTCAACCTACATGAGAATGGAGCCAGGCAGTGGTCTGGCCTTGCTTCACCTCGAGCTTCTCACTCGTTTCGAGCCACACATCGCGATTCTCACCAGGTTCGATGCTGACAAGCCGAATCTTGGCTTTGTCGATCTCTATATCGTCTTCCAAAAGATGGCGAAAGCTGAGCCTCATTTGAAAGCCGTCTTTATCTTCGTAGTGTTGGATGTAAGGGTCCACGAGGACATCTGAGAAGTAGCGGCTCATTGGTGCAGGAAGATCGTAGGGCAGTTCGTCCGAGAACTTAACCAGTTCTTGAAGGATTCCTGTAGTGTCCAAGTGATCATCGTTGAGCCAGGGAGTATGGATCGATGCCCGGCGCATCTTGAGAGAAAGAGAAGGTTTCCTGTTGGAAGCGGATTTTGCCAGGAGATCGAGAAGTACCCTGACATACTCATCTTTCCTGTTGAGCTTCTTGAGACACTGCGCGTACATCTTGAGCATGGTGACTTCCACAAGATTCCATCTGTTCTGGGCATACAGCGGTGCCATCCGGCTGAAATACGTGGCTGCGGCAGAAAAATCTCCTGACTCACTGGATTCAAGTTAGACGATTCGAGCAGCCGAAAGACGAAAAGCTTACAATTTCAGTGCAGCGAGGTCACCCATGATGCTCTCGGCAGACTTCGACCTATTTGCAGCAAAATAGTGCTTCACGGCAAGATCGCTCAGTTGCTAAGAAATTTGTCAGCTCTTGCCATGCGATAGGTTCAGATGAATCATACTTCGTAAATGTTCCTGAAGTCTTCATTAGAATCTAGAGCGATCCGAAGCGTGTTCTCGCATAGTCCAGCAAGGTTCTCGTCCTTGGAAGCTGTGGAATCGCCATTTTGCTCTTCGCCAGAGCCCGATACTGGCTGGTCGTCATCGAGGGAAACTTCGGTGAACTTGTTCTCCTCATGTTGCGTAGCCACTGCGGCCCAGCCCAGGAGCCATTTTAACTTCTTCCCAAGGCGCTCTAGGATTCTTCTTTGGATGAGGTATAGTTCGGCCCGGTGTGCCGCGAGCTCCAGTTGGCCAGATTTCAGCTGCGTACTTGTTGAAGGCCCTTGGTCTTTCTTCCCTACTTGATTCCCTGTGCTGTTGAATCTGCCGTGCTCGTACACAACCTGTCCACCACGATTGTATGGTAAATCTTGAACTGACGCGCGGCGGTCGAGTAGCGAACTGCTCCGCTTCGGATGTGCTAAGCTCTTCTGTTCAGGAACGGAGACCTTGAGGTCATGCTTAGGGCCAAGCTGTTTTGCCGATGATGTTGTTCCTGGAGTCTTCTCGAACGTGGTAATGGGTAGAGAAGATGACGTCGTGTCGTTGAGAATCTGTGTTGCAACCGCATAGCTCCAGGACGAGACAAAGTTATCGACGACATCGGCAGGGATACCTTCGGACTCATTTTCAGCCCTAAAAGTAGTTAGCAGCTATTTCCAAGATATCATGAATGGCATACCCATGCGCGAGGTCATCTCGCAGGATATGAGCTGCAATGTTCAGGAAGCTCATCGCTCGTCGGCAGAGCTCAGCAAGCGACGTGAGATCCTCGCTTTCATATTCATCTGGCCCTGTGCGGGTTCCCAAGAAAAAGTCATCCGTCGAGGCCTTTGCTTGCTGAGCCGTGGATGGCCTTGAGTTTGGCCTTGAGTTCGGTCTTGAACTGGTGAGAAATTCTGATCGCGAGACAGAGGCATTTCCCAGGCGCAGGAGCAGTGCCAATTGACGAGAGAAGATATAACATCTGAAGTCGAAGATTGAAATGTTATTGGAGAGGATGAGGCCTCTATAGTCCTTTCGTGAGGAGCTGATGGGCTTCTCGCCAAAGGGATTAGTGCCTGGTGTTTTTGTACAAACGAGCAATTGCTGCTTCAGATCCTCGGTATATTCGAGGAACGAGCCACCGTAGCCATCAGCTGCACGCTCGCGGATGATGGAATCGAGACCGACTGAGAGCTCATCGTAGCCCACAAGCGCATCTTCCACGAGACCCACGCTCTCGAAACCTCGTGCTAAACCCTCTTTTAGAACGAAGAAAGTGTTGAAATTCCAGCCAGGCAGATGCCGTTGCGCGTCCTTTTCCTTGATGTCCTCCTCGTACTGGCGGACTCGTAGATCAAACGACGACAGAATCAACGTCTTGAACTTGATGATGGTATCACTCCACGAATTGAGGATCTCCTGGGGGCTGTCATTGTACGGGTTTGAGGATTGACCAATTCCGTGAGGGATTAGATGGGGCGGAATGTCCTTCATCTCCAGTCGGATCTGCGACACCCTGTCCGGCGCAGACTTGCTGGCCGAGTTGAAGTCGGAGCGAATCTTCTCGAAGATGGTGGTGGACCCGCGGCCTGGCCATCGCGATCCGCTGCTGGACTTTTCGATGGCACCCGTGGAAGCACTTGCGGAACCACTGAGGCGCGGCTGGGCGGCTGCGGGCGTGTCGGGCAGCACAACATGCAGGATCAGCCACTCGAAGGCATCGTGGTTTTCCTGGGTGCTCTTGGTGCCGCTCTCGGACGGCGGGGTGTTGTCTTTGACCCATTCACGAAGCAGCTTGCGGGACGAGACCTTGTAGGCGTCGTTGTCATCGCACCTTAGGATGAAGAGCTTGAGGTAAGGCGTCTGACTCAGGCCGGGAATTTGGTGGCGGCGCCGTCCCGAACGGCCATCAGAGGAGCCCGGGCGCATCGAGGCGGCGGACGCAGCACGGCTCCGCCTGCCATCGTTGGAGTTGGACGGCGGCAGCGACTTGAGAAAGTCGTCGGTGGGGTCCCGGCCAGGCACAAAGTCCACGTGCAGCGAGTCAATGGAGCGCAGCGGGCGCGAGGGAGATTTCCAGTGCAGGTTGCGCAAGGGCAAGCGAGCCCTCAGATGCGGCTCTAGGATGTTGAACAAGCCACTTGGGTCGTGATACTCGACTGCGCGTAGGGGTTAGCCGGGGACGGAGACGGCTGGGTCTGGCGACGTACCCGTGACCTTGGAGCTGGAGGAGGCGGCCATGGTGTCCAGGCCGAGGGGGGCTGCGGGGCGCTGGTCGGCATGCCCTTCGCGCATCAGACGGCCTTCTTCGGCAGCTGCAGTTGCGGCTCGACGTGCAATTTAACGGGCGCTGCTGGGGTTGGAGGTCCGCCTGCGGTGAAGGGGTGCGCCCGGGGCAGGCAGCCCAAGCCGACAAGGGAATGATGTGGCCCGGGATGCGCACGCCCGCGCCCACGCCCACGCCCACGCCCCAAGAGCCGAGCCAGCGCTGCGCGCAACCACCGCCCGCCCGCGCAACGACGTTGCGCCTGCGCAGTGCAGCCCTGCCGGCTGCCTGGCGCCGACTCAGCCCGCCCGCGCCGCGCTGTGAGTGGCTGCGCTGCCGATACGCGGATCCTGCCAATGCTTCGCCCCGCGCCAGACGCTCCCCATTCGCGACCTCTTGCCGATTCCGCGTGCAGCGTCAAGCCATGTCGCAACCTCGCCGTGCGCACGGCCGCATGCTGCTGCAGGATTCGGCATCGCGTCTGCTCACTGGACGTCGGCCTGCTAAATCTGTCCCTTTGGATGGACAAAGAAATCAGCCTTACCACAGCATTCTTGCCGGTCTCCCTCTATATAGACGTGCCATGGCAGCTGCTGCTTCGCTCTGCATCCAGCTCCTCCAGCTTCAGTCCAGTCTCTCCTGTGCACGTACATCCCCTCTAGATCTCTTTCATTTTCTCCCCTCGAGATACCCATTGCGAGCCAATCATGAGCAACTACGTCGAGGGGAGCATGTGGTACTACGCCCCGAGTAAGGTGGCACCCATCATCTTTATGATCCTCTTTCTCCTGTCCGGCCTCGCGCATCTGTACCAAACCATCCACTACAAGACATGGCGCATCACTGTCTTCCTCCCCTGGGCAGCACTCATCATGAGCGCTGGCTTCGCCTTGCGTCTCGCCGGCGCCTACCACATTGAAGACCTGGGCATAGTCATTGCCTCGCAAGTGCTGGTCATGAGTGGCCCGCCTATCTATGCCGCGAGCAACTATCTTGTGCTCTCACGCGTCCTCTTCTACGTCCCCTACCTCTCGCCCATGCACCCTGGCCGAGTCCTCACCACCTTCCTCGGGCTCGACATCATCATCGAGGCCCTCGTCGCCAACGGCGCCGTGCGAGTGACCAACACGTCTCTCACCCCTGGCCAACGCAAGGCCGGCGACGTCATGGTCAAAGTCTCCCTCATTGCGCAAGCCCTCGTCTTCATCGCGCTCCTCTTCCTCGCCACGCAATTCCACGTCCGCGCCCGCCGCGCCCGCGTCCTGACACGGCCTCTCCGCACCGTCCTCATCGTGCTCTACACCACCTCCGCCGCCGTCTTCATCCGCTGCATCTACCGCATCGTCGAGTACTTCGAGGGCTACGAAGGCGTGCTCCTGACCCACGAGTTCTACTTCTACATCTTCGAGGCCGCGCTCATGCTGGTCACCACACTCATCCTCAACTCCTGGCACCCGGGCAAGCGGCTGCCGCGCTCGAACACCGTCTTCCTGGCGCAGGACGGCGTCACCGAGCGGCGCGGCCTCGGCTGGGGCGACAACCGCCCGTGGCCCGTCACGCTGGCCGACCCGTTCGACATCGCCGGCCTGTGCCGCGGCCGCGACAAGAAGACGCGGTTCTGGGAGATGACGGACGCGGAGATCGAGGCGGTCGAGGCGGAGAGGAAGGCGAGCGAGCGGCCGGCCTGGAAGGTCGCGATGGATCCATTCGGCGTCTACGGAAGGGACGGAAAGATGGCGAGGCTAGTGCGGGGAGGGAAGGGGAGGTCGCGGCGCGGGGCTGGTGGTGTGGACGCTGTGTATCCGAAGAGGAGTGTAGAGAATGCTGTTTGATTGGGATGTGGGTTTGATGCGATAATTGCGGGTGATCTGTTGGACCGTAAATGTATGGACTGTAGAATGCATAATTCCAAAACTTATCCCTCAGAATGATAAGAGTGTCGTCATTTGTCCCAACCGAGAAGGTTATTAACCCCCAAATCCACCCGCCGAGGTCTCAAGTTAATGAGAAGAATAGAGTTGGGGGAATTCAACCGAGCGGAGGAAAACCGGTTGCTCTATTCACCCAGCCGGCTGCAGTATGCGACTGCGAATCCTTCTCGGCATGGTCAAGAATGCGTAATACAAGTACATTGTAGGCTGATTTCGGAACACGCAATTCTGGTACGACGATTTTAGTCGTCATTGTAAGCAGATAGGACACATAACGCAGAAAGTAACGCGCAACTTACGCGGTGGGGCACTCCAACTCGCCATGTTTCTTACCATACTTTTGGTAGATCGCGCACAACCTTTGAGAATGTGCCAAAAGGGTTTGCCCAGAACTCAGACAATACACTGTAACAGTGACTCGTTGCGTACGGGTAGTGGGAATTAATATTGGGGACGAGGTATGTACTTGTTACAGTCCCCCTTTTCTAATGGAAGTCATACCGCTTCGTTTCAATCAACGTACACGACTTTACAGGAACCCGATCCAACGCCGCCACACATCTAGGTAATCTAAGAAACGCGCACCCCATGCGCATGCGAGGCGTCTCCGGGCCTCCAAGTCTCCTCCTGCTTAGTGCCTGGCGGCAACCAGCCCACGCCACTCTCCCTTCTAGGTCTACCTGGCCCTACATCGTCACTCTTCTTCTCGTCCCTGCTGAATCCATTAGCATAGCCGTTGGAGTACGAGTTCTGTGGGACAGGGGTGCTGCCTGAGCTCCTGTCGTTCATCTTGTCGAGGGAGATCGGGAGCAACGCTTCCTGTTTGGCGGAGTGCAGCAATTTGGCCTTGGCGTCGGCCTTGCCGTCGCGCGTGCGGTCGTACAGATATAAGCCCAGGAAAGTCAGGGCGAAGCCAACTGCCTGTACATGCGTGACAGGCTTGCCGAACCAGATGATGGCAAAGACAATGACGAAAACGCGCTTGATCAGGCTCGCGACTGAATAGGTGACGGGCGAAACCATAGAGAGAAGGACGAACGCGACCAGGTTCTGCCCGAAGTGAAAAGTTCCGTTGAAAATATACTCCAAGACCAGAGGTCCGTGATCCAGAGAGCCCGGCCTGACATTGAGGTCGATCGAGGCATCGTACAAAAAGTCTCCAAGAATTCCGATGCCCTCCGAAAAGAACCAGATTGGCGCTGTGCATATGAATGCGAGGCCAGCCGAGTAACAAAGCAAATTCAGCTTGTCTGGTTTCCGCCTCTTCAAAGGCTGATTGTCTTGCTCCGCCTGCTCCGCCTCGTTGAAAAGCTTCTTCGAAACAATGTTTTGGGTGACAAAGAGCAGTGCACTGCCGAATGCGCAGATCAGACCGATGAAATTTCCCGAGAAGTTCGCAGAACAGGCCATGACCACTCCCAACGTCAGGGGGATAAGCGACAAATACGTGGTACTCGAGTAGCGAATGTTGAAGTAGAGGCGATATGCTAGGACGGTGAATAGAGGCGAAAGACCTTTTATGGTGTGGACCAGCGAGACTGGAATTCGAGACATAGCATCGGAGCTAAGGATATGGCCACCAATTTGGAACAGCGTCAGGGGAAGCGTCGTGAGTATTAGGTCTTTGCTCGGTGGCCGGATACCGTATTTCAAAGCCGGGATGTAAACCTTCAGGACTGGGAAAATCTTGGCCAGCCATGCTAGGACAAGACACCAGGTGGACACAAAAGCGAATTGTATGAGCGTGAGCGTGACGGGCTTGGGAAACGCGGTCAAGATAGCTTTCGAAGACGTGTTTGACAGGATAGACGTTGAGTACCAGATGCCGCACAGAACCTGCGACTGTCAGCATAGTGGCAGTGTGATGTAATGTCTCCGGAGATACGCACGATGAGCTTGGCCGAGATTGGGGCCCTCAGCGCGTCTGCGATCTCATGCGCATTAGCGCTGATGCTCCCTCGTCGGCCCTTGATGGTCCTAATGGCTTCGCTCAGACTCTTCTGACGCCCGTGTCTTGTGACTCCACCAGCATTGCCATTGCCCCAGCGAGCAGCCTTGTCTTTGCGCGGATACCACCGGTCGCCGGGAGGGAAGCCGATTTCGCCATTCTTCAGCGGACTAGGCGAGCGGACGGGAATGCCGATATCGATGGTGGCCTCTTCGCTGTGCGGGGGGAGCACATCAGGCTGGAAGGCTGGGAACTTGAAGGTGCTCGGCGACGCAGAGGCCGAGGAACGCGCCTCGCTTTGTGACTGTGAGTTGTTTGCCATAAGGCCGGGTCGCTGTGGGTTCGTCCGAGATCGCTTAAGCCATGGGAGTGGTCAACGGCGGAGGCGTGGCAGCGGTGCGGGCGGGAGGGCGAGCGAGCAACGGCGCGATATAGCCTGAGACTCGGTGTGATGGCAACGTATGTCGTTCGGGGGTCTCGTGTTACGTGGGTGACAGCGGGCGTGCCGCTCTCAGAATAGACACGAGGACTGCGGGCGCGGGACGGGGGCGTTGCGAGCGCGCGGTTGCATGGAGGTCGGGCCTGAGGCTCTGCAGATGGCGAGGTGCGGCGGACGCTTCCGGGCGGTGTTGCGCTCTTGGACCAGGTGGACCAGGGCTGGCTCGAGTTTGGACGTTGAATGAATTCGCCCGACTTATGCACGCGCGGCCTTCGGCAGGGATTGTTATGCACGCTAATGTCATCCAATCCGCGCTAGGCCCGGACAGGCAACTGCCTCGACCTCCACCTCATTTCAACACCAGCCGCCGTCAACGCCATGTCGCCCAACAGTCCGCCGACTCTTCCGCCTCTGGCCCCTCCGTCAGCATGGCGCCCCGCTTCTTTCTGCTATCGTGTGCCATCATTGCCCATGCGTGCGGCGCCCATGCGACACGCCTCATGGACCAGCTCATGATACCCTTCAAACACGTCTTTGCCAAATCCGCCTCCATTGACTCTCCAACTGTTGCATTCTCTGCTGATTGGCAGGTGCTTGGCCCATTTCAGATTGGGACACGAGGCATGCTTCCAGCTTCCCTGTGCCTCTCAAGCGCGCCATTGCTGATCCTCCGCAGAGGCCCCGTGGGGCGCTGACCCGCTTGAGTACTATGGCGGCTTCCGTAATATGGAGTTTAACGAGTCTGCTACTTTCAAGAGTTCTCTGCCTGCCAATGCCGCTGCAAGCTGGTCAGCCTTGAGTGCCACCAATGTAGAAAGCAATGCGACTGGAGCAAATGCTTCTTTGGCTGTCGCTTTCTCCAACGTCGACTGGGAATTTCTTCAGACCGTCTATGGTTGGTCTGCTTTGCAATTTCAGGCATGGGCACGCGGCGAGATCATTGTGACTACGGACACTACCCAGACCGTAGTTCTTTACACGGACTGGCTTCTCGAATTCTGGGTCGACGGGAAACCTTACTTTGGAGGAGACTTCTATTCGTATCGCAAGGCGCCTCCCGTGTTTCACCTCGAGCCGGGAACACACCGTCTCGACCTAAGGCTAGTACGAGATGTGCGATCATTTGGAGGCATCACCGAAGGAGACCCCCAAATCACCACTGACCTAGCCCTCAGGCCCTGTAAAGATCCTCTGGAAGTCACACAGGAACGTATCAAAATCCCGGATATCATAGATGGAAGGTTCTCCAGCGAGTATGCGTCTGTGGCGGTGCACAATACTGGTCTGGATACCATCACTGTACTTGGTGTGCGGTCTGGAAATGGCGTAGGTTCTGCATTTTGTTTGTCGATGAATCTTCTATGCCACGAGCCAAGACTAACTATCCGTGTAGAGCGGCTGGGACGCAGGCTCAACCAATTCGTCCCTTCTTGAAGTTGCGCCAGGACAAACCAAGCCTATCCCGTTCAATCTTTACCTGAAGGACCCAAGCATATCAGAGCTGCGGCTCGAGGTGCTCTACACTTACCGCGGCGCAGAACCCAGGCTTATAGCCAGTGGTGTACAGGAGGTTGTTAAAAGGTCGATGTACGATTCTCACAAAATCACTTTCAAGCATCCTGGTGGTATTATTTCCTATGCAATGCTACGCCCGCCGGCTCAAAATGCTACTTGCGGGTCCCAGACTTCCGCTCCAGTACTTCTCCAGTTCCACGGAGCTGGCCTTGAGGCAGATGTGGACGGTGTCGCTCAGGCTCTTGATCCTCTTCCGGATTTGTGCGCATGGGTACTCTTCCCAACAGGAGTAACTCCCTGGAGCGCCGATGACTGGCACGCCTGGGGTTTTCAAGACGTTGAAGCTGCTGTCTCCGCCATTCCAGATTGGATGAGATATAATTCCTGGAATGCCACGGGTGTTGACACGGATCGATGGCTCGTCAGCGGCCACTCAAATGGCGGCCAAGGTACTTGGTACGCAATGACGCACCGGCCGGACAATATTATTGCTGCCGTACCCGTCTCTGGATATTTGTCCATTGAAAGATATGTCCCGTACGAATTTTGGTCTCCGACTATTGACCCTGGCCGACAATCGGTGCTTCGTTCCGCGTTGAATACCTATCGGCACGAGCTCTTAGCTGAGAACTGCGAGAGTATCCCTATCCTACAATCGCATGGAGGAGCTGATACCAATGTGCCTACCTTCCATTCTCGGCTTATGAATTTCCTGCTATCGCAGCGCGGTGGCAATGCAGATTATTACGAAATCGAGGGATCCGAGCACTACTTCGATGGGATCATGACGACGGACCCGTTGCGCGACTTCTATCGTGAACACATCCCGAACGGCATCGCGGTCACGAAGACGCTGAAACGATTCACCATTGTAGTTGCCACTCCAGGAGATATGGGGTCCAAAGGTGGCATCACAGTTACACAGCTGGAGACTCCTGGTCGATACGGGAGAATAGAAGTATCTATAGACCCACGGGACGAGGAGACTTGCATCTACACGGTACAGACGAAGAACATACTCAGTTTCAGGATCAGCCCGCACGAGTGCCAGTCTGCGAAGGTCATCGTTCAGAGGCAGAACATGACCTCACCTGCCGCGACCTTCACCATCACTGAGACGACCACGGTGACATGGACGGACCATATGTGGGAGGTGAGTCGAGATTTTCTATGCATAATGACGCTTCACTGACATGCGTAGCAAAATGCCGGGTCGCAGAGCATGCGGCGCGGCAAACAACTTGGAGCAATGGATGCAATTCTGCGGTCAAATGGCACATTCGCGGTCAACGCTCACGGCGCAAGTACTGCAGATATTGCCCTGCAGATTTCTCGGAACCTGTACACGTATTTCTCTGCGGACGCCGTCATCAACGGCGCTGCAGGGACGGGCAACACGATCACGGTCGCCGTTGGCGCTCAGCTCCCAGCTAGCCAGATGGACGGATTCCCCATCCAAGTGACGGATTCAGGCACGTTGTCGGTGCAAACGCCGCTGGGCGAGGAGTATATCTTCGGCGAGGAGGAGGACGTGGCGGCGATCTTTTTGCGGCCCGGGACGACGGGTGCGGAGAGCCTGGAGCTTGTTGTGTGGGGAAGCACCGCCGAGAGTGCGGGCCTGGCGGCGCGGCTGGTTCCAACGCTGACGGGTGTGAGCCAGCCTGACTTCGTGGTCCTGGAGAAGAGCAGCAGATGGAAGGGCGCAGAAGGCGCGGTGGCCATGGGCTTCTTTGACGAGCGGTGGAGCGTAGCAAGCACGTCTTTCTTCGCCTAAGGGTTTGACCCGTGGCTGCATGATTGCTATCCTTCTACAAATTCTGCCTCAGGGTCCAGCAGGTGACGCGAGTGAGTCGCAGCTGCCATTGTCCCGGGACGCCAGTGTGAAAGTGACAGGCGTTGCGGCCAGGGTCCATAGAGCTTCCTTTCTCTCTTGCAGCCAACGCAACTTCCGCACCTCTCGTCCTTCACAACCCGCCCTTGCTCAATTGCTTCGTTCAAACGCCCCTTGCGCTTCCAGGTCTTGCCGCCGCCTTCGTCGCGGCTCCGCGCTGCAGGTTCTGAACGCTCCGGCTTTCTTCAGCGCCGCCGCCTCGCACCTTCCCGCCACTCGCCCGCAGACGCCTCGGCGCGAAGATCTGGGTGACCAAGCTGCCGCCCCGCAAGTGCTTCTGGTTCCAGAGCGGAGCAGCACGGACCGGTAGGCAGATGTCCTTTGTCGCTGCCCACTGCCCAGTGCCTTCTCTTCCTTTTCCTCTTCCTCTTCATGCCATCCAACCCACTCCGCTGCACTCCACTTTCATCTTGTCTGACATCTACGCACACTTCGATCTGACCCGCAGTCGCTGACGCCAGCCGACCAGAGCTCGTTTGTGAGACGCCTCTCACACCACGCATCTTACGCTCGGTGTTACTGTTAAAAGACCATCCTCAATCCTCTGCCCGCTGCGACCAATCACCTTGGCAAACTGCAACTCACTCGCAATCTTACCACGACCATGGCTGGCGACGGATCTCCCACGCCTCGCAAGTTCAATAACTCGCCGCTCGTCCTAGACAGCGATGATACCGGCCCTGAGTCGTCCCCCATTGCCTTTGGAGGCAGCGTGGTAAGCTACACCCACAAACGCCCCTCTGATCCAAAGCCTTCGCTCCATCCCCATCACACTGTGGAATTTAAGCCAACTCTGCCCCAGGGTGTGAAGAGAGACAGCCAGACCTTCGCACGCACCGAGTCACCAATCCCATTGACTACCTCAAAGCTAGGAAACCAGGCTCCTCGTGCCTCCAGCCGCAAGCCTTCAAAGGTTCATCGGGTCGATAGCTCCTTCGGTGTGGACGTCACTGCTGACCCCTCCGCCCAGATGCAGAAGACCAGCTCCTCCCCGGAGTCCACCTCTGCTAGCGAGTCTCCCATGAACACCCTTCTTGCGAAGCTCTCTCAGCAGCAGAACATCTTGGACAGGCAGAAAGGCGAGCTGGTCACCACCTCTGAGTCCCAGCTCGGAGCTATTCCGAAAGATCTTCTCATGGCTGCCACCATTCCCGTAAGTACACACTGGATCACCAAGCTGTGGCTGGAGCGTGTGGCAAACCATGTTCCCTTTGCTGGCCAATCGCCGCTCACTGCCTTTCAGATCGACTCGTCCTCCAATGGAGACAACTCGATCACTGCCACCCCCGACAAGGCCAACACTCCTGTGACTGAGCCCAGCGAGGCCTGCGTGAGCAACGTCAACAAGCCGGACTCTGCCGCGTTCCTCCGTCTGCAGAAGGAGCTTGCCTTGACGAAGCAGGAGCTCGCTCGCGTTGGATCGGAGCTCTCCCAGACTCAGATCGCCAACCACACCGTCAACCAAGCTCTTGGCCCACAGTCTGAGGCTGGTTATGAGCCCCTCAGCGACAGCTCTGACGGCAAGATGCAGTATGCCTTCAACGCCGCTGCTAAGATTCCCACTTCTCTGCCGCGCCAGGACACTTGGCCGCCCAATGAGGAAACCCCGGCCCCAGCCAGTGATGCTTTCCCGACCGGCTTCAACCGTGGCCGCTCTTCTGCTAACCAGACCATCTGGAACAATGGCTTCAAGCCCAGCCTTCCGTACCAAGTCTCAGCTCCGCTCGATCAGAACCCCGGCTACGGCATGAACGCTTGGAGCAACGCGGGACGCCAGCCTTTTGGTACTGGCATTGGCATCGGCCTGAACATGAACCCGCAAACTACTTATGGACCTATCCAGCCGCAGCAGTATAACATGTCTGGACCCGTTGATGGTGGATACCGCGGTGGCGCCCAGCTCATTGACGATGCAGCTCAGTACCCCATGTCGCGCCTGAACCCTCCTAGCAGGCCCACTTCTGGATTTGGTGGACGCAACAATGGCTGGGGCGGCAACTACCCCTACAACACTCCGATTGGTGGTCCTCGCTTCAGTCCGCCGCAGATGCAGAGCAACGGCATGTACCAGCCCCCTCCGGCCTACCAGGCTGGACCCGTTGGAAGCCGCCTATCGCCTACTGCCGCTGAGTTCAACATTGTTGGTGACAACAAGCCGGCTTGGAACGCTCCGAGCATGCAGCCTGACTCCACGTACGTCTCGCCTCACGAGCCTATCAATTACCGCCGCCTTCTCGACCGCAACATGAACTGCAACTGGGACCTGATTGTCAACAAGATTGTCCACAACAATGATCAGCAGGCATCGATCTTCTTACAGCAGAAACTCAAGGTTGGCACCGCGGAGCAGAAGTTTGCCATTGTCGAGTCTATCATCGCGCAGGCTTACCCGTTGATGATAAACCGCTTCGGAAACTTCCTCGTCCAGCGCTGCTTCGAGCATGGTACGCAAGAGCAGGTGATTGCAATTGCTCAGGCCATTCGTGGCAACACTTTACAGCTCAGTATGGATGCATTTGGCTGCCATGTGATCCAGAAGGCCTTCGACGCTGTGCCGGAGGAGTACAAGGCGATTATGGTCCACGAGTTGCTCCGTCGCATTCCTGAGACTGTTGTCCACCGTTATGCCTGCCACGTCTGGCAGAAGCTATTCGAACTTCGTTGGAGCGACTCCCCTCCCCAGATCATGAAGTACGTCAACGAAGCTCTCCGTGGCATGTGGCATGAAGTCGCGCTTGGCGAGACGGGCAGTCTTGTTGTGCAGAACATCTTCGAGAACTGTCTTGAAGAGGACAAGCGGCCTTGCATTGAGGAGGTCTTGGCCAGCATAGATATCATCTCACATGGTCAGTTCGGCAATTGGTGTATCCAGCACATCTGCGAGCACGGTGCTTCCCAGGACCGTACCCGTGCCATCGACCATATCCTCCGTTATGCAACAGAGTACAGCATGGATCAGTACGCTTCAAAGGTCATCGAGAAGTGCCTGAAGATCGGCGGCACCGAGTTCCTCGATCGCTACCTAGAGAGGGTCTGCGAGGGTCGTGCTGATCGCCCTCGCATGCCGCTCGTCGACATCGCTGGTGATCAGTTCGGCAACTACCTGATCCAGTACATCCTGTCCAACTCGAGCCCGCAGCACCGCGAGATTGTGGCCTCGCATGTCCGCAAGCACATGGTGTCCCTCCGTGGCTCCAAGTACGGCTCCCGCGTGGCCATGCTGTGCAGCAACCCCGCTTACACGACGCGTCCGGGCCCTCCTACGGGCATGCAGCTCAACCGTAACAGCAGTTACAACCACAGCCGCGGCTGTGGTGGCTACCGCTAAATTCGCATCGTCTTCGCTCCAGCAGAATCAGTGAAGACAGCTCCGTCGCGATCTTACACATGAAAATCGATACATGTATGTATCAGCCACCTTCTACGGCTCTCATGTCGAGCTCTCCCATCATCGAAATTTCTCGGCTGTGTTCCGATCGTATGCGTTTTTGGTATAGTCAGCACGACTTGCCTTTCTGCCGCGCAAAGTCAGAACAGACAAGAAGCCCTTTTCTTTTCTGATGTTCATATCAACTACAGTCAGCATGATATCGGCAGCAACGGCTGCAACCTTCATTTTGCACTTCCGGAATTTGTTCATTCACCAGTTCTTGTTTTCTACTGCAATCGTGCCATCTCCAAGCTCACGGATCGCCATCAAGCTCCGTGGCTTTTTGGATGCGGCAAGCAACAAACGACGGCTTTCTTACATGCCCAAAGGTTGGCTTCGATGGCCTTTGGCATATCAGCACCAAAATCTTAGTTTTCTTCGGGAACATATTTTGGAGAGCCTCTCGTTACCTGCGGCAGCATCTGCCCTTCTTCTGAAAGTTCTCAACGGCGGGCATAAAGGGTTTACGGTATCGGAGGAAGGACACGGTAATGTGGCGGCGGATGAGGGGACGAATCCCGGGTACTTCTTTGCTTCTTTATCTTCATTTCTGGGGTAACTTTCTTTACATGCCATTAGGATCAGCAACACAGAAACAGAGGGCGTTTACAAGGAATTCCACGGCAGTGATGACTCTGTTTGCCTCGTTGTTTGTCTGTGACTGTGCAGGGCATGTGCCGGATCCGAGGCAGGACGCTAAGGACCTCGGGCTCGACACATGACACGGGTGGAAGTCCACGGAGCGATGCAAGCGTCCAGAGTATACCGGCTGCACTTGCGTACATGTCATGGCCGCCACGCGGAAATTCATGTGCAGGGGGGCGCTGCAGATATACCATACTCGTAGGTGCGCGCATCAAGCACTGCTGCGTGGGGAGTTGGAGCGTTCGTCCGGATAGCTTACGATGAAAAGTTGCAGTACTCATCCGAATGCAAATCTGCCTCGAAAACCATGTCAAAGCCGGGCCAGTCCAGCCGCAAAGGCGGGCAGCGGGTTCCTCGCACCGGCCACTGGCGCCCGCCGCGGAGATGGAAGGCGGAGATGGAAGCTTCTCTTGGCAGGGCTCGCGAAAGAGGCTCGGGGCCAGAGGGTGCGCAGGCAGCAAACGCCATGTCTCGCACGGTATCACGTAGGGAGTCGAGCGCAACGGCCATATTGGCGATCTCGTGGTTTGTGCTCGAGGGGCAACGACGGTGATCCGGTCGGCGGAGGGACTGGAGGCGCAGGGGTGACCCCAGGCTCCACGTCAACTGTTTCCGGTCGCTTGGCCCCCCATCATGCTTCTCTTGCACCTGCCGCCAGCCACTCGCCAGGTCGCAAGTCCAAGCCGCGCGTGATCCCGCCGCCAACGCCGTGCTTCCGCCCTTAAAACTTTCCGCGCCGCATCTCTAGGCGAGGGAACAAGCTCTGCAAACACCCAGCCGCGGCCCGCATCAGTCGCAATGGCGTCACCGGCTCTGCAGGTCCCCAATGGCTCCAACAACACCACGCCGCGCCCTCAGATGAGCAGCATGCAGTCATCGCCCTCGGTCGTCATGAACGGCCACTTCGCCGCCGTGGGCGATAAGGCCACGCCCGAGCAGTATGAAAACGGCGTCCAGGTCATTGATGAGAACAAGGAGTTCAAGTACGTCTGCCGTCGCCGCCGCAGCATCCCGTACTGACCCGCCTGCAGCCAGAACCTAACGAACTACCTGGCCATAGAGAAGGTCATCCCCGCCGGCTTCAACTACCACCTGATCTCTGTCTTCGGCTCGCAGAGCACCGGCAAGTCGACCCTGCTCAACCACCTGTTCAAGACGTCCTTTGGCGTCATGTCCGAGAACGAGCGCCGCCAGACAACGAAGGGCATTTGGATGTCCAAAAACAAGCGGGAGAACCAGGGCGAGAAGACCATGGCCGACAACATCCTCGTCATGGACGTCGAGGGTACGGACGGTCGCGAAAGGGGTGAAGACCAGGACTTTGAGCGGAAGAGCGCGCTGTTCGCCCTGGCAACCAGCGAAGTCTTGATAGTCAACATTTGGGAGCACCAGGTCGGCCTGTACCAGGGTGCCAATATGGGTCTACTGAAGACAGTCTTCGAGGTCAACTTGCAATTGTTTGTCAAGGACAGCAAGTACGTGGCAAACTTGATGTCCTGTACGACTTCTCCAGCTAACGTGAGATTCTCAGGAATACGCCGCGTTCCCTCCTGTTCTTCGTCATTCGCGACCACATCGGCAACACTCCCTTGGCCAATCTCAAGAACACCCTGCTGCAAGACATGTCCCGCATCTGGTCCACCCTTTCCAAACCCAAGGGCCTCGAGAACTCGAAGATCGAGGACTATTTCGATTTCGCATTTGCCACGCTGCCACACAAGATCTTGCAACCCGAGAAATTTGTTGAGGATGTAGAGAAGCTCAGCACACGCTTCCGGGAAGGCTACAAGGACCCCAAGACGGCAGGTCTGCTGGACGAGGAAGCTCAGCCGGTCTTCTTGCCCGAGTACCACAGACGCATCCCCGCCGACGGTTTCCCGACCTATGCCGACGGTGTTTGGGAATCTATCGTGAATAACAAGGACTTGGACCTGCCGACTCAACAGGAGCTGCTCGCTCAGTTCAGGTGTGACGAGATCGCACGAGAGGTGCTGGTTGCATTTGACGAGAAGATCACACCACTGGAGGACAAGCAGGCCGAGGGTGTCCGCTCCGGCAACCCCACGGTGCTCCCTGGCTTGGGTGCGGCCATGAACGATGCACGCATTGCCATCCTCAAGGACTTTGAGACCAATGCCTCGAGATACCACAAGGGCGTTTACGCTCGGAAGTCGAAGGAATTGGCTGGCAAGATCGACACCCGTCTCAAGGCACTTTTCTCCGGTCAGCTGAGCGCGGCGCACAAGGCCGGTGTCCATGAATTCTCGGAGTCTGTCAGTGTCGCAGTGAAGTCGGGACAGAAGAAGGGCAACAACTACGACTTTGCGGAAATCGTGACATCTGAGAAGAAGAAGGCTTTGACGAAATTTGAGGAGCAAGCCAAGGCTGTTGCGGTGGAGGGCGCTCCATGGAGTGACTCGGCGCAGCAGTTCAACTTGTACAAGAAAGACCTCGATGAAGTATCATCACGTCTGCGGAAAGAAGAGATGCGCAGGCTTGCCACTCGCGTAGAGCGGTGGGTGCGTTCTCGTCTCAACGAGTCCGTTGGCTTGGAATTCAATAAGCTAGGGTCAGGCCGTGGCGGCTCTGGTGCGCCGGCAGAAGGTGAGAAACACACCACTGCAACCGAAAAAGAACTGTGGGACAGGATCTGGGCAGTCTTCACCGAGACTGTTTCTCAGGCCGAGAAGCGCTTCACAGAACGTGCGAGCAGCTTCGATGCATCGCCAGAAGAGGTTGAGGTGGGATTGTGGCGGCTCAGGCGCAAGAGCTGGGGCTGTCTACGGGCGAAGCTGGACGAGGAGGTAATGGAGGGAAACATCCTCCTCAAGCTCCGCGAGAACTTCGAGGACAAGTTCCGCTACGATGATGACGGTGTGCCACGCATCTGGCGTCCGACCGACGACATTGAGGGCATTTACACGCGTGCCCGCGAGTCTACTGTCACTCTCATTCCCCTACTAAGCCGCTTCCGTCTTGCAGCTACATCCGCCCCACCACCATTGGATGCGTGGATTGGGGCGGCCCCGGCAACGGTCACACCGGCAGATGAGGAAGATTTGACGCCGATCGGTGGCGTGGACGAGGAGGAAGGCAAGAGTCTTGAGGAGGAGATGACGGTTTTGAGCGATGCTAAGCAGGCAGACCTCACTGTACGCTTCAAGAAGACGGCCGATGGCGTGTATGTTGAGGCAAAGCGTGGCGCCCTCGGCGGCATCACGCAGGTGCCATTGTACTTCTATGGACTTCTGCTCGCGCTCGGCTGGAACGAAATCTGGGCTGGTAAGTTCTACTTCGCATGGCTGTCTATCCTAACTAGATGCTGACATCGGAACAGTACTGCGCAACCCACTGTACTTCATCTTCATGATCCTCCTCGCTGTTGCGGGGTACGTGACCTACACGCTCAACCTGTGGGGCCCGATGCTGCGTATGAGCAATGCTGCATCGCAGCAAGCGGTTGAGATGTTCAAGGAGCGCCTGCGCGAGTTTCTTGAGAGCAGCGACACGGGTCGCCAGGCCATGGCCATGTCCGGCCGCAGCAACACGACTGAGAGCATCGGGCTGGACAGGCTCAACAGCGAAGGCAAGAAGGCTGCGGCCGGCGCTGAGGATGAGGATGTGGACGACATATAAGCGGATTGATGGGGGGTTGCCTGTTGGATGGTTGGCTAGCGGAAAAGGTCCCAAGAGGGTGGCTTGTTCTTGATCCCGACTCGTGACGAATGCATAGATGCGGGCGGTGGTATCCTACAAACCCTACACGCCGTGTTCATAGAGAGAATGCCTTCATTGTTCCTAAAATTGAAACCGACATTGGCCGCAGTCGTAGCTTTTGGCGCGTTGACCAAGCACCGAATCCACAAGCCGTATTTGTGGGGTCAAGGAGCAGAAAATTTCAACACCATGCGCCCGCCCTGTACGTCGAACATAACACGTACGCCGCGGTGCCGCGCGCTGGGACGCGGCCTGGGGCCAGGTGCACCGCAGCCAGGACGCAGCGCGGGGCAGTGGCTCCCCGGAGAAAGCCACGTCGCGCTGGAAAAATCAGAAGCGTCGAGCAAGAGATGTAGCGCCGTTGGTAAGGAACAGAACGTCATGGGGCAGAGCCCGTGGCCTGCTCCAGCTACGGCGCCCTGCGAGTCGCGGTCTCGGACAACTAGCAGAGGAGCTTCTGGTCGAGACGGATGTCCAGCAGCTCCCACAATATGAGTTGCCCTTGAATGAGTTATGGAGAAGAGAAGAGACGGCCGCGGGCGCTGGGCGGAAGGCTTTTTGTAAGCGACGCCCGGGCCGCCAATCAGAGCGGCCTAAATCACCCGTAGGTAATGGAGCGCGCTAAACCGCAAAAGACGTCAATGCGATGCCGAGTGCCTCCATCCACGCCTCCAACACCACCGCCCATCCAACCCTCGCCCACCCATCCCTCTCCACTCCACGCCATGCTGCGGCAACAGCTCCTCCGCTCGGCCAGGCTGCCCCAGCGGCTGGCGACTGCCAATGCCCGCCGTACCTTTGCCGCCACCTCCCAGCGGAGGGCCGACGTTGAGCTCACCATCGGTGCGTCCCACACCCGTCGTTAAGCTTCGCGAATCGCGCTGACTGAGTTCCCAGATGGCAAGAAGGTCTCCGTAGAAGGTGAGCCGCACCCTGCCCGTGCATTGCCCCGCCCGCAGCGATGCTGACCACCCCACGCACAGCCGGCTCCTCGCTCATCCAGGCCTGCGAAAAGGCCGGCTCGACCGTCCCCCGCTACTGCTACCACGAGAAGCTCATGATCGCCGGAAACTGCCGCATGTGCCTCGTCGAGGTCGAGCGCGCCCCGAAGCCCGTCGCCTCGTGCGCCTGGCCCGTACAGCCCGGCATGGTGGTCAAGACCGACTCTCCCCTCGTCCACAAGGCCCGTGAGGGCGTCATGGAGTTCCTGCTCGCCAACCACCCGCTCGACTGCCCCATTTGCGACCAGGGTGGCGAGTGCGACCTGCAGGATCAGTCGATGAGATACGGCGCCGACAGAGGCCGCTTCCACGAGCTGGGTGGCAAGCGTGCGGTTGAGGACAAGAACATTGGCCCATTGATCAAGGTATGCGTGGTGACATTGCAGAGTGTCTGTGCTGGCAACGCAGGGCTGCTGACACGGTGCAGACTTCGATGAACAGGTGTATCCACTGCACCAGGTGTGTCCGTTTCGCCAACGACGTCGCCGGCGCTCCCGAATTCGGCTCCACCGGCCGTGGCAACGACCTGCAGATTGGTACCTACATTGAGACCGCCCTGGACTCCGAAATGTCTGGAAACGTTATCGACCTGTGCCCCGTCGGTGCTCTGACCTCCAAGCCCTACGCTTTCAAGACTCGTCCATGGGAGCTGTACCACGCCGAATCCATCGATGTCCTGGACGGCATCGGCTCCAACATCCGCATCGACTCCAGAGGACTGCAGGTTCTGAGGATTCTCCCGAGGCTGAACGACGACGTCAACGAGGAATGGATCAACGACAAGTCCCGTTTCGCATGCGATGCCCTCAGTACCCAGAGGTTGACCATCCCGCTTATTCGCCGTGACGACCAGTTCCAGCCGGCTACTTGGGAGCAGGCGCTCGTGGAGATTGGAAACGCATACCAGAAGATTGCGCCGAAGGGCAACGAGTTCAAGGCTGTGGCTGGTGCGCTGGTTGAGACGGAGACTATGGTGGCGATGAAGGATTTGGCCAACAAGCTTGGCTCTGAGAACCTTGCTCTGGACACTAAGAATGGCAGCGAGCCTGTTCCTCATGGTGTTGACATCCGTGCCAACTACAGCTTCAACTCCCAGATCTACGGTGTGGAGGCAGCTGATGCTATTCTCCTTGTTGGAACCAACCCCAGGCACGAGGCCGCTGTTCTGAATGCCCGTATTAGGAAGCACTGGCTCCGCTCTGATCTGGAAATCGGCCTTGTTGGTGAGGACTTCGAGAGCACCTTCGAGTACGAGAAGCTCGGCGCGAACGCGTCCGACCTGAAGTCAACTCTATCGGGACCTTTTGGCGAGAAGCTTGCTAAGGCGAAGAACCCCATGATCATCGTGGGTAGCGGTGCGGTTGAGCATGCTGACGCCAAATCCATCTTGGAGACCGTTGGCAGCTTCGTCGAGAAGCACAAGTCCAACTTCCAGACCCCTGAGTGGAACGGCTACAACATCCTCCAGCGTGACGCCTCCCGTGCGGGTGCCTATGAGGTTGGCTTCACCGTCCCCTCACCCGAGGTTGCCAAGACGGAGGCCAAGTTCGTCTGGCTGCTCGGTGCCGATGAGATCAACGAGGCCGACATTCCCAAGGGCGCCTTCGTCGTCTACCAGGGCCACCACGGCGACAAGGGCGCTCAACTCGCCGATGTCGTTCTCCCCGGTGCTGCCTACACCGAGAGCGCAGGCACCTACGTCAACACTGAGGGCCGTGTCCAGCAGACCCGAACCGCCACTGCTCTGCTGGGCGCCGCGAGGCACGACTGGAAGATCCTTCGTGCCGCCAGCGAGTACCTCGGCACCCCTCTGCCCTACGACGATGTCGAGGCTCTCCGTGACCGCATGGAGGAGATCTCTCCCGCTCTGAGGAGAATCGACGTGGTTGAGAAGACGAGCCTGGCCGAGCTTAGCAAGGTCCAGCTCGTCGACCAGAACAAGGGTGCTTCGGCCACCGGTGCCCCTCTTAAGAAGCCCATCGAGAACTTCTTCTTCACGGACGCCATCTCGAGGAAGTAAGTACACTCAAACATAAATCATTGCGAATCCAAGCTAACAAAGTGTCTCTACAGTTCACCAACCATGGCACGCTGCTCTGCAGCAAAGGCCGCCAAGGACCCGCACACCAACTTCATGGCACCAGGAGAGCCTTACCCCCAGGTCGAGTACGGCCCGCCTGGCCAGCAATCAGCTGCGGCGGCGTGATAGAGGAAAAAGACACAATTCATAGGGGAAATGTAGAATCTATGGTTGTTTTGATGGCTCTTTTTAGCGGCGTTTTTTATCACTGTACATACCGGACAAATATTCCCTTTTTCCTTGTTACTCCGACCCCGTCCTTTGTCCGACAAGCGAAAAACAAACGTCCAGCTGCACAAAGAAGCCTAGATTAGGGGATGTGCATGTTTCCAGATGGAGGGGGAAGACGCAGATGAGTGGCGAGAAGAACATTGCGGGGGTGTGCCGCCTCTACCCAATGGGGTATCAGAAGGAGGGGAGTGTGGCTAATGAAGGGAGAGCTTGGTTGGCGGAGAGTGAGTGGAGGAAGATATCGGGTAGGGTAGAGTAGAGAAGAGCACGTAGGCGGCGAAACTTTGTTCGTTCTTCTATCTATGATGTCAAAATGGCCTTCCGGGGAGGCGTGCACGTAATGCCAGCACGGGACTTGCGTTTCCGTGGTGTTCACTCGAGAGCACTTTGCTCTACCATTAGGGCCATATGTCCTACTGCTCCTTCATGTGAGGAGGAATATTCTTTTTGAATTATACATAACCATCTTCCCGCAGGATCACGTAAAGAAGAAAACGCAAAACAGTTCCTCCCGTAGGTCGGACTTTCAACCTACAGAGTAATCTGCGACGCTTCGGACGTTACCTCGCTCTACCCGATCATCATATATCCTACAACTATCTCGGTGGGAGAAGCTACGGTTCTTTTGGGTTATACATAGCATTTTCAGCCTCTCACCTTGGCCTGTTCGTGCAGGCGGGTTGGGCATTCATTGGTTAACTAGCTTTAGCGGCATTGAAACTAACAATATGTGGATGAAGTAGTGGTGGCGGTGGTCATGGAACTACGCACGGCGAAGATCATAAACATAATCACTCAAAACATCCATATCACAAAATATCGTTCCTCACTGCTGTTGATCATCACTCACGGCCACTTCTCGAAGAAATCAAACTGACTCTTATTTGGTATCTTGCTTCTACGATGATCTCCTCTCCTGCCTTCGCTTTACCCTCGACTTATCGCCCGTATTAGCGCACGTAAGGGCAGTCATTGCCGCAGAAGTTCATGAAAAGTCTAGTCCTACACCCTGTCGTTCCTCGCTCTGTAAAAGAGTATAAGCAAGCCGCCTATCTTATCCGACACGCCCGACTCCATGCCTCCAACATCTTAAAAGGTCTCTTAGAAAAGTTCTCCTTTCTACCGTCGACCCATCATCTCATCTTTTCTCGAAGCCTTTCCCCTCCTTCGCCAGCCGCAACCCAGCATCCGCGCCTCACAGCGGTGACGCCGGCCGATCCTCCCACAGCCCATGATAGTACTCATTGACGCAGTCATCGCCCTCGGCCTCGACCAAGTAATCATGGCCCTTCCTCCTGGCTTTCTCCAGCGCCGTTTCGCGCATGTTCTTCTTCACCTGCTTGGCAGGCGGCTTGCTCCAGCCCTTCTGATTCATTTCCATCAGTGTAGCCTCCTTCCGCTCCTTCTTCCGCGCCTTGGTCGGAGAAGCCGGATTTTCCTTCGCCGACGCCGCTTGATTCGCCTTCTTCTTCCTCCGCGGGCTCGCATACATGGCTAGCAGCGCCTCGGTGTCCAGGTCGGTGTTCGTGGTGTCGTTCTCATTATCATCCCAGTCGGCCATGTGCAGCAGCCGGTAGCCGAGCACGTCGGCGCGCCAGAGGCCGCGGCACTGCGGGCAGTAGACGTATTTGGCGTTGTTATGCAAGAGGGCGGGCTCGCCGCAGCGGAGGCAGGAGAAGCTGCAGCGCTCGCACACAGGCTTGGCTCCTTCGTTCTCGCTGTCAGCGTCTCCGACGTGTGGTCGGGCCGGGCGGGTGTGGCAGCGGGAACACTTGAGGGCTGGGGCGATGGTCGTTGCGCGTTTCTTCTGCTCGCGCGTTGCGAGACCCAGCGAGCGCAGAGCGCCGGGGATGCGGTCGGACGAGCGGCCGGAGTCGCCCGCTTCTTCAGGGACGAGCTTGCTGGCGGCATCGCGGCAGCCCGGTAATTCGCAGGTTACCGTTGGGAGACTTGAGAAGCTGTCCTGGAATCTGACGGCGGCTTTCCTCAGAGCTTGAGCATCTCCCGCATTGTCCCATGGGCCCTTGTACTCTGGGCCCTGGACAGCCTGGCGGATGGGCACGCTCCCCATGGGACGAAGAATCATCTGGTCGGTTTCCAGTAGATGCTTGGCGGCGGCGATGCCGGAGTCATCGTCGTCGCACTGAGATGATTCTTCGGAAGGAATTAGTGGTTCGGAAGATCCGATGAAGTCGAAGGGTTCCGTGTCCCTGATTGAGCGGTCGGATTTGCCGACTTCCATCGTGTTAATTGTGCCGTTGACCTCGCCGAGTAAGAGGCTCGTGTAGTCAGGGCTGAAAGCACCAGACATGATGCCGGAGTTCAGCTGAACAATGTCCTTCGAGAAAACATCCTCCGGCGCCCGGTAGAGATCCCATTCCTTCAACACACCATCTGAGGAGCCAGTATACAATTGCCTCCTACCATAGCCCCAGGAGCAAAAGCGAATTCCAGTGTCCAAGCGCTCACGGGACGCCGGGTCGTCGTCTCCCAGCTCCATGAGTGGCTTCCCGTGGGCAAGGGAATAGAGATGCTCTTCCGGTCGATGCTGGCGGATGTCCCAGACGTAGGTCTTTCCGTTCGTGCAACCTGCTACAACAAAGTTCTCGTCGTAAGGGCTAAGTGACATTAGTTTTCAGCTCTCATAGCCACAGGGCGGGATTGCGGAATACAAGGAGTCAGCTTACCAGTATAACACGTCATTCATATCAAGGGCAGGGCAGTCGAGCTCTAAAGGCATCCCGTATTTTCCTGGGGAACGAGGATCATACATCTTAATGACGGACCGGACGCCTCGATTCACATTCGACCCAGCGGCGCAGCCAACTGCGAAAAGAGGCGCACTCCACCGATTGCCATTCCAGGCTACGTCAAAGACGTTGCGAGTCTCAGGTGATATAGACATTTGTGTACCAGTCCGAAGGTCCCAGAGGCAAGTTTCTCCACACATGGATTCCTCTTTCAATGTAGAGGTGAATCCAGCTAGAAGGTAGTCGCCGGAATGAGGATCGAAACGAAGTGCTGAGGGGAAGATGCCGTTTTCAGGCCTCTCCGCTGCCTTCTTTGAGGAAAAGCTGTGCATAACGGGCTTCATTCTATTGCCGTTCTCGTCGATGGGGCTCTCAGGGGCGAAGCTAAGGTATGATGGATTAATCACCTTGATTGAGTTCTTCTCGAATCGCTGGCAGCCTGTAGCTATGAGACCTTGCATGCTGACTGAAAGAAGATCCACTTTGCCAATATGCCGGAGGGCAGGGCAATGAGGATCGGGCGTTCCGCTAGCAACGTTGTAAATCCGAACAGTCTCGTCGTATCCAGCCGAGAACAGCAGTGAGCTCTCAGGTGAAAATGCTACCATCGAGACTGTCTGGAAGAGTCGGGGATCTTGAGTAACATGCATGGACCTGCTCGAGTTAACCCCCGTCTCCGGTCTTTTGCGATGCGTGTAGTGGTTCGGAATCTCGCGCAAAGTCTTGCTAGCAAGATCCCCGAACAGTAGATTATTTGGACGGTTATATTGCATGCTGTCGGAGTCGACGAGGCAAGCAGATCCTGCAGCGAAATGTAATCCGTTGGGCGCCCATGCCACCGTGTTGACATCCCCAGAAGTACCGGTGTATGAGAGGGACGGTCCAATGCTGTCAAAGACCCGTGTCTGAAGGTGAATGATGCTCTTTGATTTAGAGTAATCTCTCCGAGGCGTGCGCATGCCTAGCTCTCGGTTCCTAAGAATTGAGTCAATGCTTGGCGGTGCACCCGGTTTTTGACCTTGAAGGAGGAGCGTCCCTGCCTGAGATTGGCGGTTATCCGCCGCATCCCTGAGGAAAGCCTCAATGCTCTCTTTAGTCCGCGTTGGCAGTAAACTCCGAATGCAGCCTGCCCATTCAAGTATCTCGGGCTCCGTTGCTCCCTCTAGAGCTGACTTCAAACTCCCGATGTCGAACTTCGAGCGAATAGCATCCTCGAGACTGTTAAGTTCCTCTCTTGTGAACGGGACATGCAGTTTTGTCCCTTTCCAGGCATCGAATTCGTGCGGATCCCAGTCGCCCTCTTCTAGTCGACCATGCTGAAGCAACAATCTTTCCTGATATGACAAGTATGGCCTGTATGAGCGGTACCATCTCTTTTGGTGCGACTTTCTCTTTCTTATCCCGCTTACTTCCACTCCGACATGCTCGGCATTGTACGTGCTGTCCTTGTTTCGAGGTCGATCTACAGTCTTTTCTGGCTCGCTTGGAACATCAACTCCAATCACATTTGTGCTGGCATTGGGGTAATATTCCTTGGTGTAGTAGTTTGTTGGCCTTTCAGCGTTGCGCCGCTCTCTCTGAGATGCAATAGTTGTACCAGAAGGACTTTGAGCTGTTATTGAAGCAAGAGCAGGGTTCGGCTGCATCCCTTGCTCCGTTGCAGTCGCCGCTGGACGTGCCAAAAGCTCCGTATGTTTCTCAGGTTCCAAGACATTTGCCCATCTGGAGTTCCTGAGGATCTCGATTGCTTTACGCATGTCGTATCCATACTTAAGGCGGTTGCAGAACCGCGTATTTGCAGCCCCCTTTGACCTCCCAGTCAAGAGCGGCATAATTTGTGGCCAGCTCCACCCCAGACCATGCTTTAAGTAGATTATGAGCGAGTCCTCTTCTTCTGTCCACGTCGGGTATGCAGAAGCTTTGGGTCGAACAGTAATCGGGCTGGCAGTATGAGGGGCTGATGAGGGAGGGATCGCATTGGTCGGACGGGCGGGTGGAGGATCAGAACGGGATGGAAGAGAATTAGAAGTTTTAGAAGGATTCATTGGAGTAGGAGCAAGGCGGGGCAGAGAAGCAGAATTAGGGCGTGATAGTGGATAGGCAGGATGAGAAGAAACGGGAGCAGGACGAGCGGGCGGATAAGAAGGCGGCGGCGGCGGCGAAGGAAGAGGAGGACGAGTGTCAGCACCAGCTGAAGGTTGAAAGCGGGTGGTGGATCGGGGTGAGGGTAGTCCATGTGGGTAGTTTTGTGGGACAACCACTGGGTTGTACATTGTCTCATTGGCCTGACCTGGCATTCGCGGCCGCGGCGGCACTGAACCAGAGGCAACGGTGCGGGCTCTGTTGTCATAGGCCGAGGTAGGTGGCACGACGACTGATCCGTTGGTATTTTGCCTGTGACCTGCAGGCGCTGGCCCAGCTTGTTCCTTCGTCAGCTTCTTATTCTTCTTCTTTATTGTTGGAGCGGTTCCGAACGAATCGCCCAGTCCTTTCAGCGCTGCTAGCATGGAGCTAGAGAACGGGTTCCAGCTCGATCTTTGCGACTGCGCCGATTGTTGCTGTTGAGAGGCCGATCTGTCCTCGCAGGATGGTGCTTCTCGTGCGCTCGACGTACCATTATTTCCATTCAAGCCGGTCCTCGTGGTTTGTGTTGAGCGCGCCTTGAACTGGCTGAGCAATGCTTCACCATCTTGACCCTCGTCACCGTCGTCCCGCACATGGTGGACCTTTTGGCGCTTGTGAGGCGACTGGCGGAGCGGTATTTGCGCGGACGGCAGCGGGCGCGAGATCTTGACATGAGGGTTCGCTTTTGGCTCAGGCTCCGGGCTTGACGTGAGGTCGATGATTTCAGCCCTAGGGTAATTGCAGAGTCAGCTTTAGCATGCGTGTATGGCGTGGAGTTTGTTGCGTGGTTGTGTACATGGTGAACGACGATCGACGTGGACGTCTAGTTGCGCAGGCACACCGGACGACGTGATCGTGCAGCAGAGCGCATGACGAAGACGCGCCCAATCAGAACGGCGATTGTCTTGCGGGAGCCGAGGCGCTATGTGGGCGGCAGATTCGTGTGCGAGCGGGAGCGGGCGAGTGCAGGCAAGAAGGTGGAGAGGTGCGTCTAAAGGGCAGTCGCGAACACGCGCGGAGACGCGATGACCAAGGGTCCGCCGCGGAGCACCAGCCGGAGCTGTCAGCCATTCGCACGGTGGCGCGTGGGGCATGCATGCACGTGTCACAACCGCCGTCCCCATATCATCCGTACTACGTATTGTCCAGCAAATGCCGCATTCATTCATCAATCAATACATTGGGGCGAGGAAAGCAGGCTGTCCCTCGACGCAACGAACTCGCTGTTGTAGCCAATGCTCCTATCCATACACGCCCAGAATCCAGCCTCAAACCTCTTCAAATTGTACCGCCGACTGCAGTAGGGATATCGTCCAAAAACAAAGGAAATCAGGGCATTAGATGCTCAAAGGGTCGTAGTAGAGAAGTAGTACTGGTCCCAGAGATATTCGTAATCCTCAATGACACCGCCGACAATGTCAAGCAGCGGCTTTCCTTGAAGTCGCCTGGTCACCGATTGGATCCAAGCCCTGTGTTAGGTTAGCGAGAGTTTTCCAAAGGGTACTGGTCCCAGAAGGCTTACTTTGTCACGCTCTCGTAGAAGGCGCCCCTCAGAAGCCACCAGCCCATGCCCCAGCCCCTCTTCCTCAGCTCTTCCTTCTCTAGCCCAGTAAGCCCGCGGAGTCCGCCGGCAAGCCTCTCCTGGAAGTCCTTTTTCGCAAGCTGCCTGGCTCCGTATTCAATGCTCACACCCAGCAACCATGGCCGCCAGCTGCTCTTGTTCTTCCCGCACCAGTGCTGCATGGCCAGCGCATAGATCACCGGCCGGATGATGTACAAAACCTCGGCGAACTCTCCATTCCCGGTGACTCTGTGCAGAAGAGCCTTCGGCGGCTTGATATCGTCGGCGGTGAGCACCTTCGACAGCAAGTACGACGAGATATCGTGGGAGTCCGGCAGCGACGGAAGCGACAAGCCCGTCCGCGGCATGGTCCAGCTCGCATCGTCGCTCTTCTCCGTCTTCGGGGTTTCGGCGCCATCAAAAGAAGATCCCTCAGTGTTTTCCTCCAGCGTGCTCGGATCAAATTCGCGCTGTGGGAGCGGCGGGCTGAGCAGCGGGCGCGAGTTCGTTAAGCGCAGCAGCAACAGCCTACAAATCGCCTTGATGGCCTCGAGCAGCACGACCACCCTCCAGCGCACCTTCTCGCCCTTCCTTTTCGCAGCCATCTCCCACAGAAGCTCGGTATACTGGATCATCTGCAGGGTCAACGCGATGCGCTTGTACGTGAGCGAGTTCTGGGTCCAGAAACGGGTGTAGCGGCTATGCGCAGTCGGGCGCGGACGCTGCGCCGGGGGCAGGCGCGCGACGGCTTTGGCGAGTAGGGAGTCATGGTAGAGCGATAGGAGCTGGACACCGCTGTAGACTGCGTTCTATCGTTCAGTATCGTCGCACGCGACCGAGATAGGAGGCGGACCGACTTGACTCAGATGCGATTTCAGACTCGCGGAAGCGGCCTGCAGCTGGATTAGCATTGCCTGCGCATCAACGTGTCTATGCGACGCCACGTACCGGGAATTATGTAGGTCAGAGAGCGCAGAGCCGACTCGATCTGCGACACAGCGCTGGCGTTCTTGGTGATAAACTCGCTGTACTGGCCCAGCCATTTCGGAGGAAGCGATAGCGCTTCAGACACCTTGTGAGATGCCTGCTTGCAGGAGTCCATCACATGGAAGTTTGAGAAGAGGCCAAGAAGAGAGTGAATTGAAGGGAACGAAGCAGACGTGAGATGGCGGTTGGAGGAGTCTCCCGCAAGCCACCGAGATTCGGTGATGATGACGCCTTGGGCCGAGGTTCCCCGGTCTCCACTGTCTCGTGACGGCGCGTTCTCGCGCAGCCACAACGCGTCTCACGTATCTCTGCGCCGCACCTCGCACGCGATTGCGTAATGTATTCTTTCCGGCCTGCATATTCAGGTAATAGAGCGCCAAAAGAAATTTATGAGCTTGCATGAGGACCTCGCTTACAGACGCCGCCCTATCACCGCGGAACTATTCCTAACATCGTCACCGAGCTTCCATTCTGAGGGCTGACACTGTATCTTGAAGGCTAGAATCATACAGCGTTATCAGGCAGCAACACGGTCTGTGCCATAACAAAAACCCTAGAAGCACATCAACATCTTTTTGTCTTCACGCACTCCACTCTATCAACACCAACACCAGCTGCCGACCCCTCCATTCGCAATGGCTGACCAGGCAAAGAGCACCGTGTGCCTGAAGACTCCTTTCCACGAAAGCAAGCCTCTGGTAGACTCAGTCAAGGCGTATGTGGAGAAGTATATGTCACGGTTCGACGGCAGCCATGACTTCGAGCACATCCTCCGCGTGCTCGGATTGGCGAAGTACATACTCGCCGAAACGCAACAGGACGGCCAGAGAGGCCTAGACGAGACCGCCATCTACTTGGCCGCGTAAGTTGAAACCCTCAATAACCGGCCCACCAACTCGTAGTGCATTCCATCCAACTCAATGAGACTCCATAAGAATGTGTTACAATCTCTGGTCGAGTGCTTAAAGACGTCCTGCTAATGCACGCTGCCCACCAGGCTTCTCCACGACGTCGGCGACCACAAGTATGCGCAGCCCGGCGAAGACCCGGAGAAGCAAATCGTGAACGTCTTGCTAGAGCGTGGAGCATCGGCTGCGTTGGCATCCAAGGTGCACACCATTGTAAAGAACGTGTCCTACACCAACGAGATCAGGGACGCTGAAAAGGTTAGAGAAGCGCTGCTGGAGCACCCTGAACTCGGCATCGTGCAGGATGCCGACAGAATCGACGCGATTGGCGCAATCGGCGTTGGGCGGTGCTTCACCTTTGGAGCCGCGAAGGCGCCTGAGAGAGGCATGCAAGGGACGGTCGACCACTTCGAAGAGAAATTGGTGAGGCTGGATGCCATGATGAAGGTCAGCAGCCCCGGCACAACACCATGCCCTAATGCCACAAGCTGACAGCAGGTAGACCGAGTCGGGAAGACGTCTTGCTAAAGAGAGGACCGAAAGGCTGAAAGTGTTTAGGTCGTGGTGGGAGGAGGAGCGCAGCTTCGCGGACTCTTAGGTCATGTCCGCGGACGGGGAACTCTCGGGATGGGGATACTTTTCAACAAGTGGGAATCTAACTTTTCGGTACCATTTCTTTGTACTCCTTGCGGGAGTGCAGTCTTTCAACAATGGGATGCAGGGAGGTAGACGAGCTATACCGCAACAGCGAGATATCGGATGCTGAACGAGTTGAAGCTTTTAGCCGGACGCGAAGGTGCAGTGAGCGCTGTGACCCGAATGTCCAGACTGGTGCATTACTTCCTGCTTTGTCTATGCGAAATAACGAGAAAATTGAGCGGCTCTGAAAAGAACAGTTTGGATGGTCTCGTGTTAGTCCGTGTCGTCCGAACGGCTCGGATGGTGCGACAACGGCGAAGATGCATGGAGCGGTCTGTGTGGTGCATTGCATTGCACATGCTCAATCTCTCCGGACAGGCCCGAAAACACCGAGTGGACCGGTCGCGAGCGCAGATGCTGGGAGCCGGTGGCGGTGTTGTTTCTGCGACGCACCAGTCACCAGCGATCAACCCGGCAGCAGTGCGCCAAGCCTTGCATCAGCAGCGACCACCACCCCGGCCCGCCGCTCCAGCGCATCAGCCCTCCGCCCTCCGCCTCCCTCTCTCTCTAAGCAGCTCGCAGCGCCGCTCCCCTTGCGCCATTCTTTTCTTCCCCCACCCCAACCTCCTCCTTCTCTTCCAGCGCTCGCTGACGCCGTTCCGAGCGCCCCGCTTTGCGTTCCGACAGCTTTTTCCACACCTGAACCCTCCCATGAGCCAGTCTCGCGCTATCTAATCTCACCATGTTCTGCCTGCGGAGCTGGATACCTATACTCTTCTTCCTGTGCGCGCCCTTCTTCCTTCATCCCCACACTCCAGACTGACCTTTCCCGCGCCGCAGCACAAATGCCTCTCCCGTCTATCTCGTCCTCTTCATCTCTGCCACCTACTTCCTGAACCGGCCATGCGTGTATTGCAGCCTCCTCCTCGCCATCCTCGTCATCGCGCTCTTCGACTTCAACACGAGCTGGTTCGAGCCGAACAGCCGCTACCACCCTGAATCAGCCTCGACCTCCTTCGCCGCCACGAATGAATCGTCGGTGGCGCCCGCGTCGTCGAATGCCTCCCTCGCCGTGGACATAGCCATGGAAACAGTGTCGCTGCTAGCGTCGACGGTGAACAACACGGCGGGCGCGCTGGTCTCTGCCGCCATGGACGGACTCAAGCGGAAACGCGCGCCGGACGCCGCGGCCGCGGTCAGCGCGAGCGCTGCCGCCGCGTCGGTCGACTTGGGCAAAGGTCTGTTTGCGAGGAAGGAGTGGAAGGTGCCGTGCATGGACGTCATCGTGCGGCTCTAATGTGTTTCTATAACTCCCGCCTTCACGTCGTTTTCACCTCTCTCTCCACTCGGTGCGTTTCGGGCAGAAAGGATTGGATTCTCGGCGTTTGTCCTCTCTCTCTTCTGTCAATATTGGCTCTGGGGTTTTCATGGGGCATATCGGGAAGATTGCGCGCGCATCGGAACGGGTCATCTCTCGGTAGCATAGCGTTGGCGTTCATGGTTGTTTTGTATTTCTTTTTGAAGACTTCACTCCGGGCTGAACTATTCTCGGCAACACTGTACAGTATTGAGTGTATGGCAAATCAGCTCTAATATTTTGGTTCATGTTCACCATTGCACAACGATTATGAGATACGAAAGTGAAGATTTTGCCAGCCTTGGCCGTTATCTCCATATCACAAGGCAGATAGGCGAGCTCGTCATTATCGGCAAGACCCTGTTTTTGATTTCTAACGCAGGGCCAAATTGCGGGGTTCAGTTTAATGGCGTAGAGCTTGGCCGTGCATGTGACAACACCATACCAACCACCGATTCTCCCAGAATCATGGACGACACAAATTGAGGAGAAGAGATCCATGGGAGAATTTAGTGCCGCTTCCAAAATACAATTATCCCAAATGACCACAACTCTGCCCATCTATCAACCTGCGAACTGATTTGTCGACCTAGTCAACGCCGCCGAGATAAGGCTTCCAGCTCCTCGGGCGCTTCTCACGGTGAATGCGCTAGGTTTTTTCTATGCCGTGATCGTAAGTGTTCGGCCCGTATAGTATATTGAAGCTTTTGCATAAAGGTGGTTGAAGCACTTATCCGGACGCAAATATGCGGTGAAAGAATTGCCCAGCCCATCCGAGTTCACGCTTCAACTACCCATGAAGGTGCGTGTGTTGCAACAATTTCCGAACCGAACTCGCAGGCCTTACAGTAATGAGGGCCATCGCGTTAGTCGTCGGTGTTGGTGCTTGCATCCAAGTGAACTTTGATATCGGAGATCAAGTCGGCCAAGACGGGTGGGTTGCCAGTATCGCGCCATTCTTCGTACTTTACAGCGATGAACTCTTTAAGCTTCGGCTGGTCCTCGAGGTCTTGGAGAAGTTTCATCGTAGACCAGGCAGCGGACGGTGCACCCTCGAACCGCTCACATACTTTTGCGTGGTGCAGGAATGAGTCGCAATATTCCGCAGCTGTTTTAGTCCGTAAGGAGCGGTTCAAGTAGCAATAGCTATCCATCAAGTCGAATTCCTCATCAGTGTTGATATGAGTGGAGTTGGCTCTCTTCTCAAAGAGGCCACGCAGCTCGTCCCAGATCGTCTTCGCGGAGGTGATGCTGCGAATTTGTCTTTTGACGTTGGTCGCGCAGTGGCAGAAGAGGTAGGCAGCGGTGTATCTGGCATCTCGGAGCTCATTGGAGGTGGCGTTCTCGTTGTGCTCTTGAAACAGGTACCTTTGGAAGCCGTGGACGCTAAGGCGGATGTAGACGTCGGCCGCCCAGGTGCGCCACTGGTTCTTGTGCTCCAGAATTTCGAGGCTGGGCATTTGCAATACGGGACCGAGGTTGCTGGACATGGCGATGGCGGCGTTGTTGGACTCTTTAGGCTCGAAGGACGACATGATGGAAGCACTCTTCGGTGAGCTGCGTTGGCGGATGTAGTAGGACGGATAGTTGAGGAAGATGAGAGTATCTTATGAGTGGCCCGCTGGCTTGGTCGTTTGTCTTTAAGTGAATTTTGCATTCACTTCTATGGTCAGCCATACACACCTATCTAGATCCGTGTACTGCTTCCTTAATCTTCGTGAATGCTTGGACAAATGCACTTTCGTATATTCGGACAGACATGCTGGCCCACTTGTGCCGCCATTTTCCATGACCGTCCAGAATTTCTTTCGACGGGGTGTTCGTCGATATCTTCGCACCCAGATGAGCTTGGTTTTTGCTGAGTAATGATTGGGAAGGACTGTTGGTGGCGGTGGGAAACTGGACGGTTGTGCGTCGCTGGATCCATCTTGTTTTTGTAAATGTGGAATGTCCTTCCTATTGAGAACCAGCATCTGAACAATAGCCTCTTTAAGTTTGGAGCAAGTATAAGTGGGTTTTGTAGGGTGACAACGGAAATGGTTGTGGTTACTCCAAAAGGTCAGAGCGATGGGATTAGTTTGGCAGGCATCCACTTCGCAATACAGCGTTATTAAGATAGAATTGTTTGCACTAATCTTCACTGAGAAGAGCCGTTGATAGCGTTCACGATTCCAAAGTTGTCTATTCCAGGTGGCCAACGCGGCATCTACGATCTATTCAAACGGGGACCCAAACGCCTTGCAAATGCTTGCAGCATGCTCTCGCAAAAGAAAAGAGAATCTCGCAGAAGCCAACAGACTTGAAGGGAAATAAATAGTACAAACTCCATGGCCCCCGCAGAATTGAAGTCAAGAAAGGGCATGCTTGTGTTCCTTCGATGATTGCTCAGTCGCTCTTATTGCCGTATTCGCGTGCAATGAAACACAGTGAAGAGGGAAATGATCATGTCATATCTTACGACTCGATGTCCTTGAACTTCCGGTAAAGCTTCTTGTGCTGCTCCAAAAACAGGAAGGTGGCAATGGTGTGCGGGCCCAGGCGGATGAAGCTGGGAACCCAGCCGCGGAACATCCAGCCGAAGCCCTCGAGGCGGTTGATGTCGACGAGCAGCTTGGCCAAGCTCTTGCTCTCACCGTGGGCGCTCATGACGCGGGTTTTGATGACGTCGACCGGGGAGCAGACCGTTGTCGCGACGAAGCCGGCAGCGAAGCTGGCGGAGAAGTGCGTGCCCAGGCCGTCCTGCAGCGGGGTGTACTGCAGAATTGCGCTCTTGAAGCCGTCGTACGACGCCAGCTGTGAGGCAGTCATCAGCACCGCGCGCATGCTGTTTGGCCACACGCCGCGGAACAAGGCCTTAGCGCCCTCCTCGCGCGTCATCCGGATCAGGCCGTCAATGGCGTTCTTGTAGTTGCGGCGCTCAGCCGGCGGCAGTGCCGCATCGTGCTGCATGCGCACGTTGAGCACGTCGGCCGGATTGCCGACAATACCGCCCAAGAAACCCGAGGCCGAGGAGATGGCGATCAGCGTGGGCATGGAGGGCGAGGAGGTGCTCGTGGTAAGAGACGTCTTGAGCTGCTCGTACACGCCAAAGCGCGTCGTGCTGTAGGTAATTTGGCGGAGAAGAGAGGCGGAAAGCTGCGCAACATGTTAAAAGCCGAGAATGCCATGATTTGGGGGAGGCAGAAGCGGCTGGGGGGCCTAAGGGATTGAGGTTGCTGTGAGAAGAGACCTAAGAGGCTCCCTGCGCTTGTCAATGGCACGGCCGCGATCTTCCAGATTGCGAGACCAGCTTCTTGAACCCTGCTGTGCCCTTGCTCCCACGCCATTGCCCTGAAGAGTGTGACATACCCCACGGTATAACCCGGTCACGCCGTCGTTCTTCGCGACGTGGACGAACATCTGCAGCATGTTTTTCCGCGCGGCGCCATGCTGCTGCGTCTGGAGGCGGACCTTGACGTTGTCTGTGAGCGCTGCTCGCTTGTTCGGGCCAGGGCCAGCTCGGCGGTGGTGCTCGCGTCATACCTTGACTGTGGGTGTCTTGGGTCAGCAAGTGGTGTAGCCAGTCATCCTTCGGCTCCGGTATCGCAGAACTCACTTAAATCCAGCGGGTGTGTCACGCCGGCGGCGAAAGAGCTCGCAGAACCGCCAAACCAGAAGGGATAGCGCACCGGCGCCTTGTAGACGTCCTTGCTCTTTGTCGTCTCGACCGCCTTTGCGGCGGCGGCGGCGTTCGTGGTGGTCGTCGCCGACATGATGGGCGCTGGCTTCTCTGGCTCTACAGGCGCATGCCGTGGCTCGACAACACTGCGGCGCCGAGGGAGGGTGAGTGTGCGGCGGGGAGGAGGGTATTAAATTAGCGACCGCGGCGGCCGAAAATGCGGAGAGAGAGCGAAGGGTCCGGGCCGGGCAACATACGAGCAGCAAAGGCGACGATGGGGGTCCAGTGCCTGTGACTCGCCGGCCAATCGTCAGCCAAGGCTTTTTTTCGCCGGCGTTTGTTTTGGCCGCCGCCCCATGTCGTCCCACGCGACCGCGCAAAGCCGCGGCCGATCTTCCACGCCCGCCGCGGCTGTCTCCGCCCATCCAAATCCAACCCACCATGAGGTTGCCCGTGGCCTTGCACCGTCTGGCCGCGCCAATTGCCTCCGCCCGGCCCGCTCTGCTGAGCTGCCCGGCCCGCCTCAGCTTCCCGGCGTGTCGATGGTCGTCTTCCGCTCCAGGTAGGCCGATTTCCCAGTGTCTCGCGTGTTGTGCTGCGGCAGTCTTTTTCTAGCTCTATATCTTCCACTTTGTCTTGCTTCATGCGTGGTGTTATCAGGCTTTTCATCCACCTCTCAGACATCGTCTAGTCTGCAATATACACCAATCTGAGGGCATTGGCTGGGGTTACAGCGGCTGTGTCTAGTCTGCTCGCCCTGCCCAAATATTCTATCAGAGCAAGACTTTACTCATCAACGTGATCGCTTCCATCCAACACCGCCGCGGTCCGCCCCATGGTTGCCCTTCCATAACTGGATGCATTGCCCTCTGCCGCCTCTCTCGGCCCACGCAATATCCCCCAGCACTTGATATCGAACCGGACTTCTGACATCCTACCAGCACAAGCACCAAAGACCATCACCGTTGAGGGCCGAACATACCAGACCGACGAATGGATGAACACACCCTCGAGCATCCTTGATGCTGTCTCCCGACGGCTTCATCTTCAACCTGATCATCCCATCTCCATTACTCGCCAGCTCATCGAGTCACGCTTTCCGGGCTACCAATCCCACAACGATCTCTTCCCTATTGTTAGCGTACATCAAAACTTCGACTCTCTTGGCTTCCCAGCCGAGCACCCCGGGCGCAATCGTAGTGACACCTACTACATTAACAAGGACACGGTGTTGCGGACACACACATCCGCTCACCAGGCCGACACCTTTCGCGCCAACACGTCTCCCGGCTACCTCATCTCTGCCGACGTCTACCGCCGCGATGCCGTCGACCGCAGCCACTACCCGGTGTTCCACCAGATGGAGGGTGCCATGAGCTGGGACCGGAACGAGCTGGACGGCCACGCCAGCCTGGCCGACCGCATCTGGGCCGACGTCGAGAAGCTGCCCAAGCACGACATCAAGGTCGAAGACCCAAACCCGACAACGCACCCGGAACGCAACCCGCTGCAGCCCTCGCACGACGCCGCCGTCGTCGAGGCCGTCGCCACGCACCTGAAGCGCAGCCTCGAGAACGTCGTCGTCGAAATCTTCACGCAGGCCCGCAAAGCCGCCGCCGCGGCCACACCCTCCGCCCCCACCGCCGCAGCGCTCGCCACCGAGGCCGAAGAGCCGCTCCGCGTGCGCTGGGTCGAAGCCTACTTCCCCTTCACGTCGCCATCCTGGGAGCTCGAGGTGTTCTGGCGGGACGACTGGCTCGAGGTGCTCGGCTGCGGCGTCGTGCAGCAGGCCATCCTCGACAACGCCAGCACGCCCGACCGCGTCGGCTGGGCCTTCGGCGTTGGCATCGAGCGCATCGCCATGCTCCTGTACTCGATCCCGGACATCCGCCTCTTCTGGAGCAAGGACCCGCGCTTCCTCGGCCAGTTCAAGGCGCCCGGCCCTGCCGACGCGGCCATTGGTCGTAGGGACTGGGCCATCGGCCGCTTCCAGCCCTTCTCGAAGTACCCGGCCACCCCGCGCGACGTCGCGTTCTGGCTGCCCGGCAAGGTCAGCCCGAAGAAGGACTCGGCGCCCAGCGCGGCCGGCGGGCTGATGGCCGGCGACGGCGCGCAGCAGCAGCAGATGCACGAGAACGACGTCATGGAGGTCGTGCGCGAGGTCGCGGGCGATGTCGTCGAGGACGTGCGGCTGGTCGACGAGTTCGTGCATCCGAAGAAGATGCGCAAGAGCTGGTGCTACCGCATCGTGTATCGCAGCTTGGAGCGCACGCTCACGGGCGAGGAGGCGAATGAGCTGCACAGCCGGGTGAGGAGGCGGTTGGTGGAGAGGTTTGGGGTGGATTTGAGGTAGGTGGTCGAGGTGGTTGGAAAGTGGTGGAGTGTATCAATACCTGTATGTACATTATGTATATCAAAGTCGGGAACTCTTCTCTACGTACTCTTGTCTACCTTCCTCGTCCATCGCCGATTTGGCACGCAAACAGAAGCTCCGCTCTGAGACGATATTACCTACCTGAGAGGATGCCAGAGCCCGAAAACCAAAAAGATGCCAACATGAGCTTTCCAAGCACTCCAAGCCCGTCCGCATTTCCAAATCAAAGATTCGAGTTTACGAACGTCCTTAGGCGTTGGACAGAAAAGCCCGCAGATCACAGGCTCCTTGGGTGAGGCCCCCGTGGTGTAGTACTGGCTATTGACACGACGGAATGGATCTGGAGATTCGGTGGCAGTCCGAGCTTGTAAGCCAGGTTTCTGACCTTCTGGAGGATCTTGAACGGCCCCACTCTCTGATTGCCATGCTTCCGATGTGTTTGGCCGGGGACGGAATGTCCCGCGCGGTGTGTTGTTACCATTACGCGCATTCAGTGGCCGTCTCTTGGTAGAGCTGGGCGCCGGGTGAGAACATCGAGAGGGGATGAAGATGACAGTCCTGCCGGCCCCAGAACCGCCAAGCCGAAACGATAGTTCTACGCCAGCCAAATGCGCTAAGCAGAGACTTATTCGATGGACATCGGTGGTAAAGGTGATGTGACAGAATTATTGCGCCAGATGAGAAGAGATGCCATAGGGTTCGAAAAAATTGCAACACACAACAGTAGAAAGGTAAGGAACTGCATGAGAAAAGGGCAAAAGAAACCGCCCTAGCGTAGCTTTGCTACCTAGGCGGGAAGAAACCAACTCTGACGCTGGTTTACTTATTCATCGCAATCCACTCTGTTTACTGTTGATTCGTCGGCGGAGAAACCTTCTTGGTGGCGTTCGAACACACCGGTTTCCTCTTTGGGTAGGACTAATGGTCTTAGATCAAGTGTTAGCAGTTCTTCGATATAAATTTGTAGACATACCACTCGGCCAGTTGGCTGGCTATTTGGGTTGTTCTGTGGGTGAAGGTGAGGACGGTAGAAAGGGTTTATGAAGTCCAGGCTGGGGTCAATTTAGATCAAGTGAAGGGATGATGGTGCCTCGGACTTGGGGGTTGGCGACTGGCAACCTCACCTAGGGAGCTAACACACTTGAGTAGAAAAGTCATTTACTCTGAAGCAAGCGCCTTGACAAACGGTAAACGATCTATAAATGAGACGCATGTCTACCTGCAAAGCCGCCGCTCCAGCAGCAGCAGTTCCCAATTTTCATCCTCAAGCCTTCCACCTCAATAACGTGAAGCTTAGCTTCGGGAACGTGAACTTGCCCTTACCATCCCACTCGGTCTCCTTGATGCCCACCTCCTCCTTGCCCTCCACATTGACCGCCTGCCAGCCGGGGCCAGTGACCGTGTAGACCTTGACCTTGCCATCCTTGCTGACGACCCCATCCAAGCTCGTCTCGAAGCCCTTCTCTTCGTGCACATTCACAACAGCCAAGCCGACCCAGCCATCGTCGGTGATAGCAGCCGAGACATCAAGCCAGGGCGTCTCGATGGAGCCCCTGAGCCAGGCCGGCGCGGTCGGGCCGTCGTACTCTCCGCAGGCGACGTTGACGGCGACGGTGGTGCCGCGCATGTACTTCGAGAACAGAAGCAGCGGCCACCAGGTGGTCTGCTTGACGAGGCCGTTCTTCGTGGTCATGAGCGGCGAGATGACGTTGACGGACTGGGCGATGTTGGCCATGCCGACGTGCTTGCTCTGCCGCACAAACACGTTCAGCCACACCGCCACCGCCAGCGCGTCCGACAGCGTGTACTTCTCCTCGGCGCCCAGCTCTCCCGGCGCGCGCACCGGATCCCACACGTTCCACTCGTCGAAGCAGATGGTCGGCCGCGGCACCGTCGGCGGCACCTTGTTCTCGACCCGCGCCAGGTCGATCAGCCCCGCCGTAATCTCGATGGCGCGCTCCGCGCTGCGCGGCGCCGTTGCGTTGGGGAGATGCTCGTTGGAGGCCGTGTAGATGTGGATGCTGTGCATGGAGATGAGGGAGGCGGTTTGGCTGCCGCCCAGCGCGTGCGGCTCCCAGCGGATGCACTCCTTGACCACGTACGAGTCCCAGGTGCTAGTGCCGTCTTGGCCGCAGAGGATGAGTTCGAGGGACGGGTCGAGCAGCTTGAGGGCTTTGGCCCATTGGTAGGCTTTGTGTGCGTAGTCCTCCTTGGTCATCTGGCCGACCTGCCAGGGCCCCCACATCTCGTTGCCCAGTGCCCAGTATTTCACCTGTGATGATGTCCGTCAGTGTTGGAAGTATGTTAGCATCGACGGATAGATGCGTACGTTGTAAGGCTTTTCGCGGCCATTCTTGCGGCGAAGGTTGGCGTAGTAGGTGTTTTTCGAAGAGTTGCAGTACTCGACCCAAGCCAGGGCTATGCACGGTCAGCTTCTGTGTCTCCCCTTACATTTAGGAGACAGTATCACTTGTCACTGACCTTCATCAAGCGTCCCTGTGCCGAAGTTCAGAGCAAAGTAAGGCTCGGTTCCGACGACCTCGCACCACTTCAAGAATTCATCGGTACCGAACTCATTTGTCTCGAGACCGAGCCATGCGAGCTCGGGCCTATGGGTAAAGTCTCAGTTTATAATTCAGTTTTAAAAGAGGGCACTGAGAACAAGGCCTCTCCTGGGAAGAGGGCAAGTTTTGGGCAGTGGGCAAAGGAGACAATCGGGACGGGACGACAGCAAGGCGAAGTGAGTCGAGCTGCTCGTCTAGAAACAAGGCAACAGCCTCGCTGACGCCCGAGATGTTCCGACAAATACCTCAACTCCACAAATGCAGCAGCTGCTATAGATGTGCTTCGGACCGAGCTCGTATGGCAACATCACGTGGAGAAGCGGTGCAGAGAAAGGACCAGGTCCGCGATCGGATCGGTGACGCCGTGAGAGATCATTTCCCGATCGGGCAGCCACACCAAGCTTCAGAGCCGCATGCAAGTAACGGGACGGCAGTAACCGGGGCGGCGGCACCAATACGATCGCCGGAGATTTCGATGCTTGGGACGGGAGAAGAGAAATTCTGGCTTACCTCGGAGGGCGCTGGTCCTTGGGGCCGACACCATCCAGCCAATGGTAGGTAGCGACAAAATTGCCGCCGGGGTAGCGGACGACGGGGCAGTTCAGGTCCTTGAAGGCTTCAATGACGTCCTTGCGGAAGCCGTGCTCGTCGGAGAGCGGATTGCCCGGATCGTAAATGCCGCCGTAAATGCAGCGGCCCATGTGCCTGGGAGAAGACAGAATCGGGATGGTCAGCGGTGGGTAAAAGGGCGGTGATGGTGGCTAGCCGTGATTGATCACCTGTCTGGTGGGCTGAGTGACGAAGTGTCGGGGCTGGGGCTGGGCTGGCTTGGGCGACGACATACTCGGTAAAGCCGCCATAGACGTTGTCGTTGATCTTGGAGAGCTTGTGCTTGGGGTTGATGGCGATGCTGGGCGCCTCGGCCTTGGGGATCTTGGTGAAGGACGCCATGGCGGGTGAGGACTGGAGAGAGCGGTTGCTTGATGCGAGTGTGAGCAGCGTCTGCGGCCGTCTAAGAACGAGCACGCCACGGCTCTCGCGAACCCGGCGGGTGGGTCAGTCCACGCGAGACGAAGTCGACAACGCTCCCACCGCAGCCCACCGGGTGGTTGGCAGGGCGTGCCGGCGGCTGCTGCGCTGGGCAGGCGCGCGGGCGCTGCGGATTGGTGGAGAAACGGCGCAGCCCGCCACAGCCCGGGGACGGGTCGCTTCGACGGCTCCCACGACGCTGCCGTCGGCACATCTGCCCCCGCGCACGACACGCCGCACCGCGCGCTGCCCACTCACGCCCGCCTCGGCGGCCGGCCGGGGCAGCCTGCTCACCTTATTTCTGCCCGCAGGCTCAGGAGCCCACGCGCCGCCAGTCACGCTATGCCGCTTCCATGCCAAGCCCCGGATGGGCTACCCCAGACAGCTGCGTGCACGGCTCCGCGCAGGATTCGCGCGCGCACAACCGGGGATGCAGGGTTGCGGCCGGCCAGAATGCGGAGTGCACCGTTGCTCTCCGCATACACTATAAGATGTCCTCCGCGCCCAAAACGGGACCGCGTTTCTTGTCGCGCACAGCTGCCTCGCTGACACTCTTGCGCATCTCAACCTGTGGTCGCAAGCAGCAATCATGGCTCTTCCTCCCAAGTGGTACCAGGTCCGCTGCTCTTTTCTCTCTCTGTCACGCCAGCTTCGGCGCTAACATTGTCCAGTTCCTGGTCTGCGTCTTCGCCTCGCTGGGCTCCGTGCTCTACGGCTACGATTTGGGTGTTATTGCAGAAGTCATTGCTAGCCAGTCTTTCAAGACCAAGTTTGGCGACAATGACAATGAGACGTAAGTTCAATTTGCCGCAGCCTCCCAGGCCGTCAAAATGCTAAGACATTTGTCTAGCGGAGCTGTTGTCTCTGTCTTCACCGGCGGCGCCTTCTTCGGCGCCATGTTCGCCGGTGCCATGAACGATCGGGCTGGACGCAAATTGACAATCCTGACCGGCGCCGTCATCTTCTGCTTGGGCGGCGGCCTCCAGACCGGTGCGGCGACGATTGATTACCTCTATGCCGGCCGCTGTCTCGCTGGTGTCGGTGTTGGCTTCCTCGTCATGGTTGTTCCTCTCTACCAAGCCGAGCTGGCTCATCCCAGCATTCGTGGCCGAGTAACTGCTCTGCAGCAGTTCATGTTGGGCATTGGCGCCCTCGCCGCCTCCTGGATCTCCTATGGCACCTATGTCGGCTATGCAGGCGATGACGACCGCCAATGGCGCGTCTCGCTGGGTATCCAGGTCATTCCGGCCGGTCTGCTGGCCATGCTCATCCTGCTCTTCCCGGAATCGCCTCGTTGGCTGATCGACCACGGCCAGCCCGAGAAGGGTCTCAAGACGCTCGCACAGCTGCACTCGCACGGAGATGAGAACGACGTCTGGGTGCGCGCCGAGTATGACCAGATCCAGGAGGCCATCAGCATCGAGCACGAGCATGCTGCCAAGTCCTACTTTGAGCTCTTCACGAACAAGTCGTGTTTCCGCCGCCTCTTCATCGCCGTGTCTCTTCAGGCCTCCGTCCAGATGACCGGTGTCAGCGCCATCCAGTACTACTCTGTCTCCATCTACGAGCAGATCGGTATCGCCGGCGACGATACGCTCAAGTACCAGGCCATCAACTCCATCATTGCACTGGTCGCCCAGTTCCTGACTATCCTCTTCATCGACAAGACCGGTCGCCGCTGGCCGCTGATTTTCGGAAATCTGGGCAACATGGTGACCTTCATCATCGCCACCGCCCTGCTCGCCGTGTTCCCACCTGGATCGAGCGGCAACGGCGCCGCCGCCTGGGGTTTTATCGCCATGACCTGGCTGTACAATTTCTCCTTCTCGTGCACGTGCGGTCCTCTGTCCTGGATCAGTGAGTGCTCCCAGTTTATCCCCGCGTCTGTTGACCAAGACTGACCTCTGTCCCCTTAGTTCCCGCCGAGATCTTCGACACTCGAACCCGTAGCAAGGGTGTCGCCATCGCCACCATGACCTCCTTCGCCTTCAACACCATGATCGGCCAAGTCACTCCAATCGCCCTGACCAACATCGGCTGGAAGTTCTACATCCTCTTCATCGTAAGTCGAGCCCCCCTTACACACCAATACCCTCCCTCGCGCATGCTAACGACTTTTCTTCCTCGTCTAGGTCTGCAACTTTACCAACGCCGTCTACTTCTGGGCCATACTGCCCGAGACCAAGCAGCGCCCGCTCGAGGAGATGAACTACCTCTTCACCAACGCCCCGCTCTTCGTGCCGACCATGGACCGCTCCGCCGTCGAGACGCACGACCTAGAGCGCAGGGTCGAGGAGGTCGAGCGCAAGGGAAGCATCGTGCGGACGCACGAGGAGAAGATCTAAGAAGAAGGGATACCAAGAGATTATTCCGGGTAATAGAGGGTACGAATGAAACGAGCGACGCCTGTGTTCGCGCTGGTTGGATGACGGTTTCGTCCGAAGCGCACTACTGCCTCGCGTGTGACTGCACGAAAGCGCGGTACGATATGTCTGAAATGAAATCAATTCAGCCTCGCGTGAGACATTCCTCCGGAGTTGGTTGTTGATGTGTGCCGTGTCCGCGCGTGACGAGTGAGCGGAGTGACCTGGGACCGGCTAGCCCCTGTGCGCGTCAGCAGACGGCCGTCTCTCCTCCCGCCACCCCGAGGCTGGCCGTCGTGATACCCGGTAACGAGCTCCCGTCCCGCTAGTGAACTGAAATACATGCCGACGGGTTACATGGTTGCCAACCGTAGGGCCGGATCGAGACTAAGCCCACCCACCACTTGCCGAGGATCGCCGTCCGCCCCAACAACTCTCCGAGGAGACAAACACGGTCAGAACATGTTTCCCAGGGACAAGACGTTCGACCTTGCTTCAGCCCTGCAGGGGTCCTCTACACTCCCTTTCCCCCTTCCGTCCACCTGCATGACCCTCCGACGTCTGGCCAAGGAAACACGTTTGAAACATGTTCCCTCCACGCTGTCTAGAAGGAGCAATAGGCTATACTCTGCATGGCCATAATTAACCGGTGTGGTGCATGCAAGTGAGATGGGTGGGGCTATTTCAGGCTGTTCGTCTTCACCAATGGGATAAAATAGCGTGAGATCTTTGTTTTTGCTGTTTTGGTCTTGTCTGGAGTGCTTAGTTCCTGGAATAGAGCTGAGGCTCTTTGTGAGCTACATGTACCAATGGTACCTTCCTTTTCCGTTCATGTTTATCCGCTCTCTTCACCACGCCATACGCCACAGAAATGGAAAGTAAAGAGAAATAATGAGGTATGAGTGAGGAGAACTTAATCAACAGGGGCGTGCTTGAACAGGAATGACACACTCTCGCCGTTGTGGGTACGGCGGCAGGCCTCGGCAAGCTGCAAGAGCAAGTCAGCTTATGAATCAAGGTGAACATCCATATTTGATACTCACCGTAGGGCTGATGTCGATGGTCTCGATCCGGGGGCAGAGAAGCTTCTTGTCATCGTGCGGAACAGTGTTGGTTACAACAACCTTCTCCAGCTTGCTATTGTTCAGTGCCTCAATGGCATTGCCGCTCAGGATACCATGCGTGACAATAGCAATTGCGGACTTGGCACCATGCTGGATGACAACGTCTGCGGCCTTCGCAAGGGTCCCGCACGTGTCGGCCATGTCATCCACAATGATGGCGGTCTTGCCGCTGACGTCTCCGACCAGCACCATCTTCGAGACCTCGTTCGGCCTTGCGCGCTCCTTGTGAATCAGGGCAAAACCCAGGTCCAGGCCGTCGGCAATCGACGTCGCCCTCTTCGCACCACCAGCATCAGGGCTGACAATGACGCACTCCTTCACAGGCAGGTGCTCACGGATCCAGCGCAGGGTGCTGGGCTCGGCGTAGAGGTTGTCGACGGGGACGTTGAAGAAGCCCTGGATCTGGCTGGCGTGCAGATCCATGGTGATGACGTGGTTGCAGCCAGCCGTCTGCAACATGTTGGCCATCAGCTTCGCGGTGATGGGGGCACGCGACTTGTCCTTCTTGTCCTGGCGCGCGTAGGGGAAGTTCGGGATGACGGCGGTGATGCGGCGGGCGGAAGCAGTCTTGCAGGCGTTGATCATGATCAGCAACTCCATCAGACCATCATTGATATCGCCGGGAGCGGTCGACTGCAGAATGAAGACTGGGCGTATGCGTGTCAGTGGGGCGTGCGGCTATGACGCGGGGCATGGCGCAGGGCGAGAGAGCAGTACCATCTTCATCGCGGACAGACTCGCCGATGGTGACGGAGGTCTCCTGGTTGGAGTATTGCAGCACGAGGATCTTGGTAAGCTCGATGCCTAGCCTGTGCAGGATCTGGTGAGCGCAGCGCCCTGGCAGGTGCAGCAGCCGGTCAGGTAGCGGCGTACCGATCAGCCACCAGCTTGGCGAGCGTGGGGTGGCTGTTGCCCGTGAGCAGCTTGATCGAGTTGGTGGCCATGGCGGGGGGCGGCAGCAGCAGTGCGTGGGTGCTGGAGCGGGCCTTCGGTGCGCATGGTGGAGGCTGCAAGAGCTGCGGCCCAAGCCAGAATGCGATAAAATCCATTCGCGCCCGCTTCTGCCGCGCCCCACCGCCTGCTCCAGCCGGCGGGCGGTGTGGCTCGCCCGCCAGCGCTGGCAGCGACTGCCCAGTGCGCGCACCGGCCGCACGTTTCGCCGATTCCGCTAGCGAAGCCCACTCGAAAAGAATTCGTCCATCACCACTAGCTTTACCGCGACGACCGCGACGACAACACCAGCCCCCCGACACCGAGTCCTTTCGATCTTGACCCCCGAGCCGTCAAGATGAAGCTCAACATTTCCTACCCGGCCAACGGCTCGCAGAAGCTGATCGAGATCGACGATGAGCGCAAGCTCCGCGTCTTCATGGAGCGCCGCATGGGTCAGGAGGTTCCCGGCGACAGCATTGGCGACGAGTTCAAGGGCTACGTCTTCAAGATCACCGGCGGCAACGACAAGCAGGGTTTCCCGATGAAGCAGGGTGTCATGCACCCCACCCGTGTCCGCCTCCTGCTCGCCGACGGCCACTCCTGCTACCGCCCGCGCCGCACTGGTGAGCGCAAGAGGAAGTCCGTTCGCGGCTGCATCGTCGGCATGGATCTCTCTGTTCTTGCTCTCTCCATTGTCAAGCAGGGCGACGCCGACATCCCCGGCCTGACCGACACCGTCCACCCCAAGCGCCTCGGCCCCAAGCGTGCCACCAAGATCCGCCGCATGTTCGGTCTCAGCAAGGAAGACGATGTGGGTTACCTTCCCCTTATCGTGCTTCGCCGGGTCATCTCAATTATCTTGAGATGATTCCGAGTCTGAGTTTAGAAAGAGCCGAGAATCTGATATACCTTGTGATATAGGTCCGCAAGTTCGTCATCCGCCGCGAGGTCACTCCCAAGGGCGAGGGCAAGAAGCCCTACACCAAGGCTCCCAGGATCCAGCGCCTGGTTACTCCTCAGCGCCTCCAGCACAAGCGCCACAGGCTCGCCCTCAAGCGCCGCAACGCCGAGCGCCAGCGCGATGCTGCCGTACGTACTACAACATCCGAGAAGGTCAATTGGTTGGTAGCTAACAGGAAATCAGTCCGACTACGCCAAGCTTCTCCACCAGCGTGTTGTCGAGAACAAGGCTGCCCACGACGAGGCCAAGAAGAGGAGGGCTTCTTCCATGAGGAAGTAAGCGATGCACGACGTCGGGGCTTGATCAGCAGAAGGGGAGGAGCGAAAAACATTTGCTCGGTATGGGGACAAAAAAGCAGATGCGATATACCGGGTTTCGATGAAGGCATGGGCATTTCGGGGGGCATCATCAATTGGTTGAATGCAGGGCGTAAAGAATCATGGAATGATATACTCCAGGGCATCAACCTTCCGAATTTCAGTCAAAATTCCCGGTTTCTTTGGGACACTTCAATCGTGAACTCGGCGTGTTTTGTTGAAGATGTGATGCTGCAATTGGTTAGAGCATTTTCCATTGTCTCTTTAATCAATGTACTGGTTCAACTTCAAGTCTCCAGAGATCCTATTTTCGATTTGCATTTACTATGAGATTTTTTTTAACTCTTATCAACGAGCTAATCTAGGGCTAACCGACGCTTCTTCGACTCTCTTCTCGGCATGTAATCACCGCCTCAATGTCACTACGGTTGCCAACAGTCTACTATTACGGTGGTGCGCATCCTCGGGGTGCACTTTCTGGAGCAAAGCGTGGGTTTGATATCTTGTCAACTAGAATTCTTTCGAACCGCACGTACTTGCTCGAACACTTGCTAACCATGGGTCTCCAGGTCAGTATGTAATAATATCCTGCATCTATGAGAACTTTTCCAGTATTAGCAGCGAGACAAGCATGTATGTTTGTCAGCACTAGTTCATATATCACGCTATCTTCCTCGTAGATGGGTGGAGATTTTAAGATTTATCAAGATACAGCAAGCACCGTTTCGAAGCCGAACAAGCAGGATGGCCCATACTCTCAGGCGCAGGGAAAGCGTCGATTCATGCTCGCTCATCCGTCAAGGATTGCTGTGTTTGAGAAAGCCGCATTTAGCTCTAAGGTTACCGGCTAGATCTTGCCAATACAGTTCAGAGCCAAAGACGTAGCATCAGAAACATCTAAATATCCAATCTACGTCTGGTTCGCAGGGTTGATATTTATGCAACATTTGGTGGCACACGAGCAACCTTTCCAGTAGATCACTAGAGATCCCCTCGTGTTTCTCCAAAAGAATTCTATAGTCCTCCGTGGCAAGTTTGAACAAACAAGCTGTGGGGGCGAGCAGCGGAGTCGGGATGACACTGACCACAAGTATGTCGTGGCCTTCTTTGAGCCCTTCTCGTCGCACCATATGTGGCAACCAATAAGCCCCGCCGGCAAGGATCAGACACGGCTGACCACACCTCATTCCAACGGCACAACAACTGCTCCGCCATCCCAACATCCACCTAAAAAACCTCGCAGCCAAACAACCCATCTTCCAGCCGTACAAGCATCATCTCCCCGATTTCCTCGAAAAACTTTCCCGCATGTCGGCCTTCCTCCGCCTCCTCCGCGACAAGTGGTCCCCGCCGCGCGACCCGACCACGTCGCTCGCGGGCCGCACCGTCGTCATCACGGGCGCCAACACCGGCCTCGGCCTCGAGGCGGCCGTCAAGTGCGCCGCGCTCGGCGCCGCGCGCCTGATCCTGGCAGTGCGCGACGCGGCCAAGGGCGCGAGGGCGAGGCAGGCCGTCGCGCAGCGCGCCCGCCGCCGCCGCCGCATCTCGACCCTGGAGCCCACGGGCGAGTGCGTCGTCGACGTGTGGGAGCTGGATCTGGGCGACTGGGCGAGCGTGCGCGCGTTTGCGGAGAGGGTGGGGAGGGAGGGCGGGAGGGTGGATGCCGTGGTGCTGAATGCGGGGGTGAGCGTGAAGGAGTATCGGAAGTGCAGGACCGGGTGGGAGGAGACGCTGCAGGTGAATGTGCTGGGGACGGCGCTGCTGGGGGTGCTGTTGTTGCCGGTGTTGAAGAGGGGTGCTGAGGCCGGGGGGAGGCCGCCTGTGCTGGAGATTGTGGGGTCGAGCTTGTATCGGAGGGCGAAGCTGGGAGAGCTGGGAGAGGCGGTGCTAGAGAGGTTTAATAGGGAGGAGGGATTTAATGGTAGGACGCAGTACTCGGTTTCGAAGGCGTTGGTTATGCATGCGATGCGCAGCCTGGCGGCGATGGAAGCGTATACCGGTGGTGGGAAGGATGTGGTGGTGATGGCGGCGTCACCGGGGTTCTGCAAGAGCGAGCTGAGGAGGCACTATACGGGGCTGGCGGCGAAGGTCTTTGGCTGGTTGTTCTACGCCATCTTTGCGAGAGAGGCGGAGGAGGGGGCTAGGTCTTTGGTCAGCGCGGTGTGCTTGGGAGAGGAGGCGCACGAAGGGTTCTGGCACAGCGACCAGCTACTGGAGTGAGTATTCATGCGGTATAGGGGATAGCTACGTGCGAGCACGTTGCTGATGACTTTGCAGATTGGACCCGATGCTTTTGGGAGAAACCGGGGAAGCGATGCGTCAACAGGTCTGGCACGAGATCATAGACGCCGTGAGACGCGACGTCCCGGAGGTCCTCGAGGTGACGAAGAACGAGACACCAATCGAATAAGCCGCGAACCTGGAGACAGTCACCATCTTGAGAAGGCTAGTAGACTCGGCTGGTGTTACCAATTAATTTTCAGCCACGAGAACCAGCGGGTCCGCTTCCAGCCAGAAGCGCGCAAACGTCGCCGCAACGCATTCTCCAATTTCCTCCGCATATTTGTCCTGCTATCATATGGAGCTTTCCAGCTTGCATTGGTGTATTTGAACTTATGGCTTTCATTTGATTTTTCTGCCCAATTTTCTGGCTTTCGATACCTCCTGTAGTTTAATTCCCGGTATTCTTTTATCCCCGCTTCTTCAACAAAGTCTGAGCATACTATCCTTTTGTCCCATACCCAAGCTCATGTACACTAAATCTGGCTGGCTTCCATAGACATCCCCCTAAAGGAATTACCATGAACGTTTCTTGCCCTCGCTTCGAGTTTCTGGAGATTTTCTCGCTGGAGTTTACATGGAGTAGAGAAGTCCATAGTACCTCAATAGCGGTAACAGGCACCCGAATAGATGCCATAATCCTTCCGCAGATATCTTCAGAGCCACTCTTTCTCTTCCTTGTGATCAGCACACATTTCCGAATGCCTGCCATCGAACGCAAAATCTCGTAAAAACACCACCACCTATTCTCGGAGGTCCGTAAAAAGTCCATCCTCGCATCCTTGTTTCCCGGAAACGATGGTGATTTTTTCCCGTTCAGATTCTCATACAATGACTTCTCCATTGTGTTCTGGTTCATCGCATCTCCCCCAACCCCATTCTTTCTAGCCCGGCGATGGTTTAAGAAGAACACTCGTAATGAATATCGAGACACTCCAATAAGTCCTTCAACCTGTTCTGCTCTTCGGACCAGCCCTGGCCTTGACTATGTGCCAGATGAACGACCTTATGCAGCTGGGCCAACTTGCCACCCCTCTCCTTGTACGCTTGGAACATCTCGTTTAGAATTTTTGGGTTGGTTCCCGCGCCTCTAGTCTTGAGAAAGTTTCCCCCATTCGCACAGAGGAACCACTCGACATAGCCGCTGGTGATATGGAGTTCTTGCAAGCTGGCTGGGAGTATCGCGTCAAGTGGGCGCCAGCGGGTACTGTATCGCGGTGAACCTTCCTCGTCCAACTGGCATGGCTCACCCCGACGGTCTCCAAAGAGGAGCATCGGGTCAATTTCCAGCGTCTTGAGCTTCGGGAGTGTTTTGAGGGACCCGAGACCGTAAATTCCCCAGTTCGTCCCAGGGCGAAAAGTATCGGATAGGGTATGGTTGGAGTGACAGGATACTTCCTCTTGGGCATCATCGTAGTAATCTTGATCACCATCATTATCATCTTCGTTGTCGGGGACGTCATCTTCGCTTTCGTTTTCACTGTCGCTTTCTTCGCTGTCCCAATAGCCATCAGGATCGTCGTCGACCGCAAGAGACTGTGAATTATCGTAGCCCTCGTCAAGAAGCGACTTGCAGCAAGTCTTGATGCAGAAGTCTAATGAAATTTTCAGAGTCTCCAGCTTTCGACTAAAGTGGAAGCCTCGGTCTCGGCACTCGCGAAGAGGACCTATCAGTCCCTTCCCTCTGATCGCCTTTCCGAGTTTTCGAAGATCGATGCAAGCATGTGCAATGTCGAAGTCATGACATCTCATGTGGATGGCGTACATTATGTCGATCTCGAATCTGACAAGGTTGGGCATGAGGGCAAGTAGAGCTCGCAAAGTGTACATCGGGAGCTCGGTGCGCCAGAGAACCAGAACTGTGAGATGCGGGTAAGTCGGGAATTGAAGAGGCTGTTCGATCAGGATACCGGGATGGACCCAAGAGCCGCTCGCAGTCAGACGAAGTTTCCGCAGGTTCGGAAGGCGGGCAAGCCCTTGGAAAACCTGCGAGCAGGGGTTCGCCCGAGGAACATGTTCCATATCGCTTGTGATCAACTCGACGGTCTCCAGTAGGGGAAATTGCGCCAGGTCGGTGCGCCAAAAGCTCAGCACCTGGTAAAAGTTTCCGTCCAGAGTCAGCTTGCGCAGGTTCAGGCAGGCGCGCAGAAGGAGCGTCGTGAAAGCCCATAGTTCGCCCTTGATGAGGTGGTCCCTCTGGATCTGTTCCATCAAGCCCCATCTTTTCCTGTGCTCTGTCACACTGGGGATATGACACACGAACTGGAGCTCTGGTGGACACAGGCGGCCGTTCGACACGGACCTGGTGTCCGGCAGGGTGATGCTGATGCTCTTTGTCGAGCTTCTGAGGGCCGGATCCTCACGGTACAGGGTGGCTCCCAGTCGGATTATGGAGTACAGCTTACTCGGGCGGCCCTCGGGGTCGTCTATGCGCAGCCTAATGTTTTTGTAAAGGTTCCCGCTCGCGGCGAGATTGAGCATTCTGCATGTTCTAGCAACTGCAGCGACATCTTGGGAGAGTGGGAGGAGTGCAGCAATCTCCTGCAGCAGCTCAGTTGATAGGTCTAGTAAGCCGGTCGTCGCGGGCGCACGCATAATGTGAGGGTCGGACATTGCGCGGAGAGATCGCCAGCAGAGCGAGAGGTTGTCGAGCCAGAAGGCGGCGGAGGACGAAGGGCGCGGCGGGCGCAGATCAAGGCTTGCTGTTGGACCGCTCGAAACAGAGCTCGTAGGGGTTGCAGGCTTGATATCCAAGGAGCGGGTGGTGGCACGTTTGTGTAAGAGTTTGGCGGTCGCGGAGTACCGGAGCAAAGACCGTGGAGAAGGCGTTTGCGTGGGCGCCAAGCCTGGTCAGCGTGCGGGAGGGTCCAAGTACCGCCGCGGGGAGTCCGTAGGGGCCGGTCAACGGGAAACAGGCACCAGCGGCAGCCAGAATGCTCGGAAAGAGCTGCAAGAGACTTGGCACGTTCTTTCCGCCAGACACTCACCACTTCCAGGGATCCGCCAGCCGAGACACCGATCGCAGCTACCTCCTGCGCTCACCCTCACCTGGCTCTGCGGTAGCCACCAAGACTTTCCCGCTCCTCCCCACACCCTCCGTCAATCTGACAGATCATCAACTCACTCGCCGCATAAACTCCAGAAGATCTCTCAGCTTACCTCGCTTCTCCACCGCAAAACACACTCTTGCCTCAACGGTCAAGAGCATCGAGCTCGATTGCTACTATGACACAGGACTTGCCTTCCGCGTCATCACAAAGTTTTGAAAGGGTCGGCTTGTTTTTATCATCTTTGTCAAAGAATCACATGGAAAGGGTTGTTTGTGTCTTGGCTACAGTAACAATCTATTCGAAAGGTGCATCTATCGGCATTCCTTTAGGTTGAGGACGACGTCTGTTGTCGCATGCTTACTGGTAAACGCAAACCACCTTCGGAGTCCTGACCTTCTTCGTAGTAATGTCAAACGCGGTGCACTTATCCTTACCCACCGGAGAGCCGTAGGCCTTCTCCGGGTAGACCAGATACTCGCCCGTGGCCTGAGGGCACGCAAGCCAGTTGCTGTCTGCGTAAGATAGCTTTCCATCAGCAGCGCGGCTGAACTGATCAGTGACGTGATCAGGGTTCGTGGCCTCGACAATCGGGCCGGTGTAGGAGAGCAGTCCATCAGTGGTGCCGGAGATGTCAGCATAGACTGTTTTGCGCCGTTAGCCACCGTACGCTTCTTCGCCTGGCGCCTCCCACTTACCCTGCTGCTGGTTCTGCTCGCCATTGGCGTACATGGCCAGCCATCCCTCGTTGCCGCCCTCGAATACGGGCGCGATATCGCCGCAGGTCGAATTGGTCTCCTTGCCAATGTAGAAGAAGCCGGCGTTGACCTTGAGGTATTTGCCGTCGATCGACGATCCAGATCCGGTAGCGATGAGCTTGAATGTGTCCTCAGCGGCCAGCGCACCGCCGGCGCAGGCAAGAGCGGAGGCAAAGATGGCCGTGGTCTTCATTTTGGTTGAAAGGAACGTGATGAATTTTGGAAAAGAGTGTCGTGCTGTAAGAGCGAGCAGGTAAATGAGTGACGGGTTGCGTTGAGCTTTGCGATTGCTGGGTGGCGAGCGGCGCCTATTTAATTTGAAGGCAATGGCCTCGCGTACCTTGATTAGAAGCCTAAAGGGACGAACCGATCTTTTTTGGTTGTTGGAGGGGCTCGGACGGGGTGCCATGGTGCGGGGTGTCCCGTGGGCTCGTATTTGCGTGGCTAGTTGCATTCGGCAGCCAGCGTGGAATTGCACACTTACAGACTTGAACAAGATCAGCACAAATCGTGAGATTATCTCTGCCATCCCCTGATGTGTTTCGAAACGCAGAGCCTCGCATTTGAGCCTCGGATGGAGCGACGCGAAATTTATTTTCTATGCAGACAAGTTGAGTGGTTGTGCGGCAACAAGATATATTTGGAAGCCGAGCGCATGTAGATAGATCAACGGTAAACATACAGTGGCATCTGGGAGCGTTTATGCACCAAATAGCAGCCCTGGAGTCACGTAAGTAAACAGTAATATTCACCTCTACCGATGAAGCTCATGTAGATCACCAGAAACAGGCAGAGATAAAGCGCTGAATGCGCCTTTTGAATGGGTCAAATCGTCTTTGAGGATGTCTACCATTTTGGGCAAATCCAGGAATTGGACTTCCTGGTATTCGTTTTGTTGTTCCTTTAAAATAAATGTGGATATGAGGTCTATATGGCCAGGATCGTTGGGTTCCAAGACGCACGAAACTTGAAGGAGCACAATGGCATTCAGACATGTGGCCAATACTCTTTACATGACGTCTGGTTGCGCAGCAGGTCATTCTGGATCCTCACTCAGGATAAGTCAAAGTGCTGGGTGGACCAGAGACTTAGTGCAGCTACACGGCGATTTTTACTTTAGCTGACAGTCACCACGAAATACCACAAGAGAACACCATTCGCAGCATCTACCTAAAGGAACAACCCCGAAAAACATGTCGAACAATGTCCACAATAATTTCGTAGAGAATTCTGGAAGGCATCAAGCCCCCATGAACAGGCGCATCGCCAACGTTTCCGAATTGTGACCTTTTGGGAGAAGTAGACTTAGTTGGGGATACTCTAAGCTGTAGACGGCTATTCCTGTGTGCGTGTGCAGCTCTGGCGTTATCGTTCCTTCTCTCGTTCGGTCGGTACTTTCTGACGCAGGACTCCACTCGAGCGAAGGGACTCACGAAACTGAGTTTTCATTAAATTTGTCAACCCAACCTTCCTTCATGGGCTATTCTTTCTTGTTCCATTGCTCCAGAAGCATTGACTGCCTTTGACAGTCTTACAGAACATGGTTTCCGCCAGGACCGTGTAGAAGGACGTCTAGGGTCCACTGCGCTCTTCGCCAAAAAAAAAAAAAAAGAAGTTATCCCATCAAGCATCTCCATATTCATCTTTTCCTTGTTGAAGCTGAGTTTGGAGTCCGTTGGTTGTAGCTCCTTGCTGGGATTGAGTTGGGAGTTCATGGGTGGTATTTCCGTTCGTTCGTGTCTTGCGTCTCGCGTCTGTTCTCCTGCTGTATCCTTTTCTTCTAACGGTGAACCATATGATGCTCGAGCATAAGTAGATGGATAATCTTTGTTTGTTGGTCGAGTCTTGCATCATGTCGTCCGCTGTTAACCCGGACTGTGGAGTGTCCGTGCATTAAGATGCCAGTTGCACTCTCCGGAGTCTGAGCTTTCGTTACGGAGGGCGATGATGCATGTACATACTCTACCCATTCGCTCTTGTTTAAGAATGCAGCATCTTTATCAATTGGCAGATGTTTCCTAAGAAAAGAGGTGTCCCAAAAATCCTATTTGGACTCTGGAATGGGAGAGCTTCTCTGCGACGATTTGAAGGCGAATGAGTTCTGCAATGTGTGTGTCGAGATGGAAGAGAAAAATTAGGACAGCACAGCTGGCTGGCAGTCAACGCAATGTTGGGTGTAGGATTGAGCCAGAAGGGCGGGGCAGGGGAGTGTTATGCAATGTTGGCTGAGAATGTATGGCGCACATGCATAGGCACGGGGTTAAGAAGTGTCGTAACAAACTTAGGTCTGAAAAGGACATACTTTTTTGCTCAGAGCACCGGAATTGGATGTAGAAGCTTCTCACCTAACAGCGTGTTCCTGAAATGGCTAGCACAGACGTAAGAGAGTACCACACGACCATTGATTGATGGAGCTAACAGGCTGGTATCTGATGACGCAATCGTATAGAGTGGTGTTTACAATTGTACACAGACATCGATGGAAGCGAGATTTGCGAAAGAGGGGATCCGCGATGAATTGGGCCGAGAAAGACGGAATGATCTTCAATATTAATGGATAAAAGTGTTCACAGCTTCCGGATTCAGCAGGCACACCATCTTCCACCGCTTTGTTTGGCATCCGCCAAGTCTGTTTCGGACTCTGTTTCATCCTAATTCGTGGAGGTATTTTAGGGGCACGGCCAAGACAGGGCCAAGAGGTCGCTTGTTAGAGCTTTACCCCGCAGTCGGAACTGTAGACTAGGTCGTCGGGACGAACTTTCAGCGAGATGAACGAGGACCGGGGACTAAAAGGTTGGCGTTTCATGGCCGAAACAGTCAACTACATGTCGGAGAGCTGCGCATGCAGGGTTCCCACTTGGCAGGGCAACTTGGCAAGCCACCCAAATCAATTCAAGTCAACCCACCTTTTTCTTACTCGTTTGACGGGCCATGTCCATAGCCGCTTCGAAATATAGGATACACTGCGTGACTTGATCTGGTTTGGTCAATTGCTGAGCCGCTTCGTCAAGGCAAGCCGGATAAGTGACTTCACTTGACTTGCCAAGCTGGATCCCTGTCCGCAGGAGTAGACGCACCACGAAATCTTAAGTGCCTAGTTTACTTCATAGCACCAGAGTTGATTTTGCTCTCACTCAAGAAATTCTCTTTCGGGCGAACGCCTAGCACACAAACACTCTGAATGTTCAGCTGAGAGCATACAATTGTTGCTCACTATAGGGTGTACGTACACTTAACACTTCGCTAAAAGGAGCCTGACCACCAAGGCGGCTTGGCGTGTCAGATCTCTTGTCGTTTCTTGTCACGTCATGTTTAGTACTTTGTTTCTCCTTCAATTGGTGGGCCAATAATCCTGCGCGAACCGCAGCGGTGCGCTTCATCCGGCGGACCACGGCCGTATCATCCGGTGGAGCATTGGCTCCACCCCTTTACACGTAGAGGTATATAAAACAAGCTGCCTTGCGCTTCTTCGACTCTTGATCCAACCATCCGTACTTACGAACTAAAAGGGTATCTTCACAATGGCCCGATTTTCCATTCTCTCGTCAGCGCTGGCGCTTGTTTCCCTGGTCCAGGGCCAGTGCGGCTCTGGCTCACCAGACGTCAGCGTCACGGGCTCAGGCAGTTCCTTCACAGCCACCAGCGGCTCCTCCGAGGTGTACTCCGGCTCCGACTACGGCGCCGCAATCCAGGCGGCGCTCGACGCCGCCAGCAGCGGCCAGCGCGTCGCCGTCATCGCCTCAGGCTCCATCGGTGCTGGCACCATCACGATCCCCAGCGGCATTACCTTCGAGGGCTGCGGCACTATCGATGCCTCTCTAAGGTCTGGGCGCGGTGCCATCGAATCCACCGACACCTCGGACGTTCAGATCCCCTACCTCACCATGACCGGCAGCCCGTACTTCGGCCTGCGCTTCTCCGGCACCTCGGGCCTGACCCTGGGCGAGATCACCATGAACCTCAGCGGCGGCATCGGCATCCGCTTCGACCGCGACCGGGCGGCCAACAGCAACGTGAAGATGGGCACAATCCGCGTGACCGGCGCCAGCAGCCACGCGGTCGAGACGTGGAACATCGACGGCCTCGAGATCGACCAGGTCATCGCCAAGGACTGCGGCGAGTGCGGCCTGCTGCTGCAGGCGACCACCAACGCGCAGGTCGGCCTCGTCGACGGCGACAACGTCGGTACCGGGACCGGCTACGCCACCCTGCGCTTCGCGAACGCCAACGGCAAGCTCAACGGCGCCTACGACACCAACGTCTTCATCGACAGGGTCGTCTCCAGCGGTGGCGGGCGCGGCATCTTCTGCGTCTCCGAGTCTGGCGGTGCCGAGATCGGCACCGCCGACTTGTCGGACAATGGCGGCAACGCCGTGCTCATCGAGAACTGCTACAACATCAACATCAAGGGCGGCACCGTCAACGGGGGCGGAGAGGTCCGCCTCGCTGCCCGCGACGAATTCGAGAACAACCGCGACATCTCGGTCACGTTGGAGGTGAACGACAACTCTGTCCGCGAGTCTCCTTGCGGTACCAACATCAACTGGTCGATTACGGGCAGCGCCACGCAGGATATCTGCTAAGCAATAGCTGTTGAGATGCACAGAGGCTCGCTGGAGGGTGCGACACATGCGTTTGTTTTCTGTACATATTGTCTTTAGCTTAGGTATAAAAGTAAATACTGCATGGCATTGATGGGCCCAAAGGTGAACAGATATTTTTCACTGTGATTGAAGTATCGAGCTAGCCATTACGAGATACAGGCGGGCAGTGGTCACGGCCGTAGAGAGGTGAGGCTTTGATCCCGGTGGCTCCGTGACTTATTCACGCAATGACTATGGTGTTTTGACGAAACCGAGTCACGTCAAAGGTATCCTTATCCACCTCCAACAACCCCATCCAGTCCCAAGTGTAGGGCAAGGTATCGCTGGCGGATGATACAATTGCAAAAACGTCCTTCTTTGGTCTGCGTGGATGCGAAGCACGCTCTGGACTAGCGGCCTGAATGGGTAAATCATAGACGTAGCTAGCCTTTAGAATCGCATAACGCTTCTGAAGTGGTGTTTTCGGATACCCTGCCTGTCTTAGCGCGAACCAGATCTTTACCATATATCGATTCAAGCCCAATAGCTTCCCCACCAAGTGGCAAAAGTCCAATAGCCAAAGAGGATGCCACGCGGGGATTTCAAACGACTGCATAAGCCATCTGCCCAATAGTCCATCATCGACTACTGTGGCAATAGTAGTGTTGCCTCCGCTGTATGGTAGGATCACTTGATCGTAATCATAATGCCGGTTCGATTGTGAATCTGAAAGAGGGAAATCCGGACGGGAAGGCGCCCATCTTCGGCCTACTGCTTCCATCCTCGGAATATCGGAAAGCAGCCACCCTTGTCTGATATGCTCACCGCAATTGGCTCTCCAAAAGTCTTCGGCGGTGTAAAAGGCCTCCTCACCGGTCAGTAGGCTCCATATAACCATCTCATCGGCTGGTCTACTGGCATGTCGATGCGTAAGTAGGTTTGCTGCATCCTCAATTCGGACAAAGCCCTTTCTACGATCAACAATCCACTTCTTTGATTGAGAGGGATCGTCTTTACTCGTCCCTGAAACATACTGGACAGTCGGGACCAAGTGGTCCGCTGACATCAGAAGCGCCGCGAATTCGATGCAACCTTGCTGGCATACTGCTTGGATGGCCCCTTTCAATGACACTACCCGGTCTTCCTTGCAGAGGATGTAGAGGTTCTGTCTGCCCCTGAGAGCCTCCAAGAGGGTCCACGCGCGTCCGTTCCAATCGCAGACCAGAAGTGTAGCGAGAAGCGACTCCTGAGCTTCGACGTCAAGATGCTGGACATCGATTTCCATCAAGTCTCTATCGCAAACGAGCGTAAGTCGACTGTTTGCGAATATCTGATTGATGTTTGAAATTGCATCTCTGCGAAGAGCGTGGTTTGTTGGGATACACGGTGTGTCCATCCAATACGAGTCGCAGCCGAACGATTCTGCAATCCTCACGAACCGGTTGTGCAAGCACCTATTCAAACCGGTGCCACCATTTCCTGGGTCATTCTCGGGTCTGCCGCCTTGGCCATGACTCCAGACATGAGACACTGCCATGGTTTGGCTGGATGCGAGGACGTAACGAAGTAGGCCGTCGGATCCGATTCGGAGGGACACTGCTGCCGCTCCACCAATGCCTCTCCATGACTGTTCATTCCAGTAAAGTCGATCGCAATTTCTGGCACAGTCGTATGTATGAGCAGACTGGTTTTCTATAGCCATGCCGGCCAGCCTGAGGCATGCCTTGGGATCCCGACCGTCGCAGCTTGCCGGAGCGCCCGTGTTGGTAATTGCGCATCGTGGGCGGTGGTTCCCAAAAGTCCGAGAGAAGCACTGGAAGAATCTTCGCAGGTCTTGAATGATGAACGGTTGATCCTCACGCAACCTCCGGAGTGCCCAGTTGCACATATAAGGTGGTGTTTGCACCACAACCGGCGGCGGTTTGAGCTCTTCGATGCCTGTCAATTTCTCGTCCTTTTGATTGCCGCCACCATAAGTTAGGTCTTTAGAGAGCCTTTGCCAGTGGTAGAACATCATCATCCGCTGCCAGGACGTCCAGAGAAATGTCTTAGCGAGAAAATACTCTGTTGACGGCTCAGCACTGGAGAGATCAACGATGGTGCAAAGCAACATCGTAGTCAAATTGAAGAATTTGTCGCAATGTGCAGTGGCGGCCGTGGTAGTCATCAGCGCTACTCTGATTGTGTTGCTGCTGAGGTAATGGGAGACTCGAAGGTTCTCCCAATTGGGATCAGAGGAAGGTAGAAAATAGTGTGTCTTCATCTCGGAGTACGGGGGGTCCACTTCAGGGTCGCGAAATTCCAAGGGGACTGCGGGAAGTCTGGTTATCATGTTCAACGTGCTTTCAACAGCGAGCTCGTTCTCCTCCGCATTGCCCGATGGAAATATGCATGCTGCCAGGGACGCGTATGATGCGTCGAGTCGCTGAAGATGGGAGTCAGTGTCTTTGGCTGCGTCAACAAAATCTCTGCACCAGTCTTTGGTCCGGGCTTTCGTCTCCTCAGGGCTGCGATAAACACGGTGGTCAGGTGTCTTAAAGTAGAAGGTAAAATCATGAGCCTTGAACTCGCACTGTTCCAGTTCTCTGGGTCCCTGCTGGGTGGACAATTCGCGTTTGAAGATTCCAGTGACACGAGAACGGGTAAAAGTATAGCAATCCTCTTGCAGCGACGGAAGCATGGCGATGATTGAATGACTGGCGACTGCAGTGAGCCTTCCGTCTTTTGATGAGGACAAGTTGGCGTAGGCAGCAGCCGGGCTTGAAGGATTCACAATCCTGGTGTGGCTGTGCCGCGGTCGGGCGAATGTCGGTCTTCCTTTTACTATTACTACCACATACGACGTACTCCGGAGCAAGCCAGAATCCCCTTCCCAAAAAAAAAAAAAACTTTTTGCCGACCGAGACGACCAACGGTCGGTGTGGCCCCAATGCGAACGTGTTCTACCCGACTATCGCGCCCTCCATTGCGCAAACCAACCGTTCAACGACCACGATGCGGCGTCGGCGTATGATAGTATACTCCTTTATACCCACTCCTTCATCTCTACCTTGACATCCGACACATCCAAGCTCTTCTTATCATCACAAAATGATTTGCGGTCCGGGTCTGACACACTTTCCCACGAAAGATCCTTGGCCTGTTTCTCCTCAACCATCACAATCGTCTCTTGACTTCCCAGTGAGACGCTGTAGCGAGGTATGTAAGGGGTTCGCGCGAAGGGGAGGGTGTCTGAGTGCTCGTCCTGGATCGTCGTTACACCCAATTGCTTATATATGAAATCGAGAATAGGGACTGAAATGCCATGGACGACAATAGAAAAGAACACCAGCCAGTACACAGCTGCCCAATGTCAGTATCTTAAGTTCCTGACGCCAGTGCATTAATGACTTACTTGGCCCGAGAGCGGCAATCAGATTGGACTCTTCCTCGTCACCTTCTCCAAGCTCAGGAAAGAGATGGCGTGTGTGCTCCACAAAGAAGATCGCGCTGATGCCTGTGCAGCTCAAAGTCAGCTGTGAGTCGAACCGGTGGTACTGGTGGCAACTTATATTGGAGCGAAATAGCTCGTGAACAGCGCTTCCTTGGCATTCGAAGACGCACACGGAAGTAGCTTATACGTGAGCATATTAGCAGGTATTCTGCGAAATAGTAAGATTAGAAATCCCAGGCCGAAGAGCCGCCCGTAAGTAATTCCAGTTTTCGGGTCGTTGAATTCATGCCACGGCATGACGGTGCCAATATAGAGGAAAGCCCCGTAGTTCAGCAGAGAGCAGATGGTCGGGTTAACCCCATCATGCTTGTTGTCGCACTCCTCCTGGTAAATGCCATTCCAGTTGAGTGCATTGCCGGCGGCGAAGCAGGCGAGAAGATCTTCTGTGTCGATGGCGCCGGCTGTACCGAGAACGAAAAGCTTACGAAGTGTTAATGAAAATCACAGGTGGTGAGCATGGGAACACACTTACGGCAATAGCTGTGGGGAATAGAAATAAATTCTCCGAGTCGATCCACTTTCTGGCCAATATCAGTTTCTGTCAAAGGGCGGGAACATTGCCTGCTTACCTGCGAAGTGCGAACTTAATAGCCAAACAGGTCATATACCCAACGACCGCCCCGTACGCGATGCTGAGCAACACAGTGTACAACCATGTCTCAAGAAACCACATCTTAAGAGCTACGCCAACGCCGCCACCGATCCTTCCCACAGCATCCGCACCTTCAATAATGCTCACGGTCCCGGCTGTGTTTGCCTCACCACTGCCCGGAGCAGCTGCATGTCGGATGAGGAAGGTTGCGAGCATGAGCATAGGGAATTGGAAGAGATCGTTGGCTCCAGCCTCGGAGGAAATACTGTCTCTGAGACGTTTGGGGACATATTTGTCGGCAAAGGGTCCTTTGGCGATGGCTTGGGACAGGACGGAGTCGTTGCAAGCGACGCATGAGCTGATTACCAATGCACCAAGCTGAAGTGGTTAGCAGAGGCTTCTATCAACGCTTTCTTGAAAGCAACATACCCATGAGACATGCGGAATAAGGATGTAAATGCACACTGAAGTGGAAAGCCACATGATCGTCAAGACTGGCATTGCCCCGAAGACGAGTTCTTTCCAACGAATGAGCTGGTACTTCGCCGGAAGCTGGAAACCTACGATGGCGAGCTGAATTCCGATGACGACTCTGCTGACTCCCTAAAACACTGTCAACTTGGGTTTTCTCAGTCGTCGCGGTGGAACAAAGACTTACATAGGTGATTTCATTCTGTGTGTCGGGCTCCTGGGGAGACCCCCAGCTTGCAGAATCTACGAATTTTGAGGCGGTTGGGCCAAGAATGATGCCTATGACTGTTGCTGGAAGAGCTTCTCCGAGATACAAAGAATATTTGATCTTTGAAGATATGATACCGTAAAGGATCAAGAACGCCCCGGTGACCGAAAGAACGATGTTGAGCTGAGTGAGCTCTAGTTGGGGCATTTTTCCAGAAAGGAGTGGATGGGGTGGGGAATTAAAACGGAAATCTCGTCCAGCGAGATGGAGAAAATATGAGGAACCAGATGAGCTATGGAATGATTGAAACTATAAAGAGCGTTAAATGAGGGAGACAAGATGCACAAAAAACACGCGGCAGAGAGTGTATGTCAGTTAGCAAGTAGTTACATGTTAGCCTGGAAGCAGGTGTAGCAGAGCTCGCAGTATTCAGTGGCTGGAATGGTGCGATAGCACTCAAACTAAGACCATATACAACAACCAACAACCAGTCAATGCACCAGCAGGAGCTGGATCACCATTCCCCTGGATTCGGATACGCGCCAGGCTAAGGCTGTGCATCATGTTTGGCCAAATATGGTATGAATATAAAACATGATTGGCAGAAGACAGCGCACAGAACTACGTCGCCATGTGGGTCTCCCACTTGAATCGAGTATAATCGACGAAGATTAGGCTCTCAAGCTTTAGCCAAGCCTCACCGCTCCGTTTTGGCGTATCGCCTTGCCGTGTCGTCGGTGCAAGCACCACTTACCAATCCTCATGTTGTGTTTCGCTTGGCAGAGACTGTGGAGTATCTCTCTTTCTTGCTCCGGGGCTGAGAACAGCCAAATGTTGACTGGGCCTGCTCCACATTGGGATCGGCAACCCTGAACTAGCCAGAAGACCACACCAAACGTGCTCAGCCCCCCCTCTGTTTTGGTCAGGCCGCCGCCGCTTTGGGGCACACCCACGCACGCCATTCTTCTCGCCGCGCCACGTCAATCTGTCAGCCTGGATTCCCAGGACTGTGTACCTTGCGACGGAGACTCCACGCGAACCCTCCTCTCCCATCCCCCGCGTCTATGCACTTCCCCCCCTGGGCGTATTGCGTACTCAATCTTGCCCTGACGAGCTTTTATTAGAACACGAACGGGCACGCGCGCGCGAAAGCTTGAGAAATTGGCTGAACGAGTCTACGTTCCCAGAGTTTTTGCGCACAACGATCGGGCGTGGAGCTGGTGTCGGCCACGTAAGGTCTGCACACGTACCCGTTCCGTACTCCTCCGCGACGTGCAATCCTGAAACAAGGCGTCGCAACGGGACGCATCGCAGCCGCCGGACCGCATGAGGACCACAGGAAGTCCAGATTGGGATGTACGGTGCCGGGGCCTCTTTCACATGCACGCGCAGCCGGTCGATGCATACTTTCAATTGTCGGACTCCGAGTCAGACTGCAGAAGGGCTTTGCGCGTCCCGAATCAGGGCGCGTCAACGGACTTACTCAGCGAGACGGGAGAGTCCAAACCCAAGCTGCGAGCCGGTTGATTAGTACTCAGGTGGGCGGCCATTGGGGAGCCACGACTGCTGTACGTACGTTTGCCTTTCGTTTTGGCGGTGAGGGTGGGTCTTTTTGCGTGGCCATGGCACTCACGGGCCCCGCCCTTCGCTTCGGGCCGGCGCCTGCATCGCTCACGAAGACAGACACACTGGATGTGACTATTTGGTTCCCTGGCTACAGACTACGGTTGCCTCGTTTCTATCTGATTGGAGGGAATCAGGATCGGTATCCTGGCTACACATCTTGACCGTTGTTGAAGTCCCAAGGAGAGCCGAAATCAAGGGAAAAATTATCACTATTCCCAGCCACAGGATATCCGACGGTCGAGTATGTGGTATCACGAGTAGCCTCGTCTAGTCTAAAGAAGCCTAGATCAGCCTCCGCTGGGGCTTCGAATGAATTGCCGGCTAGCTCTTGAAAGTCTTCGGCGGGCTGAGAAGCAGGCTGAGAATCATCTGCGACCGTTGGCGAGGGCTGGTCGTACTGATCCAGGGGAGCTATGGGCTGCGACGGTGGAGGAGTGTCCTCCATTCGACCAATCTCGGGCTGTTCGGAAGTGTTGCTTGATGTGCCGAAGGAGGAGAAGAAGCCGGAATCAGCTGGACCGGGTTTGTTCACTGGCAAATCGGCCACTACCTCTCGAGCGTCGCCATAATCCGTTGATGGTGGAGGGACCACAATGTTCGAGATATCCTCCGCTGCGGACTCCTGGCTGTGAAGAGCCGTCGACGAGGTGGCGTTGAGTTGTTGCTCAGGCGCAATACCGGTCTCCCGGCTCCGCCCGGATCTGTTCAAGGAGCTCCGCCATTGACCCAACATATCTTCCTGAGCCATGCGCATAATATCGAACATCATGCTTCTCAGTCTTTCCTCAAGGATGATTTCCTCCCTTTCTATTTGCATCTCGAGTCGTCTTTGAACGATTCCTCGCAGATTCTCGCGACTGAATTGCTCGAACGCCAGGAGGTTCTCGGAACCAGGAGACATTCGTGAGTACTGTAGTTGAGGGTCAAAATCGCAATCTAAGATAGAGTTTGAGTAAGTATCTTGATAATAAAACAACCCAAAGACCAAGCCATATTAAAATCTAATTCTGGTGCGATGTGGGTGAAAAGTTGACGAGCGAGGTTCCATACGACTGGGGGCCAACTTACATGGTGATGGTATTTCGATCACTCCTGGAAAGAGGATACGATATACGCACTCCCATTTCTTCTCATCACTATCATCTCCTTTGGACCGTTTCTTGCTTTTCAGCTGCTTCTCTTGATCTGGCGTAATGCCTTCGATCTCGGGAATATTGGGATTTTGATTGCATCTTTCGGCGGCGTTTTGATGATCCCGCAGTGCTGACTCGTCAAGAAAAGTTTCGTAGCATCTGAAGCACGGCAGGGGTCGCATGTGAGCTCGGTATAGATGTCCTCTGAAAAGGAAAGCGTTAACCGAGAGTCGCAAGAGCAGAAGTATTGATGAACTTACTTTAGGCGAGCAATAGTTGGAAAACCTGGGAAGACACATGAGGGGACCTTTGGTGTTCTGTTCGGCCAGCGTTTAGTATATGGACAGGCAAACTTTCGGCCATTAGCAGATTGAGATGACCGTCCCGGGTCCGGAGTCCGTCGACGTTTCCTCCTATCTTCATTTTCCTCATTCTCTTCATCTCCTTGTGAGTCGTCAATCTTACGCTTCCCTTTAGCTACCGATTCCTGCTTCGAATTATGCTTTTCTGACCCCGGTTTGACGGATGATACCGGAAAATTTCCAGGCTCTACGTTACTCGACCCATCATTTTGCTGCTGGGCGTCTCTTCTGTCCGCATTACACCTGAGAAAGGATGTGCTCACTTTCTCTGGTGATGTTGTCGTTTCGACAGTAGTCTGAGGCCATGATGGCGAAGCTGATTCCGAACCATAATCTGTGTCTTCTTCGTCCCCGTCAAGACCATCGCTGTACCAAGATCCCGGAGAACGCGAGTAGAGCTCGTCAAAGGTTTCCATGACCTTCATGATGATATCACGCTTTCGTTCAAAAGACATTGTGGCTGACATCGTAAGATCCAAAGAGCCAGAAGAGCTCCTCAGTGTCGCCATGTCGTCAGTAGACCCAGATGGTGTGGTCACAGGCGGTGGCTTTTTTGACTCAATACTGCTGACTATAGTGCCTCCGGAAGACAGCCCATCTTCCGAAGCTTCGAGAGTCTCTTGTGAGGAACCAGGTGAATGATTGGCTGAGGAAAGGGTAGAAGGTTGTGTTGCCAGTGGCCTGGAGGCCCTTGCTTCGCCTAAGGGTGATATGACACATTTGGAAGGAAATGTCGTTTCGTAGATCTCTTCGAGCTTTGTTGTTGGTTTATTATCTGGATCTGCGCCCGAATTTGTTTTCTCGAGCTCAGGAGGATTGTAGATGAGCTTGGACGGAAATTTGAGCGGTAAGGATTGATCGGGGGTGAAAAGCTCCGGAACCTCTGAAAACTCAACTTCCCGGTTGTATATGCGTCTTTTATAATCTGTTTGCTGATCTGTGCAAAGTGAAGAGTACAGTTCGAAATCTGGCCTAGGTATCCTTGGAGATCGTCCATAGCCCGAGTCGAAAGACTCGGTAGATTGAAGAGACTCAGCAGATAGAAAAGAATCAATCTCGCTATAAGACGGGGTTCGAAAGTCATTGGCCAAGAGACTTTGGTGGAATATGTTCAATCCCTCATTTGATGACGCTGAAGGGTAGCCAGGTGCCTCATGGACCGTTTCCAATGAATTCCCGATACCATGGTCGGGGTTGATAGAAGTAGGGTGGCGGTGGGATGTATGCTCATGAACAAAGTCATCCAAGTCCCCGAAGTCGTCCATGACTGATTATGCTGGGGAAATCAGTTACAGGAATAAGTGGTCATGGAACTTCCAAGTGTTAGCATAACGGTGGCCATATTCTAAGATAGTGCCTCGTATTTGACCGGCTGAAACTAGATGCCCAGCGGGAATGGTGAGCATGAAATGTACGTACGTGCCAGCTACACGATAGTCGATGGTCCAAAAAGCCGATACCGATACCTAGTATGAAGATAGCAAGAGTGTAACGCTACTCGAGTTCTCCTTGGGCTGAAATGCGGGAAGGGGGTCTTGATTTATGTGAAAACGAAGGTCGACGGCTGTACCCCGCTTCGGGCTGTGTTTGCACCCAGGGCTGGAATTGCGCACTTGTGCACAACTGCTAATTTGCGCAAGCCACAGTCAAGCCACATACGCATGCAGCGTCTGTATATGTATTAGTGCCAATCCAATCAGGCCAATTGGCGAATCTTCTTGCGATATAAGAAAATACGTGAAGCGAATGTTTTCTGCACCATTCATCTGCAAACATTAGCATTCTCCGGTCTGGGATGGGTTTCTTGAACAACCAATCAACGAGGACCTAGCCGTTCTCCAACGCTTGATCCTCATTTCATCTACAGCGCGAGGAAACATCAATTCAATTTGTTGTTCTTCCTACATGCCTTCATATCCAGATGATTGGTTTATTGTGAAGCGTATGGTTCTGCTGGAAATAAGCAGACACCCGCAAGACCACAAAAAGGCCCACTAAAGACTCAAGCCAAACCTACAGCCGTCTCAATCGCCTTCCTGTTCCTCTCCGCAAAGTCCTCCCACGAGCCCAGCTCTATTCCATAGCTCCTCACCTCATCCAAGTCAACCGGCTGCTTGAACTCGTTCTGGAAAAGGTCGAAAAGGACGAACAGCCCCTTCTCGGCCATCTCCTCCTCCCCGCGCGGCGCCGCCTTGATCTGCCTCCTCCCGCCAACCGCCTGGGTCAGCTTCTCGGCGGCCTGCGCGATGGTCCAGTGGGCGCTGGCCAGCGGCACGACCTTGCCCCTCCACGCGTCGCCGTCGTCGACGAGGGCGCGGGCGGCGAAGCGGCCGATGTCGGCCGGGTCGAGGAAGGAGCCGACCAGGTCGGGGTCGAGGGCGGTGCGGAGCTCGCCGTGGGTCGCCAGCGCCGGGTACATGAAGGTGGCGTGCGGAGGGGTGAAGTTGGTGAAGAAGAAGGCCGGCCGCAGCACGGTGCCGCCGCCGCTGAAGCCACCGCCCAGCACCTCGTCCTCGATCGCCTTCTTGGACCGCATGTAAAACGCCGTGCCCGGGTATCGGTCCAGCTCCGCGAAGGCGCGCTCGCTGCCGATGATGGAGGCCGAGCTGTAAACGGCGCGCGTGACGGTGCCGGCGCTCTTGCTGGCGGCCAGGATGTTGCGGGCGTGGCGGAGCTCTTGGTCGGCAGGGTCTTGGGACGGCATGACGTTGACGAAGACGCCGGTGCAGGATTTGGCGGCAGCCTGGATGGAGGCCGGGTCGTCGAAGTGGCCGGTGAACAGCTTGACCGACGGGCTCAGCGAAGCGAGAGCCTTCGAGGCTTCGGACGAGGGGTTCCGGACGAGTGCATGGATGGTGATGGGGATGTTGCCGCTGGAGGAGAGGTCGAGGAGAGCACGGATGGTCTCGCCGCCCTGTCTGCCAGTGGCTCCGGTGATGAGGATGGTGTGTGCCATGGTTTTTGGTGTGATTCAGTTTTGTTGCCGGAGCTGGTGTCTTTGCAGAAGCTACCTCAATATAAAGGTGACAGCTCTCGGAGTTTACGGAGCCGTCAGCACGAACACATATGTCAGCACGTGGAAAAGTATGGGGTTTGTACGAGTGGAGGATCAGCCGAAACTCGTGCGCGGGGGAGGCCCATGTTATGAGAGGCTAGCCAAGGTGCAGGCAGCAACACACAGGATTCATAATACATACGGCGGGGTTAAGGTGCGGCGGGACAGTCAGCAGCGGGCGGGTGTTGACCAGGATGCAGCAGCCACTAAGCCTGATCCGCGTCAAATGCGACCACACCGCTGCTAAGACAAAAAGCAGCGCCATATCATTGCTAGTCACGTATACAAAGCCCGACGCCTGCGTGCACATGTGTACCAGCTCGACAGACGGGAACCCGGCACCCGCCACACCAATTACCTGCTTGAAAGGTGTTCATTCCGACTCGGCCGACTGTAGAAATATTACTACCCACGAGCACTTCAGTTGATCCGGATGGAGTTGGGCATCCCAAAGTTCGATAACCCTGACTCAACATCAAGAATTTCCAGCATCATTTCCATCTTAGTGATCTCGGGCGCCGACAAGAGTTCTTGATACTTTGCGAAAACCCCAAGCTTGGAGATACGGAAACAAAAGTCCACGATTGGAAAAGAATGAGAATTCAACCATGACCAAGGTACACCCAGCACCTCGCGCTCTGTGTCTGTGAGCTCTCCTTTTCCGTCCACTACGTCTTTCAGGCCAGGCATGATCAGCCATTTCCAGCCCTCCAACATCGCTTCCTTCTTGGACAAGGGCGCCTGTTTTGAGAAAAGCAGGTTTCTCCAGCCGGAAAATGGAGGGAAAAGGTCCTTGAGCAGAGACAGTGTGGTTATGATGACATTGCATCTGTACGCATCTCGATCCATTCTTTTAGCCGCCTCTGCTGAGATGGCGCTCTCATCCAAGCGGGACAAGATAGCTTCCATGACAATTGCGGCTAGATTGTCTTCTGACGTCTTGGATGATTTGAAATGATGTATCAACATTCCCTCGGGTGGTTGAGCATCTTTCAACTGCTGAAGAACGGGGATCAACGCTTTCGGGTTATCATAGCCGAACTCCGTCAGAAATCTGAAGAAAAAGTCCAAGGATCCAAATGCGAACTCTGATGGTAGGTAGGGAGAAAGGAAGGAACCCTCGCTGGATGGAAAGTTTGGAAAGTACTCGGCGGCCAAAAACGACGCCAACTCGTATTTGTTTGCGAAGCTCTTGTCGTATGATGTAGATCGAGCCTTGTATACGTCGTGTAGTTGATTCAGAAGGACTTCGCCAACCTGAATAAGACCACTGAGTCCGTCGAGTATTCTCTCCTCTTCCGAGGACGGAGACCCGCTCATCTGCTTGTAGAACAGATCATGGCCTACCTGAGCCCAGGTGTGGGCCAGCATGGAGACAACCTGGACCTCGATGACATCTTTCTCAATGTCTAAGTCCTCGTCCATCTCGTCGTCCAAAACGGAGACACGATAGTGTTTTGCTCTGTACCCGGTAAACCGGGAGACATAGGCGGCACGTTCTTCTTTGACGCTCTTGCGCTCAGGTCGTTCCTCTAGTGCTGCTTCGTCTCCTTGATGTATGCGACCGTGATGAATCTTTTCGTGGACCTGGAAGTTTTTGTAGATGATACTCTCCACAGCTTCCCGGTGATTCGGGAAGTAGAGTGCAATCCGGACTCCCGCGAGGTCAACAATGTCCTTCTTGATAGCGGCTAAGTCTTCATACCCTTCCCGAATCATCGAGTTGCGTTGACGAATTTTCTTTTCTAGCGAGCCAGCGTCTTTTGCTCGACACGTAACTTGAGCTTGGATCTCGGACTTGTGTAGCTCCGCCTCGCAAATGTCTTTTACTTCAACTGCCAACCTCTCAAAATTGTGTCGTTCCTTCCTCCTGTACTCTGCGAGGAAGCGCCTGATTAGATTCTCTGTCCTTGCTTTTGCGCTTTCCCGGTCTCTTTTGGTGATATGAAGAGGGCCTTCGGGTGCCGGATTAGGGAAAAACGAATCCATGCCGTAAGGATGAGATCATGTCATAAGACATTTCATAAGCTGTCAGACTCTGGCGCATTCATAGAGGCAATGGCGTTTCAAGATCAGGGAACCGAGTGAGCGGTGGAGCGAGGAGCAAGGCTGGAAAGAAACCCAGAGATCTGACAACAAACTTATAATCAGCCACATGTAGCTCGGGTATGCGCCCACAAACAGCGCGATCTCACTGGCGGAGGTTGGAGAAGGCGTCAGCCGCTATTTCTTGTGCAGGGAGATGAGCCAATCGCAGGCGAAGGGGTTGGCGCGTCTTCGTGTTCAGCCAGCCTCGCGGCTGCTTTTGGATCAGTGCATATATGGGGGCCGTTTCGCAGCAGGGGTTCACTCCATTCCGCTTGGCGCACCTAAAGGTTTGTACGAGGAAATACTTGGCGACACGAGTAACAACTTCAGGTAAATAACTAAGATAATCCTCGCTACTTTGATTGCCAAAACACGTGCTGTAATCTTCCCAAACATGGCCTGGGAATGTATGGAGGCAGCGGTAAAAAGTACGCTACATTTGATATTGAACATCTGTACATTGGCTCTCTCGCCATCTTCGTAGCCGGGAGCGTGCTGTGTGGTTGGAAATGGCTTGGACAATCGTGGGAGGAGCGAGCCGTATCTGGGGTGTGTCCAACACTCCTCTTAAAGCTGTGAGGATGGAGAGGATGAGCATATTTTGTAGCACATAGGGAGTTGAAGCATTCGTCCGGATGTGAATGTCATAGCATTCGTGCACATCTTCATCCGGACGAATGCTTCAACTCCCCACGTGGATAGGCCCAGATCAGAAGATCTGAAAGCAGATATTCGCGTCACTTGCCGGCTGGCTACCACCTCTTGCATTGCCCGCATCCTCAACGCCTCCACTCCACACCCTCCGACCTCCTCTCCACCACCGTGCCAACATGGCAGGGCGTAGAGATGAGCCTTCTGCGCGCTCGCGCATCATTGGTTAGTTTCCTTCACCCTTCTGCCACCTCCCCAGCTCCTCTTCTTCTTGACACTCGTCACTTACGCCATCTGTACAGCTGCCGCCGACTATGTCTTCGCGTCCGCAGTCCCGGCCGCCGCCCGCGCGTCCACCACCAGCCGATTCGACATCGTAGGCAGAGCCCAGCCGGACAGCGGCTGGGTGAATGCCAGATTGCTCCAATGGCACCGTGTGGGAGGCAGCGGTTTGCGCTGCATCGTCGCGCTGGAGGGGCCCTCAAGGCCAACCTACAACGAGGCCGTTGCTGCGCTGGCGGAGGAAATGGAACATTTGGTGGCAGAGCAGCAACAGCGGCAGCAGCAGCGTAAGTCCCGCTTGCTCCCTCTCCGCGGCAAAGGATCCAGATAACCTTGACATTAGACTCCTAGATCACACGCCGGCGCCTCCAGCCAGCGCCGCCGCCCTGCGCAGTTCCACACGCCTGCCGCCGCCACCGACAACGCTGCCAGCCTACACAACGTCGCTGGAGCTCGACCCACAGACGCCCACGGGTACCCACCAAACCCTCACACCCACGTCTCTCACACCCCGCGCCACCATCATCCTTTCCCCGCTCCGCTCGCGCTCCTCCTCCTCAGCCTCCAGCACCAGTACGATCCGTCCTTCAACCGCACCGCCGGGCGCACTGCCCACCACCTACAACAACGACCCTCCGCCCCTCCCCGGCCCCATACCACGCCACCTGACGCCAAAGCGCTCGCTCACAAGCCGCCTCACCCCCTTCTCCACGCGGTGGAGCCGCCGTCCACGCGACTCTCACTTACCACAGACGCCCACCCGCCAGCGAACGACATCGCTGCAGCGCTGGAGTAGCAAGATGAAGAGCAGCAGGGACCACAAGCGACAGCTGCAGCGGCTCAAGACGACCGCGCCCACGTACACGCTCGACCCGGACCAAGGCCCCTCGCCGACCACGCCGACGGGCCGCACGATGCCGCCGACGGTGCCTCTCGCGCCCCCAGCGAGGCCGCTCGGCCCGCGCACGCAGCCGGACCGAGACGAGCGGCGCAGCCAGCGAGATCCGTTCGAGCGCGTGCGGGCGGCGACGGCCGAGCCTGTCCTTCCACCTCTTCCACCTCATATCGGCTCCAGCGAGCAGCAGCGCCGCCGACGCACGCCGACGGGACGGGAGAGCCGCGCACCGGGACCGCCGCCCTGCACCGCGGCCGCGGCTGCTCCGCGCACGGCGTCACCGGTGTCGGAGAGTGTCTGGGACGACGTCGACGAGCTGACGCGGGAGCTGCGCGAGCGCAACAGGCTCGACCGGCAGAGGAGCCGGTTGCGCGAGGAGGCGGAGCTGCGGCTGCGTCGGGAAATCGGCGCGTTTCCGGTTCGGGGAGGCCGTGAGGAGGCGGCGGCGGAGGTTGAGACCGGTGGGAGCGGTGCTGGGGAGGACGGCGCCTGGCACCCGCAACCGGCGCGGCGCTTTCCGTGGACGTCGCTGCGGAGCTCGAGGTCGAAGTCGAGATCTCGTGAGTAAAGTGGAGTGGGAATGGCTGATCGGGAACGACATCCGACACTGTGAGGGATGAGGCAGACTCCCAGGCTGCCCGAGGCGGATTCTGAGCCTGGCGGGTTACTCCTCTTGGCTTAGAACATTTATTGCGGAAGGCATCTAAACCCACGTGTGTCAGCCTCATTGATCATACGGGTTAGGCATCAGTGGGGCAGAGTTGGAACTTCGGGAATAGCTTGGGAATAAGGGCTTATGGAAATACGACGTGGTTGAGAAGAAATTGGACTTGGCAAGGCACAATTGAGAAGTAATGATTACGAGGAAGGGGCTTGTACCGGAATTTGCAGGGGTAGAGAAAGTAGCAGCAGACAACCCAAAGAAATATCAGGGTTCAATTCTTAGAGAAATGAATGACTAGTAAAATTCTAGCAAAGGTGGTATCTCGCGAGAACAAACCACGCCATTACAAAAGCAGCGCGAATAGAAGATAAGTCTTTCGCCAGTAGTCTCCCGCGTTCTTCTTCAAACGCTCAAGAGCTGGCTTGTCAACCCCAGAAGCTTCCTGCAATTGCTTCTCCACCGCTGCAAGGGGAGACTCTTCCGTGCTTTTCAGAGCAAACACGCGTTGTAGGTAGCAGACGTCAAAGAGCAGATGCGTGAGTTTGTCCTTTTGCACATCGGCACTCGGAGGGCTTGCGGTCTTGTTCGCCTTCTTGGATTCCTCACCATCAGCGGCGACCTTTTCACCGACGGGATTTGCTCCTTCATTTTCCCGGTCTTCATTTGCGGCATCTCCATTTTCGTCGCCATGGCTTGTGCTGTCTGCTTTTTCTGATGGATCTGCTGCTCCTCTGATGGCTGAGATGCACTCGCTCAGAACGGTGGCAGACTCTTCAGATATCTGCTTCTTCAAGACACCGACAGCGCCCGGAGACCACAGGTCACCGCCACGGGAGACCATCGCCTGGTTCAATGCACTAAGAAACTTGAATGCACCAACAGAAGGCTGTGCTGGAAGAGACGGGCTGCCCTCCCAGAGAGCCCTCGCTCTCGCGCGTCGCGATTGTGAAAGCCTCTGCATGGAGCTCCTGTAAACTGCGAGGGGCGACTCGGAAACTACCTTCGCGAGGGAAAGGTGCAATGGTTGAGTGACCGAGGGGGGGAAAACACTCGAGGACGTAATGGTACGCCTATTTGCCGCAGACAAGCTACCCAGGCGTTGGCTGACTTCTCTTAGAGCGCGGACAATCAAGATGGCCTTTGGCGCAGTAGCATCCTCTGGGGTTGCAAGAGTCTTCGATACCAGGGATCCCACGTCCTTCTGTAGCTCGGCGAAAGCGGTCGAAAGGGCTTCCTTCAAGGAGTCTTCGAGGCAGCGTGGATCATCTTCGCTTAGAAGCGCTTGCTTGGATTCGAGGTCGAAATCTTCATCCTCATCATCTCCATTGAGATCATCATCCCATTTCGTGTCCTTCATCTCCTTGATAACAGCATAGGCATCCTTCAACGACTGTGCCCACTGATCGTATGTGGAGATGAGCTGCGAAAGAGATTCGTTGAGGCCGTGGCTGCGCTCGATGATTGCGCGCTTGAACAATGGCGCACCATTGGATGTATCGATCGAGGAAGTAGATGGATCCCATAGAGACGTCACCTCGTCTCTGCTCTTGCTATCCCAGGTATCCAATACCGCGGTTAGGCTGGATGTGACTATATTGAGTTGTTTTGCGCGATCAGTGAGGAGAGTGCGAAGGCGGTCGTTGATGACTTCTCTGAGATCATCCAAGACTTGTGATGGATCGACACCAAGACTGCGGCTACTGGATGATAGCCAAGTCTCCAGCATCTCTCTTCTCACATCAAGTACATTCTTCACGTCTTTTTGTTCCGCCAATACGCCACGGGTGCTGTCGAGGAATGCCTTTACTGCCTGTCGTGCCCAAGTTTTCAACAGCTTTTCAGCGTCGGATTTGGATAGCTCGTCGTGCCGGGGCCATGGAGTGAAATTCCTAACTTCATCGGCGATCCAGCGCTCATGCACGTCAAGGTTGAGTTCGGCAATGGCCTGTATTTCTGGATCCTGGAGAAGGGGCCTCGCTTTCAGGCGCACGAGAGCATCGGCAAGGCGCTTAGGAAAGATAGACTGCGTGTCGACCAGAGTCCTTACGTACAGCTTCAAGGCACGAGGGAGGTGGTCTTGAGAAATGCGGCCTTCTTCGACAAGTCGTGTGATGGTTTCCAGTCGTACATGATGGAAGTGACGCAAGACATCGCTGGGCGTAGAACTTGTCGCCAGGGAGAAGGCACACATACTCTCGAGGACATCATTGGTCTCGGAGCTGAAGCGGGAGAATTGTTTGTCGATGGTATGCAGAAGCTTCCGTCGCAACGAGGCGAGTTGGTTCTTCAGAGATTCCACGAAAGGAGGAGGACTGGGCGCCTGGACGAGGTTCTTATGCAGAAGACGAGATATAACCAGGATCTTCGCAGCAAGCAATGTTGAGCCTTTCTTCAGCGCACGGCGAATGACGGTGGGGCAGGTCTGGAGAACGGCGAGTTGGGCGGCGAACGAGAAGCGCTCAGCATCTGCACCAGCGAGACAAGTCAGCCACAATTCCCAGTGGATATGTCCAAAGAATACCAACCAAGCTTGCGGGTGTATTCTGTGAGACCGCTGTAATTTCTGCTTATTTTATCTACCCTCCGCGAGTTGCATTTCTGGCCGATCAAGCCCAGGGTGGACTCGACGTTCTGCATCTGGCGGTCCATTTCAATGATGCGCTCGGCGGTTCCCAGGAGGTCGCGGTAGCTCGCGCTGTGTTTTCCAAAGGTCAGCGAGGTGAGCAGGTCAAGCAAGCAGCGGACTTCAGGGATGCACCCACCCGACCAGCGACCGCAGCTTCTCGCGATTGTCGTCGGCATTGTGGCGAAGCTGCTGCTCGAGCTTCCTGACAACAGGAACCGGGTACTGGAAGGCATCGTCGGCGGATTTGAAGGAGCGGGGGTCGGGGGCCTCGGCGGTCATGATGGCGGGCAGAGCTCTGGTGGGAGACGGGCGCCAGACACGTCGCCGAGACGCGGCGCGCGCAGGCCGCCGGGAAAGCACCTGGACGTCCGCCGCCCGAGGCGGAGCGGAGAATCGCGCGCGCCGGAACCGCCTCGTCACGTGTTGGGCTTACTTTATTTTAGGCTGCGCCCTGCACGCCCTCCCCTCCGCAACGTCAGCCTTGCACTACCACCGTTGGGCACACCGATGCTCTGTCAGCTGCCCGCGTGAGTGCTCGGCACCGTCCAACCGCCCACTAACCAGCATGCATGCCGACGCTATTGGGTCGGCTGCATCTCAGCCTGTCGATGTTGCAGCTTAGGCCAGGAATTCGGCCTTGGGGGAGCCCGCGGGATGGCGCAAGGGAGGAAGGCTACCCTCTATTCCTGGCGTCAGCACCACGGCCGATTTTGCTCGCGGCTGTGTTGGCTCCGCCGTCTTTGTTCCCCGTCTTAGCATAAGTCGTACCCCCTCACATTCTTCTCAAGCTGCCTGTTTCTGTCAATCTCTGCTACGTGCTCTCTTTGAAATGACACTGCAGTCTACGCCCAATCTTTTGACCTGGTGGAGCGTCGGACTCCATTTCGACGACCACCAGAAACCCCACCCTCCCTCTGTGCCCCTCGGCTACTCGTCTCTCGCCTCCAGTGATGACCTGTCCAAGCAGCTTGAACCCCCGAGCTCCTCCTCTTCCCTTGATGTAGACAGATACCACATTCCTGGCGCATATCGAGAATCTTTCTCCGACAGCAGCCCCGGCTGTGACGACAGGGATTCCCCGCGAACACGTCAGAATCTTTTTCACATGCTGGCACAGAAGCTCCGCCCGCTTGCCAACAGTGACGGCAAGGATTTTAGACGTCACCAACCTCAACTTTTTTCCATCCCCCAAGTCAAATTACCATCCTGTCCTTCAAGGCACGATGATGTCTCGCTTGTCCCTCGTCCGCTGGTCACTAGAAAGTCTATCCAAAGGTCCTACAGTTACGAGCAAGGCGACGATCAAGGGATGACTGCCAGTATGACGAAAAGAAATTCAGGGCTCACAGTTCAACATCCGGAAAGGAAGGAAGCAGCTCTTCAGAAGGCGCAAGAAAAGCTGGCCGAGGAACAACTTGCGATTCGGACATCAGAGAAATTGCAGATACATAAATCATCGAGAGACTTATACACCAATCATCCAGGCGGAACCGTCTCAGAGTCTAACAGCTCACCTACCGGCCTCTTGACTTCCAAATACAAAGGTTTTGAGATATCATCCCGGACAGATACCGTACATCACCGGGCAACCCACAGGTACGAGTCTCAGGATGAAATGCAGCTCGGCTTCGAAGACAACGAAGTTTTCACTGTCTCCAGAAAACTTGAAAATGGTACGCCACAGCTCAATGTTGTCTCCCATGGCTTACGACAATTATGTTCAGTGGGTTCTAAACTGACTTCTGTACAAGGCTGGTGGTTCGGCACAAGGCTATCAAACGGAGAATCGGGCTGGATACCTTCACCGTATTTCGACCCTCGTCCAATCTCCGAGTCCACGGAGCCACTTGTTGTAGACTTGCCACGGCGGCAGCCAGCCGTCCGCCAGAAGAAATCCCTGAAGCGGCGGGCCGTCTACGGCAAAGTTGAGCCTGAGCAGGGCGAAACGATGGAGTTCTACCGCCGGGTTTCGCAGATGATCCTTTCAACCCGAGAATGCGTTGTCTGCGGCGAGTCCAAAGCTGTCGCCGAGTTTCCAGACTCCGCGCGGTCTCAATGTCAGCATGAGTGGAAGACATGCCGCGGTTGCGTTCGTCAGTGGATAGTGGCCCAGCTGGATGCCAAAGGATGGGACCGAATTGCGTGCCCAGATGTGGAGTGCAAGGCTTTCCTTGGTCATGCTGATATTCTACAGCTCGCTGACAAAGATACATTCCAACGGTAAGTCTCCCACACTTTTCAGACTCAAATACACCGCTGACGCCGCCTGCCAGCTACGAAACCCTTGCTACCCGCGCGTACCTCAGTACTCTTCCAAATTTCCGGTGGTGTCTCTCCGCGACTTGCGAGAGCGGGCAGATCCACGATGCCGATTCCGCAGGCTCGATCTTCAAATGTGCATCCTGCGGTCTGCAATGGTGCACACAGCACGAGGCCGAATGGCACCGGGGCGAGACGTGTAAGCAATACGACCAGCGAGTGAGTCGCGAGCAGCAGGACCGCGAGGAGCGGGCAACGAAGAGGATGCTAGCAAAAACGACGAAGAAGTGTCCAGGCAGAGGATGCGGGTGGATGATCGAGAAGAATCAAGGGTGCGACCATATGACGTGTCGGCAGTGCAAGCATGAGTTCTGCTACGTGTGCTTGGCGCCGTATGAGCCAATCCGGCGGCATGGGAATTCAAGGCATAAAAAGGGTTGTAAATATCATTCAGACAACGTGAGGTAGATGGAATGGGGGCACGCAGAGACACTCACTTGCGCTGGGTATGGCATCAAGGGAAACAGGAAGGGGGCAAAGGAACAGAGCAGCGGTGGGAACTTGCAGCATTTCAGGTCTGGCCGTAGAGAGCAGAGTGTTGAAGCGTCCGTTCATGCGCGAAAGTGCGTCGCAACTTATGCTTGAGGCTAACCGTAAATATGCTTCAACTTCCCACGAAGATGTGGATGTCGAGGGTAATTCGAGCCAGCTGTTGGTTGCAGCGCCCTTCTGGGATGAAGGTTGCGAGTCAGTGGCCAAGCATCGAACGACAGCTCACCGGACAGGGTCCTTATTCAGACTAGATCCTGGAGAGTGATGTCGCACGTAAGCGTCGATCGAGAGATCCATGCCCTGCATGAACTTCTATGGGAAACTTGAGCGACAAGACATAAAGGCTGAGCTTGAAATAGCTTCGTTCATGAGTAAAGAACCATGATTGATGAAATTGCATGAATCCGCGGGGAATTCATACAATTATTGCTGGATTTGCCAGACAAGAAGACTTGTTGGATCCGTTTGTACGATTGAGCAGCTGCTGCAGTACATTCAGTCGTCGTCATCAGTACAAAAGGAAAGAAGTAGCAGTCGATGACGTCATGCGAACTCCAGAAGGGTTCCGGAGCTTGGCACCTTGCACGACAACTGCCCCAATTCATCAACCTGCAGACAACCCTAGCTTCTTTCATTGTTGCACTGATGCTCTCCATTGGAAGAGCACGTGCTCACGCGTGTTTTCTGGCACGAATCACCACGACTATACGTATCCGCACATCAACGACATCGGCAGCTACGCAGAAAAAGTCGGCATCGGCGCGAAAGGCACCAAAGACAACCGCAACAGCCACCAAAGAGCCGAAGATGAAGCGTTCTGCTCCTGCCACCAGCAGCAGAAATGCCCCTAAGGCAAAAAAGGCTAAGCCTACGATTCCCGACTATCATCTCACGCCCTCGGTAAGGGACGGATCCGGAGAGATTGTTTGGCCCGCGCCCAAGGACCAGATAGAAAGAGCCAGGAACTTAATTCTTGAATGGTTAGTAAACATGGAACTCTATCTCAAGCAGTGGCAGCTGTGTTGTTAGACACGTTATGACTTACAACCGACCGCAGCGCCCGGGCTGGGAAGCAAACGGTCATTGTTCCAGACAAAGACGCAGATGGACTTTCATCAGGCGCGATACTGCGCAAAACCCTGGTGCTGTTGGGCCTTAAGCCTGAGCTCATCTCTGCGCATCTGCTGCGGAAGGGTAACAGCATCCACACTGAGAGCGAACGGCAAACCATGGCCGCCTACGAGCCAGAGTATATCTTCGTGCTGGATCAAGGGTCGCGTAAAGGACCACCGGTAATCGATACACCGCACAAAGCTTTGGTGATTGACCACCATTTCGCAGAAGAAGACGACTTTCCAGCCGGTGCAGCTCACGTTACAGCTTGTCACTCGCCCCCAGTAGCTACCAGCTCGTTGTTGACTTACCACATATGTAGTACGCTACATGAAAGCGTGCGGGAGAGCTGTGACTGGCTATGTGTACTGGGCACATACGGAGACTTGGGGAGCACGCTGAAGTGGGAGCCGCCGTTTCCGGATATGAGCAGCACGATCAAGAAGCACACGAAAAAGGCGCTGAACGAGGCGGTGTCGCTCATAAACGCGCCCCGACGCACGGCATCCTTCAATGTACCGGTGGCATGGGAGGCACTGGGCACAGCGGGGACACCGGCGGACCTGCGAACAAACCCCGAGCTCCAAGCTGCACGGAAAGAAGTCAATGCTGAAGTTGAGCGGTGTACGCACACGGCGCCGAAGTTCAGCGCGGATGCAAGAATCGCAGTGTTCCGCATCAGGTCCGAGGCGCAGGTGCACCCGGTCATCGCAACGCGTTGGGCCGGCCATCTCTCGTCGTCCAAGCTCGAGGTTGTGCTTGTCGCAAACGAGGGCTACTTACCAGGGTTAGTGAACTTCTCGTGTCGCGTCGCGAGGAGCGCAAGAGCGCGGGATTCACCTGTCAATATCATCGAAGTGTTGAGGGAGGTGGCAGATCGCGCCCCCGACCCAACGTTGCGGGAAAGACTGGGAGAATCATTTGCACGTGGCCATAAGGAGGCAAGTGGAGGTATCGTCGGAGTGGAAGAGTTTGAGGAACTGATTGCGTGTTTGGAGGTGGGGAAAAAGTCAGATGGAGAGTCTCCGCGGAAGAAGAAGAAAGAAGACGTGACGAAGCAGTCGAACACGCTGATGAATTACTTTGGAAAGCAAAAAGACGCAAAGAAAGTAGCTCAGGAATGAAGCACGGGCAGACGTCCCCTTTCCGCTCAAATTCCGCAGAGTTCGACCTCTGGAGGTAGCGAAAGGAGCTCCGCCAAGCTCTGAGCTCAAGCAGCACCGCGCAAGTGGGTCGCACAAATGGTAATGCAGAGGGATTTTTCATCCGACGGCCCGCATAGAGTGGGTAGGGTACCTGAAGCATTCCCCTTGCATGCATCTGAGTACCTCTTCGTTTGGGTGAGCTCATCAAGCCTCCGTGGATAAGCTTTATTCAAGCTTTGATCAAGCCGAAGCCGTTGCCGTGAGCTCGAGATCTGATGCCGGGGAGCTCTGAGCATTGTACATAGAGCAGACCGCACCAGACCATGTATGACGTAGGCGCAGTCCCACCTAGAGTAATCTGACGCTGATTACTCACCAAACGGTCTGCAGGGTCCAGGAACGACGGAAGAGCCGCCAGCCCATCGATCGGGATCTTGCTTGCAATCGTGCATCATCATTACCTGTGGATGTCCAGATCCGGATGTTGTCCTCGGCATCCCGAGGACGAGCGTTATCCGGCCATGTCACTATTATGCAATGCTTATCGCTGGCAGATGGAGGTGAAAGCGGATTTAAACGGAGATACGTCGGTGTGCTTCGATGGCCCAGCTGGCTGTGGGGAGAATCAGTCCAGCTGGCCTGATCGAGATGCACATTGACCACCACGTGGGATTTGAGATGCCATGGTGGCCTCGACACGGCTGCCTCCAGACGGCTGGCGCTGCGTAAGCCACATTCACCGGCTCGCCGTTCGTTCGGGGAGACGATGCCGCTCGTTTCGGGGAGCCATTGGGAGTGCGGTGTTTATCGGCGCAGGCGCCGTCGTCACCACTGTGCTGCAACATGAGCGTTGGCGGGGCTTCCATGCAAAGACGCGGGAGTGCTGCCGTGCGTGGTGGGGCCGCGCAGTGACGTGGGTACAACCCCAACGCTGAGCTCAAGCAGAACGCTGAGCGTCGAGCAATCGATACTGTCGTCGAGCATCATGCGGCGCTTCGGCTAGCCCTGTTTTCGTCAAGCAAGCTTGTAGATCGGGCAGGTCAGATCTCCGGCAGATGCACTGGGATCTGGTGCCGGGCCGCAAGCTTCAGGCAAGCTTCGGACGAGAGCAGTCCGGCGGCTGGACGCTTGCTTGCGTCTTCCCGGGCTCGGGTGATCCAGGAAGCAGCTGCGAGGCCGGTTCGGAGAGTCTTCCGACACGTGCGCAGCTTCATGGACAGCTGGGCATTCATCCGGATGGATTCGAGTCTCCTTCGCCGGTCGATTGGATGTGCGCACACCTGTTGCAATACTCCGCGAATCAGCCACGTAACGTCGCCTCATGCCCGGCCGGCTGAGGGCGGTGCAGGGGAGATCTGGATTTGCGATGTCGGGAGGTGTGCCGGCGTCCACAACTGGGACCGCCCCTCACCAGTGGCAGTGCGCAGTCCCGCACCATGTCGTCGCGCCCCATGCAGGGCACCACGCCGCCTGCTCTCAGCTGGTCCTAGCATAAGGAGAACGCTCGGAATTCGGAGGGCTGCGGGGAAGAATTCGAGGCTAATTGCGTGGAAAAAAGCCACCCGCTGCGGGCAAGGTCACGATGGGGGCGCTTGAGGGCGTAGCGCGGTAGTTGTGGTCGGGTTCTTTTGCCCAGACAAGACGTGCGATGCCAGTGACCCGCAGACGCCAGGTAATTCGCTCCGGCGAGGTCGGGTGCCAGGACGAGCCAAGAAAGCTTGTCACTGTTCCCCCGCGAAACGTGAGTCGCGATGCGGGAAAGCATTCCCAAAAACCCGCGCCCGGGTCCATGGCCGTCTCCTGTGCGGACAAAGACGACAGCTTTGACTTTGGAATCCTGGAGATACAGGCAACTTTCGCGCCCCGCGGCCGTCGTTCCAGGCCCGCCACGCGATGACCTGCCGCCCGCTAGCCGCATGCTCGTAGCCGCACACCCGCGCAGTCCCTGCTCGGCGGCGAGCCTCAGCAGGAGGGGCGCGAGGGGCACGGCGTGCGCACCCGGGCCAGCCGCCAGCCGCGGTGGGCGTGAAACGCGGTGCCACGACGGCGGGCGGGCGTCCCCTGCGAACGGCGTGGTGCCCCGACAGCTTCTCCGCCTTCTCCAGGCTGGGCGCGGCGTGGGCGCGCTGGATTCGCCCTAGCTCGCGCGGGTGCAGCGCCATAGCTCCTGCGAGCTTGGGCGCCTGTCCTTCCGCACGCCCACCTCCAGCACGCCGCCAGCTCTGGCTGCTGGTGCGGGGGATGCGTTCGCGGGCTGCTGCCCAGCGCCGACGGGGATGGTGATAGGAGCAGCGCACGCGGCGAGCCCGCGACAATTACTGTGCTGTCCGCGGCGCGCCCCCTCATTCGCCAATGCGCGCTGGACCCCGCATCGCCAGCACTCGGAGCATGGCACGCGACGGAGCATCCCTCGTCCTGGTCCATGTCTTCCTGCCCGCTCCGTGCCTCTCGTCTGCTAACGTCAGAAGCTTCGCCCAAGTGGGGTCGCCGCCCTGGAAATGTCCTGGCGGGCTCACTGGCTGTGCTCCTCCCAGCGCCTGCGCAGCCTGAGAGGAGATGACCAACCTTCTTGGGGCGCGCCGCTCGCCCTGTGGGCCTCGAGGATATATATACCGCGTCTATGGGCCCTGCATCGGGCGGTCTTACCTCTCATCATTCCACCTCTTGCCCTGCGAAGCCCTCACCCGTCCCCCTTGTCCGCGTCTGATCCACCCCGCTCGTAGCTGGGTAATCGTCTGCGACGTCATTGCCGTGTACCCGACCAACTAGGTAAGCTACCCCATGCCTGACACCTCCCCGGGCTCCCGGCGTGATTCGATTCGAGCAGCCGCCGGACCATGACCAAGACGGCTGACCTGGAACGCCGCGTCCGCTGCAGTCCGCGAGTACATATACCTGCGTCTCACCCGCAGAAACCGCCTCAGCTTCCACCTCTCTCTCTTCTCATCAATTGTCACAATGGTATTTATCCGATCCGCTTCCCGCCTCGCGCGCCCCGCCTCCTCCCTGCTGGCTTCCGGCAGGAGCTCGCTGCTGCGGCCCCATGCGCCTCTCGGTGTCAGAACGCTAACAGCCACCTCCCGGCAACAGGGCAAGGTTCTTCTCTGCCTCTACGACGTAAGTCCGCCCCATTGACCCCCCAATGCCTCGTGGCGTGGTGCTGTCTACAGTCGTGTCGTGCTGACGTCAATTGCTTCCCAGGGCGGCGTCCACGCCGAGCAACAGCCCGAGCTCCTCGGAACCACCGAGAACGAGCTTGGTATCCGGAAGTGGATCGAGGAGCAGGGCCACACTCTGGTCACCACCTCTGACAAGGAGGGCCCGAACTCCAAGTTCGAGAAGGAGCTCGAGGACGCCGAGGTCATCATTACCACTCCGTATGTTGTCTCTGCAAACTCACTGCAGGTACCTGTGCTGACCAACATGGGTGAAGCTTCCACCCCGGCTACCTCACCAAGGAGCGTCTCGCGAAGGCGAAGAACCTCAAGCTCTGCGTGACTGCCGGTATTGGCTCGGACCACGTCGACCTCGATGCCGCAAACAAGACCAACGGCGGTCTGACCGTCGCCGAGGTTACTGGCTCTAACGTCGTCTCGGTCGCTGAGCACGTCGTCATGACCATCCTGACCCTCGTCCGCAACTTCGTCCCTGCCCACGAGCAGATCGAGTCCGGCGACTGGAACGTCGCTGCCGTCGCGAAGAACGAGTACGACCTTGAGAACAAGGTTGTTGGTACCGTTGCCGTTGGCCGTATTGGTGAGCGCGTCCTGCGCCGCCTCAAGCCTTTTGACTGCAAGGAGCTCCTCTACTTCGACTACCAGCCTCTCTCTGCCGAGAAGGAGAAGGAGATTGGCTGCCGCCGCGTCGAGAACCTTGAGGAGATGCTTGCACAGTGCGACGTCGTCACCATCAACTGCCCGCTCCACGAGAAGACTCGTGGTCTGTTCAACAAGGAGCTGATCTCCAAGATGAAGAAGGGTAAGTCGACGAGAATTTCCCCGAGCCCCCGCACCTCCACATCCCGGCCCCTCCTACCTCCCCACCACGCTCTTGGCGGATCTGCTAACAACTCACTCTTCCTGCAGGCGCGTGGCTCATCAACACCGCCCGCGGTGCCATCGTCGTCAAGGAGGACGTCGCCGACGCGCTCAAGTCCGGCCACCTCCGCGGCTACGGTGGTGACGTCTGGTTCCCGCAGCCCGCACCCAAGGACCACCCTCTGCGCTACGCCAAGAACCCGTGGGGCGGCGGCAACGCCATGGTCCCCCACATGTCCGGTACCTCGATCGACGCGCAGAAGCGCTACGCCGCTGGCACCAAGGCTATCCTCGACAGCTACTTCTCCGGCCGCAACGACTACAGGCCTGAGGACCTGATCGTCCACGGTGGTGACTACGCCACCAAGGCCTACGGCCAGCGCGAGAAGAAATAGAGGATGGGATAAGTGAAAATTGATCAGGGTGGTGGAGGGATTCATACTGCTGCCTCGGATTTAACTTGGGCTTGGACAGGCGGCCTTAAGCGGCTCTTCTTGTGTATGACTTCTTTTTTTTTCGAATGAGAATCCAAAACGAATCTCCTTCCACGCATGATCCTGAGCGATTCTTCGCGCACCTGTATGCCTCGTCTGTGCGTATGTGCACCTGAGCGAATTTTTCCTTCTCGGTACCTTGGCGCTGCCTATCGTGCGGGGAATTGGAGGCGACCCCAGCTTTGACCACGACAAGCGCCGTCCAAGTCACGTCTGCACGTTGTCCACCGTGCGTAGATGAACATGGTGTATGTTACAGTGATGAAGCCGGCGACAACAAAGACGCCCGTGAGAATTCTATGCCCAAGAGAAAAGTGAATGTGCAAATAAACTTTCTCCTTCTCCCATGATCACCGGTGTATCCTAGCACCCACCACCGTGTTGACCCCTCTAGCGTTGGCGCCGTCGTCCTCGCTTTCGCTGCTGCTATCCCTAAAGCCCTCCTCCAGCTCCCGGCTCAACCTCCGCTCGCTCCTGCCCACGTCATCGACCGCGCCGCCGCCGCGCCCGCGCCCCCTCTGTCGCTCCAGCGCCTCGCGCCGCCGCTCCTGCTCCATCGGCTCGAACCCGACCATGCCCTCGCCCTCGCCGTCCTCGATGTCAAAGTCCGAGTCGTCGTCGTCATCGTTGTAGCCCCCCAGAGGGGTGGCCGAGGCGGTGCGTGGCGCTGCCGCGAAGGGCAGAGCGAAGGGCAGGCGGGCCGAGGCGGCGTTGTAGAGGCCGGACAGGCGCGCGCGGATCCAGCTGGGCGAGGTGGTGGTGGAGAGGGTGTGCAGGGCGTCGGCCGAGGCGGCGGGCAGCGGGAGGTAGTGCTGGTACTTGCGGACGTAGCGGCGGTGCAGCGGGAGCAGGACGAAGGAGATCAGGACGTAGAGGAGGGCGGCGACGAGGAGGGGAATGAAGATGGTCTGGAGGAATGCGGGTCAGCCGGGCGACGGGGGAGGTGCTTGTTGGGTGCGCGATGGAGAACGGCGAGCTGGGTTGTGCTGCTGCGCGCATGAATGGGCTGGTTGGCGGGACCGCTGAGCGGAGGGCAGGAATCTTGGGGTCCTTGGGTCCCAATGTGCCAGGAGAAATGACGTGAATGAAATGATGGCATTCGGAAATGCGATCGGGGAAATGAGGGAGATTCCCATGGCGCGAGAGCGGAATCGGCGTACCTTGACGAAGGACGAGAAGCCGGACATGGCGGCTGCGACGCGGAGAAGGCGTGAGTGTCCGGGAGAGCGAGCGTCTTCGGCTTGAGGCGACCAGCAGAGGGAGAGTGCTCAGCAGCGCTGCTGCTATGAATAGTAGGACGGGCCCCGGCGGTCGCAGCGCAGCTCGTGTCCGTGTCCGGGGAGCTGACGCGCAATGCAATCAGCGCGGCGGAGAGCGCAGCGCATCTGCTCGCGGCCTGGGGCTCGGGCGGGTCTGCGGCAAGGCTGTCGGACAGGCCGGCTGGGCGGCAGGGCGAGGTCAGCTCGGGGTGGGACGACGGCTGCGGCTCTGGACGCACATATGCGACGCGCAGTGTGGGCGGCACTCAGCAGCGTCTGAGGTGATGCTCGGCGCGGCAGGCCAGCGCTGTGACAGGCCGGGCGCATCTTGGGCGCGCTCTGGTGCAGGGTTCCTGCCGCCGCTCGACGCTCCGGCCACCGGCGACCTCCTGAAACGTGAATGCAAGCGGCAACTCTCCTGCACTGGCCTCCACTCTTCCACGCGCATCCCTATACGAAAAGGCGAGAGACCTAGGCCATGCGAAGGTGCGCCCATGCGCTGAGAAGAACCTCGTCCCCGACCCGCCCCAGCACGTAGAGCACGCGCGCACCACCACCGACCCTGCCCGCGAGAGGCGCCCTTTTTCGACCCTGAGCCCTCGCCGCCCACACCAGCGCACCGCGCTCGAGCCCTGCACTCGCCAGTAAGGCCCGCCCGATTGGCGGCGCGCCGTAGACACCGCGGCAGACATACCAGGGCACGAGGCCTGCCGCGCTGCCCTTTAGAAGACAGGCATCGCAGCGCCTGCTGCCAACCCCCCCGGGGTCGCTGAATCCGCACGCCCAGGAAGGAAGACGCTGCTGCCCGCCATGTCCGACAAGACGCGCCAGTCGTCCGGCGGCAAGTCGTTCTTCTCGCGGCGCAAGAACAAAGACGATGTGCCCGAGACGCCTGGCCTGCCCTCGAACCTCAACCCGCAGTCGTCGCGCCACCAGCACCGCTCGTCCGTCAACTCGATCAACGGCGGCTCGCCCAGCCAGCGCCCTATATCATACCTGCCCGAGCACATCCACAGCGCCGGCGTCCTGACCAGCATACCCTACGACAGCGTGCCCCCAGACGGCCGCTCTCCCGTCGCCGTCGACTTCCTGCCCAAAGATACCAGCGCTGCCGCCGCCGCCGCGCGCCGCGAGCCGCTCCCGCATCATTTGAACAAAGGCGGCGTGGATTTTCACCAGTATCCTATCTTTAGTCCCTCTGCCCCGCCGCCGGCTGGGATGGCGGTTCCTCCGCGACCTCCACCACACGCCGCGGGCAATGCCATGGCCTCGAGCCAACCTGGCGACAGGGGCGTGTCCATGCAGCAGTGGGGAAACGGTCGGCCGAGCACAAGCTCGGGGCGGCCGTATTCCCCAAATGCCCACGGTTCCTCCTATGCCGCGACCGAGTCCTCGTACAACACTCGCGCCTCGTCTGACCAAGCAAGCGTATACTCCAACCATTCGGGCCATCGGGACACAAAGAGCAGTATGGGGGAGCGTGGATTCGCTAACCTTGGCATGGACCAACATACCCTACTTCCTACCATCGGAATGAATGGGAGGGTACCCATGGCCCCGGCGAATGCGGCCTCATTTGATCCCGCTGGCTTCCACCTTCAACGACCCAATGACGACCGGCAAATCGAGCAAGAATTCATGGCGCTCATGCAAAAACGTGGATGGAACAGTTTGCCTGAGCAGGCGAGAAGGCAGATGGAAGCATACCCGATATCAAAGAAATGGACGCTGGTACACCAGGACAGGCTGGCAGAATGGCAAGGCGAGCAAAGGAGAAGGCAAAATGCCAGGCAAACACAGTTCAGCGTGGATGGGATGGGCATTCTTGGCCGCGCAGACGAAGAAGGCAGTCCGGAGTGGTACGTCCGGAAGGTTTTGGACAACTCAATCACTGCGAAGCAGCTCCAATCTCTGAGCGTCAGCTTGCGGACGCAGCCGATCGGATGGGTGAAGGCATTCGTGGAGGCGCAGGGTCAGATTGCGCTCACGAATGTTTTGAACAAGATCAACCGGAGGCAGGGACAGGGCCCAGCACCCTCAGGGTCACAAAGCAACACGGACAAGGACCTCGACCGGGAGTACGACATTGTGAAATGCTTGAAGGCCCTAATGAACAACAAATATGGCGCCGACAATGCATTGAGCTACCCTCAAATTGTCACATCGCTTGCTGCCTCCCTCATCTCTCCAAGGCTCAATACCAGGAAGCTTGTCAGCGAAGTTCTAACTTTCTTGTGTCACTGGGCGAACGGTCAGGGCCACGAGAAAGTCTTGCAAGCATTGGATCAACTCAAACAGGCCCAAGGAGAAAATGGACGGTTCGATGCTTGGATGCGCATTGTGGAGGTAACGGTTGACGGTCGCGGAAAGATGGGTAGTTTGGTGGGAGCCAGCGACGAGGCCAGGAGTGGTGGTATTGGCTTCGAAAACCTGCTCATGGAATACGCCGTTGCCTCGTTGTTCCTCGTCAACATGATAGTCGACGCGCCGGAAAGGGATCTCCAGCTACGTGTGCACTTGCGTGCCCAGTTTACGGCATGTGGCATCAAGCGTATCTTGACCAAGATGGAGGGCTTCCAGTACGAGGTCATCGACAAGCAGGTTGAGAGATACCGGACAAATGAAGCCATCGACTACGAGGATCTGCTGGAGAGGGAGAACAGCAGCATGGTGGACAGCATCGAGGGAGAGGTCAAGGACATGAACGATCCGAGCCAGATTGTGGATGCCATTCAGAACAAGATCCACGGGACAAGAGCACAGGATTATTTCCTCTCTGCCATGCAACATCTTTTGCTCATCAGAGATAACGAGGGCGAGGACCGACTCCGATTATTTCAGCTCGTCGACTCGATGCTCAGCTATGTCGCCATGGACCGTCGTCTACCGGACATGGATCTTAAGCAGAGCCTGAACTTCACAGTGCAGAGTCTTCTGGACAAGCTCTATACCGACTCCGAAGCGCGCCAAGCTCGAGATGAGGCCATTGAGGCACGGCAGATTGCTGATGCTGCAGTTGCGGAGCGTGATGAGATGCGCGCTCAACTCGAGCTGGGTGCCGATGGTGTGGTGGGCAAGCTGCAGAAGCAAATGGAGGAACAGAACGCTCTGCTTGAGCTTCGTGGAAGACAAATTAAACAGCTAAAGGCTGAGCTATCAGATCTGCAGACCGTGCGCGCCAAGGAACTTCAGCGTAACGAGCTCGAGACGAGAGAGCTGTACCTCATGCTGCGCGATGCTCAAGATGTTGCTGCTTCTGCCGCTGCAAAGAAGGGTAAGGATGGCAAGCCTGGCCAGGCTGATCCCATCATTATGCAGGGTATTCTCGACCGCGAGAAGCTCCTCGACAAGTTGGAGATGCAGCTCGAGCGGTCAAAGACTCAGGCTAAGCTCGAGGGCAAGGTCTGGCAAGCAGTCGACCCCGGAGACAAGCTTCGCGAGCTTCGCGAGAAGATGGATGGCTACGAAGAGGAGAACAACAAGGCAGACTTCTCTCGCGCAGATTACACCAACAGCTTCCTTGGAACGGTCAACCGCAAGCCTGTCCCGAAGAGACCCACTGGAGACGACACGGACGCCGAGTACGAGGACGAGGATATGGTTGTGGAGAAGCCGCGTCTCGTGGAACTCAGGCGCCCGAAAATGTCTTCGACACAGCAGGGCGCCCTTCTCGGGGAGATTGCATCGAAGGTCAAGAAGTTGGACGACAGCGACGACGAGGCAGATGCGGAAGGGGACGGTGTTACGACCGGACCAACGCATCCCAGTGTGGATTCCGAATCCCCGAAGACGCCTGCGGATGGCGAGAAGTTCAACGGTCCTCCGCCTCCGCCGCCTCCGCCGCCTCCGCCAATGCCCGGCGTCGATGGAGCACCAGGCATGCCAGGCTTCAACAATGGCGCGCCTCCACCACCGCCTCCGCCAATGCCCGGAATGAATGGTCCGCCGCCGCCGCCTCCGCCACCTATGCCTGGATTTGCGGGCGGAGCGCCTCCGCCTCCTCCTATGCCCGGATTTGCAGGTGGAGCGCCTCCGCCTCCTCCTATGCCTGGATTTGCTGGAGGAGGGCCTCCACCGCCACCTGGAGCACCGCCGCTTCCTGGAGCCCGCCGTGGACCTGGCTTCTTGCCTCAGCCTGGCTACGCGGGTACGCAAAAGGTTGGTCTTGCCGTTGCACGCCCGAAGAAGAAGCTCAAGGCGCTGCATTGGGACAAGGTCGACACTCCTCAGGTCACCATGTGGGCATCGCATGCACCGACTTATGAGGCCAAGGAAGAGAAGTACAAGGAGCTGTCCAAGAGGGGTGTGCTTGATGAAGTTGAGAAGCTGTTCTTAGCCAAGGAAATCAAGCAGATCGGCAAGAAGCAATCGGCCAAGAACGACAAGAAGCAGTTGATTTCGAACGACCTTGTCAAGGGCTTCCACGTTGCGCTCTCCAAATTCAACCAGCACTCGGCTGACGAGGTTGTACGCATGATCATTCACTGCGACAAACCAATCCTTGAGAACGATGTTGTAATCGAGTTTCTGCAAAGGACCGAGCTCTGCAATATCCCTGAAAATGTGTCAAAGCAAATGGCACCGTATGCCAAGGATTGGACTGGGCCGGATGCTGCCAACGCTACGCGCGAATCGGACCCGGCGGAGCTTACCAGAGAAGACCAGATCTATCTGTACACTGCCTACGAGTTGCACCACTACTGGAAGTCTCGTATGCGGGCTCTTGAGCTGACAAGGACGTACGAAGCCGAGTACGACGATATCTTCACCAAACTCCAGGAAGTCGTTCGTGTTTCCGACTCTCTGCGTGATTCCGTGTCGTTGATGAATGTCCTTGGTCTGATTTTGGACATTGGTAACTACATGAACGATGCGAACAAGCAAGCCACCGGTTTCAAGTTGTCCTCTCTTGCTCGTCTTGGAATGGTCAAGGACGACAAGAACGAGTCTACTTTCGCCGATCTTGTCGAGCGTATCGTGCGCAACCAGTACCCCGAGTGGGAGGGCTTTGTCGACGAGATTACTGGTGTAATTGCCGCGCAGAAGATCAACGTTGAGCAACTTACGCTCGATGCCAAGAAGTACATCGACAACATCAAGAATGTCCAGGGTAGCTTGGACTCGGGCAATCTCAGTGACCCCAAGAAGTTCCACCCCGAGGACCGTGTCAGCATTATCGTGCAGCGCTGCATGAAGGACGCTCGTCGCAAGGCCGAGGCGATGGCGGATTACCTTGAGGATATGAAGAAGACGTATGATGACATTCTCACGTTTTACGGCGAAGACCCGACAGATGAGAACGCAAGGAGGGAGTTCTTCGCAAAGTTGGCAGTGTTTGTTAACGAGTGGAGAGTAAGTCGTCACCTGTATCTCATTTTTCCTCAGTCGTGTTTGCTAACGCTTTCCTTTTCAGAAATCCAGGGAGAAGAACATCAAGTGGGAGGAAACTCGCCGCCGAAACGAAGAAAATATGCGTCGCAAGGCTCAGCAAGCCCCACGCTCGCCCACGGCCGATGGTCCGCTACTCAGCCCTGCCTCGACGGGCGCCATGGACACACTGCTCGAGAAGCTGCGCGCTGCCGCGCCACAAACTCGCGATCAGCGCGATCGCCGCCGTCGTGCCCGTCTCAAGGATCGTCACCAAGTTCGTGTGGCCAGTGGTCAGAAGATGCCGGAACTGCCTGGGGTGTCCGTCGATGGGGAAGAAGGCAGCAGTGCGGGTGCAAATGGTCTTCTCAGTCCGAACAGCATCGCATCAGGCGACAACAGTGGCGATACAGGTGGCGAAGGCGACGAGCGAGAGAAGGGTGACAAGAACGGCGGGAACAGCGAGGGCGAGGATATTGCTGACCGTGCGGCTGTCATGCTGCAAGGCCTCCGTGGCGACGAAGTCTCAGAAGTTCCCGGCAGGGATGACAGTATCCGAATTCGGAGGAGACGAGAGAATGCCGGCAACGAACGGGAGTCCAGAAGACGCCGGAGAGCACGCCAAGGTGGCAGCACTGCCGATGAGACGATCAAGGAAGAGCCTGGTAGTCCTAGGGCCGGCGACGGTGACACCGACTCACGGCCCGGCACCGGATATTCCAGACCAGGCACCGCCCACACAAACGCCACAACGGATTCTGTGGCGGACTCGGAGCAAACGAAGCCAGATACCGAGCCAGATATGGAAGCAGATGGGGAAAAGACTGCGCTGCCAAGCCCGCCGCCGGAAAAGCAGGACGAGGATGAGCCGATGCCCGACGCCGACGCCGATGTTGAAGCTTCGACGAAGGAGGCAGGCAAAGATGATGACCGGCCGGAGTCGCCGCTCCCAACTCCGGTCACTATCGTTAGCCCGCCAAGCCCAGGCAGAGAAGACAAGAATGATTTGCCGCCTGTACCGCCGAAGGACGAGGAGTAATTATGGAACCATCTGCAACGTCGTTTCTCTCCTCCTCCAAGATACCCTTTGTTCGTCGTCCAATCCTTGGACCTCTGTCTACCGGTTTTCTCCCACCATTAGTTGATTCAGATACCCAAAACTTACCCACTACACACAAACATACCAACTTTGTTGAAAGAAGCATCCATTGGGGTGCCTACGCCCGCTTTGTCTATATTTCTCCCCTTTTTTGTCGTTGCGTTGGCTTAATGTTTTTTTTTTCTGCCTCTGTTCCTCTAATCGCTTTAGCTCGTAGGGCTAGATAGAGAGGTAACTTAGAATTGGCAAATTGCTCATGAGCACTTCCCAACCCCCACCCAGCAAGTTGCATGTGTATTCAACCGCTCGCACCCTATTCCTTTTTTGTGTTGCTTATGGTACCCTTGGCTTCGTTCTTGCCCTTGTCGTTGTTCTCTCGTCATTGCGTGAGTTTTCTTTGGCATAGCGAGCGCGCGTTCAAGGTGATTGAGTGTTTGGCTGGTTTTAACTTCTACTTCTACTTACTTACCTTATTTCCTTCCCTGGCCTTTGCCCTTAGTCCGCGGCATCTTTCATACTTTTTCCTTTTAATCCTACAGCGACTTTTTTTTCTTTTCTTTTCTGATTGGAGGAATAGATGAAATGGGGGCGAACGGAAGAACAGAAACGGACGATGAGATGTGCGTTCATGGGAGACCTTCGCCACGGATTACTTTACTACTATTCTACAACCGAACACATGCTGTTTCCCCGTCTCGTTTACTCTTTTCTCCCTTCTCGCTTCGAGATCACGTAGGTTAAGGTTATTGTTTTGGAACTATGAGGCGCCTTTGGATGCATTGGAATCATGTGCTTGTAAGAATGTCAAAAGGAGAAGATGACCGCGGAGCGGTGTGGGCGTTGAAAGAGAAATCATGGAGATGGGAGCCTCGGTTATGCGGAATATTTGCAGGGGAGTTTTCATCTCTTGGCGCTGGATGTTTTCCTTTCTCGGTTATGTGTGGACGCGTTGACGCATTCACGCTTGGATCCGGACGCGAGAGCGTCGCTTTCTCTTCATGTCACTTTTCTTGTCTGCCCCGGAAAGTCTCGTGCGTGGCCTTTTCTCGGGCGTGCTCGCCTGGTTTCGTGCATGCGGAGTATTGCTTGGACGTACTTCCCTGGACTTGTGACATATTGACGTGGAGTAATCTGAATCGCTTTGATTCCCTAGCCGCGTGAGTGCGGATGTTTTGACGCGTGAGATGCTGGTGATGTACGCTATATGCCCTGCTAAGGCATTGCGTGAGGGAAGAGCTTGGGGAGATGAGCAGGGCGTGGCATGAGATGTTACTCGAAGCCTGACAGCATTCTTGTTGCCATGTCGATGACTCCCGATAACTTCCTCCAGCGGAGATCTCCCAGTTCTCTGTGCTTGAGGGTTCTCGGGCGTTCCTGTCGGTGGTGGAGCTTCATCAGGGATAGTCTTGAGTATCCGAATAGTGTAAGTACAACTACCCGCGTTCTTCTCGATCCCACATCATCTGACTCTCCATTTTCGGTTTAGCGGTTGCTCAGCCGAGTACCGCTCTCATCAGCGCATCTTCCTCCTTCTGCAGATTTTCTCTCTATCCGCCGTCCGAACGCAACAATTTCCTCTCGGCCCTTTCACCTCCTCTCGCCTACCTGTTTTCGAAGCTACTGGCACCCACCTCCATCCAGTCCCCGCAAACGGTTTCTCACTCCACACGATTGCGCCCTCAACCAATACACAGACCACCGCATAACTTGCAGCATGATCAACGACAGCGTCGAGGTCTTTCTCCGGCGCGTCGGCCCGCGCCGAACGCGATACATGGAGTACGTGCGCCCCGGCCACGTCTCGAAACTCAAGACGCAGGACATGCAGTGCTACGTACAGGCTGCGACCGAAGAACGCTTCCAGATCCACATTCGCCTGCATCACGGCTTCCGCTACTACACGGCCACCTGCCTTGAGATCCGCCTCTGGCTCGACGCCCACCAGGAACCGGACGTCTACATCTACAAGAAAGTCTCTATTCCCGGCGACGGTCGCAAGTACACCGAATTCGTCTTGAAAGACTTTGCAGTCCAGGTCGGCGACCATTGGGAGAACGGTTTGCTGTGCTTTGGAGAGGTGCAGATCGGTAAGCACGAGCCGCCCTTCTTGCGCCCTCCCGTCTGCCGCTGATGTTGCAATCAGACGACGAGAAGGACAGGCTGTTCAAGAAATCAGAGCTCAAGGAGCGTTCTGTGAAGCTCGGAAGTATCCGCGTCTCCGTCCAGCGCGGCCGCCAGGACGCCGATGCCACTCCGGAGGAGGAGCCCGAGTCGGTCGAGCTCGATGGCCACGTCTCACACAGTGACAATCTCAATGGCATCACCCATTATGTCAAGTAAGTCTACAACATCGAAGCTGTCAAGGCATTCATCTGGGCAATGACGGCATACACTTAATTAAGTCATCCTAGAACCGTTAACGGTTACGTCATCGATGCCCCCAAGAGCGACAGTTCCACCCTCTTCAAGCGCCTTGCTGGAGCTCATGGAGAACGCTTCGGCTTTGCGTTTGGTTACCGTTCTCGTGGTACGTCCCCTTCTCCTCAGAGACGCTGGGAAAGCTGATACACACCTAGCCGAACTTCAGCATCTTGGGATGATGGACGATGAAGGCCGTCGCATTGATCCCAACGCCGTCCTTGAGGATGACGATGACCTTCCCGTGGTTTCCCACCATAAAGCTGTACAGCTTGGTCTCAATAACAACTCTAGTTCTTCTCGGATGTTGGCTTCCTCTCCCCAATTCCCTAGGAGTGTTCTCCAGCCCGCTGTCTCATCGCAAGGTCTCCTCTCGAGCCCTCTCGCGGGATATAGCACAGTTGCGGCTCAAGCCCCCAATGATCTCGGATACCACCACTCTCAGATTGTTTCGGAGATGCACACTCGGCCTTTTCGCGCCTCGTTCTCTGCCGGGGCGGGGTTCTCCTACACTTCTGGCTCCCACGCTTCCCACAGAGTCGGCGGAAGCACGCAGAAGAGCAGCATGAAGAAGCGTGATCTCTCGTCGGTCTTGCAGGAGAACAACATCTCCGCCCCTCCCTCAAGTTCTCCGCCAACGAAGAAGCGCGTCGTCGTCCCAGCCATCGATCTCACTCGCAGCACCTCCCCGATGCCGCCTTCATCCTCTGACTCGGACCAGGCCTCTTCGAAAGGGTCTTCGCTACTTCCCTCGGACAACCTTTCCAACAGCCACGCCTCCGGCAGCCACTCGAACCTCCGCCTTCCGCCGTTCTCGCCGACGATCACAGCCGATGGGACTACTTTCACCGCTGCCTCCAGCTCTGGCCCCGACGCCACCGACGCCGCTGTACTCGACCGCATGACGGCGTCCTCCGCGCGCTCTCCACAGCAGCAGCAAGCCAGCCCGCCACCATCCGCTGGACTCCTACCCACGTACCCGTACGCTCCGGCTATGGCCGCCTCTGTCGAACATGGCGCGCGTGCTGACGACGACATGAGCGAGGCGGAGCTGCGGTTCGAGCTGCGTCGCATGGAGGTGCAGCAGCGCGCCTTCGAGATCCAGCAGCGGCAGCTGGAGATGCAGCAGAGGCAGATGGACTATCAGATCCGGCTGGAGAGGATGATGAGGGCGAGGCTTGATTGTCAGGAAGGTGGACCTGCTGATGGGGCTTGAAGGGTTGATGGCTTGGAGAAAGATGACCGGTGAGGGGAACGAAGGGGGATGGGTAGAGCTATGGATTGTTAAGAATAAAAGGCCGATATTCAAGGCTTCAATGGTTTGGGGGGCTTCTAAAGGCCAGCAGTGCCCCTCACTTCGGCTTGGCCTCAGGTTACATGGATTCTGTTTTTGGTTTCCCCCAGAGTCATCAGGCATGACAGTTTTCATTGAGGTGTTGTGAAGACTGGAAAATAACTGCTGATTACGGAACTAATTTGATGGCCTGGTTTTGATGTAGTTGGTAGTTGAGATAGCAATTCATGATCTCTAAATTCTTTTGTCCAGCTGTGGTGTTTATCTTCCAATCCTCACAAGTCATGCCTGCCTCACTTCATCCTCTTGTCGAAAAATTGTGCACCTGCTGCACCTGCTCCTTTCAGAACCTCCATGATCTTGACTCTCATGACTATATGAACGTGCTTTCTCCTCCATCCACTCCTAATCTCAACACCAACATCATCTCAACACCACACAGACATCTACAGACCAGGGCAGCACAGGTGAAGGTTCAAAGATCTCCTTCAAGCGTTTAGTGTGTACACTGATATCTTGAGGAAGGACTAGTTACTGATCTTAAGAATTCATAGACCTTTCCCTGTCTCACTTCATCATATCATCTGGGCAGCGGCATGATTTGCCCAGCATGATGGAAATGGACGGCATCGATGTCTTCATCAAGCTGGAAAAATCAAACCGGAAATGTAAGGAGTACTTCACCGAGCATGACCCGACCACCTGGAATGATGAGGCAAATAAAACGGTGCGGTATATCAAGGTCGCCACTGGACAAGAGTTCAGTATCATAATCTTGATTCGCCAGAGCTTCAAAATACGCTCGGCAGATGCTTTGTAGGTGAAGTTCACCGTCGATGGGTATCAATTCGAACGTATCATCGAGTCCTCGAGGAATCAACTCTCAGAGCAGCTCAACCGGCCCGTGATAGGGAAGATATCAGGTGACAGGCTTCGCCTTTTAGTGAATGGGACGCCAGAAGACAGGCTAGTCAAACAGTCCTTTGCGAAAGCAAAATCCGGTAAGGCGTTCTCATGGATAAATGAACCTACGTCTCTAACTTCGCATCAGAAGACCCTCCGCCTATCGGAAAGGCCCAGATCAAGAGAACACAGGATGATAGAGGTGTAATCAGGGTCACATGTACCAGAGTTTTGACTGGTAACTGTCGAACGGCGCGAGAAAGTAAGACACCGCTGGTTTTCTCATTGTTGCTACTGAGGCCTGCTATATACGTGTAATGATCGGATTTACGGAAATACGCATAATCGGGGTAAATGAGGTGTGTAGGGGTAAGTGTATGGTGCGGCAAAAAGTAAAGAAAGAACGCGTGTATAAGCAAAAGCAAACAAAACACGTGATTACGGGCCAATGTGGTTGACAGTAACTCTCTTCACCTCTCAAGTGCCCCGTCGAGAATCGACCTGGAAGAAGAGAATAAGGTGGCCCGGCACTCTGCACGGGCGCAAGGTCTTACACACTATGTCAAGTAAGTATACCTGGAAACCATGAAATTCCCTAGTCTTACAGATGATACAGATATTCGTTGGGAGATCTAGCTCTCAGGAACGACAAAGTCAACCAGTCTTACCCTTGCAGGCGAGGCAGAATTGGAATCCCATATGTTTTCGAATTCAAATACAGGACTAAAGGTAAAGCGCTTGAACTTTATCAAGGCTATAGGCTTACCATTCACTCACAGAGAATCTTAAGAAGTTGAATCTGCGCCTAGGAATCCCCACAGAGTTGAGACCTCCTGCTAAACCATGGAGAAAATACGATCCCGTTCTTTTACGGAAGCAAGACCAAATGGACAACAAGGACCCCCAAAGGGAAGCGCTTCATGCGGAACGGCTTAAGCGAAGACTGAGAGCGCTCGACAGTGAGGGCCAAATTCCTCGCAAGAGGGCTAAGCCAATAGGAACCAATAGCTCCAACGCTTCTGAGGCCACCTCGACCCCACAAGTCCATGGAGAGCCATCTAAAACCGCCGCCAAGGCTACCGCATCTCCGAATACTGCAGTCAAGCAGCAGGCACTAAGCTCACCCAGCACACACTTGACTGTGGAGGATCACGAGCACCCGCGTCCTTTCAAGCAAGAGCAGGCAGCTCCAACAGTGTTAGATCTCACCGGAACCATTGAAGGGCCCGGATCGTCGGCTGGAAAAGTGCAGGATCAGCCAGCCCAGGCCCAAGGCTTGGCCGATCTCAACGAGGAAGATCTAAAGCTTGAGGAAGAAGAATTGCAGATCAGGTTGCGTCAGATTGAGGTCAGAAGGCATCTCAACAGAATCAGACGCAGCAAGGAAACTGCTCGGGGATGAGAGCATAGCCAAATTTCAGGCGTGGACCAAGCGCAGTTCTACCAATCACTTCACCATGGCGCGGCTCGATGCGGGCAACCGCGATTCTTCTCAGAGCAAGCTTTGATCTGATCATTGCGGCTGCCCTTCATTGAATTATGGCATCTGCAAAAATAAAAGTTCTTGAAACTTACCATTCTAGCGTTCTGAGAGCGAGTCAGGTCCCCTCCGGTAGAATCTTGAGGTTTGGGGTTTGGGGTTTGAAATGAAAAGGGCTAGGCTATCGAGGTCAATAGGTCTCACATCTAGATCATAGTTTGAAGCTACCAGAGAATAGAGCTACATTAGGGGGAAAAAATCTAACGAAGGAAACAGGTGCTTCAACCGATTTGCTCCAGTTGATGTGTGGGTTGAATTGCTACCCATAGGATTCGCTTAGGATATTGTCATACCATGTGATACCTCAATTGGTGTCAACCACATTGGCCCGCAATCACGTGTTTTTACCTCCTTGTTCCACACGCGTTTTACTACTTGCCTAGTTACTACACCATACACCTACCCCAGCACAAGTCATTTGCCCCAGTTATGCGTATTTCCGTAAATCCGATTATTGCACGTATATAGCAGGCCTCAGTAGCAACAATGAGAAAACCAGCGGTGTATTCTTTCTCGCGCCGTTCGACAATTGGTTACCCATATTCTCGGGATAAAAGAGGAAATTCCACTAGTAAAACATGCTGATATGGAATTTAAGTGTGCATCTGCTCAATTTAGTCATGTTATACAGTCTGGATCACTTCTAAGTTCTGTATCCGGAAGAATGCTTCGACACCGAACAACTGCAGTTCTACATTCATTCTACACACCACAAGTATAGTCCATCCAAACAGTGCAAGCTCCATGGCTGCTGCACTTTCCGAAAACGAGCTAGAGGGTTCCGGCGACCATAAAAGGCCACCACCTCCTCCGGAGTTGCTCCAAAGCTCCACCACCACGGCACCCACCTCTCACCGTCACAACCCAGTTTCACATCAGGACCTCGAGCGGTCTGAAATCCTGGTGAGATAGCACGTCCAGCTTTCACCGTGGCTAGTTTGCCACCGACTCCACCCTGCACTCAGACTGCTCCTCTCACCACGCGAAGCTCCCGACCGAGCACCTGCGACGCCTTCAGCTTGCTCTCCGACGAAGCCTCAGAGCCAGGCCATGGCTTGAGTTCCTTTTCCAGACGTTCTGCTTACGAAAGAACTTGGTGCACGGCCGCCCAGCTGCCCGCCATGGTTCGCTTTGAGGGCATGGAGGTCCAGATCGTGTCCGCGGTGACTGGAGAACCGTATCCGGAGTACAACATCGCCAACAGCATGCCTGATAAGAATGACACCAGAAAAAAGATCACCCGTTTCATTGAAGCAGTCAATGGCAAGGAATTCAAAGCTGTCGTGAAGCTTCATCCGGATTTCAAGTTCCAGAGAGCTGCTGCGGCGAAGGAAAGTATCTGGATGAGAGGGGGTATTAATCAGGCAAAGAGGGTGGAGTTTTCCGGAAAAGATGAGGATCCATCATCTAGATCTTCATCAGAGAACAAAGTTATCGTAAGGGAATTCGCAGGCCAACGGAAGCAACATAATGGCGAATGGTATCGTGTGAAGCCACGATTCGCTGAACTTTCTGCTGGTAAGTCGTCATCAAGTTGAGCCACCATAATGAAAGCTAATTCCAGCAGATGAGAATCTGCACATGACGGACAAAGAGTTGGACACAGTGGCCGAAGAATATGGCGAAATCATAGTCCAGATCCAGCGCGGACTCATCATAAAGACGAAAAAAAGGGCTATGATCTTTCATAATAAGCAAGTTGGAGTAGTAAAGAAGTTGGTGGATCAAAAGCTCATCGAAGGTCGAGGCGTGACTCATTGCGTAGAGTGAGTTCTTGAAGATTGTTTATTGATTGACTCTAACCTTTCAACAGATCTGTTCTTGGAGATCGTATTCCCCCACCTTCAGGCGTCTCTGACGAGAAGTTTCAGCCCCTTACAGGACTGGAGAGTGGGAGAAAGTACAATTTCGTGTTCAAGTATAGGTCGTACAGTGAGTAAAGGGCCGGGTGCCGCAAGTAGAACTGATACACTAACAATTCCATTAGAGAGTCTCTCGCGGCTTGATCTTTCCCCGAACTTACCTCACCGCCCTCCTTCCGACTCAGATGGGGCAACCAAACAAGACATCGATGATGAACCATCTCCTCTGAGAGTTTCTACAGATGCAAGGCCATGTGGTGACCAGAATAATCGGCAATCTAAACGTATCAGTCATCCTTCTCCATCTCAGGAGAACCACGAACCAACCCCGTCAAAAAGGGCCAGGATGGTATCTACGATGAAGCCTGAGACGGATTTTCAGTATCACGAGCCTCAAAGTCAGCCACCAAGACCCTCCAACAAATCCCCCAGTGTGCTATTCGCATCAAAATCTACTCCGAACTCAACAGCCATAGTGGATCTTACCGAGGATGATGACCAGCCTATTGTCAAGCGTGAAGATCACACGACTTCCAGCAAAGACATTGCTGTCATGGATGCAGAAGAGGTGCAGCTTCTTTTGCGAGAGAATGAGCTTCAGAGACGGGAGATTCAGCTCAGGTTGCGCCAGAAGGAACTTCGAGAGTCAGGAAGGAGACTTGAACTCCGATAACTCCATCACGGTTCTTATTTTGACTTCCACCTGGACATTTGACATTTTACATCTGGATGGGGCGTCTTTACGCTGCGCTCTCGAGGCCTCAGGCCACCCAGGCCCCCTTTGCAGCAAGGCTAACAGTCCCGGGATTGCCAGCAGGAAAAAGTTTGGAGTTAATTCCCTCTACGCCACTTCCCCAAAAGGCATCAATTTGCTTTTCGTGTAATTCCTTTCTTTCTCTATACAAGGCAGGCTTCATCTCAGACAAATTGATCTTACCTCTTGACGGCGGTCAGAATTCAAGATCCTCCATCATTCTACAGTTCGTAGATTAATCCATAGAATATGATCGATATTAGCTTCCCTCATTGTGTGCAAATTATGTGATTGTTCCAGTTTACCCAAGAATTTGCCGTTATGGACGGCTCCTGCTGTCAATACGTCTCTGGGTGTCACGAGACAAACTTCACCCATACACGCAGCCGCTCCCACCTAAAGAGGCTTGGCAGAAGACCCTCCATGAATTCGTGGAGGGAAGTATATAAGAACTAATTCTTCTTCCCACTTCCAGGCTTCTTCAACCCAACACTCCGACTTCAGACACACCGAACATCAGCACTGCGTCACCCAACGGTTTGTACCTACACTTCTAGGCGCGGCTGAGCAAACAAGAATCTGGTAAGCGACTTACATCCTGCCCACTCTCTCATATCATTCTCACTTTTACATATACAAGACGGCACCCGACGACGCTCGCCTCACTTGAGCAACGGTGGCCAGTATGCGTCTTCCCGAAGGCATAGACCTCACTCTCCAGTCTCCTAATGGCGATGATAATTACGAGGAATACGCACAAGATGAGCAGGTTCCAGAAGATGCTGCCTCACCCGACATAGCCAGGCACATTGGCAATGTCAAGAGCGGGCAGGGTTTCCGTATCTCAATCAAGGTTGACCGGGAATTCGACTTCGGCGTCGGCTCTACCATCAAGGCAACAGTCCGAATGATCCTCAATGGCCATAAGCGATGGGCAACAGTCTTCGTGTCCAGGTCTCACGCAAGATTCGGGGTTGCCAAGACTGCCAATATCTTCACGTTCAACGAGGTTGGAAGATGCGGCTTTCAAAAGGAGGCTATGGGCTTCGGTGCGAGTAGTGAAGGTAGAGGTCGCTCTTTCTAATGGAAAACTCAGCACTAATAGAAATCAAGGCACACATGAGGGAATAGTTCGAGTGGAGATCCAGCTTGGAAAATATGAGAAGCGGAAGAAGGAAGAGGCTGATGGGAACAGCTCCCGGACCTACAAAGGAGGCTTTAGACTCCTTGAGCTGGAGGAGGGAAGCAAATCGTGGACTGTAGAGTTCCGGTTCGAACTACAAGAGCTTTCAGCATATTTTCCGAGCCTGACACCACCGGTCCACCACGGACTACAAGACCCGGGGTTCGTCTTCCGTTCCAAGGAATCCATCGCCAGTCCAGTTTGGAAGAGCAGCCCCGTCGTCCATCTAAGGTCTGGCCCTGTCGACGACGGCTTCAAGAGAGGTGCCCAAGCCGAGCTTCTGAGGCGCCGTAAGGAACGCAACAAGATAACAAAGCCGCTGCCCAGGCGTCGTTCCAACCTGAGGGTCAATGCCAGCCCGACGCCGGTTACCTTTCCCACACTCGTCTCTCAAGTCATACCCCCAAAGATGCTCTCAAGCCCTAAGCCATCGGGGAAGCTTGAGGATCTTCCGACCGTGGTTAAGTCAGAGGCGGATGCTCAGATCCCTATTCAAGTCGTCACCATTTCGGATGACGAGGACGATAGGGAAGAGGACCTTAGGCTCGATCTCCGAGAGATACGCATACTCAAAGAGCTTCGCCGCATTCAACGTCGTAAAAATACCGGTGGTTAGTTCTGGATTGACGAGGTCTCAATTTCATCGGCTGTACAAAAGATTGCTTTTGACACCCTGTAAGTTGGCATCTATGACGGCTCGTCATCTGCATCAAGCATTCAAGCTAGCTGAAGACTTTACACATATAGTAAGGCATACAAGGCAAAGGCAAGGTCTATATCTATGGAATTACGGGGAAATAAATTGAGTATTTAACGAGGCTGGCTCACTATCAGCATGGAGGGGCAGACGGAGCGTGCCATTCTGAGCAAATCTTAGTCCTCATGAAATACAGGTCAAAACTTTTGTCCTATATATATATACAAGTTTATACTTTCCTTGAATGTTGAATTGCACGAAATATTCATAACGCCCCATCGAGTAGTTGTAGGAGACTTTGCAAGTCCCAGAACAATTTGGCGGATACAGAGTGCTGCAGTCGGAGACTGGCACTGGCGCGACGAAAAATTTGTATCTAAACATGGTAATCTGGTTCGCTAATTGTGAGGTTGGAGAAATCCTTCAACTCATATAGCAAGTTGCCCGGACGGATACCTCAATTTCCCACGCCGTGGTCGATGTTTTCGCGCCAACCGACGGGGGCAGCGTGACGTCAGCGGGGCCCAGCACAACTTTCTCCGCCACTTTTGCCGCAACACCACGCAGACGCCTCCCCGATCGCGTCCATCAGCAGCCGTGGCTCTCCTGCGACGCCTCACCCGCGCAACAATGGCTTCCGAAGCGCCCAAGAACATCGTCATAATAGGCGGCGGCATCATCGGCAGCACCAGCGCCTACTACCTCTCGCACCACCCCGCCTTCGACCCCGCCACCACCACCATCACGCTCCTCGAGGCCACCAAGATCGCCGGCGGCGCCAGCGGCAAGGCGGGCGGGCTCCTCGGCCTCTGGGCCTACCCGTCGTGCATCGTGCCGCTCTCGTTCCGCCTGCACAAGGAGCTCGCGGACCAGCACGGCGGCGCGCAGCGGTGGGGCTACCGCGGCGTGCACTGCGGGCAGATCGAGATGCGAGGGCGGCCGGTCGCGGCGCGGGGCGGCGCGGACACGGGCGCGAGCGTGAGCCTGCAGAAGCGCACGCCGGCGGCGCTGGGGCGGCTGCGCGCGGCCGGCGTGCCGCAGGAGCTCGACTGGGTGGTGCCCGAGGGCGTGCGCGCGTACGAGGCCATGGGCGCGCCCGCCGACACCGCCCAGGTGCACCCGTACCACTTCACGACCAGCATGGCCGCGCTGGCCGAGGAGCGCGGCGTCCGCGTCGTCTACGGCAGCGCGACGGCCATCGACGCGGACGGCGGCCGTGTGAGGGGTGTCACGTACGCGCCGCGCGACGGGGGTGACGCGCTGACCGTGCCGGCGGACTGCGTGGTCGTCGCCGCCGGCCCCTGGACGCGCAACGTCTGGCCAGCGGCCCCGATCTCCGCGACTCGCGCCCACAGCGTCGTTATCCGGCCTCCCCGTGAGGTGTCCAACTACGCGTTGTTCACGAGCATCGAGCTGCCGTCCGAGGAGGGTGCGTCCGGCAAGCGGCGAGGCCATGGGGAAACTGTGTCCCCGGAGATATATGCTCGGCCATTTCAGGAGGTCTACGCGTGCGGCGATGGGGACCAGCTCGTGCCGCTACCCAAGACGACAGAGGATGTCGAGGTGGATCCACAGCGGTGCCAGGAGATCATCGAATACGTGTCCTCGATCAGCGATGAGCTGCGGGATGGCGAGGTCACGGCCAGACAGGCGTGTTATCTGCCCAATGTGAGCAGAGGCAGTGGCGGCCCGATGATTGGCAACGTGCTAGGCGTGAAGGGCCTGGTCATTGCGGCCGGACACACGTGCTGGGGCATTCAGAACGCGCCGGGGACGGGGAAACTGGTGAGTGAGATGGTGTGGGACGGCAAGGCCAAGAGCGCAAACATTGCAAGCCTGGATCCCGCGAAGTGGCTGTAAACTCGGATGGAAGCGTAGACCATAAGAGATTCAATGAGCCTACCTAAGGTAGGGTCTTGCCATCCGGTATGAAAGTGTCCGCATGCGCATAACGACAAGGTGAAAGATCAGACGGCACACGGAATTGTGCTGCAACTGACGGCTAGCGCGAAGAAACCACAGCACCTGGATAGAGCACTAGAGTCTGGCCGGACGGCTCTGGCACATAAGCTTAAGGGGCATTGCGTCCGGACGAATGCTTCAACTGCCAAGGCAAATATGTTCAACGACGCATTGGCAGCAACGCGGCGGACTGGCCGACTGACAGCTGGCAAAATGGGCATGCCGGATCCATGCCGAAGCTCAGCTCGCCCCGACTGCATCGAGAATGATCTGAAACATGCAACGGCGTTCGCTAAGCTTCAGCACGCCACATGTGAAGGGGATCGGCGGTCTCTGAAGACTCACCCACCGAGCTGCGACTTTTGCCACCCACGTCGACAGCCACGCCAGCACGGCCCAGGCGGGCTCGACCTCGTTGCCTGGCGCAACACAGGGCTGCACGGGTCCGGCGGCCAGAAGCACTCGCCCCTGCGGACAGGTGCGACAGCGCAGGAGAGCGCTGTGGCGCGGTTTATGCTGTTGTTGTGCAATCAACGATAAACACGAGCCCCACCGAGAGGGCCGTCTGCTTCGTATTCGTTGGCTGGACAGGGCATGAATGGTGAGAAGTCCGTCGCAGATGCAACAGGCGGCCTGACGCTGCAGGCACTCGACTCGGCAGGGCTGGCGGCGCGGCGTCGATACTAAAGACCGCGCCCGCCGCGTCGTCCAGCGGGCGCTGCGCTAGGCTGCGCCTGACACGGCTCCGTTCGCTGCAGCAGGAGGGTGAGGTTCGCGCAAGGATCGGCGTCTGATTCGCGCGAGCTCCACTGCAGGATTTGCACGATCCCTGCTCCGCCCGCGGCCCGTCGATTCTCCGGTTGTTTTCCCCGGGGCCGTCGCTGTTTGCTGCTCCCCGCCGCACGCCCCTCACGACTCCGCGAGGCCTCGCAATGCGCTCCACGTCCAAATGCCTTTTGCTGGAGCTCCCGGTTGAGTTGCGCCTGCTCATCTACGACTATGCGCTGTTCTCCCAGGAGCACCTCACCATCGCCACCGGCCTCAAGTGCAGCTTCCAGTCGCCCGTCGACAGCGGCTACGAGAGCGACGACGGCCGCGACTCGGACGAATTGATCCCCGGCCTGCCAGCAGACTTCGAGCCCGCCGTTCTGCCGCGCTTCGACCCGGACTTCCTCCACATCGACCAGCCGCCCATCTTTGACTCCGACGCCGACAAGGACGACGCCCGCCATGGCGTGTCAGACGACGACGGCGCCGAGGACCCTGTCGCGCGCCATCGTCGAAATCTGCCGCTCGCCAGCCCGCTTGCCCTGCTCCAGACGAACCGCCAGATCAAGGACGAGCTGACCTGGCACCTCAAGAGCCAGCGCACTCAGGACCGCAAGCTCTCGCTGTACATGACCTATCCCTACGGCCTGCTCGTTTTCCAGCACTTGTGCCCAGATGTTGTTCGGCTGGCCCGAAGCATACACATCAGCGGCTACTACTACCCCGCCCACGCCCAGGAACAGGTGAAACAAGCGCGCGAGTGTCGGTGGATGCAGCGCCTGTACACCCAACCGCCGCCCATCGAAGAGCATATCGTCAAGGCCGCCAACAGCGCCCTCAAGAGGTTGACGCGCACCATCCTGTCGCAGACCCCGAAGGCCCCCGTGGACGAGCTGGAGATGCGCGTCTACCACCCCGGCCCGAAGGGGAACGAGCTGATCTGGAGAGGCGGCGAGGGCCCGAGCAGCCCCATCTGCGTCGCACTCTGCAACACGCACGGAGGCTCAATAGACAGCTCCGTGACGCAGGGCGGGCGGGGCGCGGGCGCGTGGCTCAAGATCACGCCGAACGAGGAGGCGCGCACCTTGACGCAGCGTTGGAAGAGGTTCTCCGACGGCAACAGCAAAGAGGAGTGCGAGGGCTGGATCGTGAATCCGGAGTGGCCGCGGCCACCGCCCGCCCGCGCGTCGAGCAGCGCGTTGAGCGCCTCGGAGCCTCCAAGCACAGGGAACACTCCAAGCCCTTGACCTTAGTCGGCGTCTGGATCGGGGTGGGGAGTCTCTTTGGAACGATTTGATGTTTTGGCACGAGTGCACGCTGGCAAGAGGCGTTCTTTGATCTTTGTTGGACATTTTCTGTTTGGGCATACATACATACTCCCACGGTGCGATGAGTCACGAGTAGCTGCACAGGCAACGGTTAATACGACAGTACATGAAGTTGCTGCACAGCATGACGGCGCAAAGATTTGACACGCCACAGCCACTCAGCCGCCGCGGGCGTCAGCAGACGCCAGACGAGCCGCGAGCCGCCAGCGCTGGCCGCTGCTCAGCCACGGGCGCCGGCCCAGCCACAGGCCTGTGACGCAAGCGACTCGGTTGACGCGCCGCCGCCGCCGCCGCCGCCGCCCGCTTCCAGAGCTCTCCGACGCCGCCGCGGCAGAAGGCTGCTCACAGTCCATAAATCCGCCTCCTGGCGCGCTGCTCCTGTGTCGAGCCTGCGCACTCCTCGTCCGACCTCCATCCACACCCTGCTCCCAGATCGCACCGGCGCGCAACCATGGCAGACTTCGCCCCTCCTCCAGTAAGTGCGCCCTCCGCAGCCACCCGCCGCCTCTGAGACGCGCGGCCAAGACCTCCCCGCATTGCCCGCACCGCGCCCGCGTCAGAGAGCACCATGCATGCACGCCAAGTATCCCCTTCGACCACCCGCAATCCTCCCCAAGCACCCAACTCCACTCGCTAATCGTCGATCCCCCGGCGCGCGATCGCACCGATGACCGTCCGCTGACCTCTCGCGCGCGCGCACAGGGCCCCCCTCCGCCCAAGGTCCCCGCGGGCTGGAAGGCGCAGTGGAACGAGCAGTACCACGAGTGGTTCTACGTGAACATCTACACCAAGCAGTCGCAGTGGGAGAAGCCGACCGAGCCCATCTACCCGCCGTCCGACGCCGAGCTGGGCGCCCCGCCGGCGGGGCCGCCGCCGTCGTACGCCCACGGCGACGCGAAGCCCGTCGGCGCCGAGAAGACGGGCCTGAGCAGCAACAACCCGTTCGGCCCCGGCGGCGGCTCCAGCCACGACATCAGCGAAGACGAGCGCCTCGCCCGCCAGCTCCAGGCCGAGGAGGACGCGCGCGCGCACGGCGGCGCCGGCGACCGCGGCGCCTCGGACAGCTACTACCAGCAGGGCGGCGGCGCGCCGGGCTACCAAGCACCTGGCTACCAGCAGCAGCAGGGCGGCTACGGCAGCCCGGTCCCCGGCTACGGCGGCTCGTCGTCGTCGGACCTGCCGCCGCGCCCGGAAGACAAGGGCAAGAAGAGCGGCGGCTTCCTGGGCAAGCTGCTCGGCAAGGCGAGCGGATCCAAGCCCGGAGGCGGCGGCGGCATGATGGGTGGTTTTGGCGGCCATCACCAGCAGCAGCAGCAGTATGGCTACCCGCAGCAGCAGCAGGGTGGCTACTACGGCGGCCCGCCGCAGGGCCAGTACGGGTACGCGCCGCAGCAGGGGTACTACGGGCAGGGCGGCGGCGGCGGCGGCGGCATGCCGTACGGCGTGCAGCAGAAGCCGAAGAAGAGCGGGTTGGGGGCCGGAGGGGCGGCGGCGTTGGGCGTCGGGGGTGGGTTGGTGGGCGGGATGTTGCTGGCGGATGCGATTGATGACCATAATGATTACGAGCAGGGGTACGATCAGGGGTATGATGACGGGAATGATAATGACTTTGGCGGTGGGGATGACTTTGGTGGTGGTGATTTCTAGTCAGGGGGTTGGTGCCGGTGAACGGGGTGATGCTGGGTTAGAATACGGTTTCTCTTGTCGGGCGTTTGGAGGGTTATGAATACTCGAGGGCTGGATGATTGGTTATGAGGTTGGGATTGGGAGGTGAGCAGGTCTCTTAGGATTTCCTTAACTTGATGCCTATTCCTTTGTATATCTCTGCACGGGGTTGGAACACTCTAAATTCCTATGTGAGCACGCGTGGATGGGCCCTTTTTTTCCCCCCAAGTCAGAAAACGCCATGTCTTTGTCTATACTATCTCGGTTCTGCCCCTTCCAACTAGCATTACGTGAATGAACCTTTCCCCCTATACTAGGTGCTCTGACTGTGGCAGCCGTCAGGACAATCCGGGAAGGAACGAAAAGGGTCTCCGCACGACCCTCACACTTTCCAAATCGGACACTCTGAGCAGACAATGTGGCTTGGTTGGTTCCGTCCTGCAAGAAGATGTTGAGTTCGTTTGACTCTGACGCCTTTTCTCCGATCCTGCGCCTATCCATCATCGCACGCCACTCTGCTGCCGTTTAACTCAAGCTCTTCTATTTCTTACGACCCCGCTCCCAGTATTCCACTGCGTTCCCCCGAGCTCTAAAGTCCCCCAAGCCAAGGCAGTCGTCTGATGCAACTGGCTCTATGGGGCGATCAGAAACCACAGCGTTCGGGGGTCCAATGGCGAAAAAAGAAAAGATTCGCTCCAACTTCTGTTGCGTCACATCGGCCATCCTCTGCGCTCCATGCGTTGTGGGTCTCGCAATCGCACTTCAGGTTCAGAAACGCAAGAGGGACAAGCGCACCAAGCAGTGGTGAGGACCTACCCTGCCGAACAGGCAGAAAGCGCGAACGAACGACGCACCTTCGAGGAAAGACAGCCAACCGCTCCCAACACCGAACACAGCTGTCTTCTCCTCTCCCACTCGAGCCCACCCCACTCCTCGCACCGCATCTCAACCTTCATCTCCCACACGGCCCGGTCCGCAAGCACTCGGTACGTCGACCACAACTCCCTCCCACCCATCCATCCCGCACGAGCATCCCATACGCGCTCCAACGCGCACCCGGCCCCACGCTCACCGCTCGCCAGCCACCATGCACCCGAGCGCCGCGTGCTGCCTCTGCGCCGCCTGCTGCGCCGTCTACTGCGCCTCGCTCCGCCTGTGCTGCCGCTCGTGCGGCAGCGTCGTCGCCGCCGCGCACGCGCGCTACCAGCTGCGGTGCGTGGCGCGCCCCAACCTGTGTTTCCCCTCCTCCCCTCTCGCTCCACGACGCACTCCCTCTGATGCTTGCGGCTGCCGCGAAGGAAGCGGAAACGCGCCGGTGACGTGCGGGCGCGGCGGGGGCGAGGCGGTGGTGCGTGGTGAGGAGGGGTGGATGGGTGGATGGATGGGTGGTCAAAAGGGGAGAAGGGGGTGAGCAGCGCACGGGGTTGCTTTGGCCGGGGGTTGTCGGGTGGGAGTGGGTTGAGATCGCGGGTGGGCGGGGTGTTGTGCTGTTGATAGCTCGTCGTGTCGGTTGGTGACGAGAGACGCAGGCGCTGGATACGGGTGCAGTTTGCACGGCAAGGAGGGGTGAGTGCCGCAGGGTGGGAAAAAAAGAATCAGCGACTGTATTAAACCTACATATGTATTCTTCCTCATCCGTCATCCCTGATCACACACCACCTGCCCGAACTGCCAACCCGTCATCGTAGAGATATTGAGCAGAATAGAATGAAGGAATGCATCAGATACAGAACTGAATACGCACAGATAGTAATAGCAGGGTCGTAACCAATGCCCTCCAGCCACGATGCCACACAAGAACACGCGCGAAGAGTGGGGATGCTGAAGATCAAAAAAAGCCAATCGGAGATTGGTACAAGAAATTAAACACTTCGCGCAAAGACCGTTCCCTTTGATGCTGCTTTGCTACAACCACTACCGACTACCAACCATACTAAGCGCTCTCGCTATGCTCAATCCCTTATTCCCAATGAGTAACCGCAATGAACAACTGATAAATCTCTCTCTCCAGAAGAAGGCAAACACACGCATGAATTAGAAGGGTGGTGGAACATTGACCCCGACAAATGAGATCCCCGATCCGAACGCAAAAGAAATAGGTCGACGAGTACTCCGCTCTCTTGCTAGAGGCGGGGGCGATGGAGTGAACAGTGATTTTATGGAGCGAAGGGAAGTAATATGCCACAAGTAGAAGACCTCCCTAGACAGCCGGAGAATAATGCCCATTTACTGGCTCGAGAGATGCTCGACAGCCTGCAAAGTCATCAGCCATCCCGTCAATCTAGCAGCCCACTCTCGTCGTAACGTACCTTGTTGATATCATAATCAAACTTTTCCAACGCAGACAAAGCATCATTCCTGTTGTAACCCATGCTCGTCAGGTTCTTCAGGATCGGATCGTCATGCTCCGTGCCTGCGCTCAAAGCTCTACCAAGCTCCGGCTTCTCCGCAACGTCGCCGGTTGACGGCCTTTCCGATACTGAGGAGACACCCAGCATCTGGCTGCTCTCTGCCGTCTGCGGCGCAGTGTTGCCACCGGTAGACGGCGCGGGCTGGCTGTCAGACAATCCGGAGAAGATGGCATCCCAGTCGTGGCCCGACGCAGCAGTGCTCTGCGTGGTAGGCTTGGAAGAGGCGAAGCTCTGCGTGAGATGCTCGAAATCCGAGAATGAATCCTCGCCGTGGCTCTTGCTCGCATTGTTAGTGGGAGTAGCCTGGCTGGCCATGGTGTTGCTCTTGCTGGCCGCCGGACTGTCGAAGACCGGGTTGAACTCGTCGAGGCCGTCACGGTGGTTCGAGGCAAACAGGTCGTCGTCGTCGTGCGCGCTGGCGGAATCCTTGGCTTCGGCAAGGTCGTCGAATCCGGCATCGAAATCGTCACCGAAGGACTGCTTGGGGGGAGCCTGGTTCGAGGGCGAAGCGGCCTTGTCCGTGGACGGGTAGGATTGCGCGGAGTGGTAAGCATCCGAGGGCACTGTTGACGACGGTGTGTTAGCATTTGAGGTCGATCCAGAAAAGGGGCCGGTGGCCGGGGCTTTGCCAGCAGCGCTGGAACCTCCGAAGAGGGTTTGACCAGGGGTGAGTGCGGGGGAGCTGAAGGTCTTCTCTGGGGAATTTGATCCGGACTGGGTCGTAGGATCCTGACGAGAAGGCAACAGTCCGCCGAACTCCGGTGGGAAAGAGTCAGAACCTCTGTTACCGTTGCGGCTGCCAGTGGTCTGCTCGTAAGTTGGGGGCGGCTTTTGGGCGTTGGGGGTGGGAAGGTTGCTAGTGGTACGGGAGAAAGGATTACCTGTTTCTCCCAAACCTTCGGGACCGCTGGTCGTGGGTGCCGGAGCGGCATCCTCGCGCTTGCTCTGTGGAGATGCGGGGGCAAAATTGTCATCAAAGCCATGCTCGCTGTTGGTGTCGCTGTCATCATCACCGCCGAGGTTCTCAATCGGAGGGAATTCTTGGTTAAACTTTGACGCCGAACCAACGGAGCCGTTGAGAGACGAGCCAGTGTTTTGTCTCTCTTGGAATTGCTTTTGGGAGCCGAAGCCAGCAAAGGCAGCATCGAAGTCAGCCTTCGCGGCAGAACCCTGGCGCTGAGGCTGGGAACCGAACGGATCAGATCTCGGGAAGCTGAAGCTGCCCTTGCTACGGTCGCTCATGGTGCTCTGGCCAGTAGCCTCAGGCTGGAGAGGAGTGCTCACTTCAGGGAAGGAGCCGGGCATGTCAACAGAGGTCGACGGCGGGCCGAAGGATTGGAAGGTATCCTTGCGCTCCTGGCCGCTTGCCGACCTCGCGGCATCGCTAGCGTGGCTTGCTGCGGGCGAGGAAGTGAGGTTACGGTTGAAGGGCGACGGGCCGAACTCAGGTGCGGACGTGTCCTTGACGGGCTCAGCAGCAGATGCTGACGGAGAGCCGGGGGCGTTCGTAGGTGTCTCGTTGCCAGTGTTGCCGAACCTGCTGGCTGGTGGAGCAGCCTTAACTGACGAGCTGAACGATTCCTGACGGCCAACACCCTCCCGAATAGGGAGAATGTTGGATGTGAATTGACGGGAGTCTGGTGGCGCCGGGGGTTCACCAACGCGGGGCGACTCGTGGTATTGTGAGAGAGGCGGCGAAGTGGACGGAGTAGGAACGCCTGGCTCGGAAGACTGGACGGACTGGCCAGAGGGAGCCGAGAAAGTGGGAGCAGCAGATTCGCCCTTGAACGAAGTGGAAGGAGCACCTGACTGGGCAGAGGAGATTGACGGGCCAAAAAAGTTGTCAAAGCTGGCTTGGCTGGCCTCGCGGGAGAATCCGGAAGGAGACATAGTGTTCTCCGCCGGCTGCGGTGATCTTCTGAAGAAGGGATTAGTGCTGTGGCTGGCGTTCGAAGGCGCAGGGCTTCCAGCGGTAGGGGGGCCAGGAGTTGCCTCGGGGCTGCGGTTGTAGCTATCCTGAGCGGCCTTCGTCAGCTCGCTCATCTCATTCTTGAGCTTCTCACGTTCGCCCTCGTTTGTGGCAAGCTGCTTCTTGTTGATAGCAACCATGCCCTTCTGCTGGCGCGCGTCGGAGCGCATCTTGTCGAGCTGAGGCCGGAGCCGAGCGATTTCAGAATTGGTCTGACGAATGCGCTCCTTTAGATTGGCATTCTCGCGCTGGTCAGCGTCGAGGGCACTAGCAACTTGCTGGTGTTGAGTCGAGAGATCCTGGTATGAACCCTCAATCATAGCAAATTCTTGCTGGAGCTTCCTGGTCTCCTGGCGAGATGCATTCAACCTCTCCTCCAGCTGCTTCACGGCCTGAACTTCAGACTCATATTGAGCCCTAAATTGAGATAGGCGCATCTCAAGATCACGCTTCTGCGCGCTCGTGTTGTTGAGCTCCGCCTCGGTCGAAGCCTTCCTGTTGTGCGTTTCCTGCATCTGGGTGCGCAGAGTGTTGATCTGGTTCGACATGTTTCCGAGTTCAGCGCTCTCGTCCGTGAGCTTCTTGCTTTGCTCCTGATCGTTGTCGCCAAGAAGGTCATCCATGGCGGAGGGCTGCGGGGGTGCCGGACTGCGAGGTTGGGATCCGGACCCGCCAGTTCCTTGGGCCGTCAAGGTCTGACCGAAAGAAGACGACGGCATGAACGGCCTGAAGATACTAGTCGGGTTCTGAGGGGTTGGCTGGAAAGCAACACGAGACGGGGATCCAGGGGAAGCGGCACCGCTTCCAAATGGATCCTTGTTCGCAGCAAAGTTGGCAGCAGAGCCGCCAGTGGACTGCTGCTGCACGGGCGGGGGAGAGGAGAATGCATCGAGGCCGAACAAATCTTCAGAGGCAGACTTAGGAGCGGGCGCAGCAGGAGCAGGGAAGGAGGCGGAGGTGCCGAAGGTGGCAGGTGGTTGTTGAGGTTGGGCCTGAGGCCTGGCATTGCTGCGCATGCTCGGGGGCACCAGGGCAGGCGGCAGGGACGGTGGCAAATATTGAACACCAGGCTTGGGCCGCTGTTGGCGGATCAGGTACATTGCAACTGCAAACTCCTCTCGGTTCAGCTGGCCCTCAGAATTAACGTCGGCCAGATCCCAGATTGCAGCCAGAACCTCCTCGGGCAGCCCAGAGTCACTAAAGAAGACGACGGCCTGTTCACCAGTAAGGAAACCACGGCCCTGAGTATCAACTTTGCTGAATAAGTTGTCATAAGATGCCTTCTCCTGGGGCGTGATCAACCAGTCATTTCCAGTGGGCTGAGCAGATTGCGGGGGAGTTCCATATGGCGGCCTTCCGCCCATAGGGCTCTGTCCACGGCCGGTATTCTGGCCGCTGAACTGGCGCGGGATGGGACCCTGGGCAGGTCCGGGAGGACGTATAGAAGGAGGGGCGCGCTTCGATGCGGCCTCGTAAAGACCTGCAGGGAGAGAAGAAGGCAAGCCCTTCATGGCACCGCTACTCAAGGACTGTATCAAGTGCATGGCAATGATGAACTCCGTGATTCCCAGAGCACCTCGCTGCTCTGTATCCGCGAGCGCCCAGATGCGGCCGAGCGTCTCGTTTGGTAATCTTGCCTTCTCGAATATGTTCTTGGCCGTTTCCCCTATTGCCAGTCAGCATCTCTCCTGGGCGCATGCAGCGATGTGCATACCTGGCAGGACTCCATTCACCGCGCCGGACTTCTCGAAGAGTGTAGCATATTGCGCAGCCCTATCAGGTGTCAAAGGCGGCACTCGGATGGGACCGCTCATTTGGGGCTGGATAGGGCCGGCGGGAGCGGCTGGTCCGGAGGGTGGAGAGTTGTCGAACTTGGGCAATGGGCTGGCTGTTTTCGCGTCAATTCACGCCTGTGCGAATACGGGAGGTACTCACGTTGGAAGGCCAACTCAGGAGTCGGCGCCTTGCCTGCCTGATAGTGACCGATGAGACGGAGCACTTGACAGAAGCCAGACGAGGTCAGAAGACCCCGGTTCTCCGTGTCCGCAATCTGCCATATCTATATGTCGCAACACAGCCCCCGTCAGCGGTCATCTGGTCTATTGCGGCGTTGCTTATGTGGGCGGCGATCGACGACGGGCAGGAGCTTTAACGCACCTCTCCCAGGACCTGCGGGGGCAGCTTCGTCCGCTCGAAGAACTTCACGGCCACTTCGCCGGTGACGACACCCATCTGCTCGGTGTCGGCCTGGCGGAAGAGCTCGCCAAACACGCGCTTCTCCTCGGGGGTGAGGTTGAGCGGGGTGTCTGGAAGCGCGACATTACGGTCAGCGGCAGGCTCAACGGCACCGATTGACACTTGGGCGGGTAGCGGCAGACGAGACACGGGCAGGCGACTCACTCAGCTCCATGCTTTGCGATAGATCCGTCATGGTGTTTCGCTAGGCTGCCAAAGGCGCAGCATGCGATGGGTGGCTGGGGTCGGGTCGGGCGGCGCGGCCGGCGTCAGGGTCAGGGTGACGTTTCGCCCGGCGGAGGAGCAGGACGGTCGTCGGGGAGGCGGGTCGGGGCGCGCGAGCCGTAGTGGAGCGAGCGGGCTGCAGCGCCTGGTGCTGAGCGTGTGAATGAAACAACAGCGAAGATTGCTGTGGTGTGTGGTGAGCAAGGTCCCAAGCTCGGGAGAGGTGCTTGAGGTGTCCCGGCTGCTGGCGCTGGCTCGCCATGCGCCAGCGCACGGAGCACACCGCGAATCGCGGAGCGTGACTTCCCTGGCAACAAATCGTTGGCTGGACGCTGCAGCTGAGCGGAGCTGGATGTCGACGCTTCTCCAATGGCCCGCCCCGTCCGTCCAGCCCATGCAGCCTGCGGCCAGCGATCACGGTCCAGCGGGCCTGTAGCGATGGGGAGCTCGTGGAAATGCCCACATTGCCCACTGCGCGCTGCCCGTTGCAACCGCTGCTGTGTCACCACGCCCGCAGCCAGACGTCAGCGCCGCGAGCAGCCGCATGGCTTGCTGCCTGCGCGCCCGCCTCTGCCCACCATCGCCGCCGTTCCGCAAGAGCGCCTGGTGGTCGCTCTAGCCCGGGCCGGACCTTGGACAATTGATGGCTAGGGCTCGCGGCCCGCGTCCACCAACTGCGTGCTGCGCTGCCAGGGAAGCACGACAAGGTCTCGCCCGCCGCGCCGGTACTCTACGTGCAGTGCATGAAGAGAGGGGCCAATGGGGATTTGACCCGCCACTCTGCCGTGGACGCTACCGGCGCATGTGGTTAACGAGCCGTGCGGATGGATGTGGACACGGCGAATTTCCCCACGTGTGGACTTCCCAAGTCCGGCCGATGCCGAGTGGTGCCAGCGACGGCTGCCATGAGAAGTGGTATCAATTGTGTCAGGTGAATGGAGTAGTGTACAGGTTTGTTATACAGCGCAGCTAAGTCATGCTGCAAAGACCCCTCCCAGACGCCGAAGAAGCTCGAGTTTTCCATATCCACATGCAATCCCATCAGTCCTACCTGCTCCGGCAGTGCGGTCGCCTCTTGTACAAGTCCTCGTTCTTGCAGAAACCCAGAGCCAATCCTGCAGGCTGCTTCGCGCCCCATGCCTTGCCTAGCAGCCAATCCGTGACGCTGATGACGCGAGTCATCTTATCCCAGTTCCCGCCCTCCTCGACGTGCTCGATCGTATGCGTGAAGACGCGACCCTCCTCGTCAAACTCGAATATGAACAGTCCCACGAATTCCTCATCGTCCTTCGCGTCGCCGCCCAGAAATTCTGTAATCTTGTCAACCTGTTCGCCGCCCGATATGCCGCGGTATAGCGCGCCGACGCCTTTACCCTTTGTTTTGCCGCATGTCTTCCACTTGACGATCAGCTTCTCGTGCGCCACTCCAGATGTGCTGCCGCAACCGTTGCGCACCATGCGCTCCGACAGTATCTCAAGCTTGACGTTGCCTACAACCGGAACCCTTCCCCAGGCAACTGGTGCGGTCCAAAGCGCGGCTGTATATGCGATGCGCCCACTGACGGTGGGTAGATGCGGGTGCGTGGATGGAAAGAGGTGCAGTGTGATTTGGGGCGACAGAATCTCCTGGGGCAGCGGAGACGCTAGCAGTGTAGGCAGGCGCTCGTGGAGGGTTCGAATAGCTGTGCGCGCCTATGTCAATGCTAGGAAAGTTCTCACCAGTGTCATTCGATGGAGCGGTAGACTCACTCTTTCCCAACTTTAGGGTGCGCTCATCCGGGGGCTTGCCGCCTTCGCCCTTGTGATCCGGCGGCAGCGGGCCGGGTGTGGATGCGCTGAACCATCCTCCCGTCTGTGTGCCCTCGGGCTGTTGAACTTTCGCAAAAGCGCGGACGCCGTGACGACGGGCAGTAGCCGGAGCAGCAGCGGCACGGTTTCGTGCAGTGAGCCTGTGTGCGCGCGCAAGCCTCGAAGGCGGGATGCACCGCATTAGGCCGGCGGTCATCTGCAAAAAGGAGTCATAGATAGGAACGTTGAAGGAGGAGTGTGGGAGGAGTGGGCTGACAATGGCTGTACGGATGGCGGTGCGGGTACAGGGAAGGAAACGGGAAGAAAGCGGGTAGCTTCGTACCGATAAGATATGACGTTGACAACGGTGAGGCGCTCATTCGCCAGAACATCCCCGACCGAGAAAATTCCCATTCTTTGCACATCGCAAGTCCACGGCTTGACTTCACAATAACTCTGATTTTAGCGTCTAGGAGTAGACGAACGCTTCAACTCTATACAGCTGACCTGAGCTATCATGCCAGGAGGATGCGTCATCATCGCGCCAGCCAGCCATCGGCTATAGCGTCTCCCCGCAATTTGCTTAGCTGACCGCTTTGCTCCAGAGTCATGGTCTCTTCACTACTTTGAAAAAAAAAACCGACATGTATCCATTTCCAAGCGAAAGTCCGTCCCGTGGGTATTGAACCGAAACCGATAAACGCCATGCACAAGTTCTGGATCCTCCCGCAACTACTTCTCATTGCGCTTCTCGTCCAAGCAGATGCACATGGCTGCAATGACGGCCATGTCGACATTGGGTGCGACGGTTACCACATACGTTTGCTGGCCGCCGAAAATCTCACGCGCGTTGAAAAACTTGCGATCAATGGTCGCGACCAGCTGGCCAGTTGCTTCGTCGGTTATGTCGGCGGTCGTGTCGAAGAAATCACCCTTCATGTGCAGACTCTCCTTCTTTCCATCCACGGACGTGAAATTGCAATTCGCTTTCGAGGAAAGAACTATATGGGTTAGATCCACCTGACTGCGGAAGAGACGGCAACTTACAGCTGAACTTCGACTTCACCTCAAGGATCCTCCTGCCACTGGGGTCTTCGGCGTAGTAACAGGCAGGAATAGAGAAGTGCTCTTTGCGGATGGTGAAGAGCACATTGCCTTGCATGTCCATCACATGCTTGCGACCGCTGAGTGAGAAGTACTCGCCCTTGACCTGCAAAATGGCACGGCCGTCGACAGTCTTGACGCTGAAGGAATCGCCCGACAATGACATTACTTTCTCCTTCAACACGAGCGGTTCAGCCTGGCGTGCGAAGAAGCTAGGAAAGATGCCCAGCGGCGTGGGGTAGGGCGGGAGCTGGAGGTGCTGCGCAGCCATGGTGCGGGGATTTTCGCTGGGTCGGCGAGTGAGCTTGGAGTCGAGGGTGGGTGAGGTGAAACTGGCGGATGGAGCTTAAGCCGACAAGGTATATTATCAATCTGCGATGGCTATTTGAGTTGTAGGGTAGAGGGGAAGTGGCAGGGTGGAGGTTTGCTGACGATGGGTAGTGGGATGGCGACACAGCTCCGCCAGCGACGTCTTTAATCATCATGCCACCGTTGAGGGTGGTACAGCGAGCTGCGCAACTGCACCGCCTGAGCAGTCAGCAGCGGAAGGATCGCGTGGCGCAGAGCTGTAGACGTGCCGAAAAGGAAACCCGACCCCACTCCATGCCGGTTTGGGCGAAGCTGACAAGGCTTAGCAGACACGCGCGATCCTGCATGACGTCGAGAGCGGACGAAGGAAGGCGCAGAGGGGGCCAAACCGGGTCGCAGGCCTCGCTCACGTCTCGCTCGTGTAGGATTGATGAAGGGTGAAGCATCGGGTGCTTGCAGCTCTGCAAGGCGGCGCGCGGGAGGCGGGAGCGCATCCAATGGCGCTAGTGCGCGCGGATGCCGACGTTTCTGCTTGTTTCGCACAGACATCCCTCCGCCTCTCACCTCTCCCTCGCCACGAACCTTCAACCCTCTTGCTTTCGTCGCTAATCTGGATTAATCCTTCGATCCAACGCGCAACACGGCTCGCATCCGTGCGATCCGCCTCGACACCAGCTGGCGGTACGTGCCAGTGCCGCCATCCCGCCGAAAACACCTTATTTCGCCCGGGGCGTCGTATGTCTCGGTAGTGCGCTGTTTCCCAAGGCATGCCGCCAAGTGCTCACGATAGCCCTGCCGTAATGAAGCCCCAACGCCTTCCGCAAGCCCTCAAGCCTGTCAACGGTCCACCATCCGCCACGCCCCAGTCGTTCACGTTGCATCCCACCGGATGATTTACGGCACGGCTACCTACGCCTCGCCTTTATTCCCGCGTCCACTAGCCACGCCTCCGTGACATCGTCAAAATTTAGGTGTATCCAACGTCTGTGCTAAGCCCCCTCTGGGTCTGCCAAGGACCGCAAACGGAGTCATCATGAACGAGCGCGTCCAACGTCTCCACGCTGTCGTCCCTGCTTCTGAATGCATTCACGGCTGCGGTTACCCGAGTCTGCCGCCTGTCGAAGTTTCACTCTCCCGATGACAGCAGCACTGGCGTCGCAGAGAGAGGGGCGTGGCTGGTTGTTCATATGGCAGGGCCTGTCGAGTAGCTGCAGGTACCATCATCCCTGACACGTCATCTCCCGCGGCGGACAGGTTAGCCTTGTCCAATGTAACGGGGAGTCGAGACCGTCTCTTGCAGCGTCCGAATTCGGGCGACGCGGCATCACGTGTATGCTCTAAGACTCCAGTCTTCAGCGCTTCTTGATGCCCAATCCTTGCGATGATCAAGCCCCTGCAAATTGTGGCTTCTCCAGGAGGAGACGTCAACAGTTAGGAGCATCTGCACCTCCGGAGTTATCTCCGTTCTCATGTCCGACGGCTTTCCACGGCTCGCGATAGTGATGTCGTAGAGGAGTTGCTTGCGCCGCAAAAGCATATCACGCTTGGAGATTTGCTGCAGGAGATCTGGGCTGCATCGGATGATTGACAGCTTGACGCGCCCAGTGACGGCGGGGCTGGCGGACCTGGCTCTCACGAAGGTTTGGAGCTTGTGCCTGGCGGCTCGGGCTAGCAGCCAATGGGCGCCGCTAGCCCGTACATCCATCCTACGCCTCGTCGCCCCGAGCCCCCAGCCGCAATCACAACAACAGGGACCGCGCCCCGACCGACGGGAGGGATCATCGTCTAGCGCCGGGACGCCTGCATCGCGCCTCCTTATATACAAATCTCCGATCGCTCGCCCCCGCCCTCAATGACATCTCTTGCTGCTGGTCCATATCACCGTCCCAGTCGTGGCTATTGATGAGTCTCCAGGCTCCTCAAGACCTTTGGACATGGGATATGATCCTGCCATCAGTTTACCAACACTGATCGGGAGCCTTCTTTCGTGTCTTGCCACCAGCTGCGTTCTCCTCTCCTACACCATCTACGTGCAACAGCAACGCTCCTTCCGCCATGCTTTGGTCTTCAATCTTGCATTAGCCGGTACGCCTCTTCTCCACACTCCACTACCGCCGAAACGAAACCATTCTAATGATTGTCGTCGCCCTTCCAGAATTCGTCAACTCGCTCAACAACTCCATCTCTGGTATTTATGTCGTCGCACACCGGCATCGAGTCCCGGCTGGCACGGCATGCGAGTTCAACGGCTTCATTGGCCAGCTGTCTGTTCAAGTATGAGAAATCACCCCTGTCGCGGCAGAATTCCGCTGACACCCGATGTTTGAAGGCCGCGGACTTTTCCATTCTAGCCATCGCTTTAATTACACTCTTGACAGTCATCAAGAAGACCTACATTCCGTCCGCCTCTTGGTTCAGGAAATTAGTAATTTGTGCTTCGGTGTGGTTTGTTCCTTTAATCACAAGTAAGTCTCACAGTTCCAACGTTGAGCCTGAAGGTTAACAGCATTGTCAGGTAGCACTGCTGCCGGCTTCGGCGCACTGCAGCCCACCGGTGGCAACTGGTGTTGGATCAGTCGAGATCGCACAGACCTACGCTATGCCTTGGGTCATGGGTGGCGATTCCTCATCATTCTCGCAACTGTGTGCATCTACGCATACATCTACATCTACATTCAGCACCACTTCTCCAGCAGTAAAGCCCTGCGCTTGAGTGTCTTCGGTGCCTATGTTTCGACTGCTCCACCCAGCCGCGATCTCGGAAAGTTGGAAATGGACTTGGCCAAGCCCAACCCCACCCTCACCTCGCAAAAGGCTTTGGAATCCAAGGACCTACAGATGATCGCTGAGATTGATCAGGAAGTCAGCAAACGCTTGTCTGAGCACATCGAGACGGCGAGGCACAGCATGGCCCTAACCCGACTTCACTCGCGCCCGGAACCCGACAGCATCACACCAACCACGCCTACCACGGCCACTACTACCACTCCCTCAAACCTGACAAACCTCTTGGCTGAACCAAATGCTGCGCTGCGTCGCAACTCTGAGCTCACCATCGACATCCCTAGCCACAGCCTCGAGCTTCATTTTCTCGACTATCCGTTCCCGCCCTCCAGTGCTATTCTCTCGCGCCAACGTCTCCGCGAAAAACCCTCTCAGACCCTGACCATCGACACAACCATCACACCCTCAAGTCCGCCGCCGCCGGAGCTCTTCGAGTCCCCCACTTCGATCCGCACGCACATGCAACAACAGTCCTCCCACCGTCATGCACAGGTTGAGAGAGAAGTTCGTCGGATGCTTCTTCTAAATGCTTATCCGGTTGCGTACGTTGTGCTATGGCTTCCCGGGATTGCGAACAGGATTGTTGAGGCGGCTATGGGGAGCTCCCCCCGATGGCTGTTGATACTACAGAGTACCACTCAATACATCGGACTGGCGAACGCGTTGACTTATGGATTCAACGAACACATGCGGAGCAGGGTCGGACGGGATCTGACGGAGGGCTTCGGCTGGTCATGGAGGAGAGGTGTAGTGTGAAGATGAAGAGGGAGAATGTTCGATCATTCGAAGAACATGAAAGAACTCTTATTGGACGCTGGCTCGTCCCATTTGATCTGGCGACTGATCAAGAGGACGAAGGGAAGAGAGGCAATGACGGAGGATATTGCATGATATACGAGGCTCATGCAGTAAGTTTGTTTGGCCATTGGGTATGGTACGGTTCCTTCGGATTTCTATTTTGGGCAAAGCGCATATACCCTCATACCCCTTTCAACTTTGCTCTATTCACACTAACTGTCTTCATTTCTTGTCACTTCTTCGTACAAACACTTTTCGCAACATTACTGTTCCTGTTCAATATTCTCTTGCTGTCCGAACTACCTTGCATATGCAAATTTCTGCTCTTTCCGGATCTTTTTTTTTTTTTGGCAACGCACACATGGAACGGACGCTACAAGCATGAGACCCACGAGCCTAGTTCTCCCCTGTGTCTTCAGTCTTCACTCGCTCATACTTTCGCTGTTGAAATTTTTTTACGAGTCAATCGCTTTAACTCTATGCTTTACGATCACTTATTCGCAAACTTCGCATATATACCCCTTTTTACCCTCAAGCCTCTTGCTTCCTCTCAGTTTATCTTTCATGTAATTAGTCAGGGCTGCATATATGCGGATGGTTTCTACGGAAGAGGTGCATGGCCCGGAAATTGATGCATAGCCTGAAGGTGGAAGCAGTCGATGATTCAAGTTGTCGTTGGAGGATCCTTGTTGTGGTTGAAAAGTGATCAAAATTACTCTTCATCCCAGTTGTGGGAAGGGGACAAAATATTAGCAAATTGAGATAAAAAGAGATAAAGGAGCTTTTACTTCTCACCCCTTCTGTTTTGCGACTTCTCTGCGTTCATCAGACTTCCAGTCGCCTTTGACATACATGATATACCCTTGGGCTCCATGCCTGTGTTCACCCTCTGTCTACTATCTCTCATCAACCTCGTCGACTCCGTTCCTGATGTAGCCTTTCGAGAAAGTTTTTTGAGTATTTATGGGAATCTAAAGTATTCACCCAAACACACGTATCTTAAAATACTTCCGCATCGAGATCAATGCTTCGACACTCCCGATGCCAGCCAAAAACTTGAATCACCCACATTGTATTTTGAATGTGAAGAGATCTAACCGATCTTGATAATGTACAAATCATCATCCGGGCCTATCCTCCGAATGCTAGGCATACATGAAAATCTAGGACAGGTTACAAGGCCGATGGACAGATTTTGAGCATTAAGACGATGGTGGATGTAATTGGAGAGTGGTCCTGAAAGTAGCGTAAAGGAGCGGCACCATTATACTTGACTAAAACGTGTCAAGTAGCAAACTTGAAGAGCTGCTACGTAAGATATCCATTCTTGAAGCATTATCATCTTAAAGCTGCATACAAAATTTCGAGACGTTTGCAGTGCGTGCGAAATTCGGTGTTGTGTTGTGCTTTCCCTCAATCGAACACAAAATTAAACAACATTGCCATTAACTCTCTCCCACGCCACACCTTCGGCTAGCCTACTATAATAACTAGCAATCAACGTATCTCCTAGCTAAAATAGACGTACCCTCATGCGCGCATCCAAAAGCACAAACTAGCATGCACTTCCGCGTTAAACATGGCTAAATATTCCCCGACATGTTTCGAACCGCCCCCACCCACCAATCTCAATATGCAACGCCGCAGACCCGCCAATCGTAGTACAGCGTATGCCGCGCGAGGGGGCCCAGAAATACGATGAAACGACTGACGGGGTGCCTTCCAGGGCGGACTCCGCTCCGCCCCACCCCTCTCGCGCCCACCAGCGTCGGAGCAAGGGGTGGGACAGAGAATGAAACAGAATGCCGCAATATGTCCTCATTTGGTGTAACCAACTGGAGGTCCAGTATGGCCTAGCTTTTCTTTCTTCTTCAGTAAGAATGGGGTTTGGGAAGGAAAGCCGGAGGGGAGGAAGGTTTATTCTGGGCAGAAATGCTAGGTAGGCATCGCGCATATGCACCCGCCCCCATTGGACAAGTTCTTCAGGGGCAAAAGGACGGACGAAGCAAGGTCAGATCTACCGGCTAAGGCAAGGGAGGGAAATGGTGATCGTGTAATCACGCACGCCGTGTAACCGCAGAAAAGTAAGGTTATCTCCCATTGTTCGGATTGTTCCCTGGGATTTCTCCATTCTCTTTGATCTTGAGTTGCGTAATTTCTGCAGGCTGTTGTCTGCCTGCGTGTCTACCTGCTCCCCGTCTACCTCTCTCTAGTCTCTTTGTCTTCCCCCTGCATGACGAATTCCTGAGCCCTGAAGAATCTCTTCGCCATTCCTCGGGCGGGGAGTAGGGTGCGAAGTTATTGTTTGCCATCATACTCCTCCTCCACCTCACCGCCATTCGTCTCCGTGCTGGAAAGTTGTTCTTTGCCGCGAGTCCCCAAGACACCCCCTCCTCACTGCAGCCTCAACCCAAACTCACCCCTCCCTCGCTGACCATGACCCCATCTCCCGCACCCTCCTCTCCCAATGCCTTAGCAGCCGGGCTGTCCGCCCAGACTCCCGCGCCTGCATCCATGTGGCCACCACTGTTCCCCGAATGCGTGCCGCTTCCCGCGCCACCAGTCGTGGCCTTATTGTCCTGCTCCTCCTGCTTGGCCGTAGCCTGCGGCTTGGTCATGTTCTTTCTCTCCAGCGCCTGGGTGTGCGTCATATACGACGAGAAGCGCAGGGTCGCCAGGATGGCGACGGCGACGACGACGAGGGCCGTGACAGCGCGGCGAGTGATGATCCAGCGGAGGCCCTCGACTTCGGAGCGGGCGTCGGAGTTGAGGGCGACGGTGATCTTGTAGTTGAGCTCTTGGATCTAAAAGCCACACCGAAAGTATTAGTCGCATGGAAGATTCTAGGTAGCGGTAATCGGCAATGAAAGACGATTGAGAGAGAGAGAGAGAGAAAAAAAAAAGAAAAAAAAAGCACGAGCATACCTTACTCTCCATCGTCTTCTGCTCCATCCTGACAGCCATCTTCCGGTCATCAAACATGCCCTTCACTTCCTCCCTTAGATGACCCGTATCCTGGCCCAACCTCTGCCCCAGTATATCGACCTCGTGCTGCAGCTGGTTCCGCTGCGTGGTCATCCGCTCATTCTCCGCCTTCCTGTTATTCCCCACCTCGGTGCGCAGCTCCGAGCACGCGGCGCGGAACAGGTACGTCTCGTTCTCGACGTCCGACTTGCCCACCAGCCCCGCGCGCGCCAGCTCCATGTTGTCGTTCAGCTGGGCGCGGATGGCCTTCATCAGCGTGATGCTCTGGTCCTCCTTGAACCCCGACCCGGCCAGCTGCTTGACCAGCGACCACGTGTCGAAGTGGTGCACGTAGCGCGGCGTCGTGAGGTGCACCGGCCGGCTCGACGGCGCCGGCATGCGCAGCACCGCCTCTAGCGGGTTCGACTCGGTCTCGGTGCCGTTGTTGGCGGCCGCCGGCGCGGGCTTGGGCGCCTCGCCCTGCGACGACGTCTCGAAGATGGTCGGCGACGCCGCTCGCGGCGGCGCATTGGGGTCCGCGGCGGGGCCTTCGAACAGCTCTTCCTGCTTCTCCTGCGACGACGTCTCCGCCGCGCCGCCGGACGCAGAAGCAGCCGCGGCGGCGGTCGGAGACGCGCCAGGCCTCGCGGCGTCCGCGTCCCTCGCTCCGTCTGCCGCCGCGGCCTTTGCGCTGTCCTCACCACCACTGCCCCCCTCACTCCCAGCAGCATTCTCACTCCCGCCCGCCGGCGACGGAAGCGGCTCGTTCGCGGTGCCGTACCTCTGCATCGGGCCGGGCGGCAGGGCGCGGCGCGCACAGGTGCTCAGGGCAGCTCCCCCTCCAATTGCCGCCCTCCGACACGCTGGCTGCCCCTGTCTCGTCGATCTGCGTTTCGCGGCGCCGCAAGATCCTGGGGAAGATGCTGCTGCAGGGCCCTCGGAGATGAGGAAGGGGCGGATGAAGCGCGGGTAAAGGAAGGTCAGGCGCGGCGTCGACATGATTGCCGCGAAATGCGAGCGAGGGCTTGCGGGCGGTGGACGGTCGTCGCGGGCGCGGGCGAGGGCGAGCGGAGAGGCGGGCCCAATGGGACGGACGTGCCCCGGGACGTATGGGCGTGGGCCGGGTTAAGAGGCGCGCGCAGGGAGCGAGGGAAAGTGGATGGCTGATGCACAATTGCGATCTGTGGAAAAGAAAAGCGCGCGCAGATTCGCGACGGCGGGAAGGAAGTGGCATGCAGCAGCAGGGCCGGCCGCTGGCTCGCTTCGGTCCGGTTTCGGACGTGGGCGGGGCGGGCCTCTGCGAGCACCGCCAGCCAGCACACCAGTGGAGTTGCCGCCGCTACTCTAGCGCCAGGGTCGGCGCAAAGGGGGGCTGCCACGCATTAAAGGGCCGCCGGTATACCCGCATGAACCTAGCAGCTGCCGGCCGATCCAGGGCCGCAAGGCCTCGCCGGCCGCTGTCATGCACTAGCCGTCGCTTGCGAGGAACGGGAAGCCAAGGCACGCATTCGGTGTTTCTATCCTGGCAACTATCCTACTTACGTGCCACCTCTATGCCAGCCAGAGGCGCCACTCGAAGGGGGAAACGAGCTGAAGGGAAAAATAGAGCAAACTAATAATGCCAGTCTCCGATGCCTTGTTGCTCCTGGCCCCGGCCCCGGGGGAGACAGGACAGGAGCTTCGTCCGTAAAGAAAGCAGCATTTCTACCGGGTTACCGTCATATTCCGAAACGCGTGTCCGAGCCCTGACTTCCCAAGTACGCCATTGCAGAAACAAGAAAAACTCCCCCGGAGATAAAGAAAAGATTAGCAGCCTGGAAATAACAATTCCGCAGCAAGCGTTTTTTGTGCGCGCCCATCATCTTGTCTTTTTTGTCCACGAGGGCAAACCTCGCCATGCATGGTCTGCCGTGACAAGTCGGGTAAGAGGAACAGGAAAGAAGGGGGAAGAATAAGACAGTCGTGAATAGTACAGATGCTCGAAGTGAAGAACGCAGACACGAGAAAAAAGCAGGCCGAAATCACCGAACCCCTGGGTACCGGGTATCCTTAGTGAAAGACATGGTTTGCGTGAAGGCATGGCGCGTGCTGAGCGCCCTTTCTTTTGCCATGAAACTCCATCCATCAAACGCCGTAGCGAAGGATCGTAACGGTAGCATATGAAACAGGGTTGTTATCTTCGAACGCCGACGCCGAATCGTTAATCAATCCACGGCTTATGTAACGAGTGAGGTGGAAACCAATCAAGCTTTGGGGACCTCGGGCGAGTTCGTCCCGCCCGTGTTGGGCGACGAAGGCTGCGTGCTCTTGTCGTCCGTTGTCGTCGATCTGGGCGTCTCCGGCACCGACGGCTGCGTGTTGAGAGAGGTCGGGCTCATGCTGTTGCGCTGAACAGAGTCCGGCACCAGCTCGTACTTGTCGAACCGGTGCATCTTCTTCTCGACCTTTTCGATCTGGTTAGCAAGTTTACGCTGGTCATCAGCGGAAACGCCTACAGCTTGGACTTGTTTCCCGGCGACCGTCTTCTTAGCCTTTGTCATCTCAGGCTGAAGGTAATCGATGAAAGTCGCGTAGTCGGCAGCCGCAAGCGTGTCGAGGAGTTTTTCTAACCACGTTAGCTGCAATTGAGTCCATCGCTGAGTTTGGAGAACTTACGAATCACATAGTTGCCATAGCCATCCTTGATGAGCATCACGAGGGTGCTCTCTCCCCGCTCCGTCTTCTCGCAGATCTTCATCATGATTTCCCGGCGCTCGTCATCACTGCCAAACACGAGACACTTCTCCACGACATTGCTGGCAAACTTGTGCTTGGCGAAAGCAAGCAACTGGTTCTTGACGATGTCGATGATGGCGGCGCGATCCTCCGGTGCGCCATGCTCAATGATGTGCTGAGTGACATAGTTGCCGTACTGGTCGGGAATAAGCGTAGGCGCGCAAGCATGCAACTCGGAAAGGATGGAACGGCGAGCCGGCTCCTCGCAATGCTCGAGCATGCGCTGGATGACTCGGCATCCATAGCCATGGACAGACAGCGATGAGACGTGGCCGATGAACGCGTCGATGACGAACTGGATGTGCTGGGCCGGGACACGCTCGATAGCCTTTTGGATGACATGGTTGCCGTTTTGGTCCTTGACACACCGCAGAACGTTGTTCTCCAACTCCTTCACCATATCTGCCTGCTGGTCGACAAGGACATGTTCCAAAGCCTTCTGTACGACACGGCAGCCATACATCTGCAAGGAAAGGCTGAGGACATGACCCTTCATCTTGCTAGCAAGAATCCTCTTCTGGCTCTGGTCGCCGTGCTCAAAAAACTTTTGGATGACGTAGTTGCCGAACACATCCGTCATCAGCTGCATGGCGTTGGGCTGGATCTCCTTGAAAACGCGCTCCTTCTCATCACTGTTGGCGGTCTCCAACTTCTGTTGAATGAAACGCGAGCCGTGTTGATCGCCGCTGAACTCGCAGATGTATTCGTAAATATCCTTGAGCTCGTAACGCTTGCTCCTGCTGTTGTGTTTGAACTCATCAAGCATGGCACTTCTGAGACCAGTGCCACTCTCCTCTTGCCTCGGCCCCTTCGGAGGCTCCAACTGCTGCATCATTCCAGGCATCGGAGGAACATGCATTGGGATTCCAGGAGCAACCCCTCCCATGTGCATGGGGAAGCTGTATGGATCGAAGGGCCGTCCGTATTGGGTTGCCAACATCTGCTGGTACGCAGGGTGCATGTAAGTTGTTTGCTGTTCCTGCTGCACGCCGCGAAGCTTCCTGTCAAGCAACGCAGAGTGGCCGTCGTGTTGCGGACGTCCATTCTGTCTGGTTTGCGAAGGATAAAGATGATCAAAAACTGGAGGAGTGCCTCCCGCTGAGTAGTAGCTTGGGCGGAAATCGCCATTAGGAGTCATGGTGCCTCGGCTTCCAAGTTGGTAGTTTCTGAAGGACAGAGACTGGTCGTACTGGGTAGGATATCCATCAGGCGTGAAGGATCCAGCGCCAATCTCGTCAGATCCAAGAAGGGTTTGAGAAATATCGCCAAGGGTCGCACGGGAGTAAGCTGATGCGTGGGAAGAGTGGCCAAACTGGCCCGTCCCGCCTGGGGTGCTGAAGGACGGCTTGTGAAGCGTCATTGGCTGGTCGGGCGCTTTGTTGTCGATGCTCATCCGTGCAAAAGTGGCCATGACGTCGCTTGCCACGGAGTCGGTGCGCTCGCTGTAGCGACCGTTGGTCTGCGACAGAGACGTCGTGTGTCCACGAGGGCCGGGGAAACGGGAGAACGCATCGGCAGGCTGGGGGTACTGGACTGGATCAGAGCCATGACGGGAAGGAGGCAGGCTTCCGCTGCGAGACTGCGCGGCGCTAGAGCTCGAAAAATATTCGGAGTTGGCGACACTGCGGCGGTCTTCCGTGGGTGAGTGTAGGTGGGGAGCGTCGGTCCACCTCATCGAGTCAGTAGAGCGCTGACGTTGCTGCTGCTGCTCCAACTCCACCAGCCTTGCGTAATCCACACCATAGCCATCCTCGGTGGCACGGCGGCCGACATAGGTTCCGGGCATGTTCACAGCCTTGCTGCCAAGGCCTTGTCCTGAGATGGACGCGCGAGCAACTGAGTATCCACGCGGCTGCGTAGGGTCCACGTATGCCTGAGACGCTTGGACCTGACTGACGGGAGAGACGCTCGAAGCCCTTCGTTGCGAGGACATGGGCTGAGCAGCGGAATCGGCTGTGTTCCAGGGAGTGCGATGGGGTCCCCAGTGGTCGGATTCTGACGAGGCCACGAGGGAGCCGGATCCAGTCTTACCCTCGATCTCTTCTGGTAGCGACGCCCTGTAAGAACCATTCTCTGAGCCCACATTAGCAGGGAAAGCGGACGGGAATGCAGGAAGTTCCGCACGGTCTCGCGAGGCAAAGCCAGTGCCCAAGGTGCCATTGCCCCAGATGTTGCCCCTCCAGGTGTTGGAGCCGTTGGCGTAGTTGTTCTGCGGCAGTGAAGAGGTACCAGTAGCGCGTTCGTCTTCGGGCGACCTGACTGCGCCAAAGTCTGCGAGACGGGAAGGCATGGCCTGCAGTTATGTGTGAGTGGATGTGTTGAGTGGAGGGTGGCGTGCACGGGCGAAACCAACCTTGCTTTGCATCGGAAACGTTGTCTGTCTGCTAACCATGCCCGAGACCATTATGTGCGAGCGGAAGCAGAGGAATTGAGGTGCGGCTTGAAGCCGGAGGTGGATACGGGCGTGTGGTGCGGGGTGGGAATGTACTGTGGGCGGTGATTATGTATTGTGGAGAGCTGAGGTTGGGTACAGCAGGCGTCAGCACACGGCGGGCTTGCGCAAACGGGCGGAGCGGAGCGGCGGAGGACGGACCTTTGTAGGGTTGTTATCTGCAAATTGACAGAGCATGTACAGCGCGCTTGGCAGGAGGTGAAGAAGAAAGGTCGAAGCTTGGGTGTGCCTCGACGGATCGTGGGAGCGTGATATGACCTGTCGCAGCAGCGGAGCACCCCTTGGGTAGGGCGTAATTAGAGAGGGCTTTGTGCGTGTGTCAACCGCTGCGCATGCTAAGCTCGAAGCGGAATCCTCGTGCGCCTGGCAAGGGACGCATCAGTGAGCGCGACTGGGACCAAGAAAGCGCTGCAGGTGTCGCGAGTGAGTGGAGAAGCAAGGGATGCGCGGGCCGCGATGCGAGGAATCTGGCGCGTCGTGGCGAAGGGACCAGCGGGCAGGGCCGCGAGCTGGGCACAGGGCGGCCACGGGGGCGGGCGAGGGCGGGGGCGGTGTCTTGGGGGGAACGAGGCGAGGAGCAGCTGGCGATGCGAGCGTGGTGTTGAGTTGGAGAATTCACGCACGCTTGGGCTGATCTGCTGGCACTAGGTCTGGAGTCGCGGAGCGGGACTAAAAATACGATCGCCGTACGGCTCGCTAACACCTAGCTGGCTTGCCTGGCGCCGCCTTGTCTGCGGCTCTGCCGCACCACCCGCATCGAACCTCAGAACACGCCCCACGGGTGCGCCGCCGTTGCGCACCGCCGAGCGAGCGCCTGGGGTCTGGCGCGCCCTCCGCGCGCGAGGGACTGGTGACGGCGGCGCGCCGGCCTGCTGTCTGCCTGTCGGCGTGGCTGCTCTGGCCCAGGCCGTGCTGCCTGGCCGCCGGTGATCGACGCGGGCCCACCGGCGGCCAGCTCTTGAGACGACGCACCGCGCTCTGAGGCCTGCGCTGTGCCAGTGCCAGACTGCGCGTTTCACCGCACCGCTCGCCTACATCCACGCCGGCGCGCGCTGGTACGCTGGAGCTGCGCGAGATCGCGGGCTTCGGCAAGCGCTGCCTGCTGCAGCGCTCCACGCACGACACCGCTCGCCGCGCACCCGCCCGCGGGGCAATTTGCGCGGGTGCCAGGCTGGGCTGTTCCTGAAACGGCGTCACGGCGGCCTGCGCCAGCCTGCAGCATCGCGAGCCACATCGGAGATTTTGCAGAGCCATCACGCGCTCAACTTCGCCCTCTCGCCCATCTCAAATCCATGGGCAGCCACATGCGCACCCCATCGTCATCCGCCCCGCTCCGCACTCCATTCCAGCGCAAACAGGGCAGTTCCGCGACTCCACACTGGCACAGAACTCGGGAGCTAGGCTAGCGGCCCTCTAGCCTGCACTGTCCCTCAGGCCAGGTAGCTTCCCGCGCACAAACGCCGTAGGCAATCAACTTCGAGGACTGGAAGGGATCTCACCGACCCACTTGACCATAGCCTGCGCTGATATAGGTCATCCAGTCGATGAATCGTGTCTTGATTCCAAATTGCCCTCCACGGCCAGCGCTCGTCATTTGCCCAAGGGAGCCCGCTGTGCTACGACACCAGACCACCAGCTGCAGCGGAGTCATCCTTCTCACAGCCGATCTAGATGGTGGCAATGCCGCGTCTCCCCGGCCCTTGGCTAGCGCCAGCAACGGCCATGCAGCCATGCTGTCGGGATGGGCCGCTGTTCCGCCCATATAAACAGGCTGCCTGCGTCGTCCGCAGGCAATTGCTGGCGAGACTGGCGAGACGGACCCCATGGACCGCACGCACTCAAGGCTGCCTGCACGCCGTTCACCGGACATGAGCGACGGCGGCTCGCTGGATGTCAGCGGGCGTATCTCTGCAATAGCGCCAAAGGCTGCAGAGACACCGGTGCCCGCATCCCCACCCTCGACTCGTAGATCGATCCAATGGTCGGCGTATGCGAGATGCTGAGGGGCGTCGCGGTGAATCGTTGAGCTGCGCGGTCTTCATCTGGCTGCAGGTGTCGTTGGCCTGGTTGAATGGCCTTAGGCACCTGACTGGCGAGGTGTATGACCTGCTTCCACCATGTCACCCTACCGACACATCCTTCCGACGGACGCAAGATTCGGAATCGTACGACGCGCTGATTCGGCGCAGGAGGCGGAGAATCAGCAAGGCGTTTCCACTGGGTTTCCGGGTCGAGGACGGGGTTGGGCTGGCTTGGCTGCGAAAATTGGCAGGGTTGATCTGCGCGTCTCTTCATCGCCTTACGTGTGCCGTTGTCGGGCCATGTTCTCGAAGCCAAGCAGGCGGGAATGTGCGACTGGCAGAAGGAGGTGAGGCAGGGCGTGTTGGAGGCGCGGGAGGGTTCCCTTGCCGCAACCCCAGATTTCAGCGGGCGACGAAACTCCCAGTGCCTCAGGTGGGACGTCAGAAGATAAGCTTAAGTCGAACCCTATCCAGAACGGAAATATATATATATTGAATGCATGCTCTGGGGCACGAACATTGAGGCGTGATGTCAGGTTGTTTGTTGGCCTGGTCGCTCCGCCCATTCCTTTGCGCCGTGGCCGGCTATTTGCGCTCCGTGACCTCCTGAGGCCTAATATAGCAACAACAACAGCAGCGGCAGCACCGACATGATCCACGCGCGTGTTCTGGCCGCAGCCGTCGAACTTTTTGGGCGAAAGCGGTCCTGATTCGTTTGTCGCGTGCGCGCAAGCGCCGGTTCGTGATCTTGCGCAGCGCCTGGTTGGTGAACGCTTGCGCCGATCAGAAATGCAATCTCCGTCACGGCGCTAACGCCCCGAAGTGTTCTCTCCCCGACTCGACTCCTCTCCTTCTTCACCTTTAGACATCACTCCAGGTCTCACTTCTCACCCGTCGCTCCTTCCTCACGAGCAGCAGTCGGCTTCACTCTTTCAGCTGATTGCGCTGCATACGCTCTTTCCCAACCCGAAGACGACGAGCCTCACGCGACCCGGTCTCTGCACACCGCCCTCCGCCCTCCTTGCGCCGGTACGTAACACCCGCCGAGATCTCCTCCGCGACAGCATTCCGCCCAAACACGACGAGCATGGACACTCCCGCCGCGGGTCGACCTCTGCTAACCATGGCGCAGAGAACCCACCCAGTTCCCAGCACAGCGAACGGATCCCGTGCACATCCCGCGTAGAAGCCGACGTCCCCACGACAGATTCAGAATCTCAGACACTCACTTCAACATCATGAACTCTAACCACTTCCTCGTGCGCCGCGACAATGACGACGACGACGAGACCCCACTCACGCCCACGATGATCAACCTCCTGATCGCGCTGATGGCCCTGGTCGCCGTTGCCCTCTTGTCGGTTGTTGCGCTCTTCCTGCTGCGCCGCGCGCGCAACGCCAAGAAGAAGACGGAACTGCCCATGTACAACGAGGAGCGCCCGACGTCGCGCCTGTCGTCGTCGAACCACCACCGCAGTCTTACGATCACCACGGCGCCTCCGTACAGCAATAACCGCGGCTCGGCCGTGTACGTCTACAACGAGAAGGAGACACTTATGAACGAGCAACGCGCGCCAGACAGCCCCGTCCCCGAGATCCGCATCACGTTCCCCGAAGAGGTCGATGACAAGGGCAACAAGCAGTCCGGAAGGGTCGTTGTGGTCCGCGTTGGAGAGCACAGTGTTGGGCTGGAGCCGCTGCATGAGGAGCAGCTCCCGCCGTACCAGAAGGACGAAAACGACCGCTTCCAGTCTCTCGACCTCGAACGCATTGGCGGATTGAAGGAAAAGACCAACGAGAAGAACGAGTACTCGATCTAGAGTGCACGCGCCACCGACTCAGCCGCGTATCCCGAGACACATAGTACCACTCAATCCACCGTACTATGGAATTGCACGCACCATCCCTACACTCACCCACCAACACTCACGCCTCTGGCTACGACTGATTGTTTCTTTTTCATGACGATTTTTGTACAGATTCCCAGGCAGTCTGTGTTCTTTAACCGCCGGCCCTTATTCTCTATTGTCTTATCCCCATTGCTATCCATCACGCGCACGACAACCTGCAGCGTTGGCGTTGTTCGGGGAGGACCTGCTCTGGAGCTCCACCACCGAGAGGCGCAGCCTTTCGTACATTCTGCAGCGTCTGGATTACTAGTAAAAGCGTCCTTTTCCAGATAGCACCCGCGGGACTCTGGTCCCTGTTAATAGTTTCTATTCTGTAATGTATGATAGTCAAGTCATACCCAGTCGCTTGCTTCGGGGCGGTTGGGGATGGGAATGCGATTTCGTTTCGTGACGATCGCTCGTATAGTCGTCGTATGCGTGAGCGGGTGAGGCGGTCGTTTACTAATTCTGGGTCTCAGCGGCAACAAGCAACGGGCGAATGACAAGCTTGATGACGCACGGCCCGGGGGGAGCTCCCGGAGGTGTTGCAACGCCCCAGACCGACCTTTTTCCGAGCATCATTATTTCGCCCGCCGCGCCCTCCCCCATCATCCCCACCCCACAGCCCCATGTGCACGCGGTAGCCATCCAATTTCAGCGCCAATGGAGGCTGCGAAGCCCAAGACGGAATTCGAAGGCATTGCCGCCCAGTTCGCGGCCGCCAAGGCGAAGCAGGAGCGGGAAGAGGCCCAGGGCCTGCGCAGCAGCTCCGACGACGCCAAGGTAGCCAACAAGCGCCGCGAGCTCCAGTTCAAGTCCTCGCACAGCCTGCTCGTCGCCTTTTTCTTCCTGATCGGGTACGCCGCCCTCGATTGATGCGCTCGACGCGAAGCCGCGCTGACACTCCACAGCCTGCTGCACGTCCTGGGCATATACCTCTTCACCAGTGGATTCCTCCTGACGCGCCTCGTCCTCGACGACAAGTCCGAATGCGCCGTGCCGCCCACCGAACTGCACGGCCCGTTCGTTCCAGGGTCGCCCGAGACAGGATGTTGGCACCCGAAAACGTTCAAGAAGGCCGTCGTGATCATCGTCGATGCGCTTCGCTACGACTTCACCGTTCCGTTCCAGCCCAAAGAGGGTGATTCCGAGCCGCACCATTTCCACAACGCTATTCCGATCTTCCACGAGACCGCATCGAAAGAGCCGAGCAACGCTTTCCTCCTGCCTTTCATCTCGGATCCGCCAACGACTACATTGCAGAGGCTCAAGGGTTTGACCACGGGCACGCTCCCCACGTTCATTGACGCGGGATCAAACTTTGCTGGGACGGCCATCGACGAGGACAATCTGATCGCACAATTGAGGAACGCGAGCAAGAACATCGTGCATCTGGGTGATGACACTTGGCACTCGTTGTTCCCAGGCTATTTCGATCCGGAGCTTACTCGGCCATACGACTCGTTCAACGTGTGGGATCTGCATACCGTCGACAACGGAGTTACCGAGCATCTGTTCCCCTATCTCCAGCCGGAATACTCCCAGAAATGGGATGTCCTGATCGGTCACTACCTTGGTGTGGATCATGCCGGCCACCGCTATGGGCCCGACCATCCTGCCATGACCGCGAAGCTCCAGCAGATGGACGGTGTCTTCCGCAGGTTGATCAAAGCCATCGATGATGAGACGCTTCTGGTTGTTATGGGCGACCATGGTATGGACTCGAAGGGTGACCACGGTGGAGAATCGGAAGATGAGGTTGAGGCAGCTTTGTGGATGTACTCGAAGAAGGGAATCTTCGGCCGTAGCTCTCCAGAGTTTGTCACACCACCGGCAACCGCAAAGGAAAGGCCGCTGGCTCAGATCGATCTTGTTCCAACACTCTCCCTGCTCCTTGGTTTGCCTATTCCGTTCAACAACTTGGGCAAACCCATTGAAGAGGCCTTCATTGGCCGCCGTGGCGACGACTTTCAGAATCTTGCAGTTGTCAACAGGCTAGCAGCTGCCCAGATCCATCGCTATCAACACGAGTATGGTTTGGCGAAGGGTATTGACGAGGCCGATGAATTGCCCCGCCTTACGCTCTGGAACGCCGCTAACAAGGCTTGGGATGCCCTCAAGCAGACGAAGCGGCCTACTCCGCATCACTTCAAGCAAGCATATGAGAAGTTTGCGAACTACCAGAAACTTACGCTGAGCAGATGCCGCAGCTTGTGGGCCGAGTTCCATGTCATCAGCATGTTTCAGGGTATCGGCATTCTCACCTGGGCTCTCGCTATTCTCGTTATTTACGCCCGCGGTGTTGAAGGTGACCAAACCGATTTGACGCCTCTCCTTCTCTTCAGAGGCGTCAGCGGCCTTGTATTTGGTGCTGGTGCTGGCGCTACAGCGGGATTTGTTATCCCTTTCTTCGAAATACAACATTCTGCCATCTTTGGTGCTGCTGTACTTTCCCTCGCCGGCCTCACTTCATCCTTAGCCACCGCTAAGTTCAGACTCTCCTCTCCATTTCCCACGTCTTTCTGGGGCTCGATTAGCATCGTACTGCCTTTGCTTCTCTCCATTGGATTCGCTTCAAATTCCTTCACGATTTGGGAAGATGACATCCTCATGTACTTCCTCTGCACACTAGGCGTTCTCTTCTTTGCGTCCTCGATGCGCCAAGAGGCTCCGGAGGATCGTGTACTCGGCTGCACTCAGTCTGTTATCTTTCTGCTACTGACCCGTCTAGCTTCGTTCTCGAAACTGTGCCGCGAAGAGCAAATGCCGTACTGTAAATCCACATACTACGCATCATCCACTTCCTCGACGTCAGCCGTCTGGCAGCTTGCCATTCCCTTCTTCCTGTCCGCCGCCCTTCCCGAGATTGTCAAGTCTTTCTACACCCGTACAAGATCTCTCCAGAGCTTGGCGCAATTTTGGCTGGGCTTTTCCTTCCGCGTGTGCCTCCTTCTCAGTGCCACGTTCTGGGCCTTCGATACCGCCGACGACATGGACTACTTTGAGCTTTCCAAGCAATCGCAGAAGGGTATCCGCGTGGTCTTCTCCCGCGTCACGATCGGCATTGCCCTGGGCGTCGGCTACGTCGTGTACGCGTGGTGCACGCCCCTCCTCAAGATCGAAACCCACGAAGCCAAACCCGACGACGCGACCAACCCTGCCGTCGTCTCGCAAGGAGGCCGCACGTCCATCACGATTCTCGGCTACGCCAACATCCACGGCTCGCGCTACGCGCTCCTCATCACCGCCTGGGCGCTCGCAGTCATCCACGTGCAGAAGCCCATGGGCGGCGGCGCCATCGCCATCCTCCTCTGGCAGATCTTCGCCCTCCTCGAAATCATCGACACGAACAAACTCGCCTCGTCTGCCATCGGGCCAACTACCCTCGCGCTCCTAGGATCGTTCCACTTCTTCAAAACCGGGCACCAGGCCACCCTCGCCTCCATCCAGTGGGAATCGGCCTTCCTGCCCTTCAAGAGCATCCACTACCCGTGGTCGCCCCTCCTCGTCGTCCTCAACACCTTCGGCGCCCAGATCCTGACGGCGGTCGCCGTGCCGGCTGCCGTCCTGTGGAAGCAGCCGCCCAAGAAGAAGGGGTTGCTGGGTGACGTCGCGCAGGCGGTTGCGACGCACCTGCTCTTCTACGCGGGCATCGCGCTGGCGACGACGTGCTGGGCGGGGCATCTGCGGAGGCATCTCATGCTGTACAGGATCTTCAGCCCGCGGTTCATGATGGCGGCGTTGGTGCTGGTCGTGGTGGATGTGGTGGCGGTGTTCGTCGGGGTGGGGGGCACGTGGTGGGGTTTTTTGAGTAATGCGGAGGTTTTTGGGTGGTTGTGAGGGACTAGGGGATGTCATGCGTGGATGGATACGTTTGGGATGAGGTTAGAGTTAAAATAAAGGGGGGAGGAGGAGGTTTCGTGTGTACATTTGGCGGGTGGGTGGTTTTGACTTGCATGGTTGGGTGGGAAGTGTGATCTAACTGAGTTAGTAAGGTTACGCTTCAGTGTATAGATATATATGTTAGTGATGAATAGGTATGTGCGTATGTAGGATGTAGGATGTGTATTACACGAAGGGTTGGGATGGCTATACTCTGGATGCTCGTGTTAGGTGGGAATGAGCTCATAAGACTGCGTAGGCCAGTGGTTGATGAGACTCTAGACCTAGAGTGGAAGTTTTCTGTTGACCTTCTGCCTTATAGCATATGAATCTTGTTACTGTCCCGAAAGAGGGCCTGCGCATGTACCCATCTGTCCCAGCCGGTCTTCCGGATACTGTGCCATCCGAGGGAAGGTCCATTTGCGGCAAGAACTTTACTAGAGCGGTAAGTGGCGTCTTCTACGGTAAATGCTATGCTCCCCATGGCTGATGTATATAGTCTATCAACACCTTATTTCATAGTGCTGCCCACCACCCCTAAGGGCTTCGATGAACGAGATTCCTCCCTGCCCAGGCTCAATTCATCCCATTCACTTTACGGCCACACACTACCATCCCCATATTCACACTTCGAACAACGAACTCACTCCCTCCACAATGGCCTCCCCGCCCTCCGCCACCAAGTCCACCTTCCTCGGTCCCTCCTTCAAATAGAACACCACGCTCCCATTAAACCCCAGTTCCCCATACTGAACTTTCACTTCCCTCTTCCCCTCATCCGCCATCAGCACAATATCCACCACCTCGCCCTTCTCCTTATTGTAGTACTTAAACTCCGACCTCGGCACCGCCCAGGCCGGGAAAACCTCGACATCCAGGTACGGCCGCCACACGTCCGACCACCTCTCATTCGCCCTGACCACATCCCCCCTCGGCACGATGGCGCCGGCCCGCACGTAGACCGGCACGTCGCGCACGCCCAGCTCGACGGCGATGGTCTCGCCGCCGCGGTGCACAGCGCTCTTGTTCGCGTACTCCAGGTACAGCGCAGCGGGGCCGCCGGGGAAGTAGACGGCGCGACGGCCACCGCCGGCGACGACGGGCGCGACGAGCAGCTCGGCGCCGAAGAAGTACTGGTCGTCGGCTTGCGGGGCGCGCCAGGCGGCGGGGTCGGCGGGCTCCTCGAGGAAGAGGGCGCGCACGACGGGCACGCCGCCGGCGTGCGCGCCGAACGTGTGGCTGCGGATGAACGGCAGCAGCTGGTGGTGCGCGGCGGCGGTGGCGCGGAAGACGTCGACCAGCTCGGACGTGTACGGCGCGTACCACGGCGTTGCGCCCGTGCCGAGCATCAGCTCGTACATGGGGCTGTAGGCCGCGACGTGCATCCAGCGCGCCCAGACTTCTTCGGTGGGTGTGGGTGACGCGCCCTCCCGGATGTAGCCCCCCGTGTCGCTGCCCCACATCGAGAAGCCGAGCAGCCCGGCGCGGATGCCGCTGGCCACGCTGTACGCCAGCCCCGTGAAGTTGGCGTGCGAGTCGCCGTTCCACACCGCGGCGTGCGAGCGCGAGCGGTCGACGGCGGAGCGCGCGAAGCTGAAGAAGTTGCCGGTGCCGAACGCTTCGGCCATGCTGTCGTAGCAGAGCTGCTCGAAGAGGGACATCTGGACGTTCTGCTCCCACACCGGCATCTCGTTCTCCTCGCCGCGGTCGATCTTGTAGCCGCGCACGCCCAGGTCGGTGAAGGCGCGCAGCCGCGACTGGAAGAAGGCGTAGGCGTCCGGGATGGACAGGTTGAGCGCCGGCCCGGCCAGCCCGCCCGAGAGCGTCGCGTAGTCGATGGCGAACTGCCAGCCGTTGGCCGCCGACGCGTTCCAGAGCAGCGTGGCCGGCGTGGCGCGGTTGGCCACCCACACCTGGAAGTCGAAGCCCCAGGACGACAGGTTGGCGATGAACTCGGCCGGCGTGGGGTAGGCGGTCAGGTTGAAGTCGAAGTTGCCCCACGACCCGTTGCCGGTGCCGTACGGGCGGTCGGCGAAGAAGGCGCTGGCGCGGATCTGGTTGGCGTGTAGGTGGTTGACGACATCGTAGTAGTTTTCCTGCGCGTTGGAGACACTGCCGTGGAAATCCGTTTCCCAGTTATCTGAGAAGATGATGGGGCCGTAGGCCGAGTCGGGCGGCATGAATATGTAAGACGAGAGCGCACCGTACTGCGTAAGGATGGACTTGTAGTCGTTGGGTGCGGTTGGCAGAATAACATAGATAGTCAGGCTACTGCTGTTGAAGACGAAGCGGCTGTTACCGGGCGTGCTGAAGTCGAATAAACCCATGGCGAGGGTGTCGATGTATACTCCGTAGCCATTGCTAGTCAAGAAGAAGGGGGCGCCTGTGAAGCATGTCTGTCAGTGCACCCTCGTCTCCAAAGTGGGCGAAAGGCAAGAAGCTCACGAGCATTAGACCAATTCACTCCTGTCGCCTCCCCAATGCCCTTGATCTCATACGACACATTCTCATTTGCAACCTTTCCATTCCAGGGGTACTCCCACACGCCATATCTCTGCACCTCCGGATCCCCCTCAAACTCGGCGCCGATGTACGAGCTGGCGGCATCAATTTGGATTTTTGCAACAGTCTCGCTCACGAACTCGGTGGTGATCTGCCCGCCACCGTTCGCGATCTCTCCAGTCTCTGATGCGGAGATGGGACTGGCTGTGTAGTTCAGCGAGCCGGCAAGGATTGCGATACCGTCGATAACGGTCTGATTTCCTTGCGTGATGGCGAGGTTGTATGGATCTGTGCTCGAGACAGAAATTTCGAATGAAGCAGTGGCCTTAAAAGCACCTGTCAGCGCCAGGATAAATCTGGCGGCTCGACGCATCTTTCTTCAGGTCTCAGTCAACCACACTTTCGGCGAGAAACGGCAGCTCCGAGCGGTGGAAGCCTTGCGATCGAGGCATGGAGAGAGCAGCAAGCCACATTATATAGCGGCGCAAGCGGTGAGCGGACATTTTGATGATTTCGGTGCCTTTCAGGCCGAGAAAAGTGTTAGGCTGGATGGGTTCCTGAGCGGGACCTCGTAGAGTGGTGGTGGCGGCGTTGTGCGCTTGGCCGCCCCGCAAGGAAGCGGAGATGGCGCGCGGGGGATCGGCAAACGACGGGATGTTCGTTCGGGGCATTTAGCCGGAATGCTACGAAGCTGTGGGGACGAGGCGGCGTGCTGCTCGGGGTTCTTGCCGTAGCAGCCGGGGCCAGGGCGCGGTTGCTCGAGCAGGATGGCGATCTTGGTCGTGAGCTGCTTTCTCTTCTGGGCGGCTTGCAGATCCGGGAACGGGCGTGGAGAGCGTGAGCTGTGCTGCCGACAGTGGCTGAGAGCTGGCGCCATTGACTGCTGGGGAAAGGGGAGGGCCATTGGTACCCCAGTTGATTGTGGTTTCTGCACAGAGGCCTGGACAATGCCGCTCAGCCGTCTCCCCACGCGACACGAACGCCGCAGAGCAGCGATAGCGACAGCGACATGCCGACCTCCAGCGCCTCAGCCCTACGCAACCCCGCAAACGGCCCGTGCGCAAGCTTCCCCAGACTGCGCTATCAGTGCAGCTCTGCGCTCCGCCTCGGATTACCTCGGGCTCAGCATCACCACCATCTGCCCGTCCCCAGTCATGTCCTCAGCATCTCCGCAGCCCATCCGCAAACCTCCGCGCCGCCTCTCATAGAAAGCGCCTCCACAGCTCCTTGAACGCCGCTCCAATTCTTCTTCCCCATTCTAGTTCTACGTCAATCTCTCGCTCAATCGCTTTCTGAAGTCTTGCCGCTCTCGCTCTCTCTGCAGTCAGCAAAACATGACATCCCCCACCCCCGCCACCCTCACCTCCGCCCTCCCTCCCGACCTCACCGCCTACCTCAGCAAGCTCGACGCCTTCATCGCCGACACCATCCTCCCCCTCCAGGCCCGCGACGACAACATCCGCTTCTTCGACCACCGCCGCGAGCACTCGCGCACCGACTGGGACGGCCACGGGCTGCCGCGGGCGGAGTGGGAGGCGCTGCTGGCCGAAGCCACGCGGCTGGCCGACGCGGCCGGCTTCTGGCGGTTCGCGCTGCCGGCGGCGCACGGCGGCGCCGCCGGCAGCAACCTGTGGATGGCCGCCATCCGCGAGCACCTGGCCGCCAAGGGCCTGGGCCTGTTCAACGACCTGCAGAACGAGCACTCCGTCGTCGGCAACTTCCCCGACGCCGTCATGGTGCTCGCCTTCGGCGACGCCGCGCAGCAGCGCGACCTCGTCGGCGGCCGCCTGCGCGGCGACGTGCGCATCACGTTTGGTCTGACTGAGCCTGGGCACGGGAGTGACGCCACGTGGATGGAGACGCGGGCGGTGGCGGAGGAGAGGGGCGGTAGGGCTGGGTGGCGCATCGATGGCCGGAAGATGTGGCAGACGGGCATGCATCGCGCGACGCACTGCTTTGTGTTCGCGAGGACCGGGGGGAGGGATGGCGGCGCGAAGGGGATTACGTGCTTTGTGGTGCCGAGGGAGACGGAGGGGATCAAGGTGGAGAGTTATGAGTGGTATGGCCCTGCGCGAAAAAGATCGTCTGCTCCGTGAACGGTTCTTGCTGACGCGCTCTGCAGGACGCTGAATATGCCGACCGACCACGCCACCGTCTCCTTCACCAATGTCTGGGTGCCTGACTCCGCAATCTTGGGCCCCGTAGGCAATGGCCTGGCCATCGCGCAGGCTTTCGTGCACGAGAACCGCATTCGGCAGGCCGCGTCATCCCTCGGTGCGGCTGTCTACTGTATCAACGAGTCTGTCGCGTACGCAAACTCGCGCAAGCCCTTCGGGAAGCCGTTGTCCGCGAACCAGGCCATTCAGTTCCCGCTCGTCGAGCTGGCTACGCAGGCCGAGATGCTGCGTCTGCTAATTCGCGCCACTGCCGCTGAGATGGACCAGATGCCGCAGCCCGAGATCGAGTCGAAGCTGAGCCATAAGGTGGCCATGTGCAATTACTTCGCAAACAGGTTATGTACGGACGCGGCAGACCGGGCGATTCAAGTGCATGGCGGGATGGGGTACAGCAGACACCTGCCGTTCGAGCATATCTGGCGGCATCATCGCAGGTACAGGATTACAGAGGGAAGTGAGGAGATCCAGATGCGGAAGGTCGCTTTGCATCTGTTCGGGCTGGGTAGCAGCGGCAAGAAGGAGGTGAAGTTGTGAGAGACGGCTGGAAGAATGCCGCGTGGGTGAGAGAAGCAGCCGCACATCTGGTGAAACCCAAAAAAAAAGAAGAAGCCGACCGCAGGGGAGCTGTATGTTGAATACTACGACCTCAAGGATCGAACCCAAGCCCTGAGGGGCTACCCTAACGCGTTCACACACCTTTTGGGCAGATTGCAGCTTCATACAGGCGCTGGTGGTAGAAGCTGGAGCCGGAGCCTGTCAAACTACACTAACCAACCGTTAAAAAAAATCTTGGCTTTGACGGTTTATAAATAGCAGGACCGGGGTCTTGCCGTTTACGGCTGCTCGTTGTTTGTGCGCCTGGTGTGGTTGCTGTTGTTCACATTCACCACGGCCTTCTGCACGCCTTTTTCTCGAAGCCCCATCTCAATGTACTCTCCCAGTCACAACCAAATCTGAGCAATTTCACTGGATCATGCTGGCTGCCTCAACGTCAGCATGTGAATATATGCATTGGATGTCCTCACTTTCGTTTTCCAGCACGTCTGGTGGAGTTCTTGGAGGGAAAAGAGTCTGGCCGGCCTCAACAGCATCAGGGTATTTCAGACCAAGATATCACAAATCACTCTCGCAAGTATTTTCGCGGTGTTTCCAGCGCATTCTCGACTGAGAACCACGTTGTTGAATCACATCGAAGAAAAAAGACGCCAACACAGCGAAGTGAAGTCGGCGGAGAGGGAAGCGAAGGCCAGGGATCCCCGACGTCACCTCCCCCACCTTTCGTGCACTCCTTCCCGATAAGGTCCCCACCGCTGCAACCGCACCTTAGCTGCTGCGCCATCGGACTCTCCGACAGATACAATCTGTCGCTCTGCACGTGTCTATGCACGACAAGCGTCGGTAGATCGCCAGGACCGCCGACCCGGCGACATGCGCTTCCACTTAAAATCAACTTCTTCGTGTCGCCGTTGCTTCTCAACTGACTGACACAGTTCTGCATATTCCCCAACCACCACAGCGAGCGCCCCCAATCCACAATGGCCGACCTCCACGCCGACGTCCAGCACGTCGACGTCCTCATCGTCGGCGGCGGGCCCGTAGGTAACCTTTCCTCGCACCTCGCTGCCGCCCTTTCCACCACGTCTGACCACCTCTCCGCCCAGGCCTCATAACCGCCTACCAGCTGGCCCGGACTCTCCCGGGTCCCATGACCTCGCGGATCAAGATCATCGAAAAGCACGCCAAGTCCGCGCAGGACGCCTACGGCCGCGCCATCACGCTGTTCCCACGCACGTCCGAGATGCTGGACCAGATGGGCCTCGCGGACGCACTGGCGCAGCAGTGCTTTGCGTGCCGTGAAACGGCGTCGTACGACTGTCGCGGCGGCGGCGAGGAGGTGCGCGAAGGGGGCCGCGGGGCGTGGGCGTTCATGGAGGAGATGGCGAAGGACTCGGCGTGGGGCTTCTCGCTCGTGCTGCGCCAGAAGTACCAGGAGCGCATCTTCCGCGCCGCGCTGCGGCGGCTGGGCGTCGTGCTGGACGCGCCGGTCGAGCTGATGGGGCTAGAGATCGACGAGGCCGTGGCGCCGGGAGGGTACCGCGTCACCGCGGCGTTGAAGGACGGCGCGACGGGGCAGAGCTACGCGGTCAAGTGCAGGTATCTCGTTGGCGCGGACGGCGGGCGGTCGACGGTGCGGCGGGCGCTGGACATCCCGTTCGACGGGCACTCGTCCGAGGACAAGTGGGTGCGCATCGACGGGGAAGTGCGCACCAACCTGCCCAAACCACGCTCTTATGCCGCCATCGAGTCGCCGACGCACGGCAACGTGCTGTGGGCAGCGCTGGACCACGGCGCCACGCGCATCGGCTTCGCCTTCACGGCGGCGCGGCAGGAAAAGTACGCCGTGTTCGACGAAGCGGCGGCGGTGCAGGAGGCGATTGCGGCCGTCGCGCCCTTCTCGCTCTCCTTCACGCGCGTCGACTGGTGGACCATCTACGTCGTCGGCCAGCGCGTGGCGCGCCGCTTCTCCACGCCGGACCACAGCGTCTTCCTCGCCGGCGACAGCTGCCACACGCACAGCTCGGGCGCCGCCCAAGGCATGAACACCGGCATCCACGACGCCGTCAACCTGGGCTGGAAGCTCTCGCTCGTGCTCCGCGGGCTCGCCGACCCCGCCGCCCTCCTCCCCACCTACGAGCGCGAGCGCCGCCCCAACGTCCAGAAGCTCATCGCCTACGACAAGGCCATCGCCCGCCTCATGACCATGCAGCTGCCCGAAGACTGGACCGGCGACCCGCACGCCGACCCCAACGCCGTCCTCGGCGACGTCATGGCCTCAGCCGCGACCTTCAGCTCCGGGCTGGGCATCTCGTACGACGCCGACGCGGCCTCCCTCCTCAGCGTCCACCACCACCCCGCCTCCCTCCCTCCAACCCCAGCACCATCCGTCCCCTCCCACCTCATCCCCCCCGGCCACCGCGCCCCGGACGCCCCCCTCCGCAAGCCCGGCTCCCTCGAGCCCACCCGCCTCCACCGCGAGACCCCCAACCTCGCCCTCTTCCACGTCGTCGCCTTCGTCGGCGACCCGGCCGCCACGGCGCCCGCCCTGCGCGCCTTCCGCGCCGCCCTCGACACCCGTCCCCTCTTTCGCCGCCCCGACCTGCCCGTCCGCTACGTCACCGTCTCGGCCGCGGCCGGCCCGTCGGTGTTCGAGGTGCTGGGCGGCCGGCCGGCGCTGGGGAGCGAGGACGCCGACGACGAGGAGGGCGACGGCGACTGGGAGGGGAGGGGGAGGGCGTTCTTCGACGTCGAGGACGCGGGCGGGCCGGTGGCGCACCGCAGGTTCGGTGTCGATGTGGCGAGGGGCGCGGTGTACGTGCTCAGGCCGGACGGGTGGGTGGGGACGGTGCTGCCGTTGGGAGAGGAGGCGGCGGCGGGGTTGGAGGCGTACTTCGGGGGTTTTTTGGTTGGTGTTGGAGGGGCGGGGGAGAAGGCGAGGCTGTGAGGCTCGAGGTGTGTTCTTGGAGACTTTCTCGTCTGGGTTGATGGTCGGAGTCTTCGTGGTTGGCTGGATCGTGCTGGTCTGGTGCCATCATGTTTGGTTTGCTCGTGTGCTTTGGAAACAACAGAAAGCTATTCCAAGCCATGCATCAGAGGACCTGGTGGGTTGAAACCGATGCTGGCAGGCACTTCTACGGTCTAATTTCTACGAGTCACCGCGCAGCCTAGTAGGGCGAACCTACAAAGTTTAAATCGTTAAATTTCCGCTATACGATTCGGATCTACCCGTTTGGACCCCTATAAATATAACTTAAAAAAGCAATAGAGCCAAGTCTTTGTTTTTTTTTTGCTTTCCCTACTTTAGTACACAGCACCACCGCACCGCCTTTTACCATGCACTTCCCGCCGACCACCGCGCTAATCCTCCTCCTCCTGCCCCTCGCCCAAGGCGGCCTCGCCTACTCCTGGTCCAACGGCAACGAGAACTGCGCGCCCGGCGGCGCCCGCGCCTGCGCGGCCAAGGGCCAGCACTGCGTCGTCGCCACCGACACCGGGTACGTTCGACCGACGCACACCCTTCGCCGCTCCTTGCTGACCAAAGCCCGGACGCGCCGACCAGGTACGCCGAGGTCTGCGCTGTGAGCTGCGCCGCGGCAAGCACCTGCGCGGCCACATGCCGCGGCAAGGGCAAAACGGCGCATTGCGTCGTGGATGGGTAAGTGGGGCCGCGGGCGGCGGTGGGTTGTCCGTTTGGAGTTGGAAAAGCGCTGACGCCTCGTCTTGTAGTAATTGGGCTTGCGTCTGCACTTGATTGGTGTTTGGGCGTCGGTTGGGGTTGTGGTAGTTTTGTAGAGGGCCTCTTCTCCCGAGGGCGGGACGTTGTGTCTTCGGGCAGACGAGACCCCGGCCTATTTCAAAATAAAGCACCTTCCGGAATGGCGAGAAAAGATGGTTGTTTTAGAGGAGTTGAAGAGAAACTATATATTTGATTGGCTTTTAAGCTTGATACTACATTTGTCTTCAAGAGCATCTCTGAATGTTTCGGTAGAATTGTAATGCGTCTGGAATAGAAAATACATGAGCAATGCATAACCGAGAAATAGAAGTGACCCACCGTTAGACAATGCAGCACTTGGCCTCCGCGGACTGGGTCGGGCAGTTGTCGTTGCCACGATCCCCAGTGGAGCAGTACTTGAGATAAGTAAAGGTGTAGGGCGACGGGCATACACCGGCAGCGTAGCCAGGTTGGACATCAATGCAGGCGTTCGGGTTGACGCTTTCTGGAGTAGGAGCAGCTATGGCGACAATGCCGCAAAGAATAGAGGAGAGGATGGTGGAGGTCTTCATTGTTGTAGCGAGAGACTTTAGTTGGAGCTAAAAGAATGTCGAAAAAAGACAGTGAGTTTTGGTGAAGTGAGATGGAGATCTCCAGATATTTTATACTACTCATCAGACCCACAAGGCTGCGTCTCAAGGGAGGCCTTCCCTAGATTACTAATTTCCATATGGTGAAGCATAGACACCCAAAACACCGCGTATACGCCGAGAGAGGAGGAAGCTTTCTACCTAGATAGCGTGTCCATGCCGCGTTCAGCTATGATATGCTTAGTAAAGAGGATTCAGCAGGCTTGTACGGGATGCTCAAAGCATAAACAGCTCAAGTGTTTTGAATGGGTATCAAAGTCTACTGTCTTCTTTCTATGCTTTAGTCGCGAGTCATTTGTACTATTGATGATGAGTAGAGTCATGTTCTCGTATTAATTACGTCGACACATGCGCTCGTAGAGAAGAATTCCCAACCGATATAACCCAGCTGATTCATACGCCTACTAGTGTTGTTTCGCTACTGATGAGGTTTTCGAGATCTAAGATGCCTTTTTTCCTCCGCAGAACCGACGACCCTACTTGCTCCACCGGCAATACTCTTGCCGTAAAGGGTCCCTCCCTCGGGTAATACAGCGCGCAAAAGACCGACTGGCATAAACAGATACATGTGCAGGCCTTATTCCGAAACTACGATGAGATGCTTTTTTGGCTTAGCATCATCATGTTTATCTCGATACTATCCTTAAATATGCTTCGATGGTCGGTCGTGAGCCTGTCAAGTTTGCCTTGTTCTGTAGCAAAAGGTAAGTTGAGCTGCTTAGAAGGATGCCTGTGGTCTCGGCACCGGAAATGATGAACAGGCGAGCAAGTTGGGACGCAACTTGGGTCAGGTCATGCCCTCCTCATCGCTATGCCGCAGCTTAACGGCCACAATGTCGGCATGGCCGGTCCGGCATGTCAGAGTCAGACGGGTTTCAAGGCGCTGGGTGCTGTGTTGTGCACGCAGCTTACGCTTCTTAACCATGCCTTTCGAGATAACGTCCTTCCAGATAAGAGTAAAGGCTAACGGCACTTGAACATTCCGAAAATTGCACATTGCACAATGATATTCTCAAATGCTTTGAACCGGAAGATCACTTCTGTAAATGTGCTATAGTATCCCGTCTTATTAGCTATCATCATTATGATTCATCCCGTTCCCCACTTCTTTTTCGTTGATGATAAATCAACGACCTACACGGGGTGATCCAGCCAGTCTCTCGGTCGAGATTATGCAGGCATATCTCAACTGAATGCCGAGTGGAGGCTTTCCGATGCTGATGTGTTCGCAGCGCTTTCGAGCTGAAATGCATATCTTTTGTAAGCTCTACGCGACCAACTTGTGAAGTGTTGCAACCAAATCATATGGGCACATACGGGCAGTTAATGTATTTTCTCGGAAACGGATTTGCAGTTAATGAAATGTCAAGCTTGTCGGAATGAATACTTCGAGTTCCCACGCAGATACAAAAGTATTGCAATACTTTCCAAACCGATCTCGTGCTTACTTTCCTTCCGTCTTAGCGATCTCCCTAAATCTTATCTTCTTACTGGTGTCAATTTGACGAAAAGAGGTTTCTTTTCCCAGACCGTGAAAACTTTCTGGTCACTCCAATCCTCAGACTCGGGCATCAGCTCCAGATCAAAATTCCAAAGAAGCTCCGTCATGATAAGGCGCATTTCCATGTACGCCAGGCTGCAACGAGTGTAAGCTTGACTTCACAGTACACGAGGACAGCTGAACATACTTGCGGCCGATACAATTCCTAGGTCCGAATGAGAATGGCTGCAATGCCTCCCTCTGGTCATTGCTCCAGCGCTGATCGTCTTTGTCAAGGAACCGTTCGGGTCGGAATTGATCAGGTTGGTGAAAGTTGTTGGGAGAGCGGAACATGGCATATTGATTGATACCAACCATCGCATCGCCGGGTACGTAACGTCCGGCAATCGTGGCGCCTTGGCGCGGCAGGCGCCGTGGGTGGTTGTTGGCGGCCGGCGGGTACATCCGGAGAGATTCGTCGAGGAAAGCGAACAGGTACTTTAGTTCGGCGATGCGCTGCAGCGTTATCTCGCTGCGGCTTTGAAAAGCCGAACGAATCTCCCCCGTAACCCTCGCGTATACGCTTTTATCAGAGAGTAGATAAAACGTAGCTCCACTAAGCAGAGTTGCGGTAGTCTCGCTTCCAGCTACGACAAGTGTTGGACCGTTGCTGATCAGGTCTTCGAGATCCAAGACGCCTTTTTCCTCCGCAGTCAGGAGGGGCGTCATGAAATCCGTGTAGTCCAGATTCCTTGCTCTGCGTCGCAGGACTTTCTCCTTAGTCAGCTGCCAGTTGTCGTCTTTCTTTCTCCGCAGCGAATCTGGTATAAGACGTTGGAGAAACCCTGCGATACTTCCATGGAATCGATTGAGAGCACGTAAGAACGTGATGAACTTGATGGTGTCGTAGATAAGGGAGACCCAGGGATGGTAAGCTGAGCTGGAAAGACAGTCGAATGGTTCCGCAAATGCGAGGTGGCCAATGATGTCAAAAGTTGTGAACTGTAGTACTCAGCATCTATACACGGATTCAACCGGGAGGATTTCCGTGGACTGACATTGTACCAGTTGACGAGATCAAGGGCTTTAGGCCCGCTTTCGCTATGTTCACGTAGTCTTTCAATCAACATATGCACGTACGAGTGCAGGACTTGCTCCTGCTCTCGAAGTGATTTGTCCGAAAAGGCGTGTGAAAGAAGGCGGCGAAGCGCAGCATGCTGCTCGCGATTTGCGTGGATGATACTCGGATGCGCATGGCCCTCGAAGTTTTGCGATGGATCTTTCGCAAATTCGGGAACACCAAGACGGTGGCCGTAGATATCCTTCCAAGCTCGCACATCTGTGTAACTGAGCTCATTCGGAGCAATTCGCACAACCGGGCCATATTGCCGATGGAGGCTATGGATGACAAAGGGAAGGTCTCCCTTGAACACATGAAGCTGGTACCAGAGGATACTTGCTCCAGTATACCAAGGACCAGGATACGAGCGCAGGGGGTGAAAAAAGAGATTATAAAGAGTCAAAAGGCAGAATGCGCCCACGGCCTGCAGTGATGAACCATCACAACTCTAAATAAAACTGGACGGATATTACTTACAAATACCGTGGCGGCGAGAAGGAGCCAAACAAGATCGAGCGGGAGCATGCTTGGGCGAAGAAGGCGCTGAACCAGTGCGGACATCATGACTCCTGGGGACCCAATAACTTGATATATCTGGGAGTCGGCAGGAACTCGGGTAAAAATGTCCCGTTCTCCGGTGCACAAATGGACGGCTCGGAAGTGAGCGATCGGGTACAATTCTACGGCGCAGCCTATAAGGCGTTGAGTAAGCAAGTTGCTTGTTTGGGAAGTTGGAGCGTTCATCCGGACGGCTTTGCCATTTCATTTTGCATCCGGAAATATGCTCCGAATACCCACAAAGATATGCGCGTGTTGCAATAATTTCCGAACTGGTATCGTCTCTCACGTTATTCAGCCTACTTTTACCCTCATGCCGCTTCATTCATCTTGCACCTTGGCCTTGTGGCCCTCTATCAATAGAGAGCTCAATAGTTATATACCGAGACAGGGCGATGGTGAAGAGCACATAGTGAGAGAAAGATAAAGTGATAAGCAGTATAGTAGGATGTGGGCAAAGAAAATAGTAAAACGGAGGATAAGAAGCCAGCAAGACCCTTGAACGATCCCTCAAAACGAGAATGCGCGATTGAGTTTAAATGAAAAGATGACTTTCATGAAATTCGTAGTCCATGCTTTTATTTCTCTTTCCACGAGTAAAAAGAAAAAAAGGAATACGCGAAAGTCTCATGCTCGCGCGAAGCCATGCTGTCCAACCATAAGAAAAGCCTGCCCATCCTATCCCATCTCGTACCATCAGACGTCCGAACGTACTCATACAAACGCCACAATCTTAGCCAATACCGGAGAACCCTACCTTACCCCTCATGAAGACATTTAAACCCCCGCCTACTCTCCTTCCTCGACACTTTTCGGCGCCGCTGGTTGCTGATGTAGAGTTCCTTCCGTATTCTGTTTTTTCTCCAGCTTCGGGACCTTCCTGCTCAGCAGCTCTCTCAGCTCGTCACTGATGACTTTTGGCCTATCGTCCTCCACCTCGGTGCTTTGTTGCTTGCCCTTTCCATTTCTGGTTTCTGATGCACCTGCTGAGCTGCCTGATGCAGTCGCAGAGCTGTTAGCGGCGCTGCCATTTCGCTGGGCATTTAACGCGGCAATACGACCAAAGGGGTTGAAATCGAACGCTGGTGGCGGAATCATGGGCTTGGGCTTACGTTGGCGGACGTTCGATGGGATAGGTAGGCTGCTGTTGTTATTCTTACGGTCCACAGCCTCGATGGTACGCTGGAAACGGCGGAAGAGTGCCTCGGCGCGGACGAGGGTGGACTGAAGGTCGATTGTTCCCGAAAGCTCGTTCACTAAGGTATGTTAGTTTGGACTCAAGAACAATAATGAGCGCAATGAGAGGTTGCAACTTACCGTACTTCAGAACCTCATCGAAGGCCGTCAAGTGTTCCATGATTACGTCTCGATGCCTCTCAAGAATTGCCAGAGCGATAAACAGGTGGAAGTTGCCTGAGAGATAATCTGTCCAGAGGCCCTCCCATAAGCGCAGCACATCCTGCCACTCAAACTCGCGCTTGTACCAAACGAGTAGCATGCGGAAAAAGAAGAAGAAGTTTGTGCTGTCGGCAGACTGTAGGTGTAGGTATAGCTTCGGGTCTAGAAGTTGGACAAGGTGATCCAGAGTGAGAAGTTGCTTCCGCATGCCTGATTGGTCTCGGAGGAAGTTTCGTTCCTAACTGATATTAGCTGGGCAAAGCCATGAAGAACCCGGCGTAGAGCTTACCATTCGCTCCATAAATCCAACAAAGCCCCAGAACGCTACCGCATCATCTTGCATCACTGCATAGATTGGGGCCAGAAGATCGCTCATGCCCTGCACATACCCGAGATCCTTGTTATACTCGTTATAAGTGAGAAGCATGTCCTTCATCTGCTCGAGATGGACATTCGTTCCGACGTCAGCAAAAGGCGAGTCTGGATCCGGGTGAGGGATATCCTCGCCAGCGAAGACGTCGATGTTGCGGTCTGTTCTGTGCACATCCTTCTCTACCGCGCGAACACCCAGAAATGGGCAAAAGTCAGCCTGGTGCAAATAGGATGACAGCGTAGGGGATGTATACCTATCCGGATCTTCTGCTCACGGAACCATTCGGACTCCTCAGCAGTATTCTGGCCCTCGACCATGCGCTCCCACCAGGCACCCTTCAGTCTGATATACTCATCGCGCAAGCTGTTCATCTTCGCCTGTCGTTCTTCCGACGTGCTGTCCCACTCAAAGACCTCGAGCAAGAACAGCCAAGCTTCCTTGCGGACGCCGTCGTCAGGATCTAACCCACCGTGGAAGATACGTTCTTTGACTTCATCCGCAGTGATCTGCAACTTCCCGGTGTGCGGGTCAAAGAAGCCCTTCCATTCCTCCATGGTCACGGGCTTCCTTCGTTCGCTCATCGACAAGTTGCCTGCTTCCATTTCCAGAATCTCAAACTCCCCGACGGCGCTGTCTTCCATTTCGAGCACATCCTGAGCAGTCCAGATGCGTTGCTTCCGCTCCTTCTCACTTTGCTCCGCAATGCCCATTGCCCACCGAGCAAGGTAGATGCGCGCACTGTCAAACTCCTCCTGTAACCTCTCGACCTCAGGACTCTTCATCAGCTGCCTGATCTGCGGGGGAACCTTCGGGTTCTCTGCCACAGCCTGTGCGGTACGGCGGGTGAAGGTGGTGACCTGGCTCATCTTCTCCAAAAAGTTCCAGCGCGCCGACTTGAGCGCCGACATGACGGGATCCATCCCGCCATCTCTCTTCGCGCCAGCCGGCGAGCCCGAGGAGCCGCCTTCGCCCGACGAGCCAGGCGGCGTCTTGTTCGTCTTGACGGTGGTCGGCTTCGTGCCAAACGACAGCAGGTCCTCCTCGCTCGGCTCGATCAGGTAGATGCTGGGCTCGGCAGCCGACTTCACGACGTTGACGTACCGCTTCAGCCAGCGCAGCACCTCGTCGCCTCCCCAGAACATGCCGCCACCGTCGCCGAACGGGTCGAAGCTCTCCCGGGCCAGCTTCTTGCGCTGCATGATGGTCGACTGGCACTCGCTGTCGTGGAAGAACAGCGCCGGGAAGCTGTCGCCAGCGCGCGTGTTGATGACCACGCTGCCAAACCACCATCCTATGCTCGGCGGCCGCACCAGGAGCGAGAAAATCTCGCTGACTGGTACGGCGAAGGCATACGTGCCGATAGCACTGCTGTGTGTTGTGGTGGTCGGTGGCGGCGGGACGAGGTAGGATTGCCTAGGCGGGGACGAAGAGTCTGAAAGATCAACTTTCACGTAGGTGTCGTAGGCATCGCCAAGTGCGGACTCGGGGAGCCAGGAGAGGAGGAGGGAGGAGGCGGCGACAGATTTGGCGGATGATGATGACGTAGGGCGGGCGTCGTTGGTTACGGGAGATTTTTGTTGAACCAGGGCAATAAAACCGGGGATGTTGTCTTTCGCGGAGGGTGTAGGATGGACATAAACCTATTGAATCGGCTGTCAGAGTGGTGTGCACAGGGTGCAGCAGTGCTGCCTAGAGCTGCGCCGTTCTTTGACGGCGGGCGGCGAGGCAATCTCACCTTGCTCTTCGAGTACAACAGCTTCACACCCCTTCCACTGCTAGAGTGGAGGATAGTGTTGTAATCTCCCTCCTCGTCGTCGCTCATGTCGTAGAATGAAGCTGTGGGAGACGGCGGACTGGGGCGCGCTTGGTCGGGCTTGGTCGGCGGCGGAGAGGAAGAGCCCATGTTTTACGCGGGCAATAAGTGATGCCTAGTGATTGACGCGTCACACGGCGCGGCGCGTGGTAGTGGCAGGAACTGGTTCAGGCGGGCGCTGCCTGGCGGTCATACGGGCGTGGGTGGTTGCGCTGGGTGGAGTGCGCGGACTGGAGGTGCCGGGTAGCAGGGCTCCTGCCTGTCCGGATGACGCAGATCGCGGGGAGATGTGGCGCAGCAGGGTGGCGTCGCAGCGGCGAGTGGTGAGAGCGCGTACACGCTCCACGCCTCCGCGCTCGCCGCTTTCCACTGCTGGAAATCTCACTCGCAAACGCCGACCTAGAATCCAGCCGAAGCCATTCGAAGTGTGTGTAATAGTCTAGATTTGGCGGATTCCCGCCCCCTAGCAAATGCTTTCCCGAGTGTATACAGACCAATTATTACCTCCGTAGACCTCCTCGGCCTGCTCCAGCCCACGCGTGACAGCCGGCGCAAGCCCGGCTGTGGTTCAGAAATCGCAGTCCCAGAAAGCATGTCCCAAAGCCATGCGCGTAGCACAAAGATGCCCCAATGTATCCCTGACCGGAGCTCCCTTTGACGCCAACAATGAGCCCCGCTGAACGCTTTACAACCGCTGCCAATGTCCCCGCAACAACCGCCTTCGATCGAGTTCGCAAAAGGATACGTCGCCCGCTTATCTGTACGCTCTAGGCCCGCTAGGCAGTCCGATTCGCCCTCGGCCGCTGCCGCTGCCGCCGCCGCCGCCGCCGCCGCCGCCGCCGCTTCCTTCGTCATGACTACCGCCGGCCCATCTACCGCTGGGGTTAGCACTGATTGATCTCTCGAACGGGTCTCTGCCTCCTGCCATCTGGATGCCTGGTGAACCTGCCGGACTGCTGCTGCCTGAACCCGTGGGGCCTGGACTGCCCGACCTGCCCGAGCCCCACAGCCGCGCCTTCAACCTGTCCTGGGCCGAGCCGCTGCCCGCGCTGCTGGGCGGCTGCGAGTCGAACGACGGGCGGCCCTGCGAGAACGAGCTCTGGTAGCTGCCCGCGCGCTGGCTGGGCAGCGGCCGCCCTGCTCCACCCCCTCCTCCTCCTCCTCCCTGGCTGGGCTCTGGCTGGAGGAAGCCGCCCCTCCCGGCGCCGGCGCCTCCCCTCGGCGGCGCCCTGCTCCTCAGCGACCCCGGCTGTGGCGGCGGCGTCTGCGAGGCCGGCGGATCCCACAGGTCGCTGAGCCCGCCTCTGCTAGGCGGGGCCTGGCCGGCGGCGGGGCCGGTCGACCGCACGAATTGCTGCGTGGGCGCGGGCGAGGGCGCGCGTGGGTCGGGGGGCAGCCACGGAGGGAAGGGGCGACCCTTCTCCTGGTAGTATGCGCGCAGCACGCGGGAAATGTGCGTGTCGTCTTCGGTGTCGCCGTCGGCTTCGTTGTCGAGGAGGTTGCGACGCAGCGAGTTGTAGCGCGATGTGGTGGTGGTGAGCAGGTTCGAGAAGTAGGACGACATGGTGGGCGCGGGTGCGACGCTCGCCCGCGTGAGGGTTCTGGGGATCGGGGTCGGTGTCGGTGTCGGGGAAGCGGTGTGTGGTTGCAGTGGGAGTTGCGGAGGGCCTGGCGGCGGGAGGAGGGGCCAGCCAAGACGGCGGGCGTGAAGCGCTCGATGCTCAATGCGCGACCCAAGTCCGTTTCAGCGCCGGAGCTGCAATTTCGATTTCTGCGCCGTGGATGTTTGTTTGCAAGGCGCGAGCGGCTGAGGCTCTGGGGCGTGTTTTCTGAGCTGCAGGTCGCAGGGAGGAGAAGGTAGTGCCCGGCCGGCTTTCTTTATCGCTCTCCCTGACGATGCCCGACCAAGGTGCCACCAGCCACACCCATCACGTGTTTCACAGCTGCTTTTCAAACGTACGTGATACACCTGCATTCGCCAGCTTCCAGCTCTCGCTCGCGCTCGAATCGGACCGGCCTTATCGCTGTTCTTCTCGAGTCAGCTTCCTCTCGCTGTACTCGCGGCCATGGGCAGGCAAGCAATCTATCCACGGCCATTGCAGCAGATCCCTGCACACATCAAAGGGTGGTTGGTGCAAATTTCACTCCACGTCATCCACCCAGCGTAGCACAGAACTACTACCTGAGGTCTTTGTTTCAGGGCCACTGAAAGAATTGTACCGCCGTTTCTCGAGTCGTCTCAGAAGCTGCCAGCTTGGCTGTGAGGAGCAAGCGCCACAATGATGCTCCACAGCCCTAGAGCCTTTCCTAACAAGACTGCCTACATAACCGTGCGGGAAGCTTGTAGCATTGAAGGCAGATCGCTTTTCCTCCACACCATTTTCTGCCGTCACACCTGATTGGCCGTCAGAACTCTTCTAGCCTTTGGGCAGCGAATCACGTTCGATGAACAACACCGAGCAGCTGGTTATCCGTTCTCTTAGACGCGCATACGTGATTTGTACACTTGCATCCGCTAGCTTTCGGTACTCTCGCTATATTGCCATTTCTTTAATTTGAACCACGAGGCATTGCCAGTTTGAAGGTCTCAGATCAAACCCATCAGAGCCACATTCACTTTTGCCCCCATTCAACCTTCAACGCCAGCTCCGGAATGTGAAGCACGAAGAACCAGCCGTTTCGAGCCAAGCACTGTTAATACACCAGAGAATCTCCACCCTCAATCGTTTTCTAATATCTACGCTTCGTCATCAGAGCTGTCGTAATTCGCGTCAGCCGCCTGCTCCCTCGCTAGAATCTCCTTCCACCTCTCCGCAAACTCCCGCATGCCGCCCTCGCCCGCGTTGCTCGCGTCCACGACATCCTTCGGCAGCTTGTGTGCACTGTACGCGGGCGAGGCGAACGAGTACGCCTCCGGATCATCCTTCTTGACAAGCCGCAGCTCCGGTATCCAGATCTCCTCGTCCGCTTCTTCATCGTCGTCCGAATGACCTGGGGTGGCGGTGTCGGCATCGGAGTCGTCGGCGTCCTCGTTGGCGGTCCCTGATGGTGATGTCGGCGTGGGCTGCTGCGCAGGCCGCAACTGGAGCCGCACGAATCCCTCCTTCTCCTCCTCGTCTTTTTCCTTCTTCATCTTCGCCTCGAACTCCTCAGGCCCAGACATAGTCAGGAGCTCCAGCCAGGAGAAGAGCAAAGGGTCTGTCCGCTGCGCCCAGGGGTTGATGTCGATGAGCCAGACCTTGTCGTGTTTCGGCGGGATGTATACATCAAACACAAAGTTCGGGTCTGGGAAGCTGGCGCAAAGGTGCTCGTTGAAGAAGGACTGGATGACAGAGCGTAGCTGCCCTATCATCGGCGAGAGGAATTCGTAGTGATTAGGGTCGCGCTGTGTGATGGCGAGAAGGCGGCGGTGTCGTACGAAGCAGCGGAATTCGACGGAGGGGTTGATCATGAAGAACTTGCGGAGTACGAGGTGGTAGGGGATTTCCGGGTCTATGGCGCTGCTGCTGCCTTCTCGCAAGGCCTTGGTGTCCTCATCGTCGTCGTCTGTGTCAGCGAATGCATGCTCGAGGTCGTGCGTCACGAAGTCGGAGCTCTTCAGCATCATGTATACGTCGCTGGGACTCCGGCAGTCCATGGTGTTGGTGGCGTTGATCCATGTCGCGTCTTTAGGCGCAGACCAGTTCAACTTGGGGCACACCTTGCCGCCTAGTTCGGCGATTGTTTCACGTATGGCGCTGTGGATCTCGGGCCACTCGCGAGAGGGGTCGGCATCTTCATCGTCGTCGTCGTCGTCGTCAGGGTTCTCGGTGGAGGAAAAGATGCCGCTGTCGTCGTCGGACCAGTCGCGGCGCGGACCTTCGTCGTCTGGTGGGAGGACAATGCCATCGGCGCGTAGGTAGTCGAGGAAGGATCGTGAAAGCGGTATCAGGCGGGCTTTGGGGGTGAACTTGCGGTATCTGCGCAGGAATGCCACTCGTTAGCCGAAGAGTCACTCGGAGTCGGGCGGCGGGGCAAACTGACTTGGGATGCCAGGCGTGGAAGGAGCAGTTGAGAATGTGCTGCTTGGTGACTGGCGGGAAGGGAAGACGCGTTAGAGGCGCAGCTGCGGAAGAAGCTTGGGGTTCCTCGAACTCGACCATTGTTGCTTGCTTGAGCACAGTGTGGTTGACGCGGCGCAAAAAGTTGAGTCGCGCGCTCACAGAGAAGCGTCATCGCGGGGCAAAATGACTCGCGCCGCCGTCGGGCCCGTCGAGCGCCGACGACGCGCTCTCCTCCTCCGCAACACCACCGGCTCCCGCAAATCCACCGTCTACGCGCTGTCCTACGACCGCAGGATCCACGAGAGCTTTCGCGATACCATGTCTTCGAACGTCGGCCTCACCACGCCCCGCGGCAGCGGCACGTCGGGCTACGTCCAGCGCAACCTGTCGCTCCTCAAGCCGCGCGACCAGGCCGCGCCGTACACCAAGGACTACGACCAGATCAAGCAGTACCGCCACCGCCAACCCGATAAGGAAATTCTCGAGCACGACCGCAAGCGCGAGATCGAAGTCAAGGTCTTCGAGTTGCGCGACCGCCTGGAGGACGAGGGGTCAGTTTCCGATCGCAACGTGCGCTGCCGCGTCGCGACATTGAAGGCTGACGTTTTCTCTGCGCAGTGTCGATGAGGACGATATAGACGACCAGTGCGACGCCCTCCGCAAGAAACTCCAGAAGGAAGCCGACTCATCGAATGAGCGCTTGGACAAGTCAAAAGCTCGCCATCTCAAGCAACATCAGGTCCACGAGCTTGCCGCTGCTAAGATCGAAGAGAGCGAGAAGCTGAGGAAGGCGTTGGGTATCAGCGAGGATTACCAGGAGGGAAGCCATTGGAAGAGGCAGGAGGAGAGGTTACGCGAGGCTATGAGGAAGGACGCCGATGAGGAGGTTGAGAGGGTGAAGGAGGAAGATCGCCGGAGACTGGATTAGGCGATGCGTTAACTTGATACCACCGCACTGTGACTCTGCACGGGAGGGGCGTTGCTCTACATGGCATGGCGTTATGGCTGGCATCACAAAATACATGGGATATGTATTATTGACTTTTTGATTCAGAATTCGTAAGGCTCGTATACTAAAGTCGCTGACTATCTGTCTGGTACGCGCTTTTGGAGGTCCTCGACTTTGTCCCTTATCCGGAGTGCTGCTCTACCCAAATAAGGGAATTGAAGCATTCGTCCAGATAGCTTCGATACGTGTTCTAAGGCACGTTGGCGTCTGCACCAACGCCTCAAACCTCCATCGCTAAGCGTACTTTTGGCTCAGTCGGTCCTGTGGGAGGGAGGACTGTTCTTAACGCTAGTCTTCGACTGAAGCATCTCTCTATCATTTCTATGGTATCCCGTTCTCGATGCATGCCACAACTCCGGCTTCATATCATTCTCTCAATCCTTTCGCGCCGCGCGTTTCGTGCAATTTTCAGGCAGTCCTTCCAAGTCACCTTGAACGCTGCTTCCTTTTCACCTCCCCGGCGAGCCCAAACATGTAGTTCGTTGTCTTGCCAATATAACCCCCTTTCTATTCCGAACTCGTCTTCAAATACTTTCACATCCTCCATCATCGTCTGCTTCGCCCTTGTTTTCGGCCTCTGGAGAAACTTCTGGACTTCTGAAACGATGCGGGCCGATGTGACGAGAATGTCGGACGCACGGTGAAATGATGGGTCGGTGTTATATACAAAATGTTGTTGCCTCCTTTTCGGTAACGTTGCTCTCACCAGCGTCCGAGTATTACCGACTTCGTCTGTCAAGATCAGGGCCGGCGTTATGTAGGTTGAAGGATCAGCAATCCACTGGGGTGTATATTCCGCCCAGTGCTCCTCAGGCACCGTTGCCGGCTCGCATCCAGAATTGCCGGCGTAGAAGTCTTCTGGGTACTTAAAGTACCCCGAATAGTCGATATACTCCTTCCCAGCGTAGGCGCCCGGTTGATACAACGTAGAACGTCGGGAAATGAACTTAGCGCTCCGGCCACCCCCCGCCTCATGATCGAACACGCCCGGCATGAAGGACACACTCCTCTTCTTTGTCTCCATCTTCTTTGCTGGTTCCAGAGGTTCGGCCGCCCTCAAGCTCGTTTTCCAGGGTGGAAGGGCATGCCCTTCGAGCTCTTCCATCTTCTCATTCATCCTTTGCTCTGCCACCTCCCCTTCAAGCTTTTTCTCCGCCTCTTCCAACTCCAGCCTCTTCTCTTCCTGAAACTCCAAATTCGCAACCTTAACCCTCGCCTTCCTCCATTTATTCTTCAAACGCCTCTTTTTCTTCCACAGTTCACAAAACTCATTCATCTTTTTATCGGTCACGACGGCCGGAGGCGTGTCATTGTCGTCTTCCATGTCGAGCACGAGGATGCCCTCAAAACAAGCGCGGAACGCCTCGAGATATGCGTCGTTGAGCCGCTGTAGGTCTGCCCACGCGCAGCGGATGCAGCCGCATGTTGTGCCGGAGACGCCTGTCGACGGCCAAATTAGGGTGACTGGCATGGTGATGAGTGGGCTAGAGGGACGTCGCTGGTGCTGGGTGGCGGCTTGTGGAATTTGTATCTTGAGATCTGCTTGGAGAGCTTTGAAAGCTGAGAATATTGGTGAAAATGGTGTGCGGTGATGCGACGAACGGTCTGCTGGAAGCCGCAGCTGGAAGTGGATTCGTGGGCGCAAGAAGGATTTTATGGAGGCTAAGTGGCAGGATGTAGAGTCTCTGGTACTTTGATGTTCCTCTTCCATGGTTGGGCTGATCTAGAACCAAGGGTTCGCGGAGGCATTATTGCGCGGTGGACCCTGAACAGGCAGATGGGAAATGGATTGGCCTGACCGGTTTGGTACGCTGACGTTGGGGAAGTCACTGTGCTAGAATAACGGTAGAACCACTTTGATTATCCAGAGCTTGGAAGCAAGTTGTTCTTAATCGGTGTCTTGATATGATGAGTTCATTCCTACGATAGGACCTACGGGCTTAGGGAGGAGCGTCATCGCTGGTGGTGCTTATTTGAGGGCTCCAAAAGCTCAACCGCTGGTGAAACCTCTTCTCGAGTCTCACTCCAGATATCTCGATTTCCATTAAGGTAAATGGTCGGAGAAACAGGGCGAGGCCGAGAAGGCTGGCAAATAGTTAGCTTAAATTGCCAAGACAATTAGATTTGATGACAACGAAGCGTCATTTAGAGGCTAAAAAAGGAGGAAAGAGCTTTGAAACAATGGATGCCTGTACAAATCCCCTTCTGCTCTTTCTCTCACATATCTACATTTAACCAAAGATGCAAAAGTCCTATCAATCAAGGACATCGTCTTCGACTTTCTCGTCCGGTAATCGTACACCTTCACACGCGCTAGTTCTTCTCTTCTTGATTTACGTGAAAGCGAAAAAAAAAAGTGTGATTGTCAAGAGTTTTGACTCATGTATGCACTAATCAAACTGACATTCCTTGTGCGTAATATGTGTTGCTCCCTTCCGATTGGGTATCATACAGAGAATCACCGTGAAATTTTGACCTTGAACCCCAAACACCCCTAAAGTGACCCTTCAGATGGACTTAGTAGTGCGAGAAGCTTCCACGACGAGAGATGGGCCGACGCTCCGATGCGAACGAGCCTTCGCGATCGCGGTCGCGGTCGCGGCGGGGAACGTAATCATTGCGGCTGCGCTCGAGAGACATCTCACGCGTGCGGTGACGCTGGGGGCGGTCGTCCTGGAAACGGTCATTGCTGCGGTCACGGGGTTGAGGGCGGCATTCCTCCTCACGGTTGTAGTGGCGCTCGCTCTCATGACGATGGTGGCGACGTTCGCGTGGAGACCGGCTGCGATCGCGCTCACTGTCATGGCGGTGGCGGCGTTCACGCGGAGAGCGACTTCGCTCGCGATGACGGTGACGGCGCTCGCCACGATCTTCGCGAGAGTTGCTACGGTCACGCTCGCTGCGGTGGGAACGGTGGTGGTGACGGCGCGGCGAGCGAGAACGGGAGCGGTGATGACGACGGTGATGGTGCTTGTGGCGGCGCTCCTTGCGCTCCTTGCTGTCCTTGCTGGAGCTGACAGCCACGAGGTTGGGATTCGCGACGACGGGTTGGGCCGGCTTTGGGCCGTTGATGAGCTCTTCAATTCCTTCGTCGATGGGTCGGCCAAGATGCTCGTTCAGAGCGCGTCTCTCCCTGATCTGAGCCTCCTTGCGCTCCTGCTTGATCTCTTCGTCCTCAACATCGATGGCCGCATTGTTACGTGCCCAGAACAGCTGGTCACGACGGCGCTCAGAGCGTCCGACAGCTGTCTCGGGAATTAGTATTTGTCGCAGAGCAAGAGACGGATTTAGTGGATTGTATTGAGCAGTAAGGGGCGGTGGTGTAAGATTGCTGCAAGCCAAGATACTCATGTGGAGCATTCAAGATGATTGCACTTACGAGCGAGAATAGAGTGGCCTAGGTAGTTCTCTCTGTGGTTGGAGTTGCGGATGTTCTCGACGTCGACATTGTCTCCGATGGCGGCAGAGCCTCTGAATCAAGTTGCGTTAGCCTGAACAGTGGCTGGCTTATAGGGTTGACCATCTGTGCTAATGTTTGAAGCTTCGCCAAGTCATTTCTCGTATACTTGTTGAGATCTGCGAAAAAGGATTGCAGGGAAAGCGGGCGTCGAAACAGGCGAAGAAGCTTCACGGGTGAGATGAGGGTTTCGTGACGTACCGAGAGCCATCCTTGCGAATTGACTGGACCAAGTCCATGTCTGAGCGGCTTGCGGAGCTTGGTGATTATCTCGCGAGTCAGCGACGACGGTGGATGGAGCGATCGGCGACGGTGAGTGGGTGGTGGAGGATGAGGAGACGCGCCGCCGTCCAGGCACCGCGGGGAGCACGCGCATCTGCGGCGCTAAGCCATTTATGGAGCTAGCGTCACTCAGCCCTACGAGCAGCCGACAACCTCACTCCGTCGCCGCCCGCCGCGTCTCTCCCGCGCATCCGCCGCCCTCGCCCGCCATGGCCCAGATCCAGGAGACGCCGCTCGACGAGCGCCAATGGCGCAGCCCCGTTGCCCTGAACAACCTGCAGTTCTTCGGCGGCCTGCACAGCAAGACCGTGCACCTGTACTTCATGGAGTCCGACTTCTTCGACCGCACCTCCAACAACTGGGCTCTGTTCGTGCAGCACAAGGGCGAGCCGTGGCTCACCGACCGGGACCAGTTCGAGGTGCGGCTGCGTGCCATGCAGGGGCTGGAGTTCATGTGCGTCGCCGAGCCGGCACGCCGCGAGGATGGCAGCGACACCGGCATCTACGTTTTCCGCAAGCAGCAGCGCCGTAAGCGTGCTGCCCACGACGACGAGATAACCATACTGGGAACTTTCTACGTGATTGGAGAGAACATATACCAAGCTGCTTCTCTGGAGGATATCATCGGCAACAAGATTGTATTGCTCCCTGTTGCTTTAGTGTCTTTGTGCCGTTCCGTGTTTGATTTGTGCCTGATCTGCTAACGCCCTGCCATTAGCTCGCTGCTACGACTTCACTGTCTAAATTCTTCTCCATCGCGTCGTCTCTTCCAATTTACACCTCCGGCCGCGGCTACACCTATTTTCCACCATCGACGTCGATCAAGCAAAGCAACGCTTCCGCGAATGCTTCCCGCCGCTCCAGCCGTGCCGGCTCCCCCGCCGGCGGTGATACATCTTCGGTCATGGATATGGGTGATGCGTCGGCGTCATCACAGGGTCAAGCCGGGGATTCACAACAATCGCAAAAGGCCAAAAACACAAACGCGGCTGCCGCGGCGACGTCGATGCACGCGCTGTCGCAATCCTTCCGCCTGTTTAATCAGTACAAAGAGGAATTCATGGACACCAATCCCATCACTGGCGAGCCTGGTTCGTTCAATTTCAGATCGACCGCGCGCCACGTCCAACAAACGCAAACCAAACAGGCCGAGGCTGCAGCCGCCGCTGCTGCTGCAAAGGCATCCAATGCCGCCGCCGCGGACGGGACCAAAACGGATAGCAAGCCTGGGACTCCTGCGCTGGCTGCTAGTCCAGACCTCCCAATTGCCGGCGCTATTCCGAGCAAAAGGCCGGCTAAGATCAAGAGGAGCAAGAGCAGGGCTGGAACAGCGCCAACCAGCCCAGTCACGCCGACGGCCGGGGCAACTCCTGGAAAAGCGCTGTAAGGAAACTCTACGATGATGGGGTACATGCTATGGAAAAAGTGCTATGACCGCTACGGATATGCATAGCGGAGGCGTTATGGTGGGTAGGGAGAACTGATCAATGATACCCAGTGATTTTACCTCGGGCTCTGACTCTGGAACATACCACAGTGGATTACAAGGAAATGGACGACTTGAAACCAAATTGAACCTCGTTGATGGGCAATCTTATCATCATCCGGATGCAGTACTTTGGTTGCATTACCAAAGCCACCCGGATGAATGCTTCAACTACCCATCAAGTACTTTGCGTCACACGTCCTGTCAGCTGAAACACCAATCCCTACAAGCTCAATTCTTTGTGATTCCTTTTCCTTTCTCCTTCATCACTGTTATTATTACCCCTGCTCTACAGCCTGTGAAAGATGCCAGCCCCGTCTAGCCGAATTCTTCAACTTCCTCTAGGTGAAGTGAAACTACTTTTGCAATCCTATGAAGACCCATTGAGTACACTAGCCATTATGAGACACCACGAACTTTCCCCCGTCTCACATTAGTCTTCCTCAACCCACTTCCTCTTCTTCGTCGCAGTGGGCATGCGTGCAACGCTACCGACGTAGGGGGGATCGATAAGGGATCCCAGGCCACCTGCCTTCTACTAGTCATTAACCATATCTTGCGCGGGGGGAACACCATCTGCCACTTACAAAGAGTTCCCTTGCGCTAGTATCATCCTCGACCTCCTCGTCCTTGAAGCCGTCTTTCATACCGCTGGTGTCGACCCAATCACCAGCCCACAATCCGGGCCTGTACTGCGGCGTAGAACGCTGGAACTCGACGTCGCTGCGGTAAACCATAGGCATCCGGTGCTGCTGAAGCGTCTTGAACTCGACACACCATCCAAGCCTGGAGCTCTTCTCGGACCCCTCATCGCCGCCCACCCCACCGCCGACACCAACCGCGCCGGGCCCTCCGCCGGCAGCCGCACGCCCCATCTCGACCGGCGCCTCGCCGGTGAAGTCGACGCGGCCCGAGAAGACGGCGGCCAGCTCGTCCGCGCCCTCCAGCGCGCGCTCGACGCTCACGCCGTCCTCCCACGCCTGCGCCCGCAGGTTGCCGACCACCAGGCGCGCCTCGTCCCACGCCTTGCGCGCCGCCCGGTGCCGCACCGCCTGCCGCGCCGGCACCAGGATGACCGGGCTGTCCCTCTCTTCCTCGTTGTCCCTCTCCTCCCACCACACCGTCCCGCCCCACGGCCCCGGCCCGCCCGCCGCCCGCAGCTTGGCCGCCGCGTCGCGCAGCCCGTCCACGGCGCGCCGCGCGTCGTCGCACCGCAGGCACCACGGGGGCTGCCCGCGCAGCCGGTGCGGGTCGCGGACGGCCGTGTCGACCGGGTGGTCGCACGCCGCCGCGCGCGTCCAGGTCGTGTACAGCTGCGTGGCCGGTATGATGTAGTCGGGCGCGGTGGCGTAGTCGTGCATGAAGTCGGGCACCGCCGGGTACTTGAACGTGTGCAGGCGCGTGTCGGGCGCGTGCGTGTGCGGCGTCGTCCAGCGGTAGGAGCGGCGTGAGGGGAGCGCGGACGCATCTTCGTATGGCGAGGGAGGGAAGTGTGCGTGTGTCCAGTAGTCGGCCGTGCGGGAGACGCGGCTCCGCAAGGCGCCGTGGGGCGCTTGCGGGTTGGGTGATGCCATGGTTGTGGCTTGGTTGGTGTAGGTGAGGAGGAAGGGTTGTGGGAGAGGGTGTGGGGGTTATAGACGAGGCCGGGTCAACATCGCGTGTGTCCCGTTGCCACGACAGCAGTTTATGGGGGGAAGTGATTGTAGGCGTGGGGAAATAGCTTGCGGGATGTATGTGGTCTCTTTGCTCAGTCACTAAAACCCGAATTGGGCGGAACAAAGCTCCTACCAGTTCAGTTTGATATCAGGCATAATCTTAGAACGAATGTATACCGTCGAAAGATGTTACCAGACATGAATTTTTGAAACATGGGCCTAACAATCGCGTTGATGTGAAGGTCTCGAGTCAAGATCCCATCCAGCGATGTTGAAGTGACTTCTCCGTCCAGACGAGTACTTAAATTCACCATTCCTGAAGGTAGAGCCGGGTACTGTAGCTGGCAGTTCGCGCGAGGAAGATATCATTGCTACTGATCTTGTATATCCGAAATTCATTTTTGACCATGGGGAGTTGAAGCATTTGTCCGGATGTGTTTGACGCATATTCGAAGCACGCCTGTATCCGGATGAATGCTTCAACTCCGGACATCGCACTCCTCACCTACTCGCCTCACTTACACTTACTCCTCGCCGCTTCCTCTTTCGATCCTTCTTGCCTAATTCAACGGAGACCCCGTCAGCTGTGCAGCTGCTACTCGCCCTCCCCCGGCACACATATAAACTCTCCATCCCCAACCCCCCTCTCTCCTTCTTCTTCTTCCTCTCCACGAACGTCCGCACAAGCTCTCGCCGCCGTTCGCAAACACTTTGCTCAGAACAAGCGCAAGCACACAAAAAAAAAAAAAACCACAAATACCACCACCACCAACACCACCACCACCCCCACCGTAAGCCCCCCCTCCCCTCCTCTCCCCTCCCCCACCCCAGCAAGACAAGTTACATTGACGCGAAGATGGTAGGCACCAACCAGGCACCGCCGCCGCGCATCCGAGCCATGCCTCGCGGCCACCAGCAGCGGCAGCGCGCCCCGCCGCCGCCGCAGCCGACGCCCGCGGTCACGGTGCGTCACCCGGGCCGGTGGATCGCGGGCGGGCTGGCCGTCCTCGGCGGAGCGGCCTGGCTCGCGGCTTGGTTGAACTGGCCGAATTAGGGGAGGGGAGGGAGGGAAAATGGGCTGGCGAGGGTTTTTATATCATCATCATCACTGCTGCTGGATGCGGCTGGGCGGGTTGCTTCCGAAAAGGGCGACCCGCCCGGAGAGGAATAGAGGGGTTGCCTGGGGAGCGTTGAGCTCGTTGTTGCGTGTCTATGTGACCTGTGCTATGCGTGCTGGTGTTGAATGCTGGGGCGCTGGCGCTGAAGATCTATATACATGGTGGTGGCTGTCATCCGGACGAACCCTTCCACCCTGAAAGAAGAAAAGACAAGAAGGAAGGAAACAACACCCATCAAACGCGAACATCCCCATCGAACACCCCCAACGCGCTCTCCAACTTCACAACCATCTCCCCGTACTCCCCCTCCGCCGTGCTCTGCGCCGTCACCGCCCCGCCCGCACCGACCCGCCACACCTCGCCCTCGTCCGCCTCGCCCTCCCACCGCCATGCTGTCCTGATCACGACCGCGAAGTCGCCGCCACCGCCCACGTCCAGGTACCCCAGCACGCCTGAGTAGATGCCGCGTGGGGCGGCCTCCTCGATGGCGTGCAGGAGCTCGCAGCTGCGCTTCTTGGGCGCGCCGGTCATGGAGCCGGGCGGGAGGGAGGCGTGCAGGACGTCGATGCCGGAGGGCAGCTTGCGCTGTTCGATGTCCTCGTCGTCGGCGGCGGCGAGAGACAGCGAGGACGAGTTGAGCGGGTGCGAGGCCGAGATGTGGGGGGAGGGGAGCGGCGACGCGGCGAGCGAGGAGGATGTCGAGGAGGCGGTCGTGCTGGGCGGCGAGGACGAGCTGGAGTCTTCGTCTTGGCTTTGTTGCTGCTGCTGCTGCTGCTGCTGCTGTTTCGGTGCGTCGCGTCCCCACCCGCCCGTCAGGTCGCCCGAGATGACGCTGACGAGCTGGAAGACCGTCTCGTACTCCTCCACCCCCATCAGCTTGCTGACCCGCACGTTGCCCGCCCCGACTACCCCGTGCAGGTCGTGCCGCACTAGGTCGACGATCATCAGGTTCTCGGCGCGCTCCTTGGAGCTGTTCAGGATGCGTTCGGCGTCCGCACGCGTCACGCCGGCGTCCTTGCGCACGGTGCCTTTGATGGGCCGGTACTGGCAGAGACCTTGCCGCGTCCAGGAGAGGAAGCGCTCTGGGCTGCTGCTGAGGATGTTGACGCCCGAGCCGCGAGGACCGAGGCGGATGTAGGCGCCGAAAGGGGCGGGATTGAGGTGGCGAAGGCGGGTGTAGAGGTGCCAGGGGAAGGTGGCGGTCGGGGGTGGAGGGAGGTGGATTGTCGTTTGGGAGGTTAGGCAGAGCTCGTAGGAATCGCCGGCGCGGATGGAGTCTTGGCAGCGGAGGACTTTGGCTTCGTAGGAAGGTTGGGTGGGGATGGTGACGGTGCACTGGGCGAGCGTGGAGGAGATGTCTGTCGAGGTTGGGGCGGACGGGGCGTTGGATAGGGCGCTGATCTTTTGGGTAGTCGAGAATACCCAATCGGAGTCATCGTCGCGGATGCTTTGGATGTAGATCTTGTGCGATACGTGATCGACGATGATGCTTCGTGTAACGAATACGAACGCGAGATCCGGTTTGCGGAATTGACTCGATGTTTGAGCTTGTTCGGGAGCTGGTGTTGGGTGTACGTTGATGGTCTCGAGCCCAGCTTCGTACGAGACGAATCCGATCAGCCCACCCCAGAACGGTGAGTCGACAGGACCATCAGCAACGCGGGTCATTTCCATGAGAGCCTTGAGATATAACCAAATATCCGAGCCTTCTTCCCGATGCAGAAGATCTTGCCCAACACGAAGTTCGAGCACTTGGCCATCGACAAAGTATTCTACTCGTAAATTTCTCTCCTTTTCCAGGCATCCGATGATGGATCTGCTGCCAGTCTCCGCGCGGACAGGCATTTTCCTTTTGTTCAAGCCTGACTCCAGGACTACAGCTTCGTGCTCGGGAATGCTGAGGATCTCGCAGATGCGGCGGACATCGCCTTCGGTGTACAAACACTGGTAGCTGACTGCACTGCCGAGACGGTTGACCAAGGAATTCTGGAGCAGAACAGGGTGAATACGGTCGAAAAAACCCGGCGTTTGGTGTGATGAACCATTGTGGATTCCATGACCAACTGTCGACAGCTTTCTGAGGGCCTTTCCGTTGGCCAATGATGTTCTACGGAGATGCCGGTGTTGTCGTGACGATATCCACGTCCTTGCTTGGATCCACCAGTTCTGGACTATCTTGGCGCCCTCTGAGTCTGTGCAGATAGACTCGGGATGATACTGCACACCCCAGTACGGCTTGGACGTATGCTCAACCGCCATTAGAACAGGCCCATTCTTGGTGCAGTCGCAATCCCAAGCCAAGGGTCTCAAGGCTGGACACTTTGTTGAGGAATTCCACAGGGCTGGTGAGAGTGGGGAGGTGAGATTGGATTGGGGAAAGCCTAACTTCACATGAAGTGAGTGATATTGGGTGGCGTGAACGTCATGCAGACCGCGGAAAAGAGAGTGGGCTTGGTGATTCACCCTGGTGATAATGCCATGGCGGGGTTCAGGCAGCCTTTCGACAGTGGCACCAAAAGCATACGCAAGACTTTGGAAGCCCAGGCATATTCCAAGGACGGGCAGAAGATGGTGTTCAGGCAGACTCCACAGGGCGGAAATTAAGCCAGTGTCCTGGGGGTTAATGACGGTTCCAGGGCCGGGGCCTGCAACGACGGCGTCGAAGGCATCCAGAAAAAGGTAAAAGTCGTCAGGCCGGCCAGGCTGAAAGCTTGGATCGTCGATGTGGATGGTGGTAACGCGGGCGCCAAGCGAATCTTGCAGAAGCGCAACAATGTTGTTCGCAAATGAGTCGTAGGCATCGATGAACAGAATGCGGGGTGCCGCACAGATGCCATAAGGGTCCATGTTGGTTGGGGAGACCCGCACCGGCGGATGCTGGGCCCAGAATGGTGGCTCCCGGTTGACAAAGGACGAAACAGCGACGGGCTGGCGACGGGCACTCTGCTTCGGGGGTGGGCTGGCCGGGTCCAAGGGCGGACAGGCAGGACTAGGGCATCGCAAGCAGGAGAAGAGGTCGGAGGAAGCAGCGAGGAAAATTTAGGAGGAGGCCATCGGAGAGAAACGGGGCCGGCCAAGGTGGAGAGAGCCGGAGGTGTGGAGGAATCGAGAAAAAAAAAAGGTCGCCGAAAGAAGCCCGAGATGACTCAAGCCATGGCAGCGCGCGCCGAACTGGACTCGGCCAGCGACACACGATCAGGCGCAGCGGCGGGCGGGCGGCGGCGCGCGGGCGGCGGCGCGCGGGCGGGATGCCTGAGAGGCTCGAGGCTGCAGCGGGCGGGCAGGCGGCGGTGGGCGTGGGCGTGGCGTGGGCGTGGCAGATGTCGCCGGGCAGCGTCAGCGACGGGGAGCAGCCGAGCCGGCCGGCCAGAATTCTCTGCAGCGATCGCCGACGCCGAATTTAACCTCGCGCGCTAGCGGCCAGACCCTGCGTCGCTCACCCCGTGATCGGTCAGCCTTACGTGCCGTTCACTGCCAAAGCATCACTCGAGATCAATGCCGCATTGCCGTGTGCAGCCCCGCGCCGCAGTCTGATTAGAGCCGGCCGTCAAGCTTCTGACATGCATGCTGCACCGTCCTGCGCAGAATCGGGATCGCCAGGCTCACACCACTCTGCACCGTGTCACCGCCGACCTTGTCACTCTATTTGACTTCCCTCCCACGGGCACGGCCAGCAGCGCCGGGACTGCACTGCTGCCCGAGGGAGCGCCAGCCGTTGAGGCGCAGCCCCCCGACCTGAGTTTACGAAGAGCTGCTGGCGCGCAGGGGGCTGTGGGCGAGCCGTGGCGGCGTGTCTGCTCGCAGTGAAATTGGGAGCATGCAGAGGCTAGGCCAGAGCCGTCGCGCTGGGAGGCCGGGCAGGGAGGCGGCACGGGCTGGTGCGACGCGGCTGCAACAACCAAGGGCGGTCAGGACAGCCGCGACGCACGGCGGGCAGCGCAGCGAAAGGGCGCGGAGGGCGCAGCGGACACGGCGACGTGCGCAGGTGCTGGCGGGCCGGCTTTGTACTCAGCAGGCCGCGAGCAACGCCCCCGCTGTAAGGCGGGCGGCGCTTGGCGGATGCTTAAGCGGGCGTCGGGCCTGAAACGGGCGCACCCCCCGCCGCGCGGCGGACCGAAACGGGTCGGCGGCCAGCACCGCTGGTGGAGCCGCGGTGGAGGCGCTGCTGCAGCGTCGCTGGCGCTGGCGCTGGCGGACGGGCGACTGGCAGCGCGGAAGGCGGCCGCCGTGTCGCGCAGGAGGCAACTCCGGCTTGGATAAGCAGATCGGGCCGTCCGCACGCCCGTGTGAGAGGCTAATTGCGCGCCCAAAATAGACACTCGCCCGGCGCTGCCGTGGAGAAAACGCCGCCCGCCCCTCGTCTCCTCCGCCGTACCTGTCCGCTAGACGCGCCGTTATGTCATCCGCAATTGCGCAGGACGAGCCCGCGTGGTACAAGTGCAAGCACTGCGCCGACCAGTTCAAGCGCGAGGACCACCTGCGCCGCCACGAGCTCAGCCATGGCTTCCCGCGCTTCCTGTGCGACCACGCCGGCTGCGGCATGCGCTTCCACCGCAAGGACGTCCTGCAGCGACACAAGCTCGTCCACCAGCCGAACCCATTAAAGCGGAGGCGGAAGCCGCGACGCGGCGCCATTCCCCACGGCCCCATCCAGCAGACCTCCGGCTCCGAGGGGATCGCCTCGCCGCCGCCGCAGGAGCCGCTGCCCGTCTCGCAGCCCGCCTTCAGCCCGCCGCTGGCCGCTGCCCACGCCGCCACCCCGCCGCACCACCATGCCGGCCCCGCCAGCAGCGCCTCGCAGTCGCCGCAGGACCTGCAGATGGGCGCCTTCTTCGCCCAGACCGGCGACTCCTTCAACCTGACCAGCGAGTGGGACTACGGCATCCAGGAGTGGCCCGAGTACGCCATGCACGTCGCCGCCGGCAACCTGCTGTCCTCGTGGCAGGACTATGCCATGCCCGCCTTTGATCCCACCACCTCGCCCCAGATCCCGCCCTCGCTGGCCCTCGCCCACGCCCCGAACGCCTCCTTCCCGCTGAGCGGCGCCATGTTCCACCCGCCCATGCTGCCCATGACCGCCCAGGACATGCGAATATGCGTCGACAAGTTCCGCCAGCGGTTCCTGCCGCGCATCCCGTTCCTGCACTACGTGACGTGCGAGCAGGAGTGCGTGGCCCAGAACTCCGCCCTGTACTACACCATGGCCATGGCCGGCTCGCTCTACCTGGACGAGTACCGCGCGAAGGCCGCGCGGATGCACAAGCTGGCATCCGAGACGCTGCTGCGCCAGACGCAATTGGTAAGCACCGCTGCCCTCCCGGAGAGCCCCAGCTAAACGAAACACAGGGCCATACATGTCTCCAAAACTTCCAGGCAAAGACTCTGCTGATCGACTTTGCCGTTTGGTATGGTGACGAAGACTCTCGAAGATGGGCAGGCCGAGAGAAGCACAACGTGGCCCAGGTCGGTGTCTCCGTTTCTCCTGTGCTGCTGGTCACGCGTTGCCCTTGCCGATGCTTGCCATTTGCTGACCTCCTCTTAGGCTCTGATTGATTTCGTGCAAGCCACGCTGCCTCCCCTGACCTATGATGATTGGGGGCGATGGAGATTAAGAGAGGAAATCAAAAGGTAACCATGGCTGCTGCTCGAGCGTCTGTCGGAGACTGACCGCTTCAGGACCGGATTCGCCTTTTTTGTAAATTCCGTCATGCAATCGACGTTTTACGGCCATGATACACCAATTCTCGCCAATGCGATCGAGCTTTCGCTCCCATCCCCTGAAAGCATCTGGGAGGCGACCACCGAGGCCGAGTGGCAAACCCAGATCGAGGTGCTCCGGCTTCGAGAGAAGTCTGAGATCATCTTCCCAACTGCGGCCCATGCCATCCTCTCCCAAGACACAGTGTATTCCACCGATTACGAACTGGCCACCATCTTCGGGCAACTCATCCTTCTCTGCGTGATCATGGACTCGTACAACGTCGCCACGAAGCTGCCCACGAATTACACCACCGTCGAGGGCTGGAAGACACGGGACATGGCGACATTCCGGTTGCGCGAAAGCATCGATGGCGCCTTGAACCTTTGGACCGAGCTGTGGTGGGCAAGTCCAGAGTGCCTCTGGGACTCAACCGTTCCGGCGCATCCGCGCATTGAGAACATCTTTCTGCATCAGTACATCACAACCCGCTTGCACAAGAACGAGAAGGTGTCCCGAGATCGACCGTCATGGACTTTCAAGCCCATCGAATGCTCAACCGCCATGTTTACGAGCATTTCCAAAGCTGGTTTCACGGAGGTATGATTTTCCCGAGGACCAAGTTGAATCCGTCTCATCGCCACGAGGGCTGACAAAGCACAGGTTGCCACTTACGCATCACACATTCTGAGTCTCTCTTGCTACTACATCGCCGTCGAAATGGGGCGCACCATGGTCACTTGGCTCACCATGATCGCCTCGCCAGCTTATGGGCCGCTGACGCGCCGGGACACGGAGATCGTCACGCGTCTGCGACAGGCCGTTCGGCGACACGGCGCACATCCCACGGCCGTTCCTGCAACGAAACAAGAGGCTCTCCTTGGCGTCGCTCCTGTGGGCACCTCGAAACTTCTCCGAGATGGCAGCAGTCTGGAAGAGTTGATCAAGCAAGTTGAGGAGATTTGGACACTGGGCATGGGCGGCGAGCAGTGGAAAGAAGACGAAGTGAACGGTGTTGCCGTCGGACCGAAGGAGCAGATGTCGCTCCCGAATATCGACAGTCCTATGTCCATTCCGTGATGCGAGCGGGCCTCTTCGTCAGTTCTCCATTTTCTTCGCCCACGCAGTCGTGTGTCTCGCTTTAGATTTCTGTTTGGCATTTTCAGCCCCCCCCGGTCGCGGCCCACCCAAAAAGCGGGGCGAGCTTTGAGTTGTGTTTTTATATCCCGAGACCTCGTTGCTCTTGAATGTCATTGCCTATCCGAGTTTTTGGATTGCTGTTGCGATGCGTTGATATCTCCGTCTGCTAGCAAAGACACGCGCTTCCGTTCCTCTTGGCGCCCCAGGGCGGCCGTTGCACTGCCTACTGCTCGTGATTGCCAGGCTCAATCGCGTGAATTAAATGAGTCCAGGCCAGCCGGGACAATGATCACCGTCGGCATAGGCCTGGGAACTGCTAAAGTGTAGTGCGCCAGCAGTTTTGGTTGTGACACCGGACCGACCCGCGACCCACATCAGCGGAAATGACGATCAGAAGAGACGTTGATCTCATCGGCCGTGCTCAACCACGGTTTTCAATTTACCGTCCATCCACTGTAACCAACCATTGCGACTCGACGGTCGCTATTTGTTCGCTATGGCCATAGCTACTCCTTTCGTCCGCCATTTCATTTCTACTCATACGCACACGCACGACAATATAGGGGCAGCTCCCCAGCGCTTTCACCCTTGACTCAAAGGAAATTTCAACGAATATAAACCACGAAACTCCCCTGCTCTCGCTAAGAAATCACCGGCGACCAAAACAGCGCAGTCGACAGAACTCTGCGCGCACGGGACGAAGCAACACCTCCGGACGAACACCCACCATGCCGTCCTCGCTCCGTGAAAGGGCAGCCCTACCCCTTTCCAGGATCCAGGAAAGGGGACGCCGCCTCCTCTGCCTGGGACAAGAAACACGCTCGGACGACGCACCCTCCACCACCGCGCCCCCGAGCAGCCCGCCGCCGGCCGACTCGCCGCCAACGCGCCGCAACACCCACCGCGCCACGCGCCCCCACCCCTCCACCACGACGACACCCAACCGGCCCCCCTCCCCCTACTTCCTCGTCCACCCCACCCGCTGCCGCCACGCCTACCCCGCCCCGCCAGCCTCCTACCTCGCCCTCGCCGGCCGCACCCCCGCCCTCTGCCCCCACTGCGCCATCGCCGCCCCGGACGACGACGCCGACGACGACCACCCGCGCACCGCGGCCGCCCGCCAGCCCCGCCCCATCCCCGCCCTCATCTGCGGCCACGCCCTCACCGTCCGCCGCCGCACCGCCGCCATCCTCGACGCCAACCCCCTCGTCTTCGCCGCCCCCGGCGCCGGCGCCAACCTGCTGGCGCGCTCCCCGCGCCACCCCGCCGCCGGCTACACCGTCGCGGCGGAGGAGCGGGGCAGCGCGCGGAGGCGGAGGGCGTGGGCGCCGCCGCCGCCGCGGTTGCTGGGCGTCGAGGTGGGGCAGCCGGCGGTGCTGGAGGTGGGGGCGAGGGTGGTGCGGGCGAATTTTAATAGGGAGTACTGCGTGGGGTGTTTGCGGGAGAGGTACAGGGTGGCGCTGGCGAGGCAGGAGGGGGCGAGGAGGCGGCTGGAGGGGTTGGTGGAGGAGGGGGAGGGGGAGGGGGAGGGGATCGCGAGCGCGGAGGGGAGGGTGCTGGCGGAGCAGGAGAGGGTGTGGAGGGCGAGGGTGGGCGCGTGGAGGGTTTGGCTGAGCGTGCTGGAGGCGGAGGAGGAGCTGGCGTTGGCGGGGAGGGAGGGCGCGGCGGCCGGGAGGAGGAAGAGGGATTCGGGGTTTGGGGAGGGTTTTGTGGGCGGGAGGAGGAGGGGGAGCGGCGGGTCGTGGAGCGTGAGGAGCTTGAGTGCGAGGAGTTTGAGCGCGAGGAGTTTGAGTTGGAGGAGCAGGCCTGGGAGTGGGAAGGGGGAGAGGGTCGGGGAGGGCGTGGTTCATGAGGGGAGGGGGAAGAAGAAGGTTACGTTCGATGAGAGCTGCAAGGACGAGGGCGAGGAAGGAAGACATTTCACAAGGTTCGATCGCAAGAGCAAGTGGTACAAGAAGGGGAAGTACACGGTGAGGAAGCCGCTGGATACGAGTGGGTGGGGGTTGACGGACGAAAAAGATATACGGAGGTGGTATTCTCCGCCTCTGGGCAGTAGTGAGTGTTTGGAGAAGGACAGGGGCGTGTCCTCGAAAAAAAGGTGGTGGATTTAACTTCCCACTCCGGTGGGGAGAAGACTACCGACAGTCTTAGCATGATACCCTTTCATTTGTACGTTTCTTACGAATATAGAAGTGCCTTAAAATTCAGTATTTCCGTCTACTGCTTGTATGGCTTTGGTTAATGTGAGACTCTGTGTTCACACGGCTAACCTGAACGTACGCGTTTCCCCCGAGTCGACATCAATTTACTTTCCGGCTACGTCCTCCGCTGCGCTAGGAAGAGGAACCACGGTCGTCTCCGCATGGCTGAATTTTCGCAGTCCCGTTCTCACAATCCTCAGCTGAGACTTGCAGTTTGGATCCGGGCAGGCAATCAGGGCGTCGGTAGACATCCAGTCATGGGCGTGAGTTTGTCGCTGCTTGGCGGCGAGAAGAGGCAACACCGCAGCTTCGAGCGTAATATGGTCAGTTTACATTTAATGAACGGAGTGCTGGGTGCAGAGTACTCACAAAGACTGTATATGCTGAACCCCTGGCCAGGTGGAAGATGGAGGAGCTCGCCGGTCAAGGTAAAGTAGTCTCCGTCCTTCGCGCCGCAGAGGATGCGCTCTCCGGGTGGGCAGACAACCTCGACCTTGAGGTCGTACAGCTCGAAGGAGTCATCAGGCTTGGAGGAGGACATTCTGGGTAGCCGTTGAACCGAACGCGGATATTGAGTTGTGGTGCTAGGCAGGAAGGACACCTTCGTCTATTCCGCACGTCAAATACCCTGCGACAAGCTGTCCAGCTGGATGTACATACGTCGAGTGCGTGATTGCAGGCTCTTCACGGCTTTGGGCCAAGATGACTCCGAGCAGCGACGCCGCGCGGTTCAAAAGTGGGCGGTCTTCGCGTAGATAAAGCGGCATCGGGACCTGCGTGCCCCGCCCGATGAGGGGCTGCATGGCCGAGCCACGGCCGTCTTCTATTTAGCAACCCCTCCGGCTCCCGGCTTCCTGTCACGCCAAGTTCTGAGCTCCCAATATTTCCCGTGTTGGTTAGTGCTTGCCCCGGACACGACGTCAACCACGCCAGATCCGCGCGCAACCAGACCGTGCAGATTCACCACCACACACCAAGACCGCATCCACACCAGGCCTCGGAACTCCAGAATAACCCCCCCAGCAAAATGGCCACCCCCTCCCCCCGCCCCGCCGCCGCCGCCGCCGCCAAGCGCGCCCACGTCAACATGATGACCGACACCATCGTCGCCAACCTGCCCGCGCCCGCCCTCCGCTCCGTCGTACGCGCCCTGCTCACCCTCCACCCGGACGTCACGCCCACCCTCGAGGCCGAGGCCAAGCACCTCCTCCTCAGAGACGCCGGCCCCGCCGCCCCGCCCGTCGTCCAGGCCCGCGTCCGCTGCATGCTCGGCTGCGGCCTCGTCTTCGAGAGCCTGCCGCTGCTCACCGCGCTGGTCGAGCGCGCGGCTGCGGAGGGGGAGGGGGACGGGTTGGCGGTGGCGGTGGATGGCGATGTCGTGCAGGCGGCGACGGCCGTGCAGAAGATGCTCGTCACCGCGGCTGGCGCGCGCGAGATGGCGGATGGGGAGAGGGCGCTGGTGCGGGGGCTGCTGGAGGGGCTGAGGCGGTGCAGGACGGCGTGTGGGGAGGCGGGGCGCGCGTTTCCGTTTGAGAGGAGTGCGGCTGCGGTGGCGGCGTTCTTTGAGCCGGAGGAGTCGGGCCGGGCGAGGAGGATTGAGGTCGCGCCGCTCGCGGTTGAGGTTGCGGAGAGGATCGAGACGTTCGAGGTTGGTGGGAGGGCGGTGCCCAGGCTGTTTAGTGGGCTGTGGCAGCTGTCGAGTCCGGCGTGGGGGACGGCGCCGCAGGCGAAGGTCGTGGAGCAGTTTGAGAAGTATGTGAGCAGTGGGTACACGGCGTATGATATGGCGGATCACTACGGCGATGCAGAGATTGTGTTTGTAAGCTTGCCTTCCGCATCACTGATGTTTCTACCACTGATGGCTGTATAGGGGAGCTTTCGTTCAGCATGCTCGGATCCGGGCATGATATTCGCTGCTACGAAGTACTGTATCTTCAGTCCGATGACTGTGAATGAGGAACTGGTTCGGGGGAATGTGTCTGAGCGGTGCAGGAGGTTAAAGTCTGAAAAAGTGGACTTGCTGCAGTTTCACTGGCAGAACGTTCGTTTTCCAAACAATTATTAGCGGCGCAGAACGGCCCATTGCTCACCGCTTGCCAGTACTCCGACCCCCAATACACCCAGGCGCTGAAGCTCCTCCAAGCCGACCCTCGTGTATCAAACCTTGGCCTTTGCAACTTCGACACCGAGCACATGGAGATCGTGCTGCGCGAAGGCATTGATATTAAGACGAACCAAGTCCAGGTCCTCTCCAAAATCCATTCCCAAACAAACATTCCTACGCAGTTTAGCTAACGAGACCCCAGTTCTCCCTCATCGATTCCCGTCCCATCTTCAAAATGGCCGCCGTCTGTGAGAAGTATGGCGTCAAGCTCCTGACCTACGGCACCCTGGTACGTTCCCAACCGCCCCCACACCCAGCATGCGCACCATCTGACTCCATCTACCCGACAGTGCGGCGGCTTCCTCGCCAAAAAGTGGCTCAACAAGCCCGAGCCCGAGCTCTTCTCCAGCGACATCACGCCAAGCCAGCGGAAGGTACGCACACGCCCTCTATTCACACATCGCGAAGCTGACTGACCACCGTCCCGCAGTACTTCGAGGCCATCCTCTCCTGGGGCGGCTGGCAGCTCTTCCAGACACTCCTCCAGACGCTCTCCACAATTGCAGCAAAGCACGGCGTTTCTATTTCGAACGTGGCCACCAGATGGGTCCTCGATTTCCCGTATGTGGGCGCTGTGATCGTGGGGAGCCGGATGGGGATCAGTCAGCGCGCGGATGAGAATTTCGCGGCGTACGGCTGGCGGTTAGATGATGGGGATCGGGGGGCGATTGAGGAGGTGTTGGCAAAGAGTCGGAGGGCGGAGATGTTTGAGGCGATGGGTGATTGTGGAGGAGAGTATAGGTGATTTGTGGCCTAAAATAGGTATGACAGCCTACATGCAGGAAGAGACAGGTGCAAAGGCTAGATGATGCGGAGTCGACAGACCTACGTGCTCAGTCCGTGAAGTGTTCAAACATGAACATCTCTTTGCATATAGATAGCTAGTGCATTCGTCAAGCGGAGGAAATTTCAGGCTTATCGAGATACATATGAATGCTTCAATACCTATGAGAAGATTGCGGCTTAAGTTTCGGTTGGCAGTGTTGTTACTAGCCATAGGAATATCCGCCCGAGGAACGGGGATTGTCGCTGAGCGACCGAGCCAGCTGGTCTCCGGAGGTGTTGTGGGCGCTTGGGCTGTCGTGTTTACCGCATATTGAGCGTCGCGCATCAAGCGCAGGACAGGCAATGATGCGGCAGGTCAGCTGAAGGGCGATGGGGGTCGAATGGCGCGGAGTGCGGTCTTGCTCCAGTGGAAGCTCTGCGCAGAAGACAGGGCTTGCAGCGCTGTGAGGCTGACTTGCATGTGGCTGTCACCGTCACCCGTTCTGCGCCAGTGCCGTGCGATCATTGGCACGGATCAATCGTTGATCGTAAACGGAGTCCTAGCCGCCTATACTTTCCGGGGGCAAAAGTTGCAGTCGGCTATTGTTTCAGCGCGCGGCGATACCGATTGCCTACAGCTACGTAGTAGGTGCACGGTACCTATCTGTAAGCGAGTGGAGGGCCCGCAAATCTCAAACTAGCCCTGAAGGATTTCCTGATTAGTATCTACTGAGCGGGGATACCTGTGCTGTGTCGATGCCTTATGAGAGGCCGAATAACGAATAAGAGGCCGCTGTTCCAAACGTACAGAGTTCGCTAGCCAAATGGGGCTGATCCTGAATGCGCGCACCGCTGATCCTTTTTTTGACCTTTGGAGCTCTGGTGTTGTGTCTTGCAGCAATGCCTCGACGTATAAAGCTACGAGGAACTCCCTATGGAGTCTCCAGCTCGCCTTCTCACCTCAAACCGCACGATTACAACTCTATATTTCCTCCATTCCGGCGAGATATTGTCGCTCGCCCTCGTCCTCGCTTGAGCAACACCGCGCTCTAAACTGCGACACTATCGCGTCCAGTCACCTCTTACCTCTACGGTAGCCGTCTCCCTAGCTCTCTAAAGCGCCTCTGTCGTGGGATCCCACGTGATCCTATAACCAAGATCTATGGGTTCCGCCGTCTCTATTCTTGCTGTGCTCGTGGCCGTACCAACTGGTCTTGCGGCACTATGGGCTCTTTTCGAAAGGATGCATGGTAGACCGGACGATGCTGGTAAGCTCTGGTGGTGGCCACAGGTTTTAGTTTGAAGGGGCTGACATAAGCAGCTGCCACCCTGCCTGCTCCAGTTACTCATCATATCTCCAACAGCAACGTCAACGCCCCTCTTGCACGCTTGTTTATTGGCTATAACCGTCAGAGCAACCATGGCTACCACCCAGCCCAGACCAACGACCTTGAAGTTCCGGCCGATGATGCTATCTCTACGACTCAGTAGTGGGGCAAACAATGACGAGGCTGTGCAAGGCATGTCCCTTCGGAGCATCAATCAGACACGAGACGCGCGCTTTGATGTCCGGAGGATTGTGCGGATGGGTGATTGTATGGGCGATAGGTGTGATGGGAGACAGATGGAGAGTGGTGACGCTCAGGTATCTGAACGGTGGTGGGCGGCTATGGCTATGGACTAGATGTTGAAGTTTACTTAGCCGGATCAACAGAATCTCTACCTGGAATAAATGATTGACGTTCGCAAATCGAGGCGCACTGTGAGCTCATTGACACGAAGGTGCTCGAACTGTGTCCCCCATACTTTGTCGTATATCGCGCGGTCTTGAATCGGGCATGACATGACAAGTGTATCCATTGAAGACCGCCCAGACCTTGCGCCAAATTCACAAGTCTTTAAATAGAGGTCGAGTCCCAGACCTGATCAGGACTCAACCGAGCATTCCAGCCCCTCACAGCTTATGCTTTTTCTCACCGCTCGCCAGTTTCCTGAACTCCTCCTGCGGAATCCCCGCATTAAACCGCTCCAGCCCGCCAAACACCTCCTCGACATTCTGCCTGTCCAGGAAATCCCGCTCCGGCTTCTGGATCAGCGCCTTGATCTTCAGCAGGCTGTCCTGGTTCAGGTGGCTGCCCAGGCGGTCGTCGATCTCGGCGAGCACGGCGTCCCTGAACTTGTCGCTGTCCTTGTTCGTGTCGATGATCTTGTTGACGAAGCCGGCCTGCAGCAGCTCCTCAGCGGGGATCTTCTTGCTCATGATCAGCGCCTCGTTGGCCTTGGAGATGCCCAGCCGCTGCACGAAGGCGCGCGACGCGCCGCCCTCGGCGACCAGCCCCAGCGACGAGAAGGGCGTGAGCAGGTAGGCGTGCGGGGCGGCGTAGATGAAGTCGGAGAAGGCGATCAGCGCGGCCGACAGCCCGACGGCCGGGCCGTTCAGCGCCGTCACCAGGATCTTGGGGTGCGTGTAGAAGGCGCGGGTGATGTTGAGGTTGTTGGAGACGAAGTTCTTGAGCCAGTGCCGGTTCGGGTCGGCCTCGATTTCGGGGGACGAGCGGGAGATGGAGACGTCGGCGCCGCTGTGGGGGAGGTGGTGTCAGTGCTGCATGTGAAGGCGGAGCTTGGAGACGCACGCGGAGAAGAACCGGCCTTTGCCGGTCAGGAGGGTGACGTAGATGTCGTCGCGGTTGGCGATCTCCTTGAGCAGCTGGGCCACGCGGTAGTACAGGTCCTGGTTCATGGCATTGAGCTTCTTCTCCTGGTTGAGGGTGATGATGGCGATCTTGCCGCGGACCTCGAAGGTCACGGCCTGGGCGGGGTCGACGGACATGTTGGCGGTGGTGGACGGCAGCACTCAGGAGAGCAGAATCCGGGGTAGTTGTGGGGAGCGGCAGCGCGGAGAGCTGGAGATAAAATAAGCACAGATTGGAGATGCTCGGCTACATGTTGGCGGAGTCGGCGGAGGTGACGCGCAGGGCAACCGAGTCCGCCGAGCAGCGATTAGTGAATCGTGGGGAACCGAGGCAATCACTTCATAGGCTGTCGGCCCGCATCATTGTTTCGCCGCGCCCGCTACCGGCCCGCTGGTCGCGGCATGTGCGGCTCGGCGCTGGTGATGCGCGGCATCATTCGAGCGCGTTGCCAATCGTCTGCCCTGCCATTCGCCGCTCTCCGCCGTCCGCAACCTCCCCACCACGCGCTCTGTCTGCCCTGCACCACCAATCGCAAACATGGCGGGCCCCAATCTCGAGGTCTTCAAGGTACTTCCGCACTTCCCACCCAGGCTGCTGGCCATCGCTGTGCTCACGAACAACCCCAGTTCGGCCTTTACATCCTCTTCCCCATCGGCTACATGTACTACTTCGGCACCAACCTCGAATCGCGCTTCAGCGTCCCCGACTTCTGGCCGAAGGAGGGCCAGACCCACAAGATCCCCTACGAGAAGGACGAGATCCAGTCGGAGCTGGTGAGGTTGAAGGCGAGACGCTTGGCCATGCGTGAGCAGAGGTTGGCCCAGGAAGGCCACCAGCAGGCCGAGCAAGCATCGCAGGAGGCGTGAGATACCCGCTTGGATTCTGCCAGTCCTGGCTCCGATCAATTGTCAGCACGGCGGCATACTGAGGGATGATGCGACGGCCGGAGAAAAATTTCATTCAAGGCGTTTTGTAGGGAAACCTGGCGTGGAGGCATGGGAATTGAGGCGTTGCGGAGATCTACCCTGATGTCTATGATGTCTACACTATTGTACAATATTCTACACTCACCCGTCTATTCGAAATCGTCAATCTTGCTGAGCAACTCCGCCCATGCACCGTCTTCTACGTTGCCCTGCGTGGCATTCCAATAGACTGCCTGCACTCCTCCCACTTCCTTCAACTGGTCAAAGAACTTTGAAATGCTCTCCACCTTCTCCCCGCCCTCCATAGCCACCTTCGTATCCTCATTCGGATCCCAGATGATGTCCATCGAAGCAATCTCCAGACCCGTCGTGGCTGCAATACTCTCCGCCGCAGCCTTCGTTCCAGCCGGGTCGGTGTACACCAGTATTGCGCCTTCCTCAACTTCCACATCCAGCGCGCCGGCGTCCAATGCCGGCTCGAGCATTTCATCCGCGCCCCAACCTTCCTTTTCCTTGAACACCACCAGACCCTTCTTTTCGAACATGTATGCAACAGGCGTGACGTTTCCGCCGTTCTTCTTGACCCAGTTGCGCGTGTCCGCCAGAGACCGGAGCTTGCTCTCGGTCTCGATTTCGATGACCATGGCGATTGACGGTGGGAAGATGGCTTCGACGGTGACAATCTCGAGGGCAGCGCCGGTTGCGGAAATGCCCTGACCACGCTTGATCGCATTCTCGATGCCCTGCTTGGGGAACGACGCTTTCTTGGCGCGGTCGATGGCGAGAGCGAGGCGCGCGTTCAGGTTGGGGTCAGGGCCGCCCACTGCGCGATTGGTGAGCCAATGGACGGCGGAAGCGAAAGACAAACTCGGGGTGACTGACGCTTGGTTGCGAGGATGATCTCATGGGAGAAGATTGAGCGCTGCTTGTTTTTGGCGGCGTCGTTCTTCGCCTTGTCGTGCTTGATGGTGGCCCACTTGCTGTGGCCTGACTGCAGGCGCGTCGACGTGGCCAGCCCGCGCCTGCACGAGCCGCAGACATAGCTGGAGGCGCGAGAGGCGGCGAAGACGGCGCGAGGGGCGAAATTGAGAGACATCGGGGCGTGGGGTTGTGGAGTCTCACGGCGCGGCAAGTTTTGGACTGGGGTGAGCGCATCGTCCGCCGTAGCTGACTTGCGGACAGCAGCTCGGAGGTGTGCCGCCTCCCGCACTTCAACACCATCTCCGCCAAGTGTCCACCCACCCCTGTATTCTCTGCTCTCCGCCCCCCGCGAGACATGACCACGACGCCTGGATGATACAACGACCCTGAGATACCCCCTCCGCGCGCAGAGCCTCTCACACGCCTGCAATGGCTTCCGCCGACGCGCCGCCCCCTCCCTCGTCCAGCGGCAGCGGGAGCATCACCTCCCCTGCGCCGACGTCTGCCCACGAGACCAACCCCGACCTCGATATCACGAAGCTGCACGCGCTTCCGTCCGAGCAGCAGGAGCTGTACCTGCTCACCTTCACCGCCGACCTCGCCCGCCATTCGGCCAGCCTCGACGCCGACGGCGCGTCCGCCCATCAGATCTACATCAAAAAGGAGGCCTTCAAGGTCATAAGCCTGGCCTCGCCGGCCCCGACGCGCGTGATCCGCAGCAATGTCGGCCGCGCCCTGGCCGACGTGTTCGCCAAGGGCGACCGCAAGCTGCTGTTCGAGAGCATCAACGAGCTGGTCGGCATCCTGGGCGCCGGCAAGGGCGACAAGGAGCTCAAGGCCAAGCACGCCGCCGCCCACTGCCTGGGCGCCGTCATGGAGGCCGCCGGCGACAGCGCCATCGGGCCGTCGGGCCTCGCGACCCTGACCCTGCTGCGCCAGCTCAAGGCCAACGCCCAGGGCCACACCGGCTTCCGCGCCACCGTCTTCCGCGCCCTGGGCAAGATCGCGAAGGGCGTGTCGAAGCTGCTGGACGACGTCGTCGCGCGCGACGTGTGGAAGCAGGCGCGCACGGCCGCCTCGGCCGACAAGAGCGCCGCCGTGCAGGCCGCCGCGTGCTGGTGCTTGGAGCAGCTGGTCCGGTCGACGCCGTACTTCGACAACTCGAACGACTTCGAGAAGATGCAGGCGGTCGTCTGGAAGGCCATTGACAACGCATCGCCCAGCGTCAGGCACGCCGCGGCGTCTGCGCTGGCGGCTGCGCTGGTGAAGAGCTACTCGGAGACCCCCGTGACGGATGCTGTGCCGAGGATCAAGAAGCCGAAGAAGTCGAAGCGGCAGTCGGTGGTGCAGGATGCGGACGACGAGATTGCGGAGCGGCCTGGCTCGCCCGCACCGACCAAGCCGGTCACGCAGTTGGCTTTTGCGCTGCCGGATCTGCTGAAGCAGCTGTCGACGCAGTATTGTAGGGCCAACACGAGCAATCGCGCAAGGGCTGGCATCGTGGTGTGCTACATGAGGATTATGAAGGGTCTTCCAAAGAGCGTTATTGAGTCCAAGTACGGCGATGTTGCCAAGAACCTGTTGAACGACGTGCTCAGCGCTCCGCCGATTGTCAACAACCGCTACCGCCAGCTGGTTACTCGTCGGTTCGTGCGCCTCATTCTGGAGGATGTCGTGGGCCGTCAGATCCTTGGCGAGACTGCGCAGTTAAATGCTGCGAAATACCTCCTCAACGAGATCCTCAAAGACTACCCTCCGGCCTTGAAGGAGCGTCCCGAACCAAGCAAGCAGACCTTGACTGGTGCTCTGACGGCGCTCACGTCGCTCATGAGGAACCTTGGTTCTGCCACGAATTCCATCGCCGAACTGTGCAGGGAAGCGCTGCTTGGCGTTTTGCAGCATCCCAGTTACACCGTTCAGGTACACGCCTCCTCGTGCCTACGCGCTTTCGTTCTCGCATGTCCGCAACAGCTCATCCCTGCCGTTACGATATGCATGAACAGCGTGAATCGCGAGTTGGGCCAGCTCTCCGGACCAAGGCCATCGCCCAGGAAGTGCGTTGGCTTCGCAAATGGTCTCTCAGCCGTCCTCAGCACAAGTTCTGCCCAGCCTCTTTACGGCTCCGTCGATGTCAATTCTCGGGTCCTGCAGCAAGCCACGACGCTTCTGAAGAGTAGTAGCAGCTCCGACATCAGGATCTCCAGCACTCAGATTCAAGTTGCTTGGATTTTGATTGGAGGTCTCATGACGCTTGGCCCCAACTTCGTCAAGATTCATCTTTCGCAGCTGTTATTGTTGTGGAAGAATGCTTTGCCTAAACCGTTGAACAAGGATAGCATGACTTCCCGCAACCTGCTCGACCTCAGTTTCCTGGCTCACGTCCGTGAGTGCGCTCTGGGCTCCGTTTTGACCTTCCTCGAGTTCAACAGCCGACTCTTGACTACCGACGTCACCAAGCGCTTGGCTGCTATGCTGCAGAATACCACCATGTTCCTGAACAGCCTTCCCGCTAAGAAGACTACCGATGACATGTCGCAAAGACTGTCATCGGCGCTCCAGCTGCACGACTTCGATCTCATGGTTCGCCGCCGTGTTCTACAATGCTACACCAAGCTCGTCAACCTCAGCCCTCCTGGAAACAGCGAGATGCTGTTGCAGACCAATCTGCTGCCCTTCGCTGTCTCGTCTTTCGCGGATCCTGATAACTACGCACCTAGCTCTTTGAGCGTGTCGATCGCTAGCTCTGCCAGTACCTTCGAGAGCATCTGGGATGTAGGTGACAACTACGGCTTCGGTGTCACTGGTCTGGTGCAAGGGTTCGATCTGAAGCCGTTGGCTGGCGAACTTGGAGAATCAGGCAGGAGACACTGGACGTCAAAGCCAGGCCCTGAAAATGCCGTAGATGCTACTGTAAGTGAAACGGATCCGTCTGCCTGTGATCACCGCTGACCTGTCCAGCTTTTGTCACCGGTTTGCAATGCTAGAGAACACGACTCCATCTCCCTCTACATTGGAAAGGACACCGACAACGATGAGCTTCCTGATCCGCCTGCGACGGAAGTTGTAAATGCGGCGCTCAATCTGTTCGCCATCTTACTGCCATTGCAAACGCCAAAGGTCCAGGAAAGTATTCTGGAGCAGATAACTTCTTTCATGTCTGCGAACAGTTTGCAGAGAGATCCCGCAAGGAAGGCCGCGATGACTGTGAACATAGCCGCTGCTCTTCTTGGCGCGCTCAAAGTTGCGAACAAGGAGACGCTTTCTGCTGCAGGCGATTTGAAAGGACAGGCGGTAGAGAAGGTTATGCAAGAGATGCTTCACGTAAGTATCCCAAATGGTGTGGTGCTAGACATGACTGACAGGGGCAGACTCTGATCGTTGACACCGATCAATACGTTCGCAATGTTGCCTGCGAAGCTCTCGGCCGTCTTTGCAGCAGCTCCGGAAATCTTTTCACTACTGCAGAGGTCAACTTCCTGGTCGAACAGATCGTCGCAAACCGAGAGCCTAATGTCCGTGCTGGCTGCGCCGTGGCGCTTGGCTGCATCCACTCCCAGCTTGGTGGCATGGCTGCTGGCTTCCATCTTAAGAACATCCTTGGCATCCTTATGTCGTTGGCAAGTGACCCGCATCCGTCCGTCCATTTTTGGGCTTTGGACAGCCTCTCCAGGGTCTCGGATTCAGCAGGCTTGAGCTTCTCTGGCTATGTGACTAGCTCTCTGGGCATGCTCGCCCAGCTTTACATGTCCGAGTCACATAACGAGGAAGTCTCTTCTCTTGCGTCGTCGAACATGGAGGTCGATCTTCCCACTCCGGCCGTTATCACTCGTTGCGTGGACAGCATCATCAACGTGCTAGGCCCAGACCTTCAGGACCTATCTAAGGCGCGCGACCTCATCATGACGCTCATATCACAATTCCTGCACGAGTCGGATCTGTTGGTCCTCGTCGAGAGTCTGCGATGCCAGGAACACTTGTCGCTCTATGCACCCGGTCATATGGAGTTCGCCATATATGTCAAACGTCTACAGAAGGATCTCGATTCGCCATCTCCGCTGATCAAAGACATGGCGATTGATGGCCTTCACAATCTTATGCGTCGCAACGCTGAAGAAGTCATAAACACTGCGAACCCGGGCCTTGAGGACCAACTCTGGCTCATCCTTAATCAGAATCCACATCATGAGGTCATTCGCAGCATGCTGCGCAACTGGCTTCAACAAACTGCCCTGTCTAACACGGCCGAATGGGTTCAGCGCTGCAATACGGCACTGACTAAGATCATGAAGCAACCCGAGAACAATGCAAACGCACCTCCATCGAAGCCTAAAACCGCCCACACGACTGGCGTTCCGGAGCTGCAAGACGAGGAGGTTGCAGGGTTTGCTGCTGCTTCAGGAGGGCAGAATGACGAATCTGGCGGCATCAATGAATCGACACAGGAGCTTCTCAACTGGCAGGTCCGGACATTTGCAATGGACCTTTTGTCAGAGCTGCTCACCATCATTGGCCGAGACTACGCCATCAAGGGCGAAGACTCCAAGCCTCAGGAAGCCCTTCAAGCTCGCGTCGCTGATGTCGTGCGTATCGCCTTCTCAGCTTCCACAGCTGGTGTTGTTGGTCTGCGTCTTCGCGGCCTGCGAATCGTTGACCAGGTCCTGAAGACGTTTGGAAAGACTCCTGATCCAGACTTTCCCGAGGTCACGCTGCTTGAACAATACCAAGCACAGATCGGCTCGGCGCTGACACCCGCTTTCGCAGCCGACTCTAGCCCGGAGCTCGCAGCTGACGCTGTCAACGTCTGTGCGACGTTCATCGCGACCGGAATCGTCACCGATGTCGAGCGCATGGGTCGTATCCTCAAGCTGCTCGTACAGGCACTCGAGAACTTCTCCGCTGACTCGGAAACCGCAAGCATTGGTGATCTGAAGGGCCTGAGCTCGAACGCCCAGGTCATGGTCAAGATGGCCGTCTTCAGCGCGTGGGCGGAGCTGCAGATCGCGAGCAAGGAGCAGAAGTATCTGGTCGATGTGTTGCGACCATACATTGCGAAGTTGACGCCGCTGTGGTTGAGCTCGCTGCGAGAGTTCGCTCGGCTGAGGTTTGAGCCGGATATTTCGACGACGGCGGCGGCAGGCAGTCTGAGCGGGAGCTTGGACACGATCTACGCTGCGCTAAACCGGGAGACTTTGTTGAAGTTCTACCAAGACTCTTGGCTCAACCTGGTCGACGCCATTGCATCTCTCATCGACGAGGATGCTGAGTTCGTCTTCGACGCGCTGGACGGAAAGGAGCTTGACGAAGAGGACGAGTCTGGCGACGGCCCGAAAGCAAAGAAACCCGCCGCAGACATCAACTACCGCGATGAGCCTGTTGCCTTCTTCTTCGTTCTGTTTGGTCTAGCTTTCGAAGCGCTGGTCACCACAGGAAGGCCATCTTCAGCAGACTCGCAGTCGAACAAGGAACATACATTGGAGATCTTGAATGCGCTCAAGAACATTCTGAAGCCGAGCGTCAGTGGCCACGCGATTTACCAGGAGGTCGTGTTCTCGGAGACCATGGACATGCTGGATCGACTTGTCTTGACGGAGGGCTTGGATGTGCAGGCAGTCATTGTCAAAATCGCGAGGAACATGTGTCTGGCCCACCCAAGCGCGCAGCGAGCACTCAAGTTAGTACACAATTCCGCATCTTCCGCACAATTGCTGACTCATCCCCGCAGTGCGCCGAACGGCGAAGAGACACTTTCGGACGACATCGAGCAGCTTTTCGAACTTACGCGCATCATCGTTTTGGTGCTGGCAGGCTTAATTCCTGGCTTGGGCGATAACAACACCCAGGGTTCGTTTGACTTCCTTCCAATGCTAAGGTGCGATAACTGATCCCATCGCAGCGCGTCACGCCTTGACGGATGAGTCTGTTGCGCTCATCACACTGGCACTCTCGGCGCTTGTGGATGCTTCTGATGTCTTCCCAACCATCATCCGTACCGATCTCCACGCCTGTCTGCTCCAGATCTTTATCAAAATCCTCGGAACGCCGTCCACGCAAGCCCTCGTCGTCCCTCAGGTCCTCCCCATCTTCCGCCGCTTCGTATCCAGCCTCGCAAGCACATCGCTACCCGAAACGCAGTCGCAGCTGCGCAGCACCCTCGAGCGCTTCCTCATCATCATCACGCACGCCCAGAAACGCGAATTCGAAGCCGCGCCGCAGTGCGAGAAGAACACGCTCCTCGCCGCCACCATCCTGCTCACCAGCGCTGCGGGCATCTTCGACCCTTCGGACACGCTGCTGAAGCGCACGACCGACCTCCTCACCGACTGCCTGCAGAACCGCGTCACAAGCAAGGTCGCGGCCAACTGCTGCCGCAGCCTTCTCGTCCTCCCCAAGCGCGCCGGCGACGCGGCCGCCAACACTTCAGCCGCCCTCGCCAAGGCGCTGCTGCCCGCGCTCGTCACCTTCCTGGCGTCGGCGCCGCCCGACGACCTCGAGGGCCTGGAGGAGTCGCGGCAGGCGGTGGCGCTGGCGCTGACGAACCTGGTGGGCACTCTGCAGCCCAACGCGGTGCCGACGGCGACGGCGCTGGTGCTGCCGACGCTGCTGGCGCGCGCGGCCAAGGAGGGCGAGGCGAGCTACAGGGAGACGGCGGCGCGGCTGGTCGAGCTGGCGCAGGCCGGCCAGGAGAGCTTCAGGGCCGTGGTGCAGGCGCTGGGGCCCGAGCAGAAGGCCTTCATGGAGGGCGTGGTGCGCAGGGGCGGCCCCGCCGTCAGGAAGGAACCAGTCCGCCAGGACAGCTCCGGCGAGCCGAGGATCGCGCTGCGGATGGATTTCGGGGCCTAGGTTGGGGGGGCAGGTGGGGCGGTGTGGAATCGAGGAACGGTGGACGCTGTAATGATAGATGGAGATGGACGATAGATGTATGCGATTCTTGCTTGAGATGTGGACTGGAATCCTGCTTGCTGGTGCGGGTGGATGGCTTGGCTTGGCTTTGGTGCTCTTTCATCGCGGGAGAGGGTGCTTCAGCTACCGGATGCCTGTGATTGGCTTGTTTGTCTTGTTTGATGGTGAGTTGAACTGAACTTCGTGTTCCAAACATGCGTCGTCGATCCGCATGGCTGCGTCGTCGAGAGTCGGGAGACGCTACGGACGGGTGGCCCAGAAGCAACCGCGTCCCCGTGAGGTTTGCCCCAATTGAGTAGAAGGACGCTGTTGCTGGTGTCTACTAGTAGATTCTCTATAATTATGGGGCGAAACCTGACCGCTCTGTGGGCTAGAAGATACAGGCTGTTGATCGCAAGATAGCTAAGAAGGGCAAGAAGTCAATGAAAACATAGTCTTTCGTTTCCGGGTGCGAGTCCCTCAAGACTTCATCTCAAATCTGTACTTCCATCCTTTTTTTTCCTTCAACATGGTAATATTAATATCTCATACCCTGACCAGTGCCATGCCTTTATCCAAGCTATTTGCTTTTTGCCCCTCTACGACTCAGCCTCACCAGCATACCGCCCCACCAATCCAAGCACATCACGCGTAGCTCCCGTAGCCGCAGCAGCGACTCCCCCCCAGAAACCTCCCCCGACCCTCTCACCGCCCTAAGCCGTCTCGCCGAGGACGGGCTCAAAGCAACCCGGATCCGGAAGCGCCCGCACCCACCCCAGGACACGCCGCGAGCGCGGCAGCCTCTCCTCCGTCTCCCTCCGCTTCCGCAACCCCGCCGGCGGCGGAGGGCCTGGAGCCGCGCGGCGGAGGGGTTGGGCACCCGGACGGGCTGGCGGGGCGTGGTGAGTGGCTGGTTGGTGGCGGCGGAGGCGTCATGGTAGGAGTACGTGGTGCAGATGACCGTGGCGCAGGCGTGGCAGCAGGTGTCGTGGGGTTGGCCCGGCAGGGTCATAGAACCTGGCGCGCGGCGTTGGGGGTGGTGGGGAGGTCGTGCGTGCAGGTGTTGCTGGAGAGGAGGAGCTTGGGAGCCGGGAGCGGCATGGTCGATGCGGGTGTTTTGATTGGTGGGCGGAGCTGATGGAGGGTGGCTTGGTGGCGCGAGGGCGGTTGCTGGGCGGTGTGGTGGTGTCTCAGGGACTGCCGATGGTGTTGTGGTGGTGGAAGGCGGCGGCGATGATGGCGTGGCAAAGATTGGGTCAAAACAGGCGTAAAGGCTGGGGAATAGAGTTTGGAGTTTGCGCAAGGGAGTTTTGTGTGTGGAGTGTGGGTGGTGTTTTGCGGCGGGGGTTGAGGCATCTGGGTCACTTTTGAGGCGGAAAGCCCTACACTGCTACAAGCTGACCAGAATCAAGAAAGATCTATGCTTATGTGATGAGAAAGTCACGCCTTTTCTATTGGAAAGCTGCAGAGTCGCAACGGGGCTGATGTTCACTGGAGCTGTGTGGCTGCGGTGCCCTCCCGGCAGTCCCTCCTGACTATCTTTCGGCCGCTCCAGCAACCCTTGTCAAATTAACAATCATGAATCAATACTCCCAGAAGAACTGGAAATGGGAGCAGAGGCGACATAGTGTCCCCGAACTAGCTTCTAAGCCTACGCGGCCTTGTCCCTTCCTCAAAGACCTCCGCATGGCGCAGGCAATCAATGAAATCACGAGAGACTATTGACAGCTCCACGGGCAGTGGGATGCTGAAGGTCAAGACCAGCCCCGATATTGGCCAATTGATTCCCACACCACCATCACCCCCGCCGCTGCTGTCCCAAAGGCGGCGATGGCTCAAGCGAAGCAACTCAACACCACCTCACCTGCGCCCATCTCAACAGTTCCTCATCCTTCCTCAGCCTCTCCATATCCCACTTCTCCAATGCCATGAAAAACTCCAACTCCTCCTCCGAATCTCCCTCGTTCACTCGCCTCAGATAGACAATCACCACCCCAGTGAAATCCCCCGACGCGCATCTCAGCACCCACAGCGGGCCGAACCTAAACCCACGCGTCCGATACGCGCCCATGACCGCTTAGCTCGTCACCACGGTATCCGGGCCGGGCCGCCTGAGCCACACGCCGTTCAGATCGTGGCGGAACGCGGCGAGGTAGTCCCCGGCGCTCCTGACCACCCCCCTCGTCGACGGGTCGCCGCAGCGCGCGCGCCACCGCCGGGAAGGCGTCGGGCGCCAGCAGGTCGGCCCAGCGACGTGTCGGCGCAGGCGAGCGTGTGCGAGTTCAGTAGCACGAGTACCATCTGCGGATCTGCTCCCAGCGCTGTCTGGCGAAATAGTGTGTCAACCGCTTTCCTGGCGGCTGTACCCGGCGCTGTTGCGTGTGATATGTGATCTCCCGGAAGACACTGCTCGTTGTACGTCAGCAGCAGTGATTCGCTATGGAGACCTTCGTGAGGTCGTGGAGCTCGGTTCGTGGTGTTGGCTTGGCTAGCGACACGGGGCTGGAGTCGATGGTGCCGAAGGGCGGATGAGGCTACTTCGAAGTTGACGTGAACGGCGGATCGGAAGAGATTCTGTCAGGACACTGCCCAAATATAGCAAAGGTCAGCTACCGTTCGTCACTGTCCTTCATCCAGATCTGCTGGTTTGGTCAGGTAAAGGAACAGCTCACGCATTTGCGCTCAAGAGCACAATAGAAGCAGTGCCTGGAGCATCTGCGCCAGCCACTGTGGCTGCAAGGGAAGTGGACGAGACGGGATGGACTTTGCCTCAGATTCGCCCTGGACGGATGCCGCCTGTTCTCATCAACGCGCCATACGACGCGGCTATGTCCAGCGCTGGCGAAAGCCGGAAGCCTTTTAGACGAATGAGAACGCGGCGTGGTCAAGCTGTGTGAGCTAGCAGGAGGAACCGCGGCCTGAGAATTGAAACACCAAGAAGAAGAGATCACGACCAGCAGATGGCAGGTTAAGAAGTGGGAGCAAAAAGACACATTGTCTGTTCCATTTTCAAGGTGCCAGATATCCCGGCTATCCAAAAGAAGATCTATATAAAGAAAGACAGCTTCTTCAAGGCTCTGCGTTTAATCTCAATGTCAATCAGAGTAACCTCCGGGTACTGATTGCCTCTTGGTGGTTCTCTCCTGTAAACTGTATCTTCATCGCCTTCAAGATGTGTGAAGAGAAAAGGAAGAGGAGTAGAGGGTGCTAGGGTTTATATAAGTTCATTAGTCGGCAAAGGAACACGGACTCTGTTGATCATCACGGGGGCAACGCGCTCGTCTGCCTGCTGGCACCTTCCATTTCAAGGCCGCTCCTAGCTGGTGACATCAAAAGCTGCTAAGCGAGTGATTACGGCATCGTGAGTGTCCTATCTAAGGTCATAGTGACTGGAGCTCTTTGCCGTAAATTGACATGCCTGAATTCTCGGAGAACCAAGCTTGCATGTCTTTGGTGTCTAGTAGCCACCGGCGGCGCGAGCAAGCGCCTCTGCGACGACGAGCCTGACACATCTCGAAATTTTCCGGCGACGTGCGGCTCTGGAAGCATATCTGCGGCCAGCACTCGTGTCTCTTCAGGTCTCTCCGGCAGTCTCTTGACGCGGTGGGGGACCGAAGCACCCCAATTCAGGGGCCCTTGGCTCTCGCGCCCAGTGCAGCGGGCAACTTGAAGGCCAGGTTGAGCCCATCGAACCGTCTCCACTTGAAAACACATATCTACGATGCAGTTGTAGGCCGGGTGGGGTGATGTCACGGCGGATAGCGGCGAATGCGACATCTGCGCTTCCAACATTGCAGCCAAATCGTGCGGCGATCTCGTCTGGCAGCCAGATCTACGTCTCCGAGCTCCTGAAAGGCTCGTTCTTGGATTTTGTAAGTTGGTCTGCAGAGCGAACGCGGGACACGAGAGTTGTTCTGCGCTGTTATATTCCTGCGCGGCGGTCTGACTAGTAAAACGATGGCATGGCTGCACGGAAATCAGGGCGCGGTAGACTTGCGATGATGATATCAGCCAGCCAAATAGGGTTAATGATGCACTTCCTCACTTTGTTGTCGAATGAGTAGCTTCGGTATCTTATGGGGACAGATGATGGGGAGCCAGATATCACTCGAAAATCGCACACATAACAAAGAAAGCAAACCGCTCAGCTCCGCAGAAGGAGAGAGAAAGTGGCTCTGGCAAAAAGTGATAATCATGTCTCAGAACAGAATGTCCATAACCACATTACCTCTCATCTTTGACGCGCAGAGAGCTTCGTTGGGCGGCGTTGATCGCGTGAAGCACGTCTGTGGAGCTTCGAAAGGAATATGGGGCAAGGGAGAGAGAAAGAATGAAGGGAAAAAGGTGAACGAATGGCTCTTGTGAAATAACACTGTCACACTGTAAGCAAGAACGCTGAGCTACTCCAGGATGGCGAAAATCGACACTGATTATCTGCGCACGCGACGATGGCTTCAAGCGGTCTTCGCAGCCGCCAGTCAAACACGGAAGGAGCGGAGGTCTATTTCAAGGGGGTTCGCAGCAGGGGGATTGTCATCGCTTGGACGATCAGCTCAGATGAAGTCGTGGTGTACCTGGGCATGATGGCGGCTCACTGAGCCGTTCTGGAGCCAGGCGCTCATCGGCGGAAAACGCGTTGGACCTGACGATAGTCAGCTCGCTTGCTGTGAGCTATCTGAGCATGTTTGAATGACTTACCAAGCGTACAAGAGCTCCACCAGCCCAGGGAGCGAGGCGGAAGACGACGACGTAGACCAGAGGGGAGACTGCGATTGTGCGCAAGCCGTTGTAGATCCAGATCCCGATGTGTCGTGGAGTATGGAAGAGGAGAATATCAAGCATGTGGCAAGCCATGACATTGCCCCAGAAGATGCCGTTGTTCATGATGGCGGCGAGTTGGCGGCGGGAGTGGATCTGCGAGGTCGGAAGATCCGGTGTCGGCGCAGAGTCAGGGGGGTTTGCGGTTGGACTGGCAGCGTACAGCCAAAATAATGGATCAGAGAGGATAGGATAGGCTCAAGAAAGACTGGAAATGCGTCTTTGAGGTCGGTGCTGGGTGTGGGTGGGTTGGGTGTCGAGGTGTTGGTGGAGAGCACGACTGAGGACAAAAATGGACGTCCATTGGCAGTCAACGCAGCAGCAAAAGCACATACAGGTTAGCGCAGTCCTTGCTCTTCGCGCGAAGGATAGGCCCTGCGGTGGCGGGGAATCACTCAAGGGCGCGCAGCTAATGCAGCGGCTAGGCATTGAGTCGCATCGAGTCCGACGCTATCTGGTGGCTGCGCAGGTCCTCTCGCAGCTGGTCCGCCACCACAGGATACCGTGTTGACGAGCGTAGTCGGGTATTCTACTACGAGGTAGTCATCGAAACAATCGTGGCCGCGCCGTTGGCGAGGCGCTGCGGCGGCGATCAAGTCGCAGTCCGCAAGGTGAAGTTCTGCAGACGCGCCTCACCTCGCACAGCTGTTGCGGTGTCTCACTAGGTATCCTCCGAAAGAGAGCAGCATCACTTAGTTCCAGCCGCAAGGTCACCGGAAAGGCTTGCTGTGACTGCAACTGCGGTCGCGATTGGGCAGCGTGGCAGCAGCGACGCGCAAATACAGACCGCGGACACTTCACAGCAGGCACTGGAGAGGCTGTTTGGCTCGTGGTGATCCTCAGGAACAGGTGTAGCAAGTCAATCCCAACTTTGCATGCCTAGCTGGCGTCAAGCCGTCAACGATAGAGCTGTAAGTAACGGGTGGCCCGATGCCAGTATCCCAGTGCTCGTTCAGCGTCTCTCGCCTCGAGAACTGAGCTGCGGATAGAATCCGACCACATGGATCGTCTTCAAGGAGACGCCTGCCGCCAGAAACGTCAATACCGGGGCAAGTGACGGCCAACTGTTCCAGTTCAAGATACTTCATGGCCTGTCTAACGGCGGGTTCGCGCCGGCCTGAACGTGAGAAGGCTGTCAACCTGTCACTTTGAATCAGTGCTCGTCTCAAGAGAACGCGCTATCGAGTAGGACGATAACAGCATGGAGCATTTGTGCCACAAGATTGGAAGAACAGCAGAGATAGCCAGCCTGAGAACATGAACTGTCAGCATATAAGGCATATTAGCACGCACTAGTAACAGTGCGGCGTCGTACTTTTGCAAGTTCGACAGTTATGAGCCCGGAAGCGCATGCCACTGCAATCATGGTCGAGTGGGGGGGTGGCTCCCCTCCAACCTACTACAAGGGGTTTGGTGTACCCCGTCCCAAGTTTCATCAAGGTTCAAGAGTTCGAACCACAGCAAGAATAGCATTTCAGAGCAATTTCACCACGAGTAGCCACAATTCAGCAACAATTCATGTTTCAGACTCTCCACCTGTGCCTCAAGCACTTCGCCACAGGTGAGGGGGTGTGTCAGCATATAAGGCATATTAGCACGCACTAGTAACAGTGCGGCGTCGTACTTTTGCAAGTTCGACATGAACCAAGCTGGCAAGGCACCGAGTGAGGCTGCTACCAGAGTGGTAGTGCCAGAGAATTAACTGAGTAAAACACTTACTTCTTCCTCAAGTTACTGCGTATAGCAGCAAGCTCAACGAAAAAGAAACTTAGCCCCCAAAGGCTCTATGCGATGGGAGGTGGGGGTTGGCCCACTAGGCTTTTTGGACACGGTCGGGGGGAGCTGAGCCCGCTAAGCCGCTAGAAAACCCCTTCTGTAAACAATAAGCGTAGGCAATATGCCCTAGGGGGTGGGCGGATGGGGATACTTAGCTGGCCACACGTACTCCGCCCGATACGTGTGACACTGGATGAGGAGGAAAGGAAGAGAGTTGGGCAAGGAGCAGGAGGGTTTATATAGGCGAGGGAGGAGGGCTTCCTCGCCGAAGCGAGGATCAGCTCATCAGTCGCTTCTGCTACGCTAAACTTCTTCCGTGAGGGTGTGAGAGATGGGGGCAGGCGGCTGGCCGAATGTGGCAGAAAGATGTCACGGGCGGCGTGCACGGCGCAGTTACAGCGGGTACAGCGGGCACAGCTCCGGCACAGCCAGGCCACAATCAGATCGAGGCAGGCACAGGCAGAAAACGAAGACTTTTCGCACAGCATCCAGCTTCAGCGCAGCAACTTGACCATCACTTCGACCAGCCCTCGCTTTCAACCTGGCTCAAGCACTACACAACACCCCCACAGCCAACACTCAACCACATCTTCCACAGCAAGCCCTACCCTCCCCCTTCTCCCCCTTCTGCGCCCTCCGCGCCGCCTCAGCCTCGCCCCGTCCCAAACCCGCCCAGACTGACGCCAAACCAGATTTTCCCCTGCCCCCGCAAACACTACACCACCACCACCACCACAACCACCACCGCACCACCACCATGCCCCGCGCCGGCCGCAGCACCCCGCCTCCGCCCGCCCCGTCCCGCACCACGGCCTGCGCTGCCCCTGCGCTGCGCCCGATCCTGGTCGGCGACGGTCGCGACGACGACGTGCCGGGGCTGAGCTTGGACGAGGTGGACGTCGCGCCGCTTGCTGGTGGCTTGGGAAGGAAGCGCAAGGCGGCTGAGATGGAGGAGGAGGGGGAGGAGGAGGAGGGGGAGGAGGAGGAGGAGGAGAAGAAGGAGAAGAAGGTGGGCGAGGGCGATGGCGAGGGCGATGGCGATGGCGAGGAGGGACAGCAGGGCTGGGAGCGGGAGGAGGCCGGCGAGGGGGTGGAGGAAGGGGGTAGGGAGGTTGAGACGAAGGCGGTGGTGTAGGGGAGGGTGGCGGTGGGATGTTTTCTTCTCGTGGATGCCGCGCGGCTTGCGTTGGTTTGCTTTTTTTTTTTCTCCATGGAAGGAGGATTGGGGTTTCTTAGATTGGAGGTGGTCGTTTTCGGCGCCCCTTTCTAGACGAGGGGAGACGGCGCGATAGTCTGGATGGAATGATGAGTGCCGAGAGGAGGGCACTGGTTTCTGCGGAGCGACATGAAGTAGAAGGAGGCCATACACAACACAAACACCTTCGATATTCCTTTCTGGTGGAGCCTGAACACCGATTTTCATCATGGATGAGCTGTAGCGAGAATGAAAAGATTTCGCTTTGCGTTGAATTGATTTTGGAACTATGTTCATGAATTTTTGCCTTTACTTTTTACTTTCATTCGATCTCCATCATAGCTTTGGAGAAGCGGCGGACCTGTGAGGGGCGTTGGCAAGTGGATATTTTTATTTCAGGAACAGAGAGCTATGTACCTACGGCAGCACGGCAACACACTCGATCTCAACGTCGGTGTTGAGGGGCAGCGTCTTGACGGCAACACACCTGAACGGAGAAAGTCAGCATGATCCTGCAGGCAGCAGACGCAGGGAGTCGGGGCAGCTTACGTCCTGCAGGGCTTGACATCGCCCCAGTAGGTCATGTAGACCTCGTTCATGGCGGCGAAGTCGTCCATGTTGGAGAGGAAGACATTGACCTTGACGACGTGGTCGATGGTGGTGCCCGAGGCCTCGAGGATGGCGGTGAGGTTCTTGATGCATTGGTGCTGCAGGGCGACGTCAGCGCGCGTGCTCTGCCAAGTCGGACGCCCAGAACCCCGCAGCGGGAGCTCAAGGCGCGGCGACCTTCGCAAAAGCCCATTCCCCAAGGAATCCCTTCTCACGAGCATCGCAGCCCGTCGAAACACTCCAAACACGGGGGAGATTGCTTTCCGTTGGCGTGGGACGGCAGGCCGTGGGCCGGAAAGACGTGCAGGGAAGAGACGGAGCAACTTACGGTGTGGGCCTTGACGTCGCCGTCAATGAGCTTGCCGGTCTCAGCGTCCATGGGGACGGCGCCGGAGCAGAAGACCATGCCATTGGCAACGATGGCCTGCGAGTAGATGCCGGGAAGAGGCTTGGGAGCCTTGTCGGTAAGGGTCGCGACCTTCTTGGAGGACATGTTGGCTGATTCTCTGGCTCTCCTAGGAACTTGCGTCTTCACGGGACTCGACGACAGGGGGGCGTGCAGGCAGCGGCGATTTGGCGAGGATTGCGAGGGCGACGGAGAGAGAGGGAGGAAGTGCGGTCAGCGCAAGCTTTCGCTGAAGTACCCCTCCACTGGCGCGGCGGGGCCAGGCTGGCGCTGCGAGCACCCCGAGCCGCGAGTATCCACGACAGCGCGCGGCTTTAGCATCGGCGACGTTGGATTTGAGCCGTTGGCCATATCGCCGGCTGTCCCGATTGCGGCGTCGATCCGCCAGCGCCCATCGGGCGATTTGCGACCACTGCCGACCTGGCCAGCTGTGCCCGCCGCCAGCCCGCCGCCTGCCGCTGCCCCTCTGGCCAGCACTCCCATCCCGCGCGCCCACGGACGGCCAGCCGCGCCCCCACGCCTCCCCCCACGCGCCGCGGGGGACGCTTGAGCCCCGCCATCCATCACGCCGACGACCACGGGCGTATCTGCGGCGGCAGGCGGGGCACCGCACGACACGCCCCCATCGTGGCCGACCACGACCACGCCCGCCCCGCCGGCCGGTCTGCGGCGGGCCCTCCCAGCCCAGCCCATAGAAAGGGCCCGCGACGCCGCCGCCGCGACCGTCTGGTGAGTCCTGCCCGCCCCTCCGCACCCCATTCCCACGCCCAGCCGCCAGCGGCATCCAGAAAGCTCACCATGTCAGACCCCGCCGTCCAGTACGACCCGGCGCGGACGCAGCCGCCCTACCCGCTCCACCCGGCCATCGCGCCCCGCCTCGACCCCGTCTACCGCGACTTCTACAACGAGCACATCGCCGACAAGCAGCAGGTGCACCTGCAGCCCGTCGCCGCCTCGCGCACCTCGGGCGTGCTGCTGCCGGGCGGCGGCGCCGCCCCGCCCGTGGGCAGCATCCGGGACTGCAGCATCCGCCGGCGCGAGACGGACGGCCCGGAGGTGCGCGTGCGCTGCTTCACGCCGGATGGAGAGCCGCCCGCCGCGGGGTGGCCGGTGGCCGTGTGGTTCCACGGCGGGGGCTGGGTGCTGGGCAACATCGACACCGAGAACACGGTCAGCGCGAATCTGTGCAGCAGGGCGCGGTGGGTGGTCGTGAGCCCGGACTACAGGTGCGTGCCTTTTTCCTTCCCCTGCACATTCGTCGTCTGATGCGTGCGGCAGACTTGGCCCGGAGCACCCCTATCCGGCCGCGGTGCACGACAGCTGGGAGACGCTGCTGTGGCTGCAGGCGGAAGGGAAGGAGCTGCTGAACCTCGACCTCGCGAAGCAGGTCGTCGCGGGCTCGTCGGCCGGCGGGAACCTGGCCGCGATCGTGGCGCAGAAGGCGCTGGCGCGGGGTGGGTCGCCGCCGCTGCTCGCGCAGTTTCTGTGCGTTCCTGTCACGGACAACACCGCGGACCCGACGAACAATGCGTCGTGGAAGGAGCTGGAGTTCACGCCGGCGCTGCCGGCGGCGAAGATGTTGTGGTATCGCTACCACTATCTGCCGAACAAGGAGGACTGGGCGCATCCCGAGTCCTCGCCGTTGCTGTGGGAGGGCGATTGGAGCAAGCTGCCGCCGGCGATCGTGACGGTGGGCGAGCTGGATGTGCTCAGGGACGAGGGTGTTCAGTTCGCGGAGAAGCTGCGGAAGGCTGGTGTGGAGGCGGAGTTGCACATCATGAAGGGCATGCCGCATCCGTTCTTGGCCATGGACGGTGTGCTGCAGCAGGGGAGAGATACCATTACTTTCATGGTCGAGGGCCTGAAAAGGCTGGCATGATGGAGCGAGGTGGGTGTGTCGTCATTTCAAAGACTTTAGAGAGCCGATAGACTGGACGTTCTGCATGCATTGGGCTCTTTCATCCAGTTCTTGGACAGACGGAAGACAGCATTTGTCGGTGTGGTGAAATTGCATGGACTCTTCTACAACCTTCTCGTTACTTACTGCAAACCAAGTGTCTCTCCTTTGCTCGCAATTCTACGCAACAAAGCGCATAAGCTGGGGGAACCAAGTTGAAAGCCTGCCAACATCTTGATATCTCTTTCAGCCTCGTCCACCACCAATGCCTCTCTCTCTTTGTATTGGGAGACTCCCTTCATCCCGCGAATTCATACTTGGCAAATCCCTTCACTCCTCCATCTGGCTTGTACTTGAACATATGCCCGCCCTCATCATTCTCGTCCGACTCATTCGCCCGATCACTTGCAGTAGTAATGAATAGGATGTCGAAGTCATGTCCGCCCCACGTTGTGCATGTAGGGTTGCGTGCCGGAAGAAGGACGTCCCTCAGGTGCTCTCCCTGCGGCGAAAACACCATGACGCGGTCAGAGGCATAGACTGCGATCCAGAGGTTCCCGTCCGTGTCGACAACCATTCCATCCGGCTCGCCATAGCTGCCACGCCTGTCCACCAGGATGCGCTTGTTCGAGAGCTCGCCGCTCGCCAGGTCGAAGTCATACGCGTAGACCAGCCCCTGCGCCGAGTCGTTGAGATACACTGCCAGCGCCGTCAGCCACCCGCCCAGCAGCAGGAAACACCACCAACCCACTCGTCCGATCATCCGGGCTCCACCCCACCCCATTCCCGCACACCAACCCCGTCTCCATCTCCTTCAACTCCCCTCCCCCCTCCGGATCAAACCTCCACAGCCTCCCCCTCGGCACGCCATACCCTTCCGGCAACCTCCCCGGCCCCCCATACGCCGCCGCCACCAAATCGATCTCCGCAACCCAAAACCTGCCCGCAGCATCCACCCCGCCGTCGTTCATCCGCCGCTCCCCCCTCTCCGCCCGCGGCACGATCTCGCGCACGACCTCCAGCGCCCCGCTCGCCTCGTCCAGCCACGCGATGCCGGCGTAGTACGCGGCGACGTAGCTGCGCGGCCGCCCGCGCCGGAAGCACGCGACTGTGACTGACTCGGCGAGCGGCAGCACGCGCGCGGGGCCCGTGGCGGCGCCGGTGAGGGGGCAGACGGGCAGGATGTGCAGGGTTGGGGGGTCGGCGAGGCATTCGACCCAGTGGAGGGTGGAGTCGGTGGCGCGGTAGATGGGGGCTTCGCCGAGGGTCATGCGCGGCGTGCAGTGGTGGAAGGGAGGGGGGGCGGTGGTGGAGGGGCAGGGGGAGTGGTGGAGGGGGGTGCGGCGGAGTGGCATGGGGGAGGAGGTGGTGGTGGGTTCTTTTTTTTCTGTTTTTGTTGGAGGGAGGGTTCTGCTTTGCTTTGAGGATTTCCGTTGGTCTTGTTGCTGCTTGTTGCGCTGTTAGATGGGGTGCTTGGAGAGAGGGCGGTCTTCGGAGGTTTTCTGGTGGAGGTCAGCCAGAGGTCGATCGTGTGGCTTCAGGCGTGGAGGATGTATCCGAGCTTTGTTCGCGGGGCGGCTTCTGAGGCGTTGTTATATATCCGTTGCTGATGCTGACTGAGTAGCGTGTCGAGAGTGGGGGGACGAGGACAGGGGTGCGTGGCGTGCTAAATGTGGAGCTGCAGCCGTGAGTGGCAGGAGTGGAGCGGAGCGTGTTGATCGGCAAGATAGCTCTTTGGCTTGCGTCAACTACAGAATGCTTGCTCGTACCCTGTTTTGGTGCGAACACAGTGGTGCGGCCATAGCCAGTGTCTCTTTCTGAGAATTGGCACAGAATAGCGAAGATCATGACTGTCTTACAACACAATGATGTCTTGCAATTTGGTCATGGATCTTTTTGCGCTCCCTAGTGGCTGCTATGACTGTTTTTGTACAGCTGAATGATTCTCCAACCCATCCAGACATCTTTGCTTTCCGTGGTAGATCGCCGTGCACCAACAGCCCTCCGCCACAGGTAAAAGCGTCGCCTAAGAAAGCTTCCCGTTTCTCTAATCTAAGCCTCAGCTTCTGGAACAAGCCGTCTTTGCTTGGAGCCTCAAGATCCGGGATCGTAAACAAGTGTTTGGCTGTCGGAGAACCACCTCTTGCGGCAATCTCGTTCAATCGTAGTTCCCCTTCTTTACAATATCTTGCTTCTTGTTGATCTGTTTCTGCTCAATTTGCGCTACGAAAACTTCCACAACACTTGCTATAGAGTCTACTGGCTAACTACTTGCTATATTCTTGCTAACTCGAAGCCTTCGGAGCCTCTCTCGCAGCCAGTAAACCCAGCCGAAGCATCATCCATCCAGCACGTCCCACCTCCCCCAATATATCCGCATGCACCAGCAAGCTCTCCTTCCTTGTCTGGAGTCTCAGGACCCAGGCGCTGACAACGACATTCTTGATAAGAAAAGAAACGCCTCGTATCATTGATGGCCTTGTCCACTGGAATATTATGGAAATCCAGAACGATTCAGAGAGTGGTCCAGATCGATCTGGATGGACCATAACAGGGGGAGGGTCCCTCCGGGCCATACGGCGGGCGAAAGATGGAGAGAGGCTGTGTAGCCATTCAACACAGTGACTGGGGTCCGGATGCTTCCCATTCCGTCAGGCTTAGCCGGGCGGTTGGGTGGCAAGAAGGAGATTGGGTGGAGGTCCCCCGCCTCGTGCTGGTTCTGCTTCTGCATGTTAGCGTGATATACAGGGAAGGGTTGTTGCACGTCGTGCTGAAGGACCACAGACTGACGATATGCCGCTCTGCTTCGCAAATCCACATGCGCCAATCTCGGGACCCGTGGGTGGAGAGAAGACACAAAAGAGCAGAACCAGAGAGGTCATGAGGCTGGTCAATCGCAGCAGGGCGTATTTGGCGTGGCCCATGGTGTGCATCAAATTGAAGGTTAAGACGGGGCCTCTGACCCGTGATGGGTGGGAGGGTGTGGAAACCGGAGTCCGTGATGGGCATGGCCAAGTCGTAGACGCTGTCCAAGCCCAGTCTAGGTAGATCTCCGTTGATGGAACCTCAGCTGCTGGTTCTATAGTTCATGTGTAAGGTGACGTGTTTGGGCGAGAGGTGGGAGAGTGGGCTGGAAGGATAGGCCGCAAAGAATGCTCGAGCGAAGAGAGCCTCTCAGTGGAAACGTACGTTTGATTTGAAGAGCTGTGGCTTCGCTGCTGAGTCTGGGAGACTTGCAGGTATTCCTGATACAGCTTGCGCTGCTGCTCATGGGAGCTGGTCGACCTGCTGGGCGTTGAGTCAGCGCGGTTCCTCGCAGTCAGCTGCAGGCGTGGTGTTTCCGTGGAGCTGGACGAACCTGGATGGCATTGGCGCGTAGCAATGCGTGCTCTTCCCGTCAAGAGGAGGAGGAATACGGCGAGGAGGTGATCGTGGTGTAGCAGCTGAGATGGTCACCCAGATGTCCAGGCAGAGCAAGGAGCTTGGCCAAGTGAAGGCGCGGCAGATGAGTGCGGGCAGGGCTGAGTTGTTGGAAGTCGCAGCGGGACTGCCCCTGCCCGTTTCAACTCGAGCAGCTGCGCGGGATTTCACAGCGCACATCGAGACCGGGCTTGCCATTGCCTTTCTGAGGCACGTCTACAGCTCAGTCGCATGGCTCTCTCCAAGGCGCGAGCGGACATGCCAGATGGAACCTCACAGCTGCTTCATGGTGAGCTCCAGCTCTCAAAAGCGGCGGAGCGGACTGATGCTGATTCTTCTGCCGCAAGGACGTGGAGGCCTGGAAGCGGCATTCGAAGCTCACTGTCCTGGTCCAGGCCAGGGATCTGGAGCCTGTCCGATCCCGATTGGCGCGCATGCTGTCACAAGCTACCTGAACGCCTCGAAGCCCGTCCACTGCTCCCTGAAATCAGTGAAATGTAGCAGCGCCGCTCCGGTCTTTGTCAGCAGGTCGCCCTAAGCGAGCACCCCGAGCCGTCCGGCGTCCCTATATTGACCCTCCCCCTCCTCGACCAAGCGCCTCCCTTTCCTCTTCAGCTCTCTCAGCCTTTTGGCTTTGATCAAGTGTAGTAACTGTTCTTGCTAGTTTAATCGCTAGTAGGTCTCCACGGAGGCTTGCTAACGATGAGTTTTTGGAAACAGTCTAGCAGCCGCTGAACTTCGTTCAAGTTGCTGGTCACAGTGTCGCCAGTATTGCACTGTCTCTGGCTGACGCAAAGACCACCTGTCTTTTCGTCATACTGCTAGCCATGCGCTAGCACTTGAGGAAGAGCTTGTTGCTTGACTTCAGTGGTGTTGAGCCTGCTTAGGGCTGAGCGAAGACTCGAGGAGAGATCTCGGCTGAGTCACTGGTGTTGTCTGGTGTGAATCATGGCGCTGACCTTGGGGTTCACATGGCTGACGTGTCTCGCTGTGCAGTGCATTGAGTATCTCCTCGCTCGTGAACTTTGAGCCGGACTGCTCTCTGGCCTAGTGCTCGGCGCAGGCTTCGGAGCTCTATAGCGAGCAACGGGTCCTGCTGGCCGTCTATGGTGCTTGTAGCAATTCACAACGCTGGGACATGTTGCCGCAGAACCCAGAGAGTCGCGTCATTGTAACTCAGTGCTACAGCACGCTCAGCCTGCGTGGTCCTTTTGCCCATGATCCACGAAAGTCCAAGGCAGTTTTCTCCCGCTTCGGCTCCATGGCTGGTGATGCCGCTACATATGTGTAACAGTCGACGAGAGCCCGCACGCCGGCCGTGCACATGGAACCACACGACTGGTCTGCCTACTGGTGAACCACTGTCCGACGCCAGTGCTACACAGTGTCTTGGTCTCAGGACGATGGCGCTGATCTGTTGCTCAAAATTCCTGAGCCACGACCAACAACGAAGTTGAGTCCGAAGGGAAAGCCGCGTCGCGGCTCCTCGCAGCCTCATGGCGCTCATGCTTCAAGTTGATTTCCCACCAAGTGTGTCCTGGCGGCCAGGCGAGAAAGCCAACCATGTCGAACGCCATGAAGCCTCCATCCACGCGTTGCTGTTTCACTCTGAAGTATGTTTCCGGCCGCCCGGAACCGTTCCCTGTGTGATCGACGCGTATGGTGGATTTGGATTGCGCTGGGTGCGCATTTGAGGAATCCAGCATAGCGCGGATGAAGCTGCGAGACATTTCCTGAAAGAAAGTCCGGTGTCGAACATGATGGTATGGCCAGTCCACACACAAGTAGCGATCGCCGGACACTGGTTTTGGGGGGTTGGGTTTTGCGCAAGACCGGATCCGGTAGCGTCGACAGACAATTCTGTGCCGGACATGGATGGATTTTGTGACTGATTCGCCTATCTGCTCGTCGCACGATCCTCAGTGATCTCCGGCAAGCATCAGCCTGTTTGAGTCATGGCCAGATCCACGCCCTTGCTACCCGCCGGGCCCGCCGGGCGCGCGGTGGATAGGCCCGCCGCAGACTTCGGGCCTACAGCATGCGCGCACCGTCTACGATCGCATCTGCGCAAAGCAGCACGATGCCGCCTGCACGGTGGCGGGCAGCTCGATGGCGGCTCAAGCCGGGGCCGTGGTGTTTCGTGGTGTGCGACCAAAAGCCGATGCGTCTCCAGGGCACCCTTGACTGCAGATACACTTGCATGCGCACTCACCGGGGGACACATACCACCTGGCCGGTTGGAGCGGGTCGGGGGCTCGAAGCGTGCAGGCCAGAGACACGAGTGTCGCGCAGAAAACCACAGCATGAGCGCTGCGAGGCGGGAGAGTCGTCGGGCCAGAAAGACGGCTGCTCGCGAAGACACTGGTGGACCGCAGAGGGCGGATGCTTGCTCTGCCAGCGGGCCGGCGGGCAGAGAAACGCAGGTCGCAGAAGGCAGCAACGCGCTCCAGGCGGTGGAAAGCGCGGGCGGGCGGGCGCGGCACGGCCAAGCGAGCTCAGGACGAAAAATGTGCAATGGCATGGGACGCTAGAGGGCCTTTGGGAAAAGCGGGATCTGGAGGCGGGGGGGTTTTATTCGCGGCTGGCTGGTCCAGGACGGCGGTGATCGGCGTGGTGGCAACGGAGGCGCGGCAGCTGTGGGGTGTCAGGCTGCCAGCCCTTGCGCGGGGGATCGGGGCCTGGACCGGGCGAGAGATCTGGTAGCGCGAGGGGCGCGGTGAGGCTCTCTGCAAGCGGGGCCCGGGGCTCCAATGATAGGCACTCCGCTAAACGTCCCGTTGGGGAGTCGCGCCTAGGAGCTGACTCCGCTCGCGCCACACTCGAACCGGCCTTGCCACACCGGCTCCGCGCTGTGCGCCCTTCAAATCTGCTACTCCGTGCTGCCACACCGTCGTCGTGCTGGCCTCCTCCCCTGATACTGTCGCTACCCCCGTCATAATGCCAGTGTCGAAGACGCGCCTCGCCAACGAGCGTGCGCGCGAACGCGAGGTTTGCTCGTGCGCCCTGACTGCTCCCTCTGTTGTCTGCCCTGGATCCGCCTGACTCTCTCCGCAGCTACTATCCGCTCTCGTGGGACATCCCAGACCTCACCGAGAGCCTCAGCGCCCGCTTCGACGGCCCCGCTGAGACTCGCCACCGGCTCCCTCCACCTGGCTACGTCCCGCGCGCCTCTCCAGACCCGGTGCTCACTGCGTTTGCCCAGCTGGGAGCCTTGCGCCTGGGTGCCGCGCGCTCGCTGATCTCGCTGATCGACAGCCAGTCGCAGCTCGTCCTGGCCGAGGCCACTGGCACGCTCTCCCTCCGTAGCGAGCTGACCAATGCCGAGCGCAACGCCCTGTGGTTGGGCAACTGCATCATTCCCCGCTCCTGCGGCCTCTGCGAGTGTGTAGTCAATTCGCCGGACGAGGGCGTCGTCGTCATCAATGATCTGCAGCTCGACGACCGTTCCGAAACCCGCCCGTTTGTCGAAGGAACGCCCCGCCTGCGCTTCTATGCCGCCGTGCCGCTCAGAAGCTCAATAGGAACCATCATCGGCGCCTACTGTGTTTTCGACGACCTTCCCCGGAGCGGGCTGGACGAGAGTCAGGTGACGTTCTTGCAGGATGTTGCCGACGCAGTCGTCCTGTATCTGGGCACGTCCAAAGCCCATGCCTTCAACCGGAAGGCCGAGCGGATGATCCGCGGCCTCACATCCTTTGTGACGGGTGCTGCCGACCTCCAGGAAAACACCAAGCTGGATGAGCCTTCTGCCCCTGAGAACCCTTCTACCTCCTCGCCTCTTCCGTCTCGCACACCTGCGTCTTCGAATGATCCCGCTCAGGGAGGACGGGATGCATCAACTCCGTCGAGCGAATCCCAGGACACGGAGCAGGAAGACGAGGCCATTGCGCTGCAAAACCAGATCCTCCCTCCCGGCGCCAAACGAATGTTCTCCCGCGCTGCCAACATCATGCGAGAATCCAGCAACCTTGAGGGCGTGGTTTTCTTTGACGCCTCCATGGCCAACTCCATCCCATTAGAAGAAAGCCCGACCACGCCTTCGAACGACGGCAGCGATACGGAAGCCTCCACCGTCTCCTTCACCGCGAAGGAAGCTTCCTCTGGCTCTGGCTCATCCTCAGCATCCACCATTCCGCAGGCTACGTGCAAGATACTCGGCTTCGCAGATTCTGGTCGGACGAGCCGTGATGGCCGATCACCGAGAAGAGATTATCTTGGACTCACCGAGCTGGCTCTCAGGAGGCTGCTCATCAGGCATCCGCACGGCAAGATCTTCAATATCGTGCGACCTCGCACCGACGACGTTCCAGTCAAGCGGACAAGAGGGAAAGCGAGGCGTAGCACGACAGTTGAAGCCATTGTCGATGTCGCGCACACTGCCCGCAGCGCTGCCATCATACCTTTGTGGGACTATGAGCGACAGCGATGGTTTGCTGGGTGTCTCTGCTGGACCTCGGAGCCGAATCGCACCCTGTCATATGGCTCGGATCTCCTTTACCTACGTGCCTTTGGCCACAGCATCATGGCCGAGCTAAGCCGGATAGACGCTGCTGCGGTCGACCAGGCGAAGACGTCATTCATAGAGTCCATGTCGCACGAATTGCGATCACCTCTTCATGGAATCCTTGGCGGGACCGAATATCTCCAAAGCATGCCGCTCGACGCCTTTCAGACGAGCATCGTCAACTCCATCGCAGTGTGCGGCAGGACTCTCCTCGACACAGTTCAAAACGTCCTTGAGTATTCGAAGATCAACGAGTTCACTGGGCCGTATTCCAAGGGTGCTACTTCTAGCAACATGAGGTTGCGTCGCTCGTCTATGGATGCTGCGAGCACCACTCCGGCCGTGAATTTATGCCAGCTTACTGAAGAGACGGTTGAAGCAGTCTTCGCCGGTCAGTCATACAACATTCTGTCAAGCAGATCCGGCAAATCCGACTCCGGAGATGAAGCCCTTGAGCACCCGAGCCCGTCGTCTCATGCGTACGAGGAGCCTGTACGAAAGAGCGTGCGCGTAATCCTTGATCTTCCAGTCCGGCCGTGTTGGACGTTCGCAATCCAGGCTGGAACCTGGCGCCATATCCTCATGAACGTGTTCGGGAATGCGCTTAGATACACCCATGAGGGGTTTGTACGAGTTGCACTGTCTACGATGGACGTGAGTGACAGTGAAAGCAAGATCACTCTGACCGTCACAGATTCCGGCATGGGCATGTCAGCCAAGTACTTGCGGGATGGCCTGTTCACACCATTTACGCAGGAGAATGCATTCTCGGTTGGAACGGGCCTGGGAATGAGTATCGTGCGCCGACTTGTCCAAAGTGTTGGTGGCGTGGTCTCAGTGGAGAGCAAGCAAAAGGTGGGTACGGAGGTCAAGATTTGCGTCACTCTCTCTAAGCGCGACTCGCCAGCCGGCGATGTTGAACCAGACGTTAGAAGGTTGATTTCCAACTGGAAAGTTGCTGTTGTGAGAGGACATCTTCCCCCCGAAGGTGGAGCGGAAGGGATATACTACTCAAGCGAGCGGCATTTTCACGATTCACTTTGTGCCACTCTCGAGGACTGGTTCCAGATCAAGATAACAAACATGGACCACGTGGGCGAGGACAGCAGCCAGCTCACTATCTATCCAGGGCCAAGCTTTGACTCCATGTTCAGAGGGAGGTCGCGACAGGGCGTGTCCGTGGTAGTCGCGCTTGACGCCTTTGAAGCCGCAACGCTCAGAGCGGACCCGAGGGTAACTAGTGGCTTGATTCAAATTATTACGCAGCCGTAGGTTGGCCTCGTATCACGGTTGATGAGTAACTGACGAACTGACCTTTCCGCGTGCTCCAGTTGCGGTCCCTTGAAGCTGGCCAAGGTTCTTGAGCGCTACCTCTCACGCCTCGACGCCCAGCAGAATGTTCCGATGAGACCGGACGTCGTAAGATCAGGAAAAAGCCTTTCAAGGCTTCCTCTCCTTTTAAAACCGCCCTCTGTTTCTGATGACGCTCCCACTCCCAAGCCGGACCCAAAGTCGCTCGCACCGCCTCGGCCGGCCTCGCCTCCTCGGAAAGAACTCACTCCGACGCCCATTGCGATAGAAACTCCCTCCGCATCTAGCAGCTCATCCACAGGCGTACACACGCCCTCTTCATCCCACTCCTCGTTTCAACTTCCGCAGCATCCACAAGGACTCGAATACAAGCCCGGACCCATCTCCCAGCCCAGCGTGCCAGCAGACGAACCAGGCAACGAAATCATGATCGTTGACGACAACCCTCTGAACCTCCGACTCCTCTCTGCTTTCCTCAGCAAGCAGGGCTTCTCCCACACCTCTGCGGTCAACGGCCTTGAAGCACTGAACCTGTTCAAGGCAAATCCTCAACGATGGGCGGCCGTGTTGATGGATCTGAGCATGCCCGTTATGGATGGCGTGACGGCCACGAGAGAGATAAGGTCTTGGGAGATGAAGTTCGCAAATGCTGCGGTTAGCCCAGTCGCACCTGACAAGGGTGAACTGCTGCGGGAGAGCAGCAGCGATTCTGCCGAGACGTTGAGGAGCGAGCGGAGGCGGCAGTCCGTGGCCGTGAGCACAGACGAGGCATCAGAGGAAGCATCGGACGAAGCTACATCGTGGGATCTACACAGTGGAAGCACCCAGGTAGAAGAGCAAGATCACAGCTCGGGAACGTCGGAAAGTGAAAGCATATTTTCACCCATAGCGTCGCCGGGTGTGGAATTGCATAAATATCCTTTGGAATCGCCGGTATCAACTAGAGCGACGACGCCAACGTCGCCGCCATCGCCCACCCGGCCATTGCAGTTGCCACCGCGCTTGACAACCTCTGGGGTCCGGATCATCGTGATAACCGGGCTCGGCAGCGCGACTGCCCGGTTTGAAGCGATGTCGGCGGGCGCGAACGTCTTCATAACGAAGCCGATCAAGTTCCGGGCACTAATCAAGACGCTGAATGGAAGTGTGGCCGAATAAACCCCTCGTTTCCTCTAGTAGGACGCTTCTTCCTCTATTAGACATGAATCCCGCACCACTGACGAAGCTGTTTTCCCCAGCTTCTGTTCCTTTCTCGCAAGCACGCACAGGTTGACGTTGCGGATTCACACGGCTAGGAGTTCTACTTTGCTTTTTTTCCTACTTCTCTCCTTATATCTTTACGGGACGAATGAGGCGCTGGCCTGCCCTTTCTTCTCGGGTATACTGTGTACGACAAGGGCAGAAACCTTTGTTGAATTTCCTTCAAGTTTCTTTCATATCCCCGGGGACGGCAGTCCCTTGCTTTCAATTTCGGCGAGTGGTAGCATAGACGGAATGACTGGTTAACGACCACTAGTTGCAAGTACGGCGCGTAATTGCACACTTTTATAAGAGATGCATGGAGCACACGGTACAAAATGGCCGCGGTTAAGAACCAGTTCCTTTGCTTATCCCGCTATAATATTTCCTCGCCCGTTAACATTACCAGCTCCTTCACCATACCCGCAACTTCTCTCAGTACCTCAAGTGCTACCCCGAGAGATCTCCCGCAACTCCCTCGGGTCCAGGTGCTACGCAGACCAACCAAGGCATCGGACGCTTACCTTCGCATACAACGTCGTCCTGAAAAGCCCGGATGCGAGAGAGAGTTCCCCTAGTCAACTGCTTCAGGAATCCCCCCTACAGACGAAGAGTATGGCCGCATGGGCATCTACGCTACTCCGGGGCTTAGACCAGGACACACCTAGAAGTCTTGGCTGCAAACCAGATTGAAACCGAGGAAAAGTCCTACGACAGTACGACAGTTCTGAGACTTGAACGTGGATCCGTGCTGCTCCTAAAATCGACCCGCGCTTTTCTGTGTGCACTGAGACGACTCAACAGTGTGGGGTACGGCTTATTCGCGCAGTGGCCGACGTCGGAGTGTTTTCGGCTTCTCGGCTTCTCCGATGTTGCTCCTGCATTGCGAAGAGAGGAATGAGCGGAGTCCGTTGCAGGGAACTAAAGACGTCCTTGTCATCATCCTTGTCCTCCGTGTAGATCCTGGCCGTCTCGGTGCGCTTCTGTAGCTGATCGACCGTGTTCTCCGGCTTGTTGAACACAAAAACCCGCTCTAGCCGCGTGCCCGCCCAGTTCTCCGTGAATTCTTTCTCTGTCTCGTTCGCCCCCTTGAGACTTTGTTTTCGTCCTTCTCGCCACCGACTGCAAGTTTCGCGTGCTCTTTTTCAACTCGTTTCGTCTTTCCAACAGAGTACACGACAGGAAGTTCCTACCACAACGTGAAAGGGGAAACAAAGACGGTGAATATCCAGACGATATCGGGATTAAAGCAGGACTTGCATTCTCAGCCAGATTGCAAAAGTGCTGGAAAGTAAAGGAAAGGCCTGCCGCGCCAGAGAAACATAATAACAGGTTATACAACTTGATCCATCAACGTGGGTCCACGACAGCCGTTAAGTCCCGCTTAAAGCCCTATAAAGCTCAAGATCGATTAAGTGGAGACCATTGATCTGCCGGTTTGTGGAGCTGAGACACGAACAAGTGCCCTTGACCCGCAGATCTGCTCTCGCTGTCGAGACTTTGCAGAACATGCAAAATTGTTTGAGGTCATGAATACTATTCTACTTATTGCGTATGCAAAGATGCAGTAGGTAAGTCCACCATTAGATATAGAACTCAGCGCGCATGCTTGATTCTGCGGTTCAATTCGCCGTCTAGGTACCCTGTTAAAACCATGGATCTTCTATCAAGACGACGACTATTGTACCGCACTTGTAAACACTCTATCTACCCACGGCTTCAATAGAGATAGAAAATATGTTGGCCAGTCTTGCCCGATTGACCATCTTTTCGACCATCGACGGCCTATTTCACGCGCTGGCTTTAAGAGTGCTAGCAACATTCGCCGACGTCATTCCTTTAAACTCAGCCATTAACTATAAGACTTCAATCGCAGCAAAGCTCTTTGATATGCAAGTTGTATCCTTTCTAAGGAGTGGGCTTGGGGGTAGAAGGTAACTCAGATTGTCCTTAGGTTGAAATCGACAACTTATTCGAGTTGTGTAATGAATACTAACGCGCTTGCTTAGGGCCAATGCATTAGGCCAGAATGGTGCTGACAGGCGAGATGATGCGCTGGATGTTGGCGCGCCACCGCAGCTCATCGCTCTAGCGAGAGAAAGGATAAGTAGTAATCGTCATGGTCTTTGGACCTAAAGTGGGATAGTACTTGAAGAGCATCTCGGAGCAAGAGGGAACGTCAGTCGGATCCTACGCTGCTTACCTTGCTGCTAAAGTCGTAATTGCCGTCTGTTAGATTGCATGCCTGACTGCGTTCATCCCTGCTATGTTGCTTCTTTCGCATTTGGCGGGGCGCGATAGTGAGGCGGCGGCTTGGTCCGTCAAGGTTTGAGACGGGGGACGGGCAAGGCTCCAAGGGCTTAGGGGCGGCGGTAACGCTAACATCGGTACTAGTCGTGTCCTTAGTACCGGGTCTAGAGCTGAGAAGGGAGCCGTTGGTTGAAACGGCGTCGAGGTCCAAGCTGTCCGTGAGCGCGTGAGCGCCGATGGCTCAAACCACATATCGACGTGATAGTTGCAGTGGACGGTGTGGACGTGTGGATCAGTCTGCTAGTGCAGCGCAGGCTGGCTGGTTGGCTGCTCCACCGCTTCCTTCCCTCCACGTCAAAGCGCTGATCACCCCCGGAACGCAAAATTTTTCTCATTATGCATCTTCTTCATTTTATTTTCCAGAACACTTCCGTGCGTTCATCCCCCACAAGCTCTGCACCGACTGCCAGGAGCCGAGGCCCATGATTACAAATGAACAAGGGCTGACTACACAGGAGCATATCATGGTCTCCCCTCCTCGCACCGTCCATTGAATACGGACGCACTGCTCTACCGTGACTGCGGCGACAAATATTCAAAGCTCCATAGTAAGTATCGTTCATACTCCTGCAAAGATGGACTTTATGGATTCGCCTTGCCAGTGTTGAAGTGCTGCCAGACGTTCCGCTTGTGTAACAGCTTCCATACTTATCATTTGCTCAACCGATTTGGCACCCGGCTTTCCATACTATCCCCATAACAAATCCAGAAGCTAGTTTCTCCGAGGTGCTAATGAGAATTCCAGAGGCGACGCGCTGGGTTGATATGGTGGCCAAATTCGGTAGTTATGCCTTGATGATCGTATGTTGGGCGGAGTAAGAGGCTATAGGCAGCCATGCGCCGCAAATACCCTCAAAGAAGGAGAATGTATAGGGCGGTAAGCTTCGGGGCTCGTGAGCATGCGGGTATGGCGTCAAACGTGCAACGCTTACGGTGTTTCCACTACGATGATGGATAACACGCCTGCACTGCTCCACGGTGCACTGGATGCACGAGCTATGATTCATTAACTGATTGCAATAGTTGCCTTGAGGATACGATAGCATTAGGAGGCCGATTATTGCTGCAATATTGACTTACTCGTCCACACTGGCCCCGAAAAGGACTCTGAGCGTCGGTTACGTGGAACATTCCACAGATCCTCCTTTTTATCCAGCTGAAATGCCCACCAGAGTGTCGGAAGAGTATACACGTGCCGATACGAGTGTCCGGAGGAGTTAGGTGGCGGCTTTTGGTGGCGAAAGCCTGTCAAAGCCGCACTGCCGACGCACATGAAGCAGCGCCCATCGTAATACAGTCTATTCAAGCCTATTGAGGAATATATGGGTGGACTAAAACTGTTTCTGATCCAGAGGCTGTGCTGTGCGTGCAAGACCAATACGATGGGTGTGCGTGGGTTGCGGTCCTCGAGAGTGCGGAGAAGGGCGGTGAACGGGTGCAGGAGTGCTTACATGGGTTCTGAGAGGTCTCAATTGCGTCCTTGTCTGATTTTTACTTCTTCTCAGACTTCCAGATTGCTCTGGCGAATCTTGAAGCTTGTTTGTGCATCTTTGAGGCCCCTTGTTCGCATGATTGCGTTTGATGGAGTCAGCATCCGTTGGATATTCACTTAAACGCCAGCTGGCCTCCCCCAGCGAGCTGCCGCTGCGAGGTCGGAACAGGATGAAGCGCCACCAGGAGGCTTACGACCTTTTCGACCAGAATGAAAAGTGGGAAGGTGGGTTTGGGGTAGCTGAAGGCGAGGAGAAGAGCGCGAGGGGCAAACACAACGGTGGTAGTGTTTGTGGTGTGGCCGATCACCTGTGGGACCTCCCGGGGCTAGCGCTTCTCCAACCACGCTGCACTAACACACCGCGAGTCCAGTAGTTAGGAAATGCTGAGAAATGGGACAGAAGACTTTGGAAGGGATGTACAGGTCCGGGGTATCCTTGGGGGTGCTCTGCGGTCGAACATACTCCGGAGCGGAACGGCGCGCGTAGGAGGCTGAAACGGCGTCGCAAATATCTGACGGGCCTTCTAGTAGCTATTCTACCTTGAAAATTGACCCAAATTGTCCTGAAAGGTTCAATGCGACTGTTGCGTGCTTCAGGGTGGCATTCCGGCAGCCCGGCGGAGCTCGGGGGCTCGGTGAGCCTTCCTCCACCTCACAAATGTCACTTCGCCTTTCCACCACCACCACGACGCAAGACCAGACTCCACTGCCACACCGCAACTCATCCTACGCCCTTTCAGAACCACTGAGGTGACTGTGGGACCGCTCTTGAGCCGCTTCCCTTGCAGGTGTTGACGCACCCGCTGGGTAAACATTCGTTCCAACGCTCACTTCCACAGTCTTTCAACACTACCGACCGCCACGAAAACACACCATATCGCTTTGGATACCCTCCCACACGCCTCCATACCATTTTGTCGTCCTTGAAGTTGCGCTGAAAGAGCTGGCGCACGCTGTCTTCGCCGTGGACGGCGGCCGAGCACACAAGGCGACGTCCGCCGGGTAATTATTTGCTCCTGGGCTTATCTCTATTCGCCCTTCACTTTGCTGACCACAAGAAAAATGACCCACAGTCGTAACTCGTCCTCAATTAAGACTTTCAGCATACCATACATCGACGTGATCCTTCACGGAAACGGGTCAGAGATAGACACAGCGGTGCAAGCGGCTGCAAGACGCTCGCGACATCCAGGAGACAATAATCGGCGAGTGGACCACTCTGCATGTCCTCCGCACATCTCAAACTGATAGGAAAACATCATCTGCCAGCAAGAGCTTGGTTCGATGACCTCCTCACCACAATAGTCGATAAACAGGCAGCAGATCTTCCAGACACAGTTACGAGCGAACACAAGGGAGCCGACTAAACCCCCAAAAGATACTCTCTGTTGCACGAATAGACGGAGCACACGTAGGGTGGCTCGAGTATGAGACATGACTCCGACGGCGAAACAGAGGTCCTGGGAGGTGCGCTCGATAGGGTGAATCTAGTATTCGCTGCCAGGACCCTGAACGACAACGTCATATACTGCTACAACCAAGATACTCTCACGGTTTCTGAACGCGTGATTCATCTTCGTAGGTGCCTCTAATAAAGCTGCATTCCGCGCCATTGACCTCGCAGACCTTGGCTTCAAGGTCGAAATCTACCTGATGCGCGGCCACCTGGGCGTGCTGGGCAACTCGTTGGCCAAATTCCAGGCTGTGAAGGAGCTCGCGCTTTGGAAACCTCCAGAAGCCTCTGGATAGGATGGTCGGAAGCTGCTTCACGTTAAATTCCTTCAATATCCTGGTAAGTCATCACAGGACTTCTCATTGGCACGGAACAAGCTGATCACATTGTTGCCGTGTCAGCAGTATCGCTACTATTCATTCACACTAGAGCCAAAAGCACCATGCTCGGCCGGGTCTGAATGTTTGAATCCCCCACCTCACCAAGTTCGAAATCTCGAAGTCTCCCCATGTCGTCGACAGCACCAGCCAGTCCTCTCAGTCAGGAACTCTCCACTGTCTTCGCCAGCCACGAACACCGCAAAGGCCTTCTGTATAGATCGCATTTCGCACCTTGACAAATCATAGCCATCTACTACGCCACGCCCGTGCCCCACTAAGCTCCTTTCATTTACAACGCACCTGTGGAAGAAGCATCTAGTCAGGGAGCAGGGGGAGCGCACGAAGTGAGCGAGTTGAAGAAAAGGACACACAACCAGGCAATGCAGATGTGCTAGAAAGCATAGGGTCGAGCTAGTCCCACGTTAGCTTTTGTGCGCCTAAGACCTCTTGCCATGCTAAGGAAAAAGCATTTGTTGAACTGTGGGTGGACTTCAGGTCCTGAACTGTGTGAGGTCAGAAGAAAGAACTGAATTTCTGCCTGTCCTTCTCAGTGAAGGAAAAATGAGTGTCCTTAAATACATAAATCTGAGCTGACATAACCGAGGAAATGAGTGTATCCGAGGAAGTGATATCCGAGGGTATTGGGCATGAACAGTGGCAAATTGATGCCCTCCTCTTCTCCGGTAGAATCTTCGAGAGATTGTAGTAACTAAAACTAAACAACAAGTGCTGCCTGAGAAATAAGGGGATTCTGGTTGACAGCATTTGACTCCTGGGCTCTTTCATGAAAAAGATGCCACCGGAGGTCATGCTGCGAGTATAACCACGTTTAGAAACGGTATTGTTTCTGCCTGATGAGACTCGATTGAGAGTGCCAGGGCAACATTCCATGGGTCAACTTCAGTATACGCTCTAACGTAGACGTCCGTAACGGCATAGATGATCACCGAGTCTTCAAGAATAACTAGCTGCCCGCTTGGGCTGATGACAGCTTCGTCGCTCGCCGCACTCGCCAGACCGACAAGACGGGATTCTTGAAGTATATTATCCTTCAAATGTGCGGCAACAAAGCTGGAAGGCCCACTCACTAAGCAGTTCAAGTCTGCCGGGAAGTGTGCTCAGAAGCCCGTTCAGGAAAATCGAGAACCTCACTCATCCTGAGAGCAACATGGGCGAAAATGAGACCAAGCCATACTTCCATTTCACTGGGGAGAAGTTTAATAAGCTTCTAGAGCTGAAGGCTAACGGTGACACTTGGAAGTCAATGGACTAAGAAATCAAACACCAACACCCCCGCTTTTAATAGGACAAACACATTCATGTCGCATGACGCCGTATGTGAGTATTCCGACTGGCAGGAGGACATCCTCTGTCGCAGTTAGTTGAAGAGAACCATGGGAACACGTTGGCTCATCAAGCTAACTTAGCTCGTGATGATCACGAGCAAGTTGCCAGTAGGTCGACTCACGAGCACTACGGACGTCGTCAACACGCCGTTATCGAGTGCCCGAGGATGTGCTACTCACACGCCGGGAAACGGAGCACAATTCGACATCATCATGCTGAAGACCGGCCTGTAGATCTGTGCTGCTCCTCTAGGAGCCCCTCGTGGTTTTTTCCGATCGGATGGTGGGACCGTTGGCGCCCTTACCTACGCTAGCTGCCCTGTGCCTGCAGCTACCCCGCGTTCAGGAGCGCTTCTCCTTTTGCGTTGATGGTGGATCGCGACAGGTTTCTTTTCCGGTGGATTGAACCTTATTTTGGAGATGAGCGCGGACGGCCTCCCGTTTGCGGACGAAAGACGGTCATGTGCTTGGTTTAAAGCTGGGGATAGTTTTGTGTCATCCCTGGCTAACAGGTGTTCAAGATGCCATGACAAAGCTCCTGCGGTACGTTCAAATCAAAAGAGCGCAGAGTCAAAATCATCCTCCCTGACATGTGATCTCACCTGCAAGTCCGACGGGAGAATGCGATGCCACAGTTTTGGAGACCCTTCGCGATGCGAACGGCAAACAGGCAAAATTCCGACATGACCGTTCGCGACGCGTCAAGAAGCAACACCAAGGGCTCCGATGGCAACAACATTCAGGTCAATGGAGACGGCACCTGTTGGAGCCTGGTCACATTGGTGTCACGTGCCGTTTATTTTTGCTGCAACACCGCTAAGAGGGTGGCCTCCACACGTAATAGTCAAGAATTCGTGGCAAAGGGCGAGTCAAGAAATTATCAGAGCTATCCTCTACCTCCTACGCCAGATTCGGCAGAACAACGGACCGCCGGTTGAGTTCAGGTGGGTACCAGCGCACCAGGGTATCGCAGGAAACGAAAGGGCAAATCAACTGGCACTGCAAGCTACAGCAAGTACCCAAGAGCCCCCGTATAGTGTAGTACTACGGTCCCTAGCGCTTTCAAAATGCAAAGCCGCAACTATGAAGAAGTGGACGGAATCCTTTAAGACCGCTAAAGGAGGTGAGGCCTCCCGTAAGCTCGACCAAGCACTCGCTCAGTTTCATACGGAACGGCTTTACAATCAGCTTAGTTACAAAGAGGCTTCCGTAATCGCTCAGCTTCGAACCTCTAAGGCAAATCTCAACGAACCACTATACAAGATTAGGTATGCGCAGTCAACAGCATGCGCCTGTGGAGCAGAAAAAGAGACAGTCAAGCATTTCCTTCTCGAGTGCCCGCGCTGGCTGGATCTTCGGGTAGAGCTACAGAACGGGCTTGGAGATATGTTTGGTGACCTTGCGTATATGTTAGGAGGCTGGTCAGGAACAAAACTACCGAATGGGAAATACAAGGACGGACCTCCGGACAAGTGGCGGGCGGACCCGCGTGCGATCAAAGCAACGGCAGCTTTCGCTTTGGCTACCGGAAGGCTTAACACAACTAGGGATTAGGAGACTGCGACGGCTACTCACTCCTCTATCCTTCTACCAGTTAGTTGTCACGCTGATACAGGGACTGACAACGCTCGGGAACTAGTCTCGATGAAGCCTGGCATGAAGGACCAAAGCAGTCAACCCCTCCTACCTCCCCTTAACATTCAGCAGTCTTAGCTTCATCAGTTTTTCCTTTCCTCCCTTTCCTTTCTTTCTTTTCTGTTCTTCCTGTCTTACGCTCGTTTCAAGAAGGGTAGCGACTTCAATAATGTGTGGGCCTTGGATGAACCGGGATCCCAATGTAGCTTAAAGCAGATTTAGCGATATTGTCCCTATGGCCCGCGGAGGCCGACGGGGTGTATGAATACTACTACTACTACTACTACTAGTCAAGAATTCACTCATTTGGCTGTCTTAATCAATGTTTAAACAACAGCCAAGCTGGCCAACACGGAGTCACGGTCAATGAAGCTACCGGAGCCGTGCCTCGTATCGGCCAACTCGACAATGCTGCTGGAAATGTCCTCGTCTCTCCGCCGCTGCCCGTGACACAGGAAATCCCCACTACCATACTATTTACGGGAATCTGGTTCAGGATCCTCCGATAACTGTCCCTGTCCGTTTTTTTTTTGGCGATCGAAGAAGAGACCTACGCCCCACTCCCCCCTAAATGCTTTTCAGGTAAATGACGGTGGCGTGAAGACCTACGGCGAGCTCACCTGCATCAGTTCTCATTGCTACGATCAAACTGACCCTGCGCCTTCTATGGGTCGGTGCCGCTGCACCTGCACTGCCGGAAGCTGCCGAAATAGAGCATCGGAAACCAGATCGACGGTTTGGTGGACCGCGCACTCCAGTATTTTGATTGTCCCATCATATTCAGGAACGACTGGTGGAGCTTTTGTAGGAGAACTTCGGAAACGCCTCAATCGCCTGCTTCGAGGAGACCGTGACAGCGACAAGAGACTTCATTTATACATGCTGAGCCTCGCGTGCGATCGCATCAAGGGTGCTCGTGTCGAGGATGTATTCAGGACTCAGAAGTTCCTGGGCGAATTGTATGAGCTCGGCCACGTCGCATCATTCTCAAAGGATATGATCACCTTGCTGTACAACAGGAAGCTAGGTCAAAGATGAGAGCTCTTCGTGATGAGGAACTGTATGAAGGAACACCTGTGCAAGAATGTAGCTGGTGTCCAGAAGGTCAGGAATTCAGCGCGTTCGAGGATGGTGGTGGATTAGGTCATTAGACACGACCTGCAGCTCATGTTAGGAGAATTTAGAGGCGATGAGCTAGATAAGACTACTGGATTTAAGCTGAAGTTTCGATCAAACAGATATGATAAAGTCACTACTTATGTTGAATCATCACTGCTGAGGTGACGGAGCATCAAGCATTCCAAGAGATGTCCTATCTCCGACGGAGTGTCCTCGTTCTTAGTTGCTTGCTGGGAGTCTTAGGTTCTTGGAGAAAGCACGCTGTCAGCTAGGGTATGTGCATGCTGGCTGTGAAAGTCGTCTTGGCCTTGATATTGCCGTCCTTCTGGCCTACTCACTTCGTTCTTGCGGCGCTGTCCGCGGCGAAGGGGTGAGATTTCCAGATAATGTCACTCTCTTGTATGTTGAGAGTGTTTCACTCGCCTGAAGGAAAGGAGCTGAGTGAATCCTTGGGATTTTAGTTGATTTGAAGGCACCTAGTACTAGGACCACACATACCATGTGAGACCCACTCAGCTCCATGACCATCGAGGCTCGGACACCAGAGAGTGCCGTGCAAGCGAGATGGCGTACTCTGCTTTTTAACTTTTTTCATTCGGGCTCAAGATGAGGCTCGTGTCCAGTAGCGCTTGGATAAGCCATAAATTCTCCGCGGATGCGTGCTTCAGATTGCTTATTTGACTAAGACCTCCGGCAGGGAGAGCCCATGCAAGGAGCCCCACAACGCTCGCCCAGGAACGAAAGCTTACCGTAGCAAGGATATGAAAGATGCTGTGTCGATCGCTGAGATCCAGCGACGTAGAAGTGTAAGGACGTCTGGTATTGTAGCAAAAGGTCCAAAGAGCCGCACCCAGCACAGCGAACACATATGTGATTACTCCGCAGGAATCGAAATTGCAATGTCCTCTACGAATAGGTAGAGAAAAGCATGTCGTTCATGTGACTCTATTGATTGAAAAGGTGTTACCGAGTATCTACATGTGAACTTCAATACCGACCCGACGGCTAACGGACACGTTTCAGGGAGGGGAACTACTTTAGCCACGGGTACCTGACACCTTCGGAAGCTTCCTCTGTAGCCTGAGCCGACTATCAAGCCGTGTGCCAATCAAATGGTTGTCGTTCTGACCAATGCCAACAGAAAGCGGTATAGTGCGTCAGCTGGGACAACTGTTCCCTTGAAGTAGATAACTTAGCTATTCAGGATGCTCTCGATGTTGGGCTTCATCCGATAGTTACGTCGCAATGAACCACAGAGTTGGGGGGAGGCACATTTAGCGTTCTACCGTACAACGCCACAGCTTACAAACCGAAAATGCCGCTCAGAAAAAGGTGACGGTGATGCTTTTGACGCTAACTTGCCAATCTAATTGGTTAGATTCCACAGGGTCTACACGCTCCACCACCATTCGTCCCTGATTGCGGAGGCGGAACAAGCCCCGTGGCGCCGGGCTACTGAGGTTTGGCGGACTAGCTGCAGGAACGGTCGACGCGATGGATGGAGCCGTTGGCCTGGCTGGATCGTTCTAGCTCCATATCCTTATCCGATGTGACGTTCTGTTTCCAACCATTCCCCTACAGCACTAGCGCAGAACAGGTTTGAGACGGCTGGTACTCGGATGCCCATTCATCAACCACCCGATAAGGTATACATGGAGTGTACTGATGCTCCTTGTCGTGCCTGCTGATTTCTAGGAAATGCTCGCAGGTTCCCCAGAACTACATCCTCTGTGCATGGAAAACATTCATTCAGCTCACCCAGACAATTGTCACGGCTCTCTTCCAAGGATTTTACCCCGTCCGTGCGTAGACGCCAAATTCAGCCACGGCCCACATCCCATAGAATTTCAAAGTTCCGAGAAGCGGCGTTTCGTGGACTAATCAAAAGCCTCCGAACCGTAGATCAACGCGCATAGACCATGATCCACAGCTGAAGGACATCGAAATGCAGATCACATCAGCCAGGAACTCGGTAGTAGCTGTCGATCAAGACCCAGTAGATCGTTTAGGTTCGCACAGAAGCGGAGGTTCCCCTAGGAGGCAGCACATCGCACCCCGCATATATCATGCAGCTGCTCGAGTCAGCAAGACCCTTGTTGCGTGCCATACTTTCCTTTTCCCCCCACTCACTCATAGCCAATCATGGAGTCGACAACCGAGAAGCCCATAGTCACGGGCATTTACGGCACAGGTAAACCCTTGTTTGTGTTCAACATCATCTCGATGATCATTTTATGGGTTGTCTTTGGCATGCGCGTATACGTCCGTCTGGTTATGGTCAAGATCTGGTCTGCGACCGATTGGCACATGCTCATCACATTGGTACGGAGAATGTCTCCAAACTTACATAGAATTGACTGACATTGTCCCACGTAGCTTCTTTATACATGGCTTTGCGTCTCCGCCAATATATTTGTATGGGACGGCTTCGGACGGGACATGAACACCCTGCCAGGTGTGCAGCTCGTCTCAGCTTTCAGGGTAAGTTCTGATCTCACGAGAGCCTCAATACTGTAGAGAGCAAAGGAAAACATAAGTCTGACACCTTGAATCCATCCAGGCCTACTACTTTGGCGAAATGTCTTACGTAGCCTCGGTCCTCTTCGTCAAGCTCAGTCTGTGTTACTTCTACTTGCCGCTTACCAATCTGCGGTGGCAGATTTACACGGTGTACGCCCTCGTAGTCATCAACAGCGTCTACACCACGGCATACCTGTGTGTTATCATCTTCCAGTGCTCGCCCGTGGATTACTTCTGGAATCAGTTCCTCAACGCCAGCGGCGGCCGTTGCTTGAATAGCACCGTCATCATGAACCTCAGCTACTGCCACAACACCATGGAAATCCTGTCCGACTGGATCCTCAGCGTCATGCCCATCTGGCTACTCAAAGACACGCAGCTGCCCACTCGGACAAAGATCGCAGTGTCGGTCCTGCTGAGCCTGGGAGCATTGTGAGTGACCCCTCCACCCTCCAGCCCTCCCTCACTGACAGCATCCCAGCGCCTCCATCGCCTCCATCATCCGCATCACCCAGCTCACCAGCTTCGCCTCCTCGACCAACTACACCGTCACCTCCATCCCCATCATCCTCTGGTCCATCATCGAGAACGCCGTCGGCATCATGGCCGCCAACCTCGCCACGCTGCGCCTCCTCCTCGCCTCCATCCTGCAGCGCCTCGGCCTGACCTCCCTGGGCGGCGGCGGGTCCGGCGCGCTCTCCGGGCCCTCCGGCCCCAGCAACACGCGCAGCCGCCACCTGCACACCACCGGCCGCGGCGGCGGCGGCACCAAGAAGGGCGGCCCCGGCGGCGACTGGCACGACCTGCCCAGCCTGAAGCGCGAGAACAGCAGCTCCGCGAGCTACAAGAGCACCGAGCGCATGGTCGGCCGCGGGCTGGGCGCCGGCAACATCACGACCACGGTGATCTCGAAGAGCCCGGCATACGGCGAGGATAACAGCAGCGCCGAGGAGCTGAGTCCGATGGGGATCTCGAAGAATACGGAGGTGACGGTGACGAGTGAGCAGAGGAAGGAATGAGGTAGAGTGGTGATCAGCCTATCACTATGTCTGTGAACTGGGTAATGTATTCGATATGGTGGGCTGGGGCGGCGCTGGAGAGGATTGAGGGAAAAGGCAGGCGCAATTTTGGTGTTGGGGCATGTATGAACAGGGGGGAAGGACTCCATGCGTAAGAGCTTTCTATTCCTTCGTTTGAGTCCTTCATGTACATATTGTGCGAGAGCACCTCTGATCTAGTCAAGGCTTAGTGTATATTTTAACGAACATCACGTTCTCTGTAATGAAACAATTCTACCATATCGATATGTACATCTATCTACAACTCGAGGGCACCATCCATAACCTCTATGCCTTCTGCTTTCTCAAGAAAAACCAGCTCATCCAAACCGCCACAGCCATCCACGCCGCCCTCGCACAAACACCCTCCATCCCCTGGAACCACGTCGCAGCAACCCACCGCCCCACCGCCGCGCCCACGACCCCCAACCACGCCGACAACGCCAGCACCGCCCCCAGGTTCTCCCACCCGGGATGCCTCGCCCGCCTCTTCTCGCCGACGCCGCGCATGCTCGTGCCCCAGCTGCCCTGCAGCATGGTCACGCAGCTCCACACCGCGATGCCCGGCAGCGGCACCTGGTAGAACAGCTGGCTGGCGACGAGGAGGCTCCAGTGGCGGACGGCGCCGCGCAGGTGGCGGCGGAAGAAGAGCAGGTTGTAGCCGGCGCAGAGCGCCAGCCGCAGCGCGAAGTCGAGCGGCGAGAAGGCGAACGGCACGCTGCCGCTCCAGGCGTACCGCGCCGTGAAGACCGCCATGGCGAGCGGCCCGTACACCCGGCGCACCGCGCAGATCAGCGCGACCGGCCCGCGGATCGCGTACAGGAGCGGGTACTGCAGCGTCTCGATGTACGTGGCGCGGGACCAGCGGAGCTGCTGGAGGAGGAGCGCCATCGAGGTGGTTGGAGTGTCGGTGAGGGTCAGGACGTAGGTGTTGAAGGTTATGCGGTAGTTGGCGAGCATGAGGCAGGTGCTCAGGTGGCGGTCATCGTTGACGATCTGGCTGGGTTAGCTTCGGGCGATGCTGGTATTTGGGCGGGGCCGACTTACGGTTTTCCTTCCTAGGGAGGTCTGCATGTACCACGGAAAGAGGATCTTCTCCAGTGCGGATATCTTGAAGGCTGCGCATGGGCCTGGTTGGCAGTCCGTTGCTTCCACTGACCCAGTTTGCCCTCTGCAAAATGCCAGCTCGCTCCAATAAGCCGCAGCCGTCAGGGCTGCAATCCCGCTCTGGTGGCCATTGTGAACTCCCAGCGAGGTACACGTTCCACCAATTCCCGGATCCAGCGCCATACACCCAATGGCTTGATCAACCGTGTTTTCCAACACTAAGGTATCCGAGTCACTTGTCCACACATAGTCCACCCCCCTGGCCCGCCCCATCGCCATCGATAAGACCAAGTTCGTGAAGATAATATCCTTCTTGCACCGATGCGGCTCATGAAAGCACACCACCTGCATGCCGTCCCCCTCTCCCTCCCTCAACACCCCACCCTCCCTCAGCATCTCCCCCGCTGCCCGCACCACCTCCTCCATCGCCCACTCCTCCGCATCCCTCTTCACCTCCTCCGGCAGCGCATGGAACACCTCCAACCGCTCATGCGCGCTCTCGCTCGGCACGAAGTGGCCGCCAAACGCCTTCAGCTCCGCCAACCGCTGCGCCATCTCGCCCAGCGGCTCGGGCAAGCCTAGCACGACGGCCTGCGGATAGACGCTCCGCACGGTAGCCACCATCTCGAGGTCCTCGGGCTCGTCGCCGTCGATGCCGACCAGCAGCGTCGCCGCGCCGGTGCAGGTCGTGCGGTACGACTGCAGGCACCGCCGGAACAGCGCCTCCTCCTCGCGGTACCCCACGATCGAGACCAGGTACGGCACGCCCGCCGCGTTGCCCCTGCCCGCCGCGGCGCTGTGCTCGGCGTCGGCGTGCGCGGTCTTGCGCTGCAGCTGGGCGAGCGCGCGCGCGCTCTTCTGCCGCGTGATGTCGGTGAGTAGGATTTGGCCGAGGGTGTCGAGCGTGAGGGGGAGGAAGGAGGAGGTTTTCTGCCGGAGGAAGAAGGTCAGGATCCAGAATGCGAGGCCCAGAATTGAGTTCAAGATCAGCCTCCACCGCGGGAGCGGAGGCGGAGTATACATGGCGTCATCCCTGTAGGCGAGCATGGTTGGTGTTGGAGCTGAGGACAACGGGAAGGAAAACGAAAGAACATAAAAAGAAGGAGCGAGCTACAGGTCGAGAAAGGAATCGAAGCTGCCCGTGGGCAAGGCCACAAGCCCACAAAAAATTCACCACTCCCTTTGTCACGCAAGATTGCTCTGACGATGGCCTTCGGGGCAGGGTCGGCCGCGAGTCAGCCACTCGATCTGCCGCGTTGCCCTGACGGGGGTGTGGGGAGGCTCTGCGGATCAACGCATCCGGGGATCCCGGTGCTGGAACGCCCCTGACAAGCCTTTCCAAGCGGTTTGGCAGAACTACGGGAGGCCTTTGGTGCAATTTGCTCGGAAGAGGCTGCCGAGGAGGAGGGGTCCCGGGGCATTCTTTGCGCGACGGTTGATTCAGAAAATCTGATATGATTCATGAATCTGATAAGGCCGGCATTGCTTTCATGTTGATCTTGTGCCTAGGGATCCCACCTGATTCAGCATCGCTGCTTGACCGTAGGACCTATGACGGCTGCTGCGCCCGGTGTCTCGTGTCAGGGACATGCTCGGGAAGAGTGGTGAGCCGTATTCCGTTTCGACTGTCGAGAGACGATCATTGCTCCCGCCAGCCCTACCACCCAGTGGCCTTGAAGCAGAAGTCGGGCCGATGATCCGTCCATCGTGTATCGAAGATCCGGAATCTTGCGAAGCCCCGACGCTTAGCCAAACTCCGGCGTCACCTCTCGGGTTGAGTCAGTCTAAAGCCGAAAGTAGGGTGGTGTGACGAAGCGAAAACGGTTTGCATAAGAGCTTCGTGCCCCTGGGATACATTGTTCGAGTTTCTACTCATTTTTGGAGAGGGATAACAGCAACGTGTGCTCGAAATCTGGACGTTCCGTAAGACAAGATTGAGAAGGAAATTTGCAGTGTGGTTGGAAGGATTTGTGATCGAGCCGCGGCACAGTAAAAATAGCTGCAAACCCTGAAATATCACCAGACCTTGCGACAGCTTTAGACACGAACGAATAATAAAGAGGTGCCTGAAAAACCTGTGAGCACTTCCGTGTCGTTGCTCTTTGCCGATCGCACATGCCTATCACTGCAATTAGTACGCCTCCCACCTCACCAGAAGCCACGACAGACAAACCAAAGAACAGCCAGGAGATGAATACCGCTTTTGCTACTGGATGTCCTCGCTTGTGTGGGTTGGCATGGTCGTCGAAGTGGCGGGGTTCGCGCGGTCGAGCTTCTCCGTCGAACTAGAGGGCCGTCAGCTTGCTGCGGCGGAGATCTTAGCGTCAGTCTCACTAGTAAATAAGAGAGATGATGTGTGCACACATGATTCGTCTTCGGAGCGCCATAGACAGAGCTACGTTGCCTCTGACGTTTCCATCGCTGTTGCTTCCGGCGGCGCGGCTCTCTCACGAATGACGGAGCGTGTGAGTGCTAGTTTATCGCAGGAGAGAAGGGCTCAGAAACTTGATTGATGGCCGCGAGCCATAATACTGTCTGTGCTCTTGTCGTGGCTAAAGCGTTCGAACAGTTGCTGTCCCTGTGTCCGGCCGGAAGGTCTCTCGGATAGCGTCGCCGCAGCAGCGAGGCTTGGAGAAGAGCGAAGGAATGAGAGCGGATTATGCCTGGGAGAGATTAGCCTCAGCTCACTGCTGCTGAATTTACCATGTTGCATGGCTGTCCACCAATGCGCCGCTGGAGGAGTTGTCGAGAGGCGCCGTCACGAGCGCAGAAGATCTCGGTACGAGGACCGCGGCGCGTCGCAGACTACAGCCGAAATCGTTGCGGCAGAAAAACGAGGTGAGGCGGTATGACCAGGATGCGGAGCAGACAGGCGCTCAGTGATGCAGTCAGTGAGGCAAAGGCGACGCGGACCGCCGAACCAGCGCATCGGTGGTATGGCGTCAAGATCATGGCGGAAATCGTGAGAGAGTCGAGCATCCGCACAGCTGCGAAGAGTGACGGTGATTCTGGAAGATTCGATGAAGCGCCACGGCAGGCCGTCGCGGCCGCAGAAGATCTGGAACAATCCCGCAAAGGGCGTCGCATCCCCGAAAAGTAGCGGAAAGATCAACTGAGATTGGGAAGGGGGTGTCAAGGACCATTCAGTCACCCAGTGTAAGCGCGAGTGTCAGTGCTGGGCGGCGCGGGCCGCGCGCTGACTGCTGGCGGGTTGCGCATGGCCGCCGCGGCACTACAACACCATGCCAAGCATCACGAAATAGCATCACGAGCAATGCGCGGTATAAAGACTCAAATAGCCTATGTGAGTGGAAAATCAGCAACGATGCAGAGTACCCAAAGGCGCGGTGGGAATGTCACGAGCCGGCGTGTGGCGTTGATCGAACTCAACACCACGTCCGCTCGGACTGCCAGCCAAGAAGATCTGGTGCCGCACACAATGAGCCTTGCAACTGAGAACGATGTTCATGCGAGCAACACCAGCAGTCCTTGAATTTTTACCGGTGTCACTGCCAAGTGGCCAACCTTCTTCCTCAAGGGTCCGCGCATGGCGAACGACTCAACGAAAAAAGCAAAAAAGCGAGTGAAAACAAGCACTGTTAGCGTCAGCCAGAGGCAGTGCAATACTGGCGACACAGTGGTCCGTGGCATACACGAGTGCAGTCGGCCATAGACCTGGTTCCAAAAACATTCGAATCACTTAGGGCTGTTCAGACCCGTTGCCGCCGTGACGACCGTCCAGAGATTAAACTGGAACGGAACTTGATACCAATTGAGCCCAGCAGAACCCAAGAAGCATGTCCTGGAGGAGAAAAGGAAGCGGTTCCTGGAGGAAGAGGGGGGTTTATATAACCTTGCGGGGCGCGGTTATCATGTGCACACAGGCTGTGTTTCCGGAAAGTCTGCCGCCTCGCTACCGCTGAGCTAGGCCAGTTCTTGCACTGATTGGTGTCACACCTTCTGCCCAATGGCAGTTTTCGGAAGGTTGCCTGGAATGTCAGTGTCAGGCACAACGTGATCACATGAGAATCTGGGCGCCTGTACGCGCACCTGTCCTATCGGGGCTTTCCTTTTGGGGAAATGGTGGTCTATTATCTTGTGTCGCCACTACTGCTTTGCGCTTCAGGCTCATTTAGGATATCTGGGGAACCAGAAGTTGCTTCTCTTCGCTACTGAAGAGAGCATAAAGTGCCGTGCAGAAAGACGTAGCAAACGGTATTAAGGTCTTTGTCAGCGGCTTGGTAGAGAGGTGCGGCACATGCTTTTCTGGCTCACCCGTCGTGTGTCTGGGCTTTGCTGATCTAAACCAGAGCTTGCTTTGCTCCATTATCATGGGCAGAACCTTCAAAGCGCTTCAGTCATGCTGTTAATATAGACAGCTCAAATAATTGTCACGGAGAAGTCGCAGAACTTAAAACTTTGAAGTAAAGAGCTAACAGCTGGTTAAGCATCATGATCTCATTGAGCCTATATGTGCTATTTTTATGTTTCCAGCAAGGCATTCCCCGTGACCGCCGGCCACTGCTCGGTGTCAAGGTTGTTGAGCACCTCCTGTGCCTTTTGTTCCGCGTCTACTTTCTTCTAGAGGGCGTCCTTAAGCACATTAAGCAGCTTTTTGCGCTGGATCAAGGCATACTGGGGTCTTGCTTATGCTCGTCACGAGCTGAATTGGCCAAGGGGGCCAATGCGCGGTCAAAGTCTCCTTCGATGTCTCATTGTCAGGGACCATCCCTGGTTTCTTCACAAACAGTTAGATCCAAGCAGAGGTGAAGTGGAGTGAGGCATGGCAACCATACCCCCCATGGATGAAGGGACCCGATCAGGCCGATAATGGCGGCGGTCAAGTCGAGACGGGGGAAATAGACGTCCATGCGCCGCTCGCTGGGAAGAGAACGATGCGGGCTTGTTTAATTCTGACAGGTGTGTCGACGACTGCGGTTCGAGGGCGTTCCCTGGCTGAACGCAGCGAAGGACGTTTGATATATGCTGAAGCCGGCGCCGCCGAGGGTCGCACGGGAAAGGTGGCCACCAGGCCCCAGCCCGCTGTGCAGCAGTCATTGCCGGACTGAGACCCAGTATTCAGGCAGCCGCGATCTTGAAGTCTGTACCGGAACGATCCAAATTGGCCCCCAGAAGGGCTGCGGGTGATTGAGGTGTCAGTTCAGCACAATGATGAGGCAGAAGCCATTGGAGCGGAATGGTGTACTTACGGCCAGAAGTGGCAATGAGGGATATCGAGATCGGAGAGGGGCGCCGACTCTGTCCTCGAGCTCGTGCAGGTTCCCCTCGGCTGGATCGCAGCCTCGATGTTGTGGCTGGCTAATGATATGCGGATAGGTACTGCCGTCAAGAGTATCAGCATGAGGAACGAAGACGTAGGCGAGCTGAGACGGCAGAGTAAACTTACGTGATGCTGATGGTAACGATGTGGAGCGAGGGAAAGCGAGGTTTTACTGCGGATGACGCCGTGAGCGTGAGACTTCTTCAAGAGCAGTGACGGGGGCATTCACTGGGGTAGTGATATTGGGAACAGTCAATCAACTCCCGGAGTATTGGGAGTAAGAATGGAGCAAATGAGAGCAAGGATACCGCAAAAGTAAGCCTGTAAAGGTTCAAGAGTTGGCTGAGAGACTGGTGAGTGGTGAGTGAGGAGGAAGAGAGGTGGCAGCCCCGTCGGCGGGCAAGCTTTGAAGCAGGCTCGGTCTAGCTCGGCGGCGTGCTTGCACACGCCGCAGATGGGAATAGCAGCCGGTCGCAATGGCGCCATGCCTGAGCAGGCCAGCGCCGACGCCAACTGCGGCTCCACTTCACTTTGGCGGGTGCGCCTGAGAGGTGAGACGCAGGGTTTCTGGTAGAGGTCGCTGCTGCGTAGTTCAGGTGTGCAGAACCGATATCGCTCCTCCGAGGCAGCGAGCTGATGATGCGTTAAGTGCCAAAGGCGCTCTGTCTGGGAGACGCGTGCCTTAACATCTGCGCGCCGCTCGACCTTGGGCCTGGCCATGACGCCCTGATGATCATCCCTGATCTTTGCGCGCCGTCAGATTGACATTCTCATACCGGTGCTCAAGTTCAGTTCTCGCGAGGAGAGATCTCTCACTATCAACAGGTAGTCAGACTCATCTCTCGCTCATCCGTTGTAGTTACGAGACCATCGGCCCTGGCACGAAGAAAGCCCTCCGCAACTAGTCTCACACTTACCTTCCCGATAAACAGAGCGAAATTCCCCCTGCCGCCACCTTTGCTGTCCCTCTATGTCGCCATCCTCGGCCAGCCAGCTCACCACTCTCGCACCCGCAGCAACCCAGGCTTCCACAAGCGCCGCTAAAATCGCCCGCAGCAACACATTTAGGCAGTGCGCTGCGATACATACATCGACCGTCTCTTCTGTCCTTCTCACATCCTTCTAGCCTCGCATGTTCCCGCCAACATCCAGCAGCGCATCAACGACGCAACAATGCAGCAATGCGCCGCCGCCGAGCGCATCTCCACAGCCTCTCCCCTGTAGTGTCCAAATACGCGTTCCGTCCAAATATGTAACTCCTTTGCGGCTCTGATGGTGGCGATTTCTGTGGTCCCGGTCCCCGGCCCCCCATCCGGCTGCGGCCAGCATCCCGGCTGTGGCGGTCGTGTTCGCGGCGCTCCTGTCCAGCAGCATCGGAAAGAATGACTGCGACCAATGAGGTGCGTGGAGGATTGCGAGCCGAGGTCCGTCATGCCGATGCTGGGTCTCGTCGTGCTTTGCTTATGGTGGGGATGGAATACTTGCATCAGGTCAGATACCCCCATTCCAGATTTGAAGCCCTTCCACAGTGAAAAGCGTGGCCCATGTTGTGCTAATTGCATATACCAGGTAGGAGCATAAAACGTGCCGCACCCACCTTGTGCTCCTGGTGTTATCGCGAAGAACTCCCCTTGCTTTGCTCCGCCAAGGCGATCACCTCGACGCTGAGACAGCAGTAACGCTGACTGAGCGTTCACATCCTGCATCGAGGCAATAACAAAGCGCATCTCCCGCGCGTGCTTCTCTTCATGCCAGGCAAAACGAGCTGCGGTGGCGCGGTCCGATTGTCCAGAGACAGCGTTGGTGGCTCGGGACGGGCAGGGCAAAGTCGGGCGCAGGGACGGCTGGAATTGGTATCAGGACAAGCTACAAACTCTTCGGCCCGAAGCACCTAGCAACAGAGGGTCGATTCCAGGACCTTCTTTGGCTGCTGTGGTGGCCGGCTTGGCACAAGGTCTTTGAAAGAACGGCAGGCGGCCAAGGCCTGCGCCGCCTGGTGTCGCACAAGACACAGTGCTGCCAAGATCTTCGAAGACGTCCACTAGCTATCTTCATCGTTATGTGAAGCGCGATCGATTTCACGCAGGGTCTGCGGAGAGGAAACCGGTGCGCCGAGGAGGGGCGGTGTGCCCGGGCTGTGCGGACAACATGGACCACGAAGGCATCAGCTCAACATAGAGCGCCATGGAGAGAAAGATAGAGCTTCTAGACTCGAGAGTTAGAGAGAATAAGACTGAAGAGCTGGTGAAAAGCACCCGAAGCATGCCTGGGTGGCATGGGCAGGCGACCATGTCGACGAGCCGCTGGGATGGTGAACTGAAATGTATGCCGAGGACTTTGTGAGCTTTCCACAACTTTCGGAGACTGTGACATTTGCTGACCGATTCGTGCGCTGCAAGCTGTAGCGTTGGGAGCTAGTGACCGTGATATGCTGGGTTGGCTGACGAGAGACACTGTGGGAATGAGACAGCCGGTTTGTGCCTGTAGGGCTCTGCCCCGCGGTTCCGCGACCACCGTGGGCTCTGATGTTCTTATTTCCCTTGGAGGCCGCAGCCGCTTGACCCTAGGGTGTGTGTTCCGCATATTTGATCGAGGATAATGCAAAGCGAATGGCGGGTCGTTTGTGGGCAACGTGGTAGCGTTGAGACTATTCTGGCGTCCGCTGTGGCAGTGGCGCTCTGGGCCTGCACAGCCAAGTCTCCTGCGGGAGATCTGTCCGAAAGGGGTGCGCCGATGGTGCGTTGTCACTCCCGCCTCCCGCTTCTACGTAGTTGTAACATGCGACTGATCTGTTCTCTTTTCGGTTTAGTCCGGCCTCGGTTGCCACCCTCCCCTTCGACTATATAAACCGCCTCCCTCCTCGACCAGAGCTCCTCTTTTCCTCCCCCAGCATAGCACCGTTCTGCAGTTTTTTTGGAACCAGGTTAGGGCCTCTGGAGCTGGGCTTCACACCTTGACCACAGTGTCGCCAGTATTGCACTGTTTCTGGCTGACGCGAACTTCATCTCTTGAACCTCCTAAGGTTGGCTTTCTTCGTCGAGTGATCCGCCATGCGCTAATCCTTGAGGAAGTGGGCTCATCCTTGCCCGGCCTGTGGTTGATGCTGATCTTCTCTTCAATGGAGCTTCGGTGGTGACTTCTCATAGCATCCGTGTTCTTTCTCATCTTACCAGTGGGATGAACAGGAGTGCTGTTGAAATGGCCAAGATCGAAGGTTCGTTCTTATGGCTGCACACTCAAGGTATAGTGTGGCAGACAGTTACGCGATCCACATATCTTTGTCGGTCAATGAAATAGTTTATGAAGTTCTTACCTCTGATTTCGCGCCCTCAATGCCTGTGTGTCTTCACCAAAGAGCCTTGCCAACAACCATCCTGGCTCCATTCTATGGTGTTGACCTGAAAACAGTGTCGCTGTGATGCCAGCAAAACGCGTCCCGCGAGAGACTCTTCGTTAGACACGCCACGACCCCCAAATCCTCGAACTGTGAATGCACAACAGGGATCTAAATTCTTATTGAATGTATCGAGGCTCTCTAGCCCATGGCGTTTAGGTTCTTCCGCTCAGCCGCTATGGTGTTCGCCCGCAGAGCTACAGACACACCCCCGAGCGCACTCGGGCACACACCAGCAGGTCTTCAACACTGATTCATCGCCATCGCGGGCGCACTTGCGCGCCATTGGCGGCTCAAGTCTGCTGTTATTTGTGTTCCCATCCCGCAATGCACGCTCCGCGCCTCACCACGCCGTTATTGTCCGCAGCCAAGTGCTGCCTCACTACACCCGTGTCCACGCCACTTTCCATATCGCCGCCTCTGTGCATGGTTGCGGGACTACTCAGCTCTTTGTGCATGCGCCAGTACCGCCAGCATTGAGCACCTCCCGCCATCCCTTCCGTCTCTGAGCCGGTGAGTTCACCTCACCTGAACGACACATGATCACTTCATCTCTCAGCTTTTGTCGGTTTGCTACGCTCCTGCGATGCCCCTCTTTCTTGCACAGTAGCTCGAAACGGACCCTGACATACTCTGCAGCGACTCGAGCCTCGATTCCCCTCATCATCCCAGAAGACGGTTCAAGGAGACCCGCAGCGAGATCAACACAGGTTCGGAGCGGCAGAGATGTGAAGATGAGATTGCTGCCTCACCGAAGTGTATCAAGTCTGGTAAACGAGTTGTTAACGTCACACACGCTGAAGTGTGAAGAAGTCAAGATAATTCTCGAGAATCTCTTGTTTAACAACTGATGAAATACCCTTCCTGCTTCTATCAGTCCAACTGAAGAAGGAGACTTGGATTTCAGGCTTTTCTGATTGTTCTTGTAAAAAAACCCTTCAGCCGTCTGAAGCTGTGAGTCTGACTGGCCACGACCTCTAGCCTTTGACGCTAGACTTTTCAGTGTCTTCATAGGAGACTGATCGAGTGATTTCCCGCCGCAATAATGGCCCTTGACGTAGTGGCAATAGTCGACCAAACCGTTGACCTCCTTCGTCTTCCCCTCTGTAGCAGCAGACAAGGCACCATCCGAGACCACATACCGAGCAGAGTCCCTTCCAACAACTCTGTTGTAGGTATCCGTCACCGCCTCGAAGCTCATGCACTCGGAGACGGCCCAGATCGTCTGGCCATCCCAACGCGCTGCATCCAGGAAGACACCGTGGACCGCGTCTTCGTAATCATCCTCCAGAGACGTCCAAGGCACCAGCTCAGGGTCGTTTCCCATGGGCGGGAGCTTCAACGTGAGGAATCCGTCGGCATCAGGGATCAGGGCGAACCCGCCGAAGGCTTCAGCGTAAGTCTCCATCCAGAAGATGTCCAAAGCCCAACCGGAATTGACGCTGACGGCGGTCTCGAGTCCGGCCTGACGAGCGTAGGCCGCGATCGCGGCCTTGTTGTCGAACGACAGCACGGGCACCGCTCCGCCGGTGATCTTCGAGGCCTCGGGCAGCCCGGAGAAGACGAGGTGCCTCACGCCCTGGGCGACGGCGGCGTCGACGATGGTGCGGCCCATGTCGGACTCGGGCGGGCCGATCTGCTGCTTGAAGCTCGGGTCGTCCGAGTCGGTGTTGAGGAAGAGGCCCCAGCAGCCGCGGAACGCGATGGCGAGCTCGTCCGCGCTCCACGAGTCTGCTCTGACCACTTCGATCCCCGGACGGCCGATCCGCCGCGCCTTCTTGCTGCGGGGTTGTCGTGGGGGGGGGGGGGGGGGGGGGAGCGGGCGACGCTGCCGCCGAACATGCCCGCGCTGCCGACGACGGCGATGATGCGTTTCTCTGATGCTGACATTCCGGAAATTGACTGTAATCTCCCAAGAAGAACTTTTCCGACATCCCAGGAATCGAAAACTTCAAAGGAGAGCTCATGCACATGGCGTCGTGGAGGCGCATCGATTTGAATGGCAAGCGCGTCGGAGTCTTGGTAATGGCTCCACCGGCACTCAACTCATGACCGCCATCGCTACGAGTGTCAAGCAGCTAGTAGTCTCTACTTCGGCGGTCTGAAGCAGTACCGTAATATCAGTCAAAGAGTGATAGAGAACGGTTTTCAGGAATTTTTACGGTAACGATACCACGCGGGGTCCACTAGTTGGGCTAGCAATTGATACTTTGAACATTGGAGATTCATGAGCATAATAAGTTTCATTTTTCCTGCTGATTGTTGTGGAAGATCATAGTATTGGTTTTCAGAGAGTCGATCCTCCTGTAGACCCCTCTCTGCTTACCCTCGATGGTGCCAACCTCTTTTTGGATCATGGAGGAGCGATCACTAAAGGTCTTGGATTTGGGGCCGTATTAGACTTGCGAGGTTCGGCGATCTTGGCCTTAAGGTCAGCTATTATCTTCTCAGGCTAGCCGATCTTGTCAATGTGCTCGTATTTCACAAGCCTCCAGGCAGTCTTGTTTTCCTGAATGCGTGCCTTTAGCTGCCCAATCATTTCTTGATCTGCTCGAAGACGGTGACTGATCGGCTTAGGAGAGACATGTTTTCTGTCCTCCGTTTATTGTCATGTAAACATTTCTGCTTTGAATGTGGAACATAACATCCACAGAGAGGTGGTAAGGAATTGGAAGAGCCTGGACTTCCTGAAGCTTCTCCTCAGTGCCAGTGGGCTAGGCCACATGGTGTTCATGGGACTTGCCCAGCATGTCGTTGACTTCGCCAGTTCCTCGATGGCTTCGACCTGGACCACCTGCTTCTGTAGGTGCTCTCCCACGACGGATGAAGCGATACCGTTTCCAAATGTCGTTGGCCCAAAGCGTGTAGTCTCACCAGCTTCGGCGCCGTGGTGCGGGGGCGTACTCTCCCAGAAGGAGTGGCCGAAGGGGGCAGGGGAGACCAGGCCGTTCCGGCCTTGGCCTCCCACAGAGCGGAAGGCGATTGCCAAGCGCCGGCCGTCGTAGATGTGGCGGCCACGCGAGAACGAACGGCGAAGTCTGGGGACAGGGTGCCGCCTAGCGCTGCGGACGCGTCCGAAGCCGCCGCTTGGGAATCGCTGATTTTTCTAGACCTGCGGCGGGCCGAAGCCGGTCTGCAGCAGCTGGTGCGGCGAATTTTGCGCCAGGTCGCTATCAAAATGCCGACAACGACTGGACGTGTTCCGCGGCCGCAGTGCCGCGGTGGCATGGCGCTTTAAGGCTTAGACGCTTACACGCCCGGCCTGTCCGCCCGGTATCTGAGTGTCCCGCCCCAGCTATCAGTTGTGTTGGTGTTTGTGCCCAATGCGGGTGATGCTGTTGTCGATTCGATCACGAATGCTGTGACTTTGTTGTCACGAGAACGTTGGGGTTGCCGCTGTCTGCGAGGAATTTTGCCGTAGGAGGTTGTGAGTTTGGGGAGGAAGAGCTCGTGGTCGCCGTGCGGAGATACCCTTAGCTTAAGCAAGGCCGGATTCAAAGACAAAAGATCTAGGGCGGGTCAGCGCAATGCATCTGAATGGAGGAGAAAGGCTTGAGCGCGTTACTCAGCAAGGAGTCTTTGCAAGTGTCGTAGCGCTTCTGAAGTTGAGCTGTAGAGAGAAAGTGACAGAAAGCCAGTGGATGAGGAGGAAGATCTGGATAGCGAAGCGAGCCAGAGAAGCGAGGGAGAGAGCACGGCCTAGAAGTTGCGACGACACGGATGCCGTCGCTACATGCCAGTCGCCTTTCTTCTGCGTCCGGCGATCTCAGGAGCTGCTGGGGCAAAAGCAACAGCCTGGCAATCGGAGCATAAAGAGGCATTGAGGGGCGCGACGTGCTATTTATCAGAGCAAGCTGGAGCAGCAGTGGCCACACACGCAGGGTCCTGGCGCCGCACGCTTCTCTCTTGCTCGTCATCCGCTGTGCGCAAGATCTTCTTCCTCGAACCCCCAGGTATGCTGAAGCCCTCAACAAAAAAGCGTGTAGGGCGCGTCCTACTAGGTAGTGTAATTGGAGGAACGAGTTCCAGCCGCCACACTTCTTGTCAGGCCCCAGCCCGCGACAAGCGCTTGGATGTGTCCATGAATGAGCCTCTCGGTGGGCGCAGTAATGCTGCATGATCCTCCTCGCGTCATGTCTTTGAATGCGAAAATCCGGGCGTGACTAAGGGGAAGACCCCCGCTTCTTCCGCTCCGGCGGGCTGCAAAATGTGAAGTCACAGCAACGGAAAGGGTAGAACACGGGAGAAGTGTGTGGCCCGCACTGAAGACTCTGTCAAGGCTTGCTGTCGAACAAGATATTCTAGCGAGTAATCGAGTCTGACGATGACGATAGTATGCTTTTGCTTGTGGGCGCAAGACAATGTGCGCTGCCAGGGAGCGTGGCGCAAGTGAAAAACACCGCGAGCGCGATCGTGACTCAGCCCAGCACACGTCGGACGGCACTGACACACACTCGGCCCTTCACTAGTGAGCCGTGGCGCTGGCAAACACTGCTCTGCTCTTCTGAGGACTTGCTTCTTCCTTGAAGACTTGCGCATGGCAAGTCAGACAACGAAAAAGAAGGTCGCGTCAGCCAGAGGCAGTGCAATACTGGCGACACTGTGCCAGCACTATGAGCGAAGCTCAGGGAGCACCAGACCATTTCCAAAAACTTGTGAGACCAATGCGACTCCGTAGAGCGCGCCATTGGAGTCACCCAATAGCAGAACAGTTACTACACTTAATCTAAGCCTAAATGGCAAAGAGAGCTGAAGAAGAAAAGAGGAGCTGGGGCTGAGGGCGAGGAGATTTATATAACTAAGCGAGGTGCATGCAGACCCTGAGTGTGACAGCTGCGGTTGTTCTGGAAATTGGGAGCAGGCTAGCCGGATCGGGACGGGGTGATGGAAAATGAGAGCATGCGGGCTGTTGCCAGGGTAAAGTTCCCTCCGCGGTAGGCACAGCCGCTTGCTCATGCCGGCAGCCCTTCCGCATTCGGGATCAGGTCAATTGGGCCGCGCCGGCTCTTGCGTGCAGCGTGCCCGCTGCTGCGCCATGCACGAGTCTGGTGGACGTTCTCGGGTAGCGACATACAGGAGAGCTCATGACTATAGACATATCACGGTCTTTTGATTCCAGCTTGCTTGCGCGGTCATTCCGTCTACGTCCTTCTGTAGACCACCTTGCCAGACAGTCTAGCTCCGGCCGCAAGATCCGTGCATGTGTAGCGCTGTAGCGTGGAGTAATTTACTCGATATCCCCGGCGCCGAGCTGAGTATGACATCTGCCGCGGATAAGGAATCCAGCAGCAGAGGGGCACAGGAGGCATCGCTGAACGTATCTCAGAGCGGCCTCACCCGATCTCACCGGCTACCGTTGCCTTTTCGCCTTCGCAAAGCTAGGCTGCGGAAGAATGGAAGCTGCAGACGCCTTTCTGCATGAAATTGCCTGATCACGGGTCCATGAAGATCTTCGAAGGTTCCACGGCAGCTGCTCACAGGTGAACTCATCATGGCAGTATGCGAAGCTGCGGTTTGTCCTCGATGCCTCGAGGCGCTGGCGCAGGCGAGTGGGCAGCGCAGCTGGGTCGCCGGGCGGGCTTGACGCAACAGATGTGTCTCCATAGTAGCGCACCCTAGGAATAGTCCTGCCTTAGCTGAGATACGGAAAGTCGATGGGAATATTCCTTGGGGCTTCCTGCTGCGTCTGCGATATCTCTCGCCCCTTAGTGTGTGTGGTAGTGCGGTCAAAATGCTGGGGAAGCTACTCCTACATACATGGAAAATGCGGGCGGACCTTCAATATCTAGCTTCCCGATGGCCTGGATTGCGGGCTTACTGCCTGGTGAGCTGCCGCCGAAGTGCTGGTAGCGCTACGTCGTCCGTTCAGGCTCCAACACCTTTCCCCTCACCCAGACACCTTCTGTGCCGACCTTTACGAGCACATCCTTCTCGTTTATGAACCAGACACCTTTCGTCGCCATGTCCGTGGACAGCACCAATGCTCCGTGTTCAGACAGAAAAGACCTTGCTCAGATATTGAACTGCTGGCACGACGGCCCAGAGGGCCCGCCCTCAACCGCGTCGAATGGCTTCCCAGCTGGCACATTTCCTCGCGTCCGCCAGCTGGCTCACTGGCCCTGGCCATATTAGTACGGGCTCTCTCTCACGCTCCAGGTTCCACCGCAACACTTGCTGTTATTGCATCTGTTGTTTCTTTTGTCGTGGACCGTTTGCTTTGTGCGGTGATACTGACCTCTACGCAGATATTGTTGGCTGGAAAGAACCAAAAGATCAGGTAAGAATACTTCTCTTGCGTTCTCATGTACTCTGCGGCAATACTAATGCTTGAAAACTCTCAGGCATCGAGAGATTGTTGAAAACCAAGACAGCAAGACACCCGGCATCGTGGTGCTCACCCTCCTTGCCGCGGAAGCCCCAACCCGCGCACTCAGGCAGACAAGACTGCCTAGGAGTGCTGAATCCGCCGTCAGTGGTCGGTAGTGGGAGACTGAGAATGAATATCAGCTACACACACAGAGTGCCACGGAGCTTGCTTTAAGCTGTTCATTCTCTTTGGAGCTTAGGGCCCGAGTATGACCTGGTATACATTTATTCCATGTTCTCTCGTTCCTTGCTAGGAGTACTTGGCTGACTGAAGATACACCTGATGCAGAGCTACTATTACTCCCATTCTTACAGCTCATATTACTACCATCGTTGCTATAAATCTACAAACGACGCCGATGGCGACGACAAAAGGCCTACCGGTACCTTGATCCCCATCTCTATCAATGGCCATTCAATACATGTCGCTGACGTATTTTCAACGCAGGGGCCCGGCCTAATGGGCGCCCATAACTCCATCCGTCCATCATGGCAATCCGCTTGCCTCGCTACTACCCCTATTGCACCTGCACTCGGATCTCATGCTGTGCCGGGAAAGGGACATTGCAAAATGAAGGGGCACTTAGAGGAAGGTGGCATGCAGACAGATAGAGTCATCTGCCAATGAGAGGAGGAGAGAGATCTTGAGGTTGTAGTTGCGTACAGCGGGGAGGGGATGCGCCGCCGAGTGCATCCCCGACGTCTGAGCTTGTCATGGGGATGTTCGTATCTGAAAAATTGAAGATTTGCCCCATGATTACCAAGCCCACGGCAGCGCTTTCCGAAACTAGACAACAGTTGCATGCTTGATGCATCAGGAAAGCGTGATCCATGACCTCGAGCGCCAATGAACCCCGCACGGGTTATGGGGATGCAGTGACACTATGCCAGCCGCGTGTCTTTCGCGCCTCGACTTGCCCAGCGCCTCCAGAAAAGAGCAAGGCGAGCCGCCACATAGCCGTGAGCTTTGTGCCGTGCCTGCCAGTGCGAGTGACGTCGCCGGCCGGCGGCGTTCGGCTTTGGTCTGCTGCCTTGAGCCCCAGCCGCCTCGCTTAGCACCTCAGACTTACCGGAACACCCCACTCACTCCTCCCATCCACAACAATCTCTCTTCGCCACTCTTTGTTGCGTCTACCTCATAACCTATGGCCTGCTCAAGGGCAGGTCCACCGCCTCCTCTGACGCCTTTCTCTCAGCTGAAGCGGAGAACAGAACCTCCGCGCTTCGCACAGGTACGTTGCCAACTCCAGATCTTCCGTCCAGCCAGCCCCAGCCTCACACCTATTGCTCGACCCTCCGGCTCCGCTCCCTGCCCGGTTCAGATCTTCTATTGCACCTCGGAACCTTGTATCCCTTCTTTGCAGCTCTTTGAACCTCGACGTCACTCAATCCTTGCGGACGTATCCACTCTTCTGAACCCATTGCTGACTTGAGTCCCAGAGGCATCTCAGCCATGCACACTCTACCAAACCAACGACGTAAAGACATGTGTAGAGCGCAGCCTCCATCCAGGTCGCTCTCGCGATCATGTTCGACCTTGTTCTCTCTTTTCGCAATCGGAGACAACGAGAAGAAGCCCGACTTCACCTTCTCTGAGGAGGACCAGGACGAGAAGATTGTGGAACTGAAGACGGACGGTGGCTCCTGGAAGTCCATGGCCCAGAGGCTCAAGAAGCCCCAGGGCGCTCTCAAGAAGCGCTTGAACGAGATCGCGCCCGCCGAGGCCAACTTTCAAGGAAACTTGAAGGATAAGTGTAAGAATATCTCTCTTCCGAACTCTCAACGATCGAGCTTCACGCTGACATACCGTCAGCTCCTGGCTGGCTCCCTTTCTTCGGCCAGGGTATCTGGCCTCCGTTGTCTCTTGCCGGTTGAGCAAGCCGGCCCTCTGCGCGGCTCCAATTGGCGCAGAATCCGGCATCGTTGAGTCATGCAAGCAGCAGTACCGTCACAACCAGCAGGACAACGCTTTAAACAACACCGTGGTCCGCCCCCAAGAGTGACCACGGATCGGCTGCGCAGCGCCTCGTCGCTGTTGCTGAGCTTCGCGACATGATCCGCGAAGCACTGCCCAGCGTCCTCAATTCCCGCATTTCAGCTATTCAAGACCGTGCGGCCTGTTATGCCGTCAAACATCGCACATAGGTCATATCTATGGGTTTGTGTCCGAAATTACGGCGGAGGTGCCGGGTCGGGCGCCTCTGTCTCAACAGGGACGACCTGCAATCCAACCCGATCTTGGACGACATCCCTCGTCCTCTCGAAATGTGGGAGGTGAAACCTTCACATATAGGTCATATTGTAGCGATGTGCTGCTAGCAGGGCGCTCTGCTGTGTCCATTCTTTCGGATGTAGGCGCTGTTGACGAAGATTCCAAGCGGCAAAGACACTGAAGCTTGGAATCTTCGTGAACAACGTCCACATCCGAAAGGATGCACACAACAGAGGGGCGATGAACAGGGCACTGCCGTGGACGAGGACAAGGACACCGCTCCGTCTACAATCCACCGCCTGACACGTCGCATGACGTTCTCTACCCTGAAGTCGACTGCGAAGCACTCAATGGCACTAATTATACAGTACGCTTACTTCCGTTAACCCATTGTTGAATGGGAGAAGGGCGCAGCGAAGATCTGCTGTCTCGAGCTCTTCATCCCAGGTAAGTTGAACATCACTGTTGTCTCCACACAAGGATATCGCTGACTATTGTGCCATCCAGGTTACTCCAACGACCCTGGAGTAATTTCGCAGTACATGAGCACTTTCAACCAATTGTTTGGCCTGCTGAAGGGTGTCTCCACGGTTCGAGTTCTGCTGCATGTGCACAAGGACCAAAAGCTCAGCCGCGATGGTACAATCTCGCACGAGGAGTACCTCTATACGTTCTTCAACTCCCTAGGCCGCTACATGCCGTCTATCCGCCAGCTCACGGTCATCATCATCTCGGAGCGCAACGCCGAGCACCGCAAGATCCAGATCGAATGCTTCAGATCCTTGTTAGCAGGCCTTTTTGTGTTTGTAAATAATTCAACTCCAATAGTAATGATCTCCTTAATGCTAACAACGTGAGCATCAGTCATCGACTGGTACGAGTATGATTAAGCGCCCCTTCACATATAGATCACACACTGATGCATGCACACCTCTAGCCTGGTGCAATGCAAATGCTGCTAGCTCACGGCAGTTGAACGCATTGTAAAACACGGCCGCATCCTAGCAAACGGCCACAGCTACGGTGGCGGTTAAGCTGCCTGTCGGATTAGTAACAAGCTTCACGCGTCATTACCTCCCACCTTCAAACCATGTGAACGAGAAGCGAGAAACTATGCAGATCGAAGGCGCAGACAACTACTTGCCGGCGCTCCAGGACCTCCAGCTGAAAGCCGGCTCCAGCTCAAGCACAGACCGAAGCAAGGCAGAGAGCAGAGCCGCAGCCATCGACGCAGCTACCGAGCAAAACAACCAACAACACTACCTCCCCCCCCCCCCCCCCCCCCCCCCCCGACGAACCGAGGAGAATTGCGCATCTATCACGCTTGAATCACACCCGCATCCGCCGTGCGCACCTCCCGCCACAGGTCGACCGTCGCGTCGTCGGCGAACGGGCGCGGCCGCCACGCCGCCACCAGCCGGTGCTCGCCGGTGGGATCCACTACACGGGCCAGACGACGCGGGACTTGGTGCGCACATGGTGCCATTCGGTCACTAGGTGGCCGCCGGGCGTTCGCTATGGGTCAGGGGTGCTGTGGATGCGGTCGAGGGGTGCGTGGGGTCAGTGGACGGCGGGGAGGGGAGGGGAGGCGTACCCTTGATTTGGCGGTGGATGGAGATCTCCGTTGCGGTGCTGGATAGGCAGCCCATTTTGATGGGCTTGGGGGAGCGGGCTGGTTGGGTGTGGGGTTGTGGGTGGTTATGCGAAAGGGGGGGTTGGATGAGAGGGATTTCGCTGGCGTCGAGTCTGCGCGTTGCTGGCATTGCTTCTTTCTGCCTCTGCTGTGCTCTCTTCTTGCTTCCTTAGGCGGAGGCAACATAGTGAATGTTGCTAGTTAACATGATGGACAGTTGTAGCATTTGTCAGGACGCCTTCGGCACATGAGAAGGTGCTCATCTACATCCGGATTCCGGATGAATGCTTCAACTTCCCACAAATTCACCCCGCTTCATGAGCTCCGCATATGCTGCCAATGTATACGATCTAATTTTCTTGTCCTCGTATACCAGGCGTGTGACGAGTGAGGCAGCTTACGACCCTATTGTACCTCATGTCAGCGCTTACTCACTACACTGCATTTTTCCAACTTAAATGAAACGTTTTGATCTATCATTGCATATGTACTGAGTCTATGATCACTTTCTCCGAGAGATAACATGAAAGCTGCATCCGTCTATCCTCACACATCTCGCATCTACCACGGAGGGCAGGCGCCATCGTACTGGTTGATTCCCTCGGCATGCTCCCAGCCGGCAACATGGATGTTGAAGAACTTGCCGGTGTCCTCCTTGCCGACGCGGAAGACAATGTCGGACACGGCCTTGGAACCCTGCTCGATAGTCAAGTCGGCAGTGGGGCCGCCCAGGTCCGTCTGAACCCACTGTTGAATAGTGTCAGTCACAGGCTTCGAGGCACAAAATAGATGGAGAATGGTACTTACACCGGGCGAGACGGCGACGAAGGTGAAGCCCTCCTCGGCGAAGGACTGGGAGTACTGGACCGTGAGCATGTTGAGAGCGGCCTTGGAGATCTTGTAGGCAGGGACGGGGAAGAGGGCGTAGGTAGGGGCCTTGGCGATGGAGCCCAGAGTGGTGGAACTGAGAGAAGCTACGTTAGGCAGGTCACCCCGAGGGCATTGATGTATAACTTACATGTTGACGACCTTCTTCAAGTTACCCTTCCTCAAGAGCGGCAAGAAAGCGCTCGTGACGTAGTGGACACTTGTGACGTTGATCTTGAAGGTCTCGTCGAGGTCGGTCCTACCGTAAGTCAGTACAGATGTTATCAGAAGCGTCGAGGAAAATTACATGGTCTCAATGCCGTTGGGGGTGTAGTTCATCACTCCGACGTTGTTGATAATGACATCAAGACCCTTGCCGCCAAGCGACTGCTCAACAGTGCTTGCAGCCTTCTTCGCACTCTCCTCGGAGGTAACGTCCAGCTGGACGAATTCCACGCGGCCGTTGGACTCGGAAACCAGCTTCTTGATTCCGTCGGTCTCGCTGCGGGCAGAGGCAAACACCTTGCTGACCTCAGAGGAGGGCTTGGAGGCAATCAGGCCGGCAATGGCCAGACCAAGGCCGCGAGAAGAGCCGGTGATGAGGTAAGAAGCCATTGTGCTGGAGAAAGCGACGGTTTAGATGGGAGATGATGCTTGAGAACGGAGAGTGCAGGAAGGCTTTGTGCTGATGGAGGTCCAATTGCAGAAGTGTCAGTCTTTATGTGTCGTTGCAAGCACCAAAGGAAGCAGCGCCACCATCTTGGCCCCCAACAAAGCGCGCTGTTGGTGCTTAGAAATTAGCTTGCAGGCAGCGAGGTGCGGCTGAACGAAAGGCAACGGCCAAGCTCGTTTCCCCAAGCGTACAGTGGTAGTGCGGAGCGGCTGCGGAAGGATCTTCGAAGCTTATGTTGTTGCGGCTGGGCTGGGCTAGTGCTTACGGCGGGAGGAATGCCCTTCTGGGAGGCGGCGGGTTGCTTGGCTTACACAAGCTCCCCGCGCTCTGCCACCCGCTCCCGCCCCCACCGACTCCCTGCAGACAGCCCGCGCCGCCGCACAGACTGCATCGCCCCATGGAACCCCGCTGCAGGAGGATTCTTTTACGTTTGCGCACCGAGCAGCGGACGCGGGATTTGTAATGCATTGAGCAGCGGTGCACAGGTCATCGTTCGCACTTCAGCCAGCGTTCAGAAAGCAATTTGATTCATCTACAGTCTATCTCCCAGTCTTCCAGTCGTCCATCCGTAAACGCCCAGCCCACCACCAACTACACAACTACGGGTTCAGAATGTCGTGGGCGATCTTCTCGGCCAGGGCGTCTGCGCACAGGTCAGCAAAGCGGTCTCCACTCGCGCGAGTCGCGGCGTCACTTACAGATGGTGGCCACAGGGTGGCCCGGGGGCAGCAGCGGGAAGGATGAGGCGTCGACGACGCGCAGGCCCTCGACGCCGAAGACGCGCGCCTTGGTGTCGACGACGGCGCTGGAGTCGTTCGCGCGGCCCATGGCGCAGGTGCAGGCGGCGTGGTAGACGGTGCTGACGGTCTTGCGGATGACCTCGAGGATCTCGTCGTCGGTCTGCACGGCCTCGCCGGGGAAGTACTCGGGGCCAATCAGCACGTCCTGCATGGCGGTGGCGGCGAACATCTGGCGCACGCGCTTGTAGCCCTGGACGACGACGGCCCGGTCCGCCGGGTGCGTCAGCCAGCGCGGGTCAATCAGCGGCGCGTCCGCCATGTCCGCCGACGCGATCGAGACGGTGCCGCGCGACAGCGGCGCCACCAGCGCCGTCGACACCGTCGCGTAGTTGAAGCCGTCGGTCGGCGCGTCGCGCGCGTAGTTCTGCTGGTAGCCCAGGAAGCCGCTCATCGACAGGTACTCGACCTCGGGCCAGTCCGCCGGGAACGCCGCGGCCAGCGCGCCCGCCGTCGCGTTGTCGAAGCCCGCGCGCTGCGCCGCCGGGATCTTCTCCCACGCCAGGAAGTCGCCGCCCGAGTTGGTGAGGATGCCCTCCTGGCGCTCGAGGTAGTCCTGCTGCGCCTGCGCCAGCACCGCCGCGTCGCCCAGCGCCGACGACGTGACCACGTTCACGCGGTACGACGGCCCCATCAGCACGTGGTCCCACATGTTCTGCCCGACGCCCGCGAGGTCCGCGACCACCGGGATGCCGAACTGGTCCAGCGTCGCCTTGGGGCCCACGCCCGACACCATCAGCAGCTGCGGCGACTGGAACGCCCCCGCCGACACGATCACCTCCTTGGCCGCCGCCAGCGTGTACTGCACCCCGTCCGAGTCGACCTCGACGCCCGTGGCCTTCTTGTCGCCGTCGAACACGATCTTCTTGGCCAGCGTCGACTGGTACACCATCAACGACGTCTTCTCGAGCGCCGGCTGGAGGAACGCCGTCTCGGACGACTCGCGCGTCTGCAGCGTCGCGTCGATGTTCTCGAGCACGTACGACGACCCGTTGAGCGCGCCGCTGGTGAAGCCCTTCTGCGCCGCGATGCCGATCTCCGCGAAGCCCTTCTGCACCCACGACGCCATGGCGTTGGCGTAGTTGGAGAAGGTCAGCGACAGCGGCCCGTCGCCTTTGCCCAGCGTGGCGAGGTCGTACTCGGGCGTCGCGTTGGCCGCGCGGCTGCTCTTCGGCGGCGTGAAGTTCAGGCTCTTCTCGAAGAAGGGCGCGAAGTTGTCGAACGTGTAGCTGTCGTCGCCGACCTGCTCTGCCCACTTCTGGTACGTGCCGACCGTCCCGCGGTGGTACGCCATGTAGTTGCGCGCCGTGCTGCCGCCCAGCGTCTTGCCGCGGGCGTAGTGCACCTTGGCGTCCAGCAGCTCCTGCCATCCCACTGTCAGCACGCGACCCTTCTCCGGGAAAATCAGTCTCAGCACGTACCTTCTGAGGCTCGGTGATAAAGCCCCAGTCCACGCGGTTCGTGTCTTCGGGGTCCTTGCCGGTCCACATGGTGTCGTAGGCCGGGATCTGGCTCAGGTTTCCGTTCTCAATCTCGTAGAAGCTTCCGGCTTCGATGACGGCAACGGAAACACTGGGGTCTTCGGCTAGGCGGGCAGCCACCGTCAACCCGGCATTGCCACCGCCGACGACGACATAGTCGTATGTTGCATTCCGCGGAACCCCGAACGAGGAGCCAAGCAGCTTCCGCGCAACGAGCTCACTGCGGGGCGCAAGTGGGACAGACTGCACGAGGTGTGCACAAAGAAGAGGTGCTAGTAAAGACAAGGAGAACATGATGGTACGGATCGGAATGCCGAGCAGAGGAAGGAAAGGTCAAGACGATGCTGGGAGTGTATTGTTGATTGGAATCTCTTGGCCTTCCGGTACTTGAACTCTATATACACAGCTTTCTCTCGAGGCCGCACTGGCTCAGCTCTCTCTCCTACGGTGGCTATCCAGAGGGCGTTCGGCAAACACCATCCTACGGCGTCAATAGATCAAAGCCACACTCATGATAGAGCTGTTGGCTATTCTCCACCTGAAGGCTCCTGTCCATCCTGTGGCTGCCTATCAGTGCCACCTTGGGGCCAATACACCAACAGTCCAGGTATTTTAGGCGTAGTTTAAGGTGCTCGCGCCATGGTGGCTGACTTCTGAGTCTCGTCGAGGGCTGTTGGAATTGGGGACGGGCGGCGCGGCTCGGAAATTGCCCGCGGGGCGGAGTAAGAGCCTTTACGCGCAAATCCGAGAGGGACTCGGACGATATGACTAAGACCCTAGCTGGTGGCTGAGTAGCTACGCTCGTGCTGCGACGAGCAGAAGCAATTGGATACCCGGGCTTCGCCAGAGTGATGACGCCGGCTAGAAGTGCGTGAGGCAAAAGTGATGAGACCAGCCCAAATCGCATCAGGCAAAGCTCTAGAACTTGTCAAAAAATAAGGTGATGATGGAGCGCGTGGTGACGGCTGACACAACTGCTGCCTGCAGACGCTCGAGCATTTCCAGCTTCGGGCAAGGCGTGCAAATGCTTTCCGAAAGCGGCGCAGGGACGGCCCCAACGCGCTAAGCAGGCCAGGGTTGCGTGGAATAGCGGCAGGATCCCGAATTAGCCAGCCCAGATCAAGCGTCCCAGGCTGCCGGGAAGGAACAGGAGATCCCCTGCAGGGCCCCCCACGCTAGCGCGGAGCGTCTTTATGAAGCTTAGGCAGACGCAAAGGTTGCACAAGCCTCGCTGGCGTGCTCCAGCGCTCTTAGCACGGGCTCAGCCCTGGTCAGCCGGCAAAGCCCTGCCCAGAGCCTCTTCCGGCATCGCCCAACTCCAGCACTCCCCGACTTCCTGCAACCCTTGCGCCGCCTTACGGCTGTCTGCATTCCTTCGACCTCGCTTCCAGGAAAGAAGGAAAAAATCCCTCGGGGCGTCCGGGCTCCCGGGCGATGCATCTGGACTCGCATGGCGGCTCACCCGGTTCGCGGGACAGGCGCGTGGCTGTCTGAGCCGCAGCAAATGGTCCTTTGAGCCGCTCTTCGTCTCCATCACACACCACTTCCCAACAGCAGGATGGAATCCTGGCGCTTGGCTGGGCCAGCGTAGGATCGTGTTGTTGCGGTCAGTGAGGGTTCGTCCGTCTCCGGGTGGAAATGCCCCGCCAGCTGCGGGCGAGTCTGGAGAGTGACTGAATGTGGGAGATGCTGAGTGTACTGCACCTGTGGATTAAATACCAGCTTTGAGATGTACAAGTCACTGTTTGAGTGAGCAGGAGATCCTCGTCTTTGCATTACACTGTCAGCTGTCATCGCAATCATGAAGTGTGCGACTCTCTGGAGTTACCTTGCCTCTGTCCTCACGGTGGGCGCCTCAGCCAAGTGAGACCTCCACCCAGAATGGTGCAATTTTGTGTAGTCGCTGACAAGTCCTCTCCAGAAGCCTGACTCGTTCACTGCCTCAGCATGCAACGAACGGACAGTCGAAATGGGGAACTCTGGACTGTCCGAGATTCCCCGATTTCCTGACGTCCAACCCACTCCCCGGCGGCTTCCCGTGGGGAGACAGGAGTGGCCTCAGTAATGAACCTTACACGGATGTGCCAAACACCGGAGTCACGAGGTACTACGACTTCGACGTCGCACGTGGCTACCTCTCTCCAGATGGTGTCAACAAGAGTGGCATCTTCATCAATGGCGAGTTCCCTGGACCCGCAATCGAGGCCAACTGGGGAGACATGATCGAAGTGCGCGTGCACAACAACATCACTGGCCCCGAAGAGGGCACTGCATTCCACTGGCACGGCATCACCCAAAAGGGGACTCAATGGTTCGACGGTGTTCCTGGCGTGTCGCAGTGCCCCATTGCACCAGGTTCCTCCTTTACCTACCGCTTCCGTGCCGATGTGTACGGCACTTCCTGGTGGCATTCGCACTTCTCTGCTCAGTACACAGCGGGTGCCTTCGGTCCCTTGATCATCTACGGGCCTAAGCATGTACCTTACGATGTTGATGTCGGCCCCGTCATTCTTGGTGATTACTACCACCGGGACTACTTTGATGTCCTTGAAGATGCGGCCAGCAACACCACCGACTTCAATATCTACGTCCCGTGGTCCGACAACAATCTTATCAACGGCAAAAACAACTACAACTGCTCCATGGCTTCGAGTAACTCAACGTCGGGCAACTCGACTGCGACGTGCATCTCCAACGCCGGTCTCGCGCAGTTCAGCTTCCAGCCAGGCAAGACGCACCGCCTGCGCCTCATGAACGTGGGCGCCGCGGCACTTCTCCACTTCAGCATTGACGGCCACAAGATGCAAGTCATCGCCCATGACTTCGAGCCTGTCGTGCCCTACGAGGCCGATGTCATCACCCTCGGCGCCGCCCAACGCACCGACATCCTCGTCACCGCCGACGCTGCTCCAAACGAGACATATTGGATCCGCTCCACTATCTCTCTCAACTGCTCCGTCTCGCACAACACTCAAGCCCTCGCCGTCCTCTCCTACGACACCAACCCCAACCCCCAGCAGCCACGCAGCACCATCAGCCCCGCCGCCGCCGCCGCCGACGAGAAGAGCTTCCTCTGCAAAAACGACGACCTCAACCGCACCATCCCCTTCTACCCCAAGCCAGTCGCCTCGCCCGACATCACCGAAACCATCACGGTCGACCTCTTCACCAACGCGACGGGGCACCACGTGTGGCTGATGAACAACCGCACGCAGCGCACCAACTACAACGAGCCGGTGCTGCTGCTCGCGCAGCAGGGCAACACCAGCTTCCCGGCCGAGTGGAACGTGTACGACGTCGGCGGCGCGCGCACCGTCCGCATCGTCCTCAACACCGTCTACCAGTCCGCCCACCCCATGCACCTGCACGGCCACTCCTTCCAGGTCCTGGCCGAGGGCCCCGGCGCCTGGGACGGCTCCACCGTCGTCAATCCCGCTAACCCCGCCCGTCGCGACACACACATGCAGCGCCGCTACGGCCATCTTGTTATCCAGTTTGAGGCGGATAACCCGGGTGCTTGGAGCTACCATTGCCATATTGCGTGGCACGCGAGTATGGGGTATAATATACAGATCTTGGAGAGGGGCGAGGATCTGGCGGCCGGTGGGGCGGCGATTCCGATGGTGATGGAGCAGACGTGTGTGGATTGGAAGGAGTGGAGTGCGAATAATGTGGTCAACCAGATTGATGCTGGGATTTAGAGGGGGTGGGTGCGGTTGTTGCGTATTGAGTTGGTAGTTGTTGTCTTGCTTTGTGGATAGCATTAAAATTTCGTACATAGAACGCTGAGTTATTTGCAAAATACGAAGTTGATTTGAAAAGAATTGCAGCATCTGCACGCCTTCATAAACAGTCGAAAAATTCTTCTTGGCTCTTTCTAGATTTCTTCAGAGTCGTCCGGAAGAGTACTCCAATTACAATTGTGCAACAAATGTGTTCTTGTAGCAGTACTTTGCAAGTGACCGCTTGTCTCAAACCACTGTTGCGGACTTGTACAGTTGTACCTGATAATAGAGGACGGCTGTTTACAATTTTCATATGCACATATTTAGGTTGCTGCGGTAAATGCTGCCGCGCTTTATGATGATGGTTGCTTCAGCATCTCGATCTCGAGTAGGTAAACTTGCGTTGTTGCGGCAAGTCAACAGTCTACGAAGTTTCCGCAGGCTTCCGCCCCGGCGAACTGCACATCGTTCATGAAGCTCCAAGTTGTGAATTGTATATGACCGCTGAAACTCAGATTCTGTGAGATAAATCCCTCCATTTCCAAAGAGGATATTTTTGCTGAGAACATGTTGCAAGAGCGTCCTGTTGTGCGCATCAGCCAAGCTGCCTTTCGTGAGATCGGAATGCAGAGTGCTCAGCACTCGTAACCAACCCAGCGAAACTGTTTCAGTCAGAATCTCATCTTCGAGGTGTCACCACCATACGAGGCATCAGAACTCAAATCAGTGAAAATAAGCTTCTGACTTTTTTTGTTTCGGTTTCTCGCACTTACGCAAGAACCAAATATCTGACCTGCGAAGCAGCTGAGACAGCTCACGTCATCTTTGGTGCATTTAGCTAGCAGTGTCACGTAACACAAAGAAGGATGGGAGGATAATGCAAATGTATATTTATGTTCAATGCGATGGGGTGATCTTCTATTCTACCGGGGAGAGGTGATGTGGATAGTGCACCCGTCTCAAAGGGGCTTTTTTTGCGCGACTGGCGACTGTTGCTTTGTGCTAAGCGAGCGAAATAACGAAAAGGAAGGAAACCAATCTACACGTACTAAAAACTCCAAAACACAAGGAAAAGAAAAAAGATGCAACAATTCTGTTTCATGTTCAGGCCGCTGCTGCTGCTGCCGCCGCCGCTGCTGCTGCTGCTGCGTTAGCAAAGCCAACCACCTCCACCGGGCCAGCCGTATGCACGGCTCTCAGCTTCGCCAGCTTCTCGACCTGCTCCTCGCTCAGGCTCTTCGCCTCAGCGCCCCGCCGAGGCCGCACGACCAGGCGGTTCGGATACAGCGGCTCGAACACCACGTCCGCGTCCTCCCAGTCCCACAGCTCAGACTTCTCGCGGAAGAAGTGGGGGGTGGCGGCGTCGTCGTCGCGAGCGACGAGGACGTGCGTGTCGCGCACGCTCTTGCTGTGCACGGTGCTGTAGGAGCCGTCGAGCGCGAGCGCCACGCTGCTGTGCCACGGCGTGCGAGGGAACTCGCCGGTGCCGGTGACGATGAGGGGGACGGACAGCTTGACTGCGCCGGTCGAGGGGTGGATGGACAGGCGGACGTAGTCGGGGCATTTGGCTTGGAGGAGCTTGGTGAAGGACTGGGCGAGGTGTTAGCGTTGTTACACAGCGTGTGTGGTGATCTATGGGAGGACAGGCTTACCTCAGCCCGTATCATCATGTTGATGGCGACCTTCTTCACGCACTTGCGGAACTTCTGACCGCTGGTTGCGGTCTTGGCGACCTCGCTATGGCGCAGGTCAGACTCAAGGAAGCGAATGAAGCCGCAGTACGTGAGGAGCGTGTCGCTGTCTTCGCGCATCATCTCGCGCACCTCCTCTTCGGTGCGGCCGAAGCTGGCCAGCAGCTCTTCGCGGCACTGTTGCGTGAGAGACAGGTACAGCTCTTTGTCAAGAGTGCGACCCGCGGTATGGCCGAGAATGTCCATGACACGCATGAGCTTGATGTGGCTCTCGTAGCCCCTCTTGTGGACAATGTCCATGAGCCCTTCGCTGTATGCCCAGGTATCCTCATCTGGAATACCGACGACGTCGTCAAATACCATGCCGTCCGTGGCGATGTGAACCTCGCCACCAAGGGGATAGACAGCCCTGATATCCTCGCACATCTGGTTGAGGCGGGCAAGAGCAAGCTCTTCACCCAGGTCGGGCAAGATTCCAGTGACCTTGTCAACTTTGTTGATCTGCACTGGCTGTCAGCGATGCGCTAGAGTAATTGTATATAAGACTTACACTCTTCCAAGGGAAGGCCGGCAAGATCATCCGAATGGGCTGATCCTTCTCCAACTGCTTCATGACTTTCTCAACGAACAGTGGCTTGCCAATCCAGCCTGCTGAGTGGTCGCCGTCTGCAGGAGCGAGATGTTTTCCATAGCGCTGAAGAACATCCAAGATGTCACTTGCAAGTTTCTCAAGCTCTTCAGTAGTAGGTTGCTCCACAGGAGTAGCAATGCCTTTTTTTGGTGTTAGTAAGGAGCCTGCAGCAGAGGAAGCTGAAGTTACTGAGCTTACCAGAGTCGTGAATCTCCTCGATAGTGACTTCAGGAACCTTCTCATCTGCCAAGAGTTCCTCCTGGGCTTCGGAGACGGAAGACTGGACACGGGATGCTTGGCCATCCCAGTCGGATAGCAGCTTTTTGAACTCAAACCCAGCGGGCAGAGAAAAGGATGTGGCGCTTCCTAGAACTGACACAAGGAGCTTTTGCACCTGCACCAAACTCTGGAGCTGCTGCTCAATAGAGACAATACGGGCCTCCATTGCGGTGATTCGAGAAACAACGAGGGGTAATGGGAAATAATGAGTGATAGGAACTCGAAGATTCAACAAAGACAGTGAAACGTGCACGTCAATGGATCGTTGGAGACTTGGTGTCGAGGCTTGTGGGTGCTTGAGCTCAATAGCACCGAGCACAACCCGAATATATATCCCTCATCGGCGAGGCCTCCACGCTGCCACGCACACTGAGATGGGTGAGAGCGAACTCTCTGCATCCATCCCGCAGTCTCGATCCTTCGACCAGGTAGTGCTGAAAGAAGGCAACGCTGATTGCGGGCTACTGGATGGCGCAGCACTCACGGTGGAGGTTGGGACAGCGGAATCGGCTCAGCACATGGGAAGGAGGGCCACGATGTCTTACCCCGGGGTGTCTTCACCGTGCGTCTCCAGCCCGCTACGATTCGCCAACAGGCCTGCATGTTGCTCTCCACTCAGCCGTGGTTCTTCGACCATCACCTCGCAGAAGCGGCTCCATGGTGACATCTGACTGCCTGGCGAGCGGCGTAGCACGACCCCATGGTGCCAATCGGATTCCGCGGTACGCCTATTGCTGGGAAATGATGGAATTTTCCCGCGGAATTAGGGCTCCCATGTAACATTGTGGCTGTCGACGGGGCCGCTGCGAGCAATTGTTGTTCGCTTGATGGCGCAGAACCTTGGTGTCTAGACCCAACGCCTCCTTGCACGTGCGGTGTGGACTGTGCTCGGGTCGAAATAAGCGTTACCGTGCAACCAACAGCCACCCGAAGCTGCAAGATCAAGCATACTCGGAGCAATCCTGGATCCAGCAACCTGGGAGGCTGTACGTAAAACGCTTGGCTGCTGAGGAGAGACAGAATGCGAGAGCCGCCGCGAAGTGTCCATCTCAGCTGGGACCTAAGTTTTGCATTAGCTTCCGCCGAGTAAGATCCGCGAACGTTCCTCCGCTCGCTCAGCCACAGGTCTAGCACCTGTTCTGACGGTCGTTGGATATTCTTTTTCCGTCGTCTCTGGAGACAACCCTCTCGTGTTGGTGGTGAACCGTGGGGTAATCCTGCTCACACCGCCCGCCCACTAAGCGGGCTCCGCGTTTGACATGCTCTTTCTGAGGGGCGGACCATCAAAGCCCCACTAGCAAGCAGGCAGCAGAATTCGGCCCCGGGAGAAACCGTCCCGCACATTGGCGCTGATGTTAACTCCGTCGACGGAAGGATCACTAGGGGAATGTTGTTGAGCCTTTCGACCTCGGAGCTCCCGCACAGCGAGGCCGCTGCGGGCCGCGTCCCCGTGTATCCACTGAAGGATCACCGTTTGTGGAAAATGTAGGATTGGGGCTCGGTGGCGAAGAGTCTGAGGCCATTTTCTCCTCCGCTAACGCAAGTGTTACAAATCAGCTATTTTCGTTGCACCCACGACCCGGCTGTGCTGATGGGAGGTGGTTGACTATGGTCTGCGACCCCCTCACTTCTGAGCAACTCACCAGCTCCAAACCTTCCTGCCGCTCTGTCTTCAGAGTTCTCAATTTTCATCATGTCTTCTTCGAACACGTCCACCTCTACTCTTCCGAAGGAGCAGTTTGAATCGCAGGAGAGCTTGCCGGTCTCCAACGAGAAGCCAGAGGTCAAACTCAACGGCGGGTTCGTTGCGTGGTCCCAGGTCCTTGTTAGCCATCTGCTCGTCGTCAATGGCTTCGGCTACTTTTCTTCCTTTGGGCTCTTCCAGTCGCACTGGATGTCCTTCTTGGACAAGTCCGCCTCCGACATCTCCTGGGTTGGATCTCTGTCTCTCTTTCTCCTCTTCTTCCTGGGAACCCTCTCCGGCCCAGCGATGGACGGCGGGCACTTCCGCTCGATCCTCTTCATCGGCTGCGGTTTTCAGTTGCTTGGCGTTTTCACGACTTCTGCCATCAGCCAGTACTGGCAGCTCATCCTCGCCCAAGGCATTGTCCAAGGCATCGGCAACGGTCTCCTGTTCACGCCATGCATCGCCCTCGTCTCGACCTACTTCACCGAGCGGCGGGCGTTCGCTCTCAGCCTCGCGGCGTGCGGCGCGCCCATTGGTGGCATCGTGTTCCCAATCATCTCGCGGCAGCTGTCGCCCAGCATCGGCTACCCGTGGACGATCCGGATCATGGGATTCGTCATGCTCTTCAACACGCTCGTCATCTTCGCGCTGGCGCGGCCGCGCCAGTTCAAGCGCAGCAAGGGTCCGTTGGTGGATCCGCGCGCGTTCAAGGAGCCAACCTATGCGCTCTTCTCGATCGGCATCTTCTTCACCCTCTGGGGCGTATACATCGCCTATTTTTATGTCAGTGCCACCACCCCGGTCCGCCCCCCAACTCGTGCTCGCAAGTGCTGACCTGTCTGCGCAGACGACCACATTCGGCAAGGAGGTGATCCACATCTCCGAATCCGGGTCGCTGACGCTGCTGATGATCCTCAACGCGGTGGGCATCCCCGGACGCGTGGTGCCGGCCTACCTGGCGGACGCCTACTTCGGGACGTTCAACACGCTGCTGCCGTTCGTCGGCGGGGCGGGCATCATGCTGTTCGCGTGGACGGGGGTGCATGGCAGGGCGGCGTTCTACGTCTTCGTCATCCTGTACGGCATCTGCGCCAACGCGGTGCAGACGCTGTTCCCGTCGACGCTGTCGCAGCTGACGACGGACCTGTCCAAGGTGGCGTCGCGCGTCGGCATGGTCTTCACGGTCGGCAGCATCGCCTGCCTGACGGGCCCGCCCATCGCCGGCGTGCTGATCGACCTGGGCGACGGCGACTACCTGTACGCGCAGGTGTTTGGCGGCTCGGCCGTCTTCATGGGGTTCCTGTTCCTCGGGCTGGCGCGGCGCTTCCAGTACCGGCAGCAGCGGAAGGAGCAGCAGGAGCCGCAGCAGGCGTGAGCAAGAGGCGCCGGGGGCTGGATCTCGAATCTGGGAGGATGTGCTGCAGCGTTAGGCCCGGTCCGCAGTCGGGTCATCCGTCGTGGGGGCCGGAAGCGCGGGCGAGGCGCACGGAGCAAGGAGGGCGAGTCGTCCCAGCGGAGCGGGAGTGGACAAGGGTTCGATGTGTTGGCGCTTAGTCAATTGGAGAGGGTGAGGGATTTAGTGCAATAGACTAGAGAGACGTTCGTTTGCCTGCCTGCACAACTCCGTGAACGAGCCGCGCCAAGAGGCTTAATTTGGCAATGGCACGGCAGAACTTTTTCGCAGCAACAAGGAAAAGCTTGCGTGCTTGGCACTACACCACCACCAGCGGCGACGCCGATCACGCCCGGGTGGGCGCAGTCCTGCCACGGCCCCCTGTGCCCTCGCCTGTGCGTGGTACGACGTCCGGCCTGTACGCTGCCCCGCTTCCGTGCTTTTGCTTTCTTCTCGCGTGTCCGGCCGCTCGCTTTCGCGTATTCGCCATTTGCATCCTCATTCCTCCACGATGCGGCCGCCGCTGCAGCCTGGGAGCTAGCACTCTGCCGAGCTGGCGTTAGTAATTTGGGAGACCCCTCGCGCGTAAGCTCCGCTAGGGCTGGCCTCCTCACCGTGCCCACCACAGCCGCGATGGATCCATCACCAACATCCGTCGGACTATTCGCACCGTGCCTCATCCGCAGCATGCTGCCGAGGAGGATTCGAAGCGCCCACTCAGGACGGGACGGCATTGCGCGTGGAGAGAAATAAAAGGGCGAGACTCAAGCTGTGCTGTGAGGCATCCAGAACCACCAGCCTTCGCGACACTGCCTCGTTCAAGATGCCCGCCTCTCTTGTCTCCCTCGCGGCTCTGCTCAGCGTCAGCGGCTCAACCCTGGCTGCTGCCGCGTCGTTCCCCCGGTCCTCGAACTCGTCTTCTTCGGCGAACTCGAGCTACGTCCCCGTCGCCGCAGCGTGCGGTCCGTCCACGGCCAACATCACCTGCATCCACCGCTACGGCAGTGTTCTGCCCCCCTCGTTCTCGCGCGATGCAGACCCGACAGTTGGCTACTCTGGCACTCTCGTGCCCGATGACGCCTCGTGGGGCTCCCTGGTGCCGACTGCGGACTTTGTCATCTTCGACAAGGAACGCGGGCTCTCGCTACTAGGGCCAGCGCCCAAGATCTGGCACAACTACATCCCGGTGCTGAACGTCATCCACGAGGCGCCCATCTTCGTGCCGGAGCTGAACAAGCTGTTCACGACGCAAGACGGTCCGCCCGGCAACCTCAGCAACATCGTCATCGACCTGAACAACGACCCTCCCACCGTCGAGGCCTTCGTGACCGACCCGCCAGTGTACCAGCCCACGGGCGGCATCCTGCACGACGGCATGATCTACTGGGCGGTGCAGGGCAACAACGTCTCGCTGCCCAACGGCCAGCAGCAGCGCCCCGGCATCGTGCGCGTCGACCCGCGCACCTACAAGGCCGAGTGGCTCCTCAACAACTACTACGGCTTCTTCTACGGCGGGCTCAACGACCTGACCGTCGACTCAGTCGGCGACATCTGGTTCACCGACTCAGACTACGCATGGGGGCTCGGACTGGCGCCGGCGTCCAACCAAAACCAGCTGGCGACGTACCGCTTCCGGCCGTCGACGGGCGAGGTGGTGATCGCGGACTCGTCGCTGCAGCACCCCAACGGTATCACCTTCTCGCGCGACGGCAAGACGCTGTACGTGACCGACAGCGGGCTCGAGACCGTCGGCGCGCCCGGCACCGAGAACAAGGGCGCCGGCGACTTCTACGACTACCCCATCCGCATCGAGTTCACGTCCACCAACGCCCGCAACATCTACGCCTGGGACGTCGCCAGGCCTGATGGCCCCACCGGCGTCCCTGTCATCACCGGCCGCCGCAACATCTTCCAGAGCCTTGAGGGCAGCCCTGATGGCGTCAAGGTCGCCAAGAACGGGTACCTCGTCGTTGGGTCTGGGCTGTCGAATGGCGTGGATATTCTGGATGCCCGCGGGTCGCCGATTGCGCGCATTCAGACGAATCATCCTGTTGAGAACATTGCGTTCGCGGGTGATGATCTGAAGACTCTGTACATGGTTGGTATCGGTGGTATTACCAAGGTGGAGTGGGATCTGGAGGGGCCGGATCCGAACAACTACTTTCTCTGAGTAGTGAGTTGACGCAAAAAGGCGGGCTGTATGTAAAAATGACAGATATGGTCCTGGGTCTGAGGATGAGTTCACTGGATGTGGGTGTGGAGACTTAATAGACTAGACCTCTTAAAATTTATCCTGCGATGGATTTTATTTCTTCTAGCTGCTTCATCTTCGAATCTCGATAGCCATGTGAATTAATGGTGCCATGATAGCAAAAACTCCGGACAAGAATCCCATTTTGCGAAGTGACGAAAACTCTACCTGGAAAAAATACGTTTATAAACGAGGAGTGATAGCACAGAGATCGAGAATAACCCACCAAGGGATTAAAATACACATACCAATCTCCCTTGCGCCATTCACCACAAGTAAATATTCAGACATTTTTGCCCAATGCATCTACGTGTAACACCTGGATGGAGATACGAATTCATTGCTCATAAAGTCTAAGAGAGCTACCGAAACCGACAACTAAAATGGCTCAAACACGGTAAACAAGCTTCACACCGCTGACCTTATCCTGCCTGAGATCCTCCAGGCCATCCAGCACGCCCTCCAACCCGCCCTCACGCACCTCCGGCGGGTGCACCTTCAGCTTGCCCTGGGCCAGCAGCTCCTCGGTCAGCTTCCAGAAGCGCGCGGCGAAGGCGAGGTGCTCCTCGTTGGCGGGGAACTCCTTGGCGCCCTTGTGGAAGGTCTCGCCGAGGGCGGTGTAGGCGAGGGTGCCGGCGTTCTCGACGTCGGCGCGCGGGAACGTCTCGACGGTCAGCAGGCTGCTGTAGCGGGCGACGCCGGGCGCGGAGGTCAGGGCGGCGGCGCAGATGGCGGCGGTGCTGTCGTACGCGATGCAGTCGAAGGCGTGGCGCAGGCGGTCGCCGGTGACGGCGCGGATGTCGGCGCCGGCGGTGGGCGACTTGTAGTCGAAGACGTGGTCGGCGCCCAGCCGCCGCACGAGGTCGAAGTTGTGCGGCGAGCACGTCGTGACCACCGTCAGGCCGGAGAGCTTGGCGAACTGGATGGCGAGCGTGCCGGTCGCGGTGCTGCCGCCGTAGATCAGGACCGGGAAGGGCGTGGCCGCCGGGGTGGTGGGCCACGGCAGCGCGAGCGATTGGTAGAGGCCCTGCGCGACGGTGGTGATGCCCACGCCGAGCGTCGACGCTTCCTCCAGCGAGACGTTGGACGGGACCTTGAGCGCGAGCGCGGCTTTGGCGGCGATGTGCTCGGCGAAGCAGCCGTCTTCGTGGTTGGTCTGGTTGCTGCCGTGCACGAAGCCGGCAACCTTGTCGCCAACTGCGAAGTTGGCAACGCTGGGGCCGACCTCTTCGACGATGCCGCTGTAGTCGCACCCAACGATGGCGCCCTTGTCGGCGCGGAAGTCGATGTGCTTCCAGTCGGTGGGGTTGAGAGCGACGGCCACCGTCTTCACTTTGATGTAGCCGTCGCGGAGCTTGGGGACGGGGGCATCGGAGACCAGCTTGGCCAGCTTGGGGCCCTGGATCTGGATGGCGCGCTGCAGAGACATTGTGACAAGAGAAGCGGGAGCAGAGGAGAGATGGTGATGGAATGGCGCCTTGGAGAGCCGCGCAGGCGGCCAATTTCTACTGCGAACATCTTCGCGCAGAGTGAGTGTTTGCAGCGCGATGGAGCATCAGCTGTCGTCGTGATTAGCAATCAACGCAGTGTAGGCAGACATTGTGGGCAGCTGGAGCGGGATCATCAGGCAGCTGTTGGGCTGCGGCGGTCTGAAGTTTCAGTGACAAATGCATTCAAGTTTGGGGTTGTGCGGCGACGCGGGGGGTTCGTTTAGCGTGCAGCGTAAGATCGCCCAGCCCCCTTCCTTCCCATGCACGCGGGCCGGCCCCCACACGCCCCTGCCGTCCTCAGCCCCCCGTTGCATTAAGCTTAGCCACTAGCCAAGCGCTGGCGCTGTCAGCAGGCCTGAAATCCTTCCGCTTCATCGTCCTGCCCAATCCGGAAATCTATCCTCCCGATGATTAAGCCGCCATTTCTAAGCTTGCTGTGGACCAACGTGGATCCTGCTGACAGCAGTAGCGCCCCGTGTTCTGCTACCGTGTTGGCTTCCAAAGCATCGCCGCACTGGCTCTTCCTTCCCGCGTTCTTTCTTTGGTGTCTCGCCCACAGAGCCTCTTCATCCAACAGAGCTGGCAGTTCATAGACCGCGCTCATCTCCGTGGTTTAGTTACCACATAATCTTTCTCCCTCAAGACCTCTTGCGTGGCTCTGATCCATTCGCTGTGCGCCGCAATGGCTTCTTTCAAAGACTCGCGAGACACGTTTGCCGTCTCGAAATCCAACAATGCCAGCGACGTTGATTTCGCGCGTCCTGCAGAGGCCACTCCCGAAGTCTCGTCACCCGCCCGGAAGCTGCACGGATTTTCGGTAAGATAAACGCTGTCACCTCTTAGCAATGGCGAATTCCCGAGACCTAACAAGATTACAGTGGTTTCTCGTGGTTTTCAGTATCCTTTCCAGCATTTTCTTGTATGCACTGGACAATACGATTGTTGCCGACATCATTCCGGCAATCGTGAATGACTTTTCCTCAATTAAAGATCTGGGATGGCTTTCAGTTGGGTAAGAAGTCCCACCTTGCATCCTCGAACCGCAATTTCGCTGACCGATTTCTAAAGTTTTGTGATTGGCGGCGTTGCCGTCATCATGCCTCTTGGGAAGATCTACGGCATGTTTGATGTGAAGTGGCTGTACATCATCTCGATGGTTGTTTTCTTGGCCGCGTCTGCCCTGTGCGGCGCCGCTCCGGACATGAACGCTGAGATCGTTGGTCGAGTCTTCGCCGGAGCTGGCGGCATTGGCCTCTACATTGGCGTGATGATTCTCCTCTCCATCAACACCACCGAGCAGGAGCGTCCTGCCTATCTGAGCCTTGTGTGAGTAGCCGATTATATCTCTGCTTCCTGCTCTCAAGCTGACCATGCCACTCATAGCGGATTGGTCTGGGGCATCGGAACTGTTCTTGGACCTGTCATTGGAGGCGCTTTTGAGAAGGTCAACTGGCGCTGGGCGTTTTACATCAATCTTATCATTGGTGGCGTCCTCTTCCCAGTCTGGCTCTTTCTGCTTCCCTCCTTCCATCCGGCCAAGAACCAGCCTCTCGGCGAGAGGCTCCGCCGGTTCGACTCCGTTGGCGCCATTCTGAGTATTGGCGCTTTCGTGACGCTCATCATGCCCATCAACTTTGGCGGCACCCTTTATGCTTGGGACAGCGGCCAGATTGTTGCCCTTTTCGTCATCGCCGCCGCGCTCTGGGTCGCCTTCGGCGTGCAGCAGGCGTTATGCCTATTCACCACCACTTCCGAGAGGATGTTTCCTGTCCAGTTTCTCGTGAACAAGGAAGCCATCCTTCTGTTCATATGCGCGATTGCGTGCAACTGCGCAGTTTTTGTCCCCATCTACTACGTTCCCATCTACTTTCAATTCTCCAGGGGAGACGATGCTCTGAATTCCGCCATTCGCCTACTTCCTCTCATCTTCCTACTTTGCTTCTCCATCTTGACAAATGGATGGCTCATGTCACGCCTGGGCTACTACATGCCTTGGTACGCTTTCGGCGCTATCTTGGCACTAATCGCCAACGTCTTTCTATGTAAGCCGAATTATTTCTCCCATGTCCGATGACACATGCTGACTTTCCAACAGCGCTCATTGATCTCAACACTTCGCAAGCCTACCTCTACGGCTTCGAAGCCATGCTCGGACTTGGCGGAGGCGCTTTTGTGCAAGCAGGATACGCTGTCATTCAGACCGCAGTCCCTGCCCATGATCTGGGCTACGCCGTGAGCTTCATGATGATTGGTATGTAACATGAGTCCTGGGAGTACATTCAAGCTGACTTTCATCCCTAGCACAAATTGGCGGAATCGCAATTGGTCTCGCATGTGCCAGTGCTGTCTTTATCAATGGCGCCACGGATGGTCTGAAGGACCTTCTGCCCAACCTCCCCGTTGACCAGCTTCAGGCGGCCATCTCCGGTGCCAGCAGCGATGTCCTCCAGAAATTGGACGAGGAGACTCGGCAGGCGGCGCTGAGTGTCATTGTTGATAACATGAGCAAAGCGTATGTCTCACTGTTTTCCCGTTGAACCGCATGCTGACTTGAATGCGCAGGTTCATCTTTGCCTACGTCGCAGCTGCAGTTGCATTAGTTGGTTCCTTCCTTCTTTCTGTAAGTTTTGCTTGCCCTTGTTGTGCCGAGGAGTAAATGCTTACGTTATGTGAAGAGGAAACGAGTCTTCTTGCCCACTGCTGCAGGAGCTTGAATGGAAAAACGATATTTCAAGGCATGAGATTTATTGAAGAGAACGAAGAACGAAATGTTTTAGATTGGTGGATAAAGAGTAGATACATATGCACATAGAGCAGGGTCTTTGGAGTCCGGAGTTTATTTCGTTATCTTTCGCGCAAACAGAAAATCAATTCAGTGAATGAACGAGAAGTAAGATGTTGTGCAGTTTCAAAGAAGAAGTGAACCTGTTTAGAGCGGTAAAAGCTCATCTGGAGAAGGAATGATAGGGGCTGCATCATAGCCTCTTCCCAGACAATAATAGCTATGTTTACTGGTGTCGCTCATTGATTCTGCACTCCTCGAAGAATGGCGCTGAAATTGCACACAATTGTGTGATACAAGGAACATCATCCTTCACTTTCTAGTTGCGCCCGTGTACGTCTGCATGGCCCGAATGCGCCACCTCGGCCGTCAGCTTCCAAAAGGAATTGAAATGTCATCAGGCAGCATCCTCCGGAGTATTGAGCATTTCCCGAAAGTTTGGGAGCTGTGGAACGCAAATCAGCTGCCAAGACCTCACCGTATTTCATCATCAGCACTAAGTATCCTCCGGCTGAAGTATGTCCCTCAATGAAAGGCCAATTTGTAATCAACATGGATGCGAAAGCACCGAGACAGAGGTATAAATTTCCTACTTCTCTATGGGACGAGTAGATTCTTGAGAGTGTTATTGAAAGCGAGCATCTAAGTTTTGGCAACAGTTCACATCCATTATTTCCGAAGATTCTCCTCTTTCAGAGATTATGTGGACTTTTCCCCTTGGTGTCGCCAGTGCGGTAGCACTCATCGGCACCAAGGCTGTTTTTGCCCAAGAACTCCTCGCGGACACTGGCGTTGCTGGTCCCCCTGTTGAAGTCGTACACTACTACTACGATCAGTGGCCGACCGGTGAGTAATATAGAAAGCCTTGAAAAGGTCTTTCACAGTTGTTCTCATACTGACTTACATTTTAGGCGTTGGTGTTTCAAAGGGTGGCCGCATTTTCACGTGCTATCCTCCAGGCTTTGACCCGAACAACACCTTTGATGGCTCAAACGGCCGATACAGTGTTGCAGAGCTGACCTCCAAGGATACGGAAGCGGCATGGCCCAGTGTTGAGTTGAACAGCCCTCCTGGTGGTGCAATCAACTACACCACTAATCCGCCCAGTAAGTTCATGAATGCAGCGTTTCGCAAATTCTTTGTTCTCATTGACTACAAAACATATCAATTATTTCTTTCCATTTGTTGCTTGAGAGTGGCTACACCATATGTTCACATATCATTCGTTGACGCAATTGACTCTCAATAGCCGGCGCAAACTACACCGACTATATAATCGCCGCCCAAAGCGTGGTCATTGACCCCCTCGACCGCGCCTGGATCCTCGACACCGGCCGCGCCCTCACTCCGACCGGCAGCCTCGTCCCGGCCAGCGTCCCCGGCGGCCCCAAGCTCATCGGCATCGACCTGTCCGCCAACGACACCATCTTCACGACCATAGTCTTCCCCCCCTCCGTCGTGTTCCCAGACTCGTACCTGCAAGACGTCCGCTTCGACCTGCGCCCCCACCTCACCGCCTCCGGCAAAGGCGTCGCCTACATCACCGACTCCTCGATCGAGTCCACGGCGGGCGTGATCGTGGTGGACCTGGGCACGCACGAGGCGTGGCGGCGGTTCGACGGGCCCAGCATCGCGCCGGTGGAGCGGCAGTTCTCGGCGTTCGTGTGGGGCACGCCACTGCTGTTCCAGCCGGGACCGGACGCGCCCACGCGCTACCTGCCCGTGGGCCGGCGGCTGAGCCTGAGCGCGGACGGCGAGGAGCTGTTCTTCGGCGCCGCCGAGAGCCGCACGCTGTGGTCGGTGCGCACCGCGCTGCTGCGCGCCCGCGACGGCGCCGCCGAGCTACGCGCCCAGGCCGGCGTCACCGGCCGCGGCCAGAAGGGCGTGAGCGATGGATATGAGGTCGACTCTAACGGGTTGCTGTACCTCGGGAATGTCGAGCAGAACGCCATCAACATCTACAACCCGGACAATGGGACGGCGGCCGTGTGGGTGAGGGATCCGAGGATCAATTGGCCGGATACGCGTAGGTTCACTTGTCGGCGGCGGGTGATGTGGATGGTTTGTGCTGACGCGTGTGGACAGTGGCGATCGCCGAGGACGGGTATCTCTATTTCACGGTCAACCAGCTTCAGCTGTCGCCTATCATTTATCCGGGGACGGATCGTAGGGTCAAGCCGTATGGGCTTTTGAGGGCCAAGTTGCCTGGTAACGGAACAAAGGTGAATCTCTTGTAGGATGTCATGCATTGAACTCAACAGCATGGACAGAGAAGAAGCTAAGAAGAGATGTGTTTCTCAAAGGCCAAGGAAGTCATGAGGTACTGTATGAGGTTGAAGCATGGATTGATTAAGGTATCTAGACGTAGAGAAATGTAGGAGCTAGTTTATATTCAGCAGCCACTGGTCAAGCTGTAAATGGCTAGCTACTCCGTTAATTTAAGATCGTAAGGCACGGAGGTAGCTATCAACTTGAAGCTACCCCCATTACCTTATGAGCGCAGTGTTGTCGGAAAGAAAAGGAGACGGGTACTGGGGAGGCGAGGGATTTATATACCTAAGCGAGGAGGACACGGCCCTACCGAAGTGAGAATGAGCTATGCCCGAAACGGGAGAATGTTGGCGCGAGATCACGGGAAACGGGGCACATGGATGGCTGCCTGCGCCCATCAACACGCGAGGAAGCTTGTAACAACAGTGACACTACTTTTGGTAGGCACGACGGCCACAGTGTCACCGCATCAGCAGCTACGCTTGGGGCTGGCGGGTTTGCCATTGGACCTTGTAGCTGAAGGCTCGTGGCCCCTGGAAGTCTCGAAGATGCCTGCGGTCATCATCAGTACACTCATCAGTTCCACACAGGCTGGCCGGAGGGCTATAGTCGACGCCTTACCCTCCTCGCATGTCGCCTTCCACGTCTCAACTTTTTCTCACTGTGGGGGAGGGATTCGGATGTGCCCCAGGCGCATCACATTTCCCTGCCGCTCTGGCCATCGCGGTGATCCGCCTGAGAGGGACTTTGTCACTGGATCTTGTGGCGGGGCACTTTCATCATAATCGATAGTCTCGAGTCAAAGATTGATGTTCTTAGGTGAGGCGTGGATTTCATGGAGGTGGTACGGATACTGCCGCTGAGATGATCGCGTAACACTAACGGCGAGAGACACTGGGAAGGGCCATCAGTGCAATTGCGATTTGTACGTGTGGAGACGCATGTGGCTGGCGTATCTTAGCTGCGAAATTGGGGCGCGTTTTCGGGCTCCAATGTGGCTCCTGGCCCTCAAAAGAGAACGAAGAGATGGCAGTGCTGCTGAAAGACGGCAAAGGAACCCAAACACCGCGCTGATCCGCTGAGTGCAGAGCGCGCTGTCTCCACCGGGGTTGTACGCTACGCACGCGGTGTGAAGTTTACCAGCTTCGCGCCCAGTCGGCCACATTGATAGCGCTGCCACGGTCCCCGTAGCGTTTCTCCCAGACCACAGCTGAAGATTCTGTCGCGGCTCAGGGTGCGTGTGTAGGGGGCTTTGGAGACTTCTCTGGTCAGCAGACGCTCTCTCCCATGCAGATCATGCTGCTGTCGTCATTTTGCGGTCGCAGCGGTCCATGGCAGCAGTTATGTGGCTGTTGGACCTGCCTGACGTGCCGCCCTCTCCTGCTCGTTTCCTGCATCACCAGCCCAGCAGACTTGGGTCACAGCTGCGCGCCACTCACAAGCCCCCGAAAAAACACTGTGCCTGCCACGTGTGGCTGTTGCTGCTAGGTCGCTACCGTTACCAGCGCCGCTCGTACCGAAATGGGCAGGAAAGAGGCTGACGGTGCATTCCTGACAGTCACCAAATGTGCTCACCCAACCCTCTTTCGGCTTAGCCCTCGGGTTTGTCATCAGACTGCTCGGTAGCGAGCACTTGACGGCAATAAGCGAGGGCGTCTCGCTCCCACATATAAACTCTCCTCATGCTCGGTGGAGGCTCCTCTTTTCCTCCTCATCCTGGCTCGGTTACTCACTTTACTCTCTAGCTCTGGCAGCTAGAGCCAACACAAGTCTAAGTCCCATAATCTCCTTTGTTAACCCCCCGTTTGAAAAACGACAGTAATTACACGATAGGCTCAATAATTCACAACCACACCGGTGGTCTTCACACACACTATAGAGATTCATCTCTAATTTTTGGAACATCAAGGGTTACGCCCTTCTCACTTTTTTTCGTTGTCTGCTTTGACGTGCTCAAAGCTTCAAGGAAGAAAATTACCGAGATCATCTTGGCATTTGCTTTAGCTTGCCCGCAATTAAGACTCTGATCTCCGCTGCCTGCCTTGAGTGCCGTGCCATCTTGGTCAACACCAGCACTTGTTGTGGCCATCGTGAGGCTGTCCATGGTGGTGTGGCTCACTTTCTTTTGGACCTTGGTGCACCGCTTTGCTTTCTCCTGCCTGTGGTTTATCAGAGTTTCGCGATGCCTATCAGGCTACTCGTCGCTGAAACACAGCATTTTTGGCCAGTCCGTCTTGTCCTGGTTGTGGTGTTTCCTATGATGTTTATTCATCTTGAGGAGCCTCACTTGTGACTGCACAAGCTGGCTCCACTACCTACGCCCCGTCGACCTTGGCTATGCCGGTCGCCGGGCACGAGCAAAGGCAAACTCTCGGCCCCATTTCTGTGGTGATCGAGGTATAGGAAACGCATGCATGCGCTCGTGGCCCATGGTGTTGAGTCTCGTCACACAACCTCTGCGACGGCCACGAGCGAGCGATTCTGGCCCGCACCGCATACGACACATGCACTTCGCCAGCCATATCGCTGCCGAGCTGCGCTGCTTCTGCTGTCAGCCTTTCGCGGACATTCCAGCCTCGCGCCAGTGCCAACGTCCGCCTGTCCAAGGCCCAAGGAGCAGTCTGCGCGCTCTGCACCAGGCTCTCTCCGGCACACTTGGGTCAGTAGCAAAAACGGTGAAGATGGGAATATACAGAGCTTCAAGCCGCCAGCGCGGCGCGTGTGGCGAAGCCTGCCAGCCTGGCCGCTCACTGCACCCATGTGTGGCGGCTCACTCCGAGCTACGAGGACTGCTCTCTACATTGCGTTCTCGGTTCTTGGTCGGTGTTGTGCTACACCGCAGGTCAGAATGCTGCCAGCGCCCAGGCGTATCTGCCAGCTTGGTGATGTCGAGTTTCACTCTCCGCGCTTGCGCTGCTGTCCTGCCTGCCGGCTGCCGTGGCACACTGACCAGGACGATTGACAGATACGCCTCAACTCGGCTTGGTCATACGCATACCCGATTTCTCTCGCAATTTTGGCACTAGAGAGAACTTGTGGTGAGGCGGCGACGCCCGTTGGCGCGGTAGCAAGGCATGGTTGCAGCTGCGACGGCGGCTCAACTCATTTGCGCATGGCTGTCGCGCCGCGCTTCAATTCAACAGGAACAGCCACAGGCCTTCCACAAGCTGCCCCACCGTGCTCCAGGAGAGCTCTGTTCGACTTCAGTCTGGTCGGCAGCTGCGGGCTCAGGAGCGAAGGGAAGGTCTTCGCTTCACCGAGCTTCAGATCTTCTGGGTGGCGACCACAAATCAAGTGCATATTGTTTCAATTGTATCTGAAGTGAAAGCAGTGAGAATCTGGAGTATATGAATTAAGACCCTGCTGTCAGGACTTCTCCCTCCTTAGCCACCAACACTTTTCCTCCACACGCACCGCCGTCGACACCAAGTCTTTCCTGTGTCCGCGCCCGCTCCACCAGCTCTTCAAAACCCTCTATCATCATCACCATCTTGTCCGCCGCCGCCGCCGCCATGTCCTCCACCGTAAGCCCATCCACGTCCCCTCCCCTCATCACAAGTCGACCTGACAGCTCCCCCGCAGACCCCCACCACCATCACGCCGGCCCAGCGCCAGGCCATCGCCCGCCGCGCCATGATGGCCACGACGCCATACTGGATGATGAAGCAGGAGCTGGACCGTGCCGCCCTCGCCGCCGCTCGCCCGCCGCCCTCGCCGACGCCCGCGTCGCGCTGGCCGAGTACGGCATTGCCGTCAGGGCGTACATGCCCGCGTGGAAGGAGTGGACGGAGGCGTTGGAAGAGAAGAAGAGGGCTGGCCTCCCGTACGCGGATTAGGGGCCGGGGGGGAGGGAGACGGGATTTTACGCCTGCTGTCTGCTTGCTGGCCGGCCGGGTGCCGTGCGCGCTGAATGCGCCTTTGAGAAATCCATGAAGGCTTCTCGGGTCGCTGCTTTCTTGCGGCCGCAAAATATCTGCTTGCTGCCATGTAGTGCGTGATGCGACGAGATGCTTCCGGTGGCGTCGATGAAAGAGCGCTGCGGTGCCGCAGGCCATAAAGGTGGGCGGTGGGCCATGTGGCGCCAGACTTAGCTGGCTGCGTCGGGGTCAGGCCTGTCACCCATGCCTGCCACTGCTTCCGCACCTTCGGACACGTCATTCTACCACGCAGCCCCACCAGTGCCTTCTTCCTTTCGCACTCGCCGCGCATTTCCGCTCAGCGGCCTGACGCTTCTCCTTCCTCTTTGACCTCGTCTCGTTGAGGTAAGCTTGCTTCTCCAGCGCCGCCTCTTCTCTCCCAAACACCTGTCCTCAGACGTGCGCCAACTACGACAACACTACTGCTCATGCTGCAACTGTCGCCGCAGAAGACTATATTACCTGGCCAGCTACCGCATCAGCTGGTCCTTGGGTGCCTTCGCGGCACAGCGTTGCCCAGCGGTCAGTCGCAAAACCCCAAACTCCCTGCCTTGATCAAGTGCTGACATCTGCGAGCAGCCGACGCCAGGGTATCTTCGAGCCGTGTGGCTTTCAATGGAGGTGAGTGAAACCCTCTTCTCGTCACAGCCTCCAACTCCGTACCCACTGACATGGATTTCGGTGCGATGTGGACACATGGGCTGATCCAAACCTGCAGTGTCCGTCCCGAGGTCACCACACAAAATGCCACCAAAGAAGTCCAGGCATGGGGCTCCCCTCAAGTCCCTTGGCACCCGTCACCGCGCCAGGAACGCCGCCGCAGCCAGGGTAGAGGCCCCTGCCCAGCTGGCTCACGCGTCGCGGAGCGCTTCCAAGATGACTATCCACAACATCGCGAGAATTTCTTCGCTTCGATGCGTGAAGGACTTGTCCCCATCTCCATCTGCCCTCCAGCGGACCATCAGGGAAAAAACGTACTCCACCCTCACTAGATTACCCTTTCAAATATGTGCTAACCGTCGAGATTCTAGGCCACATCACGCCGGCGCACAGTGGTGCGGATCATCGCAAGCACCACTACCAGATGAAGGTCGGCTATGCCGGAAAGGCCATCAAGGTAGTTGGAGCTGGCGGGCATACACTCCATTTCCTCGTTTGTCAGGAAGCAGCGCAAGGTACGTCCTCGAGCATCAGCAACTACCAACACCGGCACTTCCTCTAGCATACGCTCAAGCTTCAATTGTGTCGTGCAATACACGATCTTTTGGAGCTTGCATACTGGCAGAGGCTGCTTCCTTTCCAGTAAGTCCTAGCAGACACCACATGTTTCCTCAAACCATTGTACAAGAGTCCACACTTTGAGATGCCCTTGCTGACGGAATTTTCGCCTAGGTTCTTGAACGTGCTCGTATTCCTGCTCTATTCCTTCCGCTGAACGCCTCTGACGACCAACCTTGAAAGCAGATTTCTTAAGAGCGATCGGCTCCTGATCGAACATTTCTCCCAACCTCCACAGCAACCTCAGGGCGCCTGCGGAGTAGTCACGAATACATCTGGTCCGTGGCAGTACTTAGAGATACAAGACATTGGACGCTGACGTCCCCTCCGCGACAGGTCATGCTCATTTCAGCATGCGCCTCTTCCGCACCGCCGCTATGGCGGTTGCGTCTTGCGCTTGGACGGAGGTTCGTGTATAATTCAAACTCTGCTGAAGGAGGGACTACATGCTAATGGTGTACAGCCCCAGTTCTTCTTTTGGAGACAGGGTATCCTGCTGTTGGCGCCCCTGGCGTCTGAGCGCCCACGCGGGCTTTTCCGCTACCGGGCATGCTTGCCTCGGACAGCCCGAGCCGGCGCCTCGCTGTCAGAGGAGTGGGCAGAGGTGGAGGCGATGGGATGGCGGAGAGTAAGTGTGTCCGAGGGAAACAGTGTGGTAGATGACGATGGGCTTCAAGTATGGGATCTGTATCGGTTCGACTGGACGCTACTGGTACCATGCAAAGACTTAGCGTTAGGTCCTGAGCGTCTGAATTTACTACTTTGCCCCGTAGGCCTCCGGCCACTCTAACAACGCCTGTGAACAGTCTAGCATTCCTCAGGATAGCACCACGAAAGCAAAGTCGACTATCGGTAGCGGGAAGATGCTTGAACTTATCGTCCTCGGTTTCACTTGGTTCTGACAGCACTGTGCGAGGAATACCAGTAAGTCGCTTCGTCCTCCTCACGAGATAAAGAAGAAATACTTATCATTCTACAAGCACACACGTACTATGGTATGGCCATATGAGAATCATCCTGCAAGCGTTCGATATCGTCTCCGAGCGTGGTGTTCCAAAGAACCACAAACCTTTATACCACATGAACGCCGGCTCCATCGCCAAGGACATCAAGAGTCTCAAGACCACCATTGATGGGCGCCTGTTCCACTTCATCGACAGAGTTTCATTGCTCTCCCGACACCAATTTCTTCAACATTGTGAAGAGAATCCAGGTTCTGACCGTGGAAATGATCGGGCAGCTGCGCTTTGGCAGAACCCCAAGGTCTTTCGAAGCTAGCAAGGATGGCTTCGAGGACGTCTCTGAAGAATGAAGGGAGCGCTTCGAACCATGTGGGCGTGACTGTTGAATTCGGGCGGATTGACAGACCTCGGCAAGCTCGGCACAGGCAAGATGAAGCGGAGCTGTAGAGTTCGTGCAGGTGGAGGTGTTCGGCACTGAGAGATGAACTCCGTTTCCTGGCCCTGGACTTGATCAGTAAGATGTATTCTGCGATATCAAAGCCTTCGCAAGCTAAGATTTGTAGCCTCAGATACCCGACGAGTAGATGTCGCATGCCGAAGACCTGTGCGCGTCGCGCTCGACCCGGAGCCGGATCCATCGCTTCAACCTTCTACCAACCGAGCAGCAGCCTATCCTGACACATGTCCCCCATCGACAACCATGCAATCTTCCGCCCGTTTCCTGCTTCTGCAGAGCATAGTTCGCGCTCGCAGTGGGCTCCAGCCAGTCAACGCCAGTCAGACAACAGCGGCGTCGATTTCCACGGACAATTTGCACAGCGTCCATGACTCGGTAGGTCTCTTTCGCTGAGCCTCACAACACTTCCGGTAGGTCATTCCCAGAGCTTTTTCCCCGCCCGAAGATCTGGCTTGACGCCAGGTGCTGACAGTGCCTTCAGCGAGCCACCTGCGCTATCTCCTCCATTCTTCCACGCTCTACCCCCTTCTGCCATCCTGTCAGGCTGCTAAGCTCCGCAATTGCGCATCCGTCGTTGCACGAGCAGCGAAACTTTTTCATACGCGGGCCGCAAGGACTCCTCTAGTTACAATGTCACGCAGCGCCGATTGGCCAGACGCTGGAGTCTGCACCCCAGCCCCCGCTACCTACGGCTTCCCTTCAGAACAACCTCCTTTGAGCATTTCAGTTCGGCTCTTCTGCATCTCGCAGTGCTCATCGCGCAGCCGCTACCTACTCTTCTTCGACTGGTTACCCCAGGTTGTCTCTTCAAGTGGATCACGATCCACACGCCTTCGCAGCCCAACAACTCCGCCAAGCAGCCTCCCGCAGCTTCTGTTGGCAACGACCTGGAGCCCTACAATCCCTCTATATCCTCGAAACAAATCCTGCATGTGATTCATAACATCTGTCGCGTCTGACAGGGCTGATTAGCTCTACGTTTTGCGTCATGCCATCCTTTCAGACAGAATTTACTCCGCACACCAAGCCGCGGTACCGTTTCTGCGATAAGTTCAGAGACTGACGGGGAAAGGAGCTATCAACACCCCCAGACCATCTCTATTCGGTACGGGCAACGTTCGGGCGCTAGCCAGCCTCCATTGATCATCAAGGGCTACTCCACGCTGGCAAATAATAGCCCGCCGATCAGCCACCATCAGCGGTACTCCATGTCTCAAAGCAAATTTTGTGTCCCGGAAGTTCATAACCAGGAAGGCTTTTGCAGCCCGTCAAATGAGGAGAGAATATCGGTTGGCCCGCGCCCACACGTTCCAATGGGGTTGCATTCTACAACCCGCCCATCCATCGTCGACCAAGAGCGAGAGGTCGGCACGTCATCTTGGCCACAACGCTTTCGAGATGAGCCACGTGAGAAGACACGTAGCCTCAGCCACGCTTAAAGCTGTGCCCCGCGACTCTCGTGACACTGGCGACAGACGCTGCCCATAGCCAATGGTCAGTCACAAGGCTCTCGTGGTATCTTGGCATTGCGAGCCCGGGAATAACACCATATCAACCCCTTCAAGAGTCTGTCCAACGCAGACAATCACACATCTGAAGCATACGGATGCTTGAAGCTATTGCTCCCAAGTTTCACTTTTTGGACCTGTCCCTTTGGCATCGCCAAAACTTTTGCTCTACTTTTCCCTCGGTCTGGGAAGTGGGCTCCGCTAACCTGCCCCCCGCGGCTGTTGTTCTTTCTGGCTCACCCCAAATCTGAGCCATGGAGCAGAGTTGGATGTTGCTATTGCCTATCGCCACAAGATGATGATGCTGGCCATCGCTGCCTGAATCGTGGTAAGGAAGGTGGCATCGAGTACAACTTCCTCCAAGCCCACGTTGCTAAGCATTCGGACATCTGGGTGTATGGCATGCGGAAGTGGGAAGTGGCTGTCTTTGTCTTTACTGCGGTGCAGAAAACGGAGCCCGTTTTCGTCTACCAGGCGAAGAAGGTCTGGCGTTTCCTCGTGCACGAATTCAAGCATTTCAGAGCTCCCGGTGTCACGTCAGGCGTGGACACTAAAGAATTCTTCGCAGGATTACTGCCTTCGTGGCGCGTCGGCGGTACGAATGCTCGGGAACGTGCTGTCCCTTGTCCTACCGATTGAGCTAGCGGGGACGGGTCGCGCTTGCGGATGCTCGTCTTCCGGCAGGAATTTGCCACCCGGGAGCATAAACCTGTGTCTCCCAAGCAGCTTCATGGTTTCCTTGAAACGTACGACATTTCGCAATCTGCTGAGGATCCATTATTCGAGCGTCAAAATTGGCCCGGCTACGACCCCGAAAGGCAGAACAACCTGATCCAGGAGGAGAAAACTAAATTCTTCTATCTGGAAAAGCCTTTACGCAGTTTTCTACTTTCCTCCTATTGTTCGGGTGGTCCACCCTGCAGTTTTTTATACTCTTTCTCTCGTTCGGAGAGGCCATGCTCGATGCATGGATCGATGCTGCATAGCATCTTTGAATCAGTGATGGTAAATTCCATCATTCTTTCAAGATGGCGGTCGATTGCATGTCTGGCGGGGCATTGGACCGCTCTGAAGGAGTACAAAGACAGCTTTTACGAGAAGAAGTGCCCCTGCCGCAACTACGAGTAGGAGGCGTACAAGGCCAGACGCGAGAGGCAGGACGCGGAGCGCAAAGCATACGAGCAGAAAAAGCGCCGCGAAGCTACTGACGCGGAACACGGCGAGTTCGGCACCCCCGGGTTCACCAAAGCATGAACGTAGGTCCATACCCCTTTCGCCCAGCCAAAACAATGAAGAGCTGTTCTAATATATCTCAGTAGAGTGAAGGCCACAACGAGCAGGAGGCTCGCGAAGATATTTCGCGCACCAGCGAACGACTTTTGTCTTCCTCCTCTCTCTGTCGAGGTTGTCGAGGTTGAGATGACCGGAGAGACCCGGAATCTGGCAAGAATCTGGAGGAGAAGGCCTATGTTCAAACTGATGTTGACCAAGATGGCATTCCGCCTAAGCAGCGTTCCCCCTACGACTATGGCGGCAACCCGTCTGCCCACTTTAGAGACATCGAGATCAACCATGACGAGTGCGTAAGCCTGCTTGCCAACGTTGGTGTCTGATATCCTTTCGGCTTTGACCAACCTGAGGATCTGGAGCTCATTGAAAACCAGAAATGGCCGAAGAATGGATCACAAGGACCATGGAGTGCTCCAGCCAAGAGAATACGACTAGCCACGGCGGAGGCATGAGTCTCCGTGTCCCCTTTGCGCGAGATCGCCGCCCTATGCATTCTGGGCCTCCACCGCTCTGAACTCTATAAACCCACTAAACTCATTTTCTTCAACACCGACAAACACATCTGCGCAATTCTGTGGGTTTCAGTCAGATGTCTGGAACAGATGACTGCGTTGTTCTGGCCTTTGACTTTTATGCGGTTCTTATTCTTCTTCTCGATCATTTGACTTTTCGGCGGAGAGAAGCAGATGAAGAGACTGCGTAGCAATTCGGCATGAAAGTGCTGTTCAGCACGAAGGTATGTTGGAGAGCAGCGATGCGAAGCTCTCGTGATGTTATAGAGACTAATAAGCCAGTTGGCTTAGTCGTAGGAATACGTTCTGGTTTCTCTAGTACGCTCATGAGCCCCCGACCGCTGCCATTGCGACAACACCAGCACCCTCTCACTGAAAGAGTACTCGTCCGTGGGTGGCATTCTCTTTCAGCGTAGAGAGGTACCGCAATATCACCTCCATTCCCTACCCACGAACAGCTCGCCGTATGGCCGCGGCTCTCCTCTTGCCTACAGCCCAGTGAGCGGTTCCGAATCGCGGGACACCCCATACGGACAGCCGAATGGATACATGCCGTCTCCCTCGTAGCCGGATGGTACAGGATGAAGATGAAGACGAGGACGGAGACGGAGACGGGGAGGACGAAGACGAAGGCGAGTCCTCGTGCGGAGATTGTGACCCGAGTGAGATTGAAGACGAAGCTGACTAATCGGGGCAGGCTCTCCCCCAGGGTGTCCATGTCCTCGGTGGTCTCCACAAGCTTCAGCAGTGGTGCCCACCGGCTCTCGAGCCGTTCCGCAAAAGCCATTGGTAGAACTTTATTCGCTGGTCCTGCCTCGTTGGCATTATCCCAAGTCCTACGAGTCTACTTTCCCCGTGGTTTGGGGAATGTGGTCTAGCTCTCCCTCTACGGTAAGTTCAAGGTCAGGACGTTGAGCATGACTCTATTGTGGTGTTGATTAGTGGCAGTCAATGATGATTGGGGGGAGCCTGCCTTCCATCATCCGTATTCGATGTTGCGGAAGAGTACGGCCTCTCTGCCGGCGGAAAGTTCACGACCGTTACCATCGACACCATCCTTTACGCTGAAGGAATCCACCTTTCTGAACAGCAGCTTCGCGCCGTGCAGGATCTACGTCATCAAGATCGATGTCGACGGTACCGAAGCTGCCAAGATTCAGACGGCATGGAACAAGTTGTCAACGAAAGAGAGGCGCCTAGTCATCGAGAACAGTTGCGATGGCGACCCCATCACAATCTACTGCGAAGACGTTTGGAGACGGTGCTATGGCCACATCGACGTTTGCCATGCTGCGTAAATCCTCCGCCTCTTCTATTTGAAGCACCACCGATGCGACACTGGCCACGGAGGTTTTCCACCATAGCCGCCGCAAACTCTGCTTGTTTGGGAAGAGCAGTGCAGTCATACTTACTGTTATCTCATTGTTGGCACTGCCGTAAACGTTTATTCAACCTGTACTTCTCTCCGGGAGAAGTGGTACGGTTCCATCTTCTCCATCGGGGGTCTTCCTTCTCGATTAGTCCAATTTCCATCTGACGAGCATGGCTGGATCTCGATGTTGATCGTCACATCCACACGAGGATGTTGGCGATCGCTGCCTACATCATCATGGCAGGCGACAATGAGTACCGATGTTGTTCGGCGCCGTCCGGCGTTGTCGACGAGCTGGAGGCTAGCGGTGTGCCGTCTGGCCGCAAATGGAACAATCAACCGACGGTTGCTGGGAGGTCCCCATCCAGACCATCTTCATGTAGCCCGCACAGATCGAGGGTGACAGATGACGCCCTCTTCGGAGGTCAGCAACGCCATTGCTACGTCTCGCGCGAACAAGAGGGGGATTTGACGGGACCACTCCACACTCCCGCGACAACAGCCCACACAACAAACCCCCCAAAGAGGCAATACTCCAGCAGCTACAGCACCAAATCTTCAGCCACAAGGACGAAATCGATACTCTACCCTTCCGTCCATCCTCCCGGCCCGGTACTCCCGAGATGCGCCGTGACTTTGCCGAGACATTGCAGAAAACGGTCCACGAGGTCCCAGGAGAGCGGCGACATCTAGCCGCACTACGGCGTCCACCAGATGCCGGATCCAATCATCATGTCCACTACTTCAACCAAGCTGCCCTGTCACCGGGGCCTGCCGCGGTCGTGACCGGGACCGCAAGCATCGTCACCACCGGTGCCGCCGTGGACGGGCTGCAAGAGAAGACCGAGAAATGGGGGAAGCGAAGAGGCAAAGGTCAGCTCGACAACCACGCCACCACCAACTCCCAGGACGTGAGTCGGACGGAGGCATTGTTTGGAATCAAGCTTGAGCCACACCATTGCTTTTTTCTGCACGTAGAGCAGACGTGCCCTCGAAGCGCGACGTGGTGGGACTGCCCGCCCCGCTGAACTTTCTCGGAATGTTTAGAGTTGGCTGGCACAACGACGAGCGAACGCGCTCGTTCTCTTTCCGGTTGGAGGAAGGGCGTCTTCGGGACGGGGTGTGGTTCAAGGTGTTGGGAAAAAGGTGATTCCGACTCCGATGATTATGTAAGCTTTTTCCTGTGTGGATTGGCTGCTGTTGAGAAATTGAAAAGGTGGAGGTTCATCATGTAAGAAAGACGGAGGAGATGAAAGACGTGAGAGGAACTTGGAGGAAGAAGACTGAGAAGACTCTGGGATTGTATCGGAAAAGAATTGTAAGGAAAAGATCATGGAAAATGATTATCCTTCAGAAATCGGCCGAGATAGTGAGTATCATGTGCACATGACAAGATAGGAGAAGAAAGAAGTTTCCAAAGAACTTGGAGATGACTGAGAAGATAAGTGGCCCGGCGAAGTGCGAAGACATGGATATGACTAACGTTTGGAAATGCAGGATATCAACGAGACTGCGAACGTTGACGAGGATCCTGACGCTAAAGATGAGAAAGATTGTAAGAAACCGCAAGAGGAGATGCAGAAGGAATATCCGTAGAGGATCTACTGACGACATACGCGAAGAGGTAAACGACAGCCGATCCGGAGTGGTGACCAACCAGAAATCAGACATTTCTGAAGACCGAAGAAAAATTACCCATCACTGAAACTTCAGCTCAGGTAATGACGGTCTGGAATGATGAAACGGAAAGACTCGTAGAAGCGGGAACGAACAACAACAAATTCGGAGGGAGAACCAGGACGACGTGCGGAGACTCGCGAAATGAACGGACTTCACAGCTTATGCGGCAGGACGAAGAACTGACTTCAAAAGGAATTGCGAGGAACCCGGAGAGACAAGGAATTAAGGATAGGAGAAAGATATGAGAAGCGTTGATAAGGCGGAAATGGCGGATTCAAGAAGAAAGGAAACGATGACTTGAAAAGACTTATGAAGCAGAAGAGTTAACATGGGAGGATGAAGAGCACTTTCAAGACGGAGAATGGAAAAGACAAGACAACTAACACGAGAGCGAGACGATATTGAAGATGAAGAACAAGAGAATTGAGCAAGACGACATGCAGGAAACAGGTTGAAGAGCAAGCTCCAAATCCGAGACAGAGTGGGAAGACTCGTCCGATAGAGCTTTGTAAGAGAGTCCTGCGGGAGATTCAGAGGAGGATCTCAAGGGAGACAGAAAAGGGTTTTGAGGAAGGAAATACGAAAGCCGATGAGAAAACTGACTGATGAGAAAGAAGAAAGCAATGAGGACTCGCGGAGGCAGAGAGAAGTCCGTTGGAGAGAGCACTGGCGTCAACCACCCAATTGTGCAGTGCTCTCGAAATTGAAGAAAGGCGTGACTGATGAAGGAGAAGAGCAAGGAAGACTGACGTGGTTCGAGGAAGAGGAAAAGACTGAGAAGACTGCGTGGAAGGGCAAACTTGGATAGACTTGACTTAAGTGGAAGAGAAAGCTGCGGAAGAGATCAAAGCGGATGGAAGTCTGGGAAGGGAAAGAGCCTGGAAGGTGACTGAGAGTGGGGATTGGAAGTAGAAATGGACTTTGGAGGCATCGCCAACTAATCTGGAGATCTCGAGCTCACCAGGGAGAAGGACGCGGGGAACTTGGACGCGACAAACAACGGAACAACTATCAAGCGTAAGGCAACGGTGAAAAGGGCCTTCCATGACAAATTCGTCTGAATTTGAAAAGTGCTCCCTCGATCGGGGAGACTATGATTATAAACACAGGATGATCGAAGTAGAAAGGCCGTACCGACGCCTATGCTATGCACTCAGAAGAAGCGCCACCAGATGAAGACGATCATGATGAATGCAATACCGCCAATGGGGCCGTACTGTCCACGGGTCAGCATCACAGGGGCACGAAAGCGTGCCAATCTCCGAACGGACTCACCTGTTTCAGCAGCAGCTCCCAGTTGATCCTGACAGCTGCCTTGCGGTATTTCCTGCTGTCCTCCCGGAGGCGACTGCTCATGTCACCCATGCGCTCGAGACTGTCGCCTCGGTATAGCAAGTCCTCAATGTTCTTCGTCATCACCTTTGTGACATCCTTCAGCTCGTCGTTCAGCTTGTCGAGGTTTTGGGTGGCCCTGCTATCTTGGTACGTCTTCTTGGTGCGCTGGATGAAGGTATCGAATTCGACGAAGGCGTATGGACGGCAGGTGGCAGCAAGGTACTGCTGTGAGGGGTATGTGGTGGTGAACTCCTGCTTGATGTCGGAGAGGAAGGTGAAGGCAAGCTTGCGGGGGTAGGAGCGGTCGCAGATGCAGAGGAAGATGAGGGCGTCGTCGATGAGGTAGCTGCGGGCGCGGTCAGCGGAGGACCACGAGCGGAGTGGCAGGGCGCGCATACTGAATGGTGAAGTGGCCGCCTTCTATGCTGGCCTGGGGCTCGGAGTTGCGGTTCACACGGCGGAGGATCTGCTTGACCTTGCCCTTCATCTCGACAAGCTCGGTTTCCGACTGTAGCGGCACGGAAGGTCAGCGCAAGGCGCGGCGGGGTGCGAAGAGGGGCAAACGGTACCTGTTCATCGTCGACGGAGGCGGCCAGGATCAGGCCTGTTGTGGATCAGCATGCGCGTTTGCAGGGAGGCGTCCTGCTGGGGGATCGGCAGCGGAGCTTGGTGTTGGACATGTGTCCGGACGGGGGCGGCGTACCGTCCAGCCGCGCTATCTGCGTGGACCTGATCATGTTGATGCTGGGTGGCGCTTGGAGGGCGCATCAACAGTCGTGTGGAGGAAGCACAGAGGAGTTGTTACGGGAAGAAGAGCTGCAGCTGGGTGGTGGGCAGAGGTCGGCGGTTTGGGGAGGGCGTGGAAGGGCGTGCGCTCGGATCGGCTTCCCAGGCGCAACGTCACAGCCGACCAAGGCACCACACCAGCGACAATTCTGCTGCCTGCTGTGCCATTGTTCGCCGAATCACCACTGCGCACGGGTTGCTGCTACTCGATTCAGTCAGTCTCAGGTGTTAAGAATGTCGGTCAGCTGCTGAGACGACCAGGAGCCCGCGACCACGGATGGGCACGCTTCAACGCTGTGCGCGTTGAGATTCTTGGCGCGTCTTTCACGTCGCCGCCTTGCATTTCGGCCAGCTGCAGGGACAGCGAATCCTGAGCCATCAAACACCCGGACGTGTGAGACTCCGCCCCCCGGCATGGACGCTTGGAATCAGGAGCCGGTTTGATTCTCTGGGTTCTACATAAAGAGCGGGTCCCCAGCGTTGGCCAGGAAGCTCTCAGCAGCCTGACATATCCCTCCCTCCGCCGCAGCGCTCCATCGAGGCACCGCCCCAATTCTAAGCATATTCAAACGCCGAGGAAGCCCTACGACCTGTTCTCTGATGAAGAGGGATCCAAGGTGAAACCAGCTCGGGAAAGGATTTAACCACGTGACACGCTCGTTCAGGTGGATTCCAACGGGTGATGGGCGCCGCTGACGAAGTTTCACCATCCCGCGAAGTCAATTCTGAGACTATGGATAGGGAAATGGACATGGGTGAGGGTGTGAGCGGAGATGGCTTCTCAAACGCCGAGCTCGCCGCGGCGATTGAGGCGTCAAGAAACGACACTGGGCCTCCGGAACCAACAGCGCAAGAGAGAGATGAAGGTGAAGAGGCGGATATTTGGACACAGCTAAGGGAGGCTGGGGCATCTACTGGCGTGCTTGTTGATGACGCGGCTTTCCCCCACTGCCTGGGGAGTGGCGACGTTGGCCATGATGCGGGTGAAGCAGAGAGCACGCATGCCGCCCAGAAGCGCGCGTCAGACCCTGAGGCGGCTCCAAGCATGGCCCAAGACTCACCATCCGCGCAAGGTTTCATTGGGGCTACCGGGGCTGACGGGAAGACATCCTCAGGCAGCGACGGCAACGATTTCTCAGGCGATACGACAGACATACCAGCGGATACCGACGTTGTGATGACCGACGCCAGCCCGCCTCTGGAAACAGAAGCTGCCGCGGGCGCTGAAAGGCCCTCTCCACGCCGATCGCGCAAGCGAAGTGCCCCAACACAACCCAAAGACGACATCTCGCCGGCTGCAAATCCTTCGACGCGCCCAGAGAGAAAGCTGAGCGGTGAAGTAGCAGGCATGACAACCAAGGATGAGCCTACAGACCGTGCCGACCCTGCCACGGCAGATGAACTCGCTGGCCAGGCGGCGACTAATGACATGGCAGGTGAGAGCGCACCTGCCACGCGGGAGCCACGTCGATCCGGCCGTCGTGCAGCGCGTACCACCTACCAGGAAGAGGACAGCGACGCCGAATTCGAGCCCGCGCCTTCCACTGCATCCAAGAGTAAAATGCCTGCTTCGCAAACCAAGCGCGGCGGCGCCCGCGGGATCTGGTCGACAGACCACCTTCTCCAAGATCCCAAATCAAAGCTCGCCAAGGTCGACATCACGGTACGTCTGCACATCAACCCCAACAGTCACCCATCTCACACATGGCAGGCAATCCTGAAAGATCCGCGCGCCTGGTCCTCTCTGAACCCTGAGCAGCAATCAAAAATCATCGCACTCCTCCCCAATGCACCCACCCTCAATCCTGACCCCGAAAACCCCACCGTCTCGCTCCCGAACATCCCGCAGCAGGTCCTGGCTTGCAACAGCGCATTCAAAGCCGACATTGCAATGTTCCAAGAAGATCTCAGCGAGGGCCGTCTCGACCCGGACTGGCAACACGACGGCCTGGTTGCGATGGAGAAGCGCGCACGCGGCGAGTTTGACGCGTGGAAAGAGGCGGAGATGGAGTCGTTCTGGGGTCAGAAACAGAAGCTCAGCTACGACGTCGTTGCAGGTGAGAGCAGCAAGATCAAGCTCGAGGCGCTCGTTGAGGCGGGGTGCTGGGAGGTGGGTGACGTGTGGGTGTACACGCGGACTTTTGGGAAGGGCGAAGGGCAGATGAAGGTCGAGAAGGAGGCAACTGTGAACATTCCCACTACTCATCCGGATCACGACGACGCTAATTCCCTCGCAGATTACATCCATCACCGAGGACAACCGCCTGATCTTCCGCTTCCCTGACGGCCAGCGGAAGTTCAGCTCCGCAGCTGCGGGTGCGGACGTGGACACGGAACCAATCAGTGGCCTGCAAGACCTTGCTGACGCGATCATTGAGACGGACGGCCGCGTCAAGACTTGGCGTGGTAACAACGCGTGGAAGGAGACCAGGTGCTTCCGCAAGAACCAAGACATTGGTTCGCCATGGGAGATTCGCGAAATCTACTGGGCGAGGCAGGAAGAGAGCAAAAAATGAGATGAACAATGGCACGGAGAATCTTCCATTAAGGCAGCTCTTCAGAAGCAGAAGTTGCATATTTACAGGCGTTTGAGGCATAGTCTCCGATGATAATCAGAGCGGGAAATCCGCAGTCCACAGGTGGAAATGGTCCTTTAAAGTACAATTGAGGAATCAATGATAACAAGGAAATTCACGGCTATGGACAACCCGAAAATTGATGTTTTTGCCATTTTCGACTGTTGCCGAAGGGTGAGGCAGCAGCCGCGTTCCACTTTGCGGCGACGTCATCGGACCTACCCGGCGATGCGACTGCCCCTCAACACCAAAAACTTTCGCCGAACTTCAGCCTGCAGCACCCCAAAACCGCATTCCCGTCATCGCTGCGGTCAAGACACTATGCCAATCTCACAGGCACACCATGTCATCCTCAAAGCAACTTCAACACAGACGGGCGCATAACTTGCTGCTCATCTCCAAGCTCCTCAACTGCCGCGATAATGCGTCACCCTTCACGCTGATCATCGATTCGCTGGAGCAATCAGGGAAGCGTCTTGTGCGGGAGTTCATACGCAGAGCAAATGTACGAGCAATATATCACTCAAGCGGCAGTTCTGCGATCTGACTCACCACAGGCAGCGAAAACACGCGTAATCTTCGTCTCATTCGAGACGCTCCGCAAGCCTTCCGGCGTCGACGTCTTCATCCCCTTCGCCCGCCAACCCCCCACCCTCCTCCAGTCCGAAATCGCCAAAGCCACCTCCGAAACCGTAAGCCGCCAAAGTGAGTCCTCCTCCCACCCCAACCCGACCACCTTCTAACCGCGCCACAGAAACCCTCCTCGTCCTCGACACCCTCCACCCCCTCATCACCCACCCCACCACCTCCGCCACTCTCCCCCACCTGCTCTCCTCCCTCCTCTCCCCCTCCACCACCCTCCTAGCCGTCTACCACTCCGACATCCCCCTGGGCCCGCCGCTGGCCTCGCCCTACCAACCCCACCCCCTCACCCTGCTGAAGTACATCTCCACCACCCTCCTCACCGTCCACGCCCTCTCGCACATCCTAGCCGAGAAGGCCGCGCGCGAGCGCAGCGTCGCGGGGCCGGTGTTCGGGCTGGGGGAGGAGGTAGAGGGCGCGGTGGGTGGCGTGGGGAGGAACGGCGGCGGCGGCGTTGTCGTGGAGATGGAGCACAGGCGGAAGAGCGGGCGCGGGGTGCGGGAGTGGTTCTTCCTGCCGACGGCGACAGGTGGTGATGGTGGCGCGGGCGCCGGGAAGAGGGAGACGGCGGTGCTGCTGGAGGATCATCCGGCGTGGAGGCGTGGGGAGGAGAAGGAGGTGGCGGAGGAGGAGGGCGTGGATGTGAGTTTTAATCTGGGGTTGACGGAGAAGCAGAGGAGGGATAGGGAGGGCGTTGTGCTGCCGTATTTCGATGCGCAGAGGGGGGAGGGGCCGGGGGAGGGGGGGAGGATTTTGTATGATATGGGGGTGGAGGATGATTTTGATGAGGAGGAGGACGAGATATGAGGAATAAGGTTTGGTGGACTCTTGAGTCCGGTGTCAATTCATGAGAAAGAAATTATTCAATAAAAGGTTGATCATGCGCCGAATACGCGGCAGATATCAGCGATTGCTCAACAGCTGTGATGCCTCAGGCACGAACTGCATCGCGGTGGCCTGTGCGCTCTGGTTTCTCTGAGCTGGGCCTGCGTCCTTGCGCAAGTCGAGGCCGCCGGCCAAAAACCATCGCCGCAACCTCAACCTCCAGCCGCGCGCGCGACCGCAACTTCACCTCGCCGCCAAGGCCTTGCTCGTGTCGACCACGCGCAGCTTCCCTCGGGCCCAGGTCTGCAACCGCGTCGCCCCTCTACCGCCGCCTCGCAAACCCTCGTCCCTCGTTCATCGCCAGCGCGTCTCGCCCACGAACAACTCCTCCACCCGCACGCGACCATGCCCGAACCCTCAGCCAAGCGGTCGCGCCGGCCCGACAGCGCGCAGATGTGGGACGACGACGACCGCGGCAAGCGGCGCAAGGGCCCTCCCGGCGGCGGACGCCACAGATCGCGGTCGCCGGTGGACAGCCGCGACGGACGGGACGGAGGCAGCAGACGCGGAGGCCGGCATGCCAGGAGCGACAGCCGCGACAGGCCCACGAGACGCAAAGGTAAGCCCAAACCCGTCTCCATTGCAGGTTTCCAGGCGAGAGAGAGAGAGAGAGAGGGCTAAAGGGCGTCCCCCCGAACAGATGACCGCACACGCTCCCGCTCCCCCAGAGGAGACGCGAGAGAGCCCACGAGGAGGAGATCGCCGCCGCGTGGCCCCCGCGCTCCACCGCCGGCCGCGGCTACGGCACCGAACGGCACGCACGGCAAGCCCGCTGCCGGCAGCAAGGCGCCAGAGCTGCCGCACTCGGCGGGCCGCACGCAGCCGAGCTCGCGCGAGTGGACGCGGCGGGTGACATCGCGGATTGCGGTCAAGCGCGAAGGCGACGAGAACGGCATGGACGTGGACGGCGAGGAGGACGGAGACCCGGACGCGGCGGAGATGGAGCGGATGATGGGGTTCTCGAGCTTCAGCAGCACGCACAACACCAAGGTGCCGGGCAATGACAAGAACTATGCGGTGCGGAAGGAGAAGAAGACGGAGTACAGGCAGTACATGAACCGTCAAGGTGGATTCAACAGGCCGCTCAGTCCGGGATAGAGAGGGTTGGGGCTCGTTCGTGGATTGGCTGGGAGACAATGGCATAGCACTGGCGTTAGTGGGATTCGGGCTTTGTTCTTTCATAAAATGAGGGCTGGGAATATTCAAGGCTGGGCGAGAGGAGGGTTGTAAAATGCTGCGAGAACTGCGGAAGAGTGGATGCTCGACGGTCTGCAGGACTGCGTTGATACCAAACAAAAGCTTATTCGACTCTCCTGCCTGGCTCAATCTCATGTACAATATGGGGTGTTCTGAATATTCAAGTATAACGAGTCAACATCAGCTTCTCGTGCTGCAATGGATTTGCTTGCCGTGGGTGACGCAAGCCGGGCGCGCGGCAATCGTCGGGGAAGTGCGGTGTGCGGAAGTCGGCCGCAGCCTGCAGCTTGCGTGGAGCTTTGGCGCGGCCACGTCTCCCACTTCGCGTCAAGCTTTCCAAGGGTCCGGACGCTCTCCAGCTTCCCGCTCCGCTCCAAACAACAACAACCGCAAGGAGCTCACCACTCCGACCAATTGCTTGCCCACCACCACAATGCGCCCATTCAAACCGCCGTCCACCGCGGCGGCGTCCTCCAACCGCCGACCCACGACCCGCCGCACCGCTTTCCTTTCAGCCTTCCTCGTCGCTTCCATCCTCCTTCTGCTCAACCCTTCCGCCGCCAACGCACAATCTGAGGGAGAAACCGAGGGCAGGAGCGAATTGGTCCAGCAAATAGAACGCGCCTCCAACGAGAGCCTGCTATGGGGCCCGTACAAGCCGAACCTGTACTTCGGCGTCGCGCCGCGCATCCCCAAGTCCCTCGCCGCCGGTCTGCTATGGAGCCGCGTTGAAGATTTCAGGACGGTGCAAGAGAGTGCGTTTTCCCGTCCTCCACATCCCCATCCTCCGCCAATGGGCGGCAACGAGGGCCTTACGCTCAAACTCACAACGGAGAAAGGGCTGACGTGATTGGTTTTGGGCTGGCGACAGATTTCAGACACACCTGCGAGCAGCACGAAGGCATGGCCGGCTACGGCTGGGACGAGTACGACCCGCGCACCGGCGGCCGGCAGACCATCCACGACGCCGGCAACCAGATCGACATCTCCACCGAGTTCGTCAAGGTGCCGGGCGGCGAGCACGGCGGCAACTGGGGCCTTAGGGTCAAGGGCGTGCCGCGCGCCGACGCGCCGGACGGGCTGAAGACGACGGTCCTGTTCTACACGTCGTTGGATGGGCTGGGCAGCCTCGAGGTCCCGCGGGAGGACGGCGATGATGAGGAGCTGGGTAGGGAGGGCGACGTCGAGATTCAGGGCCAGAGTCATGGGTTGGGTGCGTATTCGCTGAAGGTGTCGAAGGGCACGGGCGAGCATCCGGAGGAAAGGCATGAAAGCTGGAAGGAGAAGCCGCTGGACCGGACGTTTGTGCAGAGCGTTCAGCTGCCAGACACGGCGCTGTGGCAGGTTAAGGGTGAGTAGCTTCCGTCATTTGGGGGTTTCTTAGGGCTGACGTTGGGCTTGGGATACAGCTGTGCTTTTTGCGCACATCAAGTCGACTGTCGGGCGCTACATTGAGAAATATGGAGAGGAGAAGATGCCGCCGCCAGAGCAGATCTATACGGTTGATCACCAGCCGGGTATGGGCAACATGCATTTTGTCCAGAAGGTCTTTGAGGGTCCGTTTGAGGTACGGAAGATATTTGCTTTTGACATCTGCTCTAATGCTGACGACACGTAGTTTGACGTCCTCTTCTCTTCGGCATCTGCTCCGAAGCCCATGACTTCCGAGGATCTTACTCAGGAACTCGAGGCCGCTACTTCTACTTTCTCAAAGCGCTACAACGAGCTCATGAAGCCTCAGGCCCCCTTTAATAAGGATAAGTATGTGGAGTTCTCTAAGTCTCTGTTCTCAAACCTCGTCGGTGGTATCGGCTACTTTTTCGGAGATTCCCGCGTGGACCGCTCTTACGATTCAGCATATGATGAGGAAAACGAGGGGTTCTGGGAGGAAACCGCCGATGCTCGCGCCAGAAACGGCGCTGAGCTTGAGGGACCGTACGAGCTGTTCACGAGCATTCCTTCGAGACCGTTCTTCCCGAGAGGTTTCTTGTGGGATGAGGGTTTCCACTTGATTCCGATTGTTGACTGGGATGTCGATCTCACCCTGGACATCATCAGGAGCTGGTTCAATCTGATGGACGAGGATGGTTGGATTGCACGCGAACAGATTCTCGGCGCGGAGGCCCGCAGCAAGGTTCCTCAGGAATTCCAGGTTCAATACCCGCACTACGCGAATCCGCCCACGCTCTTCTTCATCCTTTCTGCCTTCATCGAGAAGCTGAAGGTACAGGCCGCCTCGAATGATGCTCAGCAGCCGCTCGTCTCCGGCGAGAAGTACACGATGTACCTCCAGAATCACGAGGCCGCGCTCCAGTACCTTCGCGATCTGTACCCGCTGCTCAAGCGCCAGTACTTCTGGTTCCGCCGTACCCAGGCCGGTGACATCAAGTCTTACGACCGCGAGGCCTTTAGCTCGAAGGAGGGCTACCGCTGGCGCGGCCGCACCCCGCAGCACATTCTGACTTCAGGCCTGGACGATTACCCCCGCGCTCAGCCGCCACACCCAGGCGAGCTTCACGTTGACCTGATATCTTGGGTTGGACTGATGACACGCAACATCAAGGACATCGCTGCCTTTATCGGCGAGGATGACGACGTGTCTGAGTTCACCAAGTACGAGACGGCCATTGTCCGCAACATCGATGATCTCCACTGGAGCGCTGACGAGAAGATCTGGTGTGATGCGACCATCGACGACTACGAGGAGCACGCGCTTGTCTGTCACAAGGGCTACATCAGCCTGTTCCCCTTCCTCATGGGCTTGGTCACGGATGACGAGAAGATCGGTGCCGTGTTGGACCTCTTGGCGGACGAGGAGGAGCTGTGGAGCCCGCACGGAATCAGGAGCTTGAGCAAGAAGGACGAACTGTACGGCACGGACGAAAATTACTGGCGCAGCCCGGTGTGGATGAACATCAACTACTTGGCCGTGCAGCAGTTATTGGTAAGCCTTCCCTGCTCTAACCTCAATTGAGACGCAAGCGCTGACGAACGTAATAGGAAACCGCCCAATCCTCCAGCAAGCACGCCTCCCGCGCCGCCAAGCTGTACGGCAAGCTCAGGAAGAACCTGGTCGAGACGGTCTACGAGAGCTGGAAGGAGACGGGCTTCGCCTGGGAGCAGTACAACCCGGACACCGGCAAGGGCCAGCGCACGCAGCACTTCACGGGCTGGACCAGCTTGGTGGTGAAGATCATGGCGTTCCCAGATGTGGGAGATATCAAGAAGGGGTCGAAGAAGGGACACGATGAGCTGTAGATGCAATATTGAGATCAAATGGGAGAGAGGGAGGGGTAAGAGAGTTGGTGGAAAATGGTGGGACGGGTGAATGTATAGAACTAAAAGTCGGCTTAGAGTCACGATTGCATATACTGATAGGTAGGATATTGAACGAAATGTTTTGTGTTCTGAAAACTGCGGGGGTTTTCCAGAGACTACAAGGAGCTGAGAGAGACGTGTGGCTAATCTCATTTTACACAGCCAATCATTCAGGACTTCGCTTATCGGGAAGCGCCAGCGCGCTCTGACAACGGAGACCCCGCACTTCTCTTCCTCTCGCCTATCAAGACAATCGCCATGTTCAGTCAAAAGAAGCACCAAGCTCTGAACTACGAGGAAACATTTGCATGGGATCCGGCGGACGACATACCTCTCCGCTATTTAGAATCTCGAAAACAGCCCAGTCTCTGTAAGCTTTGAGAACACTTCGTGCCCACCTCGTATTGCTTACCAGAATCTAGCGGATCCTCAGAATCTAATTCACGAGCACACTGGCGATCTCCTCGACCATGAAGTTAAGGACTGGCTACAGGAGAAAGGCCGGTTTGCAAATCGATGGGACCCTCAGCAAAGTAGGAGTGAACGAACGCTTCGTCTCCTCATGTGCGAACGTACTGCATTCCGGCCAAAGGTGTTTCACATGAGTAAAGATTCTTTCAAGGCCATGGACACGGCGTTCAATTTACCGGAGGAGATGTTTGCAGCATTCGAGGATGACGGTGGCATATACTTGGACCGTTCTCGCTTTTCTGGAGATAAGCTTGAATCATTCCGTAAGAAGCTTTGACAGTCCCTCCTGCAGAAAAATCTTACATGCATACGTAGAACTCGCGGTCAAGCTTCCGCAAATGTTCCAGCTGGGGAACTATGGCTTAGCGCTATGCCACAACTTCCGCTCTGGAAACACGAACGCTTTCCTTTGGGGCTGGAACGTGATCCTCGAGGACGACAGCACCACTCAGAAAGCCGTTGAGCCTTTTCATTTGCGAGTTGAGAGGCTTGTCAGATGGATGCATGAGTCCTGCGCCCATCCATTGCTGCTCCCTGTCATCTTACTGCGTGAGCACATCGACAGAGCAAAGATCTTCCTCGCCGCGGAGCTGTCGAGCACGGCGCAGAAATTGGAAAGACAGCTAGGGGCCGTTAACACGGGCCGACTATTCCGGCCAGCAACGAACGAGCCGCCTTTCAACTATGACAGTGTCATGAGGATGATGGCTGATCCTGAGAGGAGGGCTGACATCACCTCGAAGCTTAATACCAATTCAAGCAATGCCATCAATCTGCGTTCGAAAGTCCGATGGAATAGACGCTACTGCGCGTATCTCTACAAGCTGCTTGACAGGATGGAGATAATGAGCCAAAAAGACCGATATGATCACTCGGAGATCCGAGAAACACTGGAATACCTTGATAAGAGCGCTCAAGGGGTCGAGGACTATGCCGATCATATAGTAGCGAGGATGGAGCTTCAGTTGAACGTGGTAAGTATCTTTCTCACTCTGATCTGATGCCATATTGAACCGTGTCTGACCATTTCTTCCCAGTTCTACAACTTCGTCACCCAAGCCGACAGCGACATGAACGTCAAGATGGCTCGCATGAGCGCCAAAATAGCCGCAAACGCTGCCCTCGATAGTGTCGCTATGAAGGCTCTTGCTGTCGTCACGACAATATTCTTGCCGCCATCGTTCATAGCAGTAAGTGAAGCACTGTCGATATGATGCTCGGTATCCGAACTGACTCTTCGGAAGTCCATGTTCAGCATGTCCATGTTCGACTGGAGATCCAACAGCGCCGACCTCGTGTCGACGAACTACTGGATATTCTGGATCTCGAGCGTTCCTCTGACCATCTTCGTCATCGCTGGGTGGCGCGTCTGGTTCAACCGCCAGCGGGAGAACAAGAACAGCTATTTCGAGTCGCTGATCAAGGGAGAGGAAGCGGACGGGGGCATTGATAACGCGTTCACGAGTCCACCGCGCCTGCAGGGCTTATACCCACCCCGAAACGGCTACGCTGGGAAGTACAGAGGAGGATGAGCTTGGGGAACGGGGTTTTAATCGTGAGGCCCGGGCGGCAGGCGAATCCTTGCGGCGCTGCAGTGCGAGTGTTAGCTGGACGGATGCATGACAAAGGCGAGTTTGAGGCCCGTCACCTAGCGGATTTATAATGTTCGGATCTTAGAAAAGAATGGATGCGGTGTGTGAGGTGACCAGGTTCATCTTTCTGGGGACTTGTTTGAATGAATGGCTGGGGAGTTACTTGGTACCAATGCTTAGACGAGGCTTGGCAATGCTTGTTACAACATATCTTCCAGCCCGTGCTAAAGAACATTTTTGAAGTTCGGCGTTGTTGAGGCGATTTGGCTTTAAAAACTATCTACAGGTAATCATCGCCCCCTTTTGAATACTGGTGGAGAGTAGTCGACATGGATTATCATTCCAAGAGCTTTTAGTTGCTCGAAGGGAACTTGTCCTTGTTGATCTTGATCGAGCCGGTCCAGGTCTTGCCGCTGTCAGCAGTTGTAAGCTCACCAGAGGCACCGGTGAGCTGAACGGTGCTGCCGAAGCTGTTGTCGGCGGCACTGAGAGTGATGGAGATGTTCGACCACGCTGTGGAAAATGAAAGTCAGATATCTGGAAGTGTTTGTCTGCTCGGAGATGAAAGCTTACTGTAGCCGTCAAGAGATCCGCAGGTGTCCTGGTAGCACTCGTTGCTAGAGTAGAGGTAGGTAGGAAGGTAGTTGGGGTCTGAGAGAGGTCAACCGATGTTCATCGACGGAGGGCTGAAGGCGATCATACTGTCACTCTCCTGGGAGACAAGCTCTCCACCGATCCAGACCTTCTGGGAAACATTCGTCTTGGACTGCGTCGTGACTGTTGTGGAGTTAGCACCCACATTTATGGATACACCTTCCGTGCGGGAGTCACGTACTCTCGAAGTCGATCTGGGAGGCGCTCGGTACGGGGATGTAGGGCTGCATGATCTGCCCGGAGGCAAAGTAGGTGCTTGCCGCAACGCACCACTCAGTAGCGGAAGCAGAGCATCCCCTAGTACATTTGTTAGCGAATGATTGAGGCACAAAGAAAGGAACTACTCACTGGGACGACTGATCAGGAGACCAGTTCAGGAGCGGCTGCACGAGAGCCGTGTTCTCATCCGAAATGGAATCTGACACGCCAATCCAGATGGACATGAATGGCGGGTCGCTCTTGTCCTTCATGGTGGCGCCAGAAGGGGTGGCAGGCGGCACGACGGACCAAGTAGCCTTGGTGATGTAGTTGTCGCCGCTTACGGGGCCAACGGTGAACATGTTGCCAAAGGCCCAAGCGGAGTAATCGGCGGCAGAGGCGCGCAGCGCCAGGGCGAGAATTGCGAGGGAGGTGGAGGTGTACATGGTTGATAGCGAATGAGAGCCGGTCTCGATAACGTAGGACGAAGGTCAGAAAGTAGGGAGTGTGTTGTCGAAAAATAGGTAAAGAATGTACGGCGCCTATACTATGCCTTCTTGGCAGCGTTCTAAAAGGCTTATATACTTCTTATGCGCAACGGTAGAGATCCATCAGGGGAGTGGAGCCAAAAGAGCGCGTTTCAAACAGATTGAAATATCGAATGCGAGCAAGAAAAAGTGGTGCAGGCGGCAACGCCCGCAGAAGCGAGACAGAAAACACGAGAGGCGCTGCAAGGCGTGAAACAATCGATCGATTTCGATTCGTGGAAATGACACTTGTCGATGGAAATAATCCGTAAGGCAGATTGGAAGCAGCTAAACCAAGTACGCCTCACGCGTGCTTTGGTCGCATACTGACCTTGCGCGGACGTCCATGAAACGCCAAATCACGTAACCGCGTCGTTCAGGACCCCATCGACCAATCCCGTAACGTTGCGCCGCCGTGGGCATGTCAATGAACATGTTTTGCATGCTCGGTGTTTTCGGGATTTCCGGGAATTCGGGCGTGAGTTGTAATCAACGGCAAGGCATTGCACTCGACGTTGGCTGAGCCTCTGAAGGGATTTGGGGCGCCTTGGAATTGAAGTCCATTTCGACGAAGCCAAGAACAATCGTTCGAATTTTTGTGTTGACATCCGTTAATGGTGGTTAGAAGATATTTAGACTTGCGAATCTTGTTAGCGGATTTGGTTAGTTTTTTTTTTTTAGAATATTTATAACAACACCATCCCTCAAAGTCAGCTGTCTGATAGTCAGAAGTACCGGTGGAATATCACTCCTTCTGGGAAAGCGACTGATCATCTACTCGGCTTCAACACTTCGATCGGTACCTGCCTCCAAATTCACAATCTCGATCCCCCACCTCGATTCTCCACGGCTATTCTCAAACCACCCGAGCTTCGTCTTAATGGTGCGATCTTCTCTGAGCCCCTCTGTCCCCCTTTCTCGCACGAGTTGCAGCAGTTTCTCACTCCCGGCAATCAGTACGAGAACGTCTCCAACGCACTCGATATTCCTGTCCAAATTCTTCAGGTACCGTCTTTGCACAGCGGCGATAATGATGGTTGTCATGATAAGCCAGGCAAGAATCCCCACGCTAAGCCACACCGCCACGGGGTTCATGTTGAGCATCTCCGCCCGCGTGTCGACCCTCACGACAGCCGTGCGGTTCGTCTGGGAAACCGGCACTTCAGGCAAATTCAGCATCTTGCTGCGCTGTTCCGCGATCTCCGGCGGCAGGCTGGCATTGATGGTCTGATACGCCCAGCCGCCAGTGTCCATCGGGACGTTGCTGCTGGCGAAGTGCTGGAAGAATGTCGAGAAAGTGCGTTGCGCGAGGCGCTCCATGGTGGTGGTGTTTAGCAGCGCTGTCGGGTCCTTGTCGGCCAGCGCGTACATGGCGTAGGTCATGTAGTCGAGATTGAGCCCCTGGGCGCGGTCGCGGAAGGTAAAGGTGTTGTCGTTGAGGTTCTCGGCGCCGTACCCGCTTATATCGTTTGCGACGCTGATGATGGTGATGTGTGCGGCAGCGAGCAGCGACCGCACGAAGAGGGATCCGTAGCTGGTAATTCGGTGCAATTAGCTTTGTTCCTGAAAGGCGATTTGTAATGAATGGCTCACCTTGTCGTGGTGTTAGCGCTGAACACTAAGGGGTAGTACTCCTGTGATGAGTACGGATACACGAGGACGTCGTCGGTCCATGCCTCAGTTGCAGTTTCTGGTTTACCTGATATTCTGTAATACTGGACTTCGCCGGTTTTATGATCAACCGTTACGTCTGCCAAGGCCGTTTCGATGATAGGCGTGCAATGAAGAGCTGCTATGGAAGGGGCATTGGTGAAGACCAGATGTTCAGCCATTTCACCGGCTGGATCCGAGCCCTCCATGGGGGCGAAAGCATTTTTAGTTTTGTGGAACCCTGATAGTGCATCTCCGTATATCCATTTTGTTGAAATGTTCACAGGAGCTCCTGGCCAGGTAGATCTAACCTGCTCCAAGAGTGTTGACCAGTAACCAATGGCAGAGCCAGCAGGAGGGCTACCAGTCTGGTTAGCACAACATTTGACCCTCTCTGGACTTGAAAGAATCGATGTATCCAGGAAGTCGTTCTCGTGGTCTTGATCGGGGTCAGTACCAAGTTCATAACCGGTCACCACGTGCTGAGGACGAGACTTGATGTTCCATTCCGACCTGTTGCGGAGATCTCGGACCGTAAGCCATGTCGTTAGATTTTCTAATCCTTGGTATGGATCGCATTCGATACGACCACGGATCGCTGGTGTTGATACAGAAACGTTAATTGCGGGTGCGAAGGACGAGTTATCCATGTGTATATCCGGACTGGCAGTTGTAAGCTTTGACAGGTCCAACGGAACAAAACTCCAGCCATCCATGCTCCAAGGTGGGCGAGAACCGTTAAGAGTCAGTCGAATCATGGCGGTGTATAACCAATTCGTAGAGAGGTGCGTATAGAGGTTAGAGAATACATATGATGATATTGGCTCGTTGATGGTTACCGATGATATGTCCGGTGCTTCGAACACGAACGGGACTGTTCGCAACTCAAGTGCTCGTTCTACGTTGAAATGACTGTGTATGATGCCATAATCACGTTGAAACAAAGCTGACATGGCAATCGTAACTAGACGTAGAATTTGATAAGTATAGAACACAGAAAGTGTACGATGAAACTCACATATCGGTGATAGGGAAGTCCCAAGCGTAACCAATGTCAGAAGCCAGTGCTTTTGCCAAGCTGCTTTGATGGTTGCTACGATCCAGTATGAAGATTGATAGGATGAGCTTGCGCCGCGTGCGAAAAGTGTGGGAGCTTTAGCCACCGAGAGGAACGGTTGCATCCTTCGGAAAGTTGCATCCATGGCGCTCCAACATAAGCTCACCGATACTGCAAGCAATGTCGGGATGATTGAGAACGGTGCTATTGTAGGGAGTTGAGTATTGAACAAACCAATCTGCGTCTGGTATATGAAGGTTTTGCTGTACAGTAGGGACCGTCGTGATAATGTATACAGTACAAGAACTCCAACCAGGAGAGCGGCCAGAAATAGTAGAAGTCCGACTAGAACTCGCAGTCGGAGGACCATTGGTCTCCAATCCGGCTTTGATGTCTCAGAAGAAGTCCTATCGGCTGTCGTGTAACTCAGTAACCATGACTAGAGATTTAGCGATGAGATGACTTACGTGGTACTGTAGCATGTTCGTCATGCAGTTCGTGCAATGTTCCAGGAGCACTGTGGTATCGCTTGTCACACATGATCCGATCGATCTCCTGCTTTGAGCTTCTGTCAAGCTTCAATAGGGCTGGTGGAGTCCGGACTACTACCATGGATGCTGTGCCAGTAGTTGTAGCTGGATCTTCGCTCAAGTTCAGGGGCCTATGCTTGTGTCCTGCTGATTTACATAGCAGCAGTAACAGGCATAGCAAAATATGGAACAGAGCTGCAAGTGTGTAGGCCACTCCCGCGATAACAACAACTCGTTTTTCAGGGACAGTAATTGAGCCCTCAAAGGATTTCAAGCGTGAACCCTTCAGCTGAGTAAGATAGCGTTGTAGTGCTTCGCCAAACACTCTCTGCTTAATCACAGAAGCTCTGTCGGCAAGGCCACCATCTTGGACCATAGCCGTCATGTCGAAGTCGAATTGAGCTGCAAGCAGGGCTGATAGATCAGAAGCAAAAGGACGATCCTTTGTTTCGGGAGACTTTACGTAGGTCGCCCAATTTTGATCCATGGCAATATTCTCGAAATCGAAGATGTTCAAGAAACGTGTTGGAACAATGGATCATTTCGTTAAATAGTCGTTTTCATCGAAGTTGATTTGAGAAGAGAACTCCGAAAGAGACGCTGAGACATTGACATGTGCCATGTAGTAGTTGGTGGCGCATATGCGAGCTGTTATGTTTGCGTCTGGTAGAATACTAGGCCCGAATGAATTGGCTGTCGCCCCTGCGAGAGGGGTGCTCACGAACAGTAACTGCCTGTTGCCGCACTGCTTTGATCGGTTAAAGAAGCGATAAGGTGAATAATCCATTGTCGTTGAATTTCTTTGATCAGACGTAGGCTCAAGAGCCGACCAGACAGAGCCCCCTATGAAGAAGTCCCAAGAATGGACTTCCAGGCCGAAAGCGCATCCGTCATCCGATTCCAGCGCTATTTTGACTCCCGATAGCCAATGGGATATATAACCGTCGGGGTCATCCCAGTTCTTCTCTGAAACTACCTCCTTTCTGACAACTGCCATCGGTTGACATTCGACTTTCGTATTCAGGACGACTGATTCACCTTCCCATATCTGAGGGGGTTGTGAGAATGACGGGCCAAGAGGAGCTAATCCGATCCTCGATGGCCAGAAAGGAAGGACGGTATATCTGTCGGGTATCCATGCTGATGTGGAAACATTCTGGAGAACATGACTGACTATCCGTAGATAAGTTTCTCTCTCCATGGTAGGCGAAGCTGCGGCATTTTCCCGGAGAGAAAATCGAGTGAAATCGGCCTTACTCGTCACGAAGATTTCCATTGACTCCAGGAGAGAAGGCGAGAGCGGAGATATGGCGAGGAAGCCAACAATATTAACGATTGCAGAAGCAATGAGAACCCAGCTTCGACGGCCGCCGTTCTTTTTCCTTGAGAATCCATCTGACACGGCATTCCACCATGCACCTGGCGCCTGCAAGATTGTTGAAGATGCCGGCCCACCTCCAGGTCTCGCCATCCTAGCGAAAGGTTCCGTCCTCTTCACATCGTCAAGCAACATGGCTGTCATCTGGACGTAGAGGACCGCAAAGAGGGAAGGTGTAAATCGCCATCCGAAAAGGATCGTAGAAGATCCATCATCAGTGCCTAAGCCGTGATGTGTAGCTGAATACCAGAATAGTAGGACGACGGCGAGGAGTAGTGCCACCGTGGAAAACGTAAGAAACAAAAGAAACGGCCACCGAGGCGTATATGGAAGCCAGGTGGCAATCCGACGCTCAGTGTCATTGATATTGTCATAGCTGGAAGGCTCGTGGTTGGGTTGCTCATCGCCTGCATGCTCGTGGTTCAGGGCCTCAGAATCGACGGATCCATTGCTGGTCAAGATCTGGATACCATGTTGCTCTAAATGATGAGAAAAGTCAGCAATGCCGCGACAACATTGCTAATGGGCGACTTACGATTTCTGACATCTTGTTCCTCAATGGAGGCTTCACCATCATCCAAATCGTCTCCGGCGACACGGAAAGGGCTGGATATGGTTTCGGGTACATGGTTCGGCTCATCGAATAATCGGAACATCCCAAAGGCATCTCGGAAAGGGGACGACAGTGTTGGTGGCCCCTCTCCCTCGGTGGAGAATTGTAGGTCACCTGCAGATGAAATATTGTTTCGTACTGAACGATCGGCAGTTCGATTTGACTGTGTTTCGTTGCAGATCGAGGTTGAGGGTGCTGCTTTGGCTTGCGGTGTACCAAGCATAGGCAAGGCAGGCTGAGAGCAATCAGAGGTGGATTACGGATGAGCATTGCTGAGAGCACCGCTGATTCATATTCGTGGGCGAGGATGAGCAGGCGACTGAGCAAAGTAGCTATTCTGTTGACGGGGAATCTCTCCTCCCAAGTGGGTCTTGTGTAGCTCTAGCAGATCTACCGGAGTCGCAAGTGTGGATTTGGGTCATTTCGGAGACATTGACTTCGGAAAAAGAGGGCGACGCCATGTTGGTATAAGGGAATGAAAATTTGCGGAGCCTTTGAGAGGAGCAAGTCTTGTTCTCCTGGATTCGAGTGGGGCGTCGGTTGAGCGTTACATATATCACATGGTCCTGAAGGATGGTGACGCGAGCCTCGTTGAGATGTTGCGTTGGTAAAATGGATCCCTTACATGTGCGACAGGATGATGGTTGCAGTGTTACGGATGACGAAGTCTGTGTATGTGTCGCGCTTCTTTACGCAGGCTGCTGTTTCGATCCCGTTTGCCTGAATAAGGCGTTCTTCCCCGTCGCAAGGCTGAGAAAACTCAAAGTAAATGGATTCCAGAGCCATGCCAGGGGTGGCGTGACGGTAGTACGAGTCGCACACGTCAGGCTGTGCTGGCTCTCAGCCTTGTATTCTGTGTTCGCTGAACCATGATGGGCACATCCATATATGGAGTTATGTGCGATTGTTGAAGAGATGGATAATTACCCGGATGCTTGAGCTGCAGATGAAACCTGCAGCTGAAGCTGAGTACTATTCCCTTTGGAGCCGCATCATAAGAGACTTGGCTCCGTGTTGCACCCTTTCTGTTTTCATTGTTGCGGCGGAAGGCTGCGTGACCTGGGTACCATTTCGGCGGCGAGGGGTTTCGTCATGTCGCGCAGGGCCCACAGGAAACAAACTTGAAGTTGTTAAGACTTGAAAGATGGTTCTCGGGTCGGAAACTTGGTCCTGCATCAAATCTAACGCATCGTTCATGAAGAAAGACGCGGATCTCACCGCCCATTGTGCAACCTGAGAGTTCAGCGGTTGCCCACACCCCGTAGCCCTCGGAAATCCATCCCTTACCTTACTTGCGCAAAGGTCTGCGAGGCTGAAAGCTGTGAATGCTGAGGACTGACATCGACATACTCGGATCTTCTCCCGTCTCCAGAGCCTTCACATCGTCTCTTTTCGCTGCCAAACCTCCAGAATGTGGCAGCGCATCCTCGACGCCGCTATAGAAACGCAAGAATAGTGAGCCCCCGCGCATTACCCGCTCTCCCAAGCTAGACAGCTTCATTGACAGCGCAATAGAACCTTCGCAGCGGGCGTGTTCGTTAGGACAGGGGTCGTTCCAGGAGTCGCACGGCGCCTGTACAGAGCTGAGCGCGCGTCAAGTGTCTGCATGCGCTTGATACAGCGCGATGGCGATGTAAATCCTGGAGAGAGTGAAGAGCGCCGCGGCGAGCTACGGCACGAAAGCGGTGGCAACAAGCGTGTTGGAGGAACGTAGAGCAGCGGCGACGCAGAGAACGAAGGCGGCAGCGAAGAAGATGCCGAAAGGGCGAAAGGGTCGGGTGTGTTTAGGAAGGAGGGACAAACGCGAAGTGAGTTGCGAGGCTAGAGGATGGCGGCTCTGCATTGCTCTGTGCCGTCCGTCGCGCAGGACATTTCTTCTTGCAAGTCGTCTTGGTATGAGGATCGCGCGCCTCAACGAACTCCGTTCATGTTCCCGTCAACAGAATCGACAGCAGCTTTGTCTGCTTGACCCGTGCTCCAGGCGAAGGCGATGGAAGAGCGAAGTGGATGAAGCGGTCGCGCTAGACCGAAAAGGGGGCTTGGTGAGGCAGCGGGCGACGTCTTTCGTGCCGCATATCAGCCGTAGCACTAAGCGAAATGCTCCGGGGTACATTGATAAACGGTATTTGCGACCACAACACCCACCTTTTCTCGCTTCAGTCCGACACCGATTCAAACAAGAGTAAGCCCCTCCGGCCTCCAATCCCACACCATAGGACGTTCTTTTGACTCGAAACGAAAGACCATGGCCAGCAAAGCGTTGCTCCGCCCTCATGCTCCGGCAGGGAACCTATCAACCTTGCGAATGCCCGCGCTGGACCTCCTGGTAAGCAATTGCACACACCTACCGACGGCCTCACTGACACGGCCGTTCTTGTGGCTCTACTAGATGCCAACATCCAGCGCATCGGCTCCTCGCAGCAGGCACAGCAGGCGCAGCAGCAGCACACCGACTTCGAGCAGCAGTACACCGACTTCGAGCAGCAGTACACCGACTTCCAACAGCAGGCGGAGAAACACGGAGAGCAGCAGCACCAGCAGCACTGCACCTCGCAGCATGCCAAGCCCTCCACGCTCTCCCGCCCCACGAGCAGGCCCAGTCAGTCTTAAGCGCCGTCTCTGCCAACGGACCAACCACTAACAGCCAGATCGCAGAGACGAAGCTTGAGCACACGTTCAACCTCAGCGCCGCCCTCGCCTGCGCCCACAACATCATTGACATCCACAAGGCCGAGGCCACGGTCTTGCAGGACAGGATCAGGAGCTACAAGCGCGCGAACGGCAAGTTGCAGCGCGAGCTGGACGAGCTGCGCGGCCGCGAGCGCATCCGCGAACAGGCGGACCAGACCCAGGCGCTGCAGGATCGCATCATTGAGCTCGAGGCGAAGGTCAAGGGCCTCGAGGGCTCGGTCGACGCGCTGGGCGGCTAAGAGTGGGTTGTTCAGACTGCCGTGGAGAGACATTGGCCGGAAATCAGTCGATCCACCCTATCTGGACACCACTGAGGTCATCGGAGAGTGGAGGAGTGATGATTAGCGATAGACGATCTCGATGTTGTCTGCGATTGCTTTAGATGGTACCGCAATGACACACGGCAGTGAGAAGCATCTGCATCAGAGCTATTTGCTGCTGCTTATAATGGTCGATGGGGGGAAGTTGTGACATTATACCATTGCGGTTCGTACATACAAGCTTCTGGGAAAGTGCTACGGCTCCTCAGAAGTAAGCCATGCTACTGCTCAATGATTCTAGAAACGACCACATACCTGTACACTCTACAACTTCGAATTCGATGGAATCGTCGTCCACTCGTCCTCCTTCACGTCCTGGAAATCCATGACCACATTCCCACCGCCGAACCGCCCCTGCGTGTCCTTCCAATCCCTCCCCACCGCCGTCTCCGGCCTCCATCGCCACGTCCTCCGCATCATGTCCTCGAGCTTCCCCTCCATGGCATCAGCAATGTACCCACCAATGATCGGCATGTGCATAAAGCCGTGCCCACTACCGCCAACACCCAGAACCAAGCTCTTCCACTCGGGATGCGGCGTGATCAGGAAAGCTCGATCAGGCGTGTCGGCACACCAGCAGATGCGCGCGAAGCTAAATGGCCGCTGGGCCAGGTGCGGCATGCACTCCTGCAGGAACTCGCGGACGCGCCTCTCGGCCTCCAACGGGATCTGGTCCTTCGCGAAAGGCAGGGAGACCATGCGACCGGTCTTGGGGTCCGTCGTCCAGTTCAGGTATCCAGGATGCTCGTCGCAGATCTTGAGCTCGTGGTTATCCTCGTCCGGCTCCATAAAGAACCCCCTGCTCAACGTCAACACCGCCCGCCAGCAACAACCAGCCCTCACCACAACCTCACCTCTCCACATGAAACAGCACCGGCAAATCCCTATACGCCTTCGCCTCCTCCACCCCCATCTTAATATGACACAGCGTCCACGCCGTCGGCCGCAACTGCCCCTCCAAATCCAGCAACCCCGGCGCCCACGCCCCCGCACACACCACCGTCCTATCCGCCCGCCAAACCACCCCATCCCTCGTCCTCACGCCCCGCACATCCCCGCCCTCAACCACCAACCCCACCACCTCCCCCTGGGGCCCCCCGGTCACATACCTCACCCCCAACCGCTCCGCCTCCTTCGCCGCCCCCACCAGCGCCCTCCGCGCATGCACCCACCCCGCGCCGTCGCGCTTGAGCCAGCCGCGCCACCCGGGCAGCGCGCCCGTCAGCACGCCGGGCGCCATCGCGGCGCGGAAGTGGGCGGCCGAGTCCAGCGCCGCGAAGCCGTTGGCCGGCGACGGCTGCTCGCGGGCGCGCAGGGCGGCGAGCGCGGCGGCGCTGCTGGCGGCCAGGATGTAACCGGTCGGGTGGTGGTGCGGGGCGAAGACGGGGTCGGAGCGCCAGGCGGCGGCGGCGGCGGCGAGGAGGGTGTTGGTGACGGTGGTGGGGGCGGGGTCGGTGGGGGTGGGGAGGGAGGCTGCGGCGGTGGTTAGTTGGGAGGGCTTGGTTTTTTTTTGGGAGGGAAGGCTGGGAGGGCGGCGGCGTACCTTGCTCGACGATCTTGTTGATGTCGTTGCCGGCGGAGATGGCGGACGGGACGGCGTGGGCGTCGAGCACGGTGACGTGCCGGTAGCCGCGGCGCGCCAGGTGCAGCGCCGTCGAGCTGCCCCAGGTGCCGCCGCCGACGATCAGGATGGTCGAGGTAGCGGGGTCCAGGGGCGACGGCATGGCGGTGGAGGGGGCGTGGGCGGCATGGCGGGGGGCGCTGAGGGCTGTCTTATACAGGACCGCGATGTCTTATCGGCGGCGCGACGCGTTGCCTGACGATCATGCAGGGCGGGCTGCGGGGCGCTGTCATGTCCGGCGCGTGGACCTGCCCGCTCCCTCCGCAACCTCCCGCCGCCGGCCCACACCATCGCCTCCACGGTGACACGGCGCCGCAGCCCCCCCAACTCATTGGTCTCGACGAAGAGTGGGATTGCCCAGATGCACGATGCCCCGTCGCAAGGCCGCCGAGCGCAGCCAGCCGCACAAGTCGCGCTCGCGCAGCGGCTGCCTGACGTGCCGCAAGAGGAAGATCAGTGCGTGCCATTACCCAACCAACCGGACGGCGGCTGATTTACGCTCGCGGCAGGGTGCGATGAGGCGCGGCCGCAGTGCGCCAACTGCCGCGACAAGGGCCTGCAGTGCCTGCGCGGCGTCACGCTGAAGTGGGAGCAGGAGTACGCCTCCCGCGGGCTGGCCTTCGGCCGGTGTGGAGTAAGGCAGCCCCCCGAGCCCGCCGGCGGCCGTCGCTGACCCCTCGCAGGTCTGGAGCAAGCACGGCGGCGCGCAGGACGACGTGCCGCGCCTCGACGGCTCGGGCGTGCACTGGCTGCCGCTGCCGCCCATCCAGCCCTTCCACTTCGTCAACAGCACCGTCGACGGCTTCGAGGACGCGCTGGCCGAGCAGGACGAGCTCAGCTGGTTCTCCGTGCGCGACGACGGCTTCCTGGCGCTCGCCGCCCGCCCCGGCTCGTCGTCGTCGTCGGTGTCCGGGCACAGCGCGGGGGGCACCGTGGTTCCGTACGGCGTGCGCTCGCCCAGGTCGCCGCCGCCGCTGCTGCACTCGCCGCGCGACTTCCCGCAGCTGGAGAACCCGGCCCACGCCCCGCTGCTGCACTACTACCTCGAGCGGCTCTGCCCGCTCACCACGCCCAGCGCGCGCGCCCACTCGCCCTTCGCGTCGCTGATCCTCCCCTTCTCGGTGCAGGCGTCATCCACCGCGCTCAACTCGGTGCTCGCGCTGTCAGCCCGCCACCTGTCGCGCATGCAGCGGGCGTGGAAGCCGGTCGCGATGCAGCTGGAGGGCAAAGTGCTGCACTCCCTCCGCCGGCGCCTGATAACCGAAGCCCCAGAGCGCGTCGCGCTCGACCCCGAAGTGCCAACCATCATGATGCTGCTCTGCCTCTACGAAATCATCAACAAATGCGACGAGCGCTGGGTCGTCCACCTCCGCGGCGCGCGCGACCTGATCCGCACGCGGCGCCGGCTGCTCCCCACCAACACCACGGCCAACGACGCGCTCCTCACCTTCTCGGAGCGCTTCTTCGCCTACCAGGACGTCATCGGCCGCACCGCCTGCGGCGAGGTCCCCATCTTCGGCGCCGCCTACTGGGACGCCGCCGACGCCGTCGCCGACGCCTGGCTCGGCTGCAGCCCGCAGCTGGTCGCCGTCGTCAGCGCCATCACCGAGCTGTCGCGCCAGCGCCGGCCCACCACCCCCGCCTTCGCCGTCCGCGCCGCCGCGCTCGAGTCCCGGCTGGCTGATGTCCGCCAGCTGCTGCCTGACGCGGCCGACGCCGCCCTGGCCCGCAGCGCCGAGGCGAAGCGCCTGGCCGCCGTCGTGTACCTGTACTGCGCGCTGCACGGCGCCCACCCGCGCTCGCCGCTCGTGCGCCGCCTCGTGCGCCGCGTCCTGCGGCTCGTCGCCGACGCCGTGCGGGACGGCGCGCCGGCGGGCCTCACGTGGCCGCTGTTCGTGGCGGCCGTCGAGCTTGATCCGCTGGACGACGAGGTCTGGGAGGAGGGCGGCCGCCCCGTGTACGGGCGGCCGCTGGTGCTGGAGGCGCTGAGCCACATGGCGAAGAGCAGCATCGCGAACGTCGGGCGCATGCGCGGCGTGGTGAGCAAGGTGTGGGAGCTGCGCGAGAGGGAGGTGGCGGGGAGTCCGGGGGCGGAGGGCGAGGATGAGAGGAATGATTGGGAGAGGTTTGTGGCGCCGCTGTGCATCAATATGAGCCTGGTGGGGTGAGGGGGGAGGCAGGGACGGAGGGCCTTTTTTGTTTGGTCGGATGGCTGGGCGCAAGGGGCGTGGGTGTGGGCAGGTAACGGGCTGTTGGTTTTGGCTCTTCCCGACTGCTGTGACACTGTCTATCTGCTCTATGCGCCGGCGGCAATGTGCTGCGCCGGGGGCTGCTGGATGCTGCGCGAAGGGCATCGTGGCCGAGGCGTCGTGGTGGAGGCGACGTGCCGGGACGGTCGGGCATGGCGCGCGCGGGGACGAGTGAGGGCCCTTATTGGACGCGGTTGGACCTTCTTGGAAGCTTGTTTGAGGGAGGGCCGAATGGTGCCGATGAGAGACACCAGGGGTGTTTCGCAGGCGAAAGTTTATCGGCAGTGGACGCAGGGGTTGAGGCGGGGATGTGGGGACAGCCTTGAGGTTGACCGGGATTGGGGTGAGAGAGAAGGACGACAGAAACTGGAAAGAAGGAGGAACGGACAGATGGAGAGTGGGTGGAATGACGCAGTAGACGCAGACGCACCGTCTGAGATTTTGAACGCATAACCCGTAGTGGGCGGTGGTCTCTGACATGCCGCGAGCCTGTCAGATTTATCTCTGTAGATCATAGAAGTTACCGCGCTCTCGAAAGTGGCAATTGGCGAGCTTGTTTCGTGGAACAGCATTCCCTGTCCGTTCACCTTGAGAATAGAATCATGTTCCTTGAAGTATCTACGGTGCCCGTTCGATGCTCGATGTAGGGGTTGCTAACGGTGTAAGGGGCTTGATAGGGTATGCTGGCTGCCAAGGGAGAGTCGTCTGGATTGGTATTGCAGGGAACATGACGGCGTGCTGGGAAGATGGATTTTAGAACTCGCTGACTTTGGTTTGTTTTTGCGGATTTTTAGAACCAGCTTTTCTCAAGTGTTGCAATACTTTCCTCGAATTACGATCTGAAGTATATCTGCGGTTTCATACAGGTGGTAGCGTCTAGTATTGTTGGAGTTCTTGGTCTTTACCAACGATCTTCCTGTCACGGCCGTTTATATGGCTCTTGGTCAGGCCGAAACCGCTCTTGAAATGGCTTTTATCCTGTTCCGATCTCGCCATCGAACCTGACATTGAACTGCATCAATACGTGATTTCAGTGGATATGGAGCGTCCTGGCTGCGTCCTGCGAGCTGAAGTGTATCGGAAGTCTTCTATACTGATTATGCTGCTCAATAATCAGTTCTTCGTGTCCTCAGGTGCAAGACCCGGCAAAGAAGACGTCCCAGTGCCTTTAAAATGCGATCCTGGTACTATGTGTACAGTGTAATCATCTTTTAGTTTCTGCTGTTGAAGGTGTTCTCGCAATTTACCCAGCACAAGTTCAATCTTGACCGCGCATGCGTTCAAGTTACATCCAGCATCAATGGGCGGCACATAACGTGTGTGCTGTGACTCGATTGATTGCGCAATGCCAGTGAAGTTGCCGTGAACGTGAGAGAACATCTTATCCAGCGTTAGTATTGACCAGCCTGGTCCAAGCTCAGATATTCACCTCTTCATGCACCTTCCGCTCGTGAGCAGACACGTCACTAATCCAGGCCCCATGAGGCCGTTATGTTCTGTTCTCGCTTAACGGCGTCTTCACTCCTCGCACCGCCATAACCTCTCCTCGCCGCGCAACACCACTGTCTCTACACACCAAGATGGCGCCCTCATCCCCCAGTGCAGGCCCGGTCTGCACCAGCATGTCGAACGTGGCCAACTGCCTCAGTCAGATGCCCGGAGCAGATAATGGCGCCTCGCTTTCCTCCTCCACCGCCATCCTCAACCTTATCAACTCGCGCCGTCACCTCCACATCTACACCCTCCGCATCTCCATCGACGAGATCCTCCACATCGGCACCCTGATCCAGGACTACTACCTGCCCCGCGACAGGCGTCCCGGCCGTGGCGCCGTCATCATCGTCGACGACGCCGACGACGGCTTCGCCAAGATCACCGCCCTAGCCGCCCACATCACCGGCGAGCGCGCCTCTGCCGACCCCAGCAGCAACGCCTCCGTCTCCTCTTTCTCGCGCATCGTCATCCTGCGCGGTCACAAGCCGCCCAACCTCTGCGCTAACGAAGCCGACTACACCGCCCGCCTCCGCGCCGTCGGCAACACCTTCCGCAGCACCATGATCCGCCTCTCGCAGAAGTTCGCCCTGCACCGCATCATCTGGCACGCCCACCAGGACCCGACGCTCATCCTACACATCCTCCAGACCACCACCGCCCCGCCCATCGACGCCATCACCATCTTCTCCGCGCTACGCCTCGACTCCACCATCACCCTCCCGCACCCCACCCCAGGCCACCCGCTCCCAAACCCCTGGCCACTCCTCCTAACCGCAACCTCGCGCCTCCCCACCCCCCTCATCTTCGCCTCTCCACCCGCCCTCCACCCCACCCTCCACCACTACACCACCGCCCTCCTCACCGGCCTCCCGCACCACCTCCCCTCTCTCCTCCCCCGCCCCGCCTGGACGCCCTCCCTCGGCGCCCTCCTCGACCACCTCCTCGCCAGCGCCTTCCGCCTGCTCGCCGGCGGCGACTGCGGCCCGCGCTCCCCGCGCCGCCCCGCCCCCGCCGTCGTCACCGAGTTGCGCCGCCGCCTCCCCGCCGCCGTCGCCCGCCCCTGGGCCCGCGTCTGCGTCGACCCGCGAAGCTACGGGGAGCGCGCTGTGCGCGACGCTGTGCGCGCTGCGCTGCCGGGTGGTGTGGGTGGTGGCCTGCCCGCGATGGCGGCTGCGGTGGCGAATCCGGCGCCGGCGGCGCCGGTTGCGGCGTTGGAGAGGCTGGCGGTTGGGCCGGGGGGCGTGGAGGGAGGGGCCTTGTGGGCGGTTAGGGTGCAGGTGGCGCCGAGGGGTGGGGTGGGCGTGCCGCGCGGCGCGGTGGAGGTGCGGGTGGTGCCGCGCGGCGGGAATGTGTTTCTCCTGGCGGGGAGGGATGCGGGCGCGCTGCAGACGCGGGTCGGGGCCAGGTGGGCGGCGTATGTGGCGGAGGTGGCGAGGCGGGAGGAGGCGTTTCCGCGGGATGGGAGGGCGGATGGGAAGTTTGGGGTTGCGGTGGATGTGGCGAGGGCGTGGGTGACGGTTGTGCCGGGGGTGGTGGCGGAGGCGATGGAGGAGTGGGAGAGGGCTGTGAGGGGTGGTCTGGGTGGAGCGGAGAGGAGGATGGTGGAGAGGGAAGTGAGGGCTTTGGTGAGGGAGGCGAGAGAGGGAGCGTTTACGAGGATTTGCGAGGCGGTTCTTAGGGGCTGAGTATGGGAGGGGGCAGCAGAATTCTGGGCTGCATAGAACGACCACTTGGTGCTGCGGAGGGGAGAAAGAGTTCAAAGATGTAGGACAACTGAGCATTATGCCATCATCTCTCCTAAGAAACAAGAAACCTCAATCCTCCCCCATAACCACATCCTCCTTCTCCCCACCGTCACCCTCCTCCACCGTCGCAGACGCCTTCTTCGCCTTCTCCCTCTCCTTCTTCTTCACCTTCTTCTCCCTATTCCTCGCCGTCCGCTTCGCCCTCTCCGCCTCCTCCCTCTCGCGCGCCACCCGCTCCGCCTCCTCCTTCCTCTCCACCCTCGCCCTAACCTTCCTCCGCAGCGCCATCCTCGCCTTCTTCCCCTTCCGCCGCCTCCCCTCCCTCCCACCCCCTACACCGTCGCCCTCCACCCGCCCACACCCCTCCCCTACCCTCACCCTCCACGGCACCCCACACCCCGCCCACCGCGCCCCCGCCGCCCGCGCAACCACCTCCGCCCCGCTGACCGCCGCGTCCACGTACTCCGCCGCTCTGGCGTTGCCGCCGTCCTCCAGCGCGCACGCGAAATAGTGCGCCGCCGGCCGCGCCGCCACCACGAAGCCGCCGCGCCCGTTGCCGCCGTTGTCGTCGGCCGACGGCGAGTGCAGCCGGATTTTCTGGACGGCGGGGCGCGCGGTCGAGGCCGCGTCTGGGGCCGGCGCGGCGAAGAGGCGGAATTCGAGCTCGTTGTCGGAGGCGGCTGGGTCGTCGTTGTTTGGGGCTGGTGGGGCGGGGGGTGCGGCGGGGGGGAGGGTGATGTCGAGGGTTTTGTTGAGGCGCGCAAGGACGTGGGCGGTGAGTGAGGGGTCTGGAGAGGAGCGCGGCGTAGAGGTGGGAGAGGGAGAGGTCGACGTGAGGTCGGTGCGGCGGACGCTGTGGGTGGGCGCGGTGGTTAGCTGGGGCGGCGGGGCGGCCATTGGGGGGTGGGCCGTACCGTTTTGCGTCGGGGAGGTCGAACATGGTGATGGGTGGTGCGCCGCGCGGGCGATGGCTGTTGTGGTGGGTGGGCGGAGGTGTGGTGTGGAGGTCGGACTTTTTTGCGGGAGGCGTCAGAACTGCGGTGCGGTGGGCTTAAGGTTTGCGACGGCGCTGCGGGAGTGGAGCGACGCTGCCGATCCGCTCCCCGTAGGGCTGAGCCCCGCTGTGCCGCTGTGCCACCCGAGGCGACGCAAGGGAGTGCAGCCCCTTTACACACCCAACCTCCACTTCTTTGCAGCTTACGACTTGGTCCAGCCCATAGCAGGAGAAACGCTCTCATCGACACACAAATACCGTGACTTTTCACGGGACCATCTTTCATGGATTTTTGCAGCTTCCAATGTCAGTTCGGAAGGGCTGATTTCTCATTGACTACTGTCAACCACATTGGCCCGTAATCACGTGTTTTGTTTGCTTTTGCTTATACACGCGTTCTTTCTTTACTTTTTGCCGCACCATACACCTATCCCCACACACCTCATTTACCCCGTTTATGCGTATTTCCGTAAATCCGATTATTACACGTATATAGCAGGCCTCAGTAGCAACAATGAGAAAACCAGCGGTGTATTCTTTCTCGCACCGTTCGACAACTACGTAAAGTACATCGAACTACCAGCATACCAAAGCGACGTATCATGTGGATCCAGATTCGTTTCAATGACTTCCAGCAGATTTCGTAGCGCCGAAGTACGATCGGGCTGTCTCGTACCGCCCGCTTTCAACACTGACTTTCCGACCGGCTTTTTCTCAAACACTTGAGCGGTGTAGTAACCATCAGTCTTTCTGCACACGATAAGAATCGCATCCGGATGAAGCTCAGGGAACTTGAGTCTGGCTGCCACTGATAGCTTGTCAGTGTGTCAAAAAGTGCAAAGCGCTGATGGAACACTTACTGGCAATTGCTTCGCAGAGATCCTTCCAGCTAGCATTCTCGTCGCTAAAACTTGAACAGAACGCCATCACCGCGTTCTTCTTAATTGGCAGGTCAATAGATTTCGGTGTGATGAGCCCCGTTGAAAAGAATCTGAGTGCTTTTTAAGTCAGGCCTTGACCCGTATCTTTGCGGACGCATGACACAGCTAAACAAATAGGTTGCTGTTTGCACCTCCCTCATGCTGCAAACTTGGAGTATCATCTTCGTCCCCAGCAATCCCATGATTTCCTACAAGCTGCATGACCGACAAAATCCACGCCAAGCTAATTATTGGTTCTGCAAGCTCGTTTTCTGCTGCAAACATCTCTTCGCAATAGCTCACGCCACCATGCTTTCTTCATGCCCCGCAGCATCATCTACTCTATGGAAAGGTTGTGGCTATTTATGCTATCGAAAGTGGAGTATGATAATCCGGAGCACGATCGAAAGTTTCCTTGAAATTAGGGATAAAGAACATGCCAACTGACGCTGCGTTGCTTCTCACAAGTACGCTCATGTGGCTATTGTGGTAAACCCTGCTGCTCTGCCATTCCTACGTGTCTCCACATTGCCCGCGACGAGCTACGCAATCTACAAAACTTCTGACATTCATCCAAGGCCACGACATCCCACCGCTGGTTCTCTCAGACAACATCCCCTCCAGCAACTCCCTTCACTCAACCAATATGAAGATCGCCATGCACCCTCATCTCCGTCACCTCCAACAAGCTCTCGAAAGCCTCCAGTCTCGACTCCTTCGGCGACCCTGCCATATACTGTATGCAATGGTCGTTGAATATCCGCGCGGTCCAGAGCGGCGTTCCTACATCCACCCGCAAAGAGCAGATGATCTGGAAGCTCGGGCTGCTGCTTGGGAAGAGGAACCGGGCGCAGGCTAGTGTGCGAATGAATTAGTCGCTGCGAGGTGGAGAGAAGGTGGTGGAGCGAGCTTACCCAAAATCATCCCGCGGAGGGTAGAACAATCACGCCAGTCAGCGGTCCTTGTGGCAGCACGAGAGGGATTGCTGGAGGCTTGCATTGCTGCAGTGGTTGTGTGGCAGTAGGCAGACTCGCAGCGATGCTTTTGAGAATGGACGGAGGCGACGTGATGTTGTAGCGTAGAAGATGGGTTATGGCGGGATCAGCTGGGCCGGGGCTGGCTTTATGGTTGGGCGTGACAGGTGTATGCGGAACTGCGAGTTTGGCATGTGTCAAAATTTCGTCCGCCACAGCAGCAAGCATCTTCCAGAACCTTGTGCAGTTTGTCTCCAAAAATGCCGTAGAAGCATTTTGTGGGAAACTGGTCATTTCCAACCCAAGCTCGCTAATTCTCAACAGTGTCGGGCACTAGAATACGTAGCCGCTTCCTTCACAGTTCTTTATCTTGTCAGTTGCTTCGGCAAACCAGATTGCAGCACTAGGTTTTGGACACTACATCTTTGCTGATGAGCCCGGCTGAGACTGTCAGGTAGCGGGCCCGTATGGTTTGCCGTCCTTGCAGATGAGTTGTAGTGTCGTCCTTGACGGCGCGAATGCCGCTTTCCAACGTGATTTTCTCCTCAATCCGCTGCCATCTCCCTTTCGCTCCCTCTATTAGATTTCCCGCGGTGTCAGCGATGTAGCTGTCTTCATTCGTGAAGTGAAACGACCGCTGTTGAGATTGCCCATCGACTTCGGTCGCAAAAGGAGCCGGATTCGAGCTGTCAAGCTCTCGCAGCAGTGTTGCAAAAGTGCTGATCTGAACGGAAATCTTCTGTCGATCCGACATGGAGGCCGCTATTAGCGAGTCTGTCGGTGGACGTGGGACGTGGGAGAGTGCGCTTTTGATGTCAGCTTCCTGGGAGCATGGGACGAAGATGTTGGCGAATTCATCTCAGATGGAGTGTACGCGGTCTTGTCGCGACGCCAGAATCGAGAAAGGCAGTGATCTGGCCTCTCGTCGCTTGTTCTCTTGTCGGGCTTCGTCGACGCCGTTCACCACGGGTCGCCATTCGTCCAGCGTGTAGAGAGCCAAAGAGCCGTCGGCTGTTGTGTCCGCAGCGGTCATGGCGTTGTGCTGGAAAATCGGGATGGCCGCCCCAGATCCAACCGCCACGGCCAGCCAGGGCTTCGCGACTTCAGCGCCGCGGCACATTGCACGTAGAATTGACTCCGCCCAAGCGCGGCATCTGCAGCTCATGCGTTGTGTCTCCGCAGCAGGCACTCCAGACCATCGTTGCCGTGGCTCTCCAGCCGTGTGCTGTTTCTTCTTGGCTCACTGAAAGGCAGAGAATCAGCCTCCTGGAGACCGCTGTGCTTCCTCTCTGATGCCAGCAGACACTCAGACGGCGACCGGCCATCCAGGCAGCCGGGCACCTCCCAAAACCAGGAGTTGCCCACTCACACGTGCCCGGCTGGGCCCTGGGCCTGCTACAAATGCCCGAATCAGGCTCCTTTGTCAGCAAGCGAGAAGAAACCTCGTCTACCTGCTCCTTTGTCAGCTGGCGATGTCACCACTTCGCCTATCTGCCCCTTTGCGGCCTAGCCAAAGTCTCCTCCATCTATATAAACCTCTTCGCCCTCAGCCCCAGCTCCTCTTTTCTTCTTCAGCTCTCTTTGCCATTTAGGCTTAGATTAAGTGTAGTAATTGTTCTGCTATTGGGTGACTCCAATGGCGCGCTCTACGGAGTCGCATTGGTCTCACAAGTTTTTGGAAATGGTCTGGTGCTCCCTGAGCTTCGCTCATAGTGCTGGCACAGTGTCGCCAGTATTGCACTGCCTCTGGCTGACGCAACCACTTCACTTCTCTTTTTCGTTGAGCGACTCAGCAAGCCTGTGTCCTTGAGGAAGAAGTCTTCTCTCCTATCTTTGCCTGTGCTCTTTCCTTCTGATCGACACGCTCTAATGTCTGCGCTGCCTGTAGTAATAACAGCTCGTTTGGTGTTGCCGAGATGTCGATTGGCCTATCGTGGTGCTGGCTTGTGGTGTTGTGTTCGCAACGCCGCACCGCGCCCCGCTCGCCGACTACAGCATATCGCCCCGCTGCGAACCATCCACCGACTCCTTGGCTAACATGACACCTGGATCTCCCGCCGCGTAGTCATGATAGAGTCGCTCTTGGTCATAGATCTGATTACTCTAGACGATGTCCAGCGTGCCTCGAGGCGCACTGGGTGCCCCCCGCTCCATCCGTCCCTTGCGCCACGATGCCGCCAACCGCGCACCAGATCTTCTTGACGGCATGGTGAGGGTGAGTTCATGGTGTTCATGTCATGCTCGCTCAATCATATCCACGCAAAGGCTCCTCTCTGCCCTGCGACGGCCGAGTCTCAGTCAGTGAATCGTTTCATACCTGATCAGGCACCACCACCACAGGGCTTCACAAGTACATTTCAGTCGCATTCTGCTACATTCGTGTCTGTGGCACGGGTGCGCGCTAAGCGAGGGTCTTCGAGCAGTTCTTAAGACGACGCCCGCAATTTTCCAGTCACAACCAGCGAACCCCCGACCCAACCCCGCACCACCAACACCATGAACACAAACGGCATCCAGCCCGGAGACGTCCACCGCGCCCGCGCCGCCGACCACGCGGAGTGGGCTCTCGACAGGGAGCAGAGGGCGCTCAGGGAGCGCATCCCCAGTAAGTGACATCGCAATCGACCTCGAACCTCACTTCTAACGCCCAACAGCCGTATTCTACAACACCCACGACGGCCCCTGGCGTCAGACTGGACAGCTGCGGGCCTGGGGCCACACCCGCGCCGGCGCCAACGACGTCTGGGTCTGGCGCCTCGAACACCACGTCCGCGGCCAGCCCGCCCGCGTCCTCGCCCAGTCGGATGTCCACATGGCGTCCTCGCAGTCCTACGACGATCGCAACACCGCTTGCGCCGCCGCCCTCCGGGACCTCTACGAGCGGGTCTGGTGGTCCCGCTCGGCGTCGGATCCGAGCCTGATCAGCCGGTAGGAGACTCTGGAACAGAATATCGTGTGCGGTGGCTGATTTTGAACAGCATGGCTACCACCGAGCAGGTGGATAGCGCGGATGTCTGGCTCCCTTGGCTGACGGAATTCCTTTGATGATGGGCAACCAGCGCCGTCTGGCTTTGCGCCCTGCTCGCCCTCGCCGACACCGAAGATGGTTCCGTCCTCGTCCGCTTCCTCTTCCTGCGGGGCAACAACAACAGCGGCAGCAGCAACCGTTGCCGCGTGGGCGGCTTGTAGAATAGCGTCATAATACACAATCATGCTCTCCACAACTCAACTACCTGATGTGCCAGAGTGGACATGCTAATGCCCTCCCATCTCACCCGCAGAAGGTCAGAAAGACACCATCAGCCCGACAGCAACGATGTCTGAGAGGCTCATACCAGACATGCTAGAGACTGCAGAACGCCAGTCGGTCTGTCCGCTAGATGCTCTCGAACCTCTCCTCACCCGCTTCGTCAGATTGCTTGCCAGTTAAAGCTTCGCGCGGCACATTGACTGGCCCACCACTCAAGTGGCTTCCTTGGCCACTGGGTCGATTGCAGGGCAATCGAAACGTCTTTCCCCGCAGTCGTGGTCTTTCAACTCATAGCTTAGCTTCGGTAGACGTCAGAGGTATTCCTGGCAGGAGCCTATGAGACCAATCTATCAATGACTGTTTGCGCAGTGTGCTGTATCATTTATTCAACCTCAACCGCAGCGAAATAAAATAGTAATCTACACAGAGTCAAATCTCTCATCTGGACGCGAGCCTGAGCTCAGCTGGGCGGCTTAGTCGCACACCGCATCATCACTGCTGCCACTAAGCGAGCTGGGGTGACAATGGTGAGCTTGGATATGTGGATCGAGGGAAAGTTCCTCCGCGCCAAGCAGGCCATTGATGACCATCGCCGCGCTGTCCGACCATCGAGAACGCACTGAAAAATATGCGGCGGCGCGTGCTTGTGAGGAGGATTGAGCGTGTTCTGACCAGCGAGAGCGGCACGATTGCTATCGGCAGTGAATATGAGGGTAACCTATGAGATTTGGAACTTTCAGAGGAGCTGGAGCATTCGTCTGGATTGGAAAGGACTTCACAGCATTTCTTTATGCTGTCCGGACATCTGCTGAGCTTCTTGAATCATTCTCAATGAACCCCATCGTCAGGTGCTATGATAGACTTCTCCATGCTGTCCATCTCTTGTAGCACCATGTTCTGTGCGCCAAGCAGTTAGGGTGGTACAACGAAGAAAGGGGCACAATGCTTAGTTCAACGTCATTCTTTGAATCATAGCTACTGCTATAGAACTCAAAATTAATCTTTACAATGTCAAGATCCAGTGAAAAACTGTACTTTCTTTGTATCACGGAGATGGAAAGCTGGTAGTCACTTGAACGTCCACCTTTTCATTCCACGAAGCCATTTTGGCGTTTAACAGTTAGGAAGACATGATAGCATCCTGTAAGATAGTACATATACACTGCATGAACCATTTTATAGACAGGGTCTGGCGTTCGGAGTCCATATGGCGGACGGGGTCCTCTTTTTTTCCTCTCAAGCTGGACGGAGCGCAGTAGAAAAAAGGGTTGTTGAGCCACTAAATATCATTGTCCTCAGGGCTTAAGCGTGCATGTCATCGCTACTGACGAATACTCTCGCTGTGGATATCGATTGGCATAGTGTGTGCTATTCGAGCTTGAGCAGGGGAGAAGGTGGAAGCGAAATATTCTGCCGGCAGCTGACCAGGCTAGTTCTTGAGTGATTCCGCAGCCCTCCGAAGGGCCATCCCGCTAGGTGCTGGCGCAGCAACGTAAAGCCGTCGCCGAGGAAATGTTCCGTTCGCCTACGGCCGGCGCCAGCTCCCGGACATCAAGTCTATCTAGTGCTATGCGCCTCAACCTTTCCATCCACTGCCACTGTCACCTACTCATCCGCGAACATGTCTTCCAACGCACCGGTCAGCATTCCGGTCTCCGGCACCATGACAGAGTTGCACAGGCTCCTGAGCGACGCTCCTTTTGATTTGACCACGCAGGAGTACAACTACTTTTGCAAGATCATCAGTACGCAACGCCGGCTCCAAGCTCATGACCCCACCGCTAAACAATCACAGACGACCTCGAGGAAAGTATCGACAAGCTCCTGGACCCGGACAACTACGTCGTCGTCGTGCGCCTCGAGACTTTCGTCCAGGCCCCGACGAACACCCGCTACTGGACCGCCACGGTCTGGGTCCACGACGGCAAGAACCTCATGTGCAAGCTCCTGGACGCTGTTCCGCGCTCTGCCAAGCTGAAGGAGGACGCCTTGCACGATCTCGCCGTTCAGGTCCGCCGCTTCTGCAAGCGCTACGAGGACGTCTACGGTAAGCAACGTCTCTTACTGCTACCTTCCGCCTGCTGATAATTGATTCCAGATAAGGCTGAGCTCATCATGAACCTTACGATTGGTTCTACTAAGATCCTTCCGCTTCTCACGGTCGAGATTGTGCCCCGCGCTCGGGCTGGCACGTACAACTTCTCCGTCGGCTTCTTCGGTGTCACTGCTGTTGCTGCGCCTCCGAAATACGAGTTCGTGGATTGCGACGGCCTTGTGGACTTCATGAGCGCGTTCCGGCACCTGGAAGGCAGGATTAACTCGATCTGCGGCTGAGTTCCCGTCGTGCGGTTTCTCCTGTAAGTTCTCAATGCGTAGCGGGATGGCGATAGGAGCTGATTCTGTGTAGGCTAGCCTGGTGAAACCAACATTCTTTCTTCGCCCTCGAGTATACTATGGGGCGCGGCTCAGGGAGAGGAGATGACTTGGTCTGATTATTACTTTGGTCTTACGGGCATGGCCCTCGGCACCTTCGATCTCGGTCCATACCACTCTTATTAGCTAGCTCTGACTACCAGAAGCTAATTGAGACCTTCACTGGCCTAGGCATAGCCATGATAAGGCAGCATGGAGTAAGAATCCCAAGTGCGTGCCGTGAATGCTCTGCGATATCAACGTGTTCTGCTAAGTGTCTTTGCCGGAGGTGCCACCCAAAGCCAGTCCCGAAGCCCGCGCCGCGGCCACAGAAGCGCATAAGAGCTTCTCTTCCCACAGTGCAACCGTAACTGACCCGCCCAAGACTGCCGAGAGCCATGGAGTATCTTCCGTCCCGCAGCGCTCCTCTGCAACCCACACCATAGACCGTGGCCCTGATCCGCCGCTGGGCAGACCGGCGCACAAACACAGACCATGCCATGGACGGCAACCCGCTCTGGAAATCCGCCACTGCCACCGCCGCCCAGGCGCGGCTGTTCTGCTCGTCCACTCAGGCCGCCGCCACGCCTTCGCGGAGGCCCGGCAGCTCGCGGCAGACGAGCAGAACAGCCGCGCCCAGCAGCACTTAGCCTGCTGTGCGGCCCTGGAGCGCAGGATTCCGTGTAAGTGCCCGCGGCACGAACCGAGCAGCCTGAATGTGTCGTCCTGCTGCCAAGACAGCGTGCGCGGAGCGCTGGATCGGCAGCGTCGTCTGCCATCTCCATGCGGGCTGGGAGTAGGTCGGCCGGATGTGCTGGGAGGGCGGCCGTGGGTGGCGGACGTGTATGGCTGTCGTGCACGCCCGTGGCGAGATGGTGCGAGGTTTGTGGGAGGCTGGGTACTGTGGGATTGAGCTGGGCGCGTTGGAGAGGTTGGAGGAGGTAATCCATGCGCGTTTGCCGTCTTCCGAGGTAACTGTCGGGGAGATGGGGGAGGCCTTCAGGAAGGAAGTTTATCCAGGCCATGGACTTGCGTTTGGGAACGCCTGCTGGTGGATGTAGGTGTTTGAAGGAACGTGTGCCGCAGATCGGCTGAGGGGGAGATGAAGCATTCATCCAGACGGGGTTGGTGTTGCTCTGAATGCGCGTTCGCGTCCGGACGACGGATTCAACTGGCCATGTGTTGTTGTCATAATGGCGATCTCGCTGCTTCGACCGCGGAAGCGGCGGGGTCCGCATGGAAGGCTCAGATCTTTTCGAAGAAGAGCGACGACATCGCATCAGCCTGGCTCTTCACATTTGCGCCGGGAAATCTTCTCTGCTCTTACTGAAAACTTACTCTGCAGATCAGCCGCAAAAGACCACACCCGCAGTCTCTCCCTCCGACCCCAGCCTTGCCAAAGCACCTCCACCACCCTCCACCATGACCGGCCTCATCTACTACACGCCCTCAGGCGGGGGCCTCAACGTCCCGGGCTCCCAATCCATCAACGCGCTCCTGGAATCCACCTGCCGTACGCCCCTCCCTTGCCCAAGATATTGCCAATCTACACTTACCGTGCCCAGAAGCCCTCCAAATCGCCGACGCCCATTCCCACCGCCCCACCCGCGCCTGGCGCATCCTCATCCGCCTGGACGGCGACTACTGGCGCGCCGAGTTGGTCATCGTGAGCAGCGCAACCCATCCGCGCCTGGAGCTCGATATCATGCGGCTGGGGCTGGGGGAGCGGAGCCTGAGGGATCCGGTCAACCTCGAGGTTCAGATCGAGGGGAAGAAGGCGGGGTTGAGGATGGAGAGGGTTGCTGCGGGTAGGGCGAGGAAGATGTCGATATTGAGAGCGGTCAGGAGCTTGGTTGAGAGGATTACGGGGGATTGAAACGCTGTGGTTGCGTAGGTAAGGGGGTACATGAACATTCTAGGCGGAGACGGCTGCTAACTCTGGTGTGTGGGGGAAGCGTCATGAAGCAGTTTCTACATATTAGCGATGCGGCGAGGCTTGCTGCCCGAAGGAGAACATTCTTGAAAGGGAAGAAGAAGGCTTTGTCAAGACATGGTAACGACGGTATTGTCAGAGCATTATAATAGCACATTTCGAAGAGCAGTGTAGAGTGTGAGAAGTTTCATTTCAGGCGGCAAAGCCAGCCTGGTATTGATCGTTGTAGTACTCGTCTTGGTAGCCGGCGCGGCCCTGGCCGTCTTGGTCATAGTAGCCTTCCTGGTCGTAATAGGAGTCGCCATATTGGCCATATGCGTGCTGACTCTGCTGCAATAGTCAGCCTCGATTCTCCAAAGTGTCCATTGCAGATTGTACTCACCTCAGGGGAAGAGGCCAGGATCGTCGATGGAGCGGGCGTAAAGAACCCGCTCCAGGAGGTTGCGGAGGGCATCGACGGGGAGAATCCTCCTCAACGAGCGGGCCAGGACCGCCTGGTCGCGGCGAGCAGCACCGGGCGCCAACAGAACAAGACTGTACCCGAACTCGCCGCCACGGCGGCCGCGGCGCCGGAACGTACGCCTGATATCCAGGCGACCAGGACGGCCCTGCCACGGACCCGCAAAGCGCATGAGAGACTCTAAATCTTGTGAGAAAAACTCCCAATATTTGCTGCTGGATTGCATATTACCCTTGATCTGGGACTTGACGGCCTGCTCCTCGCGGCGTTCGCGGCCCCGGGGTCCACGAGAAGGCATGTTGATGAAAGTTTTTTTTTTGGAGTTACCAAATTGGGAAGGGTTTGTTGGGTGTTTTTGGCGTTAAGGTGAGGTCCGGGACGAATGCTTCAGTTCCCTATGACTTCAGGCACAGCCACCCAGAACGGATCATTAGTATTCCCGCTTGGGCGCGGCCCGGGGCGGATAATCGCATCTCATGCTCAGTACCCACCCCAGCTCCGCGGCTTTTTTATCCCTCGTGGATGCAGGAAGGCTAGAAGCCACCAGCATGTACGACGCTCGCGCGCGGGTAAAAGCCTACGCTCTATCCCACTGGCTTACTATTTCCGTATTTAGCAAGGAGAACATACCCGTACCGGCCGCGGATGCATATCAAATGCGCACGCCAAGCGCACACAGAACCTGCTACCTCCAACCCAACAAAGGACCTCCACCCGCCCTTCGTGTCAAGATGCCTCGAGTCTCGCGCTAGGGCGTCAGGCGCAACCGCATATCCCGCATCATCGGTAAGCCAATAGTCTCCCGCTGGCACTGCTACTGTACTCGCACGCAATCTGACACAGCCCCACAGACTTTGCCTACGGCGACCTTACCTGCGAGCTCGACGAGAGCGAGCACTTCGAGGTCAAGGCTTTCAGGTCCAATCATGGCGGCACCTGGACGGCCTACCTCACAGGTGCCTGCGAGTCCGGCGAAGCGCATGTTATCATGGTCAGTTCGACCGAGAGCACCGAAAATCGGGCTCTCTCTAGCTTGTTGATAGCGTGCAGGAGGCACGTCGGCTGGAACTTGCGCTGAGAGGCTTGATTGGCTGGTAATTACAGGCATTCCATCTCCCCTGAAGTGCGAGCTAATGGCCCGAAGCAGGAACTTGTGGCACTTCTGGTCTTCAAGGCCACCCCTAGGACAAGGCGGCTCGCAACTATTTGGATGGAATATTGGATAGCGTGATCAATGGCAACGGGCTACGGCAAACACTTCATACGAGGCAGGGCGCGTTTCTACACCTTCCTTGTAGCTTCCATGAATATAATGATGCTTCTCTGCTGAAATTACCAATGCGACCCAATTCCTATGGTTGAACGCCATCTCAGCGGCTAGACTGTTCTGGCCGTGGCTTCTTAGTGCCAAGTCTCAGGAGTAAAAAACTGCATTTCAGTGGCGCACAGAAGGAGATGGACGATCAAGGGAAGCAGTAGGCTGAAGGCCGACTTCCCGTAAAAGGCACAATGCAAGGCGCGGCGCGCGGCTTTTTCCGCAGCGACCATTTAGCTTTCGCCCGGGCAGAATCTGCGCCGCTTTGCTGAGCGAGTCGCGGAGCACCTACGCATCCTATCTCAATACCTCTCCTCCCTCCCAAGGGCCATCGACACCGTCCAAACACTGCTTCGTCTTCAACAGCCATGTCTGCTTTCCATGGTGCGAACGGGGGTTTCCCCTCGCCCGGCAACTGGTCATGCGTGCAAGCGACCACCGGTGCGCATACAGGCCCTATCCACCATTAACACAGCTAACCTCTTGCACAGACATCGCCCACGTCTACATGCGCGACCAGCTCCGCGGCTGCACTGACTTCGTCGTCTATACCTACGAGTCCGGCCCTGGCCGCTTCGACCACATGGCAATCCTCTGGGCATACGGCGACAACTGCAGCCCGAGGGTGGTTATGTGTTACAACGGTTTCACTCGCTACGGCGCTGAGTTCGGCCTTTTCATGGACGTGAGGGCCGTCTACTGGAGCAGGAGGCACTGGCCGATGTATGTGGGGCTGGACCAGTTCGCTACGATGCCGTGGGCGCAGGGTGTGTACGACCCTCGTGCCCGAGCCTAGTGAGCAGGGATTCCGGTAAATCCACTACGCATCGATATGCAGAAGCCTCTGCTGACCTTTGCCAGGAGCACGGATACGATTCAATGGTTATATCAACACCGTCGAATGAAAACGGGGTTATGATGGATGGCATCACGGCAGGGTGAACCGTCTCAGGGGTGGGTTGGCCATGGGCAACTTTCAATGCGATTCCTAGGAAATGCTATAATTCCAGCAGATACTGCATCATTTACGTGACATATAACTGCACAAATATCAGAGGATGGCGAACGTCCGCCGTAGCTATCAGCCTACTAGCTCCTCGATGGCTTGCGACTGATGCATTATACCATTGAAAGTGCAATCTTGGCGAGAAGCCCTGTTCGCAATGCTGAAAGCCAAGTGTGTGCATGAAAGAAATTGCTCTTATATCTCGATGTGCCTTGTTAGCTCCACGAGCATTCTAACCGCCAGTGATAACCATGCTCAACACTTCCCAGGAGGGCCAAAATTAGCCATGCGGCGCGGCCTAGCAGTGCGCCGGAAGGCGGCGTTGAGAGCGGCGAAAGACGTGCATGTATGCTTGCGATCTGCACGGATCGGGCCGTGCCGCATCATCTGTGCCGCGACACTAGTCCCGCCGCCTCCAGACCCCCACAGCTGATGCACCACACCCAGCGCTGCAGCGTTTCGCGACCTACTAGCACCAAACACCAATTTCTAGACCCTCCTCTTGATCGACGGCATCATGAATCGCCACATTGACAACGACATCACGCGTGGCATTTGCAGTGCGTAACTCATACCTCTATTACAATTTCCTGATCACTGGCTGACATGATCATAGTGTTCGCCAACCATCACCTTGGAGCATATTGTCTTCCCGGCCAGTCCTTCCACGTCTACACTATCGCCTGCGGCCGCAACAACAGTCCCAAGATCCGCGCATGCCTTCTCTGTCTGACCGACACCTACGATTCGGCCAAGATGGTCGCTGTGACGGGCGAGAAAGATAGCATTATTATGGCTCTTTCTGCTCTCGATAGGATCGCCCACTACCTGGCCCGCGCCTGATCGACGGTGAACGCTGGATTGATGGTTGGTACTCTTATGACGGCAAAGGACGCTTCAGGGGTAATACTGACGCGCACACAGCTTACGAATTACCACTGGTGTGGACATCAAACATGAAGGGCGCGGGTGGCGTTTTGCAGGAATGGAGAGGTCAATTGGAACTTGGTTGAAGCTAGATACTCCAGGAGACTGCCCATAGCTCGCCACAAAAAATCGGTTTCCATATCTTACCTCACCTCACCTCGCCATTGTTCTGCTTAGCCTTACTTCTTCATGTGCTCTTGCCTCACTTACTACTGCCTCAATCGCGCCTTCTAAATCTGCTACACGAATCCGCACACCCAGCATATAAATTCCCTCCACCAGCTCCCCCCCTCTCCTCCAACAACCAACAACATGCCGTCCTCGCAGCCCCTCCGCCCCGTCGACCGGCACCTCCGCCCCATCGACGGCCTGCGACCGACGCTGTACCGGCGCGTCCGCCTCGCCCACCTCGAGGCCATCACCAGTTCGTCCTCCTATCCCCCCACCAGATCCTCCACTAACCCCAATCCAGCCATCGCCACCACGCGGCTGCCGCCCATCGCCCCGCCTGGCACCCGCCGCTTCAAGACGGTCGTCATGGGCCATGGCAGACGTGACAGCCGCCGGCGTCGCTTCTACACGGTCCTGTACGCCGTCAGCGACGGCGGCGTGACCAGGCGGGTCGCGACCGGGCCGGCCAGCCGCGACAGGCTGCGGGCCGTGCTGCGGTTTAGGCGGTGCTGCGTGGTGGACCTCGTGGCGCAGGCGGCGCAGGCCGTCGATGCAGGGAGGAGGGCTGGTCGCTGAGCTGTGAGTCGTGAGTCGTCCGGTCTGCTTGCGTGTGCGGACTAAGGCTGATGTGGGTGGGCAGTGCAAGACCAAGCGCGAGCAGTATGGCATCCTCTTTGATGTCGCAGACCGCAATGCCGGCCGCTGGGCCATGAGTCGTAAGTGGTTCGCGAGTGTCTGGGGCGCGGCTGGCGCTGACGGGTGAGAAGCTGGACGGGACGAATTTCGACAACCTCATCGCGAAGCCCGACGCCGAGTACGAGATTGCTTTCCGCCTCTTCGATGTCGAGGGCGCCGGCCTGGTCAGGTTCGACAACTTCCTGAAAATGTACGACATGCGGGAGGGTGGCGACTCTTTGCCCTTCGACTCGGGGAGGGGTTCGCTGTACATCGGCCGCAAGAATAAGCGCCACACAATGACGTACCCGCAGCTCTCCCAGATGCTGTGCGGACTGCAGGGCGAGAAGGTCAGGCAGGGTTGCCGTCGCTGCTTGTGGTCTCGATACCCCCAACGTCACCCACATCGTCAACTACGAGAATGCATCATACGTTCATGCCATACTATTTGGACCATTCATGAGTGAAATGACCAACATTGGAAGATTTGATACACAAGGTGGCCGTCAGAGTTCGGGACGAGTGCTTATCACCGGTTAAGAGAATCTCCATTCCCTTGGTAAATTATCAGATTGCCCGAACTGCCGCGAGCGGGAAATCATACTCGCTCCAGGAACCCCTCCCCTGACTATGCATCAAGGACAAACGACTCCTCGGCAGCTACACATGCCTATATCCCTCATCCAATCAGTTCCTCTCACCACGCAGCTCTTCCTCCGTCGGGCCAAGAATGCCCATGAACCGCATCATATCCCTCAGCCCCAGCATCGCCTCCAGCGGGCCCCACGCCTCGCACGTCCACTCCTCCGCCATGCCGCCAGTGCGGCCCCCGTCGCGAACTGCCAAGCACGCGGTCGTCCTGCTCTCGCGCGCGTGCGCTTCGCGCGCGATCTTCAAGCTGACGGTGATACGAAGCGGGCCGTCGAGGGGGTACTTCCAGCCGTGGTAGCGCTCGGCGTCTGCGGGGGTTAGCGTGCGTCTGCAGAGGGGGGGCGGTAGCTCGAGGTACCTTCGAGGATGAGGCTGGTCATCTCGCGGGCGATGGCGCGGGCGTGGGTGGGGTGGAAGGCTTCGAGGGCTTCGGTGATGGCGGAGATTTCGGCGCGGGGCTGGCTGTAGAGGTTGCTGGCGGCGGCCCTGGAGGAATGAAGGAAGTCCCTGATGTCCATGGTTGGGGGTGGGTGGGAGGGGTTGCTGGGAGTCGAGGCGGTTGATGTTGGTGTGATGGAGTCGAGTCTCCGCGGGAATTTATATATGGTTCGGTGGTCTTTTCAGCGAGCGGTACATGTGGGCTCAGATGTGGCATTGCTACATTCACATGGGAATTTCCTTTCTAGCTCATTTGAGCGGGTCATCTGTCATGAAGACCTGAGATTTTACAGTCACGGGTCAACTTAAATGTATCTGTGTCTGAGGACGAGAGAAGAGCCTCTATTTCATGCATAGAATATTATTTTGCCCCCATCGGCGAAGTCTTGCATTCTGTGCCGGAATACACCTGCTTGATCCGGCCATTCCATTGATGTTGAAGCGCAGTAAAGCCTGTCTGGCCTTTTGACCCCCTCCATGGACGCGAGCACGCCATCAAAGCATCTACGCACCGCCCTCCTCGCCAAGCGTGTGCCAGTCAGCCAGATCCTTCTCCGTCGGGACGTCCATTTCGAGCTCACCGCTCAGCAACATAGAGCGCAGCTCCCTCGCAGCGTCGACCTGAGACTCGCCAACTCCCACCCAGTTAGGAATGTCCATGATCTTGACCGCGTCCTCGAGTCCATCCAGGCGCTTCATGATGTAAACCGTGCAGCTGACGCGGCGTGTAACCTCGAGAAGTTCGTCATAGTGGTACTCAAGGGAGAACAGGAACGGGCGAGGAAGCTTGCCGTCGTGCTCCTCGTAGAGTTCTTTAGTGTGTTAGTAAAGATGAAAAGCAAGTCGAGAGAAGGTCAGCGTACCAGAGATGATGAGGTCCGCGATCTCCGCAAGAACGGCGACCAAGAGTCGGCCGGAGGGATCTACGGCACGGATGGACTTCTCGAGTGAGAGAGCCTCCTGGATGAAGCTGAAGTACATGATGCGGGAAGCCAGCTCCTTGGCATCCAGGGTGATGAGGTTGGTGATGCTGTAGATGTCCATAGTGACCATGGGAGAGGAAGATGAGAGAGTACCGTGTGTGATACGGGGTCGAGTGTGATGTAATGGTGTAAGTTCTTCAAGTGTGTTTCTACTTCTATTTATATGTTTGAAGGGATGGACTTTTGCTCTCGTCATGGGGCCTACTTCGGGTAAATGTTTCCGGGTGACATCGCGGAACATGCTGGTCCTGCGCTACGAGGCTTGAAGGTCGGATTCTACCCATGTGCCATTTTAGCGATTTTTCTTTGGTTTAGCCTGATTTGCTCTGACGTCGATGTGTTGCCCTGCGTAGGGTGTTTTCACAGCTGAAATCCACAGAAACATAATATAGATGCGCACAGTACTTAGTGAAGGCACTCTTGCCAGGAACTTTCTTTTCCCGCGCTCTTGATGGCTCCGGCTCCGCGAAACTTTGGATGGGACCTTTGGATTTGTAGTCATTCATTGATACTAGTACATACCATGGCCTATCCATTGATGATGTGCAAGCCCATTGAGCAAAACCATGGTTTATACAGCCCAGCATCAAACCAGAATAAGGCCGACGGCACTGTAGCAGCGTTGGAATACCCGAGAAGCTTCTCACACGTCCATGTAGCCTCTTCGCCTCAATTCCCAGCAATTGCCTTCCCCAACCTCCTGCTCTACACGTACTCCAAGGCGCACCACCTCAGCGCCACCAACGCTTCCAAGATCGACGACGCCCAAACCTCGACGTCCGAATGCGTCACACCGAAGATCCTTCCCGGCTCCACCTCCTCTCCCACGCCCAGAGCAGCCATGCCGCAAGTGTCCTTGTCGCCGTCCTCATCGTAGCGGAGGTGGATGAAGAAGAGCTGGCCGGGCCACAGCACGCCGGGGGCGAGGTGTTCGTCGCACTCTTTTGCGGTATCAGCCACGGCGTCAGCACTACGCGGGGCGGAGGGAGCGACTTACCGTCCAGCATCTGGAACAGGAACTTCTCGGCGACGGCGGCCGCGAGATCGACGTCTTGGCGGAAAAGGATGGCGGCGTGGCGCATGGCGGCGTCGCGGGAGAGGTTGAAGAGGTCGCGCACGGCGGCGTCGATGAGGGCGGCCATTGTTTTGTCAAGGAGACGGCAATGGTCGTTTTGCCTGATTTCGAGGATTTCGCGAGAGTTTATGTTGTGCGTGGTCAAGAGTAAGTGAGGGGGGCGCTGGATGGTTGCTGGCGCGGCCGCTGCGACTCAACGCCCGCGCTGGCAACATGCGCGCCGCGCCGCCGGGCAGCTCGGCGCGGGAGGAGCAACAGTCGCGGAGCGGAATGATAGGCACCTTACCGCTTCTAGAAAGCTATTTTTGCGAACAAGATCTTCTTCCTCGAAGCTCCAGACATGCTGAAGCGCTCATTGAAGAAATATGGAGGTTTAGACAGCGCGCCGCTGTCTTGCTGCCCCAGCGGCGCCTCCTCTGCGACTTGGCCGCAGCCCAACCAAAATTGCAAGGCTTCCTCCCGCCTCGAGGTGCGGCGCGGCGCGGCCCAGCAAGAAGCCAATCGCCGACAAGATAGAAGGGTGCGGCGGCAAGGCGCCGACGGCGCTAGCCACTTCCAACTTCCCCAGATCTTCTTCCTCAAAGCCCGACTCATGGCCAGGTCATGGACGGAAAAGAGTGAAGTTCGCGTCAGAACCAGGCAGTGCAATAGGAGCGACACGGTGTCCAGCGACAATGAGCAAGCCCAGGGTGCCGCCGGACTGGGTACAAAAAATTGGACCTGGTATCAGTTGCTTCCCCATTAAACCCCCCCATAGCGAGATGACCAGGCCGGCACAAAAATGCGCCAGCATGCAGAATTCCTGGGTTGGGGGGGATGGGGCGGGTGGAGGAAAAGGAAAAGGAGGCCGAGGAGGGGGGAAGGTTCATATACCCGCCCCATCCAGCTTCTTTTTCTTGGCATCATTCTCGTGGACGGTAGTGACGTGTCTGCTGCTCGAATCGTGCAGCTCGACTTGCCTCACCTTCCCACGTCGGGCGGAAGCAGTGGCCGCATCACAGAAGATCCAGACCAGCACAACCCGGCGATTTGCGATCCGCGACCTGGAAGATGTACGCTGCTGTTGGAAATCACGTGTACGTTAGTTGCTAGATTAGGTATAGTACCGTGTTTGAGGATAAGTCGGGCACCTCTCCTGCCCCCCCTCACACGGAATGCCAAGAATCGTACTACATTCTGCACCGCGCCAATTTTCAACAGCTGCGATCAGGCAAATGCAACATTATGGGACAATTACTAAGAAAGTAGGGTAGCTGGTCACGTCCAAAGTCATCACTCTCGAAGACTGCTGAGGATCCTACCTGGCGAGAAGCATTCCTGGCCCTTTCTAGGCTATTCTTTATCGCCATTCAAGCTGTCCCGCAGCGAAACCCGCATTGAATACAACTGCCCAATGTCTAGATTGGCAGCAGACATACAGATGAAGCGAAAAGTAAATCTAGCTTGCGAGGAAGCAGTCCCTTGAAGGCGAAGGTTCAAGCTGCTTTGATCGACCATTCTATACGCATTGTTCTGCTCTCGGTTACATACAAGCGGTATCAGAATCGCCACCCTGGCTCATGGGCTCTTTTCAAAACCAGAACGTTCCTCCTAATCGGACCACTAATTGAAAGATTGCAAAAGTAAAAATTGATTGAATCTGACTACCATCGCCGGAATTTCAGTTGGCCATGCCCATCAGTTCAACCTTTATCTAGCCCATAGACGGCCCGCTCGATTAAGTCCTCCAAGAGCTAGAGGGGAAGTCACTCCGGACGTTGCGGTCGATCCACTCCTGGATACCGTCGGGGTGGATAGGGCCTTGGATTGGCATCTTCCTCTTCAAACGGTTGATCAAACGGTCTTGCTTCTTGCGCTTGAGTGCTTCTTGGGCTGGGACACAGCCCACCCATTTCGAGGAACACATGAACCTCTTGAATCTGCTGTCGGTGAGTTCAGACGAGCTATTGGGTTTGTTCAACCTTCTGGTTGTTTACTCTCCGGGCCGAGACGCAGCCCGAATGTTGACAAGTAATGGAGTCGTGGGTATGATCTCCCACTCTTTCTCTCTACGGTCGACCACCCTGTCATCCTAGAACTGCTCCGCGGCGAAGGAATTCAACCTGGAGCGCTGGCTCTATGTGGTCTTGAGCCGGATCATCTTGTCCGAGGTCTACAGGATGACCGTGACCTTGCTTATGTCCTCACAGCAGCCGAGCACTTGCTTGTGGCCTTCTTGGCTCATCGCTAGAGGGCTGTTCCTCCAAGATGGCGTCAGACCATCCCAAGTAGTACCTGAACCTTGTGAGTCTCTTGTTCGTGAGTTGACACAAGTAACTGAAGAGTGGTAGTGGGCATAACGAGCGCTAAGCAACACGATGTTCGCGGGGGCTGGCCTCTGCGAGGGTAACCGAGTGGGCGTCATGTCTTCCAGAGGGCGGTGCAGCTGGGTTTCCTGAATCTCCTGTGGGTGAGTAGAAGCAAGTGCCTGGGCCTCCTCGATCGTCTGGCCTTCCAGGAGCTCATTCTCTAGATCCATGACGGCAAAGTGCGTCGAGACGTAGTTGCGAGAATTCCTAGTATGGTTCGCAGCCACTGCGGACTGTTATGTGCATCCACAGACCAGCAAGTCTGTGGGCTTCTGGTGGAGTTACCTGCACGTTTCACAAAAAAAATACTGAATGCTGTGCGGTCTGGAGTTGATCTGTCGGCCTGTGGCGTCATGGCATTGACACCCGCCAAGCTGGCCAATGCCCATGCATGCCATGCCTTGTACCAGTTCTGGTTGTACCGAGTGGCCGCGGCATAGACAGGCAGAATATTATGCACTTGCTTTTGCGCGTAGTCGCCATGGTGCAGATGCATTTGCCATTCGCCTTGCTCGATGAAATATTTGGCGAAAGGCATCTGGGTTTCCGCCAAGTCAAACCGGGTCGAGGGAAGACTTTCATTGGTGCCGTTCGCCATTCTTGAACCATACGTAGTCGAAATTATGCCAAAACCACTGGCGAGAAAAGCAATGTCTAGATTGTGAAAATGATTTACTATCGAAACTTGATTCATCTGATTCGACGAGTCCCCGAAGGTGCTGCTTCCAGCATCTCGCATTCCGGTTCCCATAGGTGTACCAGTTAGATTGGCCTCCGCGCCAATCATAGCAAACCTATCAGACGAGATTATCTGACTGTTTTTCCGCGCGAGAGAGCTCGAATGCGCGAACTCTCGAGCCTGAGACTTCTTGGGCAATTGCGATAACTCATGCTCTTCCAGGATATCTTCGCTCGGACCGAAGGCCAGGATCCTGTTCAACGACCACTCTGCATCAGCCGACCTGGAGCGCGCAATGCGCTCAACGTCCTTCACAGCACCGAGCTCCTTCGCCATGTGCTCGCCCCTCCCTCCTGCCGGGATGCATCTTCTGCTTGGCAAGCTTGTCACGGACGCTCGGGTCGTCCCGCAGATCAACCTGTGTGCCGGCAATCAGGCAGGGGACGCCGGAGCAGTGGTGGTGGACCTCGGGGAACCACATCTCGCGGACGTTCTCGAAAGATGCGGACGAGGTTACGGAGAAGCAGACCGAGGACGTCGGTCTGCCGCTCCGACATGCCAGCCGTAGAAACAAAATGGAGCCCCGAAGCAGTCTTGCACCCGGTGTGCATGTGGTTGACACCACAGGAACTCACGTGGTAGGCTCAGCATAATCGAGACTGTCTGCCGAGGCTGAAGTGTGGCAGAGCCACACAGGGCTTGAGTGGAATGCTCTCGCATGATCACATGGAGATATCCATCGGCGTACATAGACGGAGATGAAGAGCTGGCGAGGGCGGGCTCTGTTGTAGTCTCTCTGGGCTCATTCGAGTAAAGAGTGATGGTGGAACCCGGGATAGTAACGGTGAGACTAGCGACGGTGACAAAGGAAGTAACAATCTCGGTGGTATGGGAAGCTGCCGGAGGAGCCGCGTATGGACATCTGCATTCCGCACAGCAAACCAGAACTTGTTCGTAGCTATGGCACATGCAGGCGTGCCGTAGCTGGGGGAAGACTGCCGACTGCCACCGACGGCTCAGATTTCCTCTCCCAGCAGTGTTCCGGCAGTCAGATTGTTCTAGCGCAAGTTCAGTCGGATGCGCATGTGCAGGCGCAACTTCTTGAGGTCGTGATGGACGTAGAGTCTGCCCACCACACGTGCGAGGCTGGGTCCGGCTGCCGAAGCTCGAACTGGCCGAATGTTCTGGCGAGGACTACCGCGAGCAACGAACCCACGCGGAGCCCGTTCTGCTGTCCCGCGTCTTGTTGACGGTGATCTCTGGCTTCGGAAGCATGGCGGTGCCGATGCTTGCGGCGGGCTTACCCAGCTCGGTGGGTGAAAGGGACACGCCGCCCACGGAATCGGTTGGTAGGGGCTTGCACAAAGTCCGTCGCTCTTGTTCTCAATTGAGCCAATCCGGCGACGGTTGGTCTGGTCCATCTGGACACTTCAATGGTGTCCACTCAACGAAGCTCCTCGATACAGCGGTTCCATCGTGCGAGAAGAGGCCGGGCGGGCGATGTTCGCGAACTCTGACCGTTCGCTGCTCATTGACATACTGTCCTCGTGTTTTAGTTCGAACATGGAAGGAGACTGATGCGATGCTTGCGCTGTCTTTGACAAGCTAACGTGCTCCAACGGGTGATATGGTCTTGCGTGGGCTGGTTTTGACCAGAGAACAAGTGATGCTGCGATTGTTCTAACGAAGGTGTCTGGAGGTGGCCTTCGCCGTTGCGAAAGATGCTAGCAGCGCTTCTCTTGGTAAGTGAGCGGCTGAGTTCTTCATGGAAGATACGGGAGACAGCGCCCTTTGCGCGGGTTCTGAGTGCTCCCAGGCTACGTGTAGGTGTGTTAGCGAGTGCAGCCTGCTCGGCAATGTGCTCTCGCATTCTATTCCAGTGGTTCCAGGTCATGACAGTCGTGAAACGGAGCTTCTCAGCAGCGTTTCCGACCTCAGCAAACAGCATAGTCAGCTGAGAGAGATATCTTCTCACTGTCATCTCTGCAGTCCCCAGATGCTGGTCCTCCAGCGAGAGCTGGACATTGTTGAGAATCTTGTTCTCAACGTTTGAGTGCTCTCTCTCCCTCTGCAACCAGGCTTGAAGTTGGAACTCCAGTACCCCATGCATCAATATGTTTTGCCTGTGGAGAGGCAGCGCAACGGCCGAGTGGGAACCGCCAGCCTTCAATGCGAAGGCTTAAGCGGGCAATTGTTAAACGTTTTTTGCTGAGAATGGTAGCGTGACGGAAGGCTAGAGGAGAGCAGAGAACGTCATAGTCGTATCCTGCTTTCATTTGTATTAGCAAAGTCGCCAAAGTGTGCAGTGTGTAGCAAAGATTGTGTGGAAAAGATCCTTTCAGAAGCTCTCGGTTCTCAACGCCCTCCAACACCTGCTCAGTCGAGAGTGCAATGACCAAGACTTAGGCATGATTGGCTCAAATTCAGTAAGCCACAGTGCTCATCATGGCAATAATATGTTGTGGGAATATACAGGCGTAAAAAGTGTTGTGCTTACGTGAATTGGAAAGGTAACTGAGGGGTAGTAGGACTCTTTGCTGATCGTGGCGGCTGATACCTATACATCGAAACGCGGCCGTTACTCAACTGCATCAGATGAATAATAGTTAGCGAGAAGTCAATCAAACGAACGGAAGCTTTGTGGATGAAAACAAAAGCCCATCAGATGTTCTTCTCTAATGCGATCACTACCGGGAACTGGGTGCTTGAGGGCTTCGGCGCTTGTGCAACCTGAAGCCTCGTACCAAACATTCCCACAGAACCCGTAACGGTTCTCGAAATTTTTAGTGCAATTTTTGTCGTCATATGGCGGAGAGGCGAATGAAACGAGGGAAAAGAATGTGTACACTTACAATACGCCTGTACTCGAAGACAGGGTGCTTTGAAACACAAAGCAGCAGACGGTTATGGTGATGTGCTTGATAAACTGTGCAAGTTTCTGCCAGTGTTCCTTTCGCCCATGGCCCGTCGCTGAAGCTGAGGCCTCGTCTCGAGCTACTGTTGTGGAGCAAAGAGGTGGGGCCACGTCAAGATTGCGAGAGCCGAGTACTCGCCCGGGAAGCTGGACGGCCGAGGCGCCCGGGTACCTACAGCAGTTATGATGTTAGTCTAGTGTTGCAATGCGACGAGGCCAGAATAGAACGTAGAAGGAATATGCCGAGTCAGACAGTTGGTATTCACATAGACAACCATGTGGTAGCTACTCACGGGCTTCACAAGGCGCTGTGCAATGCTAAATGCGGTGCCGGCTGTTTCGGATGAAATAACAGTCATCATCTTGGAAATGAAAGAGTGAATGGAGAGGAAAAGTCAAAAGAAGATCTGGAGCTTACCAGAGTAGGTGAAAGGACGGGGACATCGCCGTCTAGGTAAGGATTCTGTTGTTGAAAGACATGGATTGATTAGCAGCGCGCTCTGGCCAAGGACGTGATTGACGTCGGGTTTTGTAAAGGGTATCAGCATAGCTCCTGTCTCCACAACAACGCGCTTCGCCAGCTTGAATTGCATGCAGCCCAAGAGAACAAGGCTGTTGTGTCGAGATGAAGTGAAAGAAGCCCATCCGGGCTGTCATCATTTAACGTCGTGGTGTGGGGCTAGGGAAAGGTTACTTACCTCAATAAGGTTGAGATATCCCAGGAAGAGGAAAGAACTACTCGGTGTAAGGGAGTTGTTAGCGGTGTGACTCTTTGGAATATGGGGGATAGAAGTAGATGGTTTGAAATGGCCCTCAGACTAGCTCAAGTTGTGTTCTCATCACCAACCAGGCCGGCCAACACCGCTTACCTAGATCTCCAGTGCCAGCGAAGTGCAATGCCAGCGCCGGCTCTCTGAGTAGCTGCGTGAAGGACGAAGAGGCTGGTATGTCAAATGAAGTGGCTGTGGTCATCACCGGGCAGACTGTTGGGGTGTGAGGGTATGTAACTGACCTGAACCAAGGCGTACAGTGTACCGGTGAAGGAAGGATGGCTCTCCAGGCGTTGGCAATCTCTCAGGACGAGGAGGAAGCCCTGTGGTATGAGTAAGATGTTAGCGGCATGTTCCATTCGAAGGCAACGGGGATAAGCAAATGACTGAAGTAGGCCTCAGATGCGCTCTTTGTGTTCTCATTACCAACCGCACCAGCCACCACCGCTTTCCAAGAGGCAGCTTCGTGAAGGATAAGGAGGCTGGTATCTCAAATGCAGTGACACATTCATCATCGGCCCGGCTAGTAGTGTAGTGAGGGATTATAACTGACCTGAAGTAAAGCGCGGCTAGGTGAGATAGAAGGCCTAAATGCAAAAGCACCACGAGCAGAGTTAGCGAATGTCTGGGAGATTGATAAAGTGGTCTTGTTGTGGGACACCATCAGACGATAGCTTCTCTCTTGAATAAGATCAAGTTCAGATTGGGGGTTTTCTCGCATCATGAACAGGGGACTGCTCACTACGATCGTTCTTCTTTTGTCATCATTGGGGATTGAGGTACCATGGGGGCAGGGATGTTGGGAGCTTACCTGGGCTGGAAGGGGCCATAATGCTCGGCTGGCTGAGAAACGCGTAGATGAACCAATTTGTCTGCATAGAGAAACATCGTAAACGAATTAGCGAGTGCCATGAATGAAGATAGACAGCGGGTTTGTAGGTTGAGTTGAGTCAGACAAAGCTCTCATTTTTTTTCGCACTGCGAACAGTTTCCTGCTCACTCAAATGTTCTTCTTAATATATTTTCATCATCCGAGATGAAGGAAGGAAGTGCAATAGACCTGTGGAAGAGTAAAGCATTGGGGAACTTACTGAAGAAAACTACACGCCTTGCAAAGAACGGCCAGCAAAATGGTGGAAGATCTGTGTGAAGAGGGGAGGCTGTTAGCGCAGTGCTGAGAAGATCTGGAAGAAGCGAGTGGTAAAGAAGTTGCAAGAGTCAGAAGCTTCGATTCGTCACCGACAACGGCGCTGACCATCCTGAAGACAGTAGCTGCTGTCTTAGAATGCAGTGGATGGCATCATTGATTTGTTGGATGGATAAGATGATGAAGAGAGAGGACTTACTGGACGGCAAAGACACATGAGACATACTCATGGGAAAGGAGACTACGCAACAAGATGGGAGTCAGTGAAGCGCTTCGCAGAGATGATGAAGTAGAGGAGGGCGTGTTGAGAGGGGTTTTCAGACAAGGTTCGATCATGACTTCCCGACCTGACCACACCAAAATGCAGGGGGAGTGGTTCATATGCAGTGCGTGTCATCACTGAATATTGTTGTGCTGGCGAAGAGGAGCCAAGTGACTTACATTGGATGTTGTGGCGCAGGCGCTGGTGCCGAACTGACGGGGCCAGCTGCTAGGGGCGGATGGTGAGAGGCGCCCAGCTTCCAGCCTTGCATGTGCAAGACGTAGAGACTGAACTGAGAAGAAAATTACCAAAGCGGTAAAGCAATGGAGCGACTGTGGAGAGGGAACGGGAGACGGGCTAAAGGTCTGTGGGTTTTTATGTGTGCGCCGGACGGGTCTCGCGGCGCCCCATCACCGGGGCGGCAGGCCGCTTGCTGCAACATCACTTACGCGAGAGACCAAAAGGAAGGAGCCAGACGCTGTCCCTTTGGCATGGCAGTAGCGCGCCGTGCGCTAATCCTATTATGAGTTCATGGGACTACTAGCGAGACGATATTGCTGTATCAGGTTCCAGGTGATGGTCCAGCGAGGGCCGAGCTCAAGGGAGGTCACGGAGCATACCGGGGTACGGACCTAGGCCGCGTAGCAGATCAAATTCAGATCTGGTGGAGGGGAGCAAGCTGGTCTTGGTTGGAGCCGCTCGAATGAGCCTTGGTGTGGCGCGCTTGGCCATTGTCTCCTTTCCATGACGCGCACCGTCAAATGAAAATGTGCAGGATTGGATCTCCTCTCCTCTCCGGAGAATCCCTGCTGCTAAGCGTTCGTTGCACATGCTCCTGCCGGTCTGATTGCGCCCATGGGACAACACTCTCGGTTTCCGCGATGGACTACCACGAATCCGGCCACTGCACGACAACACGCAAGATGGACGCAAGGCATGAGGGGGAGGCATAATATGGCGGAGAGGAATGCTCGGCAGAGCTGCGACTCGAAGCAGGATCGATCACTGCACTGCGACTGTTGCTCGTCCAGCGCGAAGCCGTGGAGGCAGTTTGTGCCTACACTTCCCCTTCGCAAAGCACCAGTCGAGGAAGCGACCGCCGATTGCCCGCACATCATCAGCCTACGAGTCCCCCTTGAAGCTCAATAGCCTGTGGCACAGGCACAGGGCCCAATCCACCAACATGAGCGACCTCGAACGCCAGCGCTGGATGCGGTCCATTGCACACAGTACCTCCCAAGCCATCGATCTCTCTCATTGAAGCCGCGCTAATGCTCCAGCAACTATAGAAGTCGTGCTTGCGACCCAAGATCCAACAGAACCCTACCAATAGCCTGCATCTCCGTCTCCACCAGCCTCGACTTCAGCACTGGTGGCTGGCCCGGCGGCCTTTTCCAGAAGGTCGATGTCAACGGCAGGATCATGGAAACAAGGAGACCAGCATGAGTGGACGCCAACCTGCTTAAAGCGCGCAAGTCATCTTCGGACCACAGTTGCGGGAAAGTCTAAAAGCGCAAAATTCTTTTTTACATCCTATGCGCCTCTCTGCGCTTCTACAGCCAGGTGGGTAAAATCCAGAGATGCTGCGGTATGCTCGACGAGAAGGAACATCTTCTTGGTTGCTCGTCGATAGGCTACATGATCAATACTATCAGAGGTAAATTGAAACCCCTCTTCCTGCCCTTCGATCCTCTGTCTTTGCAGGAGTGCGGTGCGTCTACGCGCATCCTGAATTCGCTGTGTCGTTCGCTCTGTACAGATTTTCAACCGCTTGGCACAGTCTATCAACACCACGCCAAGCATCGCGAAGTTCATGACCTGGCCCTCGCTTCCTCTGCCTCGACTTCATCTAGATGAGGCTACATGCGCCGAGCCATCTAGCCTGACGCAGCCCCGAGCAAACACCACGACAAGCCAGCACCTTGGGATCGCGTCGCTGTTGCCGCTAGCATCTTCAATAGGCAAAACTAGACAGCGAGGGCTAGCGCACCCGCTGATGGAGCTATTTCGACGAGGGCTTTTCATTCGTCGTTTCCTCGGTTCGCTCTCAATCTAAATCGCACTCACTGATGCCGCCATGTGTCCGCAGGTTCGAATATCGTTCTCACTGATTCACAGTTACACAACCGCCGAGCTCTTCCTCTTTCGACCCTGCGGAGGCCAGATAATGACAGACGACCAGTTCCCATCTTTCGGGACGGGTAGAGCATTCACGGCAGCAAACTACCATGCCATCTGGCCGTCATGGCCGGTAGTGCATCAATGCATCGACTACAGAGAAGATAGTGGACCGCGCTTTGAGCTGCATTGCCGGTTCTTCCTCGCACAATGGAAGCTCTTTCAGCGATTCGGGCGCGAAAGATCGAAAGCGGAGTTGGCGGCGTGGCAAAGGAGGTCAGACGCGGAGATAAAGACTATGGCGAGCATGCCCAGCTCAACAAAGTTCTTGCTCTGCAAGCTGAGGAAAGTTGCCACGAGCTCAATTGGAGGAAGCATGTTTGCGAAGTGTGAAAAGAGCGGAAGTTTCGCTTGGTTTTCCGGTGGCACATGCGCCAACGTCTGTAATCTGCGTAGAAAGAAAGCTTCTATCGTTTCTTTGAGAGAGACCTAGGCGCAGTTGGAACAGCAACGATCCAGCCAGACGCTGATTGAGCAGACGAGCGCTCGACTCCCCTGGAATTTCCTGTGTCGCCCCCCATCGCCATCCGATAAAAAAGCGTGCCCTCTCCGCCATCGCGCTCCATACCCTCCTTCCGCCGGCCGTCGTCCACCTCCCAAAGCCTCTCGCCAACCATGAACTACACCGCCCTGATGGCTCTGCGCGAGCTCATCCTCGGTCCGTCTCCCCTTCCACTCTACCCGCTGCACCGCTAACTCTCGTCTGCAGCCAACGTGCGCCTCATGTTCGACCCCGACATCTATAACGTGGAAGTCATAACCGCTTAGTCGAAGGAGGGAAGTGAAATGTATGAGGCGTTCTTGACGACCTCGCGAGACCGGCGAATCGAGCCGTGGGTCGGGACGCCGCCATGCGAGACGAGGGAAAAGGCGATGCAAGTGCTGCTGGAGTACACTGAGAACATGTGGGCGACTGAGTTCCACCGATTGTCATACGTAAAGACAACGGTACCTTACAAAGGTTGAGAAGGTGGGATGTCGCGAGTTTGCTGGAAAAGGCGAGCGGGAGGCTGCGGGAGGGGCTTCTGAGCGCAGGATCATGGAGGTGTTTGTTATGAAGTTTCCAGCATATCCCTGACTTGCTCAAGAGGAGCGCTTCCAAACGTGCTCCACGATCACCTGTTGACAGGATGATGTATTTAAACCATGCCTTTGCCATCAAGACAGGAGCACATTTTCTCTACGGTTCAGGACGCTAGAAATATGAGTGACAGCGATTCCACAGGACCTCCACCGGACTACACGGCCTTGAACCCATTGCCGATGCTCATCAAAGTTCAGTGCTTATATTACCCAAATCTCATGCGTTGTGGGATAATCAGGCAACAACTTGGCAGCAAACGCTCGACATTTGGACTACAATTTTGGAGGAGAAGTTGCGATTGTTGCGCTCTCTCCCAAGCCAAATGTCACGAAGAGGTACCGCGCGATGTTATTCGTAAGAGGGTTACCGAAGGTAGGAACAGCATTGTGTGAAACGAGGGAAAAAGCTTTGCAATAGCTCTTTGAATGGACGGAAGAGAAGCTAGCTCTTGAGCATTGCGAAGCAGAACATGAGCTGGCCGCATTGCGAAAGGGTGAGGGATCAGAATAGGGAAGAAACCTATGCCTGCAGAATAGGAAAAGGGCCAAGCAGCTACAGCAATCACAATAGATTTTCACATTGCTATCGTGACGTCTTTGGCAATGCGCTCGATTCACCGCCGAAACTCTGCTAGCCGTTGACACGCAAACGAAAAAGAGCAATCACAATTCATTTTCAGGTTTCCAGAATGTCCACATGAATCAAGCTTCTCTCAAAAAGACGCTGCAAAAACGTGAAGTGAAAATACGCCGACAAAGCGCCGCGGCATGACGGCTGCTCACGCTAAGAGCCAGAACGTTCGAGCCTCACTGTTCTATCCCAGGCATTGCATCCTGACTCCTCGGAAGTCCAAAGGGGTTTCTTCTTTCTTGTCCCATTCGTAGAGGATGTTGGGGGCTGTGCCCGAGAGCAAAGATCTAACGCGTTCAGGAAGTTTTCGCCCCTGGCGAGCCGAGCGCGCGGTCTCAGACAAGCTTTGCGATACTCCACCGCACTGCGTTGATCGCCTCGAACGCCGTCTCTGTGGCTTGCGGGAACAATCAGAACATGAGAGACACCTACAAATGGAGGCGGATAGAAATGGTATGCGGTGATTCCAGGAGTCGCCGAGTCACCAGTGGAGCCAGGCTAGGCGATCACGGAGGCATGAGTACACTTGAAGCACGTCGGTTATGGAGACACAATTGTGCAACTGCGCACGAACAGCTAAGATGACAGCCTCCAATCGCGCCACTCAGAAAGCGCCATTCCGCACGTGCCGAGATCCCAGCAGTCAGCCCCGCCGACGCCCCTCGCAGCCCCGCCAGTCGAGCCACGCCATTCCACGAACAGCCTGGCCGGCAGCGGCGGGAGCGTCGCACTCCATCAGATAACCTAAATCCAACCTCCATTCCTGCCGGCCTTGCCGCGTCTTATCTGCAAATTTTCCTCTGCGGATCTCGCACTCTCGCCTTCGCCGCTATATCCGACCGAGTGGCGACGCGTCCAAGAGGGCGCAGCAAGACCAGCCCCGCACTTGACTGCATGCAGACGACCCGTCAGGCTGCAGCTCCGCCCGCCTCGCACCCAAGCTTTTTCTCTCCGCTCTGCCGTGCTTGATCCCACCTCACCCAATCTTCACCAGCTGTCAGCCGGCCTCACCTGCGTCTCCAACCCGGTGAACCGCTGTGACACCACGCCATCACCGCAGCACCGCGCACCACCGCGCCGCCCGCCGCAACGACCCCATCGCCAACCCCACCCCTCGCACCGCCTCCCGCGCTCTCCCGCGCCCCCGCCCAGCCATGGCGCCGCTCCGCACGCACCTAGCGCGGCTCCCGCACGAGCTGGGCATCACGACGATCGCGCGGGCGCCGCGCGACGTGCACCTGATCTTCTGCACGCGGTTCCTGCGCATGTTCGCGTACGGCGGGGTGGCCCTGATCCTGGCGCTGCACTTCGCGGCGCTAGGCGTGGCGGACGCGCGCATCGGGCTGTTCATGACGCTGACGCTGCTGGGCGACGTCGCCGTGTCGCTGCTGCTCACCCTCGTCGCCGACGGCCTGGGCCGCCGCCGCGTGCTGCTGCTGGGCTGCGTGAGCATGGCGTTTGCGGGCGCCGTGTTTGGCGTCGCGGCCAACTACTGGGTCCTCCTGCTCGCGGCGGTGGTGGGCGTGATTTCGGTGTCGGGGAATGAGATTGGGCCGTTCCGCGCGGTGGAGGAGAGTACGCTGGCGGGGTTGGTGGGGGAGGAGGGGCGGTCGGATGTGTTCGCGTGGTATGTGGTTGTCGGGACGGTGGGGACGGCGGCAGGGCTGACGAGCGCCGGGTGGGTGGTGGAGGGGCTGAAGAGGAGGGACGGCTGGGAGGAGATCGACGCGTTCCGGGTGGTGTTCTGGCTCTACGGCGCAATTGGGCTGGTGAAGGCGGCGCTGACGTTTGCGCTGAGCGAGCGCTGCGAGGTGCACGCGCAGGCGGCGAAGGCAACGGCGGTCGAGGAGGCCGAGGACAGCGAGCGCGACGAGTTCCTCACCCCCGAGTCGGCCGACGACGACGGCGCACAGCGCCCTGCGCGCAGCCGGCCGCCGCCCCCGCCGCCGCCGAAGAAGGCCAAGATAGGGTTCGCGCAGCTGTCGGTGGAGACGCGGTGGACGCTGCTGAAGCTGTGCGCGCTGTTCGCGTTCGACTCGCTCGCGTCGGGCATGGTGCCGTACTCGCTGATCAACTTCTACATGGACCGCAAGTTTCACATGCCCAAGTCGACGCTCGGCAGCATCATGTCGGTCACCTGGCTGACGTCCAGCGTCGGCAACATCTTCTCATCGGTTCTCTCCAAGCGCATCGGTCCCATTAAAACTATGGTCTCTACACACCTGCCCAGCGCCATGTTCCTGATGTTGTTACCGGCACCAAACGTCCTCTGGCTGACCATCGTCTTCCTCGTCGGCCGCGCCACCCTCGCCAGCATGGACCAGGCGCCGCGCTCCACCTTCCTAAGCGCCATCGTGCAGCCCGAGGAGCGCACCGCCGTCATGGGCATCGTCAACGTCGTCAAGACCCTCAGCCAGAGCGGCGGCCCCATCATCACCGGCGTGCTGGCCGGCGAGGGCAGGTTCTGGATCGCGTTCGTCGTGGCCGGCGCCATGAAGGCGTCGTACGACATCGGGTTGCTGACTATCTTCGTGAAGACCGACAAGGCGGCGCGCAGGGGACCTCCGGAAGGCGCGATCCAGCTGAACCAGCACGACTCGGATGATGAGGGCATGGGGAACTTGGCGGATGAGTTCGAGCTGGCGACGGACGATGAGGGCTCGGCGAGTGGCGAAGACGCGGCTGGGAAGAGGCGGGATTCATTGCGCGCGTGAGCGCGTCGTCGGTCGTAGATCCGGCGTCTGGTTGATGAAGGCTTGGTCCTCGCAGCCGGCGTTCTGTTCGTCGCCTTGCTCGGTATTCATGAAATCGGTTTCATCCTGCGCGCCGGTGGTCTCCTGAACAGATGGACTTTCGAACCTGTCTTCATCCATGGCTTCACCGTTGCCGTGGTAGGGCTTCTCCATGTCGGTATCATCGTCATCCATGTCGGTATCATCGTCCTCCATCTCGCTCTCTTGGATCTCTTCGCTCTCTTCATCCTCATCATCCTCATCATCCTCTTCATCATCCTCATCATCCTCATCATCCTCATCCACTTCATCATACTCATCATCCTCATCTTCATCCTCCATCCAACCCCCATCTTTGACAGACATCCTTTTCTTGTCTGCGGAAAGCATCGAGAATCTCTCTTTCGGGGTCAATGTCACGACGTGGGATGGATGAGCCTCCCTGACATGTTGGAAGAGCTCTTCCGGTGTCCAGCGGTATGTTTCGGTCGGACAAAGTCCGCACAGTTTCTCGCAGCGCTGGATAGCCACGGTTTCCTGCTTGGTCCAGTCGTGGGTGTGTGTCTCGTAGCGACACGGCATTTTGAGGATTTGGTGTTTTACCAGTATGGCGTTGGTGATATGCGTGGTTGTTGGCAGTCGATGTATCGAACTGTAGTGCAGTATTATCGAGATGCGACGTTTGAGATATTTGACGTCGGTGGCTTTGATGCTTGATTTATTGGAGGCTTGAGAGCGGTTTTATAGGCTGGGGCGATGGAATTTTGCCCAGTAGAATATCGACATGCTAACGTTAGCATAAAGTCACGGTGCAAGTCAACCATGGAACTGCATCACGCGCGACCAGATATTCTACACTCTGGATAAAATATCTTCGCTTAGTACAGCGTCCAACAAGGCGGGACTACCCATGTTGTGAACTACCGCTCAGAAACAGGAAAATACTTGTTTTCATTATTTTTTTTTGTGTACCAAAAAGTCGGCTGAGCAGAACGCACAAACTTTGCCGTAAAGAACATAGAATCATGATAGAAACCGTCTTCCTCATTACTTACTCAGCCACATACTGCGTCTCCTGGGATGAAGTATTGGTTTTGGAACCGTCGACAATGTTAAGCGTCGACATATCGGCACCCTTAGCCCTCGAATACTTGGTGCGCCAAAAAGCCCTCTCGACGTCACTGCCCCAGACCCGCAGCTCATCATCCTGATTCCATTCATTTCCAAACCCGAAGTTTGGCAGCAAGCTCTCATCACTGCTGCGTTGTGGGGTGCCGTCGTAGTAGTAGTTGTTCCACGACAGCTCGGTCCGCGTCGGAGCGATCTCTGCCTGTCTGGCAGCCTCCCTCTGCGCATCGTACGACCAGGACTTGGCCTTCTTCCGAAGAGCCTCGACGAGCTTGCCGAAGTCTCTGTGCGTCTCGGGGAACTTGTCGACCACTTTCTTGAGGTCTGTGATCATGGACGGGAGAAGCGCGCAGTCCATGAGGTTGATGAAGACCTGAACGGCGGGTGCCCGGATCCGACCACCGAGCAGGCTGCGCAGCTTGTCGTCCGAGAATGGAGTCGATGGTCGGACTCCGGCGTCGGATGGACAGCTGGCGTTGTGTGAGTCATGTGCGGCTAGTGGCTCGTCGTCGGAGCTGGGGCCATGGGTCCACTGCGGGCCTCCGCAGGTGCCTGGGGGTGGATCGACTAGCTGATCGTTGACGATAGTAGTAGCGTCGCTAAGCGGCTCGGTTGGGTCCGTAGAAGGCTTTCGCGGACGGCTGTGGGCCTCCGCCGCGGCTTCGTTATGTGTCTCTGAACTGTGGCTTGACTCGTCTTCGAAATATTCTTTCGCCGCTGATAGCGCTTCACAGTTCGCTGCGGTTGGGTCTTGTTGATTGGGACCATCATCAAGCCCATTTATCAGCGCTAACAGCGTTCTGCTCCTCATCGCGGCTTTCTCTAACCTCGCCGTTGCTATCCTCGCATAGTCTTGTCTCCTCGACGTCTTGAATTTTTGCTTCTGTACTTGAGGTGCCAGAGTGGCCTTCTGCCAATCAAGATGTTTCCTCTCCTCCTTTTCTGCCCTTCGTATCTCGTCCCTAGCGGCTGCTTCTGCTTTGTATTCTTTTTCCCATTCGACTAATAGCGCAAAGACTTCTTTTCTCTTCGGAGCATTACTGTCGTTGCTTTCAAACGGTCAGCCGGCGAAATTTCTGTACGTATTTGATTACAAACTCTTGGGAATCCTTTGAGAAGCTTTGCGGCTCTGGGGAATCCTTTGAGAGACTTTGCGGCTCGGGAGAGAAGGGCTGTAAGCGTTGCATTGACGCGAACAAGGTCTTGTTGGCTTCGCGGACGTCAAGAAGTGTCTGGCCGAGGACGTCGGTAAGCACGGACATCATATGCAGAAAAAGAAGCGCACCGAGCGATGCAGCGAGAGATTATCGAGGCGCGGAGATGGGCCGCATACGAGCCGATACAGCTGGGATTGGAGAAGAAGAAAGCGAGGGACAGCTCAGCTCCGCGAGCAGGATTCGGGCTGCAGAAATAGTGCGGCAACCGAGCGTTGATATGCTTGTTGAAATCTGGGTTGCTGGGGCGAAACAACTCTCCGTGCTACATGATCCTGCGCGGGACCGATCGCGGGAAATTCCACGCATTCGTACGGCAGATCCGCTGCATGGATGATCCTTGGGCCAATGGTAGTGAAGAAAGCCCCATGGTCCTCTGCTAGCGCACGGCATGGCTGTGCAGCTGCAGAGGCGGTCTTCATGCAGACTCCATCTTATGAAAAATATGCTTTGAATAACTCACTCGTGTTGCTGGAGGGGCGGCCTCCACTCCAAGATTCTGCCTGAACGCAAATGGCACGTGAGCGCGAGATGGGCCCTTAGTGTTGGCACAACGTCCCGTTGGCCATCAAGTTTGAAATTCTACCAAGGAGTATGATCTTGACTCGAATTCCACTTCTATTCAATACTTGAGAACACAAGAAGCCAGAATACGTTGCAGACTACGTCCCTAAGTAAAAGATTCGAGAACCCCAAACAACTCCTGGCAGAACATCAAAAACACTAACCGGTCTGTACCTGGCACAGGATGGACTGCATGTTAAACCGTGTCACACATTCCAATGTCCTTCACAGTATAACTTCCATCCTGGGCACACCTAGTTGCTCCAAGAGAGCTCGTTACGCAACTTGGGCATGTCGCTGTTCGCATCCTCAGCTTCCGCTAATTTGTCATGATATGTACAATTTGCTTGTTGCATTTTACAGAGCATCCTGAAGTTCTTGCGCGATGGATCATGTTTGTCGAGAACGTATTCCAGGTCAGTGATCATGTCGTGGCAAAGAACGGGTTCGAAAAGATTGATGAAGATTTGCACGACGGATTGATCCAGCTGGGGACCTATAAGTCTGCTTAAGGCCGGTTCCGCTTTGGGCTGCCGAGATGGCTCAAGGACCGGAGCGCATTTGAGGGAGGCCTCGGCAACTTCAACGGGGCTGGAGTGATTGGATTTGGACGGCGGTCGCTCATGATCTGGTGCTGCTTCCGGAGGCATTCGCGATATGGAGCCCCGCAGTTGAAGCATTTGGCATCTTTCAGTAATGAGCTTACCGCCTCCCCACACCCTTTGCAACGAGATATACTCATATCTCTATCCAAAATGCCAAGTATGTGCCAATCGCATGGATTGTTTTCTGAGTGTGCAGTGCGCCGAAACGCATGGAAGTTATGGATCTTCTTGGAATAGATGATTGGGTCATGTCGATTGTATTTCGCATGTGGCTTGCCGTTGAAGTGGAATTTGTTCCATGAAAGCGTACTTTTCATCTTTTCAGCGCGCTGTTTGCTGGGACGTAATGCCTCCTCGAGCTGATAGTAGTAATCTGATTTCGTATCCGGCGAGGTCTTAAGACAGCAGCATAGAGAGAGGAAGTTGTGACGCGTGATGAAATTCTTATCGAGTGTGGTTTTCAGGTCGCATAGCATGTCGTGAGAGAGCGCCGGTTCCAGATGATTGATGAAAACTTGGGCAATGGGGAGGTTCATCCTGGACCCCAACGTTTGCCGAATTATATTTTCCGTGATCCGGGCGTTTCGAGAGGGCTTTTCCGCTAGTGGTGATGATACCAGAGTCTTCTGAGTATCTTCGTCACTCTCGTGTTGACTGGGCTGTTCTGATTGAGTGATGCTCTGAGTCGCGTTGAAGTTGGACGTACGGCAGAGGCGCTCCGAAGAATATTCAACATCAAGAGACCGCTTCCGCTTCGTTCGAGCAGTTTGCTGGACCGGCGATGCGGTATCATGTGGGCCCATACCGGTACTCGTGGCATCGGGAGGCGGGATAGCGACTACGATGTTATCCAACGATCGTGTCGCATTGGAATGGCTGCGCTTGTCCTTAGCCCACGGAGAAGACATTTTGCAATCTGAGGAAGTTTTCGATTAGCCTCTATCGTAGTGCGACTCTTGATCATGAAGCTAGGCTACTACCGCGAGACAGTTGCTGGATGCGCGAGACGCCATTGGAGCCCTCATTCTGAGGTCTAGCCTTGCTCGAGCTCTGCGGTACCGATTCGCCAAGAACGGGTGTCATAGCAGCCACTGCGTCCACGAAGCCGGCATCTCGCTGGCGTGCCATCGATTCCTCGAGATCCCGTTCATGTGCTTCAATTCTCTGCTGAATCTGCTCTTGCTTTGCTTTGTTCATCTGCACGCCATGATTCCAACCATCTAATTCCTTTTGCAGCTCTCGATCCGCTTGATTCCGCACAGATCTTTCCCGTGCCTCTTGTTCCGCGGTCTCCTTTTTGGAGGCCTCGAATTCCGCTTTCGCGCGTTCGATCGCCTCCTTCTGCTTCATTCTGGCGTTATCAGTCCTGCACCAATGAGCCGAGGGACGTTGAAGAGGTGGTATTTTAGTACCTTAAGACGTTCCCGGGACTCTTCGTATGCGCGAGAATAAGAGGAGGAGGAGGCATGGCGACAACGCGGACGGATATCGCAGGCGAGGAAATCAAAGCGCAAGAGCCAGGGAGGCGGTGCGAGAGATGTTGACGAGCTAGACGGCGCGAAGATAGATGCTGCGGGATTGTAGCTGGGCGTGGTGAGCGGGTGGAGCTCGCTTGGTCCAGTCACACGTCTGCTGCTGGACTGACAGGTCTTTTTATGCAGCCTGATCTTTGCGCGAGACTAGCCGTTGCACAATTCGCCAATCGGGCAACTGATCTGCTGCAGGGTTGACGCTCCAGCCAATGAGTGCGGAACGTCCCGTGCACCTGCATAGACGCGCTGCTGGGGAAGGCGGTCTACATGCCGATATCCATGTCTTGCGTGGTTGTACAAGACAGGTCCGGGCGGAAGGAGCCATGATGCAGAGGCTGAGCTGCGGGTGCAGCCGTTTTTAATCTGCTGTAGCGTCATTTTGCGCGGCGCCAGTCCTGCAGGTGGTTTGAGCCTCTCTCGCCATTCGGACATATACGATCAGATCATTTTGATCAACTGACATTCGCGAAGAGGTAAGAATTCCTCCATCAGAATCTACACGCTGCTCAAGGGTTGAGATGCGGGTATTGGACCGATATCGATCCTTCCTCCGTCACTCTCGAGCATTCAAGCAATCCTCCAAGAAGTGTAGGCTCTGAGGTGCATGTACTCCGAGTCGGCATGCTCGCAGCTAGCTCAAGGTGTTGGCTGTCAGTACGTACCCCGTATCCTTCACTATTGGTGTAGACTTACTCGTCGTCAGCCTATCCCGTCCCCGGCGGCGTAGCTGGCTTGGCCAGGGTTGCCAAGAATACCGGTGGGGGAGGACGGGAAGCAAGACGCGAGTTTGAGGGTTGCGTCGACTGTTTGCACGATAGTGACGCGCAAATGGGAGTTGGTCCTGGTCTCGAAGATGGATTCCTGCGTTTTTGATTGTATACAGTTTGGAAAAATATTTCCGAGGACGACTGACCTGACACGCCACGGCGGTCCGCATGATTCCCTGCGCCAGGGGGAAGCATGCCTTACCGCTCACATCAATGACGAGCTGCAAATCAATCGTTTCCTTCGTCGTCTCGACCATAAACAGCTTCCCGCTCCTCCGGGTCGACCTGGACATCCAGCCTCCCGAACGCCACCGCATCGCCCCACGCGGCGAAGAGCTCGCTTGCAGCTTCGAAGAAAGCGGATGAAACGTCAGTGAAGCCGTAGCGCGTGGGCTGGGGCGGCCTTCCCGCGTCGCCGCCGCCCAGCGCGCGCAGGAGGGGCAGGGTGCAGCCGCCCGTGCGGCCGCCGATCACGAGGAGATTGCAGCGGGGACAGGCGGCTGCACGTAGCTCGATGAGGCGAGAGACATGGCTCTAGGGTCGATTCACCCGCCGTCATTCAAAGAAGGCGTAGGGTTGTTTGTCGCGGAGCATCAGCCGTCTCGCCGCGCAAGATCTGTGGGAGGGTTGGTGGCACAGCATTCGCCGTTTACACTCTCGGCTGTCGCATCCTCTAGTAGCTGCGGCATCTCGTGCGCTGCCGCGCGCAGCCCTGCTAGGGCTTTGGGACGCTCAAGGGAAAACGGGCGGCCGCTTCTGCGTCCGCCTACGCAGCGCATTGTGGTGCCATTCCACGCCAGCAAGCCCCGTGGCTGGAACCCGCGCAGCCGCCTCATTGGTGAGATGGAAGCAGGCGTGCTGCAGGCAAACGCTGACAGCGGCCTTGCCAGCGCTCACATCCAGCCGCAGTACGTTCCCGACGGTGCTCCGCCGCTTCTGGAACCTAACAGCTGTCGACCAGGCATCCTGCATCTCTCATCCAACTACCCTTGCGCTGCCACTGACCGGATTGCGGGCCAGGCCTTGGTTTTCCGCGACAGCCGGGCTGCCTTTATCCGCCACCGTTGTCGACGCCGGGACCATCTGCGGTCGTCGAGCTTGGCGGCGCCGGCCGCGTGGAGCGAGATGTGCAGCTTGACGCCGGAGCGCGGGTCGTCCGGGATCACGAGCGCGGCGGCGATGTCGACGCTGCGTAGCCGGAACCCCGATGGGGCCCGGTCGGCGGCGCTGTTCTGCCGGGCTGTTTCGATGGCCACGGATACTTGTGTGGCTGGCGGCCGTGTAGACGAACGTAGGCAGCATGCGGTGGTCTTATGAGCTAGTCTGGGCGCATGGAATGCCGCCGGCTGGGGGAGCGCGGGTTGTCGCCCCGGGACTCCGGGAGGAGCCCGTTGAGGAGGCCGTGAGCCAGGAATGAGCGAAGGCTGTAGTCGAGGATAAGGCTCCACAGGTATGTTGGGAGACTGGGGAGGAAGCTTGGTGACTTCGCTCCCGTGGGGGACTTGATCGCTTCGATGTTGAAGACGTGGCTGCCCTGCGGAAAGAGGCAGATGCGGTTTTGCTCTGGCACCACTGTATCCTGGCCTCACCCCAGGCATATGCCACAGGGATGTTTGGGCAACATTTGCTGGATGGGGCTTTTGAGCGCACTGTAGGGGCCGATCGCCATGAGGGAGTTGGCCTCTTCGCTCATTTCCTCCAGGGCGCTGCTGGTCGGGCAAGGCTGCGGACCTAATACTTGAGTCCAAGTTGCTTGCCATGAATCATATTTGATCTCTTCATCGGCAAGTAATATGAGACACCGTCCTAAAGTAGACCACTGGTTGATAGCACCGAGCACCGCGAGCGCGTCTCGTACTCGCCGGCGATGACCCAAGGGAAGAGAGAGCGTCGCCAGGAGATGGTAAGGGCGAGTTCTATCAGTGAAACTTGTCAGCCTGGTGCGCTAAGGTATTCTGAGATGCTGTTCACCGTGATGGTCGACATCTGGCCATTCTGATTGAGTACAGTCCCACGGATGATGGCGTGAAAGCGGAAGCCGGCTGCGAGGGCGGCTAAGGGCGGTTTGGAGAGAGGCGTGACGCCCTCGCCGCGGCAATAGCAGGAGGCTCGCGTGTTCCAGGCGCAGCAGCAGCCTGAAGGTCCGAGGACACTACGAGAGAGCGGTGTTAGTCGGGCAAGTCTTTGGTAAGGTGCGGGCGTACTTGGTGCTGGACGCGACGAAGGGCATGCTTGGGTCGAGTATGAGGTTAGCAGCGGAGATGATGGCAGTCTCGCAGTTACCAGATGAGAAGAATGAGATGGAGGCGCTGGCACACTAGATGTAAAGCTGTCAGGCAGATCGAGCAGCCCGTGTCGAGCCGTTTTCCCGCCGCGCCAACCCAGACTGACGTCGGTGATGCCGACCATCGTGCGCGGTTTCTTCTCATGCCACAGCAAAGGCCGCTTGCCCCCTTCATCTGCGCAGCCCACGCCACGATCGCAGACGCCGTGGTGCAGCTCGCCTCCTTCGACTGTGTAGTGGGCTTCAGCCTGGGCTCCGCGTTTGCGCTATCAAACCCGCTCAAGCGGCAGAGCAGGATCGACACCAGGACAGGCTTGCGGTCTCGTTCTCCTTCGTTGCGATGCTGTCTTTGAGACGGTTACGGCGAGTTCTCTGTTGTGGAGCTCGCTGCTGTGGCGGATCGGCGAGGAGATCGTTATGGTGAAGTGTTGAACGAAGATGCGCGGAAGCGGCGTGACAGATGCTCTGGAACAACTAGAGAGGGGGCTTCGAGAGCGAGTAAGACGATTTGGGCGTCGTCGCGCTAGGATTGCGACTCCAAGGACAAGGTGTGCGTGGCGCGCAGCGCGCTGACGCTGCTGACGACCGCGAGGGATATAAACGCCAACGGCTGACCTCACTTGCGCCGGAAGGTGTCAATGCAGCTGCACCGTGCCTGCAGACGACAGCCTGAAGCTCTGGCATCCAACCAGATGTGCGGTGGTGATGATCGCAAGTCAACAACGAGGACTTTCTTCCTTGAGAGCCCGCGCATGGCGGGCCAAACAACGAAAAAGAGGTCGCGTCAAACGGAGGCAGTGCAATACCGGTGACACAGTGGACAGTGGCATGAGCGGAGCTCAGAGGCCACCGACCTGGTTCCAAAAAATGTGATCCTGAGCGGGTGAGCGGACCCCGCCCAAGATCAGTCGGCCTAGGAGTGTTACTACAATTGAGCTCCAGCTGGCCGACCATGAGGAAGAAAAGGGAGTAGTCGGGGCGAGGAGGAGAGGGGTTTATATAGGCGAGCAGGAGGGCAGGTGTGATCCGCCAGGCAACCGCCGTCACATGCTGATCTTGCTCATCTGATATCATTCACATCCTGGTGACAACCACGGGGCTGTCCATGGAGCGATCTTCCTACATTCGGCAGCAGCGAGCTGCTGATTAAGTCGCTAAGCGAGTGGTGGCCCCCCTCCGGCAGCACTATATATATCGGCCGTCTCCTCGCCCTCGGCTCCTCTTTTCCTCCCTATGCTGGCTGAATCTACTCAGTTTAACCTCTGTAGTGCCAGCATCATACCAGGCTGAGTCGAGTGATTCCTTTGTTCTTGCCCTTCCTCCCCTTCCTCTCGAGCTTTGGCAGATCAGGACTTATCACATCAGACTTAGAAACCAGCAAAGGCTCATACTCCTCAACTATGACTTGGAAGCTCTTGGGCTTAAAACAAATTTTTTTTCGTCGTTCGCTTTGACATGCTCAAAGCCTCGAGGAAGAAAACAGCACCAACAATTATGCCTTGTGTTCTCAGTCTCGTTTGCTTTGGGCCAAGTGAAGTGACGGTTCTCTCCTGGTTGTGGCGCCTGCGCATTAGCGTGGAGTGTGGCACCCATGGCTCAACGACGACGCTTCACCTTAGGTGCCTTACCCTACTGCCACCGCTAGGAACGCGCTGCCTCTGGTCGACGTGGCCTTCGCAATCATTCTTAGCTATTACCTTAGCGCCGCGCCGACACTTGAGGGAAATTCTTGCTTTCTGTTACTCGTAAAAAGACTTATTGTTGGTGTCCTTCTGCGCAGCAAGAGCGAAGTCTGTTCGCCCTCGGGTCTTCTAGGTACAGCCGCGCACAGCAGGGGCATCGCCATGGCCGCCATCTCCGCAGCAGCACAACTATGCTCTCAGAAACACAGTTACTTTGGCACTCGGCGCATCGGTATTGGCCTGACTGCAATATTTGGAGCCGATCTGCTGCTTGGTCGAACTCTGTCGCGGTCGGTCTTTTGTAGAAGATGGTGTCCCACAGAGACGCCTCGACAGAGTTGCAACACCGGGGCCGCTAAGTGTGCCACACTTCCAGCATCTCGACAGCAAGATCCTCGTTGCTACCTAGCTACGCTAACATACAATGCTAAAGATGTTTTCCGCTGATCCTACCGTCTCAATCTCTCGTCCGCGCCAGCTAGACAATCGTGACGGAAGTCACAACACCATCCAATGAGAGAGCGAAATCTCGAACCACACTAGACTTTTCTGGTCTCGTGAAGTCTGTTTGCCACCAGTTGGCTTCGCGAGGCTCTTGCGGCGGCTGTTGTGCCCTCTCCTTCACAAGGATACAAAAGCCTACCCGCTTGAATGATCCTTCACGGTCCGGTCTGAGGATCAGACAACCTCTCTCAGACCTACGCGCCGAGAGGGCTTCCAGGATCGGCATGCACAACACCTCCGTCCCTACTTCCAACCCGTCTCCGACCTTGGGATCGGCCCTGCAATCAGGCATGCAGAACTTTACCGCTGTACCATCCGAAACATCTTTCAGCGTCCACGGCAGGACCGAATTCTCGTGATCCGCGATCCAGGCCCTGACGGGCCAGCCGGACAGCTTGATGTAGCCCGCCTTCACCGCGCCGGTCGGGTTCTCCCCAACCATCTCGCAAGCCGCGTCCTTAACGACGCACACCTGCCGCTGCTGGCCGCACGGGTGGACGGGATGGAGGGCGTGCTTGCCGCGCGCCCAGAAGCGGTGCTGAGCGGTGCGCGGGACTCTGCTCGCGGGGTCGGGGCCGTCCAGCTCGACGGCAGCCCACGACCAGGACGGAGCGCGGTAGAGCTGCGTTCCGGCCCTCGCCTCCTCCGGCCTGGTTCGGGCGTTGGGGACGGCCCTGCTGCCGAGCGCGAAGCGCAGCGGATACGAGTAGTCCGTGGTGCTGTACCAGCAGAGGCCCTGGACGAGGAACTCGCGCCACAGGCCGGCGAGGTAGGTCGCGTCCTTGCCGTGCTGCCGCCTGTCGCGCTGGAACACCTGGGCCAGGCCCGACAGCGCGGGCAGCTTGTCCTCCGGGTAGCCGAGGCTGCGCACCGAGTAGTTGCTGACGATGTCTTCCCAGTGCTCCAGCGCGTCGAAGTCGTCGGCCGGGACCGTCTTCGCGAGCTCGCCGAGCCACTTGCGCCAGCCGGCCGCCCCGGTGATCTGCCCGCACTCGCACTTGTGCGCCTGCTTGCACCTCCAGATGACGTCGAACTCGCCGAAGTGCAGCACGCGCGGAGGGAGCAGGAACTCCTGGAACGTCCAGCCGCGCTTCTCGAGCTCGGACGGCCCGCCCCAGTGGTTCTTGTCGGCGCGGATGTAAAAGGACGCCGCCTTCCTGTCATCGCCAATCACGCTTAGCTTGTGGTCTTCAATCTCCTCGGAAAATATGCCTTTGTCAGTGCTGGTGGAGATGTCGGCGGAGATGGTGAAGTGGGATTTCCTGTAGATGGCCGACATCTTCGAATTTTCCCGGGCATAGTCCTCCTTTTGCTGTTGCGTCTCTCGTTCCGTTGGGCGGTCCCGGATCTCCTGAAGGATGCACAACGCGTCAATCCATAGGTAAGCAACTTCCATGCTCCTGGCTACGATAACAGCATCTTTGAATGTCTTCGGGAGATGGTCAAAGGCAATGCCTGCTCTGTGCTCGTCTATAGTCCTCGTGTTTGTGAGGAGAAGTGTCCCACCCCAGCGGTAGCTTAAACATGCGTATGGATGCTCTGATCCGGTTGTGGCGATCACGCGGATGCGATCTTTCTCTCTGATGTCCAACAGCCTCCCTGGGAACCCACCGAGATCGTCGGTGCTACAGTGGTGACTTCTGATACATTCTTCCAGCCATCCTTTGGCTTTCTGAAATGTCTGGGGTTTGTTGGTCGTGGACCCAAAGCGATTGGCTGTTGGAAAATGATAGCCTCGCAAGGTAAAGTTCGAAGGGTCCTCCGAGTCCCGAAAGAGAATGATCGTTATGTACTTTCCGTCGACCACAAATGAAAGATCTTTCTCTGTCTTCTCAGCAAGAAATCGTGGAGGGTAAACAGTGATGGACTCCAGGGTGACAGGCCTCGGCGCTGAATATAAGTGCGGCAGCTTCCCATTGACGACGGCGAGGATTGCCTCTTTGATTGCCGCACAGAGCCGACAAGATTCAGCTGCGGCTCGGATTCGAGAAAATGCAACGGAGCGAAACATTCTTCTCTCTTCGCAAGGACACATGACCGTGGGTTGCGGGACGTCGGCCATGATGGAACAGTGCTGGAGAGTACAAGCAGAAATGCAGGCGATTGTTGATCAAGAACGTGGCACAGGGGGCAGTCCTTGAGCGATGTCAGAGCAATCCCGAAGAGGTGTGTTCAGGCATGATAATTCAAGGTCACGGACACCTTTTATTGAACGTGCGGGGAAAATACCAGATGGCCGTGAAGTCATTGTCGTTCCAAAAATACCGAACTGGAACCCACAGCTGTAACCAGCGTATGCGCTATGCGGTTTCTAAGTCCCCGTTGTCCCGGTAGAGAGCTCCCATTTTTCGCGTGAACCAGCGCGACCGAACCTTTCTCGGCACTCATTCCACAGTAGCCATATCAGCATCGTGCTTCCATAACCTACATAAAATTATTCTGGACCGGAAATATCTGCGTTGACATTGGTACATAAAAATTTCCTTTCACTCATGGCTGAGCATCAGACACAGCCTGCTGCATGTTCCCGACACCATCGTCGTCACAGGTTTCAAGACGGCGCCGATAATTCTCTGGGCCGTCGAATCGAAAGACCTGTCACACAACGAAATTCAGGCCACCGTCCATTCTTGCCTTTTTGCCTTTGCGTGACGTTGTACCACCGAGATCAAGAGTAATCATCTTGAGGTATTTGTTGGGGTGCGGGGCACACGCGATAAGAATGCTGTAGTGACACAGACCTCTTTATGGATCCCCGCACGAAGACGACGAACTTGATGGTATCGCGAGTACTCTTGTATCACAGATCTCCTTACTCAAAACAATGGCCCACCGCAGTCCTTCGTCTGCGAAAGGTACGAGTGGTCGCCGTAATCCACTGCATCTCTCCAGAGTAACCGCAACTAGAAAAAGGTGTCCGCTTGTGGCACAGCATGAGATTCCGCGTGCGTGGAAATAATCTGTAGATCTCGGCAGCGCCGTCCCGTCATGAGCCCCCCATCCCACGCACGCGGGCCGACCCGTGTCTGATGCCGCAGAGAAATGAAGCGCTTACGGTACCCACCAGTAGAACCAGGCGAAGAGTCCATTAAAGCAGGATATCGTTGCCGTGTATACCATGCACGGCGCCTTTTCGAGACAAAGCTTGCCCGAAGCCAACAACCACCCTGCATGCCGCCCATCTTGGGGCTGCAGGTTACGCTCACCGGTCAGGGAGCAAAGAGGCAACAAGTCGGCCGGGGCGGCTATCGTCTATCCTAGACTCGTAGTACACCAAACCGGTGAGAGGTACGGAGAGATGACAGGACCAGCGCTTGGCACAGTTGCGATGTGCTGCTCGCCTGCCTATATATTCAGCATACATTTCACGCAAAGTCACTTCAAACAGTATCATAGCTTTTTTCTGAAATACCCCAACTTGCCAACAAATGTTCTGGTCAACCAAAATGCCCAGTCGGAAGACGCAGGTGCTCATTGTGGGCTCAGGCCCCGTCGGGGCGACCTACGCAAGGAAACTCGTGGACCAAGGCATTCACGTGCTCATGGTTGAGATGGGAGCTCAGTACTCAGCTGACCCATGATGACTTGAAGAGATGGGCGCCGATGGCTGACATGCAATGACAGGGAGCGACCGATCATCGGTGACCACATGAAGAATAGCATTCCGGCTCAGAAGAACATCAACAAATTCATGGAGTAAGATCAACCAAACCAAACTGAGAAGATCTGAGCTAACAATATGTTACAGTGTTATCAAGGTACAGGAATACTTTCTACGTACAGACCGAATCCGCGCTGATCGATGAATCATAGGGCCAATTGGATCAGCTCTCCGTCGAGGTTGGAGGGCACCAGGCGCCAACGATTGAGCCCATAAGCTACCATCCGTGAGTGTTGGACAGAATAGATTGTGAACCGATGTCTAAAACTTCTGCAGCGATGAGCCAATCATCCAGAACGGTTCCAACCCACTTCAGAAGCCTGACAACAACCTGCGCGGAGCCGCTGCCAGCAGGACTGTTGGCGGAATGAGTGCCCATTGGACCTGCTGCACTCCACGCCAGCATCGCACTCACGAACGCTCCAAGATTTTTACGGAGGAGCAGTGGGACTCGCTGTACAAAGAAGCCGAGACCTTGTTGGGAACGAATTCAACCTCGTTCGACTCAATTCGCCAGAGACTGCTTTTGAAGGCCTTGAATGATGCATATCCGGACGGGAGCAAAAGGTTCAGTTCCCTCCCTCTGGCATGCTCGCGTTCGGAACGAAACAGCAGCTATGTGAAGTGGTCTTCGAGTGCGACAATCCTGGGAGAAGAGATCACCTCCGGGAAGGCCGAAAAACACTTCGAGCTTCTGCCCCAGCACCAATGTATGGAGCTGAAGCGTGGCGGCGACGGCAAGATCAAATACGCCACGGTGAAAGATCTTCTTGGTGATGAGGAAATCCGCATCGAAGCGGACAAGTATGTAGTCTGTGCTGGCGCCATCCTCACCCCAGGCATCCTGTGGAAATCAGGCTTCAAGAAGACGCATCCGGCGCTGGTAAGATCTCACAACCCGCCAGAACCGTAATTCACCGCTGACTGTACGAAAGGGACGCTTTCTCACTGAACAGACGCTGGCCTTCTGCCAAGTGATCCTGAAGTCTGATCTGGTCAATAATATCCCTGGCGACAACCTGGGCTGTCAGCATGCGCTTGATAAACACAAGGAAAAGTTTGATGAAGACCCCGTGCCATTCCCGTTCGAAGATGATGACCCCCAGGTTCGTGTTCCCCCTCCGATGATCAGTTGCAGTGCATCCACTTACGCACCCTGCACGCAGATATATCTGCCCGTTACGGAGGATCGGCTTTGGCATGCTCAGGTACGTACCATTCGCGTAGGAATATAAAGATATACTGACTAAAGATATCAATGCCAATAGATTCACCGTGATGCCTTCTCCTACGGGCAGACTCCACCAGGCATCGACCAGCGGCTGGTGGTAGATCTGCGCTTCTACGGCCCCGTCAAGCCGACGTCTCAGAACCGCGTCGAGTTCTCGGACAGCATCACCGATGCATACGGCATGCCGCAGCCGACGTTCTACTACAAGCTCTCCACAGTAGATGCTTGCATCGCTCATGATATGATGTCCGAGTACGTTGTCGACCCTCTTACCCTGCTCTCAAGCTCATGAAACAAATGCTGACGACGATGCAGCATGATACAGGTAGCCCGGCACCTCGGCGGCTGGGTTCCTGGCTCCGAGCCCAAGATGCTCGAGCCGGGCGCTTCGCTGCACATCTGTGTAAGTACCAGCCTTGAGCACAGGGAGAAAGCGCTGACACTCTCCGGCAGGGCACCACGCGCGCTGGAACCAAGATCGAAGACTCGGTCGTCAATGAAAAGTCGCAGGTCTGGAAGTGCGAGAACCTGTACCTTGGCGGCTGCAATGTCGTCCCTGGTCCTAATGCGTCGAACCCGACGTTAACAGCTATGTGTTTTGCGCTTGAGGGCGCGGAGGATATCATCAAGAGCTTCAAGCCGGCTCCTAAGTAGATGGTTCTACCTTCCTCTTCTCTTTCATGGCCTTGAGTTTTGCTGTTTCCCTTGCCTCCCTGGCAGAATTTGCGGTACGTAGTATCGCGTCCTTCGTTAAGACTCCAATGTACGCCAATCAATGCCAAGCGGAAAGCTCTTTTCCGGTTTACTCAAATTTTGCACGAATGCATGGTTTTAAGAAGGCCCTCAGCGCATGCACCATGATCGGGAAGTACGCCGTCAAGTCTTGTGGGTAAAACGCACGCAAGAACAGATCCAGAAGCTATGGATTGCAAGTCGCGTTACTTTCCTTCCGATATCCTTGTTACGGACTTGTATCACACTTGCCTGTGGTTTTCAGGCATGGGCTAGCATTCCTGCAGTGCGCATGGGGTTTGCCTGGTCTGGCTGCTACAGAAATCTTCGCTTGTGTGACTGGCATCGGATGGGTACATGCCGGGTGAACTATGCGGATTTTACGAGCGGATGCAAGCTTATGAGCACATAGACTATCAAGGACGATTAATTTAATGTTCGCGGGCTTGACAGAGAGCCGCTCTCGGAGTTTCTGGAGGCTCTTCGAAGCAAGTATGATTGGCATGTTGCTTCCCCTATATTCCAATTGCATCGCAAAAGCACCCTAGAACAATGCAGAAACCCCTATTCGCATCTTTACCAGGCCTCTTTGAAGTCCCCTTGTTGTACCAACCGCTGAAACGCCACTCTTTTAGGCAAATTCCTGGTGATGCCATCAAATACCTTGGCCGACCTACGCCCTCAACAAACCTGTTCACAGTATGCTTACATTAACCACAGCTTCCTACCCAGAACACTCTTGACGCGGTCCACAACCAACTGCGTCGTCCCTTCGAGCCAAATCCACGGCACAGCTTTGATACCGAGCCCCATAGCTTCCGCTTTCTCCCCACTGATCAAGCCACCCGTGAACAGCATCCTCCTCGCCCTCTCCGCCCTGCCCCGCCCCATCGACACAGCCGTCGTCGCACAGCCCCACGCCAGACTCAGCGGGCACCCTATTGCACGTCCTCCGCCATGACCACGAGGCCGCATTGTGGAAGAGGTTCCGTGAAGCAGGCAGTGTGTTCGCCCGTGATTGCGTGGTCCGCGACGGGGTCATAGCCGCCGCGAGAGCCGGCAGCGCGGCCTTTAACGACGATACAGTGGATGCTTGGGTCGGCAGTGGCAAGACGCATCGTGGAGCGGATTTCGTGGGGAATGTGCGAGTTGGGTGCGCTGGGAGGTCCAGGGTGATGGGCACCGATTTTCCATCGGCGGGGGTGGTGTAGAAGATGGATTAGAAGGGTGTCTCTTCTGTGTTGCTGCTATAGCGGTCTCTGCCTTGAAGGAACGGAATGTAGAAGAGGGTTTCAGAATCGATTGTGGTTTCGCGAGTTGGCTTACCTCGACAACGGGACCGGCGGAGTGAGCGGTTACAGCACTGTTTTGACGACCTCAGCGCGTGTTGGCGCCCCACAGACTCCCTTATCCGCCGTGCCTTTGGCGCTGCGAAGGCTGTGCCGTAGCATATATGTGATACAGCCACATTTACGTGGTTGGTGGAGGAAGCGTGGACCCCAACGCTCAGCCCCGGGCGCTTATGCTTACAAAACCGCCTCAGCCTCGCCGTCGAGCCTGAACTCTTCGACTTCTCCGCCTCGCAGCCTCGCGAACAAAGACTCAACTCATTCTTCCTCCCCGTCGCATCTACTTACTGGTCACCCGTCCAAAGCTGCGTTCGACTCCGCTCGATGTCCAAGCGATCGAAAAAGCGCCGCGCGGCCACGCGCCGTCGCCGACAGCGCTCTAAGCCAGACGGGGCAGGCACCAACCCCGAGGCTGAAGTGACGGAGGCTCAATACATCCACGAACCTCTGCCGGAGCAAGAGAAATTCTTCCGACTTCTGGAGCTGTTGCCCGGCCGAGAAGACAGCAACATCCAGTGCCGCCTGCGCATCCACTCTATCAACTTCCACCCCGAGTACGATGCCATCTCGTACGTTTGGGGAGCCCCAGAGGACAAGGTCAATATCTTCTGCAATCGCAAACCCTTGAGAGTGCCGCAAAACCTCCGAGACGCCCTCGAACAGTTGCGAGACGAAAGAGAATCCCGGATCCTGTGGGCCGACTCCGTCTGCATCAATCAAGCGGATCCGAAAGAGCAAGGTCATCAGGTCCAGCTTATGCGCGAGATCTTCAAGAACGCGTCTTGCGTCAACGCTTGGCTTGGGCGTGGCGACAACTTTGACGCTGAAATTGCATGTCAATCTTTCCGTGCTCTACGAGATGCCTGGGTCTCGGGAGGCCCTAAAGGTCTAGAAATTGGAGTCAAACAAGTTTCAGAGTATGAATGGGATCAAATGAAAACATTCGTCGCTGTACCTTGGTTCCGCCGTGTCTGGATCCTTCAGGAGATCGGCTTAGCTTCCCGTGCAATTCTCATGTGTGGTCTCGCCAGAATTCCGTGGAAGGTCCTTCAGGTACTCAGCAGGATGTACAATCGACCATTTTTTTCTGCCCGTAGAAATACTATCGTAGGCCCTATACACAACATTGATCTTGATTTTGAAGGATATCAAGAAAAGGATGTGCGAGTAATACTCGCCGTAGCCCGGGATTTCCGCTGTTCGAACATGAGAGACAAAGTCTACGCGTTGTTGGGTCATGCTTCATTCCATAATCTTCGGAGAAATGCCAGAGGAGAGCCCTTCATAACGGTAGACTACTCCCGATCTGTCGCTAGCACATACTTCAACGCCGCCGTAAAGCTGATGGAACTCCCGGATCCACTATATATCCTCTCAATGGTACGACACGATGAGAGTACTTTTCATATTCCCGACTTCGAACTACCATCGTGGGTTCCAAGATTCGATAGCAATGACAGTACTTGGACTTTTCAATGGCCGCACGAACCCATATACGACGCAGGTGCCGGACGCTTACCTCGGTTTAGTGTCGATAACAAAAGTATCCAGGTCTCTGGAGTCTATCTAGATTCAATTACGTGGATTTCCGATACATTATTGATCAGGAGCAACAGCTGGATGGACACCAATCCGGGAATCAAGTCCATATGGGAAAAAATCGAAACGGAGAATGAGGACAGTGGTGAAGATTTGGGCAGTCTCATGCGACGATTCTGTTCAACACTCAGCGGCCGTAGCAGACCAGAAAAGAAACCTTTAAATTCACCTAGGGCCGCAGAAGAAGTGGAAAGGATAATGAGTAATGCTTTGTGTTATTTTCGAGAAAATGAGATAGGAATGAGCGCTGTGAAGGTTCTCAGCGTGAACCTCTCAGATGGGGACGCATCAAAGTTCTCGGATCTCTTAACAGAATTCACTCACGGTCGGCGTTTTTTTATTAGCCGGAAAGGATTTTACGGTTTAGCTCCAAATGTAGCACGGACAGGGGACAAGATTTGTGTTTTTTTCGGAGCTCGGGTGCCTTTTATCTTGAGGCCCACATCTGAACCAGGCGAATACCGGTTTTGTGGAGAATGCTACTTTGAGGATTGGATGTATGGAAAAGCCATGCACATGTACGGGACCGACAACGCAGACACGTTTACGCTGGTGTAGCTCTTTCCACGTCCCCTTTCTATTGGAGCTAGAAACAATGCTTCGGAGGTTTATGTACTTTCCGGCTGAGCAAATTTGACTAGTAGTTAAGGTTCATTGACGGTGCATAATCTCGGAGTTCAATCAAACCAGGAGCTTCAGAAATAATGAATGATACTCCAAGACTCCGAAGCCCCCAAACGAGAACAGACAAAAATGTCATCCCAGTGTCTAGCCCACCCAGACTCAGGCATTCTCCGCAGCCATATAGACTGCTTTCTCAAACCTTTCCAATAGCTCCACCGTCCGCTCATCCCCACAAGGCAACATATGCATCGCCTGCAGCCCAGCCACCCCGCTCTCAAAATCAATCCACTTCCACAAGCCGTTAGCACGCGTCCCGCTCACCCCACTATCCCTCTCAAGGCACTCACAAAATAGTAATTCCGCATCCCGCTCCACGCCACCGACCGCGCCCTCCTCCTCCCCGCCACATCCTCCAAATTCACCAACCCCCCCAACCCATACGTAATCGCCGCCCCGCGCGGCACGCCGCACAGCGCGCCCGGATCCACATTCTCGATACTCTCCAGCCCGTGCGTCGTCGCCAGCTGCGGCGTCCAGATCTCGCGCAGGGTCGCGGGGCGGATCGCCAGTCTTGGATCCTCGCGCAGCACGGCAGCGTAGACGGCTAGTAAGCTCGCGGCGCTGCCGGACAGGCCGCCGCCGCCAAAGTCGTCGGTGGTGGGGCGCGATATGTCCGGGATGGCGGCGAGGGCGCCGGACGCCGGGTCGCGCTCGAAGGTGGCGGCCAGGCGGGCGTGCGAGGAGGGGTGCTGGTCGAGGTGGTAGAGGATGTCGGGGGCGTGGAGGGGGGCGAAGATGTGGGCGTGCATGTAGGCGCCGAGGGAGAGGTTGGTGACTTTTTCGATCTGTGCGGGGGGCGTTAGAGAGAGGGAGGGAGGGGAGGGGGAGCGGCGACGTGCCATCAGGCCGGCCCAGTCCATGCCTGGGGAGTACATCCATTTGGTGCCGGGTTCTTCGACAAGAAAGAGCTCGTAGGCTTCTCTCTGTGGGGTGAGAGTGAGTGTGCGGCAGTACGTGGATGAGTTGATGGTGGATTCTCACGATAGTTTTGGGATGTGGCTGGGGGCCGCGCAGCTCTTGGTATTTCTGGAGAGTCGGGCTTTCAAACGCGTACGCCAGGCCACTCGAGTGTGAGAGCAGCCTCCTTGAGTCTGTGTATTAGTCATAGAGATTGCATCAAGCTTGCGAAGAAGCTCAGTGACACGCACCGTAGGGTGACGGTGTTCTTTGCAGGCACGAAAATCGGCTGGTCGTTGTTGTCAAAGCTGGTCAGGATCTTCGGATTCTTCCACTCCGGAAGAACGTCTCCAATGTCGCCATCGAGACTCAGAAGGCCATTGTCGACACACTGCAGAGCGGCGAGAGTGGTGATGAACTTGGTGGAAGACGCGATCGTGTACATGGAATCGGTGGGACTCGTGGGGTCGGCATTGCGCCCTGGCTGCAAATCATCTCCGAAGCATTTTACATAGTTCAAAGTGCCTTTGCAAGCATCAGTGAGATGCCAGCAGCCCTGCGTGGAGCCAGCTTTGCGTACCCGAGCGGTTTACTGCGCCGAAGGTAGTGCGGGGCAAGGGCAGGCCGTCGCCTTCTTGGGGGTTGAGGAACGTTGCGACTGTCTCGTTGAAGGACTCCATTTTGCAGAATTGGTTCTCAGAGAATGCGATGGTCGAAGAGAAAAAGTCGCCAAAGGGAGGTCTTATATGCCTTACGCTGCGGTCAGAGTTGACGCCAAGGCTGAGGATTCGAAGGATTCCCGTCGCGGTGTCGCAATGTGAACCCCCGCAATCCCCGGTGTCCCGCACCAAAGTGTTTCTTATCACGGCGTCACTCCTCGCGGTACACCTCCTGCGGTGTTTCAGTAATTAGGAGAATCGAAATGCCGTCAGCTGAGAGTCTCGCACATTTCAGGAAGGTCTGTCGCTGCTGGCAAATGGCTGTTCGGCACCTTATCACGGTGTTGATTATTCATTGCTCGTGACTTTTAGACAACAAATTCACTTCAGCGGATGTCGCTGCGGCAAGGGAGTACGAAAAGAGCCTTCGAAATTTGGAAATTTGGGAAACACTGTGTAGAAACACCGCCTTGTAATAATCCTTGAAATACCACCTCTGGCTATCTTTGGAAAAGCATTGTCCCATCTACTCGCCTGCACTTCTTAGGACATACATGAGAGCGGTGATCATGTCTCAAAGATCAACTTTGGAGCGACATGTGCAAGTCAAGATCTGAGGAACAGGTGTTGAGCGAGAGGTGGAGAATAGTGTGGATGATAGTCTCGAAATCCACATGGTCGGGGTGAACCCAGTCGGGGTCGAGGCCGCCAAGTGCATCGGACACGACCTGGAGATAGTCTTTGATTTAAAAAAAGGAGTGATAACGCTCGGAGCAGGCGAAAGATTGTGATTTGGTTCGACACCTTTCGTGTTACCTGACGAGAGGGTAGAAATGTTAAGCCTGACTTTTGGTACGAGGACTACGTTAGCTAATGCTCAGAAGTTGAAAATGGTGATGACGAGAAAGGAATATAACTCCCAGTATGTGTCAGGTGTCAATGCCGCAGTAAATACAAGCTGCGGAGACCGTGTGCACTAGGAGCCCTTATCCGTAGTAGTAAGGAAAGGAACAGAGAGGAAGTTATAAAATACCTTGCTCAATGTCGCCTGGCACCATGACTGAGATCCGTGCAGTTTGCCGCAGGCCGAGAAGCCCACTCAGGATGAGACCAAGAGTGATACCCCACGGGATGGGCTCAAGGAGAATCGACCGGACATCGAAGCCAAGGATCAAGCCAGTAGTGGCTGCGATAATCATCCCTATGGCCATGCAGCAGTCTTTGTCTTGATTTTCTCGGCTCAGGTGGTAGTAGGCGAAGGCTGAGATGGACCAAATCATGTATGGTATAGTATTCAGCCGTAAAGTGGTAGTAAAGTTGTGTCTTGCAGCGCCCCGGTGAAGCACGGTCGTGGCTACAGCCGATAGGAACATGGAGGAGACTGTAGATATCTGCAGGAGCGATCGATGAAAATTTGGTCTGGCGATGGTGGACTTGATCGCCTCGACATCTTCGTTCATGCTAGGCAAGTCCAAATTTCGTTGGTCATTAACATGTATGCCACGCAAGCTGTTGTAAAAAGGTGCTTTTGAGGGGAAGAATTGACGAGAGATCGAGGCTTATAACTAAAATTTGAGACTTTAGAGACGCTGAGACTTTAGAGATGCTCAGGTGCCTTCCGGCGATGGGATATCGAGAGGATTTCGAGATGGGATGTGACTGACTTATATGCTGAGCATTCCTAGCTATTCGTTCATGCACAGAAACAGACACTCTATCGGACTGTCTCATAGATCCGTCACCCATGAGGCTATTTTTGACCGGTCAAGCGCCCAGCTAGGCTACACAAAGGGCGAAGTGAATGCTTCAGAGGTTACACAGATCAGCACAGCCTCATACTCCTATAGGCCAAGTCCCCGGTCAAGCTACACAAGGGGCTGGGTGCATATACGGCTTTACGTAAATCAGCACAGCCTCGTACTCTTACCGGTCAACCCCAAATAACTCAAGGCAGACACCGCCTACCATCGAATAGATAGTCGCGCACACCTGTTGATCTCCAATACACAGCCTCGATCAAGACAGCTGTGAGTTTCTGCAGCATGAGCTTCGAGGCTGATTAGGCGGCCTCGGGCTGGAAGGCTGATTTCACACGGCTTCGCCTTCCTTGTGAAACTCCTAATTCGACTAGTTGCGAGACATGTTGATGCCAAAATCATATCCCTGATTGAGGCCTCCGCGCAGTGTTCAACATTATACTGGAGAGTCCCGACCAAAATCCGCTTAGAGACTCTTGGTCGCCGCCCATCTTTACCCACCTCATCTCAACTATCCCTTTAATGCCAGATTTTTGCTTCTGTAATTCTCGGTATTGACTTTTATAGATCAAAGCATCGTGCACATGCTTTCTTACGTTGCCGATTCGGGTGCTTGGTTTCGTGGGCTCGACTACGGGCTGCCTCTGGAGAGAATGGCAGCATTTGTCCGCCACGCCGCTACATCGATAGTCGGAGCTCTTATGGGGATCACGAGCGTTATCTGGGTAGCGCTCAGGAACGAGCCAGTAGTTCCCGCGCGCCTTTGCTGGTTGTTCGTGCTCCACTCTCAGTCTCGAAGCTTCTCGTACTAACAAAGTCTTCTAAAAGATTCTTCTGTCAGTGGGCCAGCCTGACACTGCTGTATCTGATCCTCCATTCGATCCGCATAATGCATGCGAAAGTTTACGCCTTACTCCCTCATTACTGTAATTGTGGATCACTGGCTCACATTTTCAGTTATGTCCTGGCAACTCTTCTCCTCGCCGCAGTATGCATTGCCCTGCTCTCCGCCGAACAACGCTTCGGTTTGAGTGGCTTCGTCGCCGTTACGTCGACACCGCCGTGCATATCGTTCGGGGCGTTCCTTGCAACGTTTCTGCTGCCGGAGAGGCGCCGTCAGCAAGACTTGGACATGAGGTTATATTGAGCTATTAGGTTTTGCCGGGATCGAAGAGATCCTATATCTGGTCAGCAATCAAGATTAGCTCCAGATGACTGGGAAGCTCTACCCTCGAGTATCGTATCACGACACCCTTCTATTCTGAACGATGATCGGTGTCTGTGGAGTTGGGATGAGCTGATTATTATACTCTGTAGCGGGGTTGTTAGGACGTCAGCGCTAGAACCAATGCGGAGAGCAGCCCGTGCCGCAACTCTCTTGCTTCAAGTATTGTATGCATGTGTCCCTGGAAGGCGTTTAGGAACAACCTTGATGCTTATCGCAAGATGTTGTCACGATCTTTCATTAGACTCCAATGGCATATATCGTAGAGTATGATGTGTCAATATTTTGACAAAAGCTTGGCTACCTGAATGTTCACGTGACACTGGTCTACACCTCTCTGGAGATAGAACGGTTTGAAGAAACAGCGAGTACCTTCTTGAACAGGATATCGTTCATATATATAATGCTGCCCGTCGCTGGGAGAAGATGTTATTTCTCCTTTGGCACGAACAACAGCCAGTAGAGCAAGAGTCGAGGTCTTTTTAGACTCACAGAACGACAGGTCTTTTCCATCCTAATATTCTTGCGAAGAGGCATGTAGGTAGTTTCAATATCCAGGATTGACTTACTGAATCGGTAGATGCAACAGTGACTCGGTATGCTGTAACGCTGTATACTTATGCTCCGGAAGGCGGGAGGGGCTCCGTCACACCACCATGTGTGACCTGGTGATTTCAGAACCGTTTCAGCTCAAACTCTATCGGCCAACCAATACCGTCTACAAAGCCTAGATGAGATCACAAGGGTCGTGACGATTTCCAGATTGCAAGATATGCAGCGACAGTTTGCTGTCCACTGATAGCGCGAGATATAGAGCAAGGCATGCCTCGGCACACATCTGAAATAGCATTGGCAGCGAGTCAGGATATCATGCAGAGTCGGGTGATCTGCCGTCCCATTTCTCTCGCTCCAGCCCGTCGCTTATCGGCAGTCACTCGGAGTTCGGCAGTCTGACAGCGTGGACGGCATGTGAAAGTCCAATACGGAAACATCAGGTCATGCAGCAGGCGCTGGGCGCGACACAAAGCAATAACATGAAGACGTTGAGCACTGCTAGAGGGCCTTAAAATCTCCATGCAGCGTCAAGAGTGAGTACTAATCTGCCGGAGGAAGAATGAAAGAAGCTATACTAATCATTTCGAAGCCATGCTCAAGACGGTTAGCTCTTGAGTAGATCCGAGCAGCGCTACCGAGCAGAGCATGGAGTGTCTTGCAAGACTGAAATCCAAGGGCGCCCCGAGCATGCTTTTATTATTGGTCGGAGCAATATCGAGGCCGAATCCCGCACTATCGCAGGCGGTAAGGCGCTTCCGACAACCCGGTACGCACGTTTCGGATCGACGTTGCTTGACAGCAAACGCCCGGTTATAGTGGAAGCATAACGGAAGAGATCTATCCGCGAAAGTTTTGGAGGGGCTTTGTTTTTCACGACATCCTGCTGTTTACGTCCGTAACTCGAAAAAAGATGCACGCCCAAGTCATTCATGCGCCACGCCTCGATGGAGGAATATTCTCGACCGACGTCGGCCGACATAACCACTCCAGCGGATTTCTGTTGGCAATCTGATTCGTGGGTTGATGTCCACACAGATCTCGCACGAGCTTAAGAAAAGAATGTTCCTTCGCGACCGTTACTTTTTTGGGCTGGCGGCATTTGCCGGTTTCCTCATTCGGCCGCAGCGTGGGTTGAGTAATCACATGTCACAGATCCCGACGCAGACAGCTCACCTGTTGTGGGTTGTTGGAACAACTTCATCACTCTCTTTGGCCTCCTGTACGCAAGCGGTCCAATATAAAGTATAAGCCTCGAAGTTACCCAGCTATGGATGAAAATTTTGACGTAAACTCATCCTCCCCAGCCTTTCACGGCCATCTGCCAATCGGAGTCCGAAGACACATCAACACCGTTTTTCCATGAGAACCTCGCAAGATGAGGCCTCGTCCAAGGGATCGGGCAACGAATTCGGGCTCGATGGCCCAGCAGCTGGATGCGACGGGACCGATCCTTCAGACAAGAGAAACCCGAAGAACTGGAGCATGCTAAAGAAGATCATGCACACCATCATCCCAGGCCTCCTCGCCTTCGAAATGTCTGCCACTCCCAATCCCCTACCCCTCAAACGCTCTAACCCTCCTCCAGTGTCTTCTCCACCTCCGTCACCGTCCCCGCCTCGCCCATCCTCATGCTCGAATTCTCCATCTCCCGCACCGTCGCAACCCTCCCCCTCACGCTCTACGCCCTCGGCCTCGCCTTCGGCCCACTCTTCTCCGCGCCCCTGTCCGAAGCCATCGGCCGGCGCCCCGTCTACATCAGCTCCGTAACGCTGCTCCTCGCGTTCACGGCGGGCGCCGGCGGGGCGCAGAACCTCGCCACGCTGCTCATCTGCCGGTTCCTGGCGGGGTTCTTCGGGTCGGCGGGCGTGGCGATCGGAGCGGGCACGCTGGCGGACGTGTGGGACGGGAGCGCGGCGCAGGGGCCTGCCAGCATCATGTTCATCCTGGGCCCGTTCCTGGGACCGACGCTGGGGCCGATCGCGAGCGCGTACACGCTGCACGGGCGCGGCAACGACTGGCGCTGGACGCAGTGGCTGGTGCTGATGGTCGGGGCGCCGGCCATGGTCGGCGTGCTGTGCATGAGCGAGACGTCGGCCGTGGCGCTGGAGCACCGGGGCGAGAAGGACGCTGGAGCAGGCGGGAGGTGGAAGGGCGCTGCGCGGGTTGTTGGTCGTGCGGTTGCGCGCCCCACGCGCATGCTGTTTACGGAGATTATCGTGGCGAGTCTGACCCTGTACACGGCGTTTGCGTACGCGATGATCTTCAGCTACTTCTCCAGCTCGTCGTATGTGCTGCCGAAGTACTACGGCTTCAATGTGCGCGAGGTCGGGCTGAGCTTTATTGGAGTCATCATTGGGTACATCCTTGCGACCGTTGTGTTCGCCGTCTTCGACAGGACGCTGTACGCTCGCGCAGCTGTTGCGGAGGGATCGCCGCCGTCGCCGAAGCACAGGCTGTACTCGGCGCTGGTTGGCAGCTTCTTCCTGCCTGCTGGTTTGTTTTGGTGAGTTCATGGCACTTTACCCCAGCCCCCCTCGCTTTGCCCTTGCTGACCTGGTTACGAAGGTATGCGTGGGAAGCACATAACGGCGGCCGCTGGGCTCCGTTGGTGGCAAGCGGCATCCCCTTCGGATTCGGCGCTTTCTCTTTGTTTGTAAGTCTCTGTTGAAGTTGACTTTTAGGACGTTAGCTCACTTGACATTTTCAAAGGTTTCGGCGATTGCGTACCTTGTGGACGTTTACAAGGCGGGAGCCGCGGCTTCGGGTTGGTTCCGTCCTCCTGGATAATACGTGCGTCATGCTAACATTGTTTAAGCTCTCGCTGCCAACGGCACCCTCCGATACATCTTCGGTGCCGTCTTCCCCCTCTTCACGACGCAGATGTACGAAAATCTTGGCGTGCACTGGGCAGGCAGTGTCTTCGCATTTTTGTCTCTTCTTCTTTTACCCATTCCATGGCTTTTGTTCCGTTATGGTGATGGGCTACGGAATAAAAATAAGTCAACCAGCGAGGTGGTGTAACGACTTGTATCAGCCACCCAGGCACAGATTCTTAGTAAAGAGTAGACCACTTTCATCCTGACGACTACTCTATATTCCCATACACATGAAGTAGATATAGAATGAATTCATAGAGCGTAGACAACTTAATATAGACGAATCACAGCTCTGCTCCTCGGTTCGCACTGATTCCTCGGTCGTGATCAGAAAAGTGTAGTTGTCTTAAACTCTTCGTTGCAGTCTCTAATAGGACGTCTTTGTAGCATTTCGGGCACTTCTACGAGCTCATGTCTGCAGGAGCAGTTTCACCTTCATCTAGACATGTAGCCATGGCAGCCTGTGTGATAATTTTAGGCAAGGCAAAGACATCAACGACCCAGAGATTGTAAGAAAGACAGCGAAATTGCATTCAAGTTGCGCAACTAGTTACAAACGAGCGACATCGGCTTCCATCTCGCCGCGAGGTTTCTCATCCCTGTTCGTAGTTGGAAGCTCTAGGCATTGGTGCAGCTCTTGAACTGGTTGTCATCGAGGCCTCGATGCGTGATGGCGCCGCTAAACACAAAGGTCAGAGCTGCAGATGATTTTGATCAGGGCAGAATGGCACTCACCAGTACTTGAAGCTGTTGCCAGTCCATCCAAGAACGACACGATCAAAGGTGTTGTCCTTGCCAAGCGGATACTCGACGTACTTCCTAACACCTCCATTCTTGCCGATCTTGCAGTCATCCGGGAATTTGACCCCGGAATCGTTGCCGCCGTAGTTCTTGGGATATTTCTCTTCCAGGAAGTCAGAATGAATGTGGATGGAAAGGAGTGCGCGACTGACGTTGGCCTTGAGTAACGGTGGACGTGATTGTGCCATCTGAAGCCTTCAGGTGCGTCTTCGCGCTCTTGACGGCGCTTTGGACATTTTTCTTGGTGAATTCCTTGCTTTGGCCGCCACCTACACCAATTAGGTTCCAGAGAATGCGTCTCAGGGATTCGGAGTCTTGCCTTCGCACTTGACGGCCACCATGTCAGCACGAGCAAAAAGCTCGGGCTCAGCCACGGTGTTTACGCCATTACTGATGTCCGCAGGCAAGGCGGTGCCAAAGCTGGCAAGGAGGAAACCGAAAAGGGCGTAGGAGAACTGCATGATGACTTTGGTGCTTTGGGCTGGATGATGAAGGGAGTGTGGAGATGGTGGAACTTGATAGCTCAGATTCTATGAAGCTGGTGGTCTTTTATATACCGCTTTTTGCCCCCAACTCTCGTCGTCGGCCGAGAGCTGCGACTGCTGTATCGTAGTGCTCAATCATGAGCTCCAAGCCATTCCTCGGTAGCCTGATTCCTGAAGGAAGAAACGTCTCCGAGGATTTTTCTTCTCGAGCTAGCACGAAGGTTGCACATACGGTATGTCAAGCGCTAAAGGCGGCGAGGCCAATCCGGTCTGTCATCCGCCAATCTCTATTGAGCTTCAGGGCGGATGAGAATTCGACCGACTGAATGGGAGGCTGACACATCCTCTTGCGTCGATCGCAGCAGTTTCGAGATGGAAGTTGTACACGTTTAGAGGTTTCGGAAATGCGGCATTTTATTCTGGCTGCACATGTCGACAGTACGTCATTTTGTTGTTGTTGACGTTCAGCTGTGCTCCCAGACCGGCAGCGTTGGTTGTCGTAAATGTCAGCCTGGCTTCCGTATTTGGTTGGCGCTGAGTTCGCGTTACGTCAAATGTCTTTTCGGCCAACACGGAAAGGGAGCCCTTGTCTGTTGGCCCACGTGACGCAATCCTGCCCTGTTTCCTCCAAGCTCCAAGGCAGCCTACATAACACTTCACTTGCTCTGTTCTTCTCCACGGACTTCAGCTTCCAAAGCACTTCTCATCACCCTGCACGAGTTCTTTCTGCTTGCCATTTCGCTTTCACAATGTCGCAAAACTGGACTGCAGATCTTTACGATGCTCCACATCTCCTACCAGAATCCAAACAGACCATACCAATCATTCAAGATCTCATCGCTGGCACAGAGAATGCCAAAGATGCAGCATCTCGCGTCGCTGCCGTCTTCGAGGACCGCATCAAAAACGGCAACAACGAGACCCCCAACGGCCTCTGGGTCGTCTTCTGCACCGCAGTCGACCGGCTGGGCAGCGACGAGAAAGTGATCACCCTCCTTATCGACTTCCTCCTCAGCCTCGCCTCTCTGAACGTGCTCGACGCCTCCGGCAACCCCATCGCCTCCAACTGCAACGGCGACGCCTTCTGGTCGCAGCTGCCAGGCTTCTCGCTCGTCTTCCGCGACGAGCTGACCAGTAAGTCCTTCCCCGCTCCCCCCTCTCCCGCAGGCAGCGGCTCACCCACGCCCCAGGCATCGACAACACCGACTCCATCGCCGACGCGCAGTGGGCCGCCGAGAAGCGCCGCTTCCGCAACGCCAACGTCTTCCAGGCCACGTGGCTCGGCCGCGTCGCCGACCGCGGCCCCCGCCGCGAGCGCCTCTCCGCCCAGACCTTCGCGCTCTGGCACATCAGCTCCGCACTCGACTGCGGCGTGCCGGACACCGCGCTCGGGAGGCGGCGGACCGAGATGTACGTCCCGCAGGCCGCGCAGTGGGTCCTGCTGGCCGGGGCCGTCGTCTACAGGCTGTGCCGGGAGGACGTGGAGAATAATGGGGAGCCGGCGAGGGAGCGGTGTCAGGGGGATGAGGCGGTGGAGGGGTGGTTGTGGACGGGGCCAGAGGGGTTTAGTCTGGCGCGGTGGGCGTGGTGGAGGAGAAGGTTTGCGGAGATTGCGGCGATGGAGGGCGTGGAGGCGGAGGTGAAGGAATTGGCTCGAAGTGCTGCGGAGAGGATGGGTGCAATTCAGAATTCTGAGAAGTAGGGTTTTGAGGCGCCAGCTTGACATGGAACGGATTTTGATCCAACTCTTATGGTAATGGGTATATGGCCTTAGCCAGGCTGTAAACCCTTTTCAAAGGGAGTGTTGCGTATCAGTAGCTGAAATGAGACTGTACAACGGAGTCCGAGACCTCAAGCATCTGCAAAAGTAAGCCTTCTGCGCTACTATGGCTGCGTTCTCGAAACCTCCAGCAGTTGTTCCAGCTTAGGCGTCCACGAGACCGTTGTGGGGCTTGTTTCAAGCAGCGCTGATGATATTCAAGCTTTGCTGTGACATGAAAAGCTGAACTGACTGAAACCATTATTTCACAGCTGCAAGAGGCTTTCCATAAACGTTCAAGTGCTGAAGACAAAAAGTTCTTCCCGCCAGGCGCCTCATGTAGAAGGAATCCCGTGCTTAAAATATGAAAATTCGTAGGAATCTCAAGATTCTTAATGAAAATAATTCTTCATAAGCAACTATATCCACTATAGAAGTTCCTGTGCGGCTGCGTCAAATTTGCTGCCAGGAGATCAACACCGTCTCAAGTATGACAACGAGGAACTTGGTTTTTAGTTTATACTACCGTTTTCACCCTGCACAAAAACGACCTGAACAGCGGAGAAAGCTGCAGTAACAGCGAAAATGTCCGTTCTCTTAGCTGAAGTGAAGAGCGCAAGAGTGAACGAGATCAACAAATTGAAGGCAGCGATAATGCCTAAGCGCGCCTCCATCGAATGGATATAATACAATACAACGATTGACAGGACTGGAAGAATAGACGCAATGGCGGTTGTTGCTAGGTACGTGAGACGGAGCAAGGTCCCTTCCTCGCAACCGACCAGACCGGTGATTTTTGACGGCTTGCAGAACTTGCTAAAGCCCCATTTGAACAATTTCGATACGCCGTACTCCGCTAGTATCTTGGAAATTTTGTCCTCATTTTGGCGAGGAAGAAGGGCGACTATGTCAGCAGCGAAGCCTTTTGGTTCGTGTATATTTCCCCAGATTTCGGAATCCTGCCCCTCAAGTGCAAAGGGCCCCATGTCTTGGGAGGCGAGGAATTTCTGAAGATATCTAAGATCGGAATTTCCAGGGGGCTTCATCGGAAGGATGAATGATTGTTGAATCAAGGCCATGTCTGTACTATTACTATCATGCAAGCAAAGCCGACAGAGAAGCACAACTTACTGTATCTCTCTAGCTTTTCTCTTGCACTGAGCAAGAGTTTGAGCTGGATATCATCACCCTCTACACTAGAACGGTTGAGGAAAAACCAGTCTCTAGCGTAAAGCGGTTGATACTCCGAGCCCTCGCTGTCGTCTCGCTGAATTTCCTTCAACCTCTCTTCGATATCCACCAATTCGGCCTGGAGGTGCAAGAGGTTCAACTTGTTCAAGAATGCAAACCGTCGAAACACGGCAAGTTCAGGGACAAGTCCCATACGCTCTGCAAGTCTTGGATAGCCAGGTGGTAAAAAGTCGGCTGGGTGGGCCTCTGGCGTAGAAGACAGGCATCCGTGCGCTTTGGTGTGAGTAGCGCGTACTGTGGTAGCATCCTTCTCCTCTCCAGTCGCAGCTGAAGCCTGCAAGCTGATCGTGTCTTGATTCGAAATCATGGGAAAGCTGACATAAGGACAGAATATCTTTCAGAAACCCCTTTTGGTGCGCCAGGCTGAATGTTGAGGCCATACATACAACGAACGGATACTACAAGATATACTTGCCCAAACGTCAGCCTCACGAAGGCAACCTTGTGTCACCTGACCGGATGGATTTCGGCCACAGCAAGGCAGATTTGAAAGTATGCCTCGCATGTTTCTGACTCCAAAAATACCCAAGCTTCCAATCTCAACGAGCAGAAGGTTATTGGTTCCTGGCCTTCCATCACTGATAGGCTGCTACTTGTCAAAGCGAGCAGCCGAGGTGCCTCGTAGTGATGAGTTGGCATACAGGGCTGTATTGCATACATGTTAGCCAATCAAATGAATGCAGTGAATGTGCTTCGCAACAGAACAGGACATACGGCGGGGCCGAAGGCAGGCGGGGTCGAAGAATAAAATCGCGCAATCCCCTCAGTCAGCTCAGCCTTGCCCAACGTCTCAAATGCGACTGTAAAACCATCAAAGTCTCAAGATCTCTCACTTTTTTGAGACTCGTCCAAATATTCACGTCAGATATCTCGATGCGCTTCGGACTCCGGCTCCCATCATATCACTGGAGAAGTCAACGCAAGGTTCGTCAAGTACAAGTTTGTAAGGACATACCTCTTGATGTGCTGACAGCATATTTTCACATGTAGCGAATACTGGACGACACCCCGGTAACCCCCATAGCGATTTCTTTGCGACGAAATAAGGAAAATTCAGGGTCAAGAATAGCAATGTTATGGTGCCCAGCGGATAATTCCGATTGTAACCTGATCTCGAGAAAGGTTGTCAGGGATGTACTCGGCATGGAAATACAGCAGCCTGCAGGTTATCAGAATCGTTCAATCAGGTTCCAAGGAGGGGTTATTGACACGCAAGGATTCGTTGACTTGAAATGGGGTATACAAAAGTCAAAATCGAGAAGTATGTTTCATACCCGATTTATGGTGGCAGCAGCGGAGGACCCTCTATTTGACGTTGTGCTGGGACGAATGAATGCCATAGCATACGGCTTATCTAGTTGATAGCATAAATACACTCCATTTGGAAAAGCTCAATGAGGCGCTAACTACAAGAGAAAATCTAAGGAAGAAGAAAATGCTGGAACAAAGCTCAGGTAACGGTGGAAAATGTGATGAATTAGGGAGGGGAAACCGGAAAGTAAGTGTATCGTGAAAACTTGTAAGCAATACCCAAACACCTAGGCTGAGACTGATCTAGGTTCAGCGAAAGCTAACTTCGACCTTTTTGCTCTGAAGGAACGGGGTTCGGTGAAGAATTCTCTGACTGTTTGGCCAACCGACTTGCACTGGAACTGGCATCCTGTGTTCTTAGTTGTTCTCTTTGCGAGCTTCTGTTTTCTTTGCGTAATTTATACGAGTCGTATGTGGTATGGCCTTCAATGTGAAGTTAGTTGCACAAGCCAAAGGTTGTTTCCAAGGCGAATACGTACTGGTGTCTGCTTCTGGGTGTTTTGGCAGTAGTCCTCCAACGGTTTTAGTCCTCAATTTCAGGCGATTGACCTCTTCCCAGCAGAACACGATATCCGCCTTCAGATTCTTCATAACACGATGTCTTGTAACGACGAATCTGGGTGGGAAGAAGATGCACTGGTCTTGGCGGACCTCTTCCAAGCCACTCCACCGGATGTCGACTTCACCAAGGCGACCACGGACTCTGGATGCATCGAGATTTTCGAGTTGTGGCACTTGATGATCTTTTCCTTCGCGCAAACATGGGACCAATTTTGTCAGGAACCGAGACCCAAATGAGGGCTTGAAGTGTGAAAACTCAAGACCCAGCCTCTGGACCAACTCGAGACTGATCATGTTTTCGCCCTTGTTTCCAAAGTCAAAGAACCCTCCCGCATGAACAAGACCGTCATCGAGCCCACTAAACCGCCTTGCTGTCTCGACCAGGAGGGTTCGTGTGAAGTCTTCCAAAAACACACCACTCTGGGGATAATGGTGCTTCAGCATTCTTCGCGTATTTGTAGAAGACTCTGGCGCGGTGGTACAGTGAGTACTCCTCAGGTCTGCCTCCAGAGGCACGGTTGGAGTTGGTTTGTGGAATGAGTTGGTTGTTGTGGAAGGCTCGTAATCGGTTGAGTGGAGATGCTTCGTCGATTCTTTTCAGGTTTCATTAATTAGCATAGCTAATTTGAATGCCGCCACATCTGAAAAACCGAAGTCGCGAAAGGAATTTTTCGGGACGAAGTTCTCAACGTTCATTTTTTTAAACGACCACGTAACTATGATGGGTATGGAATTTCATACCATCGTGAGTCGATGGTGTGAGTGCATGCTCTCAGTTTCGCCATAGCAGGTAGACACCTCGGACAAAAGTCTAAAAAATAGCTATTACCTTGTAAAACCAACGGATTCCTCAGAGAACGATAGGTGATGACTTGATATGACTCTTCAAAAAGAATCCTTAGGAGTGGAGAGAGTATGAAGAAAACAAGAATAAGGAATAAATATATGGCTGAAGGGGCCCTTCTTACGGACGTGGACGTTACCATACCCTCGGCGTCATCAGGGTTCACCGGATGACGCCAAATGGAGAGCGAGTAAACGCACCCAGCAATGTCGACATTCCCAATCAGAGGGGCGATCGTCCACCCCCGCCCGACCTCACTCCCGATCAGCCCCGCCAGGCACGCTCCGCTGGAGAGGCCGATGCTACTAGCACACCACTACAAGGGCCGCTGCCGCGGCGGGCGCATCACTACAAGGGTCGCCGCCGCAGCGGGCGCACCACTAAGAGGGTCGTCGCCGCAGCGGGCGCACCACTACAAGGGTCGCCGCCGCAGCAGGAGCACCACTAAGAGTGTCGCCGCCGCAGCTGGCGCACCACTAAGAGGACCTCCAAGCACGCTCCGCCGGCGAGAACTGCTGTGTGGGGGGCTTATCGGCTCCTATCGTTTTAAAGCCGTCAGGCTGGGGCTGAAAGCTGGTCTTCAGCCTGACCAACGTCGTTCTCGACGCGTTACATGCTGTGAATGTGAGCGAAAAAGCTTTTCAGCAGAGTAGTCGCGCAACAGCGGTAGGAGCATGAAAACTACATAAAGATCGGATGCAGAAGGTGACTTTGCAGCCTTTAGGATTTGGATTTCAGCCTTGAAGATGATGACGGGGCCACAAGAGGCCGGTCGCTAGGCGGGAAATTCTTAGATGCGTTGAGCACTGTCGGGCGGCAATGTTACACGCTTCAACCAAGCTCGGACGGAGATACATAAATTGGTGATTGTGGTCTCACCACCGTCAGCGGGTGCTGAGCAGCCCACGCCATTCACCGCGCTGCAGGTAAGATTATGGTCACGCTGCATTCCCCAGCCAATCATGCGTGCCGCTTCGCGTGGTCGTCATAGACTTGCATGGCGACCGGGAAGGCCGGCGCGGGATGGTTGATCAATTGATCCGCGCCTTACAAACGAATAGGGCCCTGTTCCATTGCAAGCCGCTGTCAAATTCATAGGCGATCCAATTGCAAGGCGCCAGGTCAACGGTCATAGTATCCGAGGTGCAAGGCTGGACGCCGCTGGCCACGCTCGGGGATACGCTGCGCTTTAACACGTCGTCGGTAACCTCAGACGGAAATCAGGCATAGAGCACAATTATTTCTTCGCACGTCACGATCACAGTCCTTCAGGCCAGAAGGGCAGCCGAATGGGGCCGATAGTCCGCAAATCAGCCTTCGTGAAAGGTCACAGATGATTTGTTTCGGATCTTGGATAGATCTTGCAATGTTCATAGCTCCGATCAGGGTGCTGCAGTATGGAAGGCTGGTGTGACGAGGGGCGCGAGCTGTGGAGAGGATCGTCAACGTAACTGTCGCCAGGAAGAATCCACCCTGGAAGATCGTTGCAAATAGTTTTAGATTTTCTTGACCTTTCTTCCAAATCTCACTATTCTAGATTATTCTACTCTCATTCTGGTGTGCTAAGTGCTCTTCGGTAGCCCAGTGCTCACGGCGCTTGAAGTTTAGTATCATGTTATGATGTTGTAGAGGCAAGGCTGTAGGGCGTCGCAATTGATGTGAACCTCAATGCTCTGAAAGTGGCGGGGCGCATTGGCGCAATTTCTTCCTTCACTTTTAGGGGCTTTTTATCACGGCTCACTTCGGGCAGCGGATTCAAGCTTCTAGTCAGGCACTTCATCGTGTCTCAAGCTCACACCGAAATGCCACGGCAGGAACACCTGGAATAGACCATCAATCCCAGGAAAATTGGTATGCAAGTCCTGTAATAACTCAATGTGTGAGACATCCGAGTGCACAGATTGAAAACAATGGAGAATCTGATAACGCTGACCCTTTGCAGTCAAAGGCACGGATGTACGCATTCACTATACCAGTTTTTTAGTGGCTAACGGTCATTACAATGCCCCGAGAATGGAAAAGAGTGCACGTGTGGTTGTAGCCTGCGTTGTGATAATGGTGCACACTGCCAAGCGTGACTTCGCCGGGATGACTGCTTCAGCCCATGATAATTGTAGCAGAAGCGAAGGGCCATTATTTCCGATTTCGTATCTACTTTTTGATGTGAATGCCTCGCTAGAGCCCCCACACGTGGACTGGGTGAACGCGTGCTGTTTTTATAGGCCTCACTTTCCATCCAAACCTTTCCTCCCCACACCACCATATCTTTTCATCCTAAGGTATCTGAGACAAAACCTCTTCTAGTAAGTTTATCCTCTGAGATCATCGCAACTCCACAGTCTAACGAGCATATGCAACCAGTCCACAACCACTCAACCACCACAACCCACAACCACCACCGCCACCAACATGTCCTCCTTCGCCGTCGGCCCCCTCCTCGCCGCCGCCCACGCCCAAGCCCACGTCCGCCCGCCGTCCAGCCTCCTCGAGGCCGAGATGGCCGACTTCACACAGGCGGCCGGCTTCCAGCCGTCGCCGCAGCAGCAACAGCAGCAGGCGCAGAAGGCGCAGCAGCAGCAGAAGGAGAAGGCGGTGGTTCGCGCGCTGCAGCAGCGCGACCAGGCCAGGCAGGAGCGCGACGAGGCGCTCCGGCGCGTCGCGCAGCTGGAGCAGGCGGTGCTCCTGCTTGGCGACCACCTCGGCGTGGGCGTCACCTACTGGGTGCCGTCGCGCTGAGGGGGGAGGAGCTGGCCGGTCCGCTGCGGGCGCATAGAGCCCTAGGGTTGCAGCGAGAGGTGGGCGTTTTTGGGGGGTGGCCGGGGGTGCCCGGCACGGTGCTGCGTTTCTGAAATGCGGTCGGAACGGATTAGCTGTAAAAATAAGGCTTTCTCTTTGTGGGGGGAGGGGGGCTTCGTGCTCTTGAAGCTCTCCTCCTGACCCTACACACTCACATTTTGTCCTTTTGTGAACTGGGTTGTCGTGAACTGTCTACTTTGGTCTAACATGATATGCCTTGGAGTCATTCTTGAGCCACTTTTGACATTGCGGCAATCGTCGGACTCGAGGACTCGAATTGAACTGTATTATCCAAGAACGTCTGCCCAGTTTGGCTTATATGTACCCGTAGAATCAAAACAGAAAAAGTACCATAGCACGGTGATTACCATCATCAGAAACAATGAAATCAAGACTAGGAAAGAAACCAAGCCTTCCACATCTTTGGCTGGGGGTGGCTCGCTAATGAAGAGAAGAGTCCTTCGAAGGCCTGGGTGGGGACGAGAATGTTCCCACAAATACACCAAGAGACAACCTATTCCCATGAGGAGCGCGTATCCCATCAGGAGTTTCGTGTACCAGCGGATCTCATATCCATGGTGTGGCTCCGCAAAGACGTTAAAAAAGAGTAGCAGAAAATATAAAGCAATGAAAATCTTTTTGCCCAAAAGCTGTCGTTGTGGACTCACGCGCGTGGAGAAAAATACATGTACTATTGCAAGAAATACGAATAAAAGGGCGGCAGTGATCGAAATACCAAAAGTAATCCAGATTAGTATAGAACGCCAGTCAGGAGACACAGGATTGGAGATGATCTGGAGCCAGAACATGGTGTACAAATATAGTACCAGGGCCCCATGGCCAATAAACCCAATACTACAGGTCAGAATTTCCACTTCAGTCGGCAAGTCGGCAGAAATGGTCAATTCTATCGCCAGAGGTTGTCCCGGGCCCACCTGTTCTTTTCGAAAGTTCCTGGCTAAGAGAAGCAATTCAACATTGGCGTACGAGGCAAGATACACGGCGGCACAAGCCTGTGTCCAAGGTATGCCTCGGAGGCTGAATAATTTGACCGCTTGTGGTAGTGTACCGAAGATGAAAATAATAGCGCGGAAAACTGCATTGTCTTCCAGAGACTGCAGTCCATGCGAGTGGCTATTATCAACGACGGCAGTATGGGAGCGTGGAGGCAAGATCCCGGTGGCCGCCTGTTGTAGTGTTGCTCCACGGTGCAAGGAAACGCCGAGCCGACAGATGGTGTAGACGATGTCGAGTCCACAGATGACTGGAGATGCTCGTACATAGGTTCTGAGACGCTCCGGAAATCCACAGATGCGGCCGGATGGCTGCGTCATTACAGCTAGTACGAGAGGTGCGATCCCCCAGAATGCGCTCTGCCATGAGACCTCATCTGCACCGGGGCTATCAGCGTCAAGATCAGACGATATCGAAAACTGCCTTTTGACATACGGTCTGGATTAGAGGATGGTGCAGAGCTCATTTCGGCTTCAGAAGGTGGCAGACGCAGTCTTGGTGGCATCGGGGTATGAGAACAAGCTCAAGTGCGGGGCTGAAATTGAGATCCCTGCATGGACTTAGCTCTGCAGAACCAGGTGAGGGCCAGGCAGGTTCAGGGAGGCTGACGACTTCCGACCTAAAGATGAGCTGAGAACAAGGATAGCGCGTATCCTCAGGCAAGTCCTTTATACAGTGATACTGGAATCTGAATAAAATAGCTGGCTTCACTTATGTATCGCACCTGGAAGTGTACAAAGAAGGTACAAAATACCGAGAAGTAAGTACAATGCTTTTCCACCGGCCAACCAGCCGGACGACATATCCCGCCTCCAGAAAACCCCAGCCTCACACCTCCCGCCCCGTCAAAGTTGACAAGAAGACCAGAAAGGCCAGCACCATCGATCAATCAACCAAGCACCCAACCACCAAACCAATCAACAAAGCCAGCATATCAACCGACCGCCGACGACCCCCTAAACCCTCGCGCTCCTCTCCCTCCACACGCCCCCGAACTCGCCCGCAACCTGGCTCATGACGCTTCCCCTCCTGCCGACCATCTCCTCCGACGCAAACCCCTCTCCGTCCTCCTCACCATCCCCGGCCACCAGCACCAGCACCTCGTGGCCGACCGCGCTCCCCACCAACGCGCCCGTCACGGCCCACAGCACCGTCACCCTCACCACATCCTCGACGCCGAAGCCCAAGCCCAAGCCCGCCGTCAACCCCATCAGCAGGCCGGCGACGAGCAACGCGTCCTGGTGGGCGTCGCCGCGGGCGCGGCGGTGGGAGTAGAGGGCGGCGGCGGCGACGGCGTAGATGAGGCAGGCGGCGACGAACATGGGGCGGGGGATCTCGTGGATGAAGTGGGAGGGCTGGTGGTTGGGGTGGTTGCAGGGCATGCGGGAGAGGTCGAGCAGGTGCTGCAGCCACAGCGGGTGGCGGTACAGCGAGATGAGCAGCGCCGAGCACAGCGTCGCCGTGCTGGTCGTGATGGTCGTGAGGAGCGACGACGTCGACGCTTCGTTGGCCGCGTCGGCCGCCGCCGCGAGCGAGCCGGTCGCGCCGTCGTCGGCGTCGCCGGTGCCGCTGGCCGCGTCGGTGGGGGCCAAAAGAGGGCGGAGCTCGCCTTTCTCCAGGTCGGAGCTGGGATGGGGAGGGGCGGTTAGTGGCGCGGGAGTTGGGTGCGAGGCGCGGCGTTGGACTTACGGTTCCATGTCTCTTGGGGACGTCATTGTTGGATGCCGCGCGGTCGGGTAGCTGGGTGCGAGTAATACAGGCGCTGCTGCGGTGGCGAATTCCGATTGCTCGAGGCCTAGTACTTTGAAGGCTTTCCGGAAGCGGCGGTAGTAGAGGTACGAGTAGGGGCGATCTGATGCACGGTCAGCGGGTTGCATGGATCAATGCGATGGATGTTTCACCTACTTAATTGTCCCAGATCTACTTTATTTGCGTCTGCCGCAGTGTACTCAACAACCGATTGTTCGTCGTGGAGGTGATTGGGTTTGTGTTCGCAGACTCCTGAAGACAGGAGAAGGTTGGGTTGGTGAATAGGGGTTCCGTAGTAATCTTTGTCCAGGCATTGGTTCGGTTGGCCAGCAAATCCGAGATTGAGCGAGTCAATTGGTTCTGGAGATCCGTCCCCTGCAGCCGGTCCGCCCCGGCATTGGCTCGGGGAGTTCGAGAGTGAGACATTATTTTGATGGTCGGCCGTATTGTTTGCGAAATCAATTGGAGAGGGCTGCAACTTCGACGAGAGTTCGTCGACGCTGGGCGGAATCAGTGTTGTGTTTCAGAGCTCCAAAAGTGGTCACGCTTCCAGACGCACCTACAGTGTCCAAGCTTCCCCGCTGATAGCATCTCGACGGTTTCGGACTGGTTTTGCTGAGCCATCGTCATGAGGCCTTTGCTCTAGGCTCGGAAGGATAGCGAGATCGTCGTGGAAGATGGCAGTGGCCTCTCTAGAAGGAACGAGATCATCAATTGGCGCCTTAACAGGCGATAAGATTCAGGCAGTGCTGCCGTTTTGAGCCGGTGGGACGCGAGACCGGTTGCCACGTCAAGGGGTGGAGCACAGCTGCGAGAGGCCAAAAGTGGCAATGCTGTGGAATTTCTAGAAGGCAGATCAGTGGGTCGACTCGGCTATCTACGCTGTGAGTGGTGCCAGCGTTCTGGTACGGCAGCGGGGCCTGGATCAGGCTCGCGGGAAAATACCAGATGCGGGGAATATCGACATGAATAAACCCACCGCTCTTTGGAGGCTGACACGCGGCGAGGCAGGGTAGACACAGCCTCGTGAAATGTCCATCAGGCAGTTGCAGAACTCACCGAGCCTCTCTCGTCATGCGGCTGAAAGCTCTGTCGTGCTTCATGTTTATAATCCGACGCAGATGGCCGGGGTAATTCTCAAACCAAGTCACTCATTCAATATTGCAATTCCGAAGTCGCTCTTTCTGACACAACCACCTTCTTTTTGTTCATTGTCTCGGCTGCAACGGCACCACTCCACCCCATCAACGGAATTCCAAGATAAGCTAATTGATTTTAAGCATGTCGACGGGGGGCATTTCTTCGGTGGTTTCATGCGGCAGCCTCATTCTTGCCTGCTTGCCACTCGTCTGGGCCGACGACGGGGATAGCACGGGCCCTACCCACCCGCTTCGATCGGTCTGGACTGCCATGGGATGGTTCGCTCTTCTCTCCGGCGGAAGATTCCCGTTCCATATGCGGCCGGGGTCTTATTTCCTGAGATGCGAGGCAAGCAGGGTCTTTGGCGTTTTTATGGGGCTTTCGAGTGTTGTGTGGGTCACTTTGCGATACGATGAAGACGTTGGACCTTGGATTCTGTACTCGTGAGTTGTGAGACGACACCTCAAAGTTCGCCGTCCGTTGACGTTGGTTACAGGGTGTTTTGCTGGTGGGTCGTCTCGACAGTAATATGGATCGTGCTCCAGTGCAAACGGACCCGTCATGCCCGGTAGTAAGTCGATGCTATGCTCTCCGTGAGAGCTTTCGCTGACAATCTCGCCAGCTATCTCCTGCTCACGCTGACAGTAGCGATTCTTATCTCGATGCCGACTTACACGAAGGGGCAAATGGATGGATCCGAGGTGACTGCTGGGATTCCTGTGTACATTAGTTTCGCGGCGTTCTTGGTGTCGTTCTTTTTCCCGGAGGAGCATTCTAATGCCGGTGATGGCCAGCGTCGCTGCGTTCGGGATGGCCGGTATGCTCTGCGTAGTCCTGCAAGCTGGTAATGCTGTCACTTGTTCCGCACAAGGCAGTCGGCGCACAATTTAGCGATCCTAGAAAAGAGCTGTAAAGTAGCCGCAAGTAGTAGAAACATTTGTCTGGATGTTGTTGTGTAGTTTAAAAGATGCTAGATCTATCCGGGCGAATGCTTTAATTGTCCGTGATGGAATTCGCGTGTTGCAATACTTTACGAACACACCACGAAGTCTAGTGTACGCTGTAATATTAATCGCGAAGAAATACATCGCGATCCGTCATAGCGTGAGGAAAATCGATGAAACGGGAGGCCATGTTTCTGTATGTGGAATCAAGCTGCGAGGGCTGCCTCGCATTCCAGAGCAGCGAAACTTGCAACCAGGTGGATGCGATGTGCGAGAGTGAGAGTGAAGTGGGAGAGCGCGTTCGCGCAGTCGGAAAAGCCAATGGCCGGGGTGGTCGTTGCGTCAGCGTCGGCCGGCAGCGAATGGGGAGCCCCGCCGCATTTATCGGTGTTCCGCCTCTCACCTCCGTCACCGTCACCGTCCCAGTCGCCGCCTGCAATTCGAGTCACCACCGTTCGCGCCCGCCCATTTCTAACCCGCCCGCCTGGCAGCCACTCTGGCCATCTACCGCCTGTTCGTCGCGCCCAAGCCCGCACTGCGCATCGCGTCCTCGAGAGCCACCGCCAGAAACATAGTTTCGCCCCGCAACAACATCGCCGCCACCACAACCCATGGCCGACACGACCGACGATGAACGCGAAGAAGAACTTTCATCGATTGCCGCCATCTTCCCCGAGCTAGCATTGCATCCCGAGAACCCCTTCAAGGCTTCCATCGACCTGCCCGTCGCGCCCTCCGCTCCACTCGCCGTTACCTTCCCATCGGCTGTCGACGGCGCTCCACCCACGCCTTTGCCTACGCCTCCGACCTCCGACAACGAAGGCCCCAACCCCATCGTAGCCGCCTCGAAAACGCCTGCCCTCGATGTTCACCGCCTATCGTATCTGCCGCCGCTGCGCCTGGAGGTGACACTACCAGCCGGCTACCCCGCGGAGAAGCCGCCGGATTTCCACTTGTCGACCTCGCCCAAGTGGTTGCCCGATACTAGATTGCAGAAACTGGTGGAAGAAGGCCATGCGCTCTGGGAGGAATATGGCCGTTGCCAGATCGTCTTTGCGTACATCGACTTCTTACAGCAGGCTGCCGAGCGCTGTTTCGACTTGGCCGGCGATGAGGGTGCCGTCATTGAGGTCTCGGAGGAGATGAAGATTCCCCTGTTGGACTACGATGTCAAGACCAAGCGCGAGAAGTTTGAGCAGGAGACCTTTGACTGCGGCGTCTGTCTCGAGCCGAAGAAGGGCTCGGTTTGCCACCGTCTCATGCGATGCGGCCACGTCTTTTGCGTCGCCTGTCTCCAGGACTTTTATACCAACTGCATCAAGGAGGGAGACGTCACCAACGTCAAGTGCATGGATCCGAGCTGCGGAAAGGAGGATAGCAATGGGCGCAAGAAGAAGTCGGAGCGGACAATCAGCCCTGGAGAGCTGTTGCAGATTCCCATTGAGCAAGAGATGGTCAAGCGCTACGTCGAGATGAAGCGCAAGAAGAAGCTCGAGTCCGACAAGGACACGGTCTACTGCCCGCGGAAATGGTGCCAAGGCCCGGCTCGCTCGAAGAAATATCCCAAAATCACCGACCTGTCCCAGCTCGTCGACTCCGATTCGGAATCCGAGCACGAGTCCAACAACCCCCCTCGTGATAGGGTGGAAGAGCAAATGCGCGGATCCAAGTCCAGTGATCGTTTAGCTGTCTGCGAAGACTGCGAGTACGCCTTCTGCCGCGTCTGCTTGGCAGGCTGGCACGGCGAGTTCGTCCGCTGCTACCCACGCAACGCCACCGAATTGACCGAAGAGGAGCAAGCCTCCTACGACTACCTCCGCCTACACACCTCGCAGTGCCCCACCTGCTCGTCCCCCTGCCAGAAGACGCACGGCTGCAACCACATGTGCTGCTTCCAGTGCCGCTCGCACTTCTGCTACCTCTGCGGCGCCTGGCTCGACCCCAACAACCCGTACCAGCACTTCAACAACAAGAAGACCGGCTGCTACATGCGGCTGTGGGAGCTGGAAGAGGGCGACGAGGGCGGCGGAGACGGCAACGGCAACGCCGTCCGCTTCGACGGCGTGCGCGGCTGGGAGGCCGCCATCGCCGCCGCCAACGAGGCCGACGCCCTCCACGCCGAGAACCCCGTCGCCGCCCCGCCCAACCCCGCCGCCATGCCGCCCGCCCCGATGCCTCCGCGCGCCGACGTCGACCCGCCGCTCATCGTCGCCATGAACCAGCTCCGCGTCGGCCTGGTCGATCTCCCTCAGCCGCACCAGCGTCGCCCGCAGCAGCAGCCGCCGCCGCCGATTCGCAACGCCATCCCCCGCCCGCGCCTGCCGGCTGGTGGCGCCGAAGCGAACGCTGCGGGTGGCAGACACGTGCGGCACAGGGGCAACGCGCGTGTCGGCCAGGACGACGCGCTGCAGCGGTTTTTGGCGGCGGCGCAGGCGGATGAGGAGGACGGGTGGGATAGCGACGAGTTGGACGGGGATGGGGACGAGGCGTGGGAGATTCCGGAGCGGTGACTCGGGGCGGGCAAGGGATGGGGAGGGGAGTGGTAATGGGTGATGGATGAGATCTGCTAGCTTGCATTGCGCGGAGTTTAAATTTGGGTGTGGATATGGGTTCGGCATGGGGTGGCTGGTCGGTATGACTAGCGTGGCGTTTTCTTTCGTTCGGTTCTAAGGGACAGGTGGACGGATGGATGGATTGATTCCCATGGTAGCGTTTGTTTCTTTCTTCAAGAGTAAGATTAAGTAGGCTCAAATTTGAGCATGTACAGCCCCGGTGTATATTGAATGGAAGATGTGTTTTGTCGGGCTTTCGTTCTTTTTACTCTGTGCTACGATGTATTTCGTACTGGAAGTTTGCAACCCCTCGCTCCATATGGCCGGGCCCATGTTCCCTCTCCTCACTCTAGACAAGCAGGGGAGGACGGTCAACGTCGACGGCAACGACAGAAGTAGAAGAGTTATCACCGCTACTAGTGTCCTCACTGCCGGGCCTTTCATCATCCCTAATGTTGAGATTTCTCTTGCTGTAATCTATGACCCCAGACTTTGCATGAATCATCCTCCTCCATCCCCCCCACCACTCTCCAAGATCCACGACATCAACCCCGACCCCACACACCCCCCTTCACCCCCCCCTGCCCCAACCCCGACCGCCTCGTCACCGGCGTATGCACACTCACCCCCGCCTCCCTCCCCAACCGCTCCCCCCTCACCCCAAACGGACTGCCCTCCACAGCCGGCGACCCAAACAGCCTCCCCTCCGACCCAGGCGACGCCACCACCGCCTCCACCGGCAGCAGCGGCGGCGACGCGAGCGGATCGGCGCAGAAGATGGCCAGCAGCTTGTCGACGGTCTCGCGCAGCAGCTCGACGCGCGGCGCCAGCGGCTCGGCCGCGATGCGGCGGCGCACCGCGAACACGGTGCCGCGGTACGCCTGGTGGTACACCAGCTTGTACTCCTCGTCGCGGGCGGCGGCGGCGGAGGGGTCGACGGCGACGTCGGCGGACGTGGTGGAGTTGTTGCGGCCGCGCTTGCGCTGCTCGAGCCCGTGCATGCGCATGCCTGCCATGACGAGCCGGGAGATGACGTCTTTGTTGCGGGACTCGATTGTGGGGTCTTCGCTGGTGCTGGTGCTGGCGCTGGTGGTGGTGGTGGTGACGCGGGAGAGCGAGGAGCGTGGTTTGCTTGTGTCGGTTTTGCGGGGTGGGGGGTCGGCGATGCCGAGGCTGGGGGAGCGGGAGAGAGGGCGTTTGGCGGCGCTGTCGGCGGAGGAGGGGCGGCTGGGTGCGTGGTTCTGGGGGTCGAAGAGCTCGTGTAGGCCGAGGGAGAAGGAGGGGGTGCGTTTGTGCTGTTGTTGGAGCGGCAGCTGGGCGGGGTTGCTGGTGGCTTTGGAGGCGGCGGCGGATATGCTTTCGCCTCCTTTGTGGCGGGCGCGCTTGCGGCGCTCGGCGGCTTCGTCGAAGAGGGAGGAGACGCTCTGGCGTTTACGGCTGTGCGGGTCGGGGACCTCAGGGGTGGGGAAGAGGGGCGGGAGGAACTCGGCGGGCTCCGAGGGGTGGTCGGGCTCGAAGCCTGGGAGCTGAGGAGAGAGGGGTGGTGTGGTGACGGTTGGGATTTTGTGGAGGAGGTCGGACGACAGCGGTAGCGCGCATATCTTGAGACCGTATATCGTGCCGTCGTTTGAGGGAGCTGTGGGAGCGCTGGGGCCTGAGGATGCCGCATAAAACAGAACCTCCGTCACACTGGGACTTGGGCCACTGGTCTCCTCTTTCCTAACTTCCGTCAAGATGCCAACCGGCGACTGTGCCATCGACGCCTGCCACCATGGCTCGGCGTCCTTCTCCGCCGCATGGCTACCCAGAAGTAGCGCGCTGAACCAGTCCTGGGTGGCATCCCACTGCGAAAACACATCCAGTGGAGAACCGATGGCAAGGTGCAGAGGAACGCGCGCAAGGTCGACTACGGCGAGGAAGCGAAGCGAGTTGTGGCCGAGAGACGGGCCTCCGGTGCGCGGCGCGACGAGCTCGACACCTGGAAAATCGTGTCAGCGCTGCTGGGACGGTGCAGAGGCGAAGTCCCACCCTGTATGGCACCACCGCCTGGCAGTTCAATGTCGCCCGCCCAGACATCCATGTTGGGGTGGGGGTAGCTGTGGGGTGGTCGGTCTTGTCTGACGTCGGAAGGACGCGGTCGACGCGGCGCGACGCGTCTTGACACTCGCGGTCACATGACGCTTCCCGACTGCAAATGAACCCGCTCCCCTGAATCTCTTGAACTCGAAGTAATCATATTTCGTGCATTAAACTACCTTATTCATTTGAGAGTATCCCCGGACTACGAAGATCCCCATCGTTTCCAGAATTTCCATCCTCCCTTCTCTCCTCTTTCCCGTTTGCTTCCTATTCTCCACCAATAGAGTGGCACGCCGGCCAAAATGAAAGCCAGCACAATCAGCGTCTGGATCGGCTCCGCGATGACAGCCCTGCTGACAAGGAACAAGCTCACGCAGCAGAAAATGATGGGCGTGGTGATCCAAGTCTTGTACGGTCTCTCCAGCTCCGGCTCCCTGACTCTCAGCACGATAAGTCCAAGGACGGTGAAGAAGTAGAACGTGTAGCCCGCAACACCGTAGAAAGTGACGAGCGTATCAAACTCGCCGATCACCACGTATATAGCCGTGAGGCCTGCGTTGAGGAGCATGGCGTTGATGGGCGTGAAGAACATGCCCACGTCGTCGGAAATCGCGCGCGCGAACCGCCCTGCTTGACGATTTCCTCTGTTTCCTAGCCGCACAGCAGTCCGATTGCCTACGCCGATTTTGCCAAAGAGCTCAGGCAAATAGCCTTCTTTGCCTGCCGCATACACCAGTCTTCCACTCGTAAACGTGGTGGCGTTCAATGCACCAAAACAGCTGCCCCCAACAGCAAGCGCGAGAATGAGGGATCCAATGGGTCCAAGCACTTGTGAGCCAAAAGAGATTGCGACGGTGTTGCTCGATTCGATGGTCGCTGAAGGAAGAACGAGGAAGTATGCGACGTTGGCGAGGAGGTAGCTGAGGATCACGAGAGGTAAAGAGGTATGGATGACCCTTGGGAGATCCCGCGCGGGATTCACGAACTCGCCCGTCACGTAATTGACCTGCCTCCCATTAGCACATAAGAGGATTTTTGGCGCGGGAGACATACGTTGTCCCAGCCGTCGAACGCCCACAGCCCTGCGTACAGGGCGACGGCCAAATTGGAAATGTTTTCGTTCGTGCCCTCAAACCAACCCTTGGACTTCCAGTCGTCGCTTGCGTCTCCTTTCCATGACCAGCCCGTAACCGCGACCACGATTCCAGTAATGGTCACTCCGAGCAATGCGACGAACTTAAGGAACATGAAAAAGTCGGCGCTCCGGGTGCCGAGCTTGGTGGAGACGCAGTTAAGAAACGTCACCAGGATCAGGCCGCCCAGCGCAACGCCCTTGTTGAGCCAGAAGCTTATTTCCATGGCGTCCGGGCCAATGACGGCGCGCACGCAGTACTCGCCGAAAATGATGGCAATGATGGCGGCCGATCCGGGCTTCAGGACGACGACAGCGCACCAGGTGAAGAGAAAGCCAGCCCACTCGCCGAAGATCTTGGACAGGTAGACCTGGGCGCCGCCGTTCAGCGGGATGGCGCCTCCCAGCTCCGCGTAGCTAGCCGCGCCAGTCCATGCCAGCACACCCGCAATCACCCAGATTATCAGCGCGGCGCCTGGCGACCCGGCATTGGCGTTGACCTGGCTCGGAGAGGAAAAGATGCCTGAGCCGATGATCAGGCCGATGACCAGCGACAGGCCGTTCAGGTAGGTCAGCGACTTGTGCTTCTCCAGCGACCCGCCGTTGAGCGCGTTCGTGGAGTCGAAGTTGGTGGCGGAGGGCGCGCCTAGCGCAGTGTATCCGCCGGCGGTGGTGGACAAAGGGAAGAGGTTGGAGGCAAAGTCGAAGGCGGACGAGACCGAGTAGGAGCGGCCATGGCGGCCCAGGCTGGCGGGATTCTGCTCGTTGAGCGGGTCCTCCTCGTCGAGCGACAGGCGGCGCGACGAGGCGGCGCCCGAGTCTGAGGAGAGCGAACTCCTCCGTGAGGGCTGCGACGAAGACGCAAGGGAGGCAAGTTCGAGCGAGTCGCGGAGGGGTTCGCGGGTCGAGAGGTTCGCGTAGCCGCCTGTTCGAGACATGGCGGGCGGGGGGACGGGGTCGGGGGAGGAGCACTAGCTGTGTCGCGGACGGGTGGGAGCCATGCTTTCGGAGGAGAAGGAGTGGGAGGAAATGTTTGCGGGTTGCTGGCGCGTGGAGGGCAGGTTGCGCACTTGGCGTAGGGGAGACGGACGGAGCTCACTAGCCCGCCGCGGGCCAGCTGGCGCCCGGAGCTTGACTTTTTGTCCCCGACACCACCACCGCCCGCCGCCCACCGCCCACCGCCCACAAGCCATGCTCCGCTGACGTCGCCGTCCACAGCCAGCCGATGACGGGCCTCAATGCGTTTGCGGCCGGCCTGCGCCGCCCAGCGCGCCTGCTGCCTCCGCTGAATGCGCGCGCGCTCTTCCTCCGCCATGCTGCCACGCAGTCCGACCGACTCGACTTCCCGGCAATTGACGCGAAATGGCGCGCGCGATGGGCAGAAGCGGCTTCGAAGACGCCCCTCGATGCGTCGAACAGCAGATCCGCTGCTCTGGCTGACCGTCCAAAGGCCTACGTTCTCTCCATGTTCCCGTACCCGTCCGGCACACTCCACCTTGGTCATCTTCGCAACTACACCATCTCCGACGTCCTCGCTCGCTTCAAGCAGATGCAAGGCCATGATATTATACACCCGATGGGCTGGGACGCGTTCGGTCTGCCTGCTGAGAATGCGGCTATCGAGAGAGGAATTGACCCCGCGGAATGGACAATCTCCAACATTGCCAAGATGAAGGAGCAGTTCCTGGGCATGAACGGCCGCTGGGACTGGGACAGGGTACGTCGGGGTTTGCAAGAGCTCCGTAGATACATAGCTAATGCCATCTGTTTCCCCCCAGGAATTCATGACCTGTGATCCCTCCTTCTACAAGCACACCCAACGCCTCTTTCTTCTCCTGCACGAGCGCGGCCTCGCATACCAAGCGAAATCTCTCGTCAATTGGGACCCTGTGGATGGAACAGTTCTCGCAAATGAGCAGGTGAGGGGCTCTGAGTGATCTAAGACAGCATCTCTGACACTTGCAGGTCGATGCCAACGGCAAGTCATGGAGATCCGGCGCACAGGTTGAGAAGATCCACCTAAAGCAATGGTTCCTCCGCATCACCGCGTTCAAAGAAGCCCTCCTCAACGACCTCGAACTGCTGTCAAAAGATAACCGTTGGCCGGAACGCGTGCTGTCCATGCAAAAGAACTGGCTCGGGAAGTCGAAAGGTTCCAGGCTGCACTTCAAGATCGAAAGCTCTGAAAGCGGCAAAACCTGGCCTGGTGTCGAAGTCTTTACCACGCGCGCGGATACCCTCTTCGGTGTTCAGTATATTGCCCTGTCTCTGAAACACCCGATTGTCGAGGAGATAGCCAAGACAAATGACGACCTGAAGGCCTTCGTAGAAAAAGCCGCGAACTTGCCTGCCGACTCCAAGGATGGCTTCCTCCTTCCTGGAGTACATGCCATCAATCCTGCGTCTTCATTTGCTACGTCCGAAACCAAAGTTCAGGACCCCGTACCTATCTATGTCGCACCCTATGTTCTGGATGACTATGGATCAGGCGCTGTGATGGGAGTGCCAGGCCACGACACCCGGGATCATGCTTTTTGGAGAAAGAATCAGGGAAACAAGCCGATCCTCAAAGTAGTACACCCACATACCGTTGAATCGCTGATCGCACTCGTCTCGCGAAAACAAGATGAGCCTTTTATCCATAAGGGCAAGCTTACTGAGGCATGTGGTTCGTTCAAAGGTCTCACCTCGGAGGATGCCATCGATCAGATCGTGAAGGAATTGAAGAAGAATGGCCAGGACGCCGAGCACACTGAGAATTGGCGTCTCCGCGACTGGCTGGTTAGCCGTCAGCGCTACTGGGGGACACCGATTCCCATCATTCATTGCGCATCCTGTGGTCCGGTCCCCGTCCCAGAATCTGACCTCCCGGTCGAGCTCCCAAAGCTGAAGTCAGGCCATCTCCTTGGCAAGGGAGGCAATCCGCTCGCTGATATTCCAGAATTCGTCAACACCACCTGTCCCAAATGCAATAGCCCTGCAAAGCGCGAAACGGACACGATGGACACGTTTATGGATTCCTCTTGGTATTTCTTCCGCTTCGCAGACCCGCATAACGAGAATGCTCCCATCACTGCTGAGGTTGCCGACGCCCGTCTTCCTGTAGATGTCTACATCGGCGGTGTTGAGCATGCCATTCTGCACCTTCTCTATGCGCGGTTCATCTCCAAATTCCTTTCCACCACTTCCCTGTGGCCCAGTGGTGGAGGACCTGACAATAAGGGCGAGCCGTTCAAGAAGCTGATCACCCAGGGTATGGTCCACGGCAGAACATACTCGCACCCAGAGACCGGCCGCTTCCTCAAGCCCGACGAGGTCGACCTCTCAAACCCGTCAAAGCCCACGATCATTGCAACGGGCCAGCAAGCCAACGTTAGCTTTGAGAAAATGTCCAAGAGCAAACACAACGGCGTCGACCCCGGCGAGTGCATCTCCAAATACGGCGCCGACACTACTCGTGCACACATGCTCTTCCAAGCACCGGTCACCGAAGTCCTCGAGTGGGATGAAACCAAAATCGCCGGAATCCAGCGCTGGCTCCAGCGCGTCTGGCGCGTCACACAGCGCGCCATCGAGATAACGCCGTCTGCGGACTTCTACAATACCAATTTACAAGACGTCCCGGTCGCCGACGAAATCACGCTCGCTATGCACCAAACCATCAAATCGGTTACCACCTCTCTAAGCACCACCTACTCCCTCAACACCGTCATCTCGGACCTCACCAAGCTCACCAACACCCTCGACGACCTCTCCACCCGCGCCCTGGATAACGAACTCCTCTCCTCCCCCTCTAAACAAACATACTTCGCGCAAACCTACCGCCGCTCCCTCAAATGCCTGCTCACCATGCTCGCCCCCATCTGCCCAGCCTTCGCCTCCGAATGCTGGGAGACCCTCCACCTCGCCCTCGCCGCCGAGCATCCCTCCACCGCCGCCGCCACCTCCTCCTCCATCCCCGACATCTTCACCCAACCCTTCCCATCCCACAGCGACGACCTCATCGCCGCCCTCTCCTCACAATCCATGACCACCGCCGTCCAGATCAACGGCAAGCTCGCCTTCACCCTCGACCTCCCCTCGCCCCCCGACCACCTCGTCATCGCCCACGCCTTCTCGTCCACCAACTCCAAACCCTCCGCCCCGACCGCCCTCGACCCCGCCGACGGCGCCCCGCAAACGACCATCCCCACGCCGTTCGCGAAGACCGCGCTCGAGGCCTGGATGGCGGCGCACGTCCTGGCCGCGCCGCCCGGCGCGAAGATGTTCGGGCCGGACGGGCGGTGGGACCAGCTGGACGAGCGGAAGCGGGTGAGCAAGATGGTGGTGGTGAAGGGGGGGCGGACGGTGAATTTTGTGGTGCCGCGCGTGACGCGGAAAAGCGTGAGGGTGGGGAATGAGAGGGAGATTTTGGATTTGGAGAGGAGGGAGTTGTTTGTGGAGAAGGCGATGGGGAAGAGGGGGAGGAAGTGAGGGGAGGAGCTTTCTTTTCAAGGGGCCTTTCGTTCGGGTGGATGGGAGGACTCGTTGCGGAATCATGCGGTCTTGCTGATTCGTTGTCGTGGAACGCTCTGGAGTGGCCTTGTGTAAAATTTAGATTGTGGTGTATTATAGAGAGCGGTAGACGAGTACAAAAAGAAACTCCATTCAATGCAAGTATTTTTCTACAATGGCAGCAAAGCTTATATGCAGATGGAGTTGAAATATTCCTACGGATATAAAAATGATCTTCCTAGAGTTGAATGGTTTTGCTCCACATGAGCATGCTGTTGTACAAACACGCTACATTCAAAGCGAGTATTTTCGCTTTCCCTTCTCTGCTTGAGTAGTGATTCCCCACTGCTTACACACAAGTCCCAGACTCATCTCCTTGAACCCACATACACCCCACGCATCACTTCACATCCTCAAAACGAAAAGCACCCTCAGAACCAAAACGTTCATGATCTCCAACCTCAAAAACCTACCCCAACACCTCGCCCACAACCCACCCCTTCCCACCCCCCTCCCTCCTCTGCACCACCCTCTTCGCCGGCAACGGCCACCCCTGCCTCCCCTTCTCCCCAACCAAGCTCGGAACAACATAGCACTCCCGCTGCTCTCTGCCCTGCCCATCCCTCCCCTTCTCCACAATCTTCCCCACCGGCTTCCCCCACTGCAGCAGCGGCGTGCCCCTCGCCAGCGCCGTCAGCTGCGCGCCCGTGACCGCGCAGAGCGGGTGCAAGCGAACCTTTGGAGTCCTCGCGGCGTTGATGGTGGAAGGGGCGGCGCGCTGGAGGTGCGAGTAGACGATGTACTGGGGTAGGGACTTGCCGGACTGGTGGGCCAGGACGGAGGACGGGTGGATGTAGACGAAGGGGTCGTCGGCGGAGGCGCCGCAGCGCTCGTGGCTGGGGAAGAGCGTCACGTAGGCGACGTCGGTTGCGCGCTTGGCTCTCGGGACTTCGGTGATGTCGGGGCAGAGGTCGGCGCGCTGGGCGATTTGGTCGATGAAGCCGGCGGCGACGATGTAGTTGAGCTTCGCGACCTGGTCCTTTTTAGGTGGGGCGAGCTTGGGTTCGTAGGTTGCTATGCCGCAGCGAGGGTTCTCCTTGCGGACGATGTTGGTCAGTTGTTGCCGCAGTTGGGTGGCTTCTTGGAGAGCTTTGAGGCGCAGGAACCACTGCGAAGCAAAGTCTTCAGGAGACTTTTTGGTCTCGGCAGCGAAGGCACAGAGGGCGAAGAGGAGTTTTGCGGAGTCGCTAGTGCTATCGAGGCTTGAAAGCTTGTGGTGTGCTTGGTTGTAGGCTCTACGGCGTTTCTCTCGTTCATCTTCCTCAACGTTCTCGGCGTGGGTCCGGATATGGTCGTCATCGCCCTGTGCCGGAGCAAGATTGAGAAGGTTCTCCGGGATGAAGACGTCAGGAACAACAAGAGCGGATACCAACGCGATGACGTATGCGGCCAGGCCGTGGTTCTGACCAATGACGAGCATACGCGAAAAGCGTGGACTTAGAGGGTACATAGATAGCTGTCGACCTTGAGGTGTGATCTTGCCGTCGTCATCCAGTGCGGCAAGATATTGAAGCAGTTTCTCTGCTTTCGCGAGCTGCTGCCGGTCCGGCGGTGTGGGGAACGGATAATTCACGACCTTATGGATGCCCATGCTTTTTAGTTGGAGTACCAGACCCTCAATCGGAGTTCGGAGAATCTCGGGCTCTGTGTACTGCTGGAAGTCTCTCTCATAGACCGCAGACGAGTAGAGCCTGTAGCAGTGGCCAGGTCCCGTACGACCGGCACGACCTGCACGTTGCTCCGCGCTTGCTTTACTGATCCACCCAATCTCAAAGCTCTGAACACCAGTAGTCTGGTCATACTTCCTCTCTTTCGATCTGCCGCAGTCGAAGACATAGCGAATACCGGGAATGGTCAAACTGGTTTCAGCAACGTTTGTAGCCAGGACAATCAGGCGTGACCCGTCGGGCGGGGGTTCGAAAACTCGCAGTTGTTGCTTCGTAGGGAGCTGCGAGTAGAGTGGGAGAACGTGTACTTTGAGCGTCGGGGTTTCCTCGCCCTCTTCCGCAATCTCAAACTCCTTATCTTCCTCATCGTCGAGCCCGTGGATTTCGGACTCGGCGTCAGATCCATCATCGTAATCATCAGGATTCTTGTCATCGCCGATCTCAAGATCTTCTGCCTCGAGCGGGGCGTCTGCAGCGGATATCCGCACAGGTGGCTGCTTGACATCCGCTCCCTGCGTTGACGGGAAGGCTTGTTTGAGTCTTTTCGCCATTGCTGTAATTTCTGCTTGTCCGGTCATGAACACGAGCATACCCCCAGGTGGCAATTTTCTGTGACCTCTCTTGACCTTTTGGAAAGCCTCTTCAAGATAATCCATCCTGGTGCGTCTGGCAAAATGAACTGTAACCGGAAATTGCCTTCCCTCTGCCTTGAGGAGTGGAGGCGAGCCGGTCCTGAACAGGCGCGTATTCTCAGTGAAGTCGGAGATGCGTAGGGTAGCGGACATGATTATGAGTTTGAGAGGCTTCACCTTGGGATCTTCCTTCATGAGATTGCGGCGAAGATCGACAATGCGGCTCATCATCCCAATTAGGATGTCGGTGTTGACGCTGCGTTCGTGCGCTTCATCGATCACGATGGCAGAGTACTGTGGGAGCGAAATGTCCTGTGCAATTTCGCGGAGCAGGATACCATCCGTCATGAACTTGACCGCGGTGTCCTCGCCGGTTGAGCCGTCGAATCGAATCTGGATATTCGTTAGCATTCAATGTTCCGTTGGCAATCTTGCAAAGTGGCGTTATTGACACATCGACCAGGAAGTCGAAGCATCCGTGTGGGTATCATGTACGAGAAACAACGCAAGGAACTTGGCCGGGTAAATACTTCGATTCTCCAGCTGAGGGATCACACTGCTGCAACGATTTATGAGCTGACAACTTACTTGATAGCCAACCCTCTTGCCGACATTTCCCAGTTCTTCTCCAACACGATTTGCCATACTAACGGCAGCAACTCGTCGGGGTTGTGTGACACCAACTATACCAGGTGTTGGTCCCTTCGGATCGCCATATCCCGCCTCGAACAAGAATTGTGGTACCTGCGTTGTCTTTCCGCTACCAGTCGCTCCCCAGACGACTACCACATCGTTATTGTGAATTGCCTCCATAATCTTCTGTTCCTCAGCAACCACTGGTAGATTCAGACGGGCCTCTTGGACCTCCGATGGCCGGTCAACTGTGACGCTGTATGCTTTCCTCCATGCATCAGTCGCAGTCTTTGTTGCCAGCTCGGGCGGGAGAGGATCCTCTTCCGGGGCGCGAGGTTGGAAATTTGCTGGTTTGGCCGGTAACTCGGGTAACGCTTCGATATTCGTTGAAGGTGTGTATCCCACAGTTTTGTTTCGTTCTGACGTTGCCCATGCCTTGAATGCTGAAGATCTCGCTTTCCGTTCTTCCTTCGTTGCGCCCTCCGATTCTTGCGAAGACTCTTCTTCAGACTCCTCCTCGTCCGAGCTGTCTTCGCCCTCGTCTTCCTCGTCCGAGCCCTCCTCTTCTTCATCCTCATCATCCATGCCCTCATCTTCATCTTCCACTGCGCTCCATCCGCTAGCGCTGCTCGCATCATCATCACTGTCAGAGTCCTTTCCTTCGGAACTGAACCCTTCCCATTCAGGTTCTGCTTGTGGCGCCGTGAATTTCAAAACCGGTTTAGCGGCTCTTTTTCTCTTCTTTATCACAGGCTTCCCATCCTCGTCCAGCTCGAGTGGCCGCTTCAACCCACTTCCGAAAGAAACAGCAGGCTGCGCCGATTTCACCTCCTCATCCTCAGGCTCATCCTTTTGGAGCGCGGGAGCCGCTTTCTGTGTCACTGTTTTTTTCCGGCTCTTTGAAACCTGATCATTGTCCTCGTCGTCGGAATCGGTGTGGTATCCCAGGTCCCTCTTCTCAGGTCTTGACATGTCCTTGAGGATATTCTCGTTTTTCTCAACGTCAATTCCCGCTTTCTTCTCCTGCAACGCCCGGGAAAGGATCTCTCGTCTCGATTTGCTGGTATGGTGGAGCTGTTTGGTACTTTGTAGGAGGCTGGTGTCGATTTTGTGCGCGGCGAGTTTCTTCATGATTTCGAGGTTCTCTTCCTTTTTGAGCTTATTATCCTATTGCGCGCAGACGCATTAGCTTCTCTCATACACCAGCAGAAAAATATAGATGCCCACGATCCATGGCCGCAAAGTCCAGCGCAATCTTCCACGTCCATGCGCGAGAACAACCTTCCTTCCTCGGTATCTGGGAAACATACAATGTACTTGTCCAGCCTCTTCTGCTTTTTCTTGCTGATCTTGCTCTGCGGCTGCGCGGCGCGCAATTCTTCCCGTAGGTGCTTCCTCTTCTCCTCCTTCTCCGCCTTGCCGTGCGGCAAAATCACGTCCGCGTTCGCATCGTTGGTTGCTTGAATTCCGACCTTGACGGCGGCTTTCTGGCGCTCTTCCTCCTCGCGCACACGGTGCTTGTGTTTCCGCTGTCGGGGTGTGAATTTGGCCATGGCGAGAGAGCTGTGGTGCGGCCAGCGCGGAAGCGAGAACGAGGTTGGTTGCGGGCGACAATATTTCCTGTCGCTGGCGGAGCTCTGGGGAAAAAATGTCGAGTCGGTTGCGCAGGGCAAATTTAATGCTGGCCGCTTATCTTCCCTCCCCTTCGAATATATTTCGGCAGTGACATTTTCCTCAATGTTTTCTTGCCCGCATCGATGGTCCGAGCGTTCCACACCGCCTTCGGAGCTCGATGCGCAAACGCCGACGCAGCAGCTCGACGCGATGCCAAAGCTGCCTGTGGAACAAAACTTCGAGCGGGCTGCTGCTACTACTCTCAAGCTCGAATCCAGCAGACGGCCGTCCGTCCACAACAGCCCACCATGCCGGACTTCCCCGTCAACCCCGAAGCCTTCCCGACCAGCACGCGCACCGCCGCCGGCGACGTTGACGGCATACACACAGACGTCATGGTGTTGAGGTTCGCCGACAAGATCATGGTCACAATCTCGCAAGGCGGACGGCTGGCGCATTGGGTACGTTTGCGGCTTCCTGGCCCTCCTTGCGCGACTCTCCACGCTCCCCTCTGCACCATCCACCTAACCATCCCTCTTCGCCTGCCTTGTCGTCGTCCACTGACGCCTGTCGCTACCCACAGGTCCATGTCCCGCTCGACCACCCCACCGCCGACCCGACCTCGACCGCCGCTCCGCCGACGTCGTTCGAAGACGACGCTGACCCCGAGGACCCTGCGGCCAACCTCGACCTGCTGCCCATGGCGCACCTGACTGCGACGACGGTGCTGGGAGGCACGATGCCGGAGAGGGATACGGCGGGGCAGCTGGTGGCGACGCAGGTGGCGAGCGCGATTGCGACAAAAGACCCGGAGGAGAGGCGGTTGGTGGTTGTGGGGATGGGGCTGGAGAAGAAGGACATGAGCAGGGAGGCGTTTGTGGACGTGGTGGGGTTGGTGATGGGGTGTTTGTAGGTGGAGAATATATGTGGGAACGAGTGCCGGAAAAGAGCATAGTGGCGACGGGAGATAGGCATGTGCTTCTCTATAGTAGGGCAAGAGTTTCTCTATAGTAGGAGAGGTTAAGGCCAGGCAAGGTTCGTGGGATGTTCTTCGTTCACGCGGGGGCGTTGCTGATATTCACAGTCATCGCCAAATACGGCAGGAGCACATAAAAGGTGGGAAGAATGCGGGAGAGCGTTAGGCAGTAGAGACCCCGCAGAGTCGCATAAATTCCTTCGTAGATTCATGATACCCGATACCATCTGATACCCTGGCTCATTCGTCCCATGAGCTCTTTTGCCCGTGTCGACCGTGAACGCCATGCCCCTCTTCATAGAGCAGATTCTCCCTCAGTCTAGATCCGAGCATTTTTTTTTCCATCCGAACGCCGATAAATGCAGGAAAAGCCGCCATAACCCGTCTACGCTTTCGTAGCGTTTTCCTCGCGCAACTTGTTGATTATGGAGTCGACATCATCCATCGACGCAGCATCCAACTTTCTACCACCGTGGTATGCATCCGGCAGATGTTCAACGGCAGCGTCGAGGCCTGGTTGGAAGTTTCTGGTGACGGAGGACAGGGCGTTGATGGCCTTCTTGCGGGCACCCTGGTTGGAGTCGCCGACAGCCATCTTAGTGATCGTGGGAATGCCGTCGTGCTCAAGCAGCTGTCGTCATCAGTCAGCGTATGCCCCTAAACGGTGTACACGAGAGGAAAGACCCACCTTCTCCTGCGCCTTGACATTGTTCTGCACGGCCGTGCCAACGCACCACGCGGCCATCCTCCTGAGCTCGGCCTCCTCGCTCTTGAGCTGTTCAAGCAACGGCTGCCATAGGCCCAGCGCTTCGATGTTGTTGGCGTTGTCGATCTGCTCGACCAGCTGCTCGAAGTTATCGAACGCGGTGAGCTTGTTTTCCAGGTCCGTCTCCTCCGACGTAATGGCGCGCATAGCCTCGCGCATCAAATCAGCGTCCGACGGTCCGCCCATCAGCGCAGCCAGCATCTCCGGCGTCAGCTCTGACTTCGGCTGGTTGGTGCCATCTGGATTGTTGCGGGTGGCCTCGGAGTTCTCGACGCCCCATCGCAGGAGATTGTTCAGGCGGGGATCGTTCATGGCGGCGGTAATCTATCGAGATTGCGAGCGTAGATAGGCGTAATTGGAGGCGGCGCAGGCGTAGAGGCGTGGGATTCAACGGCGGGCAGGCGAGCAGCTATATCTTGAGCGCGACAAAAAATTGTTGCCGATGACGAAGGCGCGGGAAGAAGCGATGGGCTTCGGCGGCCTTCGACCAGCGCAGCCGTTCCTGGCGCCGCGCCGCCGCGCACGCATGCGCAGGCTGCCACCATGCCGCCCTATTACGTTGCGGCACCTCGCGCAGGCCTCGCAGCGCCGGCGAATAAGCATATCGCGAAGCTTGTCGCTGCGATCTGGCTGGCGGCGGGCAGCAGCTCAGCCTGGTGGGAGCCAGCGGAGCCCGCCCCTGGAGGAGGTCCCGCCGTCGGCCGTCCGCTCCCTGCCGACAGCTGCCAGCTGCCAGTGTGCCAGCGCTGCCCCTCATTGCACGTGACCTGACATATTGCGATGGGCCCGCTGCGCGTCAATCAGGAGCTTGGGTTGACTCTCGCGCGCCAGAAAGGGGCTGCGGGCTATTCTTGGCGGCTTCTGGAATTGCGGGCTGGGGCTCTGTGGGTATTGCGTAGGCGCGCGCTGCGTGGGCGGAAGGCGGTGGGCAGCGGGAGCTGCGGGCAGGCGGTGGGCGGTAAAGGGCTGCCTGCGCCAGCTGCCAAGAGCACGTTGTCAGCGGTGGCGGGCACGACGCGTGGACGCAACGGGGCGGCCGTCGCAGGAATTGCGCTGCCTGGCGGCGACGGGCTATAAAGACGGTCTGGCAACGGGCGGCAGGGCGCAGCAATTCATCAATCAGACGTGGTTGTGGTTGCAGCAGCCGCGCGCAGGCCAGCTCGCCGTCCCCTAAAGTGGAATGCACGTTGGGTATCCGCTTATTTAGCACGGCCTCGCCTCCCGCACAGAACCTGTGCCCAGCTGTCCTGCCCGTAAGACCGCTCTTCCCTTCAACTCCACGTCAACGACATCCATCCCCCGACCTCCATCCAGCAGTCCGCCATCTGCTGCACCCCGCCCACGCCGCGCCTCTTCGCATTTAATTCGCTTCAGCAACCCTCACCTTTCCTCTCTACATCCTCCTAATCAGTCACAATGGAAGGTACGCACACCCAGATCGAGCCCGGCCCGGCACCTCCTGACAGGTGCCGCCGACCGACATCCCCTCCGTCGAGCTTCGCCCTCGCGCAGAGACGCCATCGCATGCTAACGCCTCTGGCTGTCTGCAGAAGAAGTTGCGGCCCTCGTCATTGACAATGGGTAAGATTTGCACACCCTGCCGCCCCTCGCGTGTGGGGTCCAGCCAGCCTCCTGGCTGCTGCGACCACCACCACCATCCCGCGCGCAGCCGCATCGCATCCGCAGCGGCTGCCCGGGCGCAAATGGCAACGATGGAAGCTATGCTGACGAGACCGCAGTTCGGGTATGTGCAAGGCCGGTTTCGCCGGTGACGATGCGCCCCGCGCTGTCTTCCGTAAGTCTCCCCCGCCTCCTGCTGGGCTGCCCGCGACCGCCCGCCGCCCGCGTGCCCGGCGCAGCCCCGCGGCACCGCAGCATTGAGCGCACACGGCTGACTTTGTCGCAGCCTCCATTGTCGGTCGTCCTCGCCACCATGGGTATGTCCACCTGTCCGTGTGCCCCGCATCGCGCCGCCCGCTGACGCAGACCGCAGTATCATGATTGGTATGGGCCAGAAGGATTCGTACGTCGGAGACGAGGCACAGTCGAAGCGTGGTATCCTCACCCTGAGGTACCCCATCGAGCACGGTGTCGTCACCAACTGGGACGACATGGAGAAAATTTGGCACCACACCTTCTACAACGAGCTGCGTGTGGCTCCCGAGGAGCACCCCGTCCTCCTGACTGAGGCTCCCATCAACCCCAAGTCCAACCGTGAGAAGATGACCCAGATCGTCTTCGAGACCTTCAACGCCCCGGCCTTCTACGTCTCCATCCAGGCCGTTCTGTCGCTGTACGCTTCCGGTCGTACCACCGGTATCGTCCTCGACTCCGGTGACGGTGTTACTCACGTCGTCCCCATCTACGAGGGTTTCGCCATGCCCCAGGCCATCGCCCGTGTCGACATGGCCGGTCGTGACCTGACTGACTACCTCATGAAGATTCTCGCCGAGCGTGGTTACTCTTTCTCCACCACCGCCGAGCGTGAAATCGTCCGTGACATCAAGGAGAAGCTCTGCTACGTCGCCCTGGACTTCGAGCAGGAGATCCAGACCGCCTCGCAGAGCTCTTCTCTCGAGAAGTCCTACGAGCTTCCCGACGGTCAGGTCATCACCATCGGCAACGAGCGTTTCCGTGCCCCCGAGGCCCTCTTCCACCCTTCGGTCCTCGGTCTCGAGTCCGGCGGTATCCACGTCACTGCCTTCAACTCCATCATGAAGTGCGATGTCGACGTCAGGAAGGACCTGTACGGCAACATCGTCATGGTAAGTTTTCGCAGGCATCATCCCAGCGTCTTCTAGCGCAACCGCTAACAACGCCATTAGTCTGGTGGTACCACCATGTACCCCGGTATCTCGGACCGTATGCAGAAGGAAATCACCGCCCTGGCCCCGTCCTCGATGAAGGTCAAGATCATTGCTCCCCCGGAGCGCAAGTACTCCGTCTGGATCGGTGGTTCCATTCTTGCTTCCCTGTCCACCTTCCAGCAGATGTGGATCTCCAAGCAGGAGTACGACGAGGCCGGTCCTTCCATTGTCCACCGCAAGTGCTTCTAAGGTACGTCGCACGGCCCCCACCCCGGCCGAGGCACAGGCACTGACTATCCCCGCAGCGAAGACTTGCCTGCAACGGTATCCCTGACGACGGCATGGCTCCCGACGATAATCTCGCTCGGCCTTGGCTACGCCTTCTCCCTCGTGCTTGCTCTACATCTCTTACCAAAACGGCGGTCAAGACATTTGGGTGGTTTTTGTTGCACTGGTGGAAGTGGCAGCAGACAAGCGTGCGTTAATTCTCTTGCGTGCGTGTGGTAAGCTAGCAGGGGACAAGGCTGCGAAAAGGTGGTGTTTATGGCGGACGACGACCCTTTAGCAGAATTTTTAGCCTAGAAATGCTTGCTGTTTACCACCGCAATACGACTTCCTCACGATCGACCATGCCATTTCTGTGACGTGGACGACTTCAAAATGGCAGCCGAGGCTGCGACGGTTGGGCATGCATAATGGCCACGTCGTGATACGTCACCACCCGGGCTGAGACACGAGCGCGGTAGGCAGAAAAAAAAAACGGGGATGACGCACACAGTCTCCGCATGCTCCCGGGACCTGCCTTACGCGGACAGGTCTTGTCGAATTAAAAAAGAGTGCACCCAACGCTCACCCTTGTCTCCGATCACACACCCTAAAGTCACTTCATTGCATCGTGCCACCCAATCCAGCCGCATCTCGGCCCTGCAGGGCAGGCCCGGAGTCGCGCGACTCTGGTCTCGCAAGCGCGACACTCGCCCGGCCCGGCGAACGCGGGGAAGCCGTTCACGCCGCGGCGGCCGTCGTCGTCGTCAGACCCGGCCCCCATGGGCACAGAGTCTGCGGTGCCCGGGCTCGGCCTTCCGGAGACGGACCGTCTGCCTGTCCGGTACCGTGTTCTCGTGAGCGTCGCACTGATGGCTTGGAGAGGCGGGCTGGTTGGCGCTGGTGGGAGGGCTTTTTTCGTGTCTCGTGTCTCGTGTCTCGTGTTGGGGTGGGTGGTCGTCGTGGCTGTCGTGGTGTCCGCTTGGGGGCCGGAGAGCGTCTCTTGGGTGGGAGGTGGGAGCGTTGTGCTGGTGGCGCGATGGGAGAGGCCTGTGGTGGGGTTGAGTTTGGACTATTCGTCTGGACGCGGATGTGCGGGTTGGAGAGTGACGAAGCTGTGCGGATGAATGCTGCAGCTTTCTATAGTTAGTAGGCTATCGGTCAGGATGGTCCGTAAGTCATACTCTGGGCGCTCGTCTAGCTTTGTTGTGCGGAGTGGCATGCCGGGGGCGGTCAAATCGGGAAGTCAGGACAACTATTTGGAGGTGGAACGCGAAATTTGGTGTAGGCAGCAGGGTTTGATTAAGCTATCTACAACTTTCTATTGTTCTTTCTGAATGTGCTGAGGGAAGTGCCGGGGATCGTGCGAGACGGAATATCCATGATGCCGTCTGAGTACCCTTGTCTTCATGTTGTGCTTTTTGTGCTAAACTTTTGTCCGACCATCTTTCCAGCGCAAATGCTGAACGCAGTTGAAAGCTGAGAAACCCGGAATTGGAGGAGATACCTTCATAATGAAAACTCTGAGAATCCGTGGGAAGATGTTCACCTCAAGGCCCGTTAGTCAGCTTCGGCTTCCGTCCGTTTTGTGTCTGTCTCTCTTATTTCCTGTTTTTCCCCCTAAGGTTTTATTTCGGAGACAATTTATCCCGGAACCCTCATCTAGAACGCCTTATAAGGGGAGAAAGTACGCTTTAATTGGAAGCTTCTCGGGTAGAAGCGCTGCTCGTCAGCAGCAATCGCAATGAAAGCCCTGTGCAAAAGAGCCGCACGGGAGAGATCGTCATTGAAAGGTAGGAGGTCCGACTTCAGTCTTGGTTGAAGACAACGTAGGCTTGTCCAACCTGCTTGCGCTTTCCATAGTTCGTGTAGGAGGTGAACGTTAAGATACCCTCCTCTGCATCCATATGCATCTTGGTCTCGAACTTGACGCAGGTCCCGTACCCGTTCTTAGTTGCAATGTAGCGTCTCGGGGCGCCGACGATGTCCTTGCGGTAGAATTCAACGCAGATTCGACCAATCTTCTCGGTGAGATTGCGTCCAGTGTGATCCGGCGGGTGAACTAGGCTGCAGCAATGCAGATCGACGTAAGCACCCGCCGGGTCCGGATCATCATCGAAGACGGCGCAATGGAGATCGAACGTGACTGATGTGTTTTGGTCAATAGTCTGGCCCTGCAAAAATGGATCTCATCAGCCGGCTTGCCCAATATAGCTGCTCTTCTCAAGCCCATCTTACATAGTCCACAACCCATCTCAGCCTGTTGTTGCAGTACTTCAGTCCCGACCACTGATCGATGTAGCCAGTCCAATCCGGATCGGTGCCTTTCCGGAATTGCATGTTGCACCTGTAGCCATAGTTGCGCCTCGCAAGTCTAGATACCGGCTTGGTTCCCTCAAGCCCACGCAGGGCAGCACCTTTAGCTACCGCTGCCTGGCACTGAGGTGGACAAGTGAGCTTGATTCCCTGGCTCATAAACCAATCCTTCATACACATATTGAGGTATTGAGAATCTCCAAAGCCTCCGACCAGGATAATGCGATGAATACGTTGGCCTTCTTGGATGGCATGGTCAACTTGGGCCTGGACGAGGCGGATAATGTCTTTAATGACAGGGTCGAAACAGCGCTTTATGACGTCCCTGTGGAAGAGTTAGCATTTTCGCTTTCCCTTCAAATGTACTTGGGTGTGATTTAGAGAGAACTTACCATGGGACGTTGATGATTTCTCCATCATAGTATGTAAAAGGATCTCCCATATTAAGACCGTATACTTCAATTGGATCCATGGAACCATCACCAGTGAAGCTACGCTTGGCACCTTCAAAGGACTTCATGAACAGGCTCGAAGGAGCACGACGCTTCTCCGGGATGTCCGTAAACTTGGCCCCGAAAGTCTTGATCATCCATTTGTTGAAATTTCGGTCGATGGCTGTAGAGCCACACTTGCCACCAATACCGACACATAGCTCTTGGAAACGGAGCTTGGGGCGGACGGAGAGAATCTTGTATGTAGTGACGTCGACTGTACCGCCACCACAATCACATACCAAGACCCCATTTCCAGGGACGATAGGGTCTAGTGAGTTCTCGCTGATGTGTGGCTTCAAAGCCGCTAATGTAGCAGCTTCAGGCTCAGTGATAATGTTGACCTTGTCCATGGGCCTGGCGCCGAATCCAGCAGAGATGGCCGCATCTCTAGTGGCATGCTTGGCTGCATCCGACCAGATGGCTGGCACGGTGATCCAGCACTCGACGGGGGTAGCATCGTAGATCTCTTGTGAATACTTGCGTGTCAAAGTCTCGACGATATGGGCATAGACACCGCGGAGAAAGTCGCAGCAGACTTCCTTTGCCGACTTTCCCACAGGCAAGCCCATCATTCCGCTCCCAAGAAACGTCTTGAGTGAGGGGTCGTCAAACTCGGTAAGTCGGGTGCTAGAGTCTAGAAGAAGCTTCGTCCAGACATACGAACGGTGCATAGGGGTGACGGTGAAGCCCCATCGATCATCCTGCAGTTTCTCGTTCTCGGCGGCGTAGGCGATTTTGCTGGGAACTTTGAAGACACTCTCGGAGTTTCCAGGCCATTGGTTGACGACCTGGATGTCTTCAATGCCCGACTCTCCAGAGATGACGTAGCTCACGCCTGTGCAAATCAGCCAGGGTTGGTACAAGATGGTAGACAAGGTGAAGAAGGGGATTGTAATTACCGGTGTATGTTGTTCCGTAGTCAAGTCCGACGATGATCTTGTGCCGGTCTTCCACTATGGCAGTAGGAGGAGCAGGGCGTCTCTTCGGGGCCATGGTGGCGGGATGGCACGGCGCGGTAGTGGGGAGGAAGAGAAGTGTCGGAGGAGGGAGAGTGATGGAAGAAGAAGCGATGCAGCCGCCGCAAAGAGAAGGTGGGTGCCTGCGGCCGCGGGTAGAAACGTAGCAGGTGCTCTGCGTCCGTCTGGCCGCACGCAGGCTTCCATTGCCTTCTCTTCTGAGCTGCTTAAAAACCGTCGTTCTGACCCCGCGCTTCCTTCACTCCGTCTTTAACTCTTCCACGGCTTCCTTTGCTTGCGCCAACACGACAACTACCAGCCGTAGACTTTCAGCAACTCGGAGCCTCTACGCATGGCTTCTTTTACAAGGTTCATCATGCGTGGAAGGCCCTCCGAAAGCTCAGAATCTCACCCAACGTCTGCATCCACAGCCCGACTCACCTCACCATGCGCCTCCATAACTTCAAGGAGTGAGGGTCACTATGGCGAGCAGCTTTCGCCGCACAAGGAACGAAGCGAAGATGCAGCAAAGCTTGAGATATCAGGCAAGAATCTCGTTGACTCTCACAGTCACACTAAGCAGCTTGAGTCGCTATTGAAGAGCGCCAACGAAAAGGCCTCCAGATACAAGGAGCGGTACCTGGGTATGGACGCCAAAAACGCACAACTCAGGAAGAAGGTCAACCACATCGAGAAAGAGAACATGGAGCTTAACAATGAGCTTCAGAAAAGCCTCGAGAGCTTGGAAATCTCAAAGTCTGACTTTCGCCAGGCTCAGATGGCTGTTTCTCGGCAGTCTAAGCCAGGTTGGGACCCAGAGGAAGACGGAAAACTTCGCGGTGCCATCGAAGAGCTCTTCCGGGCTGTCCGCACGTGGTCTAAGGCCTACGCCGCGAGTTCCTTTGAGAAGTTTCAATCTTCGTCCAAAGAAAGCCAGAGTGCCTTCTTCAGCTCGATGAAGGTCGCAGACATTTCAGATGTGAAGTCCTTGCTGCGTCTGAAACATCCATTCCTTGTTCTCGCAGCATACCTCTCCGAACATATTCTATGCAATATTATCCTCGATCCCTTCTTGGCCTTTAACACTCCTCTGTCATTCCGGACCCAGTCAAGCTATGGCTTCATGCTTTACTATACATTCCAGAGTATGCTCTCAGGTAAGAAACTCCGTTCCACCACGTATCGTAATTTCTCTGACTTTGGACACAAGAGAGCAGACAAGACGCTGTCCAATGGCGTGCCCAACTTATCAGGACGGCTTTCTCAGGTGCAGACGCAAATCAGAGAAATGTGACGGTCAACTCAAAGGTCATCAATGAGCAATCCCTGGACACAATCTTGGAGAACATCACTCTCGCATTCATCAATGGACCGGCATCGTTGCTAATGCGTGACGTGGGGGCGGACGAAAACTGCAAGCGTCAGTCTGATCTCTTGAAATTGCTCGTCCGAGCAACGTCTGTCAACGCCCTGCTCCAGTCACAGCGACTCTACTTCGAATGGTGGTCCCCAGACAATTTCCTTGAAACTGAATTCGAGGTCAGTTCGGACTTCCTGAAACCGGACATCTCATTGATGCTTGAGGACGACGAGGACAACACACATGACGGCAAACCAATCAGCATCGTGATCAGCCCATGTGTTGTTGTTTACGGAGACAACACAGGGAGCAAATACGAAGAACCACGTGTCTTGGCTAGGGCAGTCGTTTGTGTCCATGGTTGACACAATTTAATCTACTCCAAACCTCCTGGACTTTCGAATTCTCCTCGGCAGCCGGTACGAACACATTCAGTGGAGAGTTAAAGGATTTGTCTGAGTCAGACTTTCCCCTAAGCTAAAACAACACTCGCACATGGACGAATGCTTCTATTCTCCATCGTGGATCGACTTTGAGATGGTGCTTTCCTTTCGACCAGTCAGCAAACTTTTAGATCTCCTCCTTATCCGTGTTTCTTTCGTCAGAGGGCAGGACCAAATTAAACGCGGACATGGAGAAGATTTCAAGATGGAGATAGCACCCGTGTGGACGCTTCTACATCCCTCGGCGACTTTCACTTCTTGCGTCTCCTAGACGTCAACTCTCAGCTATTGCATCTCTCGATTTTCACTGCTTTCATATCTCGCAGTTTTCAGCTTTTGCGGCTTTCTCCTTGCGGGTCACAACTCTTGCGACTACTGCCATAACTTACAAGACTCTTTCAGCAGCCAGACTGAGGGTGGGAGTTGATGAAATCGTCCAGATGAGAGTTCAATATCTCACGGCCGATATCCGCATCCAGACGAAATACTTCTTCTGCCCTTGTCGACCTGAAAGTAGTGTGGCTACTCTTCTGAACTTCATGCTTTAATCAACATCAGCGACAATCGAGGAGGAATGTGTTAGGCAGCTTTACTTAACCTCATCATTCTTCTTCGGCGGAAAATTGGTTGGCGTAAAAAATGGTACATAGAATATAATCCCCAAACCCTCCAGAAATACTTCACCATGCTCTGTGAAATACATTCTCTACACTCTTCAGCTAAATCAGTACCGTACTCTCAAGCCGTTGAGACTGACCAACTAGGAGACATGGTGAAAATTTGCTCTTACCACAAGAAGGGAGATGGGAATAAATAGCAAAGAAAGGAAAGTGAAACAATGCCCACGAGGTAAGCTGACAAGTAGGCAATCGTATGGTGTTGTTGAAGTTATGTACATACAGCTCATGCACCCCTCCCCCTCGTGAAAGTACTTTAGAATGGATGATAAAGCCATCACGTCCTCTAGTTTTTGAAGCATGAATGGTGATTACGCATTAAAAATCCCGCCAGTCTATCTATCCACCCCACCGTCTATATTTTTTTATCCCCTTTATCCCCCTCCCTTACCTCACGCCCCCACCCCACCCTCACACCTCCTCCTTCTCCTTCTCCACCTCCTTCTCCCTCCTCTCCCCCCTCCCCTCCGCCTCATCCCCCACCACGCTCCCAGGCACGCTCCCCACCGCGCTCCGCACGCCCACGCTCCCCGCGCTCGCGTCCCCGTCCACCACGACCTCGCCGCCCACGTGCCCCTGCGTCCCGATCTTGAGCAAGAAGCACAGCGGGATGCTCAGCGCCGCCACGCCGGCGCAGTACAGCATGGTCGCGGCGTACGGCTCGATGGGGTCGCCGGCGAAGTAGCCCGACGTGGCGGTGCCGCGCGCCTCGACGGCGTCGAAGATGGCGGTGCTGATGCCCATGCCGATGGTGACGCAGAGCTTGGTGACGGTTTGGAAGATGCCGCCGGCGATGGATTGCTGGCTGGGGGCGAGGGAGGACATGACGTACATCTGGAGGGGGGGAGGTTAGTCTTGGGCGAACGGGGGGTTGGGGGAAGGGGAGGGAGCGTACGTTGGCGACGCAGAATTCGAAGTCGGCGCCTACGACGGCGAGGAGCAGGCCGGGGAAGATGAAGGCCCAGTAGGAGGAGTCGCTCTTTTGTAGGCCCATGAGGAGGAAGGAGGCGGTGTAGGCGGTGGCGCCGAGGAGCATGAGGAGGGTGTTGGAGACTTTGTGCATGATCAGGCCGGCGATGATCTGTGGATTGGGTCAGCGAGGGTTCATGTGGATGGCTGAGGGACTTACGTTGACGATAATACCGCCGATGGCCATGGGTAGCATGTGCACAGCGACCATCAGCGACGAGTACTCCTTGATCTTTTGCATGAAGAGCGAGATCCAGAAGGCCATGATCGGGAAGGCTAGGAAGCCGAGGAGGAGCACGGTGATGACGAGGGAGAAGTCGCGGTCCTTCCAAATGTCCATCGGGACGAGGGGGAACTCGCACCACCGTTCCCAATAGACGAAGGCGACGATGAGGAGAGCGCCGAGGATGAGGAGGACGAGGACGTAGGGCGTCTTCCAGCCCTGTGGAGCGTCGGATCCAAGACTGCTCTATGTTAGTATATGCTATAGCACGGAATACGGGGCACGAACCTCAGCGCTCCTGAGAACAGGCCAATTCCTGCGATAGTCAATATCGTGCCGACGATATCGAACTTCTTCAACCCCTGCACCGATAGCTTCTCCTTCTGGGTGTGGTCGACTGGGACGCTGAAGAGCGCGATGCCCACGATGACAACATAGATAATGGCCAACAGGAAGAAGCTGGCCCTCCAATTGAACAGCTGCGTTGCAATTCCAGAGAAGATGCTTCCGAATACAAAGCCCATGGGATTGCCCGCGCTGAAGCAGGCAAAAACCTTGTTCTTACGCTTGGACGGTCTCTGGTATATGTTCCCAAGCATGCCTTGGGCTGGTGGGACGGAGGCGGCGGACATTAGACCCATGACACCATTGAGAATGTCGAGCTGCAGAGGTGTCTGTGAGAAACCTGCTGCCAGAGCGAAGACGACGAAGAGGGCCATGCTCCCGATGAAGAGAGTCTTCCGACCAAACAGATCTGCCAGCCTGCCGAAGAAGAGGAGGAAGGAGCCCGAGGCAAGACTGCAGGCGAGCATTAGCGCACTAGTGGTGCAGAGCACACGTATCAGAGGACGCACGAAGATGAGCCAGCAAGCCAGGTGAGTTCAGCCGTCGTCATGTTCAAATCATTCTGAACCTGAGAGGTGATCACTGTTATGGCGCCGTTGAGGAGCGAGGACATGGCGATGGCCATTGTCGCCACTGCGACGAAGAGGATCTCCTGAACGGTGGAGGAAAACACGGCGGGCCTTGCCTCGTCGTCGACCGGTGCAGGCGCTGTCGCTGAACTGGTCACGCCATTGGCCTTTTCGGCGCGCCCGCCGTCGTCCAGTCGCTCGACATCCTCATTCTGGGCCATGGCTGAGGATCACACGGTGGGCGAGGGGCTAGTCACAGGCACAAAGCATGGCGAGGGCTGGACAGGCGGCGATATGTAGCTTTTGCGAGGTCGGGGCGGTGATTACCAGGCGAGCGGGCCCAATTCCGCAGGGTGGAGTGGACTGCGCAAGCGGCTCAGTCAGTTACTCGACGATGCCTCCAAGCGGAAAGGCGACCCGCCACCATGACTCGGCAAGTCCGATAACCGGGAAAACCATCCGATCATCAGGCCGAACTGCCACGCGTGGTCCATTCGGCTCGGCGATAAAAGAGTCGTGAAGTCTGCATTTTGTCGTCCAATAGTACAGGTGATATACAAACACACATCGGATGTCCCGAACGCCATGCTGGGGGAAGATCAGCGCTTGATCTTGATCGCGTTTCGTGGATGTGTGCCGAAAATGCTGCCGGAAAGCTTGACCCTCGCATCGAATTGCCATCACAGCTTCCACACCTTCCAGCCCTTGAGGTCCATCTTGGAAAGAGCCCCTCTGAGGGGACCCTGCACTTCTCCCTGCTCAGCCCACACCTTTCGTCCAGCCCAGTAGTCCAAGAAACCGTCCGGGCCCGAGATCAGGATGAGCCGTGACCCGGGAGTTCTGCTCGCCTCGGACCTGCTCGCGTCTTGCAGATGCCGTGCGACGTGAGCCGGCTGAATGAAGCTCTCCTCCTCATCCACGAAGTAGTCCACGCCCAGCTGCTGGCCCGGTGCCGCGCGCCGCTTCATCGCCTCGAGCTCCCTAACCACAACTCCCTTCTCCCCATCCACCGCCCCGCCCTCCGTCTTCCCCGCCGCCCGTCCCCACCCCAGCCAGCGCTTCCACCCGGCCTCCGCCGCCACCGTGTCGCTCCTCCCACCCAAGCAATCCTCCCTCCGCCTGTTCGCCCACAAGATGTGCATCCGCGCGCCGCCCGTGCCCCGCCGCTGCAGCGCGGCCGCGACCTGCATCGCCGGCGCGATCCCCGTCCCGCCCGCCAGGAACAGCACCTCGCTCACGCCCTCGGGCAGCGCGAGCTCGGCGTGCGGGCCGCGCAGCTCGACCATCGCGCCGTCCGGCAGCCGGTGCAGGTAGTTGGACACCTCGCCGCCGCGCTCGCGGCGGATCAGGAAGCGGAACTGCGCGGGCGTGTCGGCGTCGGCGTCGTCGGTGTCGGTCGGGGGCAGGGGCGTGTAGGCGCGCGCGATTTGCAGCTGTGGCTGCTTCGCCTCGACGCTCCACACGCCGCCGGTCCAGGTGTCTTGGAGGTTTTGCGTGGCGGCGGCGTCGGCGTCGCGGGCGCGGAGCGTGAAGAGGGTGCTGGTCGACGAGACGGGTTGCTTGGCGGCGATGGCGTAGTGCGAGAAGCGGAGTGGGTGGAGGGTTGACGACTCGGCGGCGGCGGCGTCGTCTTTGGAGGAGGCCCAGTAGCGGTAGCCGAAGCCGCCTACGGCGCTGCCGCCCAGCACGAGGAGGACGCCGGCATTGGGCCGGAGCGAGGCGTGCAGGATGCGTGGCATTCACGGCGGTGGGGGTCGGGGGAAAGTGGTGGAGGCGAGGTTGTGGAGGTTGAGGTTGAGTGGAGAGAAGCTTCATGGCCGAGCGTTGGCGGGAGCATATTTCAGCCCTACCGATCCGGCCGCCCACCACACCAGATTTGTGCGTATTCTATATGTCTATGGTTCTGCTCCCAGCGGTCATAATCTAAGAATTGTACGGGCTTCGTTGTCCTCAATGCCGCCTCTGAATAGCTCTTTGACAACCTTGCCCTGCACAATTGTCTGCTCCACCACGCCTTCTACTTGCTCCGGTCCTACCCTGCCATACCAAATGCCCTTGCCAGCCAATGGATGTCCGGCTTCTTTCAGTGTTCTCGGAATGTAGATGATGACATTCCCCGCGTACTTATGCCCTCCAATGTGGCTGATCAACCCCACGCTGGCCGACAGCTTGGAGTGCTGCGCAAGGTCTGGCTGCGGGCGGATGTCTATTCCCTTAGCCTTCAGCTTCTCCTCGAATTCGTCGCGCAGAAGCGGCCCGAGAATGCCGCAGCGGGCGTCTCTTCCACCGTGTCCGCATATCAGCACCAGAACCTCGTCCACTTCACGGACGCCCTGAAATCTTTCTTGAAGCGTCTCGTCCCGCACAAGCTTCGCTTGTTCCTCCGGTGAGAGAACGTCTTTGTGCATCCGATGGAGCTGCTTCGGTTTGGCAAACCCTCGTATGAATTCCTTCACGGAATCGCCAGCCAGCGGTATCGACGGGATGTACTTGAAGCTCGGGAAGAGGTATGCGGAGGCAGAGTCGGGGGAAGAGGACGCGGCGGGGAAGGAGACGTTCGTGATCAGGATGTTGTGGTACGGCTGAAAAGCACACGTCAGCACACCGTTCAAAGCAGAGCATCCGGCGCGCAGGATCGAGGAGCATGTACAGGCATGGACTCGGGCCTGCTCTTAGAGATGCCACAGGCCCGAAGCATTTGCGCATCTCCATCGCGCGCCGTGCTCATCCATGGTGGAGACAAACATCCATGAGTTCTCCCTTCCTGCCTAGTATGTCCTTCACACTGCGCTGGAGGTGCGCGTCATCTTCCTCTTCAATCCGGCTTTTCCAGTCGTCTTTGCCGGTGGCGATGAGAATTTGCTCGGCGTAGGCGCCCATGGTGCCGTTGAGATTCTGCTTGTGGTCTATCTCAAGGCCGTCGGGAAAGGCGGGCATCGGACGGCATGTGCATGTTGGCGACGGACACGATTCTACGACGGGGAACGGCGCGAGGTCGAAGGACGGGATGGGGATGCTCCTGCGGGTGGCGCTGAGGCGCGGAGAGGACGCGGTGAACAGAGAGCGACAGGCGCACCGCCAGGAAAACATGGTGCAGCGCGAGGGAGTGCGCTCTCGCAGCAGCGGCGGACATGGTTTTGATATACGAGCATCGGCAATTGCGGGCTGCGTCATGGTTCTCGGGCTCGGCCTCGGCTGGCCTCGCGCTCCATTCTCGCGGCTCGCGCATCTCCGCCGTCGCGTCTCCCTCTGCTCGCGCTCTCCACGCGCGGCGCCATGAGCCAAAATACCATCCCAGCACCTCCCGAGTGACCGCGCACACATGGATTCGCCGTCCGCCGCGTCGTCCGCCCCGCCCCAGGCCCCCGCGCCCCAATCCGCCGCAGCGCCCGGCGCCGGGCAGCCTGCAGCGGCGGGCCAGCGCCCAGCTCGGCCTCGGTCTCCGCGTTTCCCGCCGCACAACGCCCCGCGCGTCTGGTTCCTGACGAATGGCACCTCGCCCATTAGCATCTCCCTGGCCACCCAGATCCTGGAGCACGGCGACTACGTCGTTGCCGGCGTGCTGCCCGCCGAGTTCGAGCGCGAGAGCGGCCGCAGCGAGGAGTTCCGCGACTTTCTCGACAAGGTCGGCGGCGCCGAGGGCGACAAGGAGCGCTGGAAGGAGAGGCTGCGCGTCGTTAGCCTGGATGCTAGGTAAGGTGCGCGCTGGCTTATCAATGCTCCTGCTTCGAATTCCGCACCATGTGACTTGGTGACCACCCTGCTGACGAACTCCGCCAGAGTCATCGGCCAGTGTCAGTCCGCCATCGCAGAAGGCGTCGATGCCTTTGGAAAGATTGACGTGCTGCTGGGATGCTCCAATGAGACTGTCGTCGGCACTGTTGAGGAGCTGTCGCAATCCACCCGTACCATGAATCTCGTCCGTGATCAGTTTGAGACCACTTTCTTCTCCAATGTCAACATCATCAAGGCCGTTCTGCCTGCCATGCGCTCTGCCAAGAACGGTCATATCATCATGCTGACAGGAACGACTGGCCATTTGGGAACGCCGGGCCTCGGCATGTACTGTGCCGCTCAGTGGGCCATTGAGGGATACTGCGATGTGAGCCACCAGAGGCAAGATGGAAGGGGCCCAGTTGCTGACATGAGCCACTGCAGAGCCTGGCGTATGAGATCGCGCCGTTCAACATCAAGATGTCCATTGTCCAGCCCAACATGGAAGTCAATGTCTTGACAAACCGCATTACCTCAGCTCCTCCAATGGACGAATATGCTCCGGACGTAAATCCCGCACCTCTTTGCCGGGAAATCTTCAGCGGCTTGCTGGACAAGTTGGATACCAGATCTGTCGGCCTCGCGAGCCAACCTTCCCCGTCCGCGGATGAGGAAGGCCCCTCTCCGGCGAGTACAGCGAATGTGCATTCAACCGGTGATCTACTTTCGTCGTCATCAATTAGCTCGCTATACCCAATGCTGGACCCGGCTGTGCGCTCGTTGCTGATTGCTGAGACGGTGCACGCTCTCACTGCAATTGGAGGCCATGACAACCCGCCCGCACGACATATCGTAGGATTCGAAGGCGTCGCGAGCGTCAAGGAAAAGCTGAAAACAGTGAGCGAAGAACTGGAAGATTTCAACGAGGTGAGCGGCGCAGTCGACATTGGCAAAGGCGAGGATGCTATGGATATTAGTCAGGGTTGAATGCCGGCTGCTCAGTGAGTGCAATCTATTTCATTTTGCCGCGTACCATGGGCGCCTGCTGTCCTTCAGACGACTCTCATAGGGCTGCGTCTGCCATTGTACCCTGCAGCGTGTATGGAGGGTGCTGCAGCCGACGGTTAGCGTGAAATGCCACAAATGCGCTCCACAAGCACAATACGCGTAGGACGTTGAAGCAGTTGTCCAGATCACTTTGGCATACGTCCAAGGCATCCCCGCGTCTGGATGAATGCTACAATTTCCCAAGCAGTTGTGGACGTTGCGAGCATTTCCGCGCTAGTCGTCGGCTGCAGCCCCCCTCTGTATCAGCCCCATGAAGATCGCCCGGACCATGTCTGCGGTGATCTCCACCCAACTTCAGTCCGGACCGCCCCGCCGTGGGTGTTTAGCATATAAGAGATGTTTATCCTGTATCTGTCGAGCGAGAGGCTGGACGTTCTGTGAGCTCGTTCGTCTCGTTTCATCTCCTCGCCGGGGTCTTGTGAGCAAATTTGTTCGGGAGATTTCAGTTTAAACTCGAAGCCGCCCCCTCAGCCCACGCGCCAATTTCCATAACCATTCTGCGCAAACCTGCTCAACTGGCCACATAAAAGCCGTCACACCCGCCGCACCGTCTGTCACGCCCTCGTTTCCGTCGCCAGAATGCAAAAATGGCAATGGCGCAAGCCTACCTTAGCGCGAGGCTCTGCCGGCCCGCCTTAAAAACCTACACCAAGCTTGACTCCGTCTACCTTACACTCCACAAACCTGGACCTGCAAGCCCGGACTCGCACCAGCAGCTCTAGCCTTGCCCAGCTCTGCGACCTCAACTGCAGCTCCAACCTCACCTTGCAACACACACACTTGAACCCAGTCTGGCCAACATGAAGTCCACCTTCATGCTCGCTCTACTCTTGGCCATGCTTGGCATGGTCATGGCTGCACCCGCTCCTCTGAGCAACCTATCCGCGAACCCTTCCTCTAAGCTTTCTCCGGACCGCCTTCCTGCCGTCGGCTTCCTTTCTACGCCGTTCGATCCCAAGGATCAACTCATCGATGTCACTGGTACCCACGCCTTTGTCCACCCTCACCCTGGAGATGCTCGCGGTCCCTGCCCCGGTATCAACGCCCTTGCAAACCAGTAAGTGCATTTGTTTCAATGACTGCATAAAAGTCATTTACTATGCTGTAGTGGCTATATCTCTCATGACGGTGTGACCAACCATGACGAGCTGATCAAGGCTCTGATCGACGGTACGTTTCTTTCCCCACTTAGGATGCCCGGCAGTATGCTGACATATCTCTTAGTGTTCGCCATGGACTATGGCGTTGCTGAGTACCTGACGCTCCTTGGTATGGCTTCCAGCGGCAGTGTGGACATGTGGACGTTGTCGATTGGTGGCCACCACCCGCGTACCGATGAGAACGTCACCTTCGCTGTGAAAGTTCCTACTCGTGGTCTTTCCGGCACTCATATCGTGTTCGAGACTGACGCCTCGCCCACTCGCTCCGATCTCTACGACGCCCGCAGTGCTGATCACCCCGATGACGTCCACATGAACATTGACTTCTTCAAGCAGCTATTCGACAGGCAGGCTGGTATTGCAGAGGAGGAAGTTGACTTCTCGCTTGAGGTGGTCGCTGAGCACAAGTTTGCGCGTACCATTGACAGTGTCGAGAACAACCCCGACATGTTCCTGAGCCCGGCCAATGCGGCCATGGGTTCCATGGCTGCACACCTGTTCATCTCGTCGTTCATGTCCAACCACAGTGCTGAGCACCCCGAGGGCCGGCTTGACCGCCAGACGCTGAAGTCCTTCTTCGGCGTGACGGAGGATGAAGAGCTTGGCCTGTCATACGTAGGCGCACCTCCTCTTAAGTTGACTGGAATTTGTGCTCACAACATGGCAGAACAGCGGCGGCGAGCGGATCCCGGATAACTGGTATCGCCGCCACTCCGCCCGCCCGTACCGCGTGGAGGACCTAAATGCGGACATCCGGTATACCATCCAGAAGCATCCGACCCTCCTCAACGATTTCTTCGTCGGCGGCAACGCGGATGGCCGTGCCGACAACTGGCAGTCAGTTGACATTGAGAAGCTGACTAGCGGAAACTACTCAATCTCGACGATCACCACGGAGCCGAACCATCCGGCCTGCTTCGCAATCGAGGCCGGGCCTGTCTTCACCCAGCCGTACATGGAGGCCATTTATGAGGACATATGGCCGGTGGCCAAGATCCTGAATGAGGTCTTGATCCCCATTGTCAAGCCGCTCGGCTGCCCTAGATGGATGGACCTGGACGCCTCGCTCTTCGACGGCCTCCGCGGATACGAGAGGTCCTTCGACGACTTCGACTCGGCGATGCTCGGCTGAGCTGGAAGTGGATGGGAGTTTGGGAACAGCCCAAGATGGTGGTCGTTTTGCTGCGGTTGTGTCGAGACACGAGAGCAGCAAGGGGTTTAGGTAGGCGCAGGGGCCACGGCGAGTAGGAGAGGGGCCCGAAACTCCTCTGCGACGGCGCGCATGGCTCAATCAGGACGCGTTGTAGGCGAGCAATCCGAGGACGCTGCGTCACATGTTCTGTTTCTGGTGTTTCCGTGCTATTGTCCACCAATAACGGCTGACGCGAATAGGATTGTTCTGCTTGGCAGCCCGCGGGAGGGCTGCCCTCGACGCCGGCGGGCCGACAAGTCGTCTTGGCATCTGGCGCCTCTGCGTGCGATTAATTGCACCTCCACCCCTCTCCCACACCAGTGTCACCACCCAGACCACCCAGACCACCACAGCCCACTGATCGTCTCCCGCCCCTTCCCAACGCGTCCGCTGTTGCAATGCGCGAAACAGGACAAGCCTCGGTTGCGCGCTCCTAAAACAAGGCCCAAAAGGGCGTAGACGGGGAGAAGCATGGCTGTAAGCATGGCCCACCAGATAGCCGAGCGCGCGCCTCCCCCACAGGCAAGTATCGACGGTCGATCGCGCCCCAACCGCTCACCGTTTGGTGTTTTGCTGTTTGTTCTCCTGTTTCTCGAAACTCCTGTTCTTTCGCTTCCGCGCCCAGTCCTCTGCCAAGCATTCCATCGCAATTCCCTTGTGCGATCCATCATGCACGCTGCACCGCCAGCTTCGCGTGGCTGTTTCGCCGCGTGCCACGACGGCGACCAGTATCGTGTGCCGCGCGCGGCGTAGAGGCGCGCCGATTGGGTGGAAAAATGTCATAGCAAAGCTTGTCAGCCCGCGAGCGCGTGCTGGAACCAGGAAACCGTCGCCGTTGGGCGCCTTGACGTGGCAACGGTGGATCAGCTGCGGCAGCGATGTGCATGCCTCGAGACTGCAACTTTCATCAAGTGCAATCTAATTCGGGTCCCCGGCCCATTGCCGCTTTGGGTACTCTGCTCCTAGAGCCTCGCACGCGAAGGAGGTATATAAGACACCACTCCTCACGATCTCTCTTAGCTCTCTACGGCTGGTCCAACCGACTTCATTCACTGCCTTCTACTCGCTTCGCTACTCTCTCACCAGATTCTCTCTTTCTCCAGCGCTAGCCGCTCTACCACCACTTTCAAACCACCAAACAACCAGCAAAAATGTACTCCACCGCTACCCTCCTCGCTACTGGCGCTATGGTCGCCTCTGTCGCTGCTCACGGTCACGTCAGCGGCATTGTCGTCAACGGCAAGAGCTTCACTGGCTACGACCCCAGCTTCTCCTACCAGAACCCCGCCCCGGAGGTCCCTGGCTGGACTGCCCAGAACCTTGACAACGGCTTCGTCGAGCCCAACTCCTTCAGCTCTGCCGACATCATCTGCCACAAGGAGGCCACCCCCGGCAAGGCCTACGTCGAGGCCGCCGCCGGCGACGAGCTCCAGATCCAGTGGAGCACCTGGCCCGACTCGCACAAGGGCCCGGTCATCGACTACCTTGCGTCCTGCGCCGGCGACTGCACCACCGTCGACAAGACCTCGCTGTCGTTCGTCAAGTTCCAGGCCAAGGGTCTCGTCTCCGGCTCGTCGCCCGGCACCTGGGCCACCGACGACCTGATCTCCAACAACTTCACGCACACCACCACGCTGCCGGCCTCGCTCGCGCCCGGCAACTACGTGCTGCGCCACGAGATCATCGCGCTCCACAGCGCCGGCCAGGAGAACGGCGCGCAGGCCTACCCGCAGTGCATCAACGTCAAGGTCACCGGCTCCGGCAGCACCGAGATCAGCGGCGGCGAGAAGGCCACCGCCTTCTACACCCCCACCGACGCCGGCATCAAGTTCAACCTCTACACCACCTTCGACTCCTACCCCATGCCCGGCCCCGAGCTCTGGTCCGCCGCCGCCGCCAAGGTCCGCCGCCACATCCGTGACTTCCGCCTCTTCTAAGCGAACAACGCTTTCTTGTGCATACTTTTTTTTGAAGCAGCAGCTTTGTCAATAGCATTTAACTTTTGAGAAGGGGATGTATTGATGAGGAGGAAGATGGACGGAGATGTGTGGTGGTTTTTGTTTTGAGAGAGAGATTCTTCTGAGAAGGGAGTGATTAGCGGGAAGTTGAGCAGTGTTCTTCTCCCCTTTTTCTTCCAACCATTCTTGTACCTACTTTTCGCTGCTGAGCAATGCGATTCGGTGCTTATTAGAGCCTACAAAACTCTTCACCCACACATCTGCCGCTATTGTGATCAGTGACCATCTACCCTTCTCCATAACCCTTTCAGAGCGAACCCCGAGTTTCAATCCCAACCCCTCAAGTCTCTCTATTTGTTGCCTCACGGCAACCCATTATCACCGCTCCGCTATAGGTCCACCCTCCACCAGCAGAAACAAAGCACGCACGTTGGTCGGAATGACGAGTGTTTTGAGTTAAGGTTGGCGCCTACCCGCACTTGGCCCAAACACAGCCTTCCCGGCAGGCGGCCTTGCACCACACACACACACACGCGCGGATAGACAGCCAGCTCACCTGCAGTCCTCATCGCACCATCCCTCCCCCCCCCCCCCCCCCCCCCCCCCCCCGCACCAACAATCCCGCGTCTTCCCCTCTCCCACGTCCCTGACTCTCCCGCCGCGCGGAAGTGTTTGGGACGAACCCCGAGCACGCAGGCCAGGACCCAACGAACTGCAGCGCCAAGCCCTCCGCCAACGCGGCTGTCGAAAGGCGAGCAGCATCGACGACGCCGGGCCGCCCCTGGCCCGCGGACGAGCGGTGCTCGCTGCAGGTCTGCGAACGCCGCTGGGCAACGAGCCAGCCCAACATCTGCGTAACCCGCCGGCCGCGGCCCAGAAGCTCCAGCGGCAGATGAAAACTGGAGAACGCGCAGAGAGCTCCAGGACCAACCCCCCAACCCCCGCCGATCCGGCAGCGTCTCCCGAGGGCCGGAGTGTTGGCGCGCGGGAGGACTGCTGCTGCGCGGTTTGCGCGACGGGGGTGGCGGCGCCGCTGACGGCGTTTTGGACAGGCACGCCGCCGCGGTGGTGGTGCTTGGTGGTCGAGACCGGCTGGGCGCGGAGGGAACCGTCCGCGCCGGGGCGGTTGGCGGCTGCGTGGCGTGTGGCTGCCGCCCTGCCGGATCGACGGGTTGGCGCTGCCGTGCTGGAGAGGCGTTCGTGGTACGGATTGTCTTTCTCTTGACAGCGGCAAGCTGCGGCTGCCATCGGGAACGCTCTGGAGCAATCCGGCGCATCGCGAGAGGCGGACTCCACTTCGGCCTCGCGTGGGAAAAGGCCGGGACGGTCACGGGGTTTTGCTGTTTGAAACGGCCGCGGGTTTGCGAGCTGTCGGCCTGCCAAGCCCCGTCCAAGAGTTTGGGCTGTTCGGCCGTTCCTGTTTCACCATCGTCCCGCGCCTGCCTGCCAAAACGTCGGGACGAGACTGCTGTTGGTCGGCGGACGGGGCGATGGGGAGGGGTGTTCGGGACTCGGACCGATGGTGCGGCGGGTGGATGGAGGGATTGCCAATGCTGACTGCCATGCCTTGTGCCAAGGGCGGTGGTGGAGATGATGGTGGAGGGAGGGAAACACCAGGAAGGGTTGGAGAGGTGTGTACTCTTGGCGTTGATGAGCTGAGATGCTCGATCCCGTTCTGCTTTTAGCCAAAACATGCTGTTCTTCTCATGCTGCACAGCGCTGTAAAGCTGGCGATGTGATAGAGACGGCATGACATCGACGACATCAGCCGGTCACCCGGCCCTCAGGCACCACTGTCGTCGAGACGGATAAATTCGCCGCCCGCCTGGAGTTTGGGGGTGCTTAATATCTGCCCTATTAAGGCTTACCTTCACCAGTCGGTATCGACGTCTTACCCACGAAGACGGACAGCACGACACGCCGGAACCGGCACGTCGCCCTGCCACACGGCGACGGCACCTCCGGCAAATATGCCTGGGACTGACAGGACGGCTCTCAGCACTCCCCTCAAAACACCGCCCATCTCCCAACCAGCCGCCCCGTCCCGCCCGATCTCCCATTCCAAATCACCCAGCCATCTCCTCCACCTCGCCCTCACCGCACGACCACCGCCGCACCCGTCGTGGTCGCGAAACGCAAAAACCGCCCTCTTCTCGGCCGTTCCTGAGCCAACCCGCCGGTAGCGAGGCGGCCTTGCTGCGTCGCGCGCTGGCGGCCGCCGTTGGTGGTGGGCCTTGAAGCCGCCGCGTCGGAGCGGAGAGACGTACACACCCGGTCCCGGCGTGGCGGAGCGCCCAGGGCTCCCGGCACACGCGACAGGCGGGGGTGATGACTTGAGGAACGCACGTATGTGCGCGTGTGCTGTCGGACGCGCGTGTGTGTTTCTGGCGCGTCTGAGGTGCGCGCGCGTGCGTGGGGCCGGCTGTCTTTCGCGGCGCTTCGTCGGGTGCGAGGGGCGTCGCGATGCGGCCGCGTCGCTGAGGCGCGGATGGGGTGGTCTGGCGGGCGCCAAGGCTGTGGATGCTGGCTGTTTGGCGGACGGCGGGGTCCGTGTCGGTTTGGGCGGGCGGGCGCGTCGTCGTCGTCGAAACGCGTGGGTGCCTGATGCGAGTACGTGGATCGCGAAACGCGGGACACGACGGTGGCGATGGGGGAGGGGATGCTGAAACGCATGAATATGCGGCAGTTGGCGCGGGGCGCATGAATGATGGGCGCTGCAGCTGCTGTTCGGAAACGGCTGGGAGCTATGAGCCGTGTGAGTTTGCTTGAGAGGACGTCGATAAGTTAGTGCTTTGCCCTGGTGTTGGGCGACGACGAAATCATGCAGCGCTTTGGTGTTGTAGTGAGTGCATTGTTCTACCGGCACTATTCAGCCGGGTCGAGCAAGATTCCGGCATGAACGAGAGAGCCTTGGGAAGGTGGCCTTTGCTGGAAAGGTTCTATTCTCCAAAGTTCAGAAGGTGCTTCAAAGAAAGGTGAAAATCCATGAGGATGTAAATGACACGCCAATCCGGATTTTTGACAAATACTTCAACTCCCCAAAAGTCCACCTTGCTGTTGATATGAGACGCTAACTTTACACATACTTTTTCATCTTTGTTTTCATTCCATTAGAGCCACACACCAGCAAGAAATTGACGAGAGCATAACAAGGTTTTAATCTTCGTTTTCCTGACAGGTTTAAGCTGCGCTTTCGAACGACGCGGGATTTCTGCTTCTTTCAGGCATGGCTACGCTCCAGACAGGTTATCGCCATTAGCCCCGCCTAGTAGAAAGCTCAAAAATGGTTGTGTATACTGGTAAGGTGCTGGATTCGAATGGTCTAGTATTATAAAGATCTCGAATCTAGATATCGTTGAAGAGTATGTCCCAACAAAGATTTCCACATACGATCGAACAGATTTACCCACCAGTCAGAGCAGCGTCGAAGCCATGGTCGTAACTCCGGCCATTGACTCTCCCCAAATGCAGGATTCAGGAATACATCGGGGTAGCGCGCAGCGATCATGGTCAATGCCTATACCAAAAGCACAAGGAGAATGTAGCTTGTCCACTGAATACCAGTGTACCAGTTGGACTGGCTCTCTGGAATCATAGAGGTGCTGAAGACTGCCTAAAAAGGGGTAAGTTTTCAATGAAGGTAGAATGTGAACTCGCGAACTCTTACAGTGGCAAGTGATAAAGGGAGGTAGAGCTGGGCAAGTCTTAGCATCGCCTCTCTAAGAATGCCATTGGAGTGTGAGAAAACATACAACGGTCATCTTTGTCAAAATCCCGATATTCTCGCCCTGTCTTGTTGAAGCTGCACTTTCCCTCAGCGCAGAGGCGTTGACAAGCTATGGTAATATAGTCAGCGTACTAAAGATTTGTCTAGTGAAGACTACAACGTAACTTACTCCATCACGCATGCCATTAAAAAGTTCTAGTCTTTGTCCAAGCAGTGATCGTAAAGACTTCAATTCCGATATATTCCCACGTACATCAGACATGTACTTTTCCCAGCGTTGACGGAAGGCATCGCTACCAGTTGTCTGGAGATGTTCAATCTGGCCATGTTCGAAGATGCTCCATGCCTCAATAGTACTTGAAATTGAGTCCCGGAATCGCCGAATGGCTGAAACAGTGAACGTTAATTTCTTCGTGTTGGTAAGCTCAGTATCGTCCGTGAATCTGAGAAGTGATTCTTGTTCCTGTTTGGGTAGTGCTTTGGTTACTGGGAAGAGAACTCCAATCGGGACAAAATTGAACGTACATAAGCAGACATACGCTCGTCGAAGATACTAATAAGTGTGACCCATTCCCGCGTTGCTTGTGTCATGCGTCGATCCATCGTTGAGAGGAAGTATTCGCGAGGATTCCAGACTTGGAACTTCAGGTCATGCGCCCCTCCGGTGCTGGGGTCTTTCTTATCGTCCAGATATTGTCTCCAATGCTCCTCACCACCAAAAGACATGCCCACAAAACAGTAGGACGTCCATAACCACTCATCAACCCCTGTAATCAGGAAGGAAAGCTATGCTTCATGGTACCAATAATTTTCTTTGTCCTGGACATTCCATAGAGGTAGCTGACGCGATTTGCGAAAGGAACGAGGATCGAAATCTTCGTCGCCCTGCATTCTGTTTCGCAATGCAAAGAATGGGACATGAAATTCTAGATTGAAAGCTTGGGCCTGCAAAACATCAGCTTAGTTATGCGAGGCAAAAGGCCAGGAATTTTACATCTCCAAAATGAATTCTGAACATGGACTTATACTGCAAATGTCCATGCACAAACCCGCGAAAGACGGGTATGGTTCGGGTGGCGATGGACTGCACGATCGCGAGAACAATATCGGACGTGACGTTTACCGAGAACCTTCAAAATGTCAGTCCAGTGTGTTTCGCATGCGAGTTCAACATACACTATCCTCTTCCCAGGATTGAAAGCGTCTCGCTTAGTCATGTCAGCTCGTTTTAGTGTGAAATCTGATTACAAAGAACTTACTTTGACCATCATATGATCTTGCAGCTCCTCAGCACTCAGTGTGGCGCTAAATGTATTCTCTCCTTCTGGTGGATGATCCATATACCCACACTGTTCTGGTTTATTGCTTTCGGAGTCCCAAAGCCTTGTCGACCATTTGCTTCCGGACGGATCGCACCGTTCGTCGAAAAGTACCACCTGTGTTTGTTGTGAATTCTGAGGCGGCTTTGATCTTAGAAAGTCTCTAAGCTTGGAATACCTCAGAGTCTCCGGCGGATCTAACCGTGTCTTGCGGAAACTGAGGAACTTGTGTATGAGCCTGCTCCGTTCGCTACCTAGACTCTGGCTATCTGCGAGATCGAAATAACTGTCAGGAACATTGCCGAGGCGGTAGTCTTCCGCCCCGTAAAGTTTCGTTTTTTGTCTTGCAAAAGATTTATCCCACGCTACAGCCGATGACATCCTGGTTCAATTTCCTCAGTTTTAGCCTGCTCGTTACAGTCTTTAAGCCTGACAATGAATCAAGGGATACAGGAATTTCGGTGTACCTCGGCGCCCTGTGTGCAGCGCTGGAAAGCGTCGGTTCGTGGTTTTCCTTGTGAATAAGGCGCGGAGCGGTCCTTCTCTTCAATTTTCAAACTTTGTAGGTTTTACGAGGCTGAGGTTGTCTTATGTCCGGCTGTGAGCGGGGTATGATTTCATTCGCTCGCTTCATCAACTTCATGTGGCCAATCTTCCTTGGATGCGATAATGTGGTCACATGAACGAAGCGCCCTTATCTGACGTCAAATTCCAGCCTCGTTTTTCATTGCAGTCCTCGCGTTTCGAGAACACAGGAACGCCTTCTTCAACAAGTGTCACCTACCTATCTAGAATGGAGTGCCCACCCGATGATACTTCCACTTGCTTCGAGTACCACAAAACTTCAATCCCCATCACTTCACACAATTTGTGTCCGACAAGGCTTGTCGAAGACGGGATCAGAAATAGCCCTTGGCAATGTGTTAGTCAGACCTCAGAAAGATGGGATTCTTCAACTAATTCAAGCCAGTGCAAACCGGATTGCCACGCTATCAACGCTGGCGAATCTAGCGAATGTGCAAGTTGTAAACTCGCAAAATGTTTTCAATGTACGAACGATAAAGATTCCAACATGGATGGTTTGAAAGAAGTTCAACCAGGAGACGGCGACGAATGCTGGTTCTGCGTATGTACAGTATCCATTATTGAAAGCCAAGACGAGACTAAATGTCGAAAGTGCTCCTGTGGTCAGGGCCCATGGCTTGTTGCTGTTTATACTGTATGCTTCAGTTGCAACCATGTCCGTTGCTATTACTGCAAAGTCGAGTAAATAGACATGTATGATATTGCGTCATACTTGAATGAAGAGGGGGTACAATGCGCTTGTCATTCCGTTCACTAGTGCAAGGTCACTTCCGGAATTTGCAAAATTCTAACGCTTGTGACTCCATGGGGACATTGAAAGGTATATTTGTGCTCGGTATTTAGACGCGCATTGCATTCTGTTAAAGTCCATCAAGCTTTAGCTTCATCTGCCACTCTGCTTAATTATTTCTCAGTATTGTCAGGTCTTCTTGCGTTTAGGTTACAACATTGCTGGCTCTCAGTTTTGAGCACCCTTATTTTGCTCGTTATTTACATTATGCTTAATTCCACCGAACCATCACATTTTGAACCGTCCATTTGCCTATGAAAATTCCTCAGGGACACTCGTTACCAGAGCCTATTTATTCTAATTAATGAAATGATTCTCACACATTAGGAAGAGGGACACGGGTGCTTTTACGTACAGGTGCACTCGAAGAACCCGGGAGTATCCAGCCTCACGCAGTCAGAGCAGTACGAACCGCCGCCGCTCAAACGAGAGTTGCAGGTCAACGCAGCAGTGTCCTCCTGGTTGATATTGCAATCCCACGAGTAAACGCCATTGTGGCTATCGCACTTGCCGCTGAGGTCGAGGGTCTCGCTGGCGACAAGGCTAGCAAAGAGGGTAACGAAGAAGGTGGCCGTGAAACGCATGTTTGTTGTTGGTTGGCTATGTGAGGAAAGTCAGTTTCATTTGCTTGCGAGCTTGCCATGCGCCAAAGAACTCACGAGACTTTTCTTTTTGGAAGCGAAACTCGGGAGTAAATTACTGCTGGTTGTTCTAGGCACACTTTAAGAAGGGAGCAGTAGTAGAATCTTATATACAACAAGAGCACGGGCATCAGTAAGGCCATGTTTAAGTCAGGCCAGGTACACGTCATGCTCGTAAATCCGAGCTGTTCGCATGCATCTGTTCCCGAGTCAAACTCCTGAATACGAGGCGTTCTCCACAGATCGTTTCGTTTAGCGGTTAGTAGTTTACTTCTCGGATGTTTCACAAGGCGAAAATGCTTAGGTCGCCTATTCATCCGCTTGTTGAACGACTGATTAAGCAGCTCGAAAAAAGTCTCCGAATCACTGCTACTTTACGCCTGCCACAATGAGGAATAGATGCAGCATTAGCTACACGTAAATAAGTCAAGGAGATCCGTGCGACGACTAAGTTATGCCAATGCGGGGGATCAGACAGTGCATCGCAGAAGAATAGGGAAGGTCGTCAGGCTTGCCAGCGCTCTAGTGGGTTGGTTCCCCGCAAATTCGGGCCGCACGGGTTTTAAACAAGTAGATCACGCTTGCTGACGCGTGTAGCTTCCGTTTTGGATCCCCTTCTCTTCCCATCGAGAGATTTTTATCAAATCGAACCATGCACATCAAGCTATTCGACTGGACTAACTCATCTTTCATCGCCCTTTCACTGGTATAGGCCCGGTTATTCGGCTGACTGTTTAGCTCCCACTTTTCTCGTCTCCAGCACCGGAGCCACACCGCCAGCAGTAACCGGTGTATTGTTCGGATCTCGCTTCGTCGGAACGACGGCACGTTCTTCACCGTCAGGTTGTCTCTCCTGACGTTCGCTGGAAGTAACACGTCTTTTGCAGCGAACTACGAAACATGCCGTAGACCGCTCCCTCCCCCCTTTCCCTGTCTCTTCAACCTCTTCAAAATCCTGCTCTGAAATTCAGTTTCTCTTCTTCTCCCTGAGAACAGGTCGATGGTTAACTGTATCCTACTGCACTCGTTCAAGTAACAATCGCCAATAGACACAATGTTCTTCCCCCAGGTGTCCGGTGCCGCTTTCACTTTTAGATACTGAGCCACATGTTCAGGATGCATCTGTAATCTGAGAAAGGTGGCTATCTTTGTTTGCAAGTGGAAAAATGTGTCAAAGAGGGCGATTGTGGAGAACATGGACCGCTTGATATTCATCTGGAAGCCCATTAAGTGTGTCCTCAGTCCTTCTAATGTAATGCGTGAGGTCGCTCTGTTGCTTCGGAGGCAAATTGCTTAGCTCCAGCGCCAAGTTCTTAGTCTTCTTAAACGTTCCAATGAGGAAAGGAAGATCGGGTCCGAGTTGCTGGAACTCCAATGCGGCGTCTTTAGAATCTTTCGAGCTTCTCACAGTCTTTGAGACAAGCTCGGCGGTTGCAATCAATAACCGACAGAGACTGACGCCATTGCCGCACATGTTGCCGCATATACATCTGAAGCAGATAGTAGAGGCGAGGCTATTAATGTCCGTGCGGAACATCAGACAGGAAGGTGGCGGATAAGAACTCTTTGAACCCCCCTCATCCCTGCAGTCGAGCCGCAGTAGAACTGCATGCTGATGCTTCGTGCGACGTTAATAAATATAACGGATGAAGACAACCCTATATTGGGATTCTATTATGTTGGTATGGGGTAGAAGACCATCAGAGCTCTGTTTTGGGGGCGTATGTACAAGGCTGTGAGTGTAGCAAATGACTCTTGACTAACACGCCGACTGCAGGGTTGGGCCTGAGGTGAGGCTGACGGAGATATCTTCACAGGGAAAACCAAACAAGAGAGCGAAGACGCAGGGAACGATGCCGATCTCAAACCGCCTAGTAGATGAATTACCTGGTCTGATCTAAAACTCAGTGTTGAAGACCTGCCAAGCAGATTTATTACGCCAGTCATTCGCTTTACAGCCCTGCAGCTCGAGCTTTTGATTTTCAAGAAAGGAGGGAGAATATTGAAAAGAAGCACCAACTGTGCGGTTACCAGGTAGAGGAAGGGGACATAAATTCCATGTTTCGTCGAGCATACAGAAACTAATTCACAGCTACTTAATGCCGTGGGTGGAATTTGGAGTGAACCATTCGATTTTCTATAGATCTGTTTCTTATTTTTGTCTGTCACAATAGCCGCAGAACAACCTTTCCACGCAGTGAGCCCAATGCCACCGGGAAGAAACATCTCAGCTTAGCCCGTGCGCCCAACTCCACCGAATCCCTTTTTTGTTCCTGAAGAGCGGTTACCACAAGCCATGCACATGAACATCGGTCTTGTTCCAGCTCTTCCTGCCTACCGCCCAAGTCCGCCGTACACCTCCGGCCTACCGCCTCTTCTTCCCACCAACCTCCCTCTTTGTCCTCCTCGCCTCCCACCTCGCCCAGCCCGCATCCACCAGATCCTCCTCGACCACCAGATCCCTTATCCTGAACAGCCTCGCCAGCCCCGTCTCGAGCACCCACCCCAGCAGCCCGCTCCTCCTCACCCAGCTCGTCAGGCCGAACCACACAACGGCGAAGGCAGCGCCGGCCGCACAGCCGACCAGCACCTGCTTGGCGGTGTGGTATGACAGGTAGATGCGCGAGAAGGCGACGGCGGCGGCGGAGGCGAGGGCGAGCAGCGACAGCGCGAGGCGCTGGGCGTAGGTGGTCGGGGTGTGTGTCTGGGTCGGGTGGGGCACGTGGCGGAAGAGGAGGAAGAGGGCGAGGTAGAGCGAAAAGAAGGAGACGAACTGGGCGTGCGAGGAGGGCATGCCGTAGCCCTTGCCGTACATTTCTGCGGTGGGGCGACCGTGTTAGCTAGCGCCGCGCTGGGGTAAGAGAGACAGGGTGGGTTGATGGCGAGAGCAGGGTATGGAGTATGCGGAGGAATTTTGGGGCGCTCCGGATGCCAAACGTACGCCGCGGACGCTCTTCTTTGATCAGGCGCTTCAGGCCCCAATTAAGGGCCTCACAGGCCATCTGGCCGGCAAACATCAGGCCGACCTCGGCCTCGCGGCTGGACCAGATCAGGGTGGCATAGACGACGCAGAGGCCTTGCGGCACGAGGGCCAGCCAGGCACATAGGTACGAGAAGCGGTCGTTCGGGTTCTGCGGTTTGGCGGGTGGTCAGCGCGGGCGGACGAGGCGGCAGCTCGGCGGATTGAGGCTCACATAGTGGACGTGGGTGAGCGAGAGCGAGGCGAGGGTGGGCTCGTCCATGGTGCTGGCTGGGTCGCGCAGAGAGGGCGTGCAGAGGGAGGCAGCGCGTCGAGGCCGAGAGCTGCACGATGATGATGCAGCGCTGTCCCGAGCGTGATGTGCGAGAGATTGCCGATTGCCGATATCTTATCTCCGACCCAAGGCCGTGAGCCCATGAACTGCACACGCTCTCCACATCTCCGTCATGATCTTCTCGATGGTGTGTGCATCACATCTCCAGAGTTTTCCACGTCGCTTTCTCCATTCCGCATGTATCAATCCATCATGGCACGTTATCACCTCCCACACCAACTCCGCGTCTTCTACTTTACTCATCTACCCATGTAATCCTCACTATCCCGCCCAGACTACTTCACAACCACCCCATCATCAAAGTAAAAAAGCACACGCACACTCCGCCGTCCGCCAATCATCCACCCAAATCGCACCAACTACCAGCTCACCTGCCTTCATTCTCACTACCCCTCCGTCGGCCTTTTACAACATCACCCTGGTTAGCAGCTCACCCACGCGTGCCGCCGTCTTTCCATCAACCAAAGCTTGTCCACACCCCGGGGGCCGGCCCGCGCCCATCGCCTCCTGCGGCCGCCGTCGCGCGCGAGAAAACACCGTCCAGACCCTGGCGCCAGTAACAGCCGCTGCGCTATCGATCCACGGTGGCCCCCTCCACCCCAAAACCTTCCAACTCTCTCCCGCCAAGCCTCTCGTCAAGCACCGTCCGGCGCCGCATGGTGGCAGCAGAGTCCGGCGCGCAACCTTCTACTTACGCAACCAGCGCTGACGTGCATCTGGAACGCACGCGGCGCCGGCGACGACGCCTTAGCGCGCGCGAGACGACGTTCAAACAAAAAGACTCATCCGCAAACCAACAAGGCGCGTCTTCGGCCCACCATCCCACGAACACGGGACCGCGCGAAACGAGCGCGCATGCGAGGCACCGCCCGGATCGGGTCGTGATAGCGAGCGATCACACCACGCGGCGTCGTCGAGGCTTCCGTCGTGCGCGCTCGACGCTAGGCGGTCCCGCGTTTTAGCTCTGTGCCAACGGGCGCCGCCGCCGCCAGCCGCCGACGAGTTCAGCTTAGCCCGGTGCGAGCGAGGCTCACATCACGCCGTGACGAGCGCGCACGCACAAGCCGCGGTCACGGCTGGTCCGGGGGCCACTGTCGCTCGGGCGTAGCTGAGCTCTTCGTACCGCGCAGCTCCGCCAGCTGTCGAGTTTCAATCCTCCCCACCCGGATTCCGGCCGCGGCGCACACGAGAAGAGCATCTTCGCGGCCGGCGCTCGTGTACCAGCGCCGCTCGCCTGACGCGGCCGAGCTGTGTCGTGGGCTGTTTTTACGCCACGGGGACCGATCTGCTCATTGTTTCGCGCGGCGCGGAGGTGAAGCTCTGTCGACGCGTTGCTTGGGCGCTGTGGCTGCGGCCCTTCTCGCGGCCGTGGCGGTCAGGTACCAGGGCGTGCGCTTTGCCCGCGGGGAACCCGGAACGGACGGGTCTCGGGACTCCTCCCGAGCGAGGTGGTCCGCGCCGTTTCGTGGGAATGCGTGATATTTTGTCGGATGAGTGGGTGCCATGCGATGATGGAGATATTGGCTTCGTATGGGTGCCGTCGTTAAGTGTGCAAAGTAGAAGAGTAGTCGCGGCTAAAGAGAGGTAAGTATTGGCCAACGGTAAGATGAGACAACTCAGAGGCATCAATTCATGGATTGGAGCATTGTCTTGAGAAGAGAAGAAGTTGAATAGTTGAAGGGTTTATTTACAAGGTAATTTTTTGTGGGTGCCAAAAAGATAACTGCACTCGGAACTACGAATATCGAAGCGTGAAACGAATGTCGTCGTTCTGGAACTCCCCTGCATCCATCCAGAACCATCATAATCAATCCTCATCATAAAAAAAAGAATTACAACCAGAAAGCCGTCCAGTAGATATAAAGGGCAAGGAAATAAGTGCCTGACCGGCGAGGTATCGTAGAAACCAAGCAAAACGCGAAATACTTCCCAACCCCAACCACGAGACGCCACCGAGCACACATCAAGCCAAGGGGTAATCGTGAAAAAGAGTGTGTCAGAAGAGAGGAAAGGGGTATTACAGAGCGACACCATCACCTACGCACCCCACACCGGAACACTCAGTACAGGCACACACCCGGCAACGCCAGGAATATCGCCGTGGTTGCCGTCGTCAGGATCAAGCTCCACAACTGTGCGCCCTTGACGATCTTGTCCTGAATGACCCGCACGCTCTCCTCCTGCACCCAAGTCTCAGCATCCCAAATCTTCTGCACCAGCGGCTTGCGCTGGTATTCGGCGACCCAGGCCTCGGAATCGAAGCTGTTGCTGCTGCCGAACGAGTCCATGCTGTAGGGCCGCTTGAGGCTGGCGGCCTTGCTGCCGCCGTTGAGCGTGGCCTCCTCGTCGTAGTCGAAGGTGGAGGTCGAAGTCTTGGTCTTGATCGAGTTCGGGACGGCGAGGGATTTGGAGTCGGAGGTGTTGCTGGTGGCGGTGGCGCCGGTGATGCCGCTGTTGATGCTGTCCTCGTCCTCCCACGGCTTGACGCTGCGCTTGTGGCCGCGGTGCAGGATCACGCAGAGGCCCTTATAGGCTGCGATCATGGTGGTCGTGCCGAGGAAGAGGACCGGGAACATCAGGATCCGCCACCAGCGCGGCGTCGAGGAGAGGAGCAGGAGAAGTCCAATCAGGAGACCACCCGCGATGTGCGTGACGCCCATGGTGCGCACGAAGAAGACGCGCGGTTTGTTGCCGTTGCAGATGGACCAACGCACGAAGTTGGGGTGCGCCTGCCCGCGGAGGGTGGCTTCGACCATGTCGGCGACGATCTTGAAGGCGGATGGGTGCGTCGTGTGTTGTAGGGCGTGCAAGACGGCGGAGCGGTCGCGCGCCGAGAGGTTGAGCTCGCGAGGAGCGCCTTGCGCGATGTAGTGCGCAATGACGCGGTCAATCTCCTGGCGGAGGGGCTGGACGGAGACTGTTTGTGACGGTCAGTACTGAACTGTATCCCGGACGCGTGTGAGATGACTTACAGCCCTGCCACTTGAGACCAGCCTGAGCGTTGGCTTCGTCGTTCATCTCCTGAACGGTCTCCTCAGAAAGCACTGGCTGCGAATGGTAATGCGTCGAAACAGATGGAAGGCTGGCCATGTCTCCAAACGTGCTCCGCGTGGGCGACAAGGTGTCTTGTCTGGTGAGCGCCCTGGTCGGAGAGGATATACCCTCCGCCTTTGGAGAGATGACAATCTCAGTGAGGCCAATGGCGGCAGCATCCGCAGGCTTGTCGAAGTCGACCTTAGGCATCAACGGGCCGGGCTTCTTCTTCCTCTTCATGCCACCAGGAGTCACTGCGGCAATCTGAGCGGCCTTCTCCTCAGCATCCTGCTCCTGTTCCTTCCATTCCGGGGCAAGCGCCTTGCGTTCGGGCTTCAGGGCATTGAAGCGCTGAGTGTAGTCCTGCAACCAAAGGTAGAACTGCAGGTTTTCAGCGTCGTGCGTCACATAGACGAGATAGTCCATGAAGTCACGAAGTTGGCATGGCTGAAACGGTCAGTATCAGGGAGAATCTCATGAGAGATGGAGACGTACTGGCATGGCCTTGTTGGTGATGACATTTTCAAATGAAAGCTCTTCGGGAATTCCCCTTTTGCCGTTGGCAGTCCTCTCGACATACCTCTGGCATTCCCTCTGGTTCAGAGGGCCGTGGGACTTGGAGACGTAGTCAGGACGACGGTAGAAAAGAATAGACATGATGAAATGATGGAGGAATTTGTCACTCTGCGGACCCAGAAATGAGGGAAGAGGGTCAGGCTAATGTAGTTGACAGGAGAGCTAGGAAAGCTAACGGCGTTCAGCCACAATGGAAGCGGTTGAGCACGGAGAACCAAAGGAACGGTTCAGGGCTCCTGATATACTTCGAAAGGCTAAAGGAATGTGTGGAGGGGGAGGATGGCGGCAAAGAAGGTTGATCGAACGGCCTTGACTAGTTATGCCCGGTGCGTCTTGGCTGTAGAGTCAGCGAGCCTGTCCGCTTGGCCAATGGTAGTAGAGAGGAGCCCACCCAGGGTTGAGGCAACCGAGCGTTCATTCAGCTTGACATGCGTGAGCCCTACTGGCCATTTCCCCTGCATCTGCCGTGGGGTGGCAGAGCAGGGACACATCCGCGCACGCCAATGAGGAGGCTTGCCGAGAGGGTCGACTCGGCGCAGCGACCTACTCCTAGGCTAGCAGTCGGTCTCCAGTCTATCGACGCAGAACATTGATGGGTTATTGACGCGCAAAGGGCCCCGGCCCGTCGCCCAGCTAGCACGGGTAGAGTGTGGCGCCCCGTTAGCCCAAGGAACCACTTTCCCCAAAGGGCTTAATGGCGACCTGGAACTGGGTGTCAATATTAAACGTGCAGGAGCAGTTTCTGAGGTTAACCATCCTTCTCCTGTCTTAGGGCTGTGTGCAGACATCCTGGGCGGGGAGCACGGTGCCGAGATCTAGCGATCCGGCTCGCGGCCGGCGCAGATTGGCGCAGGGCACTGCACCGGATCGAGGCAAGTCCTCGGGCGGTCCGCGGGTTCTGCAGCACAAGGTTTTCCTGAAGCCTGCCGGCGTCCCAGATTTTACACGCAACGCTCTCTCTGCAGCCCACACGTGGATGCGGGTCCAGATGCATGCCCGACAGGGCGCATTACCGCACATACTTTGCATGGCTGTCTTTTGCTCCAGCCGCTGAGTGTTGAGGCACCGAGACGTGAGGTGATTCAACTGAAGCTTGAAATCTGAAATGATGGTCGCTGGGGTGCGAGATTGCTTAGGCCAATGACGCGAGATCGCCGCAAGCAATGTTCCTGGAGCATCCCTGTGTGAAGAATGCACAGCCATACTGGAACATGACCATCTGCAGGCACCGGCTTTCAGGCACGCTTTGCATGAGTTGTACAGTAGGAGTCTTTGCTATGTCAGGGGCGCAAGTGGAGCCGTGAGCCGTAGAAGCGTCATGGAGACTGTTGGCTATTGCTGCTGATCGCTATCTCAGTGGCTTGCGGCCGTGTCATTCCCGTCAGCGGGTTCCCGTGACAGGTAACGCCGGTCTGCACCCTGCACCGGCGAACGACCGCATCGTGGGATTCCCGTTAGGGCCAGTCTGGTGGTTTCATGAAGACCGGTGCAGGCTGCAAACCAGGGAACCAGAGAATTGTGGAGAGCTGCTTGTCCTGGATGGCCGTGCTGGTTGCGGGCTTTACGAAGTAAATCACATCGGACGTGGGGAATAGCGCGGAAACATCGCTTCGCAAGCGACTCAGGACGGCTAAACAGGTCACGGGAGGACGAAACGGAGGGTGCGGTGTGGCCAGGAGTCTTCACGGGGAAACAGACGTTAGCTGTCAACGCCGTCGTGTCGGAGTGACGGCGCGGCGCTTGGACACACTGACATCAACGCGTTTCCGGTGGTCACGACACGCAACCGCCAGAACTCAGCTGCCCTCTCGACCGCGGAGGACGATCTCCATCCAGCAAAGGCTCTTGATCGGCACGGAGAGCGGATCCTGCGCGCGGGCGAACCAGAGTCGAGTCACGCAGCCGTGTGGACGCGGCACTTGTGTCGTGAGTTTCGTGCCGCAAGTCAGGGCGCAGGCGGCGCGGGTCTACGCAGGTGTGGAGAAGCCGCCACCGGCGCTGGGTTAGCAAAGGGCACAGCTGAGGGCGGCGCGCACACCAATCGGCTGCTGGCTGCGCGTCGGTGCTGGCGTATCGCGGGAAGGAGCCTCGCAGCAAATTTTGCGCGCAGCGGACGGAGGCGTGCGCAATCCCGTGTGGGATCCTTTGCCGCCCGCCTCACCCAAGGACCAGACGTGCAGATTCCCGCGAAGGATCGAGAGACTGCGATCGAGCGCATCCCTGCGGCGGTCCTCGATGCGGCGGGATCTCATCTCTCGGGACGGGGAAGAAGCCTGTCGCGGGTCGGCAAGCCGCGAGTTCCTGCGTTCGTGGGCTGCGTCGGAGCAGGTGCCGGGCAGATGAGTGGCCGCGGGAGAGAGGCGCGAGATGAGGATGCGGAACGCGCTGGAGGGAGCGCGGCCTGGCGGCTGATCGGAGGCTTCCCGAAGATCCTTGCCGAGCGATCTGGCCCCAAGGCGCCTCAGCCCTTGGCCGTCCACTCGACCCAGCCCTGCGCCCACACGAACTGCCGCAAGAGTCACTCTCCAACACGCCCAACTCTGGTTGCGCATGCTCCGAGAAAGACCCAACCGTCGATAGTAGCTGGCGATCTCACTTTCGCTGTTCCACCTGCATCTTCGATCTGATCACGAGAAACTCTCCGAGTCTTCCCGTCCCGCCGCCGCCGCCGTCCCGCCGGGTAAGGACCAAGCGCACAGGGCAGCCGCAAGCCTCAAAGCCTCATCTCCGCCTCCTCATTGCCGCCGCCAGCCAGCTCTGCACTGCTGCTCAATTTCCTAGAATGTGCCAGCCTGTCTTGGCGTCCCAGATGACGGGAAGAAAAATCCCCGGACCCAGGGGCGCGGTGATGGTTCACGGTTGACATGATGAGATCCCGTTGGGTTTCTTCATTTCCCATAGTCAATCGACCCCACGAAAGGATTCACGCTGCGTGAAATCGATAGACCATTGGAATCGGCGCAGTGGAGGTAACGTTAAGCACAACTGCCGGATTTCCTGGGACAGGGGCTGTCACAGTATGAAAGGCTAGCGCGAAGAACACAAGCTTCTGAAAGACCAATCAAACCGAAAATCACGCTTGGTGCTGGCCAGTGGAGACATTCATTACGACATAGGAGTACGTCAACACGCAGGCATGAGCCGTCCGGATGAATTCCTGCCAAAAACTGCTCAACTTCACAAGAAACGCCAGATTCAGCACCTTCAGGATCTCCTTTCTTTCGCAATCCACCGCACCCCTATACTTCAAGCATCTGACGAGACAACACCCGCGGATCATACGTGAACCCCAAGATCGAAACGTTCACTGCGGCTTTAGTCCAATCGAGCTGTCAAACGCGGTCCCTGCCTGAGACAGAGAAAATGGCGTTGTCCTCTCGTCACAGAGCGCGCTCATCTAAGTCTTATAAAGATTATGCAAGGTATTTCGAGTTCTCAAAACATCCCAGCCGTGTAAAGAACAACTCGCATGGCCACGTTTATTCTATAGCTTAGATAAATCCTACTGGTGCGGAGCCGATGCATCCATCGGGTACACACTTGCTTCGAATTGTACGCGAAAGTCATACGGATGGTTCCTTCAATCCCATCTACACTTCTTAAAATTATTGGACAATATCTATCAGCATATATATCCTGCTTGTACCCTCGTCCCTTTCCTGATCTGGTGTACTTGCAAGGGGATGTGTGGATTAATTGGGCTGCTCGGTTCTAATTTTTACAACTTCCCCTTTCTTTATAGACATTCCGCAAAGCAAACGCTGGGAAACCAACTTTCAGATTCCCCCTCTACGTTCCATTTCTCCGAGTTCATGTTACCTTACTGGCCGCGATTCAAAGCTCTCCATGGGGTCGTGTGATGCGCCATGTGTCATGCATGGGGACGACCATGATGAGCTCGAGGCGCAATAGGAGCATCGGTAGTGTCCGCAGACCGGACAAGAGTCCGGTGTCAAGGCCGACAAATTTATGGACGAGCATTGACACTATTTCAAAGTCAGTATCTCGTGTAAATATGTAGATATGAACGTACGCATGTCCAGGCATCCGAATGTGTCCAAATCTCCAAGCTCTTCTCAAAAGTACGGCAAGCCTCGATCCCAGTGCTGCTACGGAGACCGTTATTGTGACGCGTTACATCTGATATGGAACGCGAGGCTTCTTCGTCACCAAGTTCGGATTGACATTCGCCTTGAGAGTCCCGCTTGTGAGGTACAAAAAATCAGCGATGTCTGTATCTCCTCATCAAGGCTCGGTGTGTTCTTACACAGTCGGAGTCGTGTGTTGTCCTTCGTGGAGTTGAGCGCGACATGAGTGGCGACTACTGCGTGGAACAGGAGGTGGGAGGCGGAAGGCGTTGAGGGTGGGGCTCGGCTCTTGGCTGCAGGTCTGCCAAATTCGAAAGAGAGCCGCAGCGAGTGCTCGTCGCTTGGTACCCGGGATGGGAGTAGTGAAGTCTTCGAAACCGCACACCCGGGCAGTTACACTATTCGCGGGGGGGATTGCGGATCTTCAGCCTCGTCGAAGATTCTTTGCAGAAAGGTGCAGCCGACGCTGATAAGCAGGGCGGGGTCAGGTGAGGTGGCGCAGCGTAGCCTTGTTTAAGCGAGCGAATGACAATCGTGTTAGGCCAAGGCTGCTGTGTACTTTGTCTCGGCCTTCTCAGGACAACCTCCTCGTTTCCTCCATTATATTTTGTCCTCAAGTCTCATTCGTGATCCACTGCTCATGCCGGGCACATTCCACGGCTTGGCCATATTTTCCCGTCGCGATGGCCGAACCAGCCGAGGCCTGGGATAATCGCTTCTCCGAGCGTCGCCCAGGAAAAGTCTATGAGGCTGAAAACAGGAAGCCCCTCAGCAAAGTGCCCCCCGAAACCGCTCGAAAAAGGTTTCTTTCACGCCGAGAAAGCCTGGATCCACCTAATCAATCTCAATACTCAGCACTGAAGCTCTTTCTTGAGCGTTCCGTCTCTGAAGTCACGGACAAGGCTGGAATCGTGCTCTTGGACGATCGTCGTGATCGATCGGCGGGCGCGGCAGCAACTCTGAGAAAATGGGATTCTGAAGGACCACAAACAAACTATATGAACTACCCACCAGCTGGTGACCCAACACATCTCTTCAGAGAGGTCGTGTCGGTCGCAAAACTGACAGGAAGGTTGAAAGCTGACGTATGCTTCCGCTCCTGTGTTATGTTCCGATTAGAAGCGAATGTGAAGTAACTCCTGCACAGAGAGAAAGACTGGGTGCCGAGAAGAGGAACATGTAAGCCTCCGCTGATGCAACACAATTCGTGCTGACCATGCTGTTGCAGATACATTGCCAACATCACAAGTGGGTGCATAGATGCACTCATCCAAACGGCTGCCGAACGCTCACTTCCTGTGCTCCGCAACTTTACCGATCATCACATAAGAAGGAGACATGCTTTCAATATCCATTTCGATCAGGTAGGTCATCGTGTGTTGTGAGAGGTTGCAGTCTCTCACATATCTTTCAGACCGAAAGTATCTTCAACCTCGAGCTTCACATACCATTCTTTACTTTTCGATCTGGAGATGGTATCGGTGATCCGAGAACAATTGATGGCGAAGAATTTCGCCGTTCCAGACCTCTTCCACTGGGGGGGCCAATGGATCATTACTACGAAGGACAGATATCTTTTCTGGTGAGTGGAATTGACGAATGGTTCTGGCAAAGCTATTGTTTTGTCGATACATATTTTGGTGAGGAAGAAGACCCCTGGGAATACTACAAAGAGGAACCCGGCGGCGACCCAGCATCTGGTGGACACATATGGCTGAAAACCCCTGTCTGGAATCCACGCGAGTACTTCCTTGTTGTCTTGTCAAGACGAATGAGGCAGACATCGTTGGAATGGATCGTTCTGATCAATACTTTCGAAGAAAAGATGGATAAATACGTACGCCACCTTCGTCTCTTGCTTATAAAAGACTCTAACAGTAAGCAGCAACAGGACCAAGAGACCGACAGATCATTTGTGGACGATCATGGCCTTTCCCAAACCGAGAGTTTGCACATGACTGTGGCGACGATAAGAAGGTTCCGAGATTGTATTTCAGGCACGATTGATGCTTGGGAGGAATTTGAAGGGGGCGGAAAGCGCCATCTTGAGACAACCGGCAGTGACAAGTTCTGCAAACGATGGGAAGGTCACCTCATTGAGGTTCGGAAGCATGTCTCTGCGTTTAAATCTCTGCAAAAAAGGTTGGAGCAGAAGATGAATCTTTTTGACAGCAAACTTGCGAGTGTAAGCATTATATTTTACTTCATGGAAAAGCTTTACCAATCTTTCTACTTGGGAAACGCTTCATGTGCTAATTGAGCAGCTTATGAGTGCGTCTTCACTCAGTGAGGCTACAACGGCATCTAGGCAAGGCTCTGATATTGGAATATTCACTAGATTGTCAACGGTAAGTGACGTAGGTGCACTGACGAGATCTGTAGATAATAGACTAACAATCTACTAGCTTATCCAGACCATTTCAATCACGACTGTAAGTCAAAGGCTCGGCTGAGGCACAATTTTTCAGACGAATGAGACTAATTCAAATTTTAGGCAATCTTCAGCATGGCTATGATCCCCGGTGGCTCCCAATCATGGATTGGATATGCTTGCCTCTCTATTTTTGTCTTCTCGCTCATACCTATGGTTTTCCGGTACCCTAGAATTCTCTATCTCGTCTATAAAGATCGTTCTACTGCTAGACAAAGGGTGGTACGGAGCGCTAGATGACCATGACAACAATACTTGGGCTGCAATCTGGCCCTTTCGCGCCTGAATATTTTCAATGATCAAGTACCAGAGATCAGATATGATGCAAATGGATATTTCATGTATGATGGTTAGATGATGCTCCCGCGGAGTATATCTCCAGACGTTCAATGGTAGTTATCTAAAGACGAGCTAACGGTCCCTCAGACTTAACAATGGCCAATGACGCCTTCGTGATTTCTGCAATCGTGGAGCATCCGGTCAACTGCATGCAATGCTTGAACTCTTCGTAGAGAATGTTTAACACTTTGTCAACACCGGCTTCTCCATTGTACTGCGAGGATAGATTAGTCAATACCTCTGTCGTTAAGAATTAGCAGGAAGGTGACATACCGCCAATCCCCACACCGTCGGTCTCCCTATCCAGCAGCACTCTGCGCCCAACGCTAGCGCCTTGAACACATCGGCCCCACTCCTGATTCCTCCATCAACATGCACCCTAATCTTCCCCTCCGCTGCCTTCACACACGCCGGCAACGCATCTATACTTGCCGGCGTGCCATCCAGCTGCCTCCCGCCATGGTTACTCACCACTACGCCATCACAACCCCACTCCCTCGCCCTCACCACATCTTCCGGTGCCAACACGCCCTTGACCCAAATCTCCATCTTCGTCCTCGCCCTCAACCACGGAATCTCCTCCGCCCACGAATGCGCATCCGACAACCACCCATGCATCCTCTCATGCGTGATCTTCGTCACCCTCTCCATCCCGTCCCCCACCTCCATCATCGGAAACCCCAGCTCAGCCGGCGTGCGAAAGTGATTCCTAGTCTGCGACCAGCGCACGCCGAGCACCGGGCTGTCGGCCGTCAGCAAGATAGCCCTACACCCAGCGGCCTCGGCGCGCGCGACGATGCGCTCCTGCAGCGCGCGGTCGCGCATCGAGTACAGCTGCATGGCGTGCGCGACCGGCCCCACCGCCGCGCCGGCCGCGCGGATCTCCTCGATCGAGTGGTTCGCGTAGCTGGACACGCCCATGTGGATCCCCCGCCGCGCCGCTGCCCGGCTGCTGGCTAGCTCGCCGGACGGGTGCGCCATGGCTTGCAGCCCGGCCGGCGCGATGCAGCAGGGGAAGGAGACGCGGGTGCCGAGGACGGTGGTGGATGGGTCGGCGCGTGAGACGTCGACGAGGACGCGGGGGAGGAGGCGGTACTTGGCGAACGCGGCGGTGTTGTCGTGGACGGTGGTTTGGGTCGTGGCGCCGGCGTTGTAGAAGTCTGAGGGTGGGTTAGCGGGTTAAGAGGGGGGAATGTTTTGGGTGCGGTGTACCGCGAGCGGTTTTGGAGAGGGTTTTGTCTGCTTCTTGCTTCACGTCGTCGATTGAGAGAATCATCGGTTCGGGACCAGCTTGGGTCGGGACGGGTTTGCCTGCCATCTTGAGATGGAATAACGGAAGTTTGAGATACTTAGGTTGGCTTCGGAAAAAACTTTGGTACGGGATCTATTTATCTCTTTTATTGTCCGGATATTTTCACTAATCCGATAGAGACACCGTCCGTCACGGTGTGAGGGGTAGAGATCGGGAGACCCCCGCATGCACCTCGACGCCTCCGCTGACTCAGATAAGCCGCAGCGGCATCTATCCTCCACGTACCATTACAGGCAATGACCCGTGGCCCTAATGCAGGGTGATCTTGGTATTACTCCGTGAAACGATCCTCTTACGGTATGTCGGTGACCTAATTAGTTCACCATCTTGACCACATGCAACTCCTCGTCTGACACTACTCTGACATCCTTAGTACCAAGCAGAGGTTGAGATTTGAGGGGCTGATGAAAGCGCAGCCTTACTGGTCACTGTGCAGCACCGTTGCTTCGTCCCACTAAAGGACGATTCTATAATTGAAGCGCATATGATCTGAACAGAGCTCCATCGCGGAGAAGCATTAGGAGAGTGTTAAGGGGTTTGGAGGAATCACGGCCAGGCTACAGTAAGGCGTGTATGAGAAAGTTTGAATAAGGTGCGAGCGGTGTTTGTAGACAATTTGGGGCACCAAATCATAGTGAGAGGGTTTTCGCAAGTCGAATAAAATAGCACGGATGGAGGACACAAAGAATACAAAGAAAAATTGAAAGCGACGAGCATCTGGAGCAGCTCATGAAGAATGGCTCGCTCATTCACATCTCAAGGAACCCAACAAACAATCAAGACCGAATTTCAAGCAATGGCTTTTAGGATGATTTTTTCAATTTCAAAGTAGAAGAACTCCAGTGAACTATTTTTCTAAACCAAACTCAATCGAACCAGTTACTCCAACGCCAACTGAAATGCACGAACAGAGAACATGTACCTACCTCATGACCACTACCGAGCCGAAAACGCCCCTCAGCGGCTCATCTAAAGCCAACCGCAGCGGTTGCAGTAGGTGTGCCACGTACAACCTGAGCAGGTGTAATTGTATGAGTTAAGACCACCGCATTGGCAGCAGGTCCAGCTGCTGGGTGCAGATTCAAGCACCGGCTCAGCCGGTCCTTCAGTAGTGTGAGTGTTGCACATGCTGAGTGTGTTTTGGTGTGGTTGAGGAGAGTATGGAAAGTCCAGAGTGCTGCGTAATGAGCGAATAGTCTAGAGTGGAGATAAGGAAGTGTTTGAGAGTGTTGATAGATACTGACTATTAAAGCAAGAGGCAAGGTGCCTTATATCTGATTACCAGCCAGCATTGTTCAATCACAGAGTTTTGAACAAAGATTCTGTACAAAAAATACAATAGCATTGTTAGTCTCAGTTCGGGGCACACCTTCAAGGTACACTACCTAAGGCTGCCGTCGAGTCCCCTTGATGTCTACAACTTGACTCAAGGTGCGGGGAGATGAAACACCAATCCAGGTGGCTTTGCGTGTTTTTCCCATGCTTCAAATTCCCACATTCCTCATGTTGACATGCATATCTCTGACGGCCAGGATTGTGGTGCACGACCGAAGAGCGTGTGCCAAGAGGGCGTGTCCCAAGCGCAGGCGAGAGTTGTTACACGGAGTCGGAAGACAATGGCATTGTCACAAGAGCATGGTTCACCCTAGCCATCACAGTCTGGAGCGTATTTTGGACGCACTCAGCGGAACATTGGTGTCAGTAACGACGCTTTGAATGATCTGGTAGCTAATTGACCTTCATTAAAGGCCGTTGGCACTTCATTGCTAATTGAAAGATTGTAGTTCTGCTCAAGTGCGGCATAAGCTCTAACATACACAACAGAAGCGGCAAGACCCTGGAACTAAAAATCATAAAAGGCGTGGTGATAGATAAAGAAGGTCTATTAAACAAGCATCCGGCAGGCCCGAAAGTGAGCCGTGATCGATAAATTCCATACTGACAGGAAATATTTCCGCGGCGCTAAATCTTGAATCTTTGAAAGAAAGTCTTTGATTAATTAATTTGGAAACTAAGCTCATTTCACATTTCACAGTAAATAGTCCAACACCGAGAACGAGTATCATCAAATATCTCAGAAAGGGACTTTATTTCATTTCAAGTGGAATGACTTACCTGAGCTCCTCTAAGCTTAGCTCCATATCCTCTATCCATGCAATAAACTCAAATCGAATCCAATATGAAATTTTCAAACTAAACGGAAGAGGACACTTGCCAGTTCAAGCGCCATCCACTTACCTGCCTCGATCCTGCTCCCACTCACTTGACCTCCTCAGCACCCTCTACCCCTTACCTGCTCATTCCTCACTCCTCATCACGCCGCTCCGCATCCCACTCCATCCTGGCCGGATGAACCGGCAGAGTGAAGCTTGTCGCCGCCGCGGGCTGCGGCCCCCGCGATCCCGGCGCCGGCCGGAAAGTCAGCCGTCCAAAATCCGGCGTAACCTCCGCTGAGTCCGGCGCCGGCGTGAGCGGCTCCACCTCCGGCTGGGTCGGCAGCGGGGCGGGCGGGAAGGTGACACGCAAGATCAGCACACCCAGCTCGACGTGCAGCGTCGCCTCCAGTTGGATCTGGTCGGGGGTGCTGTCCGGCGCGGGGTGGATGAAGGAGTGCGTGACCATGCCATCGATGGAGCAGGTCGGGCAGAGGCAGTGGTGTGGGGGGAAGGCCAACTGGAGTGCGAAGAAGCGGGCCAGGCAGCTGGCGTGGTAGATGCAGCCGCAGTTAGGGAGGAGGATGGGGTGGTAGGCGGGGTAGAAGGAGCTGAAGGGGAAGCCGCATGCGGGGCAGCGGTGTAGGGCCTGAGTGCCGGTGGCGGTAGGGAGGGTGAAGGTGGTGGATGATGGTCCGGCCATGTTGGATTGGGTTGGGGTTGGCTGAGAGTGGTGGCTGGGTGTCGTGGTTGAGGTATTAAGTACCGTGTAGGGTAAAATGTTTGCCAAAAGCGGAGGCGCCGAATAAGTGTCGGCTATGTGGAAACAGGGAATTTGTGGGGGTAGACGCCGAGGGTTGTAAGTGGTATTACTTATGATATCGCAAATCTAAGATTGTAGCAAGATGTTGTAAGCTGTTTACTTGCACTGCCAAAATTTTGAGATGTATACAGTAATACAATGGTGTAGAGGTAGCATTGTCGGGATGTCATTCAAAACAAAGGCGTTGTTCTTCGCTCGCTGTCTTCACCCGCCAAGACGACCATACACATCGAAATGATCCACCTCCCGAGTGTTTCAGCAAATTGGGCATTCGTATGAAAAAGAAGTAGTAATTCCCTAAGCTAGCTATATTGAGTCGTAAGACGGCATTTGGGACCCATCACTGGGCGCCGCGGAATATGTAGGTTGGAAATAAAATCTTTTATCTAGCACTGAACATCGTAATACTTTTCCATCATTCCCCTGGTCTTAAAATGACCGGGTTCGGAAATGTGGATGATGCCGTCCTCAGCAGAATCAAACTCGCGGACAGGCCTAGCAAGAGTTTCGCGGTCTTTGCGTAGGGCCCACTGACGCATTGAAACCCAACTCTGCCACAGTGTGTTTTGGCCACCTCATCGGCAATCCAAACTCCAGCTTTATCCAAAAACTTCTAAAGCAATCATCTTCAGTGATTCTTGTGTAACAGTAAGCTGATAGGAGAGCCAAGAAGCCGAGGTCCAGCCTTGCGTAAGCACTGCGCCGCATGGAAGCAAAACCCCACTTCGTCTCCTCTCGTGGGCCTGGAAACCCAACGTTACACTCTCATCATCAACTTCAAACCACAGCTACTTCGGTTATTGTCTCAGACTTTCGTACCTCCTTCATAATAGTATCCCCATTCTCTGGACCATCATGGATCCGTCAAAGCGTTTGAGCAGCCGTGGCTTGTACACCGTGGGCTGGATCGCAGCTCTCAGCCTTGAGCTTACCGCAGCCATCGTGATGCTGGACGAAGAGCACAAACCTCCAGAGGACTTCCGTCAAGGGCCGAGGGACAACAATGTGTATGTGTGGGGAGAGATTGCAGGGCACAATATTGTCATCGCGTTCCTGGAGTCTGGCGTCTATGGCACGACATCGGCAGCTACGACAGCGTCCAACCTTCTGTCAGCCTGCCCAAACGTCAAGTTTGGCCTGATGGTTGGGATAGGTGCCGGGATTCCACGACCACAGAAAAAACCGGATATCCGACTTGGCGATGTTGTCGTCAGCCAACCTGAAGGGCAAACGGGTGGAGTCTTTCAGTATGACCTGATCAAGGCTAAAGCCGGAGGTCAAGTTGAGGGAAAAGGCTTTCTCAACAAGCCCCCGGGGGTCCTGCTAAAGTCGTTGACACTCCTCAAAGCTCGCCACGGGAGAAAGAGGGAAGATCTTCAGCGACATCTCAGCAGAATCACCCCAGACATGGCCGAACCACCGGATGGAGAACCAGGATTTGTGTATCAAGAATTCGCGAATGACAGGCTATTCAAACCAGAGTACGTTCATACTTCTGGACCGAGCTGTGACGAATGTGCCTCGGAATTGGAAGTTAGGCGTGAAGAGCGCAAGGCACCCGGTCCTAGATTCCATTATGGGGTCATTGCCTCTGGGAACACACTGGTCAAAGACTCTTCTGTCCGGAATGACATACTTCAGCGTGCGTCTGGCCATTGCCTCTGTTTGGAGATGGAAGCCGCCGGCTTGATGAACGACTTCCCTTGTCTGGTCATTCGAGGGATCTGTGACTACGCAGACTCCCACAAGAACGACCAATGGCAGCCTTATGCTGCTGCCACAGCTTCAGCATACGCCAGGGAGCTCCTGCATTTCGTTCCAAGAGAGGAGGTCGAGCGGGCAGAGAACGCCACTGAGCTCATGCAAGAAAGTCAGTAATCCTCGCTATAACGCTTGAATGAATCATGATTGACATGCCGAAGTTTCCACGACCGTGAAAGAAGTCCGCGACACTGCCAATGATACGGACAAACGCATGAGACAAAGAGAAATTACAAGGTGGCTTTTCCGCTCAGATCCGTCGACCAACTATAACAAGGCCATCTCTCAACGCCAAACACATACTGGCCAGTGGTTCTTGGATAGTTCAGAGCTTAGCTCGTGGAGGGCGAACTGTTCTTCATTCCTCTGGCTCTACGGGCTGCCTGGATGTGGAAAAACAATTTTGAGTTCTACGATCATCGAACATCTCTCCTCCAGAACAGCCTCTTTACCCAGCTACACCGTCCTGTATTACTACTTTGACTTCAACGACGCTTCAAAACAATCACTGGACGGCTTATTACGGTCGCTCATCCTCCGTCTCGGTGGAAAGAATGGACCCACATGGCAGAACCTGATGGAGCGTTACGAATCGTACAATGACGAATTTGGAAGCACGGAACCACCAACCGCTTGGCTCGTTGACACTTTAGGCCAAATGTTTCGTCATTCCAACCATGTAATGGTAGTTATCGATGCACTGGATGAGGTGCCTCAAGGGAAAAGAGACGAACTTCTTCGATGGATCAAGAGCCTCATCCGTGGACCCGTTGGCAACGTCAGTCTTATTGTCGCCAGCCGTCGAGAACAAGATATCGAGACAGCTCTATGCGATCTCAATGCAACCGCAGTAGATCTCTCTCGAGACGCTGTGAGTCATGACATCATGACATATATCCGCTCAAGTATTCGGGACGGTGAAAAATACCCAGAGTTGGTGAGAAGATGGAGAACGCGCCCTGATGTTCGAATGGAGATTGAAAAGACATTGGGTGAGAAAGCCGATGGAATGTAAGTTTACTGCGTCATAATGAATTTGTGCGACCTTGACAAATCTTTTACTAACTTCTAGTCCAAATTCAAGGTTCCGCTGGGCTGCGTGTCAACTGGACGCCATCAGAGATTGTTACGATCTTCCCTCCCTCCGGGAAACACTGCAGTCACTCCCAACGACCCTGGATGAGACTTACGAACGCATCATCAGCAGCATGTCCGAACATCAAAGAAGCAGCGCCGTCAGACTTCTGCAGCTGCTGACTTTTGCCGAAAGACCTCTTCGAATATGCGAGGCTGTCGATGCATATGCTGTCAACCCGTCTCAAAATCCCGCTTTTCTGACGGAAAATAAGATGCCAAACCCTTTCGAAATCGTGAGAGTTTGCGCAAGTCTCGTCACATTCGGCAAAAAGGGCAGCCTCGAGGAACTGAGTCCCACTAAGACGTCGCTTCAGCTGGCCCACTTCTCGGTCAAGGAATACATGACCTCAAACAGACTCCGGCCCCAACATCTTCAAGTACTTTTTGAACGTGTGAAGGCTCACGCTTCAATCGTAAAGATAAGTCTTGGATACATGATGAGTACATTGGCCGAGAGCACATTTGCCATAGAAATATTTGGCGGAGGCACAACTCTCGTCACTAAAGCGCAGTGCCATTATCCATTCCTTAAATATGCCTCCACATACTGGATAAGCCATGCAAAAGTCAGCGAGCAGGAGGAAGAGGCATCTCAAATGATCGATCATTTCTTCAAGCACCCTACCGCCTACAGATCCTGGGTATGCGATTTACGACTAAGTAGATGGAAGATTGGCGTTATGCTTGAATCTGGAATCCCGAACTACAACGATCGCGATTGGGATAGCCTTGAAGACTGCTGTAGTAGCTTAGACGGGAACAGTTCGGATGTGTGCAGTTCAGAAGACCCTGAAATGAGCAGCAACGATGAGACACGGAGCTGGAATCCACATCCTTTGCAGATATGCATATACTTCAGGCTACCGGAATCGGCCTTGAGGCAGATCAAACATTTGGTTGTTTTCTGGCGGGAGCCAGTCCTTCGGGGGGTCAATGAACGGTCGAGCCTGCTGGATTTACCATTTCTATACATGAGTTCGAGAGGAATCCGTATGACAAGTCCCCTCTATCTATCGGTTATATGTGGCGATGAAGCTACAATCAACGCCCTCATAACTCATGGCGTATCGGTCACAGAAGAGGGAGGAAGATTTGGGACGGCGCTCGAGGGCGCACATATGGAAGAGGAGTTGGAAGAGGATAAGGAAGATGATGGGGAAACGAAGGAGCAAGAGAAGTGGGAAATGGAGAAGTCTGCCAAAATATTTAATCCATGTACCAGGAAGCAGAGGGAAAATGTTCCCGCATACATCTACAAAGCCCGACAAAGACGCTTACGGATGAGATTCGATGCACATCAGAAGCCTCCAAGTTTGAAAGCGAGAATTTCGACCCTACTGTTTGCGATCTGTTCGAATCTGGAAGACGGCAATCCCAGCCTGGATACTGCTCTTCGAGTAGCATTTATTTCCGCCAATGATGATGTGGCTCATCGGATAATACGAAAAGGAGCAAAGCTCGACGAGATCGCCAGGTATCTCCCTACGCTGGCTAATGTTGACTCCGCATTAGCCTGTATGATTCGAGTGTTGGTTCATGAGAAGATGGAGGTTTCATTCTTTGATACGCTGCAAAGAGTCCACAAAGACGGCACGTCTCTGTTGTACAAGGCTGATGTATCCATCATGTATCATGCTCTGGTATTAGGATCAACCTCACTTATCTCGCTATCGGGTGCATCCGAAGACCCCATTGCACGGCTAAATTCAGACCTATATCAAGAAAAGGTCGCACCTGCATCATTCATAAACAAAACGAATAGGCAAGGCAGGACAGCCTTGCACTTTCACGCTAGATTCGGGGATTTGGACGTGGTGAGTCTTCTGCTCCGGAGTGGGGCGGATGTCAACGGCAAAGATTATTTCGGCAACACTCCTATTCATGAGGCGGCTGCACACAATCGCGTGGAGGTTTTAAAGCTTCTGGTCCAAAATGGGGGGGGGGGGGGGGGGTCTTGGATCCAAGGACGATGAAGGGTTGACTGCATATAAGACTGCCATGGAATCACGGTATCGTACACCCAGAGACCGAGGACCGTCTACAGATGTATTGGAGTGGATCAAGGCAGAACACCCTTCCTATGCAGGAACCTAGTCTTGAGCACTTTCCATGGTCAAAGGAGTTGATATCCTAGACAAGGGAGCCAATGGTAATGGGAGATCAAGAGGACAAGAAGGAGGATAGACGGTCAAGGTAACAACAAGGACTATGGCCGGTAATGGAGTCTACAAGAGGCGGGAGACCATGTGGACGAGGACACTGGCGCACGTGATAGAGTGGGATAGGACTGAGTGATGGTGTGAATCACGCTTGAATGCTTGTTATTTTAACAGCGAACTGCGTAATATGGAAAACAAAAAGGCAATCTCACATAACAATCATGTGTTCAGCCGCTTGAGGGTGTTTGTATTAAACATTGACATTATTTTCTATGCCTTACAAAACGCCGGGGAGCTTTTACCCCGTCTAAAATCCATACCGTCACTCCCTTCACGCTCACCACAGAGCCAGACCGAGCAAACCCCAAATCAAAACCCTCGACCTTCCGCATCCATCCCTCAAACTCGTAGCCCCACCAGTCTTCGTCGCCGTCCCCGTCACACTCGACCCTGCTGCCTCCGTAGACGTCGAGGCCCACGCCACACCGGGCACAGCCGTGCTCTCTGCCCCCATCATCGTAACCGTCGAGAACGCAACCGTCTCGCTCCCGCCTACTACCACCCCCGTCGCCACCGCACTCACGCTCACGCCCCCAACCACCGCCCCATCCCCACCCACCGTCAACGTTTTCCCCGCCACAACCACACCACCACCACCACTCACCGCATTCGCGCTCGCCGTCACCACCGCCGCCCCCGTCCCACTCCCCACCGTCACAACCACACCCTGCACCACCGTCCCCCCCACCCCACCCGTCGCCAACCGCATCGTCTCCCCACCCACCACCACCGCGCCCGTCGCCACGACAACCGGCCGCCCCGCCACCACCGTAACCTGCCCGGGCACCAGCGTCTCCGTGCCCACCAGGACATCCCGCGGATTCTCCGGATCCGCCTCCACCACCACGCCCTCCGCAATCGTCACCGCCGCAACCGGCGACCTCACCTCCGGCGACCGCTGCGCCGCCGGCGCGACAGACGTGTACGCGACGCGCGCGCTCTCCGTCGTCGTCGTCTGGGGCACCAGATCCTGTGCGCCGGTCAGCGCGAGCGGCGGGTCGAAGACGTACTTGCGCCAGAAGACGCGGGAGCAATTCCCAAACCGGGCGTCCAGGGCGACGAACAGCGCGGGGTCGGTGGGCAGCGCCAGCCACGGCAGGTAGTCGTCGTAGATGGTGGCGCAGGCGTCGGCGCGGACGCCGCCCCAGTTGGGCTGGCAGGACATCTGGGCCGAGTAGGCGGAGGCGGGGACGGGGGAGGCGAGGTCGGGCCAGTGGAGGGGGCGGGTGGTGTAGATGGGGGTGGTGGTGGGGCCGGCGAAGGCGATGGAGGAGAGGAGGGTCGAGGTGGGGAGGGGGATGAGGGCGGAGGGCCAGGTGGTGTAGCAGGGGAGGCCGTAGAGGGTGGCGAAGGAGAGGTAGATGGTGGGCGAGACGAAGGTGTAGGGGCCGGATGTGATGGTGGTGGGGGTGGGTGAGGTCGAGGGCATCGGGAGGAGGGCGTTGGACGAAGTGCAGAGGGCCGAGGCGGGCTTGCTGGTGGCCCAGTAGATGAGCTTGACGTCGCCGGCGTCGAGGCGGCAGCCGTCCTCGCCGGCCGGGGTGATGCATTGCGAGGGGTCGTTCCAGCAGGAGGGCGGGGTGAGGGCTTGGAGGGTGTCGGTCTGCTGGGCGGCGGAGGCGGAGGTGTAGGCGTCGCGGTAGGACGAGATGAGGAGCTCGCAGCCGCGGTAGTTGTAGGTGCAGCTGGGCTCGGGGGTCGGGAAGGGCGGGGCGTCGGTCTGCACGATGGAGGACGAGGGCGTGGTGATCAGAGGAGCGGAGCCGGTGGCGCGGGGCACGCCGTCACAGAGCGTGGAGATGGGCCCGGAGTAGTTGCCCAGCCATTGGGTGTCGTAGAGGGTGTAGGTGGAATACGAGTAGGACGAGTGCGAGGCGGTCAGCCAGCTGGACGACGCGGTTTTCCAGGCGTCCTTGAGCGATTGGCAGGACAGGACCGACGAGACATAGCTGCTGTCGGCGCCGGTCCAGGTCAGAGAGGACGTGGGCCGGGCGGGAGCGGTGGCAGAGGCGGCGGCCGTGAGCGAGAGGTTGTTGTTTGGGTCGGCCGATTCAAGCGAGGGAGACTGCTGGGCCCGGGTCGTGGCAGCCAGCAGCAGCAGCGCCGCAACAGCCCACATGCCGCTCGGTGTCTGGTGCATGGCCGCGCAGCAGCGACATTGAGCGGCGGAACACGAGATGGAGACGGTGGGAGGGCGGCGAGGAGTGCGGTCTGGCGGAGACGTCGGGTTTGTCGAGTCAGCCGGGCTCCCTGCGCTCCCCACCCGCCCACTTAGCTGCCCACTGCGCCCAATCCGGAAAGCTACACGAGCGTCGGCCCAATCACGGCCCCGGTGCGCCACAAGCCTCCTTCCGGATCAGCGCTACCCCTGCCTGTGATCTCGATGGCTTGACTAGCGGCCACTTGTTCGTCCCGTCCAGAGCCTCTAACCGCGCACTTCTCTTCCTCACATCTCCTGCTTTCCATCTTATGCATCGAGCACAAGCGCAACCTTATTTGAGTATTGTTATTCCTACATACCCTGCCGAGCACCGTGAAGAAACATCAAATACTCCCAAACCGGCACGCCCCCCTCCCTCCCCTCCCCAACCACCACCAGCTCGCACACCCGCCTCAGCGCGCCCCTGAACCGCAGGCGCAGCACGCGCGACCGCCGCACGCAGCGCCCGCCCGCGTGCGTCCAGACCGCGAGCTCGAACAGCTGGCCCGCGGCATCGAGTTCGCGGACGGCGTAGCGGGGGTGCGGGTGCGGCGGCGGCGGGCGCGATGCGCGTGCCGTCGGGGAGGAGGACGGGGTGCGTGGTGAAGTTGTGTGGGTTGGCGGGGCGGAGGTGGAGGTGGGAGAGGTGGATTGTTGTGGCGATGAGGAAGGCGTCGGTGGGCATGACTATGGTGTTGTTTTGTGGCGTTGGTTTTTTGGTTTTGGTTTTTGGTGTTGGATTTGTGGTGTTGAGGTTGCGTCGTGCTTTGAATTTTGAGCGTCGGCTGAGTGGTTGTGGGAAGCCTTTGTGGATGGGAATGCGAGAGAGAAGGGAGGCATTCATAGGCAGGTGAGTTTTACTTTCGACTGGTTAGCGGGTGCGACAGTCATACGTCCTCCTGGTTTTTCTACATTGGACTTCTCTCTGCCTTGGATGCAGGGTCCAGGAGAGTACCGCGGATTACCAAAACCAGATGTTGCTTCCACTTGACTGAAAACTCTATTTGAAGCTAGTCCTGATCATGTACTCGACCATGTCTAAAATCAAGGCCGCAGTTCCGAAACACACTGCTCTTCGGTACACGCCGGTGCGCCAGAGCGGCAACGGTGGGCATATCCGTTGACAACAAGTGCACACATCCCAACCGCCCTGGGGCACCGGTCCCTGTGACGTGTCAGTCAAAGCGATGTTGATTTGAAACAGAAATATAGAAAGAATGGCTCAGTGCAGTACTGGGCGCGCTACTTGCGGCATTCAACTTCCAACCAGCCCATCGCCGAATCAGCTGCTACTTCCACCACCCGTCCTGCCAGGATAGGGATAGCAGCCGCTACGATGACTCAGATATTAACGTGACCTTAGACACTGTCTGTCGACTTGATTATCTATCAAGGTATTGGTGCTAGTCACAGACTTGGGTCGAGCCACTCAACTTCGGAAAGAATATCCATGCAGGACTCAACTCCACCAGAAGCTTTCAAAGCGCTGTCTACGATGTTCCAGAGCCTGCGTCATCAATTGGACTATACCAGCCGCCCTCAGCCATACATCTGCCTCTGCGACCGCAATCAGGCGTGGCCGACAAGCAAACGTGCTGCTCGCCATCGTCGAGCAATAAGCATGATACATGATGTCCTAGTCTTGTATAATTAGCATTTTCAAGAGCCTCCCGTGGGTATATCTGTACGCACGAGCGTATATCGGGAAGTCTTAGTTCCGTCCACGTGAGGCTTATGCTCACGAGAAAGGCAGATTTGCCAATAAGGTCCCATTCCGTAACACTGGCTGGCTGTCCCGCGCGACGCTCTGAAATGGCCTGCTGGAACACCATCTTCTGGCTGTTGCTCACGCAGCCCATAATTTTGACGGAATCAATATGCGCGAGGTGTATGATGGCGTAGAGCAGGATGTAGCCGTTAGTAAGGTGGACACAGTACTTCATGTTGCGACCTCCCACGAAGTGGAGGGCCTTGTGTCGAATAAACATCGTCAAGTGGGATATTCGCAAGGCTTGAACGGCCTCAATGAAGGAGCCGGGACTGCCGTGATTCCTGTGTCTGGGAGGTACGGTTCGGATGTCTAATAAATCAATCCATTCATCCCTTGAGAACTCCAAGGTGACTCTCCGGAGCTGCATGAGGTGCCGGTTACGCGGCCAACGGATGAAACGCATCAGATGATAGCTCTCAACGAAGCGGAAGTCCATGTGCGTCCACATCAATCCCTTAAACTCTCCGTAAATTTGCTTGTTCGCCAGAAGCAGCCCAAGAGGGGGCGCTGCTCCGTTGATGATGCGGCTCGGCGTGCATTGGCGTTCTGTTTTGACGAGACTTCCACACACTCCATGCTCTCTTACCAGCAATTCATTGAAGCGCGGTGTGATAACGTTCGTGTACGGTAGATAGTTCCATCCATAGCGCCACCGGCCTGGGTAGTTGTATGACGCGCAGTATTCGTAAATCAGATTCCGCAGTTCCCCAGAGAGTCCGAGGAAGGAGAATGCCTTGCCGCTTAGGTGCCAAATGCAGGAGGTCCTCCAAAAGGTAGAACCCACACCTAAGGGATCATATATGAAGGGCGAAAAAGCCAAAGCCCAGTCGTAGAAATCCACCCATGTATTCCATCTGAGGACCTCGACCGTCTTGCCGTCCCTGCCCAATTTCATACGCGCAGTAAGAGTTTTATCGGGCCAATGCGAATACGAGCGCGTGATCTTGTAGAAACTAGAGCCGTCTGTACTCAGGGCTGATGAACTTTGGTAAGCTGTAACGAAAAACTCAATATCAGAGTATTCAAAGGGGGTCGGTCCGGACGTGGCACCAAGGTTCAGCAGCTCCAAAACGGTCTCTCTGACAATTTTCTCGTTGGAGGCCATCGAGGCAGTGTATTTGGCAGTCGCCTGGGTCGGTGTCCCTCTGTGAACTGTCTTGGGCTGCTCGAGTGCAGGTATTGCAGCGATCGCACGAAAGAATGGTATCGGCACCGGTCTCCCAAAGGAAGTGCTGTAAGAAACGTGAGTAGAGCCGTCTGAACGAGCGTGGAGTGTGGAGCGCGCGTCGTATAAGATTGCTTGGTTGTTGAAGAAGTGTGGTCCAAGATGTCGCGACGACGCTGGTAGTGGGCCTGAGAAGAGAAGGAAGGAACCCAACGCTGGATGCGCATAGCCACGCAACGACTTCCCAATGCAAACTGCGCGTCGCGCGACCGAATTGCAAAACCAAAACTTTTGCAACAATCGCAAAGCACTGCAGCACTCAGACTACGGCAAGATAACGATTGGTGACAAGGAATGCAAATCAGCCAGCCGAAGTCCATGCATTGTTTTGATGCCGAGATTTTACCCATCCATACGCTTTCTACGAACACTCCCTGTTCGGCCGCGCTTCTTTGGTCCTGTTCCTACCACTTTCGCACTTGGCCATGCCCTTTTTGTAGTCGCAGATCACCAACGGTTGATGGAGTGCCTTTCGAGCAGCGGGACACTCAGCTCGTATTATCTTCATCCCGCTTAGGCTTGCAAAAGCCGGTCCGAGAGATGCACATCATCCTGTGGTAGCTCCCCAGCTCCACGCACTCGTGTGACTCTCCATCGTCGAGTAAGAGGCACATCGGGCCATCAGACTTGCTCACAGTTAGCAAATTGTCAGACGTTGCCCAGGTCTCTAAGAGGCTTACGGGCTCCATTGACGCTTCATGTCCAGCCATGAGAACCCGCGTGAGGCGAGTTTGTAAGAAGGTCCGATGATGTCCCACTGCGAAGTAGAGCTCTCTTTTCCCTTATGATTGTCATCGAGGAGTTGCTTGAATTTGTCAGTCATGTCCCTAGACACGCAGCCTTTGGCCTTGATCTCGGGAATACCTCCAGATAATTCGCGGATGCGAAACAACATGACCCCTGTGACGATTTTCTGACAAGTGTTCTGCAGCCTATTCGTATATATCCAGCGATTCTGGTTCGTGTGGGAGATGTATACAGTCAGAGACGACGTCGCGAGCCTTCGAAGCCGTATGGCCATTTCTAAAGGATTGGAATAGCCGAGCGAGAAAAACCGTCTGGCTCCAAGCAGTATGAGCCATAATTCCGCTGACAAGCCTACAGGACCTGCCCCGTTGATGATACGGCCGGCCTCGGAATATTCCACCCGAACGTCAGCGCATTGATCCTTACGTGGTACCCAAGGATGAACGGAATCCTTCCCGGAGATGTAATTCCATCCGTTGTGCCACATGTATGGATAGGTGAAGGTGGCGCAGGCATCGTAGATCTCATTTCTAAGCTCGAGAGGGAGGTCGAAGAACGGGAAGTACTTTCCGCTCGTCTTCCACATGTAGGCTTGATGTCAATATGGAGAGCCGACGCCCATGATTTCTCCGTCGACAACGGGGAAGCCCTGAATCGTGTCACTGAACTTGAACTAATTTGTGGTATTGAACTAGTTTGTGCCATTAATAATAAGTACGGAAGTTCCATCAACGTCGAACTTCATCACTTTGGTGATATGGAGTTGTTTGCAAGCGTCGTCGAAGAGAAGCCCCGGCCCGTGACGCGTGATGACAACAGAATGGGTCGCAGAGGTGGCGGATATCGGACAGGCCTTGACTGAGTTAAAGACAGAGCGCCGATTCTGATCCTGTCTCCTGTCATTGCCTTCAATGTTCAGGATCCTGGTGAGGGTGCCCGCAAAGAATAGGGTGAAACCGCGACGTGGGCTGCCACCCAACATCATTCATTCTGGCACAAAGAGTGGGTGGTGAATTCCGCGGACAGACGAAGAACTAAGGTAAGCCCTTAACCTTTGCTTTGTCGGTGCTCATCTATAACTTGCTTAGCGTGACTCGATGAAGCGTGGGATTTCTCAGGTAGGTCCACGGAGATTGGGAGTTGCTTGATGCCCGTCCTTAGCGCTTGAACTTCCATTAAATGGCTAACTATTCCACAGGAAACTGCCACTCTTTTCTCGACACATTTCCACGCGTTCAAATCCGAGCCTACAACTTAGACTCCTTGAGAAAATCAACGACATCATTCCACAATGCGTCAGGCTGCTCGAGCGCGGCAAAATGGCCTCCCTGAGAACGCGTTAGCACTTCTGCGGAAAATCGGAACGGGTTGTATTACTTTGTCGTGATGTCTGGTCCAGGTCACAACTCCACTTGCATCCAGCCATGCTTTCGGCGGAAAGCTGATCTCCTTCTTGAAGGAGGAAAACCCGAGGGGCTTCCCCTTGATTGCCGACCATGTCGCGGTCTTGACGGTCCTACTCGGATCCACCATCTGCAGGCCCTCATATGAGTAGACGTCCACGCATGAGATGGTGAATACTTACGTTCCGATAGAACCAGATGCTCGTCGGGTAGCATCCGGTGAACCAGTAGATACTGATGTTCCTCAAAATCTCGTCCAGCGAGGGCGCCGTCTGCGGATCCGACCACGCCAGCATCTTCTCCCCAATCCTAGAACTCAGTCAGCCACGTCACCCAACCCATCCAGGCCTCCGCTTACCACGCGAGCAACGCGACCGGGCTGCTCCCAATCGCCAGCCCGGCCGTACTCGGCTTGTTCCCATGCAGCCTCGCATAATCAGACCCGGTCGCGAAGAAGTCCTTCCCGGACTGCATAGCCGCCAGCTCGGCGTCAGAGTACTTGACGGCAGCCAGATCGAGGCCGGCCGGCGGCTCGGGCATCATCAGCATGTTGAGGTGCACGGCGGTGACGTCGTCATACATGGCGGCCATGGCGGCGCCGACCAGCGACCCCACATCGCCGCCCTGCACGGCGTAGCCGCCCGTCCCGTCGGCGCGGCGCGCGAACCCCAGCGCCGCCATCGCCCGCGCCATCACGCGCGCCTGCGCCACGGGGCCGAAGTCGACGTCGGCGGGCGGCGCGCTCGAGAAGCCGAAGCCGTTGAGCGACGGCACGATCAGGTGGAACGGCAGCGCGGCCGGGTCGCGCGCGTGCTGCGCCCGCACCTTCAGCAGGATCGGCAGGAACTCGGTGAACGAGCCCGGCCAGCCGTGCATCAGGAGCACCGGCTGCGCGTCGCGGTTGGGCGAGAACAGCGCCGCGAAGTGCACCGTGTACGCCTTGCCCGAGCCCGTCGCGTCGAGGTCGTCCGCGATGTCGAGCTTGAAGTGCGGCACGCTGTTGATCTCGGCCTCGTGCGCCCGCCACGAGAAGGTGGCCGGGTTGGCCCAGTGCGAGACGGCGCCCGCGAGCCAGTCGCGCGTCACGCCGAAGCGCCCGGCGTGCGACGCGTCATTGGGGTAGTTGGGCGCCGCGATCGGGAGCAAGGTGAGGAGTGTTTGGAGCTTTTGGAGTTCCGAGTCGGGGATGGACACTTTGAATGGGGAGAGCACTCCGGAGGTGACCGGATGAGGGGGAGTTGCGAATGGGGAAGACATGGTCGCGGATGTCGGTGTCCAGGAAACTCCCGGATCGATTGTGGAAGGTTCTGAAGGATGCTGTGAGATATATGAGCAGGATTCCGGGGTATTTATGGGCGTGAATAGGCAGACACCGCTGCTGAGACGTCGAGCTTAGACGCCTCCCCGCATTGAGGATCAGCCGTATCCCAGCAAACTATCCGTGTAGATTCCTCTAACCTGCAGGATGCCTAGCGCGTATTTCGGGTATCTTAGTCTCCGAGCCGCGGAAGTGTTCGGCCGAAGAATCCATATGCATTACTTGGTCTCCACATGGCATCAGCTTACCTGGCATCATTGGCAAACATACTGTGAAGCCACCCAGAATATCCGCCATTCGGATCCGCTAAGCGGTGTGCCCTTTGAGCAGTAGATCGCAGCAAAAGTCGAAAGGACACATGACGTAACTGGGGCGCACGGTAGTAGCCAAGAGCTTGGGTAAGCAGAGTAAGTCTACCTCGTCGGGATGTGTTGTTTGGATCTAACGTGAAGGCTGCAAGTGGATCGAGGAAGTGGGAGATGTGTGGAAGCCAGAGACCCTTTGATGTGGGCAATGGGCAGTATATCCGACAGCGAGCGACTCATGGATCTAGATCGCATTGTTCTTCATGATTCGAGCCACGCCCAATGAGTGTCGACGGCAGAGCGCCGGTGAGCGGGAGCCAGGACACACTGATTCGTGATATCCCGGGCCGTTCGGCTCGGACGCCACCCGGCACACACTGCAAGCCACCCATCCTGCAAGGGCTTAATCATAACCACAACTATCGCTACCTCCGAACAGTGATTGCAACATCGACTGGATGGAGACAGCTCCGAATGTGTCTGCACCTGCAGAAAGAATGCATACTACTCGGACATATGCATACAAGCATTAAGAATGACTTATAGACTTTCTGCTAGAAGACATGCGCGTGCAGGACAACCAAGGCCAAAAATTGCGCCTGGAACTTGTTGTGGACACTCGGACCGGCAATCAAGGAGAAACCGAACGTGTTAGTCAAATACGATGCACTACGCCGTTTAGACTTAGCATTGTTAAGAGAGCGTCTTCTGCATCTGCGCCACGGACAGCCTACCTTGGTATTCTTGGACAGGGCGGAGAATCAGGGACTCAGGGTCTCGCTCCAGGAAGTAGTTTCTTGGCACACTCTGTAGACATCTGTCTGGAGTGATTACTGATCGTCCGGAAAAGCTTTCTCCGACAGCCTTGAGTCCATGATGAACCAACGAGGACAATACGGTGGTATCCAGTACCTGATCTTTAGTGGATTGCCGTACGGCCTCAAGAATGAATTTCGCCTCTGATTCAATGAAACCTGTGCGGGACAGCCGTAGTGAAAGTGATTGTCCAGCTTCTTTCCCACAGAGGAAATGGCTAAAAGCAGAAAACATATGATGAAATGAACCAGCTGAACGGTTAGTGTAGGAAATTCGGATCGAAACTATATCCGATCATTAAGGTAGCCGGATGCGGGTTCGTACGAACCCTCACGTTCTACTCAGTATGGTCATTGAGCGGCCCACGGAAATCAATTACTTCCGGTCCATCAAGTCCCATGCTACTATTAAAGACTATAGAAGCTAGGTGTAACTCTTCGCATTCAGCATCTTTTCCCTGCATTTTTCTCCATCCATACCGAGTATGTCGTCCTCTTTGAGCGATAACCCCTGGGCGATGGCGCTCGCCAATCCAAAAATTCCGCAAATCCTGGGAGCCCTCCTTACTTTTATATGGATCAAATTGATCTCCGCAACTTCGTGTTCACCACTGATGTGAACTTGGGTGTAGTTGATACTCAAGGTCGTCGCGACCTGCATCTACAACATCTACTTCCACCCTCTGCGTTATTGTATGTCTATTTTCTATTCGCAGGCACAAGTTTCCACTGACACATGCAGACCCGGGACCAAAATATGCTGTTGCAACGGATCTTACGTTTAGATTTATTTCACTCCGAGGCGACGTTATTCCTTGGACGCACCAGATCCACGAACAATATAGCGAAGCAGTACGCCTCGGACCTAACCGCCTCAGCTTCGTCAGTCCCCAGGCGTGGAAAGATATTTACGGACACCGCACGGGAGGCAAGAAACCAAACCCTAAGGATACCGCGTTCTATACCCTAGAGCCCAACGGTGAGGCGAGCATTTTCGCAATCCGCGCCAAGGAAGACCACAGCTCCGTCCGCCGCATCTTCTCGGCTGCGTTCTCGGACAAAGCGCTAAGGTAGCAAGAGCCTCTCATTCGGACCTATGTCGACAAACTCATAAGTAATATGCAGGGTATGGCTGCGAAGGATCCCGGCGCCGAGCTGGACTTGGTCAGGCTACTCAATTTTGTAACCTTCGACATTATTGGCGACCTCACCTTCGGCGAGCCGTTGGGCCTGCTGGAGAATTCTGAGTACTCACCTTAGGTGGCAGCCATCTTCAACAGCCTGAAAGCCGGCGATGTGATCAGAAACCTAAATGAGTACGCCATCGGCCGGTTGGTGACTCGATTCATTCCAGGGCTAGAGGAGTAGCGGAGAGCTCATTTCGAACACACCGCCGAACGTGTGAACCGTAGGCTTGAGAAGGGCAGCGTCAAGCCTGATTTCTGGAACCTCGTCCTTGGCAGCAACAAAGGCAAGATTAGCGTGCCGCAGATGCATGCACACGGTGCCAGTTTCATGCTCGCCAGAACGGAGACCACAGCAACAATCCTAAGCGGTCTCATCTACCTTCTTCTGAAAAACCCTGATACGATGCAGAAGATTGTCGAGGAAGTGCGCCAGGTTCAGACTGAGGAGGAACTCACGTTCGAGAATTTGGCACGGATGAAGTACTTGGCGGCATGCCTGCAGGAAGCTTTCCGCTGCTATCTACCGGTTTCTATCGGGCTTCCTCGAGTCACCCCTCCTGGAGGCAATGCGATCTGCGGAAAATGGGTTCCAGAGAATGTACGTATCCCCATCGCCCCTAGGAAAAATTTGTCAAATAATATACTAACAGAGAATCCAGACTCGTGTTTCTATGCCTCAATGGGCGGCGTCTCATTCCAAGTTCAACTTCGAACGCCCGTATGAGTTCATTCCCGAGCGCTGGCTACCAGGTACGGGATTCGACAGCGACAACAAGGACATCGTTCAGCCTTTTTTAATCGGACCCCGCAATTGTCTTGGAAAGAAGTAAGACCCCATATGTCTGTTGAAAGCACTGAAGAAGCTAATTGACTTTGCTAGCCTTGCGTATCATGAAAGTCGAGTCATTCTGGCCAAGATTCTCTGGCACTTTGATCTCAAGCTTGGCACTCAAAGCGACTCATGGATGGACCAGAAGTTGTTTATTCTGTGGAAGAAGGAGCCACTGATGGTAAGCCTTTCTCCCGTGCGCTAAGACATAGATGCGGTTACCTAGTAGTTGTTATTAGAATTACTCGTCGCTCTATCGTCAACCTTGCTTCTTTTGCTTTTCGGATGGCAATGCCTGCCTGGCATGTTCGTAGAATCATGGTACTATGTCGAGCATTCAAATCACATCAACCATCCAGAAATTGAGGTCTCCCTCTGGATTTTCACCGAACATAACACCATAACAGTACGCTTCACCAATGAGCTGCCAATTTACCGCAACTATATCAGACAGCCGAAACACGTAAGGAACACACGCTCCCGCAATAGGCATGACAACATAGCTCATTTGCACGGCCCAGTGACCAGGCCCGAGGTAAGTTCTATCTACAATGAATAGTATGTGTCAGAATATAAGGCAGATTAGCACGCACTAGTAACAGTGCGGCGTCGTACTTTTGCCAGTTCGACAGTATGTGTCAGCATATAAGGCATATTAGCACGCACTAGTAACAGTGCGGCGTCGTACTTTTGTAAGTTCGATAGTATGCGAGGACGTGAGCTCTCTCCTAGAGATTCTTGAACGGAAGCGCCGGCTCTTACTTATGCTCTTTTTCGCGTGCAAGACTGCTATATCATCCTCAGATAGCTTAACGCACACAATATGTAGGCTCATCTAGAGACGCAACGGAGCTCATCACCACATATATCCTGTGTGCATCATATGGTCCCAGCTTTTTGGTTCTGAAGGCTTGGGGAAGCCGGGTCTCGTCCTCTATCTTGGGTGGAAGGTTTCGCAACTAAAAGTACTTATCGTCCAGCCCCAGTATGTGGGCCCGCATATCAGCGGGGCTTAAGTACCCACCATCCTCGGCCATTTGGACGAGCCCCCGGAGTCCGGACAAAGTTCTGCAGCGCATTCGCTATGGATCTGCTGAACGGGTTTTCTGTAATCTGCAGAAAGCTGGCTAATGCAGTACGCAAAGATGGCAAAGACCTTGTCATAAGAATTAGTCGCTCTGCCGTCTTCATTCGTCGTTAAATTTATTTTTTCTTTTCTAAACACTTCCGAACTAGCCGTGGTGGGGTAGCTGACCTAGAGCCACCAAAGGACCGAGAACGAAATCGCCCGGCAGGGCGAGCTGCCGTATTCCATGTGCCCTCATCTATCCTACCGTGGCGCATTATATATATGTATGCTAGTCCATCTGTAGTTAGCGCGAAAGGAGGGTCTATTAAGCACCTCCTTTGTCCTCCTCTCCACACCATGCCAAGAATCTCACCTAATTGCAAGATTATCTACTTTGCTACACCTACTTTCCGAGAGATTCGGGCCTGCCTCTAGAACCACTCGCCAGCGAAGATGGTTTCTGCGTCTTTAAACGTAAGCTTTATCCCTCGAGCCGCCCTTCCCAGCCACACCAAAACGGGTTTGGCGGACTAGTATATCTCACCCATCATGTTGGCCTGACTACTCTTCTCAGCGTCGATACTTTGGTTGATACAGACAGCGTCGATCCCTAAGGTTGATCGTCGTAGTTGAAGCAAAGCATCGTCATCGTGGAGATTCCTCTGCAGGCTTTGCGGGCCGGTTTGGCGAGTCACGAAGGTCTGCGAGAGCAGTTCAGGCGAGTCATTCGGTCTGAATCTTCACCAGCAACCTCCCTCAATCACCCATGCTCGTCCTCACGCCAGCGGGACCATCAGCCAAGGCCGGGTACGAGCGCAACGGATGCCATGGAGCCTTTTCCGACGCGGAGGGGCGTGGATTGGGTCGGGCCAGGGCGTCGGAAGAGCGCACGAGGGAGCTTGGCCAATGGCATCGTCGGCGAAGTGGTGAAGCAGATCAACGATCAACGGGGAGCTGAGCGCATATAAATTTTACTCCATCGCAACTACCCGACGCGACGACGCGGCAGGGAGCGTGCCTCGCCACGGCCGGCGAGAGCAGGTGTTCCGAGACCAAGGCCAAAGCATTTGCCGACGGCGGTAATAGCGGCTTCAAGCTGGAGCCTCCACGCCCTCCAGCCTCCAGCCAAGGGCCCAAGCCGGCCACCAAAACCGCCCAAGGCTTGGAAAATCTTCTCTCCGGGCGGCCTGCGCCCGCGGGCGCGTCGGATTTCCGCCTTGTGAGGGCGTCGGAGGTAGCTCTCGGAGAAGGGTTGTGAGAGGCATGTCGCAATCGGGACGCCGATGTCGTGATCGCGGCACGGCAGGGGCGCCAGAACAACCACCATCAAGCCTCCGCCAACACCAATCACAAGCCTTGGTTTGGTGCTTGCCCATGCGCCGCGCCCGTCATGCCCACGCCCGCCCGCAGCATCCATCGCCCGATGCGTGCCCGCAAGTGTGGACCGGCAGTTTCGCCTCGTACCCCTCCGGCAGCAACCGCGTGCTTGGGTGGCAGCTCGCTGCTGTGTCGCAGCGAGCTCGAGGCTCGGCCGGCAGGTCGTCGGGGCATTGCGGTGGGAGGAGCCTCCACCAGCCAGTGCGCAGACGCGGCCGTGGCAAGCACGCCATCAAGAAGTTGACGGAATGGGAGCCACCAAGACCGACTGCTGATGATTTTTTTCTGCTTTGGCCGTGCTGCTCCCGCTCTTAACCTGTCCCATTGCTGCCGGCGTGTCTGAATCCCAATCACCTGGCTCCTTCCCGCCCGTGACCATGGCGACCGACGACAAGCACGCCGTGTACGACATCGAGCCCGCCGTGGCCTCCAGCGGCACCTCCGCCAGCGACTCGGCCCTGGACGACAGCTACGAGACGTACAAGAAGAACCAGGGCATCCAGTACGACGCGGCCGAGGCAAAGCGCGTTCTCCGCAAGATCGACCTACGCATCGTGCCCGTTCTGTTTGTCACGTACATGCTGCAGTACCTCGACAAGGTCAGTCCCGCACTAGTTTCACGCGTCCGCGAGCTAACCCGGCCGCGCAGAACGGCATCAACTACGCCAGTGTCTACGGCCTGAAGACGGGCACCCATATCAACGGCAGCCAGTACTCATGGCTCGGTGAGTGCTTCTTACTTCCTGCGCCTTAATCAGGATGCCACCGTCTCCTGCTTCTTCTTCTCGTGCCTGCATGCCTTATCATGATGCTGACCTCCGTCAGGCTCCATTTTTTACTTCGGCTACCTTGCCACCCAGTACCCCTCCGGGTATCTCATGCAGCGGTATGGACCTCGACTCGCCCAACTCCACACTGCACACGCGTACTGATCCAGCATCAACCGGCCCAGACTCCCCATTGCCAAGTTCCTCAGCTTCACCACCATAGGTAAGACATTCCCCGCTGACCCTCGACCGTTCTTGGTCCCCCCTCCGCAGTACTGACCGAGCGGTACTATCCAGGGTGGGGCATCGTCCTGATTACCACGCCAGCATGCAACAACTTCGCCGGCATTGCGGTGAACCGCTTCCTGCTGGGTGCGCTTGAGGCGGCCGTCAACCCCGGTGAGTTTCTAGTGGAGTGCTATTGCCGCGAGCGGGGATGCTAACGGATGCAACAGGCTTCGTCCTGATCATGGGCATGTGGTACACGGCGGCCGAGCAGCCGCTCCGGCTGGAGGCCTACTACTGTAAGGGCATCCCGGGGACCCACTCGCCCGCACACCCAGCGCTGACAGACCGGTTCGATTAGGCACGAACGGCATCGCCACCATGTTCGGCGGGTACGTCCTCTCCCCCTCTCTCCTCCCCGGCCCCGGCTAACGCGCTCCCCAGGCTGATCGGCTACGCGATCGGGCACATCACGACAGGGCACCTGGCGCGGTGGCAGTACGTGTTCATCATCTTCGGGGCGGTCAGCATCGCGTGGGGGGTGGTGTCGCTGCTGGTGCTGCCGGACCTGCCGTCGACGGCCAAGTTCCTGACGGAGCGCGAGCGGGCGGTGGCGGTCGAGCGCGTGGCGTCCAACCGGCAGGGCGTCAAGAACCAGCACTTCAAGCGCGAGCAGGCCGCCCAGTTCGCGCGCGACCCCAAGACGTGGATCCTGTTCGTCATGGCCGTGGGCGCGCAGGTGCCGAACTCGGCGCTGACGAGCGTGAGTGGTCCAAATCCCCCTCTGCGCCCCCGTCGGAAGTAGAGTTGAGAGCCGCAACTAACTGCAGCGCAGTTCACGTCCATCATCATCAAGTCCTTCGGCGTCGACACGCTCGGCACGCAGTACCTGCAGATCCCCGGCGGGTTCGTGCAGTTCGCGGCGCTGCTCAGCGGCGGCTTCATCTGCACGCGGTGGCCCAACTCGCGGTGCATCACCATGATCGTGGCCAACCTGATCTGCATCCTGGGCGCGGCGCTGCTGGTCGGGCTGCCGGACCGGTACAAGTGGGGGCGGCTGGTGGCGCTCTGGCTGTGCTACTTCCAGGGCCTGGGCTTCAGCATGTCGCTGACCATGATCTCGTCCAACATCAGCGGCTACACCAAGAAGCAGCTCACCGGCGCCTGGCTCTTCACCGGCTACTGCGTCGGCAACATCATCGGCCCCCAGACCTTCCGCGACAGCGAGGCCCCGGGTTACCACTCCGCCTACGTCGCCATGCTCGTCGGCTACATCGTCAAGCTCGCCGCCGTCGTCGTGCTGTACGCCTACATGTGGAGCGTCAACAAGAAGCGCGACCGCGAGGCCGCCAACTCGCCCCAGCTGTCCGAGGAGCAGGAGAGGGAGGCCGTCGAGGCCGGCATGCGGGACATGACCGAGCTGGACAACAAGGGGTTCAGATACATCCTGTAGAGCTGGGGAACGAGAGCAAGGCGAAAAGGACAAAAACGAGCAGAAGCAATGGAACTAGTCAGTCCAGGAAAAATAAAACGATTCCACCAAAGAACATCCGAACTGCGTGGAGCATCGTGACGATACGTCTTGCCTAACCGCGCCTCTTCGTCGCAGGGCACAAGCCGACGTCGAACCACGCGCCAATCAGCAACGAAACCACCACCGGGCCGGGCAGGTATCCAGCAGCCCACGAGTCCCCAAACCCTAAACCACGGGGGAGGGGGCCCGCCGCCACGTGGGAACCCCCCCGAAAAAAGCAACAGCCATACCCCAGCCAAGCTGTCCTCCAGCCAGGCACCAAGGCAGCAAGGCCTCCCGCGACGGGGGAAGAAAGCGTGCCGGGCGAGGGAGCGAACGGCGCCGCCGGGTAAACCGGTAGCGTTCCACGACTGGCCGGGCTGCTGTGGCCGTGGGACGGGCGCTCGCAGGTGTGTGGTGCAGGAGGGAGTGGATACGGCGCGATGACCTGCAGCAGAGGCGCGGACGGGACGGGGCGGGAGGAGGGCGAGAGGGGGGGAGAAAGGGGAAGGAAGGGCTGGACGGGGGTGGGTGTCAGCGGCGCGCGCGCGATGGAAGGACGAGAGGACGCAGCGAGACGCGGAAAGCTTCTTTTTTGTTCGAACGCGAGTGATGTAGAATTCCCTTGATTAAGAGTTGCTCGCAAGAAGATCTCCCCAGATCTGCCCTTGCCTGAAATCCGAAACCGACGGCGAGGGGGTGGGTGGTCGGGAGGTGAGCACAGGAGCCCCAAGTGCGGCTCGCGTCACGGCTCGCCGCTCGCACGCAATCGCGACAGTTCAGCACGCCCAGTCGGAGCTGGTTCGACCGCCCAAAAAAACGCCCAGAGATTCCAATGATGTCCCAAGAGAGCGTCCGTATGTCGCAATCTGACCCTAGTACCAGAAGATGAGATCTGCCGCCTATTTGACAGCCCTACTTCCCTCGTGTCCCTCTTCCCCGTGCCCTCTCCCTCGCGTGCCTCGACGCATCCTCCCCAAAGTCAAATCGATGGCTTGCTTCGTCCATCGCTGTCTGGCCGATCGGCCATCTCTCCCATCGCGACTCGTTGAAAAAACAGAAACCCTAATCCCATCGCCCACACGCAACCAATGAGAAAGAAGATAACGAAACCCATCCGACAAAACGCCTGTTACCCCGTTCCGATCGTCATCGCTGCCTTGTCGCCGCTACTGCTGCTGCTGCTGCTGCTGCTGCTGCCTTGCTCTGTCTGCCTTTCTGACTGACCTGCTCTCCGTCTGCAATCTCTCTCGCGTCCGAGTCCGCTTCCCCGTCTCCACTATCGCTAGCGGACCCTCTTCCCGCTGACGCCGTCCGTACTTCCATCGCTCGCCGACAAGCCCCGACGCAGCCCCATTACGAAACGATAATTCCCAAAGCGACACCCACGCCGTTTGCTCGCCTCTAGCTCTAAAAGGAGGAGGGGGAGGGATGGATCGGAACAACAGTAACAATGGAGGACACAAGGCTCAGAAGTTGTACCGGTTGCACCGTGCGACGCGGCGGGTGATGTCGCGGGCGGCCAGGCGCATCTGCAGCTGGCCCTCGTTGTACTCCTTCTTCAGCTCGAGCATCTCGCGCTTCTTGGCCTCGATGATGCGCTTGATGCGGTCGAGCTCGTCGCTCTGGCGCGGCGAGTCGGCGCGGCAGTTGGCCACGTAGGGCGAGTGGTCGACCGCCCACTTCTCGTAGCGCATCCAGTTCTTGTCGTCGACCGCCATCGACGACCCGTGCAGCAGGTCCGTCGCCCAGTACGCCGTCCCGCCGCCCGTCGCCAGCAGCGCCTGCGACAGCGCCCCCAGCACCAGGTCCGCCATGACGGCCTGCTGCGCCTCGAAGATCAGGTACACGGGGAACTGCCGCGCCCGGTACCGCCCGGGGAACAGCACGCCGCACATGGCCTCGACCAGGTTCATCAGGAAGCGCGCCGCCGAGTGGTCCTCGTTGGCCGCCAGCCGCGCCTCGTAGTTGACCGTGTAGGCCACGTCGACCAGCGGGAAGCGCAGCGGCTCCTGCCAGTCGCTCGTCGGGATCTTGTCGAGCCGGGCGTGCAGCTTCTGGCAGAACAGCTCCAGCTCGGCCAGCCGCGCCTCGCTGGGCGGCCCGTACGGCGACTCCAGCGACGCCAGGTACCGGCGGCGCCCGGCCTTGGCCAGGCCCTCGTTCCACTCGCCGGGCCGCTTGACGCGGTCGACCTGCACGGCCAGGCTCCACTCGCCGGTGCGCGCGTAGCGGCGCAGGCCCTCGATCACGTCGAACAGCTCGGCCGGCGTGGGCGACTGGTTGAGCTCGTCGACCAGCACGCGCTGGTAGATGCACGGCTGGTGCCGGGCCTGCTGGCGCAGCCGGTCGAGCGCCTGGCCGGTGGCCACGTCGTGCTCGGCGTCCCAGGCCAGGTTGCCGTCGAGCAGCGCGTGCAGCACGCAGTTCTCCGTCGACGCCAGGATGTCGTAGCAGATCTTGCTGACCGACTGGTACTTGGAGCCGACCAGGGCGTCCGTGGCCCGCTGGATGTCGCGCAGCAGCACGTCGATGAGCTGGTTGTAGCCCAGCTTCAGCGCGTTGACGTACTCCTCCCGCGACTTGTCACGTGGCTGGATCTGGTCGAGCTGGAGCGGCTCCTGCGGTCGCGCCTCCTGCGGGCTGCTGGAGTCGCTGCTGATGACGTAGCGCACGCTCGAGGCCTGCAGCTCTTCGTCTTCCTCCTGCTCGATCTCCTGCAGGCGCGCCTCGTCGTGCGCCTGCGCCAGCCGCATGCTGTGCTCCAGCGTGTGGCATGTCAGGACTGCGCGGGTCAGCAGGCATTCACGGCAGCGAGGACGAAGGAAAAATTCAGCGCGGCGCCAAGAGGTGCGGCGGAAAAACGGAGTCGATGGAGGCGGGTTGGGAGCAGGGCTGGGCATGGTGTTGACGGCGGACACTCGGGATGCAGGGCGCACCAGACGTCACCGTCGGGCGGGGGTCGCGGCGTGGGTACGTACCGTGAGCCTCGTCGTCGTCAAAGCGGGCAGGCTCCAGGCGGATGCGCTTGGCGGAGGACGAGTCGGACTGCATCGAGGCGGAGCTGGCCAGGGAGTCGAAGGAGCGTTGGCGGGAGGACGAGGACGAGGCCATGGCGGGCGGGCGTGATGTGACAGGAGGGGAATTAATGGGTGAGGGCGGGCGAGCCGAATCGGCCGGTAGCGGGCGTGGAGCGGGAGCGGGCGCGAGAGTGAGGTCCCAACGGCCGGCGCGGGCAGGCGTGAGTCGCACCGGGCAGGTGGTTGCAATGGTGAGTTGCTGGGAACCTGAGGCAGGAGCCGGCGGCTGTGGGTGCAAATACTTGAGGAGAGCGCAGTCGTGCCCCGATTGGGAGGGCACGCTTTGCAGGCCCCCCGGGCGGGCGAGGTGGAGGCCGGGCAGATGCGTAAGCCCGGCCAGGTGTGCAGGGCCAAGGGGCCCAAGGGCCGAGCAGCGGCGTCAAGCCCACGGCGAACTGCGGCCGCGCGCTGCCACCCGCCGCCGCCGCGAGTCAGCCGTTTCACGCTGGCCTCGCGCCCTCCACGCCTCCCGGGCCCGCGCACTAGCGGTCTGCCACGAGATCGCTGCCGCTTGGGTGTGACCGGTGCCACCGCGGGAGCCTGCGACCTCGACCTCGCTGCTGGAGATGCTCCTCCACACCCGCCGTCGCTTCGCGCTGGATGCCGCATCTCCACCGCGCGCGATAAGCCGCGCCAGTGCCGCCCCCTGCCGCACTGCGGTGAGCCCATTGGCCGATCGCGCCAGCTCCCACGCCGCTGCTGCCACCGGGACGCGGGAGCATCCTCGAGCTCACCAGCTCGCCATCTTCCGCTGCTCGTATGGCTCCCTGCCGCCGCGGGAGAGCCGCACACGCTCGCCAGAGCCGCGTCAAGCGAGAGCAGGCCTCCGCCATGCCCGCCGCGCCAGCTGCCGCATCCAAGCAGATACATGTACCGACACTGCTGCTCCTTTGGGCATGCCCTGCTATCTGCAGCTTGCACCTGTGAGGAACCGCCTGCATGTGCCCTGAATTGACCAATCGCGCGTGCCGTGGTATCGTCTTCTGCCGCACTCAGTGCTGCTGTATGTGCTGTATATGCTCTCCATCTCAGCCCAGGCCCGCCCAACCGCAGCGTCTGCATGCAAGCGTTTCTCGCGGCCGCGGGCTCTTCCCTCTGGGCATTCGAGACAGCGCGCCGGCTTTCCCGCAAGCAGCCGCGCCACAATGCTTAAACTCTGCGTTAAGCCCTCCAAACCCGAGCCATCGGAGCCCGCAGAAAAGATGCCGTGAAGAATCTTCCCGGCAATACGAATGCTTCTACTGCCCTTCTGGTCTTCCGACGCTGCGGTCTGTGGCGGTGGTGATAAGAAAACGTCCTGGCGAGCCAATGCCCGAGTTCATCGACTAAAATATCGCTACGAGGCGTCGCGGAGTTGCGTCCTGGAGTAGTTCAGTGCTGCGGCGCAAGCGCCTACAAGCGATTGCCATTAGTAAATGCTTTCTCTGCACTGCTTGCTTTTCAGCCAATTGCACCGGTACCCGCTCCGGCTCGATGCAACGCTCCCGCGTGGGCAGGCACTGCAGGTTGGTAGTGTGTAAACGATGGTTTCTGATGCCCGAGTGCAGAGGCCATCAAGCTGAGACGAGCGAGCAATCTCTCTTGGACGATGACGCTGTCACAATCCCTTCCTCATCAGCCAGCCAGCACCCGCCAAACGAGGCGGTATGATTGCAATCAGCCGTGGGGACCAGAAGAACGGACGACGGGACCAGCCAGCCCGCCAGCTTTCCCTGCTCCGTCGCGGACGCGTGCAGCAGTGATCTCCTCCGTTCCTTTCCATTCCCGCTCTGGCTGTCTGTCTCCTTAAACGCCGAGCGCCGATCCGGCAAACACCTCACTTGCATCACTCACACATGGTCCGTCCCAGGGGCTGCCCGGCCGGCCTTCCCAGATCCATGTCCCTCTCCTCTCCACACACGCGCATGTGAGTTGTTGCGAGTGAGCAGATTCCCACGACTCCGACCCTCGTCACCGCACCGCTCCGTCCGCCCTCCCCAATCACGCAGCCCCGTCCCCTCCTGGGTCCCTCATCCATGAATCAAGAAGACCAAGCCACTCGAACGACGGCGCCTCAGCCCGATGACGACGACCGCGCACCAGCCGCGACACCTGCCACAAACCGCTGACGCCGCACGCGGCCAGAAATAGCTAAATCCGCACACAGGCACTTACGCACCTACATAACGCGCACATCCAAGTAGCTAGTGGTGAACTGCCGGCCGCGCAGCGCATGCGCCCCACAACGTTCTCGCCCAGGGCCCTTTTTCCCAAAGGGCCCCTCCCCAAAGGCCATCCCCGATCGTCCCGCATTCCACGCGCGCGCGCGCACAGAGGAGGGACCCGCTCGGCGACCTATCTTCTCCCCTTCACCTTGCGTCGTTGTCGTCGCTCGTCCCTCTTTTTTTTTTTCCCTTCGCCGCTCGTGCGCTCCGATCTGCCAAGGCCGCCCTGTCCTCGGCGATTCACGGTAGCGCAGGCAACGTAGCAGCGGGCTTGGCATCAGGAGAGACAGACAGAGAGGCAGAACGCGGCGTGGCTTGAATCATCTCTGCAGCGTGCGGGGGGCCAACGGGCAGGTACTCGGGGGCAAACCGCTCCCCAAGGTTTGAAAGCCGAAGTTTGTGGCAGGTACGTACAGCACGTTCGACCCGGTACCCACGTCGACCCGGCCCCGGCCCTTGGGAGTCAAGGCCAGGGCGATCTACGCGGATACGAAGGATGCGTGCAGCAGAGCGACAGCGCGCCCGCTCTCGCTTGTCCAGCCCGTCGAGCAGGGCCTCTCGGACGCCCGTCGAGGGAAATAGGCGATCCCGTTTCCCGCGGGGAAGGAGACGCGAGCCATGCGCAGCCCGTCGGCTTCTGAGGATTCGGAAGGAGGAGGAGGGGGGAAGCTGTGAAACGACAGGCGTCCAGCTCTGCGTGTGGCGGTGGGCGCGATCATGCAGGCTTCCCGGCTGCCCTTCTGCGCCATTTTGTCATGCTGCTTGCTGTCTCCTTTACCCGACTCGTGCCTGCCTGTTCATGTTTGCACGTGGGTGCCGATGCTTTCTTATACCGGTGGGGGTGGGCACTTAGATCTCAAGTTGAATTTAGACCACTCAATCGTTCGTCGCTCCTTTCCAATGGAAGCTCGTCAGATTTCTTGCTGCATCTACGCATTGTGTTTACGCCGTCGTAGGCTCCATCCTACAGAGGATCATGAGGTGTCGGCGTTAGAATTCGCCGACATCGCCGATAACACGCACATCTGCGGCGATAAGAGCGGGGCTACACTACGGCGAAAAAATTTCAACACCAAAAAGACAAACGGCGTTGCCATCCACAACAACCACACAGAAGCCCTGCTGCGCATGAGTTTCAAGGGCCAAAAGCAAAAAAAGAAGGGTGTTGTTTTACGACCAGCACGGGACTCTGAATTGAATGTTAGAAATCATGTACCAACTTGGACTTGAACAGTTGAACTTACCGAACCCGCAACCTTGCGCTGTACCTGGACTCGTCCGTTGGTAGGAGGCGCACGCGCTACCATTGCGCCAACCGGCCCCTTGATGGAATGTGCTCTTGCTGGCCATGTTTATATCCAAAGTAAAAAGTCGAGGAAGCACCGTGCGCGGTCGTTTGGGACTCGCCGCGACGCGGAAACGCTGCAGACAGCCGCAAATGCGAGGAAACAGCACCCACCACGTCCCAAGGTATGTTCAGTTTCAGATCATTTTTCTGTAGATAAAAGTCCCGGATTGGTAATGGTCACGTGGGCTGTCCCGGAAAAGACGATGTCCGGGGGTTGTCTCTCCAGAATAACACAGGAACCGGGTAATGCTCTACTTCTCGATGCAGGGCTAATGTATTTAGCAGTATGCTTGAGAAAAAAAAGCTCTCAGCCACGAGTTTGTGACTGAAGAAGTGAGCCCCTCTGGACGGGTAGTAGTGGAGACCACGAGATTCCGCGATATCCGTCCGAGTCTCCACATGACGGTGGGACGGGAGACCTGGAAACGGAATACTATGAGGCGGGCCACTGTGGAACAATACCTCCGCGGAGCGGCAATTCGGATCACGGCTTCCAGTTCTTGACTCATTGGAACACGTCGCTAACAATGCGTGGCGTATAGCGGACAGACTGAGCCTTGTTCGAGATGACAGTCACGATGGCACTACGTGGTCGGTTCTCGAAGTGCTGCAACTGCCTCCCTTCACGGGCAGTTGAAGCATTCATCCGGATGCATTTGTCATTTCTTTCATTGAACATTTGTGTCTTGGACGAACGCTCCGATTGCCCATGAGGGTATGCACGCGTTGATATTCTGTCCGAGCCGACCTGCTACCTCCAACACGTCCGGAGCCAGTGGGCTGGTGGCCGTATCGACAGGAGAAGTCGGCGTGGAGGCGGTCGGGTCTTTCTGACCACTGTATACCTACCTATGATCCAGCCACTGGGATGCTTCCGCTCTCCAGCAAACCACGCTACGACCATTGCCGCGGCCCACGGTGCGGAAGCCAGATACTCCTTCGACGATTGGTATGGAGGTCATGTCCTTTGCGGCGGGTTCATCTCTCCAGACTTCAATGCCTTGCCACGAGCCTCTCAATCTGGCCATTTCCGCGACTCGTATGGCCTGGTCCGTGTCGGCAGTTTCGAACAGCACAACCTTGGCTTGTACTCGGTCTGCAACGTCCAGTAGTCTTGGGTAGAATAGATCCCCACGATCCTCGGTTGAGGCATCCAAAGGAGGAGGTACAAGGGCTAGTTTGGGCTCGAAGTTGCGGACCGAGCGGGTGGTCGTTTGAACAAAGGCCTGCGGCGAAATGTACGGTGGATTGGAGATGAGCACATCCCATTGGAGGAGGTCGTTCTCGCGAAGCAGATGCATGAGCGGAGCTGCACAGCCGGGCGATGAAGCCAAGTCCTCAGCTAGCACATCTGCGCGTGCGAATGCCGTCCGTCTCGAGCCACATCGCTGCCCGTTGTACCTGGCCAAGCTAAGGCATCGCGGGGAGATGTCAACACCAACCAATTGGAGATGCGGGGCGGCACGAAAGTCGCGGAACAGGTCTTCAAAAAGGAGCGGGATGCACCCGGTGCCGGTACAGAGGTCGAGCACGCGGAGTTGGTTGGGCAAGGCCGGCGAAGATTGCAAGCGCTCAACAAGGTGGGTGATGGACGCTGCGGTTTCCTGTCTTGCTCCAGGTCAGCGCGCGCATGTGCGGTTTGGCGCTCAGACTCACCGCGGGATGAGGACGCCGGGCCGACAAGCAATCTCCAGGTCGCCAAAGAACTCGGTGCCGAGAATGTACTGCAGCGGCCGACCCAAGGCGCGCTGGCGCACCATGGAGCGCAGCCGCGATGGCCACGCGGCGGGGGCGTGTTTCACGGCATGTTCGCGGAGCCAGCGCAGCTCGTTGCGAGCAGAGGCGAGGTCGCGGCAGGCGAGCAGCAGGCGCGGCAGCAGAGCGTCGAGGCGGCGGGCGTGACGCAGCAGACGGGGCGGGAGTCGTGGCATTGGAGAGGAGGAGGCTAGTCGCGGAAATGACAGGCATGGCCGACGCGGGACGAGTGGAGCCGCGCGGATCCCGAGTCGAGCTTATCGACGCTGCCCCTGAACATCACCGCGCCTCGAGCATCACGGCTTGTCGTCCGCATTCCGCTCTCTGCGCCTGTTCCTGGCACTGCCGCTCGGACGCGTCTAGCCTGCTTGCAGCCTCGCTCATTTCGACCATCACGAGTCCGCCAGCCGGCTTGCAACCCGCCGCGGCGTCGCGTCTGCTCCAGTCGGCTCATTTCGAGCAGCACTCGCCGTGGCGCAGCTCATGACTCTCCAGCCGGCCGCCGTCGAGGATACACGACCCTGCCGCACGCCCGCTGCAGCTTGAAACGCCGCGTGACGCTGCCGGCCTGCGTTTCTCCGCACTGCTTCGTGTTCGGCTCAGCCTCCCGCGCCGCCGCCCGCCCGCCGCGGGCCCAGCTCTCGCCTCCGGCCGGCAGCCCGGCCTGAACAAGCCCTCGCGGCAGCATGGCAGACGTCCAGCTCCCGCCGCCGGAGCAGGGTCTCAGGGTGGCATGCGGATGCGTATCGAGTATGATCGCCTGCGACATGATCGCCCGTGCATCCCGGCTGCCCATCAGCTATTATGATTCGGGGCGATGTGATATGATAACACCGTTTCTCATTTGCTGATCTGCCCCGACCGCCGCCAAATCGAGCTCGGCAATTTCTGCTGAAGCAGAGTAAGGCCGAGTGTCCGTCTGCACACGCAGCGCTGGCCGTGGTGTGGTTGCCGTAGTCTCAAGGCTGCTTCTAAACGTCTCCATCTTATTAAAGCCGGTGGCATGCCGCGATTTTTGCCTTGGCCGGCCTCCCTTGCGCAAAGTGGCCTGAGCGCCCAGTCCAATGTGCAGCCACCCCTTTTAATAGAACAGTTCCCCTTCCCGATCTCCGCTCCCGTCAGCTATATCCTTGTCGTCTTCGCTCGCTTCTTGCCTTACGGAAAATCCTCTTTTTCTCTGTCCCTCGTTCTCCTTCTCTCGCTCTCTCGACATTCGGCACCATGCCAGCAGCAATCCAGCCCGTGGCGGCCAGCCATCCGTTATTCTGTTCCACCCTACCATCGAAAGTCCAGGACGATCCGGTTTTGAAAGCCGCACAAAACATTATATCCATCCACAACGTTAAGAACAAGATACTTTGCCATGTTTCGCTACCACTTTCCCTTGAGGCACTTCCTTACACTTCCATCGACCCGGGACACGGCCGTTACTACCGGATATCTCGCGCCTCTCTCCTTGGCAACTATCCCGAATACTCCAACTACGATGGCATGTGGGACACAGTCGTCCGTATCCGCCTTTCCGGCAAGTCTGTTGAAGTCCGCGATGGCGACGACTGGCTCCCCCTCGGCCACTACCTGTCTCACCTCCCTTCCGTGAAAGAATACTGGGCCGGTCCCGGCTCGGAGCAATGGCGCCAATCCCTGGAATGGGACACCAACGGCCAGCACTTCCCCCTGATGGACCTTCCCGGCGAGATCCGCAACATGATTTACGACTACGCCGCCTCCTTCTGCTACCCCTACGAATTCGAGCACGGCTTCAACTACATGGCCGCCGCCGGCACCGACGGCCTCCTGTACAAAGAATACGGCCGGCACGGCACGCACCTCCAAGCCGAGCTCTTCGGGCGGGGCCGGGTGCTCAACGGCGCCGGGCCGGTCCTCCCGCTGCTCCTCGCGTCCAAGCAGGTCCACGCCGAGTTCAGCGCGCGGCTGCACCGCAACATGGAGTTCCGGTTCCAGGGCGCGTGGCCGCTGCGGCGCTTCGCCGAGTGCCAGGTGCAGCCGGCCTCGCAGACGCTGGCCAAGGTGACGCTGCAGATGACGACGTGGAACCTGGTCAAGTTCTTCGGCGTCTGGATCAACCAGTCGGCGCGCCCCTGGGGCCAGCCCGACGCCGAGTGCCTGCGCGGCCTGCCGCTGCGCGAGCTGGAGCTGCGCCTCGGCCACCGCGAGGACTTTACGGGGTACCGCCTCGACACCTGGCTGGCGCCGTGCTGCCACCGCGTGCTGGCCGGCCTGGTCCTGTGGGCCGCCAAGGACTTCGTCAGGGACGTCCCCGTCGTCACCGTCGAGGGCTGCGTGCCGGCGCGCGCGAAGGCCGCGTTCCTGCAGCTGCTGGCCGACCAGAGGGCCGGCGTGCCCAGCGCCGTCACCCAGTGGGACGTCATCGGGAAGTCGACAAAGCTCGTCGAGCGCGGGGAGAGTTGGCTGGTGCGGACGGATTCGTGAGTGGCACCGTTTTTTCCTTTGCTTCGTGAACCTCGATGTGCTAATTGTAATGCAGCGGCCTCGGATGCGACCTCCTCGACCACGAGCACAGCTGCGCCGAGATGGGCCCGTGCACGGACGACTTCTGCCTCTCCGAGAACGACTTCACGCGGAAGCAGGCGCTTGCTCTTGGTCCGCCGTCCGCTTCGGGCGCCGGGATGCTGGCTTGATTGAAAAAAAAAAAAAAAAAGCGAAGATCGATATGTTGGGGAATTTCTTCGAATGTGTTGTTCCGATTTGCGTTTCTAAACGAATTTTGAACGAGAGATGTTAGCGTTGGTTGGACCAGTTTGTTCTTGGGCTGAGATGCGGTTTTGCGTTCCCGTTATTTCTTCGTCTGTTTACTTTGGGAGTACCGGCCAAGCAGGATGGGAAGATATCCGGGATTTTTTGTGGTTTTGATACCCATGCACAGGTCGAACAGGGTTAGGGAGGAAACAGTCTGTACATACTTGCAAGCTTGGCGGCCATCTGAAAATTTGTTTTGGTAGTTCATCTCACTTCTGATCAATTTTTCTCCCATTACAGTGTGATCTGCTATCTATCAGTGCAGCAGGTTTTGTTCTTCACCTTGAAAATTCCAACGTCAAGAGCAAGGAGCCTGCTACTCAGCCATTGCAGCCCACAAAGCCCACGGAGCCTGCCAAGGAGCAGGCATTGAAGCCTCAGCATCCTAACGCAGCAAGGGTAGTTCCAAAGTTCCCGAAGGAGAAAGGGCAGTTCTACAAGCTGATTCTACCACCTGGAGGCGACCTATCGATTATCACGGCTTCCACACAGTCCGAGAGGTATCAAGAACGGCCGTAAGGTTTCTACAAATAAATTCCTCGAAGCGCAAGATCAGCCGCGGAGGTCTACTTAAGGAAAGGCCGCCGCCGGAGAAATTCAAATGTCCGGTCGGTCTCTCATCCCTGTAACGGGCGAAGCTGGTCAGATCATCCGCTACATCGAGCATGATCCTCCAATGGCCCAAGCCTGCACTCTCAAGCGGGTCTGAAGTTAGCACCGCGACTTTCTGAAATGTTTCTTGGTGTTACAATAGATGGTTCTGCAACACGTCACCTCAACCAAAAGACGCAGATTCCAAATTCTGTGAAAATGATCGGGCGAATACTTCGACTCCCTTTGGGCTTACGCTTGGCAATTGTGCTAGTCAAATGCGGTTTTCGCTTAATTCAAAACAACAGACGCGGCGTTGCAGGAGGCTGAGCTCAGCACGACCAATAGAAATTTGTACAGGCGGGGCCAAGGCCCGCGGGGCAGTGTGCATGCATGTCAGCAAGCAAGGTGAGATTCCAAGCACAGAAGGAACAACCAGATAACTCCCCTCAATCCGCTGCTCTTATCTTCGTGATCTTCTCAAGGCAGCAGTTATTCTCCTTTCTTTGCTTTCCCCTTGAGGGCGCTCATCTCGCTCCAGTTCTCACAATTAGGAAGAAGGTTGTTTGGGTTTCTTGCAGGATCTTCCTCCGCTGGCATCTTAATGAAACGCGTTGAAACATCTCCCTCTGGTTATCTCACCACTCCAGGATGACATCATTTCTCACTTTGCCCGTAACTAGCGGGTCCACTACGAGCCAGCCTGCCTCCAGTCCAACTCAGAACGATATCACCACCATTCCAACGCTGGGAACCGGCCTCAACACGATCGCTATTGGCAACGAAACAAGCATTGTGATTTCCGCAGGGTCTACTGCGACGTCAGTTGTCGGCGGCATCGCAACAATTGTCAGCACCGCATCTGGCGGTTCTCTTGTGATGTCCGCCGTCACCTCCGGAGCAGGCTCTGGGAACGCAACGTCGACGATTGCATCAATGACTCCGACAACATCGGCTTCCTCGGCGGAAGAAACGCAAACGCCTTCAGTAAAAACCGACGATGGCCTGAGCACCGGGACAATCATCGGACTGGCGGCTGGCCTACCTGTTGCAGGCATCATCATCGTGTTTCTCTTCGCGGCTGGGTATCTTGTCGGGTCGTGGAGAGCCCGGGGCCGGCCCGTCCCTTTCACGGTGTTCGCGAAACAGCGCTTGCGCCTGCGGTTACGCTTGTCCTTCCGCCGCCGCAAGGGAGGAGCTCTATCCGAGAAGTCTGAGAGACATGAGCTGCAGGGAGATGATGCCAGGACGGAGCTACCAACCAAGGAAAACGTTGTGGAAATGCCGGACCAGCGCCCGCTGGTTGAGATGCCGGCGATGCCGCCTGTTGAGCTGCCTACGCATTTGGAAAGGGATGATAAGGAGCACTACGTTAATGCGAATGTCGAAAAATGAGTGCATTGTGCAATCACGAGTGATGTGCAATCTGGAGAAGAGCATCATGGCTATGAAAGAGTTAACCGCCATGGCAACACTGATATTTCCTTGACGGGAACCCCCAGATTCAATTGGTCATTTATACATTACGATTACATCTCTCCGACATGAACATATCCGGCATATCTCATTTACGCAACACCGGTGATGACGGTGACGGGAACCTCGAACTCGATGTTGCCGCAGAAATCCCCATCACCACGATTGGTCTTCTGGCAGGACATCTCAGGAATGGTAGCGGTGCCATTCGCCGTGATGGCAGCGGAGCCTTCGCAAACCGTACTGCACACAAAACCATCAGCATCGGCAACATCATGCGAATTCCACAATCCAGGAAGACTTACCCAGCGTCCCAATGGATCGAGAAGCTGATATCTTTGAAGCCGTTGCTGTACGAGTACGTGGCGGTGGGGCTGCTGGTGAGGATGGGACTGCAGGTGTACTCGACGCCCTCGGCGACGTTGATCTGGCTGCAACGGATGGTTTCGTCTAGTCCGGGCTCTTGGACCGAGAAGCCGACGTTGGTGGGCTTGACCTTGTCATCGCGGTATTCGCCGTACTCGCTGACGATCCAGGGCTTCATCTCGAAGGTGCCGGCGGAGCAGGGGACGGTGGGGTTGGTAGCCTGGCGGGTGACCGGAGAAGCAGCCGCGCTAGAGGCCGCGAGGGTGATCATAAGGGCGATGAGCTGCATTGTGGCTTGTTTGGTGGTTTGGCAAGAGAGTGTGGTGAAATGGCGGTAGCGATCGAATTGATGTCTGGAGGCTTTGCCTGGTCGATGTTGGGTGGTGAGGCGTTTATATACGCGCACTAGTTGTACATCGATTGAAATCCAGAATTTTTCCCCTTTCTTCTGGAATACGATGTGTGGGGATTCGGCATGAATAAACGGTGAGCTAACACACAGGCCGACTCTAATACGTGTTCCGCCTTATGCCGTGGGTTGCCGTGCTTTGACGCAATGGCGAGGCAACTCCAACTTAATTACCCGAGCTCGGCGGTCGCCTTGTCTGTATTTAGGCTTTCGTAAGGCTTGAGCGCACGCTCTAAATATAGAGCTCTCTGGCATGACCGTGAATTTTCTCAGTGTCTGTGCACAAACACGAGAACGGAAAATGTGCTTTCTGAATTTCACTTGGGCTGTTTAGTTAGAATCTCCTAAATATTGCTGCAATTCATTTGCTATTAGAAAGACCCGGAACATCATGATCGCGAAGTCAAAAAGAACACCAACTGAATATCAGTAGCTTGCATTACCTTAGAGACATGAAACTAAGAACGCCGACAGGGGATAAGTAAAGAATACCTTCAACAACAAGCCAAATTGCCAACTATCCACGCACGTTTCAACATCCACACAAGAAAATAAAGCGGCGGATCCCAGGAATTACCTTAACAAGGGCTGCTGGCCAGCATAGCGTTGAGATCCTTATCAATAATCCCCTGCTCAACCGCATCTGTACACAAGTCAGCATCTGCATCTCATTGCTTCACCAACATGGGGCCATCTACTCACCCTTGTAAGACCACTGCAGATAATCGTCGAAATTCTGCTCAGTCTTCCAGCTCCAATACACCCACCCCAGCGTCTTCTCATACTGGCTCTGCTGCGCGGCGAAGTACTGCTTGAAAAAGTCCTTGTTCGCCAACTCCTGCCCGCCGAGCTGATCCAGCTTCATCGACCACTCGCCCACCACCTTCGGGCCCTCTCCCGTGACCCTATTCCCCTGCCCCGGCGTATCGGCGCACGTGTAGCTGATGGCGCACTGCTGCGCGCCGCCGCAGCCGGTGATGGGCGCGCCCTGGTAGTTGTGGTCGTCGAACAGCAAGCCCTGCTTCTGCGAGTCCGACAGCGACGTCGTGGCCTCGGGCCCGCTGGCCCACAGGTCGTCCATCATGACGATCTGGAGCGCGTGCGCCGAGTCGACGCCCAGCTCCGCTTCGGCGCCGCGCACCGCGTCGATCGCGGAGCCGTAGTAGTGCTGCACCATCCACTGCGTGTTGGGCGAGTCCTCGCGGAGCGGCTCGTTGACCAGCTCGATGGCGCCGACGTTCCGCATGGTGGTGTTGTGGTGGATGTGCTCGGTCATCCAGCGTAGGAATTCGTAGGCGCGCCCGGATTCGTAGTCGCTTTGGTAGAAGCCGGTGGAGTCTTGGAACTGTTGGGAAGAGGAGTTAGTGGCTGGGTGATGTGGGGATGGAAGGGTGGGAGTGCCTACGTCGCCAGTGAAAGCGTCGTTGTTCTTCTGCCTTCCGGGTAGGCCGTGAAGGTCGATGATGATGTACATCCCGGCGTCTGAGGCCCAACCGCAGAACTTCTGCAGGTGTGCTATACCACCTGTAATTTAAACCATTCGGTCAGTGGTAGGTCAAGCTCTTTGAAGCATATAGAGTATACCTTTGGGGAAGTGCTCGTACTCGTTGAGCAGATCCTCCTTCATCCAAAAGCCTACTGGAATGCGGATGGTATTCAGGCCGTACGACACCATCGTGTTGATGTCATCTTGCGTGATCCAACGGTCCCAGTGTTCCTGCCATACTTGACTAGCAGCGTCCATGTCTCCGCCGTATGCGTTTTCCACGCACTGCCGTTCGGCTTCCGCATTGTTGCACTTCATGTTGTCGTTCCACTCGCTGCCAGCCATCCACTTCTCCACAATGTATTGGGAGCCAGCATTGACGCCGCGGATCTTGGTCGTGCCGCTGCTTTGGAAAGCTTGGAGGGAAGTTCCCTCAGGAGGTGCGTCGGGAAGCCAGGCAGCAGCAAGAGCAACGCTACTGGCGAGAGTGAAGAGATGGGAGAACATATTTACAAAAAGTAAAAAGATATTCACAAGAAAGAAGCTGCTAAAGCGGTTTATGCGTATGGAAGAGAGCCGTGAAGCTTCACATCTTATAAGAGATTCATCTTGCAAAGTTCAGGAAGCCATTGCAGTCAGATACTAGCTATGGAGGCCTGTCTCACGGTTGCATTTCCTCGTAGTGCTTACGGCTTTCCTCTTCAAGCAAGCAATAATGAAGCCCTGAGTGATGAGACCGTATTCTTGAGTGATCATCAGGACGGTTGCCTGTTCAGGCTATTAATCATTCACTTATTCATGAGGTCATGGGACGGGTGAGTTATTTGATTAATGGGCGTGTTGGATGATTGTGGCTCGGTATACTGCGAGAGGAATGGTATCCGAAGCCTAGATGAGCGAACGGTCGTAGGATTTAGATGTTCCTGCTGCGGCCCGGCGCTTGCTCCTGCCGCAGCCGTGAAGAAACTTACCAGCCACAAGTTGCATCACTCAACAGAACTAGTACATGATGGTATTTGCGCTACGAGCTCGGTCCAGAAAGCATTATGACACGCACATAGCTCCATGGGTAGTGAAGGTATTCATTCAGATGCAAATGGACAGCGAAAGATGACCCAGACCTATCCGGACGAACGCTTCAGCTCCCCATGTGTGAACTTGTTGGATTTGAGGCTGATTTGAGGCCGCCCATGTGCTGACATTTCAGGCTTTCCGACACCCTCTCTGGCTTACACACCATTTCAGATACCCTATTTGCACTAATTCAATCTTTGAACTAGAATATTACGTACGAAGACCCTGGCATTGGCGAAGAGGCTTCTGTTGCTGCTCAGATGACGCACAGACCAGGAGTAAGCTCTAGGCCCGAAGCGGAAATCAATGCGACCCTGCGCGCGGTTTCCTGAAGAACTTCTCCTGGGACCTAAACACAGCCTGAATTTAAGCTTATGTTGATCATCACGCTCGCGTGTCTTCACGGTAACGTAAGCTACAAGGTCCGCTTTGCCGCCTTACAAGTGAAGTTTGCAATGAAATCGATTCGTTGGACTACGACACATCCGCCGAAATGCAAGCTACAAGAATCTTTTCATGAGAAGCTTTTGAAAAATTCAGACTCGACGTCTTTCGACCTTTAATAGAACGCAGCGCCAGTGCACATGGCCAACACCACCAGTGTCGCCGTGAAACCGGCAAATGAACCCCACAATCCCTGAAACCGGAACGGACCAAACGGGAAGCTTGTTTCTATTTTGCGCACAAAGACCACAAGTTGACTACCATTCTTGGAAATACCGGCTTATGTAGTGGATGCCTGTCCCTGACGGACTGATTAGCGGATCACGCTTGTGAGATGAGAAGGGGCGCTGCGGATCCTACCCCAGATTTCCGGGTTTCCCGTTCGGGTTAGCGGGTGGATTCCGAGGCCTGGTACGTGGATCCCGCCCCGACGTGGTAGCTTCACACGCTACTCGGGAAGTCAGAAGCCCATGTTAGCTATTCATCTGTAATGATGCGAACAGGCTCTTCAGCTGTATTGTCGGCCAATGGTGCTTCAACACTGTCGATGTGCCCTGCACTCCTGGGTGCGGTGATAACGTTGCCGCTGAACCTGGTTTCCGCATCGTGGGTTGCACCTTTGCTGAGCAGAAGGTACATAAGGTAAAGGCGCCCTCGGTGGGCGGCGGCACGCAGAGCTCTGTCGAGGTCTCCATTTCCGAGGATAACCTTACCAGACTTGATCTGGATCCCGATCTGAAGCAGAATCTGAACGAAATCTGTATACCCATAGCGTGAAGCGGCCCACAAGGTATCACTGATGGAGCCTGGATCGTCAATCTGGGCTTCGCGGTAAGTTCGTCCCGCAATTACCGTGACAAACCTATGTGCGCTTTGGGTCTGAAGCTGTCTGGCCATACCACCGAATATGTCCACTTGCTTGTAGCTGACACGGTATAAGAGAGCGAGTTGCACATACTCGCCAATAGACCTATACGTATAATTGCCGCCGCAGATTGTGAAGTAGAAGTTGATTTTGGTCGAGACTTGCCTTATGCCAGCCTTCATTGGAGTCTTTGAAGTGTGGTTTAGAATCGCCTGACCCTTCTCGCATGTTGGAATAGAGCAAAAGGACGGAACTCGTCCAATTGCTCATAGAGGCTTGACAGCCCCTTATACCCCCCTCTCTGGAACACGGGAGGGAACACACTGCGTATAAAATCCAACATCGCAAGACGCCTTCCCGATTTCACACATCCAACCTAACCGGGTCAATCGATCAAGATGTATGCTAATGTAGCTTGCTTCATCAAAACATGTCAACATTTCGGTTATCCTTCTTAATTTATCTAAGTTCTGCCTTAAGAAATAGGGGATGGTTACTTACTTGTTCCCCGTATGTCCTCTGACATAGACTTTCGAGCATGAGCGAGGTCGCAGCAGCTAGTGCAGTCATTAGGGAGTATGTCTTGGACGATATAAGTCCCCAGTAATTCGAGAACTTGCCCTGCAGTTGGTCGTTTTTCGCGATGAAAGATCAACATGGGCTCGATAATGTCCTTCCAAATAATCACGGTTGCCAATCCGGTGTCCATATTTCGAAACCAGCTGTCGATCATTTCAACAACATTGGTGTACAAGAACGCCCTTCCAGACGATGCGAATCGCTTGCTGCAGAACTCATAGAGCTCTTGTATAGGGCGGCAATTGATCACTGTGAGCATCTCAACGAAAACACAACCAAGGGAAAATATATCAGACCGGGCTCCGTGACGTTGAGTTTTGTCCAAGAATTCCGGGGCCGCATACCTGGGTGTTCCGTGTGCCGGCGTGTCCGTGGACGTCGTTGTTTCAGGAATGAAAGCCGTAGACGAGCCGAAATCCGTAAAGAAAATTCGATCTTGACGATGGATAATGTTCGAGGGCTTGATGTCCTCATGCCTGATACCATTGCAATGGAGATAATGCAATGCCGAGGTTAGGCAGAGGAACCACTTTCTAAGCCATAGGTGGTGACCAGGCTCGCTTTCTCTCAAGAAGGTCTCCAGATCTCGGTCACCGACTGGGGACATGATAAGCGAGTAATGCCACGTATTTTCCGTCGGAGTGAAGCTCCCAATGAAGCGGACGATGTGGTCATGGCTGATGCCCCTGAGTGTTTCGGCTTCCCAATGCAGATTATTGACATGTCCCCGCACTGTGGCAGTCTTGCAGGCGAACTTGATATCGCTGCCCCTTATTTTCATCTTTGAGACGGAACCTAATCGTCCCTGTCCCAGAATCCGTTCTTGATCAAAGACACTGCCAGGATCGAGTATGAAGTGATGCTTGTGCTCGTCCGTTCTCTCGGGTGCTGCGGGCGGTGTGTCTTGTGCGACGAGAATTTCGTCAGGATCGTCGCAGAACATAGTTACCCAGCCCCAGAATTGATCGGGGGTGAGGTCGAGGTTCGTTACGCTGGCTTGATCGTCTGGTTCCCAGCGAGGCAGAGGGGACCTCCTGCGGAACAAGGCCGCCATAGCTGAAAACACACACAGAAGTGTTAGCTTGTACTGATGATTAAAATAAGAGAGCAGACCTTCGTAAGACTGTTCTGTAAGACAGTTTTGTGTGAGTGCGAGGCTGAGAGCTGAGGTTTGAGGATGGAGGTGGGGTTGACAGGATCGCCAAGCTCTGCTCTGGCTCGTCATGCATGGCTTTTTAAGTTCTTAATAGCCTTGCGTTATACTAGACGAAGTCATCAATGCCATTTTGGCGAGAAATTTATGTTGAAAAGGGCTGTAGATTATGTAAATAAGTATATATTGGCTACATAGACTGAGATCCTTTTCAGAGCACATCCAAATTACCTTCCTGCAGTTATACCTTTTGTGTGTATCCATATGTGAACATTATTGAACTTAAAAATGGGCTTTATTAATCGTAACTATGTACAAGTCATCTCTTCATGACAGCTCAAGCAGTAGGCTTGAGGATAACACGCCTGTACGCCGTGAGGTTCATCGGGCGCGCGTCCTCAACAGTAAGCAGGATGTGGAAAGTCTGCGAAAGTCAGTAACACATCCACAGCACAATATTGCATTGACAAACATACCAGGTTGTTGTTCGGCGTAACGGTGACCACGCTCCCACTCTCATCCACCGGCGTAAACGTCACGTTCGGCGAGATGCGGGGAATCTCGCCCTCGAGCCTCATGGTCGGCTCGCGGTAGTGGAACCAGCTGAAGGTCAGGTCGTCGTTGTCCGGGTCCCACGACTCGGACGCGTCGAGCACGACGTCCTCGCCGAAGGTGTACTCGATCTCGAGCGCACCGAGACCGCATGAGCCGTTGACGACGGCGACGGGGTGGTGGTTGACGTCGGACGCGTTGGCGTTGACGGTCCACTGCATGCGGGCGGCGAAGTCGTACTGGAAGGCGGAGCGCCAGCGCCAGATGGAGGCGTACTTGCTGAAGAAGGTCTCGTTGTTGAGGCCGATGGCGAAGTCGGAGGCGTCGCTGTAGACGGTCGTGTCGCCGGACGAGTCAGCCAGGATGTAACGACCGCCCCAGCCACCCCACTCCGGGTGGTCCGGCGCGTTCAGGCCGTTCGGGAGCAGGCCGAGGAAGGAGGGCGTGTCGCCCTCCATGATGAAGGTCCAGTTCAGGTAGTGGGCGCCCAGCTCGCCGATGCGAATGTGCTCTTCGAGCCACTCGTTGGTGATCAGCGAGGTGTCGGGACCACCACTGTCGAAGGGCCTGAGGCCTTCGCCGGAGATGCCCTGTTCTCGTCAGCTTTGGGAATCTCACGATTGGGGAGGAGAACTCACGATCCAAGTGGCAAGGGAATACTCGCTGAAGCCGTGGATGGAGACTATGTAGAAGAGAGTGGGGAAGTTGGTGCGGATCCAGGGGCCGGCGTTGTCCTGGTCAGAGATGGAGTAGACGCGGAGCTTGCGGACAAAGTCGGCGATCTCGTCCTCACTCCGGGACTCCTTGACCTGGTAGAGAGCCTCGGCGAGGACGTTGGCACCGCCCCAGGCAAGGACCCAGAGAGGCTCTTCAGAGGCATCGGTGGCGTTGATCAAAGCGGTGGAGGCGTTGCTGGGGGTGGAGGCGTTGAGAGCTGCAAGGCCGTAGACGGGCTGGCCAACAACAACCTTGGCGAGAAGCTCGTCGGCAGGCGGGTAAACACCAGCCTCGGGAACGTTGCTGTTGAGGTTGTCGATGACCTCGCCGTAGGCGTTGATGACGCCAAGAATGGAGGGAGTGTCGACCGAGTCGTTCTTCCAGGTGGAGGTGACGCCGGCAATATTGACGATGTCCAGTTCGTTGGCGTGGGTCAGGAAACGGACGAGACTCATCTGGTCGTCAGGCTCGTTGGAGATGTCAGTCATGACAAAGACCCTCGTCTTGTTCTCGTAGCGAGCATTTTCGCAGATACCGCTCTGGACAGCAGCATTGGCGACGGAGGCACTGAGGCACAGCAGGCCGGACAGAGCCAGCAGCCGTCTGGGTGGGAACGAGGCGCCGATCATGGTTTCAGCCTTGGGTAACGCTGCGGCGCGGATTCCCAGGGCAATGGGCCGCTATTTGTACTCTAAAGCGACTCATGGTGGTCGTCGAACTCGGCGCAGGAAGAACCGACGCCAGAGGGTGCTTTGCCGAAGAGAGGCTCGACTCCGCTGGAGGCCAGCACGGGAGAGAATTCGGCGCGGCAGTTCCCTGGACTGCTTGAAATTTCCGAGGGCGAATCTCGTGATGAGCTCACCGTGCGGAGGATCGACGCTGCGCCCCGCGATTTTGCCAGTACGCAAGTGCGGAGTGCGTCACTGGCCGGGGGGCCATGCGCAGCCCAGAAAGGAAGCCGGAGCCACTGCTGCCGCAAGCGGAAACGCTGGCGCCGGCAAAAGACTTGGGAAATCGTCACAACGCCGGCCCAGAAACCACTCGCGCCATCTTCAGCCAGCTTTAGGCGTTTTGCTCCACGCGTGCAGGCCGCTCCCGCGCCGAGCCGGCCATTCGGAGGGCCCTGGCCTCACCGGCGTCGCGTGACGAGCGTGTGCTGGTGGGCCGGGCTGTCCAGCGGAGCACGGAGGGTGCCGCTTCGGGCGTGCCTGAGCGGCCAAGGCGCCGCCACGACTCGGGGCCGGCTGAGCAGCTGGGCGGATTGGCGTTCCTTCAGGCGGTTTCGAGTAGGTATAAGAGCAGGGCGGCGGCACATCGCCCGGCGGGTCCTTGGTGTTGACCCGAGCGACTCCAGACGCGCAGGAAGTGGGCGCCGCCCGGCAGGCGAGAGTGCGGGATGCGACAGCCGGCGTTCAGCCGCACTGGTGCCGGCTTTGTGCCACTGCCACTGCCACCCCGCTCCGCTCCGGGGCTCCAGCTCCTCCACCGCCCACCGCCCACCACGCACCGACGTCACGGCCCTCCGTCTCGGCCCTTCCCCCGGGAACGGCTACTTCCAGAATACAACATCTCCCCAGTCTCTCGAGCCAGAGGGTGACTGCCAGCCGTTCGCGTCCCCGGCTCAGCCGATGAGCAGAACAGCCCGAGGAACCCTCCGATCCCGGCCCAAAATCTTGCACGCGCCTTGGTCTGTCCCCGGTCCTTGGAGCACTTGACTAGTTGCCGAACCCTGTCTCCCGCCCGGCGTCTTGGCTGTGTTGATATTAATCAGTGGCCTTTGCTCATCCCCCCACCACGAGAGAACACACCACTGCCCAATCTTCTCGGCCCTTTCGCCCTCGACCCGACTTCTTTTGGATCACTGCAGCCCAGAACTTGGAAGGATCACCCTGGCGTTGCGTGAGTTGAAAGACTGCACCATGTGCTTTACTTGGAGCAAATACGAGTACGCAGTTCCCGTACTATCCGAAGTCCTGGGTCGTTATCTTCGTCGTGGGACATTCTGAAACTAGTATCGGCGAGGCAACACGCACTCCGCTGTCGGCAGCAAGCTCTTCAAGAGACGTAGGCCCTTGCTTCGTTTTCTTCCGCTCTGGGATACCGAGGCTCAGAAGTGGGGAAAATCGCCGACGTTCTTTCTGTCTTTGGTCAAGCAGCCAAACGCCACTCCGCACACCGTGTACGCGCCAGCTGACGATGAATTCGCCTGGAACTTTCCCGCAATGAGCATCGGAGTTGGAAATATCTCATGCTCTGGAAACGAGTCATCCACGCCGTTTATCGGATGCTGAGGAATATTCCGCTCTTTCTTGCATACCTCCGTTTCGTTTCGACCTCAATACTCTAATCCTCGCGCAGCATTCAAACCAGCAGACTTGAGTTCTACACACGCCGGGTCATAAAAAATTGTCCTCCTATTTAGTCTTTACACAGAATCGATTCTGAAGCTGGGCCCCAAGGCTGATTCCCCGGTGGCGTACGGCCAGTCAGGTTACCCAATGAACCTACAGAATGAGCTCATGCTTGAGGCAACCATTCAGATTATGTTTTCGTAAGATGTTAAAGAGCCTCTCCCTCGGCTCTCCCCTCCTCAAATGGCTGACCAATGGCATAAATCATGGTGGAATCTGATCAACTCTGCCTTTACCCTGACATAAACTTCAATTGTTCCACGAGTGTCCTTCGTAACATTTGCACACAGCTCTGCAGCAGTACCCCACATCACATCTGCAGATTTGGGTTCAAATTCGAAGCTGTGGGATCCATCGTCTAGCCTATCGTAAAAGAAGAGATGTAGCGTGCTTAAATGCAACACCCCGAAATGGCTTCCTCGTTTCTCAGATATGCGGCTAAAAGGAATAAGATCGCGAGGACGAGCAAGTGTCTCGTAGATAGGATCAAAGTCTCAGTCTTACAGCTTGCCTGACGCACGACCATTTAGAAGTATATATCCATACCTGCACAGCCTAATAGCTATCAGTGTTGCTCAACTGTAAGGCCAAAACCCAAGCCACTCGGGATAAGGAAGTACGCACGAATGACATTAGGAGTAGGTGACGATACACAAGCAGCATTTCTGACGTGACGAATAGGCTGAACAATTCAAATACGGATACACAGAGTTGCCTACATTTCATGTACAGAAGCATGAATCGAGAAACATGATAAAGTTCTTATTTCTTTTCAAGCACAGCCATTACCAATTGGGCAACGACTCCTAAAATGGAGATAACGAAAGGGCTCGCCGTCCCTGAGCAATATCAACACGGCGCCCAAAGCATGAAAGCTTACGGGAACACGAGCCTTAAAACGCCAATAATGCGTACAACCACGCATACAGACATCCCGGTCCTCCAGCACCAGGAACCCGCCCAGCGCCGCCAGCCATGCCATCCGACGACCAACCCCCGCACCCTCACTTCATCATCAACCACGCCCCCAGCGCCGGCAGCTCCACCGGCTCGCCCCTCTCCGGCATCTCCACGGCCGGATGGCTATCCCCGGGCATCTCAGCCGTGTTCGCGCCCGTCGCCATCTCCAGCACCTCGCAGCCGGCCAGCTCGACGCGGCGCGCGCTGCGCCGACGGCCCGGGCGCGGCCGCGGCCCCGTCTTGCGCAGCAGCGCCTCGCGCGCCTCGTCGTGCTCGTCGCGCCGCCCCAGCATGTAGCCCCAGATCATGACCGAGCCGATCAGCGCGAGGAGGATGGGCACGCTGACCGAGAGCGCGATGACGACGGCCGACTTGGGGATGCCGGCGGCGGGGGGAGAGGGTGTTGCCGATGCGGTGGGCTTGCTGGTGCCGGCGGTGGCCGGTTTGGTGCTGGGCGTCGAGGGCGGCGGCGTGGCTGTGAGGGCGGTTGGGGCGCGCGGCGTGGCGCTGGCGCTGGCGATGGCGCTGGCGGCGAGGAAGATGCCCGCCAGTTGCGCCGCCGCCGCCGCGGCTGCTAGCATGGCGGGACGGCCCGGGTGGTGTGGAGTTCGTGTGGGCGGGATTAGGTGTGTTGATGGAGTGGGAGGGCGCGCCAAGTGACCCAAGCGGTGGAACTCATTGCAGACACTCGGGGTCCGGTGGTTGTGGAGGGCTTGGTCTTGAAGATGGATGTGGCTGTTAGCCTGGAGGGCAGGTGGGGGCCATCTGCATGCCCCTCCAAGTGCGGCGTGGGTTTCCGATTTGGCACAAGCACCTTCCCGTCGCAGCCAAGATATCCGATGATACGAGGCCGGATTTAAGCACGATAAACAAGAGTACCGGAGAAGTACTTTAGCTCAACACTTTGCGGTTACTCATCTTCTAGAGAAATATGCTTAATTGGACTTCTGTTATCTACAGGTAGGTTCAAACGGAATGCTGTCACATCGAGCGCTGTAAAACGAATCATCGACCTGGTGTTATTCGTATCGATATTAGGAAATGGAGTAGTGAGGGCTTGAGTAGTGCAGATTCGCGTGAAGGCTCCACTCTAGAGTCCGACATAGTCCTCCGGTTGCAGCCAAGCCCAACATATCTGAGAACTCATACTTGCATATTCGCTGTGTATCTGAGCCCCCACACTCTGCGCAAAATATTTAGACAAATTGAATCTGTTTAGAAGATTATTTGAACCTTAGTCACTTCACGAATAATGTCATTGTACAATAGACGCCGTCGTCAAAGATAGCGGTATTTGGCTGATTGGCCCTACTTTATGAGGTGTCTATTTTTGGCTCCTTGGTTGCAACCATAAACAGCTAATGCATGTAGTAGCTCCGTCGGTCCTCTCTAAGGAAGAGCATCACTAACCGTTGATAATTAGCGCATATAGGTTCAGACTGAGTAACGAAGGTTGAACCAATGGGAAATTACGGCAAGCGTTATGTTGTGGGGCTAAAATCCTTCGCTGGGCATCAACCTTTTTGCTTCCATGTATAGTTGTATGGAGGTTACAGCCTTACTGCACGTCGACGCATTTAATCCTTTGGCATAATTTAGGCTGAGCTTATAAGGTTCTGAACTCTCCAGGCTAATCTTCGCTCAACATTACTACAATTCCTGAAATTCTCAGCCTTGTCTGTGACAACGCCTTGAGATCCTCCGCATTTACCGTCTTTTCACGCTCAAGATGTCTGTTTACTGCGCAGTGAGCAGAGATACTGACGTAATAAAGCCAGTGAGGAGTCCAAGCAACTGCAGCATCATCTCATCAAGTCCGCAATCACAAATCGAACCTGTGGCAGTAGTTGGCTCCGTTACGGGCCCCAGGCCTGTGCATGACCACAGCGAAGAAGATTCTATGGCGCCTTCTCGACTGACCACGAAAGAACCCTTCGACTCGGTGGGCGAAGGTCATACTCATGGGGCAGATGACTACCTTCACTGGTGGAATACTCCTGGGAATGATTTTTGGCGTTGCGCATCATGTGGTGTATCAATCTCTTGACGGCAAACGATCAGACATTTTCTCACAAACCTGGATTCACAACCTGGCCAACGCTGCCGCTTTCATTGTCAAAACATCATTCACTTTAGCAGTTGCATTGGCTTTCCAAGAAGTGCTCTGGTATAGTGTTCGCAAAAGAGCAATGAAGGTTTCGACTTTGGATGGCCTCTTCACCCTCCTCGGCAACCCGCTTGGCTTCTTCTCTGTCGACGCATTCAAGAGCGCGCCATTGGTAACCGTACTCGCTGCCATAGCTTGGATAATCCCGTTGTCAGCCATTCTCTCTCCAGGTGCTCTGACCGTAGCGCCGCGTACAATCTGGCCGAATACAACCTGCACCGTACCGACTTTCCCTGTCGATGTATCGACCTTCTATGAGATAATGCCACATGGATACACCGTGCAAGGGGCAACTCCAGCAATATCCAAGTTGGCTGCTGAGATTTTTCCGCAAGGCACCATTCTGGGCTTTGCTTCTCCATGTGGCTCCAATTGCTCTTTCCACCAGAGCTTTTTCGGCCCGGCGCTTCAGTGCGCGGACCATGAGAACCCACCATACACTGAGACGATCAATACCTTATCCAGCCTGTACTACAATGGATCGAGCTTTGGTCACTTGGGTGACAACCCTACCATGGATATGATGGTTACATACCGGAACTCTTCCACGCCAGAAGTGAATGGAAAGCCTGTCGGATTTCGAACCTTGGTCTGCTCTGCGTATAATGCTTCCTACGACGTCGCAATCAACTACACCAATGGTTTGCCCCGATACGATTTTACCATTTCACACAAAGCACCGCTCTTGAACCTGACGGAGCTGGAAGATGTCGACCCGTCCGCCAACAAGACTCACACCAATTTCGTGGCTCTTGTTCGAGAAGTCTACGACGCATACCTCTCCGGTACCTGGGTGGTGACTATGACAGGAGGAGGCACTGCTGATCCAAGCACAAGAATTGCGCAGACATCTTTGGCCGGAAACATTTCCAGCAGTGAAGATACGTGGCAAGTCAACAAGGACTTCCTAGTCGGCATCCCTGAGCTTCTCGCCAATCTCACGCTCTCAACCCTCACCACAAACGCCACGAGCACGAACACACAATGCAAATCTTCGACGACATTCCAAGCCTACAAATACGCGCCACTGCTGCTTCTGCTTCCCTACTCTCTCGCATTGTTTTTCAGCCTTATCGCACTTACAGCTGGAGTTTTTGTCCTGAGCGGAACGGGTATGCGCACTGGAAGTGTTTTCTCCCAGATCCTTGTAACGACACGAAATCCTCGATTGGACGAAATTGCGCGAGGCAATTCGCTTAGCAGTTCAGGAGCATCCATGCTGAAGAAGCAGCGACTTCTATTCGGCGAAATGAGAAGTGATGATGAAACCGGACATTATGACAGTGCGAGTAGAGGAGTTGGACACGCAGCTTTTGGTCTCAGGGAGCAGGTAATGACTTTGAAGAAATCGAAGACTTATTGCTGAGTGAAGAACGGATTTGGGTTGGGAACACGAAATATGCCTTATATTTTCCATTTACATCTTCTTTCTTTCTCATTAATGAATTTTTATACGATCTTTTCAAGACCTGAAGCTTATTTACCAGTTGATCGTGATGAAGACGCTAGCCAGTTTCCATCTACTTGCAGCCAATTTGAGTAGGATTTCCCGGACCTTTTGAATAGCAAATAATATTTGACAATACTGAGACCGCTAAAGGCTATGTTGGAGTATCCATGCATGTATTTATACTACAGTGAAAGCTTCAACCACTTTTGGCGCTACAGAAGTGCCCAAGCAATACTTGAAACAGAGGTTGCCCAATAACAAAATTACATGATGTCATGACCCATTCTCGCGTGTCTCAACTGTAGCTTCGAATTTCTCTCAAGTCGGCGGCTCAAGGCCCAAAGCTCGAAAATTCTCATTTTGCGTCAGGCATCGCTGCATCACCGTGGTTCACTCCAGCGTCCATCTCGTGGAAGGTCGACTGGTCGGATGGGGCTTCAACGATCGGCTGGGGAATGAGAGTATGACTCATGTCTATCGACTGTGTATCCTTGGGGTCTTTTCGCGATCGATGGGACCGGAGGAGAAAGAAAAGGGCCACGGTGATGACCAATGCTCCGCCCACTCCACCAACGACTCCACCAATTATTGCGCCCGTATTGGATGAGCTAGATGAATGGTTCGCGCTCGAGGATGGTGATTCTGTGGCTGAAAGGGCATCCTAACGTCAGTTTGACATATCCGGCTCAGCACGTGGTATATACTTACTTGTAGAGGCGGGTGTGGCCACCGTGGTCGACGACGCCAAAGACGCGGGTTTAGTATTCACAACATTTCCGTTCCCATCCAGCCAGCTGCCCTGCCCCCTGTCGCAGCACTGATCCCCAGAACCGTTCTCGTCGCAGCAGAAGCTTTGATCATCGCACTGCTTGACTGTCACGTCGCTGTCTCCCATTGATCCATCTATGCACAGCTTGACACATCCTTTCATCTTCCACGTGCTGTCGGTGCACGACTCGCGCCATATCAGGTCGCCATTCTGGCACAATCCGTCCGGGCGGCATATGTCAGGGCTGCTGTCTCCGAGGCGGCAACACATCGAGGCCTCGCCATCTTTGGTGGTATGGCAGGGTAGATAGGCATCGGATCCATCGGTGGCATTATATAGTTGGTTGCGGTCTGTTCCATTTGGCACGAAGCATGATGCGTGAGCTGTAACGATGAGAAGGCTGACCGTAAGGATGGCGGAAGCGGAGCATTGTCGATGCCGTTCCATCATCTTCTTGGGCTGGCGGGAGACGAAAGTGATCGGCAGGCCTTCAGCATGGTAGCATCATCCGTAATAAGGGCTGCTGAGCAATCCCGATTCAGGGGTTTCCCCGCTTCCTGCCGTACGGCTGAATGTCTGTGCTACCGTAACAGTACTGCGACAGGCTGAGAAGGTGTTGCTGCGTAGACGCGCAGAGCCAATCACCTCGCTGCTGTGGCTGGTTGCTTCAGTGACACAGCATGGTTGGTCGGGCCACCCACACGAAGTACACTGCTGCCTCGCCGGAGCCTTCCGGCGCTCATTGACGCCTGCTGATGGTCTCCTGGACCCTTCACAGAATGTCAAAACTGACAAAAGACGGGCCTTTCTCCTCCGCCTCTCCCTGCATTATGCCATGCACGTACGCCTCACCCACGAGCAACCACGCGTTTCCCCTTGCGTTGTGCGCCCTCAGCACAAAAGGCGCATATGCGCCCGCAACAAGCACGACCGCATCCCCCACCCGCGCAGTCGGCGGCCCCAGCCCCACGTATCCCCTCTCCGTCACGAAAACCTTCCGATCCATGCCCACGTCTTCCAGCGCAATCCAGAAGATCCTGTGGTCGCACGCCTCCGGCTCGCGCTCCAAGCCCAGGCCGTGCCGCACGTCCTTCTGCATGCTCGCCTTGGCCAGCCAGCTCAGGAAGAATGCCTCGACGTAGTCCGGCGCTGGGTGCTGGCGGTTCCAGAGGTTGGTGAGCAGGGTGCGCCATATGACTGAGACGGTGGCCTCGCCGGTCGGCGCGTAGGTCGGGCTGCCGCCTTGCTTCGTGTTGACGAGAGACGTGGCAAGAGTCCAGAGTTCTGTGCGCTGGGCCTTCTCGGAACGTTCGTGCAGGTGCAGCTCGGTGTCGTTTTGCGGGATGCTGGCGACAGCCTTAATGGTGTCGAAGGGCTTGGCGCTGACGGATAGGACGCGGCCGTTGGTTGACGTGCGGAAGGACGGTGGAGTGCTTTGCGCAGCTTTGAACACGCTCTGTCCGTCTTTGGCTCGTTGGAAGAACGGTTTGCATCCGATAGAGCTGACGAGTTTGGGGACCCATGAAGGGAAGGCGTCGGTCCTGATGCCGTCCCAGTCGGGCTGAAGATCGGGGCTGAATATGTCCTCTTCTGGTAGGATTATGGATCTGGTCTCTTTACTCCACCCTCTTGACTTGCCGCGGTAGTGGTCTATTATCCGATTACCGATGGGCTTTGTTTTCTGGAACTGGGTTTTGTAGGTGCCTTTGTAGGCAGCCTTGTCCAATGGGTGATTGACGAGGGACAGCATGGACAAGCCAGCCTTGCCATGTAGAAGCCGCAGAGCTATATCCGCGTACAGATCTTTCATTGCAACATCGTAATTTACATCTGCGGGAGGTAACTGGCTTGGCTGTAATGATGCAGGGTCAGTGATGGACAGCAGGCCAAATATCTTATCACGAGGATTGGTGGCAAGTCTGGTCCCCCCAAGAAGAACAGCTTCTGAAAAGTCAAGTCTCTGATTGCTTTCGTCCAGTTGTTGTTTCAAAGTGAAGATGGAGGGTTGGAAATGCATCCACGACGGAAGGACGGGAGCCGGACCCATGCTCAGGAGGAAGTATACCCAAGACATTGCGCTTTTCACCGCCGCTGTAGGGATCGCATTCCCGTCGTAAAAGAACGCATATTGCTTGGCCAGAATGAATTCTTGCAGTGTCCAAACTCTGGTAGAACACTGTTGTTAGCATCCACTGCATGGGAATACCAAGTGCCGAGGAGGCCACTCACCTTTGGAACCAACCCTCAGACACAATGACCATCAATATCATCCACGACATCAACTCACACCCAGATCCAGTCTTCAAAACAAATTCCTTGGCGGTACGGTACGTCTTACCGTGAAACTTAATGTTCGCACTCTCGGGGTTCTCCGGGTACGGTGGCCACGCTTCCATGAGGCTGACAGCAATATCACGGTGCTTATGCTTTCTCCCCAGCCAGATGAAGACGCTATCCGCCTTCCCGTAGATCTTGTCCATCTGCTGTACTTGCACCATTTTTTCATCGTCGTCTGCCTGGTTGATACAGATTGCATCGGTCCACATGTAACGTCCGTCAAGGTGTCCGTTGAGCCCTGAAAGGGCAGCGTGCAGATTGGCACCCACGGTGAGCGGCTTGCCGTTGCACACGATCCTCCTCGTTTCTGCGGGGTTGAACGGCCAAAGCTGCTCGTTGTCGCCCTGTCGAAAGTCTCGGGAAAACTCGAAAACGGGGCCTCGGTCGCCCCAGACATATGACAACGCAACGAATGGCGGCGCCTCTGAAAATTTGAACTCTCTCACAGAGCACTTGATGAGACCTTTCGGGTCATGAGACTCGATCTTCAGCAAGCGAAAGCATTCCGAGTTATTCTGTAGGCGATCATGTTGAAAATGAATATCCAGCGGGAGAGCCTGAGAATTACAGATCAGTCTGCGCCTGGATTGCGAAGGATTGGAGTGACTTCACCTGCTCTGCCTTCCTTTGCGCACCCTCATCCGCCGCTCGGGCGCGCCTGTCCTTCATCGAGTACCAATTCATCATGTGCTTCATGTTCTCTGTCGTGAGATAGTCCCAAAGAAAAGTGGCGACCCAGATCGATACACTGAGTCCGTTGGGACTTCCGTCCGCAAACTTTTCCATCCTTTGAATGAACAAAGCCAGAAAGGGGATGTCGCGCTCCTCTTTGGGTGCCATCGTTACGGCCAACGGGTGGATCAAGATAGGGATAAAGTGCGACCGTCGAGAGCATGAAGTGTTCGACTGCAGGACTGGTGAGCGTGAAAAGCTTATATGTGTGCGAATCTGCCTAAGGCCCGATCTCGTATAGTGTGGCGCAAGCAGCGTCAGCCTGCATTTCGGCCCCCATTATGGGACTAGCACAATGAAATGTGGAGCTGGTAACGCCGATCAGAAAGCCGCCCCCAAACAAAGTGAGCACGTAGCTTGTTCAATCTTGCGAAGTGGAAGTTATACTCGTATTACTTCCTCACGTTTGGAGGTCTGCTGGGATGGCACATGTTAGCGAGTATACTACGTAATTCGATGGCTCAGCTTATTATCCTTGATTTATGGCGACCTAATCCCCATACGTTAAGCTCCTTCTTCATGCAGACCGGCAGCGAATCAAATACAGCTATCGCTTCACTAGTACATGCAGACTAAGCGAGTGGCTGTAGGCGCAGCACAAAAGGTCAAACCTACAGAAAGGTTGTCTTCTGCCTTGTGAAGCTGCTGAAAGTATCACACTACTTCCTTGTTTCGTTGCGAAATATGGACCTACATCTTGACCCCGCCTCTTGCCCAGTCTGTCATAATTTCGAAGTGCAGCCGAGGTTCCATGGACGACTATCGGGAGACACGTTAGACTACCAGGGTGACAACAATTATCTAGAGCACCTTGGAGACAAGTACCCTTGCGTCTACATAGCGCCCCTGGAAGAAGTTGGCACACAGGCTTTTCGAGGATGCAAAGGTTGCTCACTGATACATGCCGGCTTTCAACTATTTTGGACCCAGACGAAGGAACTCGATTGGCAGAAGGCGGGTTGCCCGAAGCTCGAAATAAGCATCAATGTCAAGAAAAACCAGTATGCGGTTGTTGAAACAACCAATGGACTTGCGAGTTGGTATGCCAGCGGTGGACTCAGAGTGTACATCATGCCTCTATCCGGTAAATCATGTTCACTTCCCTTAAATAATGCACTGATAGCTTGTATTTATTCCGTAGATGTGATGATATGCTAACGTAGACAAGGTGCATATACCCCCTGGCCACATTTGAAGAAATTGCCAACCGAGATCGTGAGCCCATCGCCAACAGAACGGGCTACACGTTATCGTGGATGGATTCAGGATTGCCTCAATAATCATCAGAAGTGCGGACCTCATGATACTGCCGGCTATCCAAGTCGGCTCATTGATGTGGGATCCTCGACGAATACCGCGGCACAGCTTTTCCTTCAACACTTCCCGACAAAACCTGACGATTCTCCCCAATATGTCACGCTCAGTCATTGTTGGGCATCGACAGATGCCTTCAGCTCTAGAACGACGTCAGAGAAATTGGAACGCCGAAGAACTTCTCTTAATTGGGATGATCTCTCGCAGACCTTCAGAGATGCTGTAGAAGTTACGAGATGGCTTGGAATCCAGTACCTCTGGGTAGACTCCGTATGCATTGTCCAGGATGATCAAAGAGACCTGTCAAGGGAACTTGCAAAAATGGGAAAGATCTATGCCGGATCATATGTCACGCTTGCTGCTCAATTTGACCCTGAGTGCAGTCCTGCCGACACAGTCAATGACGGGCTATTCCTGCAACACAGGAGGAACTTTCTGCGAATTGAACAACAGAGCGAGGCCGGCCAACTTTTCCCGACAATTGTCTTTACATCCGTCCATCACGGCACCGACTCACCACCATCATTAATGAGGAGAGCATGGTGTTTTCAAGAACGTATTCTATCCCCTAGGGTTCTCCATTTCAAGAAAGATGATGCCGTGTTCGAATGCGCCAGTAGCCTGCATTGCGAATGTACGGGCTCGCCTTCCAACTCAATCCCGGGAGGAAAAGAATGGCTTAAAAAGGGTTTCTCCTCGATATCTACGCGTTCGCCGCTGCCACAAGACTGGATTCAGAAGAGACTCGCGTCATTAATAGACGGAACGTATGAGGAGATGGGGCCGAGTTTGAAGGACGTTTGGAACTCCGTTGTGAAAGAGTACAGCCGTATGGAGCTCTCATATGCAACCGACAAGCTGTCTGCCTTATCAGGTCTTGCGGAAAAGATTCCACAGCACTATTCAGGAAGGTACCTCGCAGGACTGTGGTCAGAGGATCTGCACTGGTATCTTCTTTGGACAGTGGTTCAAGACCCACAATGCAGACCAAATCGTCACACCGAGTACGTCGCTCCGACTTTCTCGTGGGCTTCGATCTCGGCGCCTGTCGAGTTTGGTTATGTGGGACCTGATCCCTTCAGAAAGGCGGCGATCTTTTTGACAAACTGCAAGCCGCAAGACGAAAGTCTCCCCTTTGACAAGGTCGACCCCGACTCATTTCTTAAGTTGAGGTGCTATGTGCGTACAATGAAATTCAAAAGGACGTCATCCAAAACAGATCCTATGGGGCTAGAGCTTGTTTATGTCCCAGAGGGAGTCAAAAGAAGTGGGGTGGAAGCCTCTATTGATACTATGGACGACATAGCGAGGGCTGAAGGGAAAAAGGTCATCATCGCTGAGATCCTCGGAGCTGTGGATTCACAAGACTATCTCAGCTCCGAGACATTGATCTTAGCTCCGCACTGTACGCAAAGAGGGTATGTGAAGAATGAGTACGACCGGGTAGGAAGAGCAAGGTTTGAAGAGGTCACGGAAGATTTGTTTCTGGGGTGTGAGTACAGGACTATCTGTTTGTTCTGAACGGGGCGCACTTGATGTTTTGTATTCTTTCTTGTTACTTTTAAGAAATTGAGACAAGGTAGCGCTAAAACAATGCGTTAGACCCACTCTGTAAATAATATGCATGCAGCCTCTGAAGTTCAGGGAACACGGTAGCTTCCCCGACTTCCAGAAGTGTTATAGCCCCATGGCAACCGAACAGTAGTACATTCCGCACTAAAGAAACGCCTCAACGGTACCAAACGCCTGCGTGAACCACGGCTCAAATTCCTCCAACGACAGAGGACTCCCTCCGCCCACCACATCCCCGAGTCCCGGAACCTCCTGGCCCACCACGAAGTCCAAGCCCGCCACATCCGCAGCCGCGGCGTCAAAATCAAACCACCCGCAAACGTACTGCTGCTGCCCGAAGAACTCCGACCAACCGCCCCCGTCCCCGCCCGCCCGCGTCGTCCGCGCCCTCTCCGCGTCGAACTCCAGAATCGCGCTGATCAGCTCCGCGCTCCGCTTCCCCAGCATGTCGCCCTTCCGCGCGCTCAGGCGCTCCCGCGCTTTGGCCAGCACGTCGCGGATGGCGTCCGCATCGGCGTCGTCTGTGGCGGCGTGGTAGAGCTCGAGGCCCAGGACGTTGGCGGCGGTGATGGCGAAGGCGGAGTGCGTCCAGAGCGAGACGCGGTCCTCCTCGGCGTGGCGCTCGTGGTGGCGGAGGATAGTTTTAGCGGCCGCGACGCAGGTGCGGCGAGTGCGAGCGTAGGCGAGGTTGCGGAAGGAGGGGAGGAGGAAGGGGCGGTGGATCATGATGATCTGGAGGCGCTGCCGTTAGATTGTGGCGAGAGGGATTTGCGGGGAGCCTACCTTGTCTGCGGCGGACATGGCGATGGTGAGTCTGGCGGTGCCCAGCCATGGCGGAGTGTCTTGTGGCGAGAGGGTGTGGGAGACGAGGTAGCGCGGGACTTTTTCTTGTATCAATTTTCGGAAGGTTTGGTCGGCGCGGAGGATGGAGAGGTATTGCTCTTGCGCTGGCTTTCTTCGCGCCATCGGACCCAGGTCATCATGCACCCGGGCAAGAAACTCTGCAACTGATCCACGTGTAAGTGAGATATGTGACACTGTTCTTGGTAATCATACTGTGACCCATCATGATAGTGTAAGAGCTGACTGTTGGCTGCGTGAAAGGTCTCTCTACGAGATCATGGTTTTCACAGTTCTTTGGTAACGGGGTCGAAAATTGATCTGGATGAATGACTAACAAATCTTAGCGGATACTCCGAAACGTTTCCGGTCTTCGCTTACTATATGTGTCCGTGTAATGCATTGAAAAGTAGTCTTGGTTGGTCAGTTGCCACCACACACGCTTTCCAATCTCTCTTTCAAGAGAATCGTGCCATTGGTCATCATTGCTCATGAAAGGATTTGGGAAATCTGATATCTTATGAAGACCCATGTAATGGGCAATGCGGGTGGCTGCTGCGAGGAGTATTGCAGTAGAGTCTGCGAAGCCGAGATTGTTGGAGACCCTGGTCGAGATGATTATTGCTTGGAGGGAATACACTGTACTCTTCAGTTTCATAACAGAGAAATGAATAAGAACAACTGCTCACACGAGAAGTTCTCCGTAAACCTTTCGGAATACAAAATGTCCAACATTGATTGGTACAAGCTTGACGCAAGACCATTGTCGAACTCTGACCTGGAGGTGAGCACCTGCGGTAACGCTAAGTATTAATTCGAGGATACCATACCAACTCCCAGTAGTTTCTGGCTTGATATGCTGTTCTGCGAAGACCAGACTGTCACCTACTAGCGTTCAGCATATTGCGCCAAGCAAGAGCTGTGCATGACCCTCACACTCAAGATGGATAGATACAGCGCTACCCATAGAGGGTGATCGGAAGTATTTTCTTGCCAGAAACGCTCGCATTGGGCCAAGAATGTAGGTGCGTGTATGCTATTGTGATGCCAAAGAATTTGCTCAGCATGTAGATGAATGAGCTTTGTTGCGTTGTCAATTGATGGCAAAGAAGCGCGAATGCTTCCCAGGTTTACCGGATGCCATTTCTTTGAGCCCAAGTTGCTGTTTATAGATGTCATTTCGCAATGGCTTCTCCGCTGGTAGCAATCACAGGCACGATGCGGGTAGCAGGCGCCGTAATGCCGTGCCCATGAGTCATTTGATGATTTTGCAGCATCGTTTAGGCTGAGACCGAGTTGACTAGACGTACTCTCCGTATTCGGAACTAAAAGTGGCTGTTCAGGCTCGGGAAGCGGCAGTTCTTCTGCGTTGGCCAGATCGTCGCTCTGTACGGGGTCTGTTTCGTCGTCATCGCCGTATTCCAGATCTGCAATTCGTCGAGAGACACCAGCCACCATGGACGCATCCACTCCGCCAGCTTTTAAACTAGTTTCAAGCCGTCGGAGGAATGCGAGCTCCCCGCGGTTCTGCGAGAGAGATTTGCTGATCCGGACCTTCTCTCGATGACAACGCAAACCAGCTTTGGTGCAGCGGGAACATGGCACGCGTTTATCGCATTTTAGCTTCTTCTTGGAGCATTCTGGGCGACATGACGTCAATTCGTGGGACTGTCTGTCTCGTCGGCCCACTCACCTTGACAGGCTTGCGGACGCCGCTGAGAGACGCGGAGTCCTGCGGTGCTACTCATCTTGAACCGCAATTACATGGGCATGTTTGGTTTCACGGAAAAGGAAAACGAGCTGCGAAGATGGAGGTTTGTTCAGGAAGCAAAGGCGCGCGTTTCCGCTCGTGTTTTGATTCTTCTGATTGCGCTAGACTATCTTGGGCGGCGCTTGCAGATAAGGTCACCGGGTCTAAAATAACGCAACCCGGACTTCGCGTCCCATCAACTCCACCATCAATCCCTTTGCCTGTTCATTCGGACTGAAACCCAACTTCCTAGGAAACCGATGATAGCGCACACGGTCAGCACGGCAATGGCTCGATGGATTGCTTCGCAGAAAGCGTCCTGCACGGCCAATTGAACGGATGGAGGCAAACGGACGGCGACTTTCATCGAATGGCGGATTTTTTCAACAAGCTGGGAATAGACTCAGCATGGCAAATATAAGCACAGGTTTCCAAAGGCAAATACCTTATCGGCATCCGGCTGATCTCGCAAGACTATTGGGAGAATTCTTGCCAGGCCGTCCTGGATGACGGCAGAAACTACCGCAACTCCCCAGACTGACCCTATGGAGCGGGTGGCATAAATCGTTGATGTTGCAACCGCGTGATCTGCGCCGCAGCCCTTAGCAGCGAAACTCAACAATACGCGTAGTGCCTTACCTGGTTTGTCAAACATATTGATGAACTGGAACAGACTCGATGGAAACGCAATTCCGGCTCCGAGATTGGGCAACACAAGAAGCACCACGGACCCTAATCGCCCTCTATCCATTCGTAGCAGTAGAAGGAGCCCAGATCCAATTGACAAAAGCAACATACCGACCTGCGTCATCAATGGTAGCGACGCATTCCTCGACATTGCCATCCCCGCCATGAGGCTGCCCAGCGGTGTGGCCATCGACGGCAAGATCATGCGCAATCCCGCTTTGAATGGAGAATCAAGTAGCACGGCCTGGAAGAACAGCGGCATCGTGAACAACAACTGAGACATCCTATCAGCTGGGTTGAGGCAAGGTACGCAGAGGAAACTTACACCGTAAACGACAACTCCGAGCAAGAGGTTGCTTATCAGCAGCAAGACCGAGCTTGGTTCTCGCAGCATCTTGAGCGCGAGAATCGGAACAGCTGTCGTGTTCTTTTCCACAAAAACGAATACGCCGAAGAGGATGATACTACTGACCAAAAGAAACACTACAAGAGGATCAGACCAGCTGAGGACATTCCCGCCCAGACTCAACGAGCCCACTTGCGCGAGCAGGCAGAGAACGAGCAGGCATGCTCCAGCGAGGTCCAGCTCATGCATTAGCCTCTTGGCCTTCTGCGGTGCGGCACCTGTATCTGCTTTCTGACGAGATCTCAGCGCAAATTGACCAGCCAAGATGGCCAGGATCGAGACGGGTGTCTGCAACAAGAAGCACCATCGCCATCCAATCCAGTCGCAAATGAGGCCACCGAATGATGCGCCACAGATTGCGCCCAGCCCAAGCAAAAGGTTCTGCACAGCCTGATACATGCCTCGCTTGTGCGGGGACACAATGTCGGAGTTGATGATGGTGGCTTCTCCGGGTCCAGAGTCAGCATGAAGGGCCTGAGCAGCAAGAGCACCGTCATATCTCACCCATCGTCATCAGTCCACCGCCACCAACACCGGCCAGGGCCCTCATAAGATTCAGGCACAGTATGTTCCGACTCAACCCACAACCGAGACACCCGAGTCCGAACGTTGTGGAAGCGACCAGGAAGCACGGCTTGCGCCCGAAGATGTCAGAGAATCGGCCGTACAGCGGCTGCATGGCGGTGCTCGTCAACAGGTACGAGATCGTTATCCAGGAGGCCAAGTTGACTGTGTTGAACTCGGAGCCGATGGTCGCGTACGTAGTAACGGTCACTGTGCCGTCGAAGCCGGCGAGGAAGACGTTGGAGAACATTGCTATAGACGGCCATCTGGTGAGTGCCGTTCTGCGGGCGGATGGGATGGCTTGCGACTTACCAACCTCGACGAGAATGAATACCACTGTCGACAGACCCTCGATTTGCGCCGGCGGTTCGCTCATAGCAGGCGTTTTTGCGATGAGGGGTGTGGATTCATTGGACTCCCTTTCCCCGAGACTCTCGGGGTCGCCGGTTGATTGAAGGTGAGCCATTCCGATTCACGGCACCGAAAGCTTGCTTTGTTGATGGATGAGTATCAATTCGGCTCAAAAGTAATGCCTGCTTGTTTTCCGAGCCGTCTTACGTTATTTTCATGGCCTGGTGTCCCACCGGGTGAGTCGGAAACTGACCCGACGCTAGCGAACTGAACCCCACGCTCCGGCCGGACCAGGCCGAGACAGCAAATGAAGCGGAGTTCCGCGCATGGGCGAAGAAGAGGTATGTTCAAGGATCCGATCGAGATACCGCAGCACTGCAGCAGGTCCGTTGTGTGAAGATCTTTGTACCAAGCGCGGCTCAGGGCAGCAGAGTTGGCTGGCCTCATCTTGGAAACTTTGAGCCTGCAACAACAACTTCCCTCTTCACACAGACTTAAACATTGTAGTGCACATTTTTGCCGCGCTATAATTTGCTTGTAATATTGGCTTATTCATTTGGAGCTGTTCATGGCGTCGCTTCCTCTTTAGCCTTAATCTCTTTCTTATCCAGTGAACGGTAGGCCAACAGAAGGCAAGCTACAAGCGCAACGCACAAAGCCGCGAAGCATGTGCACAGAGTCCACCCGCGGTAGTAGTACGGCTTGTCGTCCGAACGAAAGATGAACGCGCCAACAATTCCACCGATATTCGCAGCCATGATGAAAAGAGCCATCCGGACTGATCTCTCTGCGGGAGAGCTGGCTCTGATAGAGAGCCAGGAGCCGTTGACAGAATCTACAGAACAGATTAGCAGTCGCAAACTTTGGAGACTTCGGGTCTGACTTACGCCATCCACTCATGGTTGCAGAGGCTACAGTGAGCACTGCATATCTCTTCTGTTCAGAGGGGTCATCTGTGATGCACCTCATGGCCAGCATGAAGCCGAATTCGAAGATGACGCCGAGCATAACTACCTGACCCCGACGTCCGGTCTTGTCACTACTCTCGTCAGCTGCGATGGTGGCTCGAGGGGTTCATGGGCAGCACTACTTACGCCAGGATGCCGAAGATAATGATCACAACAACGTTAATCCAGTTGCCAACCGACGTCATCGCGTTTGACTGCAGTCTGCCGTACCCAAAAGAGCTGATGATGCTCGGCATATACGACAGCAGCGCATTTCCAGGAGCCAGCCCAGCAACAGCAATGACGAGATGCGGCCACGTTCTCCAGTCCTTCAGCGTGCGGAGCACATCCGCCCCCGACACATGCCTCCTCTCCGAAACCTTCGACGCGTCGTCCAGCAACACCCTGCGGCGCAGAATACCCCTCTCCCTCACCGAGAAGCGGCTACCCCCGACCAGCGCGCGCGGATCGGCGACCGACTTCGGGAACAGGGCCACGAACAGCAAGCTCGCCAGCACGGTCAAGCCGCCCTCGAGAACAAACAGCCACTGCCAACCAGCCAGGCCAGCGCGGCCGCGCAAAGCCAGCACGCCGTACGCGACGAGGCCGGTGCAGGCGGAGCCAAGGCCGTTGGCGACGAATAGGCAGGCGAAGCGGCGGCTGATCTCGGCGTTGGTGTACCACAGGCTCAGCGTGAACAGCGCGCCGGGGATGAAGCCCGCCTCGCACAGCCCGAGCAGCGCCCGCGTGGCGTAGAAGCCCGCCACGTTATGCTGGAATGCTTGCAGCGTGGCCACCGTGCCCCACGCGAAGCACTGGCCGCCCAGCCAGAAGCGCGCGCCCACGCGGAAGAGCGCGGCGTTGCTGGGGAGCTCGAGCAGGACGATGCCGGCGTAGAGGAGCTGCGTGCCCGTGTTGTACTGCGCTTGGGTGATGTTGATGTCGGTGAGGAAGCCGTCGGTGAGGGCGTTGCCGGCGTTGGCGCGGTCGAGTTGGAGGAAGAAGAAGAGGAGCATGAGGAGGGGGAGGACGGTGAGGTCGATTTTGCGCACCACAGCACGCTCTTCCGCGGCGGTCCAGTCGCGGGTATCCGAGTCGTGTGTGTCGATGTGATTCACTGCGGTATTGGCGCTTGGCTTCTCATCATGCGTTTGTTTCTCAAAGCACTGGGGGGTTTGTTCTTGAATCATTTTAACAGAGCGTCTCGGCAACGAGGACTTTGACGGATTGTGCAGTTCATTTTGAAGACTGATACAACCTCCAGTTGATATAGTTGCTGTCTCTGATTGCGCGATCAGCCACCTCGTGGCGTGCCATCAGTCGCAGTGAGGGAAACGACTGGGCTGGAGAGGCCGTCGGGTGGGTTTCGAACTCACCCGACTATCCCGCGGCAACGTTGCTCGGCTGAGTTTTCAACTGGTCCAGTCGGGCGAGTTACAATCTTGCCCGATGGACCAGCATATGACACATATTGCACCATCTGGAGTCGGAAAAGCTGTGGGGCAGAGTCATGACAGTCTGTGCACGTTCGAATTGACGGGTAATATCTTTTGGGCCTTCGCACATCTTCCTGTCTCTTTCTCAACTCCCGTGTCTTATCCGTCCAAAATTGCTTGCCGATCTCACTCGGTCCAAGATGAAGATGAGGGCAGTCCTCAAGTCGAAGCTATTGCTCGCAATGCTCCTCGTAGGTGTTGCTGCCGATGGGACATACAAGAGCAGACCAGATCTATCTCCCCCGCACCTCAACATTACCATTTACGAACCAGACAAACTCGAGAAGGGCTTCCTCTTCGTGGCGCCTTTCAATGGTCACGCCGACTTCGCCGACCACGGTCCACTACAAGAAGGGCCCTACATTCTGACAGACACTGGCGATCTTGTCTGGTCTGGCTTCACGTACTTCTCCACCTGGACCGGAAATTTCCAAGCCGGGCGCTGGCAAGGCCAAGACGTCCTGTTCGCCTTCGAGGGCGCCCACAACGGCCTTCACGGCCACGGCCACGGCCACCACACCATCCTAGACAACCACTACCGCACCATCAAAGAGCTACGCGCCGGCGACCACATGCTCTCGGACAAGCACGAGTTCATCATCCACGACGAAAAGACAGCCCTGATCCAGATCCACCACCCCCTCCCCACCGACCTCACGGCCTACGGCGGCGACGCCACCCAACGCTGGATCGTCGACTCCCGCTTCCAGGAGCTCGACATCGCCACCGGCGCCGTCCTCTTCTCCTGGCGCAGCCTCGACCACATCCCGCCGAGCGAATCCGCGCTGCCGCTGCCCCTCGGCCAGGCCGGCACCGGGCACAACAGCAGCTGGGCCTGGGACTACTTCCACATCAACTCGCTCGAGAAGGGCGGCGACGGGCACTACCTGCTCTCAGCGCGCCACGCCAGCACCGTCTACAAGATCAACGGCACCTCGGGCGCCGTCATCTGGCGGCTGGGCGGCCGCCGCTCCGACTTCGCGCTCGGCCCCGGCGTCGCGTTCGGCTTCCAGCACCACGCGCGCTGGCTGTCGGAGGGAGTCGGCGACTGCGACCACCTCTCCCTCTTCGACAACTCCGTGCACGGCGCCGAGACGGCCGGCGGCGGCGAGAGCGAGGTCGTGCTGTACCCGTACTCGCGCGGCAAGCACCTGCGCGTCTGCGTCGCCAACGCCTCCGCCGAGCTGCTGCAGGCGTTCCGGCCGCCCGGCGACCTGCTGGTCAAGAGCCAGGGCAGCCTGCAGGCGCTGCCGCGGGGGAACGTGCTGGCGAACTGGGGGTCGGAGGGCGCGGTGACGGAGTTTGCGCCGGATGGGGCGGCGGTGTGGCACGCGGAGCTGGATTCGGGGGACTTGCAGGATGGGGTGCAGAATTACAGGGCGTTTAGGTTTAATTGGACGGGGTGGGCGGGGGAGAGTCCGGCGGTTGTGACGGAGGCGGATGGGGAGGGGGTGGAGACGGTGTATGTGAGTTGGAATGGCGATACGCAGACCCGGGTGTGGCGATTTTATGAATCCGATGGTCATGGTTGGAAGACGTTTGTTGGTGAGGCGAAGCGAACAGGGTTTGAGACCGCATTTGCGCTTGGGAGACGCGTGAATGCGGCGAAGATTGTGGTGGAGGCATTGGACAGAAAGGGCAATGTTCTTGCGACTGCAAAGGCGGACAGACCGGAAGTACGGGTGGCAGAAGGCAAGAAATTAGTTGAGATGTCACAAGTATATCTTAGAACCTAACTAATACACTCGCTTGATGACCCCGCTTGCGCTTGGAACGCAGTTCCATCGCGACCCTGGATTCATCAGGTGGGCGTTTCTTTTGTTGCCTTGTGTTCTTCCCTGACTCGTCCAATTGTAGAAATTCCTGTGGTTTCTCCAAGCGTGTTCTTGGATCCTTCTTCTCCCGTACTGCTTTGATACGTGTTGTGATTTTCAGCTCTTGGAGCATCATCATATCGAATCTCTCCATGTCGTACTCTAATTCGCTCTCGATCAAGTCTCTTGATAGAACCTTCATTAGGAAATGAGGTACAGTTTGTGAGATTCCGAAGTCCAGAAGGAGGCCTCCCCGGTAATTTCGAGCAAAAACGTCCATTGGGTAGACCCCGATCCTATGCAATGTCCATAGATCGTCGCGCATCCGGCGTATGTTTGGCCGCTTTTCCTTATCAACGGCGATCTTGGTTTCAATGAGCTGCTTCACTAGCGCTCGGATAGGTTTCCCTTCATCAGTTTCCTGGCGGTTCCACTCCACGACATGGTGGTTATTGCGCAAGTATTCTTCATGCTCGGCCGAAAGATGCAAATAGCCGAAACACTGTGCTGCAATGGTTCCTCTTCGTCTTCGCGGTGGTATTCCATCGGAAAACTTTCTGGCGATCTTTTCATACTTGTCCGGAATTTTGTCACCATAAAATTCTTTGATGCGACCATAAGCGCGGCACTCGGCGTAGAATGGATCCATGTGTTCTTCCAACTCCGTGTCGGAAATTCGCTGGTTTTGGATGTATGAGAACTTGTTTCGTGCCTCCATCGCATCAAAAAACTTGAACTACTGGCCTAGTAAGTCGAGAAGGATGATACGAAAAAGAATAGAGATTTACCATTTTGAGAGCGTACGGCTGTAAGTTGATCCTGACCTTGAACACGTATCCCTCTACCCCACCAGAATCTGACACGTCGTACTCGCCCAATCGCTCCTCGAATTCAATTTTCGGATTTTGGTCAGGGTATGGATGCATTTTGGGACCCTCGCATCTCGGTAGTGAAAGCGCGTTGGGTTGTCGATCAGCGCTTGACTGCCGGGTGGCCCGTCCTCGTCCCCTGGGAATTCGATGCATCGTCTCACGATCCGAGACCATTCTTCTTCTTTTCTGGTAGTCTTAGAATTTTGTCAAGTGCGATATGCTTCGGTGTTGAGCATCTTGTGATATATGTGGCGGTACCAGCTAGGGGAGGCTGGAAGGGGCGGCGAGGTGAGGCGGGACGCGTCAGGTGAGCAAGGTGGACGCCTGGGGTGTTATTCGCGCAGTTCCTATATAGGAAAAGTTCCCCCACTTTACGCTAACAACTCCCGTTGTTGGATATGCTCCACTCCAATGTAGGCCCGTTTATCGGGCGCACATGCTTAGTTCTTTGCGGCACAGCAATCGACTGAATGACATGTAGTATATTTCTCTCCTCAGCCTGTGCGACCTTAGAACCGCCACCGGCAATGAAGTACTATGGTCTGTCAAACCTGATGAAGCTGCACCTTCTCACACACTGACCGAGATGATTCAATAGGCTGGACACCGAGCTTCGCAGCATTGTACTTGACATAGACGCCATCGCTGCATTCGAAACGCCCAATGTCGCTTCTCGGTTATCTTACAACCACAAACCCCTCCATTTTCATACGCCACGGCCCCTCCGCCCCAGATGAAAAACTGAAAAGATCAAGGAGATCACAATCCATGTGCTCCCAATACTCATTCCCAGTTTGGATACAAAAATGGGAAGAGTTCGACCGAATGGACCGTGGCATTTTGTTTGATATGTACCCTGAGCTCCTAAATCACGAACGTCGTCGTCCAGACATCCCTGAAATAGATCCTCTGTTGAGAGATGTCTGGAAACACGATTCAGTGCAGAATATCCACGACCGCTGGAATGCAACAGTCGTGTGCGAAGCGCTCAAGGAAACAAAAGACTTCTTTGGCCAGGAAGATCAAATCTGGATGATCCTCGGCTCCTCTGCACAGCCGCTTAAGACTGTTCCGAAAGCTTACCCGCTTCGTCCGGATTGGGCAGCCATATTCAAGACCAAGGGCTGGAAACCAGGGCAAGATGTCGCCAAGAGCATGATGCCAGGAGATACCAAAGTCAGCACTGGATGGAAGTCGGAGAAGATTGTACCGGGTTCGACCATGAAAGCTACGACCAGACGAGCGGAATGGTTCAAACCTTTGGCTCAGATATTTACTTACTGCCGCGCACTTCGAGTGCGATATGGCTACTTGATCACTGATCAAGAGCTCGTGGTTGTTCGTATCGGATATCGTACTAAAGTGCCGAAGAAGAAAGGCAAGCGCACTGTGGACGCAGAGATGGATCATATGGACAAAGACGGGTGGTTAGAGTATGCCAGAGTCACCTGGACTCAAGAGGAAAGCAGCAGTTCTCTTACGGTGAACTTGGCGTTGTGGTGGCTGCACTTGTTGGCAGCGAACGACAACTCGATCCGATGGAAATACCCTCCTCTCAAAGAGGAGACTCTGTACGGACAAGGGCGGTCGACCGTACACGAACACGAGCAGCCGCAAAATAGTGATGTCACTGATGCGCCCCTTCATAGTTTCAACGGTTCCATAGCGAATAGCAGGTACGACTTCCGGAAACGACATCGGGCGGATGAGCAGCAAGGGAATAAGAAGAAGGTTAGGATTGGGGACCCTGTTGATGAAAGTGATTAACGAGCTTCGGATTTAACTTTTCACGGCTACCAAGCACTCACATCCTGTTTCTAAATAGTAGACCTTACTAAGTAGTAGAAAAAGTCACAATTGTAGTGCGGCGTGCGAGATGAGTGATAGCCGGGTTGGATCCACGATGGTACATACCTAAGTAACAGATGGGATTTCTCAGCTGGTTCCGATACTTGATCAGGCTGTAGAAAATGAGTCTATAGTTCCTCAACGAAGAAGGGAAAAACTAAAGCAGGTGTCAAACTCTGGACGAGCCATTGTTGACATACACTCTCTTAGCATCAACCTTAAACCTCTCTTTTCCAGCCTCTCCATCTCCTCCACCATCTTACCCCACCACCCGATCTGGAACATTAACCCTTTCAAATACTCACCTCCCCTCTTCTGCCCTCGTTCTTCGTCATCCGACCCCTCCACCACCTCCCAATGCCACAACACCTCCCCATTCGCAAACAAGATCATCTTCTCCGCAATGCTTCCCAGATCGTCAGGCAAGATGCGCGTCAACTTTTTCAACATACACACAACGGCTGCCCACGCCAACATGGCCGCCAACAGTGACTCCAGGATACACATGGAGATGACGTGGAGCTGACATTGCTCACCTCGAGCTTCCCCGTTGAGTCAACAGATGTGACTGCCTCACCTCCCGTCTTTCCTCACTTTTTTTACCTTAGCCGGATGACACGACCGTTATTCTGTCCTTTCAGGCGTTGTGTTCATTTCCCCCTCACCGTATTTATAGTCAGCTTGTCAGATTGCATCGTTTAGATGTCCAACGTATCACAAGAGTTTATTCGGAATGCGCAGTATTGATCAAAATGGAGGTCTAGCCTCTAGTTTATTACCCCCGCCTCAAAGCAGTGATTTAAAGGTGTTTTGGTTCTAAATGTACATACAAGAATCAAGCGCATTATTGACAGAGGAGCATCCACCACAGCCAGCCCCTTGAGGATTGTCGGAACGACGCGTCTAGCAAGAAGAGAGGGTGCTGTACACGCAGGCATCGGAGGCGCCGGAAGAGACCTTGGAAGGCTCCTCGTCGTTGTTGTTGGTGCCCTTGAACTCGGTGCAGACCTCCTTGACCGAGGTGGCGCAGGTGTCGGTGATGGTGGCGACATCGCCGTAGTTGGAGTTGATGCCGGCAAGGAGCTTGCCGCTGTAGGCCTTGACGTTGCTGATGTTGACCTCGCGGGCGTCGCCGTTCTGCTTGCAGTCTGGAATGCGTGTTAGGCTGTGGTTTGAGGGAGATGGGGTGGTGGGGGAACTTACTGCCGCAAGAGCGGTACAGCTTGCCGAAGTCGACAACGGTGAAGCCGTCAATGTTGACGGTGCCCTTGCCGTTGTGCTGGATGACCTTGTCCTCAGCACCAGTGGCACCACCGCCAGTGACGGTGGCGTCACCGTCACCCTTCAGGGTAAGGGCGTCCTCGCAGACGGCGCTCCACCAGACGTTCTCGATGGTGCAGCTGCCCAGGCAGTGGATACCCTCGATCTGGTCCTCGCCAATGATGACGTTCTTGAGAGTAGCGCCGTCCTCGAGGAGGAAGACAGCGTCGCTGTTGCCACCCTCGGCCTGGCCAGTGCAGGAGACACCACGGCCGTAGGTCTTCAGGCCACCGTCGAAGGTGCCGGAGATGGACTTGGCCTCATCGTAGGTGACAGAGCCCTTGGAGGAGGGGATGGGGAAGTTGGAAGCCCGAACAACCTTGTTGGGGGCCGCCATGCCGGTGGCGGCGAGGAGAGAAAGGCCGAGAACAATGGACTGCATTTTGTATGTTGTTGAACGAAAGTAGGGATGATCACAGATCTATCCGAAGATTGTTTGAAAGAGTGGAAGTGAGGAGGGAAGTAGAGACTGGTGGTGATGATGAGAAACACTACAGGCTGCGGCTCCTACACTTATATACACATGTAGTTGCCTCACTCCGGCCAGGAGACTGGAGTATCCCGTCCGAGAACAATCTGGAAGGGGCAGGTGTGGGGCCTCGTGATTCGAAACTCCCATGCACCACCTCGGAAATGGACCTATGAGGTCAACAAACGCACAACAAACATCTAGTTTTATCGTTGCAAGGTCTAACAATACATTTACAGACGTCTCGACCTTCCAAACAACGTAGTCAAGCGTTGTGGTTGTCTGCTAAGGCGTCTTCATCGCCAAGTGTGCCAATTGTCTCTTGGCCGTGAGGCAGCCACGATCTGAAAGAAGCGTGAAAACAACCTTAACGAACCCTAGTGTCAGGCCACAGGGGGCCTGAAAGAGGACCACAATTGACGTACGCCCGACAAGATCCGAACCCGTCAAATTTCCAGGATGTGACACCTGAGGACGGGAAGTTCTTGGCAGTCCGTTAAGAGTCCGCAGAAGCGGACTTGGCTTTCTTGGCAAACAGCGGCTATTCATATTTGAAACGTGCACTGGCGGCCGAGCCTCAATCTTCGGTCCGACGGTTTTACTTGGTGATAGACGCTGAATCTTCACTATTAGGGAAGAAGGGGCTCCATGCGCTCGCTTGCCCACTATTGATGAACGAAACGCGTTCGACCATCTATTCACTTAGCGCGCGCCAGCCGCATCTCAGCCCTGATCGTAAGCAGTCACTTGATAGGTGTTTACGGGCTGCCGGGGTTTCTCCTGACTTCTACCATTTGAGGAAGGCATTTGCGAAGGCGGCGCGGGAAGTCCCTCGATGTGTGCGGAAGCAAGTAAGAGTCCGTGCACTCCGTGGAAACCACCATGAAGCTCCCGCAGGATCCATGTTGCATAGTGTGTCAGATCCTGTTTGTTTGAAGCGTCGGAGGCTATGGATGATTTTTGTTCCGAACTAAATTGTAACAGCTGCCGGATACATGTTTGATAGATCACAGGAGTGCATGCGATGTGATGGTGGTGACCGCTGATGTCTTACTGGGTACTGACCGCACGTGTGGGGGCCGATCGGTAAATAGCGGACTGTGCGTGAAACGGGTTCTGGATTCGGATCGGGAATATGCAGGAGGCAGGACAAGAAAGGGCGTGCGTCCCGCTGCGGGGCTGAACAACCAAATAGGACCGGAGCAGAGATACCTTTCCGCCGTGATGTTTACCTACACAATCACGAGATGCCCCTTTCACGTCGTCAAAACTCGCAATATGTTCATGAGTATTACCTACTCACATTCACATCTATCTGTGATTCTCCACAATGAAGAATCGGTGTAGTTTTGGTGATCAGACACACTTACCAGCCTGCGGACTCACCGAATTCCTTCGGCCTCGCGTTTCAAAACAGGAAATGATCAGTCTCACAAGAATCGGCGCTCGGTGTTTTGCGGTGCAATCATGCCTGACTCGATGTTGGACGATTCCACGGCACGTTGGGGATGTCAACGGACATTGACATACTCGTCCTCAATCAGACGATACGGAGAAACCCACAGTAATCATATGGCCTGATAATCTTACCTGATCGCGGTTGCTGCTTGGGTAAGATCAATGTTTGGAGTGAAAGAGCAATGATGGACCTGGGCGTTGTTTACGGGCGATGTCTTGCGTTGTCCGGCTAAGAGTTGCTGCCCATCGCTGGGGGCGAATTCGCCCTTACGGCTAAGTAACTGAATGCATCGAATTGTCGACCGCTCTCTTAGCCAGCATGGTGCCAGCAGCCTAAAACGCTGGCTCGTCATTATCTGAGTTTCAGCTGCACCACTGAGACTGATCAGTCTTTCTCACATTCTTCAAGGATTCGCAACGAGATCAGCTCCCAGTGTTCGTCTGTGTTGACAGGAGCATGCAACCGCAATGCGGACTAGGGGGTGAGCGGCAATTGGCGAGACGATTCTTTCAAGTCCTTTTGGATCCAATAATGCTATATCACACAAAGCATAGTGCCAGGGAATCTGCACAGTACATTTGCCTCAGCTACTGTTTAATAGAGGGAGGCGAAATCCTGACCGTCAAAGACATACCTTTGTATTCAATGGATGCCAACACTGAAAAAGACTATGAGTGGATAGCCTTTCACGAGCTCCACACCCTGGAGTGTGAATACGAAGATGGAAATTAACCCAAGGTTGGTAGCTGGCCGATTGAACATTTTGAAGAGGCCTGTGCCACAGTTATGCAGACAGCATCCTGTAGACAAAAAACATTGCTTGATCAGCATCGAAACCTATGTTGACGTTTGATTTTCTTTGTAGATTCACAAATGCCTGGTGTTCTTACGCCTGCCCCAACTACATTGAAAGGCCGGTCTCATGCAGAACAAATCAAGAGCCTCATATCCGTTGCTTTATGTCTTGGTTTTACTCCGGAGCCTCACATGAAAGTTGCTCTGCTTCACGAACCACGCATTGTGGATGGTCCACTCCTCGTCAGGGTTGACCAACGAAATCTGCCCAACCCAGTCAGCCACACCTCCAGCAATCACGACCGCGGCGACGGGAAGACACATACCTCAAAGCTCCTGAGCACAGCCGGCACGAGCTTATAAATCTCCAGCAAGCTGATATTCTTCCCGATGCACGTCCGCGCCCCCGCCCCGAACGCAAACAGGCAGTTCTTCATCTCCGCCCTCCGCTCCTCGCCGGCCTCGATCCACCGCTCCGGCCGGAACGCATCGACATCGCCGCCGAACACGCGCTCGTCGCGGTGCAGCACCCACGCGCTGCACCCGACGACGGTGCCGGGCGGCAGGCGCTCGCCGCACACCTCGAGCCCCTGCGGCGCGGGCACGACGCGCTCGAGCGGCAGGCCGGCGGCCGGGTGCACGCGCAGGGCCTCCATGACGACGGCGCCCAGGTACGGCAGGTCGCGGACGGCGGCCCAGGCGACCAGCGCGCCGCCGCCGCCGCCGCCGTTGAGCGCGCCGCGGGCCTCGGCGGCGGCGAGCTCGGCCAGCAGCTTCGCGAGCGCGGGCGGCTGCCGGATCAGGTGGTAGAAGATGGCGCGCAGCGTGATGGCGGTCGTGTCGGAGCCGGCGAACATGTTGGCCACGGTCAGCGCGAGCACGCGCTCCTGGCTGATGAAGGCCGGGTCCTTCTTGTGCGCGTCGCTGAAGCGCGACAGGAAGTCGCGTTGGGGCCGGCCGTCGGCGGTGCTGGCGTCGGTGCTGCCGGTTTGGCGGTCTGCCATGCGCTTTTTGGCGAACTCGACGACGGTGGTGTTGGAGTTGGAGAAGCCCATTGCGCTTTTCCAGAGCCGGAACGGGTTCTTGAGGAAGAAGCGGTCGAGGATGGGCATCTGCCCGATGACGGAGACGTAGTTCAGGAGCCACTCCAGGTTGGAGATGATGCTGTCGACGTCTTCGCCACGGTCGACGAAGCCGAGCCGCTTGGAGTAGGTGAGTTCGCCGATGACGTCGAACGCGTAGAATTGCAGCCATGTTCCGAAGTCGCAGACGCCGGAGGAGTCCTCTCGGTCGGCGTAGCGCTGCTTCAGCTGCGTCAGGAACGCCGTTGTGGTGGAGTCGACCAGTGGCTCGTACTGGACGATGGTGCTCATGGCGTAGGCATTTGACACGGCACGGCGTAGCTTCGCGTGGAAGACCTCATCCGTGGTGTTGAATAGAGATTGTAGCGGCCTGCCCTTTGCCACCGTCTGCTGCACCGGGTAGAAATCAGACTGGAAGAAAATCAGCACCAGCAATGATGGATGCACACTGAACTTGCCTTTATGAATCCGGCATTAAGAGCGTATATGGCTTTGGCGGCTTTGTTATCAGATACTAATACTGTCCTGGGACCCAGCCGCACGACACTGCCGTATTGTTCGTGGAGGCGGATATGGACCAGCTCTGGCCTCCGTTTCCACACCACCCACAGTCTCCAGAAGTCCGTGTAGCCCGCTAGTGCTGGTCCTGGAACGTGATTTAATCCTGTGCCATATTTGTTGTAAAGAAGTGTAGCGACAAGTCCAAGGACGCAGAACTTTAAAATGACCGCCAGCGACAAGTACTCCGAGACGTGTTCGAGCAGCATGATTTTGGAACTCTGTGGACCGTGTACTCCCACAATCCCGCACCCGTCCTCCCCATCGCAAGACCTTTTGAGAAAGCAGATCAGCAACTCCACGTTGCCCCATCCCGCCTCGGCAGTCGCTTCCACGAGGCGTTGGCCGTCCGGCTTGTCACCCGGGATTTCCGCTTTCATTCCGCCAGCGGGCCACGCCGTCGGCCGAGCCACACGCCTCCCCCGGATTCACCACCCCGCAACCCCGGTCAGCACTACACGTACCGCCGCGGTCTTTGCGCGCTTCCGAACATCGATGCTTACTAACCCTCCCCAAAAAGAGTTCTATAGACTCCAACACCCTGGGACGTTGAACAACACTCCCGCCACCGTCTCCCACCACACCCAACAACAACAACAGCAACAGCAACAGCCATGCCAACCGACCCGCCCACCACGCCCGACCCCTGGCTCCACGGCTCGCGCCTCCCCTACGCCGAGCCCGCATGGTCGCGCGGCTCGCCGTCGCCCTACCTAACGGCGACGCACCGGCGGCTGCGGGCGGCGATGCGCACCTGGGTCGAGACGGCCATCATGCCGTTCGCGCACGACTGGGAGGAGGCGGGCGCGGTCCCGCCGGCCGCGTACGTCGCCGCGGCCGACGCCGGCGTCCTCATGCCCATGGCGGCCGGCAGCAGGGTGCCGGAGGAGTGGCGGGGCGGCCGCTGGAAGGTCGTGGGCGACGTGCCGGCCGAGGAGTGGGATGGGTTTTGCGATTTCGTGGTGCATGATGAGATGATGCGGGTCGGGGGGATTGGGTGAGTGGTGTCCGGGGGCGGGGTGGGGAGAGGGGTGTTTGCTGATGTGGGGGGCTTTTTTTTAGGGTGCCGAATGCGTTGGTTGGGGGTGTGGTGAGGATTTACTGAGGAGGGTGAACTGAGGGAGATGTGCTGATGGGTTTGTGTAGACGCTGGCGATTCCTCCGATTCAGAAGTTTGGGAGTGAAGAGTTGAAGAAGCGGTTCGTGTACCTGCGTTTGGGGTGAAGCAAGCAACTGACATCCGACAGAGTGATCACGGAAGTCCTGTCGGGACAGAAGAGGATTTGTCTTGCAATCACGGAGCCGAATGCAGGATCAGATGTGCAAGGGATTGCCACAGAAGCGCAACTAACTCCTGACGGGAAGCATTTCGTCGTCGACGGCCAGAAAAAGGTGCATATGCGTGGACTCCCAATGTTGGAAGAACAAGACTGATGGAAACCGCAGTGGATCACCTCTGGAATGTATGCGGACTATTTCCTTACTCTGGTCAAGGACCAACAGGGAGGCCAAACCCTTCTAGTCATTCCCAGGACAGAGGGAGTATCAACACGGCACATGAAGATGTCCGGGTCTTCATCAGCTGGAACTGCCTTCGTCGAGTTCAATGAGGTTAAAGTTCCTGTAGAGAATGTTGTGGGCGAGCGTGGGAAGGCGTTCAAGTATATCGTGTCGAACTTCAATCACGAGGTGAGCCGGGCATGTTCCTGTACAGAGCCGATACTAACACAGGACAGCGACTGTTCATTGCATTCCAATCAGTAAGGTCCGCCAGAGTGTGCCTCGAGGACTCGATGAGGTATGTCCTGTTCTTTCCGCAACGCACTTGGACTGTCTCGCTGACGAGAAACTCTCCCCATCCAGCTACGCATTGAGCAGAGAGACATTCGGCAAGAAGCTCGTAGACCACCGTGAGTCCCAGCCTGCCCCCTAAACGCTCACATTCACCAACTCCGCCCAGCCGTCATCCGCTTCAAATTCGCGCACATGAGCCGCGAAACCGAAGCGCTCCAATCCTGGATCGAGGTAACTTCGTCCCCCCTCCACCCGGCCAACCACCACGCTAACCACCCCCGCAGAGCCTGATCTACCAGCTCGGCGCGCTCAGCCCCGAAGACGGCAGCCTGTACCTGGCGGGGCCGACGGCGCAGCTGAAGGCGCACTCGGGCATCGTGCTGGAGCACGTGGTGCGCGAGGCGATCCAGATCATGGGCGGGGTCGGGCTGACGCGGGGCGGGCGCGGCGAGCGCGTCGAGCGCATCTGGCGCGACGTCAAGGCCATCACCGTGCCCGGCGGCAGCGAGGAGATCCTGCTCGACCTGGCCGTGCGCAGGGCGCTGAAGGTGCGGGATGTGCTGGCGGCGCGGGAGCGCGGGAGCAGGCTGTGATGAGGAAATGGGGGTGCCGGCGTTCGGACGGCCGTTCTGTAGTGATTCTATCCGTGTCTGCTGTGCGGAAGGTTTGCCTCGCGCGGTCTGGTCGTTCCGATGGCTTGCGTGAGTGGTTGAGGCGGCTGCCGGGGGGTCCGGCTGGTGCCGCCGGTTTCCTGCGGCTGCCGGTGATGGAAAGCATGTTTTGGACAGGGGACGGGACGCTTTCCCCGCAGAGCGATGTTCCGTTGATTGGCTAGCCGGGGCCGAACTGTGCGAAAGCTTATCTGGCGGCGGAATTTCCGCTTGTGCGGACCGCGGACACGTGCAGCTCACCAGACGTTCGTGATCGGAAGAGTATAAACACAATTGTCATTTCATCAAGCGCTTGCTACTGGATAGCCCCATTATCACAATTGTTTTCTTCAGAAACCGAGTTGAGCATGGGAATCAAGGTGATCATCGTGGGTGCGGGGATGGGCGGCCTCGGCACGGCAATCGCTGTGCAGGAAGCGGGCCACGAGCCGATTGTGCTGGAGCAGGCGCCTGGGTTTGTCGAAGTGAGCTGAGCTGCAGCAAAGTGGGACTGAGCGTGTAACAGCGGCTGACTTGTGCAGGTCGGAGCTGGAGTCCAGGTTCCTCCAAACGCGGCGAGGGAGCTGATACGCTGGGGCTTGAAGGCAGAGATGGAAGCAATCGCATCGAAGCCAAATCAGATCAACTACCGCAGCTGGAAGACCGGCAAGCCCCAGGGATTCACCGATATGAGCCAGATGCCGCGGAAGTATGGAGCGCCGTACTGGCAAGTGTATCGTCCGGACTACCACACTGTCCTTTTCAGCGCGGCATTGAAGAGGGGGATTGAAGTGCGGAAAGGATGTCTGGTAACAGAGTACCGCCCTGAAGATAGCAGCGTTGTGCTTGAGAGCGGAGAAGTTGTGAAAGGCGATCTGATTGTTGCAGCCGACGGAGTCAAGAGCTTGGCCAGGCAAGTGTTGGCAAAGAGCGTAGAGCCGCACGAGACGGGCGACACCTGCTTCCGCGTTGTTGTGCCACGGGAGAAACTGCTGGCAGACTCTGAGCTTGCACCACTTGTGCACACACCAGGATTCGAGCAGTTCCTTGGTCCTGATCATCACATCATTGGGTATGTAGCTGTCATGTTCCGAGACTGAGGAGCACTGCTGACCGGAAATCAGATACAACATGCAACGGGAGAAGTTCTTCAACTTGCTCATGGTTATTCCGGATGACCGAACAATGAAGGGCTACAAGGCGCCGGCGAACGCTGAGGAGGTGCGAAAGGCGTACACGGGCTGGAGTCAGATGTATGTTCATCTCGAATGCTCTCAACCCGATGCGATGCTGATAACAATCTTGATGCAGGGTTCAGAAACTGCTTTCATTTCTTCCTGACGATGTTGAGAAGTGGCGGTTGATTGACCTCAAGCCATTCAGGGACTGGGTCCATCCTTCCGGCAAGATGGTTGTGATTGGCGACGCCTCGCACGCCACCCTGCCGTATCTCGCACAGGGCGCTGCAATGGCGATTGAGGATGCAGCAGCACTCGGTGTTGCTCTGTCGCATCTGAACTCCGCTTCGGACCTGCCCAGGATATTGCAGTTCTTCTACGAGTCCAGGGTGGAGAGAGTCCACACCATTCAGCGGGGATCGTGGACGAACCGATTTTTCATCCACATGAACGAGGGGCCGATGCTGGACATGCGCGAGGAGATCTTTGGGGCTGGTGACTACCCAGGAAGCCCCAACCTCATGGGAAATACCCTGTTCCAGCAGTGGCTCTATGGGCATGATGCTACCAAGGCGACGAAGGCAAGGTGGGATTCGCTGCAGCACTCTTCCAAGCTTTGATAGATGTCGGAATTTCTTGTTCAGTTGATCATCTTGGAGAAGGAAGAAATCCGGTGTTCAATATTCCTTGGACCGAGCAGCGAAATATCTTCATACAAGGATTATGTAGTTGTGATAACGAATACTCAGCGGAACATGTCAGACATTCTCCGGGCAATTGCGGCGTGCGGGAGTTCTGATTGGCTGCTGGTACGATCGATGAAGTCGCAGAACAGCTCTGATCGAGCGAACAGAATCACCAAGAGGTCACTTGAGGTCAATCATTGAATTTCAACCATTACTGGTCCTCTCCTTGAAGCGGAGTGAGAGTGGTGCTTCAAAGCACCGGGCTGGCGCCTTTCGCCGTCCCAAAGCTGGCCCACTCAACCGTGAACGTCCCATGCAAAGCTCCATCCCCCTGCGGCATGACCTTTCTTTCCCGCACGTCTTTCGCGCTGTCTCCAAACAGAGCCGCAACCACGAGATGATTGTCTTCCAGACAGGCGGACACGGCATTGAGCCCACCGCCCTTCACCGACCACGACAATAACGAGTCTGGCTGCGACGCGCCCGCCGCCCTCAGCCTGTACGTTCGAAACTCGGTGTAAGGGACACTCGCATACGCGTCGGACCCGATGCCGAAGCGGTAGTGGCCGATAGTGGGCGGGCCGGTGGTGAAGCGGGCCAGGGCCTCGAAGAAGGGGCCTGCCTGCGCACTGCTGGTGAACCGCTCGTGGTCCTCCAGGCTTCGCCACAGCGTGAGAGACACTGCCGACGGGCTGCTCGGGCTGTCGAGCTTCCTGCCTAGATCCTCGGCAGTTGTAATCAGCGCGGAACGATGAACGCCCGTGTGCCAGAGCTTCGGGACGGCTCACCGGTCTTGACGTAGACGATGCCCGGCTGACGCAGCAGCACAGGCAGGAAGACGGAATTGTGCTCGCTGAGGAAGGCGTCGAAGGGGACGGCCAGCGGCACCTCGACCAGCTCGGCGACGGCTGCGGCTGCCATGTTTTCTCCGCTGCCGGACTAATTGCAGCGGCCGACGGGCGGGCATTTGTAGCGCGGTGGGGCAAGGCCAATACGGCGAGCTTCCGAAATACCGCCTCGCTGTCGCCTGTCGGCGCTGGGTCGGGGTGTGGGGTGGCCAGAGGGTGGAGTCTGGGGTTCCGCCGCGCGGGGGCCGGGCGACCCGCCGCGGACGTGTTCCGCGATGCCACTCTGCCGCGGGAAAGCACCACTCCAGCGACATTGAAATGCCGGAGTGGGTGCTGGCCCGGCTGCCTGCGATGACACGCTGGATCTCCTGCTCCAGCCGTTTGTGCGCTCTGTGACCTCTCGAGATGGCGTCGAAAATCCAGGCCGCCGACATTCCGTCGAAGCTCTTCATCGGCAACGAGGTGAGCAATCCCGCTAATCATGTTGATATCACGCCTCGGCTCAGACCACGGCAACCAGTACGTCGATGCCACGAGCAAGGAAACGCTGACCCTGGTCAACCCCTTCGACGACTCCATCATCCCGGCCAGAATCCAGACCGCCGGCCGCGAAGACGTCGACGCCGCAGTCGCAGCAGCACAGCGCGCCAGACGGCAGGGGCCCTGGACCTCGTTCTCCGGCGCCCAGCGGCAGGCCTGCCTGCTGCGGTTCGCGGACCTGGTCGAGAAGAACGCGGACCGGCTGGCGGCGCTCGAGTCGCTGCCGTCGGGGAAGCCGGTGACGGCGTGCAAGATGTTCGACATCGCGCACATGGTGCAGGTGTACAGATGTGCGGCTGCGTGATCCTGGTTGATGGCGACGCGATGCTGACGGCGCTGAAGATTACGCGGGCCTGGCCGACAAGATCAACGGCGACTCCTATCCGGAGGAGAACGGCGTGTACAAGATCGTGCGGTACGAGCCGCTGGGCGTGTGCGCCGGCGTCGCCTCGTGGAATGCCACCTTCATGTATGTTGGCTGGAAGATTGCGCCCGCCCTGGCGGCTGGCAACTGCGTAAGGCTGCTGTCCATGCGAGATACTTGTTGCAAACCGGGCTAGGCTGACCACATGCTGCAATCCAGTTCATCTTCAAGGCGTCAGAGAAGTCGCCGCTGGGCGCACTGGCTCTTGGCCCTCTGTTCGCGGAGGCTGGGTTCCCCCCGGGCGTCGTGCAGTTCGTGTCTGGAGCTCAGGCGACGGGCGAGGCGTTGGCTTCGCACCCTGAGATCGCGAAGATTAGCTTCACGGGAGGAGCCAGTGCTGGCAGGGCGATCCAAGAGCTGGCGTTGAAGAGCAACATGAAGCGAGTGACGCTTGAGCTGGGCGGGAAGTCACCGGCTATTGTGTTTGACGACGCGTCCTTTGACCCGACAGTCCAGAGGTGAGCTGCCAGCCAAAAGGCTCAAAGAGTGGTGCTGACCATCTTCCAGCGTCGGCGGGGGTTTCCTCGCGAATTCCGGCCAGATCTGCGTTGGTAAGTGGCAGTCAAGCTCCTCCTGAGAGCTCCATCTAACGGCGCTCAGCCGCGTCCAGAGTCATCGTCCAGGACACCATCGCAGACAAATTCATTGCGGCCGTGAAAAGTGTCTTCGAGTCGGCGAGCAAATCTCTGGGATCCGACCCACAAGACCCGTCCACGGAGCTGGGTCCCGTGGTCGACAAGGGCCATTTCGACAGGATCATGTCCTACGTCGAGATCGGCAAGCAGAGCGCCACGCTCTTGACAGGCGGCTGCAGGAAGGGTGCAAAGGGCCAGTTCATCGAGCCGACCATCTTCGTGAATCCGCGGAGCGACAGCCGCGTGCTGCGGGAGGAGATCTTCGGCCCGGTGTTGACGATCCAGACGTTCAAGACGGAGGAGGAGGCGGTCGCCTTGGCCAACGACAGCGTGTATGGGCTTGCAGGTGAGTTGTTTTTTTCCGGCTCGGGGACGGATCGCGCGGACGCTAATGGCGGTGTAGCTTGCATCTACACCAACGACCTGAGTCGCGCTCTACGTGTCTCCAGCAAGCTTGAGAGCGGTGGCGTATCTGTCAACTCACCATATCTGCCGGAGTTGAACACCCCGTTTGGTGGGATAAAGCAAAGCGGAAGCGGCAGGGAGCTCGGGAAGTATGGGTTGTACGAATATCTGGAGCCGAAGAGTGTCCACATCAAGTGAGTTTGTGAAGATTTGCGGTTATCGCCGGAGAGCTGACGTTACATTAGCCTGAACTTCCCGCCGAAACTTTGAGAAACGTCCTTAAGGGCGATGAACAGGATGCAACTGGAGAGTTCCGCTTCGCTGAGAGTTCCCGAGGTCTCAGCAGGCTTCATGTAGCAATACAGAGAATGAATGACAAACGATATGCACAGTGTAACAGTCTTTGCGGTGTGAATGCGAGCTATCTGTCTGATAGAAACCACGGATGAAGTGGGAGTCGCAGTCCCACCCGATGCGGTATAGCACTGAAGCTTCCAGTTCAAGACCCCGCGTCAGCCGAGGCCCGTGGTCGTGAACACCCGTCATTGTCGCGCATGCATTCGAATGCTGCAGACCCTTTCGGATGCACCGACACGACACGTGCAAGAAAGCTACGGTTTCGAGTGCTCGACGGTAGTTCCGTAACAAACCCCGAGCGTTCGGCAATTCCACCCGCCCGCTGAGGCCCGGGCGCCGGAGATCGCAGATATCTCTGGGCAGTTTCCTGTTTCTCTGCTATTGTCAACGGACACGGCTCTACTCATCATCACTTGCTTGCTAGACACAGTTTGACATGGCCATCGCACTCGAGAAACGGGTCCACGCCATCCCAGCCAGCTACCCGCGCAATCCTTCCACAATCGTCTCTCCCGACACTCGGCTCGAGATCGTGGTTGAAGAATATACCGTCCCGACAGCACCACAAAATGGACTGACTCTCCTGTTCACCCACGGCACCTCCTTTAACAAAGGCTTCTGGGAGCTCATTGTTCACGAGCTGGTTGTGAAGCATGGACTTTCCTCTCGGATCAAGCGCATCTTGGCTCTGGATGCCGTAACCCACGGTGATAGTGGCGTCGCCAACAAGGGCAAGCTGGTCGCAGACAAAAGTATGTCTTCGCATCCACCCGTTCAGACTACCGCATACTAACGAAGGCCGAAGCATTCTGGCCGGATCATTCGAAGGACGTCCTGAGAGTGCTGGAGCATTTTCGCGTGGAGGCGCCAGTCTTGGGAATCGGACATTCCTTTGGCGGTGGAGTTCTGTGAGTACACCACTGAACGTCCCACAAGATGTGTACTCACCGTGTACCAACAGTGCTCACGCAGCCATGATGTCTCCGTCAGCGTTTGTCGCAACGGTGTTTATCGAGCCAATCTTGTTCCAGTTCCCTGGGCAGACCCAAACCATCGCTGATCAAGCTTTGAAGAGGCGAGACCGGTGGAACTCTTAGTAAGTGCATGCCTGCAATTATCTATTGGATCGCGGTGCATTCGAACAGGCTGACGAGTGTGCCGAATGCCAGTGAGGAAGCCAGTGCGGCCTTCAAGAAGAGCCGTGGCATGTCAGATTGGCATCCCACACAGCTGCAGAAGTACATTGTGAGTTTCGGAAATTTCTGAATGCAAATAATCGACGCTGATGAATCATTTTGCGAGTAGGACACGGCCATATATCAGGTGGGCTCCGGTGAGCAGTCGTACTGGACACTCAAGACGACCAAACAACAAGAGGCGGTACGGTCTACGCACGTCCTTCGCGATCCACATCCAGCAGCTGACCCATTCCTCAACAGGCTACCTATATTGCGGCTCCATTTCCTGCGATTCTCGACCTCCTTGGACTGTCTCGACAACGCCACTACTTCCTGCTCGGGGAGAAAAGCATGGTCATGTACGTAAAGCCCCCGCGAGAACATGGTGCTCCCTGACGAAATGTTCTTTCCAGCAAGCACGAGGCGCGTGAAGAAGTCAAGGCCTTGTCGAAGCGTCCTGGCTGGACGAAAGTTCTCCCCGGTGCTGGCCATCTGGTGGGTTGCCTCAACGACGACGTCATACTGCGGTACCGCTGACCAGGCTCTCGCAGATACCAATGACCCACCCGCAGCTGATTGGTATGACACCGGCTGTTCCGCAGACTTGGCTGATGCTGACAAGCGCTGGATAGCGGACGAGCTGGCAGCGATCGTCGGGGACGTCGTCGGGTCGTTCTCCAGTGCGAAGCTGTAGGGCGGCGGCGGCGGGATTTGGGCGGAAATTCCGCCACTCGGACCGAGACGGGGTCGGTCGCGGGCGGCTGCAGCAGCGTCGGGCTCCTTCCCCGCAACCACTAGACCGACATCCAATAGAACACGCAGGATGGGGGCCAGACGGGTAGATCTGGCAGTGTGGAGGAGCGGCAGCGGCTCTGGCGCGGCTCACCGGCGCGCGGTGGGGCCGCTGGAGTGCAGCATTTTGGGTTTGCCGGCTGCCCCAAGCAGCTCTAGTGTAGCAGAATGGCGCGCCGATCCCCCACACTCTGTCTGTGATCCCCGCAGCACCGCGCTGTCTCTTCTGCGTGCACCGCAACATGTCCGCCTGTCCCGCGCAAGCTCCTTTCCAACAGCCACCCGGCGCCGTCCCTCCCCACCACCCAATTCCTGCATCACCGTCAGCCCGCCCTCGCCCTCGCCATGCCGGCCGCTGATCATGCCGACGGCTCCGGACCCGTCCCTGCATCCGATGGAGCCGACTATCCGTCACACAGCTCAGGGCCGCCGCAGCGGAGGGCTAAGCGTGGGAAATATGTCTCCCGGGCCTGGTGCGCTCCTACGCCCGCCTCTCGAGCTTCCAGATGAGCATACACGCTGACGACACGTAGCGAGTACTGCCAGCGCCGCAAGATCAAGGTTGGCCACCACTGCCCACGATGCCAAACTGCCCCCAAGACTGACCAGCCCGCAGTGCGCCGGCGGCATCCCCTGCAGCGCCTGCTCCGCACGCCGTCTAAAATGCTCCGTCGAGACGCTCATCTCCCTGCCGTGCGCTCCCTCTCCCGCCCGCACACGCCCCAGCCTCGCACTGACCCGCCCGCAGCGGCCGCAACATCGAGCTCATCGACCGCCTCGCCCAGGTCGAGCGCCAGCTGGACTCGCTGATGGGCCACAACCCGGCCGTCACCACCGCCACCAGCAGCTCCTCGCAGTCCAACGGCTCGCCCGAAACGACCACGTCCTCCGTCGCCGAGCCGTCCCGGCCGCCGCATCCGCAGACCGCCGCCGCCGCCGCCCGCCGCCGGTCCACCAGCCCGGAGGCCCTCTCCAAGCCCGCGGTGCCGTCGTTCGCGGGCGAGACGTCGCTCGCGCACACGCTCAGCCAGGTCGAGCACCGCCTCGGCGCCTTCGGCGTCTCCAGCCTCTCCGACACCACCACCACCGCCTCCACCGCAGACGCCGAAGCCCCAAGCGCCAAGCTCCCCTACGCGGCGGCGGCGGCGGACGAGGACGGCGGCGAGCACGCGAAGGACGGGTTCGTGCGGGCGGCGCTGCTGGCGAATGGGATCGCGGTGGAGCGGGCGCGGTGGGACGCCAGCCTCGACATCTTCTTCGACGAGGTGCACATCCTGTACCCCATGCTGCACGTGCCGGACGTGCGCCGCTTCCACGCGCGGATGTGGGAGGATTGGTTTCTGATGCCGCGCGGGGCGCCGGCGGCGAGGCTGCGGCACCGCGTGCGCGTCGCGCAGGTGCTGCTGTGTTTGGCGACGGGGACGTGCACGGGGAGCGCGAGGTGTGGCGGGGAGGATGGGAGGCAGGCGGCCGGGTGGAGGTTGTATGGCGCGGCGATGGATGTGGTGGGGGATTTGTTTGAGGTGTGTGAGAGCGATGGGCCGATGGAGGCGTTGCAGACGCTGGCGTTGATTGTGAGTGGTTCTGTGGCTGCGTGCTGGGGTGCCGGCTGACTGGTGGGAAGGTGATTTATCTGTTCCGGCTGGACGCGCTCGAGCGCGGGGAGAAGGTCATGTCGCTCGCCGTGTCGTACGCTCACCAGCTGGGCATCCATCGCCAGAAGGTGCTGGAGCGGATGCCGTTCTTCGACGACGAGATGTACCGCAGGGTGTGGTGGTGCGTCTACATCCTGGACCGCAGATACGCCCTCGAGTCCGGCCGGCCCTTCATGACCCAGGACTTCAACGTGGATGCGCCCCTGCCGCGCAATATCAGCGACGACTGGCTCAGTGCGCACAGGAAAGATACCCAGACGTCGCTGCAGATGGCCGACCAGATCCGGAGCCACCTGCAGGAGGACCACAGCACGTCGATTCCGTATCTTTCCGCCATAGCAAACTACTCGAGAATTGTGGGCAAGGTCTGGGAGGCGTTGTACGGAGCACGAGAGACGGAGGTTGTGCCCGGCTTCTTCCTGAACGAGTACTTGGAGACCTTACTCTCCAAGTTCGAGTCCGAGTTGCCCCCGGAGTTCCTGTACAGCCCAAATGAGCAGTTTGAGACGCAGTTTGACAGCATGCCGTGGTGGCAGATCAAGCAGAAAATGTTAATACGGATGGTAAGTTGAGCCACTGCTCCTTTGCGGATATCGACTATGCTTACCGAGATGCAGAGAGCATCGACTTTACGACTGTTGATTCGAAAGCCGCTGCTGCAACAATCGCCTCCAGTGCCGACACAAGAACAAAACTACATTGGGAACGAAGTCATGTGCATGCAACTCGCGCAGAGCATCATCGGGCAATTCAGCCAGATACCGGACGACTACCCGAAGTTCATGTTTCCTTTCATCCACCACCTCGCAAATGCCACCATAATATCTCTTGCATTGCTGATCAAGGAGCCCTTATTCCGTGGAACCTACGGCGCTGCGACCGTCCTTGCAGCCCAGACGCTGCGGAAGTACTGCACCAAGACATGGGTGTCGGGCAAACTCATACGCACCGTCCTGCGGCTCAACCACATGGTCACTGCCGTTCTAGGAGACGACCTCGCCGCCATTGAGAACTCGAATTTCAGTCAAAATGTAATAGACCCAACCCTCGATACCCAACTATTCCCTTCCTCACTGCCGGCCAACGGTCCATTCCCATACCTTGCGCAAACAGCACCAAATCCGAACCACGGTACAGTATATCCCTCGGCCGACGCTGCGTACGAATGGCAGCAGTCGAGGACGATGGACGGAGAGCATGAGCAGGCAAACGCCGCCACCTCTCCAGGCCTCGCCGATATGGTCATGACGGACTACGACTTCGAGGAGATGCTACAGAAAGCCGTGAACGGAACCACACCTTTCCGGAATGACATGAACAGGGAGAGCAGTAGCAGCAGCAAGGAGCCGTCAAAAGACGTCTTCAACACAGACTGGTTCAATGCACTCTTTGGCGGCAGGCTTGACTCGGACCAACTGGCACTACTGTAGCAAATCTCTTGAACTATCTATTGGACACCCAAATCTACAGCTTTGAGACACGCGACTTGTTGATGTCGGTAGCCTTTGCCAGGTTGGCTGGAAGCAGCCGCCGGAGGATCTTGCCTGATGGACTGCATCTGGTCAGCAAGCAAGCATCTACATTAGGGTGGGCGTCACTTACTTGCGTGGAATGGCGTCCAGGACGTGCACCCCACCTTTCAGCCTCTTGTAGTGGGCCACTTGCCCGTCCACGTGCTTGCGGATATCCTGCCTGAGATCCACCATCTCTTTCACGCCCCGCGCACTCTCCCCCGCGTGGAGCGCCACGTACGCGACCGGGAACTCGCTGGCCTCCGCATCAACGTACACCCCGCAGACCGCCGCATCGGCCACTTTCGGATGCCCGAGCAGGATTGTCTCCAGCTCAGCAGGCGCAACCTGGTGCCTATTCCAATCCAAAGTCAGCCATCCACGATCCAACGCAGGGACACGGCCCAAACCAGGACTCACCCCTTCACTTTGATCATCTCCTTCGCCCTGTCCACCAGAAATAGATACCCCTTCTCATCAAAGTACCCTATATCCCCCGTCCTAAACCACCCCTCCGCGTCCCTCGCCCCATCCTCCCCCCCTCCATCCTCCCTCACATACCCCGCCATCATATTCGGGCCCCTCACCACCAGCTCCCCCGACACACCCACCCCACACTCCTCCCCCTCCTCCCCCACCACCCTCGCCTCCACTCCCGGCAACAACCTCCCCACCGTATGCCTCACCCCCACCTCCTCCTCCGCCTGACTCGCCAAACTCGGCGCCGCCTCCGTCATCCCATACCACTGCGTCACCACAACCCCAAACCGCCTCGCCAACGCATCCGCCAACGGCTGCTTCAACGGCGCCGCCGCATTCACCAAACACCTCAGACACGCCAAATCCCTGCCCTCCACCGCCTCCGGCTCCGCCCGCAACAACGCCAGCGCCAGCGGCGGCACGACGTTGAGATGCGTGACGCGGTGGCGCGCGACGGCGGCGAGCAGGGCGGCGGCGTCGAAGCGGCGGAAGACGACGACGGGGATGCCGGCGGCGAGGTACTGGCAGCAGAAGCCGGCCAGGCCGAGGATGTGGAAGAAGGGGACGGCGAGGGCGGTGACGGCGGTGGGGGAGGCGAAGAGGGAGGGGAGCGCGGCGCGTTGCTGGTGGATGTTGGCGACGAGGGAGGTGTGGGGCAGGGCGACGCCTTTGACGTGGCCGGAGGTGCCGGAGCTGAAGGCGATGAAGGCGAGGGAGGTGGGGTGGGTGGGGGGAGGGTGGTAGACGGGGGGTGTGGTGGATAGGATGTGCGGGATGGAGAGGGTGTGGTGTGGGGCTGGCGCGGTGTAGGAGGGCGTGTCGCTCCAGATGTGGGTGGTGGGCGGGGTGGGGAGGGCGGCGAGCGAGAGGCCGTTCTGCAGGGCGGGGAGGAGCGTGTCTTCGACGATGATGTGCGTGGGTTTGGCTAGGCGGAGGGCGTGGGCGATTTCCTGGGCTTGTTAGGATATGGGGTGGTTTGGGGTGGGAGGTGGCGTTACCTTGGGTTGGTACAGGGGATTGAAGGCTGAGACGACCGCGCCGACTGCCAGGACGCCGTGGACGGCCACAGGGAAGTAGTTCTTCAATCCACGGTGCGTCGTCAGCTCTCAATTGCATCGGACAGAAAAATTATTGGGAGGCGAACCTTGGTGGTGGAGAGGATTGCCACTACAGTGCCCGGTTTCACGCCAGCTTCACTTTGCAGATAGCGGGCGAACTTCTTGACAGCAACTCTCAAGCTCTCGTACGTGAAGACAATCTCCCCGGTCGGTCCATCGATAATGGCAGGCTTATCAGATGGGGTGTTGTTCGGATTCGAGTACAGAAAGACATCGGTCACAGTGGCGTCCTTGGGATATTCCAGGGCGGTGGGGCTGCGGTAAATCATGGTGGGACAGCACGTTTGCTCCTTCGTTCCTGGAGGTCCGGGGCAGCTCCACTGGCCGTTGGCTGTTTAACAGTGGGTCGGCTTTTTCGGGCGGAATTTCCTGGGCGTCTGGGGTAGTGTTTCCGTCGTTCCGCTCGTAGCACTTCCCCGAAATCCCGCCTTTCCGCGTTCGGAAGATCCTGCTAGGCCGAGATCCGGGGTAGTGCGGGAGGGCGGCTCGCCAATGGCTTGCAGTTGCTGACGGCCGCTTATCGCGAGCATGCAGAAAACGCGGGGAAGGGCAAGGCTTGAGGCTCCTCGCCTGGGCGCTGCCTTATAACGCATCGCCTCGTGCAGACGAATCGCAAGCCTGGCAATTATACTTTCATCCCCCATCGCGACATCAACCCCTGCAAGCAAGATGGTGTCTGCCGCAAAGGTCGCGTTTGTCACGGGTGCGAATGGCATCAGTGGGAACGCCATCATCGAGCACCTCATCCGCACTCCCAAATCAGAATGGTCATCGCCCTCGGGCCTCCTCAGCGCGCAGGATCTGACGAAGCACGCAGGGATCGCATCATCATCTCGTCCAGGACGCCTCCGAAGACACACTGGCAGGATCCGCGGATCGAGTTCGTCGCCATCGACTTCCTCGCGCCGGTCAACGAGGTCATCGAGGCTATGCAGCACCACTGCAGAGGGGTGACGCACGCCTACTTCACCTCCTACGTGCACGTCGATGACTTCAAGCTGCTCAAGGAGGCCAACGTGCCTCTCTTCGAGACCTTCCTTACCGCTGTCGACACGGTGGCCAGGGACACACTCGAGCGCGTCTGTCTGCAGACTGGTGGCAAGGTGAGCAAGCAGCTGATGCAGCCTCAAGAAGCAGAGCACTCACCTTCGTCCAAAGTACTACGGCGTCCATCTTGGCCCAGTCAAGGTGCCCCTCGACGAAGACGACGCCCGTTACGAGGACCACGGGCTCAACTTCTACTACTACCAAGAGGACTTCCTGAAGGCGATGCAGCAGCAACGCCGCTGGACGTACAACATCATCCGGCCCAACGCAATCGTCGGCTACACGCCGGGGCGTAAGTCGCGCAGCGTGCGGACAGCAGAGACACATGGCTGACAGCCACGCAGGGAACGGCATGTCGGAGGCGCTGACGCTGGCACTGTACATGCTGATCTGCCGCGAGCAGGGCGAGAAGGTGCGGTTCTCGGGCAACCGGTACTACTGGAACTGCGTGGACGACAACTCGTACGCGCCCAGCCTGGCCGACATGTCGGTGTGGGCGACGACGCAGCCGCACACGGCGAACGAGGCCTTCAACCACACCAACGGCGACGTCTTCTTCTGGAAGTTCCTGCTGCCGCGGCTGGGCGCGTACTACGGCGTCGAGGTGAGCAGACCGCCACAACGCGGCCGAGCGGCCGGATGCTGACGCCAGAGCGCCCCGCAGGTCCTGGACGAGAACGCCATCACGGCGGCGGGCGACCACGAGCACATGGAGAACGACTTCCGCATGGGCGAGTGGGCGCAGGGCAAGAAGCCGGTGTGGGACCAGGTGTGCCGCAAGTACGGCGGCAACCCCGAGGCGTTCGACTGGGGCACCTGGCAGTTCTTCGACTGGGCCATCGGCAAGTCGTGGCCGACCATCGGCAGCGTCACCAAGGCGCGCAAGATGGGCTGGCAGCGGTGCGACGACACCTACGAGACGTGGATAGAGACGTTCCGCGTGTTTGAGAACGCGGGCGTGCTGCCGCGGCCGCAGGTGGGAGCGAAGGGCAAGGCGGTGACGAACGGGGTGGAGGCAGTGGAAGCCAGGTTATAGGTCTTGTTGTCTCCAACGGTGTGACGGGTGTCCGGGTGGATATACGAGGCCGTTGTGGCGCTAGGCATAGCATTGATGCGCGCCTTGCCTGTTTCAGTAACGAATCTCCTTTGTCCTCGTATCAACAGCACCACCGTTCTTTTTTTAAGGTGCCCCTTAGCACCGTGCTGTGCAGCCTGTCAGTGCTTAAATACACGATCGCACCTGCCGGTGGGATGCTGGAGCTCACCACCGCACGTTTCACTCGTTTGCAGCCCGTCACTCGTTCACCATGGTCGGCATCACCAGCGCGGGCCTCCTGGCCGCCGCAGCAGCGGCCTCAGCGTCGGTCATTGACCTGCCGATCCGCCTCCAAAACACCTACGTGAGTGCCGACTCTGATCCCGCAGCCCTGCGCAACCCCGCTGACGTCACCGGCAGGCCTCGGTCGAGTTCCAGGCCGGCACGCCCGCGAAGCCGTACCGCCTGCTGTTCGACACGGGCTCGTCCTCGGCCTGGTTCGTCAGCAGCGACTGCACCGACGCGTCGTGCCCCAACCTCAGCGGCTACGCCCGCGTCGGCTACAACGCCTCGGCCTCGTCGACCTCCGTGGACCTGGACTCGTACACGCTCATCCCGTACATCGACGGCGACGGCGTCGGCGGCTTCGCCACCCAGGACGTCTTCTCCACGCCCGAGGGCGTCACCCCCGCCCTCGAGTGGAACCAGACCTTCCTCGCCGCCAACGAGAGCAGCTGGCGCTTCATCACCGCCGACGGCTTCCTGGGGCTCGGCTTCTCGTCCATCGCCGAGAACGCCACGTCGACGCTCGTGGAGACGCTGCTGTGGGACGGCAAGCTGGACGCCCCGCGCTTCGCCGTCTACTACGGCACCAACCTGGCCGACAACGGCACCCAGAACGGCCTGCTCACCATCGGCGGCAGCCACGAGGACACCTACGTCGACGGCACCGTCGCCTACGTGCCGCTGCGCAAGGAGTCGCCGTACCAGCTCTGGCGCGCCGCCCTGCGCTCCGTCAACGTGCTCGCCGCCCGCACGCCCAACGCCACCGTCACCGTCCGCAACGGCCAGCCGCCGCTGACCACCGACCCGGAGGGCACGTGGCCCACGTCCAACACCACCTGGCCCTTCTACGGCAGCGGCGCCGCCGTCTTCGACACGGGCGCCGGCCGCATCTCCGTGCCCGACGAGATCATCGACGCCGTCTACTTCAACCTCGGCTGGAACGTCACCAAGCTGATGAACGGCGAGGAGCGCATGGAGTGCCAGCACCTGAACGCCTCGTGGGCCCTGTCCTTCACCCTCGGCGAGGGCGCCGTCGAGGACGACGTCACCTTCACCATCCGCGGCGACGAGTTCACCGAGCCCGGCGCCCAGTGCATGCCGCCCGTCGACAACAGCGGCGGCAATGGCTTCGCCTTGATCGGCTCCGCCTTCCTGCAGAGGCATTACTCGGTCTTTGACTTTGGTGCCAGCTCCGTCGACGAGTACCAGCCGAAGCTGGGTTTTGGGAGGTTGAAGAAGGAGTACGACTATCTGTACCAGTAGACATCGAAGAGAAAGACGAGACGCACGTTTGTCACGAGTAGAATATTTAGAAATGCATTAGACGCAAATATAGCAACAAGCTATGATTACAAAGGAAAAATTTAACACAAGCTATCAAAATAGTCACACATGGAGAAATCACGAACCTTGAGATCTTTACAGCATTGGTCAAGCTCACATCCCCTTGAAAATAGCCATTGCGTTCGGACAGACCAATTCCATCCTGTCGCTCAGAACACCTTCGTGGCCCTTTCCCGTCCGCTGCTCACTCCGCTCCGCATTCATATTCGCACTGATATGTCCACATATAAGGTCCCTATAATGCATCAGTTTCCTGCTCGAATAGACGCGAGGAGAAGCCATATACCGTGTCTTTGGCCTTTTCCTTGCAGCGCTCCGGATAATTGTCGCACTCAGAAGTCCACACCCAAGGCCCCTGTAATTCGTCAGTCTGCCTGCCCGCTTCGATCCAATTAGGCGTTACTTACCGTGTCTCTAGAAGTCTTCTTGCACTTTTCTGGGTCAATCCGCTCGTCGACGCCATCACTGGTGTATTGCAAGTTGATTCCTTGCGAGTTGCCATTGTCAATCTGGAAAACATATACATCGTCAGCGCTGGCGTGACAAATTGTGGATTATCGTAGATTGATCACATACCGACCCATTTGTCCAGAATCTAAGATTTCCGTATCTATACGGCATATTCAGTCAGCCGAGACGGGTCCTATCCTCAGTTTAGTTATGAAATTTACAGAGTAGTGAAGGACAGATCCATATCCTAGTAGTCAGTGTTCCATCCCGCGGAGGTAGTAATATTATTACACCCGCTATCTACAGCGATGAAATCGTGCTCCGAGTGCGTGTACCATGAGTGTGGGTCTTTTATGATCTTGCATGGTATTTCATGGCAGTGCGGTATCACTGAGACCAGAAAGGCGCAACGGCCTGTGCCAGGAGGTGTGCAGTCATTGATCGGTCCAGTAAAGGGTGCGGGGGCATCTAAGGCCCCGCTGGATGGCTTTTGCCCCATTGTGAGAATTTTCGGATAATGGTCCGAAGCCGTGCTTGAAAGCTTCACAAAACAAGCGGTTGAAGAGCTCGATCATTCGGTCTAGAAATGATGAATGCATTAAATGACTTATGTGCCAATTTTTTGACTACGGGTCTGAATATCGGTTGAGAAGCTTGTCGTGGTTCAACGGATCTTGGTGTTGGGCGGCTCAGAATTAGTCTCGTGAACCCCCTTGATGGATGTCGGTCAGGTCAGCAGAGCCTTGATCCCGAGAAAGGAGGACCTTATGATTGCCCCATTGTCGAATGCCTTAAAGATCGGTTAAAGCAAACAGAGATACATGTGCTGATTAACTCAAAACCCATGCGGATAAAGTTCAAAACTTAACCTCAACCGTGCTTCCATCGCAGCATATACAGACACAAAATAGAAACAACTCACAAAATAGAAACAACACCCTTGGAATGCTATATGCAATGTGTAACCCATAGTTTACCAAGCTTACTGTTACCGAAACAAGGAGCGTCCTAATTTTTCAGACCGCATAAGATCTCACGCGTAGGGATCATCCCTTTCCCCAACAGAGCCGCAGCGCAGGGGGTTTTCAGCAACAGACTAACAGTCAACGTGCAAAGAAGATCCTTGACACTCCTTATAAGATGCAAAACCATGGATAATCGAATTAGAGCTGCTCGCGGACGCTGAAAAAGGCATAAAAAATTCTGAGGTATCTCAACTCCAACCAGATGCAACGCTAAACCACCACCACCACCACCGCCCCTCACCTCCCCTCACCCGCAACCACCTGCAGCCAACTCCGCCTCTTCCCCTCCCCACCGGGCCGCCCCCCCTCCTCCCTCTCGACACCTCCCTGCCCCTCCCTCTCGACCACCAGCCCCCTCTCCGACGCCGCGGCGGCGGTGTGCAGGCTCTCGACGTCCGCCTGCGCGCCCTTCTGGTCGCAGCTCGCGAGCTCGAAGTCCGCGAGCTCGGTGCGCAGCAGGCTCCACGGGCCGCTGTGCTTATTCCGGTCGCGGCTGCCGGGCCACGCCGTCTGCTGCCTCCTGGCGGCGCTGCTGGCGGCGCTGGCGGGCGGGCTGGCGTGCGAGCGCAGCCGGCTGTTGAGGACGCGGAAGAGGGGGCGCAGCGTGGCGAGCGAGCCGGCGGTGATGGCGAGGCCGCATTCGATGGTCGACCAGATGGCGATGTTGACGGTTGAGTCTGGTGGGCGGGGTTAGCTGAGGCGGAGAGGGGGGCTGAGGGTGGCGTACAGAGGAAGTCGGGTTTGAGGTAGTCGTTGCAGTAGGCGGTGCGGACGAGGATGGCGCAGGAGGCGATGCAGGCCATGCTCAGGATGGGGGCGAGGGCGAGCTTCATGCGCTTCGACATGTTGAGGTTCCACAGCATGAAGAGGGGGAGGAGGCCGAAGGTGAAGTCGCAGAGGGCGTTGACGGCCGAGTAGAAGTAGGTGAGGTCGATGACGACGATGATGTTGAGGCATTTGCCTTGGGCGCCCAGGAATCTCGTCCAGAAATACGCGACGGGGTGGCATTGGAATAGGGTTACGAAGGTGAAGACGATTCCCGTCACGGCGGTGGCGATCATGGCCGTCCAGATGATGCGAATGTGGACGGGATGGACTGTGAGGCGCAGCAGGAAGAAGCCAATGGAGACTTTGGCAAACCACATGGTGCTTGTATAGGCTACATAACAGCACCACCAGAACTTGTGGAGCATGTCAGTTTGGCTGTCGGATTGATTGCATTGGAGTGATGACGTACTCGCATGGCTTTCATGGTGCTCTCTGGGGTCAGGTCAGCGTTCCGCCGGCCAGTGCCGTAGTGAATGCCACCTAAGGCGCACGTAGTGTACATGATGAACGCGAGCTGTTCGTAGTGATCTCGTCAGTATTGAGCCCATAGACGGTCTTTCGAGGATGGCACTTACGGTTGCAGCCACCATGAACCAATCATCGCGGCCGAAGGCTTTCACAATGCTCACTCTGACTAGTATTCTGAGTAGTGTTGCCGTCAGGGCCATGCAGATCATGACTACCAGTACCACGAAGTACTCGGGCCCCCGGTTGCTGTCCTCCATGGTTGTCTTGACTGTTGGAAAAACGAAAACACTGATAGATGTGGCGAGCTCAGCACAATGTGAGCTCTGGGTACTCGGCAAAGAGAAGGCACCCGCAATCTGAAGAGGATTGGTCGGGATCCCGGAAAGACAGACACGTCGAATCGAGGTGGTTTCGAAGCTTGAAGTGAAGACAACCGCCTTACAGGGACCCAGGAGGGGCCCGTGATGGGTGGTGAGTGATGTAGAAGTGAAAAGTGGAGACAAATTATTCATGTTGAGACTGCGGATCACCATGGATATTACTGCATTTTGCAGCAGGGGTGGTCCTTTGGGAAGGAAGCGATCCTGCGGGGTGGCTAGCAAAACAACAGGCTGCTACTACGTAGTAGAAGGTGAGCGCGGCCGTGGCTCCGGCTGCGACTGGGCGATGCAGGTGACGGCGGGCTGACGGATGGCGTCCGGACTTTACCACAGCGGGGGAATTGCGGCAGGCACACGGCAGCTTCCCGCTTCTTGGAGCAGCAGGGCCCAGGAACGGGACATGGCGACGCGCTTTGTCGCCGTCTGACACGCTAGACACGAGCGATGAGCAACCAAGGATGCGGGGGCACCTGTAGACCATCCGCAACCAGCTTCGAGCAACGGCCTCAACCTTCAGTACAGCACCAGATAGCCGGGCACAGTAGTGCCGGCAAAGGCGCGGGCGGTGCGCATCTCGACTTCTGAGGCACGTGCGAGGCTGGCGGCGTGCGGGTGCCGAGGAGGCTGTGTCGAGCGCTCAACTCCTAGCGCGTGCAATGGCGGGAGAGCAGCAGCGTCTCGGCCCTCGTCTCCACGTGGCTGGGTACCATGCTGTCTTCGGGCTCCGAGGGCCTAGGACCCGTCGGCCTGCCTCCGCTCCCATGAAAGCGGCAATGTCTGGCCCCAGATCTGCACTCGCCGACCCCAGCTTGTCGATCGACGGCGGAACTAACAGCTGTTCCGTGGATCGCATGCAACGACGAGGCTACCAGGTATTTGTGTTGGCTGGACAATCGCGCATGATGAATAATGAAGTAGCAGTTACGATGTTGCTCCAGCCAGAATGATGAAACTCTTCGGATTTGAAAGCGACGCAAGGGAGCGCGGCAGGCACTGGGCCAAAAGAATGCGGATGCGCAGCAAGAAAAAGAAAACATGACGTGCTATACATCCAATCCGCTAAACGGTTCTTGTATCCCGTTCGGGCTATTCTCCGTCTGCTGGGGTCTGTCTCAGGCCATTTAGGCATAAACTTAACGACCCTCCACCCATCACCCCTGCATTCAGCTTTAAGAACGTCCCACCGCTGTTGTCCTCCCGAGGGCGTGTGTCTTTCTCACACCAGCGCGACTTGCGACAATTCCCAGCACCTCCTCTTCGGGGCAAGACCATCCACCACGTGAGTCAACTGAACCTCAATTGTCTAGCCTCGTCCATCGCTCAAAGAACTACCAAGTTCGGCTTTCCATTTCGGTGCAAGCTCCTTCCACGTTCTAGATCTTCCCCAACTTTGGTCCCAACAACACGGTTGAGCGCCTCTTCAAAACATAGCCTCCTTCCATTTTGCGGCGCCCTGCAGCGCCCTCCAATATCACTATATGCATACTGTCCATCATTCAGCCAGCCTGTAAGTTTCTTTAGGCAAGCGTAGGTATGGTGGTGCGTCAATCACTTCTCGTTCCAGCCGACTGCAGTCATGCAAATGATGCAAGGTCATTCGTGTTCATGCGCAAGCTCTCAGCCCGCGCAGCTCAGCATCTTCCAAATATGATCTGCCTTGAACATTGCATGAGATTTTCTCTCATCGTCGCCCAATTCGTCTGCTTCTTCCGGAATCCCTCGTAGGGTAGGCCTTGGCAGAGCGTTTGCGGAAGACAGAAATCCGAAGTACGAGTAAGGCAATCCGAAGCAAATATTTAGCGTTCCAGAGTTAAGCAAATCCGAATGTCCGATGGAAATAAGGTTGTGGCGTGTGGAAGATGCCATTCCTGAACGCCCCCGGACACCGTGCTTCCCGCCTACTTACATTCTCGCCTCGCGCCGCCTTACCCATGCCGGCGTTGAAGTCAAACATTTGCTTCTCCGCCATTCCCGTTGCTGAAGCGGTCGAATAGCCATTGGACTTTCCGGTGGTCTAGATGGTGACCTATAGGCGGTAGCCGCCCAGCGACTACTAGTGCATGCATTCGGCTCCTCTTGTCCCGAGAAGACGCCAGCTTGTTCCTTAGGTGTTTGAAGTGGTCTTTCGGCTTAATCACAGGCGCTGTTAGATCCTTCCCAATGTCCATAGGCATGGAAAATGCTCAGTGAGATACTACGTGAAATAGGCTCAACCGAAATACTCTGCAGGGACTTCGATTGCCTATCAGAAATGCTGGATTGTAACCTCCCAAATACACTCTAAAATAACTAAAACAGAATACTGACGCCTCGTCAATTCGTCACGACATTCATCTTCAACCCCTCATATTCTTCTTCATCAGCACCCTCAGCTCCTTCCTGAACAGCTCCAACGCGCCCGGACACTCCTCCAAACACATATCCCAATCCGACCCACCAAGCCTCACCACCTCCACCGCAGCCACCACGCCCTTCACCCTACTCACAGCCTCCAGCCACCTGAACGCGCGGCGGTAGAAGCGCCTGGCAGCATGCTTAGCCGAGTTGCCCCAGCCGACGCAGGAGTCGGGGTAGGTGAGCGAGGCGAGGTTGGCGGCGCCGTCGGCCAGCAGGGCGAGCGAGGCGCCGTCGGCGAACTTCTTCATGCTGCGCCAGCGGTGGGTGTCGAGCACGGTCACGTCGCGCAGCAGCCCGCGCGTGCCCGGCGCCAGCCCGGCCAGCAGCCCGTGCAGCGCGCACGAGTCCTCGAAGACGAACCGCTGCCCGTACAGCAGAGGCGCCGCTTCCGCGCGGATTTGTTGGCATGCCCCGAGCAGCCCGGGCGCGAGGCTGGCGTGGTGCAGCGTGAGCGGCGAGGCGCTGTCGTGCGGGTGGTCGTCTGGGTGCGGCCACGCTGGCATGGCGGCGTTGGAGCGTGAGTAGTTGCTGATGTAGTCCTGTGGACCCTGGGCAACGCGGACGGCGTGTCGGCGGTAGCGGATGGTGCGTTCTTCCAGGTAGAGGGCGCCGATGGGGTCGATGAGGCATTCTTGGTAGATCATGTCACGGAGCTCGCGCGGGAGGGAGAGGAAGGGGAAGATTTTGTGCTTTGGAAGCGGCCTCGTGTTTCGCGGTTTCTGGATGGAGTGAGCAATTGGCAGGCACGTGAGGGTGTGCTCGGAGATCATTGCATACCCTCCGTGGTGCGAAGTCATAGTCAGATTCGACGTCCTCAGCGGCCTCGGCGTCTGAGTCGTTGATGAGCTCGTCGTCCGAATCGATTTCTGCGTACGACACCCATGGTCTCTGACGTTTGGGCTGAGTCCGTGTTGGCGCGAAAGGTGTGTTCTGCTGCCTCTTCCGCTTTCTGGAAGTGGTGGTTTGCGGAGGGGCAGAGACATCGGGAGTGGTGTCCATGGGATCGTGTCCGCGGAGAGTGCTGGCAACGCGGACCAGCGGGTAAGGGGCAGGGTTGAAGAGCGTAGTAGTGGTAGTAAACGACATTGTGCCTGTCCTGTGTGCAGCGACGCGTTCTTGTCGCGACATTAGGTGGATTGTTATATAGCAGAGTGCCCGCATGGTGGCGCTGCCTTTCCCGGTTAGCGCAGGCCGCAGTCAGGCAACACTGCCCGGTGCGGCATAGCTCGAGGCACCACCAGCCACGGCGTCGCGCGACACATGGCAGAGTGGCCTGTCAGAGACATGAGATGGCAATTGCCAACACGATGGGAATCATGCGATTTGTGTCGGAGAAGCGGGAAGTTGGATGACGAAGTGACGGCAATGTCGCAGCGGTGGAGAAGGCAGCGTGAGCGGAGAGGCACGGGCCACCTCGGCCCTACGTTGATCCGCCGTCGGTCGCAAGTCGCCAGCCACGCCCGCAGCCTGCAACTCGCCCTCTCCGCCCATCCACCGCATCAACGCTGGCCACACCGTCATCACCCGCTGCATCGCGGTCGCGTCGCTCATTCGCATCTCATCGATATCCTCACCACACGTCCGACGTCGCGCGATTCGGAAACCCTCAAGACTCAGATGCTCGCAAGCAGTCCAGCTACCCAGCCTCTACTCACCGAACGTCCATTAGGCTCCCTTCGGTGAAAGAGCTGGGGACTGCCAGGGGCTCCGGCAACCGTCTGCGTCTCTGGTGTCTTGGTTGGGTCCGGTCGCGCTGCGCTCGTTCCGGCGGAGTCAAGGCTGCTTCATCCAAAGCCTGGGCGGGCGGGATCCTGTGCAATTACACAGGGGTCTATTCTTTGGTCTCTCCCCTTCTACTGACGCGCTCTAGGTCCGCTCCCCGAAATGGCCTCTTCCTCAGCGAATCCGCCTCCCGCGCCCCACGTCGCCGCCATGGTCGAGTGGACCTGTCCAGGGCAAGCTCGGCCAGCCTATCTGGGCCACAGATACCCCGAGCCCTCGTGCCACGTCGCTTTCAGCATGCGTTTTGACGAGGATACTGGCGCATCCTTCTTCAAGCTCAGAGTCCCTGTTGCTCTCAAGGGACAGTCGCGCAAGACGAACGTCTTTCTGTTCATCCACCCGGAGCGCGTATCTGCTCTCAGCCAAGGCGCTTCGCAGGAAATCCCCGACGCCGTCCGGACCGCGTTCCCTGTACTACCCACCAGTGCCATTTTGCAACTGCAATTCAATCTCGCAAAGCCCGGTGCTGTTGTCACTCCGGCCGACACCCCTCTCGCACCAAAGTCCACTGCAACCGTGAATGTGCTTCGACTGCTCCGCTCTCTTGCCTGCGCCACACAGTTCACCGTTCACTTGATGGACAAAGGTCAATTAAAACCCTCCGTTAAGACCATGTGTGACATGGCCTGCGCCGGCAACCTGAAATCCGACCCCTCTGAGCTGCGACTGGAGACACTCTATGGTGGCACGGGAGCCAAGGCGGTGGAAGGTGCGGAGCTGCTGTTCCCCTTTGATGATGAAACTGTGCCTGAAAGCCCACCCTCGTACGACGAGCTGGTTGGACCTCCGCCGCCAAAGGCTCGGCCAAAGTCGCCACGAATCATTGGTGAGCAACGTCATCTTCGTTTCGTGCCAGAATCTTGCTTACCCATGCCTAGACTCGTCTGAACCGCCTAGAAAGAGATCGAGACTACGTACCACATCGTCCAGCCCCACCCCCGATGGCCGATGGAAGCAAGAGCTGCAAGACATGCGCGACCAGCTCAGAGAAGAAATGAGGCGGGAGATGCGTGAGGAGCTCCGCCAGTCAGACGAACAATGGCAGAAGAAGATGCAGGAAATGCAGAATGAGATGCGAGAAGAGATGCAACGACATCAAGCCCAACATGTGGACAAACTTCTAGAGCTGGAGCAGCTTATCGACGAGCGCATGGAACGGCTCCGTGAGGAACTGCTGGAGGAAATGGGGGAGGTGACGGATGGAACCAGCGGCATTGTGGATGCCCGCATTGACGAGCAGATCATGGATGTCAAAGACGAGCTGAGAAGCTATGTTACGGAAGAGATGAAAGAAGTAGAGGACAGGATTCGGGACGATTTTGAAGATGGGAGCGTATCTTTGAAATTTACCAGGTAGGTCAGTCGATACAGAAAAATAGTCACCACTGAAGAATTATTGTCAACTCGCGGTGCCGTGCCATCTCACAAGCGTTATAATCTTCTCCATGGGGCCTTCCTGTTTTGTGGAGAAGAATAGAGCGGGACGAGCCTTAACTCATACCGGGATCTACATGCAAGAAGAGCTTATTAGAAAGTATAACTTTATATTACCGAAAACCGACTGCACCGCTCGAACACACTGTGAAGTAGCCAGTGAATTACTTCTCACTTTCTTATCGGACTCCGCTGGCTTCTTCCAAGTTCGAACGGCACTGATCCGTATGCTTGCCAGGACGCGTAAACCGAAATATCTATCTGACCCTCCATATTCGATATCTATAGCGCGGTGGCTCAAAGGTCAAAGGCTTTTCTCCCGCCCTCCTCACCCTATCTCTTCACAGGAGTAAACCGAACCATCAACGGACTCTTCTCCCACACAGCGAAAATTTTCTGATCAGACCAGCGGTCTTGACCGGGGACGATCTCCATATCAAAGTTCCACAGAATCGTCGCCAGAATCAACCGCATCTCGACGTACGCAAGACTACACGGCAGCCACACTGTCAGCAAACCACCCAAACACAAACGAGAACCACACCAACTTCACTTACTTGCGACCAATGCAGTTCCTGGGCCCGAACGAAAACGGCTGCAGCGCGTCTCGCCTGTCGCCCTCCCACCTCGGATCGCCGGTCTCCATCCACCGCTCGGGCGCGAAGACGTCCGGCTCAGAAAAGTTGCGAGGGCTGCGGAACTGCGCGTACTGATGAATACCGACAAAAGTCCCTCCAGGTACCCACTCGCCGCAGATCTGGGCGCCCTGCGGCGGCGTAACGCGCGCCTGGTTGGCGCCGGCCGGCGGGTACATGCGCAGCGCCTCGTCGAAGAAGGCGAGCAAGTACTTGAGCCCGGTGATGCTGGCCAGGGTGATCTCGCTCTGGTCCTTGAAGTGGGTGCGGATCTCGTCGACGACGCGGGCGTAGACGAGCGGGTGGGTGAGGAGGTAGAAGGTGCCGCCGGACAGCAGGGTGGCGGTCGTCTCGCTGCCGGCCACGACGATGACGGGGCCCTGCGCGATCACGTCGGCCAGCTCCAGCTTGCCGTCCTTCTCGGCCTGCACCAGGTGCGTCAGGAAGTCCGTGTAGGCCGGCGCCGTCTCGCGCCGCCGCAGCACCAGCTCGTCCGTCACGGAGAAGATCTCGGCCCGCTGCTTGCGGATCCGCTCCGGGATCAGGTTGACCACGATGCCGGCCAGGTTGTCCTGCACCCGCCGCAGCGCCGCCATCATGACGCCGTACTTGATGGCCGAGAACATGGCTTCGATCCAGGGGTGGTATTCGCAGTTGGCGAGGCAGCCGAACGACTCGGCGAAGGCGAGGTGGCCGATGATGTCGAAGGTCGTGAACTGAGGCGGGGAAGAGGGCGTCAGGAAGTCAGTCCGGTCGGGGGAGAGCTCGACTCACGTTGTACCATCGCACGATGTCCGTTCCCTGCGGATCGCCTTTCTCCGCTGTCTTGCGCAGCCGCTCGATCAGGAGGTCGATGTACGACTTGATGACGGGCTCCTGGCTCTGCATCGACTTCTCGGAGAAGGCGTGCGAGAGGAGCCGCCGGAGTTTGGAGTGGTGCTGGCGGTCGGCCCGTATGATGGACAGGTGCGCCGGATCCGGGTCGGCGTTGTTGGCTGGGTCTTTTTCGTTCTCCGGCACACCGTTGCGGTGGCCGTAGATGTCCTTCCATGCCTGCGGGTCGGTGTATACCAGCTCGTTGGGGGCGACCCGCACGACAGGGCCATATTTCTGGTGGAACGCATGGACGTGGAAGGTCAAGTCGCCTTTGAACGAGTGGTACTGGGACCAGAAAATGGTGGCTCTGGCATACCACGGGCCTGGGTACTTGCGGAGAGGGTGGAGGAAGAGGTTGTAGAAGACTACGGATAGCGCGAAAAGGGCTATCTGTGTGCTTATCAGCGGTTACCTTCAAGGCTGAGCTTTAAAAGGGAGTGTAGCTTACAAGGCCGCCCGCCACCAACAGAGGTGAGAACATGTTCGAAAGTCCGGTCCTCTTGTCTAGATGTCAGGATCTGTAGCCGACCACTATGGCATGCGAAGGCTCTTTATAATAAATAAAACCTATAACGTTGGCGCAGTCGTCCAATGCACACCTGAAACGGCAATCAGGCCAATTGGTGGTCTGCTAGCCGAGAATGAACAAAGATCATCACCGGTCTAGGATCGGGCCGCGGAAACTATAATCTGCCGAAGAGGGGATACCGGCCTTCGGATACAAGTTACCCGATTTACGGGTGCGGCCATGCCAAGTTCGATTCATCGCCCGAACAAGTTGCAAATATGTTGCCTCTGTCTTCTCGGCCCTTCTAACAATGAACGGCAACTATAACTGCCTCGAACTTGGCGTGCTAGACCTGGTATCTAGCCTCGGAACAGACCTACGAAGCTTCGACCAATCAAGATGCCTTCGAGTGCTGTCGGATATACAGACCATTTCCCACATGAAATGGATTCTAGTTCTAGGCCATCGACTTTTCGCTCATCTTGCTTCCCTTACCGCTACATATCAAGCGGGGTTGTGCACGCCATTGCAACGTAATGAAGTCATTCTTTTGACTACTATGTCATTATCTGCAGCAAGGTCGAGCGGACGCTGCAGCACCAGCTAGGAACTATGAACAATTTCCCGTTCGTCAACGGAACGTCCACGCTCCAGATACCTTGTTTTACGCTCCGCAATTCAGGAGTAACACCGCTGGAATGACGGGTTCATCTGTCGTGTAGTCCATTTCGCATAGAACTCATGGGCCACATGCCGGCGAACCAAGGCCAGCAGCAAGCCTTCTTTACCTAAACATATCTTTGACAGAATAGCGGAGGAGCCGCAACACAGCTCGCGAACCGCGCCAGGTGACTCATTAAGACTCGAGAGTTGGGAAGGAAGGCTAAACGAAGATCAGCATTCCTGGGCGGGTGTAACGATGTTGACAATACGTGCGACCTTTTGTGGGTTAGTTTTCGAGTCAACGAACTATTGGACAATCGATCCCACCTGGAAGTTCGGCCTGCCTGAGACACCCTCAAATTAAAAGATTTGCGACTAGACACTACTCCGTGTCCGCTTCATATTGGAATCCTGACATCTTGCAGTCTGTTCGATGGGTGCGGTGCCAGTTGTCATTCTGCGTTCCTCGCCTATCAAGGTTCCGCCGCCGAGTGCTATCCGGCGCCCAAAACGGATGGAATTCACAACAAACCCACAGAGTTTCCAATGGATTGGTGACCTCTGCTTGGAGCTAGGCTGCCAAATTCCAGATCCAAAAGCGAGAACCTGGTCAGCAGGTTTACTCAAGAAGATTTAAACGCCGCTCACTTCCAGCGAGGCACCTTTGCATCTGTTCACGTTTCTTGGCCGAGTCCAGTCGCCTGAAGGGCATCTTCCGAAAATGAGGTCTGCCGTAACTGCTGTTCTGCTCTTTGTCGCGGGGCTGGCAAGGGCGCAATCAACATCCACTTACACGACGGACACGTGCTTCACAAGCTATGGCACGGGAGAGAGCCCCTCCAGCATGTCCACCGTCTTCAATACTACCTTCACTCGAGGCCAGGCATTTGCAAGAGGGACAATTACCCCAACTTCCGTCTTGACCCCGGCGCCTGTAACTGCGACATCCACCCAAACCGTCACCTCAACCTCCTTCGTGACGAGGTCCACTCGTTCCACCCAAGTCGGCACAGCAATCACGACCACGACAATAACTGTGTCCTCGATCAGTACTTCCATCAGTACATTTACCGCAGTTGGCACGGTGAATGTGACCTTGACAAACACCGCTACCACCATCATTCCAACACAGGCCGGGTTTACTCCTGTTGCAGCTGGTGTCGTGGCCCAGGGTGGAATCCCGAGCAGGCGCAAGCGATGGCAATTCAAGGAGCCCCGTAGTATCATGGACCTCCTGAGACAGGAAGCTCCGCCGCCGAACAGCTCAAGCTCCAGGGGATCCAAGTGCAGCTTTAAAGTCAACGAGGATAGAGGTGGAGTGGATTTATTCCCTACGCAAAATCCTACTGCTGTCTCGTGCACACGGACGGTCAGGGTTGAGTCGACGCGGTTTTTCTACAAGACCGCATCGAGCACCGTTACAATCACCGCTCAACCATCGACGTCCACGACTACGATAACGTCAACAACCACGACCACTTCCTCAATTGGATCAGACCCAACAATCGCCAGAACGACAGTGACTTCTTCAATCACAACAACCGCCTTGACCACAACCACTCAAGTCGTAAGTTCCAACCCACCCCCACCAGCATTCCACATCCTAACTATTTCAGTCCACCGTTTCCTCAACCATCACCAACACCGTCACCGTCAACGCCCCCACCGTCACTGAATACGCCGCCTGCGCCGCAAACAACACTGTCTCGCGCGTCAATGGCAACTCCATCATCTACGGCATACAAGACCTGCTCGTCGCGATCCAGGCCCCTACGGCCATCGAGTGCTGTATCACCTGCCAGACAACAATGAACTGCACAACCGCCGCCTATTATGGCGATGACGGCACATGCTTGCTCGGGAACGCGACCGGCGCTAATGCTAACCAGTTTTACACGACCGGCTCGGCAGAGAACGCAGATACCATTTTCACGCTCAGCAACGGAGCCCAGTCGCTGGGGAATTGGTTGTGGGAAGGGTTGATTGACCAGCCCCTGAAGCGGTAGTGGAGGAGCGGAGAGCTTGCAAGGGGGAATAACAGGCTCGACGAGTGGCGGAGAAGGCTTTCTGATTTGTAGCCGCTTCTGTCAGCTTTTCGAAGCGGTTCTCGTTAGTCAAGAGATATTTCGCAGGACCGCGCGATGCACTTGCAAGCATAAATCCCCTCAGGACATTTAGGCGAGTCAACATTCTAGATATCGGACTCTAATATCACTTTGTTTCTCAGCTGTGGATCTTGGAGACCTAGTGTGAGACCATATGGAGCACTACAGCACGCCTTGTAAGCATCATTGGAACATCGTAACTGACAATGCCAATGCCTTGCTATGTCGGACGCAAAAGGTCTGGCTAGGCTGGATCACCACAGGCACGCAGACGAACCTGGCGAGCGATATCTGAAGGATCGTTGCCCTTTTTGGTTTAGTGCAAGCGGGAGCGATAAGCCGCCGGGCCTGGGGTAACTTGCCTCTTCCACCGCCGCTGCTCTTCAACTTTCCTCATCCTCAGCACTTCTTCCGCATCGACCAACGCAATGCGCAAGCAACCCCGCACTCGATCACTCGACGGCTGCGCCACCTGCCGGTCGCGGCGGGTGAAGTGCGACGAGACTCGCCCCGTCTGCAGCAACTGCCAGCGCCTGGGCTTGACCTGCCAGGGCTACGAGACTCGCCTTGTCTTCCTGCAGGTGGGGCAGGCTTACGGCGCCGATGACCTGGACAACACGAAGTTCCGTCGGCCGCTGTTCACAGGTTTGTCCAAGCGCCCGACGTTCCCGGCAGCGAGCAGTAGTTGAGAGAGAAGCAGAGGAGGAGCGTCTCGGAATGAGCGAAGAGCTCCGCACAAGCATGCGCCGTGCCCCCGCCGAGCGCGCTTTGGCCCGATTGGATGACCAATCGCAGGATCTGGAGTTCGCGAGCCAGGCCGGCGCACATCTCTCCCACGGCCCGTTCGCCGTGTTCAAGGTTGGCGCAGCGCCATCAACGCCGGAGCCACCGGGCTCGCCGCTGCCGCTGGAGACTGGGGCCGCTGTCCCTGATCTGGACGCTTCTGTCGACATGCTCGATGTTGGCGACCAGCACTTTGAGGCCGCGTTCGCTGCAATTGACCATCTTCTGGACGTGGAGGACGAGCCAGCTGACCAGGCCCAGCAATGCCTCGTGCAGTCCACGGCAACCACTGACCTCGCCCAATATTTCCTTACCCCTTCATTGCCCTTGAGCCCGGAGCCGATGGCTAACCGGGACGCAGGGCTTCTCTTGATGCACTACAAAGACCACGTTATCCGCCTCTTGTCTCCCCTCAAGTATCACCGCAAGACCCCATGGAATGTTCTGCAACTGCCCTGTGCCATGAATACACTGGCGGAACTGACCATGGGGTACAAAGCTAACAATGCAAGAACCTCTGTCTTCTACGGCCTGCTGGCTATTAGCGCGTTCAATCTGGGAACTTCATCCTCGGGCACTTCAAGAACCTACTGGAAGAACATCGCCGCTACCTACAAAGCTCAAGCACATGAGGCTTTGAAAATGTCTTTGGGCCATGAGCTATCGCAGCGCAAGAAGGCGAAATACAAAGAAGTGTTGATGGCCATCCTATGCATGGTCACCATCTCGGTGCGTGGGCTTCGTCTTGTACTTGTGCTCTGCTAACTCGATGGATCGCAGGCTTTCAGTGGCGCCGTTGAAAACACAAGACCATATCTGCTTGATGCTGAGCGGTTGATACGGCTTCACGGCCTCACCAAGTCTCAAAAGTCGCGGAAGGTCAGGCTTCTCCACCACTGCTATGCCTATCTCCGGATCATGTATGAAACCACGTCACTGTCCATGGCCCCAGGTTCTTCTTTCAGAGTGTTTGACTGGGACTCGGATCTCGAAATGCAGCAAGAAAAGGACAGCGAGCTTGCCGTGAACGATCTCCATCTCGAGATCCCGGGACACTGGCGCGGAAGTCTGTACCCGGACGTCTATGGCATACCGGAGTCGCTCATGCTGCTCATCTCTCAAGCAACACGATTGGGCAATGAGCGCGAGGTGATGCAGACAATGCCGGGCGACGCATCGTTCACCGCGGGGACATTCTTCCAACGTGCGAAAGCTGTCGAGAGACTCATCTGCAAGTGGAAGCCGCCGCCCCACAACTATCCAGAAGGCTACGATCCCACGATTGATCCGCATCTGGTCGATTCAAACCGGCGCGTTGTGGACCACATTCTCCTCGCGATGCACCAAGCCCTCATCATCTATTTCTACCGTCGAGTATATGACCTAAACCCGTTGGTACTCCAGCCAAACGTAGAGGAGACGATACTGCATCTGCAGCAGATTCAAGCGGAAGACACAGCAACTGGGAGCTATACGGTCGGCATCGTCTGGCCTGGGTTTATCGCAGGCTGCGAGGCCACGTCTCCAGACCTCCAGCAACGCTTCCTGGCCTGGTTTGAGGCGTCGGAAAAAAAACAGTACTTTGCCAACGTTCAAAGCCGCGGCGGCGGTTGCGCAGACGGTGTGGAAAAGGCGAGAGGAACAAGGAGACGAAGTCAGTTGGCCGACGGTGTTGCGAGAGCAGCAAATGACTGTACTGTGTACGTAGGTCATTGAGAAGAAAATCAAAAGTTCCTGCTCTGAAATGGCCATTGTTCTGGCACGACATGAATTTTAAGGTGAGCCCGAGATGATTTTCGAGACAGCTTGTGGATGGCGCAGAGCGGGGTCGGCATGGCTTTCCTCTTCCACCCCCGGCTCATTGGACCGGTTGCCGATGCCTGCATGTGCCGGCAACCAAATAATCATCCCACCCTACACTTTGTTTACAACTCGACACCAGACTTCGTGCATTGTTTCCTGCGAATCGTTGCGCTGGTACACCATCAACAGTATCCAATCATGCCGGCACCTACGTTGAGCGATCCAAGCTTACTGGTCCAAAAGGCCTTCATCGGGGGCAAATGGGTCAACGCACAGTTGGGCAAGACTTTTGAAGTGCAAGGTCAGTGGGAAAGCGTCCTGACGAACGCTCGAGTGTCTATTAACAGAAGTAAAGACCCTGCGAGCGGCGAACTTATTGGAACATGCCCGGAGTGTGATGGCGCAGACACCAATTTCGCAATCGAAGCCGCAGCGACCGCATTCCCAAAATGGCGGGTGAGAACTGGGCGGGAACGCTCGCGGCTCATCCGCCGCTGGTACGATCTGGTCATTGAGAACAAAGACGACATCACCGCCTTGATCACCTGGGAGAACGGAAAGGCCAATCCAGATGCTGCCGGAGAGGTTTTGTTTGCTGCCAGCTTTCTTGAGTGGTTCTCCGAAGAAGCTGCACGGATCTACGGTGATGTCATTCCTCACAGCGCCGCAGGTAATCGAGTATCTGTCTTGAGGGAGCCCGTTGGGGTTTGTGGGATGATCACTCCGTAAGAAATGACTGTTTATACCTGTTAAAGTTTGTGGAAGCTAAACAGTGCAGGTGGAACTTTCCGGCTGGAATGATGGCTCGCAAAGCTGCGGCGGCTCTGGCTGCTGGCTGCACCTGCGTGATCAAGACCGCGGGAGAAACCCCATTCACCGCCAACGCTCTCGCAGTCCTTGCGGAACGTGCGGGAATTCCGGCTGGCGTGATCAACATTGTAACCGCTCTTGAGAACACCCCGGAGATTGGCCTCACCCTCTGCGAGTCTCCTGTTGTTTCCAAGATCTCCTTCACCGGATCCACGAGGGTGGGGAAACTCCTGATGAGGCAATGCAGCGGCACGTTGAAAAAGCTCAGTCTCGAGCTCGGTGGGAATGCTCCCTTCATCGTGTTCGACGATGCGGATCTGGACACGGCAGTAGCCGGTTTGATTGCGAGCAAGTTCAAGTGCACCGGACAAACATGCGTCTGCGCCAATCGGATTTTCGTCCAAGCTGGCATCCACGATGCGTTCGTCAAGAGACTGGTTGAAGTCATGGGGAACTTTCGCGTGGGGTCTGGATTCGACAAACGGGTCACCCATGGACCCCTTATCCACTCGAATGCCGTTGGAAAAGTTGTCGAACACGTCGAAGATGCCAAAGCGCGAGGCGCAAGAGTGGCCCTGGGCGGAAACCGCCTTCCAGCTCAAGGTACCGTTCATCATCACCCACTTCTTCACGAACACGCGCTGATTTCCACAGGACCCAACTTTTTCGAACCGACCGTCATCACCGGCATGTCGCGCGACATGAAGATTGCTCATGAGGAAACGTTCGGCCCAATCGCCGCAATCTTTCGATTTGAGACAGAGGAAGAAGTCGTCAAAGCTGCAAACGAAAGTGAGGTTGGACTGGCTGCCTACGTGTTCACGCAGAATCTTCAGTTGTCCCATCGTATTACTGAATCTCTGCATGTTGGGATGGTCGGTTTGAACACGGGTGTGATTTCGGACGCCCCTTCACCGTACGTATACACTCGACCTTCAATACCACGAGTTCTGACCATGCTACAGATTTGGAGGTGTGAAACATTCAGGACTTGGGCGCGAAGGGAGCAAATACGGGCTTGAAGAATACACAGAACTCAAGACAGTCGTGACAGGAGGCATACATACCACTTACCCTTCAAAGCTCTGAGTCTACAGAGTATAGGTTTTCCAGAGACGTAGCTTATGCAAATGAATTCGTTGAACCCACAATTGCTCCATGATGCTGTCTGCAACTGATGTGTTTAACCGGTGAGATGTGTCTGACCCGAGCAACTTCAAGCGTGCTTCCAGGCCGTCCGTCGCCCTCCCTCGAAAACGGGCAAGTTACCTTCAGTTCCTGCGATATCGCTTTCCTGCTCTCGAGAGCATCTCCTACAATCTCCGATAGCACTATCGCACTTGCAACAGGCAGGCGTAATCATTGGGAGAGATACCCGAGGCTGAGGTTGCTAGCCGTTCCGAGTTCGGCTAAGCGGGACATTTTCCGGCAGACCAGCAAACGCGGGTATGGCATTGGCTAGAGATGATCTCATTGAGTCATTGTTGCTTACGAGCAGTGGCCGATTGACATCCGGCCGCTCTATTATATTTTGTGATGTATGAACCGAGAAAAAGGACGGCCGGACTTCCACGCCCACGCCCGCCTTCATACCGATTCCACTTTCTTTAAGCACTCTGCACACAGAAGCAATGGTTGACTCTGGCAATAATGAGTCGGGGATCAACGATGACCCAATCACAGTGGTAGAAGTGCGAGAGATCGCAAAGAAAAAGATGCCGAGCAACGTCTGGGACTTCTACATTTCGGGAGCCGACGAACAGAAATCTGTGAAGCGGAACGAGGAAGCCTTCGACCGGTAAAGCTATTACCTCTCTGGATAATTGTCTCATACTAATAGTCTCAGCCTCTTTATCCTACCGCGGGTGATGAGAGATGTTACCACTGTTGACATCGGCACGACGCTCTTTGGCGCCCGATATCCAATCCCCGTGGGAATAGCTCCAAGCGCAATGCAGAAGCTGGCGGGTGGAAACGGCGAGGTTGATATGGCTCGTGCTGCATCATCCATGCAGTTGAACATGACTCTCTCTTCACAATCAACGACGAGTCTGGAGGATGTAATGCAGGTGAGGGGTTTTGGCGACAGACCGCCGTTCTGGTTCCAGATATACCTCACCAGAGACCTGAGCAAAAGTCTACCATTGATCAAACGCGCTGAAGGTAGCTTTCACTTCCCACCGAGAGTAGAGGCGTGAGCTGAGCACTCTACATGTAGCTGCTGGATACGAGGCCCTCGTCGTCACCGTTGACACCCCGGTCCTTGGAAATCGTATCAACGAACGAAAGACACCCCTGGTTCTCCCCGCATCACTCCGACTCGCAAACATCGAATCGCCAACAGACATGCCAAAGCTGCGAAAACCAACGTTCAACCGCCTATTGATGGACGCTCGAACAGCCGAGCAAGCTCAAGACATCATCGCGTCCGCCGGAGGTTCCATGCACAGTGCTGCACTGACCTGGACATCAACTCTTTCATTCTTGCGCTCAGCCACGAAGATGAAAGTTATCTTGAAAGGCATCATGACACCGGAAGATGCTCTTCTAGCTGTTCAACACGGTGCAGACGCGATTGTGGTGTCGAACCACGGAGGACGGCAGCTTGATTGCGTGACGTCTACCATTGAGGCCCTGCCAGATATTGCGAAGGCTGTTGCGGGCAGAATCCCAGTGATTGTGGATGGAGGCTTTCTACGAGGGAGCGATGCTTTCAAGGCCTTGGCCCTGGGAGCAGACTTCATCCTTGTTGGCCGGGCGGTGTTGTGGGGGCTTGCGTTTGACGGCCAACGTGGGGTGCAGACAGTGATGAACATTTTGGAGAGAGAGCTGAGTAGAACGATGGCCTTGGCAGGCGTCACCAGCATCAAGGAAATTGACAGGAGGATGGTTGCGATAGAGAGGGAGGGCAAGTTCGGTGTAGCTCGCTTGTAGCGGTGCTTTGACGCCGTAACTGCGTCGTGAACAAGTACGTAGAGCGGGGTCGGCTAGCCTCTAATCTCAGTCCAAGGCGTTTCTGTTCTATTCCTACTAGACGCTCATGTTAATCTCCTGCGTACTGCGCTACACGGTAGTAAGTGATGCTCGCAACAGTCGCGACCAATTAGAACCCCCGCACGCCGCAGCTACCCGACGGAGCATCTGCAGAACTTCTTGTTCCAGCCGACGACAGTTGCACGCCGTGCGTCAAGTGTGCCCACCGACAGACACATGTGAGCTGTGGAATTGTCAAAAGTGTCAATGTCGACCAGAAGTGGAGTGGACTCTATGGCGGAGCTGTCAACAGGGCAAGTGTCCCCGGCACCCGCCTTATCAGCCTATCGGATAGCGTGCACTCTTGCCGTGCGTCATGGGCCAGCCGACCCCTCACTGCCCTATCCTCTCTCTTTGCACACTACTGGGCCACGCTTGTCTCGGGATAAGCCAACCGATTGAGTATCACCACACTATAATATTTCGACCCGACCGCACAGCTTGCCGAGCCGCTGTGCCCATTGTCTACCTCAGGAAACAGCAGCTGCAGCACCGTCCTTTCCAACATGTCTCCATCAGTCAAAGCTCTCGATCCCCCGGGCGTCCCCAAGGCCTACCACGCTGCAGGGACCATCTCGAATGCTGGAAGCACCATCCAGGTGTCCGGCCAGGTCGGAGCCACGCCGGACGGGACTGTTCCCGCATCCTACGAATCGCAGATTCACCTCGCACTTCTCAATCTCCGCAAGGTTCTGACCGCGGCTCGGGCCAAGATCACCGACATTTCCAAACTCACCCTCTACATCGTCAACTACGACCCCCAACGGCGCCTCCACACCAAGCACTTGCAGAAGTTCCTGGGCGCCCACCGTCCTGCCATCACTCTGGTTCCAGTCTTGCAGCTTGCGAACCCGTCATGGCTCTTCGAAATCGACGCCGTCGCGTCCATTGCACCCGCTGCACCTGCACCACTTCCTTCGACCGAGCTTAGCTCTCAGAAGTGGACTGACGTGGTGGTCATCGGAGCCGGACTCAGCGGGCTGGCAGCCGCGCGCGACGTCACGAGGGCAGGGCTCAGCTGCCTGGTCCTGGAGGCCCGTGATCGCGTTGGCGGCAAGACGTGGAGCAAGCCTCTCTCGGACGGGACGGGCGTGATCGACCTCGGCGCCGCGTGGATCAACGACACGAACCAGAGCCGCATGTTCGCCATGGCCCAGCAGTTCGGCGCCGAGCTGATCGAGCAGAACACGACCGGCAACTGCGTTCTCCAGGACTTTGACGGATCCTGCTCCCCGTTCCCGTACGGAGAGCTGCCAAGGGTAGGGGCTTGCCCGACCTCCAAGTAGGCCACAGTGCTAATCGCTTCTTCATCAGTTCGACGCGGCTACGCAGAAGCATCTTGCCGAGATACGGGACATGGTGGAGGCCCACTGCCAGAAAGTCGACACTTTCAGCCCCAAGGACACGGATCTCGACTCACTGACTTTCGAAGCGTATCTGAGGCGAAACGGAGCCAGCGAAGTTGCCGTGGCCACTGCCACCGTGTGGACCCGAGCCATGCTCGGCCACGAGCCGTCCGACATCTCGGCGCTGTACTTCCTGAACTACTGCAAGTCGGGCGGAGGCCTCCTCCAGATGCGCTCCGACCGCAAGCACGGCGGCCAGTATCTCCGCTGCCGCCAGGGCATGCAGATCTTCTCCATCGAGATGGCCAAGGCGCTGCCCGCGGGCATGATCCGCCTCTCGGACCCCGTGCACTCGCTGCGCCACGTCCGGGGCGGCGTCCAGGTCGAGTCCGCGCGCGGGATCGTCCACGCGAGGAAGGTCATCATATCCGTGCCTTCGCCGGTGCTGCGGACCATCGCCTTCGACCCGCCGCTGCCGTTTGAGAAGACGATCCTGACGGACTCGGCCAAGTACGGCTACTACACCAAGGTCATGATGGTCTTCAAGACGCCGTTCTGGGTCGACAAGGGATTCTGCGGCCTGGCCCAGTCGTTCCGCGGGCCCGCCGCCGTGGTTCGCGACACCAGCGTGCCTGCCGACCAGAAGTGGGTTCTGACCTGCTTCCTCGCGGGCGAGCCGGGCAGAGAGTGGGCACAGCTTTCGGAGAGCGGTCAGGTCGACGCGCTGCTGGCTCAGATTGGGCAACTGTTCGCGGATCCAGAAACCGTCAAGAGGCAGTTCGTCGAGAAGATGGGCCACGAATGGATAGCTGAGCAGTATTCTGGTTGGGGTTGTCCATGCACTGCACTCCCCCCGGGCGTCCTTGATTCGGCCGGTCAGGCACTGCGGGATCCAGTAGGGGATATTCACTTCGTTGGAACGGAGACAGCTGGAGAATGGAAAGGCTACATGGAGGGCGCTGTGAGGAGCGGAGAAAGGGGAGCGACTGAGGTCTTGAGTCAGCTGTCTCGTGCGTCCGCAAAGCTGTAGGTAGAGGAGGCCCACCTGATCCGATTGAGAGAGAACAACCAACCGTTACTTTGTTTCTGCTTCGAACACGGAGCAAGCCACGTTCGCCAATCAAACCGCCCACATACCGAATGTACTAGGCGAGCGACATGGCAGCCGAACGCGCTTGGTGTCTATTGAGGGTGAGTGAGACCATCGTCTGGATCTTTGTCAAAGTGTAGAATGAAAAGTGGGTCTATTGTAAGCAAGAGCAGGTACCGATGCAGAGACGGATGATCGGGATCCTGTCGGTCATATGCGTCGAGTACATACACAAACCGTCCGTTTCAGGCTCTTGAAACAAATGAGTATAGCCTAGGCTTATGCACGACAAGATTCGGCCTCGCTGTTCGGCCTTAGTACTTTTTCCGGACTGAGTGAGACATCTGGGTGGTACGGAAACTTATCCGAAAAGCCATGCGTCGAAGTGGCAACACAGTCGTCATGCCCCACATGATACCCCATCTCGGAAGCACTTTTGGACAAGCTTCCGCCGCGCTTCTCCAGTCAGCCTTCGCAAACTTGGCATTGCTTGCGCAATGGCGCGCGCTGTCGATGCTGTTCAACGAACCCAAAGCCGAGCATGTGCATTCGTCATCTTCATTCTTATCCGCCGTGGCCAAGTCGGAAATGGATGTCGGAGCACCCGAAATTACTTTCAAGGTCCCCCGATGATCGTTTTGCAAGCACGCTACTTCGATGAAACGGTCGATACTGTTTCACGTTCCTCCTTCACGGTCTCACGACGGCTGAAATCATTATCTGGTGCAGCTTACTTGTCGAAACACGAATATAGGGCAAGTTTGAGAATTTGTATACACTCGGCAGACTGTTCTATGGTACAGGCTTATAGCTGCGCACATCATCCATTGTTCAAGATCTTCGCAAGGCGAATGTACAAGTTTGAATTTTATGGCGATGACGATATCCGGAAATAGGCCCAACTTCCCGCAGGGACTCTCTCTAGCTTGATTCAAGGAAAGAATTCTACCCTTAGAAAATTCACGACACTGAAATTGAAACCGGAATAAGTCGATATTGGTAAGCTTCAGATAAGAAACATAAACTTCCGTAATTCGTATCATATGAGAAACCTGAAACCCTTATCCACTGCTTCGCCAGGCAGACCGTGCTCTTCGATTTCTCGCTTCCTCTCTTCGTTATCGGCCTGCTCAAGAAGAGTGATGCCGGCCTCGATTTTCCTGTTGAGACGCACGAGGACCAAGCGGAGAATCGTGGCAAAAACAATGGCCCAAAGTGACGTGATGGCATTTACAATCATCGGAATGACGTATCGCGGGGCATACGAGTCTGTAAGTTCAAGAATCGTTAGTGCCGGTGGAAGGGATATCGAAGCGAAGAATACATACCTTGGTACATGTATGGAGCGTAGATCTGGCACACGTTGGAGAGCGCGTTGATCCCGGCGAGTGCGGCAGCGCGCTTTGCTGGAGGACGCGGAAGAGTGTTGGAGATCCAAGCCAGGGCAACGACGTAGCCAGAGTAGTTGGCTCCAATCATGAGACACATGGCGAAGTAGCGAGGTCCGAATTTGACGGTGCATGCAGCGATGACGAAGGCCACAACAGCGAGGATAGGTGGCAGCGCAACGTGAAGATAGCGCTCCCGCGTGCGGTCTGCATGCCAAGCATTGGTGAGGATGGCAATGACTCCGATTATCTGTTCACGATTAGATGCCGTCAGATCGTAGTTGTGGGATGTCCGGACTCACGTATGGTGGGACAGTGAGGAGAAGAGTGGCCACATCTCCATAGCCGAGCCCCTTGACAACGGATGGGAAAAGAGTAGTAACAGTGCCAGAGGAAGTGAATCCGTAGATGGTTGCCAAAAGAAGCCAGGCTTTCGGGTCCTTGACGGCCAGCTTGGCTCCGTGGAAGAATGTCTGCTCCTCGGAGTTTACCCAGTCGTCTTCTCCGATGTCCTCCTCGAGCCTCCAGATTGCCAGTTGTTTCTCTTGCTCCGATAGCCAGCCGGTGGTCCTGGGGAAGTTTGGCATGATGAAAAAGGCTGCCATTGCAATGACGATCTAAGACAGGTCAGTTTCATCGGCGTCGCAACTGCCTGGAGGACTATTTACCGTGATAGCTCCCTCTGTAGTCTTTGCGTCAGCAGCTGAACGGTCGATAATATCGTGATGGGCACTAACCAATGATGAACAGCCACCGCCACGCACCAAGCCCTCGCACACCCGCCATATTCTTTGTGATCCCGGCAGCGATGAGACCAGAGAATGCGCCAGAGAGAAGCGAGCCCGAGTACAGTATGGCTGTTCGCAGAACCAGTTCCTCCCTTGTGTACCAGGCCGAGAGGTAGTAAAGACAGCCAGGCTTTTCTCGTTAGTGGTTTAGTCCAGGACTGCGCGTGCTCCGGACTCACAAAGTAAGCTGCCTCGACAAAGCCCAAGAAGAAACGGCAAGCTACCAGCCCTCCAAACGATTGGACCGCCCCAGTGCATGTCGAGATGATACCCCAAACGATCATGCAGCAGGGCAAGTAGATAGAGGGCTTTCCGAGTTTGTTCAGCAACATGTTTGAGGGCACTGCGCAAAGTCAGTCAGGAGGGAGCCTCATTGTGCGGGAAGTTTCGGGACGCATCCTCACCTTGCATCAACAAGTACCCGACGAATAGGATGCTGAGTGCTGTCTGGTACTGGTTGTCATGTAAGTTCAGGTCCTTGCTCAAGCCTGCAAGCTTTGCCGCTGCAATGTTGTTGCGGTCCAGGTAGTTCATGATGTACATCAGCAACATCATCGGCAGCAGCCTGAGGTCGATCTTCCTCTTGACATGGACATTCAGCTTCGCGCGCTCCTCCTCGGACAGGTCGCGAAGTAGAGGTGGCAGAGTAACCTGGTTCCGAGTCTGCGAGGACGACGAGGTCTCGGCATCCTCGACGTGGCTGGATTCGATTTTCTCCGTTTGCATTGTTGCTACGGAACTGACAACACGAGACGGTGAGCTGTCGATGGAGAATGCCGCACTTCGGAGGCAAGACGGGGTTCTTGTAGGTGATTGACGGCAAAAGCCAAGGCTTGGTGGATAAATAAGACTTCGCCTTGCACGGTTCAAGCTTCCCCGCATCTTTCCCCGGCCTGGTGGACGCCTCTTCCGGGGTGGCGGAAAAGCCGTGGGGAAGGGGCGATGGGCGTGTTGCATTTCCGCTCCGCAACCCCATGTCGGAGAAGCATGCGACGCGCTGCGAGCTGATCCGGAACTGTCGGATTGGCGATGTTCGGTGCAACGACACGGACTGCGCCAGGCTTCCGCCATTGCGGATTTTGGCTCTCAAATGACCGTAATCACCTCTCCTACTGCGGGCTGACCGTCAAGCTGAGGAGCAAACCAACCTCGCGGCGGTGAGCCATCCGCGTAACCCACGCGCCTGAACCTACCCTTTGTCTCGGTCTCCTGTAGAACTAACGCGCACAAGTCTTTCTGATGTTCGAACAGCGCGAAGAAATAGAGGCTTGATAGAGTTTTGACTTGATCGTCGTCTTCCTTCAGATCGAAGCTGAAGCTAAAATGGCGCGAACGGTTGGCAGGGTATGTGTAGTGGCCCCACCTGCGCACAGGGTTGAACTTCTCAAAATCTAGTTTGTGAAGGGTGCCCTGAAGCGTGATAGAAGATCCTTCACGGAGCCGTCCAAAAGGGTCGCGGGTGTCGAGGTCGCAATGGCCAGTGACCAGGCGACAATACTCTGCGTCAATACGCCGACCTCGAAACAGAACTCTGCTCGTGACTGATGCCCACGAGAAGGTCGGGGCGACATATCCCGCAGGCCGACATGAGGGGTGCAGCGTGTACCAGGCCAGTTGCTGGATGACGCATCGCTCCCACAGACCAGCGAAGTAGCGGCCCGAACGCACCTGCGGCGTCTGCAGCGTGTGCGCGATCCCGCTCAGCGCGGACAAGCGGTCGTTCTCGTAGGTAAGCACGAGTCGCGAGTACGCCTCCACGATGCTGGTCCACAACTCCACGAAGTCCGCATCGGTGAGGTTGGACTTGGATTCGCGGACGCGCCACAGGTGACGGCGAAAGGAACTCTTGCCATGATCATCGTCGAAGACGCTGCACTCGCACCACTGAGCAGTCATGCACTCGAATGCAACTTCTGAGGGGGTGAAGTAGAGTACACGGGTGGCCAGCAGGCGTTCTTGATAGCACCAGGCGCGCGTGAATATGAGGCACTTTTCTGCCTGTACCGGGCCTACCCGCTCGCTATCCCCGTGGTTGAGGAAGCGATGGGCATTTACGATGAGCGGCTTGCCGTCGACTTGTCGAGAGAGAACTGTTTTGTGTTGCTGACCAGGGCCGAGGAAGCCAGTAGTGCTGCCGGGTGATCTTGCCGCCGAGATGACGATGAAGCTGCCTTTGTAGACATCCGCCATCTTCATTGACTCGGATGCCCAGTCGTCGGTGTCGTCCTGGACGATGCACAGAGAGTCGATCCAGAGGTATCGGATTCGCAACGCTCGGGTGACTCGGATTGCATCGCGGAAGTTTGGAGGCAGCTCTTCCTCCAACAGCTGCATCTCTCTTTCCTTTAGCCTGTCCTTCGTTGTGCTTTGCGGAATAGAGCCTCCCCAGCAATGTGTGAGTGACGCATACTTCAGGCGCTCCCGACCTGACGATGGCGCAACAGACTGAGCAGCAACGATCTTCATTGGAGACTTGTTGCCCTCTCCCAAGTCAACAAGTCGCGCAGGAAGCTCCATTCTCGAGGGTTGTAAACAGTTGGGGTGGCTGGCGGTGCAGTCACGGATCCACTCGCGAATGACTTCGAGACAAGTCTCGGACAGGGGATCTGAGCTGATATTCCGTTCCACCTGATAGTTGGAGATCCGAATGTCGCAATCTGTGATGGCACTGGTTTAGCACTGCAGATCCCGGCCTTTACAGTCCGACAAATGACTTGCCTATTGGTTGGTACGTTTCAATCACGATGTCGTCATCTGAGCTATCGACGGAGCTCTCTAATGAGGCTTTGTCTGAGCCGTTGCTTTCCCCATCCTCGAAGCTGTCATCCTCGAAAGCCTCGTCGGAATCAGGCTCGAGAGAGCTAATAGAAAGAGAACGCCTCTCATGGATCCGCCGTTGAAGGTGTCGCCATCCCGGGGGGCGCCATCGACGAAGCCGACCGGCAGGAGGTCCACCATGGGTAGAACTCAAGTCGCTCGAACTTGAGGTGCTCAAACTAGTATCATCACTTCCGTCATCCGCGGCATTTTCAGTCTCTTCAACAACTTCACCGCACCTAATTTGCAAGCTAAAAGAGTCTCCGGGATAGAGTTCATTTAAATGAGGCGTGATCTGGACTGAAGTGACGTCCTGGATCTGGAAGTCCTCACCCTGGAACTCAGACAACGCGTTGAATGCGATGAGGCATATAACACAGTCTTTCTTTGCACCCTGTTCCAGCTCGCTTACGCTCTTCTCAAAAGGCACGCTCCCTTTCCCCGCAGGATGATCCCGGCAATGAGAGCAAACCAGTGGCTTGATGCCTATTTGAGTCATACCAAATAGCCTCATGCCCAACTTGCCGATGGGCTCAATTGAGGTCGTTTTTGACAGCACAGTGTGCAAAGATTCCTGTAGGCGCTTTGCCCATCGGGGGCGGTCTTTCCATGTTGATGCAGACTTCTCCATGGTGTGTGGTTTTCAGTAGAGTGTGATGGGTATGGAAGCACAATGTCGTTGCGTGCTGTATAAGTGCGTGCTGTATAAGTACGTGTCTGTCTGCAGAGCGGGGTTTGAGTCATCTGTACCCACTTTAGTACCTATTTTAGGGTAAGGATCCCCACTTGTCAGCACTCGTAAGCTTCATCTCACGCGTAGTCAGCAACTGGTATGCTATCGCTGTTAACGTGTCTTCCAATGCACCCCGCAAAATCCCGCACTCGGCCCGAGGCTGAGTGTGTTATTGACTCGCTGGGGAACACAAGAAGCTTTGTAAAATCTGGGCGTTTCTTCTGGCTAATACACGAAGCCAAAACACTCGAAGGGCTTAGGTTTCATGGTCCACGTGAGAGATGCTGCAATTATCGCCCTTGAGTTTGAAATCTCTTAAAGAAAGTAGAGTAAGCTTCCCAAGTCCGACAGAATGGTTGAGCCCAACACCCGACCGCCCTTCGCAGCCACCCATGAATATCCCACAGTTATCGACCTTAGACAGCCTTTCTTTGCTATAAAATCTATCTTATGCTGGGTCTGTGCGGAGGACGTGGGGAAATTGTCAGCTTTGATGAAACCTCCATAGCGCTCGAGGAAAACTCCGAAGAAGAGAAGATAGTCACCTATGTCGTAATTCAACACGATCGCAGGCCTCGAGCACATTCTCAAGTAGCCCAAAGCTCTGAGCAGCTATCCTAGCAAGACCTTTAATAGACCGGCTTCGCTCTTACCCACAACTCAGGCTTGTCCCATAAGCCGTAGCACTTCTGGTCTACCCACGATTTGCTCTGGTCAGAGAGTTCCAGGTCAAAATTCCATAAAACTTTTGCGAGAATAATGCGCATCTCGTGATACGCCAGGCTATCGGATGGAGTTAGGACCTCTGCAACTCTATGATGGGGGTCCTGGGAAACGTACTTCTTCCCCAAACAATTACGTGGTCCCGTGCTAAACGGTTGACATGCATCTTTCTTGTCGTCTTCATATCCAGTACCAGGGAGCCAGCGCTCAGGAATAAAAGAATTCGAGTCTTTAAAGTTGATCGGGGAGCGGTTAATTGCCAGTTGGGGAACAGCTACTCGTGTCTGCTCAACCATGTCAGTTTTTAGTGCTTGAAAGCGTCCACCTTGAGCTAACGTACTCCTGCTGGCACCCACTGTCCACAGATGATATTGCCACCTTCCGGCACGTCTCTAAACAGGGTGCTTGGTATTGGAGGATACATTCTGAGACCCTCCTCGAAACATGCGGCCAAATATGGCAGGCGGGGCAAGGTGTCCAGAGACAATTCGCTCTCCGACAGTGCGCGAATTTCTTTAAGTAGCCTCTCCATCTTATCTGGATTCTGAAGTAGATAGTAAGTGACTCCTACGTGTGCCCCCTTGTGTTAGCAGCTATGCAATTTTGAGAAATTTCGAGTATGACAAACCGCTTAAGAGCGTCGCTGTTGTCTCAGTCCCGGCAATCATGAAGATGGTCGCGTTCGAATGCATCTGAGGAGTGTTAAGATGCCCGTGCTCGTTGGCCAGAACTAAATTCCAGATGTCAGGCTTTTCCGTTTCTTTCTCAAGGCGGCGATTGACGCGGTCAACGGAGTAGTCAAAGTGCTCCTTTCGCTGCCTTTTCAGGGATGCGGGCATCAGTGCATCGATTACCTTGCCCAACCAAGGGTACTCGAGCTTGATGTGCAGAAATTGCGCCGCCTTAATGCCGCCGAAGATGGCCTTGACCCACGGGGTAAGTGCTGACTGCTCCAGCAATCCGAGCGACTCGCCGAATGCTAACTCGCCCATGACATCGAAAGTCGTACAGTTATACATGGTCACCATACCGAGCTCGGTATCTGGCTGTGCGGAGACTTCGTGCTGCATGTTGAAGATAAGCTTATCAACATACTTCTGTATCAGCGGCTCCTGTAGACGTAGCGCTTTCTCGCTGAAGGCGTGCGTGAAGATCTTGCGCAACGCTCCGTGATTTCGCGCATCCGGCTCGGTGATGATGTTGTGCTCGCCGTTGTAGGTTTTCGTATAACTGCGCCAATCCTTGGTGTTTTCAAGCCGCTTACCGGTTCGGTGCCCGTAAATATCCTTCCAGGCTTGCGGATCGGTGTAGATCAGCCGGTCTGGCGAAACACGCACGACGGGCCCGTATTTGGCGTGCAAGCCTTCCGTCCATGGAAGAACGTCGCCACCGCAAGATTTGAAGTAGTAAGTCAATTCTGTTGCGGCTGCGAGCTTAGGTCCGGGATCTATTAGGACGAATTCGGTATTAGTGAAGAAGTGTGGGTGGGATTGGGCTCTTTGAAGCGTACATTTTCTTAAAGGGTGCAAGTAGATGTTATAAATAACCGTCGTGATAATTTTGAGACCTAGCTTGAGTGGAAATGAGTAAAAGCCGCTCAAGATGCATAATAGGTATTTCTACCAAAAGAAAGGTGTTGGAATGTTGATGAACAACGATGATCCATTGATGATTGGCATGAAGAGGAAGAGGGTGGGTGACCCGCTTGCCTCTTATACGAGTGATTGTGGCTAAGCTATGTGGTGTGATATAAGGAGACCTTGAAACACGTGATATCCAACAAAAGGCAATGCCCAGCCAAAAGGGTATAGTTTTAAGAGGGAGGTGGGTATGGAATGTCTATGATTTTGCGAATTGAGTTTGAAGAAGCCCGCCCATTTTGTTTGATGAGTGAGGAGGAACTTAGATGTTCACGGATGAAAGACTAGTTGTTTCTTGTCGAACGGTGCGAGAAAGCAAGACGCCGCTGTCTTGTAAATTAAGGCTATCTGAGCTAACTATATACTACGCGTTTGAAAGAACACAGTGGCTCTTTTATTAACCTTGGCTATAGTAAGAAGGGGAGCAAAGGGGTATGTTACGGCGTAGCCGCTGCGAGGACGTAGAAAAGTGAGGGGACTTACGAAGAAGCCCCGCAAGAAAAGGAATCACCACGTGATAAAGGCACGTGATAATCTACCAGGACCCACATGTCGCCCAGTGTAGCCACGGCTACACAGAGCAACATCCTCGGGACCGCAACATACAATTCTACGGAAGATACACTGCGAATAGAGGACCCAGACACCTATCACACACTCGCGCCGCCTAAGACACTGGTCTTACCCGACGACGCGAGCTCCTGCGCCGCAGGAGATAGCCGCCCCTCGGACCTTCTTGACGGATTCAACGACGACCTAATCTTTGAATTTTGCCCTTGCAATCGCGAATTCGACTTTCTCTGCCCTGCAATGTCGGCGGACGACGACGGTGGTGGTGGGTTCGCGACCGTTGGCGCGTCGCGACGCGCTGCGCGTCTCCAACGCGACCGCCCTGACTATCGCGCCCTCCACCGCGGCAAACCAACTACTCAACGCCGGTCTCACGCGTCAATTGCACCTGAGCTGTCAAAGGAAGCAACTTTGGACGATATTATCGACTTGCTGCGCATCGTCATCGAGCAGAATAGAGCGCTTACCGAACAGAATGAGGCCCTGATTGAACAGGGCGCTGGGAATGAGGAGGAGATTAAACGACTGTCTAGCGCGCTTGAAATGTCCGAAGAAACGCAGGCCAAGATGGAGGAGCGTATAGGGAAGATAGAAAAGCAGATGGCAGCGCTCGTAGAGACGACGCGTAGGAACCTAAGCTCACAGTCACAGATCAACACCACCTACGCCAGCGTGCTCCAAGGAGCGGCGCCGCCAACCCCTCTAAGCAATGGCTCACCGTCCGTCCCTATTGTCCCAACACGTGTGACGAACCCACTAGCCCCAGTTGCACAGCAAATGCCACCAGCGGTCGAAATTGACCTTACTGAAGCCAGCGTCGATACCACAAAGCCGGGAGAGATTCGGGCCCAATTCCAGGCGGCGCTAGAGGCCCAGGAAGCAACGAAGGATATTAGATGCTGTGGATTAACGAGGAACCCGAGCGACTCTGCCAAAGTACGGTTCTTCTTCAGGACTGAACGGGATGAAGAGCTCGTCAGGTCCAATCTCGGGTGGCTGGAGACAACCTTCCGAGGGGCGAGGATCAGAGGCAGGCAGTAGTATCCAGTAAAGATAGACAACGTCAATAAATTGACTGTCTTGAATGAGGATCGCACTGGAGTACGCCCTGACGCTAGCCAGGTTATTAGCGCGGAGAATGATGTTGAAGTCATGCAAACCCGCTGGCTAAGCAAGCCAAGCAACCGCTTATACGGCTCCGCAGTAATCTATCTTTCTAAGAGGAGTGAGGCAGATTCGCTCCTTGCTAAAAGGATGATTGATGTTGGCGGAGAGACAGCGTACACCAACGTGTTTGAATACCGCCCCCGCCCAAGACGCTGCTTTAAATGCCAGAGCTACGACCATCAGCAGTTCCGCTGTAGGGGAGAGGAGAGATGCGTTAAGTGCGCAGGCAGCGGCCATAAAGAAGAGAGCTGTTCGTCAGCTATAGAGAAGTGTGCCGCCTGCGGAGGTCCGCATAGGGCAGACGATAGGGGCTGCCCAGAGTATAGAAAGCTCCTAAACAACATGCTCCACCAACGCAATGAATAGACCTCTCAAGACGATCCACGCGAACCTAGGAAAGAGCGGAACAGCACAATATAGTCTCCTAAATGACGAGGACCTTATCGACTTTAGTATCATCTCTATCTCTGAACCAAGCTGCTTCCGCAACGCCGAAGGAAAAACAATAGCAGCACCTATCACCCACCCCTATTAGACCCAATTATTACCAACGAAGTCCCGGCAAGGCCGGTTTCCCTTCCGCTCAATGATGTGGATACGCAAAAGCATCTCAGTCCGTCAGATCTCGATACCCTCGCCCGACATCACAGCTGCAGTAATTACACTGCAAGATAGAACCATTCTTATAGCATCGGTCTACGTCGCGAAAAAGGAGAGTCTAGCCGATTACGAGCTTACAACTATACTCGAGAAGCTCCAGGCAGCGGTTACGCAGTCTGGGGCTCAGACTAACGGAGTGCTGGAGATCCTGATCTGTGGGGATTTTAATAGGCACGACCAGCTCTGGGGAGGTGATTTAGTACAAGGCTCTGTACGCAGTGGAGAAGCAGCGCCAATAATTGACTTTATGGAGGACCTTCACCTCCAAAGTCTGCTTCCCCGAGGCACAACTACCTACGAGTCAGCCGGATATAGCTCTACAATCGACCTTATTCTCGCGTTACCGCGGCTAGCGGAGGACGTAAGCGCCTGCCGTCCCTCTAGCACAGTATACGGACCCGATCACCAAGCGATTGAAGCACACTTTCAAATCAACGCACCTGGCCAGGCACCAGAAACTCAATACGCCTTCCGGAGTACGAACTAGGAGGCGGTTAGGGCTGACGTGGGAAGAAGACTAGCCGAGAGGCCCCCTCCGGACTCTAGAGATGTCGAAGGTGCCGCCAACTACCTAACAGGAGTCGTCTCTACGTCACTACAGAACTATGTCCCAAAAGCCAGGCCGTCACCGTACGTTAAGAAGTGGTGGACAGCAGACCTTACCCAGTTGCGGAGGTCATTCACGTACTTCAGAAACCAGGCGCGAGCCGTCCGAAGGTGGGGACAGCGGGATAGCTGGCTAGAGGAACAAGCAAAAGTAGCAGCAAAGAGATTTCATGACACTATAAGACGATAAAAGCGAGCCTGCTGGAAAACCTTTCTAGCAGAGCTAACTAATATCTGGAAAGCAGCAAGATATCTCTCCAGCTTAGAAAAGAACAACTTCGCTCAAATTGCGCGTATACATCACCGAAATGGCTGTGCTGAGTCGGATAAAGCAATCTCAGAAGCTCTCATTGAGAACTTCTTCCCAGAACTTCCGCTAGTACAAGAACGCACATAGAACGAGACGCACCAGGCTCCTAACAACCAGTTTAGCCACGCCCCTCTCTTAATAGATGAAGTCAAAGAGGCAATCCTCCGAGCTAGCCCGTACAAAGCACCTAGAGCAGACGGGATACCAGCAGTAGTCTGGCGTGAACTCTGGCCAGTAGTCGACAAGTATATCCACCAATTATTCAACGAGTCGCTGCTGCAAGGCTACCTACCTAGCCATTGGCGACTCGCAAAGATTGTTCCTCTACGCAAGGCAGGAAAACCGGACTACGAACTCCCATAAGTATACAGGCCGATCTCGCTGCTGTCAACGCTAGGGAAAGCGCTTGAATCAGTAGTTGCGGAGAGGATATCTGCCCTGGTTGAAGAGCACTCTCTATTGCCAAAGAATCATTTCGGGGCCCGGAAACAGCGATCTACGGTACAAGCACTAACGGTCCTCCAACAGCGCATCTACGACGCGTGGCGCGATGGGAAGGTCCTATCGCTACTCTCGTTTGACGTTAAGGGTGCCTACAATGGCGTAGCGAAGGAGGTACTCCTCGAGAGGCTCCGTCAGCGGAGAATTCCCGAGACTCTTGTTAAATGGATTGACGCATTCTGCTCTGGTAGAAGTGCGTCAGTGGTAGTCAACGGGAAGACCTCAGAGGAAATAGACCTCCCACAGGCAGGACTACCACAAGGATCGCCTCTCTCACCAATCTTATTCCTCTTCTTCAACGCAGACCTGGTCCAGTCAGTCACAAATAAGAATAAAGGAGCATTTGCGTTCGTCGACGACTATAGTGCCTGGGTTACCGGCTACTCGGCCGAAGAGAACGTGGCAAAACTTCAAGACACTATAGTGCCCCGGGTAGAGGAATGGGAGGCAACAAGCGGTGCAACATTCGAAGCCGGGAAGACAACGCTTATCCACTTTACAAGAACGCCCCAAAGACTATCGGACCAAGCGGTGACAATAAAGGGGAATGAAGTACACCCAAAGACGGAGGCTAAAATTCTCGGTGTCATCTTTGACCAAGAACTGAAGTTTAGAGCCCACGCAGGCAGGATCGCGAAAAGGGGAACCCAGGCCGCCTTGGTGCTAAGAAGGCTACAGGGCCTACGGCCAAGCAGCGTACGCCAGCTCTTCACAGCAACGGTAGCGCCAACAGTTGACTATGCCTCGCCGGTGTGGGCACCCGCGGCCACATACCTGACGCTTAGATCACTTGAAGCGATTCAAAGGATTGTAGGAAGAGCCATTACGGGGGCCTTCAGGACTGTTGCCCTACCAATTCTAGAGGTCGAAGCAGCAATCTTACCTACTAGGATTCGCCTTGAACAACAAATGCTCCGGTTTTGGGTCAACTGTTACACTCTCCCGCAGTCTCATCCATTCTGGAGGTTGAAAAGAGCTATTAACCCAGCGAACAAAAGATTCGTCTCGCCACTCCAACGGATAATGCTCTTGGCTGGAGAAATAGACACCGAACGGCTAGAGGCAATCCAGCCGTTTGTGAGGATGCCCTGGGATAACAGACCGGTAGTAAAGATCGAGAGCCTGGAGACAGCAAGCCTATAAGCAAGCACGCCCCCAACGTTAGAGGTAGCCATCTTCACCGATGACTCGTAAAGAAACCAGAGAGTCGGCGTCGGCATCTCCTGCGTGGATAGTAAAGGCGTGACTGCTATAGCACACTCGCTCCTAATAGGTAGATCGGACTCAATCGATATCCTACACGCGGAACTACGGGCAATCCAGCAGGCCGTGGCCCTAGTACACGGCACATGGTCCAAAGAAGCCGTCGCCGCGTACCCAGGTATAGCAAGGACGAAACACATCATCTATAGCGATAGCAAGACAGCCCTACGCTCCCTACTCCGACCGTGGCAGAGGCCAAGCCAGGAGGTTATTAAAGATACCCTCAACCTCCTACACCAGACCCAACAGAATAACGGGCCGCCAATTGAGTTCAGATGGGTGCCAGCGCACCAGGGAATCGCTGGAAACGAGAGGGCAAACCAACTAGCCCTACGGGCCACAGGGGGTACCCAAGAGCCCCCGCCTAGCACGATGTTACGGTCCCTGGCGCTAGCAAAATGTGAAGCCGTAACTGCGAAGAAGAGAAGGGAATTGTTTAAAGCCGTAAAGGGAGGTGAGGCATCTCGTAAACTCGATCAGGCACTTGCTCAGCTCCATACGAAACGGCTATACAACCAACTCAGCTATAGGGAGGCCTCAGTCATTGCCCAGCTGAGAACGTCTAAAGCGAACCTTAACGAACCGCTATATAAAATCAAGCGAGCGCAGTCAGCAGCGTGTACCTGCGGAGCAGAGAAGGAGACGGTCAAGCATTTCCTCCTTAAGTGTATACGCTGGATGGACATCCGGGTAGAACTACAAAACACCCTTAGAGACAGATTCGGCGACCTTGCATACATGCTAGGAGGCTGGTCAGGAACAAAACTACCGAATGGAAAATACAGGGACGGACCACCAGACAAGTGGCGGGCGAGTACGAGCGCGATTAGAGTAACGGCAGCTTTTGCTTTAGCTACCGGAAGGCTTAATACAACTAGGGACTAGGAAACTGCGATGGCTACTCAATTACCTATCTTTCTACCAGCTAGTTGTCACGCTGATACAGGGACTGACAACACTCGGGAATTAGTCTCGATGAGGCCGGGCACGAAGGATCTAAGTAGTACCTCCCCTTTTACGCTCAACAGCCTTGGCCTTGACGCTTTTTTTTTTTTCCTTTTCTTTCCTATCTTTCCTACGTAAACTACGCTCGTTCTAAGAAGGATAGCGACTTCTATTCAGTGTGTGGGCCTTGGATGAACCGGGATCCCAATGTAGTTTAGCGCAGATTTAGCGATATTGTCCCTATGGCCCGCGGAGGCCGACGGGGTGTATGAATACTACTACTACTACTACTACTATACAGAGCAACACCAGATTGTTATAGCTTTCCTACAGTATATAAGCACACTCACTTAGCTAGCTACTTGACCCTTCGTGGTTAACTTCTTCAATAGATAGATAGATAAATTCATTTCTTCCCGATATAGCTCCCTTACGGGTCCATGCGGGGTAGGCTATCTGTAATTACTTTATACGAGGGGGAAAACCTTATTCGCCAGGCGAAAACCCCTCCTTTCTATCCAGGTGTGTCTTCCTCTACTTATTCCGTTTTTCCTGTTTACTAGTAGTGGCTGCTGTGGCAGCCCTTCATTCAATTGCTGGTGTACCCTTTCAGTCTTCGTCCCGGTCCTCCTGGTAGTCCTCCTGGTGGTCCTCCTGATGGTCTTCCTGGTGATCCTCCTGGTGGTCCTCCTAGAGCATTTCCCTGGCTAGGCTGAACTGGTTTAGAAGCCCCGTGCGTAGGAACCATACTGTCGCTGCCTTAATCCCCTTCTTTGTGGAGAGGAGGGAGTGGTAGTCTGTAGTTCCCGCCTCTTGCAGCATCTGTGCCCTTCCCTGCTGGAAGTGGTGGTAGAAGAGAAGGATATGCTTTGGGGTCTGCCTCTGCCACCCACACGGGCAGGCTGGGCTGGGGTGTCCCGGTACCTTGCGTCTGAAGAGAAAGTCCTCCAGTCCAATATTCTCTGTACGTAGTAGGATGGCGATTGTACTGAGTGGTTTAGATAGCTCCTTGTGTAGGTCTCTAAGCCTTGGGGTCCAATCCGTGTTCAGGGCTACTGGCTTGTTTCTTCTTTCTTGATTGATATGCGTGGTCCATTGCTCCCTCCATATTTCCTTAAACACCATGTGGATTCTGGCTTTCTTAGGGAGCTTCTTGGTGTTGGGTTTGTTGCTTTCTATAAGGGAGTTGATTCTCTTGCGGAGTCGTACTCTCCTAGCTGGGCCAGCTGCGCCCTTAGCCTTTAGCACCGCTTTGGCTATGTCCTTGATGTCCTGGCATGTCCTCTCTATTACTTTAGCTACCGGATTCTCCTTGGCGCGGAGTGCCTGGGTGAGGGCAAGTTCATCCAGATGCAGTGGGAGAGGGGGGGATTCCTGTTTCATGTTCTAGGACTTTGGTGTTGGTGGATTTATACGCTCCAGAGATGTTGCGGAGGCACGTATTCTGGATCTTTTCTAGTGGTTTGCTTGCCGTTTTACGCCATCCTAGGGTTCCCTCTGGGGTATGCCACACCCCACAGCCGTAGGTGAGGACTGGCCTGACTACTGCTGTGTAGATATGTCGAGCTTTCGCGAAAGAGGCCCCCCAGGTGGATGCTGCAAGCCTAGATAGAGAGGTATACTGTTTAGCAGCCTTTGTAGCAGTTTCCTTTATGTGGGGTCCCCATCGCAGTTTGCTGTCTACGTGAATTCCTAGGATCTTTACTGTTGGCTCCGGCTTTCCTCCAAATCCTGGGATGCGAATTTTTGCATTCATATTGAATTTCTTTGGCCTTCTTGTAAAGTGAGTAAGGTGGTACTTGTCGGGTGTAAATGTTGATCCATGGGTTGCCGCCCATTGTATGCATGTTTTATTCGCTTCCTCTAGCGTTCTGCAGTTTTGCTCTGTAGATCTGCTAAATGTAAGGATGTTGGTATCATCAACGAATCCTAGGGGGAATGTGCTGCCCCTGCGTAGCTTGGTAAGAAGGTTGGAGGCGAAGAAGAGGTAGAGAATTGGAGATAATGAGGATCCCTGTGGGATACCATTTGAGGTTTTAATTGGCGGGCTGGTAAAGTCTCTAAAGGATAGTTGTGTGGTGCGGTTCTATAGAAAGGAGCGGGTGAATCTCTCTATCCAGACTGGTAGCCTTGCCATTCTAATATTGTGGAGGAGCCTCTTGTGGGAGACCCGGTCGTATGCCCCCGTTATGTCCAGGCTAAGTACTGATGCCACCAGTCCTTGGTCCTGTGCCCAGACTGTATGGATTTGTTCCGTTAGGAGGTTAAGTGCTACTACAGCAGATCTGTTTCTTCTTGCACCCATTTGTAGGTCAGGGAGTAGGCTATGCATCTCAGTTGCCTGGGAGATCCTATCCGCTACGATTTTCTCAAGTAGTTTGCCAAGCGTGTTGAGTAGGGCAATTGGTCTATATGCCTTAGCTTTGGTGTAGTCTTCTCTTTGTGGCTTCTTTAGGACAACGGTGGTTGAGCACTTGAACTGTCTAGGGTGGTAGGAGAGTGTGAGGCATCCCTGGAAGACGTTGGTGAGGGGCTTTACTAGTGTGTGTGCACACTGTTTTAGGAATCTATTAACTATTTTGTCTGGGCCTGGCGCCTTATCGGGGGGAAGCCGCTTGATGGCATTAAGGATTTGTTCCTGGGTAAGATCCTGGACTATTTCTACCGGTTCTGGATAGATGGTTCCATTGATATCGGAGAGATCGGCGGCTTTAGGAGGAGGGAAGAACTGGTTTACGAGGATTTCTACCTTAGAGGGGTTGTTATAACGTAGGACCTGGTCTGTCCCTTGTAGAGGTGGGAATTGCGGCGGGGTTGATGGTTCTAGTGCTTTAGTTCTGGCCCACTTCGCCAGTTTCCAGATTGCTGAGGGGTCGGCGGTAATTTCTGCTACTGTTCTTCGCCATGCTTTTGTTCTGTCTCTTCTAATTTGTCTTTTCTTTCTGTTGACGGTAGTTTGATACGCAATCCAATCTTCCTCCTTTCCTGTATTGGTCCATTTTCTTCTAGCTGCTCTAGCCTGGTGGACTAGCTCTGAGCACTCTTTTGTCCACTGGGTAGATGCCCAGGGTGAGGGTTTTGCAGCTGGGATGGTTTCCTGGATGGTGTCCTGAATGGCCTTCTGGATCTGCTCGACGGCGGCGTCCAGCTCTATCTCAGTGCTTGGTTGGCTTGTTCTGATGCTCCTAAGCTTCATCTGGAGTGTTCAACTTCTTCAATAATCGAGCTATTATTGGTAACACGGCCTTCGCACGCAGTGCTCCGTCACGTGTATTCGTCTATACTTGTTCTCACTCCCTACCTTGTACCCACTCAAGGTAAACCCTACACGGCTTACCACCCTCTTTGGTGTTTGGATCCTTAGAGGCAGAGGCCCGCCGTTACAGGGTAGTGTTGAGGCTAGTGTAGCTTTTGTTGAACGAAAGATGAAGCACGTGATTGCGGGCACGTGTGGTTGACATTTCTATAGACGTTCGAAATAAGCTTTTAAAGGGATGCTAAGCTCTCTTGGACGAAATAACACGGACGAAAGGTAAACATAAATCGGTAGGTTCCGAGACCCTGCGTCGTCGAGACAGTACGCGTCAACTGATCAACACTAATATCACTGAACTGTCCTATGAGATTTGGCAGCACGCGAGAAACTAATAATTGTAACTTTCCTTGCTGTAAACTCGCTTCTTCACATCCGATAACCCGACCTCGCGTTCGGCTCGGCTTAGTTTCAAGCCGTTCCTCCTCTATACTATAGAAGGTTAAAAAGATCTTCAAGCGAAGGGTTAGGAGGGATCGTTCGGCCCGGTCTCCTACGTACTCCTCACCTATCCTGGTTCGTTTTCGTATCCCGTCGCCTCACAGCCCCACACGCGCATAAGTTCCACTAGGCAGCAATGATAGTCGGTTCGAAAGTGACACCTTTACGTTCGCAACCAGGAATATTCCTAAGCGGACAAAAGGGTCCTCAGCGGACGAAAGATCTCTGAGCGGACGAAAGAATCCTAACGGGACGAAGGGATTATAATCTCCGATCGTAAATACGGAATTTTACATGCATAAATATAGTCTTTTTCCCTCCCTAGTACTTCCAAGGAGCATCCTACGACCCTAGTAGTTTATGAGCTATGAAGGAGGCTATTGTCGACCCAGGTAAACCTACGAGAAAATTGGCCGCATATTTGTAGTGAAGCTAACATCAAAAGATCTTGAGATCCGCATCGTGGATTCTCCAACCCCTGAACCTAATGCCGACCAAGTCATTATCAGGGTTATCGTGAGCGGGACGAATCCTAAAGACTGGTAAGAATTGTCTAGCCTGAAATTTATGAACCCAGCACTTAGATTGACGGCATAGGAAAATGGCGCATCTTTTCAAGATGTCAGCTAATAGCGGAGACGACATTGCCGGCATTGTCCATAAGATCGGCGCTCATGTAACTGAGTTCAAGCCTGGAGACCGTGTTGCCGCTCTTCATATGCCAGGAGAAGCGCATGGCAGCTACGCTGAATACGCGGTTAGCTGGGCACATACCACATTCCACCTCCCAAACCATATTAGCTTCGAAGGTGCGTGATATTCGCTTTCTAGTTACTCGTGTTATCCCAAGACTTTGCTGACGTCTTGTAGAAGGAGCTACCATTCCCCTCGCGGCTTTGACTGCTGCCGCCGGTCTCTACCTTCACCTTAATCTCACAGAGCCATGGTGCCCGCGTGTAGAAGCAGGGCCTATGCCGCTAGTAATATATGGTGCTTCTTCAGCTGTGGGGGCATATGCTGTCCAGCTTGCTCGCCAAAGTAACATTCACCCACTCATTTGCGTCGCCGGCAAGTCGCAAGGGTATGTTGAGTCTCTCATCGACCGCAGCAAAGGCGACACCGTCCTCGATTACCGCGAAGGGGATCTTGCCAACAATATCGAGAAAAGTGTCGGAGCGAATAGGTTGTCCCATGTGTTCGAAGCGGTCTCCGCAGATGGCAACGATGAAATCCTGCTGCAGGCGTTGGGGTCTGGGGGCAAGGTGGCGTGGATTCTTCAATCCTTTGAGAGAACCTATCCGGTCCGAGAAGACGTCGAACAAACCCATACGAACATGTTGCGTCTGTTTGCGGAAAACAAGGATTTTGGTCACGCCATGAGCAGGCACCTAAGCAGGGCGCTTCAGGGCGGTAACTTCAAACCCCATCCACACAAGGTTGTCGAAGGTGGTTTGAGCGGGCTTCAATTGGCACTGAGTAATTTGATGAAGGGAAAGGCGAGCGGATTCAAGTACATTATCCGGATCAATGAGACAGAAGGTTTGGGATTTTAGGTTTGTCGATTTTTGGTTTGAGGCATCTTGGATTTCGAGTAATGCAGGCCAGAAGTAGATCAATCTCTTACTATATCTCGAAAGGAGGTGAAAAAGTGTCTGTATTTGTCGGAATTTGAGGCTAGAAAGAATGCATTGAATTCTACCTGGCCCTCTTAAAGGCTTTGTACGAGTGACTAAAAATCGAAGCATTGCCGAGGGAAAAATTAGATCTAAGGGAAAGTAAAATAGGTGTGAGTGAAACCGACGAAGGAATCAATGTAGTGTCCAAGAAAAAATCAACGGAGAAAATGATGAGCATAGTTGTTGGCAATATTCACACATTCAAGGAACATGACCGGTAAAACTTATGTATCTGGGTAAACTTCTCCCGAGTGTGCTGCCCATAAGTGGAGACGCCAGCCAGCGGTATATTGGCCGCGTCTTCAGTAGCGCGAAACCGAAGTGGGAATCCTTGCGAATACAGGTCGAGAAAACGATCGACAAGCACTCTCCTCAGTAGATGTGAGTTGGCTGCACAATCTTGTCGAGTCGATGTATCTCTAAGTGATCGGCCCAGTGTCTTCCGGTAGACCGCTCTAGGATACTTTGATAGATCTTCAGATACGTTAGGCAATACGGACGACTATCTCGCTACGCATATCGGCTTTTCATTTTGCTCGTATTTCTCCTGTTCCTCCGCGGACGAAGACTGGCGGAGGATTCTCAAAGCATTACATTAATCTTCTCATTGCACACGTCGCATACAGGTAGTAGCATGAGATCCTAGTCAAATTGAAGAGGCTCGCCGGTTACCCTGGATTATCATTACGCTGCTTCCAGGCGGCTTCGTCGACAAAGGCGATAGAACAGGACCCTTTAGAGAGATTTTCCATCGCTCTCTTCTTATTTTCCGCCCCGCTTTCCCTTTCTCCCTCATCAGCTCTCGGTCCTGTTCTCTCCAGAAGCTCTCATACCGTCTTCGACCTTCAAACTCTCGAACCCTGCAATCGCTCCGAACCTACCTATAACATGGGATCAGTACTCAAAAGTTTCTGGGGCAAAGTCGGCGGCGGCGGTAGCTCCGCACAGTACGCCAACGGGTTTTCGAAGGCACCCGTCAGCAACCAGTTGTTCCCGAAGACGAACCCAGCAGTCGACGGTGAAGAGTGCCTGCGCGACTGCGAGACTTGCACGATCAAGTACCCGCGCAAATGGAGTATCGCGGAGGATAGGGATATTTACGGTCAAGTCAAGGGCTGGAGCACGCACATGATAGTGGCGACGGGCAAGTCGGATTGGGTACGTCTCATCAGTCAAGAATGGAAATCGCTGTTTGTTCTGGAAAGGACGATGTGCGTTGCTAACTTGCTGCAACACTAAAAAGGTCAGGGACGTCGTCAAAGAAAAGGGCTCTATTATGGAGGCAGTGGATAAATGTGGCGTGAAGCCCTCAAATGGCGTAAGTAGACTCCATCCATACCCCTCCTCTACCAGTGATTGCCTCCCTCGAGGATCGAAAAGGACAGCAATTAACCACCCGCCTTCTGCTCTCGTAGAGAATGATGCTCTCCGCCTCTGACATGCCCGTCCCGAACGAGCACCACGCGGCCGACGGCGCCGAAGCGTCTACCACCGTCCTCCTCCTCCCTACCTTCACCATGTTCGACAACGTCACACCCTCGCTTGTCCCAGCCCTCATACAGAAATACGTCGACACCTCCCCCACCAATACGACGCCACTTGTCCGCCGCGACTCACCGCAACGCCTTCAGTCCTCGCACTCCCACGATGGTAGCCAAACCGACCGAGCGCCGGACTCCTCCGCACTGATACCTCGCGACTGCCCGCACGAGTATCTAATCCTGCTATGCAGCCACAAGACGCGCGACGCACGCTGCGGACAGTCAGCGCCACTGCTGCGCCGCGAGTTCGAGCGTCATCTGCGCCCCCTCGGCCTCTACCGAGACCTGCACGACGAACGGCCCGGTGGCTGCGGCATCTACTTCATAAACCACGTTGGCGGCCATAAGTTCGCCGCCAACGTCATCATCTACCGTCGCGCTTGCAGCGCGGGCGTAGTGGTTCCGCCTGCCGTTGAGCGGGAGGAGCCCGCTGACAGAGAATGGGGCGATCGTGCCGTAGCGTCCAAGGGGGTGGAGGCTATGGATAAACCAAGTGCAGGAAAGGCTGCCGCGCCGAGCAAGCCTCCGATCCGGGAGGTGACGCAATGTATGTGGCTGGCGCGAGTCCGGCCGGAGGATTGCGAGAACATCGTGAAGTACACAATACTACAGGGTAAGCTCGTAAAACCGGAGCGACAGCTGCGCGGGGGCTTTGATAGAGGGAGGCAGCTTGTCAGTTGGTGATGGATGAGGTTGCGTTTTGTAGGAAAGAGTGGGTTAATAGTTGCTTGCTCTACTTTACACTCGATCACAAGAGGCTCTATCCTGATAATTATGAATTATCAAATAGGTTAAAATTTAGATACTAAAAAACTCGGATTGGTTAATCGTATTCGCATTGAACTACTGGGATCTCGTAAGGTCAATATATCCCTGTGCTTTTACGTTGGTCCGCTTTTCGTCCAGATTAACGGGAAGTCGGATCCTCCAGGCTTCAAGAGCCTTGATGAGAGCTTGAAAGGAAACGTCGAGGATTTTGTTTAGACGGGCTACTCTAAAAATATTCTCCCGAGGATTTTCCTCGGCCGATAGCATGACATGATATCGGCTATACTGGAACCCTAACCTCTCTTAGTGGATAAAAACGTCACAGAATTGACAATGAAAAGTTCCTTGACCCGCAGGTGATTGGCCAAAGTTCTGTAGCGCACGGTTATAGATGCTGAAGGAACGATGAAGAGGTTACTTGCATTTGCCCGCCTTCGACTAGTAGAGTTTACTCTTGATCCACGTATGATATAAAAGGCGGTGGGCAACTGGACGGGGGACCAGTCTCTCTCTTACAAGGTAACGACAATCTTCTGCGCCGAGACGCCCTTCTTCTGCCGGTCCATCGCATCCTGCACTTTCTCGAGCCCAAACCCAACCACAAGAGGCTCCGGCTTGGCCTTTATCAGCCCCCGCTCCAGCGCCTCCGGGATAAACTTACGCCACAGTCCGTCCGCAACCCGGTCGTATGGTGGCTTCAAAATACTAAATGAGACGCCTTTTGCAAGATTTTTAATCAGTAGATTCCTTAGCATTACTCGCGCGTTGGAAGGGCGCACTCACTGTGGGAGACCCTGTAGTTCTCCGAGTGGGTGGTAGGGGGCGCCATGAGGACGACAACCTTGGTCGGGCCAACGCCTTCAAGGATGTCGCTGATAGTGCTGAACGTCTCGGGCGACGAGATGGCGTCGAAGATACCGATGAACTTATCAGTCTCCTTGATTGCCGCAGCGACATCCTGGCTAAACGTCTTGGACTTATAGTCTAAGGTGTAGTGTGCGCCAATGGACCGAACGAAGTCATGATTTCGAGCGGACGCGACAGCGATCACATGCAGGCCGGATGCGCGTGCCAGCTGGATCGCCGCCAGTCCGACGGCGCCCGCAGCGCCCCAAATGAGGATGGTGCCGTTGGAGACGTCGCTGGCGGAGACCCAGGGCATGGGAAGGTCAAAATGTTTGTCCTCGTACAGAGCGGCGGCAGCGGTGGAGAGGGCGAGCGGGAGCACTGTGGCATGCTCGAAGTCGAGGTCATTCGGGATGGGGGAGACGAGGATCTCAGGAACGACTGTGTAGTGCTGATACGCGCCGTTGGCAGGATTACCGGTGGCGATGCTCGGGGAGAAGCTTCTTCATGTGAGCCTGGCGTCCGGGTAGGCCCGATGTTTTCGGAAAACTCACGCCATCACTCTTTGACCCTTGGTAAGTCGAGTGACTCCTTCTCCCACTTCCTCAACGGTACCCGCGAGGTCCGATCCGAGGATGTTTGGATACGGGAGCGGCAGACCTGCAAATGTCCTAAGGTTATAGTATCAACACGCGGTTTTCACACCGTCTGGTCTAGAGGCGACAGGCGTACTGGATTTTCCAATCAACCGGGTTCTGGTGTCCAGCTCAAGTTAGTCCTTCAGAAAGATATCGAGAAAGATTTCTCAAACAACGTACAGCAGCAACTGCGGCGTTCTTGATGAGGACTTCTCCAGGGCCTGCTTTCCATTTGACGGCTTCATCAACCTTTAAGGGCCTAGACTTCGCCTCAGTAATCCATGCCGCCAGATTGCTAGCCATGATTGGGTTCTTGAGAGATCTGCTGGAGAGATGGCCTGTAAATGTAGACGGAAACGAGTTGATATGTAGATCAAAGCGAAGTGCGCGCAGGTGACCTGTTTATACCCAAGGCTGCGCCCGGGATTAGCGGTGTTAGTTCATTAGACCGAAAGTTGGTGTAAGCATGGCCTGAGGTTTGTCAGCTAAACTTACTCGTGATTTGAAGGGTTTGTTCCGCCTCGAACGAATGGACGGAGATCTGTGTGCCAGCTCGGACAAGATTTCGAAAGTGTACTTTGAAAGGACCGGAACCCCAGTGAAGTTTGACAGAGAATCGTGCTCCCTATGGCTTACTGAGGCTAACGGGTGGAATAATTCTTATTTGGATTGGACGCATCCACGTTCGCCAATCAATCAACCTCCTTTGTGGCCTAAGGGCGGTTCAGCCTATTGTCGCAAACCGCAATTATTGCATTGGCCCTACTTCCCTCAAGCCCCGCAAAATCCCATACTCGAGTCTCTATCAAAGGGCGAGTGTACTAATGACTCGCTGGGTGAGCAAAAGAAGCTCTGTAATCCGAGCGGTTCTTCTGGTCGATATATCAGGTCAAAACACGTAAAGTTCTTGGGTTCCATGGCCCATATGGGAAACATCACTCAAAAAGTGCCGATGAGTCTGAAATATCTTGTAGAATGAGCTTCCTATCCTAGACAAAATGGACGAGATCAACCTCCGCCTTTCTCAACCGTACGTGAAGATCCCATATTCGCCGGTCTCAGACCGACGCGCTAGTTCCAGCCTTGCTTGACGTCGTCATAATATTCCTGGACCTTCCAAGACCTGTTGATCAACCACCTTTCGACGCTCTTGTTCTCGGGCATGTCGCCAATCTCAAACTCCCACATACTCCTCTCTACTACCGGCTTTCCGGTTGCGTCCAGGACCCGCTTTCCTCCGGTATCTTTCTTGTACTTGATCCACATCCATCCCTTCCGCTCCTGCAGGTCTTTGCCGTAGCCATGCTCCTCCTTGACTCGCTCCCAGCCATGCATGGCAGCCGGTTCGTATACCTTTTGAGATTTTTTGGCACTCTGGAGCTCACGATGATACTGCTGGCGGAAGTGAACAGTAGGATGCACGCGCTCAACGGTGTAACCTGTCTCCCGGGGATGGTACTGGCGTGGGGTGCGGTCAGCAGGAGAGCCGAAAAACTTGTACATCATCGTGTAGCTGTCCTCCACTTTGCCCCAGACCCAGTCCTGGGCATGTTCCCATGCGGTGGCGGTTGTCGCCTCGGCCGGATTGCGGAGCGTCGCCTCGATCTCGGCCAGCTGTGCTGCCAGCGCGTCTTCGTTCAGTGCAAGGTATGGCCGCACACGATCCAGCATCCATGCATACGTGATGCTGGCCAACTGCTCACGGTCGCCAGCCGGGTTCTTGTCACCTGCATTGTCTGAGTTGCCGCCACCGACATTGATGTGCGCCCCAGGGAACCAGCATTGGACCAGGTTCGTTGTGGTGTTTCCCTCTTTAACACACCACAAGCAGGGCGAGAATGGGGTGCGACGTTCATCCAGAGCAAGTGCCTGGTAGGCATGTCGAACATCTGTTGGTCGGTCGGTTATTAGTAGACACCCTTGCATCCATGGCCGGCGGAAACCACTCACTTGAGCTGAGGTCTGTGTCGTAGAACTGGTAGGCCTTGCGCCAGTTGGAATTGTCCTTCTTAAGCCAATGGCCGAGGTCGGGCACACCCAGAGAGCCCACCGTATCCCAAACCCCAATGACCTGGATGATGATGTCTTTGGCAGGGCTGATAAGAGGATTCTGGCTCTTTGCCATGAAATCTGTCCAGTATTCCGTCTGTGTGAAGGGCTTCGAGAAGTTCTCAGCTCTGATGAACTTTCCATAGCGCTCGAGGAAGGCAGGCATCAGGTATGGTTGGATAATGCCAATCTGTTGTACCAGACCTGCGGCAGCCCGGACTGTGTACGCCCCACGTGAGAATCCGAAGAAGAAAAGATGGTCCCCTTTGTTGTAATTGGAGACGATGAAGTTGTAGGCCTCGAGCACATTCTCAAGTAGTCCAAGGCCCTGAGAACCTGTCCCAGCAATGACTAGTCAACCCCTTTCTGAAAGTGTCAAGATGAATCGTTGATACGTACCTTGCCGGGCAGCCTCGACAGCAGTGATGTCACCAGTACCAACGCCAGCGTCATAGTAGACGATTTGCTGCCATTCCTTCTCTTCGCGGTCCAAACCAGCCTTTGCAAGAACTCGGCTGAGACGAGCGACATTGGACGGACAGCCATGCTTTGGATCGACGGAGGTGGCTGATTGCCAAGTGCCATCACAGCAAACAACAATCCTCTTGGGCTTGACCGTCTCCGTAGAGCGGGAAAAGAAGTCTTTGTCGTATGTATGGCCCATCTTCAGGTTAAGGTGAACAGGATGAGGGCAAGTGAGGACCTAAAATCTGGGAGCTTGAGCGCTTAAATAATGGGAATTGGAAAGGGCGCGCTTTCCAAATCATGCGAGAGTTCTCCGTTTGCGTAATGTCTCCAGAGATGAGCCGTGGTAGCAAGTTCAGCTAAGTGGGGCATTCCAGCCGAGCGGGGTGGTCGTCAGACATGGCTGTGAGACTTGCAAAATAGTGGGAGCGTAGCTCCTACGTACCTTAGATTCGAAGACCTATCAGAAAGAGGGGAATTGACGGGACGAGCCATCACTCTACGTCTCCGTTTCGGGATTAAACGGCTACGGCGTTTAGACTGGCACGGTTTCTCCGTGCGGAGGAACCCCGCATTAGTCTCTTTTTATGATTGGAACCACACGAACCTGCTGCAGTGCAGCCACAATTCACAGCAGGCCAACTCTTGACAGCCATCGTGTGAGACTGGCAAGAAGTAGATCTTTGGTTTGACATCCGTCCAAATATCGGCAGTGATGGGAAGCCAGGCGGGTATGATCCCGCTTTCCGGCCCTCCCCTGACTTTCTGCTAGAAACCAAGCTGATATGCATGTTTCCGTAAGGTGGCCCACACACGTGAAAATTGCGCGGGGAAAAGCATGTACATTTCATTATTCTATCCTATGATTCGTCTTGTGTTTGGAAGTCCAAAACTAGCGGGCTAAAGACGGCCGCGTCCCGATTGACCAATGTATGATACCGGTCTGGCAAGCATCGTATCCAGAAGAACTGCAAGTAGCGGGTGTCAGACTGAACGTGGCTGTCAAAAGAAATCGGCTTCAGCTTCTCCTCGGCCAAGAGACTACGAGCAGAAACAAAAGCTGAGAAGATCGTTCCGAAGTCGGCGCATATAAATGATACACTAAGCTCACAGCGAGAGCGCATCCGAAGTATCGCCAGCTCCATCACAATCTTCTCAGTTCCGCCCACTGGGTCATCATCTGAAGCACACACTCTATCTTCATGGCTCTCCAAGTTGGTCAATACTAGCATCGGCATGTACTGTCCCAGCTCCTTCCTCGGTGAGAACAATTCCACTGAAGTCTACGCGAGCAACGACCCCAGAAGGCATCGAAGATGGCAATCAAATCAAGATGCATTCATGGATGGACGCACCATGTGCGGGTGGATGTGAAGATCGCCAATCATTTGGGAACTGCCAACTGGGTAATGGCTGTTGTTGTGGAAACGTGGATGAAGATGCTGAGTGCGGCGTACATCAACATCTATTGCGCACGAGCTGTAGAATGATCTATCGGGCCTTATTTCAAAAGAATAGCCGCCTTTTACTGTAACACCTGACGGTCCTGTAAGTTGAGTCATGTATTCCCATAGTTAATTCAAGCAGTCTTCAGCGTTTGCGGAGCGTAAACCTTCCTTGGTGTGTTTTGTGCAAGGAAGTACTCTGCTGGATGCTGAACGTCGGTGTCATCCCAGGATGAGTCGACGCCACAAATAGATCATCGGAGTTAGGGAGACAATGCTCAGCCTCTCAGACGAAAAGCCTGCTTTGATAGTCATAGCGTTCTCGTCTAAGCGCCGGCAGCGGCTCAGATACCTATATCATCGCGATAGGGATTTACACCTTCCGAAACCAGGCTAGCGCGCTGCCATGTCGCCAAGCTTTCGGCGCCGCCCCGAATTGATGATTGCTGCAAGTAAATTGGGAAGGTGGTCTACCAGTGATCCCGATCTTTCGTTCTCGAAGCATTTGCCCAAGGCATGGACAAGCTTTTGCCCAGGGTGATCGCCATGCATGAAATCGCCGGAGAATTGGGTTGCAGGCCTCGTGGATGGCATCAGTCCGGCTGCTGTACATGCTCCGAGCAGATGTTGCAGTAAGCAGTTCGCCACGCGCAGAACGGGCCGAGGCTCGGTGGCGCAAGCGCCCAAAGCCATCCAGACCTTCGGACAGACCCGTCGCCATCGGCCCCTTGTGGTCACGCCTCCACACTGACAGCCGTCAATACGATCCTTAGCCGTAATTCGCGTGGGCGCCTCGTCTCGCCATCCAGAAGCAACATCAAGATTGGCCAAGGCCTGCCGGGCGCTTTAAGCTTATCTGGATTAGGCAGGCACACCCAGTCCTGCATATTGATGTTCCCGCCTGAACTGCGGAGCCCCTCGACATCACAGACATTTCTGCGCCAAAGAAACAGAAGGATTCAGCTGTTTCGCAGAGCACTGGGTTGGCGGCTCCAATGCCATGCACGGATTGCTCTTGCACGCGCTCGCGGCCTGGTCATGCCTGCATTGCATTGTGAATGTCTGTCGCTCAAGGGTCTTTCCACGGTGGCATTCAGCCGCGAGAGATGCTCATGGAACGCTTGGACTCTCGATACGAGACCGTTCCGGCCGACTGTCGTTATCTGGTGACCGTCGAGTCAAACCGTCGGCCACGACGATGCTCAAGGAAGGTGGTTGCATCCACCTTCGGTTCGAGTGCTCGCGCTGGTGTGTGGTGCCACTAAGGCTGCATATGCCGCCGGTCCATGCTGTCCTACCTGCTCTTCCTGGCTACCGCTTAGTTTAAGCGTACGGTTAAGCTTGGAACGGCGGAGCATCAAGCATTGCTAAGACAGCACCTACTTGGCGCCCAGAATGGATATAAAATCTGGTTGCTCGACCCCATCGGACTCTCTTTTTTCTCCAGCAGCATCAGCCAGCTCTCTTCTGCGGTTCAACTCGTCTGGTCTTCCCCTCGGCCTCTCTCCGTCCACTTCCATCAATCAAGATGCCTAGCCTCTCCCAGGTCGCCATTGCCACGCTTCTTGCGACGGCCGGCTCTGCCTCTGTCATCCCCCCGCGCATTGGCGTCCCGACTGAGGGCACCGCCTCTCTCGTGCAGGTCCGTAACACCAAGCACGTCAAGAGCGGCCCGTATGCTCTAGCCAAGGCCTACAGGAAGTACGGTGTCCCCATCAGTGAGGACCTTCAGGCCGCTGTCAACAACGCTACCGGCTCGACCTTCAAGCGTGCTACCGGCAGCGCCACGACCACTCCCACCCAGTATGACTCGGAGTACCTCACCCCCGTCTCCATTGGTACCCCTGCTCAGGTCCTGAACCTCGACTTCGACACCGGTTCTTCCGACTTGTGGGTCTTCAGCTCCGAGACCCCCAGCAACGAGGTCAGCGGCCAGACCCAGTACAACCCCAGCAAGAGCAGCACTGCATCCAAGCTCAGCGGCGCCACCTGGAAGATCTCCTACGGTGACGGCAGCTCCTCCAGCGGCGACGTCTACAAGGACAAGGTCACCGTTGGTGGTTTGACTGTCACCAGCCAGGCTGTCGAGTTGGCCAAGACCGTCTCCGACGAGTTCACCGAGGACACCGACAACGACGGTCTGCTCGGCCTGGCTTTCAGCAGCCTGAACACCGTCTCCCCCACCCAGCAGAAGACCTTCTTCGACAACGCGAAGAGCTCGCTGACCTCTCCCCTGTTCACCGCTGACCTGAAGCACAATGCTGGTAAGTAGCCCATACATGATCCCTCGATTCCGATTGCTGACAACAAACCAGCGGGCAAGTACAACTTTGGCTACATTGACAGCTCTGCCTACACCGGCAGCATCACGTACGCCTCCATCTCGACCGCTCAGGGCTGGTGGCAGTGGACCTCTTCCGGCTATGCCGTCGGCTCGGCTACGTTCAAGTCGACCTCCATCAACGGCATTGCCGACACCGGCACCACCCTTCTTCTCCTACCCGACAGCGTCGTCAGCGCCTACTACGCCAAGGTCAGCGGTTCGTCCTACAGCAGCAGCCAGGGCGGCTACGTTTTCCCCTGCAGCGCCACCCTGCCCAGCTTCACCTTCGGTGTCGGCAGCGCCCGCATCACCATCCCCGGCACCTACATGAACTACGCCCCGGTCACCAGCTCCAGCTGCTACGGTGGAATCCAGTCCAACAGCGACATTGGCTTCACCATCTTCGGTGATATCGCCCTCAAGGCCGCCTTCGTCGTCTTCAACGGTGGCACCAACCAGATTGGCTGGGCTTCTAAGAGCGTGTAAGCGGGAAAGTCAAGGCCTTGTGTAAAAAGTGAATGGAACTGTGGATGAAGGGGCGGAGCGGTATTTTGGATGTCTTCTATAAGAGCGCGTGTCGCTTTTGAAAGTACATATTGTCGGCTGAGAATAGAACAAAACCTGTTGAGCTACTTTGTTTTCTGAATTTGTGACTTGATCTATAGCTGCTCTACAGATATGATATTGCGACCTTGCCTAACAAATAAAGGTAAAAATGTTGATAAATGGCGCCTTTGGGTTGGTAAGCGCGGTAGCAGGTAATAAATGGTTGAGTGTACGCAATGCAAGCCGGCTGTCAAGACGCCTTCACTGTTTTAGATTAGTGCTTCCTAGTTTATTGGCAAATGCCTCGTACAGAATAGGATTTAAACAACATGGCTCGAACGCAGTATGATAGTGTCGCCGCCGTATACAAATGGCCTTTGTGGTTTCACTTTTTCTCTGCACCATCTACAACAGCCGATATGGCCTGCCCGGGACTCCCAAGTCTTTCCCGAACTTCTTTGCCTTTCCACATCAACACCAGAATAGGAATAAATGCCAGCACACTTCCGACAATAGCGAAAAACAAAAACACAAACTGGTAACCGATCACCTCCGCCCAATCAATCACATAGAACGCAAACGTCATTCCCACCTCCTGCCGCCAGAAGTTAAACACCTGCGATACGTCCGAGTTGCGGTCCCGGTAGCAGTCAACGCTATACGTATAGCACGTTGTCAGAATGATCTGTACGCCGAAGCTTGCCAGCCCCATGCCGAAGAGCGGGCCCATCCAGTGCATGCGATACTGCAGAGTGAACCCGTAGATGAGCAGACCGATTGGCTCGAGAATCTCCCCGGTCCAGATGGCCTTCAACCGCACCTCCGGCTCCGGATCCCGCCCGCCCAGCTTGCGCCGCTCACGCTTGACTATGCCATCAACCACGATCCCAGCAGCGAGCTCGCCCAGAGACCCTCCGATGGTCAGAGCTGCTCCGTACGCGATGCCGATGTCCATGGTGGACCAGCCGAAGTACTTCGTGAAGATGTGTGCCACCGTCACGGCAGGAAGGATACTGGCAAATCCGTATTGAGACGAGAGATACAGGGCCGGAAAGATTACGCTGGGATACTTCATCATCTTCAACGTCGGGATGACGAAGTGGCTACCTTGGAGTTTGAGAGATGGGTAGCTTGTCCAAAGCCGAAGACGGTTGATGTACTGCTCTCTGTTCAAGCGTGTGGTGCTGGGTCCCATGTTCGCCGGCGTAAGTGACTCGCGGACGTATAGAGTCTCGGGCAGGAAGAAGATGATGGTAAGAAGCATTAAGCCGTCCAGGATGGCTGCGAACTTGAATATCCACCGCCAACCACAGTATTGCCCAATAAGACCGCCAATGATTGGCGAGATGTGGGCGCCGTTGGTCATGGCGACCGTGAATATTCCCATGGCGCGTCCACTAAGAAACAGCTTTGGTCAGAGTCTACCTCTCGGGTGATACAGAGGCTAACGTACCGTTGATGGAAAAAGAAGAGATCAACCACAGTGCTTGCTCCGAGAGCCATGGCTGCCGGGAAGAACCCATTGAACACTCTAGCCACTAGCAACTCCCCGTAGTTCCTGGTGTATGCGCAGCCAAGGGCGGAAGCAAACCCGAGAAATGTGGTGAAAAGGTAAATGGGACGTCGTCCATACACATTTGCGAGCGGAATCCATATGAATGGCCCAACACCGTTGATGGAAATATTGACAGCGCTTTTTAACATTTTAGCGTTTTGAAGTCTGAGTATTGAAGGAATTGTTGTACTTTTGATAGGATGCCTCGACTGTTGTGATGCCAAACTCCTTTGCTATCGGAACGTAGGCAGGATTGATGATGGATGTATTGATGGTTCCCAATGAAGCCAGGATGCAAACTTGAATGAGGATACCGATCTGCTGAAGGATCAGCCGTGTTATATTATACACTCGAGTTCTTTTTACCTTTAGACCCATTGGCCAATTGAGAGGATCCTCCGGATCATTGGACGGCATTGGATTGAGAGTCTCATGCTGCGCAGTATCTTCCACAACTTCAATTCGTTCAACATCCAAGCATTCATTCCCAATGTCCTTCTCACTTTCTTTGTGGATACTTCCGTGATGTGCCGCCCCCGACTTCTCAGAATGATCTCGGACTCGAGCCGCCATGGTGGTGATGCAATATGTGAAACAAGACTTCGCGAAGCATTGGCGCGATCTGTGGCGGGGTCTTAAACCTCATAAGCAACAGATGCCGAGTCTGCGGCCCGTCGGTCGACATGGAAATTGTACGTTGATTTTACCGGGTGGTGTGCCCGACTAGGGATCATTGTCTATGTCATCGCGGGGAAGTGGAGGACTGAAGATCTACTGGTTGGCCGCCCCGCTCCGCACCACCACAACTACGTCAACAGATAAGCCACCCCTGACATTGCGAGGCAATAAAACTTTGCCAGGTGCTGTCATTGATGCTGCAACGATTGTTACACAAGTCATCTCATTGGGGGCTGCTAAATTAACCTATGAAGCGCTGCGGGGAAGCTTGACACCTTCGGTAATGCTTCCCCTCCGGAACAAACTGAGCGCTCGTGCATTTTCTCTTAGCGAGGTATGTACATTCAGAAATTGGCCAAGATTTCCTTTGCTGCGCGTTCGCCAGAGCGCTGCGCTCCATCCATGTATCCAGTCCAGTACGGGCTGGATTCGGTTCCGGCAAAATGGATGTTTCCAAACGGTTCCCGCAAAGCTGGGCCGTACTGAGAGAGGACCCCCGGCGGAGCAATCGCAACGGGACCACCACGCGAGAACTCCTCGAGATCCCACCGTTGAATAACCCACTCTTTGACGTTGGCCGCCTTCGGACCAAAGTACCGGACATAATCCTCGGTTACAGCGGCCTTGATATCGTCTTCGCTTAGCTTATCCATCTGCCGCATCTCATTGGCCTCGATGAAGCCCATGATAGCGCCGTAAGTTGCATTGGGGGGTGAATTGTCAAAGGTGGATCGGACGACGCCGCTGTCACTGTTAACTTGGCCATTCAGACCATCTTCACGCCAGAAGGGTGTGTCGTAGATAGCGATCGCCTTGCCGATGGATCCCATGGGCATCCGCTGGGTAAGCTGATCGCGCGCGGCTGGTAGAATCGGGTCGTAGATAATTCGGGATGCAAGTGGAGGCGACATGGCAACAACGACGTGCTTCGCCTTTACCGTCAAGCTGTCTGCTGTGACAAGGTATTTGCCGTCCTTCTCTTCGATCCGACGGACGGGGGCGTTCGTGACAATCTTGTCAGACCCAAGGCGCTCAGCCAACTTGATCGCGAGCAACTGTGTGCCACCGACAATGCGGCTCTCCTGAGCACCATCGGCCACCCCAGTCAGCCGCTCAAGAGTACCCTTTTCCGTCTCATTTCCAGCTGCAGCAATGTAGGAGACAACGTAAAGAAGAGACAGTTCTCCAGGCTCTGCGGACAGAATTGATGTAGACGCAAGAGTAAGGAGTGCACGAGGAGTGGGAAGACCGGCCTCTCGTCCAATCCAGGTATCAAAAGTCTCGCTGTCCCACTGAGTGGCGTTCGGATGATTCCATGGGGCGTTGACGTCGAGCTCGCTGGCCATTTGATCCAGCTTCTGTTGGGCAGAGGCCAACTGGGCAAGGCTTGCGTCGTCGAGAGGCGGGATGCTTCCGGTTTGTCCACCGGGTTCAAACGTTGAACGGGTACCATTGTTCCAGAATGTGGTATTGCCGGTGTTGTAGGCTTTGAAGGTTTGCAACCCAAGCTCTGCCGCCAACTGCAGCACACGATCCTGGGTGGGACCAACAAACTCCGCCCCCGCCTCCGTCACGCCACCATTGGAGAGATGCGCATTGAGGATCCGGCCGCCAACTCGATCCCTTGCCTCCAGAACAATCGCAGACTTGCCAGCCGCCACGAGGTCTTTAGCAGCGCTGAGACCGGAAAGGCCGCCGCCAACGATGGCGACATCATATTCCTGGGTTGGAGAGGCGTCGGATATGCCGGAAACAGCAATCAGTGCTATAATTGTGCGATAGCCGAGAAAAAGCATCTTGGTGGAGCGAATCTGCTGTTGTGCGAAGAGGTAAAAGAAAAGAATGAGCAAGCGCAAAAGGTTGATGATTGCAGCCTGGGGTTTCTACATGTGCTGCCTGGAGGCTATTTATAATTAACCATAAATCGATTAATGTTTGCTGAAGTCAGTAGGCGACAAAGGGATTTCTCGACGGATCACAGAAAGCGGAATATTCGCGCGAGTGCGCAAATTTTGCAACAGGGTTAATGGGGTCAGTCTTCACGATGTCAGCAAAGCCACGGCTCACACTTCATGCTGTTTGGAGGGTGTGGAGCAGACAAGCGGGTAATAGAAAAGGGGCTTGGCAACTTAAAACAGCAGCGGTTCTGCGATGCTAGACCAATCGGGTAATGTATTGGCGAAATGGCACGCACTTGGCAAACGTGCGTCAGCAGCCACCTGACTTCCGACATTGCCGACATCCGCTCGTAAGGCAACAGCGCACAGCCATCATTCCTGACTGGCCATACAGGGCCTGTATGTGCATGAAAAAGCGGCATCATAGCTTGGCATACGTGAAGTCAAGGATGCCTCGAGCAACGCTGAAGACAGGGAGATTTTTAATGGAACCCTGTATCTATCACGACCTCGGATGGCTGGAACACTAATACGGATTTCATGGCAGTAGGCAGTCGGCATCCGTAGCTCATGTGTGGTGATAACCTGCGTATCCCGTATAAGTCTGAGTGGCTTAAGGAAATTTGCGCCCAATGAGATCGTGGTAAGGGGAGCACGTGGTAGAGGGGGGGATTCCAGCCAGCATTCTTCTACACCAGAATGAGTGCTGCCAGAGCTGTTGGATAATCACACCAGCACGCTGCGTGGCAAACGATGTATCTGTGATGCAAGAGGGCGACAGCGTTAGGTATATCGGCGCGTATTCATGAAATAGAGCAACGTATTAAATTGAGGGTACATACATTCCGCGCCATGCATCAGCCTCCCGTTGGTGTGCAAACCCGCAGCGGTAGAATTAGAGAGAATGCATCTCATCAGGATTACAACTCACATACTACATTAATACTAAAACTCACGGGAGAGATGTACCTGGTCTTGTGAAGCACCGCTCTGTAGCTCACTGAAACTGAAGGGCGTGTCTTTCCGGGCATATTGTTACAGTTTTACGGTGAAACTGAGACCGATCCATTTGCGCCACGTGGCGTAAGAATCCCAGAAGTCCAGTATAGTGTGCAGCGGTCCAATCCGCTTGGTTTTCTTTTTTTTTAAAAAAAAAAGAAAGAGGGGGGTGGGGAGGAACACAGCCAAAGATTACTTATTTTTGATGGTATACTGAGATTACTATGATTCGTCTCTATTACTAATTTTGACATGTACAACTTCTTGCCGTGCTCTTCAGGTCCTTTACGCTTTAGAGCTGCTTCGGTTTTCCAACCTTTTCGAGGCCTGTGTCGAGCGTTGAAACCCAATCCTGCAGTCCCCGAAAAGAATCAGCATTAACGAGATATGGCAAACTTAGGGCAGGCGACTCACAAACAGAAAAGTCGGCATCCACGCGGTGAGAATCTTGACAATGCTTGACATGCTGCCGCGGTAGACCTTGCCGGATGCGCCGCCGAGAATATCGCTAACGAGGGTGCGGGAATAATCCTCGAGCGTGCTGTGGTTTTTTTCAACGTCGGCGCCGCCGGCACGTGCAACGATTTCCTTCTCGGCGGGGGTATAGAGGGAGTCTTCAGGTAGGCGGAGCGCAGGAGCGTTGGTGAAGATCTTGCTTTTGACCGCGCCTGAGACTGCGGTCACGACTTTGACGCCGAATGGCTGGAGCTCAAGGCGCAGCGTTTCACTGAAACTCTGCAGTGCTGCTTTGGATGCGCCATAGATGCCTAAAGTGAAATTCGGAACACCGGTCAGAAGTGGGCATTCACTACGTCTCGTTGTATGTGTTGTTGTCACTTGCCGTAGTACGGTGTATACATTAGCGCAGCGAGCGACGATATGTTGACGATGGCGCCCTGCGAGGCGATAACAAGAGGCGCAAAGGCTTGCGTAACAGCTATGACCCCCCACAGATTGACGTCGAAGAGAGATTTGGCCTTCTGCATGTCGCTGTCTAGAATGGGCATGACGTAGACTGCGCCGGCGTTGTTGATGAGGTAGTCGAGCGTGCCACCAGTCTGCGCTGACACAGCCGACACGGCCGCTTCAATTGACGCCTGCGAGCAGACATCTAACGGCAGCAGCGTTACGTTGGGGAGCTTGGAGAGAGCCTCCATCTTTGCAAGACTACGCGCTGTGGCGAAGACGTGGCAGCCGCGAGACTGGAACTCTTCAGCCAGCGCGAAGCCGATGCCGCCGGCACTACAGCCGGTAATGAGGACTGTCTTTGGGGTTGACATTGGGGAAAGTGAGGTTGCTGGCTCAACGCAAAGTGTCGCCGATAACGATGGAATTTATAGCGGAGAGGAATCCCACGATTCCCCTTCTCGCAAGCTTTTCCACAATGGGTAAAGCGCCGGGAAACTTTTCTCAATGGGGACAGAACACGATCCCGTCTTACGTTCCTCAATCCTCTGCTCCTTCCGCCCCAATCCCACCTCAACCGCGCCTGGCGCCTTTTTCTCGCGTGAGCCTGAGTCGTGGCTGCGTTGCGAACATACTATGTGCGTTCTGTCCTTACCACGATGCATCGTCCAGGCGCAAGTGCTTTATTACGCGGATGCATACCTCGAGTATTAAGACGGAGACAAATGTTCCCTTGGTGATAATAAAGAATCTACGAGTACCTTGAATTTGGCTCTTCCCCAAGGCCGAGTCAGATTCCAGCTCCGCCCCAGCCAAAGCGTTACGCTTCTCTGATTTGTGCTTCCGTTTCATTCCACGGGGGAGCAATGCTTGTGTCATCTGTACTCTCAAAATTGTCGGTCGGCTCGTGGTATTTTGGTTTCAGGTTTCTGACAGGAAGCGGAGAGGACGGTCCCTCGTGGGCAGCGTCCTCGTATCGCATGCACTCCCTGAGCACGACTTTGGGAAATGACGCAACGAAGGTGTAACATTGAGCATTACACCGCCATGGACTTGTGCGACATACTGCTTAGCTAAGGGTCCGTGTTATGACTAACAACCTCTTGACCAGGATTCTGAAGGAAAAGAACGGGAATAATTGTGCTCCATCTTAGGCCGGTCAGTCGGTCTCTAGGGTAGGTAGGGCTAAGAATGAAGCAAAACGAAGCATGTCGAGGTGTTTCGTGTGGCTTTATAGGCTGAGTTCGCTGTGGTCGCCGGAATCATGGAATGAATTTCCCCGTGTAGATGACTGATGAGCCGGCATCAGGAGGATCTTTCGGTGCAAGGGCCCGAGTAGCAGCAGCCATGACTTCGCGGAAGGATGCGAATATGACTGTGGAAATGACGTGGGTGGATAGGAACCGGCTCCCCAAGCTGGAAGCGGCGTGGCTGTCAGAATATAAGCTGGCGCTCAGAGAGGCGAATCGGGAAAACCACAGGATCCGGAGTCGTACATACAAAGAGTCGAGACTCCGTTCCGAGCTACCATGCTTGACAAGAGGATTATCTGTACGAGCTCCCTCTCTTTCTAAACTCAGTTAGCCCCCAAGAACGACGCTGCGTTCCTGTTTGATCTACCAAGTGGAAGCCCTTTGCAAGGTTGCTTCCAGAGCATTTCAATCTGCACAGGAAGAGGAACGAAGAGCCACATGTCTTTCACACTTCTGATCATGTAGGCATTTCTTCATTCACTCCTCATTATGTGCCCAATCCAAACCACCTCGTCACACAGCTACAAGATTGCAGCGGCGGCGATAGCACCAGGTATATAACGCCTTGTACACCATGTATCAAACCGATAACCTCCAAACAGGCAAGCATTGGTAGGAGAAGTACGAAGCTCCCCACAAGGACTTGACCGATAGGCCTGCAAGGAAAAGGGAAAAAAAGATAAGAATAGCGGACAATCCGCGAGGGAAAGCGCGAAAAGAATCATCTACAGCGCCCTTCCAACGAGGCCGTAAGAAACGTTGTGTTGTTTGTTTTGTGCCCTTTTGCTTTTTCCCCATCCCACCCCATGCCAAAAGAAACGAGAAACGACGATGGCCCACTCTCCTCTGCCCCTCTATACAGATCCTTCATGCAGTTCATATCCCAAACCATAAACCGTCACACATCGCATCAACAACGAAAAGGTATACAACCGCCGCCAAACAATCTCATCGAGCATCGACATCCGGTCCTGCCTGTCTTCACAAGCTTCCTGGTGCACCAGGTCCCTGTCCAAAGAAGAACCCATCAAACAGATCAAACGCGTTCCCATCGCTCCAATCGTGATTACCCGCGCCCGCCGCATCATCTAGCTGCATGCCGAACCCGAGATCTAGATTCCCACCTCCGCCAGCCTCGGCGCTAGCGCCATTTGCGGGGAAGGCTTCGAGGAAGTCCAGGTCAGGAAAAGATGTGAGGGCGAGGTCGGGGTATGCCGACGCGGACTGCTGCTGCTGCTGCTGTTGCAAGGCGGCATTGGGGCCGTAGGAAGGAGTGTAGGGTGAAGTTTGTTGTTGGGGAAAGGAGGCCATGTGCTGCTGTTGCTGCTGGCGCATCTGCTGGTGCGACTGGTGGCGCTGATGGCCCGGCCGCTGCTGGATCTGCACCGGCGATGTTTGTAGCTGTGGATCCACAGCCGCGGCCGCACTGAATTGCCGCATCTCGGGCGAGAGGAATGTGGCAGACGACGTGGCTGGGCGCACCTCCTGTTTGACCTGCTGGCTCTGCATCGGATTTGATGGCCGCATCCCCACGAGCCCGAGGCTGGGCCGTCTCAGAGAGCGCGACTCGCTCTCGTCGTCACTAAAGAGGTCCCGCAGATTCATGTCGAAACGCGGGTGGGGTTTCCTCGAATTGTAATTTGAATTGGCATTCGGGCCGGAGAAGTAGCCCGCCTGGTTGAGACCGCGGGCATGTTCGGTGGTGGGAGAGGCTGTAGATTGTTGTTCTGCAGCAGAGAAGTTGGGTGAGGGGTGATAGGATTGCGCGTTGTTCGAGCGGGCGTGGGAAAGCGCTTGCGGTCCGAAGCCGGTTGTCGACATGCACATTTGGATGGTGGCTTTACTCATGCGGTCAAAAGCATCGCGGCATGCCTCGGCGGGAGGGCATTTCTCAACGAGATCGCCAAGAACCGACGTTGCCGCGAGTACAGTGAAATCGACGTCGTCGAGAGACTAGGGGATGTTAGGAAAGCCCCTGCAATTTGATCCTCCTGACTTACCAAGTGACTTCGAACAACCGGCGAGTGCCAAATAGCATATAGGAATGAGATGCCTGAGCCCTGGTCAGCGAAGGAACAGGCGCTAGCTGGTGTAGTCCTTAGCAGGCGAATCTGCTGCTAAGACGCATCCGCAACAAGGGTCACCCATCACACATCGGCTAAGATGCGCTGATGATTTGCTCCCGTGCTCTGAATGCTACATTTACGCGCGGACGGCAAATGCTCTCGGCGAAGGCGATTTTCAGACTCGGCCCGGATTGCGCAAACGAGATACTTACCTGCCATGAATAAATGATGCGTTGCCAAGAAGGTGTAGTTCACCAGATGCACTCTGTGGAGCTGACGATATAGCTTCAACACTTTCTGGCCAGCTTCTGCTACCTTCAAGAAGACGAGTTCTTCGTCATCTCGCTCGTCAAGATTCACCATTGATGGGCTCGACACGTCGTCCTCGGTCGATTTCAGCTCGTCAGCCAGTACAGGCGGCACACTCAAGCTTTGTCTATACAGCATGATGACTGCCTGCCAGTAGTTGAGCTCCAGGAAGAGCGGAGAAAACTGGACACCAGTGTCCATTTGAGTCGGCGAAGACTCCTTCCACTCCCACAGACGCCGGTCGATGTCCCGGCGCCATGACAGGAAAGAGTCGAACTTAGAGAGAAACGGAGATGGGAGCTTGGTGTGCATAAAATCGTTGCCTTGATTCGCACCAATGGCGCGCGCCTGCTGCGCCTGGCGGTGTTGGAGCACCTGGAGGATCTCCGATTGGAGGAGGCGCAGACGGAAATAATGGTAAGACACGCATTTATAGGTCGGCTTGTCGTTCCCCGCTTGCGGTTTCAAGAAGCCTTCCCGCGTGATGTACTTGTCGTCCAGCGGCGACGGGAACTCGGTGGTGATGACTTGGTCAGTGATGCCAAACGGCCTGCCTACGCAGGTGCTGACAAGGCGATCAAACGAATACACGCACCACCACAGGCGGCGTCGAAGGTCACGCACCCACTGTCGCCTGCCTCGCTCTTTCGGGTCAAGTCTCACCGCGTTGTTTGCCCCAGACGCATCACCCACGTCATTGTCAGACCTCTGCGGGTTTGCCTCCTCAACGAGAGGGCTCCCGTCGACACCCACGCCGTCTTCGTAATGCAGGCCCAGATCGACGCCCAGTCTGACGGCTACACCTGTGATGTACCACAGGCCTGGTGCAACGGGCCTCAGCAGGGCGAAACCAGCAAGGAGCAGCACGGCCTGCAGCTCCTCCAGACCGCCGCCAAAGCCGTCTGGGCGATCGACGGACGGCGAGGACGAAAGGAAGCTCTCCAAGTGGACGATGGCCGAGGCGTGGTACTCCTCGGGCTGGTGTTGCACGCTCGCGAGCTTGCGTCGCTTCCCCGGCGGTGGAGATTGCGAGGGCTTTTGTGACGCATTGTTTGCATCTGGATCAGGCGACTCGGACGTGGCGTCTGAACTGCCCATGATGATGCCAGCACCGATGGCAAAGACAATATTCAGCATGTACAGCTCTCGGCTTGTCCGATCCTTCGGGTCGGCGGCTAGGGCGCGGTCGAACATGGACATGAACTCTCCGCGATGGAGGATGGGGATCTGCGGATTAGCATGCTCAAAGTACAGCTCAACCAGCTTCAGTGCCAGCTCACGCTCGGGGAAGGGGGCTTGGCGGATCGTCGGCTTCGTGTGCAGGCCAAAGAAGGAATCCCTCATGGAGGTGCCATTGGCGGCGGCGGAGCCGGGCAGGGGCTTGCTGGCACGCACGCTGCCCTTCTCTGATGACGCACCGGACACGGAGCTTTTCACGGCTGCGAACACGACGCGGGCAAAAGAGATGCCCGACGTCGAGCCCAGGAAGCGTGGGTCGGAGGCGCCCTGCACGGAGACCATGCCAATATTCGAGACCATCTTGTTGATCTTCTCACGGTCGTACTGCTCGGCCTGCTTCGTATCTGCGCCGTCGTCTTGCGGGCGCTCAGCATGCGTGTGCTGGCCCTCCTGGGCGGCGGCGCGCGCCTGCTTGTCGAGGGGGAAGGTGGCCTCGCCATTGGGCGGCTTGTAGCTCAGGGCGAAGTGTTCGGGCGGGGCAAAGGCGACCTGGTTGTCGCGCAGCAGCGATTGCAGGTACGCGACCCTGCTCTCGAGGTAATACACATAGCTGTTGGAGACAACACACAAGCATCAGCACATCGAAGCCCACTTTTCGCGGTTCACCGGGCCAGCATCCACGGGCCGCGCCGCATGCAGCGGCAAGCGTGCAGGAAGCTGAGCACGCAGGGCGCAGCGCGTCGGTGAGACGTCTGCCGCCAGAGTGCATGCGATTTTTCTTCCTGCCGCCCGCCCCCACCCGCAGCGCGATCGCGTCCTGGAGAGGGCCAACGCACCTTCGCGGTATCTCCCTCTTCGTGATGGGGTCGTAGCCGACGCACTTGACGTGCGCCTTCTCGCAGCTGGCGCACGCGGGCAGGCGCTGGTCGCAGCGGTTCTTGCGCAGGCGGCAGCGGTTGCACGCCGAGACGTTGCGGAAGGACGACGCAGCCTGGGCACTGGCCGACGCGCTGGCGGTCGGCGACTCGATCTTGCTGCTGGCGCTGGCGTCCTCAGGTGAAGCGCCGTCGGTCGAAGATGCCTCTCGCGGGCGCTTGGGAGCGGTCATCCCGCATGTCCGTTGCGCGACCGCTCTATCGGGAAGACATCCAAGTCGACGAGGCGGAGGGTGCGGCGACACGGGACCAGAGACAGGCGGTGGGCCGAGGATGCCACGGGCGCGGATGCCTGCGCAGACGAGCGAGCAGCGGGCGCGGGGAGGCGGCCTGGGCTGGCAGCTGGGTTGACGGGCGCGACGCGGACGCGGAAGCGGGCACCTTGGGCGTGCAAAGGCGGGCGGGCAAACAGCAGTTGCGCAGCAGCAGCGCGAGGCTGACCAATTGCGCGCGTCTCCACCTGCCTAATCGGCGCCGAGGGATGTTCGCTGAGCTGCGCAGCGCCGACGGCGAGGGGGCGCGCGGAGGCGGCGGAAGGCGGCTTTGCGCTCGTAGGGCGGATTCAGAAAAGCGGCGCAGTGGGCCTGACCTCGCAGCAGGAAATCTTCTGGAAAAAGCACATCCCCTTCCATCGGCCCACCGCCTCCGAAACCCTTATCAAACTCGGCTCCACGCTCGCCTGCGCGACGTCAGCAGCGCTTCCCCGAACGCCCTCAGCCGCGGGCCCGACCAATCGCGCGGCGCCGCCGCCGATCGCGCGTGCGAGCCCGGTAGCTGGCGGCCTCCATCATGGGCGCATGGCCTGACTGCGCACGCGCGTGTATCCACTCACTTTCCGAGTCTCCTGCGTGCTGAAGAAGAAAACACGGCTGCTGGGTATTGGCCGGGGTGGTGCTGCAACTAAAACTACGACTACTGGCAAAAGTGATCTGAGATGCATGAAACTCATCGCTCGTATGAAACGCCCCGGTAAACGCCCTGGTCCCCTGCTCGCCCTCTCCCGAATCGACGAGGCCGGCGCCTCCTATGGATTGCTCTATCTAGTCGCCCAAAACGCCGCCCAATGATGCTGAGTTGTGATGATGATATGCTGCTGCTGAACAAGATGAAATGTGAGAGGCAGAGGAAATCCAAGCCAATGAAATCGCCAAAAGGGAATTTTTTCGTAGCAGTCGAGCCGATGCTGCTTGGTATCATGTCTTCCCTTAACTCCGGATGCCCTTGTTTTTTTTGGTCCCGATCTATGCCTATTACCCTCCGCCGTGCGCCATGCGCTCCGCACAATAAAGAAAAATGCGATCAGAAATGCTCCTTGTTGGAGCTGCAGGGGGGCGCCTCCTCTTCTTCCGAGTCTGAGGCTGAGCCGTCGTTGAGCGTCTGCCCGCCTTGCATCGGCGTGCCGTCCGTCGCAATGTACGACGCGCTCAGCGCCGCCGAGTTGAGCAGCGGCTCGCCAAGCCCAGCCTCCTCGTCCTGCTCGTACTCGCTCCTGCCCTCGCTCTCGTGCTTCTCGAAGCGGGTCTTGACCTCGCGCATCCAGATGCTCTCCGTGGCGCCGATGATGGCCACGAACGCGCACGTCCACCAGGCCAGGCCGGAGTACCCAAGGCTGAGACCAGCAGACTGGATACCGCCCGAGACGGTGGGTCCGAAGGCGCGGCACAGGCTGGCAGAGGACGCCGCGACGCCGTTCAAAGTCCCGAGAACCTTCTTGGACGGGGCCGAGTTGGCCAGCATGATGGCCAGCGGCGGGTAGGCCAGCGACTGCGCGGTAACCTTCCAGATAAGAACCAGAAGGACGCCGGCCATGCGCATGGCCTCGGGCAGGAGTGTGAGGTACGGCGTCAGGGTGTAGAGGAACGGGTATGCGAGGATGACGGCGCGGAACGTCTTGAGGGGGCCGAATTTGCGGGAGACGACCGGGAAGACGAAAATCTGAACTATCATCTGGAAGAACCCCTGCGCCGAGAGAATGAATCCAATGGTCTTGGTAGGCAGCGCGAAACCGCCGACGAACTTAAAAGGAAGCGTAGGAGGCTCGGTCGACTTGGGCATGCTGAGGAGGACCGGGAGAAGCTGCTCAAAGGAGATGGTGTGGCTGCAGGCCGCTGTTAGCTTGTGAAACGCGCCAGTTATCGGGTGCAACGTACAAGGCGAGAATTCCGTAGCCGACGATGTTCAGCATCACCTGCGGGGTAAATGCTGAGCGCATCGAGGGCTTCGGGGCAGCCCTTGGCGGCGTGCGGAGCGAAGAGGCGGTGGGAATGCTCGCCAGGCGCGGCGAGCCCTCAGTCGACTGGTAGCCCGGCGGCTGCTCATCCTCCGAGTCCTCCGCCAGCAGGTAGCAGGTCTGCTCGAGGTAGCCGGCCTTCGCGGCCAGGCTGAGCTCGTCCTCGCGCTGGCCGCGCACCTTGCGCGTCAGCCACTTGCCAATCTCAAGGCCAATGTCAAAGCGGTCCTTCTTGTCCTCGTGCGTCTCCTCCAGGAAAAGAATGCCGACGATCAAGCTGAAGCACACCACAGCCGCGCAGACCAGGTTCGGAAGCAGGTATGGGAATTTGTCGAACAGGGATCCGGGGAGGAAGACGGTAGGGTATCCCTTGACGGGCTCAGCAAGGGTGCCACCGAGGCCAGAGCCTATTATGGAGCTGCACGCACATCATTAGTTGACGAGCCCAACAAGCTTGCGTCGGCGAGTCCTCGGACTTACCCAAGACACCAAACAAATGGCATGATGGAGTATGCGCGCGCTGTGCGTTTCAACGTCAGTAAGGTACGCCTCGCGGTCAATCCGCGCGCCGGTGACGCAGATGCCACTTACGCTGTTGCGACTCGACCGTCACGACCTCCGCGACCGTCGTCTGGAGCACACCGATGTTGCTGCAGGGTTACATGCGTCAGAAAATTCCATCTTGGCGCCGGCCCAAAAAGTCGGTGACTGTGCTACCCAACTCACCCGTTCAGCAAGCCGCCCAGGGCGCGTGCCAGCAGCGCCATTGGCAGGTTCTGCGCGAATCCGAACATGAGCATGCTCAATCCCGTCCCGGCCAGCCCAGTGAGCAGGATGGGCTTCCGTCCGAAGCGGTCGCTGAGCCGTCCCCACATGACGCCGGTCATGAACTCGGCGAAGGCGAATGCGGACGTGACCATGCCGGCGTACATGGCAATCTGCTTCTCATCCTTGGTGATGCCGAAGGAGGAGATCATGTAGTAGATGTACGGGAAGATGCTCATGAAGGCGATTGGCTCGGCGATGCGACATAGTGCTAGAGAACGACCCGTTTAGCTGGGGGAGAGGACGCGAGGCTGGCTGAGAGGGGATTACCTAGCACGAAGAGCTGCTGTGACGGGAAGGGGACTTTGCCATCCGGCGCGACGCTCGCGCGCCGCTGACGAGCGCGACAGCTCAGCATTATGGTGCAGTGCCAATGGCTTCCAATTGAAGCAGTGCAGAGAGACAAGAGGGGTCACGGCACAGCAGACGAGGTCAAAGGCGGGGCGGCGGCGGGCAGAAGGAGCGTGAGGAATCCCAAGGGACAAAACCTGAGGGTCTTGCGAAGGGAAGAGGGACTCGTCTGCTTAAATGACCGGTTTAATCTGTGTCATCTAGACACGATAAGATTTAGTCTAGGTGGCGTAGGGCAGACGGGCTTATTGCAGGAGGCAAGGGTATCCTGTTGCGGGACGCCGGGGAAGTCGGAGCGCGAATCGTGAATGGGTACGGTGATTGTCCGCTGGTGTTGCAGAGAGCACAAGAACGGACGGCAGCAGCGGGCACGCGGGAGGCGGCTCTGATATAGCTTGACGCGCGGGCAGAGAGGCGGCGATGCACAAGCTCGCCCGTAAGCGAACGATTTGCTGGCACAGGGCGGACCCCAGCTCTGCGACTGCTGCGTCCTGAGCTGGTGGAAGGGTCAGATCCGGTGTATGCTGCCCAAACGGACGCACAGGCGCAAAAGGATGTGCGGCTTGGCTGGCCGCGGCCCCTGAGCGTTTGCCAGCCAAGCGAGCGCCTGTCGCACATGGGGCCGGTCGCGGAACATTGGGGAGAGATGCTAGGTTGCCCCAAAAGTAAGGCGGGCTGAGATGGGTCCCAAGAACGGTGGTCGCGCGTCCGTGATGGGCGATGTTGCAGGGCTAGCAGGCGTGGATATGACATCCACCGATCAGCGGCTGGCCGGCCTGCCGGTACGCTACTGGGATTGACTTTGGGGCTAAACACCGTTGCCCCCTTTCCTTGGGCCCAGCACAGGGGCACTGCATTTCGCGTCTGCGGCCTGCGGCTCCGGGCAGATGCGCTAGCCCACCAGGCCAGAGGGCTGGCTGCATGCCGGCAGCAAGGCACAAGGACGAGGGGCAGCGGGCGCGCAGCGCGCTGGCGCAGGCTGGGCGGGCGACGCAGCCCATCCGCGGCCGCTCGTCACTTCTCGAAGCTCCAGCGCACCGCTGCTGACCGCAAATGCGAGTCGCGTTGCTTCTGCCTGCGCGCGTGCTTGCTTTTGCGCCCGCTCCTCGCTGCGGTGCTGGCGCGAGTACGTGGCCGCATGGAAGAGATGGCTCGCAGGGCGCGAGTCAGCGCCGCAGGGTGGAGCGGCGGCGGGCAGAGGGCGATGCGACAATCTCATTAGCTTTCAATAGAGCAGCGGCCAGCCGCGATGGTTTCAAATTACAGGAGAGGCGGTGAATTCTGCTCCCCTCCGGCGCTGGTGGATGGCCGGCGACGTGCGCCCAGCCTTGCAGACGCCGGACAATTATAAATGCCAGCCCGGGCTTGGGGCAGCGGGCAGCAGCCGCGCACTGCGGGCCACGCCTGCGTCGACAGCCGACCTGTCGCCGCGCTGCGGCATCGGCAAGGGTGCCGGCGAGGCGGGCCAAGGGCAGGCGTCAGGTGACAGCTCGAGGTTCAGCAGCCCGGGCGGGTACCCACCGCGCGTGGCAGTGTGGCCGTGGCCGTTGGCGTGGAATGTTGCGCAGCCGCCCTCAGCCAGGCGCACCGGTCAAGCGCCGCGCCGGGGGGCCTGGCCCTGGGGAAGAGGGTGTTTGAGCAGAGTTAACGCAACAGGAGAGGCAACGCGGCCTGGGCTGCCGGGCGCGACCAGCGCGGAGGGACGCTGCTCAGCGGTGAGCGTGGGCAGCGGCGGCGCGCGGCCTGCCATTGGCCGCGCGCGCGCGCAGGGCTGCCGGGCTGCGCTGCGCCGGGGGCGACGGTGATTGCCCGCGCCGGCATCCCTGCTAGCCTCTCGCGTGGAAAACGAGGAACGGCCTGCTGGCGCAAGGCTTATTCGCGTCCGCTCGTCTCGTCGAAGGTTCCTTTCGAGATCTGTGGCCGGAAGATGGCGGGTACGCCCTCCGCTCGCGCGCTGATTCGCCGCCGGGCCACGCGCGCGCTGGGCCTGCCGATTCCGCGGCACCTAGCTCCAGGCCGTTTGTCGCAGCTCCTCAGCCCGCCCTCTCGCGCCCCGACGAGCCTGGAGCCACTCTCGCCCAGGCACAACCGCGCCGTCTGGGGTACACAGGCGAGCAGCTGGCAGGCAAGCTCTGCAGATCCTTAATTTCGATCCCAACGTCATCGCTGCCCGCTGAAACGATAGCCGACTGCAACTCCTGACGCGCGCCGCGAATGATCCGTCGCCATCGCACGGTGCCGGCACTGATCACTTGACCCTCAATGTGTGACGGCAAGCGTTTTCTTCTGTGTGCCGAATGCGATGTCTCGTGTGCTGCGTTCCAGTGGTGCCAGCAGTTGGTGCAACGCGCTGCAAATGCAATCCCAGGGTCGGAGAGGGCACCTCCCATGCCGCCCGATGCAAGCCGCATCGACAATCCCCGGTCCTCGGGCGGAAGCAAATGCATGATGCAGCTGAATCCTGTCCTAGGCGTCTTCGCAAAGTCGTTGATGCTGTGCGCCCGGCGAGGTGGACCAATATAAACCCGGGTCGCGTCCCCTAGTCGCACATCTGAATAGGCTACGGGAACAGTGCTCCTGTGAGACATCCAGATCTTCCGGCGCCCGTCAGATGCCAGCCTGACCGACGGCTCACCGCCAATGTTGCTGACGTTCGGTCGACATGAGCGTGCCCAACGTGACTTTTTCTGGAAGTGTGGCGAGGCCTGACTGGTGCTTCTGCTCGTATAAGCCCACCGTGCAACGACAGGTCTTACAGACGGTTAATATATGCTGCTGATCGCGCGCTGCGCTGCGCTGTGCAGGCTCTGCAAGCTCTGCACACCGGGCCACTAGGCAGATGTCTGTTGACTCGGAATGTTGTTGAGCCCGGCCGCTGGTACGGGCTCCGGACCCTTGCTGATCTATACGACCCGGGTGGCACGTCGAGTCATCGCATCATTCCAGAATGTGATAGCGGGGGCGGCGGCTTTGTGCGACGTGTATCTAGATAGGGGGTGTCGGCTGGTCGGGCAACAAGAGAGCGAGCCTGCGCCTGAGTCTGAGGAAGCGTTCGCCGCAAGCCGCGAGTCGCCGCGCACGGGGGCCTGAGGCTGGGCTGCGCGCCCGTTGCCGCGAGGCGCCAGCGAACGCGTGAGGGCTGGGGTTCCTGGGGGAAGGCAGAGCGTGGCAGATCCGCGAGGAAAACAGCAGATCGCTCCTCTTAGTCAGCCCAGAGCCGCCCGCCGCCCGCCGGGCCCGAACGATCGCGCGACAACCCCCTTTGCCGCATCCTCTGCTCCCCGGCACCACGGCCAAGATGCCCTTGTTGGGTGCCGCGCTGGCGCTGCCGTCGCTCCAGAAGCAGAACCTTCTCGTCGAGTTGTACGTGCTGCCCTCGCCGTGACCTGTGCTGGTGCTGACCCCGCCCCCGCTGCAGCGCGAGCCTGCGCCATGGCTGTCCCGACGGCGTGTACGTGAGCATCACGCCCGGCGACGCGTCCATCTGGACTGGCGTGATATTCATCCGCAAAGGTGCGCTTGTTTGTAATTGGCTTTGCGCGGGCTCGACAGAGCTTCGCCTTTTACTTTTCTCAGCCCCAGTGCGCGGCTGACCGGGTATTGTTTCAAGGCCCATACGCGCCTGCAATTCTTCGAGTCCAGATTTCCTTTCCGGCAGCATATCCATCAGTACCGCCGCTGGTCACTCTGTCCACGGACATCTTCCACCCGCTGGTAACTCCACTGACCACGTATACCTACACGACTGGCTCTGCCAGCGGTGAGACCGTCAGTGCCACCGACGACGAGCGTCTCCCGCCCGGCGGCTTCAGCCTCCGCCATGGCTTCCCGCAGTGGTTTTCGCGCACGCGCCGGAGCACTCCGGCGGCTCGAAACGCGAGCGGCATCGCGACTCAACCGGATGCCAGCGGCGACACAGGCCCGGTCGGGGAAGGCGACGCCCATCCGCCGCCCGTTGCCAAGATCCTCAAGTATATTCAGGCATCGTTCACCGACGAGTCTATTCTCGACTCGGTGACGGTTGAGTCCGCCGCGAACCCAGGAGCCTACCATGCGTGGCGGTCCTACAGAGAGACCCAATTTACTGGCGAGATGCAGCCCATGACCAAGACCAGCACCGCTCCGACCACCAGAAGCCGCCGCCCGGGCGAGTGGAACTGGGAGGGCGTGTGGGAAGAAAGAGTCAAAAAGGGCATCCACGGGAGCACCTCCGACGGCGTTCTCTACGGAGCCGGCGTGGAGGGAGACGACGTGGTAGGCATCTTTCCCGCTTCAGCCCGCACCATCGCTCACGATTGCAGGTCCGCTTTGCGCAGGTTGACAAAGACGTTCTCGACAAGGCAAAGGCCCGAATTCTAAAGCAAGCATAGTTTGCTCTGGGACTGGCTGGCACCGCAGTGGAGAGTAGTCTTTTAGGTGGAGAAGAAGGTATTGGTCTCAGAAAAATCCTCACAAAGGTTTGCCTTGCACAGACGAGGTTCCTAGTCAGCATTGGTTCCAGGCTGCACGGCACCCGCTCAAGTTGGATGGATGTTTTGCTGGTTGGAAGTACTTTCGAGAAAATGCGAGACATGAATTCCGGTTTCCCACGTTGGTGCACGCACGCATGTAGGAGTTAGGAGCGCCGGGGGCGCTGTGAGCTGAGGTTGAGGCCGTGGTCGAGGGCGTGGGGCCGCACCTCCCCCAGCGGCAAGCGAGCGTGCCTGCCGCCGACGGTGGCCTCGCCAATGGAAAAAACATCTCTGTCTTCGTCGAGAACGTTCTGCCTCCCGAGAACCTGGGCATCACCGCTCCGCTGCAGGACGAGGACGAGATCGCAGATCGGTCGCCGCAGTGCCGGCCAGCATGTTGCCGGCCGCCAAGGCTGCGTCCATCCCGGTCCCTACAGCCCTGCGGCCTGCAGGCGAGATCAAGGTCCGCAAACGCCGCGAGAACAGATCGTCGACGTCGAGCGTCGGCGGCACTCAGCACAGCACTTGCTCCGAGAGCGAGGCCGGCTCGCTCAATCTTACATGGCCGCGCAGCTCGCCTGTGAAGACCGCAGACCGGGGATCCCCTCCGTCCATCGTCGAACCCGCCTCCCCGACGCTCCACCGGCGCAAGTCCTCGAAGAACAAGGTATTGTCCAAAGTGCTTGGCAGCATCCAGACCAGCAGGTCCAGCCCGGGCCTACAGCCGACGCACGGTGGCCAATCCGACGGAAGCATCTTCCGGAAGCTTTCGCTGCGCAGGAGACCGAGCTTTCAGGCTCGCTCGAGGAGCTCCGACTTTCCGGTTCAGCCGTCAACGCCATCGTAAGTTTTGAAGACCAATAGAGCCTCAACCCTTATTCCGCATAGGAAGCGGTGGTCCAGGCGTCTGCTGATACATGCCAAGCCTCCCCACGTCGTCGTCCACTCGTACCACTTTGAGGCCGGGCCTGCCGTCTCCCAAATCACCGCAAAGCGGCTCTTCTCAGCATCTTTCGCTTCATGTGGCAGATCAGGCTTCCCCGCGGCCTAAGAGTGACGCACGTGGCCCGCCGCCGATCCTTACTGTCGATCTTAATGTCAAGACCGAATGTGAGGCGCTGAGCCTCCATGAGGAAAGATGCGTCTGGGTTGCCGTCGAAGCACGTGGCGTTGTCAAGACAGATGTCAGAGATGTCAGACGAAATGAAGGGGCCGGCTTGGATGTCGTTGTGGTCCTTGACAACTCGTGAGTTTCAGTCTCAGTTTCATCCTGACGTCACACATCGCCCGACACATCACGATGCGCGTGGAAGCGAGACCCGGAGAACACTTCCGCGCCACAGGAGACGGCAGATGAGCATCTCCCCATCGTCATCCGCACGTCGTCAACTGAAGTCCATTCCCATTGGCAGCCACAGCTTCTCCAATGCCCTCCTGGGTCTACCGCTCCAGTCAGCTTACCGAAATCTAGCCGCTTCGCGTCTCCAGAATCCCTTGAGACTGCTTGCGACGTTGCGCTTCGCATTGCCCAAATCAGTAGTGATGCGGACGATCGACTTGCAGTCTTTTGCACCTGCTGCCGCCATTTTCCAGACGAAGCAAGAACCTCCGGATGCTTGTTGCATCCACTGAGGGCAGTGAACACCACTTCCATCCGGAAAGAAATTCAAGACATCAGAGATTTGGCTGCGCATCCGCCAGCCGCAGGCGCAGATTTGAACGAAACACTTCGAGAGGCCATCAAGATTCTGAAAGAGCCGACAGACAAGGCCGTTCAGCCCCTTCGCATTGATCGTTGCCACATCTTCGTGCTGTCTCCGCAGCCCCTGGGAGGACTTGAGTCGAAGGATGAGTTTTCGCCCATCAACATCAATGCCGTGTGCACGGCTGTTGTTCCGTATCACGGCACTCCGCCAGAGACGCCTAACATTTGGCTGCTTCCCAGAACTCTTCCTTCCGATTTCTTCCCCGCTAAAGTCGCGGTGAAGGATTCTACTCATCTTGTTGCGCAAGCAGCTGACGTAATTTCCTACGCAAGGGACGGACGTGGCTTCGGAGCCATCACAGACCTGTGTCTCGATATCAGACCACGTCAAAGCTGCATTGTCGAAAGTCTTCTCGGAAATACCTCAAGCACCAAGCTCAAAGCCGGTCAAACTATCTCTGCCCTTGTAAGGGTTAGAATTCCGGCCGTCTCCGCTCCTGGTCGGAGGAACACACAGATCAGTCCAGCAACTGACCTCGAGAATGCTTTCGAGGACTTGGAAAATCTCCTTGGAGAGACAATTATGCAGATACTGAACGTGAAGGCCCACCATAGGCAATCGTGCTTCCCCGACAACAACCTCGTTACGGTTGAGCAAGCCTGTGCGATTCGCAGACCGAACCCTCTCTCGCAGTGGAGCATCGCACCGCCAACTGACACTCTCAGCGTATCTAGGATTGAGACTGAATTGTACCAGAGGTTCGTATTCTTAATTGCCACACAGGACCCTCCACAAGTTGCTCTAGACACCCTAGGTACATTCTACCAAAACCAGCGCTGCTCGCTTCCCTGTTCAAGCTACGTTGAACGAGTGCGCCAAGAGCTCATTTACCAGTTGGAAGCTGCACCGCTGTCCGCAAAGTCTTCCGCCGGTAACTCAGCATCCTCGACATCGGAGTATTCACCGCAATACCCGACTTTTCTTAACGTTCCAGAGTTTCACACTTCGTCACATGCACAGGGCGACTATAATCCCGGGCTTCGCCACTTCCCGTCTCAGCCGCACTTCTCCTTTCAAGCACGTGACAGCTTAAGCTTCACCGCCACCCTCCCAACTACGCAACAAGTTCAACGCTCTGCTCCCGCCTCACCGCTCACCGACGCCCGCCGCAGTAGTCCACGAGCTTCACCGCGCAATCCCGATGCTTTGGACACGGGAGGCACAGCCACGACCCAGACCGGAAAATGCACATCGACGTCAGATGACGCAGATAGCTCATCGGTTGATGAGGCCCGCGCCATCTGGCGGCATATGCGGCGTAACGTGTCGATCCGGGCGAGCAGTCCGAGTCGTGGCACACCCTCGTGGCCGACAGGGTACAGAAGTGTGGGCCAACGGGCGGAGTTGGCACGGGAGCATCGAGAGCGGGAGCTGAAGAGGAAGGCGTTGGCGAACAAGAGAAGCATAGGTGCTGACACGCTGCGGAGCTTGTCTATGAGTAGTGAGGCGGGTGGGAGTGAGGCGCGCGCCGCTCCGTGGCTGCTGTAATGTGGGGCAGGATGGAACATTTGTATCAAAATCACTGGGCCGTTTCAATGCTCTAACAGACCGCTGGGAAAAAGGAAAAACAGGAATAATGTTTATGGGGACAGATGAGTGTAGGGCTGTCGCTGGGCTGAGCTGGGGAAGGGCACCGAAACATTCTTCTACCAGGGGGCATATAATCCTTCAGCAGCTTGAGTCAACAGGGTGGTACTTTTTCTATCTTCTCCGATCGGGCCCAACCCCCCTGACCTGGCTACCCGCTTACTTGGCCACTTATACTTCGCTCCGTCAGCTTGGCTCACGGCTTATGAGACGGTGCACATCTTCCCTGCCGTTTAACCGCTGTCTTAGTATCTGCGGAACTCCCATTCGCCTGGGTGCCACCAATATTCCCCGGGACCCCCCGTCGCATCTCTCATCTCCATCTTTCTGGTTTTCGTCATCGTCGACTTCTCCATTTCTTTTTTCCTGTGTTGCATCAATCCCACGTACTGCTCACCGTCTGTCTGTTGTCCAGCCTTGTGACTCACCGTAGCGCTTTACCCGCGTCCCCGCTCGTTTCGCTTCGTCTCGAACAGAGCCCACTTTGACGGCCAACTGGTCCCCCGTCACACCGCTCCGACAAGCAGTGGCTCGAGAGCAACGAAGAGAGAAAAAAATTCCAAAAGGTCAGCTGGATGGGGCTGCGAGGGATGATGGGTCGAGCGCTTGGTGCTTCATCCGCGATGTTACCTACGACCACGCGACAATCTTGCGAGTATCGGCCGTCCGGATCATCGGTTTCTTTGCAGCACGGCTTTCGTTGGGGCGCGGTGAGACATTCAAGCGGTGTACGCTTGACAAAGGGTTGGGATATAGAAAGAGTGGTCAGCGGACAGACCGAAGCTCAAGGGAAAAGCCTTTGTCGACAGCGCTGCGAACTGCACTGATAGCAGCCAGGGGAGCACTCGACATTCCAGTAGGCCATGAGCTGGCGTTGATAAGGTTAGTGATGAACGGGTATGTGAATCTGAATGAGGAAAACGAGGTGTGCGAGCGTTAAGGTGGGCTGCCTTCCTGGTAGGTCTAGAATCCTGCATGTGAGGAAGAAAAGGGGGCGCTGAGACATCGTCTCTGGAAGCTGAGAGGTTCATCGATGGTAGGTTTGTTCGTTCAGGCTGATGCTGATTCCTCCAGCAAAAGGCCACTGCTCGCTTTCCACCGTGTCTCCGAGACTGTCCATGGATCCGATTCACTTCAAGCGCACCCACCGACAGTTCCGCCGACCGCCGCTTTCTTCACGCCATGCGTCCCTACAAGTGAGGCAACACGGGGGATAGTACATGTCATTGGATACAATGGACCTCCTCCCTGGTACAGAACTACTTCGAAAGCGCTCACGGGCCTTGCGGTTGTGGCTAGCGTGCACAAGTAGGATACTTCTGGGAGAAAAGGAAATGGCCTGTCTTGCAACAGACTTCTGGGAGGTATTTTCGACAGCCGTTGCACAGGCCGCGGTGGAAGTGGCCACTCATCGGGGATGCGGGAACGGCAGCATGGGCTCCGGCGTCCCTGCGTGTCTCACACTCCTGTTTGGGCATTTTGGGTCCACGTTTCGAAACAAACTGTGCGTGCGGAGCACGTCCGCGGCATGTGTGTGGTCACAGACAGGCCATGTTTCGGAGGCCCGAGGAAGCAGCGTCGTGCATGCTATTCCATCGACTTCCGCGGTCAGTCCTTTGTCACGTCACTGATCCAGGTAAGGAGCTGTCGCGTCAAGTCATTGCTTGCCTATAACTGCCGTGCCGATTAGTCATAAGGGAATGCTCTTCATGTCCAACCTCGGCGCACTGCAGCGTCGGCATTAATCTACAGGGCTCGGGCACTATGGGAGATCGACGGCCAGAAGCCTTCTAGAACACCACAGGCTCAGCCACATCCGAAACTGCAAAGCCGCTCAGGTCACGTCCGTGCTGCTCCCTTTGACCTGCATCGTTTGTCGCGTGGCGGCTCTTCCGGGTAGACGGTGCCCAAGCACTCGGGGCAGATGCTGTCACTCGGCGGTTCGGGCACGTCGGAACGGCGGCGATTTCTTGCGCAGACTCGGCCACTCGGCATGGCTTCGTCGCAGAATACAAATTTGTCGCTGAAGTTGGCGTTGCAATTGCTACAACGATGGGCTTCCCAGGTGCACATCGCGAGTGGTTGGTGGGCGGAGACGTGCTCCAAGGTGGTGCTTCGGGTTCTCCGAAAAGTTTGTTGATTGGAGCTTCGAGGTAAATGCTGCTGGGTGGTGGGAAATGCTCCGTGTTGCGGGTTCATTTGCGAGGTGTTTCCAAGTGCTGCATGTTTCGAGTGATTTATTGCGGCGATGGCACCACGTCCATGCGCATCACTGACATGGACGGCTTTATACGCAGGTGGCTCGTGAGCAGACGATCATCCAATGAAGCCCCTCGTGTTACAAAAACAAAAAATTGTCTGCCCTCCAGTCTTCCTTGACGCCCAAACCCCGAGCACGTTGCCGGTACGTACCTGTCCCTCCTCTACACGTACCGAGTGCATGGACAAGCAGGCCTGTGCTTCCGCGAACCACGGCCGCGGGCCTCCTTCGTACCTCGTATTCCTTATTTCGTTTGCGCTGCTCGGCTCAGCCACAACCTTCCGCATCCATACGGGCCCTCGTCCAGCGCATCCAAGCACCTAGTATGGGCCCTGAATCGCGCCGCCCTCCAAGCTGTCCGACCGCCTCACCGCCTTCGACGCTGGGCCCCTCTTGTCGGCTGAAACCTGCTCGCGGATCACGGCGGTTGGCGGCTCGTCGCCGCTGTCGTCGTCGTCGCCGTGCTCCCGCTTGCCCGCCAGCCGCGTCCCCGTCACGATGCTGCGGACGCGCATCCGCCACCCCATCCCAGCACCACCGCCACTCCTCGGCGCCGCCGCCACCTTCATCATCTCCTTCACCTTGGTCTTGCCGCCCGCCGATCCGCCGTCACCGCCGGGCCCCGTCGGGCTGCCGCTCGGCGTCGACGCCCCGCCGCGGCCGCCCTTGCCGTGCAGCGCCATGGGCGGGTGCACGACCTCGCCGCTCAGCCCGTCGACGGGGAAGGAGGAGAGGTTGGTGGTGGCCGCGCAGTGCGGGCACAGCCCGTCGTCGGCGTGCAGGAACTCCTCGACGATCCATTCTTCTTCCGGGCACCAGTCGTCCGCGGGGGCCATGCCGAACTCCGTGCCGGGGTTCCGGACGTGGTGGTAGGCGACGCAGCGGTCGATGTGCGAGGTGATGAGCGTGTTGCAGTGGAGGCAGATGTGGTGTTCTTCGCAGCACATCGTTGCGGGTGGGTGCGGTGTTGTGCGGCTGGGGCGGTGAGAGTGATGCGAGGGGAGTGGGTTGTGTCAGTGAGAGCGGTGGATAGATTGGTGGGTATTGCTTTTGGTGAGATCAAGCTGGGTGTGAGCGAGGAGAGCAGCTGTGCACTTAAGGAACCCTACAGCGGACGATATTCCGGGTAGCCGCAGCGTCTTGGAAATGACGTGTTGTGGTGATAAGCGCTGCAATCCTGTGCCGCAGACCACGCATGTGACAAGGCTGGCTTGACAACAAAGCGGTTGTTATGTGGGGCTGCTTTTTTTCTCCGCATTCTTCATTCGGCGGTCCAGGTCCGTTAGAGGAGATTATAGGCTTGGACGCTCTATAGAGCGTGGGCGGCAAGGTGAAAAGGGCCGAAAGACACCCCCGCTTCAACTGCCGGTGTGGGAGGTGATGCCATTGTAATTCAAGTCATGGGGCGGATGCGAAAGAAAGTAATGTGGGTAGTACTAGATTTCGAGGATAAGTAATCCAGTGAAAAATGCTGCCGCCACCTGAAGCTACATAATCTGTACGAGCAATTTGATCAATCAATCACTTCCGCCACTTTCAAATCTCAACTTCAATCCTACGCATTGTGTCAGTCAAAGGTCTTTGATAAACAAGAATAAAGGCGGTGAGCCCGAGAGATATTCGTGTAGCTACTCTCAGAGGGTGCAGCTAAGTTAACCCTCGTGTTGACCTCGGAGGGTACTCAGGAGTTGCTCTGTGTTCTGCCGAAAAGCCTGTTGAGTGGCAGTCTTGGGTCGTCGTAAGACTTGTTGCTTAATTTTCTGGAGCTTTAAGAAGTTTTTTTTCAGTAGGCCTTCTTGTTTGAGCGAAAAAAAAAAACCTGACTCGAGTGGTTCCTTTCTCAAGTCTGAAATCAATGACGGGAATGACTTCCGAATCTCATCATGATCTGCCTCATTTAGTTCCATCTCTGTATTAAGATTTAGTAGAGCGTTTCAGGCTTCTAAAGAAGCAACTCGTAAAGCTTCTTATAATATACCTACAACTTGCACTCACTATATACTGTTGCCATGAAGCTAAATGAGGGAGCACGTACAGTTGCTCCGAACTGTTGGTCAATCTTCGTAGCACACACCCTCACGTGCAGCACGCCTTTACGTGCTTTTCCTGGCCTCCAGCATCGTTCCCTGGTCTTTCTCCTATAACTAGCTACCTCCGTGGTCTCCCGTTCTTTTCGACAAATTTATATAATGCACCCTACTCAGAACCTCAACAAGGAATCGTTATTAAAGTTTAATTATTCAGCTTGCTGTAAAGGATAGTCTACTAAGCTAAGACTGCCGAATGAGCCGGATTGGTAAGAGCCACCAAAACAGGGCTTGATAGCTGAATTGACTGCATTGATTGGGAGCGCTTGATTGCTGAATTCCCTGGCCAGCCAGCGAGGTTGAGATCCAAGAATAGGTTGTTGATGCACAGCAATTAAATCTAAAGAGACCTTGTTCTATCTATCTGGCCTCTGAAGACTGAAATCACTCCTCCAAGTCCACTTGAGTCCTTGTATATAATCCCGGTGAGGGTATGTGCGTGTTACACCACGTGTCGAACATACTTCGCAGTCGGCAGTAATGTTGTCATCTTCCAACCACACGCTCGGTGGCGGGTCAAAAACCACTATGTAGTTAAAAACTTGAGAAAGAAGAGGAAGCAAAACGGTGAATCCATCTGCCCAGCTTCCAAGGGATACGAAGGAGTCCAAATGCAGTGCAGGAAAGAGAGATCCGCGAGGAGCCCAACCCCCAACGCCATCCCAAAGCCTCCTCTTGATTCTCGTTGCTAAGGCTATGTTCTCATTGTTTTTACAAAACTTCACATCCTCGGGACTTCGGAAGGTGTTCGTAAAGAATCTGACGACGTCCTCCCCAAGAACCCGGTGTTCCTGAGTCTCACGACTGCCCACTCTAATACAATCTCTCCACTCATAATCCTTAGCGCTTTCATGGTATCTGCTTGTTCATCTAGCGTCATGTGCCTGTAGTGTCTTAGAGCCTATTTGGCGCAATTCACGACTTCGACCAGGACGATGTTGTGTTTGCCGCAGGCACGGTACTTCATGCCGTGCAGGATTCCGCATGCGCAGCTGTCGTACCGCTTGTTAAGGTTGCGCTATTTCTCGGTGCTGTAGTAGTGGCATGGTTGGAGGGCTTTTCGGCGGATGATCTGGACTGGGGGAGCGTGTGAGCGTCTATGGTGGGTCCGGCGCGAAAGCTGACGTAGTATATGAAGCGATTGCAGCTTCCGCAGAATTCTTCGTAGATCTTGCACAAATTTGAGGTTGAGATTCGCTATCGTGGTGTTGAGATTTGGTTTTTATCTGGTCGAAGGCTTGCCCGAGGGGCTGGAGGTGGCATGGTTGGCAAGCGAAGTTCGAGGGTTTGTGAGGCAGACAGATACTCGGTCGGAAGTGCAAGGCAAATCTGCAGCCAATAAATGAAATGATAGAACCAGAAGTCACTATCAGAGTCCTTAGTACCTTAGTCCTAGAAAGGTAGAGCCGAAACCCCTCGAGACGCTTCTATAGTTCATTCAATGCTCGACTTTTGAGCGAGCTTTCTACTTTCTCGTTCTTCGTTCTTTGCCTGCTGAACAAAATGGCATAGGATAGGCAACAACGCCCTCTCTCGCCAATTGCTGCGCTCAAAGAAACAAGAAACTTGCCATGAATTTTGAACTATTCTTTGATGTGCTGAACCACACGTGCCGTCGCGCTCGGCGCTCGCCCTCCTAGCCAGCTGACGGCCAACCACTTCCGAATGTAGAAATCCAAGTGACCACATGGACTGCCATAATCCCCAAGCCTCGTGGCTGGACATCCTAGAAGCTGATTAGCACAAGCTTCTATGTGAGGGGCGTCGCCGCACAACTCACGCGTCTCGCCGACGAACACCAAGCTACTACTACCTCTACCAATCGAAACATCTTGCACCTCACACCTCACCTATCACAAACAGGCGAGACCCAAAATGCTCCGTCTCACCGAGCCCACCGTCGCCGCCCGTGTCTTCCACTCCTACATGCGCAAACACTTCCCGGGCCACCAACACGGTCACCACCCCCCTCAGCCGCAACCACCTCGGCCCAGCCCGGAAAACCGCGTATCCACTCGCGTCGCCTGCACGGCCGCGTCAACAAAACCGCTTCCTCCACTCCCTCCTCTCGAAGTAGGCACACCTGTCTTCACCGCGCTCCCCAACCCACCATTGGCTTCCTCGCCGCCGCCCACAAACTACTCGACGCAGACGAACGTGCCGGTGTCGGAACCGGCGTTGGCGCGGGTGCCGTCGGTGATTCCGGCGAAGGTGTTGCAGGAGCGGGGGCGTGGGAGGGGGAAGGGCGGAAAGCGGGGCAGGAAGGTGGTTAGGAGGGAACTTTGGTGTTGGTGAGTATGGTCGGAGAGGAGATGGTTGGATGGGGAAGGACTTACAAATCTGGAATTTTTGGTGATAATATTCAACATACACTTCCTCATCTTGCAAGAGGAGCGCCAATCTGGTGGCTTAACACAACAATGCAGGAATATTGGACCTGAGAAAAGATGGAATCAGGGAGTAAACGGGATACATGTGGCAGGTGACGCATCCATGACCCCTGGCATTCATTCCATGATTTTCACGGACTGCGTGATGTCCACAATCCTCTTGTTTTCACGGTTCGGCCTGGTGCCATGAACTAGCTCACACCCACTAAGCCCTTCGTGTTCATGGTTTGATCCCAGTCCAGAAACCGCGATCCGCGTGAGCTGAGAGAGTTCGGAACAGGCTGGCTTAAAATTCACGTAGGAGTGCGGCTCTGTTGATGTATCGGGCTAGTCGACAAATAAGTAGCAAGACGTGCCGTCAACGAGCATATTGTGCTTATGGGGCTAACGCATTGGTCAGGACAGCTTTAGCGTGCATTCAGAAGGATTGTCGTGTGCGGATGGAGGCCCCAACTCCCCAGCAGATGTGTCTGCCGAGTGTTTTTGTGCTGAGAAATGTTGTGAGGAAAGCGCTGGGGACTCGGACAGCTTACACCGTTCGGCGCACGTCGTTGATGGGTGGAGAAGCAGAGGGATGGGAGCCGCATGGTTACGGAGACGAGGGCGACGGGGATGGGGGGCCGTGTCGGGAAGGCGACGCGAGGATCGGCGCGGGCACGTGACCGTGACGCTGGCGCGAACGGGCTGGTTTGTTTTGACCCGCGCGAGCTTTGTCAACATCGACCTCTCGACATCACCCACCACCACCCGCCCCCAGCAACCGCTGCCATCCACGACCGCCCGCGTCAGCTACGTCGACATGTACATGTAGCCGTGCCATTCCTTACTCCACGACGTGACGCGCTTGCTTGCAGCCGGACAGACGCGTCTCGTTTCGTCTGCCCGCCGCCCTCTCAGCGCCTCCCACCCCCCGCACACCCGCCGTCCACACCGACACCATGGCTGCATCGCGCAACAAGGTCGCCGTCGGCTCCGCGCCCTGGATCCTCGGCGAGCGTGAGCAGGCGACCCAATTCGTCGAGCAGGAGGTCGACGAGTTCTCGTACTCGGTGCGCAATGAGATGGAGTGGTTGAACGAGCACATGGCCGAAATCTTCACCCGCCCCGAGCTGTATGGTCTCCTGCGCCTCGCTTGCATTTGCTCGTCGCTGATTGTACTCCAAGAAACATTGCCGACACATTCAAGACGCCTGGCAAGCTACGCGGCAAGACCCCGCGCACAGCTCGCAAGCGCAATCCCCTGGAAACGCGCGCCGTGAGTGCCTGGTCCCCTCCCAAGACCCACACATTGCTAAATGATTATGTAGCCATTGACGGACATCTTTGCGCCCAATCCTGCCAATGCCCCCAGCCCTACGCGCGAAACGCACTTTTACAAGCAGATCGAGCAGATTCAGATTGCAGAGGACCCGGACGACTCCGAGATGCCCGCACCGCAACAACCCGTACCAGGCGCCGACCACACTGATGGCATCCCTCCAGGAGACTCGGGATACCATGGAATGACCGAGGATGAGATGGAAGTCGATGCCGATGAGTCGGTCGCGAGGATATCGCCTCTGAAAGAGAGCCCCACGAAGCCCGTCTACTCGTCGCCTCCCAAACCCCAGGAACCTCTCACAAAATCCCCATCGGCATCGTTTGTCTCTGCAAAAGAAGACCTCGAGAACCATGCGCAGTCACACATCACAATCCATGAAGACGAAGACGAAGAGGATGAAGAGGAGGCTGAGGAAGACAACGAGGATACGGTGCACGAAGAAATGGACTTGGTTCCCACGCAGCCAGATGATTCACCTGTCCTGCAAGAGAATGCTCAGCCTACGTCTCCGCAATTCAGTGTCGGCGATCAGACTGCCTCGGCTCTCAACGCAACTGTAAATGTCGCGCAGGAGGATCAGGAGCAAATGGATGAGGATGGAGCAGCAACTCCTTCCGATGGATCCAGTCCGGCCAAGCCACCTTTGCGCAAGAGTAGCCTTACTTTCTCTTCCCTGCCCGCCCGCGAACCACTTGCAGGCAAGAAGAGCATGGGCAGCAGGGTTTCGCGTACCAGCCACGTCGATCAGTACAAGGCTCGTAGCAGCCACTTCGGCAGATTCACCGGCGGTAAAAGCCTTGGAGGATCCCAAGCTGTACAGTCTACCCAAGATGACGAAGAGATGGCTGGCAGCGAACCCGAGGACGACGAAGACGCAAAGTTGCACAGCAAGACGTCTACCCAACGTCTCCACGAGCGTATCAATATGCTTGCTCAGTCTCAGGAATTGAGGACGTCCAAATCCATTTCCGAACCTGTATCCCAGGAACTGAGCTATCCTCATCTCCCTACAGAAAGCGACGATTCGACCGGAGAACCGGTAGCCCTTCCGGCCCCACCCAAAGCACCTAGCCCAGTGCCTAACACTCTCGATGAGGATGATGATGACGACGACTGGATCGCTCCGATCACTAAGAAGCCCCCTCCCGCTTTGACCCGTCCCGCCATTCGGAAGAGTAACTCGGTAGATGTCATGGAGGATGTTAGCGGAAGAGATTCGATCGGTGGTCTTGACGCAGAGATTCAGGACGGGCCACAGTCAGGAAAAGCTACCCCGGTCCGACTTGGTCTTGGTCACACAAAGTCTATCTCAGTTCCGAACTTTGAATCACCTGCGGCTAAGGGGGTTCATTCATCCCACAAGAAGGCGATTTCTATTTCCGACCCTGAGATATTGCAGGACTCTGAGTCGAACACGCCGGTTGGCTCACCGACAAGGAACGACGATGGACCATTGAGTGCGTCAAAGACTAAATTCTTCTCTGTCTTAAAGTCCGCGAAGAGCATTTTTGCAAGCAGTGCTGGCGTGAGCGCTCAAGCGAAACTAGAGGCTCTGTCACCCTCCTCGGCAAGGATAAGGAACAAGGCACCTGGAATGGAGCAGGTCTCAAGCCCCTCAAGACCAGCGCTTTCGACCATTTTCGACAGGCCCGTCAACCCTGCAAGCCCTGCGAGGCGGCCCGCGACTGCCATCGGCACCCCCAGCCGGCCAACTGAAGCTAGAAAGATGCGTGCTTCCCTTGGACGCGAACTCAAGGAACAGGAGCTGGAGGCACAGAGGGATCGTGAGGACGCCCTGGAAAAGGCTCGGGAAGAAGAAGACCAGAAAGCTGCAGAGAAGGAAAAGCAGAAGGCCAACTCAGTCAAACAGGCAGCTGGGACTCGTCTCGGTGCTGTGAGCCGTGCGGACACTGTCTCGTCTCGCGATGACGATGACAACTCTATGGACGACGTGCCACAACCCGCACGCTCAAAGCCCGAGCGCGGACCTCCCAAGATGAGGGAGCCGAAGAGTCGCTTGGTGAAACCCACGGCCAGCAAGGAAACCCTCTCCAAAGGAAGAACCCAGATCAGGATCGGTCTTGGTTCTCAGAGGTCACACCCAACCAATGCAGACTTGTCAAAGTCGCTGCATGGAACTCTGCCAACTACCGCGAAGACACCAGTTGCTTCGAAGACCCCAGCCGAGTCTGTGAACAGCTCCTTCAACAAGAGCACTGGCCCATCTGGTGCACCATCCACCAAGCCGGTTACAGCGTTGCAGATTGCTGCGAAAAACAAGGAGAAAGAAGAGCGTGAGGCTCAGCGCAAGGCGGAAAAGAAGCGACAAATCGAACAACAGCGGGCAGTGAAGGCAGCGAAGGCCGAAGAAGAACGCCGGAAGGCCGATGAAGAGCGTAGGGCTGAGGCACAGAGGAAGGCTGCTGAACATCAGCGCGCCCAGGAAGCTAAGAGGGCAGCGAGTAGACAGGCGCTAGCTGCAGAGGCGAAGAAGCAGGAACAGCTACGTGCCCAAGCCGCGAACAAGCAGTCCAATGACCTGGTAAGTCATTCTTCTCTATCGGTTTTTGTTTCTTGTTTCTAATATCCCCAGGCCCATGCGCTCGCAAAGGAGAAGGCGGCAACTATTCATGGCCATCCACGCGGCGACATGGGAGGTGCTCGTCCGATATCCCGAATGGGCACTGTCCAGGATTTCAGCCTTAACCGTGCTATTCCTCCTGTCAACCCGGCCAAGCCGCCGAAGCGCGGGTTAGAAGACGAGCCTGTTCCTAGGCCTCAAGCTCCCCGCAATGGTCCTTCATATCAGCGTCTGGATGCCAAACGTCGCAAGACTCTTTCTGATGACGAGGAAGATGAACCGGCTGACAACAGGCGTTCGATGATGGCGCCGCCGATCCGTCAGTCCAACGTCCGCAAGCTATACCCCGAGCGTGAACGTCTCATGTCGGTCATCGACAAAGCCAAGGAGCCAAGCAAGTTTGCGCACGGCTACAAGACAGCACCATCTGGTCCCTCGTCCCACGCGCAATCGATGTTCAAACAGACCGTCAAGGCGCAGCACCAGATACAGCACAGCAAGCTCGGTGGGCACCCCAACGACATGGCTACTATTTCGAAAGCGAAGATCCCCTTCGCCGATGCTCCTGGGTCATCCTCAGCCGCAGCTGGCCCCTCTTCACACGTCTTCAAGACGCCTTCGCGCACGCAAACGGTGCCTCTTGCCTCGCCACACTTCCCCACCCCCGAACTGCCTGAGATCGCAACCGATTCGGAAGACGAGGACTCGGATTCGGAGGCCAACAACTTCCAGGCGCCCTCTTGGGTCAACTCGCCGGCGCTTCGCGATCTTCTCACGCAGCAGCAGCTCGTCGATCCGCTCGAGGTCTTCGGCCCCATCCCGCCGCTGCAGATGGAGGAGATCTTCAAGAACAAAGACAGGCACAAGCGATTCCGCGAGCGCACTAGCAGCGCCCATTGGACTACGGATCGCCTTACCGAGGAGGAGAGGAAGAAGGACCGCGAGGGTAGAGAGCGGATGATGAAGGATGGTGGTTGGACCTACGGAAATACGCACTCGTAGCGTAGATCGTTTGATGGAAGAGTCATTGATTGATATCAGGATTGGTGATTGGTATCGGTGGCGTTTGGGACGACGGAGAATTGGCTGTGCAAAGGTCCTACAAATAGGCCTGGCAGTTGTGCATTGGCCGTGGTCGGCTTTGTTTTGCTTGTAGGAGTAACACTTTAGGCGAGGCGGTATTATGGCATCATTGGGGCATGGGGATTCATTCAGCCGAAGAGCTGTAACTGCTTGGCGTTAAAAAGGCATTGGAGCGTAGATGCTCAGTAATTTTGATTTCTCTGTTTTCAAAACCACTTGACTGGCTGAAGATCTAGTGATTCAGTTGCCTCATGCTTTTGATGCCGAGCACGTGTAATGTGTGTTCGCCTCTAACGCCGGGTTGATATCAGCAGGGCGAATATTGCTTTCACTCAACTCATTATACTGTGAAGGCCTGCAACTCCCAGTGTGTGCGAAGAAGATACTCGCCCCGTCCCAGCCCTTCTACTGAGCAGTGATTGTGCTGCCATTGCAAAGAAATGCCGCTCTTACTCGACCATGGCGTGTGGCCGTGATGAGCGTTTTGAGTGGATGGTGAACAGCATCACTGAACTCATGCTACCGTAGACGTAGCAACTCGTTATCTCAAGCACCGACTACGAGACGAACACGTCCGTGGCAGGGATAGGGAATGAACAAAGAAAAATATCCTTTTATTCGTGCGGCATAGAGACTGGATATTATGTACCTCTGTCTCCGTACTGATAGCATTCCAGACCAGACTCCCACCTTAGCCTTGCTTGATGGTGGAAGGTAGATCGGATTGAGCGAGGAGGTGCGGTTTTAAGCACCGCGATTCGCTGGGGGTGGTCCGTGTCTGGGTTGTCTCGTGCTGGGTGTTGCAGGTGGGTGCATGTGATGGAGGTATTTGACGCGGGTGGGGGGTCGTGTTGCTAAGAGACTACACTCTATCTCTGCACCGAACAATCAATACGCTAGGCAACTATTCGCACCGTTGATGCTCTTCGTTATTATAGAAGACACCAGCACAAGCTATCGAGATCCACACTCTAGGAATCAAGCGGAAGTATTCGAGCGTAGTATCCAGGCCGAGTGACTGCTTAGGAACTCTCCGAAGCATGAGCTGGAAGAGGAATTGCCATTTTTGAGTTGCTGTTGGGAGGTCTTTGGTTCGTCCATGCGAAAGGGGCGGAAACGTGACGCCGAAAGCGCTCAGAATCACGAGACCCCTCTCTGTAACACAGCGGCGTGCATGTGAGAGAAATGGTGGGGCAGCATTCAGATCTGTCAAAATATCCCACGGTTAGCTTGAGAAAGCGGATAGGCAAAAGTGCAAACTGGTTGATTACGATCTCCTGATATGACATTTGAAAGTGCAGTGGGCCCGTCATGTGGTCATTTCCACGAGCGCATTCGGTCTATCAGCGGATCATCGAAGTGATGATTTTTGATACAGGGATTGCAATCTCCAATTCTGAAGGGATCCCGAGTGCTGCGGAAGCACTCCACGTTCCGGTGACACGTCCTGGAATCCACAGGCAAGCCAGAGTGGTGTAGACATGTGCGCGTTGTAGCCAGTAGACATGCTTTTCAAATTAAACGCGTGAGTGCAGTGAGGATGCGGTGTAGAACTTTGCAACAGCTGAGTCCCTCTTGCGCAACGTTTGGCTCTTACTGGTCAGAGTTCTTTCAATCACATGTGAATGGCTGTTACCAAATGCGGCAATTTCCATGTGCAACACTGCTATCAGTCGACACCGGAAAAGACGCCGACTCTACAATATCACATGCGCCAAAGGATCGTATCATCGAGCACGAACTATGGGTGTCTGCCTGGATGCTAAAGCTTGGCGATAGGGCTCAAAGATGCAGCAACCAACGAATGACCGACAAGGAAAGCGCCGAGAGAGTACATGAGTATCAAAACTTGTCAGAATCGAAATGCGTCTATGATTTCCAGATGCTCTTGGAACCACTTAAAACGCCACCGAAAGTATGGACAGGCTTCGAAGGGCGTAGACTTCTCGTTGGAATTGAACGTGGCAAGTGTTACTGTTTAAAGAGAAGCATGTCGTTCAGGGAGAAAATTGTGAATTGAAATATCCAAATCAATTACTTAAGGATTTTATGAGTTCGGGTTATCAAACTAGATGAGATCCCGCGGGTGAGAAGGTCTGGCGAAGGCTTCAGAGCGTCTGCAGCCAGAGACGCGCAAACAATCTACACACGTCAGAAGCACAAGTTCACGAGCAACCGCAGAGCGCCTGGTCCCTGAATTCCTGGTTACAAAGGCGTCACTGGCGATGATTGGTGGTCCTAGACCCACTGTTGGCCACATCTCTGACCTGCGATCACGGATTTCTGCAGCTTTTACGTTCGTCAGCCTCGAGCCTCCGCAGATCTGAACCGGAAGGCTGACATGATTGGGCGTCGACGTCAAGCGAGCGGTAGGAGATAACCTGACCAACAACCCAGATTAGCTTCATCCGGGAGAATCTGCTTATCGGACGGAGGCGGGGTAGCACAAAGACAGGGCTGGTGGTCAAGCATCTCCCCTCGTGCCCTGGTTGGAGAAGAAAGTCGTCTGCATACAATGGAAAGCGCCGGGTTGACGTGATGCGACGCTGCCGCCGTCTTCCTCCCTGTGGTAGGGTTACCGGCGTCGGCTTTGAGAGCTTCTTGGGCTTGCGCAACTCCAGGGGACTTGAATGAGAACAGAACTCCAGCGCTCTTCTTTCAAGAGCATTCATGCCTGTATCCTCTCTCCCAAGCGCAGCGGGATTCTGCACGCCCTTGCAGAAATAGATGCCAAGCTCTTGCAGGATGTGGACTTCGAGAAGGACAGACGAGAGACCAAGGCAGCCGTCGAGAACACTTTGACATGGCGGACACAAGTTGCTCTCCCTGCAGCGCGGGTGCCACCCAGATCACCGGTTGGTCGGCAATCTGACCGGATGAAAGTACCATATGCAGACGGGGCTGCTGCCTGCGGGCAAGGGTCGATTCTCCAAAAGCCGCAAGAGCAGGGGACCCAGACGCGATGCGTGCCAACAGGGCGCGGGCCGCGTGGAGCTGCGCTGGAGAGCGGCATCGTCGACCGGGGTTCTTGGGTGTTGTTGAGGGTTGCGGCTGGGGCGACGTCATTGCAGCAGGCGGCGGCGGCCGGGTGTTATCGCGACGCCATCAGCATGCTGGCGCGACTGGCTGCCATTGGCGACCGGCAGCGTTTGATGAAGGCCTTGGGACCCTGCATCTGCAGCGCGCTATCTGCGGCGCCCGAAAGCAAAAGTCAGACGGTCGTATTCCTCGAAACGCTCGCGCTCTCAACAATCGCGCGCGCCCTAAAGCCGCCCGTCCGCTGCCGCTGCCGCTGCCGCTGCCGTCGCCTCGCGCCGCCCGCGACCTTTCACATGTGAAATTCTGGCCTGCCTCATCCAGCGCCTCAAACCAGCAGACGGGACTTTTGCCTGCCACCTAGATAAGCGCTGCGCGCCATCCGTGATTCCCCAGATTCCTTTTCCCATGGCCATCAATCCCCGCCGCCTTGAGTCATCGCTCTTATCGCTTGTATTCCGCCCTCGGTGACCACCCGCCGCTGCTGTCGACTCTGGTGAGAGGGCCTCATGGCGCTGTCCAGATCTTTGTCTCAGATGTCTCAGAGATCACGCCCGCACGACACCAAGTCGCCAACCGCGCTGCCGTGCGATGATGACGTGCCGTCAAGCATGTACGCCATCCTGCCTGCCCTGATTCAGAGCCGCATCCCGCGCCTCAAGTCTGTTCGTCGGACCGTTAGCGACTTCCGAAGTCGCCCGCTGGTATCATCCGCCCACTCGCCATGTCCCAGCGCCGATGTGTCCGCTGGCGCCCAGACGCCCCCACCAGGCTATACCTCGAGGCCACCCTCGAGCGCTGCCATGCGACGCGGGTCAGGCGTCTCTGACAGCAGCACCGTGCACTCACTGTCAGATGATATGCTGGTAGATGAACGACCTTCCTCCTCGTCCAGTGCTTCCACCCTGCCTGTCTATCGCACTGTCGAGATGCAGGGCGGCGTCAACTGGAAGTTTGCCAGCCAGGGTAAGAACTTCTTCCCCTGGAAAACTGCCACGAGCGCTGACACCGGGTAGGACTGAACCTACTTACCGCTGCGCTCCAAGATTATACCACGTCCGGAAGCAGCCATGTCGACACGTCCTCGTTCGGCCGCACGCTCTACTTACAAGCCTTGACTCTCCTCCTGAAAGGCCTCCCGACCGATCTGAGCACGCAGGAGAAGATGTCCATCGAGACTTCGCTGCCGCCGGACATTGTCAAAGTGATCCATGTCGATATCTCCAGCGGACAGCTCGTGTGTCAGGGCAACCAGCACGTATCCGAGCCGCAGCGCCCGCAGCCAGAGCCGTCATGGCTCCACCGCCTACTCGCCTCCAGCATTATCCAGTTCTTCCTCCTCTTGCACCTTCTTCTCCCGTACATCAAGCTGTGCATCGGCCATGCGTACCAGTATGAGCGCCAGCACCGAATCTCGGAGAGACTGGTCTCCTCATCGATCAATACGGTGGATGAACTGGGTAGGAGGGGCATCCGCTTCACGAATGCCGTATTTCAGATGAACGACGGGAAGGTCGGGCAGGCGATCAACGATCTGACGCTCTGGTGGCTGCGTGGCGTGACGGGCGGGATCCACGAGGGCGTGAACGAAGGGTTCATGCTGCTCGGCGCAAGGAACGACGTGCATTACACGAAATCGTAGGCGGCGGCAGACAGAACGGAGTGTTGGGTGGGTGGAGCTCTTGGGTGAAAGAGGCACGTCCGGCGTTGTCGGGGCGGAGTTCGGCGGCTTGATTCGTGTAGACCATGACTAGAACGCGTTACGATTAACGACTCCAATGATAATACCAGCGTGCATTGGCACGGCACGTTGCATCCTGGAAGCACACGCGTGTACGGCGAGCAAAGAGACTATTATGTGCGAGAATCGCTGCAGAAGCGCGCGCAAACGCGAGTAGCGGCCAGACAGGCTCGCGGCCCGAAGCGGACTAGCGGCAGCGGCGCGACACGGGCTTTCGCTGATAACCGCTAGAAAAAAGTATCGCGCCGCTCGACCCTTTGCATTCTACAACCGCCTCTCCAGGATTTCTGGAGATTTTGTTCGCCACCGCCTCTCAGACTGCGTGTCTAGGACCAAGTATCTCGCGGACTGCCATTCACACCGCTTCCTCACAGTCCCACCGTCCAGCCGCCATGCTCGCACCTCTGCGGAGATGCCCTGCGTCTCTGCCTCGTGCTCTCCGCACCGCCGCTGCTACGCGGTCGGCTCTGCGCAATGCATCGACTGCCTTGCCCCGGACCATTCTGTCCTCCTCTAGGATCGTTCCTCTGCTCTCTACCCGCGCTTTTCAGTTGAGCGCCCGCCCCGCCGAGGCACAAGTTGCCGCCACCCAGTCGAGCAAGTCTTCGCGAAGTCACTCGCCGATCACCAACTTCCAAGAACTGGAAGACAGGAACATCGTTCACCCCAATGTCATCAAAGCCATTGTGAAGGACATGGGGATCACTACCATGACTGAAGTCCAGTCTGCTACCCTTCACCAGGCTCTGCAGGGTACCGACCTGTAAGCGCAACGGAAATCCCGTTACTAGATCATTGGCTAACTCGAGCAGTATCGCCCAAGCAAAGACAGGAACGGGAAAGACGCTCGGATTCCTTCTTCCCATGCTCCAAAACATTATTGCAAAGGACCCGAGCCTCGCCACCCCAAGGATGGCCGGGCGCATGGGTCGCTGGCCTCGTGTGCGACCCGACATTCGCGCAATCATAATATCTCCCACGAGAGAGCTAGCCGAACAGATTGCGGTTGAGGCCCGCAAGCTGACAAGGCATACATCTATAGCCGTTCAGACCGCCGTCGGGGGAACTGGGAAGAGGGATGGCATGCGCCGGATCATGACCGAAGGATGCAACATTCTCGTCGCAACTCCTGGGCGACTCAATGATATCCTCGGCGACGAATTCGCCCCGATTCCTGCGGAGAATCTGGACTACCTTATCTTCGATGAAGCTGATCGTCTCCTTGAAGCCGGATTCTGGGAGGAGATCACGTCAATTCAGGAGAAACTTCCGAACAGGGAGGTCAGGGACCGCCAAACACTCATGTTCTCGGCCACCGTTCCCAAGGAAGTCGTCAGGCTTGTTCGGCAGGCTTTGAAGCCAGGTTTCCATTTTGTCAAGACGGTCCGTGAGGACGAGGAGCCGACTCATCAACGTGTTCCTCAAAAGGCCGTAATCTGCTCTGGGCTCGAGACTCAGCTCCCAGCTCTTCTTGAACTTTGTCAGAGGGAGGCAACCCTCGCTAAGGCAGGCGAGAAGCGCCCTTTCAAGGCCATCGTCTACTTCAACACTCTCAAGGAAGTCGAGCTTGGGTACTCGTCATTCAAGGAGATACGTCGCAACCAGCGCCGTCAGCATGATGTTTGGGAAAGTGACCTCCTCTTCATCCATTCAGGGCTTACGCAAAGCGGCAGGCAGAGGATGGCTGACACATTCCGAGCTTCCGAGAGTGCGATCCTGTTCTCAACGGATGTCACTGCTCGCGGTATGGACTTTCCCAACGTGACGCATGTTATACAATTGGGAATCTCAAGGGATCCTGCCGATTACATCCACCGAATTGGTCGCACGGGGCGTGCTGGCAAGGAGGGTGAGGGATGGCTCCTTCTTCCACAATTCAACCGACAGGCCATTCAACAAAAGCTTGGACACCTGCCGATCAAGATAGACAGCTCCCTGGAAACTGCGAAAGCTGACATCCATAATCTATCGTCGCTCCCTGAGCATTCCGCCAAGATCATCACGGATGTTCAGGATGGCTTCAAAGAATTGGACCGTCAGGATCTCATAGAGTCTTTCAATGGTATCTTGGGTGCCTATCAGGGCACCAGAGACAAGCAAAGTGTTCTCGATTCGATGAACACTATGGCTACCCAACTCTGGGGGCTGGATCGGGCTCCGAAGGTCTACGGACGGCTAGGGGAGAGTTTTAGCCAAGGGCGTGGTTCGGGACGTGGGAGGAGTGATGCGCCTTTCGACCGTCGTAGCCGGAACTCCCAGAACAGCAGGTCTGGCTTCCAGAACAACAGGTCTGGCTTCCAAAACGACAGGTCTGGCTTCCAGAGCGGCAGGTCTGGTTACCAGAACGACAGGTCAGGCTTCCAGAGCGGCAGGTCTGATTTCCAGAACGACAGGTCTGGAAGCCAGAACGACAGGTCTGGAAGCCAGAACGACAGGTCTGGACGAAGGCCTTTTGCCGGCAGGCCTCAAGGAGGGTTTAACACAGGAAAGGAATTTTCAAGAGGAGGTGGATATGAGAAGAGACGCCAGCGTGAGACGGGTTGGTAATGGGGTTCAACCGGCTGCGGTGTTTTCAATTTTTGTTTCCATCGTACGGGGAGCAGACTGCACGGGAACGGCGTTAAGGATTCTTCACTTGGATCTTGCACTTCCTGTTGAGCAGCGACACTGTATCCAATGTGCAGATCAGGAGAGACTGTTGATGTACGAGTAGAAAAGGGACGGAGGAACAAAAGTGGCGTTCTCGGATTATGCGAAGAGATACCAATTGGTGTCAAAGGCGAAGAGGGACTCTGATTCTCGTCGAGAGACTTGATTTCTAAACATCTCCAATCAATCTGTACGACAAGACTATTTCTTATTCAGTTCGTCTGTTTGCTCGTATGTAGTGTAGGCTACCCCTTCTCGCAAAGCCCTTCACTCGGCCGTTGTACAATGGGTTTTCTCAGGTTGCACACCCATTCCATTCAGGCAACCCAGATGGCACAAGATCTGGTGATCTCTGGGATATTCTCCGGATGTCCGAATCGGAGCGGTGGCAGTTCCCGAACGGGCAGAACATACAGCGGGTTGTCTCAGATCAGGGTTCTGGCTTTTGATTCTTGCTCCGAGTAACGTCCCTGTGAAGAGGTTAGATAGTTCGCATCTATCCTCAGGCAGATCGAGTTGACGCGCGAGGACGGCGTCAAGGGAGGCGGACAAAGGCGCTGGTGGCTCTGAGAACAAGGGCGGTGACGAACCGCACGCGTCGACCCTCCAGATATCGATAGAAGGGAACGCACGTGACGTGGCCAAAGCGCCCAACTAGCTCGGACTGGTGACGCCGGGGGATGCTGCACCTCTCTGGTCTTCGAGGGTGACACAACCTGCACCCGTTTCCTGCACCTCGCTCTCTCGCGCGCCGCAGCATCCAAGCCCCTTGAACGCCAGCTTCCCTCTCGATCGACGCCTCGCAATCTATCCAACGCTCCGAGTCACAACCACCTACGCCATCATGTCGACCGCCGCGCGCAGACGTCTCATGCGCGACTTCAAGGTACGTACATGCAGGTCTTGCTCGCAACTCAGTCCGTGCCCGGCTCTCGCAAGGCAGAGCCGTCGCGCTTTGTGCCGAGGAGCTGAAAACTCGAATCTAGCATCAATGCTGACTGCCGTGTAGCGGATGCAGACTGATCCTCCCGCCGGTGTGTCCGCCTCTCCCATCGCCGACAATGTCATGACCTGGTACGGTTGCTTTCTCACCCCGCCACGCCCGCGCCAGCCTGGCTGGTCTACATACACGCCCTGCCCCCCAACGATTTCAGCCGCACAACACCGGTCTTCTTGATAACGAGTGCTGCTTACACAAGTCGTCGGCTGTAGGAACGCCGTGATTATTGGTCCCGCCGACACGCCGTTCGAGGACGGCACGTTCCGCTTGGTGATGCACTTTGAGGAGGCGTACCCAAACAAGCCGCCGGGAGTCAAGTTCATCTCCACGATGTTCCACCCGAACGTCTACGGCACAGGCGAGCTGTGCTTGGACATCCTGCAGAACCGGTGGAGCCCGACCTACGATGTTGCCGCGATCTTGACGAGCATCCAAAGGTACGTCGAAGCACTCCCGCGCTCGCACCTACCCCGCAACCGCGTTGGATCGCGCGAGGGATGTGGCTTGTAAGGAGCAGCTTGCTGATAGCACGACAGTCTGCTCAACGACCCCAACACCAGCTCGCCAGCGAACGTGGAGGCGAGCAATTTGTACAAGGACAACAAGCGCGAGTACATCAAACGCGTGAGGGAGACGGTGGAGAAGAGCTGGGAAGACTAAGGCGGCTGCGGAGCAAGCACGACGCCTGCCGTTGGCGTCGATGCGGTGGCTGTCCCTCGTGCAGTCCATCGGGGAGGGTTTGTTCATTGGCGACGGCAATTACAGGGTCTACAGTTTCAGGGTCTTCAGCGGACATGGAGGGGAGTCATTGGGTTATTATCAACAGTTTTAGCATGGCTTGCGGGATGGCGTACGGCGCGACGTCCCGGTCTATAGTAGCACGATCTAGGGTTTTTCTTGCTTGCACCGGATCTCGTCAGGCGGTGGTTTGCGCACATGTGTCAGGGTCCGCCACGGGCTGACGTCTCGTGGCGTGGCGTGCAATCGAACGAACCCACACCGAGGTAACGGCGCGGCACGCGAGTCGGGCCTGGGGCTCGCGGGTGCTGCAGCCGGTCCGCCGCGCTGCGGGCTGCGGGCTGCGGGCTGCGGGCGGCGCTGCGGGCTTGGACGCGAGCATGCGAGGCTGGAGGCACGACGCCGTGCTACGCTTCCCACGCGGTCGCGGGGCGGATGCGGCTTCGCTGTGGGAGGCGGGATCCTGCACTAGCGCGGTCGGCAGGCCGGTCAAGGCTGTGGGTGCGGGTCGCCCAGCACTGGACGGGATCAACAATCAACAACAAATTCTAAGTCCGCAGACCGCCAGAACAGTCAGCAGTCTTTTCCCCTCCCTGGCTGGCGCGCCGACGCCTCTCCTTTTGACCCGCGCGCGCCCTCTCCCTCCTGCGGTTTCCCTGCGAGTGTGCACCGCGTTCCCTGCCCGAGAGCCTGATCCAGGGCCCGGCGAAATAACTACACCGCCAACGCATCACCTCCCCCATCCCTTGGACACCGCGGAAAACATCCGAGCGCCCGCGAGTGAACAACATCCAGCACGCCCCCCGAGCCTCGACGACACATAACCACAACGGCCGCCGGGCCACGCTGCCCCATCAACGCAACCATGGCGTAAGTACTCCTGACCACCGAGAAAGGAGACGCGTGCTAACCTCCGCCGCGCAACAGCTCCAACTCCATCAAGGGTGCGTCCTGCCCTCACCTCCCGGCCTGCGCCGCCTCCATCCCTATACTGACAGCCCCCGCCGACAGTCGTCGCGCGGTTTCGCCCGCAGAACAAGATTGAAATCGCCAGCGGAGGAGAGCCCATCGTCTCCTTCCAGTCCGAGGACACATGCAGCATCAAGGTACGCCCGGCCACCACGGCTCCCTGGATGGCGCCCAGCGCCCGTCCAGGCCCTCTCCACCATTGACAGGAGAGATGCTGACGCGTTGCTGTGACCACAGTCCACCGAAGCCGCGGGCGACTTCACGTTCGACCGTGTCTTTGGCATGACCTCGAAGCAGCATGAAATCTTCGATTTCTCCATCAGGCCGACCGTCGACGACATTCTAAATGGCTACAACGGAACCGTGTTCGCCTACGGCCAGACCGGTGCCGGCAAGTCGTTTACCATGATGGGTTCGGACATCGAAGACGAGGACAACAAGGGTATAATACCTCGCATCGTCGAGCAGATTTTCGCGAGCATCTTGGCAAGCCCGGGCAACATCGAGTACACCGTCAGGGTCAGCTACATGGAGATTTACATGGAGAGGATTCGCGATCTCCTGGCTCCGCAGAATGACAACCTGCCGGTGCACGAGGAGAAGAACAGGGGTGTCTACGTCAAGGGCTTGCTGGAGATCTACGTGTCCAGCGTGCAAGAGGTCTACGAGGTCATGAGAAGAGGTGGAAGCGCCAGAGCCGTCTCGGCAACCAACATGAACGCGGAGTCCTCGCGGTCTCACTCGATTTTCGTCATCACCGTTACCCAGAAGAACGTCGAGACCGGCTCCGCAAAGAGCGGTCAGCTGTTCTTGGTTGATCTGGCAGGGTCCGAGAAGGTCGGCAAGACAGGTGCCAGCGGTCAAACACTCGAGGAGGCCAAGAAGATCAACAAGAGTTTGAGTGCTCTCGGCATGGTCATCAACGCCCTCACCGACGGCAAATCCACCCACGTTCCCTACCGTGACTCGAAGCTCACCCGTATCCTGCAAGAATCTCTCGGTGGTAACTCCCGGACAACCCTGGTCATCAACTGCTCACCTTCCAGCTACAACGATGTCGAAACCCTCAGCACTCTGCGCTTCGGTATGCGTGCGAAGTCCATCAAGAACAAGGCCAAGGTCAACGCGGAGCTCTCGCCAGCGGAACTCAAGGCCCTGCTCAAGAAGGCTCAGTCTCAGGTCACCACGTTCGAGACTTACATCTCCTCGCTGCATGATGAAGTCCACCAATGGCGTGCTGGTCAACCCGTGCCGGAGGAGAAGTGGGTGCCTTCCATCGAAATTGCACCCGCTAAGAAGCCCCCGCCCAAGGAGCGTTCCGACACTCCCTCGGCTGTGGACCGTGTTGCCAACAGGAGGTCTGAGACGCCATCGAGACCGGACTCTCGGATGGATCTCGAGCGTGCTGGCACGCCTGCTCTTCTCGAGAAGGACGAGAAGGAGGAGTTCCTGCGCCGCGAGAATGAGCTGCAGGACCAGCTTGCGGAGAAGGAATCTCAGATCGCCAAGGCCGAGAGAAATCTCGCGGATGCGAAGGAGGAGTTGACCTTCCTCAAGGAGCATGATACCAAGACGAGCAAAGACAACGAGAAGCTCAACACCGAGATCAACGAGCTCAAGATGCAAGTTGAAAAGATCAACTTCGAGGGCAAGGAGGCCCAGATCACGATGGACGGCCTCAAGGAAGCCAATGCTGAACTCACTGCCGAGCTCGACGACCTCAAGCAGCAGCTTCTCGACGCCAAGATGAGCGCCAAGGAGACGAGCGCCATCCTGGACGAGAAGGAGAAGAAGAAGGCCGAGCGCATGGCCCAGATGATGGCCGGCTTCGACCTTGGCGGTGAGATCTTCTCCGATAACGAGAGGAACATCCGCAAGGCCATTGAGCAGCTCGACGTCCTGCTTGAGGTTAGCGGCAACGGCGAGGCGGTTGCACCTGACTCGCTCCGCGAGCTTAGGGCCAAGATGCTCGAGACCCAAGGCATCGTCCGCCAGGCCGAGCTTTCCGTCTCGGAGCGTAGCGAGCTGGACGAGGAGCACATGAAGCGCCGTGAGGCCCTTGAGAAGCGCCTTGCCCATGTGCAGCACGAGTACGAATCCCTGCTCGAGCGCAATCTTAGCGAGGCGGATGTCGCGGAGGTCAAGCAGCGCCTTGCGGACGCCTATGCCTCAAGGCAAGACGGCGAGACCGAGCTCATTAACGAGATCAAGTCGGACCTTGCCCGTAAAGTGGAGGAGGTCAAGGACCTCAAGGCGAAGGTGGAGGAGCTTGAGCAGCGTCTCAAGAGCGGTGCCGCGGTGAACGGTGCCAACGGCGTCGCTGCCGTCAACGGCAAGACCGTGCAGCAGCAGATTGCCGAGTTCGACGCGATGAAGAAGAGCCTCATGCGTGATCTGCAGAACCGGTGTGAACGGGTATATCATCTCAGTTGCATAACAGTCGATGCTTTATAGCTAATAGTTTAATTTTCCGGGACAGGTCGTCGAACTCGAGATCTCGCTCGATGAGACACGGGAGCAGTACAACAACGTCCTGCGGACGTCCAACAACCGGGCGCAGCAGAAGAAGATGGCGTTCCTGGAGCGCAACCTCGAGCAGCTGACGGTCGTGCAGCGGCAGCTGGTGGAGCAGAACAGCAGCCTCAAGAAGGAGGTGGCGATCGCCGAGCGCAAGCTGATTGCCCGCAACGAGCGCATCCAATCCCTCGAGAACCTGCTGCAGGACTCGCAGGAGAAGCTCACGGCGGCGAACCACAGGCACGTTTCAACCCCGATGTTTCTTCCTCATTTGCACTCTTCTCCCCTTCTGTCCCCACTTTTCTTCCACGCGGATCAATCTATCTCCTACAAGACATTTATCTCCCGCACAACAAGCAACCCTATCTCATCTCCTCCCCCGTCTCTGCCCTCCAGTCATCTCGCCTCCCCATCCCTGCCGCCGCCGTTGTTTCCCTTTAATCCTCCCCCAACGTCGTCACCGTCTTCTCCACTGCACAATCCCCGACTCTCGTATCACTCGAATTATAGTAGCTATGTAGACGAAGACCCACTTGACTAACACCATAGCCCCGACGGGCGACCGTGGTACAGGTTCGAAGCTCAGCTCACGGCCGTCAAGGAGCGGCTCGAGGCGGCGAAAGTCGGCTCTACCCGAGGATTGGGCGGCCCTCTCTCCGGGGGCGCCAGCTTGCCCTTCGGCTCTCGCATCGCCAAGCCCCTGCGCGGCGGCGGCGCTGCTGCCGAAGCCGGCCCCATCGCCTCAATTGCGAGTCCTGAGCAGCCGAAGCGGAGCTCGTGGTTCTTTAACCAGCGCACCTAATTCGGCTGCCTTGGTAGCGCCGTCATTGTCGGTGTCGACCAGCTCATGCTCGACACCCACGACGGCCGCTGGCAGTGCGGGTGGTGGGAGGAAACGACTTTCTTGGTGGGACGACTACGAGGACCGGAGAAGGAGGGGCGCATACACGCCACTGACGATGCCTTCTTCGGCCGCCTCGCTGTCGGGATTTTTTGATGACGATTGCAACAACAATTCGGACGAATGGGAGGACATGGACGACGATGGTGATGATGAATCAACAGCAAGGAAATCAAGCGGGTTCGAGGAAATGACGATGGTAGAGGACGGTGTTGCTGTCAGGGACCTTCTTCTCTTTTCTGACCCTCCTTCTTTTCATAATGGCGAGGGAGAAAGCAGGCGGTCGAGCGTGGCCTACAGCCACAGGCGCTCGTCGTCGGCCGGATCGAGAAGGTTGCTTCTGTTGCAGCTGGAGCGGCAACGCGAGAAGGTGGCGGTGGGGAGGAGGATGAGACTGGCCGTGGTGGGAGGCGGGTTGGGGCTTTTCATGCTCATGTGCGTGCTGTATGCACTGAGCTGGATCGCTGGTTGATATTTCTGCTCTCTCATATCAACCCATCCCCATCTCTCTCCTTTACAACCGTCCGTTCCAAACGTGTCTGGTTCTGCATCTATTATACCGGCGTCAAGACTACGAAGGGAAGAAGAAGAAAGGGAAAGGGCGGCAGCCGTTTTTAGACTTGTTTTGGCTTTTCCTCTCTTATTATCTCTATCGCTGCTCCTCATCTTCCTCCTTTTTCCTCGACCACAGCCACCTTCTTATATCCAAACACCCTCATGCACCGTTATATCCACAACGTTTTAAAAATCAACACGCAAACCCCCACTCCTGTAAACCCTTCCTTTTTATTTGTATCATGTAGATGAGATGATTCACGTCTTTTTCTCTTTTCCCCTATGTGTACGCGGTGTGCTGCTTATGCTCGTAACTACACGTGTGTCTGTGGGGATCCTTGCAATGCCGCTATCACTGCTGCGTTCCACTCCGTTTGCCGACTGCCTTGCACACTTCGCTCGCGCTCTGTCTGTCTGGCTTCGGCGTTGCGCTTTGCGTGCGTTACTATACCTTTGTTGGCCCCTGCCCACCCTGCTTGCTCGACACCCATTCCGGCAGCTCTAGAGATACTCGCGTTGCGATGTGCTTTTGGTGCTTTTGGTGCTTTCGGACTTCGTTGGTGTTGGTGTTGGGTTGCTGTAAGTATGCCGAGATTGGGCTGGTGAGGGAGAAAGAGAGGTGGTGGGAAGAGGTTGGGTAGATTGGAATACCGTTTTTTTTTCCTCCCTTCATCTATTTCTCGTGCTTGAGGCTCTGGGTGTGAGGACGTCGACGGGCTGCGGGGATTCCGTGGAGCCTTCTGCCTCAGCCTCCTCCGCTCGTTCACTGGTCTCGCTACGGATCGGGGAGGTGCCATTGCTGCGGTGGGATGAGGTGGTCTGAGGCTATGTGGTTGCTTTCTCTTTGGTCATGCTTCACCGTTCTTCGATTCGGAGCCTCCTGGTCAGGCGGTCTTGCGTGAGTGTCTCGTGACGAGGCTCTAAGTCCACCGTCGTGCGGACTTCATCACCGCGGATGATCGGGAAGGAGGGATTTCCGTCGTCATATCTGAACTTGGGTTTCCAGAGAGCACCACACGGATATGGTGACTTTGGTGCTTTCATGAGGCTGGGTTTCTTACACGTTGGCGTGAGTGGCAGAGTTCATCCTCTGATCGTCAGATTGTGGTGGTTTGGGTAGTTAACAAGGCGGTGAAGGAGATGAACATTCCTGGTGAATGTTGAAGGTAGTCGGTGCTGTCTCATGATGTTGGATAGCATAATACGTTCGTGTTGATGGACAACATCTCTTCCTGGCGTAGCCCTCCCTGGGTTCTTCGAGTGTTTCGTTCAGCCACGTTTGGGAAGCCGGGGCGCAGGGCAAGACAGTCCAGCATCTCAGGATGCCAAATCATTTGATCACGCTTTCTTCAGGTCCCTGTGTGGTCTTTCCAAGATGATGGAGGTGATGGAAGAAAGAACCGGCATATGAAATGTGCTTTTCACTTTGTAAAACACGTGGTGGCCACGCTGTCACGTGCCCGTGTCACCTTCGATCCAAGTTCACCAACGCCTGCTGTTTCGGATCAGCTGGATTTTTTTAGGCGCCCCGTGACGTGGTTATTATTCCAGTTACTTCGTAGTTAGCTTTCCGTTCCTTGGCTCTCCAATTTCCTATAAACGTGGTAGGTGAAGAAGTGGCTTCCAAGCTCTACACGCGATTCTGTTTCTAGTGCGTGTTCAGAGGCATGTCGACTGATCTCGTAGAGATTATACTAGGAGAGTTTGGATAGGTGGGGTCTTGAGGGAGGTGCGGCAATCCGGAACGGCCCGTAGAGCGGGGACGGTGGAGACGTGCATTTACATACAACACTTCGGGTCATCAGCAGCGTTGCATGATGGTGAGACGGACTCGTGAGCTAGTACAAGTATCTATTGATTAATCTACAATATCAGCTTTGGGTTTCTGGTGCTTGCTCGGGTTCGGAGAGAAACACGCTAGGAGCGAGAGCGGAAGGACGAACAGTCGCCCATCTGACTTGGTCTTGTAGGAGGTGGACGGCGAGATCGCAGGCAAGAAAATAACGGTCAAGATAGATTGCTCTTGAGAGCTGTATACATATAGCAACCATTATATCACATGCCTGGGAATTCTTTCTCGAGCTGAATCACCGTCTACTTAGTCTAGTCAGACGACTTAGATATGCGGCATATGCCACAAGAAAATCACGAGCAAACCGTGGGGTGTAGGAGGATTTGACGGCTCAGGAGCATGCGCGGAGGCACTTTCGCACATCAGGCAAAGCCTTGAAGAGTATCTTCCAAATTCCGGATTGACCTGAATTTTGGGTGCTTTGCGTAGGTGGGAAGCGGTGTTATTACACGTAAGTTGCGCTTCTTGAGCCCACGATAGAATCTGGCGGGCTGGAATGTCTGTAGATGAGCTGTGAATAGCCAATAGAGCGGCAGAGTTTTGAGTTCTTCTCTGTGAACGTCCAAAGTGATCATTTCTCTCCGTGTCTTGTTGAGTCATCCTTGTGTCAGCTGGCATCATCGATTTTTCGCCCTCCCGGCCTTCTCGAACACGAGTAGTACGCCTATATCTCTGCCATTGGTGGAAGAAAATATCATACATGGGTAGTGATGGCTCGACTGACAAATCCCCCGGAGAACAGTAGATAGACTTTATATCTAAGACAAAGAGTTCTTGTTCCGATATCGTGGCGCGTACATACATTGCGGCCCTGCCAAGGGTTTGTTGGTAACCAATGACGAGCTCAACAGAAGGCAGTGAGCATTTAGTTACAGCGGGTCATTTTCCTGTTTGGACCGTCGAAGTTTCCAGGGCGACTCAGTCGCGGCTCATATCTGCACATGCTTGTAGGTAGCTCCGGGTTGACCACACATGTTGTATACCGGAAGATGCACCTGTTCGTTTTCCGCCATCTCCACGTATGTCAGCCTGCGGCTGACCTGAGCACTTTCCAGCACACACTGGTGGGTGCTGCAGCCAACGGCTAGCGCGAGCTACTCCGAAAGGATAAGCATACTGGCGTGAAGACTTATCCTTCTTCGACTTTGTGGGCTGTGATGTCAAGACGAGTACTTTAAGCTTCTGTAACTAATATGGAGTATTTAATTTAGACGATGTATCTTTCCTCGCGTTATTGACCATAGTGCACCTTCAGTGGAGAGGGGTAAGGGTATAGAAAGAGGGACGGCCCGGGTTGGTCAGAAGCGCGGCCGATGACGACATAGAAATATAGTGGAAAGTGCGGCAACCACTTACACTGGGGCGGGGAAGGAGGTGGCCGTCGCAGTCGCCATTGGCCGTGGGCGTGGAAACGCGTTCACCAAGCAAGAAGCGAACACCAAGCAACCGCGCGTCCTCAACGCCCCGCATTGTCGCACTGAGCACGATGCCAAGCCGTAAGCTCATCCCCAGTCTCACGGCCACACCCTCCGGCCCGAAGCCACGACCTCTCACCCACGGCCGGCCCGCCGACCGGAGGCCAACATCACCATCGTGACATCGCGCCCGCGCTATGCTCTAGCATGCTTGACTAACACATGCGCCACGGTGCTATACGGGCACCTTAGTCCCCACCACCACCTTCTCCACCAACACGATCCGCGTCATCCCCGGAGGCGACGGCGCCGCCGCGGCCACCACCACCAGAGCCGCCGCCCTCGCCCTCGCCCGCGACCACGTCGCCGTCGTCCAGCTCAACCCGCTGCTCGCGCGGTACGAGCGCCTCTCTTCCGGTCCCGCCGGGGTCGGGAGCGCCTCGGAAGGTGGTGACGGCGGCGGCGGCGACGACTACGACGGGCTGACTCGAGAGACGTACCTGATCACGGAGACCATGTCGTACGTGCCGGGGACGCACCTGCTGGACCGCGAGCTGAGCTTCGAGCTGGACGTGGTGGACACGGCGGCGGGGCTGAGGACGGTGGCGCGCGCGCCGATGGGGTTCGTGAGCGAGCAGGAGTGGGTGGTGAGGGAGGCAGGCGAGGGAGGGAGATGCGTGGTCGAGGAGAGAGTCACGGCGACGTGTCCGTGGGGACTGCGGTGGTTCGTGGAGGGCACGATGAGGAAGAGCCATGAGACTATTCTCGGGAGGTTCGTGGAGAAGGTGGCTGCAGAGGTGAAGCAGAAAGGGCGGGAATAGTGAGTGGAGGGGAGCCGATGCGTGTGTGGGCGCCGGTTGGGGGTGTGGGGGGCTGGCTGGCTGTGGCGGGCTGGCGGATGCGGGATGTTCAGGTTTTGGACAGTACTTTTTCCTTGATTCAGTTACATGAGGCGCGGTTGGGCTGCAGCCTCGGCGAGTTCATGCTTGAGAAACGTCCGAAGATAACAGGGGAAAGAAGGCAGGAAGAGATGCTGGAATGCCGTGTCCGACTCGGCTGCATGGATGGATACGTGGTGTCAGAGAGCAGAGGAAGTAGTGCATCCTTGGGGACCTCGGTAAGGCATTGCGTACTTTCGATCATCGAACGAGTGGATGAGTAAGTTTCTGTCAAATTCCGGGGTACGTGAATATGTGGGCTGACAGCGTGGCAGCGACACAGCGACGGCACGTATTTGTGAAGAAAGGAGCTGACACGGTGCTGGGACATGACGACGGCTTGGCGACAAGACATGCGGCTGAGAGTCCGGCTACTTTGGATGGTTTATTCATCACACCGTCGACCATGCCCGTTCGCGGGAAGCGTCGAGGTTTAACGCACCTCTGCACGGCGAATATTGGCCGGTTTTCTAGCGCGAAAAAGTAAGCCAAGGCTTGCAGGGCGCCGCCTTATCAGTTCGCTGGATCTGCATCGTCGGAAGATGGGAAGGTACGGGAGCGCGCAGGGATTGAGGTAGGTGGCCCCACCGGGCTGCAGCTGCCGTCGAAATGGTACACCGGTGGCCAGTGCCTAGCTTATCGCCGTAAAGGCTAACGCTGCCTTGTTCACGACAGCTCGCAACGTGTGCCGCTATGTTAACTTTAGCTCTGTGCTTTGATTGGGCTGGCCCCCTGTATCGATCCCGTTCACGAGTTCTTCTGGTCAGAAGGTATCACAAAACTCTCGCAAAACTCTCTCAGATTAGCAATTTGTACCACGAACCCTGGCCAGCAATCCGCCGCAGAGCCGTTTGGCCTGCCTGACACTCGGCTCCCGCTGCTCCCGCTGCTCCCGCCACTGGAGGCCAGCTCGTCACGGCCGCATCGCGTATAGATTGCCATGCGTTTTCAGCTTAGGCCCAGGTTGCAGTTCCTTTGGACGGAAATAAGCTCATGCAAGCCTCGAATCCTACTGCGCCATTCGGAAGAGGCTACGACGTACCTTAGCCTGCTGGGAATACGATCCGTGCGTTCAGCTGGACGACAACAGCGGCGAGGCCGTTGGTTTTCCGGCCTCGCGGAGCCATTCTCCGAAGCCCTATCTGTGGATCTCTACGATGGCTTGACAAAGAGGAAAGCCGGAGGATAGGCGGTTGGGGTGGCCGCCGATGGGGAAGTCCGAGGTCCTGGATATCCCCCTACCCCGGTATATCATGGACTTGGCTGCATCACTTTCATTAGGATCTGCTATATCCCATTGTCAATCCGCCTTGCCGTTCTTGTCGCCAATACAGCTGCCCTACAGCGCCGATATTCCATCGAATATGCCACAAGCGGAAAAACCCAACTCGACCTACATGGTCGTCAGTTGCGCCTGTCAAGACGCAGGCGATGCCACGCGCTCCATAGCCCTGGCCATCGCGCTCCGGGACAACTGCCCGCCGGGCCACAGCCTCAAGATCGACTTCATCTCCAACGGCTCCAAGCTCGAGCACCTCATCTCGGACGCCGGCTTCCAAGTGATCCCGTGCAACCCGCGCGTCAAGGGCCAGTCGGTCGCGCACGACCTGGGCTGGGACTTCCCCGAGTTCTTCGGCAGCAAGGAGATCGCCGAGGGCTTCATCCACGGGCAGCTGGCCGCGCTGGAGGCGCTCCGGCCGGACGTCGTGCTGCACGGCATGTGGGCGCCGGCGTCGCTGGCAGCACGCATGCTCGGCATCCGCACCATCTCGTTCCTGCCGCTGCCCGTGGTGCCGGAGGCGTTCGGGCGCGGCCTGATCCGCGACCTGCCGGACATGATGCCCGGGCTGACGCGGCTGCCGCGCGCGGTGCGCAAGCAGCTGGCGTGGTGGTCGAGCGGGCTGATGCTCAACGCGCCCATCTTCCACCAGCACCGGCTGGGCGCGGCGGCGCGCGCCTGCGGCTGGGGCAACGACGGCGCCCTCAGCCTGTTCGACATGGCCGCCGCCGACCTCAACCTCGTCAACGACCTGCCGCTGTTCCACGAGCCGTACGTGCGCGGCCTGCCCGCCAACGTCGTGCTCACCGGCCCGCTGTTCGCGCCCAACCGCGGCGAGGCCCTCGACCCGGCCATCGTCGCGCACCTCCGCCGGGACGGCCGCCCCGCCGTGCTGGTCACGATGGGCAGCTCCGGCACGAAGGAGATGCTGTTCGAGGCGATCCGGGCGTTCGCCGCCGACGAGGACGACGCCGACCGGGCCAACGTCGTCGTGCTGGCGAGCCACTCCGTCTGCGCGCTGGCCGAGGCGAAGGCGGTCGCGGGCGGCGCGGCGAGGCTGCTGGTCACCAACCAGTTCATCCCGGCGCCGGCGGCCCACGCCCTGGCCGACGTCGTCGTCTCGCACGGCGGGCAGGGGACCGTGCAGACGGCCATGATGGCCGGGGCGCCGATCGTGGGCGTCGCGCTGCAGATCGAGCAGCAGACCAACCTGGACAACGTCATGGACTACGGCGCGGGGCTGCGGATCCAGAGGTTCAACTGGAAGGGCCCGGTGATCAGGAGGGCGGTGCGGAAGGTGCTGGCCGAGAAGAGCTTCAAGGAGAAGGCGAGGGAGCTGGCGAGCAAGGTGGCGGAGGTGGACGGGGCCAAGGTGGCGGGAGAGTGCATGTGGAAGTTCATCCTGACCGGGGGCGTCGAGAAATCTGGTGTTGTGTACGGCGTGTCGGAGGTGCGGGGGAGCGACGATGACTTCGCGATGGACAGCAAGGCTGTTTAGCAGGGACTGCAGTCGAGCTGCAGCTGTGGCGCCTGCGGGTGTCTTCGGCAGGGAACAAGGGTGCCTTTTTTGTGGAACGGTTGAGCCGCTTGGGCAGTCGAGATGGCGTACGGATAACCAATGAAGCAATGATTGATGGCGATCATGCCACATCCGGATGTCAGCACAGTGTCAGCCTGCCACATGGCGTGCGGTCCGAACCAGGTGCGACGACGCACAACTCGAGACATCACGGCACAATTATCTATCTAAGACCGAGCGGGCGATTCGGAGATACGAAGAACTAACTTTTCGAAAGACATCTTCGCCCGGAAGCTTTCGTCGATGAGGGTGCAACTGCTATTCAGTAGAGGGGGGGAAACGTCATCTTCGTCGTAAGCAAGCAAAGAACCACCTTCCATGCTTTTTGCAGTGGTCTTCACTCGGGTCCGGTCAACATGCGCCGCTTACCCTGATCTCGTATGGTGTGGATGCACAAGACGCGCTATTAAGTGCTAGAGCTGAGGCCGCGCAGCATCTTTACGAACGGTGCCTTTCCGTCACTGCAGCTCGGGGAATTATACTAACTTTAGTATCGCGTTCTCTGCGCGGTCTGGGATGACCCTGGTGCCCCGCCTCCAATAATAGAAGGTTACGATGCTTGGCATGGTGTAGTAAAATTTACAACTTCCGCTTCGCTGGCGGGGATTTAGGCGGAGTAGGCTAAGAAGGCATACGAAGGACAGACCTAGATGCAATTAAAAAACTACTGGGATATATTTCCGTATATATTAGCTTGTATGTGTGGGAACTGCTACTCCATCTGCAATGGCGTAAATTTGGTATTGCCCATTAAGTAGGTACAAGACAAGGAGCTTCAAAAATTGGTTCTTAAATTTTTCAGGGTCTAACTTATGAATTCGGAGGATCTGGAGTGCTTTGAAGGTAGTAGGTAGATTGATACCTTCATAGGCCGGTATAATAAGTCCATGACGATGAAGATGAGAATTTATGGAAGATGCTGCGGGACATAAATGCTGCCTCTATGGCGAGAGAGCCGGCGCGAACTTTTCATGAGTAGCGTTATCGTTTTCTCACAATGCTACGCTTTCCTTTCGACCGCCTAAGCGTCAGGGGGGTGTGCAGGATGCCGGAGGCCAAGATCCAAGGCCTGGAAAAGAGCTCCCAAGTCGCTGCTTCCTGACATTCGAGACCACTGCCAGTAGTAGCTCTTCGGGTCCCGGCTTTCTGGCAAATCTCCAATGGAGGTGAAGGTAAATTGAAGATTAGATAGTATGCTCAGGTTTTAAATATTGTGGCATGGTTGTATGGGTGAGGAACAATGTGCAAAAATCACCACGTGCAATCCCTCAACCTAATGGCTGCGGGTCAGGTGGGCTATGATATGCATCCTCAGCAGATCATGAGTGAAAACTTGCCATCGATCGCTTTTTAATCCAAGCTTTCACCCTGAAACCTTTTCCATTACTCACTTCCCTTGCGAGTGTAGCAACTGAGCTCTATAGAGCTCGACATTGTCCGAAAGTTTTCGGTGCCATATGCCAAGCTTGCTACTGCGCAGTCCTACATTTGACCTGATCGGTATTCTGGCTTTCGGTCGTTGCGGGGGCGCATATGAACCGACTCTGCTCCAGGCCGCACATCAAATGCAGGCGGCTGCCGCCATCACTTGAACATGAGTCGACGCAGCATAAACACCGAGAGTTGAGCACCATCATACCTAAAAAAATATTGTACAGCGCTACGTGCTTTCGAGTCACAATGGAACCAGGCCGAAGTCGAAGGTGGGAATGAGGATCAACGCAACAGAGTACCATATCGATAGTGGTTATGACCAACGAAAGAGAGTACCATAGGCCCATGTCTAGACCAAGGCCGGTCTGGAAGCTGTTGTTCGTCGACAGTTCTGGCAGGTATGTTGACAGTAATTAGTAAGTGTGCTCACAGGATTCCAGTGTCATGTGTGTAGAATCAAAAATATGATCATATGCGTCGACCTCATATATACGTACATACATACAAACAACCCAAATTCATATGTCCCTTTTCCCTTCCATATATGGTATCACATTGCGCTCTTCTCTCCCAAACCCAAAAGACCGCACAAAAACATTACTCCCACACCCCTCGTGCTTAACTCCATCAAAATGCGATCGATCGACGACGACATCTCCCCACCCAACCCAAAACGCCGAATCTCATGACATGCCCTCCCTAAAATCAAATCAAATTCCTCCTCCCCCCATCATCCGCCCATCTCCTCCTCTCCTCCACGCCGCCCTCGTCCCCATCGTGGCTCCCACCGTCGCTGCTCGGCGTGACGGCGCCGTTGCGCACGCTCAGCACGCGGCGCGGCGCGCTCAGGAAGCGGCCGCTCTCCGACGCGCCGTCGTCCGAGTCGTCGTCATCCAGCGCGTTCATGTGCTGCATGATCTGGTGCAGGCTCTGCTGGCTGCCGGCGTGCGGGCCGCGGTGGCGCGGCGGCGGCGGCGCCGTTGCCGTCGCCGGCTCCTCCGGGATCGTCGTGTAGACGCCGCCGGCGGCGGTGGCGAAGCTGAGGCTGCTGGCGTTGTTGCGGTGGTGGTGGTGTGGCGGCGCGTAGGCGGTGGATTGCTGGAAGAGCGGTGGAGGGGAGGCGCTGCCGCTGAGCTGGGCGTAGGCGCCTTCGCGGCTGTTGCTCCAGTGGGAGGACGGCGGCGGGTAGGACGGGTGCGGCTGGTGGAAGGACGGGTAGGCGGGGCCGTTGACCGGCGAGGCCGGGGGCGAGTTGGAGTTGCGGCTGGCGGCGCGGGCGTGCTGGGCTTGCTGGAGGCGGTTGTGCTCGATGTGCTGGGAGGTGAGGATGGGGCCGGAGACGGGGTAGGTCGGGGAGATGGGCGGGTAGATGGGGTGGTAGGCGGGGGTGGCGGCCTGGTGGGCGGCGACGGGTGGGGAGGGGGGTGCTGGAGGAGGGGACGTCGAGGGAGAGGCCTGCCACCATTGCTGTTGACGTTGGCTAGGGCTCAGGTGAGGCTGCTGCTGCTGGCGACCTCTGGATGCAGCGGCGGCGCCAGCGAAGAGTGCGGCGCCGGCTGCTGCAGCTCCAGCAGCTCCAACTCCAGCGCCAGCTCCAGGAGCGCCGGATGCGTCTCCCCGGCTGAGCAGCGGGATCCTTTGCTCCTGCCTCTCCTTTGCCTGCAGCAGGAACGCGCGCGCAAGCTCGCGCCTCTGCCGCGTCTCCTCGACCTGCCTCTCGTGCAGCCGGGCGCCCAGCTCGCGATCGATCTCGTCCCACGTGCTGGTGCCCTCGGGGTGCTGCTGCTCTCCCGCACTCCTCTCGACGCTCCTCTCCCGCGACGACGCGCCCGACGACCCCGCCACCGCTCCTCCGGCGGCCAAGAACGGCCGGCCCTCCTCGCTGCTCTCGTCGGCCCTGCTGGGCGACGGCGCCATGGTGTTGCCGTCGCCCACGCCGCGCGTCGGGGTGCCGCGGCCGCCGGTCGACGCAGCGAGCAGGGCGGCGTTGGACGAGCCCGAGCCCGACCCGACCGAGGCGCTGGCGGCAGCGCCCGCGGCGCCCATGACGGGCGGCTTGCCGGCAGGCCCCACGAGCGAAACGTTCGACCCGCTGCTGTTGGACGAGTTGGAACCGCCGCCGCCGCGGAGCGTGGCGCCTAACGCCGAAAGGGTGGCCCCGCCCCAGGCTGCTGCACTTCCTGCGCCAGCCCCGCCAGCCCCGCCAGGCCCTCCCACTCCGAATGGCCCCGTCGGCCCCCCTTCCAGCCCGCCGCCGCGGGACGCGTTTCCTGACCCGGGAACGGGCGGGTCGTAGAGGTACGCAAGCTCCGGGTACTGCTGCGGTGCGGGGGCGGAGTGGCTGCGCTGGTGTCGTCGGTAGAGGAAGATGCCGGCCACGGCGAAGAGGATGACGGCCGAGGATGTCGATGCGGCAATGGCGGCGATTTGGTTGGTCGAGAGGTTGTCCGAGTCGTCTGAGGGGGCGGGGGCGGCCGTGGACGAGGACGAGGCGGTTGCAGACGCGGACGAGGACGACGCGGTGGTGGATGAAGATGTGGATGAAGACGTGGATGAAGACGATGTGGATGACGAGGATGAAGATGTGGTTGAGGTGGAGAGAGTAGACGAGGATGTCCTGGATGTGGTGGATGACGGCTGGCTGCTGGTGTGAGAGGCAGTGGACGCCATGGGAGTCGGGACGCTGCTGGGCCATTCCGTGGCTGGCACCGCTATTGTGTGTGAAGGCGTCATTCCATTGGGAAGCTTGCCGCCGACGATGGGCTGCAGCCCGTTGTCTACGCATCCGTAGAGTCCGGGATCGTAGCACGAACCGCCGCAGGCCTCCAGGCGGCCTCCATCCTGCACCGGACACAGAGTCGAGCCATCGTAGCAGGTGTACTGCGAGGGCTGGAACGGACTGCCTCCGCAGACGAAGATGCTGCTGCTGTCCGGCGAGAAGGCGCCGGTGGAGGTTGGTAGTATGGTATTATCGGGCATTGAGGGAGACAGAGTCGGGACAGAAGGAGCTGCGCCGGAGGAGAAAACAGTAGGAAAAGACGGCGACAAAGCCGTGTTTGAACCGAGCGAAAGAGCCATGCTTGGCGATATTACGAAAGTGGATGCGGCAGCGAGCGTAAAATTAGACGCGGTGGAAGAGGCGGAGGAGTTTGTCGAGGGCGCTGCTACCCCATTGCCGGGGATGCTGCTGGACAATGCTGATGCATGTGGGGGGAAGGAAAAGGTGCCTGGTGCCGTCAAGCGCGACGAAGGGTCGGATCCATCCGCGCTCGAGGCCTCGGCAGCAGTCTTTACAGTGCTCGCGGCGGCGAAGCGTGGAGGTGTGGCGGTGCTGGCGGAGGGCAGGGGGGCTGGTGTCTGGGGTGGCGACTGCCTTGCCGAGGACTCGGCTGCAGACGGGGCGGCACTGGACAGCGACGCGGCGGCGGACGAATTTACAGAAGGAAATGCCAGCGTAGGGCCACCCGGTGTTACAGGAAAAACGGTCGGAGCGGACGAGCCGGCGGCAGAAATTGATGGGGGCGGTGCTGGCAGAGTATATTGTAGTGTTGCAGCTGCGGAATCCGGGCGCGGCCCTCCAGCGTGCGCGGGCGTTATAGAGGGATCTGCGCGGGTTATGCTTAACGCAGGAGACGCAGAAGCCGCAGCAGCGCCCTCCTCTTGCGCGGCCGTTTCCGCAAATATCTCGCTGTGCTCATTCGTCGAGGATGACGGCGTGGCTGAGTCAGACTGAGAGGCTGGTGGCAAAGCCGCCGTGATTGGCTGCGGGCCCGCGGGCAGCGAGCAGGGCCGGGTGTCGCCACCGCGGGAGCACCAGACCGCAGTTGCGCTGTCAACGGCCTGACCTCTCCCGATCGACGCAACCATGGGTGCATCGCTCGGCGACAGCCACCGGCTCGTCGAGACCCGGGTCGACTGGTGCGCACTCGTATATAGAGCCACTTCACTCGTCGCCCACGTCACGGAACCAGCTGCCCCCGATGCGCCCCCCGGCTGCGAGAAAAGGGCACTGCTCGGCGTCGACGCATTCACGAGCGGCACCGTGTCTGGATATCGTCAGCGATCTGCAGCTCCGAGGGCGCGCCGGGCACACTCACTCCGCCACGGCGACGAAGCTTCCGCAAGTGGTTTCAGACAGACAGAGGCCGAGAGCACGCGCAAACAAAACCTGGTCCACATCTCATCTCTGGTCTGCCCGGGCTGTACAGCAGCGAAAAGTATGAAACGGCAAGGAAACTGGCGACGAAGGAGATGAAACGAAAGAAGGACGGCTGCTGCAGCTGGGAGAGGCCCCGGAGCAGCGCATTGCGGCTACGTGCAACATATACCAACTGCGCACACTGGCAAGCTGTACTCTCGCGGCGCCGGCGCTGCTGTTGGATGTGTGCCTTTTTTGGGCGAGGCGGAGCTGACGTCGTTCGCGCAGGGCCCCCCGGGTCACACCCGCTGCGGCACAGCGGCCGCTTGCACCACCTCGGCTAAGCTGGGGCCAAGAATAGATTTGACGAGTGCGCCTAATGCAAATCCAGCCTGGCCGTCTGCTAAAAAAGCTTCAGACCCCTCCCGTCCAACGCCTGCCATTCGTGCGATCCAACCGGCCGTGGAGGGATGTCCCGTTGCACGACAGATGTGCCCAGCCACGTGCGGCCGCTGTCTTGGGTACCTGGTGTTTGCCTGATGTTGGAGCTGCTGTTGGCAACAGCTCGACACTTCTGGCCCTGGGTCCAGGCACCGTTTGAGGTATATCGTCTGCAGCCACCCTGCCTCCGCGCCATGCACCCTCCCGCACCCGAGTCCCAAGACTATTTAGAGCCCCAGACCACCTTCATGTGGATGCCCTAGTGATCCATCCAGAGCATCTGGTAGCGCCAGGGGCCGATACTCGTACCTCTTTGCAGAACCGAGATGAGCGATGAGGATAGGATTTCTTTTCTGAGTGTTTGCCTTCCGCACCGCCCTCTGCACTCCCCCTCCATCACTTGCCAATTTCCGTGTTCATTTCGCTCCTGGCAACGGAATCCCTCAAGAACTCCTGCAGCCAGGTGGGCAGCCCGCGGACCAGCGGAATCAGAATTCTGGTGCTCTCTGGAATAAAGATCTGACCACTCTTCCCGCTCAGGATTTGCTTAACCATCCTGTCGGCTACGTCCTGCGGCTCCAGAAGCGGGGCCGCCCTCTTGCGCTTCTTCAGGCTCTCCTCGAACCCGGCAATCAGCTTCGTCCGGGTGAAGTGGGGGTGGACGATGCTCGTCTTGATTTCGGGGCAGCGATAGCGGTGCTTCAGCTCTTGGACCAGTGATTCATGCAGCGCCAGCACCGCGGCTTTGGAGCAGGAATAAGAGGACATGGCAGCGCCCGACCAGAAAGAGGCAATGCTGGCGACAGCCATGACGTGGCCCTTCTTCTGTTCGATCATCCCCGGCAAGAATTCTTGGAGCGTGTAGAAATGGCTCATCACGTTGGTGCTAAGAACTTCGTAGGGCCGGTCGGGCGGGAGGTCCAGAATCGTGTACGGCCTTCCGATCCCGGCATTGTTGATGAGGATGGACGGCGCGCCCAGTGTCTTGCGGACTTCTTCGGCGACTCGGGAGACCAGGGCTCGGTTGCTGACGTCGCACTCAAAAAACGTGATGTTTGGGACTGCAACAGTAAGTATCCGAGTCCCTCAACTCGGCTGGCTCCACTCACGGTCCTTGATGCGTTCGGTTGGTGGCTGAATGTCTAGAACCGCGACTTTGACTCCATGCGAAGCAAGACCCTCTGCAACACAGGATCCAATGCCATCCGACCCGCCGGTGATGACCGCAATCTCTTCAGGCCAATTCCATTTGCTCGTCTCCGTGGCAAAGCGCATGAAGGGATCATTTTTCCGGTCCCAAAGCCATTTGTTATGGGCCAAATCCGACAGCTTCCGGTTCAAGGCAGACACGCAGCTGAGGGCGAGAAACACCGCAAGGATCCATGATAGAGCTGAATGGATGGACCGCGAGGCAGGCACGTGAGAGGAAGCGTCAGTGAGGTAGCTGTTCGACAAGCGCGTGAGGACAAGGGCGAGCAGGCAAGACAGGGGCGAGCGCACAAGGCCCGCGATAGCAGATGCCATGTTCAGATAGGGGGGGCTATGCTGCGGGGAGGGTGAGCGGGTGAGGTGGGACTTTAGGCTCAGGTCAGGGCGTCAGCAGCTGTGGAGGCAGCGGTTCGTTTCGATTCAGAACGCGCGCGTGTGTCAGCCGTATGTCAGCGTCGCATGACAGATGCAGAGGGCGAGGCTCAGCGCGCACACGCGCGTCAGCCGGTTGGTGGGTGAGTCGCGCGAGGAACAGAGACACGCCGGGATCAGCGGCTTGGCCCGGCCGAGACAGCCGGCTGCCTGAGGCTCAAGGCCGTGGCCGAACTCCGGGCTGCGCTCGCGAACCCGCCGACTTTTTGGCTGCCGCGTCGCTGCGTCGTGTTGCCCACGCCCAACCCCACGCCTCCAGCCACGCACGCGGGTTTCAGCTCCCACTCCTCCAGCTGCATGCCGCCAGCCCGGGTCCAGCATGTCGCCGCGACACTGATGCCATTCCTCTATCCCTCCGTCCCGGAATCCCTCCTCCAGTCGACGCGGCCTGCCTTGTTCCGCCTCGGTCGAGCGTGTCGCCCACGATGTTACAGCAGCCTCCAGAATGAGACCAACAACGAGCCTCCGTCTCAGTCCGAAGACGAGGAGCGCTCCCTCAATCCTCCGCCCGATTCCTACTCGATCACACCATTCATCGACAAATGCACATTGATGCTCCACGCTGGCGGCGGTGGCCACGGTTGTGTGTCATTCCTCCGCGAGAAATACATTGCGGAAGGCCCTGCAAACGGGGGCGATGGCGGCACGGGCGGCAGCATATACATCCAGGCAGTGCGTGGCGAGACCTCTCTCCACAAGCTCGCCCGGCGCCGCGAGGTGCGCGCCGGACGCGGCAGAAACGGCCAAGGCAAGCTCCGCGGCGGCGAGCGCGGCGAGGATGTCCTCCTCACCGTGCCCGTCGGCACCGTAGTGCGAGAAATCTGGCGACACGACCCCATCGAGGAGGAGGAGCAGCGGATACGCCAGGAGCGGGCGCGGCGACGCGCGCAAAAGGCCGCTGGGGAAGAGGTGCCGCAGCAGGTGCGACCAGAGAAGTGGCTGCTCTTCCCCACCGCATCGTCGTCGCTCTTCACGCGCACCGACATGCCCCGTCTGCCCGGCCCGCAACGATCCTCCATCGCGCACCTGGCCCCCAAGGGCCCCATCCGGCTGGACCTAGACCAGCCGATGGAGCGGCCAATGCTGCTGACGCCGGGGGCCGTCGGTGGGTTAGGCAACCCCCACTTCATCAGCAAGACGATCCAGCGGCCGCAGTTCGCTTCGCGCGGGCAGGAGCCGATGAGCGTAGCGGTGCAGCTGGAGCTCAAGCTGCTCGCGGACGTCGGCCTGGTCGGGCTGCCCAACGCGGGAAAGAGCACCCTCATCCGCGCCCTCACCAACAGCCGCGCCCGCATCGGCAGCTGGGCCTTCACCACGCTCCAGCCCAACATCGGCACCGTGGTGCTGGACGACTACCGCGGCCGCCCCCGGCTCGGCGTGCAGCGCGGCCAGGAGCCCCGCGCCAACTTCACCATCGCCGACATCCCCGGGCTGATCGAGGACGCGCACCTGGACAAGGGGCTGGGGCTGGGCTTCCTGCGGCACGTTGAGCGCGCGCGCGTGCTGGCGTTCGTCGTCGACCTGGCCGCCGGCGACCCCGTCGCCACGCTGAAGAGCCTCTGGCGCGAGGTCGGCGAGTACGAGACGCTGCGCGGCGCCGAGCTCAACGCCGAGACCCAGCGCACCTTCGCCGAGCCCGAGCCCGCGCGCCGCCCCGGCTCGCCCGTGTTCGAGCCCGCGGACGCGCTGGAGCTGGAGCCGCTGGCCCTGCCGCCCATGTCCGCGAAGCCGTGGTTGGTGGTCGCGACCAAGGCGGATTTGGAGAGCACGCAGGACGGCTTCGCGGCGCTACAGGCGTACTTGAAGGAGGTGGCGGAGGGGACGGTGGGGCATCCGAGTGGGAAGAAGAATGCGTGGAGGAAGACGGTGGAGGTGGTGCCGGTGAGTGCGATTAGTGGGAAGGATGGAGGTACGGAGAGGATCAAGGATTCGGTCGTGGGGTTGTTGGAGCAGGAGGGGTTGTAAAATGTATAACATAGCTGTAAATGTCTACACTCAGAAATGATGCCATCTACATGAATGTTTTGCCACCATTGACTTGGATTTTGACCGGGCCCACAATCGTCCAGAACATCACTTGCTGGCAAAACGAGCTCTTTCATGGGAGGAAGTGAGCTATGAGAAGAGTCTTTCAATCTCGAAATTATAATATGAGAAACCTCGTGTCCCAGGTACTTGCCGAATAACATTCAATTGAATCGATCATGTTGGTCGAGATCAAATCATGGTGCCGATCATCGATATCGTGGTAATATGGTTCGTTATGAAACGTCCTCAGGAAATCGTAAAGATTCACCGGCACTCCCAAATTACATACCTTAAGTACACGAGCGCCAAGTATCCATGGCGAACCTGCCGCTTATACGAGCGGTGATCTATCTGTGGTCGGTGTTGCAGCCGTAGCGTGCACTGATCATCGCCGGGATGTGGGGGAGAAAGGCACGCCGCCCCGCAGCCTCAAGCGAGGCACGGGAAGCTTGAGCGAACCTCACACCTTACATCTCCCTTGGCATCTGCGCAATTTCAATACCTGCTCACCTGTGCTGTTTCATGGCATCCAAACGAGCGCTGTTGAGGCTCTACCTTATACCTGACCGCGGTGCCCCTGAACATGGCCGTTCCAGCCGCCGCCTCCGCGTCTGTGCAAAGGCGAAATGGGCAGTCGACTGCGACGGATATCTTTGCATAACATGTATCGAAGGAGCTTCGTTGACTTTGATGTCTGCGGTCTCTGGCTATGGTATTCTTGTATTCTTCCCAGTCTTCCGCTCAGGCAAACAGTACTATCCCACTGAACAGGTTACGTGCATCATCTCCAAAGAATGCTGCCCAACCGCATTCTCAGAAGACACTGCTTCACATACTGAGTGCATCCAGACGCTCTAGGGCATTTGAATGGAACCGACAGCCACGGATGTGGCTCGAGTAACATTGTGCAGGTTCCATATCTGCCATGCAAACGTGCAGGCGTTGGATCGCTGTCAACGACGAAGCTGCACAGAATTCTTTATGAATAGTACAAAGCTGATTGTTCACAGAGCCTGTTCAACAATATTGACGAATTCAACGATCCGTTGGGGGCGCAGCAGGTGGCTCGCCTCTGGCGCAGCATCTTCTTTCTCAGTGAGCGCGGAAGCTGTCATATGGTGGTTGTGGTGATGAGACATAGAAGAAGTCATACCGACAAGAGCCTGGGAGGCATGGTGTGGTGCAGAACTGATCGGCCGCTGGATGCAACACCATGGAAGAGGATGATGATGCACCTTTGCGGTGGGTTCCCCGCGCTGGAATACCGTGAGCGAGCGTGCCGAGCGGCGGCGAGTGACGAGAGTCCAGCAAATATGACGGAATACCGTGTGAAATGAGTCATGGTAGGTGGCAGGCGCTTCGAAACCACGCTGACCTGCCATGGAGGGTGAAAAGGCGCTGTGCATCAGACCACAGTCAGGCTGTATCTGTCCCAAGTTTTGCTTGCCGCAAGACGATTGTTTAGTATATATTTTTTAAGAGCGCGATCCCTAGTATCGCCCGTTGGTAGAAGCCCATGGTCCCTTTTGGGGGTGTGGGAGGCCCTGGCCGTATGGCCTAGTCGGCCAAGGGGTACAAAAAATCAACCATGCTACGTACCGTTGATAAGGCAATGGGGGGTTTCTTCGGTCCTCGGACGAGTTCGACCCTCGTCTGGCGCCTGAAGTTTTGCTGTTTTGCTCTTTGGTTTGTGTGGCTTCTTTTTCTCTTGCTCCGACGTTGCTCCAAGTAGCGCTGCCGACCACGGTTCTCTCTACTCTTATCTTTTCTCTTTCTTCAGCGGAGCAAGCTTGGTCATTTGTTTGCCCCCCAAGGTATCTACGGCGCGCTATGTGTAGGAGCGGCATGCGTTCAACCACTCTTTTTTCAGTAGTATTTACGGCGGCCGCAGTGTCCTTCAACTTGGTCTCCAGGCTCCCAATCCATCGCGCTGGAGCAACTGCGTCTCGTCGATCTCTCGTTTTCAGGTAGCTGTAGCGGTGGCAAGAAGCGCGCTGTGGCTGTGAGTCTCTTAGTTCTGTGCATCTTGGTGGCCTCGCGCATGGTCTTGCTGAGTTGGCAAGCGCACCTTCCCCCGACGCGGCACCGGCACCCGCGCCTGCAGGCAAACACTGTTCGCCCAACTCTTCGCGGGCTTCTCCTCTTCCTCTTTCTCAACATCGCCGACGCTGGGCTTCCACCTCACGTCCCAACTCACTCAGATTGCTTGACCGCACCAACCGCAGTCGTACTGCAGCGCCGCGCTCTCGGTCTGGGCGCTCGCGACGAGACCCAGGCCAGATCTTCACATCACACAACATCGTCAACTCCCACACAGATCACAGGCTCTAGCTAAGGTACGCCGTCACTCGTGATCCCGAATCCCTCTCAATCCACTGCTGACAGGACAGGCCTGCGGCTATGGCGAAAAGCAAACCAGACGCTGTAATGCCTCGCCGATCTTCACGCCTAATTCGGCGTGCATTGATGCGCAAATCGAGAGTTGAGGCCACTCTACTGGGACTCCCGACAGAACTTCGTCTTTACATATACGAGAACCTCCTACCTAAAACCGTGGACGAGTACAACTACGGATTTCCATGCCAAAGCGGAAGAGCTGAAGACTGCGAACTCAGCCTTACTCAGACCAACAGTGAATTCTGTGGATACCCGGCATTGCTCCTGACTTACCGCAAAATATACAGCGAAGCAGTAGACATGTTGTACGCGCCTATTACTAAGGCGGTGAACGGCTCAGAGAAGGACATACCGGAGCTATTTGTTTCAGCGTACAAAATCAGGTTGAAAAAATTCCCCGGAATGTTCTGTCGCAGACATTTGTTCTATCGAGATGGAGCCGCGAGCATATTCGGGAGGATCCGGTCCCTCGACATAACGTTTGACTGCATGTACGAGAAGGATGACGAAGGCTACCTGGAATACGAGGAATACGACAACGAAGAGGATTGCTCGCATCCTCCACCTATCGGTCTTGGTGCTCGTTGCCAGGCTATAGACAACATTCGCTGGGTGGTCAGTCAGTTGGAGCGTTCTGGCAGCCTTGAATATCTCTCACTTTCTCTGCACTGGTCGAATTACTGCAATGGAGTTTTTACCTTCACAGACGTTCATGATAGCAGCTGGCTGCTTGATCCTTTCAAAGCCTTGCGCAACGTCAAGAAGCTGAGAATCTCTAGTCTTGGTACCTTTGCTGAGCTCACACTGGACAATGGAGAAGATTTCAGGCCCAAAGATATTGGAGACTGGAGGAAAGGGGTTGCCAAGAAGAAGAAAATGCGGGAAATTCTGGAGAGTGACACCCCCGTCGGGCAAAATTCAATCCCGTTGTCCAACCTGCTGAGCTTTAAGCGGACTGCAAAGCGTATAGCAACGTTCGCACCACAAGTGCGTATGCAGCCATCCCTGGAGGAGGCTGTAGAGGCGTACGATCGACAGGACAAAGCTGCTTTTAAGCAAGCTGTGAGATGCTTCGAGAAGGCATGGGAAGATGACAAGAAACAGAGGCAGCAGATTGATCAACTTGTTGCCGAACTCAGAAAGTCTGAGTATCATGACGTTTCTCCTGGTCAACACAGAGAGATCGATCCTGAGGGAATGGAATTTTCGGAGTTCAGCTGGGATGATTCGGACCTTGAGGAGGAGGACAAAGCCAGGTACCGTAAGTATGGCTCTTATGCCTACTCCTCCAGTGCAAGCGAGTCGCAGTCTGATCTGTCCGGATATGAAACTTGAGCGACATCAATGTTTGTTCACAACAAGTGTGCCGGCAACATGAAAGGTATTCAAGTGAGGAATTTAGTAATGGCGGAGCAAGTTGCTAATGAATGGCTGCTCATTTCAACTGGTCTCGAGATAGAACAAGCGGCAAGAATATGTCCGTAATGCAATTCGAAGTGGCTGCATGTTCGTGGATGGCATTTGCGTTGCTTCGTTCTGGATCTCTTTACCACGGCACCAAGATTTCATGTACTTTACGAGGCAACCACGGAGATGAAGGCATACAGGTAGCTCTGTAGATTGCTATGAACTCGTCGTGCATTTCATCAAACTTCTTCTTGACTTTACTGCTGAGATAGTGAGGCATGTACCCTCCGAAGACCACTTTGACGCGGTAGCTATTTGCTGGTGAATGCGACCTCGCAGTGCACCTCCCCGTTCCGGAAGAATGGCGGGCGGGTGGGCGCCTGCCTGTGAAGGTACCCGCTGGCTCGAGCGTCCGCCCCTTCAACCGCCTCTCTTTCTTACCTTCCTCCGTCGCTCGAGTTTCATTGACCTACGAGTCCCCGCCTCTTTCCTCGGCTCTGCTGCACATCGCTGCTTCAGCAACGCGCCTCAGCCCATTTGTGAACATTCACCTCACCTGCACTGCTTCCACAGTCTGCACCTCATCACCGGCTCTGCCAGCCATGGCTTCTGATGGTCTCATGAAAGAAGACGACGACGACGATAGCGCCGCTTTTTTGAGCATCCTGTCACTTCCCATCACGGCTTACTTCCCAGTTGCTCCATCGCGTCAAATTGGCATTGGCCAAAAACGCTTTCGAAACACAAAGATAACGGATTACTTCCCTCACCTCACATTCTGCCGAAATGGCCGCACCGCGTCCAAGTCATTTCTCGACTTGCCTGCAGAGCTCCGCGTCTGGATATACGAGTACGCTCTACCGCTGAGGAGAGCACACAGCGAAGACATGGTGACCGAAGTCGGACCCTGTTCGAAGAGCGCACATGAAGTCTGTGCCCTGGAGGGGCGTATGGAATGCCTTGGGCCAGTCGGGAATACCCGTGGATATACCGCTCTACTGGTTACCTGCAAGAAGATCTACGGAGAGGCGGTAGATGTCTTGTACAGCCCTGTCCGGTCTCACAACCAGTCGAACTCGACAAAGATGCAATTGCGCATATCTCCCAAGGAGATCACCATCCGTAGGTATGGCATGTTCTGCAGTACTCATTTCAAATACCGAGAAGGGTCTGTTGTCTTATTCGCGAAGATACGCTATCTTGCCATCCACATCCTCGCATGCCGAGACGAATGGTGGGAGCCGGAAGATTCATACGATGATGAGGCTGAGGAGTATGATGAAAATCTAGATCGAGTACTGGATATGGCCCAATGCAGGGGAAATATTCACTGGGCAGTCACCCAGCTCCGGTCCGCGATACACCTTTCAACACTAGCCCTTGCGGTACAATGGGCTGAGCCTTTGGAATATGTGTGGAAACCAGTCTTCATGGACGAACTCGAGCAATATCTGGAACCTCTCAAATATCTTCGAGATATCTCTAACGTGAGGATTCTGACCCTTGGAGTCAACTACGAAGACTTTTCTGAACAAGTGAGCGAGCTCAAGTGCTACAAGTGCTGGATGATCAGGATGATGTCTGGTCAAAGCACCGTACGAGAACCCCCTATTCCATTTAATGCATGGAACAAATTCATGGACGTTCTGAGACACATGAGGGCCTCATGTCATCCGTCCTGGAAGCGCGAAATTGAAGATATCCTCGCGCAAGTGGCCTTAAGCTTCTGCTACGATGAAGTGGAAAAGTTTCACATGATGAGGAAGTCGGCCTATTCGATCTGGAAACAAGACAAAGATAAATGGGGGATTCCTGTTGAGGCAATCCTAAAGGTAATGGTTGTGAAGGTACCATTTCTTGTGGAGCCGCACTCCATCGAAGGACCGGAATTTTTGGCTGAAGACGTGGACGGCCAACTCACAAGTGAGGAGGAGTGATAGAGATTTTTTCTGGGGTTCATGTAGGCAGATCAGGTTCTTAGCTTTCAACTTATAGCTTAGGTAGCTCATTGATATCGCTTCCTGTACGGGGTTAAAGCATTCACGGGGTGACTCTGGCCTGAACTCAGCTCAAAATCTACTTCCGGACGGATATTTTTCCGGAAATGCTTTTAAACGTCTTATCTGCCCGACTGGTAGTGCAGGCTTGCCATCTAGCTTCCGTGTTCCGGAGAAGAGTGGAGAAAAGGTGATTCTTTTGAAGTTTGTGACAGTTCTTCGCGGCGAGCAGTGGTGTGAACAGCTGAAGCATTTGCCCGGATGTGAAACTTGACTGGTTTGAACAACCCTTCCGTACGGGTGAGTGCTTCAACTCCGGATGGGCTGATGTAGGCTGTGCTCAAACTCTTGAGCCACCTCGCTCGCCCCATCTGGCTTACGACATCTTCTCAAACAATGACGCCCGTGAATGGTTCAGCAAATGCTTTTCGATTTTCGGCACATCTCTCATAAGAAGGCCGGCGCGATGGTGGTATACTAGTACATCTAAAGGGACACTTCATCTCAATCGTCCACCCTTACACCCAAGAAGTCTAAAAAGAATGGTAAAATAAGCAGTGCGGTGGTGGTAATAACGGCTATGAAACATGACTTTGTTGTTGAGGATATCAGCTGCTGCTCCTTTCCCTCCCCCGCTCCTTCCAGAGAAGCCCAAGCTCTCAGCTCAGCTTCAGCGCCAGCGCCTGGGATGATGCATCGCCTTCTTCAGCCCCGACCGCATGACCTGGCTCAAATCCACCATCTGCACCGCAGCCGCCGGAGTTGAGGGGGAGGAGGAAGGGAGGGTTTCGGGAGAAGCAGGGGATGGGGCCGCCTCCTTCTGTGGCTGCCTGTTGTGGAGAGAGGTAAACACTCAGGAGAGGAACGGGAGTGCGAGGCGCTTGTGCAGAACATGCCTCTTCGCCTTGTTATTGTTGTTTCCGCCGCGGCCGAAGAAGCCGTTGGCGTTAGTGTTGGCGTTGTTGTTAGCATTCGCATTGGCGTTGTTGTTGTTGCTGTTGTTGTTGTTGTTGTTGTTGTTGCCGTTGTTGCGGTTGCGGCCGTTGCCATTACCGTTGCCGTTGCCATTTGCGTTGGTGTTTCCAGTGTCTGAGTTGGCGTTGTTGTTACCAGTGTTGGCGTTGGCATTGTTGTTTCCGTTGTTGTTAGCAGCAGTTGTAGCCGTTGCAGCGTCGGCCGCAGCAGCCGCACTGGCCGCCGCGCCCGCATTTTCGGTGCCGTTGATCAGGGCCTCAGCAGCCGCGGCACCAGCACCACCGCCAGCAGCACCGGCGGCCTGGTTAGCCGCGATGGCGGTCTCGAAGTCCTGCTGGTTGACCTGGATCTGCTTCGAGATACCATCGAGAGTCTGGGCGGTCGTGATGTCGCCGGCAGCTTGGTCCTGGACGCGGCCGGCGTTATCGGTCTGCTGGACGGCGAAGCAGCCACCGAAGGGACCGGCGAGGGCATTGTTGCGGCAGCGGACAGTGCAGATGTTGCCGGTGGAAGCTTAAAAAGGAAGGCATGTTAGCGGGGGGCTGTTCGGACGGGTTGTAGGGAGCAAGGTTAAAAGTGGGTAGGAATCAGGGGTTGCTCCACATACCACCAGTGCAGTTCAGATCGTTCGGCATCTGCACGTTGATCGTGAAGTTTTCGAACTTCGCGTCCGAGAGACCGTTGGTGCCCGGCACGTTGTTGGAAACCTGAAGCTTCTGGAAGTCGGTTCCAGCATTGCCTGATGTATGCTGTCAGTGTCTGGCATAGCCTACTGTTACTCTCGCACTTACTGGTCGCGTCCAGGTCGCACTCATACGGACCGGCACCATCAGCGTTGACCTGGTGAATGGTAACTGCCACGGTTGAGCCCGCGCTGACTTGCGTCATGCGGTTCGCGGACAGCTCGGTCTCGGTCTGTTCGCCAATGTCGATGTTGCCGTCCAGCTCTGTGCGACCGCAGCCATTGACGATGTTCTGCTTGATCTCGGCATCACGGATGATGGTGCTGTCCTGCTGGCAAGGGCTGATGTTTGTGCAGTTCCTTGCAACGTTCTTGTTCACAAGGAAGCCTTGGCTGGTGCCCTTGTCGCCCTCAGCAGCAAGGATGACGCCGTGGGCGCAAACGGTGGAAGCACCGGCCAGGACGGCCACAAAGGAGGTGAGCTGCATGTTTGAGGGAGGGGCGAAGTAAACGTGACCGGCACTGGGGAATAAAAAGAAAGGTTAAAGATCGTAAATGGGTATTACTGAGAATGTAATAGAACCACCAGGGCCCGAGGATGGAGTGAGATGGAAGTGATGAGCGAAGGCTGGTGAGCAAGAACGACTCAATGGCGCCGTGGCGTGCCTTTTAGCCTCATGGTGGTGTACAGCGAGAACCCATGCATCGCGAGCACATAGACCCACTATGGGCGACGTCGAAACTCTATTGCTACAGACTTGCGGCTCTGAGCTGGAGGTGGCCGGGCGGCTACTCCTACATGCCCCTAGAAGGCAAGTGGAAGAACGGCCGTGATACGAGTTTTGGAGTAGCGGAGATTTGTGGGTCCCGGCGAGGAACATTGGTGCCCAGATGGTCAAGCCGCCGAATAGCTTAGCAAAGCATGAGCTTGGCACGTCTTGGATGCTCAGTGTTTGGCGTCAGGACGGGCCATCTCGCGTGTGTTCTCGGTCATAGCTGGCCATGTGCGGCGGCGGAGCGAGGCGGACAGGCGGCAGGAGTTGCTTGCGAGCAGGATTAAGCGCGGGCGTCGAGCCGCTCAGCCGACCTCGGCCGGGGACAGGCTGACGCAACCCACGAGCAATGGAGGCTCCGCAGGGCTCATGCTTTTACTCGACCGGGCAATCCCAAGAATAAGCATACTCGCGAGCTCCACAGTGTCTCCGCGCGCGGGACGTCGCTTCTGCGAGGCTGCACTCCGCATCCATCCCATCGGTGATGTGCCGCAGCCACTGGGCCACGCTCGCGACGAACAGGCCAGGAGGATTTTCTCGCATCGAGCTTCCCTCCGCGCGGGCTTGGCGCGTATGTCAGCGCATTGCACGTTTTGACGCACGACATGCAAACCGCGGCGTTGCAGCTCGAGAAAGATCAGGCGACCGGAAACAGAACTCTTTGCTGATGTGCGGTTCCGCTGCCGGACAGCCGCAGGCTGCTGGGCGTCTTGATTCACTTGGTGTTTTGGCGGAATCAGGGGCTGAGACTCACGATGCGTGAGGTTGGTGTTTGGGAAAACGCGCGCACGCTGCGGCCGGCACTTCGCCGGGTCTTTGCGCAGGCGAGCCCGGCTGACTCACCCGCGCCAGCCCCGACCGGGCATCCCGCGCCCTGCCTGCGGAACCCGAGCCTCCGTCCAGCCTTCCTGCCTCCCTGCCCTCAACCCTATCGCCTGCGTCCGCTCTGCTCGAAGCGCCTCGCCACCCACACCGCAGTGGGTCAAACAGATCGTTGAGACCGTATGCATTGCAGCATTGCCGCGCCCTGCCACCCAATGCCGAACGCGCAGCGGAAGAAGCTGCTATGTCCGACCCTGAAAGGAAGGTTCTGTACATGTCCGAACATCGTGTCCGCATTGTCCGTCGGTCGCTTTGACTGGGAGTGCTCTTTCAACCCGAGTGCGAATGCCAAAGCCGAGACCGCTCTTGCATTTCTAAGCCGCCGTCCTTCCATCGCGTCGTTGAACGCTCGAGAACTTTCACTCTGGAGTAGGCGCATTCCTGGTACAGTACATTCTTTGCTGATGCCTGCTCTCAGATGATGTAGTTCAGATGGTTCTCACCTCAATCGACACTGATAATCTGTACAGAGAACTGCCGAGGCTGGAGCGTTCTTCCTCTGAATCCCCTGCGAGGATCCAGGGGTAACCTTGGGGAGACTCCCACGTTAGCACTCCTCACTCATTCACCCCTTCAGCTGTAAAGCAGCCCCAAATCATCCACCGCTTAGGTTATTCGGCTACTATGTCCTTCATTCTCATCTGACGCTTCGGCTCCGGAGATTTGCTCTTGTTTATTTGGGTCCTGCACTTTCAATGTTGATCTTACAAGGTTTTCTATAACATGGGTAGGCACCAGCGTGCGAGCCAAGCTGTGGGTCACCATCTTAGTAGCACCCATATGTCAAGAGGCCACCCGCTAATTACTGGACCGCATCACACGGACCAACTCTTGTGTCCCACTATGCGATCGTTACTTCACTGGAGCTGCTCTATAAGAGGTCACCTTTGCCCAGACTCATCCTCATCCAAGGTGCTCGAATCCAATCTGAAGTTGAACCAAACAAAAATCCAGAGAAATCGGAGGACTCTGACGGTTATCTCCGTAATGACTGGAACCGAGTTTGTTCCGTCGACATTTCTTGGAGAAAGAAAAGGCTACCAAGCGATGCTGAGCAACTGGGGGCATTCTGAATACCTGCTCATAGCTCATCAGAGATATAGAAAGTGCTACAAAGAACTTTCTCCTTCTGTTGGTCAATCTCCAGCCATGACATGAATTGTGGCAAGCGGGAATAAGGAAAGGGCAGAAGAAGGCAGAAAGGCGGTTTGCTTCACCACCAGAGTGTATTCAAGTCTTCCCGTATGAAGCGTGGCTAACAATGTATCACGGACCTGAGTTTGTATTCTGACCACGCCAGATGGACCTCCATTCATGACTCACATCAGCCTCACCTTGGCGCGATGATTCATGCCATCTCTTTACTTCATGCAGGATCTTAGAATATCGGGCTATTATTCCATCCGAGTTCACACTCTGGGTCGCAAGATCCGCCTCTCCCTCCCAATATCTCACCCGCAACTGAGAAGTCTGGTCGGGAAACCTCGAAGCATGCTGTCACTTGGGCTGCCGAGAAGTCTTCGTTAAGGAAGAAAAAGGCTGATAAAACTGTGGGCAACTATAAGTGTTCCATAGCAAAACGCGTAATGCTCGTTGCTATAGATGCGCCTGGACAAATACTGCACGATTGAAAATCGAAGGGACAATCCGTAAAACATTTCACCATGGGATGATCTCGCCCCGATACTTGTTTGGGCCCGGAACATTCTCCCATCCGGGAACGTGAATGTTATAGAACTTGCCGTTGTCTGTGGTAGTGACACGGAATACAATATCCAGCGTTGCTTTCGCACCCTCTTCCGGCATGAGGTCGCCGACTGAGTTAACCAACTCGGTCTTGTTCCACTGCTTGCACGATCAGTATCTATGAAACAAGATAATTCAATAGGATGCTATATATGCTTACGCCTGGTGAGACAGCCACGACGGTGAAGCTCTCCTCCTGAAGATCCAGTGCGTATTGGACAGTGAGCATGTTGAGGGCTGCCTTCGAAATCTTGTAGGCTGGGACTTGGCCCCACGTGAAGTCAGGCGCCAGGGACATAGAGCCAAGAGCCGTAGAACTATTAAATTTAGTGCGTAGCTTCCGTCTTCGTATCCAGCAGCAAAAACTTACATGTTAATGATTTTCTTCAAACTGCCCTTCCTCAACAAAGGCAGGAAAGTGCTCGTGATTATGTGGACGCCTGCCACATTGACCTTGAAGGCATCCTCAATGTCTGCCCTACTGTGGGTCAATTTCGAATTTATTTAATGCCCGTCTCGGAATACTCACATTTCCTCCACTCTGGTCATTGCTTTGCTCCCAACACCAGCATTGTTGATGAGCACATCAAGACCTTTCCCACCAAGGGACTCAGAAACTTTGCTGGCTGCCTGTTTGGCGCTCTCATGGGAAGTGACTTCCAAAGGGGCCCATTCGACGCGGCCTCCCGACCCGGCGATGAGCTGCTTCAGGTTGTCGGTCTCGGTACGGGCCGATGCAAATACCTTGCTGACTTCAGTGGCCGGTTTGGACAAGAGGACGGTGACTATAGCGAGTCCAATGCCGCGGGAGGAACCGGTGACCAGGTAGGAGGCCATTGTGAGCTTTGATTGATGTCGTGAGCTGTTGATCAATCTCGTGATTTCTACAGGTCCTACAAGCTCTTAAACTGTGAGGTTTTATACGATCGTAGTCTCGGAAACACGCGGAAGAGATAAAAACCCGAATGCAGGCACCGTATTCGGTTGACTACTCAATAAGCCAATCGAGAGAGCGTCTAATACTGCTAAGTTCTCGGGCTTTTCGGAGTTTACGGAGATAGAGCTAAAAGCACCATAAGCAACATCCGATACTTGCCTGTAACCCTACAGACGCCGCATGGAACACTAAACCAGTGACTCGCGGCATAGGCAACCACACGGACGATTAAACGAGCGGTTCACGACTCACAGCGACAGCACGTTGCGACGCACGGCTTCAAATTGTCTGTATCCATCTGAATATCTTCTGAAACGCTATTGTACCATGTCAGCCATGGCGATGTTGCGCTTGAGGTACACGGTGACTGTTAAAGGTTGTGAGACTAAGGAAGGTACGCGCTAGTTAGTGAAGGTTGGGAGAAGTAGATGTTGTCGACGAAGGATTGATTTGCAAGGAATGTGGCGGGCGGGATGATGTGAGGTGACGCGGCGATGGGCTGAAAGATAGGCAGAATGATAGAATTATTGATGGACTGGATGGTGGATAGTTTGGCATACAGGTCGATGGACGCGTTGATGGTCAGGCCTGGAAACCAGGCTTCTCGTGGGACGGCGCAGCGGGCGGTGGCCAAGGCGTTGCGCAGTTTCCCATCCTACCAACAAAATCACAATAATCTTCCTTAATGAGGGACAAAAGCATAGTAGTACCTCTACCGTGTTATAACGCTGTTCCGAGAGCGGTTGTGTCACGCTCCCTGAGGCCATCCATGGAGGCACCATAACGAAAGTACGTCTTTTTAGTCTTAAGCTGAGCTTTAACTACGACGCGTATGGCTTCGATAGCGACAATGTACCATACTGGATTCTTGATAGGGAAAATTATCGTTACTAGACTTAACTACCACCACTTAAGAGCCAATAAGTAGAAGATGGCATTGATCAGCATAGTAACGTCATCATACCCTTGCTGAAGATAGTCCTAGATATTCACTCTGGACCCTTCTCTTGAGAACATACCTACATAGTCGGTTATGACGATTATGCTTTTTAACATAGCTCTCACCACTGGCTCCGTGAAGAAGAGGAGTGAAGTACTTCAATTATTGACAATGAATACGAAGTGCTCATACCACACATAGCCAATCAATGTCCTGATTCTGTCCTAGGCACCTTAGCATATGCGCGATTACAACATCTTGAACTGAGACTGTTGCTCTCTAAGCAAAGGACGGGAGCAGGCTCGTGCGGCTCCTCGAGATGGAACGAACCATGGCCGGTTTACTCCTTCATCAGTCTCACTGCGGGCAGGATAGCTGTAAAAATGCATATTATATCATATTTGGGACCTACCATCTCAATAGTCACCGAAAAGCATGTCACGCCGGTACCACAGCACGTTGAGGGCCAAGATGGTAAGCGTGCAGCCGGACAGTGGGGTGGCCGGAACCCCGCAAAGGGCAAGCCGGCGGGCGCGACACGGACGTCAGCTTTCGGGGCATTGTCCTCCGAGCTTGTACAACACCTCGCATGCACAGGGCCAAGCGGCAGGTCTCTGGGAATGGAAAGTGTCCGCGAGACGACGGTACCTGCGCAGCATCGGGGCGGCCGCCACGACGATAGAGATACGGCGATCGGACCCTGATGCCGATCGTGGCGGTGGCGGGGTCGCTCCGGATGGCTTGACATCTGACCTGATGCCGCAGCCTTGTCAACACCAGCGCGACCTCGACCTCTGCTCCCTCCGCAGCCTCTTCTCGCCATCGTCGCCGCCCCTCGCAGTCCTCCGGGCCCTTCACTCAGCCCGCGCTCACTCCGCCTCCTGCGCGCAACCACCCCACTCCTCCCACCGCCGCCATGACCACCCGCACCGTCCCCGCCCGCCGCGGCGCCGCCACCCTCGTCCGGCAGGGCCAGTCCATCCGCATCACCAACAGCTCCGGCACGCAGGTCGTCGACACGTGGGCCTTCGCGCTGCCGACGCCCAGCAGCGTCGCGCCGGGCGCCAACCCGGACGCGCCGCTCTTCCCCCGCGCGGCGGCGGGGTCGCTGACGGCGTACTCGTCGCCGGCCAACATCGCGGCGTCGGTGCCGGAGTACATGTCCATGTGCCACACGCGGGCGACGCTGTGCAAGACGCACCCTGCGCGCGGCGACACGCTGGTCAGCCAGAAGCGCGCGCCCATGGTGACGCTGGCCGAGGACACCAGTCCCGGCGTGCACGACACGCTCATCGCCGCCTGCGACCGCTGGCGCTACGCCGAGCTCGGCGTCGACGGCTACCACGAGAGCTGCACCGACAACTGCTGGGACGCCCTCGACGCCCTGCTCGCCGACCCCGACGCCGGCCTGACCCCCGAGCAGAAGGACGGCCTGAGGCAGCTGCAGGCCAGGCTGGGCGGGCGCGTGCCCGATCCGTTCAATCTGTTCATGAACATTCCCGTCGTCGGCGAGGGCTACGTGAAGGCGTTGAGCTTTGAGGCCCCGGTGACGAAGAAGGGGGACTACGTGGTGTTGCGCGCGGAGAGGGACGTCGTGGTGGTGATGAGCGCGTGTCCGCAGGATGTGTTGGAGATTAACGGGAAGAAGCCGGCGGATGCGCACTTTCAGGTGTTGGATGGTTGAGAGGAGGCGTCGGGTTGGGGACTGGTGGGTGGATAGGAGAGTACATGAGACTTGACGAAAGACGAGAGTTGTGGCTAGGATGTAGGTATTTTTCTAGTCTTTGACCTCTTCCTTACGCTTGAACACTCTATCATCCACGAAAGCTGACCTTTGGAAGCTCAAAGGTATATTTCCATCAGAACTTCGATTAAGCACGCCACATATTAGCATGACAAATCCAGGTACCAAATATGAAATACAGTTATCTGTCTGCCAGATATGATTCAAGCTGACCACTGAAATGCTTGCACTTTCGCTGTGTCCCGAAAATTCGCGGAAGAGGCACGGAAAAGAATGCGCAACTGACCTGGCGCTGTCTCGTCGTCGACGATGCACTCCACGATTTTCACATGCACCCCACAATTCGCGTACCGCGGACCAGGAACCACCTCCCCTACCCTTCGGTCGTATCGCTGACGTCCAACCCTCGTATCGCTCCTGCAATCCTGCAAATCGTTTTCTCCTGCCCCTGTGATCTCCTGAGCTACCCGGTATTTCACGATGGAGGGGTGCGCCATCCGGGCTAACGGATCCCAGACAGCGGGGACGAAAATGAGCAGCACTGATGGTGGAGTGATTTAATGAAATTGCTGACAACCGCCAACTCCGCGCACACCTGAAGAATCCCAAGACATGCATGCGCTGTTGCTCCGGGAGGAATGCGTTAGCCGCGGAGGAAAAACGTGTTAACCGCAGACGGCTCTGCTTCCGCGGCGAAAGATCAGCGGGTCCCTGGAATGGACAGCAGATGGGAAAGCCGTGGCGAGTGAGCCGAGCACGGGAATGAGGCGATCAGACACGCGAGCTCGGCGTCTCCGAAGGAACGTATGAGCTATCTTTGCAGCAAAGGTGATGGCCGGTATGTGGAGAAGAAAAAGTCGGCAGTGCAGGCGGCATAAAATGTACCAGGTCAGGTGGTTCTTGCTCGGTTTTTTAATTTATTGATTGGCTTGAAAATACGGAGCGACGTGCAGTAGTGAGGCGTTCGTCATGCGTTCTAGCTGGTGAAAGGCGGTGGCTGGGGACAGAAAAAAGATACTTTTGGGGTGCATGTTGGGTTTGCGGTGCTTCTGGACTGTGATTGAGTTTCCTACGAGGGGGAAAATGCGGGGAAACAATGTGTGCGCCGGGCCACAAGCAACAAGTTCCTCTTTGGGCAAGTTGTCCGTGCATTAGGAGATGCTGCGACGCCACCAGATCCGCTGCCCTCTGTCTCGGGGATCGTCGCTGTGGGGGACGGTAAGGTCTGGCGAGGGGAGCATGCAAGCTACTGCATGGCTTGCTTGAGACAACGTGCGACTGCGTTACGGCCGGACCTTGCATGCAGTCTGGAGCCCGGACCTGTCGCCGATGTTGTCGCGGGGGCAGATAGGCTGAGAAGAACAGGGGTCGAAACAGATCACCCTCCGTGAAAGAGATGCCAAGGTAGGCAGGAAGTTGGACTGATCGCGCATTCGTGTTTGGCGATGTGATGGGCCCGAGAGAAGGTGACCGCGATCTGCAAAAAAGGCTTCAAAATCCATGTCCGGACAGCCGTGGCGTAAAATCCGGCGCGGCTGTACCGGCATGTACGTCATTCCTGGTGTGGACGATGAGATTCGGATGGCAGCAAGAGAGGCGTGTCTGCGAACTGACTGTGCCACCCCAGCGCCAAGGGGATTGGCAATGGTCTTATCTTTTTCCTACTGCGGCGACGGGAGACGCGCAATCGCCGGCTTACTTGCTTCCAGCTTGGCAGTATCAGAGTGAATAGTGACAGGTACCTTGAACGCCGTTCTCCGGACTGCGAGGCTTAGGTAGCATAACTCTGATGGAGGCGCAAAGCTTGTCGGCCGGCAGTTGCCCTTACCAATGCCAACAAGCGGAGCGGAAGGGATCGGGGGTGGGCGGCAATAACCGTGAGACGGAGTACAAAACCGCGCGAATGGGGTTGGAAAGCGATTGTGTAATTGGCAAGTTCCGTGTTGCGCAATAAGGTAGCATGTCGGTGACAAGGCGTTGGAGCCCACAAGCCCCACCCGAAGCTTCCCGTCCCGAGGCAAAGGGACGTCTGTGTTTGAAACAGTGTAAACAATTTTGAGAGCCTTCGCCGACTGAGCGGTTCTTGCCGTTGGTTTCCTGGTAAATTTTGATGAAAAACGGAAACTGCGCCGTTGGAAGACAGATTGGAAAGCTGCGGGGTTTATCGTTGCGGCGACCCGCCTTAGGGTTTCGAATGTTGACAAGGAGTGGCGGTGCTGTTTTCAGCTTGGCGAATGGGAAGGTTTAGGGGCAGGGGTGTAGTGCGAGGAAGTCACTCTCGGCATATCTTTGAACCCATGGCAATAAAACAGGCGCAAAATCAGCTGTTCTTTTGCGCGCGAGAGTGATCAGCATGGACAGCGCATTGCTCATTCGTTGGGCATCGATAGGAATATATACGTGTAGGTATCAATGGGTAGCGGCATTTTGAGACGTGAAACAAAGAATGCTAGACCATGTCTCCTCCAGGATGATGCACGTACATCGACAGAGAAGTAGGCAATTTTAACAGTGCGGATCGAGATGTTGCTGCTCAGCTACTTCAGGTCAAAGTTCTTTTTCTCGTGGTCGGTGATAGCCTGTACTTTCTGAGCACTGGCACTCGACGGGTCGAACCGATAGCCTAGCCACTCCTTGGCCAACCGCCGTGCAAGCTCCAAGCCCACTACTCTCTCGCCCATACAAAGAACCTGGGCATCGTTGCTCAATATCGCCCTCTCCACGCTGAAGCTGTCGTGCGCTGTCACGGCACGGACTCCGGGAACCTTGTTGGCGCTGATAGCGACACCCAGGCCGGTGCCGCAGATCAGCAGAGCGCGATCCGCCTTCCCTTCACTGACCAGCTTTGCTGCATCAACAGCGATGTGTGGGTAGGCGGTCTTGTCGTGGTTTGCGTCGACGCCAACATCGAATACTTCGGCGACGCGCGAGTCTTTTTCGAAGTCGGCCTTAATGGTGTTCTTGTAGCTGACACCGGCGTCGTCGCTGCCGATGGCAATGCGGAGAGGCGTGGGGTCCGACATATTGGCTCGCGAGAATGATGATGTAAGTGGACCGGCTACTCAAATAGAGCAGAGCTGCTGTACTCGGCGGCTTTCTTGGCTTCGTCGGAAGAGGTGCGTGACTCTTTCTCAACCTTGGGGGTCCAGGTCGAGTGGTGTTCCGTCTGGTTGGGACCGGATGCGCAGCTGTGCTCGACCTTGAGGGGCTTGTTGGTAATGGTAACCTTCGCCGTCCCGGTGACAGGCTGATCCTGACTGACGATCTTGGTCTCGCCGGTGAGGTTGTTGGTGGTGCGCTGGTAGAAGTTCGAAGAGTCGATGTTGAGGCCTGCGGAGAGCTTGAGGTGCCTCTTCGCCATGGTGGCGGCTGGCGGCGCTTATGTATTCCGGTTGAAGCTGTGCGGCGATTGAGTCGGGCTCGTCTTCCAGTTGCCGTCTTGCAACGACCCCGCCTCGAGAGGGAACGTGCCCGGATTGCCGTTTTGGGGCGAGCCGGCGCGCAGTGTCTGGCAGATGGCGCCCCGAGTCGAGGCAACGGGTCCTTCGTGGCCGGAATACTCTTCTCAGACCCGACTTCGGACGCGCTGGGGCCCGTATATCAACGCGGTGTCTCTGAGCGCTCGACGAGTAGTGACGGCGCTTGTGTTACTCGAAAACTGGAAACAGGCTGAAATGACGTCCGCTGGAGCGGAGGCGAAGGAGGAGCCGGGGAAAATGCGGGGGACCCAAGCGAACGACCGGTGACTAAGCGGCCGCCGGCCAAATTTCCACACCACGCTGACGCCGGCCCGCTCTGCCGCACCAGGAGTTCTCTCCATCGCCAGACTGCTGTGGCTCTGCATCCGTGACAGCCTCCTCGAAATTGCGGATAGCCGGTTGTGTGCTGCTAACCGTCGCCGTAGCCCTGACGCGAGGCTCGCAATTTCACCCGTGCCGCAGCAACCACCGTGTGGCTCTGAAGGCAGCAGCTGCTGCGCCCTGCAGAGCTTAGCTCCAGCACCTGGAAGGCACCAGCCGCCGCAGAAGGCATTGTGACTTGTGACTCACCTGGCAAGGCTAGCAGGTGTCGGCTGGGTGAGGCTGGAGACGCTGAAGACGCTGTGCGCCTAGACGCGTGCCTCACCGGTAACGCAAACAGGCAGCAATTCGTTGAAAACAATCCACAGCCTGTTCTCAAGGCAGGCAAACAGCACAAAGCCATTGCGTGTTTGTCTTCACCCCGGATAAGCGATATTTTGTTACTCTCTTGCGCCCAAGATTTCAATTCCTCCTACATCATCATCAGTTTCAACGGTGGACCCCAACTAGGATGTCACCACCCACAGCGGCAGAAAACGGAACCGTCTCCTCGGAGAAAGCATTTACCTCGCCGGACCAGCTCGCCCATTTCTCAGTCAGCGGTCAGGCCTACCTTCAACGTCATCCGCAGTACCAGGCCCTCGCAGTCGGAGCACTAGTCTTCCATGCCGATCGGCTTCTCCTCGTCCAGCGCAGCACGACTGAGCGAGCGTTTCCGAACGTCTGGGAAGTTCCGGGCGGCTCCGTCGACCCGGAAGATGAGACAATCTTGCATGCAGTGGCCAGAGAGCTGCTGGAAGAGACGGGGCTTAACGTCATCGCCATCACCCGCCAGGTCGGCTCGGGAGTGGAGTTTCGGACGGGAACGGCGACTTGGCTGAAGGTGGTGTTCGAGGTTGCGGTGGCTGAAGATGACGGAGGGCTGAGGGCCAAGAAGGAGGGGAGCAGCGCGAAGACGGCCGAGGCAATTCCCATCCAGCTTGATCCCATCGAGCACCAGAATTACTTGTGGGTCGAGGAGGCCGACGTCAGACGCGGCGAGGCCAGCGGCACAAGGCTGGAGTTCATGACTGCGGACCAGCGGGCACTGATGCTGGAGGGCTTCAGATTGAGGCGGGAGCAGGCGTAGGTGATGGTGTTTTGCATGTGCTCGCCTGCTGGATGCGTCACGACGGGGGTGTACGGCCGTATCAAAGAGGCATCGCCCGATGCGGGTGGTAGATCTACAGTGGCACAGCCAGCAGGCAATAGATGAAAGAACCAGGGCACTGCCTGTCACGGCTTTCTAGAAGGCTAGATGCAACTCTACTCTACCTCACACACGAGCGCGCCACGCCGCGTTCTGGAAACACGGTGGTGCTGTGAGGCCATGCAGGGGGCGCCGCAAGAGCAAACGGCTGGGCCGTGGGCCCGGCAGTGCTGCTGCGCCAGCGTGCCACGGGAGCTCGCGTTCCGCTGGAGAACGGCCACCATGGGCGCCAGGAAATTTAAAATCCTCCAGCATTCGGGGTGTCAGGCAATCCTGCGGGCGCGGCGGACGGCTGCGAGGCCAATCAGCAGGCCCCGCACGCCGGACGGACAAGTCACGGCGCCACACCATTTTAGGGGAGCTGTGCGCGGAGACAAACGGGACGCGGTGCGGAGGGGACGAATCACTGCTGGCAGGGCGGCGAAGCGTTTGCGGGCCGCTGCGGGCTCCACAGATTAAGAAGACCTTGAGGATGCGCGCGACGGGGGCGCTGGTCTGGCATCGGTTTCATGCGTTCCTGGCGGTTCCTTTTGCAGAGCGTCGTCCAGCGCGGAAAAGCACGGCCGCCGCGCAGTCGCCAGTGCCAGCGTCCCGCCAGGCGTGCTGAGTGAGCAGCTTCGCACCAGGCCCAGCACCAGGCCCAGCACCAGGCCCAGCGCTAGCCCCGTCCCCGCCGGATGCCTGCCGGCGCCGGCCACGCGCTCGCGGATTCAAGGCAGCCAGGGCGCTGTAGGGGACAGCCAAGCGCGCAAGCTTCCGGCCAGCAGGGCGTCTTCTCCACATTCCCTTTGCAGGTCCTGGCAGCTTCAGGTGTGATCGGCTGCAAGGATCTGGCACGATCTCTGGCGTCTTTAGGGTACCGCCCGCTCAAAACAGCCCCCCCATCACCGCCAACGCTCCCGAGCTCCGCTACACCTGGGCGACCCTCGCTTCTCCATCCGCCGCGCCGCTGAGAGCCTCCCACCGCCCGCAACACCATGGCCCAGGAGGGCAGCTTCATGGCCATGACGGCGCCCGCCCCGCCGCCCGGCGCCCAGCCCGCGTCGACGCAGGCGCCCGGCGCGCAGTCGTCGCAGCACCCCAGCTTCCGCAGGTGAGTCCAGCGCGCGCGCTGCTGTGCGATGCTGTTCCTGACCGCGTGGTGCGAAATAGGCAGCGCGCTTCCCGGGCTTGCGAGGTATGTCTCCCCATATAGCTGATCCGCTGCCGCTCGCGCAACGCCCACACCGCGTTTGCCTCGGCACCGAGGTCGTTCGTTTGGCTGACAGCTTCGCGCGCGACAGACCTGCCACGCACGAAAGGTTCGTGGCCACAACTTGCGCTCCACCGCCACGTATCGCTCGAGCTCACGAAAGGGGGACAGGTCCGCTGCGACGCCGCCAGCCTGGGCGTGCCCTGCACCAACTGCACCGCCTTCGCCATCGAGTGCAGGATCCCCACGCCGAAGCGGAAAAAGACGTCGAACAAGAAGGACTCGGACAGGTGCGTGCCAGCGGCCCACTGCGCGACGCCCGGCGCCCGGCTGACTGACAGCACGCGAGCAGTGACAACGGTTCCAATGCCCAGCAGGATGGCAGCAACCTCAGGCGCGAGTCGTCCACGACCGCCGACTCGCCCGCGACGACCACCACCATCTCGAACCCGACGGGGCTGAATCTGAGCCGAGACGAAAAAACCACGGTAGTTAATTCTCCTGACGGAATTCCTTCGACAAGCCTTCCGCCTACCTACGCTGCCCAGCAAGCCACTCACAAACAAATGTATGTGCAGTTCATGAAGCCAAAGTTTGCCCGCGCACCCATCAAGGAGGCCGGCCGAGTCGCATATCTGGGAGAGTCGTCCAACTTGTCCCTGCTCGTCCACGATCGATACGGAACCACGGATGTCGTGCACTACCCACTGCCGGAGAACGTGCGCGGAGCGAAGGCCCGCGTCAACGAGCTCGACGACATGGAAATCAACATTCTACACACTCGCGGCGCTTTTCTGCTTCCCCCACGCGCTCTTTGCGATGAGCTTGTCGACGCCTTTTTCAAATGGGTTGCGCCCGTGGTCCCCGTCATCAACAGAAGCCGTTTCATGAGACAGTACCGGGATCCCAAGAACCCGCCTTCTCTGCTCCTCCTCCAGGCTATTCTGCTCGCAGGATCGCGTGTGTGCACGAATCCTCAGCTCATGGACTCTAGCGGATCCACCACCCCAGCAGCCATGACCTTCTACAAACGTGCCAAGGCTCTCTTCGATGCAAATTACGAAGATGACCGAGTCACAATGGTGCAGGCACTTATTTTGATGGGCTGGTACTGGGAGGGTCCAGAAGGTGGTTGTTTCACCCTTCAAATCCTATTAAAATTACGCTAACCCGTCTTCAGATGTGACGAAGAACGTCTTCTACTGGAGCCGGGTCGCTATTGTGGTGGCCCAGGGCTCAGGCATGCACAGAAGGTAATTATTCGTGTCCCCACAGAAGCTTAATGTGATACTAAGCTCCTCTTAGCGTCGAAGGATCACAGCTCAGTCGGTCAGACAAGCGGCTTTGGAAGCGTATCTGGTGGACGCTGTTCTCCCGCGACCGCTCGGTAGCAGTTGCACTGGGACGGCCGGTGGCGATTAACCCGGAGGACTCCGATGTCGAGATGATCTCCGAGGACGACTTCATCGAGGACGAGCCCGACCGCCCAGCGGAGTACAATCCGGACCCGGTCCATGTTCAGTTCTTCATCAACTACGTCAAGCTCTGCGAGATCATGGGACTTGTGCTGTCTCAGCAGTACTCGGTTGCGTCCAAGTTCCGGCGCACCAATGCGATCGATCTTACGCATAGCGATATGGCGCTCGCTGATTGGCTGCAACACTGCCCGAAGGAGGTGTACTGGGAGAAGTCCCGCCACCACTTTTGGTCTGCCCTGCTGCATGCAAACTATTAGTGAGCACAATCGTCTACCATCATCTGACGAATGCTAACATAATTCAGCACAACTCTCTGTTTGCTGCATCGGGCACACATGCCTCCAGCAGGCTCGCCAAGAACCGATCCGATGGAGCAGGCGGCTTACCCCTCACGCACCATCGCATACCAGGCAGCCGGCATGATCACTTCCATCATCGAGAGCTTACAGAGCCATGATGAGTTACGTTACACGCCTGCGTTTATGTATGTTCTTCCAACAGGCTCTCTTGAGAATGATCTGACAGTTCGCAGTGTCTACAGCTTGTTCTCCGCGTTGATTATGCACGTCTACCAAATGCGTTCATCGAACAAATCCATTGTCGCGGCGACTGAGCAGAGACTTTCCATCTGCATGACTGCATTGAAGGATGTCTCGAAGGTTTGGCTCGTGGCAAAGATGGTTCACACGCTCTTCGAATCGATTCTCGGCAACAAGGTCCTCGAGGAGAGGCTTCAAAGGGCGGCAGGGAAACGACACCAAAAGAACAAACCGGGGAACAACAACATGGCCCAACCTCAATCGCAGGCGCAACCAACCGTTCCCAGACCGAGAGACGAGTTGAAGCGCAAGTTCGATGACATGGACATCAATTTCTCGAATGGACCGCCCGCGCCGCAAGTGTCGTACGAACGATCGAGGCCGCAGACTCCAGCTGTCACGCCGTCTCGAGAACTTCATCCTCCTCAGGTGCCGACCATGACCGCCCAATCGCCCGACATGACGCGTCAGAACAAGGATGCGTTCATGGGACCATCGCGGTCAGGGACGCGCCCAGGCAGCCCCTTCAACGCGTCCTTCTCGTACCCTGGCACACCTCCAGATCTGTTCCTGGTCACCAGGGAAACTCCAGGCCTGTCGCAGGATATCTGGCAGAACTTCCAGCCTGACCAACTCTTCCCCGCGGACACGAATCTCTCGTTCCCAAACATCTCGCCAACTCAGCAGCACTCTCTGGTAGATCCGCAGCTTTCGCGCCAGATGCCTATGCACACGCCGAATCCCGGCATGCAACAGCACTCGCCTCCAGTTGTCCCTGGACAACCGCCTCTGAACACGAATGGGGCAGGTGCAATGCCAATGCCCCACAGTGCCCCACAGAGCGACCCTAATGCGTGGGCACATATGGACATGATGAATCAGCAGCAGCAAGCTGGAAATGAAGAGACATGGAGCAACAGCAGCCGGGGGCAGCCAATCGCACCAACAACATTAAATGTTGAGGATTGGTATGTCTTTCTTTCATCGCAACAATATCCTCACGGCTTCCATCAGCCGCCTGCTGCGTCTGCTGCTCTGCAATCTATGGGATTTGGATAATTACGGTAGCAACGGATGTTTACTGACGAACGGCGTTTTTGGAAACAGGTTTCACTTCTTCGGCATTAATGGCGACGTGAACGCTCTTAACGGCGGCTACTGAAATGAACGCTGTGCTTAAGTTATTCCCCACGACTCGATGTGCACAATATGTCGGGACATTCATAAAGGCGTTAGTCAGCGTTACGGCCGTCCCCTTTACAACTGTATGTGGCTTGCTTCTTTCGTTTCACGGACAACCCGGCTTCGCGGCTATGCGTTGATTACAAGCACTGGCTTTTCCTCTTTGCTTTTCTCGGCCAACGCGCATTTCTCGGCTGCTAATCCCCCCATTTCCGTCTTTACACGTTTCGAGTGCGCGCAAATTGCGGGCAGCAGCCGGCGGGCTCCCGCGCTTTCTCTTACATTCTGGAGCTTGGCATATATTGGCTCTGCATCTTACGTCTCCGCCAGGGAGCGCAGGCTGGCTCTTGCAGATCACACCAAAAACACTAGGACTATGTAGTCTATGATGTACAATCGGTACAGCGTACTGGTTCAAACAACAAAAGCATGGGCTGCGAGAGGGTCCACCCTATCATCTTTCTCTCGTTCTGGCCGGAAGGGCAATCAGCATCCGCAGCGGTGGAGCATCACCTGCGTATTCAATCTATCTCAACCCTCTTTTGTAGTAAAGTCAATAAGCGATGCCAGCGAAGGAAGCATCTTTTTCCCTCTCGGGCCTGCCTCGAACCGGGCTCGCGGAGATCACCGCTGATCGTCACTTCTCGTAACAGCTGTTATCCTCGTACTGTTACGCTCGTGTGGGACTTGGTTTGCATACGGCGGGGGGGCCGGAGGGGCGAGGGTGGGGAGCTGGAAACAGGCAGCACCCATGCGCGGCATTTTGGTGGGTACTACCGGATTTTGCCTCCCCGGCTGCAACCTCCCACACACACACGCACAAACTACTGAGCACACACGCCATTTCCGCTACAGTAGTGCGGTGATTTTGGGAGGGTGGTTCGTGCGGCGGCAAAGCGGCTCCTGCCATACCTACCTTGGAGAGATAGACTTTTCGTCCCGCTCAACCCTGAGCTATGATTGCTGGCCGGCGGTTTTATCTCTCTCTAACCTTCGTGGAAAGTTTATGAGTGGACGCAACACGCTCGTGCCAAGGAACGGGGGGCGAAGTGAAGGCCCGAGACAGGAGTTCGTCGGCGACACTGGCACCCGCGAGAAGCGCAAGTGAGAGAGAGTGACGGACTACGCACGGCATCCGAGCTGATCGGAGGAAGGATGATTGGTAGATGTGCCTCATGGGCTGCGGTCCTGTTCCGCGACGATGTACGTTATCATGGCCTGATTCGCAAATCCTTCCGGTATACCGTTTTTCCTTTAGGGCGGTCTGTCGCGCGTCGACATGCCCTTTGGGGGGGAAAGGACACTGGACGTTACCTAGCCCCCAGCTTACCGACTGGCTTGCACGGCGGAAAGGATGCACGCTTGTCGATCGCCTTCTCAGCTTTGTGGGTTCACTTCCCCGGTGTTGATCCCGCTTAGTCGTCGTCCCCTGCCTTTGCCGTCCGTTCCTTGCGAGTGCCACCGCCGACGAATCTAGATGGGGGCTAGACACGCGTGATCGTAGGTTTGAAGCGATGGATCACGCCGTCCCTTGCGCCTCCCGTCTTAACCGCGCGTTGGCAGTCCTGCACCTTCTTTTGCGTCGCGATGGCCGTCCGGGGTCGTTCTGGACTCCCATCAGTGAACGCTCGTGCGCTGCCTGAGCACGCCAATCTTCCAACGTCCAATCGCTTGCAAGCCAGCACAGTCCAAACTCGGCCTGCCTCGTGGCAACGGCGAGACAACGGACGGCCGCGCCGTCGGAGGAGCAGAGCAAAGCCTGTGCCTGATCGACGGTCGGCATGCCTGCACGACCGCATCATAGCGATCGGAGTTGGGAGGGTTATACTCGGGGATCGGGAGTCCCTTACGTGAGCGCGAGCGGGCGTACCCACCATCGTACTCCCACACAGTGATCTTGTAATGCGAAACGGGGGCGTGGTGGTTAGCTCTTCGCGCCGGCGGCCGCAGCAGGTCATCATCCATTCCCTCCCTCCCTCCCTCTGTTGATCCTTCCCGTCCGCAAGCGCCGCACGCCGCCGCCTTTTGATAACCCGGGGTCAGCGCCGGAAAAAAAAACGCCCCACCCACGCGCTGGATCCGCCCCTTTCTGCTCCTTTCCGCGTGACTACCGCCTTAGCCTCTCGACGTAGCGCGGGTGCGGTCACTGCGCAGCGGTGGCGGCAGTCGTCATCACAATCACACGGCGGGGACGAGAAGCAGCAGCAGCAGCAACAGCAGCAGTCCGACCACAAGGCCGTCCGCATACACGAATGTTTCGCAAACCGACGAGGACGGCCCCCTTCGCTAAGAAGCTCACTAGCTACCGCCCAACGGCGGCGTTTTTGCTCGTCCCAATCGACCGTTCCCCGGGCCCTCCTGTTGCAACGAGCAACCTTCTTGCCGGGTGGTGGCCTGGCAGCAGGGGGAAAGGAAGGAAAGACAAGAGTCCGGGGCGCCTGGGCTGGGAAGAGGGACCTGGATGCGGCCCGCCCGCTCGTCCGTCCTTCTAGCTCCGTCATAACCGCTTTCGGCCGGGCCAGGTGGTGGTGGGTCGGCCCCTTCGCCGGGCCAGATCCCAAGCCCGCCCGGTGATCGTCGTTTTGGAGATGGTGAGAGGTGCGCGGTGGTGGTGCACGGTGGTGGGAAGGCGTCATTCCGCGTTCTTTCTTCCAGGCACCGAACGTCGCGCTACGGGGCGGGAAGGATTGGGGGGTCTTTCTTCTTTCTGGAGCGGGATTTTTTTGGTCTTTTTTTTTAGTGTAGAGGCTGATGGTTTGCGGCGTTAAGATTGAAGGCCGTTTGATGTCAGCGTTTTGACGTCGGCGCGGGTGCGTGGCTTGCGTGCTCTCTGACTTGCTTGACTAGCGCTGCCTGCTTTCCTTTTTTCACTCACGTGGCGTGGGAATTGGAAGCGGCGGCGCCAACGAGAGGGTGTGGGTGGGACCCGGGTTCGTTGGACGTTAGGTTCGCGGCTTGGCCTGGCATGTCTTAGTACGGGGGAGGGGTGGTTGTTGGAGGGTTGGCCTTAGCGGCGGTGGTTTTTCGGGCGGCGGCAGGGCGGCAAAGTCGCTGGCACCTGGCACTAAGCTGCGTCAAGAAGCTGGACGAGGCTCTTCCGCAGAGGCAGAGGCAGCGGAGAGCGCAAGGCCAGCAGGCTCCACCGCACAGCAGCTGAGGTTGGGCGGACCGCGTTCGCTTATCTTGGCCCAACGCGGAAGTTGCTGGCACCCTGGCCGCAGCCAATAATCACTCGTCGTCTCCTGCCCGGCGGAACCGCAACGCCTAAAAAGAAAATGAGGGGCACCAAATTATTAATTTACGTGGTTAGGGATCAGTGGGGGGTAACGGTTAGCGGTACTTTTGAATACGGCAGCAGAAAGTTGCTCCACATTTTGCACGCCTTCAGTTCTCCACATTCCACCGCCTCGCTCGCCCTCTGCCGCGCCGCATCACGCGAGGTGGCTGGCCGCGATGTGTAATTCTCTTCCCGGCTGGCGATGGCCGCCCTGTCGCCGGTGATCGCGGCCAGCCCATCGCCGTGTCCGGCATCCGAGCACTACTGCGTCGGATGCGTCCCGACGCCCGCCCTCTGCATCGCATCCCTCCCTTTTGCTTTGCTCGCTCCCCCGAATCGGAGACTTCTGGGTGGGGCACTTCCCTCTCTCTCTTCAGAGACACGCAGAATGCAACAGATTTCGCAAACAGACCGCAAAAAGCATCGCCGTTTTCGGTATGCTGTGCGCATATGGCAGGCATCATGGCGTTCGAGATATACCGAGTTTCGCCATCCCAGTGTCTCCGTGCCATCAACGTACTAGTGCCCGGCTGCTGTGTGGTTGCGTGTTTGGCATCCTTGCCGTAATGCTGCTTCTCTGTCCGTGACCCTGGGGCGGGTCTGCAGCTTGCTTTGGGTCGATGATGGCGCGCTGCACCGAGCGTGTGGAAAAGAAAGTATCACCATCATGGGCGCTTGCGATGTGTTGCGTGATGCATGCTCTGCTACCTGACTGCTGAGACCCAAGGGCGGCTTGATAGACCCGTATAGGCTCCTTGGCCTGGATCTTGGCCCTGAGAGATTTTCGGGTATAGCGGCGTGGCATTGAATCTTGATTGCCCGGTCTGTTGCGGCGGGAGGTAGCCAGTGTCAGCCAGTAGCATTTGGCAAATGGCTGATGTTTAGGGTTGGTAGCGCCGTGTGTGTCGTCCGTCTGCCGCGCGGGCTCGGAGTTAAAGGCGTGTGTTAGTGTCCGGGTTTGGAACGAAGCCCGGCATGGGGGGCATTTAGTGCGTCTGGAAAAGGGACAGTAGCAGAATGAACAGGGGTGCTCGTTATGATTTTCTTTTCTTTTTTGGCTTTCGCTGTCTATTCTGCCAATTATAGACCCTCGGCGGTGCTTCCGAGGACTTTGTCATGGGGCTGGTTGGAGAGGGCAGAGGCGCGTTGCGCAAGTACCAAGCTGTGTCCAAGACGAGATGCTAAGATGGGCTAAGACTTTGCCGTGCGTTCATTGTGGGCTGATGGTCGACGTCGCCGGCGAATATCGCTGCTGCGCCTTCACCGCGCCGTTGCGGCGCGTGGCGCGGAATCAATGAAGCATTTGGAAGCATGCAGAAAATGGACTTGCAATAGGAGCGTAGTGTCGGCAGGAATCGCTGGTGAAACTGGTGAAACTGGCTGGGCCATGTACCGATCCAGCGCACAGCATAATGGTCCTTGCCGTCGTATTGTTCGGTTTCCGGGTTTTGCTCTTCTTTCCTTTACTTCGCGGCCTGTTGCAAACTACTGCAGCAGCGCTGCCGTGGCGTTGAGGCAGTGCTGGGCGTGGCCAATACACCACCAGACAGGCGTGTATAGGTGAGGACAGAAGAAAACTGAAACTACCGCCCGATCGGAATGGACCAGCTCCGGTTTGGGAAATGCAGGAACCCACCTCAATATTGGTCACGCTGGCGATCCACAAGAAATCGCGGATCTGCCGAGAAAGCGGCGCGTCTGGCCGCGAGTGGGCGCGATAGAGTCTGACAATACGAGGGCCTGTATATTGAGACGTCTGGAGAGAGTGTCGATGATTTGCCTGATCGGCGTGCAGAAAACGGAAAGGCTCAGCGGCGGCCGTCAGACTGCGCGGCCTTGGCGGCCCGCGTGAGCGGCGCAGCAATCAGAAAAAGCACCAATGAGGGCTGTGTGATCTTCCCGCATGCGGTAATAACGCGGTGTTCGCATGGCGGGGATATGCAGAGACGTTTGACTCAGTGTACCTGGTTGCGGGGATGGCGGACAGACGAGAGGGTGTGCGGGCTGAGGGTTGCGTGGCGCCAATCTAACGCGTGCGTCAGTAAACGGGCGTCTTCGGCTGCCCTACCTCCCATGCGGCCTGCGCAAGCAATCGAAAGTAAGCAACGCAAGTCACTTGAGCGGCAGAAATGTGCGAGGCGGCGCCGGCAGGGGGTGCAGAGAGGGTGCATCCTGGTGTGCAGCCCGGCGACGCGGGTGAGCCGTTGCAGAAGCAGAAGGAGGGGGCTGAAAAACGGTAGATCGGCGGCGCGTGGACAGCAGTCAAGAAAAGATGACGTACGGGCTGCCGCCAGCAATTGGCCAGACGTGCGCTGCGCTGCGCCGGCGCCCACGTTTCTCGTCTCCTGAAATTGGCCTTGTATCAGAGCTGAACTCAAAAGCAGTCGCTCAAGAGAAAACAAGAAATGATCGTACACAGCGGCGCGGGTGGGGCCGCGCTATCCCCGGCCGGGCTCCAGCTAGCTGGTGCAAGGATTTGCAGGCTGCCCAGAGCAACACCGTGCTTCCTCTATCACCACTCCCCACGCGTTATCACGCCGCTGACCGCCGGACGGATTCGTAATTGTCTTGATTCAGGATCATCTCCTCCTACGCTGTGGCCAGTAGCAAGCTTACGACGCGGCCTCCGTCGCCTAACGCCAATTCTGAACATGCTGGAAAAGGACCCACGCCGGTTTCTTGCCTTCGCTCCGATGTAATGCCTTCTTTCCGACAGAGCCCCTTCGTTGCCAATCGTCACGCCGAGCCGCAATCTGCGGAGCCGGCTTCGTCACCCTCTACTCGCTTCCCTTCTTCGGGCCGTTGGGGTTCTCCGGGAACACCAGGACCTGCGCTGATCAGCTTCTTGCCGCGTGGATGAGGGAGAGTTAAATGAGCGCACCATGTCAACCCATCCACCTCCTCCGTACTGCACCTTGCTGGCCCCACGGTTCTCAAAGCCCACCGACTCGTAGAAGGAAACCAGCCTATCGTACGTCAGGATCGAGATGCGGTCAGCAACGCCACTGTTCTGCATGCGCTGGACGTAGGCCTTGAGCAGCGTCTTTCCGAGACCCTGGCCCTGGAACTTGGGCTCGACAGCAAGCGAGTGGAGGGCGATGGTACGGCCGTCCTCCTGGTGACCGACAGTGGCGTCGGCCGGGTGCGGCTGGTCCCGCCAGTTGGGCGGCACCTTCATGTCATCGTCCGAGATGAGCTCGTTGCGCGTCTTGGTGGCGCAGATGTGGGCGAGCAGGAACTCCTTGCGCTCGGGGGCGGCGCCGCTCTCGACGACGTGGGCGGTGCTCGCCGTCACGACCTGGGCAGGCGCATCGTCGGAAGTGGTGAACAGGCCGAGACTGAGCTCGCCGCAGACGGTGAGACGGTAGACGAACTGAGATGCGACGTTAGGAGCATGAGACGCGCGGGCAGGACGACAGAACGCGGCGGGAGCGGGGGCACGTGACGGCGTGGAACGCAGGGCTGGACGGAAGAGGAAGCCACGATGCAGAGCGCCGGAGATGATGTGCAATGGCGTGCGCCGGGCATGGGGTGGCAGGGTGGAGGAGTATTTGAGATCAAGCGCGCACCTTCTCCCTGCTTGCAGCCTGGTCCGCGGGGAAGGCGGCGGCCTCGAGCTTTGCGCAGCCGTCAATGTACGAGGGGTTGAGTGTCTGGACAAGCGGATGCAGCTGGTCGCGACTCTGGCCCTTCTGCATGTCCTTCAACAGCTTGTCGCCGGGGTCCCTGTCGGCGGCGCCGTCGTGGTCCTGGGCGGGGCTCTTGGTCAGCGGCGGCAGGCCGGCGAGCGTGGCCTTCTCGGACTCGAGGTCGCGCGGCATTGGGTCAGATGGGTGCTGGGGCGGGCTGGGTGCGGGTGCTTGGGGCCGTTGCCGTGAGGGATTCGGCGTTGGGGGAGAGGGCGCGGCGGCGCTGGCGGTGGTGGTGCAGCGTCAACGCAGTGGTGCGCTGCATCACCAAAGCCCTACGATCCACAATTCCAACGGCTGGCCAAGGCGTGAACGTCACTTGCGCCCGTCCTGGGCTCCGTCGCCTGTGGCCGTCGCGCCGGTTGTGCCTGGGCAGCTGGGCCTGAGGCGGCCGTCCAGGCCAGCGGTTATGTCATCTGCCCCGCGTTACGACGCAACGCCAGGCGACAGCCAGCTCGGTGCCGCAACACGTAACCCAAGCAAGCGTGCTTTCTAGACGCGCGCATCCTACAGGCGCATCCACAACACCTGCCTGCAGCGCGTCCTCACCGCCGCAAGCCAGTCCTTATCATCGTGCTGCTCGCCGAGTGTGCGCATGCCCGGTCGTCCTCGCCTCCCGCCGCCGAAACAACCGCCCTCCAGCATTCCCCGAGCTCCCGCTTGAACCCCGCCCACCGTTGCTACGTTGCCATTTGGGCCACCAGGTGTACCACGAAGTCGCCTCGATCCGTCCGAGCCTGCATACCACGCAAGGAGCGCGAGATGTGCGTCCCCAGCCGCGAGCCCGCCCTCTTGTTCGTGCGACCTGCTAACCAAATGCCACAAAAGGCCGCGTATAACCATATCCATCAACGCGCCCGATGAGCCCGCCGACCAGGAGCTGCTGAACCTCGACCTGCCGCCCGGTCTGACGCTCGCCGACCTCAAGGGCTTCGTGCAGGTCGAGGCAAACTTCCCCGCCAACTCGCAGTACTTCTTCTACAACGGCCAGCCGCTCGCCGGCGACACCCAGACACTCGAGCAGGCCGGCATCAAGGATGACGACATGTTGGTGGTGATGATACGGCGGCCCGGCCAGCGGGGCCAGGGCCAGGGCCAGGGTCAGCGCGCTCAGCAACAGCCCGGCAGGCCGCGCCGCTCGCCGCAAGACGACGAGATCGAGACGACCCGTCTGCGCATCCTCGGCGACCACAATGCCTTGCGCTCCCTGCAGGACCAGCGCCCCGAGCTGGCCGCCGCCGTGAATGATCCGAATCGCTGGCGAGAGGAGTGGACCAACATGAAGCGCATGCAGGAGCGGCAGCAGCATGAGCACCAGCACCAGCTGGACCTGCTGAATGCCGACCCGTTCAACATCGAGGCGCAGGCGAAGATTGAGGAGATGATTCGGCAGGAGCGCGTCATCGAGAACCTACAGCATGCTTATGAGCACAACCCGGAAGGCAAGTCGAGCGCAATTTCTTCCTTTGTTTAATGTTTTTCATTTCCGGCACCCGTCTGCAACGTCGGTTTCCCCCTGGGACTGCCAGACCCCCGGACGTTTTTGTACTGCGTGACCGCAGCCGTTTGTTTGACTTGGGACACCCAGTCGCGGCATGCTGTGCTGAGGCGGGAGCGCGAAGAACTTGCCTGGAGCGGGTTCTTTGTGAGCGTCTGATCACAAACTCCAATTATAGCGCTGGATGCGCAGGGGCTGTGTCATCACCAAGCGAAGCGCTCCTCCCTCGCGCAACGCTCAAGCTGAGCTTGACAAATCGGATGGGACTCCTGTCACAAGCGCGGCGACTTGACCGGGGCAGCACAGCTGTTCGGGCTGGCCCAATCTGTAGAGGTGCAGGTCCTCCAGAGGACAAGCTCGCACTATCTACGAGCGAACACCCACAAGATCGCAAGGTTCAATCAAGCAAGACACGACCCTGCCATGGCCTTCGCTTCTCAGGAATGCTTCGCTCAAGCATTACATCACCTTCGTTTCAGTTTGTCCATCTTTTCGGGAATTTGCACCTATATAAACGTTCGCATCGTGGAGGATCTGCAGCTGACATCCCATCTATACAGTCTTTGGCCGCGTTACCATGCTTTACATCAACTGCCAGGTTAACGGACACCCAGTGAAGGCCTTCGTCGACTCCGGCGCACAAGCTACCATCATGTCGCCGTCCTGCGCCGAAGCTTGCGGCATTATGCGACTCATCGACAACCGCTACGCCGGCATGGCAGTTGGTGTCGGCACTGCCAAGATCCTCGGGCGGGTGCACCACGCAGAAATCAGTATTGGCGGAGCAATCATGCCCTGCGCTTTCACCGTCATGGAGGGCAAGTCGGTCGATCTACTCTTTGGCTTGGACATGTTGAAGAGGTATAAGGCCAAGATCGACTTGGAGAAGAATGCTCTATGCTTTGAGGGAATCGAAGTCCCCTTCCTCCCGGAATCTGAAATTCCCAGGTCGTTCGAAGAAGCCCAGATGGACGAGCCGACGGTTGCCGGGCCAAACGGCACAGAGGTTGGCGCAAAGTCTGGTGCCGTGCGCCCTGCCGGGTCATCCTCAGCTGCAGCTTCAGGATCTGCTGGACCCTCGAGTTCGAGTGCGCAGGCACAACAAGGCGCGAACCCCCAAGGTCAAGGACGCACTCTCGGTGCTGCATCACAACAGGCTGCATCGCAAGCGCCTTTCCAAGCTAAAGACATCGACCAGCTTGTCAGCTTAGGGTTCTCAAGGGATCAGGCAATCAATGCACTACGAGCTTGTGGTGGAAACGTAGAGTATGCTGCTAGTCTACTCTTCCAAGGATAGAGAAGAAAATCATGCTTCTAGTTGTCGAGACAAAGAGGAAAGTACGGCGCTGGAGAAAGAGACAGAACTTGCTGGAATGGGGACAGCTGGTTGAATTGGGAGATTGATGCATAGTGGGCGGGATAGATCATGGTTCGGCGCTTTGCGGTCATTCTGCTCCACCCACGATTTCACTCTTGCATTCTTCTCATTGTCCTTTTGGCTCTCATTTTTCTTTTAATAGCAAATCACCAAACCGCATCCCCACCCATTGCTACAAAAACGCTACACTCTGATGAGGACGCTCATCAGTAGCGGAGGGAGAGGCGCAGAGATTTAGGCATAGCCGTTGATGGATACGTATGAAATTACAGCTCGGACGCTCGAGTTCCAGATGATTCAATGCTTTTGCGTGAGAAAGGGGGCGTTGAAATATGTTGCCCTCCTATATATTCCTCATTAACTTTTGTCCCATGATGACCTATATCCCGACAACGCCACAGTATTAACAAATATATAGCACGCTACCGCTGTTTGTACAAGCACGGCTTCAGCACCGCCGTCTCGTCGATCTCGTCCTCATTCGCATCCAAGAACTTGGGCTTCATGTCCTTCTTCTTGAACGTCTTGCCCGACTCCTGCGCCAGCTGCGCCGCCTTCTCGGCGTAGATCTTCTCATTGGCCTTGACGTTCTTGCCCTTGACGGGCGCGACGGCCTTGACGAAGCTCATGCGCACGAACATCTTGTTCTTCAGGTCGACGGCGTCCTTCTCGCGGCCGGGCTCGGCGTCGAGCACGAAGCCGCGCTTGCGCAGCACGTCGACGAAGGCCGAGACGTCGGTCTCCTGCCTGTTGGTGGCGGCGCCGTCGACCTCGACGGCGAGCTCCTGCTCCTCCTCGGCGGCGGCGGCCTCCTTGTCCTTCTTGTCGGCGCCGCTCTTCTTGCGGGCGGCCTCGACCTTCTTCTTCTGGCGCTTGCCGACGCTGTGGGCGACGGCGTCGCCGGGCCTTTTCGCGTTGCTGACGCGGCCGAAGCGCGACTTGATCTCGGCGACCCACAGCTCGCCCTTCCAGTGCAGCACGCGCCACGCCTCGTCGACGAAGTCCAGCCAGTTGGTGCCCATCAGCGCGAGGCAGAAGACGGCCACGTCGACGCTGCCGTCGTCGAGCGGCAGGTTCGCGATGTCGGCCTTGGTGATGAGCGGGCTGGGCGCCGCGAGGTCGAAGCTGTGGACGCGCATGTTGAGGGAGTGCAGGTGCGGCTGCAGCCGCGTCGCCAGCGCCGCGTCGCCGCACCCCAGGTCGGCGATGATGGACGTGCCGCGCGTGCGCGGCAGCGGCTTGACCACCGCGGCCGCGGCGGCGCGCTTCTTCTCCTCCTCCTCGCTGTCCGGGTCCTCGTCGTCTTCGGGCCGCTGCCCGGCTTGCCGGTAGCGGCCGGACGTGTGCTGCTTCTGCGCTTCTTTCTCCTTGCGCTTCAGGATCTTGTCGCGCCAGTTCTCGCGCACGGCGCCGCGCGCCAGCACGAGCGAGACGAACGTGTCGACGGGGTTCTCGGGCCAGTCGCGCACCTGCTGCCGGAAGCCGGCGTGGTACTCGGCGAAGATTTGCGGGTCATCCTCGATCAGCTTGAGGGAGTGTTGGGAGGGCGTCGTGTAGAGCGTCTGGTTCAGGTGCCGGAAGCGCGCGCCGATCAGCTTCTCGCGCATCTTGGCTTGCAGCGGCGTGAGCTTCGTGTTGGCAGGCGGGAGCGGCGGGGCGACGGCTGGGATGACAGGAGCAGGCGCGGTGGCCTCGACAGCGGGTTCAGCGTCGTGGTGTTTCTGCTGCTTCTTGCCGTGCTTGTCCTTCTTTGCGCCCTTCTCAGGCTTGCCTTTCCTGTCGCCCTTCTTCGAGTCTTCGACCTTCTCCTCCGCCTTCCCATCGCCCTTCACCGCCTCGGCACCGTCGGATTCTCGTCTCTGCTTCTTGTTCTTCTGCTTCTCGCCCTTGTCCTTCTTCTCTCCCTTCTCTTTCCCGCCAACCTTCTGCGCGTTGCTGCCCGTCACCGGCGCCGGCCCCGGTGCGCCCTCGAGCACCTGCGCCCACATGTCGCCCACATTGTCCGAGTTGACCTGCTTCGCGCCGCCCTGCTTGCCCTCCTTCCTCTTGCGCTTCTTCGAGTTGTTGGAGTTGGGCTTCGCGCCCGGCTGCTCGGCCTTGGGCGCCGCGGAGAGGTTCCAGCCGGGCACCGCAAACATTGTGGCAGCTTGAGGTCGATTGGGAGGGGGACTGGTGAAGAGGTGCGAGCGGTGGTGCTGGACGGTGGGTTTGCAAGACGGGAATTTTTTGGCGGGTCCCCGAAGGCGGTGAGCGGGGGAGCGCCGCGCCGAAGCGCTGGGGAGTTGCCCGGCGATTGCGCTTCCGGTCACAACGTCAGGCTGGATCTTCGGTGCAGCTCATGCTCCCTGCAGGCATCGTTTGCTTTCGGTCTCTGAATTAATATTCAGAGGGGCGCTTTCGCTGATATCTAGCATAAATTAAACACGAGGACAATCAGCTTTAGCCATGAGGAGTTGAAGCATTCTCAAAACGTTCGTGACTATATGCTAAAGCCATGCACATGAATACTTCAAATATCTCCACCAGTATTCGTGTTAGCTATGCGAGTGAAGGGCAGAGAGTGCTAGTCGGCTGCTTCAATGCCCACCTGTAGAAGCCCTTCCTCAGATGCAGTAGACGATTGGCGCTGCAGCATTTCACCGAAGCGCGCAGTCGCTACTGTGCACCAATCATTGCTTCGCCTGCCGTGTCACATTGCTGCCTGCTGATTCTTCACAAATATCGTATCTTTCCCCCAGCCCCACCCAAATTTCTCGCCGCTCCTCAGCGCACGACCGAAGCCATGGGACCAACGTTGTGTGAACACTGCAGAGCCATCCAGATTGACGAGACGAAGCTCCTTCAGATGCGGCGCCACACGGATCCGGCAATTCCAATCAATCTCGGCTTCCGGCCCAGAGAAGACATTCTCCCCAGTCTGCCTTCCTTGCGAGCCACTTCCTTGCTTGGCTGCCCTCTTTGTCGACTGCTCTGCCAAGAAGACTGGTCCAAGGTGCTTCTGGATCCTGGGAAAGGTTCTAGAGAAACATGCAGTCCCCGCCGCATCCTTTTCCTTGGGATGTATTTCCGTACAGACGAGCACGGCCAAATTATCGAGCTTGTCATTCCGATATTTGTACAGGGTGTGGAACAGAAAATATGCCTACCTGTTTTCGCTGATTTTGGTAATCTCTGTTTCTGTCACTTGCTGGCTTCTCTAACCTAGTATCAGAATCCGCCAAAGCACTTCAAATCTCCCACATTACCATCGGTCGAAATCGTCTATCGTCCAAGACAATAGAGATGATTAAGATGTGGATGCACGAGGATAGAACTTCTCGGTCCGACAACGACAATCCTTTCCTTCCAATCAGGCTCCTTTTCACGGGAATTTCAGAGAACCACTCAGATATGCGGCTTGTTGAGACTGCAGACCTCGAGAAAACAGAACGGAAAATCGAGTACGTTGCCTTAAGCCACTGTTGGGGGAAATCGGGCACCGGCTCACCCCCATACAACACTACCACGCAGAACGTGGGCTGGAGGCTCCGAAAAGTTCGATTCTCAAGTCTATCAAGGACTTTCCAGGATGCTGTAGTGGTGACAAAGAAGCTGGGATTTTCATATCTCTGGATTGACTCAATTTGCATCGTTCAAGGCGATTCACGCGATTGGCACAGAGAGGCTGCTCGCATGCTGCAAGTTTACAGTGGCGCTTCACTGACTATTGCTTCCGCATGCGCTACCGGAGACACAGAAGGATTCTTAGCACGACGGTTCTGGCCGGCTCAACAAAACATCACGACTTCAATATTCTGCTCTTCGGGTAGACGAGCCAACTTTTGCCTTGGCCCAAGCTCGTGTCGGAGAGCATTAGTTGATCCACGGACGGACTTTGGCAATCGCTCAAGCGCTGATTCCTGGATCAATAGAGCTTGGACCTACCAGGAGGGGACTGTGTCCTCAAGATTGCTTGTTTTTGGAGATTTTATGATCCATTTCATGACTCCAGACATTTTCCGGAACGAAAGGAGCCCTCACGAATCAAACGGGACATACTTTGAGCCGCACAATTATCGAATGGTTCAAAAAACCAGAAGTCTTGATTTATTGTACATCAACTGGACCTTGACAGTCATGCAATACTCCGGGAGGACACTTACGTGGCCAAAAGACCGCCTCGTCGCCCTGGCTGGGATTGCCCAGGGGTACCATGACGCCATCCGAAACATCACTAGGAGTAGTGATGAATACTGGGCTGGAATTTGGATGAACGACTTTTATAGAAGTATCTTGTGGAAGTTCAACAACGGGAACGAGAAACCCCAACTCGATAGTTTCTGCACTTCGCAATCGACTTACACAGCGCCGTCCTGGAGTTGGGCTGCAACGGATCCCGCTAAGGATTTCTATTACTGAACTTTTTCAAGGCCGCCAAAGGGCAGCTCTCCAGAATGCGAGATCATCTCATGCCACCTCGAAAGATCCGATGAAAACCAATTTGGCGTAGTCCACGGAGGCTATCTACAACTGAAAGGAAAACTTTTGCCTTTGTTGTCTCCTGAGCAAAACTCGTATGCGACTTCAGACTTTGGACGAGTATTTCGCAATGGTTTAGTAGTAGGTTGCGATTTTGACTGGTCTGTAAGTTTGCTGGAAAATTGTGGAAATATCCTGATAAACCAATTTTCATTGTTTGTAATTCTGAGGAGCCATAAGACTAAAATATTACGATACATCCCACCAGAAGAGGGACTTGAGAAGGACGATGAATCATATTTCGGCCTTATATTGTGCTCAACACGTCGGGATAGGGAGTTCCGGAGGGTTGGGGTTTTCGATACTATAGGTCGGCAGCCAGTTGATGGTAACCCAAAAGGCGAGACATGGAAAGATCTCCTAAGGACTACTTTAGACACAGTCATCACAATCATTTAAGAGAATGATGATCAATGCGTGTAAGAATGGATTTTTTCGGTTTTTGGAGATTTGGATATCATGCAGTTGTGCAGATGCCAACAAACACTGTTCCCGCACATCGGCTTTCGTCTGAACGAAAAACGAGGCTTGGCTCTGGCTATTGCAGGTTTTGTCTTCCGCCAACACCTACCGTTGCAACTCCGCGCGGAGGTTGCAGCCGCAAGTTTACGCTGTGTAACCCAACCCTCCTCCCATCTCCGTGAGCCTGCATGCATCATACGAGCCGCCCATGCCGCCCCCAAAGCGCGCTCCTCTCCGGAACACCCTCATGGCCGTCGTCTTTCTCCTCTCCCGCCTACCGCTATGCGACCACTGTACAGCCACCTTGTACACACCCTACCTCCTCTCTTCTCCATCCTCCTCGACCCCCGCCCCGCGTCTGCACAGGACGACCACGTCCCCCGCTGCTACTACCCCGACGGCACGCTCGCGTCCAACGACTACGCCTGCCGGCTCAACACTACCGAGTCCTTCTGCTGCACGACCAACGTCACATGCCTCGACAACAAGATCTGCCAGGTGCTGGCGCCCACGCAGTACGAGTACAACCGCGGCACCTGCACCGATAAGACCTGGACGTCCGACGAGTGCCCCAAGTTCTGTCAAGGTAGGGCCCCCACAGACCCACGATCGATGCGGCAGTGCTGACGCGGGACGTTCAGCGCAATCGCCGTCGTACGGCTCGGGGGTGATCAGGTGCGCGAGTGCGGGAGGGGAGGTGTGCTGCGATAACGATAATAAGGATGCGACGGCGAAGTGCTGCCAGGATGACTCGAACCTGTTTCCGCTGCCGGGCGATTGGGATGTCTTCAGGACGATCGATAGAGCTGCGTCTTCTATGACGAGGAGCGTGGGCGGGTCTTCCTCTTCGGAGGCGAGTGTTTCGGGGCAAAGCTCGGCTGCCGAGACGGCGGGGTCAAAGGGTGGCGGGAATGGTGGAGATGCTGGGTTGCAGACGGGCGCGATTGTAGGAATTGCGGTTGGAGTCGTTGCAGGTGTGGTAGGAATTGGAGTATTGGTGCTATTGATAGCAAGAAGGAAGAAGAAGAGGTCGGTGAGCCAGCCAGTGACGGTGGAGCTGGACGGGTTTGAGATGCGGCATGAGTTGAAAGCGGACGAGGCGCCGACACGACACGAGATTGATGGGAGAGATGCACCACAAGAACTGAGTTCCGGGGATGAGAGGCATGAGATGGAAGGGTCATCACCACTAGACCAGAAGCTTGTGGAGGGTAGCAGGGAGGTGAAGAGGTGACGGACTGTAGCGCGTAATTGTGGCATTGGGTGTCTTCTAAGACCTGTATACTGAATGACTTCCTTGGAAAGCCCTGTGCAGTTCGGGCTTTCGTAAATCTTTTCAACGATGAGTCGCAGGCTGCAACGCGGTAAGTCCAGAAGATATTGAGGCATATATACTTCAGCTCGCGGCTGCCAGTCTGGTCAATCCGAAAGCAGAGACTGAAGGCTGAAACAGCAATGTGGAGTGACATTAGTAGTTAAACTATCATTACGGGAGATAAAATCCCCACAGTATCTGAAGAATGAAAGTCAAACTCCGAGAACCACCCCGGACACGCCCAGAAGCAAGACAAGAACCCCCTCCGGCACACCGCGCGCCACCGCCACACCCGACGATGTAGCCGCCGCACTCGCCGACGCCGTCACCGTCACCGTACTCACCGACCCAGACGACGACGCCGCAGCCTCTGCCCCGCCCCAGCAGCCGGTCTGGCAGCCCTGCTCCGCCTCGCAGTGCGCCGACGTGTTACCGCAGAACCTGCCATCCCATCAGCACTCCCCTCCGGCCCCCATCGTGCTCCCGCAAGCTGAAGAGGGAGGGAGACTCACCCGGCCTTGCTGCAGCACGGCCCGTAGTTGAAGACGCCCAGCACGGCGTACTCATCCGCGCCGGCCGACGCGTCGCACCGCGCGCCCGCGAAGTCGGCGCCGCACTGCCCGTCGCAGCGCGGCGAGTCGCCCTGCCGCGCCCAGCTGCACGCCGGCCGCCCCAGCGTCTTGTTCGGCACCGTGCAGAGCCCGAAGCCGGCCTGGCAGCCGTCGCCGCAGTAGCGCTTGTCGCCGCCGCAGAAGCTGTGGGCGGAGGTCAGTGGGGTGGGTGTTGAGGTGGGCGAGGGGGACGTGGGTTACCCTTTTGCGCTGGCGGAGGGGTGGCGTTAGCGGAGGGTGGATGTGGAGCCATGGAGGGGGAGAGTACCTGCAACACGGGAGGATGCCGTCGAGGATGCAGACGGTGCCGTTGTGGTCGGGTCCGCATGCGTCGTCCGTTGTTTTCGGGCCGGTGGGCAGGGTCGTGTTCGTGGCGTTGATAGGGACGCTGGTGTTGCCGTCTGCAAGCGCGACGGCTGCACGCAGCAGAAGGGCTATGTTCAGAAAGAGCGTGATAAGGTTGGCCATCTTGTGGAGGTGTCGCAATCAGGCTACGAGCTGTTCGGCTCCAGAAGGGGGGGAAGGAGGGGAAGAAGTAGAGCTGAGACGCATGAGCACAAAATTATGGGGCACTTTTCTTTTTGACTCAGATTGAACGGCTTCTGCAGGGGGTCCGAGTGGCTGGAATCAGCGAAAGTGAATTGAGGCTCCGGGGCTGTTAAGTGTCATGCGTTGGTCCACGGTAAATGTAGAACCAGCTCGTGCCAACTTTACCTATGCATTGTGCTTTTCCCGAAGGAGATAAAGGTTTCGGAACCTGTTTGAGCAGCTGAGGGGCTATGTGGTGACACAAAATGCAGCCAGTATTAAACATACGATGGTCGCTGGATAATGGATGGAGCAGGACTGGAGGATCTGACGAAGAAGAAAACTTTGGAATCTATGATGTTTCAAGAATCAAGAGTGATCTAGACCTTAACATGGATATATTGTAGTGCCCGGAAGAATTAAGTCGTGAGAGAGTATGTAAGCCCGCGAGGGAAGGTTACACACTAAACCACCACTACGCTGACATGCATATGTACGTACATGCAGGGAACTTTCTGACTCAGCATGCGCATAAAGCAAAATGCTGCTATGGCTCTCAGAGTATAGTGCAGTATCTTTTAGTACTAAGATTATCTGGACATGCCACTTGCGAAGTGCATATCAAAGGTAACCCGTGAAAGTCTACGTAGGAGATGAAAAGAAGAAAGCGTGAACCAAAGGTCTAGCTTCATGACCGCAGTTTCTCTCTATGACGTTTCAACAGCCTTGCCGCAGCATAGTACCCTTCAGCCTCTGCTAAAAACAGCGCATTATCAAACTGATCGTCTCCGAATTCTTCACTCAGGATATCAGCACCATTGTCCAGAAGCAGCTGTATGATATCAATTCTCCCTCTTTCTGCAGCGCCCTCCAAGGCTGTCCTCCCGTCCTCTTCTGCACCCGAAGCGTTGGGATCAGCTCCTTCTTCCAGGAGCCTGTATGCGATGTCGAAATGTGAGTTGATAGCCGCAGCTTGAAGCGCCGTAACTCCCCGGATCTTTGCTGGAGCCGCATTGATATCTGCTTTTTCTTTGATCAGATACTCGACAATCTCCAAATTTCCAAGCTGAGCAGCTTTTTGAATTGCCGTACGCCCACCAAATTCGGGCGCGGGCTCGTTGATGTCTGCCCCAGCTTGTTGGATAAGTTTGACCATGTCGAGACCGCCCTCTACAGCGCAACAGAGTGTCGACTCACACGAGTACAAGTGATCGACTTTTCCATTGTAGACATCCCGCAATGAGTAAAAACCAAAAGTATCGTGAGGATCGTGTATCTGTGCGATTGCCGAGATCGATGCATTCTCTCGTAAAAGGAGTTGGGCTATGTCCGCTCGTCCGGACGTGGCCGCAATCTGTAACGGCGTTTTGCTGTATTCATCACAGTACAATATCTTGTCCCAGCAATTTCCTTGAAAATCTTGCTGCAAATTCAACGGTGCACCGAGAGAAAGGAGCTGTTGCAGAACATCACTGCTATCCAACATGCAGGCCCGCTGTACAGCTGTCACAGCACATGGACGAGTCATACACACTCCTCCATCTAGGAAGGCTTGTACTAAATCAAATCTCTTTTCCAATAATGCATACTCCAAATCTTGATGGCCGAAGCACGGCTCATACCAGCTGATGGGATGCGGGATCCACGACGACGCATAACGAAGCGCTTTCTCGAATCGCTCTACATCATCCACCTCTACGTCAAAGGAATTGAGAGGATTAAGATAAGCGCCATTTTGGAGGAGCATTTCGGCGAGTGCTGGATTCAATTCGCAAAAATCCATGTCAAGCTCCATGGGCCTGTGTCCCGGCAGATGGAGACTAGCGCCTTTGCCGATTAGATACGATACAGTCTGGAATCTTAAGTCAGGCTTGTTGGAGAGGATTGAAGAGAAGATGGCCAAATAGACGGGTGTGTGGGAGTCGAAGTCCAAAGTATCAAGAGATACGCCATGCTCGACTGCGGATTCGAGATATTGAATATCTCCTCGCTGCGCAGCGAAATGAAGAGCATTTGCTTCCGCAAATGGTGCACCTGCAGTTAGAAGATACTGGAATCCTTGTTCCATGTTTCTCATCCTGCGCGCCTCACCAGGTCGATGGGTGAAGATGGTCATGTCGGCCCCGTTCTCCACCAAAAGTTGGACCATTCGAAGGCAATCTCGGTCATTTGGAATGTTTGCTGCAAGTGACAAGGTAGTCTGGTGCCTTATGCCATAAAATTGATCAATGCCAAGTCTTCGCAGGTCATCCCGGGACACGGTTGAGCGAGGGGCGTTCACTTTTGCGCCTTGACAGATGAGCAGCGACGCCATCTCACAATCTCCTGTGTGTGCCGCAGCTTGCAGCGGAGTAAGCGGTAGGTCAGACCAGTTCCATTCTTCCTCGGGATAGGCTCCATAGTCCAACAGGGCTTTTGCTAGAAGACCTTGGTTGGTCAAGATGGCAAGGGTGAGAGGTGACATGGACCGTTGGCCTCGAGTATTGACGGATACCCCAGCTTCAACGAGCAGTCTTGTAGTTTCCGGTGATCGTGCCTGCACAGCAAGGAACACAAAACAGTGGCCCGCTTGGTCCTCTAAAGCAAGGTCAAAATATTTGAGCGCTGCCAAGACTTTCTTGGTTATTCGGGCTTCACCGCTAGAAATGGCGCGTCGCAGGAATGACAAGGCAAACTCGATGTCCTTCCGCGTCAGTGCCACTTTCCCCGCAAAGTCTGGATGGGTCTGAACTGTCTTTTCTAGCGTCACCTTTACGAGGTCATGGAGGCCGAGATTCTGAAAGGTTGCAATTGCCGTGAGGGTGTCCACGAATCCTCTATCCAGTATTTCCTGCAGGAATTCTTGAGACCCATGCTTGGCCAGAGTGAAGAGAATTCTTTGGCCCTTGGCGGTATGAATATCCAGGCTGGCGCCTAATCTGACGAGGAGCTCGACCATTCCGAAGTTGTGTTGCTCTGCGGCGATTTCCAGAGGCAGACGTGGACCAAGCTCCAGATTTGGTATGAGATCATTGGGACAAACCTTGCCAGATATGACCAAAAGCTTCACCAAATGTGTATGGCCATCCTCAAGTGCATGTCGAAAGGTCACTTCGACGAGAGCATCCAAGGTAGGAGATTTCTCTAGTTGAGAGATCGCGGATTTGGTAATCGCAGACTTGACAATAATCATCATTATGTCGATGAAAAACTTTCCGAAAGTTTGATCATAGCCGATGTAGTTTGAAGCACGGTTGACCGCGTTCAAGAATGCCAAAATTATCTTGTGAGGGATAGTGGGAAAGGCCTCCGCGAGGGAAGACTCGTGAGCTGTCTTCATGACGAGTGTGTTGTACTGCGTCTGCCGCGAGGATTCTGGACTGATTTCAAGCGAGGATTGAAGGCCAGACGAGACTGAAGAGATTCCTGTAAACTGGGAAAATGCCTGTTCGAATGTAGAGGCTACTCAGATTTTATTAGTGAGTGGCCCGGTCCACTTAGAGAAGTGCTTACCGTTGGAAGCCATAAATCGCTGGAATTGAAGCAGGGGGGAATTTTCGAGCACAACATGGCGCATTCCAGTTGGCTCTGGGGATAGAATGACCGAGGTTGGTGGGGTGGACACCAGGCATCCATCTGGTGTCTTACTGCGCTCACGAAGTTCTGTACAATTCTTTAGTTTCACAGAGAAAACCTTGCCGGGTGGGAATGACCTCGTTTGGCCTTCTCTAAGGCAGTCTCGGCGTATCTTCCTATGCCCTTTTTTATTTTCTTGAAAGGCACCAGCTGGCCTTCGATTCTCAGCTCGCTCTCCTTTCCATCCTCGAGTTTACGTTTTGTGAAACGGCGGCCGACACGGGCCCATTCATCTTTGGTCAAATTTTTGCGGGCGTTCCATTTCTTCAACTGGTAATGGTATTGTTTAAGCCTGGTGTAGTTAGCCCAACTGCGTTCGCGCCCACAGATGCTTCAGAGTTCATCAAACTTACGTTGCTTGAAACGAGTGTCGTTCTTGCATGTGGTCTTTGATTTCTTTGACTGTTTTGTCGATCTCTAGATAGAGTTGTAGGATCTCCTCTCTGTGGGTTTCCCATTGTTCGGTCATGGCGACGTTCGTGGAGGAAAGAGTGTGCTCAGGTATGGACAACGCAAGAAGGAGAAGGCCATCTTATGAAATAGACCGGCAAAGCTTGGCGTCTACGGAGAAACCTGATGCTTATTGGCTGAGGCCGGAATCCGACAATAGCGCATGGTGGGTGGAGCTACACGTAATGCGTGGATGACGGGAGCCTCTCCCTGATTGGACACTGCCAAAATGTCACTGCAGCTCGACAAATCAGGACTTTAGCGTTGCCCTTCATGTCTCGCCATGTGTCCAGCCTTGCGTTCACAACACGCACTCCGCAGCCCCCAGTGATTGCAGAGTGCTTTTCTCGAAAGAATACGGTATGCCGTCTGATTGGAGATATATTGGAGAGGCTGATGTAGACCGCTAAATGATTAGTCGTTGACGATGAGCCTCGGCTGGGACCTCGGCGCACAACGGCGAGAATTTCGAGATCACTAAGCGTTGGCAAGCCTTGCACAGCCATGCCCACGGCGTTTGAAGCAGTCGCAATCATGTGGTGATATGCTGTGTTCACCGCTACTGCCTATAAATATGTTTCATGTTCGGTGTCCTCGCAGCCTAAAAAGCGCAGCACCGCCATGCCGCTAGCGGCCACTTCCGTTGTCAGCATCCCTGACGTCGACATATGGACATATGTGTTCGACCGAAAAGGCGCTGAGTATGCGTCAAACCGAGGTGGGTACCGTGGTGTTTCCGCTCGCTTTCCAAGGCTAATGCGGTGCAGTCATTTACACGGAAAGCGCCAGTGGGTGCACCTGGACATTCAGCAAGGTGAAGCGCTTAGCGAAGCAAATTGGGACGGCTTTCTTGCAGGAGCAGGGCTGGCAGAAGGGAGACGTGCTGGCCATCTGCTCGCCTACGGATGTCCACCTGATTCCCCTTATTTTCGGATGCCTTTGGCTTGGTGCGGTTGTGACGCTGGCAGATCCAGCCTGCACACCCGAGGAACTTGCCTGGCAACTCTACGACTCCAATGCCAGGGCAGTGATCACGCACAGTACCTGTCTTGATGTTGTGGAACGTGCTACGCGTCTCTCTGGCATGCCTCATGCCCAAGTTGTGCACCTGTCGGATTTTACCAACGACGAGGGTACCGATCTACCAGTTGAACGGCCAAGCGGGTTCCGGCCAAAAGAGGACGTAGCGATTCTCGCCTACTCGTCTGGAATGACTGGCCATTTCAAAGGAGTGAAGCTCACACACTTCAATATTGTGGCAAACATGGTCCAGGCCGATGTTTCCGGCGCGTTCTCCAACAGATCGGGATCGGAAAAGATCATCGGGGTCATTCCATTCTCTCACGTTTACGGTGTGTACTCCACGCCTCGGGGCTTCCGGATAGATTTTCTTCTTCATCTTCTGACCTTATGCCTTTTTCTACAATAGGATTATTCGGTCTCGTCCTTTCTCCGATCTGCCAAGGCCTGGAGGTCGTGCTCATGTCAAGTTTTGAGCTGGGGCCGTTCTGCACCGCAGTCCAGCAGTACAAAGTCACCACAGCTTTTCTCGTCCCGCCTATGATCCTTCGCCTCACAAGAGATCCTGAAGTGAAGAACTACGACCTTCTGTCATTGCAAAATGTTTTCTCCGCGGCTGCGCCCCTCCCGTTGTCTCTGGCGGAACAGTTCTACAACACTTTCCACGTCAAAATCAAGCAAATTTACGGAATGACGGAGACTGGTCCTGTTATTCTGTATCAGGTAAGACAAAATCGGGTGTCCTCGCACGGTCTAAGACCTGGCACAACTCTAACAGACTATTCAGGCATCACAGGAAGACAATATGCTCATGGGGTCTGCGGGAAGATTGCTCCCGAGCATGACTGCAAAAATCGTCTCAACCTCTACCTTGGAGGAGCTTCCGACAGGACGGGAAGGTGAACTATGGATTAAAGGACCAAGCGTTTTTGCCGGTTACCACCGCAATGCAGATGCTACTGCTGACAGCTTCGGACCCGACGGGTATTTCAAGACAGGGGACCTAGGGTACTTTGATAACCAAGGGAATTTTTTTATAACCGGCCGAAAGGAGCAGATAGTCAAGTACAACGGATACCAGTTCCAGAGCGGTAACCACTTCATTTCATTCATATAAGTAGTCATTGATACGAATCTCAGACCACACGGGCTTTATGATCCTGAGAGCTAAACTTGTACAGTAAGTGAAGATTAATTTCCTCAAGAGATTCCAGTACTGGAGATTACACATGAGGACCCCGTTCCCTACCCTTCAGACATCAGCCTGCCCCAGCCATTCACCTGCCTCGTATCCACCCCGCAAACCCTCAACAAGTCCCACACCACCGTCGTCACCGTATCAAACACCGGCACCCCGTACTCCCTCTCCCACCGCTCCACATGCCCCGCCGCGCTCAAGTTCGTACAAAACGTCGTCACCGCCTGCACCCCCTCGCCCACGACCTCCCCCACCATCCGCCCCAGCACATCCTCGCCAATCTCCGCAAACAGCACGTTATCCTCCCGGCCCAGATGCCGCTCCGCCCGCGCGTCCACGCCGAGGCCCCGATAATTCTCCACGATCGCCGCCTGCACATCATCCCGATACGGCGTGACGAGGCCCAGCTTCGCGACGCCGAAGGCGTCCAGCGCCCTGTTCAGCGCCAGCACGCTGGTGGTGGCGGGGCGGCCGGTGGCGGCGGCGATGGCAGCGCAGAGCCGGTCGTCGGCCTCGAAGCCCAGCCAGCCGGCCGACGTGCCGCTCCAGCCGATGGCGTCGACGCCGGCGTCGGCGAGCAGCTGGGCCGCGGCCAGCAGGTGGGCGGGGTCGAATTGGGCGAGCGCGCCGGCGGACAGGCTGATGGAGGTGACGCGGAAGCGGGAGAAGTGGACGGTGACGTTGGGGAGGGCGGAGATGAGGGACTGCGTGAGGGGCTCGAGCGCGGTGTTGGAGGAGGGGACGAGGATGCCCAGGCGGATGGGCTTGGGGGGCGAGGGCATGGTGGGGAGGTGGAGGGAGGAAGGGTGGTGTTGTGAGAGACCGGGATGGGAGATGGATTGGTGGAGGCCGAACCTGGAAATCGAGGTGAGTTGGGGCTCGAATTTCTACAGAAGTTACATTGCGATGATGCGGGGTTAAACGGCGATAGAGGGGCTTGGGGATGAGGTGCAGATAGGCGTGGGTGGAGGGCGGCTCGGCTCCTCCGCGATAGCCGATCAAGCGCGCTGGAGCGGATGTTTCTCTCCCACTTTCATCTCTTCCTCTGTCGCACTAACACTGCTACAACATCAGGTGCCTGTTTCTAGAACATCGAAAGGAGTCTGTGAAGCTGGCAACTCAACGTCCAACCGTAGCAGCCTGTTCACCGGCTACATGCTCCTGATCGTGGCTTTGAAGCGGCCACGTCTTTCTCGTGCATTTTCCACCTACGCTTCTGACCCCCAGCATGTCTCGCCTGGCCTATCAGCTTGCCAAGATCTCTTCTATCGTTATCATCCATCTCCGTGCTTATCCTCACCCCTCACATGGATGATTCGCCTTCTACATCCTGGATGTGCTTAATAGCTGCACCTCGCTTTCAACAGCCCTCCCGGCTGAGCTGATTCACTTCTCTACACTTCTTTGGTAGTAGATTAGATTTCTCCAAGCTCCATTGCATCTTGTACCTGGGTATTTGGAGACTATCTGCTGTCACAATGGCACTCCGCAGACTCAAGTACATGCTCGAGGTGGAGCACACTGACGAGAAAGGGTCGACATGGTCTAACGTAGACCTGCAACCAACTCCTCCTAAGGACAGGAACTGGTCTCCGTGGTATTTTTTCGCCTTCCAATTCTCCATTGCTTTCTCGCCGACAACCTACAACCTCGGTGCTAGCCTAGTTGCCATTGGACTGAACTCGTGGACCATCGTCATCGCATCCATTGTCGGCACGCTCTGCTGCATGGTCATTCTATTCTTGAACTCCCGTGGCGCGGCGCTCTACCATGTTGGATTCCCAGTATATCTCAGAATCTCCGCTGGTTTCTACGGCTCCTTATTCTTCATCTTCATCCGCGGCGTCGTGGCCGTGCTGTACATGGGAACGCAGACCTACTATGCCTCGCGTCTGATCAACGTGGCTTTACGCTGCGTATTTGGTCATAAGTGGACCGACATTCCGAACCAGCTGCCGGAGAGCGCGTCGATCACTTCTTCGGGGATGCTGGCGTTCTTCATCTTCTGGATCGTACAGTTTCCCTTCGCATGGCTGCATCCAAGCAAAGCCGGTCCAGTCTTCGCAGTCAAGAGCTGGCTGACGCCACCGACTTACATTGCCACCATGATCTGGGCCTTGGTGAAAGCAAAGGGTGCACACCTTGACGGCCTGGGAACAGCCGACGCCTCGGGCTCAGAACTGGCTTGGTCGTTCATGAAGGCCATCAACGTTGTGGTGTCGGGCGTCATCCCTCCCCTCGTCAACATCCCCGACCTGGCCCGCTACGCAAAAGAGCCTCGGGCAACATATCCCATGGTGGCCGGGCTGTTCTTCAGCAAGCCGGTCGTCATCCTCTTCGGCATGGTCACCACGTCCGCCAGCATCAAGCTCTTCAACGAAGCGTACTGGAACCTCTGGGACTTCTACAGCGCGATCCTCGACGCGCACTGGGCGGCCAGCACGCGCACCCTCGTCTTCCTGGCGTCCTTCATCCAGGCCTACGCCACGCTCGCCACCAACGTCTCGTCCAACGCCATCCCGGTCGGCTGCGACCTGTCCGGCCTCCTCCCGCGCTACTTCACCATCCGCCGCGGCCAGATCCTCTGCTCGCTCCTCGCCGTCGCCGTCGTCCCCTGGAAGCTCGTCAACTCGGCCACCTCCTTCCTCACATTCCTCGGCAGCTACGTCTGCTTCATCTGCCCCATCGTCGCGTGCATGGTCGTCGACTACTGGGTCGGCCGCCGCGGCAACGTGCACGTGCCGTCGCTGTACCGCTGCGACCCCGAGAGTCCGTATTACCACTGGCACGGCTTCAACCCGCGGGCGTACGCGGCGTGGGTGGTGGGCGTGGCTCTGGTCATCTCGGGGATCTCGGGGGTGTTGAATCCCGGGAGTATTGGGCAGACGGCGGTGAATATCTATAATATGGGGTTCTTGCTGTCGACGAGCAGCGCGGCGTTGACGTATTTTGTGTTAATCAAGATTTGGCCGGTGAGGGTGTATCCGGTGGGGAAGGAGGGGACGGGGATGGAGTGGGAGAGGATGGCGGTGATGGAGGGGTTCTTCGAGGAGGATGAGAAGCCGGAGTACCTGATGCATGGAACGGTGATCTATGGGCGCGATGTGGAGGGTGGGAGTGGTGGGGAGGTGGAGGGCATGGCGGGGAAGAAGGAGTGAGAGGGCTGGATGTGATTGTAGACGTCGGCGGAGGTGCGGATGGAAAGTTCGGAAACATGGCGGCTCGACACAGCGCGCGGGTATGACGTAATCAGATCGTGAACACCGCACAACGGGCGGAAGCGAATGCCACGTCCTACACAGTGATTTCCAAGACAGCGGACGGTTTCCGCAGCTTATAGACGAAGGCATGTGCAAAGCTAGAGAGCCCTGGATTCTGCACCGTGATCTAATAGAGCAACGCCACAGCGCAGCCAATCGGCGGACTTTGCGGGCGTAAAGGGGGTTGATAGCACTCCACTCAGAATGCTGTCTTGTATCCACTGGTGAGTCGCGGCGCGGCAGCGCCCACAATTCCGCGCCATTTGTCTCAGCCGTTACACGCGCGATCCCGCAAACCGGGCCCGACACTGCTCACGAACCTCCCGAATGCCTACACAGCTGTCGGCCCGTCGGCCTCTCTTCAGGCGCGACCGTTACGTCAGCAGCCCGAAACGGCGCACAGGCAGTCTCTTAACTGAAAGAGGCAGTTTGAGGCCGCGCGACTACTGCGCCTTGCCTACACGATCCTCAGGGTTCCGGTGTTGCCTGAGGCTGCTTAGGGTAAGCGTGCGGCGTCGCGTTGCTGTGATATCTCCACCCCACCTCTAAGCGCCGCACCGCTGGTTCGCAGTCGCATTGAGTCACATGTGGGTGGGGTTTAAGGAGCTGCTGCTGCAATCCAGAGAATTAGTATAAATGCAAACGCCGTATCGCAGTCCAGGGCCAACAGCTCCCACAAGACCAAGCTTTCATCCTAGCCCACCGCAAGGCTTCGCCAGATATCAATCAATTGGCCTCGCGATAACAAGCCGCCATGTCTGCACTAGCCAGCACCCTCGCGGGAAAGGTGGCCCTCATCACCGGCGCCTCCAAGGGTATTTGCACTTGTCCACTCTCGATCACGCTCCGTTCTCACGTTTCCGGTAGGCATTGGCCGCGCCACAGCCCTGCGTCTCGCCTCCCTTGGCGCCTCCACCGTGATCAACTACGCCTCCTCCGCCAGAGAGGCCGACGATCTGGTGCAAAAGATCGGCAGCGACCGCGCGCTCGCCGTCAAGGCCGACGCCGGCAGCGTCGAGCAGATGGGTATGCTCGTCGACAAGACGGTCCAGAAGTTCGGCAAGATCGACATTCTGGTCCCCAACGCCGCCATGCTGCCCATGAGCGATCTGGCCGGAACGAGCGAGGAGCAGTTCGATAAAGCCATGCAGCTCAATGTCAAGGGGCCGTATTTCCTATGCCAGGTACGCGCCGTGATTAATCGCTCACCCTTCGCTTACTCTCCCGCCGCACAAACACCTTAGGCTAATACTGACCTCTTCCTATTATCCAGAAAGCGGCGCCGCACATGCCGAAGGGCTCGTCCATCGTTCTTGTCAGCAGCACCGTCTGCCACATCTCCAGCGTCATGCCGAATTACCTCTTGTACGCCACCACCAAGGGCGCCATCGAGCAGATGACACGCTTGATGGCCAAGGACCTCGGCCGCAAAGGCATCAACGTGAACGCGGTTGCGCCTGGTCCGACGGGCACGGAGCTGTTTTATCAGGGGAAGAGCGAGCAGCTCCTCAACATGATCAGGGGATGGACGCCGCACAACAGGATTGGCGAGCCGGACGAGATTGCGGAAGTCATCGCTTTCTTGGGCGGGTCGAGATGGGTCAGCGGTCAGGTATTGAAGGCGAACGGCGGGGCGGCGTAGGGCGATGGACGTTGCAAAAGAGCGCAGTGACGCAGCTGCGCGGGAGTTGAGGATGAAGAGTCATCGTCGTTGCCGACATCCGAAGGGCGGCTTGTTGGGAGCAAACGGGTGACGAGAAGCTGATCGAATCAGCCCGGCGAGAGAACAACGTGAGATGGATTAGGAAATGAGATAATTTTCTTTATTTTTTGCCGCATGAAAAAGGCTGGGCAGGGCGTCGTGTCACTGCAAGGAAAAAAGTCTGCAGGAGGAGCAGCTTGTTTCAAGGGCCCGGAGCAGGTGGCCCGCGTAACGGTGGCATCGTGAATGGGGGTTGCGCCTCGATCGCGCAGGCGGTGACCAGATCTCGGGCTATCGTGACATCGTGAGGGCGACGACAAGCCGACGCAGTGGGCCCGCTCGCTGATTTCGTCACCGGTCCAGCGCCCTGAACGCAGCCGCCACGTTTGGCGCGTTTGGCGACCGCGAGGCTCGTCGCTGCCGGCCGGGGCGCCGCACCTGCCCGCCGGCTGGAGGCAGCGCGCGCGCGCGCCTTCGCAGCTAGCACGCAGACGCTCCGCCCGCATGTGACACCAGAGATGCACTTCCCAGAAGCCCATCAGCGGGCGCGGGCATTTTCAACGCGAGCGCTCCGTGCGGCCTGTTCCGTACGGGCTCCACCTATTTTGCGGGATCTAGCCAGAATGACGTAGCGCCGGCTCAGATGGCAGCGAGGGGCGTCAGTGCACAGCCTCGCACCCACGGGCTGCCCATCGTCAGCGTCACACCCACCGCGCTGTTTCCTGGCACTTTGGGCAGCCTCCACCGCGCCCAAGCAGCGGTAGGCCCTGTCCAGCCCTGTATCGCCCGAACATGAGAGAAGCGCGCCGGCCACAGCCACTCACAGCGCGCCGCCTGCGGTATTAACGGCGCGCGCGCGTGGGCCGGACAAGTGAACACAGAGTGACAGCGTGAGCATGATGCTGCCGGCGATGCTGTTGGGACGGCCCGCCGTTCCATTCCTGTCCTCTCCTGGTGCCGCTTGTGCCACAGACTTAGTGTTGCGGGCGCGCCTTCCTGCCGGTGCTGCGCTGAGCATCCGCAAACTGCAGCCGCCCATTGGTGCGCGCCGCCTGCCCCGCTGCCTTCATAACCCCGCCGCTGCCCGCCTTCAGTACCACATAAACACATCACTGCTGCATCCACCCCCAGCCCACCTCCACTCTCCTTTCTCCTCACTCCTGCACGCGCTGGTACGTACTCCACTCCAACCCGCGCTCTCCTGCACTCCCGCAGCCCTCGCTGACGCCCCGCCCTCGCCCTGAGCAGCTGCACACGTATAAGCTCCCTCGCCCCGGCACCCCCTGCATCCCTGCAACGACCACATCCACGTCCACTCTGCACCATGCCGAGCTACGACAAGAAGGCGATTCACTTTGGCGGTGGCAACATCGGACGCGGCTTCGTTGCCGAATTGTGAGTCCTCCCTCCCCGCAATCCCGAGTGAGACGGGACGAAACGAGACGCCGAGTGCTGACGTACCTGCTTCACCTAGCTTGCACAAGTCCGGCTATGAGGTCGTCTTTGTCGATGTTATGGACAAGATCATCAACGACCTGAACAGCACCAAGAAATACACGGTCACGGAAATCGGCGACGACGGCGAGAAGACGTTCGAGATCGACCACTACCGCGCCATCAACAGCAAGTACGACCTAGACAAGGTTATTGAGGAGATCGCAACGGCAGATGTCGTCACCTGCGCAGTTGGCCCCAATATTCTCAAGTTCATTGCGGAGCCGGTCGCCAAGGGCATTGAGTCCAGGAAGCTTGACCACCCTCTCGCCATCATTGCGTGTGAGAACGCGATCAACGCAACCAACACCTGGCGCGGCTTCATTGAGGAGAGACTCTCGGGTGCCACCAAGAGCAAGCTGGACACGAAGGCCCGCTTCGCCAACTCTGCCATCGACCGTATCGTCCCGCACCAAGACCCCGACGCTGGCCTGAACGTCAAGATCGAGAAGTTCTACGAGTGGTGTGTCGAGCTGCCTCCCTTCGACGGCGTCCAGCACCCCACGATCGATGGTGTCCACTTCGTCGACAACCTTGAGCCTTACATTGAGCGCAAGCTGTACACCGTCAACACCTCTCACGCCTCGGCTGCATACTACGGCTACAACCGTGGAAAGCAGTTGATTCACGATGCTATGCAGGATACCGAGATCCACGACCTCGTCCGTGACTGCCTAAAGGAGACTGCTCACCTCATCGTCAACAAGCACGGTATCTCGGCGCAGGAACAGGATGACTACGTCGAGAAGATCGTCAAGCGTATCTCCAACCCTGCTCTTGAGGATGACGTCAGGCGTGTCGGCCGTGCCCCTCTTCGCAAGCTGTCTCGCAAGGAGCGCTTCATTGGCCCTGCATCTCAGCTCGCTGAGATGGGCGAGAAGTTCGATAACCTTCTAGGCGCTGCCTCAATGGCGCTCCGCTTCCAGAACGTTGAGGGTGATGAGGAGAGCTTCGAGCTGGCCAAGATCCTCAAGGAAAACAACGCGAAGGAGGCAACGACACAGATCACTGGTCTCGAGGAGTCGCATCCTCTGTTCCCGCACATTCTCAAGAAGGTCGAAGAGGTCCAGAAGGGCGATTGACTACATGGCCGCAACAGTCCGAGGCTCTGAGAGAGCCGTTCTGCATTACATTTTCATGGACACGAAAAAGGTTAACGGCGACATGGCGGCTATGGGTGACGGCTCATGATTTCATTTTCTACACACTTTTCACGCTTGCTTCTTCCGCTGCCCTCTTTGCAGCGTTCGCCCAATCCGCTTTTCTCTTTCGGCTTCCTTCACGATTATTCCCCCTATATGATTTATCTATCTTACCTATCTTGATGCAAAGCGGGCAAGCGAGCGAGAAGCGGGATTTGCTACCAGTTACTAGCGGAGGGACATAGGCAGATTTGCGGAGATGGCTCTTGTCTTCCTTTCGTCCGAAGACCACGAGTAGCGGCTCTCCATATAGAAGCTGCACTAGATAACACACCTAGAGCTGCATTCACCGGCTACTTTTCTTCCCTTGGATGCCAGCAGTGCGTGATGTCTTGGGACTTTCACAAGCTGACAAGTACCCGGGTTGTCCCGCCGCTAAGGATTCTCCCTGTTCACGATCAGACGGTCGACTATCCACCATCCCACACGTCTCTCCCACCCGCTCTCATGCGCATAACGCCTGCTGACCACTCAACCGAGGAATGCCGCAATGATAAGGAAAACCCGTCACGCGGGTGCTCCCGCAATAAGCAGCTCCCACCTCGGTCTGCCGCCCTCTCACTCGCGGTTCTCGGCGAGACCACTCCATATTTTCTCACCAGCTCCTTCGTTCCATTGGCTCAATCTCGGCAAACAGAGCAGATCGAACCGGCAAGACGTCACACGTTCCTGCATCTCTCGGCGGACCCGCCGACCCAATCATCCCTGCACGTTTTCCTTGCTGCTTCGGATCTCGTGCATCGCGGCGGCGGCGGCGGGGGAGGAGGAGGGCGAGGGGCGTCGCAACTGAACAGAAGGACACAACCCTCTGCGGACACCGTTGCAGCCTGCGTTCATGCGCGGCTGCATGTAAGTAGGTGAAGCGTTTATTTGGACGCTGGGTTCTCCCACACCGAAGCCGTTCGGACTGTTGCTCGAAAACACGCTTTCACATGTCGGTGCGTTTTTGGAGCTGTTTTCGCGCTAGCTGTCGCCCGCGGACGCCCGCTGCGAGGCACAGGCGGAGGCGGACCCGTGATCCAGTCGGCCGGTTCTACTGCGGCGCAGGCGAGGCGGCGGCGAGGCGGTGCGGGATCGAGGGGAGGGGGAGAGAGAGTCAGTCGGACGCGTGTGAGGCTGAGAACATGACCATCGCGGCCCCCGTGACCGGGATGGGCGGGCCGGGTGCCGGGCGGTGGGTTGGGGGCGCGGGTCTGGGAGAGGGTGGTGCCCGGTGGTAGGGGTCCCGATGACGTGCGGGCTGTAGTTGTGCTGATGGGATGATCTTACATGGGGGAGAGATTCTTTGTTCAGCTTTCAAGTGCAAGCCGTGCGAGGGTTGGCCTGGTTGACGGGGTGGAGCGGGGTGAGGTAGTGGGCGGGGACGTTGGCGGAGGGGATGGGTAGGAGAGAAACCTTACAGTAGGAAGGCCAGATGGAGGGATCAGAGATATTCTAGATAACTTGAGGCCGTAGCGATCTTCTTTATCAAAGGTATACTACCCATATGTCCTATGATAGCACCGGTATGCTGTGAGGTCAACAAGTTGCCGGGTAATGGAGAGTTTCTCATTAGCTCCCTATAGAAGGTATGCCGAAGAATACAGTCATTTCAACATACTTGAACAACGTGTAAACCAAGTGGGATACCTGATTGCTTCTATTGCCTGTTGCTTAGAATGAAAGGCCCTGTGGTAGCCAAATAGACTTAAATCTCTACAAGCGAAGTCACCTTGTAACAGACGATTGCCGAAAGCTATCACCTCACAGCCCAGCTTACTGCAACGACACTCAGCAAGCTTGGCAATTACCGTGGAATGATTCTAATCGATACTAAACACGACGGGTCCAATGAGCGCTCAAACTTCCTAGCCAGGTGTGTTGATTGTGAGATCATTCCTCGAAAAGCTGTTTTCTTCGCACTGGCAATCGGCTGTGGTACCCTTCTGTATGCATTTATACGCTAACTTTCCGCGAAATTCGGTGAATCAGCACATGCATTACTGTGCCCATTCACAAGCCCTAATCAATTTAGTCCATCCATACATCGGGTTCTTGATTGCTATGAAGTCAAGCGCTACCTCAATGCATAGATTAGCCATAGCATGTGCCATAGCTATGACAAACGTGTAAGGCCATAGCTTATTTAGTTTACAAGTCTCTTCAAGTTTGGTCAAATGCCGCTGTTACGATTCTCTAGTCCGAACTTCTACGGTTTTCTTCTTCTCACAGGTCAGCCGTTCACCCACGTTCAAAGCCAGGCGTCCTCTTCTCTGCCGCTCCAAATCATGACTGCCCGATGAACAAGCTTCTTTCCAAAGTCTTCAACACGTGTCCGGCGCGGATGGAAGGTCGCAGCCTGCAGCGGCATCGGTCGGTTGGTGAGACACGACTGTTGGGTATTATGTACGCATACCCGCTGCGTTGCTGGCTCTGTGGCATTCCGACCTGGGATATGTGACCGCGCGGGCCGCCTCAACTTTTCTTTCAGACAAAGTGTGACGTCGATAAACCTCATCGCCCCGATATCCGGTCTTTCAGTCCTCATCGTGTTCCTTTTTGAATGGCACCGGCAGCACCCACTCCTCCCTCTCCGTACACTCCTCATCCTCCAACCAACGCACCATCCAATCGACCCTGTCCATCATGAACCCGCTCGTCAGTTCCTTGCCGCCTAGGTCACCTGTCTCATTCTTCTGCCCTAGCTGAAACTTGGTGCTGAACCTGCACTCGCGGCCGATCCACGAGAAGCCGATGCAGTCGCCGTACTGGTCGCACTCAAGACGGCAGTCACCGTATTTCTTGATGGGCTTGCCGATCTTTAGGCCCTTTTTAGTGAGCTTCCTGAAGGTGGCGCGGGAGGCGTGGTTGTCCCATTGGGGTTTGGAGGAGGAAAGCTGGGGAAGGACGAAATCTTGGAAGACGTGGCGGTGCTGAAGTAGGGGGGTTCCCTTTTTGTGGTGTTAGTGTCCTATAATATGACTGCGAAATTGGAGCTGGTAGACTCACAAATGCTTGAGCGTCCTGCTCGGCGGCGTAGAGGTACTCAATCTCCTCCACCGAGAGGCCATGATAGCTCACCGCGCGGTGGCACCAGAGCCTTCCGAATTCCTCACTCTCAGCACTCCAGTCCAGATCCGACGGCCGGCCGCTCTGCAGGTTGGGCCACGACCACGTCAATGGCACGTCCAACTCCGCCAGTATCTTCCCAAGCACGCAGTCGCCGCTCCCGTGGCTCCTCGTCAACTCATCCACACGCTCCTGATTCTCCTTACGGAACTGACTGACCCTCCGCATCGCCGGCGCCGACAGCACCACCCCCGCGCCCCCATGCGCAAACACATCCGCACCCATCTGCTCCGGCTCGCCCAGATACCACGGCACGCCCGGATCGAACCGCTCCAACCACTCCGCCAAATTCCGCCACAGCACATAGGTATCCGGCTCCACAAACACGAACCACCTGGCCTCCGGCGCCGCCCTCAACGCCTTATCCACGAGCGGCACCATCTTCCACTTGTCCAGCCTGCGCGTCGGATTCTCCTCCTTGGCCTGGAAGGTGTCGGCGCCGCCGCGGGCGCCGGCGGCCGGGTCCGCCTCGCCGCCCCAGGCCTCGCGCTCCTCGGCGCTCAGGGCGTCGCGCCCCCCGCCGCGCTGCAGGCGGTTGTAAATCTCGAAGTCGGGCTCGCCCAGCTTCAGCAGCTCGTCGACGTCGTCCAGCGCGTCGGCCACGGCGTGCCCGTCCACGTCCTCCTCGTGGTCGGAGAAGACGCCGTAGGGCGGCGTGCAGCGCGACGACGACAGCGTCGTCGCGAAGTGCACGGGCAGCTTGGAGCGCGTCTCGGCCACGCCCGTCTTGAGCGCGACGAAGATGGCGGAGAGGTCCGGGCAGGGTTGGTCGGCTGGGGCGGCTGATTCGAGGGTGGTGGGGTCCGGCGGCGCGATGCGGTAGGAGAAGGACCACATTTGCCAGAGGAGGGCGAGGACGAGGATGGCGGTGCAGGCGCGGATGGCGGCGCGCGAGGTGGTGAGGTGGGCGGGGAGCTGGGTGTGGAGGGGCGCGGGGAGTTTGGTCGCCATGGTGGTGGGATGCTGGGAGCTGTGGGTGGAGAGCGGACAGTAGGCGGGACAGAGACACAAGCGAAGGAGAGACTGCTGGTGCTCAAGTCATTGGGCAGGATTTGACGCGCGACGGCAATGATGAGGATGGAAACAGCGGGCGCGTGGCTTTTCCGCCAGCGTCGACACGCATTCGTGAGGAAGGATGCGGGTTAAGAGGGCCGGGGCGGAAGAGGAGCGGAGCCCGGCCGCCGCCGGAGACTTGGCGCTGGAGGGCGAAGCATACGAAGGAAGGTTTAATTAGTAGTTTGGAGCAAGCTGAGGTCTGTGAGGTTGTTGGCTTCTAGGCTGCACAAGGTTACGGCGCTGAATCAGACGCAGCAGCGGCGTCGGCTGCGCCAGCTGGCGCCTTATCGGCTTATCGCAGCGCCAGCCCGGGCTTGGCGCCGCCGCTCGCGCGGTCTGATTCGCCAATGCGGCAGCGACGACGAGGCCGACGCGTGGAAACACGCCCCCTGAGCCTGGCCGCGCGCTCCTCCACGTCCGCTTGCACCATCCTCAGCAGAGCGGCGCTTGCTCCTGCGCTTCGATCCGCTGCGATTGACGCACATCATGCAAACGTTGCGACTCGCTGATGTCTCTACCCGCGACGCCGCTGATGGCGATCTTCCTTGTTCATGCTGGAGCTCTGCACAGGGGGTCAACCTTCTTGTCGGACTGCCGGCTGTCGGCATCGACGAGACCCTTCCAGACGAGTCTCCTCTGCGCCCACCACTCTATGTGGAGAAAATGTGGCGCTGCTGACGAAAACGTGATGACGCACGTCAAGATGTTCGCGGACCGTACCGTTACTTAGGTAGCGCAGACCTAGACAGAGCTCGTTACTCCCATCTCCTACATCTGCATATCCCTCCTCCATCGCCAAGTTCACTGCCCCTAGACTCTCTCGAGCACAAGCAAACAACGTGTACAGCACTATCCGACTGTCTCCAAAGCGCCAACTCACTCCAGAACCCCATCCTCAACAGCACGTAGCCTCACCTCGACGCCACCCCCTCATGACCGCCACTATTAATTAGGGTTTCCTCATAGCGTCGCCACTATCTCTTCCCTTACCTTTCCCCTCTCCCTCCCCAGCTTCATCCCAACATACGCCTCTCTCCCCTGCATCTCCCCTACAAACCCGCGCCCATCTCACACTCGCCCAGCCCAACCCCAACCAACAGCACACCCACAAATACCGCCACGATCCTCGGTAGAGTAGTGGAAGAGGGAGGCGGTAGTGGGTGGAGCGGGAGGGGTGGTACGTGAAGTTGCACAGAGACGACTGCGTTGAAAATGGAAGGATTCCACGCAACATATGAACAAGAGTAGTCTTTTGAGCATATTCTGCCTTTGTTGTTTGATACTTCTGATTATGGAAACTGCCTGGTACGTTACAGCCTTGACCAGTATAATGCTACTTTGATAAGTTTGCACAATATTGCAGACAGTGCTTGTGGTTCCATCCTGCCATGCCATGGATATCAACAAAATAGCAAGCCCACCATCGCCATCTAAAGCGTTTGTAGACACCACATGGACACCAGGTGTGGGTTGGTGATGCAGGTTGTGATCTCGGTGTTTGAATAGGCGTGCTACATTGGATCCCTTACTGTTTTCATGCCCTAGAGGTTGGTGAGAGAGCGTCTGTTGGGTGACTGAGAAGTGCAAGAGCCAGAGATAGGCTGAACATCAAGGCGTTTCAGCCGGCAGCTGCTTATGACACTGTCTTCCTGGATATAGAAACCGTAGAGGCTGCGAATTGACAAAAGGTGAAAAATTACGCAGTTGTGACCCTGCCCGGAATCGAACCAAAAAGTCGGCACCTCTTAGTGCCTATTAAACTCCCTTTCGGGTGTTTTCCCCGCCGTTCAAAGGCGTGGTCGGGGCTAATTTCACAATTGTTACTTTATTAAAGCGCCGCGCCATGGGCTAGTTTGCCTGCATATGTGCGAGGAACCCCTAACCTTTAGGTCGATAGAGAAACCTCTGGTAGCTCTACTTATAAACTGCGCAAAGCTATCTGTGCTCTGGAGACTTGTCCCACCATATGCTTAGTGTGGCGTAGTGAATAAAATCCTGCCCATTCTGATTTTAGATGTGCGTGTAAATTGCACTTGCGAGTCTTCTTTCATGAAAGCGGTAGGTCATCGAGGATGGAATATGAAATTGCAGCCAGGCACCACTCTTCTTTTTGCTGATTGATATAGTAAGAGCTGAGGCCGGAAACATGGAATTGCCTTCGATTGGGATCATTCTTACCGCGTAGAGCACTCTCGGATTCTTGCCTTAGTAATGCTCCACTTTTTGATTCATCTCGCTCTCCTCTCTGCTTAATACTATTGTGTCCCCTGACCTGCTCTTGACTGTTTCATATGAGACAGATAGAAAATACTGAACCATCCGGCAGCATCCTTGAAGAACACTTTTATTCGATTTTTTTTGTCTACTTCCGTCCGACTACAACTAATCCCTTACGTTCTTGCAACAGCCCCATCTAAAACTGCTTGACTTCCCTCTTAAACCTCGGCGGATTCTTAAAGAACTGCTCCCTCGTCTCATCCTCCCTCGCACCATCCTTCCAGTACTCATACTCCATCCACGCATTCTCAGGCATCTGCTCCTCCGTCGCCTTCAGGAACTGCCCCAGCTCGGGCGCCAGCGGGATGACGCCCGTCTCGAGCACGTAGTCATCCCACAGCTTCAACAGCTCCTTCAACTTCTCCGGCTCCTTCTCCGCCAGGTCGTGCACCTCGCCCGGATCGCTCTTCAAGTTGTACAGCTGCCACTTCTCGGGGCCCTTCGGCTTCGGGATGAAGACGATCTTCCAGTCGCCCTTGCGGCACGCCGCGCGCCCGCACGTCTCCCAGCCGTTCACGAAGTCCTCGGCGTGGATGCGCGGCACGTCGGCCGAGCGCGCGAACGGCAGCATGGACGCGCCGCGCATGGCCACCACCTCGCGGCCCTGGAAGGTCGGCGCCGGGTGCTTGACGCCCGCCATGTCGAGGATGGTGGGCGCGAGGTCCATGACCGTGGCGAAGGCGTCGGTGATGCTGCCCGCGCGTTGGGCTGCTTGGTGGGTCTTTGGGAACTGCGCGACCATGGGGACGCGCACGCCGCCTTCGGTTGTGTAGGCTTTGTAGAGGCGGGAGGGGGCGGTGGCGGCTTGTGCCCAGCGGGGCCCGTACCAGATGAAGGAGTCGCCGGCGCCGAGGTTGTCGAGGGAGTTGTTGTCTAGGTGTACTGTTAGTATGATTGTTTCTCATAAGTAGGAGTGACTTCTTACAATATTTCTTGAGATGCTGCAGCATGCTGCCTTGGACCATGGGGTAGGCCTCGTAGGCGGCGCCCTCGGCGCCGTTGTCGGACAAGAAGCAGACGAAGGTGTTATCGAGCTCACCCGTCTCGCGCAGGTAGTCAACGACCTTGCCGACGTTGTTGTCAATGCACTCGACCATGGCGGCGAAGACCTCCATGGCACGGCAGGACTTTTCTTTCTCCTCAGGGGTCAGATCGTTCCATTCCTTCACCTCTTCGGCAACTACTGGGTGGGGCTCGACGTCTTGCGGGATCATGCCTAGGTCCTTGAGACGCTGCAGCCGCTTTAGACGGAGAGCATCTGGACCGTCATCGTAGACACCCTTGTACTTCTCAATGTATTCCTTGGGCGCTTGTAGCGGCCAGTGAGGAGCAGTGAAGGGGAAGTAGCCAAAGAACGGCCGCTCATCGGTGCTCTCCTTCCTCTCCTTCAAGTATTGCAGCATCTTGTCACCATAGCCATCACTGCTGTACCAGCCGTCAGGCAGCTTCTTCACGTAGTTTCCATCCTCACTGTGTAGCGCGATGAAGCTCATGGTCATGAACTCGGGGATCTTGTCAGGGGTCTGGAGCTGCGGCTCGTAGGCATAGTGATTCGAGCACGCGGGCAGGTGGGCAAAGCTACGTTCGAAGCCGCGAGCTTTGGGAGAGCGCTCGGGAGTCAAACCCAGATGCCACTTGCCCGCCATAAGGGTCAGGTAGCCGTTATCACGTAGGATCTCAGGCAATGCGGCAACGCGCTCGTTCAGGTAGCCCTCGTAGCCGGGCATACCGCGCTGTGGTGCTGTCGACATGCCGCCCTTGGGGTCATTCTGTCCGCTGATGTTGGTCCACTCTGGACTTCATTGTCAGTGGTGTAGTCCTTGCCAAGATGGCGGTGCCGGAAAGAGTCCATGCCGTGTACGCACCAATGAGGTTTCCTAGGCCGGCAATGTGATGGTCGGTGCCAGTCATGATCATGGCACGCGAGGGCGAGCACGCGGCGGCGGCGTGGAAGTCTGTGAAGCGGATGCCATTCTCGGCGAGCTTGGCGATGTTCGGAGTGTTGATCTCGCCGCCAAAGGGAGCGATATCGCTGAAGCCCAGGTCGTCGGCAACAATGACAAGGAAGTTGGGGCGCTTGGCAGCTGCCATGGCGATTCAGGGTCTCGATAAGCTCGCGGTCTGAAGTATGGGAGATTGGAGGCAGAAGAAGCTCCTGGCGGGCAGTTTGGCGCACACAGGAGGAATGGCGAGAAGACAGGAATCGGGCGGAGTTATGAGAGCGATGGGTGCGGGATTAAGGTGAGGGGCAGGTGCCTTTAACAGGCCAGCCCACACATCGCGGGGTCCACATGAGCTGTTCGAGCTGCGTCAGTGTCGGCGGCGGGGCGGGCGGTGAGGGCGATTGGCAGGGACCTGGGACGCAGAAACACTGTCCGTCGCATTTACAGCGGTCGAGTCAGGAAGCTCTGCGGCCGGCCGGCGGGCGTGGTCGAATAGAGGCCGAGAGCTGGGCCCCGCAAGCCGCGCCGGCAGCGGCGGCCCCACCGGCGACGGCAGCGATCGCGCCTGAAGTCGTCGTCAGCGGGGAGCGCGCGCGCCGTCGCTCGCAAGGCCGCGCCGCCGCACGGGAAGCTGCGAACAATTTATGCGCCGCGCCGCAGGGTGCCTGGCCGCTGGCGTGCTCGCGGGCGGCCGAGATAACGCGCGCGGCGGGCCTGACGGCGGGCAGCCAGCGTCGGGGACGCGCCGCGCGGGCTGCGCTCCCCCGCAATTCGCTTGAAATGCCAAGACCCGGCGCGCTCTTGCCCAATCCGGCCAGCACGCAATTGGAGCCTCATCTCGTAACATCGCCCTGGTCGTTGCTTGTTCTTGCGCGTCGCTGCTCCGACTCTCGAATCCTTTGTGCCACCGCCAATCACAAGCGTCGCTCAACGCCATCCTCCGCTTCGTACGTCCGTCACGCGTTCGCGCCCAGAACGTGCCGCTGAACGCCGCTCACGCCGCTCCCGCAGACAAGGTTTCTCAAGCTCGCGCCTGCCGCCTGGCCCCAGCTGACACCGAAAGCCACTGCAACCCTGCCCGCTCCTTGGCACGCCGCTCGAAACAAAACCCTAGCGCCCGCCATGTCTTTCGTGCGTTGTTCAGGGCCTCCCGCTAGCCGAGTCACTTGCTTACCGTCTCTCCAGCTCTTCTACATCTTCGACAAGCGCTCTCAACGCCGCGTTCTCATCTCCTACGGTCTGATCGCATGTTGTAAGCTTCCAAGATGACTCTCCGCGGCACGCTCTGCGCTTACTATGTAGGCGCCATCGCCTGCATTGCCGGCTTCCTGTTCGGCTATGACTCCGGAATGTAAGTGCCGAACCCGTCCCTCGACATCAACTATCGCCGTCCAATTACTGACCTTGTCCACGCAGTGTTGGTACCGTCTCCCACTCCGACTTTGCGCGTCCGCTTCAGACTAACCACAGCAGGCGGTGTCCTCACCCTGACCTCCTTCCAAGACCATTTCGACTTCACCAAGGCGCAGAAGACGCACGTGTCGTCGCTTTGCGTCTCGCTCCAGCAGCTTGGTGCTTTCGTGGCCTGTCCTGTGTCAATCCCGATCTCGCGCAAGTATGGTCGCAAGACCGCAATCCTGTGGGGCTCCGTCGTCTTCTGCATCGGCGCCATGCTCCAGACCGTTCCCTCTGGTAGTCTTCCCTGCTTCTACGTCGGTCGTGTCATCGCCGGACTCGGACTCGGCACCATGACCGTCGTCGTTCCCCAGTACAATGCAGAGATGTCTCCCAAGGAGCTTCGTGGTCGCCTCGGTAGTTTCTTCCAAATGGCCTTCACTCTCGGTACGTTAAACGGCATTCTTGTGTGATAATCTGGACAAGAGCTAATTATCCTCCAGGCATCTTCACCTCCTACTGGGTTGACTATGGTGTTCAGGTCAACATGGGCAACAGCAATAGCCAGTGGCAAATTCCCGTCGGCATGCAGATCCTCTTCTCTGGTCTTCTCGCTCTTGGAATGTTTACCGTCAAGGAGAGCCCTCGCTGGCTTGCAAAGAAGGATCGTGGAGACGAAGCCTTGGCCAATCTTCAGTGGATCCGTGCTTCACATGGACCCGAAGTTTCTGCTGAGATGGCAGAGATCCACGAAGCCATTAGAGCCGAGATTGCCGAGACTCAGGGCCTTAATTACAAGGGCATGTCGCCTTCCACACTTACATTCTTGTTGCTAATATTTACCAGAATTCCTTGAGAAGCCCGTTCTCAAGAGCATGATCGCCGGATTCATACTCTTCATGGCACAGCAGGCTACCGGTGCCACTGCCTTTGCCTACTACAGCCCGCAGTACTTCTCCGTCCTTGTCGGTGATAACGAGACCCGCAGCCTTCTCTTGAGTGGCATCTTCGGCGCTGTCAAAGTCGCCGCTTGCTTTCTCTTCGTCATTCTTGCGGCCGATCGCTTTAGCCGTAAGCTCAACTTGAGCGTTGGAGCATTCGGCATGGCGGCTACGCAGATCGTCACTGCAATTGTGCTCAAGCTGAAGCCTGTTTCAAGCGACGCGGCACAGAGCGTCCCACCTAACGCTAAGGCAACCGTTGCGATGATATACCTCTTTGTCATCGTCTACAACTTCTCCTGGGGCCCGCTCCCGTGGCCCTACTGCAACGAGTAAGTTTTGTATCACCAAAGTCGCTTGAGAAACGAACTGTGATTGGTTAACGTAGTGCAGGTTCTTCTCCAACCGCTACCGTGAGGCTGGTGTAGCTCTTGCTGTCTCCAGCCAGTGGCTCTTCAACTTCGTGTTCACCATATCGACGCCTTATATGATCGATAGCATGGGCTGGTAAGTCAGACTTGAGTTCCCCTCATATCAACACAAATATTACGATGGGTGTTGAGTACAGTGTCACCATTATTCGAATTTGAACCACCTCGGTAACACCACTTCTAACGGCACCATGCAGGGGTACCTTCCTACTCTGGGGACTCTTCGACATCGTCATCGGAATCTTCACCGTGCTATTCGCCAGGGAGACTCGTGGTCTCTCTTTGGAGAAGTCTGGCCAGCCTGATGTATTCAAGGATGACAGCGAGTCCAAGCTGAACGACCTCCGTCGTTCCTCGTCGGCCTCGGATCACAACAAGACCCCTGCTCAGGTCAACGAGACTGCTGCGACCTAAGTGCTTTCTAGCATTCCCTGGCGGATAACGACATTGCTTATGAAATTTGGGGGTGCTTAATAAGGACTTTTTGATATCAGGTCGCGACGATCTTCGGTTGGAGACTGAGATTGGGCTGCAAAGACTTGGTATAAAGGTTCGGGTTCATACGCTGGTTTATGATTGAGGTTTTAAGTCCTCCTGGAGATAGTTCATGCCAATGATCATTTCATTCTCCAAATCCGTCCAATGTCTGATCCCGGTGACTTTTCACAATCCGACAGCAGATGTACTGAACCAGTTTCTCGTCACACCGGCTCCGACGTTCTTATGCTGCATTCATTACGCTTAAGGATGCTAGTCGTTCTCCGGAACCAATGGGTAATACTCACACGTTGCAATACTCTGTAGCCAGGATCTTGACTTTCTCGTTGCACCATTGTACATTTTCTCACCTTGGACAGAGACAGCAGAAGCTGTTGCACGTAGCGGGGCCACTTCGAGCGCCATGGAAGGGTTGGACACGTGCGAAAGCTTCAAACTCCGTGCCACAACGTTCCCTCAGCGAGCCAGTCAGCGTAACTGCGGTACGAACGTGGATGATCCAAAGAGCCAGGTCTTGTCAATCGACGAGGGATGGCGTCTTGATCAGGAAACATGTAGAGTTAAAGAAAGCGTCTAAATGTGACCAGACGAATACCTTGACTGCCCGAGTGTCTCGCAAAAGCATGGCGGGTAAGGCTGCCATCCGGACGACCTTACTTTAACTTTAACCATTCCTCGATCATCCGCCTCATCTCCGCATTCGCCGAAACCCTGAAATTTCTAAAAATAAATTCTGGCTGCCGTCTTTCACTTGCTGTATGCTATCCATCTCTCCGCGCACGCTTCATTCATAACTTCTACAGTACATACCAGTTTTCGCGCGCCCTTCTTGCCTATCGGTGACCTTACTCAAGGTACAATTCGGATGCGGAAAAGCTGATGAGACTTTGATTCTCACAGATCGTCGAACACAAAATAAGAAAAGACATGCTGTTCGTAGATGAAGCGGTACACTAGAATATGTGAGTAAAAAAAGTAATCCCCGAGTCCGTCGAATGATTAGAACACCATGCTCCTCTAAGCGAGGTGGGCGTGGATCTGCAAAACAAGCTTTTACAAGCTTCTCCAAAAGAAATACGAGTTTGCTCTAGCGGCGGTTGACTGACTGGCCTGCGTCTCGTACGGAGAGGGGTGCCGCAGCCGACGGCTAGCGCGAATGGCGTGACTGCGCGAAGCGTTGAAGCGCTCATCCAGATGATCGTGTTACATGCTTTGAAAGACTTCGGCGTCTGGACGAAGGCTGCAATCCCTAATGGTAAAGTGTTCTTTTGGGCTCGCTCGGACCTGCCCAAAGTGTTGTTGTCGTCACGCTGGACTGCGCCTGCAGCTCTTCTCTGTACCACATGAGCAACCTGCGAATCACTTGCAACGAAGCTCTAATCGCTGCTATTATCAACTGAAAAGAGGAGAAATAAATTCGAAGTTTGACTCGTAAAATTTGCGGCTGAGCCCTATCGCGGAAGTCAGGCCGTGCTCTTTTAACCCACTGGTAGACATGGAGTGGTGGTCACAGTGGATCCGTAGTTATTAAAACAATAGCATTATACTTGTTTCCATAGCTCATACAAAAATCATGAAACTAACTCATCCAAACTGATATGTACTGGAGGAGAATCGAACGAAAAGCACAGCACATTACAAGATTGGTACCAGCATAGTAATCGAGGGTATCACGTTTCCCCGTCCCAGTTCCCTTGCGTCCGTAAACCCAGTGAAAGCTGCGACGTATACCTATTTTTCCGTCGTTATGAGAAGCAATTCAAGAAGGTAAGAGTCGTATCCTTTGCGCGCCGTGATGAGTGACCGTGTTGAGGCATTTACGCGTGAATGGCCTGCTGGACATGCGGGTAGACGCTGACCATGCGGGCGTAGAGGTCGGGGTGGTCCCGCACGAGGATTTCGGGATCCCAGGCACAGGCCACGAAGATGGTGTCGATGCCGCTGCTCAGAGGAGTCGTGAAGATGTTGCAGATCTGCAGGCCGATGAGGAAGGCGAAGGCGACCACGACCGGAGTGTAAGAGCCGTCCTGGTTGTAGGCGGGAGAGGTGAAGATGAGGTAGAGGTAGGCGAGGAGCGCGCAGGCGTAGGCGATGAAGGTTGCGCCCATGCCGAGCACAGGGCCGATGAGACACTCGTTGACCAGGGCGTCGATGCCGCGGTCCTTGATCATCCTGGATTACATGTTAGACTATACTAGGAAAATGATGATGGGATACTCACTTCCAAGTGTCCTTCGCAGCGGGGATGTAGGCTTTGCCGTAGAGCGCAATGTGCGAGAAGGCGTAACGGTTGAGGAACTGCACGGCCCAGTCGAGGATTCCAATGATGCAACCGAGAACACAGAACAGGATTGTGCCAATCAGGTTTCCCTGAGCTGCCTCTTGCTGCTGAGCAATGGAGCAGAGCTGGCGCAGACAGTTGATGATGGCAACGATAAGGCTGCCGAAGCTGATGCTGCCGAAGCTGTAGGTCAGAGAACGCTTCAGAGCGCCCCTGGTAGCTCCCTTGGGGAAGTTGTGGGAGCAGAAGTACCAGGAGCCGTAAACTCCAGAGATGGTAGTGTGAATGGTGTTCTTGAGCCACTCGGTGATCCAGTAGGCGGCGAAGGTAATGAAGACCAGCAGTCCAATGACCTTGCCCTTACCACAGCCACCAGCACCGGTGCTGCAGGCAGGGTTGCTGCCCGGCTCGTACTTGACGTAGACAGCGACCAGAGTGACAGAGTACCAAGCGCCAAAAGCAGCACCGATCAAGCCTCCAACGGCGCTGACCATGTAGACATGGCCGTACTTTTTTGAGACGTCGATGGCGGTCTGCAGCATCAGGGCGCTGAAAGGAATGCGAGGGATCCAGCTGATGAAGGCGATGACCATGAAGATGGAGAAGAGGAGGAAGACGATGCCGCCGGACCAGTAGTGGCGAGACAGCATGTAGATGGCGGTGACAAAGCCGAAGATGATGTTGAGGATGCCGGTGATCCAGATGAACTGCTTCGTGAAAGCGCGAGCGAGCCAGACGTAGGCATAGCTAAAGACGATGGCGATGCAGAGGCAGAAGACGAACAGCACGATGGTGTTGGTGGTGAGGCCGAAATTGTTTGCACCGTCGTAGATTCCGCCGCCATTGAAGCCCTTGGTGTGAGCTGGGACACGGGTTAGCGTGGCTGGTGGTGATCTTTGCGCAGCACTGACCATATCCCTGAATTGCGATGCCAGACACGACAACAAAGCCGAAGAAGACGATCAGGAACTACTCGCGACGTTAGCTCTCAGCTGCGGCGGCGGGGCGCACGCTCGGCGGGTGGGCGCACCAAGATGCCAGCCCACAAGTCGTTGTACTTCGGTTTGTCCAGCTTGAAGGTCTGCTCGAAGGTAGGCTTCTCGCCATAGGCGGCGTTGGGGTCGGCGCCGTTGGGAGGGCCGTAGTTCGGGGCGTAGTTGGGCGGCGGCTGCGAAAACTGCTTCTGGCCGTCCTGCGGCGGCTGATAAGGCGCGCTGTTGTTGTTGTAGCCGTTGGAGTAGGCCTGCTGCGGGGCCTGAGGCTGCTGGTAGTAGTCGGCGGCCTCGCCGTGGGGGGCGCCGGATGCCATGGCTGCGATGCGGCGAGTCAATGGACAGAGCGACGCGGAGAGGGAGGAGGACTGGGGTGAAAACACAGATCGAGCTGAGATTGCGGAGAGAGAAGGGCGGGAACGACAGCGCGATGACACCACCCTGCATCGCGACAGCGCCAATCCCTGCAGATCGACCCGCCGCGATGCCAAGACGGGTAACGTTCCGAAGTCTATGATTCGGCCCACTTTCCGCGCCCGCCTGCGAGTCATCTCCACACCTCACCTCAACACCCAGCTGCGAACACACCCGCGCGCTTCTCGACATGCTGTCGCGCGCTCCGCCAGGCCCCGCTGCATTCTGCAGGCGCACTCTGGTGCTCGGCCGCCGTGCGACCTCGCGATTTGTCAGTCGCTGTGCTTCAGGCCGCCACGAGGGAGCCACCATCAACAGCGGCGCAGTGTTTCCTGTGCAACCCATGCACCCACCACCACGCCTGATCAGTCCTGTCAAGCGCAGCAGCGGTGCAGCCGACTAGCTCTGCAAACAGTCCCCAGGGCCGGTGGGGTCAGCATGATGTAGACGGCGCGCTAACAGTCTTAAATGCAGCTTTTCCTGCCTTATCTACCTCCCTTGGCTCCCTGTTTTCCTTCACAGTCCAATGCCGCACTCACGATCCTTGTCTGCATCTTTTCTGAGGGTCAAGGACACTGGTCATGAATATGCCAGGACAAGCCACATCCCCTTCATCTTCGCCCAGCAGGCCGCATCCACCGCCGCCTATGGCTACGACTTCTTCATCTCCGTGCCCCCAGACTACATGACGCAACCAGAAAAACAATGGCCCTTGATCGTCTTCCTTCATGGCGCCGGCGAGTCCCAACAGGAGCCTGACGAATCCTACGCCTGCCTCCGCCACGGCATCCCCAAGATCATCCTCTGCTACGACGCTCTCATGTCCGGCGCCGTGCCCCAGATCAGCATCCCCAAAGCCCGCCGCCTCCGCGACCAGGACATTGGCAAGCCGGACCGCAGCGCCACGCCCGTCCCGCCCGACGTGTGCCGCGCCGTCGCCGAGGAGTTCGTCACGCTCACCCCCGTCCTCAACCTCAGTAAGCAACGTGCCGTCCGACCCCGAACGACGCGCTGATCGACAAAGACAACGGCTACGGTTGGTCCGCCCCAATCTTGTCAGAGCTGCTGGCCGAGGTCCTGCCGCACTTCCGCGTCGACCGAGATCGCATCCACGCTACGGGTTTTAGCATGGGCGGGGAGGGCGTGTGGTCGCTTGCGCTTGACGAGCCGGCTATGTTTGCGTCGCTGACCCCTATCTGCGGCCGCGCTGGTGATGCGGCGCGTGTGGGGAGCATCGCGCATGTGCCGGTGTGGGTGCACCACGGGGAACGAGACGGCATTCATGATGTTGAGGAGAGTGCGCGTATGGTCGAGGCGTTAAATAGTGCAGGCGCGACGAATGCAAGATTTACGAGGTATGTCGATCTGGGGCATGATTGTTGGACGGCGGCGTATAATGAGGTGGGGTTGTGGAGCTGGATGTTGGAGAGGAGGAGAGGGGAGGGGTCAGGGACGCCGAAAAGGAAAATTATTTAGTGTTTGTGTGTATGCAGATAGTATGCTGTGCTTGGCTTTCCTCAGCATCTCCTTCCTGATTATGTTTGCGTCCACTCCCGTTCCCACCGTGCTAGATGTTTCCTGCCCTCCAGTTCTTTGATGTTTAGGGTGGTTTCCCTACATTAACCTAGTCGTAAATCACTAACACACTTACTCGGTTTTTTTTTTGGTTTGTTTTTTAAGATTAAGACTATACTGCAAATGCCTAGTTGAGTGCATTTGCCTATCATCTTACAACTCCTTTCCTCAACTGGGAGACAGTGTGCAGCGAAAAAGGCAAGCAGCGCTACGCTAAGCTTCCTTTCGCAGGCTCGTTGTTCCGAATTAGGAAGGCGAAATGTCGCCCACGTTGCAGTCCATCCAGATTTGTTGGCTCTAAAATCTGAGTAAGCCTATGGTGGGGGCCAAACTCCCCAGGAGTACAGGGCAACGATTCGAGGCGGCTCGTACCTGCAAACTACCGGTGCGTTAGTATATGCAATCTAAAACGAGACGCAAGGTACGATCGGCAAGGACTTAGTTTGTAAGGCTGAAGGATGACCCGTAAGTAGGTTCAGCTCGTGCTGAAAGTGCTTTTTCCAACAATATTGTCTCTTGAGTTGCGGGCCTGACTGGCAATCATACCCCAAAGCAGACGTTATGGGAGGCTAAGCGCACGTCTTCGTCAAAATTAAATGGCAAAATGCTGATCCAAAGCTTCATTCTAGATGCTGTGGGTGTGTCGTATCCGCAGTATCGTTCCACAAACGGCGTTTTTGAAGCGCTGTTCATGAGATGCTTGTTCATCGGCACTCATCCACTTCATCACAGCCACCACAGTTCACCGCGCCCGTATTTGCAGGCTGCTATATAAATTCTACAGTTCCGGACATTCTCGATGTCAACAGCACCAACAGAAACACAAATCTTTTTCTGATCATTGAACCAACTCACAACAATGGCCAAGTTCAGCTTCAGCCTTTTGCTCGTTCTGAGCGCCCTCTTCTCCCACACGCTCGCCGCCCTCCTTGTCGACTACAACGCCGCCCGCAACGATGACCCGTCCAAGATGGGCCAGCTCAACCTCGAGGCCGCCCGCGGCGACAAGCCCGACAAGAACAGCGCCGACCTCTACATCAAAGCCGACACGGACTTCCGTGGCACCAAGTGCGCCCACTTCCACCGCAAGAAGGGCGACATCCGGTGCGCCTGCCACACCTCCCCATCCGCCCCTTAGACACGGCTCGCTAACGCCCAGATCCAGCGCCGAATACCACGCCCTGAACAAGAAGACCGAAGCCGGGAAGACGTACTTCATCGGCTACTCGTTCGCGCTGGGCGCCACGCCCGACGCGCTCATGGTGTGGCAGTGGAAGGAGTACGTGGCCAACGCCGACGGCGGCAGCGCCGGCATCCCGCTCTCGCTCGAGGTGCGCGACGGCCAGCTGCGCTTCGAGTACCAGGCCTCCGCCGACGCCGGCCGCGCCGTGCAGTGGAAGACGCCGGTGAAGACCGACACCGTCTACACCGTCGGCATCGAGATCAAGGCCGCCGCGAGCGGCGGCTATGCCCGCCTGTGGTGGAACGGCCAGCCGGTCACGTTTGCGACGACGAAGACCGCGACGGTCTCGGGGAATATGTTTCCGGGGCGGAGCGATCCCAAGTTTGGGGCGTATAGGGGGGAGGCGGTGGAGGTGGATACGTATGTTTATCAGGTGCAGATTGGCAACAAGAAGAGCGAGCTGGACGACAAGTTTTTCTGAATGGTTGGGCATGGATATTGAGGGCCTGAGGTGAGTGACGGGCTTGGTGGATAAGAATATAAGTTTCACGATCATTCTCGAGGATAATCATTCACCTACTTCGTTGAATTTGAAGTTTCATTTTATGGCACAACATTGGAGCCACTCTCTTCTCCAGGATGAAGCATTATGCACCGCGGTTGAATGGATTTCCACGTGTCTGGGATCCATTTGAAAAACGGAGAAGCGCTGTTCAAGTGTAAAATTTGAGAGCATCAAGGTTGTGAGTAATCAAAGCGATCGCAAGAAAATGATGCATTGAGGCTCAGTAGAGGAGGGATTTGATGGACACGATTAGAAGCACGCCAACACAAAATTAAGACCTCACATTGCTGTTGATGTACAGAATGAGGCTATGGCGTTGCCTGCAACGTGGCTCTCTCCAGCTGGTCCGCTGCAAGCCGTCGTGACAGGGATTAAGATCCGCTCTTCGGCGCGAGGCTGAATGGACTCATAGCCCTTATCATCGGCGCTTCCACCCACAGCCGGATCGCCCCATGGCCCCTTCTCACCTTCGACCATCATTTTGAAACCATCTTCTCTGCCTTCTACCAACACACTCGCTCTCTTGATACTATGGACTTCAGTATCAAACCTCCGTCATGAGCGAAAAAACCTTTCGCCTACAAGGCATATCTGCGGATTGCACAAGAGAAGCGGTGGAACAGCTCGTAAAAGAGTCGTTTGACCTGGATGACAATTCTGCGGTGCGGGTTCGATCACTGGCCAAGAGTGTGTATCGAGATGACGAACAGGTTGCGACGCTGGAGGTTTCCCCGCCGCCCTCGGCTCTACTGAAAGATTCAGCATGCGAAGAATGGACATCCCAAGGACCACCGAGTTACCGTGACTCCGAGACTTCTGTCTATCTTACGCTTGATACGCACTTTGAAGGACTCACGCCTTTGTACACTCCAGAGAACTCTCAATGGGCCCGAGAGTAAGTGCATCAAGCTTTGCTGGTTGTTCGGTAATGAGCTTGCTGACTTCAACCGCAGTGTAGTAGCCGTTTCAGGACTCGGAGGCCATGCCTTCGGATCTTTCAAGGAAAAGGGAGGACGGTTTATGTGGCTTCGGGATGCGCTTCCGCGAGATTTCCCAGGATCCCGGATTTTCGTGTACGGTTCCAACACGACGTTGCAGAATAGCGCGTCCATCCAGAATATTTCCCACTTGGGCCATACCCTCCGAACCGAGCTACGATTCATCAGAGACCACAAGATAGGGCAGCCGTTGGTCCTAATCGGCCACAGCCTTGGTGGGATACTGGTGAAGGAAGCCGTCATTCAGATGCAGCACGGCTCTACGGAAGACAAGGAGAATCTCGCATCAATCCAAGGCCTGGTCTTCTTCGGTGTCCCCAACAGAGGCATGGAGGTGGCTTCCTTCGTGTCCATGGTTGGTGACAACCCAAATCGGTTCCTACTTGAGGTCTTGCGAACAACATCAGGTGTCATGCAACGCCAATCGAATGAATTCCAGAGCACTTTCACCACCAAGCGCGCTTCTATATACTCGGTCTTTGAGACGATGCTTTCACCCACCGCACAGCTTGATCAGAGCGGTCAGTACAAAATGACAGGTCCGCCAGCTCTGCTGGTAGGGGAAGACAGTGCGAAGTGTGGTAGGAGCTGGGAAAGCGATGCCAAATATGCTTTCGCCATTAATCGCACTCATTCTGAGCTGGTGAAGTTCAGAGGCCCTCACGACAAGGAGTATGCCAAGGTGTCTCGTTGTCTTAAATCTCTCACACCGCGGGTTGGCCATAAGGCAGAGAAACATATCAAACGTGCGTAAAACAATCCCCAGCCCCTGCTGCGTATACCATTCCAATAACGAGCCAGGTATTCTGAGTGCTCTCGAATTCCCAGAAATGGAGCATCGTCTTCACGGAATTGAAAAGGCGCACGCACAGACATTCGCCTGGCTTCTTGCGAAGCCTTGTGACAGCCCCGATGAGCACTGTGACAGCTCCGATGAGCGTAGACGAGAGTCTGCGAGGAACTCCTTTCTGAACTGGTTCAAGGCCGCAAACAAGGAGCCGATCTTCTGGATAACCGGTAAACCAGCATCAGGGAAGTCCACACTCATGAAGTACATATACCACAAGGATGAGCTCAGAGCTCTCCTACGATCATGGGCACTTGGAAGAGATCCGATTCTGGTAGGGCATTTCTTCTTCGATCGCGGCTTGAGTCCTCTTCAAAAATCACGCAACGGGCTTTTTCGGTCCCTGCTGCATCAAATCTTGTCTCAACGACGAGACCTTGTTCCAATCGTCTTCGAATCTTACATGAAGCAATCTAAGCTCCGTCCAAATAAACCAATCGTAGTCGACGTCGAGCATGCTAAGCTGGAATTTACCTGGAACGACCTCACAGCCGCCTTTGAGAAAACGATTGAGATAATCACGTCTACGGAGCATCTCTGCATTTTCGTGGATGGCCTCGATGAATATCGCAAGATCAACGACACCGAGAGCTACGCCACATACTTGAGCGAGGTTCCCAAGAACCACCAGGACGTGGAAGTGGCGCCTAAAGGTCACAAAGAACTTTGTAAGATGTTCAAGGACCTAGGACGATTCCCAAACCTCAAAATTTGCCTAGCAAGCCGTCCACTCAATGCTTTTGAAGATGCATTCGATGTATATTCTCAGCTGAGACTGCATGATCTATCCTACCACGACATAAGAACATTTGTCAGAGATGGATTGGAGTCACATCCATTGCTTTTGTTGGTACACGTGCACTCCCGTGACATGGAGAAAGACCTCATCGACACAATCTCAAACAACGCAGCAGGCGTGTTTCTGTGGGTCAAAATAGTAGTGCAAAACGTATTGGACGGGCTTGACGAACGGAACTTCCTCAACTTCAACGAGATTATTCGCATGATTCAGTCTCTTCCCGTCGAGCTTGGAGGGCCTGAGGGTCTTTACATGAGAATGTTGAGGGACGTCCCCAGCCAACACCGAGCTGAGGGAGTGAATCTTTTGAACATTATGCTGGCCGCTCACAATAAGGAACTCGACCTAACTTCGACAACTCTTCAATATACGCAATGGGCGGCAGAGGACGCAATCCGTCAACCGATCCAAAAGCTCTCCAGCGAGCAGATGGAGAATGCCAAAGTCCTTTCAGATGGGCACATCAAGAGCCGATGTAGAGGTCTGATCGAGGAGCGATATGACTCCATGGAATTCCTGCATCAAACCGTCAAGGAGTTCGTCGAAACAATCATGGAATGGGACGAAGTCAAAGCCTGGGGTGATGAAGAAAGGATGAAAGAGACAAATGTTCCGCTCTTGATATCCACCCTCTTGGAGATTAAACTGATGATAGCGATGGAAGATCATCGTGCTGATTTGATCCGACAGATGCTTAGCCTTGCATTTCACGCTGAACACACAACCGGCGTTTCGCAAACGGCTTTGCTGGATGATTTGGACTCCAAGATGCAATCCAGCTGGGGATTGACGGTTGAAAACGCCCTCGAAAATCCACAAGCGCAGGCAGTCATCCAAAATTCCTCCTGGACAACGTGGTTCCGATGGATTGAAAATCCTTTCATGGAATATAGTCCCTTGGCCCCCGTGTGGCACAAAGAAGGGTTCTACCAGCTGGCTATACTTGCTGGACTGCGAGGTTATGTTCACCAGAAAATCAAGGATGGCTTGATCGGATTGGATCTTGACTGGGGAGAACCCATTTTAGCATTCGCCTTATTTCCGTGGGAAATAGATCCTCAACCAGATCTTGTCTCTTTGATTATAGACAACGGCGGGGATCCTCAAGCAAAGATGCTGTGCGGCAATACAGCCTGGCAAAGATTTATCGCGGACCTTGCATTCACTTCTTTCCCGCACTCAGACGAAATGATCGAAATAGTTATTTTGCTGCTGAGGGCAGGTGCGGACGTCGCATCATGGGGGATTTCCACCCCTGGAAGCGCAAAAGATTCAGTTGTACAGTCTTCACCGGCTTTCGAGATCATCGAGTTCTTTTCTCACCATGATCTTGACATCCTACCACTACTTATTGCCTTGGTTGATGCTGGAGCTCTACTGCTTGAAGACGAAGAGCAAATGCTTCGTATTTCCTTAACTCCGAAGCAACTGCAAGAGGTTGAGAGCTTAGGAAGATTTCAAAAGACACCAGACATGGTGAAATTCGAGGAAACTTACAGAAGAAGCAAGCGAGATACTTCTTGGTCTCATCGCATCTCCGGCACCCTGAAATTCCGTCAATACTTAGAGGAGCTCTGTGCTCAGATGGATCTGGGCCGGATAGCTTCCCCACTGCAACCCGGGACTTCAACTTCCTCGTCATCACATGGGTTTCCACGAGGCTTCATGACCACTAGCAAGCGAAGGACGCGACGGCAAGGCAGTACCGGGGATAAAGCGCATCTGAACAAAAAACTCGGCTAAACACATCACATCTTCCAAACCGACCTTAGTCCATGTTTAGGCTCTAGGATCATGTATTCCTCAGGCGAACTAATTCGAATATCAATCCCATGGTCATGAGCCTTGTTGCCGCCTTCTCTCGCCAATACCCATGATGTTCTGCACCCGTCGCCAACAGCTTCATGCTAACGGCTTTGCGCAAACCACCAGCTCGGCTGTAGAGGTTTCAAATGACTTTGTTGTTCCCCGGCCGGCTCTTTCTAATCCGGTGCGGAAGTCTTTGTTCATTCCACGGCGATTGTCCGCAATTGGAAGATGCTTGGCATTCTTTGTCCCCCAAACCTCTTGATGCTTCCTTTCTTCAAAATGGAACGGTTCAGAAAGCACATGTTCTATTCTCTACCCGTCTCATTCTTCGCTGCAAGTTTGCCTGATAATTAATTTGCCTGCAAACCACGGCCCTTTGTGCAAATACAGTCGTTGCATCACTGCCTCATGATCATCCCCTTTGACGGTTAAGAACCTTACCAACAACTATTTTGCACCCTGTCAGTTAAAAGATAGTCTGGCGTCTACCTGGCGCGCAAAACCAACCTGCCGACACTTTGCACATAGCACTCAACGCCAACCGGCCTCCAACCACCACCATGGCCTACATCTACACCACCATCACCACCACCACCGACGCCATCGCCACCGCCCACGACCAGCTCACCCTCGCCCTCGCCTCCCTCACCGCGCTCCTCGCTCTCCTCATCTACGCGCTCATCCGCCTCCACACCCCGTCCCTCCCCACCCTCCCCGCCCCCATCCTCCTCTCCTCCATCCTCACCCTCACAGCCCTCTACGCCGCAACCGGCTACCACTCCATCACCACCGCCTTCCCCGCCGCCGCCATCTGCCCCTCCCTCGCCCACGGCCTCGCCCTCGCCGCTGCCTCCGTCCCCCCCGCCGCCGCCGCCCTGCCCGTCCTCGTCCTCGCGCTGCTGACCCTCGGCGTCTGGCCCGCCGCGCGCCGCGTCGCCGCCGCCTACGCCGCATGCCGGCGGACGGGGCTGCGGGCGGCGCTGCGGAGCGTGCTTGGCCGGACCGTGAGCGCGGCGCCCGCGGCCGCGTCGACGGGTGGCGAGCCAGAAGGAGGAGGAGGGGGTGGCGGAGACGGCGTCGCGGCCGGCGAGTCCGAGGTGGACGCCGTGGAGGAGGAGCAGGGCGAGGCGGTGCGGCGGCACGGGCGCGACGTGGATGCGGCGGAGGCGGAGGTGGCGGCGGGGTGGTACGCGGAGATGCAGGCGAGGGTTGCGGAGAAGGAGGCGGAGGGCGTGCGGCTGCGGTCGGCCGAGCGTGGTGGCGCTGGGGGGGAGGTGGGCTCGATGGGCGAGGAGCGAGAGAGGGCTGGGGCGGGGTCGGCGGGTGATGGCGAGGCTGGCCGGATTGGCTTTGACCTTCATGGGGATCTGGAGACGGCTAGGGAGATCATCGGAGATCTGACTGGGCAGAAGGAGCACCTGCAAGCCCTCTACGACAAGCAGGCGGGAGAAGCCCAGGCCAGGATCGACCGGGCTACTGCTGTTGGCAAGAGAGAGATCGAGAGGCTCCAGAACCAGGTCGCCAGGCTGAAGGATGGTTACGGAGCTTCGGCAACAGGCGGATACAACGGTCATGACGAATGTGAAGCTCGCATCGAGGCCTTGGAGCAGAAGCTTGCCGAAGAGCAAGCTAATCACGACTCTACGAAATCTTCTTGGGAAGACTCGAAGAGGAAGCTCGAAAGTGCGAGTACTTCTGCTGCTGCTTTGGATGCGGCCGTCAAGGACAACGAGAAAAAGGAAGCGGAGCTTTTTAAATCGCAAGTAATCGTCAACAAAGTGTTCAGAGGATATCAGCGCGTGTGCGAGACCAGCATCGCCAAGGACGCGCAGCTCGCAACACAGAGAGACACCCTTGAATCGGCGCAGGCTAGGCACAAACTCGAAATAGAGCGCATCGCCGACTTAGAAGAGGAGGTCGACAGGCTCAACGAAGAGATCGAGGAGATCGAGAACGCAAAGAACGAGGCGCTGGACCTGCAAGAGAAGCAGTACCGCCAAGAACTTGACCGTAAGCAGTACATGATCAACACAGTGCAAGAAAACTTGATCAGGAACAACCGGACGCACCAGGAGGACATGGCGAAGATCAGCGAGCTCGAATGCAAGCTAGAGCAGCACGGCCAAGTCACCAAGAAGCTCCAGCACTACATCGACGTCAGAGACAACCAGCTGAAAGTCAAGGACGAGAAAATCAGCACCTGCAGAGACGAGATCAAGGAGTGGACCGAGAGAGTGAACGAGCTGAAGAAAACTGAGAAGGCCGTCGTCGCCAAGGACAGGGAGATATCCGGCCTCAAGAACAGCGCCACGGCGAAAGATAAGAAGATTGTCGATCTTGAGGATTCCGTTGCCACGAAGGGCATCGAGCTTGCGGCTAGCGAGGGCAAGATCCGCGCTCTTCAGAAAACCGATGGCGAGAAGGAGGATAGGATCACCGCGCTGGAAAAGGACTTGGCTTGCGCCAATACCGAGCTCGACGGCACGAGAAAGCGTGCAGATAACGCTGCCAAGGAGCTTGAGGCTTTGAAAAAGATACCCCTGGAGGATGCCAGCGAAGATTCCAAGGCACGCATTGCTGCGCTCGATGAAGCAAAGCGCAAAGCTGAGGAGCAGTTGGAGCAAGCAAGGGAGGAGTTCGGCAAGTGGTATGAGAAGGGGACGGTGAAAGAGAAAGAGCTCCGGAAGCAGCTTAGAGATGAGCAGGGGAACGCCCGGGATCAGGTTGCGCAGAAGGAAAAGGACGTTCGTGAAGAAGCCAGAGCTGCTTGGGAAAGAGAGAAAGAAAGATTGCAGGCAGAGGCTGAGGCACACCAGCGGTCTCTGACGAGCGAAATCGAGTCTCTCCAGAAGCAACGGGATCAAGTCGAGGTACAGAAGGATGCTACTTTAGCCGCTCTGGGCCAGATGAGAGAAGATTTGGAGAGCAATCTCCAGCGGCGGAAGGAACATGAAGCAATGTACGACGACGCGATCAAGCAGCGAGACAGCCTCCAAGAGGAGCGGGACCTCCTCACACGGGCCGGGGCCGCCGCCGTGAAAGAAATCGGATACTTACGCCAAAACGCCAACGTACCAATGCTCGAGATGCAGAAGAGAGAGCTGGGGCAGCTGCGTTCGCATCTCGCCCTCGCCCAGAATGTGATCGTGTACAACGCCGACCGCCCGCTCGAAGTCCCCTCCGCGAAGACCGTCGAGTTCCGCGACTTCAGCACCGCCACCGGCGAGGTCGCCGCGCGCATGCACGCTGATCCCCAAGCATTCTTCCAATCCGAAGCTGAGTTCCACACCGTCGGCGACATGTGCGTCACCGCACTCATCAACTGGGAGTACTGGCTCGGCCACGAAGAAAAGCGCACCAAGGTGCTCCGCAGCAACTACGTCTTCGGGCCGCACGCCTTCGCCGCGGGCGAGCGGGAGGACGACGAGCTCGACATCATCCCCTTCTGCTACGTCCTGCCGCTCGCCCGCGCCGCGACGCGCGGCTTCTACTTCTTCCACGCGCGGAAGCGCGACGAAAACTTCAGTAGCCAGGTGCAGCGCAGCTGGGCTGCCGTGCATCGGCTCTGCCACAAGGCCGAGGAGGCCAGCGAGGGCGCGTACCTCGCCGACGTCGCGCGCCTCGCCCAGCTGGGCGACCCGGCCGCGGTCTTGGGCCGCGCCTACGACGACGGCAGCCATCGCCTCTTCCCCGAGCTGCGCGTGCTCGAGGACAACCCCCTGCGCCGCCGCGAGCTCCGGGGCCGGCCTTTCGAGGTGGCTATCCGCGTCCGCGACTACCTCACCGAGATCGAGGCGTTCCTCGAGCGCCTCGAGGCCACGTCTGCCGAGCGGGGTTGGAACTATGGGTCTTGGCGCGAGGACGTGTCGTGGGAATGGGAGGTCTTCGGCTGGCGCCGCGTCTCGTCATTCATGCGGCACATCCTCGAGACGGAGAAGGAATTGCTGCGCATGCCGCTTGTGGCCCAGGTGATCAAGCACTGGCTTGAAGAGGGAGAAATCCTCGAGAGGTACGAAAAGCTCGCTATGAAAGATGGAAAACGGCAAAAGGTCGTGGAGGGTGAAAAGACCGACCCGGAGACCGGCGATATTGAGGAGTTGGTGCCTTCAGATGAGGATAGGGCATGCTTCGTTGCCTACGAGGGCAACCACTCCCGTCTGAAGTTGTTGGAGGATAGATTCGTCAAGAATATCCCGTACTCATTCCACAATTACACGTACCGGCATGTGGACGAAAATCCGGAAGTGTTCGAAGGGGAGATCATTGCTGATCTGAAGAGGATGGCAGAGAGATATCCAACCTTCGATGTAGATGCGTGGGACGCTGAGATGAGAGAGAGGGAGGGAAGCGATTGGGAGTCGGAGGAACCAGAGGCTGAGATGGAATCCGGGGAGGATGAAGGCCCCCTTTCGCGTGATGATGATGAAGCGTCTGAGGGCGATGACGGTTCCCAGCAAGAGTAAGTAAAAGCAAATGAGAACAGAGACTTACACGGAGGCGGTGAGAAATCTTCCGAGCAGTGCTTCTCGTTCTTGCTCCGACCATTGCGTTCTGTCTGAGTTGACATTTCCGTATGTTCCTAATGTTACATGATCGGAGCTCCCCTTTTAATGTTATCTTACCCCTGTGGTATATCCATGGGCCAGAGAATAGCTCAAAATTCCGAATCTTTCTCCCGTTCCTTCTCATCCATCAAAGTGTGACATTCTCTATTCGTGATGCACGCGGAGAAATTGGTGTGATTCCTTTGAGACTGCTTTGTTGGTAGATTAAACGTCGAGGGGTGGATGCTCAGGGGTTGAATTTGGAAAGGCTTGCTTCTCAATGCAACTGTTGTAAAAGCAGTCTACTCCAACGGATGTCAAACCTGCTGGACAAATTTTAAGCAATTCCGAGCGTTCCGACGTCGACTGCTGCGCTCTCTGCAATACCAAAAGCGGAAAGGCTCAGTAGGGCGGAATGGGGCATACCCAGCCTAAACGGAGCAGCTCGCTTAAGTTTTAACGAGCCGTGAAAGGGTTCAGGGGCTTTGGAGATGGTGTTCGCTGGCTCTCATTTGACGCCTTGTAAAACAGCTCGCATATGCCTTGCGGAACGCCCAGCCGGCAGATTAAGTCCGTGTTGTGGTTCAAACCCAGGGCTCGCCGCCGTCACGGCTGGCGCACGTCATGCCGTGGGACCCCTGGTTGGGCACGCATGTCATTCGCTCGGCGAATCCAGACGCGTTCCTGCAGCGGTAAGCAGAGTCAGGACTCGCATGCATGCCGGGGCGGGGGGACTGAGGCAAGAACGCGTACACGGCAATGTGTATTCGCGCCATTGGCAGGTGTTGCATGCATGAGCGGGCGAACCGTAGACGGCTGGGAAGGTTGGAGACGTCTGCAGCTGCTTGAAAGAGCTGGGACAGAGAGTTCTCAGCAGGCTTTGCAGATAAACTCTCGCGGCCGTCACATGCGGAGCAAGTCGAGGGCTTCGCGATTGGACGTTGATAAAAAGGGTCCCTGAGGGACTGGCGAATAGCAGGCAGCACGCCGATATCACATGTGAGGCCCTGCAAGCAAGGGACTGGCAGCGGCAAACGTCATTGGAGAGCGGGGCCCTGGCGTCGTCCTGGAGTCCAGAAAAGTGCAGCTCTGTTGACATGTCGGAGTCGGCGCGGCGCGCAGGTCGGGTACAGCACGACGTGTGGTCCAGACAGCTCGGCAGCGCCATGGCTACCTCGGCTGGGAGTATTGAAAAAGAAAGCAGGGCGAGACGAGGCCAAGTGAGCCAGCCGGAGGCAGCTAGCAGGCGGCCGTTGGACCCCAGGCTCGCGGCGGGTGAGACAGGGAGCGGCGCCACGAGAGGGAAAACGGGCAGCTGGGGCAGCGCGGCGAGCCAGCTGATCAGGAATGTCGCTGGCGGGCTGTGTCACTCCGCGGCCGCAGGGGGCTAGAAGCGCGTGTCGCGAGGCTCGATGCGACTCATGGGGGCCTGGGGCGGGTGTGCGGACGGAGGGACGGAGGGACGGAGGCAGAGGCAGAGGCACCGGCGGATCTGCCAGGCGACTGCTCGCCGGGCGTTGCAGTGCGATCCCCCGCGCCCGACCCGCGGCGATCGGCTCGCCAGCAGCGCAGCGCAGCGCAGCGTGCATGGCACCAGGTTTGCAGTTGAGTGCGATGCGGCCACCATCAGGCTAGATCGGCGGCGCGCGGCTGGCCGCTCGCACAGCATAAGCAGCAGCGGCCGGAAAACTGGACCGCCTGCGACTGGCGGCCCACGTGCGGCGCAGGAATCGGCAGCTGCTCGCAAATCGGCAGCGCCACAGCGGGCGCGGGCTGCGTCTTGGGCCGGTGAGGTGACGACCCCACTGCGCGCGCTACAGAAAGCACCCAGCCGCCAGCCGCCAGCCGCTCAGCTCCAGCACGACCGCAGCTCGCCTTGCGTCCGCCGCCCGCGACGCGCTCTGCCCGGCACTCTCGCCCCTGTGTGCGCCCTTCGGCCCGTTGGTGGTGCGGCGCCCTTCACACCACCCGGACCTGATCCGCCGCCCAAGCCGACTCCACTCCCGCGGCGGAGATTTGCCATTTGCCAGCAGCCCACCGCGTGCGCCAGCCATTTTTTCGCTGCCCGTTCACGATACCCGCGCCGCCGGCCATTATGCCCATGTTCCCACGCAGGAGCCACCGCTCGACCACGCTTCCCCGTCCGCGGATGGCCAGAGAGTGCAGCAGGAGCTGTACACTGGCCCGAGTATAGGTAGCCACGAACGCCAAATACCCACGAGAACCTCCCTCCAAACCCTTGACCATCTTTCTCCTCGCCATGGCCCAGCCTCAGGACCACGCCCAGCACCATGCCGGCGAGGCCTCGTCCTCGGCCGCCCTCCACCTCGAGCTCCCTCCCCCACCCAACCCTTCGGCGGACGCAGGCGTGATACCGCGCATCTCGACCCCAGACGAGGATGCCCCCACGCCGCCCGCCGACGCGGAATTTGACCCGTCAACCCTGCGCCCCGAGACCGCCATGAAGATGCTATGCCGCGCCGTCGTAGCACTCGCAAGCGCCACAGGCGACATCCCCCCAACCCCGCCCATCAGCCGCCCCGGCACGCCGCGAGCCTCGCCCATGCCCACGCCGTCGGGCGTGCGGTCACGGAGCAGCTCCCGCCCGGCGACACCAGTGCCGTCGGACGACCTGAAGGGCCCCAAGTACCGGGGCATTGTAATTGGCAGCCCCGAAGCACAGCACCACGAGCCGTCGGCACGCGACGTTGGCGTCGACGCCGAGCCGGTGCACATCCAGCAGATTGCCATCGCGCGCAAGTTCTACTCGCGGAAACCGCCTCCCATCACGCTGCTGGACTACCTCATGCGGCTGCAGCGCTACTGCCCCATGTCGACGGCGGTCTACCTGGCGGCGGCCTCGTACATCTACAAACTGGCGGTGGAGGACAAGGTGGTGCCGGTGACCGGGCGCACGGTGCACCGGCTGCTGCTGGGCACGCTGCGCGTGGCCATGAAGGCGCTGGAGGACTTGCGTTACCCGCAGGCGCGCTTCGCCGGCGTCGGCGGCGTGCGCGAGAGCGAACTGCAGAAGCTGGAGATCAGCGTGTGCTATCTGATGGACTTTGAGCTGCAGGTGTCGCCGACGAGCCTGTATAGCAACACGCTGCGGCTGCAGCAGGCGGGCGTGCAGGCCACGGCGTACAACGCGAAGGTGCCCTCATCCTTCCGACCGAAGATGCCGGAGGCGGCACGGACAGAGGTGACGGCATGATCAAAAATTCATTCCGATTTCGTCGGCCATGTGTCGCTAATGTCGGGAAAGCGAATGTTTAATGTATCTTAAGTGCGGCTGTTGCTGGGCGTTTTTGGGAGCATTGGACAGTGGATTTCAGGGATACACCAGGGCCTTGTTTTCTGGCGGGCGGCCTTTTGACGAATTTGCTCGAATAGCTTTTAGTTCCCTTGCAATGGTACCACAGCGGATTCCTCTCCTGATCTACGCAGCCAGAGTCAGTGATGTGCAGCGCGTGGAGCTAAGAAAAGAAGGGTCCACAGCGCACCGCGGACACCGAGATCTGCGGCGGCTGCGCCAACGCCACCCGCCAGGCGTACCGCCGCGCATCCAGAGCGAAACACCAGCCCGTCGCCCGCTGCTGCAGCCATCCATCCCGCTGCCAACATCAGCGCCCGACACCGCAATCCGCCAGCCCAGTCCTCCCTCGACCGCGCGCGTGCTCTCTCTTCCTTTCTCCGCTTACCGCGCCATTCGTTCCCGCCAGCCACGCCGCTGCCATGAGGCTCGCCCGTTCCACGCTCTGGGCCGCGTCGCTCATCCCTTTTGCCAGCGCCGACGTCAAATTCACAAGCATCACGGGCGGCGATGCGCTGATCGTAGGCTATGGTCCGTCGCCAATCACCGTCGAATGGACCGACTCAGGCAATGAGCCCAAGATCGCCCAGCTAGAGAGTTATGTGCTAGATCTATGCGCCGGGACAAACGACAACTTCGTGAGTATAAAATAGACGGCCGGCCGGCTGACTCGCTGAGAAGTTTGTCGCACACCTTATCTGACACGAGCGAACCGTAGGCTTCAGTTAAGACCATAACCTCGAAAGGCTTGTTTTCGCTGGGGAATATCGCAAAGGGCATTATTCTCCCAACCGACGGCGGGGACGCCGAGAGCGCGTAGTACGTATCCAAGCGCGTTATTGTAGTTGTCACGCCCGCTGACCATGGCTCAACAGCTTTTTCCGCATCGTCTCCAAGACGAAAGATGGCGAGACGATTACGAACTACTCCCCGCGCTTCACGCTCTCCGGCATGGCTGGCAAATTCCCAGCGTCCGTCCAAGAAGCCCTCGACGCGGAGCCCATACTCGACACAGACGCACCGGTCATCGAGGACGCGAACGACACCGAGCTGAAGAAGAGACAAGGCGGTGCACCCATAGGCGCTGGTGCTGCTGCAACGGCAACTGCGGTGGCGGCGGGGGGCAGCTACACGATTCCGTACACGATGCAGACGGGATTGACCAAGTACGCGCCGATGCAGCGGGTGCCGAGCTCCAAGATTACGAAGAGCAGCGCCAGCATGCAGTTCCCGACCAGCAACTACACGCCGTACACGACGTACGCGTCCATCCCGACGCAGGTGATGACGGTGACGCAGAGCGGGACGTTTACGATCAGCAGCAGGGAGGCTACGGTAAGTCGCATCCCCAGGCCGCCATGATGCGGGACAAATGCTAATTTGCTGCCTTCCAGCAAGCGGCTGCCGCCATGCCTTCAGATGACATGGCGAGATTTTTGGCGAGGTGGAAGGACTAGGTGATTGATAATCATGTTCACGAGCATGCTGCAACTGTACGACTACGAACAATTGGTGGAGTTTGGGTGTTGGGGCATTCCGCATAAAGCTATGAGACGAGCGGGCATCGCGTTCTACGAAGTATACCAGGAGACAAATGTATTATCACGAAGCACTGCCATTAGAGGGCGGACGCCGAACGCTTTAATCAACGAACGCTGCGGCATTCGTATCTGGCGATCAGAAGTCACGTGCGCGTCAATGCTTTGCCCAACCCATCTCCACCGCGCGAGCATCTCAATTAAGTCCGAGGGACCCAATCGCGGATTGTCCGATCCCGTTCTTCCAATGCCCCTGCCGCGACTCGCGCCGAGTCGCCTCTTTTCCAGCAGCGGCAGGTCGCTCGTCTTCGCGCGCCCCACCACGCGGCTATCAGCGGCGCTGCTCTCCAAGCTGCAGCTGCCCGCCGCCGAGCCCCTCCCCCACCATCATCATCGCTCACGCAGCTGTCAGCAACATTGCATCAACCTGAACCACGCCCCGCGCTTCTTCTCCACCACAACAGCCCTCCCCAGCAACCAGCACCAGCAGCAACAGCAGCAGCCCCCGCGCGGCGCCGACCTCATCCGCCGCCGCCAGCTGCTCACCCGCGTGCAAGAGTACCGCGCCGCGAAGAAGCTACAGGAGTCCGTTCCCGCCGCCGCCATGTCGATCAACAAGCCCGACGTCCGCGAGGCGCTGAAGGGCAAGTACCCGGCCAAGACGCACGCGCGGAAGGTCAAGGAGTGGATCGTCGCGAATGGCGGGGACGCGGGTGGCGTGGTGTATCTCGAGGGGCAGAAGACGAGGATGAACGAGGTAAATTGGCTTTTTCCCTAGATTTTTTTTTTCTTTTCTTTTCATTTGACGAGGGGTGGGATTCGGGATCGAGGGGGGCGTTGAGGACGGTGGTTTGCTGACGTGCACGCAGGACAATGATCAGGAAATGCCGTTCAGGCAGCGCAGGTACTTCTTCTACCTGACGGGCTGCGACCTGCCGGATTGCTATCTCGCGTTCGACATGAAGACGGAGAAGAGCACGCTGTTCATCCCGCCCATTGATCCGGATGAGGTCATCTGGTCGGGGCTGCCGTTGAGCCCGGAAGAGGCGCTGCAGAAGTAGGTCTTTACTTGATTCGGCAGCTTGTTGTCGATTCGTACTGTTCCGAGTCACTTGCTTGACTGTTTGATTTTTCACTTTTCACTTCAATTGGAAAGATAGGAGCTGGCACTACCCGATGCGGTCGCAGGCTTTGCTGACTGTTCGCAGGTACGAAATCGATGACTGCAAGCCTTCGACGGAGGTGAACGCATACCTCTCCAGTGCCAACAACTCCAAGGCCACGGTTTATGCCATCAACGGCCAGATCTCTGATGAGACCACGTTCCTTTCCTTTGAGAACAAGAACTTCGAACTCCTGAAGACGGCCGTTGAAGAATGCCGCGCCATCAAGACTTCGTACGAGATTGCCCTCATTACTCACGCCAACAACGTCTCGACCGCCGCCCACACGGCCGTAATGGCGGCCGCGAAGTCCGCCACCAACGAGCGCGAACTAGAGGCCATCTTCCTCAAGAACTGCATTGAGCGCGGCTGCCGCAACCAGGCCTACAGCTCGATTCTGGCCAGCGGCACGAGCGCGGCGACGTTGCACTACGTCCGCAACGACCAGCCGCTCGCTGGCAAGCTTAACCTTCTCGTTGATGCCGGCGCGGAGAAGGATTGCTACGCTTCCGACATCACCCGCACTTTCCCCATCAGCGGCAAGTTCTCCCCCGAAAGCCGCGCCATCTACGATATCGTCCTCCGCATGCAGAAAGAGGCGATCGACAGTCTGAAGGCCGGTGTGAACTGGGACGAAGTGCACTCGCAGGCGCACCGCACTGCAATTGCCGGCCTGCTGGACCTGGGCATCTTGAAGGGCGATGCCAAGGCCATCTTTGACTCCCGCACTTCTGTCGCCTTTTTCCCGCATGGACTTGGCCATTACCTGGGAATGGTACGTTAAAATGACCTCACTTGCATGTGATGCTCCCTACTTACGACTGTATAGGACACGCACGACTGCGGCGGTCACCCCAACTACGCGGACAAGGACCCCATGTTCCGCTACCTTCGCAAGCGCGGCACGCTACCGGCAGGCTCGGTAATCACGGTCGAGCCGGGAATCTACTTCTGCAGGTTCATCATCGAGCCGTACCTGAAGGACGAGAAGCACAAGGGCTTCATCGACGAGAAGGTGCTGGAGAAGTACTGGGAGGTTGGTGGAGTGAGGATCGAGGACAACATCCTGGTGACGGAAAACGGGTACCAGAACTTGACGGAGACGCCAAAGGAAACGGTGGATGTTGAGGCGATTGTGGCTGGTTAGAGGTAAGATTGTGCATTCCTGACGTGGTCCATGTCCCAACTGCCCGCCTGCATAGCTGACGTCCAGTAGCGGCGCTCCACGCCCTCGCAACAGGCAAAATGCAAAATCACATACGAATCAAACATGACTGCTGCCCGGCCTCTGGCCTCGTGTCCCGCGCCGCGCAGAGTGCGGATACGACGGTGCTCAATCTCCCGTGGTGAAGTGTCCATCAGCAATGCTCCGCCTGGCACGGCACTAGCCCCCCGCCGGGTCCCAAACATCGCATTTCCACCATTGCTCGCTTGTCTCACCGCCCTCGCCCACATCGTGCCTGTTAGTCCCCGGTCGCCAGTGGTCCCTTTCACATGTCACATTTGATTTTCTGTGGGGCCCCAGCGTCCCGCGCGCGCGGTCCAGTGTAAACAGAGGCGCAATTCTTATCATCCGTGCTCGCCATCTCCGCGTTGTTCGCCTCAGGACCTCTCCACCACCTGACAGTTGCTTGGCTGATAAGCCGTGCGCAAGGTTCGCTGTCCTGCAGGATCGCCCGGGAAAGTGCAGTGCTGTCGACAGGGCGTGTGCGTGAACGCCTGCTGCTATATCACCGCCGTATATCCCTTTCGTCCATTCGTCCCCACCCTTCCCGTTCCGCACAGAGTTTTCGTTTTTGCGTTTGAGATACCCGGCAGTCGGCCACCGCGCGTTTGAAGACGGGAACATGTCTTCCCAATCTCCCAAGATGAAGCGCCTCATCCTCTGCTGCGACGGCAGCTGGACAAGAGACAGCCCCTCTTCCTCCCCCTCCAACGTCGCCCGCTTCAGCCGCATGCTCGCCCGCCACGCCCCCATCGACGACGTCGCTCAGATCGTCTTCTACCAATCCGGCACCTCCTCCTCTTCCACCTCCTCGTCGAACATCGATGCAGGTATGTCATTGCACCTCCTCCCCCTCCCCCTCACTGACCGCCTTTCTAACCTTCACTGCGTACACGTAGACGGTCCCCTCGCCGCAGACATCGCCGCCGCCTACCACTTCCTCGCCACAAACTTCTCGCCAGGCGACCCGGCCGCCGGCGTCCCGGCCGACGACATCGCCGTCTTCGGCGCCGGCAGGGGCGCGCTGGTCGCGCGGGCGGTGGTCGCGCTGGTGACAGAAATGGGGCTGCTGCGGGCGGAGCGGCTGGGGCTGTGGGGGAGGACGTGGAGGCTGTACTCCTCGCGCGGGACAGGCGGAGGCACTTTTTGGGGGGACGTCGTGGCGATGCGGACGAGGAGGGAGCTGGAGGACATTGAGGAGGTGAGGGAGGCGATGTGGAGGGGGGTGGGCGTAAGGGTGGTTGGGGTGTGGGATACGGTGAGTGGCTCGCCCGTCAGGGGGTTGTGCGTGGGCTGACTGGCTGGCTGCGTTGTTCAGGTCGGTGAGCTGGGTGTCCCGGAGACGTTTTCGGGGGCTGGGAAGTGCAGGCTGCATGATTTGGCGCTGAATTCGCGTGGGTTAAGATCTGTCGCTGGATGTCAGGGGCGCTTTTCACTGATGACCGCAGGGATCGAAAATGCCTTCCAGGCACTCGCACTCGACGAACACCGTGCCGCTTTCAAGCCTGCGCTGTGGCACCTCGACCCGAGATACCTGTCCAAGACGGGACGTACACCCAACCTCAAACAGTGCTGGTTTCCTGGATTTCACGAGACAGTTGGCGGCAATGGCGGCGAGAGCGGAGTTAGCATGAAGGATGGGAAGGATATCGCCGACATCACGCTGGCGTGGATGTGCGATCAAGTGGACGGGCTGCTCGCCTTTAACGATGCCGTCGTAGCTGAATTCCTTCTCGGCGCAGACGAGTCGTCGTCTGCACAGAGCAGTAGCAACAGCACCCCGACCAAACCCAGCAGGAGTACCAGCAACACCAGCACCAGCACGAACGATGCCATTACCATCCCACAAGGGCCCCGGACCGCCGGCGCAACAACAACCTCCCTCCTCGTCCAAGTCTTCGTCCACCTCCTCCACACTCTCCTCTCCACCATCATCGCCGCCCTGATATCCCTAACACAGCCCACCCTCACCATCCCTGACAACCCCGGCCACAACTCAGAGAGGCATGCCATCCGCACCCCCGGGCAATACCACAAAAACCTCGAATTCGACGCCCTCGCCACGGCCAACGACTTCCCCACCAACGAATCCATCCATCCCTCGGTCGCCCACCGCGCCGACCTCTTCGCCCTCGCCGCTGTGCCGTACGAGCCAGCGCCCCTGCGGGAGTGGCCGGCCGCCACCACCACCGTCATCGCAGCCACGGCCAACCACCAGCGGCACGGCAGCGTGAACGCCATCAACGCCGCCGCGAGGAGCGGGCTGCGCGGGCTGCGCTTCGCGAAGCCCTGGCCGGCGTGGCGGTACCGCGAGAGCGCCGAGGGCGAGGGCGCGGAGTGGGTGCGGCCGAGCGTGCCCAGGGGGTCGTCTTCCCCGCCACCCTCGTCCCCGGCGCTGGCGCCGCCGCTGCCGTCGTCGTCGTCACCGTCGAGGTCAGCGCTCCCGTTCGCGTGGTTGCTGCTCTGGCCGCTGCACCTCCTGAGCGCCGTCCTACGGCTCCCGACGAGGGGGAACCGGCCGTCGGGTGGAAGCGGTAGTGGTGGTCAGGGGCCCGGCAGGCGGGTCAGCTCCGGGCGGCCGGAGGCGGGCAGCAGCTGGCACCACGAGCGCCAGCTCGCCCTGCCCGAGTGGGTGATCCGCGAGCTGCCCGGCCGCCACAACTTCGAGTCCCGGCTGCTGCCGTGGCTGGTGCGCGAGCAGCTGGCGCGGCGGAACAGGAAGAGGCTCGGCGAAGGAGGAGAAGAGGAAAAGGTGTGGGCGAGGTCGACGCTGGGGAGCGCTCGGGGCTACGACGACGACATCGCGGCGGCGGCGGCGGCGATGGTCGCGCCCGAGAGGGCCGTCGGCGAGCTGGCGCCGAGGCGCGACAGCACGGCCAGCAGGCTGCATCGCGGGTCGGCGCCGCCGCTGCACGCCCGCAAGGGCTCGTCGTCCGGGCTGCTGCACGGCGGCAGGAAGGGCTCGACGGCCGGGCTCGCCGACGAGGACCGCGGCGGGGGCCGGCCGCTGCGCAACGGCGCCGCCAGCCGCAGCCTGAGCAGCCTGAGGGCCAGCCCGTCCGTCGGCGCCGCCAGGGCCAGCCCCGGCGTCGGCAGGGTCACGCCCGACAGCGCCGGCGCCACCACGCCCGGCACCCCCGGCGGCAGGTTCAGCCCGACGAGCGGCGGCGGGAACAGCGGGCTGCGCGTGCTGATGCAGCAGCCCGTGAGGCGGTCGGCGATCAAGCGCGAGCCGAAGGAGAGGGAGGAGGCGGTGTTCTCGGCGGGCCACAGGCGGAGCCATTCGCAGACGAGCGTGAGTTGGAGGTGAGCGCTGGCGGGAGGGGAGGTGACGAGAGAGGAGGCGGGTGGGTGGGTGTACATGTCATTTGTGTGTGTGCGTGTGGGATTTTCCTATGTCTGTTCTTGCTGTCCCCACGTTGTTATGCCCTAATGCCCTTATGAATACAAGCCGTAATGATCTCTCATGGTTGGGGTGTGTCTGTCAACTGTATGCGCCAGGCGGTAGCCGGCCTCTCTAGAGCCTTTGCAAACGGCCCCTCCGTCCTAGCTACGAAACGCTGAGTCACTGTCCTGATGACCGTCTACTAAAACAGCCGATTGTGTCAGAATTGCTCCTTCACAATAGGAGGAGGAATTGGGATTAGTAAGGAGATCCCAGGAAGATAGCATCAGGGGGAGATAGTTTGCAACATCAGATTGCAGACAACGGCCTCGCCAAGCTGTGCAACGCTGAGTATTAGAAAAAAAAGTTTGTGCGAAGCTCTCCAAGAGGTTAGGTTGACGATACTGTGTTGAAGCAAGTACCCTGCGATGTTGCAGCAAGTTTTGACAAAAGACGTAGTTTGTGCAGCGGTACAGGCACCTCAAACCTGCATTCGTCACGCATTCCACCATCACAAGTGCTCAGAATCGAGCTGCACTACTGCACTTAGTCTAGTTCTGAGGGATACGACGGTCAACCGGGCCAGGGCTGTGAAGTGATGAAGGCACCAACGCCCGCAGTGCAGCACGCATCCCTGGGGAAGGATCAAGGCCGACGCCATGGAATCGAGAGTGACAGTCCACACCAATATTTTCCCGAGCTCTATTTTGATCGGCATGTGTGCCGCGCAGTTGTGAGTCTCAAGCTACAGAGTCTTCCGTCCGGTATTTCCTGGAATGAGTCGAATGCTGATTCGGTCAAAAGGTCGTGCTCCCGCTCTACGGTTCGTTTCTCTTATCATCTCTCCTTTCTGCGTGCCATCCACCTCGAAATTCTACACAATGACTCCACAATACTCGTCTGGACCGTGACCGCAATTCGGTGGCTGCGATGCTCAATCAAGATTGGTGATATCGACTAAGGCAACAACGACCACACAGAAACGGAGACTCGGTGTACTGGACCGATACGTTGATGGTGGCTAGAGGTGATGAATAGGAGAATAAATCTGGAACGTTTCAACTCTAGGTATGCCTTGTGCTTTCCAGGCACCTGGCCGAAGCTGTCTGTGGTAGAATATGGTTGTTTACACACTCTTTCCATTCTCATAGTGTCTTGCAAATATCAGCCTGTCTCTAATTATTCAAACAACTACAGCTTTGCCTCCTTGCTATTTTTTCTGTTTGTTTCCTCCTTATCTTTTCAAGAAAATGATTGATGGTCGAGCACTGATGTCCCCTTTCCGGGCCAAGCGCTTCGCTTACATCACCCGCGCTCCTTACAACCCTCCATCTTCAGCCTTCCACCTTTCGTGCTGTTCGACGGCTCCGTGCCTTTCCCGCGACCCAGAACCCCTACACCCACACAGCTTTTTCTCGAGAACCTACCCGACGAACTCCCTCCTCGGCCAAAGGTCCCATATTTCAGTCTTCTGGACCTCACCAGCATAGCGCCTCTCCACCTCCTCCATCGTAAGCTCCTTCCTGGAAGCCTCCATATAATACCACCGGATCGATCCGGCCTCACCATCCTTCCTGTACGGAATGATCGCAGCCGTCTCGCTCACGAGCGCCACGCCGCCCTTGCACCGGCGCAAGTCGAACCACGGCGGCCCGGGCAGCAGGTCCAGCACGTCGCAGCAAAGCTCGACGCCGGGCTCGCCACCGCGGCGCTCCGGCACGGGGAAGCCGCGCGCCAGCACGCGGCCGCGGAACATGGGGAGCCAGCACGACCCCGGCACGTCGTCGTCGCCGCCGCCGCCCTCCTCCAGCGGCCGAAGGGGCTCGGCTCGGATGCTGAGCGCGCTCCCTGTCGTCTGGATGGTGACCGAGGCCGCGAGCAGCCGGCCGGCGTCCGGGTTGCGGCGCAGCGCGGTCGCCAGCCAGGCGAGCTGCTGGATCAGCTGGACCAGGTCTGTGGTGTCGCCCGTCGCGCGGATCTCGATGCTGTCGTCCTGCCGCGCCATGGTGAGCGTCAGGCCCGGCTGGACGTCGATCGGGTCTGCTGGATGGGTTTCAGCACGTCTGGGCGAGAAGGGGGGAGCTGCGGGGGATGCGCGTACATGTTGGTGCGGAATCGAGGAGGAAGTCGATGAACGGGTCTAGGAAATGCGCGAGCCTCGGCCAGCACATCTTGACGTAGTCTTCGATCGTGGAAGCGTAGGCCTTGCCTTCTGTCCCGCTCACCTGTATCCACTCCCGCAGTTTTCTTGCGGATGGCCCGAGGCTGTCGATGTAGTCGCTGCGGTTCCACTCCACCTGGATGTTAACCGACGTTCTTGCGACGTCGACTGCGTACCACGTGTCGTCCTGAAGGTTGAAGATTCTCCCTTCATCTGAGTAAAGATCGATAAGCTCGATTTGAGCACTTGCGGATGTCATCCTACTCAGGGATCGTGGGGCGGTTTCGATGATGGTTTCAGCTTCAGAGTCGGTGTGAACTTCGGAAGGTATGATGGCTGGTGGAATAGGGAGTTCCTGGACGTCGCCCACCCGGTTGGCTATCTGAAACAAGTCTCTTAGCCTGGAGTAGCTAAATTGCTGGCTCTCGAAAAGTTGAGGTAGCAAGCCCCACATTTCATCAGTGTCGGGTGCAGCTTCGAACATTTCTGCCACGCAGATGGTCGAAGCGACAGATGTTGGAGCATGCTTTCCATGTGGCTGGGTTTTCTGGCCATGTATTCCGGTCTTCTGGGGTCCGTCTAGTTCATCTCCGGAGTGGGGGTTACCAGGTGCCTGATGGCATGGATCACGGTAATAGGTAGGCTCGTACGGCAAGGCAAGCCCAATGCATTCGATAACCGTGCTTAGGGGCTTGAAATCGGAGAAAGCGCCAGTTTCCGGCTGCTCAAGATGCGGGATATGGAGCTCCGGAATAGGTGGTTGGGTGTCTTGGAACGGTAGTGGAGAGTAGTGTGCTTCCGCTGTCCGCTCTTCTCTGGCTTTGCGTCTTGATCCCAATCGCTTCAGCGCTCGAACCGGATCCTGGGGGACATCAGCACCTCTCTCAAAACTCTTTCTTAACGATGTAATGGACGAGAGAAGTACGAATCGGAAGTGGAATGACTACGGATTCAATAAAAATGCAAACTCACTTTGGAAAGCTTCCGTGGCGTGCGCGATGCCTTTCGGCGCTCTTGGGGTTGGTAGGATATCTGGGGTACGATGCAGAGTATAGAAGAGCTTCGGCCCCGACGATGCCCTCTTACCTGACCCATTGCTTGAGGCCTCTACGTGCAGGCGGTTCCATAGGCGCCAAAGACGGACTCATACCTGGCTCCTGCATCTTGTTATGGGTGACTGTAAAGCTGCTGCGTCAATTTGTAGAGTGACGAGAGAGGGGGCGGGTTTCCCAACCGGTACGTAAACAGTGGTAGCCCCTCTTCAGCATCGAAGCATGTCCGCCCTGCCTAGCCCGAATAAAGCAAGCCAGAGCCACCACCCGCTCTTTAGCACCGCCCTTGAACCACGCCCAGTCAGCTGAGTGAGAGCCGTTCCGCAGCCACAATCTGCAACGATGCATGCCGCCAACGGTGTTAACCCCAGCCTTACCCGGAGATAGCAGCCACGGACTTAAGCCACCACCAAACACCGTCCGTCACTACCTCCGCCCTCCGCCCGCACTCATTCCTCCAGCGCAAGAAGATGGAATAAAAGAATGGACATCCACAATGTTCCCGTCAGCGTCTCCGCACTACCACATGCCCTCCACCTCGACAATTCTGCACACTCCGTCCCTGGCCACTACAGCTCACCACCAATCCTTCATCCCCACTCGTCTCCTTCTAGTCTCCACACAATCTGAAATACAACAATGGCCTCCCAGCCCCTCACCTTCCTCATCACAGGTGCCTCCTCCGGCTTCGGTCTCGCCCTCTCCCTCCACGCCCTCCGCAACGGCCATAACGTCGTCGCAACCGTGCGTACGCGCACCGGCGGCCGCCACGCCTCGGCCGTCCAGGCGATCGAGGAGCTGGGCGGCAAGTGCGTCGAGCTGGACGTGAGCGACCTGGCCGCGATCCCCGCGGTGGTCGCGTCGGTGCTGGACGGAGGGCGGGGGAAGATCGACGTGCTGGTGAACAACGCCGGGTACTCGTTGCTCGGGGCGGTGGAAGACATGACGTGAGTGCGGTCTGGAAGCGTCGACTCGAGGCGTTTTGGAGGGTGGGGAGGGTGCTGACCGCGTGCCTTCTTCCGGCAGGATCGAGGAGACGAAGGCGCAGATGGAGACCAACTTCTTCGGGCCGCTCCGCCTCGTCCAGGCCGTGGTGCCGCACATGCGCGCCCGCAGGTCGGGCACCATCGTCAACGTCTCCAGCGTGGCGGGGCTCTTCGCCCTCCCCTCCTGCGGCCTCTACTCCGCGTCCAAGTTCGCGCTCGAAGGCAAGTGCCGCTGCCCGTCCGCGCTGCCTCGAACTTGTTTCCTGTCCCATGTCTACCTGCTCCATTGCTGACGCCTTCACAGGTCTCTCTGAGTCTCTGGCCAAAGAGCTCTCCCCCTTCAACATCGACGTTCTGATTGTCGAGCCCGGCGCCTTCCGCACCAATTTCCTAGCATCGGGCGTGCACACGGAGAAGCCGCTCAGCGATGCCTATGCTGACGCCTCCTCTCCTCTAACGCAGACATTGAACCGGCTAGCCGATTACCAGGCGCAGGGCCCGCCAGGTGACACGGACAAGGGAGCGCGCGTGATCTACGAGGTTGTGGTCGGCAACGCCAGTGGCGAGAAAAATGGGGAGGCCGGAGAGCTGAAGGGGAAGCTGCTGAGGCTGTTGTTGGGCAAGGATGCGGTGAAGAGGATGGAGGCGAAGATTGGCAGTCTTCAGGCGGACTTGGAGAAGATGAGGGGAGTGGCGTCTGGGACGGACGCACATGACGCGAGAGTGTTTATCTAAGTTCGTGGTTTTGGATTTCTCTGATGCGGGAGATGCTACTGATGAGCAGGGTACTCTTAGCTATTGACTGCTATCATGATCAGCAAATGAGCTTCTATAGACTTCCGTGACATTCCAATGCCACAAATACCATCCCACACTATTGGTATGGCGGAATTCCCAGTCTGTCTGGTGTGCCAGGACAAGTGTAGATTGGGATCTCTTCTCTGCCGCTGCCAGTGGTCGTGGGGATTAAGTCGTGATAAGCGATGACCTTCAGCCGTCACCGCCAGAGCTACGTCTTGCTAAGCGTTGACTCCTTCGCAAATTTGTTGTTGCTAGCTCGGCTTCCATCGTCTCCCCTCTTGATCCCTCGGCGCTTCCCGTCTCAATCTTCTTCTGTGCCTTGAACTGCTTAAGCTTGCTCCTCCGCTTCTGTTCGTTTGTGTATATGAAGTAAGTCTCATCAACCATGTGAGACAGGAATTGCACCCAGCCTGTACACACGACATGTCCATTCGCAAGGTTGCCGTCTTTGGTAAGGGAGATCCAACCTGCATCATCTGCTTCGATGACCCATCCGTGATAAGGATTTCCCTCCTCACATATGAGCATTTCGGGCTTCATGGGAAGAAAAAATTGCTTGTCGTCCTCCTCGGGTAAAAATTCCCCGAGGTTGCTTATCTGAATCGCTCGTGCTTCGATATGCCAAGTGCCGTCTTCAAGTTGAGGCTTGACATCCTGTGGGAGGACACTTTCCCACCCTTGATCCGTGAATCTGTGACCTCCCTCTGAAGTTGACTCGATAAAGGTGTTGTCAGGTGGTACCTCGAAAATCACATAGTCAATTTCGTAACCCCTGAATTCTCGGTCTGAAAGCATGTTCTGCCCGGCAGGCTTTGAAAAGCTTAGTTCTCCAGACAGATCACAGTCACGAGGGAATCCAGGCCAGAGACGGGCAAACGCAGCTGCCGAAGGCCATTCCAAAGCCCATACCTCAAAGTCTTCGGGGAAGGTATGATCTCGGCTAGCAAACGTATCAAGCCACATCTCGCGGTGGTTACGTTGATTCTGTGACAAGCGGTAGTCTCTGAAAGGTCGAAGAATTGATAACGTATGCTCCCTGGTTTCGAGAAACCATGGTTGTTCAATGATGTAGTAGTACGCCTTGAGCAGGTCCTGACGTGCCGTGTGAATGACCATGTGGTTTTTCTCGTACGGGTTGATGAGGTTCCGCCAGTATCTCGAGACCGTGCGCATTTTGATGAGAGACGTGAGATGCAGATAGCTGACGATGTTGAGCTGCAGTTCGACAGGCAAACCGTCAAGGAAGGCAGAGCCGGATGCATGTCTGGCATTAATGATCCCTGGTTGTGTGGGATCAAAGCCACGCTCAACGGCTAATTTGATGATGTTCCCAACGTTGCATGAGGAGACTCCGGTGCGTGCTTCGATTTCATCATTTGAGATCCCCAGCTGGGTGAGGGTCAAGACTTGGGCCCGGGTGGCTAAATCGTACGATGACATCGCGTCGCTTGTGAGAGCGAATTCTCTCGGTAGCCAGACAGCCAGCTCTGGCGTGACTCAAGTGCTCCAGGCGATCCCGCAGTGAGGCAGACTCAACGGGTGCCGCGATGGGCGACAGGAGCGCAAGCCATGGGTGATGGTGAGGTGAGAGGCAGTAAACGTGAAGATGGTGCAATCGACGTGGCCCGGAGAGATTCTTCGGAACCAAGTTGCATGAGCACGTGCTGCCGCAAGGCGACGGCAAACGGAGAATTGACACGGTTGAAGGTGGTGTTGCGAGAGGGCGAGAGGGCAACAGCGCACGCAGTCGGGCCGAATTGCCCCGGGAAGCTATGCACCGGGCGCGTCTGGGCGATGCATCGCACTATGCTCCACGACTGACACTTGCACCCGCCCGCCCCCAGCTTCTGCGCCGTCAATTCCAGGGAGCGTCATTGCGCCTCCTCCCACCATGGCTGCCATGTCGCCATCGAGCTCGCCGCGGCTCCCCAGCCCGCCGCCAATCGCCGAGGACCAGCTGGGGCCCAAGTCGCCCATCCTCGAGGAGCCCGCCAGCGTCGATCAAGGCTCTGCGAGGAGGATACGTCCAGGCACCAAGGCCCAAGACATGGCTGACGGACCGCCGCTGGCCGACCTCAAGGACGTGAGCTTCTCAGCGCAATTGCCACTGCCCTCCGAGTCGCTCCCTGACAATGTCTCCAGATAGAGTCGGCTTTCCAGCTAATGGAGTACCTCAAAGCCCTCCACTACTCGGCTACGCATCCCTCCGACTCCAGCACCTCGAGTCCGCTCGATCGCACAGCCGCCATGAAGCTTGCCGAGCCTCCGCCAGGCGTCGAGCGCGCCCTCTGGCTGTACGAGCTCTGCCGCTTCCTGACCGAGCACGCCAACTCTATCCTCATCGCCCTGTTTGCCGACGACCCTCCCTGCTCGGCCCAGACTTGCCCGGAGATGCGCGCATCAGAATGGCAATACCTCTGCGCCGTTCACGACCCGCCCAAGTCGTGCTGTGCCGTTGACTACTGCTGCCACACTCTCGACTGGGCTGCCAACACCTTGACCTCGCCCAAGAACTTCCCCAGCCGCCTGGCTCTCGGTACCGAGGCCAACACCGCGCATCAGCAAATCCGCCAACTTACGAACGTCTTTCGCCGCGTCTACCGCATTTTCGCCCACGCTTGGTTCCAGCATAGAGACATGTTCTGGAAGGTGGAGAACAAGACAGGGCTTTACTCGTTCTTCAAGGTCGTATGCGACACATATAGCCTGATTCCGAGCGATAACTACACCATTCCCCCGGAGGCTGAGGGCATTGAGTCGACACCGACCGAGTCATCTCAAACTATACCTACAATTCTAAAGAAGGATGACAAGGCCGAGGGAGAGTCAGGGGACGTCGATGTGGCTGGGAACTCGACATTGGTCACAGGCAACACTACCAAGAGACACAGGCACACGCCGTCGGCAAGCGCGCATTCAATCAGCGTGATTGAGGAGAACGAGGAAGAAGAATCGTCGCCTGCAAAGGCTGCTGAAAAGGCCGCGGAGAAGGCAGCCGCAGAGTCACAATCAAACTCGGAATCCGCTGAGAAGTCCGAGGAGACGTCAGAAGAACCTGCCAAGGCTGATGAAGAGTCTCTAGCTGAGAAAACCGAGGGCTCTGAGGATTCGAAGGAAGCTCCTAAGGAAGAGGAAACCCCAGTGGTCGAGATTACTGAGGCGTCCCCGGTCCAGGAAGCAGAAGATCCAATCAAGGATGCGGAACCTGAGAAGGCTGAGCCAGAGTCGAAAGGCGACGAGGAATCGGAGAGCAAGGAGGGCGCCAAGGAGGAATCCAAGGACGAGTCGGAGACCTCTAAGCCAGATGAGGCAAAGGATGAGGAGAAGGACGGCGAGAAAGCCGACGAGAAGGCAGACGAGAAATCCACCGAGAAAACCGAGGAAATCGGCGACGACAAAACGGAGGAGAATGCCGAGTCTGAGAAAGCGTCAGAAGAAAAGACAGCAGCTGAGCCCATGAAGCCTGACGAGAGCGCAGCAGCAGACGCAGACGAGGCGGGAAAGACAGTCGCCGACTGAGTTTGTTCTTCGGAGAGTTAGGGTAATAGCAGGATAATATACCCAGCCTGATGGGCACAGTATTGTAATAGCAAAACTTGAGCATATGATATAATTCGATCCTGAATCTTCATGCCAGCATTCCAGCCGAGTAGTACCCTGCGTCGAAGCTACTTCCCCAAAGCAGCTAAGCGCGGACGTCAAACGCCAAGCCCGCAACGCAACTGGTGCTGCGGCATCACCACCGACCACCGACCGACCGCATCGCCCACGCGCTCTCCGCAGCTTCGCATCGCAGTTTCGACAACTTCTCGCCGGACCTTATCCTCAACCCACCGCTTATCGACCGATACCCCGGGTCCTTCCTCCAAGATGGCAAACGGGTGAGCAGCGCCCAACCGCAGTCCGCACTCCCTCACACGAAACACAAAACACGTCCACCAGAAGCTAGATCAAGCCGCACATTTCTTGCATTTGCGCAGATAAGGACACATTGCTGACGCCGACTTTTCGACATGCAGCTGGAGCTTGATCATCGGCCTCGTCATCATCGTCGCCTTCTCGGCCGTCTCGTGGTTCGCCAGCCCCAAGGGCGAGAACCAAACGTGAGTACCCGTCTCGCTTTCTCCGCTCCCGGTGCTGGATTGGGCATACAAGGTCATTGGGTCTGGATGCTGGGGTCGGATGGATGGGCATGGTGCGCAGACGTGGAAAGGCAACGGTTGCGGTGGCCGGAGGATGACGGGGCACTGGGCGAGCGGACGGCGGAGGGGCCTCGAGAACGAGGATGAGCTGTCGCGCTGGGTCGCCGCTTGCCGACTCGTCTGGGGAGGCAGCAGCTGCGCGGCTGTGCGTCGAGGCCAGCGGCGCCACGACGGTGCCGGCCTGCTGCCCGACAACCAATTCCCCCCACGCCTGCCCGTCCGCTGGCCACCTACCGCTCGCATCCCGTATCAGATCCACCAGGTCTCCGAGCTTGCGACCTCAGCCCAGTTACCTGCACCTACGATCAGACCACGGATCATTGCTAACGTTCTCGTCGCACAGAGTGTGGCGCTCCTCGCTCATCCTCTCGGCTTGGTCCTGCTACCTGATGTGGGCCATCACGTTCCTGGCCCAGTGGCACCCGCTCATCAACCCGAAGAGGTCGGACCTGCGGCCCGAGGTGGAGGCACACAACGTTTTGTTCTGAGCGAGGGCATCCTCCCGCTTCCTGTATTGGACCGCTGGGAACGCGGATCATATGAGTAGCATATGAGTAGTTGACGGGTCATCCGCGTGGAAGATGGTGGGACGAGAAGCTAGTCGTGACCGTGCGGGAGCCTGGTCTGAACAGGAGCTGGGCGATTTCATCAAGGCGTTTTAGGGCTCTGGGGGTTGCTTTCTTCCGCACACTGTATAAACTCGCTAGGACACAAACACAAGCATTCGTGGGTTCAGAATCAAAGACGTTTCCGAGCCCATTCGGCTCGTTTTGCACAATCTACCTATTCGACGCCGTGTCGCATCACCGTCTCGCCCTCCACGAGAGAGAGAAAAACGAAAGATCACCCCCCTCCCATCAGCCACCCCTCCCCCCACCCAAACAGCTCCTCCCACCCCGCCGCGCTCGCGCCCCTCCCCCTCAACCCAACGCTCGCCAGCACCACCTCCCCGACCACCGCCCGCACCAGCGCCCCCACCCCCACCAGCAGCCCGGCTCGCAGGTACCCGCAGTCCATCAGGATCTCGAGCGCGGCGATGTTGTTGACGATGACGGCCCACGACACGGCCGACGCCGACGAAGGCAGGTCGTAGTCCCAGATGATGAGCAGCAGCGGGAAGAGCTTCGTGCAGGACGACACGAGCAGCGCGGTGCTGAGGGGCGTGGGGTGCGGGTAGTGGGGGATGAGGGTGATGGTGTTCGGCGGGAAGGAGGGTTGCGGGGTGGACGTGGGTTGCGAGGTGGTGGACAGGCCGGTGGTGGAGGCGGAGGAGAAGGAGGCGGTGGGGGTGGTGGTGCCGGAGGCCGAGGGCGTGATGGTGGCTGGAGGGATGGTGAGGGAGACGGCGGTGGTGGAGGTTGTTGGCGCCGTCGTCGTCGTCGTGCGGAAGAGTTTGACGAGGAAGTTTGGGAGGCGGATGCATGGTGGGTGCGAGCAGAGGAGGCGGATGGGAAGGTGGAAGGCGAGGGTCTGCGCGGTGCAGAGGCCGAGGAAGAAGATGTATTGTAGGACGAGCGGTTGGGTAGAAAGGAGAGAGGGCGCTTCGGCGGTGCTGTTAAGCAGTGAGGGGGGGTGGTCCGGGGAGAGGAGCGGGGGTGCGGCTTTCTCGATGCGTGCCCAGGTTAGGTAGACGTCGAAGAGAAGGAGGAGGATGCCGAGGCGGATGATGGACGGCTGGGTGGCGCAAGGTTAGCGATCATTGTCCACGCAGGTGCCTTGAATGTGGAGCTGTAGAGGCGCCAGAAAATGCTCACATCGAATCGATCATCTTCCCTGCCCAAGCGATTAAAGAGCAAATGCCGATACACCTACGCGCAACCAGGTCAGCTAGATCATCCGGCCGCAAATGGAGCTGGCTTCCCTTTCCCGAGCCAGAAGAACATCCAACATACCTGCGGCTTAATCAAGACCAGGTCGATGAATAGCACAACAAAGTCATGCTCGACATATTTATCCCCAAACCGCTTGCAGCGCGGGCATTGCGTCAGCCGGACGCCCTTTCCCAGCGCGCGGTCGTCCGCTTTGCTGTACGTCGTGTAGAGCGCCCGGAGCGGGTATCTGCACTCAATACATATAGGCATTCTGGCTGCCTCAAGGGAATGTGTGCGAGGGTGCTCGGATGCCGGCTTCTTTTGGAGTGCGGTTCGCGGCGTCGAGGATGGATGCGCGGCGGCCGGTGGACGATCGTGGATTCATGGAGTCATGTTGCGGAGACGGAGGTCAGATCGCCGACGTACGGCTATCGTGGCGAGGTGGTTGCGCGCTGTCGGCGGCCTTGGACGGAGTAGTAGGCGAAGACTGGGTGTAGTTGGGCGTGGTCGCAATGGCGCGCGTACCCAGAAGTCGCGATCCGGGGTCGTCGCTTGGGCCGGCCCGAGTTGCCCACCCGGCGAACGTGCGTCTTCCGCATGCCGCAGGTGGAAGACGATCTAGTCTTGGAGTGTTTGCCCACCTTTGAACCCGGGTTCGCTGCTCAAAGAGCCATGGCAGCAACCTTGAGCCCATTGTTGCGTATCCAGAGGGCTGGCGGAATTGCTTGCACTGAACACCATCACATATGCATGCTACGGCAGTGCTTCAGTCTTCTATGATATCATACTACGTGTCGAACGCGACCCATATCGCACATCTGATCGTCCAGCATTCTTGCCGTTAATAATATGTGGTTTGTGCCATCTATGGTATTTTGTAGAAAAGAGAATGCCAGTCCCAGATTTGCTACAAATGTTCCTGCAAACTTGAATGTAATGAAACACGCTGAACCAAACTCATGGCTATCGAGGCGTATACAACAAAGAAAAGACGTGTCCAAATTCGCCCCGAATTGTCATACCAGTGACCAATGTCGGAAATGAGAGCCTGAAGGCCGTCCATGTGGTTTTCTCCTTGAACTCCGGTGCTCGTGTCGTTGAGTCGTTCAAGTGAGTGTCGACATCATTGCGGCGACAAGCTTTGCGTTGGGCGGTCTTGAGCGGGACCTCACTGTTTCCACCATTCCATCAACCCCGTTCTTAATGAGAGGATCGGACCAGGGCCAACCTACCCTTTCGATCCTTATCAACGCGGATCACGTTTCGCTCGCGCGGCCGGTCCTCGATTATCTCGTATTCTGTTTCGCGATACTCGACAGGCTCGAGACGGAGACTGTCGGCTCGGCGTTCCAGCTGAAGTGCCCGCCTCTCATTCTCAAGGCGCCGGATCTCGTCTTTGATCTCGCGGTCGGAGCGTGCGTGTCCTCCCGGTACGACGACTGTCAAAGGCCCACCAATATGATTGGACTCTTCGATACGCTCTTCGATGATTTCACGCCTCGGTGGTGACGCACTACGCACAGATCTAGCGTCGTGCACAGATCTAGCGTCGTGTACAGATCTGACGTCGTGCACCGATCGCACTTCGTGCACAGAGCGCGGCGGGGGTGGCACTTCGTACACGGAGCGCGGCGGGGGTGGTGCTTCGTACACGGAGCGCGGTGGAGGCGGCACTTCATACACGGAGCGCGGCGGAGGCGGAGCTTCATACACTGAGCGCGGTGGAGGCGGCGGGTCATGATGAGAAGTGTGGTGGGAGTGATGAGAATAATGAGATGGAGGCGGCGGCGGAGGGGCCACAATGACTGGGTCTGGCATGGCTGGTGGCGGCGGCGGTGGGGGAGGCACCTCGATGACATGAGAGTGGTGGGACGCTGGTGGAGGCGGCGGGGGCGGAGGAACAACGTCGATCGTCTTTTCCTCTTCGTAACGGTATGTTGTCCGCTCTGGTGACCATGTCAGTTTCCCACATGCAGATGAGAACACAGATTCAGCTTACTTCCATCCTCAGTCTTGTACGTTTCACTAATCTTGATGACCTCATCGATCTGAGGCTTCTCAAGTGCACGTTTGACGACGAGAAAGTCATCCTATTGCAAGGTCAGCATCATCCAAAGGCACTCAGATCGCAGACGCTTACCTCCTCTTCGAATGGATAGCCAAGCTGAATGATAGCGCTCTTGTGCACGAGACGCTTCGGCATTCTCGTCTTGCCTTTCTTGCCAGGAAGTTGAACGGGAGACACTTCTCTGATCTCCTCGAAGCTGGAGCTTGAGCTTTTGCTCGATGGTGCCCTGAACCTGCTCTCGCTCCGTTCGCTGCGGTTGCTGCGATGAGACTTGCGTGCGCGGCTCTTCTCTCTCCTGATCTCAACCTCTCGGTAGTCTTCGCGGAAATCAGGTTCAGCGTCCCTGTACCCGATCTCCTCGAAGTCATCTTCCCTGTAGCGATCGCGAGGGGGCGAGCGGCGACGGCGCGACGGAGATCTGCGGCGGATAGGCAGAGGAATGTCGACGTTCGCTGGAGGCCGCCATTCTTCTCTCTCTTCCATACGGCGGGCAGGGCGGCGATCGAAGGTATCGAGCGAGGACTGCCGGCGGAGCATGCCTGGCCGAGTCGGGCGTCGGGCCGGAGGACTGTGATCCCTCTCGGTGATAGTCTTGCGGCGATAGGGTGCAAGAGCACGGCTAGCTATCTCAGCAGGAGATGGCTCATTGTCGAGAAATTCCGGGCGACGGCCAGGACGGCGGTCGGCGATCTCATCCTCGTAGAAGCGCTCGCGCTCGCGCTCGCGCTCGTCTACGCGCCCGCGAGAAGTTCTGATGTCGATGCGATCCTCGACCGCGACATCACGGCGCGATCTCGGAGGAGGGGGAGGGTAGTCCTCTCGCTCACGCTCGAGGTAGCGGAACGTCTCCAGGTCGTCGTGAGCGGGCGGGCGACGGCTCATGCGCTCGAACTTCTCGCGATCCCATCGCTCAGGACGGCGAGGCGGCTCGTACTCGTCGAATCGATCGAGAGCTCCCGTAGAGGAGCGGTATCCGAAGGCCATGGTGTGCGGAGGGTGGTGGTGGAGGAAAGAGTCCGAGGCGAGCGGAAAGTTGGCAGCTGAGGCGGGGGTGTTTTAGTGACCTTGGATATTGCTAGCTGGGGCCCGAGGGCCTGCGAGGAGCGGGTGTGAGGATTGGAGGCGCTGGAGCGGACGCAGCAGAGGGGCGGCCACGGGGTATATCTGTCAGCAGCAGAGCGACAGCCCAAAGGTCCGCGCGGCTATCCGGGCGCGCACGCGGTGGCTGGGAGGTGTCGTGAGTGAGGACGTGGGGCGCACGGGCCAGGGCTATGACGCTGGGCAGCCACGGCTATCGTGCGCCGTGGAGGATGTGCAACAGGATTGGCAGAGCGCGCCAACCCGGCCGTCCGCTGCCCACTGCGCCCACGCCCTTCCGCTTGTTTCGTCGGGCGCGAACGTGCGCGCTGCATGACAGCCGCTGCAGCGCCGGGCGAGCTGGCCGGCGGCGGCGTCGCATGGCAGCCGCCTCTCGCCCACAGGCACCGTTGGGCACGAACCGGTGAGCAGGTCAGGCCGGCGGGCTCCTCAATCTCCGCGGCCGCACTGGCTGCACGGCTCGAAGATGGGCTCAGTGCGCTGTGTTTCGGGCAAAGGTCTTGCGGCGCCCGCATGGCTATCCCAGAGTCGCCCACGATAGCGCCCGCCTAGACAGCTCGGAGCATGACGCGGTGGCTCGGCCCATTTCTGCCTCGCGCCTCACCGAACGACAGGCCACAGCGTGCTCAGCGCCCGGCGCGCCCCCACACCGCTGCTGCAGGTTGCCGCTGAGACAGACATAAAGGCTGCTAGACGTGCTCCGTATCTGCACGCGCCTGACGTGCAGGCCCTTGGGTGAGGCGAAGAACACCAGCGGCCGTTGCGAGCTGGACCGCGGGAACCCATCGCCGGTTCTGCAGGTACACCTCGCTCTTCCATTGTGCCCAACGTCAATCTGACAAAATCAGGATGGTTGAAGTCAGCCATGACGTCCGCCGACGAGAGAGGCCAGATCAGATATCCGGTGGGCCCTCAGCGCGAGTCCGATCGGAGCGACGCAAGGAAGCACGGGAGCCAACGTGCAAATCAGGTCTTGAGGAAAAGAGCATGCTGCACGTCAGGACTTCATGTGAGGGATACGGAGACACGGCAAATAAGAAAGAGCTATCGCACTTTGGTTGGCGCTCAATTGCACCTGCTGCAGGCCACTAGTGATGAAAGAGGCGAGAACACATACCACTGAGGCCCCTGCATCCAGAACTCAACCCGCCGGCAGACGGACTTGCGGTAGGCCGTGAGGCTGCATGGCGTCGAGGGCGTGAGGTCTTCTTAGAGAGGTCCAAGCAACGGCTACCTGCGTCATCGCGCCCGCTTAGGCGAATGGCGCGGTCCGCTCTTCCCCGCTCACCTTCTTGCAACTTCAGACACGATGCGCATGCCCGTACAAGGATCTCTACTGGACGGTTTCTTGACGAATCGATTCTGTTGACTGATCGGGATACTGCACAGCCGCCAAGGTAGGTCGGACTGGATCTCACAGACACCACTGTTATAGGAGCGAGGGGACATCTTGTTACGTATTCTTCCGTCTCCACTTTCAGTTTTGGGACCCAAATACATATGACCAGACGCAAGTATCGGCACGGGCCGTGTGGTCTCTTCGTAACGCCCCGCCGCCTTTGTCACTCACTCAACTATTTCGAAGATTGCACACAGTCTGCATAATTACATTCACATCAAGTGTCCGATCTGGTGCAGGCTTGAAATCTCTTCAGTTCAAGTTCCATTTCGGATTACCTTGGATGTTTGCCGTTCTCTTCAAGCATGTGTCTTGACAAGGGGACAACTGCCATGGCTTGGTAGAGTGAGCGATTTTCTGTCTCTTGTAAAAAAGTCATCTTGTCATTGTGGAGAAGCTAGCAATGTCTAGTACTGATGACTGGCGTCTCCTTGCTACGCGGATTTAGAATAAATACTTCGTCATTTTGGTCAATCATTCGACATCAGCACCATCTCTATTCTTTTCGTCACCATGAAAGCTACTCTTGTGTCCTTTGGTTTTGCTGCCGCTGCATCTGCTGCAGCGCTCCCTGGAGCAGGTAGGCCTGGCGACTGCTGCTTTCAGTATGACGGCTTGAATGGGAAGCAATTTGGCTCCTTCTACTACAACGAAGCCGCTGGGATCGTCACCAATCAATGGGGAAATGGCTGCGGCTGGGGCCAAGATGGCAAGCAGTTCGTCTGTGGAGATAATGCCATGGGTAAGTCAATAGATAGTATTAGTTCTTTTTTACGGCCCAGACTAATCAACCTCAGATTCCCAGTCATGGACTTCGACAGGCGGCGATCTCATCTCATGGTCTGGCCATGAAGACTATTTCTATGCTTGCTATGGCGAGGCTGTCATTGACGCCAACATCTACCTTCAGCCTCCGCAGGGACAGAAATGCCAGAAGGTATATGCCAAAAAGCAGCCGTGCCCAAACCAACCGCCACCGCCACCGCCACCACCGCCCAAGCCTTGCGAGAAGTGTCCGTCACCTCAACCTTCCAAGCCTTGCGCACAGTGTCCCCCACCCCAATCAACAACTTCGTGCTGCGTCAAGCCTTCCACAACTACGTCGTCCACAACCACGTCGTCCACAACCACGTCGTCCACGACCAAGCCGTCCACAACCACGTCGTCCACGACCAAGCCGTCCACAACCACGTCGCCCACAATCACGTCGTCTACAATCACGTCGTCAACAATCACGTCGTCCACAATCACATCGTCCACAATCACATCGTCCACGCAGCCTTCTGCTTCGCCCTTCGACTATGCCTCCGCCATAGACTGCGACGGAAAGAACACCAAGTGCCGCACTGCCGCGAACGCAAACCTGGCGACGTGTGCCGCGTATTATGCTACGTGCAACGCTTGTCTAGTTGCAAACACCAATTGCCGTGCTGCACCGAATGCCAATCAGGCAAGCTGCACGGCCACAGTCGTATCCTGTGTCGCGGCCGCATTCCCGAATCTCGTGTAAATATCTGGCCATTTCGAGTCCGACTACGCGACTGGTGGGAAGATGAAATCGTCTCAATGGGATTTGAGAAGAATAGAGAGGCTCGTTTTCAAAGAAACCCAAGTCATATGGCACTTGCTAGTCGACGCAAATGAGACTTGTGGCCGTCTAGGCACCTAAACAAAAGTTATCTGAAGTGTTTCGTTACACCTCTTATCGAAGCATCCGAATAATCCTCTATGCGGTTGATGTATAGGATGTGTTGGGAATTGATGCATGGCTATCACGCTTCTTACTTTCCTTTTTGCCATCAACGACGCTTGACGATCTGGCTCCGGACGATTCTTGGATGAAAAGCGTGGTGTCATTTTTTGTATATTACACTCATTGTACACTTCGGGCTCTACAAACAAGCCCGTACGTCATATAGAAGGTGGTCTATGACAACCTAGAACCGCCATGGGACCAGTATTGAAACCTTTGCCAGTCCATTTCACATGTGAAGTTCCGCTATTTTGCAAGGAGACTATTTTCCTAGGGCCTCCTTGACAACTTTTGCCAAATCGCCCCTCTCCACCATGCGGCCCTCCAACGCGCCCCCGGGACCCGTAATCTTCTCCATGACCTTACCCATAACGGGCTTTCCGTCCTGCCAGCTCTCGATAGTCTCCTTGACGACGTGCTGCAGCTCCTCGACAGCGACAAGGCCGCCGCTAGCCTCCTCGATCTCGCCGACGTAGCTCTTCAGCACTTGGGCGCTGCCGTCCTCCTTCTCAGCCAGATCCTCGCGCTTGGCGTCGCGGAACTGGGTGGCGGCGTCGTTGGACTGGCTGATCTTCTTCAGCAGCAGGGCGCGCAGTTGCAGATCGTCGGAGATGGGCTTCGCCGTCTTGGACGCGTTGGTGATGTCGTTCAGGATGCTGCGCACCACGGCGAGCTTCGCCGAGTCCTTGGCGCGCATCGCGGCCTTCATGTCTTCGCGCAGGCGCGAGAGAATAGGCGACGGAGAAGCGGCGGAAGAGGAGGGCCGCACGAAGGTGCGCATGCAGCGCAGGCAGAGGCGCGCGGGGCGCAGGCGGGCGGACAGCGAGAATGACATGATCGAGGATGAATGCGACTAGACACAGGTGAATGCAGATCTCTGTATCTTTTGTCTGTTTCTGCGTCAATGACTGTGAGCGACTACAGCAATGTCTTCGACGGAAACGCGGACCTCGATAGACGCAACGACGGCCGTGACGAGAGCAATTGGGGGTGTGTGAGCGAGCTCTGGAGGTGAGCCAAAAAGTGCAGCTCGAGCTTTGGCGTGCCGATCCTCGCCAAGACTTTTCGTGGAAGCTCCATCTTCTCTGTTGTCTGTCGCGACTTCACCACCGAACCAGCGGCGACAGGAGCCGACACCAGCCGCCTTCACCTGCGCCGCGCACCGACCTCCGCCTTGCTTCTAATATCTTCTCCTGCCGCCTCTTTTGTATGCATGTCCATAGACCACCCATTGCGCCCACCTCGACTCCTTCAGCTCCGCCGTTTGGCGACTTAATACTCCAGTCTCCATCGCGCCCTCGACGCGCCCGCAGGCAAACATGAATCCCGCGACGCCGCAGCGCCCGCTTCCCGGCGCTTTCATGATGACACCCGGCCCGGGGGCACGTCCAGCTCAGCCTGTCTTCCGCGTCGGCACCGCGCCAGTAAATCCTCCGCAGCAGCCTCAGCAGCCCGTCGTGCCCGCACCTGCGCCCCAGGCACCTGCTATCCAGAAGCAGCCGGAGATCCAGCCAATTGAGCGCGCCGCGAGGACCGTCAACGACACGCTGACCCAGGAAGCGAGATACCCGGACTTGGATAGCTACATTACGCGTGAGTCCGCCTGCAGCCACGCGCTTTACCGGGATCAAGGCTGACAGCTGTGACAGAGGGCATATCTTCCGACTATGACATTCCCAAAAGCAACGCGTTGGCGCCCTACCAGCAGGTCAAGACCTACAACATCCCTGACCGGATATTCGAGCAGTACAACGAGGCTCAAGTCTCCACCATGATGGGTCTTTTCGCCGAGCTCAGTCACGCTTGGGTCGTCATAGACAACGCGCTGTACCTGTGGGACTACACGCTCCCGAACTCAGAGCTGATCGGCTTTGAGGACCAGCCGAACATCATCACCGCCGTCAAACTAGTTAAGCCGCGCGCCAAGGTCTTTGTCGACCAGATCACGCACCTTCTGGTCGTCGCTACGACTACCGACATGATTCTTATTGGTGTTGCGCATAAACAGACTCCGGAGGGTGTCAACGAGGTGGCATTATACCAGACAAACATGCGGGCTTCGATACGAGGAATTGGTGTCCGGTGCATCGAAGGGTCTGCTAAGACGGGCAGGATCTTCTTCGGAGGCGAGATCACGGACGACGTATATGAGCTCACGTACCAGCAGGAGGAGAGGTGGTTCGGCAGCAAATGCGGCACCGTTAACCATGTCAACAAGTCCATGATCAACTACGTCAACAACACGCTCAAGCTGTCATTCACCTCGACAATGCTCAGCCCCGTCATGGGCCTGGTCCAGCCGGCATCAAAGGAGCACGTGGTCCAATTGGTAGTGGACGATAGCCGGAATTTGCTTTACACGCTCTCGAGCCAGTCCGCAATACGCGTTTTCCACATGAAGAACATGGCTTCGTTGGACTGCGTTATTACCAGGAGTTTCCAAACCCTCAGGACACAGATTGGCCACATGGTTGCTTCCTCGGACCTCATTACCTCCCAAACCGAGCTGGCTTCCATCACCCCCATTTCTGCCACGGAGGCCGCAAGATTGAACCTTATGGCCATCACCAACACCGGGTGCCGCATCTTCCTAAGTGCCACGTCTGGCGGTTTCTATTCTACTGATATTACAAGCGCGCCTTCCAGCATGCAAGTCCACCACGTCAAGTTTCCTCCAGGCAAGACCAACGATCCTACCAACAATGCCCCTGTCCAACAAATCGGGGGTTACCAGGTTACGGCCATCGATACCAACTCGCGCGCCTTGACTGTCACAACGAAGGCAGCACGTTTTGCACCCGGCTACTTCCTTTGCTTCGTCCGAGACGAGGTCTCGCAGGCTGAGAAGCTTTTCCTTTCCTCTCCAGACTCAGGACGAATTGCCAGGCCCGCGGAACCGGCGCAGATTCCCAGATTTTATGAGAAGGGTCAATGGATTCCGCTGGGCAGCAACATGCAGGATGTTGGACTGGTGACCGGACAATTTGGGGCTACGAGCACGCCTCTTGGCTTTGGAAATGAACTGGCCGTTCAGTTCGACAAGGCCACGAGCGAGTTCGCTATCCTTACGAACACTGGAGTGCATACGATTCGTCGCCGCAGACTTGTGGATGTTTTCGCGGCGGCAATCAAGTCGGGTGGCGGTGAGGAAGGTCTAGAGACGGAGATCAAGAATTTCGTGAGAGTATATGGTCGTAGCGAGACTTGCGCAACAGCCCTTGCCGTTGCGTGCGGTCAAGCTTCCGATGTTACGCACGATTACCGGGTCGCCAAGTTGACGGACAACGAGACCTTGGAGTTTGCTCGCAAGGCTTTCATTGAGTATGGTGGTAAGCCGACATACAACGAGAACCTGCAACTGGACAACAACGCCGACCGTGTCGACAACGTGCGCCCCTCACCTCGTCACGAAGGTGTCGCTCTCTACATCTCGCGCCTCCTCCGTTCTGTCTGGAAAGTCCCCATCCTAAAGGAAGGTGCCACTCCAGCGGGTGGTCTTGATGTCGCTCCCACGGTCGACCTGTTCAAGCTCCAGAGCATCCAGCGCGACCTCACGCATCTCCAGGAATTCCTTGAGGCCAATAAGAACTTTATTGAGGGTCTGGCTGGTCCTGAAGCTTTGGGTCGTGTAGCCACGCCACAGGAGGAAATCGCTCTCCGTGGCGAGCACCGTGCGATGATGTCGCTGATCAAGCTCATGACGAACGTTATTGAGGGTATCTCGTTTGTGCTTGTTCTGTTCGACGAGAAAGTTGACGAGATTGTTCTCTCACTTCCTGAGGGTATCAGGGGACACGTGCGTCAAATGACTTTCGAAAGCTTATTCGCTGCTCCGGAAGGTAGAGAACTTGCCAAGGAGCTGGTCAAAGCCATCGTCAACCGCAACATTGAGAAGGGCTCAAATGTCGACACCGTCGCCGAGGCTCTTCGAAGAAGGTGTGGTAGCTTCTGCAGTGCCGATGATGTGGTCATCTTCAAAGCACAGGAGAAGCTCAGGAAGGCCCAAGACGCTGGCGCGCAGTCTGAAGTTGGTCGACAGCTGCTTAACGATAGCTTGAATCTGTTCCAGAAGGTGGCTTCCAGTCTGTCGATGGAGCACTTGCAGGGCGCGATCGAGCAATACATCTCCATGTCTTTCTTTGCTGGTAAGTTAAGCTTCCTACTCTAGCTGACTTGTGAGGCGCTGACATAGATAGGTGCCATTCGCCTCGCCCTCAGGGTTGCCCAGCAAGGGGACCGCGGCAACAAAGCTTTGGGGTACATCAAGGATGGTCTCCAGATACAGGTAAGGGAATCTCCACGCCAAACCTGCGATTAGAAGCTGACGTTTTGCAGGACCCGAGGAAAAAGGAGTTCGAGCAGCGAAAGAATTGCTACAACCTCATTCATAACATTATACTGGCTGTGGATGCCGCGGCACGAACCGAACCCGAAATGATCGATGGCCAGCTCACCCCAACTGCCAAGAGAAAGATGGAGGCTTACGAGGAGATCAACACCGCCGTCGACGAAGTCTTCCAGAACGACCTGTACGACTGGTATTTGGAGCAGGGTTGGAGCGACCGGTTGCTGGAGATCACCTCTGATTATGTCATCAAGTACCTGGAGCGGAAATCAGTGGAGGAGGCCAGGCATGCCGATCTACTGTGGAGATACTACGCACATCACCATCGCTTTTTCGAGGCTGCTCAGGTGCAGCTTCAGCTCGCCAGGAGCACTTTCGACTTGATCTTGGAGCAGCGGATACGCTATCTTAGTCAAGCCAAGTCAAACGCCTCAACGCGGTTGACAGGCTTAGCCGACGTACCCATGTCAAGGCAGTCGCGTCAAGAACTTCTTCGGGAGGCTTCGGATCTGCTCGATTTGGCCACCATCCAGAGCGACATCCTGGACCGAATGAAGGGTGAGCGTCGTTTGGCCGCCGATCGGAAACCCGAAGTCATCAAGAGCCTCAATGGCCAGATTCTGCCTCTGGACGATGTAAGTGACACAGCTCTTAATTCGTTGTCCGTCTCTTTACAGAAACCCAAACTAACCACTTCATTCAGCTCTACGGCGACTTCGCCGACCAGGCCGGCTACTACGACCTCTGCCTCCTCATCTACCAAGTCGCAGACCACCGCGACATCGCCAACATCCGCGCCACATGGCAGAACCTCCTTGAACAAACGCACGAGTCGGCCGCCGTCCAGAACCAGCGCCCCTGGGAAGTCGTCGCCGAAACTGTCCGCGAACTGGGCGCGCGCCTCAACCTGTCAGATACGACGTTCAACATCCCCACCGTCCTCCCCCTGCTCGAGACGTACGCTTTCACGCACCAGCGCGGCATCGGGCCGCAAACGTGGGTCGTCGACGTCTTTCTGGACCTACAGGTCGCGCACGAGCAGATTGTCGCCGTGCTCGAGAGCATCTTCTACAACAACGAGGCGCCGTTCGTCGGCCGCCACCGCAAGGAGATCGCGCACGACCTAGTGCACGTGGTCAGCCAGTGGTTCCAGGACTCGACGCGCGGCGGGGGGTACGCGTTCGGTGGCGTGGACAACGCAGCCATGGTGCAGGAGCTGCTACGCGTGCTGGAGGAGAACAGAGTGCTGGACGACAACTACATGGCGATGGCGGTGGATTTGCGGGCGAGGATCGAGCAGCTGTTGAGGTAGATGCGGAGGATGGGCTTTTTTAATCCTACAAAGATAAGCTGGGGACACATGATTGGAGAAATGGGAAAAGAGTGGGCGTGGCGAGTGATTGAGTTTGGCTATTGCCGGGCCGGAGACGATGGGGTGGAAAGGAAAGGTGCTGGATTAACTACTATGGCATGCAGGCGTGTTTGGCGCGGAACGATTCTCTTTTTTTCGTTGTTGATTCGTCGATTTTGGATCTTGGGTGGCCGGGAGCGGAAGAAAAAGTTTCCCCTTATTTTTTTGCTGGGGGTTTACATGCCCTTCTTCTTTGGCGGTTGAAAGACAAAGATTATCTTGTTGCAGAGCAGCTCCTTCACCTCCTTTTTTTTCCTCGCGTTTTTCTTTCTCTATTAGTCGGGATCTTCTTCCCTGGCATAATTTGCATTTTGTAAAGAGGGAGTGAGTGATTCAGTGACGTCGGACTGGGGTGGAAAATGTTTACGAATCTTTGGTTGCATGTTAGCGCCGAAGGCTCTTCTGGGTCTCTTGGTGTAGGGGAACGAGGCCTGGAGCAGGTATTGGTGAGAGAGTGGGTAGTGGGTAGAGAGGTTGTAGTATAAGTAGGGACGAGAATCGGAAATACATATCTGATGTACTAATCAAATGTGTATCCGTGAAGAGGTTTGACGGTGGAGTGGCCTGGGGCGCCGGGTGTGGATCTGATCAAGGAATGATGCTTGACTAGAAAGCCTGGATGTTATGCTTTCAAACTCACGACGTATAATGTATCTCTTCACCAGCCTCATGACCACAGTTCCGTCATTTGCGTTCTTCCTACAGATCATCTTCACAGATTCTTTAGAACCTTTGCCGATTGAACCACAGGGATCACTCAGGCGACATCGAAGGGTGCCGCTTCAGAAACATTTCTCATGCCCGCTCTTTTTTTCTCACAGAAAAGCTGGTGGGCAAGAAGGTGCAACGGCACTGCGTCTTGTCGAGCTGCAAGTACTTCTTGCCGGCCGCAATAGCAATGAAGTATGCGGTCAGGTTATCGGAATTGATTATACCGGTGCTAGCTATGTTATCGCCGGTCTTGGATAGGTCAATTTGTGCGTATTGGTCTATTTCCATTCCTATAGCACGTGGGTAGCTGTTGGCTACGATATTGGTCTAGTTGGAGTTTGGAAAGAGGCCTTCGGCTGCGAATATGGCTGGCTAGGGTGCGTCTGACGAGTCTGCAATCACACAAGTACACTGTAGCTTACTGTAGGTAATATACAGCCACAGCAAGTAGACCAACGCCACGGCCATTCCAGTTATCTATAGGTATCGCATGCATTACCACCCCGGGACGTCTGCACACAAAGATCACCCGACGACACTCCCTCCCCGCAACGACTAGACAGCTCGAACAAGAACAGATGCAACAGAACTCCAGTCCATGAGTTAAGTTTTGAGAAGGCATTTTTTTACTCTCTGCATCATCAAGACGCCAGCCGTGACTATGTGTTGCGTGCGAGCAAAAAAATAAAGAAAAAAGAACTAGAGAAAAATGTTTAGAAAACACGAAAAAGGAATTCAGGGACCGAAAAGACGACATCCTCCCCTCCCCAAACCATGCATCTATAACACAACCCTCCTCAGCACCAACATACAGACACACTCCATCCACCTCCCCTTTCCCGGTCCCCTCATCCCCTCCTCATCCTTATCTATTTCCACGCACTCAACCCCGCCCACGGATCCGCCCCGCTCCCCTGCGGCGCCTGCTGCTGCCCGCTTGGTGCTCTATATCCCGCGGCAGCGTAGCCGCCCGGGCCGCTCGGATACGCGGCGCCGTTGCCCGTGAGCGCCGAGTAATCAACATGCTGCGCGCTCGGCGGCGGGCCCGGCGGCGGGGGTGGCGGCACGTAGCCGGGCGGCAGTTGCTGGGTGCTGGGCGGTGGCTGATAGCCATACTGGGCGGGTGAGAAGTACTGCTGGGTAGCAGGCGGGGACATCTGGCCGTAGTTGTTGGGGTTGTACTCCCGCTGGTAGGACTCGCGACGGGGAGGCTGTTGCTGCTGAGGCTGGTATGCGTTGGGCGCGCCATTGCCGTTAGTCGGGGGCTGCGGTTGGTAGGACTGGTGGTGAGTGGGCGGTGATTGCACGCCGTAGGATGCTGATGAAGAGGCCGCGGTGGTGACGGGAGGGTAGCGAGGCGTGACTGGTGGGGAGCTGGCTGGATTATATGACGACTGGTACGAAGCCGATTGATGCTGCTGGACGGGCGAAGGACGAGAGTTTGTTCGTTCGTGCTGGGAGATCGGGGAACGTGACGGTTCCACCGACATGCGCTCCATAAGCTCCCGTAACCTCTCGCGTTCCCGGTCCGCGTGTTCACTACTGCCGCTCGCCTTCCGGTTCTCAATGGCGCCGAGAAGCTGCCCTCCTTCCGCTCTCCTATTGTTGACAAAGCTTTCAACGTTCTGTTGTAAGCTCTCTACCGTCTCCTTCATATCAGAATAGAAAGCCTGGGCTCTCATAAGCCCAGAGATCAGATCGTTGAAGGCCTGGTAGATCTTGCGGTATTTGCTGATCACGGAGCTTCGTTGCCTGGAGAAAGCCTCGTACTTGTTCTGCTCCGATCGCACTCGCTTGTCCTGCAGGAGATCGCCGTAGGTTTGCGTAAGCTGCTTCATGAGAGAAGATTGCTTGTGGTTGGCCTGCAATATCCGGTTCTGGTGCGGTCTGAACTTCTCAAGTTCAGCTTTGAACAGTTGGTTTTCCTGGTTGGAGATCTGCTTCTTGTTGAGGATGAGGACATTGGAGATGTCGTCGTTGTGGACCTGAGATTCTATCAGCACGCATACACGGAAGATGACTCCCAGTCCGGCTCACCTTCTCTTTGAGATCCTTCAGCACTTGTTGCCTTTCCCGTTTGATCAGGTTCAGCTTCCTGAGAAGGTCTTCAACAGCAGCGATTTGCTCCGCTACACTTGGTCCACCCTCGAAGTCGTCATCCAAAAGATTTCCCTCGGCGCCAGGACTGTTCCTCCCCTTACCGCGAGCCGCACCAGCCTTGATCATTGCCCGTTGGTACAGTACGTCTGCCTCATCAGTCTCTCCCGCTGAGCGCATTTCGTCGAAGTCCGATTCGTGTTGGCGGAAAGTGCTGTAAAGCGCCGCATCGCTGATGCTGGCCTCCTCGATAGCGTTCTTGTAGTTCTTGATATCGCTCCTGAGCGTCGCCGTCAAGCGCCCGCTAGGCTGCTGAGTCCAATCCGCACCATACTTCGACCGCATCTTCTCGCACACGCTCTCCTCCATATCCAACTGTTTCGAGGCCGAGTCGAGTATGGTCGTAATCGACGACTTCTCTGTGCTTAGCTGGTCAAAGGCGGTCGTGAAAGGAGCATGGCCGGCCAGCTCCTCACACCACTTCCGGAATTCCTCATCCACCGTCATCTCCTGGTCCATCCCACCCTTTAATATATTCAAACTATCCGGTAGCTTCAGGTAATCCAGACTTGCGGCCATCTCGTCGTTCGCCGTCTCCACACGCTCAGCCTCGGCTCTTATTAGTTTCGCCTTCTCCTCATCGTACAAACTAGCCTGCTCCGTCACCGAAATGGGAACAATCTTCTGGAAAATATCCGGGCCTATTATTCTCTGGATGTCTTGGCCTTGGTAGAGCTCGCTCACGGGGATGGCCTTGGCGGCAGGGAGTTTCGGGATTGGGGACAGCGACGCCTCGGACGGGACCGGCTGATGATAGATGAAGTCGTTGTCCTTGGTGAACTCCTCGATCCGCTCCTGGATGTTTACAAGGTGTCGTTTCGTCATGTCCAACATGATCCCGCCAGTCTCAGAGCTCAGATTCGAGGTGGGCGGAACATTCCCGGGGAAGGCGTTCGCAATCCGGTTCGCATCTCGCGCTTGCTGTTCCGCAGCCTGCAGCCTGGAGATAGCCACGCCGTGAGAATTGGCGTCGTTGTCAGCCATGGCCTGGTAGTACTGCGCTAGCGATGCCATGTAGTTTGCCTTGATCTGCACAACCAGCAGCCAGACCTTCTCAAAGATGCCCTTGGTCACATTCTCCTGCACGCCCTCGGCAGCCTGCGTGTATAGATACGAAGCCTGGCTGGCCAGCTTCGCCAGCATGCCGACCTTTTTGCCGTCCTCGATCTGCTTCTCCAAGAAGACCTCCTGGCCCTGAGCCAGCATGATGGCTATCAGCGTCTTAACCGTGTCCCGGCTCAAGTCTGTGGACGGCGCGTGTAGGAAGTTCTCGTTGATGTAGGTGAACATGCCGGCCGAGGCCTGGAACGAGTGGTAGGCAGTCTTAAGGCCAACATCTTCGTGGCGGTTCTGGTGGGCGGCGTGGCAGGACAGGACGGCGGAGATGTTGAAGATGATGGAGGCTTTCTCGTACGCGAGCGAGTACTGCGCGGTGGGCTTGTGGGTGAACGCATCAAACCTAGGGAGTAGCAGGCCCGTCAGCTTTGGCCTCAGGCGCAGAATTCCAGTGCTCGCCGGACGATGGTGCTTACCATGTGAAAGATATCTTGATGTGGTTCTCGTCGACGGGAAAGCGCAGATCCAACAGCTCAAGCTGGCCGTAGTAGCGGTACAGCAGGTCTCTACCCGCGGCACTGTCCTTGCCGGCCCCCCGCATGTCCTGGCGCAGGCGGTTCAGCGTGGCGCATTCTTCCGAGTAGCGCTCCGGGTCATCGCCATAGGTCTGCCGAATGTACGACTTCAATGGGGTGATCCAGTCGATCTCGTTGGTCTGCTTGAGCGGACAAGACAGCATGGGCGCGAAGACGGTCATGTTGGGCGAAGGGCGGGGCGGGCGGCGATGCAGCTCGCCGTGGTCGCGGTGTTGCTGGCAGGCGGCGGGCGATGTGGCTCCTAGCTCGCGCGCTCAGCGCCTGCAGGTGCAGGTGCTTGTCGGGCTGGATGCGGAGGCCCGTGGATGTGCGGTAGGTGTACAGATTGTGCTGGTGCTTAGTCGTGGCTTGCGAGGGTTCCAGCGACCTGGTCGGGCTGCCCTACAGTGATGAGATGTCGGGAGACTGGGGCAATATCACTAAGCGGCTGCCTTCGGCGGCCGGGCAGCTTCAAGACGGGAGACCGGGATGGGGCTGCAGGGTGTTTCGCGTCGGACGGCTGCGAGGATGTTGCTGGTCGTCAAGCGCGTCGTAAAGCGCCTGCCTGGACGTTGTGTCTCGACTCGCTGTGGGGAAACGCTGGCCGGCGTCTTCAGATCGGTGAAGAACTGGGGCGCGAATCAGACGCAGGATGGCTGCGAGCGTCTGGCGCTTGCATTGAGGCTCCTTGCGCTCTGGCTAAACACCCGGCCCATCCCACTTTGCGCCGTACGCGCCTACGCATTGCAATCACACAGCGCGTTGCCATGATGATGCCTAAGCCACCCAACGAAGCGCCGCCGCGGGGGTCGCGCGAACGGCCGCCGCCGTCCGGGCCAGCCAGTAGCAGCGCGCTGCCACCGCAGCAGCCGGCGTCATAGGCCCCTCGGTCCGAATCGTCGATGCAGCCCAAAGTCGTTGCCGCCGACCATCCACGACCATACAGCACCGCCGCGTCTCCCGGACCAGCAGCGCCGCACGCTTATCGGCACCCGAAATACGCGCCCAATCCTCCTGCGCGGTCCGGCCCGCCGCTGCATCAGGCTCCAGAGGCCACAGGCATCCGCTCTGCCAGTCCCGGACGCTCTGTTACAACATTTGAGGAGAGATGTCTATAATACTACATACATGTACACAGTCTAGCCCAGAAAAGCTCTCCCGTTGCCGCTCATGGACAGTTGAAACGCCGTGGATATGCCTTGAAAATGCTCTACACGCCAGCCCACACCCTCCCGCGCGTAAAACGCTGCTAAACGCCAGAAGACCAAACGCGGCCGCCATCGCAACGGCCAATAGGATACAGCAGACACCGGCAGCGCTCACCGCGCTCATCCCGAGCCCGATGCCTTCTTCTGCTCGTCGTCCGGCTTGCTGTCCTTCTTCGACTCGTTCTCCATGTCCTTGTGCTGTCCGGTCAAGTTGTGCCATGCGCTCTTGAGGAATCCCTCGTTCCTGTGCTTGTTCTTTTCCACCTCGTCAATCTTGTCCTTTGTTTCCTGGTTCATGTTCCCGAGGTTCATGACCCTCTTCGCGTTCTTGTCGCCCATCTCGTCCGCGAGCATCTCCAGGATGGTCCGCTGGTTGGCGCTTAGGTACTTGGGCATCTGGACCTTGAACTCCACCCGCAGATCGCCCTTCAGGCCCTTCCGACTATTCAGCTTCTTCATACCCATGCCGCCAAGAGTGATTTTGTCGCCGGTGCCAGTGCCGGTGGGGACCTTGACCTTGACGTCTCCGTCCAGTGTCGGGATCCGGATCTCCCCTCCTAGAACCGCAGTCGTGAGTGGTACGGTGGCCGTGTAGAGCACGTCGGAGCCGCTGCGCTGGAACTTTGGATCCGGCGCCACCCTGATGAAGACGTACAGGTCTCCGTTTTGAGTTCGAGGGTTGCTCGACATGGCGGCGCCGCTCAGTGGTGCATCGCCCTCCCCTGAAACGCGCAGCCTCATACCGTCCTCCACTCCTCCCGGGATGTCCACGGTAACAGTCCGCCTTTCCCTCACCGCGCCCTCTCCGTCACAAGTCCCGCATTCGGAGCCCTTCGGAACTGAAACGCCCACTCCACCGCATGCCTCGCAGGTCGTTGCCAATTGGAAGCCCCCCATGCTCACGACTCTCTGACCCGTCCCATGGCAGACCTGGCAGCTGGACTTCTTCGTGCCCTTCTTGAGACCCGAGCCATCGCAAGTCTTGCACTGCACGTGCGGCGTGATGAAAATCTCCTTGGTCGTGCCCTTCGCCGCATCCATGAAGCTGATGTTCGTCTGCACCTCGATGTTATCGCCCACCAGAACCTCCTCCTGGAACGCGGACCGCGCGCCCCTCGCGCGCCCGCCCCGCCTCGCGCCCGCTCCCGCGAACGCGCCGAACAGGTCCTCGAAGTTGAAGTCCGCACCGAAGCCCCCGGCGCCGCCGCCACCGCCGCCGCCGAACCCGCCGAATCCGTGGAACGGGTTGCCGCCGGGGCCGCCGGGCCCAGCGCCGCCGCCGAAGCCGCTGGCGCCGCCGTCGAACGCGGCCGAGCCGTAGGTGTCGTAGGCCTTCTTCTTCTCCGGGTCCGACAGCAGCTCGTACGCCGACTGCGCGTCGGCGAACTTGTCCTTCGCGCCCGGGTCCTTGTTCGTGTCCGGGTGGAACTTCTTCGCGAGGCCGTAGTATGCTTTCTTGATCTCGGACGATGATGCGCTCTTACCGACGCCGAGCACGGAGTACGGGTCTTTGGTTGCGAGGTTCGCGGCCGTTGCGTGGAATAGCTGCGCATCCGGGGTCAGCGGGAGGCCAGATTCTGTGCGTGGTGGCCACTTACCCTCCTCTGAGCAGGCTGCTGGGCTGTCCGATCGCATTGGAGTGCCGGGCGGCGCCATGACGGCAATGATGGAGCGGCGGTTGAAAGGCGTCGGCGCTGAGGTGCGGAGGTGGATGCTATGCGCGTTTGCAGCGCGTTTTTGACGGCTATTCTGGGAGCTGCGAGGCTCATTGTGGATTTGCGAATGCGTTTGCTCTACTATGATACAAGATGAAAGGCGACTGCTGTGGATGGCGTCGGTAGAAGTTTTTTGAAAGGCCTAGGATTGGATAGAGAGCGCCAAGACTCTGGGGATCATTCTCGAATGCCGGCCCGCCAGCGCGCGATGCTAGCCGATGACGGATGCCACGCGCCTCGAGCCCCGCGCTGCTGGAGCTTGCAACTCAATTGCTCTCTGCTGATCACTCTATGGCGCTGTTCACTTGCTTCAACAAACATGCAGCCGCATGGCAAGACGTGGAGAAGGTCGAATTGGATGCAAAGCTGCGCGGAAAACGCCTGTGCGTGCTCCGCTCGCTCTTTTCGTCATCGCCGATGTAACGGCGCGTGCGCGTCGGCGTGTTGCCCGCCCCGTCGCGAAGGCGCCGCGCGCTGATATTGATGTCGCTTCTATGAATGCACATACCGCCCCATTATCTTCGTAAACCCAATTGTAGCCATCCAAGTATCCGAGAGTCCAAAAGAAATGCGACGATGAGCAGTCGCTAGCCAGGTATGAGAGAACTCCGTGATGGACGAGTCTCTAAATCTTTCCGTAGTCCGAGGGTATCCTCCACCCTAAAAAACGCCAGTATTCCCATGTAGACCAAATATGTAGCGAAACTCCGTTTATGCCGAATGCGTGAGCCCGGACAGTGTCCTGAATGCAGCGAGCGGTGGCGCGACCTTCGTGTTCGTGTAACGTTTCGGGCAGGAGCAGCTACCGAGTGCGCGGAGGGGGAAAACGCATTCGAAAGGTCTTGTCTGAACCATGCCGTCAGAAGCTGGTCTTGCAGTGCACTCTTTTAGAGTTTGCCGGCTCGTGGGGCACTTACCCTGCATTTTTACCTTGTAAAGGAGGTCGACAATGACCTCAGACTCGCTGACAGCGAGAGCATTGAAATTTTTGCGCACTGCTGTAGCCAGTTGCTCCTTTGATATCCGTCGCTCGTTCTTCTTGCGCGCCATGGTGGGCGAGTACTTGCCGATGCCGCTGCCCAGAATCGCGTGGCCCAAGGGATTTTTGAAGGCGGAGGGAGCTTCGAGGCGGTGCGACGCACGGTATTCCTGGAGCAGAGATAGGTCTTCGGACACCCAAGATATCTATGCGGTGGCACAGGGAAGTGGGTTAGCAAGTCGAGGCATCGCAGGGCGCAGGGAGTCGCGTTGGCGACGGGGCACGGCTTACTCCTCCACTCGAGCCAGTGTGGGCGGCCTGTCCACCATTGCGGTTCGCCGAGCTCGTCGCATCGGCGGACGCAGAGATAACCTCCTTCAGATGGCTGCCATTCGTGAGCGCGGCGCCGCCGCCAGCTCTGCGGCCGCGCGCGTGGGAGGTGTGCGAGGTCGTCGGGTGCTTCTCTTTCGCCGAGGCGTCCGAGCGCGCGTCGGGGTCGTGGGGGCGAGTTTTTGCCGGCGGCATAGTGGCGCGAAAACAAGAGAGGCCTTGGGAAAGCGAGAGGAGCAAGCGGGTGTCCTTGAGCGTAGCGGCAGAGGGCTGCATTGGAGAATTGGGCTGGCAGCAATTGAACCGAGCGCGCGCGACTCGCGAAAAGGCGCCAGCGTCATCAAGGGTCCAAGCTTCGTTCTGCCACCGCCCACGCACGTCTCCTGACATCTGTACTCGCCGCCGCCTCGGACCACAGCTGCATCCCACGCCATCAATCTGCCGCAGAGAGGTCGGAAAGGGGCCTCGGCCATCTTCCCGCGGTGGCTGCCGCATTTCCAAACCTGCTCGCGCAGCAGAGATAGATTCGTTCGGAGCACCACCGTCCATCTTATCTTATCGGTACATGGCCTCGGGCCTTGGAAAAGGGCGTACGTAGTACGAGACAGCTCGTTGCGTATTTGCGCCGCCGAGCTCAGGTTACTGCGCTCATTCTACTTTTGTGGTTGGAGGATGCTGTATGGTGTAAGATAGGTCTGCTCACGAACGGGATCTCCCATCTTCTTCAGTAATCGAACCCATATTCTTTTTGGAACGAAAGCCTCATTCACCGTATCTGAAAGTTCTGTTCTCCTCATATGATGTATCTCCCAAATCTACCCTCGGGTCTGCGGTGGTCTCTTTCATTCCGTAGCTGCACAGAGGGAGATCTCCGATCAAAGCATGTGAGCTGCACGCATCCGCCCTCCTTCTTTCCCTTCTCGATCACTATGTCAATTGCGCCTGCAGAATAGAGTCAGGTGGATGATGTCGAACTCAGGGTCCAGGGTGGAGCATAAAACTTCGTCCTGCAGGTTCAACCCTCCTCTTCTCTTCAACCACCACCACCGCCACGGACCTGGTGTCTGTATTCTATCAGCTCAAGCATACACAGTATCACTTATACTTTAAGACAGCCTTGGCCATCCACTTACACTTACAAGTGGGCATCAAGAAGGTTTGCGCGCCCTTCTCACCTCTTACACCCGTCACGTCGAACTCCAAGCACTTGGATATCTTCGACCTTCACTTCGTTGGAACAACGAACCGGCAGACGGTCGCTTTTATCACCCATCTTCACTGTCTGATACCTAGCCTCCTCCGTCTAATGTCATTCTTCACGACTTCAATGCCGACCAGCTAACGTCTTCACCTAAAAGGAAGCAACTGGAACGGTGGGACCTCCCCCGACATCACGAAAATGCCGTATAGAAACCTCAAACAGCCTAGGGGTATGCTTCAAAGCAGCCACGCGCCCCAACCACGCCCCGTGGCGCGTTTTTCTGGGAACAAGCTCAACCCTGCTGCCGGCAGCTTCAACCCACAAGCTCTAGCCACCCAGAAGACTCTCAACTCTACTCAGCTTTCCGTTCCTGCTATTGACACCACCAGCAACGCCCTGCCTCCCCACAACGAACAGCATGAAGACGATCATGTAGTCACAATCATGGTGTCCAAACTGCGTGAGCTCACTGATTTCTTCAATGAAGAAATCCTCTCCTTACGTCAGGATATCGAGATGCTAAAGCAGGGCGGCTGGTGCGTCACTGTTGGTGCGTGGCAGCCCGCGAAGCATGCCGACCTCTCTGAGATGGAGGCTACGCGTCAGCGTCTTCAAAGCTCCAGCGGCCTCCTCGGTGCACTAACTTCTCAACCCCACTTCCTGTCTCCAGAGACTGCTACAAGACAGTTGGAAGGTCCGCCTGGCTCGCTCGACACTCTAGCTACTGAATCCAACGGAACATCATCCGCCTCACCTGCAGTGCAACCCCCAAACCAGGACCAAGACAAGTATTCTTCTTGAGCTCTGGGCATCTGTTTTTCACTAATCATTCTTTCAGTGGCGAATCCGCTGCTGTCGACACCAAGCCTGCTATCCAGGCTGGACCGCTACAATCCGAACACGCCACTAACGGTACCACGCCTAACGGCACAGCCAACGGCTGCACTCCCAGCGACGCTCAGACGCAGAGCGGAGACCCTCTCAAGCAGCTCGTGCCCCCTCCGGCCCATCCTGATAAACCCCTACCCTCCACCGAAGACCCGTCTTTCGCCCACATGTCTTCTCAGGGAAACTGGCAACCTCTTGCCATCCGCAACCTCCGACCCCTTCCCACTGATATGACCTCCACGATTCCCACACCTGCATCCACCCAAACCTTCTCCTGGGGCTTCCTCCGCTCTCTCCTCGCCGGCCAGTGGTGGAGCCCCGGCTTCTACTACCACCCGGTCAGCGAAGGCGCCAGCATCCTGCCCTCGCGGACGTACTACCTCCTCGACGCATCCAACGACCCCTACGTCCCGCGCTCCCCCGGCGCCCACGGCGCCAAACTCACAGCCTTTTTCAACCCAGAGAACCCCGACGACGCCGACGGCGACGAGGCGGCCAACGCGTTCGACAACGTCCCCGTCTTCGCGACCGCGACCGAGTGGGCCGCACGCAACAACCTCGCCCCCACCACCGGCGACGAGGGCGGCGCCAGGTACGTGTACATGGGCATGTACTCGCAGCTGCGCTTCTCGGACAAGCTCGACTACGACCGGCTCGTCGAGCACGTGCCGTACGCCATCAAGATGTACTGGGCCGACCAGCTGGCCGACCTGGCCCGCCCCGCCTGGGTGACCGACGCGCTCATGAAGGCGCTCGTGCCGAAGCCCGAGTACGAGGGCCCGCTGCCCGGCCCGGCCGCCGAGGACGACGTCGTGCGCCAGGAGGTGGGCGCCCACGTGCGCGACTTGAAGGAGTGGGACCGCAATGCGCGGAAGGTGGTAGGGAGGCTGACGAAGGAGAAGGTGTTCGAGGCGTTCTCCGCGGAGGATGCGGCCGATCCGCCTGGGTTGAGGCTGTGGTGGGAGTATCTGCAGTGTGTGGGCTGGGACAAGGGCTTCTATGACATGCTGGTGCGCGAGCAGGAAAAGTGGGACGAGAAGCAGAGGCGTACTGTTGAGCCCAACTAGAGGAGATGATGATCAAGGTTCATTCGAGGGAGGGTGATGGCAAAAAGGACAAGAGTGAGGAAGGTGGGTGGCAGTGGTAATGCTTAGGATGAGCGTGGGCTTTCGGCGTTTTGACATGGTTGCGGGCCTTGCTCTCTTTTCTTTTCTGACGTACGACATAAAGGACGGAGTTTGAGATCCTGCGAGTGACGGATGCGGTCTGGTATGCAGTCTTTCTGGCATGCGTCTTGAAGCCAGGATGCGTAGCGACAAACAATATAGGAATTAAGACAAAAGAAAACTTCTTCATATTTGTATATATTGCAAGGCAGCCAATATTTGACGCGCTCAAAGCAAAACCCAAGCACACTCGCAATGATGGTCTTTCGTGACCCACAAAACGCCCGCCTCCTGACAGCAGAGGCTGTCGTTACTAAGCTTTGCATTGCGGCTTCGCGAAAGTAGCAACGAAGGTCAGGAACTAGAACGCCATACTAGTGGTAGATTCGGGTCAGACATAAGAACTTTAAGGGCGAAGTGACCGAGATTGAATGAAAGTGAGAGTGCTGGAGGAAGTTGGGACAAAAATGATTCAGTTAAAGAGTACATCCGTGCTTGGGAACCTGGCCCTTGGAAAATGAAAATTATATGTGTCGGAGATTAAATGAGAAGACAGATGTAGGATTGACTAGAGCAGGTGAGCAGATCCAGAGGTTGAACTGAGAAGAACAATTGCTTCATTCAGAGATTAAACTGAGAAGAAGAGACAGGAAGAGGGGGGTTTATATAAGCGAGAGAGAGGGATTCGGGAGCGAAGAGGCTAAACCAAAAGGGGAGTCCAGGGTGATGGTGAGTGTGGAAGTCAGCATGCGTGGGCCCGTGCTTGGGCCTGTCACTGTCTGCAGCAGCTGGCTGACAGGAGACTTCGAAAGGCCAGCTACTACTCATCTCTTGTAACCGCGCATGACACCCCGGACGCACTACATATTCCACGAAATGGAGATTGATTATAAGGTTTTGAAGCATTCATCCGCATAGTTGCGGTGGGTGTAATAAAGCACATCTGCGTCCAGATAAATGCTTCGACTCTCCACACAAGAGTCTTACCCATTTTTCACTTGCCCTGTACGCTGAGGCACTTCTATGTATCCTATCGAAACCCTCAGCCCCAATGCATCAACCCACCAACGCAAGCCACCCGCCCACTCACGCCTCCGCTCCCTCAATTGAACCAACTACACACTCACTCATCCCCACCGCCCCACCTCCCCACAAAAGCCCTCTCCCTCCTCTTACCCTTCGCATCCGTCCCCGCCACCTCCATCCTCTCCTGTATATCCGCCATACACCCACTCACCTCCCCAATCCCCTTCTCCACCGCCTTGAGCATTTCCTCCACCTCCGGCCTCGTCACCGCCACCGTCGCATATGCCGAGTTCACGAACAGCGCCTCCAAAATTTCCTGCACCTCGACCGCCCCCGTCCCGACCGCATCGCCCACGCTCCGCACAGCCGCGAGCTGGCTCGAGTCGACGTGCGCGAGCAGACGATTCTGGCAGTCCAAGCTGGCCTGCGCGAGCGCCTGGCAGGCGGCCGCTACGGTCGCTGGGGGGAGCGAGATGTCGAGTTGGCGGAGCAGCTGCTGCGTCGCAGCGGACAGGGAAATAGGCGTGGCGGCAGTGCTTTTGGCGCGGGCGCGGGCGGCGGCGGCTTGCTTGTAGGGAGATGCGCGGGGTGCTGCTGGTGGAGGCAGGGCAGCGGTGAAGTGCGCGCTGATTTCGGCGAGGGCGGTGGTGTGGGCGTGGAGGTCGGTGGCGTGGGTGGTCAGGAAGTGGAGGCGGTTGGTCATGTATTCTATAGAAGCGAGGATCTGGGCGATTGTCAGAATGTAGGTGTGGGCTGAGATGGGCATGGGTGGAGAGCTTACGTAGTCGAGGAATCGGGTTTGTAGCCGCTTTTGCTGGCCCTGGCCTTGCTCGAGAGTCTGGAGAATTGGGCTGCGAAGCTCTTGTTCAACACCCATTTGAGCGACGGATAAGATCTCGGCGTGAAGCGTCTCGAGTTCCTCCTTCAGTGCTTCTTTTTCCGCAATAGCTTCTTCTTCCGGCCGGTCTGTTTCTTCTGAACCGTCGGACTTTAGAAGTGTTTCATGGAAGATGCGGTCGACGCGCGTTCGGATGCCAGCCGCTCGAAGTGATACCAAAGATGTGCACCACTTGTCAATGGTCTGAGGATCGAACTGATCATTTCCAGAAGATTCAAGCTTAGAGGAGAGTTTGGTAAGCGCGGACAGCATCCGATCATCAGACGTAAGACGATCATTGGTCGTAGATGTCAAAGAAGAGGCAGCCGCTTTTATCTGCTTCTGGGACGATGAGACACGCTCGTTGATGGTTTCTGTTAGTCCTTCGACCTTTGTCGCGTCAGCTGGCTGATCAACAGTTTGATCCAGAGTCATACATCAAAGTCCAATTGCCCCTTCTCTTGAACGTTCTTCTTCTTGCGGTCGTCGAGTTTGCGTCTGACTGCATTGCTTGGCTCTGCGTTCTGCGTTCGAAGCTCAAGCAGAGCATCCATCTGCACCTCAAGGGCTTTCGTTTGCTGATCGATGGCAGCTGTCGAAGTTTCCAGGGATTCTATCGCAGCACGCAGGTCTTCATCCTGGATGGGCTGGACTTCTGGCAGGTCCGTACGCTCCTTGACTCTCTCATCTTTCTCGCAGAGGGCTTCGTATCTTTCGAAGTAAGTGACACCGATCTATAGGCTTGGATTTTTGCTGGGTTCACTCACAGCTCAAGCTCTTCCTTGGTCAACAGTGTGTTATTGTGTAGGTACTCGTCAACCCAAGCGGCAGCGTCATCCTGTGTCTTCACCGACTCGAAGGCCCACTGCACGTCATCGCGGGCCAAGGGTATGCGGCGGTCCCGAAGGACGGTGAGGAGACGGTTGAGGGGGTCGTTGTCACGCATGATTTAGCGCAGCGCAATGCTTGTCCTGGCGGCCCGTTTCTGATAGATGAGCGGCGCTGCAGGGGGAGTGGGGATGATGTGCTTTGGGCGAGTCGTGATGGGCCGTCAAAGGCTGTTTACTGTGATCGGCGCCCTCGGCAACGGATGCCGCCGGACTTTGACAAACGCCGATGCCACGCGCGTCGCGTCCCTCGCAAGCGCGTCTTCGCCGCGCGCGTCGTCCCGCAAATTGTCTTCAGCACCACACAATCAAACACAATCAATTCTCTGAACACCTCCATCAAGATACCCTAGCACGTTCAAAAATGTCCCCCGGCGCTCTCGAAACCGTTATTTCCCCCAAGAAGCCCGCACCGGCCCCGAAGGCGGCCATGAAGTCTGTCGCGGGGTCCTGCGCCCGCCACGAAGAGTACCAATATCTCGACCTGATCCGCGACATTCTGGCGAACGGCGAGCACCGCCCTGATCGCACTGGCACCGGCACATACTCTATCTTCGCGCCTCCGCAGCTGAAGTTCTCGCTCTCACGCCCCTCGTCCAACCCCGACGAGCTCCCCACGCCCATCCTCCCGCTCCTCACCACGAAGCGCGTCTTCCTGCGCGCAGTTATCGCCGAGCTCCTGTGGTTTGTCGCGGGCACCACATCCTCCAAGCCACTTTCAGAGGCCGGCGTCAAGATCTGGGACGGCAATGGATCGCGCGAGTTCCTCGACAGCGTCGGGCTGGGGCACCGTGAAGAGGGCGACTTGGGTCCGGTGTACGGCTTCCAGTGGCGACACTTTGGCGCGGAGTACGTGGATGCAAAGGCGGACTACAGCGGGCAGGGCGTCGACCAGCTGGCCGATGTCATCGACAAGCTGAAGAACAAGCCATACGACCGCCGCATCATCATGAGCGCGTGGAACCCCGCGGACCTGAAGAAGATGGCTCTGCCCCCCTGCCACATGTTCGCGCAGTTCTACGTAAGCTTTCCGCGGGCGAAGAGGGGCGAGAACGGCGAGGAGGTGGAGAGGCAAGAGAAGGAGCGCAGTGTGCTGCACTGTCTGCTCTATCAGCGGTCCTGCGACATGGGCCTCGGCGTGCCGTTCAACATTGCTTCATACGCTCTGCTCACGCACATGCTGGCGCATGTCTGCGATCTGACGCCCGGCACGCTTACGCACACCATGGGTGACGCGCACGTGTACCTTGACCATGTCGACGCGCTGAAGGTGCAGTTGGAGAGGGAGCCGAGGGATTTCCCGGAGCTGGACATCAAGAGGGAGAAGGGCGGTAGCATTGACGGATGGGCTGTCACAGATTTCGAGGTCAAGGGCTACGACCCGCACAAGACTATTGCCATGAAGATGTCGGTCTAGACCCAATTGGAAATTTTGGCATGGGATGGGCGTTCGGAATTCGGGCGGACTGGCTACGGCGGTCCGCATTGGTAGAGGATTGGGCGGCTAGTGCACGTTGTTTAGAGTACCGGCAAATGTTATCTCGTACATCGTACAGCAATCTCTCGGAGACGCAGACGGCGGGCGTCCCGGCACATGCCTTGGCTGCTGAGGTGTTTCCTCCCGTTGCCACGGGAATCAAAGCAGACAGCAGAGAAGGGAGGCGATAGGCCGAGACAGGAGTGGGCGCCGAGAGTCGTGGTCCTCTTAAAACAGCGGCCGTGGTGGCACAAGCATTTTACTGAGGCAACGGCTGCAGGTAAGAGACGATCGCCGCTAGAGCTTGACGTATACGAATCGATCCGGCGGGCCGGCGAGATAGGGAGCTGGCGGCGCGAACCAAGTCCCTTGCTGGCATGATGGCGCACATGGCTTGCGGCGCGAATATCTCGCGACAGGCCCTACGGGGCAGCGACGCTTGGAGACAGCAGGGCACGGCAGGCCCGGCAGGCGGGACGACGACCGGGGGTGTTGGCACGGATGGGCCGGCGTGCATAAGCGCGCAATTTTGCGGGTCGCACCAGCGGATTCAACAGAAGTCAGTTCGCGAGCCGATGTTTCACGCTGGATTGGGCGCGCGGGTCCCGTTGTTCGTGTTTGTCGTGTTGCTGCTTTCCGAACAAGAACTGATGTGCTCCGAGTCGTCGGCGGGTGGCTGGGGCGGGCGCCGCCCGGAGCGGCATGGGGCCCGTCCGCGGGAGCTTGGGCGGCCACCGCGCCCCGCCAGCACGATGGCTGCCCACCTGCGCTCCCCGCGCGGCGCGTCTCGCTCTGCGCTGCTCCGCCAGTTCCTGTCGCTCGCTGTCGCTGTCGCTGCCGGCTGCTCCACGCCCATTGCCGCGTCTCTGCCCCAGCGCCCCTCGCTTCCGCGCCTGTCGTGCTGTGCTTGGCAATCTGCAGCGTCAGGGGAGTCCTGCGGCGATCAGCTAGCCAGCCACCGGCCGCGCACTCGCCTCGCTCGCCGGCGTGCGGACTACCGTCTCAGCACCACTGCCACCACCATTTTCCTGCCATCTTCCTTTGCACCCTCCCCCAACCTCCCCGTACCGCACACCAGATTTGTTCGGCCTCGACCGCTCCACCGCGACAATTGCGCCCTCCAACCGTCCCGTAATAAAGGCAATTCCGCAGCCCCTCTTCCCCAAGCTTCCTTTCGTCTCTTCTTGTTTCCCCAGGATGTTCTTCAAGCGCCGCTCGCGAGCCAACTCCTATCTTGAAGAAAACGATTCACCCTCGTCCAAGACCTTTGAGAAGTACGAACGCCCGCCCTCCTCGCGCCGCGACTCCGCCCCCGCCGTCAACGGCAGCCACGAGCCCATCGCCCAGATCGAGAAGGAAACCCAGATGTATCCACGCCAGTCCGCTCCGCAGGAAGCCTTCGTCGGCCAGCGCCCCATGAACTCTGGCCACAACGCTATGCCGCCCATGGACCCGTCGCACGGCGGCATGGGAATGCCTATGAGCGCGGGCATGCACAAGATGTCCGAGCCCGCAATCGGCGCTCCCGACCTGCTGACGCGTGCCTTCAACGAGGCCGTCAGACCCTACACCGACAAGATCGACCAGCTGGAGAGCCAGGTCGCCGAGCTCAATGCTTGGATTGAGACGCTGGAGCAGCAGAGGGCCGAGGTGCACTCGTGGATTGACAAGAGGGGCCTGCGTCCTGGTATGGTCTATTCCTGCGCCTGCAGCGCCTCTCCTCCGTTCCTACTAACAAAATCGCGTAGACGTCCCTCCCAGCATCGCAAAGCAGATGGACCGCGACGACCCGGCCGCTGCCGGCACTCTCAACGCACAGCTGGACCGCAAGATCACCATCGTCAATTTCGATCTGCATCGCCTGCAGGATGACCTGAATGACAGCATCTCCGCCTCCCACTTCGCGTCGGCAATGTCCAAGTTCCTCCCGGACATTGCCCGCCTCGCATCGCTTCGTACCGGCCCGCGCTACGCATTCGACCTGGTCCTCAAGCTTGGCGGAAACCTCAACTCGCACGGTGGTCTAGACACCGGCGACCAGGAAGACATCGCCGCACGCCGCGACTTTTACGGCCGCCTAGACAACGCCATGGTCGATGTCGTGCGCCGCCGCTTCGAGGAAGGTGAGGACTGGCCTGTCTCGCGCGAGATCAAGCGCATCGAGAAGACGGCCGCCTACCTGCGCAACTTCGGCGTCGAACCGTACTTCCCCGCAACCTTGGAGCTGATGGAACGCAAGCTTCACGGCGGAGTCAATGGGGGCCAGGGAAGTCCGCCAGGATATACGTAAGGACTTTCTTTTCCGGCAATGATTCTTCGACTTCTTCTTCGACAAACTACTTTTTTGCGACGACTTCACGGTCCAGCATCAACCAACCCCTTTTTACAACTCCGACAATTACGACAAACGGAACGGTCTCTAATTTGCTTATGTGTTTTTCAGTAGCGACAGAAGGAGTGTCAGTTTCGAAAAAAGAAGTTTAAACGAGAGGAAAAGCCTGCAGCTGCAGCATGAAAGGAGCAGCTTGCTCGTTGAAGATTGACTCCTTCGAGACCTCGGTGAGGAGGTAGAGGAGGACCCCGGCGCTGCCGAAAAAAAGGAAAAAGACCACCTCTGGTACATATTATAACCTCGACATGATCGAAGAGGCCTGCGACGGAAGCTCACGCATGGTTCTGGCTTCCGGGAGGGTATGACGCGGTTTCACCTCTCCACAGGTGACTACACAGGCGCACTTCCCTTCCCGACTTGTTCCACTCCTTGCCGATGTTCTACTGCTTTCACAGTTTCTTCGCTTTCTTCCCTCGTCTTCCGCGAAACGACCGATTTCCCGTCCTCTCTGCTTCTTTCTGGAAAAGGCGCTGGGCGATCAAACGTTTTCCTGGATGACGATCACGACCCTGTTACGACCAAACCGAAACCTTTTAATATCCCCCTTTTTGCCAAAAACGAATCTCTTTGATTCTGGCGTTTTGTTTTCTCGATTCATTTCCAGTTGTGGCCTTTTACTTTCTTTTTTCTTGTCTGCTTCTTGCGGTGGATGTAGTTTGTACGTACAGTGATACCAGGGGTAGGGGGAAATACCAGGGCAAAATAAATGGGCTTGATTGATTGTGTTGGGTATAGGGATCATTTTGAGCAAGCCGGATGCAGGGAGTGGACTTAGCATAGCGTCGTGTAGGGTAATGATGATGATGAGCATCTACTCCCACATTCGTCCTCGATGCATACAAGTGCTACTTTCACAGTCTCTCTCGCGGCACGAAAACAATCAACGCCTACCTACTCTCCCCCGTACTGTACGAATGGCTTCGGAAAGCCATATGAAAACCCAAGCATCCCCGGTCTTCGCACCTTTCACGACCTTCCACATCCGGACCTCGCAGCGTAGGATAGTTCAGCCGGTCAGGAGGATGTCTGACGAATGCAAGTTTCTATTGTTAGCACAGGCTTATGCATGCCCTTTTCCCCAACGAACTTGGACTGGCTGCAGGACGGGAAGCTTAAAAATCCACAACCGGTCGGCGCTGATCCGACTCCGAAGCGTTAGGTGTGGTAGTCGAGCGGGCCGACGTCCGATCCCGCTGCATTACAGGGATAAGCTAGATGATTCACGCCTGTCCACCTCTACGTACCTCGTCTTCCGCGAGTAGCATGGCCTGTTGGCCAACTCTTTCCTCATAATTTAATACAAGTTTACTCTGAAAAGATCATTTGAAGCGCTGTGCATATTTATCCCCGACAGCACCAGCTCCGAAATGCACTTTATGGAATGTCAATATTCTCGGTAGAAAGTCTTGAGGAGGAAATCCGCAGGTTGAAGGCTCAGCTAGCATAGTGCAAATCAGAAACACATTGTCCTTACTCTACGCTTCATTTTAAAGCTCGAAACATATCCCCGTGAGCTCCAACATTTGCAGTGCGGATAGTGATATGCAAACGGAGCAGCCAAACAAGCCGCACCAACCGCAACCACGAAGGCCGCTGCGGTAAAGCCACCGCCCAGCTGGTTCTTTGCGACGGAGAAGTAGATCCCAATGCTCCCGCTGCTAACGACGATCAGCACGCTGCAGAAGATGAAAAGCCAGCAAGTCTTGTTGTGGCCCCCTCCTTCCCGATTCCAGCACAGGCAGTGCTGACGGTGGTATGTGCTGGGTATGCCCAGGGCGAAAGCGCCGGCGGCAACCATCCATGCCGCCAGGGTGAAGCCATCGCCCATCTTGTCCTCCGCAAGGCTATAGTATATCCCGACAGCGCTGCTTCCCAGAATGGTCGTGAAGCCAAGCAGTATGAGGATCCAGCAGGTTTCTATGACTGGCGTTCGCGGATTCGGGGTACTGCTCGACTCCGCTTCGGGCTTCGGGGATTCTGTGCGCAGGTGAGGTCCCGAGATGGGTGAGTATGGAAGCATGATTGGAATCGTTCGCTCTGGATCTGGAGGTCGATCTAGTAGGCGAGCGCGGTATGTGCGCCTTCGAGTATTGGTAGCATCGCTGTCGAGCTGGATGCCACTGTTGTAGACATCCTTGTCTGGGCTCTTTGACAAAAAAGGGGCGTCGGCAGCCGCAACACTTCTGATCATCGTAGAACAAGGAATGATTAGATACTTTCTCACCAAAGCAAGCTCAAATATGGCTGACCTTGTTTGCTGGTCGCTTTGGATTGCTGCTAGTTCAGGGCCATTCGTGACATCCGAATCCGGGGTCCTGGTGCATGACGTTGGCTACATAATCGGGTGACGCTCCGGGAATAGTACCTAATGACTTGGTCGAGCATCTCTCGAAGGTTGGAGGTTGCTCGATTCATTTTATCTAAGTATTGCTTGAATGTAGACTCGAACTGTTGAAGTATGAGGCTGTTTTCGCTTTCGACGTCAGAATTCTGTAACTGGCCTTTGAGAATCAAGGTTTTCTCAGAGGCAGGTTTCAGCACCCTGACGCAGTATTCGATGGCCTCTTCAGCTTGAGCCATATCTTTGTTGAGGATGTAGGCATGCTCGTCTGATGTCCTCTTTTCAGCCGCGCGTCGCATTCGAGTCAGCTCGACTTGGATGTCGCGGAGGACAAGAATGTCCGAATGTCTGTTAGGAAGTAGAAGTCTCTCGATTCCTTCCGTGTCATCTTTGATCTGAGATAAAAGGTTGACGAGGCTGGGAATGTAGTCTCGGAGGAGGCTGGAGCGGAGGACGAGTTGGCCAGATCCTTGTTGTCGGACAGCTAGCGACATGGTGTCCAAGCAGCCAGCCCGATGTGTTCGGTAATTACCGAGGAGTTAGGTCAAAAGGCTGAGAAGGAAAGTGAGCGCTCTATCACCCAAGAGCTTGCTCGGGCGACGTCAAGAGTATTTAAGCATGCACAAGGCTGCTGACATCAAAAGCTGAGCAACCTTATGGCGCAGTGCTCGAGGCAAAGACAAATCTAGACCCATAGAGATCGCTCCAATCGCGACCGGGCTGTTCAACAGCATCCTGGGTGATGACGTTGGATGAGGGGAAGAAGTCCTAAGCGAACCTCTGGGGGCCAATGAGCAGGCAGGAGGAGCAGTGAGCGTCTGAAGAGAACAAATCAATACCAATAAGAACAACAACAAGGTAGCACAGAAGTGTACAAGAAACACGGGTGCAAGGGAAACGGATGGCATGACGGTTGTACGAGAGGTCTACTGAGACCTCTCGTTTCGTACGGGGTAAGGCCAGAAAATAGAGGGTTGAATGAGTTGTCTTCTCTATCTACGAATGAGGTTTTGCATAAATAGTACCGTCCTTAGTACCCACGTGATACCCTTACCCAGTACGCCCTACCCCACTTCAGCGTTAAGATGTAAATTAGAGTAAGAACACTCTCTTTTTATTGAATTAGTATTATTAATTTAAGGCGTAGTATAGAGTGTACTTATTATCTATATAGATATAGTAAAGAGATTAAGATACTTCTGATCTTCTATTAGATTTCTAGAAGTATCTTTTTATTACTAGTTGTGGTAACTAAATGGTGTGCAACATAGTGCGACCAAGAAATCTTTTTGTCTATCGGGGACACGGAACTATTAAGATGCGGAAGATTACTGTCCCAAATCCAAGCAGCAGAGAGTGCCTTTTTAGTGAGACTTAACCGAAGTTGCTCGCTCTGCACGAACGATTGTGAGTGCCCAACGCTGCGATTGCGGAACTCGGCACTCAGCACTCAGCTTTGTCTGCATGTAGCCGACGGTGCAGGAGCTCCACCTTACCACTTTCTTCTTTCAAATCTAAGTGCATCGCATGCAAACTGTCAATATTTCTGGTGGCGTCTCTCACAATACTAATCCAGAAGAATGCATTTCTTAAGCGGATAAGTATGTCCCGAATTCACTCAAATGCACAGTCAGCAGATGACGAGGTAAGGTTGTGCTGATCAAAAGTTCTTTTGACGCTTCGAGATCCAAATTTGGCCGGATGTGTGACGAGAGGTCGGGGACATGTGCTAGAATAGACTTCAGCCTCAGAAAGGCCGCAGAAAGGTGACTATACTGCGGCTTAAACGTCCACAAAATTTGCACAATGAGCAGCTCTGCACATTTCTTTGCAGAGTGCTTACTTTAGCAAAAGGACATTCCTTGGCAGTAAGACCACATTTCGAACTATGGAGCTGGTTCGTGGCGCAACGCTTCAGCCCATGAGACATGCTGATGATCCCTGTGCAACATACGTAGGCATGATGCACCGTCGTCTGCACCTGCTTCCGATACGATAATTGACTATCTACGTGTCGTCCCCACGCCTTAGTCAATGCTAAGCTTTCCGAGAACTGCAAAACGATTTTCTGCGTCACCTTCTTTCTTTGTGACTGAGTGGTGCCGGTCATTCCTTATTCGATTGACGATTCCGAAAGCCGGGATGGGCCCAATAACGGCAGCTTGCGGTCTGGTCTTGGGAGGGCGCGAAACGAAAGCCACCAAGTGATATAAGCCGAGTGTAGGCTCCCATCTCCGGTGTCTGATCTTCAACTGACACCTCATCAAGATGGCGGATACCATCGAGTTGGGAAATGTTTCTGATTCGAAAGAATATGGGAAATTCCGCCTTCTGAAATCAGCGAAAAGTTCTCATGACCTCGCGTAAGTCCAATCTCAGAGTATATCGTAATGTCCTACGCAGTACATTGGCTGACGCCACGAGGATCAATAGGATCATTGCTATCCTAGGATTGCCTGATGGAAAGGAAAGCGATTCGCCGACTGAATTTGCTGCCTCGTGGTTGAATGAATTGCTGCCCCGAGACCTTACAACTGGTTGTAGCATTTCCTCGTTTTCCTGGAAGCCGGACCGCGAGAACGCCGGATTTAAAGGTGCTGCCAAATGTCTTCAAAACGAAATACGGCAAAAAATTAAGGAGCCACAATACATCTTTCTGGCTCACAGTCTCGGAGGAATTGTAGCCAAAGAGGTAGTGCAATCTTGAGTAATTCATTGGATACATGTTTGGCTCATATTTCGGGATTATAGGCACTTGCCAATGACATCAATATCAGAAAAAGCACAGCTGGAGTACTGTTCTTTGGTCAGTGTGTCTGTTCTCTTTAGTAAAGGTACATGACCATTTTGTTGACCTTTGGTAGGTACTCCGCATCACGAACTACCAGACGGTTTGATGGCTACTCAGGACGCGAAAGAGATTCTACGAAAAGCCTACTTCCAAGAAGTGAATGAGCACTTCTATCACATTGCGCCTCAGTTCCGCATAGTTTCATTCTACGAAACTGTACCTTCTAGAGACCTCACACCAGCTCGCGTCGTTGTCTCTGCTCACAATGCCACACTCAACCTCCCAAATGAAGTCTCCATTGCAAGTCCCGTCGACCATCAAAACCTTTTCAAGTTCAATTCAGTATACGACGAAGGTTACGATATAGTAATTGCTTCCATACGCGGCATGAATCCCGACATCACTATCAGCTGGCCTGAATTACACCGTCCAGAAAGGGTTGGGCGGAAAAAAGGTCATTCGCCAAGACTCAACGATGAATCAGAGTCAAAGTTCGAGGATGAGATGTTTTTCTACTTGGTCACCAAAAATGGGCTCATCGGAGATCCGAGGAGGTCTGTGGCCAAGTTTCAGGCTGAAAGTCCGGTCGCCGTTGAACTGGAGGTATCCTCGGATCCACTTGGCAAGGCAGACATAAAATGCTCTTGGACCCACATTCCGGCTAATTCCACACATTGGATTCATGTAAGACCTGCTAAGAAAAGCTACAGATATTCTGAAATAGTGCTAATATTTACCAGCCTTGCCTCCAGAGCATTTCAAAAGAAGCTGAGTTTGATCTGGAAATCACTTCGTCTCGATTCTGGCACTCCTTTGAACGAAACTCCACAGCACTGGCGTCACATGCCAGATTTATGTTTCCATCGTCACATGTGATAAGTGGTGAGTCGAAAAGCTTGTGGAAATAGCAAGTAAAATGCTGATTATCGTAGGTAAACACCACACACTTGATACCAAATGGAATCAGTGCGCAGTATATGTAAGCTTGAATCATCGCGCAATAGGAAAGCCTGCAGACTAACAATATGCATGAACAGCTTCCATACCTGCAGTGGGACAGCTTCAACAGCTTTCAGAAACGAGCAAAAGAGCTTAAAGAGGTGATGGATAACCGAGGAAGCGGCAAAAGAGAGGTCTTAAATCGACTAGGGACTCATATGGGTCCCTTTTTCCATGCTCGTCGAAGCTTGGATCAGTATTTCTACACGGCACTGGCCGATACGAGCGCAAGAGACGCAGACCAAGTTGTTATGAAACGGTCTGGCCATATGCTCCCGCCAGACGACCGAAAAATGATCATGGTGGACCAATTATGGTTGTGGATTCTGGACCAGGACGATTGCGATACCAATCATAATATCACTCCGGCTATTCTCACTAGCTTCGAACCGAGGACCCCAGAAGAGAGCACGGACACGCTCAAATGGACAGCTGATCTGTATCAGGATATCAAAAATGAGATTGGTAGGTTACCGTCCAGATATTCTAATAGGTACCGGCTGGCAGAGCTGGTTATTAGAAGGGCTGTCAACGTCATGCTGGATGTAAGGGAAGAATCTCTGGACTTTCTGGAAATCTTTCACCAAGAAATTGGAAAACTTGTAAGCTATCTGTTTCCACCCGTCTTCTTGCTGTACGAACATGGCTGATATTTGGCTTTTCATTTATAAAAGGCAGATCAACAGGCTCAGCATTACAGAGCTTTCCAGGAAGACCTCTCTCGTGTCCCTGATCAACCCCCCGGCACCATGAATAGGCGGTCTGAGATGGAGTGCATTCTTTTGGCAGCGGATATGATGGATGAGCTGAATATGCTCAAGGGCGTATTTGAAACACAGCACGATACACTCATTTCCTTCCATCGGAAAATTGGTCAGAGCGGAACGGGTAAAAAGTCAAATCCGTCCCTTGCAAAATTTGCCAAGGCCCTTAAGAGCATTGCAAAAGAGGATGTCTCCGGACATCTTGAGCATGTGGAAAGGTTGATGAAAAGCGTGAAAAGAGTGCACCAGGCGGTAAGATTGACACTATGACCCAACTCGTTCGTCTCACATCGGCTGACTTGTATATTTACTACAGTTTCTGGACCTCCTAGACCTCCAACAAAGAGAAGCAAATCTCCAAGAATTGCAAAATTCTAACCTGGAATTACAAAACTCTAATGAGCAAGCAAGGTTAGCCAGAGGATTGCACAAGGAAAACCACGAACAATTCGAGGCCACTAACGAGATTTCCAGAATGACGCAACAGCAGGCTAAGCAGGCTAGCCGACAAGCCGACGAGACCCAGAGACAATCAATTGTCATTCTCCTCTTCACCGTCGTGACGGTCATATTTGTAAGACTTTCCCTGGAGGCTTGTATAAAGTTGGTTCCCCTGACCATTCAATAGACCCCCCTGTCTTTCTTCACCTCATACTATGGCATGAACGTCGTCAGCTTTACTGGAGAAAGCGGGAACCAGAGCCTGACGTATGTTTGGACTGTAATGGGCCCCGCATCAGTGGGGATCATCATCGCGCTCTTTTCTGCGGCATATTTCCTTTATCTGCGTGCAGGCTGGGGCTTTCACTACTCTCGATCTGAATCTAAGCTAGGATCTTTGAAGAATGTTGGTCAAGGGAAACCCCTATCTGACTTAGAAAGGGGTGGTATAGAGATGCGCCAGCTATCGTGAAGTCTTTCGCTATCAGCTTCATAGAGGAATTCAGGGCAACGAATTGGTGGTTCGTACTCGGTAAGGTAAGGCTCTTATGTCTTGTATACATCGCGTAGAATGTGATGGTGAACACTACGTTCGGTTTCAACTCTCAAAGAACATCTTTTCTCAAAATGATTTCGAATTTCTATTAATACCTTTTCTGTATGCCTAAAAACCGAGAAATCTCTAATAAAGGATGTTAGACTTTGCACTGAGATACTAATAGCTAAGGGCTGTAGGCCAAGGGCTAAATCTGTATCGCGTGTAGGGAGGATAGCGACCAGGATACTGCTGAATGCTGTGATCTTTCCAAGCTCAAAGTGACTTTATGTTCGGTAGATGGCTTTTACATCAAGAACCTCATGCTTCGGACGTGCAGGCAGGCGGATGACTGTGGCTTTTTTGAACGAGAGCGGCTGAACCATTTCTGCGACAATTTCCTAGAAGGATTCTCACTGATACATAGCAGGAAGAGCCTCCATGGAGCTCAGACAGCAGCAAAGATAAGGCAACAAAGGCACAGTGGAGATGTCCGAGGAAAGTGATTCATTTCCACTAACAAGACAAAGAACGCAGACAAAGGAAAGAATCCCTCTCTTCCCCTGCCCGGCAATCGCCTGAGGAGGGTGGCGGGCGCACCCCGCTAAGCACCTAAGAGCCCACCGTCACTGATGACTCCACCATCGACCGCGCTACGCCATAGCGCAAGGAACGCGCCGACCACAGAGTTGCGCCGGGAGCAGTAGTGCCGCCACGTTGGAAGGGGTCAAAGGGAACATTCGTCACAAGACACGCTTCGCTGGCGTTCCGATCGAGTTAGCCAGGCCCGCAGAACCGACCCGGAATCCAGGCTTCATCCACACTCCACAGTCAAAACCTCCTGATTCCATGACGCCACTTGCAATCTACAGGCAGGAACCCAAACACATGCTAAGCACGCCTAAAAATAGAGAGGGGTTTGCGCATCACTTACCTCGCCACCTACGAAGAGACAACAACGGAGCGCTGGGAAGCAGAATTCCAAAAAAGAAGCATGCGGTGGCAGTGTTGGCTTGCCGCCGCAGCAGCTATATAGCTTTCATGAGGGAATTATAGAACGCGGTCCCGACAGGGAAGGAGATCACCTGCTTCACCCCACCAACCAGCAGCTTCGGACATGTGGAGGGCCTGGAGAGGCCGACGTGGCGGGGCGTGGCCGCAGCAACACTGCCAGGCAACCTGATCTCTGTGCCTCCCTCCGAACGCCTCTGCCCCCGTCTCATGCGCGGAGATTTGGAAGCTGCAGATACCCACGCGGCTGGGAAGGGTGGCCAAACACACTCCTGGCCCCTGTCGGACCCGGCCCCCAGTGCTCCGCACGCCTGTGACAGATGAGGCTGTGGCTCGGAGGCGGATAGCGCTCGCGGGGAAGGGGATGCAGCGGGCGCGGGCTGCATTGTTTGGGCCTGGATTTGAAGATAGGGCTGTACAGCAGGCGGCAGCCCGACCGGACGCAAGCAGTGGGCGGGAGGGGAAAGGGTGCAACGGGTTCGTGCTTCCCCGCGAGGCGCGGGCTGCTGGCACGGACCACGCGTTCGTCCAGCCAACGTCGGCGAGCGATGGACTAGCAGCGCGGGATCAGGTGATGCGGGCCGTGCGCGCCCTGAGCTTGCTCGAGCTTCTGCTAGCTTCGTCGACAACGCAAGCCGTGGCGTTGTGCTTCCTCTCGGATGCCTCCGCTGGGCTCCCGTTTCAGGAATGAGGAAATTGCGCCCTGAAAACTTTGACTCGGATGCAGCAAGTGGTAATGCTGTAGCCATGGGCATGTTGGTAAGCGTGAAGCGTGTCGTCGATGGCTGAGCGCTAGGAAAGGGCTGCCCTTGCGGTGTCGCCGTGGCCTATACTAGGCGCCCATTACCGCCAGGGATTCGCTTAAAAGCCGCACCTGTCGCCTGTGTGGAGGATCGACGTTTTCAGGACCGCTGGCGTGAGCTTCGAAGACAAAGGACCCACTCGTCATGTGGCTGTGGCGGGCAACGGACCGTTTACCACCTCGAGGCAATGGCCGGGCGGGAGGCTAGACGTAGAGCGAGCCTGGGAAGCGTCTGGAAGGAAGCTGAGCGACGCGTAGCGCCCCGTTGCTGCTCCACCCGCCTGAGATCTGCAAGCGGAGGATATGATGCCAATTGCGCGCGCTGTACAACTCTATTCGCCTCGCTACCAGCGCTCTGGTGTGGGGAAGCCACCCTACTTCACAGCGCGCACCAATCCTTCGAGAAGGGTTATTCTTATCCTTCTTCGACAGTCTCGCGCCATTTCCGCTGACCACGCATTTGGAATGGCGGCGCGAGATCTCTGGGGCACAGCGCACTGTTTTCTGCACCAGCTCACGAGACAGGCGAAACCGGGAAAGCGACATAGCCGGCGGGAGGGCTCTCGTGCGCCTGGCGACAGGACCGCTGTCCTGGCTTGCAGCAGAACCTTGAGCGGTTGACATGTGGGTTTAGCTCCTCTGGTCGCACCGAGATCCTCTGTGCGAGTACTGTTGCGACCAGATGCAGTTCGCCTCGGCCCACTGCCGCGATTTTGTAGCTGGCCAGCCCAACGGCCTGTCGGAGCAATTCGCGAGCCGGCTGTTTCAGATGGTCGGTCGTGTGTGCGGTACCGCGCGCGCTCAGGGCCGGGCTGGGGGCGCGCATATCACTGCAACGCTGCCTCTCCTCAAAAGCCAGCCATTAGCCGCCTGGCTCTCGAAGCAGGTTGTTGCCTTCTCGCAATTCCAAATCCTGACGTGGGTGTTTGCCCACGCGTCGCTTCATGCGGAAGGCGATGGCATGCTTGGGAGAGGCTGGAGTCAGGCGGTCATGCAGCGCGATGGAATGCCTGGCCCAGCGGAAGGCCAACCATCAGCCCAAGCAGCCAGGCCCGCTCGTTTATGACGTCCGGCGATCGACGGCCGTCAGTCGCCAGCGGGGTATCGGGAGCTCCGAGACAAGGAGCGCCTATCGGGACGAGCTACGTCGAGGCCGCGCCCCGATCGAGGCATCCTTCAGAAGAATGCGTCTCTTATCACGGCCAAGCGCCTGACACTTGTCTTTGGCCTCAGAGCCGGCCCGGACCGCTGGGACGAACGTTTTTCGAGGCAGCCCTCATCACGTCAGCCATTGGAGGCACGGCCAATGGGCGGGGATCGGCCGGGTGTTCCTGTGCGACGCTGAGGTCACTAATCGGAGAATTGAGGGCGATCCAGCCCCGTTAGCGGGCAGCAGCGCCTCGGGGCGGCTGGCTGTGAGTGGCCCGATGCCGCCGGCGCCTGAAACCGCAGCAATGGGCCATTGCTGGTCGGGAGGGCAATCATGTGGACTTGGAGCTGCTCCCCAGCGTGCCCCGTGCACGCTGCGGGCTCTGCGGGCTCTGCGGATGGCTGCAGGCCGTATCGCGCTTTGCCCGGCTTCCCTGCGTCTTAGCAGGCTGGCGCGAGCCGTAACGGGGCAGCACCACGGAAAACGCTTGGATTCGGGCAGGCCGGCGGGCGCGGCGCGGGCGAGGGCTGCGCGTAGCCGCGCGCCATCCCACGGCCCATGGCTCATGGCCGGGCACATGGCGGCGCGCGGCAGGCGGCGTCCGGGCGCTTGGTCGGCGCGTCAGATGACCGGGACGGCGGCGGGCGGCGAGCGGCGGGCGGGAGGAAAGGGACAGCTGGCCTCCAGAGACATGTCGAGGCAAGGAATGCGGGCTGGGGCTGGGCGGCGGGCAACGTGCGGCAGCACATGCAGGCGGGCCCGGCGGCGCGGGCAGCTGGGGCTGGGCGGAATGAGGGCTCGCGGCCGCGTGGCGGCGGGCAGGCGGGCGCTGCAGCTGCGGTGCGGGCAGACAAAGCGCAGCGCGGCGAGCGAAGGGGTTTTCTCTTCACGGCGCGCGGGCAGGCGGCAGGCGGTGCCGGGGCCAGCGGCGGAGGGCGCGTCGGCGCGCGTCGGGGCCGGGGTCGGGGCCACCCTCAGGCTCGCTGGCCGCGCGCCGGCAAGGCGCCTAGCGGGCGGCTCGCCTCCACGCCGCGCGCATGCGTCTATCTGCACGTCACCACGACTCTCGAAGCACCTGAGCGCTGCGTGGGTGCTATCCTGGCTCCAGGGCCGGCCGATCCAGCTGCTCCCCTGCGGCCCTGCCCCATCGGACAGCCGTCGCGCGAGCCCTCGGCCGGCCTGCGCCGTCAGCAGCCCTCAGGAGGTGGCGGTGGGCGTGGCCGTGGCCGTGGCCCCCGGTGCGCTCCCCCGCCGCTGCCTTCTGCCTGCTGCCCGCCTGCCTGCGGGTGCGCGCGCGCCGGCTCGCTGCGCTCCCAGGCCCCGGCCATCTCACGCGCGCCCACGCCCGGCCGCCGATCGACGCTCGACACCCTGCTCAGCCGCCCCGGAGAATTGCTCGCCGCCAGATCTGGCCCTGCCCGAAGGAACTGCAAAGACGCTCCAGCGCTAGGCCGGCCGTGGGTTGCATGCGCGCCCATTCCAGGCGCCCCGGACGGCAAAAGGCGGTGGCGCGCCGTGTGCTGCTCACCAGAGCCTTCGCGCGCGCTGCTATAGGCTTTGTGACAGGTAACGGTCGTCGTCCCTCTGCCGCTCGCTGCCCGCCGCCCGCCGCCCGCCGCCCGCTGCCCGCCGCCCGCTGCCCGCTGCCAGCCCGGCGTGACTCGCAGCGGCCTCCAGCGCGGCTGCCGGCCCGCAAGGACGCGCCGTGCGACTTGGTCAGCCCAGTCTTGGCTGGTCACCGATACAGTGCTGACAATGCTCGCTGCTTTCATGCGCAGCCAATACTTTCCCTGCGCGGATCACGTTGGCCAGGATGACATGCAGCTCCGCCGCGCCCCGTGCGCCTGCATGGGGTTATTGTTAGGATTATCGACTTGAAACATGGCCGCTGTGGCCTCCCGGCGAGCCAGAGGATTCGACGAGCTGCATCGACGTTCCTGCGTCGCTGCATGGGCGAGATTTGAATTGCGCCGGGCGATCAGGTGGGCCGGCGCTCTCGCGGCGCAAGGAATGCAAACCTGCGTGAGCGAGAGACACTTCCCAGAGCGCGGTGCCTTGGCCCTGGGGCAAACCATTCCTCCCTGGCTTCGGAGACATAGATAGACCGTTTGGGGCCACATCCGCTGCTGCAGGCTGCCAATGCTACCGTGGTGGTGCTAGAGAATAGAAATGGTCTGAGCCTGGGCAATACGGTCATCTTGGGGCTGAATCTGATCCATCATCAACGCTGCCTGGGTACATATTTTCTGCTTTTGGCCAAACGGCCGATCCCATCCCAGCTAGCCCTACTCTGTATCCATCTCCACACCCTCGTCCTGGATCTGTACTTTTCCTTCACCAGCGTTGTAGACTCAAAATTGTCCGATCACCCATTCGACCCCCGCCGCCTGCGCAGTGATCGAACCGTCCCCGTTCGTGCTCCGTCTTCCCTCCGCTCTCTTTGTCCGCCGCGCCCGCCGCCGGCTGCCATCACGGGGCTCGACCCAGCCTCGCGCCGCGTTGCACAGACGCCTCGGTCTCCTGGCAGCAGTATATCAACCAAGCCTCGCACGCTCCAGCGCCGCCGTCGACGCCCGCACCCTCAGGCCACCGCGCAGTCCCCAGGTGAGTCAGCAGCAGCCTGTCCCGCCGCCGCCGTCAGCGGATCACGCAGATCACTGACCGCCGGCAGACGACCAGTCGAGCCCCGAGGCCTGCTGCTTGACGCCACTCAATTTTGGCTGCAGCGCGAGAAACCCGGTACGTTGAGCCGCGCTGGGGCACGGGATAGGCTAACTGGGCTGGGGGCAGATCAGATCTCACCGCCGGCCTGTCGAGCAGGGGCGCACACCACGGCCTGCTCTTTCTGCAGGAGATAGACGCCGGCTCGGAAGACCCGAAAAAAGCAACGCAAAAAGCAAGCGCAGCGCCCGCCCAGCACGGCGTGGATTGCCGTCGAGCCCGGTTTCGCCTGGATTGCCTGACCGCATTGCGCTCATTTTCCTCCCGCGCAGTCGCTGCTCCCGCGAGAAAAGCAGCGATTGCGGATTGACGACCAGCCTACGCCACCAGCGACGGTGCGTTCAGGATCAGCTTCCCACGGATCGAGGCTCGCCGGCCCACGCGCCCCGGACTGCGCAGCACGCCCGCCCTGTTCCTGCCTAACGGGGCAACGACGAGCCCGGGCCGCCAGGGGAGCATCGCCGCCGCCGCCGCACACGGCCAATCGCCATCGCACGCCCGGACCGCGATCCGTCGCAGCAGCAGCAGCAGCAGCTCGAGCGTCTCCGCGCCGCAGAGGCCGCAGCGCGCGACCCACGACGAGTGACGACACCAGGACCGCCGCCGGCGAGACGAGCAGCACCAGCACCAGCAGCAGCGCAAGGCTGCGCGGGTGAAGCAGCAGCCTCTGGACCGCAGACCCTGCCCGCCGCGAAACAGGGACCTCTCGGGGCGCGCGCGCAATCTATATGTCCGCGGCTGCGATCATGAACCAAGGTCAGTCAAGCTCGTCCCCTTCGTGCCGTTCTCGTACCTGGACCTGGCGGCCGGGAGCTGCGGCGCGTGCAGGCGGCAACACCGTCGGCGGCGCGCTCACGCCGCGAGCGCAGCGCAGCGGAGTCGCCAGCGCCATTGGTGCTATATTTATGGTTTCAGCTTGTTGGGCAGCTCGCGCACCCCGTCCTCGCGCCCTCAAGCTTTTGGCACCCGACTCGGCGGCGCTGTGTGTAACCGCAGGCTGGCCAGCACGCTGCCTCCGACGCGGCCCTGCCCGGCCGTCACGTCGTTTTCGTCCCACGTCTCCGGAGGCGTGCGAGGGCTGCGTGTCGGGACTGATTGGCTGACGGACGGCATCGGCAGTGAACATTCAACCCCTCCTGGGGACGCAGCAGTACTCGCCGCTGTCGTCGGAGCAGGAGTGCATCGACGGCATTGGCTCTCATGCACATCATACCTCCTATGCAGGAGGCGGAGGAGGCAGAGGAGGGGTGCCGGACCCGCTTCCACTTCGGCGTGACAGCACCCTGGGCCAGTCAGCGAGCGGCTTACAGTCGCTCCCTTCAAGTAGTGGTTTCCGTTACCTGCCACCACACCGTTCCGCCACGGCACATGATGGCGGCCAGTAAGTACATTCTTTTCATTGGAGCCCAGCACCCCACGCCGCCTCGCCGTCCCGCACCGCTGCTTGGCCCCCAGCTGCCCTGCCCCTACTGGTTGCCTTCGCGCAAAGTTGCTGCCCGGCGCCTGAGCGCCTCCCCCGAGCCACCATCTTCAGGCGCCCGAGCAAACACGTCGTCATGCTGCCCGCTACTCCCGTCGTACGCACCTAACCCGAGCCCTCGGGAGTCTGTCCTCCCGGCAGCGTGGTTGTCACATTGATCACACGACAACCCTTGGCCGTGTCATCTTTTCCTGTCAAGATTGTCGACCGCGCGGTGCCACAAACCTCATCACGGTTACACATCGTCAGCCTTCTCGCACTTTATCTCAGCACCCGCTATTGTTTGAGTGTAGCCTACAAGACAGCTGACGCCGAATGACTCCTGCAGCTTCCAGGCAGGATCTGGCATCTCCGACTCCAGCTCCGGCTCCATCTCCACCAGCCCGCGCTCCAGCGCCTCGTCCATTGCCTATTCCTCGTTTTCCCAGTCGGGCCTCTATCCCCAGCACCAGCCGCTTAGCGTGGCCCCCCCGTACAACGCGCCGCAAATCTTCAGCAACCACGGCCACTACTCGCAGCACTTTGGCGTCCCCGCCATGTCGCGACGCATGTCGTCCATGTATGTTTTGAGTTTCGCTTCCGTCGTGGCGCTCCTGGTTGGCAGCCGCGCCAGATCAGAGCGGGTGACAGCTGACAGACGAACCGCAGCACGGATCCATCGCAATCCGGCATGTTACCTCCGGCACGATCACCAGGGATGAACAATCCCGTGTCACCGTCGCTCAGTGCGACCGCAAGGGACAATTATACAACTTCAACACCGCACCTCGGTCGACACCCGCACGCTGCTCTGTCGCCCCGCAGCCACGCCGAATCCCTCGCCAGCAGGTCTTCTTATACCTCGATGCCCGAGACACCCCGGAGCGTCCTGAACTCAGGCGGCGCCCTTTCCCTCTCGCCGCCGAGCACTCTGCCTTACGGAGGCTCCGCAAACATGCTCTCGTACCAGGCCCAGCATGATGCGCGCCAGCAGCCCGAGTCCCCACCATTCTCCGCCCAGGAGAACTTCCACCAGATCACCGGCGACGGGCAGTCGATTGTGCCGCACATCGACTGCAAGGTTGAAAAGGGATTTTTCTTCTCGCAAGACCGGACCTGGACGTGCTACCGTAGAAACTACTTCTCTGTCAATTGCTCGTACACCCTGGCTCCACACCTGCCCAACAGCCGCCTCTACCTGGACCGCGGCGGTCGGAACGGGCCAGAGCAGATTCAGGCTATGGCCGTCACCCTTTCGGCTGCGGTGGACGGCGCAGCCGGGAAATCAATCGAGCTCGTGCAGCACACCCCGAAGCGTGACAAGGGGCCGCAATTACAAATCCAAATGGAGAAACTCATGCCGATGCCACCAGGCAAAGGGGCAGCTGAGACGCATGGGTACCCGCTTCAGTTTACCCACAGCACAGCAACGCTAGCACCCCCGTTCCTACCGCTCCAGCAGGATAGCGAACAGTCATACTCCCCGGCGGGGCACTCGGCGACCAGCCACCAACACACGTTTGAGCGCATCCAGTTCAAGTCGGCCACGGCCAACAATGGCAAAAGAAGAGCGCAGCAGCAGTACTATCACTTGATCGTCGAGCTCTATGCCGACGTGCGCCGACCTAGTGACCCCCAACCCGACTGGGTCCGGGTGGCTCAACGGGTCTCAGCTGCCGTGGTCGTGCGTGGGAGATCTCCGAGCCACTACCAACACGAGGGCCCACACAGCGCCAGCTCGTCGCGTGGCGGAGGCACCGGCAGCGGTGCTGGTGGCCCGGGACACGCGGCCTACGGCGGCGCTGGTGCGCCGGGCGGCGCAGGTCGCGGCATGGGCAGCAACAGCCTTGCAATGCTCGGCGGTACTAGCATGGGCGGGGCCATGTACCGAGGCGGCCAGTACCAGCTAGACCCGAGCCCTGTTGGCAGTCATTCCGTCAGCTCGGCGAGTTCGATGAGCGGAGGACCGGTCGAGGGCATCGTCGGTGAGCAGGCAGTCATGGAGGAAGAGGACGGCAAGACCATCGAACAGTTTGACGGCTATCAGTACTACCCCAGCCCGATCGCAGAGGCAGGCCTTCCGATCGGCACGAAGCAAGAGTACGACCACGCCAAAAGAGTCAAGGTCGAGTACAACGAGGCGCCTGTACCGTCGTCATACAGCGGTGGGTGTGGCCGCTACCAGGGAGTCGACACGAGTCGCGGGTTTTTCCCTGATCTGGGCGCCGGATATTAAGTCGGCGATCACGCTGGCTTGAGCTCTGCGCTGCAAGAATTTTCGTCGCTCGCCCTCGACGGCACGAGCATCAAGAACCCATTAACGGCCGACCTCCCACTCACCTATTCCCTTCGCTTCGCAGTGCGTTCCATTTCGGCACCTTTTCAACATCATAGCCTCAACCTAAACATAATTTTTGTCAACGACTCCCCGATACCTCTGGCTTCACCCACTTTCTCCTGCGGATATTCAGCGGGGCATTTGCCGGCGTTACGGAATGAGGATGGCACGCGTGCTCTTCGCAAGGCAGCTGCCGAGATATACCACAATGGGATCTGATCATGAAAATATCATGGGAGTACGACAAAGATGGAACATCAGCGGCGCAAATTGGTCTGTTCTTCGAGCAACGATGGGCCGGTGGGATGAGACAGCACGCTCTGACCCATCACGCTCGATCGCTTGCTCTTCCCCTCGCTACCGGGCTAATGTTTTCTCTTTCTTTTGCTGTTGTGGTTTTCGATTTCCTCGCGTCTATCCTCACTTCGAACCTGCTATTTACACGCGTGTTTTATGTGCCTCAGATGTTACGATGTCACGACTGCATGCTACGCTTGTTTCGATTCGAACCAAACTGTTCACCTCCAAGGCCTCCCTCCACCAGCTCCTCTGCCCCCCCTTTCTTTTTATTATTCGGGCCTTTTCGCTCACGACGAAGACGCACGGCTTGCAAGCTTGAGTACTGAATGACAAAAGAAAACGCAAGATTGGGTCGACGGTCAAGGCTGCACGAATGGGTGGCGACACGGGGATCGAAGGGAAACGGGAAGGATGCGACGGGCATCCTCTCGAGTGCGCGAGGGGCTTCGCCGTCATGTCACGTAACCGCGCTGCTTTTTTTTCTTTTCCCAAAACCACTTTCACTTTTTCGGAGTACTATTGACGATCGACTAAAAAAGACGGCGACGTCATACGGAGCAGATGCGACAGAGCGCGAGCATGGCCGTTTCTAGGCCGGGAGGCCGGTCCTCCTAGGGCCCAAGAGGGGGGCAGACGAGAGCAACAGCACAGGAAGGAGGGCGTGAAAGCGTTTTGTCTCACTCGAGTGCCGCAGCAAGTTTGTATGATTACTAGTGTCTTCTTAATCTCTCCTTTGCCCTTCTCCTAGCGTGTTGTTTTCACATGCACGACCAATAGCTAGTTTCAATCAATTGCAGGCGGCCCCGACGAAGTCTCGCTTTTCTCTCTCCAACCAAGGAGCCGCATCCATCGAACGACCCCGCACGCGACACGCCCCTAGCTTTTCGTTTTCCTCCGATCAGCTCATGTCTGCAGTTTCTGCATCATTTCCTTTTGCTTTTTGGTTCGCACTTTGCTTTTTCCTCCCTACCTTCGTGCACCTGCACGGAGCAGCTACCCGACGACCCAACGCGCCCAACACCAATCCAAGCCTAGTAAATCGCCCGAGACAACCGCAACGCCGGTGGGAGTTCCCCTCAATCACTTTTTTTTTTTCCATTGTTTTGCCAGTCGCCTCGCCGCGGTGTTTTTGCGCGGTTCCACCCAAGCGGCGCGAACGACCTCTCGCGCGCCCCGCTTCACAACCCGCCGCCCGGCCGGACACGGGACAAGCCCCGATCGAGCTCGCGTTGCGTGTTTTTGCGAGGGGCACAGGAGCGTGTGGCTGACTTTGTTTATTTATTTTCTCCTAAGCGCCGCTCGCGCGCAAGGGAGGGGGGAGGGGTGGCACTCCCCGCGAAATCTTTTCTTTCCTTTGCCCCCCGCCCGCCCCTTCAACGCGCGCGCATCCTCATCTCTGAACAACAACGAACGACCAGAGGTGTGTGCGTGGTCCCAGAGGGGCGGACGGCGTGAGCTCAAGACAAGGTTCGGCCCGCACCGCAGGGCGGTAAGTGATGTAAGTCACCGAGAGGGAAGAAAAAGTCAAAATTCGAGAAGCCGCCTCCTGTTCGCGCCGCCCTTCCCGCCGGTCGGGGCGCGCGGGCGGGCGGGCTTCTGGGGGGCGCGCTTGGGCTGCGAACCACTGCCCGTTGGCCGGGCGCGGCGCGGGCGCGCCCCGACCGGTGGACCTAACGGCCCTCCCGCACACCCACCACGCGCTGCGCGAAGCGATCAGGGCGTCGCGAGGAAGCTGTCCGTCATCGTCTGCTGCATGCGCGGACGGATCCAGCGGCGGAGGGAGGAGCAGCTTCCGCGCGACGTGAGTCGTTGGGCCGGGCGAGTCAGTGGGGGAGGGGGGGGCCATTTAGAGTTTATTGAGACGGGCGGGCGGTGCTGCGGCGGTGAGATGGGAGGGTGGGCGCGGGCGCGGGCGCGCGACCGCTGAGGGGGGGGGGGCCGCAAAGGCAACGAGGAGAGAGGGGGACGAGCCTGGCGCGGGAACGGGACGGGGGACGGGCGCGGCTGATGGGTTGGGTTGGGCTGGGCTGGGCTGGCTGGCTGGCTGGCTGGCTGGCTGAACCGGCCTGCGACAGCGAGTCCGCCAGGGTCGAGTCGCGGTCGGAGGAGCCTCATCTCTCCTCGTTGGCAGAGCAGGCAGGGCCCGCGGTCGGCGCGTTTCGTGTTGTGTCGCCGCTGTTCCCGGTGGAGATCGACGGGGGGCGGGAGCGAGGGGCGGGTGCAGGCGGCTCGAGACGTGCGGCTGGCGGCTGGCGGCTGGTGGCCTGCGGCTTGCGGCTGCTGCTGGTCGTCATCCATCTCAACCGAACTGACTGAATGACCTTGACGACGCGGCTGGCTGCTTTGCTTGCGCCTTTTGCGTCCCACGTATCTCCCACTGTTTGGTCCGTTGGGGCGGCTGCGGGCTCGATGCGAGACGCGATGCAAGGCAAGACAGACGGGCGGAAAACCAAGGCTGTGGGCATCAATGTTCACCTCCAGGTTGCCTCCTGCTGGCTTCCTCTGTGCGTGACGCAGCGCCCTGCCGCGACCTGCACCTCGGCCGCCGTCTTGTTTTTTCCTTTTCTTTTTTCCTGCTGCCTCCCCTTCTTTGTCCTGTGGGCGCCGCTGCCCAGGCGGATGGCCGGGGCAGGGCGGGCAGCGGGCCAGCGGGCTTGCGGACCTACGTGTTCTGGAGGTCGTATCTATGCAGATGCGCAGCGGACGTGACGCAGCAATTCTGCTTGGTTGATGGCTTGCATGCAGCGGCAGCCAGCGGCAAGAAATGTACGTGTACATACCCCAAGCATGCTGGCTGCCGTGTGGGTGCGCCCGCGCTGCTGGGTGCCTACCTGGCCTGACCCTGTCCCGCCTGAGGTGCCTGCGAGTCCCCAGTCCAGCCAGACGATAGTGGCGTTCGCGCGCCGCCGTGGGTGTGAGTGGGGCCCTCTCTGCGCTGCTTCTGCCTCTCGCGCCGGCCGCTTGCCTGCCTGCTTGCCTGCTGCTTGGTTCGCTGTCCTGCAGTTACGGACTACAGCCCTCTTATTTCCAGACACCCCTCGAAAAGCAATTACATCGGCCCAGGCACTGCGCTGCGTCATGCGTGGTTGACGCGCCTGCAGACGCCGCTCGTTGACCGCCATTCTGTATTCCCTTGCCCCTCCCATCTCGTTCTTCCCTCTTCCCCTGCCTGCCGGCCTGTCTGCAGAGCTGATCGGGAAGGAGGGCGCTGTTGGCCCAGGAACAGCCAGCCCGGCGGGGGCTGCGGTTGACGAGCATATTTTGCCGGGAGCGGAGAGACATAATTGAGCGATGCATGTATTCGTGGCCGGGGGGCTGCGTGCCGCCCCCCCATGTCGCGCATTCGACCTGGGCGCTTTCGCACGACCGGATACCTGGGTATGGCTGGAGTGGAAACAACGGGGACGCGCCCAAGTCACGTCGCAGCGGTTCGGGGTGGGGTTTGGGCAGGGCGGCAGAGTGGCAGGGTAGGCAGGCCCGCTTGGTTCGCCAGCATCTCTCAGGTACCGGCGCCGGGTGTCATCATCACGGGGGCCCGAGTATCTTACGCAACGACGGTCGCTCTGGCCCGGCCCTGCCTGGCCAGCCCTGTGGAGCAAGGTGAGATGACGATGTGTCGGCAACGAGGGCTCAGACATTTCACTGTGCAAATTGCGACGCGCGCGCCAAGTGGAGAGCAGCGGTGGAGGGAGCGAGGCGGAGAGGGCAGACCCGTGGGCGCGGGCGCGTTGCGGACCTGGCTGGCTGGCGGCGGCTCGGTACGAGGCTTTGGGCGCGAGATTCGAGATTCGATGAGATGGCTACCCGCCCGGCGGGCGCCTCGGTTGGATCGAGGATCGAGGACTACCGGTTTCTCTATTAGGGAAGAGTTGCGGTGAGCGGCCGACCCATCTAGGTTGAGCAGATGGCTCGTCGCCCCAAAGGAAATGAACAGCCGCCCGATCGTCATGCCTATGTACAGCTTCTCGCTCTCCGCCATCTCGCGACCCAGTCCGTCTGATGCTGATGCAAAATCGTGGACCCTCTAAAAGAAACAAAAAAACGCCCGCAGTGCTGTGCCTGTGCCCTGTCTGTTGAATACGCGTACGAACGCCCCTCGGATCGTCGTCCGCTGATCCCACGCGCCAAAATGCTCATACCTCGTCTGCAGCCTCACGTTTCTCGTTTGGCCGACGAGGGGACGTCCCGTCTCTAATGCGACCCGTTGACTCCGTTGCTCTTGCCCTGCTTGACCAGCCAGCTGAGCAGGTCCACTTTCGTGACGACGCCGACGGCCTTCATGTGGCCCTGGTCGTCCTGCTCGGTGACAACCGCCGCGCTATTCCACTCGAAGAAGCGGCTGAGCGCACTCAGACGCGTGTCTCGAGTGATCTCGACGAACTTTTTCCTCTTGCTGGCCTTCTCCTTGTCCTCTCCTAGCACCAGGTTCTCCTTGCCCTTGGTACCAAGGTCCGAAGGATCGCTAACCGTCTCTGACAGCTTGCGGAAGTCGAACATCACGTCCGATACGGGCGACTCGGGTGTCGCGCGGCCGTTGCTGATGTAAGAGAGCAGATTGCCCAGGGTGACGAGACCGACCAAACGGTTGCCCTTGGTTGTGGCAACGGGAAGTTGGTCGAAGCCCTTGTCGCGCATGGTCTCAATAGCCTCGGCGCAAGGGGACTCGGCGGCAACGGTCATGACGGGCTTCAAGCGGAGAGTCCGGATGGTAGCTCCCTTGTACGGATCCTTCGAGCTGGTCAGGACCGGGGAGAGCGGAGCTGTCGGCGTCTCCGCAGGTGTGGGGGGCAGGAGATCATTGGCGGCGAGCCAGTCGTCGTCAGCAAACTGTTCCTTGTGTCAGCACGTATTCTCTCAAACGAACCGCCGGTTCGACATACCTTGCTCAAGTAGCTTCGGATGCTGTCAGGAAGCACGACCACCACAACGTCATCCTTTCCGAGTCCGAGGTCTTTCACGGCCTTGACCATGGCAGCCATTGCGCTGCCACTGCTTCCACCGCACAGAATACCCTCCTCCGCGATCAAGCGCCGTGCAAGCGTGAAGGATTCCTTGTCATCAGTCTTGTACCAGGTGTCGACAATTTTCTGGTCCAGGACATCGGGAATGAAGTCGTACCCAATGCCCTCCACCTTGTAAGACTCGTTCTTGTGCTCGTCATTTAGGCTCGCAGGCAGAGCCAGAATGCTCCCTTGCGGATCGGCCGCAATGATCTTGACGTCCTTGTTCTTCTTCTTGAGGCCTCTCGCGATACCGGTGATTGTGCCTCCCGTCCCCGCGCCAGCAATCAGGGCAGTGACCTTGCCGTTGGTCTGTTCCCAAATCTCCTGTGCAGTCCCATACTCGTGTGCCAGCGGGTTGTCGACGTTGCCGTACTGGTCCAGGATGTGTGCGTTCGGCAGCTCCTTCTCGAGTCTCCTGGCCACACCGATGTGGCTCTCGGGAGAGTCCCAGGCGGCGGCGGTGGGGGTACGGATGATTTCGGCGTTGAGGGCGCGCAGGACGGAGACCTTCTCAGCGGACATCTTCTCGGGCAGGGTGATGATGGTGCGGTAGCCCTTCACGGCGCCGACGAGGGCGAGGCCAATGCCGGTGTTGCCACTGGTGGGCTCGATCAGCGTGTCGCCGGGCTTGATGCGGCCGCTACGCTCGGCCTCCTCGATCATGCGCAGGGCAATGCGGTCCTTGACGCTGCCGCCGGCGTTGAACATCTCGAGCTTCGCGTAGACGGTGGCCTCAATGCCCAGGCTCTGCGGGATCTTGTTGAGGCGCACCATGGGCGTGTTGCCGATCTGCTGGGTAATGGTGTCGAGGACGACGGGCGGGATGCCCGGCTTCGTGGTCGAGGCCATGGTTGCTGCGGGCTGTCGTGCGGTGGTTCTGGGTGGTGTGGCTGCAGGAGGGGTTTGAAGTTTTCTGACACCTTGGTGAAAGAACGCGAGGGGCAGTACGAGTCGCCGCCGCCGCTTTGAAGCGCGTCTACCCGCCTTCCTCGGCGCGGCGAGGACTTGCGCTTTCTGAAGAGTCTGTGCCGGAGCACGACATCGCCACAACTTCTCTCATCACCCCATTACTGCAAAATTTATCGCAGTAGGCAAGTCGCATCGCGTCATGTCAGGTGAAGAAGTCTGTCTCGACGGATGATCCTCGACAGAACGCTGATCTGCCGCTGCCGCCCCGTCGGAGCCGATACCAGAGTCGGACCTCTCTCCGATGAAAAAGTTGTTGCCGGCACTGCCCCACGTTCAAGACACATCCTCGGCAATGATCTTTTTAAACCCCATACTAAGCTGCTTAGTTTTACACCACATAGTGTGCCTAAAAGAAGGCTACACCAGCACATTGCTAGTCGTTTGTAATGTTCACCCTGAAGAAACAAGCGCAGTCAGTGACTACTCCGGGCACTTTAAAGTTTGAGAAGCCAAAATTCCATCCTTTACCTACTCGACTGAATCAATTTCTCCAACTGTACATGATTCAAGTATGTTTCCTCAGGAGAAACATGTTCACAAAGTTTCTGCATTATACATGCAAGATTTTCCTCGAGTTCACTCTTCGCTACCCGACTTCAAGGTGAGGGGAAGGGGAGTGGGACCATTGTTGAATACAATCACTGTGACACACGTTAGCGTTTTCTTTCTCAATTACAGACTCAGTGGCAACCTCCAAGATCCACTGACTTGATTGTTCTCAGCAAAAACTAGCTCGATCTCGTACTTCGGATTCCACCACGACCGGTTGCGGACATACACCGCAGCAAACTCCCACAACCTCGCCGAGTCAGTGAGAAGGAATATTGACTTTCCTATTTTGTAGGCCATTGCCTCGCCTACCCTTCCCTCAGTATCTCCGTACCCATGTAAATCCAGAACTCCAATGATGCCGCTGCAAAGATCACTCCTTTCGGCGTCCGTCGCCCCTTTTTGTTATCCCCTATCCCTGACGTGATTCCACCACTACTCTCTTCTGTGTGAGCATAGCATATTCATTTGGTACCGCAGCATAATTCGGGTCCGAGCGCTCTCCACTTGAAGCTATCCATCCGTTCGGACAGATTGCTCCCGCAATTGCAGACCCGCATGCATACCCTTGCCCTAACCGTTATTTCTCCGTGTTTTCTCAATCTCCCGGCTCAACTAGATCGATGTCTCACATGTCGTACGGCGTCTCAATGGGCAATATGGTTCCTTTGTCCAACTCCTTCTCCTGCTTGTCGTCGCGAAACTTCTCGTAATAAACCACGAACATCGGCCGCTTGATCGTCGCGTGCACCTCATCCCTAGTCATCGGCTTCTCAGGCTCAAACTCTCCCATCGAGTGGGCAAACAGCCGCGAAGCGTGGAATTGGCAGTACTTGGATAGCGCCTCTGCGTGCAGCGGCAGCAGCGGCTTTCTATCCTGGCGCACAACGAGCACGCTCCCGACCTTGCTCTGCCAGCGCATTGGAGCCCAACCCCACGTAGATTTAGGATCGTCCTTGGCTGCTTTGGTGGCTGTGAGGTGTAGGAAGGTAGCGGCCTGGTTGACGAAGGGGTAGTAGCACTCGAAGCGCGTCCTCAGATCTTCCGGGCTTGCTTCCACCCAGGCTTTGTTGGGCGGGTACTTCGCCGTCAGGATTGGGAGCTCGAGAAGCGCGGCGATGTCGGATGTGTCGTGGTTGTGGAAGATCGGGTGTAGGAGCGGCACTTCGACCTCTTCGAAGGGCGGCGCGCCAAAGACCTTCTGGTCGCCTTCGCAGTTGATCTTGACGCCCATGACCTTTTTGCTGAGACGGCTGGTCTTTGGTTCTCCGTACTCGTTCTCGGTCTCGTCGGAGTCCTCCTCGTCGTCACTGTCGATAGTGTAGGTGCGAAAGTAATCGACGAGGTGGCGGAAGTCGACCGGGTTGAGATCTCGGCATATCCTCTGATCGAGGCCATGTCCACCCATACCGAACGCCATGATCGGGCCTCTCCAGTCATACCTAACCCTTGCAGACTCATTCGAAAGCGCTACAATGGCCCGATTGAGCTTTGATCCGTCCGAGAGGAACGAATCACGGTATTGGAAACGGATTCTGCCCGTGATGATCCGGTCGAGCACTTCGTTCCTTTGGATCATGACATCCGGAGCGGATACAACGTCAGTGCCAAGGTGAGGTGACGAGTCTGCGTACGGATAGCCACATTTCCATGTGAAGTGGACCCAGATAAGCTGGGGCTTTGCGAGGTCCGGTGAGAAGAGGATGCCGAGGAAATACTCGGAGCTGGGACGGGTGGTGAAGTCAAACTGTGAGTAGGCGCGACAGAGCAGCTTATGAGTGGGCCAGTCGGCGGTCTGGCATTCCTTCGAGCAGTACCAGATGCAGTGACAGCGACCGCAAGCCTGCTGATGCGGCTTCGAGCATGCAGCACACAGGCTTTTCGGGTCGGCCATCGTGCAGTGAATAACACAGGAGAGGGACCGGAGGAATTTTCAGAAGATGGTTGGAAGAAGAGGGTGAGTTGTGTGAGCGAAGGCTATGTCATTGCGGACGCGCAACGCTAAAGCCAATGCAGAAGCGCAGTCAGAGGTCGGGTGTCATTTCAGGAAGTCACGCTCACTTCCATTCGTTCTACCAGATTCTGTAGGGCTGCAGAGCTTCGTGGGCCATCCGCTCTCCCAGCCTTTATCTCTGAAATTCAAGTCGTTTGTTCTTTCTTTACTACGCGCACTTCCGTGGGCAAACATGTTCAGGCATATTTTCTGCGCATTCTCCACTTGGTCACTTCACTCCTGGCAAAGACATATCTTCTCCACACGTATCGATCTTCCACAGGATGATAGCCGTCTCGCCGAAACTTCTCTTGGCTAAAATCATCAATTTTCCAGGCTCTTCAAGCCCTGTCTGGGGGAGTGCTATCGATCGCATACTCCTGTAGCTTTGGCCCTACCGGCAGCAGCAAGATCTCTCTTATTCTTTCCCGAATGCTTTTTCTATGCCCTCTAGCCTCTTGATCATCTCACTTGTGGAAGAAGGCATCTCGCTAATTGCTACACCATCCATCTTGTGAAACCGTTTCCTCAAGAGTTCAGGACATCCAGATCCCAGAAGTCTGATCCCACGCTTGTTCTTAATGACAGTCATATCTTTGGAAGGGCTGATCCTGATCCCGATAGAAGCTGTCCCGGGTTTCAGAGAGGATGGAAGATCAGATAATCTGGCGATCTTGCCGCTACAGATGACACGTCTGAGAGTTTAATCACAGGTTTCACAAAGCCCATCAAACCGAGAGGCCGTGGTATTCGGACAAAACAATTCTGCATGGCGTGAAGACGGCGTGATGTTGCGTCTCACACACGCCGTCACCTCTGAAACACTTCGTTGCGGCGTAGCAACGAAGATCAGCAGACTTCCAACCCCTGCGGAGAAAAATGCGGGGGTCTATGCGCCACGACACGGCTTCTCGCGCTATCTACGCCTAAGAATATTCACGGAATAACATATTCGGGGTCGGAATCGCGTTCGGTCTTAATAGTTGATTATTCATTAAGTGTAGGTCCTTTTCGGACGGCCTTGGCAGTGACGACAAACAACCAGATATCTAGGCGCTTTCAGATACTGGCCAAAAAGATACACGCTCCCGCACTTTGCAATACTTCCTGCCCGTTCCTATCTTACACACTACTTTCTCCTCTCCGCTTTGGGTATCAAAAAAGGGTGCCAGCACCTCCATCATCAATCACGTTCACCAATCATGTCTTTTCAACGGTTGCTTCTTTACAAAGGCCACTCGCCCTTCTCCGGGTGCGCCGCGGTGTAGGCGTGATACGAGCCCGGATGCGTGAAGGCGACGATGTCGTCCTGCTGCGGCTGCGGTGACATGTTCATCGGGTCCCAGGTGGGGTTGAAGTCAAAGTCGACGACGAAGGGACCGGACGCCAAGTGCTCGTCGATGGCCTGGCTGAGGAGCTCGAACTCCTTTGATGCGCGTTGCGGGCAGTTGCTGTAGGCAGGCGGCGGCTCCGGCATTGAGGACACCGAGAAGGTGTTCTGATGAGTGTAGAGAGGTTGTTGGGGAATGACTGGTGTCGAGTGCGGGCGTTGGTCAGCCGGAGTGGGACGGCTGGGTTGGAGGTACTGGATTTCGGACGCGGGGGTTTGCTCTGTCATCATCTCTTGCTTCATGTCCTCGGCAGCGTGCGCGGAGGGTTCTTCTATGGTGCCGCCCTCCTCGCTGTGGGCCAGATCATACGCATTCTGCGCAATCGCCTTCACCTTCTCGTGCACCATGCCGTTCTGCTCCATCGAGCGGACGAGATCGCGTGCCTCGCGCTTGTCCCACACGAAGGTCGGCCACGCCGCTTTGTCCATGCCGTGCTCCTTGGCCATCAGCTTCTCCCAGGCGATGGCCAGCTCCGACTGCAGCAACAGACTCTTCACGACGTTGGTGAAGCACCAGTCGTTTTTAGAGGAGCCGGCTTCGTAGTGGCGCGCGACGTGCTCGCAGCGCTCGCTCCAGCTACGGCACAGAGAAACGCAGAAGCCACAGCCGTAAGCTTTCTTGTTGTGCACACGCAGCATGGCCTTCTCGGCGCAGGTCTTGGTGCGCACGGGCTTGCCCTCCTTGCCTTCAATGACGGGTTGCATGGAGCAGCGCTCGGTCACGTTCAGCGAGCGCTCGGCATCCTTCTTGAGCCCGCAGGTGCTGCAGCCGTGCGACTCGTAGTGGTGCTTGCGGTACTTCTTCTCGGCAAAGAAGCTGCGGTAGCAGTCAGGGCAGGTCCAGCGGCGGGGCTGCTCGTGCAGCTCTTCCTCGTGCGTCAGCCAGTAGGCGCGGTGCTTGAAGGTCTGTTCGCAGAAGGTGCAGGCGTAGTTCTTGGTTGGCTGGGGCGCCGGGTTGGTTGGCACGGATTGAGCATGGGTATGCTTGATCGGAACGGGTGGAAGCGGCTTCTCCATAGTGGCCGAGTCATGGCGGACAGACCGCGATCTGCTGACGGAAGAGCTGGCGGACGAAGCTTCTGACCGGTCAGACTTGGTGGAGGGCTGGCGAGTCTGGCGAAGCTCCATGTGGGATTTGCTCCGGCTGAGGCCGCGGGACGACTCGGCTTTGGATGAGGCAGAGCGCAATGAGCCCTGCGAGGGTTTGCTGAAAAGACTGAACATGGCGGAAGATGCTATTGAGGACCTGTTGTCCGAGCACAGGCTGGGGACGGTAGAAGTGCGCCTGCTTGAGTCGGCGGATGGGCTTGGCCCAGTCTGAATGCTTGCTGGTGGTCCGATTAGTCGGGCGTGCACAGATACGCAAGCGTCCTCAGCTTACCGTAGAAGCGAGCGCTCCGGAGCAGCTCGAAAATCAGCTTGTCGTCGATGTGTTTTATGGCATCAATGTGGGCAAAAATCTCGGGCGTGACGGGCGACTCCTCGTGCAGCAGCGAGGTTGAAGAGGAGGCCTGCGAGGAAGCTTGCGAGAGGGCAAGCGTCGAAGCTTTCGAGGAGAGACTCTGGTTCTTAGGGCGGGTGGAGCCAGACAGAGTTCGCTTGGTGCCCTGCTGGGCCGGGAGGAAGGCGTCGTCAGACATTATGGTTTCCATGTCCCTGTCGATGCTGAGCCAGCAGCGTTCCGGTGAATCCTCGTGCGTGGGACAGGCAAAGTCGTTAAGCGTAAACGGGGGATATTGAACGGAAACAGGGAAGGCGAGAGGATGAGGTCAGAGAGGGGAGGAGGATATTAATTGGCACGGCGGGGCGCCAGAGTCGCGCGGGTAGGGGTTTTTAGCAGTCGGGAGCGCGTCTCTCGGCGCGTGGCGGCTTGCGCCGTCGCTCAGCTGCTCGCTACGCCGTTTCAGACGCCGTTTCGTTTCTTATGCAGTCGCCGCATCCCTGCGCAAATCTGCCTGCGCCGTCCACCAATCACCGCGCGCGCCACCCGCGCCGGCGCCCGCGCTGAAACGCTCACCCTCTGCTGCCTTTTGCACCGTCGCGGCCGGCGGGCGGCGCGTGAAACGGCTAGCACCAGCTTCTCCACAGCGGAAGCGCTGCGCGTGTAGATCGCGGAGCACGCGTTCGCAGCTCGACGGCGTGCGCGCGGCGCCGCGGGCTGCCATTGGCGCATGGGCGTCGCGTTTGATCGGCGGGCCGCGAGGATTGTCTGGCTGCGCCGCGTACTATTTCTGCGACGCGCGCGTGATTGGCGGCGCTCGAAAACGAGCAAACAATAAAGCCGGGCGGCCGCAAGAACCACCGCTCTCGGAGGCAGTGCGAGGTCCTCGGCCCCTCGTGTACGCGACGCGGTTGAAACGGGGGTGCCAGAGCAGACGTCGCTGCCGAGCCCCGAGCCCCGCGGCCCGCGTGCGCCTCGCCTGCAGCTGCCTCGACACTCGACCCTCGACTCCCTCGACACCGCGCGCACAAAAGCAACCCGCCAGCACCGCGCCCATGAAACCCGCCTGATGCGCGCCTCCCACCGGCTTCGAGGCCTCCCGGCACCAGCACCGTCCTGCGAGCCTCCGTCCCCGCGCCGCTCTCGCCCGCCAGCGCTGCTGATCGCCGCATCACCTGAGCTACACCGCAGCTCCTGAAACAGCAGAGACGCAAGGCTGAGCAGGCAGCCTTCATTCTGGACACGTCCTCTTACACTGCGTGCAGTAGCTTTGTTTCTGCCTCGTGGCCTATGGACTGACTACTTGCCCGGCGTGTACTCCGCGATCACGCTCTTCGGCTCGACATACACGCCAAGCGGCTTATACTCCAAATCGTAGCCGAACGCTTTGGGCCCTCCAATCTTGATTCCCATTTCGGTGCTGGTCCACTGCGGGCTGGCCGTGATGCCAAGCACCGTGACGCGGAGCCCATACCTGAACTCGGGGACTCCCAGCGCCCTCCCGGACCCCGTGTCCAGCACCGCGATCAGGTCTGGCACCGTGCAGACCATGCTCTTCTCGCCTCCTTCCGTCGTGTGTTCCGCGTAAAGATTCTCGTTCTTGAACGGGATCTTGAGCGTTCCGCCGCTAGCCACGGCCGGCATGGCGTCCTTTGCGCCCTCGTCCTCCTCGTCTGCCGGCATGCTGGCGATGGTGATCTCGCCGTACGAGTGGCCCTTGAACAGCCGCCGCTCCACCGCGATGATCTTGCCGCGGAACAGGATGCGAGCCGTGGCTTCTCCACCCACCTCGTGCACGATTGATTCGCACACCTTGGACAGAGTGTTGCTGGCTTCGCTGCGCGCAATGCACCGCCCGATGCGCCACGCGAGCGAGTACGTGTTGATCACGCTAAACTTGCGCACTGTGAACGATCAGTATATCGACAAGCCGAGTGCTTCACGCCTATCTCAGTCGTACCTATTCCGGCAGTCGTCGGTGCTCCCGCTTTTCCCACACGGGAGCCCATCTCGGCGCATGACGCACGGAGAGCCCGGTCAACAATCTCATCCGTCGAGGCTCTTGTCATGATGATCGTCTTACCGTCACCAGAGTCAATAGCGCAAGGGATGAGGGACCCGGGCTGATGCACGGCAATTGTTGTCTGCCAGTACGTTGGGTAAGCCCGGCCCATGAAATCGGCATCTGGAGCCGTCAGTATTACGTCGATCAGACTATACATGTATCAAAGCGCCTTACCGATAGTTGGCCGGTTGAAATACTTCGAACTCCCGACTAAAAGAGGCTCCAATCCGTTCGCACCTCCAATCTCAAGACCGATCACGGCATCGAATGAGTCGTGTTTCAGATACTCCATGAGCGCCTTGAATGCGTCCACAGTCTCCGTGGCGTTGAGCCGCTCAACGGAAACTGCCGGAGATCCCATATGCCCGCCCCAATAAACACAGGCATCTTCAGGCAGCACTGCTGCGTCCACGATCTTGAGGGTGTATCCTTCCCGAAGCTGGTCCCGCAGCTGGATTCTCGTGGCCGCCGGAGAACCCCCGCCTGCGCAGCCTAGCACGTAGCAACCCTCCGCCAACCAATTGACGTCCGTCTCGGTAAGGGTCCACTCGGCTATGCCTGTATCTGGGTTCGTCTTGACATCTGGCTTGTAGGTGAAGGGGTCAACAGGTGCCTCCTCTAAAATCTTCTCGCCGTAATCTTTGCTCTGCTCTACTTCCTCTTCCCCAAAGTCATCCTTCTCTTCCAGTGGTGCAGGTTGCCGTGCAATGTCCAGCTCACCAACAGCCTTGACAACAGTACGCAGCTTGTTCGCAACATATGAGACTGGAAGGGAGTCAATCTCGGTGATTGTGACCGTCTCTGGAATAGCACCAGCTTCTGTCGCCCTGCTGATGGCAATATCCTTGGCCCGCTGGATAGCTTCTTGCTGCGTTTGGTGTTCTGTGCTCTGCACGAGATCGACCACTCCACCCACTTTACTGACCGCGGCACCTACAGCACTAATGCAAAGTCAGCAACCCACTTTCTAAAGAGCCAGATAAACTCACTTTGCAACGTCATGGAAAGGTGGGCATATTATTTTCGATGCACCCTTCAAAGTCTCTGGCGCAACAACGGATCCGCCACCCACAAGCAGCACGGGCAATGGGTCTGGAGAAGTCTTGCACAAATCAATGACGCCCTCCAACATAGCCTTTATGCGGTCCTGGGCTTTCACCACAAGCTCTGGGCTGACATCGCTGATTTTTGAGACATCTCCGATGACTGCTTTCTTTGCTGCCACCGCAATATCTGTTGCCGTCAACTTGCTGCCGCCGAAGACTTTGGCCTCGGTCGTAAGGTAGTGGCCAACTGAATCCGGGCCAACGGTGACCTTGCCGCCTGTCGCCTCCCTGACAATTGAGCCACCTCCAAGGCCAATGGAATGCAGGAACGGCATGCTGTAGTTAACCTTCACGCCAGCCACAGTAACAAACGCGGATGCCTGTCTCGGGAATCCGGATTGCAGCAGTACGCCGGCATCCGAAGTCGTGCCTCCAATGTCAACCACAACCGCTGACGTTCCGTGAAGAGACTTTCCAGCAAGGTAAGCCGCGCCACGCATGGAGTTTGTGGCACCAGACGAGAAGGTCCGAATGGGCATGCGAGCAGCAGATGCTGCATCTATCAAAGTGCCGTCGTTTTGGGTGATGTACAGGCCACACTTGAGGTTGAGCCTGCTCATAGCCTCACGGAAGCCACGAACAGTCCTGCGTCCATACTTAAGAATCGACGCATTCAATATTGCCGCGTTCTCGCGCTCCAGGAAGCCGATGTTGCTGACCTCGTGCGAGCAGACAACGTCAATTCCAGGAATCTCACGCAGGATGATATCGCGGACACGCTTCTCCTGTTGGAACTCCTCGTCAATGGGCGAGAAGATGCCGGCGACGACGACGGCCGAGAGCCCGTGCTCCCGTATCACGGCGCACTCGCGCACGACCTGCTCCTCGACGATGGGCGCCTCCTCGGCGCCGTCGATGTGCAGGCCACCGTCAACGTAGCCGATGTAGCTCTTGATCAGGCGCGTTAGGCCGGCGGGGAACTCGCTGAACGGCGGGATCTGACGCAGGAAGGACTTGGAGAGCCGGAGCACGCCGACCTTGCGCAGGCGGCGAGCGTCCTGCTCGATGACGGCGTTGATGAAGTGCGTTGTGCCGATGGTGACGCAGGCGATGCTGTCCAGCGGCACGCCGGCCGCTTTGATGACGGTGCCGACGGCGGTCTCGATGCCGGAGGTGACATCGGGAGTGGTGGGCGTCTTGAAGTGCGCGATCACGCCGCGGTTTTCTTCATGCTGCGCGGAGAAATCGAGGGCGACGGCGTCGGTGTTGGTGCCTGGCGTAGGTCAGTCGAAGCTCTTATTCATCCTTTCCCTCTCGAAGTTTGCTTTTGCCAAATTCTTGCTTCCTTTCAAACATGACCCTTCGCTTTTCTACGCACCTCCGACGTCCACGCCTATGCGGATGTTCTTTGTTGGTGTAATGCTGCCCATCTTGGCTCCTCAGCTCGTCCAGGCCAGTCAAGCTACGTTCACAAAGAGCCAGACGATATCCGAACGGCTTTACGGGGGACCGGCAGAGCTTATATTGCTCACTGGCCGTCGGCAGAAGTATGAGGATGTGCTCGTCCGGCCTTCCAGGCAATTATGTCACGGCAAGAACAGTGTTGCCCTATCACGAGCGCTATCGGCATCGGCGCGCAGGCTTGTGCCGCGGGGTACTGGCAGCAACAGCTTCATCCCACCTTCGCGCAGTCACGTTTTCCCACTCGGATTGGCGAAGGCCCGAAGCGGCCGGCAAGTTGGCAGGTCCAAGCAGCGAAGAATGTCGTGCTTCGAAAAGGTGCGGAGCGCGGTGGTTCGGCCGGCCGGCCGGCTGTGATGGCGCAAATGCCGAGCGTCCTTATCGCCACAAGCAGAGCGGACGGGACAGGGAAGCCAGCGCAGGAAAATAGTACTTCCCGGCCGCTATCAGACCAGCTCCAGCGATAGGGCCCCGAGGGCGGTGGGCGGCCGCGCCTCCGACCAACCACGCACCTTCGGCCGTGACGATCTCCGCTCTCAACCTCGTCCGTTGCTGCTCACCCTCCGTCTTAGCACGACGCCCCCTTCGAGCTACTTTCGAGTCAGACAGAGACGAGACAATGCAACATTGGCCACCAGCTGCCGCGCCGGCACTTTGCGGTGCTTTCACGCTTGATAAACGGGATCCCGGGTTTGGCATGCTAAGGCCCTGCGTGATAACCGGAGCGCCGGGAGATATGCGTCGGGAGATAAATGCCACGAGGCTGTGATATGTAGCAGATGCCGTTCCCCAGGTTTGGCGTCCTTGCGGTGCCCCGCTCTCTGGTCTGATCTTCTCGCTTCCAATTCATCCTTCCCATCCTGCTGGGACTGCTGCTGCAAGCTTCACGCATCCACCGCCGTCTCGGTTGACTCTCTTGTCTCCCTTGCACACGCGTGAGCGTGCTGCTACATCCACCCATTGCCCTTTCTTGTCTACCGTGTGCCTGCCATCGCGACAGAAACAGAAGCAACAGCAACCATGCGGCCCGCCTCGGTGCTCCAACGGCTGCAAGTGCCCTCGTCCTCCCAGACGGTGCACAACCGCTGGATCAACGACGACATCCGGCCGCTGCCGCCGCATCGCCGCCGCTGGGACCGCGCGGCCTTCATTTCCTTCTGGGCCATCAACCAGATCTGCCTGTCCAACTGGCAGCTGGGGTCGTCGCTCGTCGCCATCGGGCTGTCGGTATGGCAGACCATGATCGCCGTCATCGTTGGTAAGATTATCGTTGCGCTGGTGGCCGTATTCAACGGGTATGTTGGCGCCGACTGGCACATCGGGTTCCCGGTCGTGTCGCGGTACGTGTGGGGCGTGTATGGGGGGTACGTCATGCTAGTGCAGAGGATCGTGTTGAGCTTGGTGTGGTTTGCTGTGCAGAGGTGTGTTGGTTCCCCCCGCGTCTTGCTTTTCAGAATGGGTAATCGCTTGGTTCTGAAAGAGCATGGAGACGAATGCATACGGGATCTATGCCTGTGACTGACTCTTCCCTTTTCCGTCAACGCCAGCTGGACTGGCGGTCTCTGCGTCCAGGCCATCCTGTCGTCCATCTTCTCTGGCTATCAGCACATGCCGAACCGCTTCCCGGCGTCGGCCAACATGGACACGCGGCAGTTCGTCGGGTGGGTCATCTTCAATGTGCTGATGATACCCATCCTGTACATCCGGCCCGAGCGCGTCCAGAGCTGGGTGCTCTGGTTCAACGTCATCTCCGTCGTGACCCTCGTCGCCATCATGATCTGGGGGCTCGCCGCCGTGGGTGGTGGAGGCCCGCTGCTGTCGAGCTCCGCCGAGGTGCGGACGAGCAGTGAGCTAGGCTGGGGCATTGTATCCGGCGTGAGTACCGTGATTGGGAACATAGCTGTTGGTGAGTGGCCACTTAATCCCTGAGCTCCCATCCACAAGCGCCCCCTGACCACGCACCCCCTCAGGCCTCTCCAACCAAATGGACTACTCCCGCTTCGCCCGCCACCCGGGTGACCAAGTCTTCGGCCAGTATTTTTCCATCATGTTCTTCGGCACCATCATGCCGCTCTTCGGCTGCCTGAGCTCCAGCGCCACGCTCGGCCTCTACGGCACCGCCTACTGGAACCCGCCCGACCTCGTCCAGCGCTGGCTCGACGACTCGTACACGCCCGGCACGCGGGCGGCCGCTTTCTTCGCGGGGTGCGGGCTGGTGGTGTGCCAGATCGCCATCAACGTGGTCGACAACGCGTACAGCGCGGGCATGGACGCGGCCGGCCTCCTCCCGGCGTACCTCAACATCCGGCGCGGCGCGTACGTCGGGCTGGTGCTGTCGATCGCGCTGTGCCCGTGGGAGCTGCTGAGCTCGGCCGCGACCTTCATCAGCGTGCTCTCGGCCTACTCGGTCTTCCTGGGCCCCATGGTCGGCATCCAGATCTGCGACTACTGGCTCGTCCGCCGCCGCCGCGTCAAGCTGTCCGACCTCTACCACGCCGGCCCGAGCGGCATCTACTACTTCGTCCGCGGCGTCAACTGGCGCGCCTTCGTCGCCTGGGTCGTCGGCTGGGCCCCCCAGCTGCCCGGCTTCGTGCACGCCGTCAACGAGGAGATAAGCGTGCCGGCCGGCTGCACGCACCTGTATCAGCTGGCCTTCCCGCTGGGGTTCGCCATCAGCTTCGCCGTGTTTTGGGGGCTGAACCGGATCAGTCCGCCGGAGGGGCTGGGAGAGGTGGATCCGGTGGATTATTTCGGCACCTTCTCGCCGGAGGAGGCGGCCAAGTTTGGGGTGAGGGTGGAGGATGAGGGGGCGGTGGAGGTGGTGGAGGGCGTGGATGCGGGGGTGGATAAAAGCGAGGCGGAAGAGGAGGGCTGGAAGGGGAAGTGAAGAGGTGGGCGAAGGCGGTGTGAGGTTGGTGTTGCTTAGGGCTGGAACACGGTTGGAAAGGGGAGGGAGAGTGAGAAGGATTCGTTTAGTATTGGTTTCCGGGAAATTCTTGACTTACAAACTTATGGATTTTAACGCTCTTAAGGTGCGGTGGGACCACTCCATTAAACATCATGCTCATGGATCCGCTTAATAGTATGTTTCTACCACAGCAGGCCTTCTTGCACCCAGAGCTCCTTGTGAAGGGCTTTTGCCATGACGAGATGTCCCACGATGAGAGCATCAGATTTAATACTTCGTTTCAGAGTGTCTCCTGGGCTTACTGAGCTTCCGCATAGCGTCTGGGCAAGAAGGTACATAGGAACTTGGAGTTGTCTTCAAGAACAAGGCAATCGTACTGCTGTACTTCACCGAGTCTTGCGTGTGCGTATCCTCGGTTTCTTCTGGCCCTCATTCCACCACCTGGTGGCCTGTCCTGACCTGTACTTGACGCCTTGTCTCCATTCTATTGCTTATTCCGAAGCCTTTTTCATCCAAATATCCCGCCTCTTCATTTCATCTTCTTAATCTCCCTTTTTCTAGCACTCTACCCAATAGTGAGCCTCTCCAAAATGCCCAGTCCCAGTCTGTAGTGCCTTCGGGATCAAGAGTTTCTTCTCCACATACATGAGTGACGTTCATTCTGTCAACCAAGCACGGATAGAGATGAGGTATGTCTCCGGATCGTGACATAGCTGAAGATTTAAATCTCTCAAACTTGCCGCCTTAGTCTTAGGAAGTTTACGGTGCTTCGTCAAGCTGTTTTGTGACAACGCATATCATCCAGTCCTGAGGGGGGCAGCCATGCACCAGAATGTGAATGGAGCCCATCGTGGAGCGTAACTGGACGTACAAGCATGATTCGGCTTGCTCCGTAGTAAATTAGCGCTAGCTCCTCAACCATGCGGCAAGGTACGCCGGCGCCTCCCAGCATCTGGAATATTTCTCCTATCTCTTCCACCCCATGCGTCTGTGGCTGTCGATCTTCAGGATACTCGGCCACTGATACATCCTCTAACATTGGTTTGAAGAGTTTGAGGCTAGGCTCCCTTGTTAAAGGCTCAGTGCGCATTTCGTTGGTGAAAACGACCCACGGACCGGTCTGCGGGGGCAATGCTCGTCATCCGTTGACCCTTCCGGCTCCCCAAGCCTTTCTTCTTCTTCCTACAAGGGTGAGCTCCTATTAGCATACCTGCTTCTTTCTGGAGTCTCGGAGCTCATGCTGCTGTTGTGATTGTGGATGTCGGTGAAAAGCAGATTAAGGGCGCTGGTCAAATATGGCCTTCCAGCGCCGCAATTACCACGTGATTCTTGAAGGGCAATACGCCAAGTGAATAATCACAACTGGGTCACAGCTTCAGCTCACAGGTTTAGTGTTTAGCATTTGGAGCATTGGCACTGGGCTTCGCGAAATGAACGTCTGGCCAAAGCGATTCAAAGAGTCCCATCATTCTGGAGCACTTCCAGAAGCCGTTTTGCGGAGAATAAGCATTCCGAGACATCATGGTCGACAACGCAATCCTGTACACTCTTCCGTAAATACTACCATCTGAGAATCAAGCTCAACGACGTAGAGCGTAGAACAGGGATGGGTTTGGTATTCCAACACAAATTCCCATCCGGGCGATTAGTCCAACCACCCATGTGTGAAGTCCTTATTACATCATTTCACGAGCCAATCACTTTCCTGCAACAGAAGATTAGCGAAATTGTTCGTTCCTCTTGGATGACCGGTTTACTCGGCATCCCAGGAAATAAAAACGGAACACGCGTGCAAAGCCGTCAAGAAGGCAGCAAGGAGCGCAGTCAACACCGCCGTCAATGCCGCAGTCAACGCCGCAGTCAATGCCGCAGTCAACACCGCAATCAGCAGCAGGCAGCAACCCAGCCGCTCCGCTCGACAATCACCGCCCATCTCAGCAGACCGGTCAGTGACAACCCAGACTCAACAACACTCCCGACACCGCCTCGCCGCTCCCCACAGCACCCATGCGCAAGCAGCGCGGCGCAGCCCGCAGCCTCGCGCTCCGGGCCGCCAGCCTCGCGCCCGCCCATCCAAGGACGCCCGTCTCGGCACCCCGGACACCACCCGGCAGAGCCGCATCCAATAATAAACGAATCAGGGGCGGTGGGCAGGGCGAAGGGGCGCAAGGGCTCGCGCCCCACCGTGACTCACCGGCCGCGCAGGCTGAGGCCGCTCTCAACACCGCGATTGCGCATGCGCGCACGCGCGCGGACGCGCACGCAACGCCCTGCAGTGAAGATGGCGGGGCCGCACGCGGAAGGCAGGAAAAAAAAAAACAAAAGAAGGCGCAGGTGCGCGGGAGCACAGGCAACGGCCGGCACGCGTGAGATGAAGGGGAAAAGGGGCGAGAAAAAGGCAAAAAAAGGCGGAAAAAGCAAGCAGAAGAAAATGACCGGCCCTGCTGTGACTCCAAAAGGGCGAAAATGACGATGCGGTCGGAATTGCCCTGTCGTGACAGATTGAAGGAGGCGGAGCAGATGGGCTGCTGCTGTGGGTCTGGAATGTGCAGCGCGGCGAGAGTATCCCGACGGACCGGGTTGGCTAGAGATGGTCCGGTCCGGTGTGGGAGGACGGGGAGCAGAGCAGCAAGGCGGCGAATGGGGATGTGACTGGGATGGAGTGGACGACGATAGAGCAGCAGTGTTGAGGCAGTGACGAGCATTCGAAATTGCTATTCCAATGGACACAGCTGTTCTTTATCTGGGGCGTTGGTCACCTGGGATAGGGGCAGTAGTCTGAGGCGCTGTACAACGGCGCGATGGACGGGCGCGGGAGACGGCTCGTCGGGGCGAGAGCGGCCCCTGTCGCTCTGTCAACCATGTGTGGCGCAAGGAGCCCGCATTTCCCCGTAAACGTTCATGCAGGAGCGCCGTGGAGAGGGCTGCGCTGTGCAGTGAGAGCAGCACAGAAGTGCCTCAGGAGACTCTTGCATTGGCCAATGGCGGTCGAGGGGGTAAAGGCAGTCCCCAAAATACGGCGGATCCGCGCGCCCTATGGACGGGAGTGGCTCGTCTCACACGCAGGCAGATGTCATCTTTCGGGATCCAGAAATGGGACTGCTCGCAAAGTGGCAAAGCAGTTTGCTTGAAGATCCAAGGGCGATCGGCTGCGCTAATGTCGCGGGTCGGAGCAGCGATAGTGAGGAGCCTGAGCCTACCAGATCCGGGAATGCGTGAGAGTGCGGAGAAGCACCATTTGATGGACACTGTGTCCGCCACGGCTTGCTGGACGGACCAGCGACGTCGGTCTTACACGCGTCCGCCCACAGATCCCTGCTGGAGGACTGATGCCCAACGTGCTCCGGATGTGGAAGGCGTGGAGGCCGTGAAGGCAGCTGCAAGGCTGCTCAAGGCTGCAGAGTATTGAGGTGGGAGAGCTCCACTCCTTGCGCCGCAACAAGCAGCGGAGTGACGGCTGGAGGCTGTGCGCGGTTGCGTTCTGGCGCGGTTGCGCAGTGCGACCAGTGGGAGATCAACAGCCCCTGCAGCCGGCGCCCTGCTCCTTTGCCCGGGGCAAGGACAGCCCACCGGTGTAGCGATTCTGGCGAGCGGTGAACGTGCGATGATGTCTGGGCTCCGCTGGTCAACACGGAAGCCACAGTCGCGCCCTGGCAGACCAAGTCGGTACGTACCCGCTGGGCCCGGCAGCTGCGGCAGGCAGGGTGCAGCCGGCTGCTCGGTTGCCAGCGTCGCACAGCTGGCGTGGTGGCGTCGTTACGTGTGCGCCGGACGCGAGGAGTCGTCCAGGCTGCACACGTTGCGCCATCTTGCAGCAGTGTCGTGCTGGATGGAGCGATCAAGCGGCGGCGGCCACTGGAAGAGGGCGCCCGCGATGCAGCGCGCTTCCAGATGCAGCGGGCGCGGTGGTGGCGGCGATGTCATGGCGCCCCCGCCAAGCTCGGACGGCGCCGCAAGCACATCAACTGCGCTGTCTGCATTGTCTGCATGAACGGAGAGCCATGGCATCGGAGAGATCTGTTTGGCGCGCGCGGCGCGAATCAGGGCGCGGCGACCACGGTGTCACGGCTCTGGACTCGCGGCCGGTGGCGGGCGGGCCTCCGCGATTGGCGGCCGGCTCGCCGTGCTGCAGGCTGGGTGGTGGTCACGCTGCATTCCCCTGCCAATCATGCGAACCGCGCCGCGTGGTGTTCACAGACTCGCATTGCGGCAGGGAAGGCCGGCGCGGGAGAGTCGATCCATTGATTCGCGCTCGGAAGCGAAGCGGCACGCGGGAAATCCGCATTTGCTGCCCTTGCGAGGCGCTGCCGCAGTTGCGCGCGACGTGGACGGTCTGGACAGTCTGGCTGCTCTGCCCGCCCGCCTCCACGTTGGCCGTGTCGATTGGGCTCCGCCCTGAGAGAGCCCCGATGCGCCCGTTTCAGCGCGGAATACAGGCTCGCCCGTCAAGCACAGCAAGCTCTGCGTGAAGAACGCGCCCGATGGCCTGAGAATGACGGTTCCGGTGCTACGTTCGCGGGAGTGCCTGTTGCACAGGCTGTCTGGGGTAGAGCTCCGGCCATCAGCTGACGGTTTAGGAAACGGAGGCAGGCAGCACGGCGCGCAGCCGTCTGCAGGTCAGCCTGTGATTCGCACGGCGCGGTGTAGCTTATTCTCAGCCCTGCAGGGGCAGCGCGGAGGCACGGGCGAAGCAGAGCGCGCGGGCCGGCTTCCCCAGCGATCCATCGGGCAGCAACCGTCGAGGCTGCTGCGCGAACGAGTGCGCGCAGAACACGGCTAGAAGCGCTCGCATCTTCGAGAGCGATCTCGCCGATGGAGCGCGGCCTGCTGGCAACATCCCGGCGCGCCCTCGAGCACACCGCCAGGACGTACCCGCGCTGCAGCACCGGAGGTCAGCGCATGCAGCCCTCAGCCGCGGCGGCGCTGCAGCATTGGCGCCCCGGGCGGCCGTTGCGCGCTGTGGCACTAGAAAACGCGCCGGAGTGACGTCTGGCCCGCCGCGCCCGCTCACGAGATGCGCGGGCGAGAGCGGCACGGGCACGTGGGATGGGCAGGCTAGACGGAGACGAGACGGCAGCTTGCCCAACGCAGCAAGCGCATCGCGACACGGCCGTGGGTGATGCGCCAACGGCGGCAGCGGGCAGGCTGCTCCCGGGGCGAGCGCAGACTCTGCGCGGCGGCAACGGGGATCCCCCTCGGGCGGCCCACCGCGCTCTAGGCCCCGCCGAAGGGCGAGCAGCGAGCAGCGGCGGCCACGACGAGCCGCCCGGCCGCGCTTCGCCCGCCGAGCTCGCCCTGTTGGGGCGCCGCGACTCGGGCGACGCGCTGGCGGCGAGCGAGATCAGCCGTTCGCTGCGTCGGCCGCCGACAGCAGCGCCCGGGATGTGCGAGGGAGGGTTACGGCGGCGTGCGGGTGGGTGGGAGGCGCGCTGCGCGGCGCTCGAAGTGGTGCGCGCCAGCCGGCGCTGATTGGGCGCGCGTCGGGCGGAGGTGGACGATCGAGCCTCTGATCGGAGCAGTCGGCGTGGCTGGGTGCGTCTGCTCGCTCCCCATTTGGCGTCATCCGGAGAGCCCTGCTGAGGCCAAGGCTGCTGTCACTCCCACCTGGACTCATGCCCGGCCTCCGCGCTTAACCGTGGCTTGCGACCTCCTCCATGAATCGCATCCATCGAACGACCCCCAGCCGACTACAATAACACTCCACGCCGCGCCCCCGCGATCATCTGCCGCAGCAACACCACCCAAGACACACCACCCACCAGAGCCCCGCGGCTGACCAGACCCGCTTTCACAGGTCTGCGCCTCCTCGGTTCCCAGACATGTTCTTTTCCGTCTGTTAAATATATCCTCGCCGTGTTACATCCAAACACCGCCCTTCCGTCTACACATATTGTAATCTTTCAGCCCTCTCCTAGCCTTCCATTCCCCACCCCACCCGGCCTCTCACACCCCCGCAGCCATGGCGCCGCAGAACATCCACTGGCGCGACCTCCAATCCACAGCAAGTAGCGGCAGCTCAAGACGAAGCGGCGGCAGCGAAACCAGCGGCGAGTCGTATCGGTCAAGACGCAGCGCCGCTCCGGCATCGCGCAATCAACGCCCGTCGCTCGCGCAGCACGAAACCTGGCACGCGCCGACAGAACGCCGCCGCGAGCAGTACTACGACGAGCCCGCCGAGTACTACGAGACCCGGTCGTCGGTCGACACCTACGCCTCGACGTCAGAAGAGGAGCTGGAAGAAGAGGAAGAGGAAAACGACTACCCGCCCTACGAGGTTCCCGAGTACCGCCACGAAGCCTTCCCCACCGACGCCGTCCCGGCCACGCCCAGAGACTTTGCGGAGCTTTTCCCGTCGTCAAGTAGACTGTCCATCCGGCATGACGACGCCACCATGGACGGCAACATGAACCTGCGCATCGACACCCAGGTCGAGACGCGGCGCGGCAAGCAGCTGGTGACGCTCTTCCACCTGCGCATGCACGACTTGAAGAGCCGCGACTTTTCGCTCCGCCGGTACTGTAGGGAGTCGGGTCGCGAGGTTTGCCATGCCATCCGGAAATACCAGAAACCGCCGTCGGAGCGCCCAGCGCTGCAGCGGTCGTTCAGCAGCGCCATCGCCACCTTCCGCCACAAGCCCGAGCGCAAGAGCTCCGCCACATCTAGTCTCAAGCGCCAAGACTCCGGGTATGGATCTCTGGTCGCCGGCGAGGATGAGTCACGCCCCAAGTCAGCAGGCCAGGCGAAGCGAGCGCAGCTGATGCCGACCAACACCATGAAGATGGAGTTCTCCAACTACGCACACGTCGACATCAAGCGCCGCGGAACCAAGTCAAGTAAGAGATATGAGTTCGAGTACTGGGGAGTGAGTTATTCGTGGAAGCGCATCTCCAAGCGCGACGGCAATTTCGACGAGGTCTCCTACCACCTGATGCGGAGCGACAGCCCCAATGCACTCGCCCACATCGTCCCGGTGCCCCTGACCAATGCGCAAGCGCGCGAGGAGGCTGCAAAGGGCGGCTGGATCCCTCCCTGTTCCATGTGGATCAGCGACCAGTCGATAATCGATGGTGGCGCAGACACTGCTGAGTAAGTGCATCCGTGTCTATTGCCTGCGCGCATGTTCTAACCTGTTCGGCAGCGTGATTGTCTCATCAGGAATCATGGCTCTCGTGGACGACTCCATCAAGAACCATTTCCACTCCAAAGAGTCGACGCAGCTCCACATTCCGCTGTCCAGGAACGCGTCGTTCCGGCTGAACATGGACTATGTCGGCCCCAAGCGTCTCATCGACGAAGTATTCCACCGCACCGCGCGCGGTAGCACATCGCCGCGGGGACCCACGCCGCTGCGACGGACGTCGATGGAGGCGTGATCGCGGCGGTTTGCACCGCTTTTCTCGTACAAATTTTTTTTTCTTTTCATAGACCAGTTGCCGGCGAATGGCTAGCCGCGTCACTCAGGGCTGCGCGCGCGCGCCGGGTGTACACCGCCTCGCGCGAAGCTGCAGGCTTGCGTCCGCTTCCGCTTCAAGAGTTGCGGTTTTTTTTGTAATCAGCATCACCAGGTAGGGTTTTGGGCAGGGCTTCGGTTGCATAGCGGTGAGGCAAGGGCTTTTCCACGGATTGTTTGCTCTCGGTTTGTCCGCTGTTGGGCGGTGGTGATTGGCATGTTTTTGGAATTGCTTCTTCGCGGAATCGGGGCCGGCAACCTTGGAAGGGCAGCAAAGACGGGACGGAAAGGATCACGCTGCAAAATCATGACTGGCGTCCGGGACGGGATCTCCCTTTTGTATTCCCACGGGCCGCACGACCATCGTATGAATGAATGAATCAAGACTCACAGCGCCTTCACCGCCGCAGAAAGAAGAAGAAAAGGTTTGCACCACGCCGCGCTGTGCGTCCGGGCCCGCGGCCGCGGCTGGCGGGCGCCGCATGCGTGTATATGGCTCACCGTCCGTCCGTCCCGCGGATTCCCGAGCGGGATGCCCGTCACGCCATGCGGGCGAGGGCGTCGGTGCGACGGGGCCAGCAGCTCGACGTAGGTACCCGCGAGGCCGTGGGGCAGGCGGTCGGCCCACGGCCTCAGGCGTCGTGCGGCTCCCACGCGCGAGGAGGGTGTCGCCGTCGCAGCCGGCGGGCGGCGGGCGGCGGCGGGCTGCGGGCGCTGCTGGCTGCTGGCTGCTGGCTGCTGGCCGCTGGCTGCTGGCGCTGCTGCCGGCGGCGGTGCTGCTGCTGCTGCTGCTGGCGCGCGTCGCCTGCGACCCGAGCAAACGGCAGCTTGATCTTTTTTTGCAGCGCTGCGGGACATTGCCCACGTCGATCACGGCCCAGGGCTTAGCGCTGTCGCGAGAAGACACGTCGCGGGCCGGCCAGCTCACACTCGCAGCGTCCTGTCTTGGGCTTGGGGCCGGCTGCTCCGCTTCGCTCTGCTCCCGCCGCTCCTTGCTGGGCCACGCTAGGAGCGTCGCTTGGGGTGCGCTGGTGCTGGCGGTGCTGCCCGCTGATGCGCGCCTGCAGCAGCTGCGCTGGCATCCGCAGGCAGGCAGGCGATGCCCTCTGCGACTCTCGCGGCCCGATCCACCAGTCGCCCGCCATGCCGGGTCCGGCGCGCACCTGGGCCCCTTCCAAATCACGGCGAGGGAATGGCAAGAGCGCAACTGCTGCAGCGCGGCTCAATAGTTGGATACCAAACGGCCAAGTCAACTGTTGAACCACACCGTCTCACGGCCCCCCTGCCCCGAACGGCTCCCTACTGCTGCTGAGCGCGCTCTACACTCGCGCCGACGCTGGGTGCCCGGGATATAAGAATGACGCCCACGCCAGACCACCACGCCAGAGCACACATCACACTCTGCGGTGAACAACACATCGCAACCCCGACCGGCAGACCGCTCCTTCGTCCCCTGCTGCAAAACAGACTTCTACCCAGCGTCCAGCTAGTCGCCCACCTTCCCCACAACCACCAAGTCTCCTCCCATCACCACAATGGCCAGCCGTCCCAACTCGTGGCAGGAGAAGCTGCAGGGTAAGTGGCGCGCCAGCCGCCCAACGCCAACCATCCCACCGTGCCGCTGCCCACCGCTGACTCACCGCCCCCAGACTACTGCAGAGCCATCTCCTACCCGCCGCCCGTCTACAAGGAGTTCTCTGACCGGCGAGGTGAGTGTGGGCGTCGCATTCGCCGCCGGCCCTGGTGCCAATGCATGAAAATCTCCTCCCGCCTGCCCACGCACCCCGTCCGCTTTTTTCGTTGCCGCTGCCCGCCTTGCTGCTGGGGACCATACCCTCTTCCCGCCGCACTGGTTACCCCCTTGCTTCCCCGGATCAGCGAGAGAGCGCCATCGACGCATCATCATCTTTCCCGAAACAGCCGAAACCGGCAATCATCCAATATCAACCCCCCAAAATGCTCACCTGCCCGCCCCGACCCCTCCACACCGCATTTTCGCTCCTTCGCCGCTCGCCGCATCGTGAGACCTGCCTGTAGAGCATTGACGCTGACACTCGTCTTCCCAGGAGGCCGCACCGCCTGGTCAAGCAGCGTCCACATCGGCAACATCAGCGTGCCGGCGCGCTTCTGGTACGACGGCCAGTACGTCGACAAGGCCAAGGAGGACGCCGCCGAGGTGGCCATGCAGAGACTGTGCGGTGGTCCGCAGCAGCGCTGGTGAGCAACCACTGTCCGCCTTCCCCGCCTCCCTGTTCTGCACCTCTTATCTTTTGTGCCCCTCGCATGCGCACGACGAGAGCGGCATGACTGACCGCCCCGCGCAGATTGCTCTTCTCGCCAAACCTTGCTCTCTGTCTGCGTGTTTCTGCGCATCACTCGAATCGCCAAATTTTTTGATACCACTTCTGCCGCGCGTTGCGAGAAAACACACCAAAAGTTGCCACCTCACCACCAACCACCACGCTCGGCCGCGGCCTAGATGGAGAAAAAGCTCAAGCTGTTACGTTGACGCGATGGATGTCGGAGTTGTTGTCGTCGTGGGTCGGAGCACCACTGTTAGGAACATTGTCACCACTACATCGATTCTCTTAGCCGTTCCTCACCAGCCTTTGCCCTTCCCCTTCACCATTTCCTAGCTGCCCTTCTTCCACTCCTTCCGACCCTGCCAGCGGATTTGGGTACACCCACCTTTTGACTCACACTTTTTGATGATCGCGTCTCTTTTGCCCTCGACTGTATTTCCTTGATTTGCAATGACTTTCTTCGACATTGGAATTGGGGTTCATGGGGTTATTGGGAAGGGAGGAGGTTTATGAACATGATTTCTTGGATATTGGCGTAGGAGAACAACGCTCTCAGTGACGGACTTTTTTTTTTCATTTCATCATCATTTTTTCCACGGGAGCGAGGGGTTCTTCGGGCGCAAACAAACCAACAAACCATTTTGAAGGAACTTCACCTTTTTGTTTTCTCCTTTTAACTACCGACATCTTCTCAAACATGTCTTTTTGTACGCTAAGCTATCTTACGCGAGAGAACACCACCATTCTAAACGATGCCAGCTCCTCCAGTCGTGGAGGAGCTGTTGCTCTTTCCCCAGCAAATGCTTCCGCGTTGTTCGTCCGCCGCCAGTGCTCAGGTTTCTGCCAACGTATGTCCCACCAATTCTTTTCCCGCCGTGTCCTCACCGCCGGAACTCACCCGCACCGTCCCCCTCGCGATCAGCGGGCGCAGAGCCTCTCACCGCTTGCCCACAATTATCGTTTGTTGTCTCCTCGCCGCCACGGTCCGCTCGTCGTCGGCTACCTGCATGCCCGCACCTCAGGCCGTAGCCCTACGCCAGCGCCGCCTGCTGCACGATCCGTTCCCCTTTGTGACCTGACGTGCAGGTAGCACACCAGGGGGCGGGCGCGTCGCGTCGCGTCGCGTCCGGCCCAGATCGGTACGCGACGTGGGCGGGTGGGGAGATGTATGTGCGTGCGTACGTACGTGGTGAGTGTGTGCGTGTCATGGGGCGCGCGTAGGGCTGACGGGGCTGGGGCCTCCGCGAAGGCAAGTGGGAGGTGTTGTGGTGCGAGCGAGCGAGCGAGCGAGTGAGGACGAACGAAATGCGATGTCTGTTTTTTTCTTTTCTCGTCAAAAGTCAATATCGCCTCCGCGAATCGCACCTGCTCCAGGGACTCTCAATCCCCCCGTCCCCGATGGGACCTTGGCGAATCGTGGAAGTTCGACCGCGGGTGGTCCCTCGTTGGCCCAGACGCGCCTTCCTTCCGCTGTCGTGGAGAGTGAGGGCGTCTGCAGCAGCGACCGATTGCGAGCCGTCGCTTCTTTTTTCGTCTCTTTCGACTCCTAGGCCTGGGAACTTGGCCAATGTCTTCCGACGCGTCTGTCGTATCCGCGGGGACAAAAAACCTGTCGTCGAAACAAGACATGGGAGAGTGAGGGAACATCCTTGGCCAGCGATGACGCTCCACTTCCCCAAACGGCGCGGGAGGACATCACAACGCCGTTGCTTTTTTTTCGGTTCTCTCGAAGGGGAGTGGCGGTGTCGCGGCAGCCTATGGTGTGGGAAGCGTATAGCGTATGACATGGCATCACTCGCGGGTCGGCGGTCGAGATGGTGGACGATCTCGAGAGAGGGAAAAAAAAATTCAAGTTACCAGCCAACAGCCTGGCCAGACTGCCGGGTATGGGTGCCAATCGGTCTGTGCTTCGCGTTTCCTCTCTCGCTGTCGGCCTCTGCTGCTGCTCGCTCGTTCTGGGCCTGGCGCTTCCCGCTTGTGGGTGGTGGCCCTGCAACGGCCGAGCGGCACGACCCGAGCCGAGCGAGTCAAAGGCCCCGGTCGCCTTCCGCCGTCCCCTCTCTCCACCTTCGCTGGCGCGACACGCCAACTCAACACCTCCCTGACCACCTCACCACGCGACTGGAGTGAAACACTTTTTTTTCCGTGGCAGTGCGGTGGTCCTTGCTGCTGCTGCTGCTGCTGCTGCTGCTGCTGCACACCGCTCGTCTGAGGCGCCGGTCATGCCACCGTGGGTGCTCGTTCCCGAGGCGTCGGGATTGCCGGGGGCGCGGCGGCAGTTGGCGGCCGGGTGCGAGCGCCGTGCCATGACCGGCAATTCCGCGCTCGGAGCCAGCTTTCTCTCGCGTGCATGCTCTTTGTCGTCACTCATCGCTGTTGGGACGCGGGATCTCGACGTGTAGGTTTTCGCGACTTTGGGTTGTCTTTTCTTCTTCGAGCCGCGGCTGCCAGTGCTGCAACACCTCTCATACGGGGCCGCTTCAGACGTGCATATTGCAACTGCCCACGTGCGAACTTGCTGCACTGCTCTCCAAGTGAGAATGACGATACAATCGAGTAATTGTCTCGAGACATCTTCGGTCTCTTTCTTCCTCGAAGTTCCGCGCAAGGCGGACGCGTCGACGAAAAAAAAATTGTTGAGTTTGCGGAGAGACGTACTCCACATGGTACCAAATAATCTTCAAGGCCCCAGTCCACAAGTTCACGCGAGCCCACAGCCCACAGCACATATTCGCACGCCCAAAACCCCCATGATCCCCACAGTAGATGACGAGGCAGCAAAGCCTCATGATGCGCGGTCCCCAGCCCTCCGCGCTACACCCCATCCACCCCGACCGTTTGGTGAGGTCGTCGTCACCCCCAAGAAGAACACTGAAGACCTCAAGGACTCCAAACCCGCAAACAGCGAGTAAGACCATTTCGGTCAAATCCCAAGCCCGAGAGCTACCCACCCGCCCCGACCGTCTAGGATCGTCGTCATCCCGACCAGTCACTAAGGCAGATTGTCTTGAAACCAGTACCCCACTGAGGAGGCTCCAATCTGCAAACCCACAAGCCCCAGTGTGAATCCCCAGCTCTATGTGCTGGACCCAAGCCCACCCCGACCGTTTCACAAAGATTAAAAGGGTCGTCGTCACCCGATACGTTACTTCAATGAGCTTTGAGTGTTCCAGCCCCAACAGGGAATGGAACTCTCGACAAAGTCCCCCAGAGCCCCACAGCGGAAGTCCGCACGTCACTCCGCACTACACCCCATCCACCCCGACCGTTGTTTTGAGGGTCGTCGTCACCCATGGTCGAACAGTCGCTAGATATGATGGTGCTGGCTCCCCAGTTCCCACGGTGGAGATTGAGCTACTGAAATCTCCACCAAGCCGGCCACCCACAAAAGCCCCCTGAGCCCCACAGAGAAGGTTCGCCACTCCGCACTGCTCCCACCCACCCCGACCGTTCCACAAGTGTTCTCAGGGTCGTCGTCACCCCAGATAGCTATTACAGCAATATTTCTCGTCTCGAAGCCCACAGAGCGAAGCAAAGAGCCCACAGAGCGAAGCAAAGAAAGTCCCTCGAAGCCCACTGAAATCCCCAGAACCCACGATGACCGCGACTTCACTAAATCCACGGGCTACCGCAGTGTGCAAGTCCGCTTTGGTCAAGAGCGAAACGGTGGCTGCGAAGAGACCTCTCGGTCATCCGCACACACGCCTCGAGTCGGTAGAGTTTGGTACCGCAGTATGCAGGCCCGCTCACCTGGTTGTGGTGAGCAGAACTGGAGGTGGCGACACCCTGTCGTCCAGTAGTTGGAGTTGTGCCCGCCCCACCCCGACCGTTGAGGGTCGTCGTCACCCTGTGCCTTTTGGAGGCAGGTAAAGTGAGTAGTCGAGGAAGGGGACAGAGTGAAAGTACAAGGTGAGTTGAGGTAGGAACTCGGGTGAAGTGAGACGGGATTGGGGGCGGAGGAAGTAAAGACTCAGAGGACGAGTTGACAAAGAGACTTGAAGAAAAGCTTGAGGGGACGAGAGAAGGGAAGCTCAAGTGAAGAGACAAGAATATGAGAGAAACCCAAGTGAGAGGATGCCTTGTTGGTGTTGAGCAGATACTGAGGTTGTCGTGGGAGCAGCCGAGTTGGGGACAGAAGGGTCGGTGCTTGGTGAGCGTGAAGAGGTTCTGTGACTGATGTTAGTAAGAAGTGAGGGTGAAAGAAAGGTAAAAAGGCATGGACGAGGACGGGCACTGGTTACCAGGTCATCCTCTTGGAATGTCGATGGGTGGGTCTCAGAGATTAAACTGAGAAGATGTGGAGGTAAGAAGAAGCTTGGTCGGTCGAAGAAAGCACTGCTTATATAGATGGGGGAGGGGCATGAGCCGAAGCCGAAGATAGCCCGTGGGGCTGTCAGCTGCGGGTGGTGACGGAAATCTGGGCGGATTTGCGCCTGCACACGTGATGGCCCGATGGGGCTCCTTCAGAGGTTTAAAAAATGGACCTTTTCATCAGCGCAACGAGACCGAACAATTACCACGAATGCTCCAAAGACTCCCCCATCGCCGGCGATAAATGATATCACCCTTAGCGAATCCTCCTGTTGTTTCTCTTATTTATTTTACACAAATTTGTGCTCTTCATCGTACATCCCTATCAGGGCTCTGAATTGGCAAGCACAGACAAGCCAAGCGGGTCTCAAACCCCGCTTGCCAAGCAGAGGCCTCAATAGGCGATTGATTGATCAAGCACTATTTTCAGGCCCGCTTGGCAAGCATGTGCAATATGCGTTCCATTTCCGCTTGATTCCCTATTTAGGTTTAGCGCGGTCTAATTACGGCTATATAAGCGAAATACTCCTCTAGCTACGGATTTATATTAAAATTCTAACGTAACGTATACGACTATTCTAGCCAAGCGGGCTTAATATTTACTATTATATACCTCCTATTAGCTAGAATTACTTAAAATAAAGACTCTTTACTACCGCTTGGTGCCCGCTTAGCAAGCTAAGCGCTTGGTTGCTTACTAACCACCAAGCGGGCTTCAAAGCCCGCTTGAATCCGCTTGCCAATTCAGAGCCCTGATCCCTATACCAAGTCTCTACAGATCTGGAGACTGCCTCGAATCTTGTAGCGGAGGATCCGAGCCTGCACGCTCAATCGGAGATGCCGAATTGATCTTCTTACTCTCTTCGAGCTCTTGAGGTTCCTCTCGAGCCTCCAACTCACACCTGTTTCGATCATCGTCTATCTCGTGTCGGGGTGGATCGCCATCAAGTTCCGCCACCACCATATTAGCGCGGGACGCTCTCTCATATTCATTTCGCCGTCTTTTCCGTCTCCTCCGCACCCTTCGTTGCCAAAGGATCAGTGAAACAATAATGGCGGCAAGGATAGCTACGCCAATTCCGACACCGACACCAAGACCGATAAGCTCAGAGCGGTTGCTGGAAGATGACGCAGCTTGCGATACTGCGGAAGGTTTTGCACTCGTGTTCGCAGTCGGACGGGACGTCTGTGACGCTATGGAGCTGGGCGAGTGCGGTGAGGCTGGAGTCGTCGAGGAAGCTGTGTTGACGGTTTCCATCGAAACACTTGTCTCTGGTGGAAACCCGGGAAACAAAAGGAGCTCTGAGAACTTCCATTTCACATTGATGGGTTGTGCCCACATGGTGACATTGCCAGTGATGGCGGTTTCATCTCCATCTACTGCAGATACTGTAGTTGTGCTTCCAGATTTGAGATTGGATATGCAAGCGGTGGATATGACTGGCCTCTCAAGGCCTGTCTCGGTAGTCATGGTGTATAGACCCATTAGATCGAATCCTCTTTCCCAATATCAGCCCCAGAATTTGAAATCGGAGTGGTTCACTTACGCTTGACAACATATCGCAAGAGTCTCGGTAACTTTCGAGCTCACTTCGATATCCACGGACAATCCAATCGTGTATCCACTTGGGCAAGCGCCTGGACTGAATACTTGGGAGTTCCACAGCTTACCATATCCTGAATATCCGGACGGGAAGCAGGCATAATCCGATTGTTGCAGGTTCGAGTTGGCATTTTGAAGAAGCAGCCCACCACGAATACTGTTTGATGATTCACCCTCAAACGTCCAATGATATACACATGACTTTGGAGGGGTGAATATTGAAGGAAGAGGTATCGTGGCGGAAAATTGTGGGGTATAAGAAACACCAATAGGTGAATAGATGACGATTTCTATACGGTGTGTGGAAGCCATTTCATGAAACAAGGGTGCTTTCCGTCTCCAGATTTTTGCTTTGATAAGGAAAGGTAAAATTGGAGGATGTAGATGATCATAGGAGAGGGGCGTGGTCAACTCTCTCTAGTGATATGTAATAGGCGCTGATGTAAGGCTGCGTTGTATTGCCACACCTTGTATCACGTAGCATCACACTGTCTCATTAAGTCAATGGGTCTATATGATCCACAACGCTATTTGTTCTCCCAGAATAGTCCGGCCACCAGGAGCGCGGTAGCTTGGGTTTTCTACACGTACGAGCAAGGCCGTGTTCAGTTTGTTCTTCCCGCCCCGTTCTCTTCCTCTCAATCTTTGTTTTACCCATATGCATAGAGAGACTTCTTCTAGACATATTAAGGTCAGACATGTATGATATTATGAAGTTATTTCAACCGGTGTTAATAAAATGCCTTTAGGGTTTAGAGCAGTTACTCCACGATTAGGCGGGAACGCTTAGGACTGGAAAGAGACCAGTAGAACCGTTACCCAGGGTGGTGCTGGTACTTACTTCTCTGGTACCACAACCAGGCTCCCGCAGCTCGAGGGAAGGCTGAAACGAGCAGGTCCAAATAAAGCGAGTACAAGGAAGAATTTGGAAAACCGTGCAGGCAGTGGGGCACACGCAGGTCAAGGCACACCAGAGCGGAAGGTGACCTCTCGGCATGCCCGCGACCACGGCGACCGACCGAGATAGCCAGCTTGGCGTAGACGCTATTGCGTTGCGGCGACGAGGTCGAGCAGCCAGCCAGCCGACCTTCCGCAGTCGGGGGGGCACGCAACCACCGCCGCCGACGACGTCATGGCCCGCGTCCGCCGCCGAACAGCATAAACCGCGCCGCGCCCTCGCTCGCCCACGCCCACCACGCGCTCTGCACCGCTCCTCACGCCGCCTCAATCCCGCCATGGAAGCCGCGCTCAAGACCTTCTTCACGTCGCCGCGCTTCGCCGTCGCGGGCGCTAGCTCCGACCGCGCCAAATTCGGCCACAAGGGTGCGCGCATGCCCCCCCACCACCACCAGCACGCTCCTCCCCCCAGCAGCAAACCCGCCTGCTAACCTCCCCCCCTCGCAGTATTCGTGTGGTACCTCACGCACTCCCTCCCGGCCACGCCCATCAACCCGCGCGCGCCCACCATCAGCGCGCTGGGCCGCGACCACGCGGCCGTGGCGTCGCCATCGGCGCTGCCCGCGCCCGCCGACACGGCGCTGTCGGTCATCACGCCGCCGGCGGTGACGCTGCCGCTGCTGCGCGAGGCCAAGGGCGCCGGCGTGCGCGCCGTCTGGCTGCAGCCCGGCACCTTCGACGCCGAGGTGCTGGCCTACGCCGAGGCCGCGTTCCCCGGCGCCGTCGTCGCCGGCGACATGTGGGGCGCGAGCGGCGGGCACGGCGAGGGCTGGTGCGTGCTGGTGGACGGCGAGGAGGGGCTGAGGGTTGCGGGCAGGGAGTGGGAGGCCGCGAGGTTGTGAGGGTTGGGGGGGACTGGGGGGTTTTTTGGGCGGTGGGACGGCGTGCGTTGTTTTCTAGATCGGCTTCGTTTGGTGCTGTGGAGTTGGCGTGGGATAGATGGCAGGCATTGTCGCCAGATGAGCGTTTCTTCTTGCTGGGTGAGAGGGAAACCGCGGAAGGGAGAACCGCGGCGTGACGAGTTCATGCAATGGGGTGCGTGAGGGTGAGGGTGAGGGTGAGGGTGATGGTACTGCTGTTGGAGAGCGGTGGCCTCTGCGGAGTTGTCAGTCAAGTGGTCGGCACAACCCATCGAATTTCTCTCAGACTGTCCTCGGCTGGATTGACGTACCAGCGAGGGCGCATCAACAACATGCAAGCAGCGAGAGATCAGCCAACGAAATTAGCTTCCGTCTCCCAGCAACAGATCCGCCGCAGGCCTGCGGTCTCGAAATCCAAGAGCTCACCATACGCATGGCTTTCAACGAGGTGCTCACGAAAGTCGCCCGCGGAGGTAAACTTCCGCTGTGCGCAATTGCGGTAGTGGTGCTCCTCCACGATGTGCCGCAACCGCTCCGCCCAGTCCGACGGGGTGTCGACAAACTTTTTATGACAGTAGTTGCAAAGCCACGACGGCCGGACCGAGAAATCCGCAACTTTCGAAAACGCTTCTTTCACGCCGCTCAGCTTGCGACAAGACCACTGCATGCATGTCCGGTGCTGTGAGGCCGCAACTTCGCGATTCGGGAACGCCCTCAGGCAGCATTTGCACCAACACGCACCTCCGAGGCTGTGGGTTTGCGACGCACCTGGTCATTATCGGCTTCATGTGATCTGCAGAGCTTGGCTTACATTTCCTTCGCAGATGTGTGACACGAATGCTGCATCCCATCATCCCCAAACAAATTGGCTTGAAACCCGTCACACTGAAGCCGGCGCAACCACCACTGAGAGAGGTCGCTTCCACTGCGGTAATGCTCAGCAACATGCGCAACCCGGCTCTGCCAATCGGGCAGCCGCTTGCCGCAGAAGCCACAGCAGAGGGCGGCATGATCCGGCGGAATGGGAGGTGTGTTGATGGCCCAGCGTTTGAGTTCGAACTCACCGCCGCCATGGGCATGGCTGACGTGTTGGGCCAAATGGTCAGCTCTCTTGTACGTTCGAAAATCCAGTGATTTGGACGAGCATTCGGCATGTTTGCAAGCCCAGAGGGTACGTGGTGCGTGGATGGTCTCCTCGTGTCGTTTCCATTCAGTCTCGGATTTGAGAGCCTTCACGCTGCGGCAAAACGTGCAGTAGAACTTCGCGGGCTGAGCCTCTGCTTCCAGGTAGTATCTTCTGTAAACAGTCTCAACCCTGCACCTGCGGCCCCGCCTCGAGCTCCGGCTACCGCATAGGTTGCTGTGAGAGTCGATGCTGCTGCCACCATTCGTGTCGGAATTCACAGAATCAGCTCTGCTGTAGGGTGGCCATGGCTGTGAAGCACGCCTGGAGACATTACACTCCTTGGAAGCTTGGTGTTTTATGACAGATATGCCTGCGGGGTCCTCCTCCACTGGGCTCTCCAAATACTTCTCGAGTGGCGCTTCTGCTCCTGCATTTTCGAGGCTTTTGAGCATCTCTTGGAGGCTCGACTCAGTCAGAGATTGAGTTGGCCGTGAGTCCGGCTCAAGATCTTGATGGCTGAGCGTGGCACTTGACTTGAGACCATTATTAGAGACGGATGAGTCTATATCAACATTAGATCTCCTGGGAAGGTTCAAAATACTGGTGATGATGACACATACCCTTCATCAGACTTCGAAGGCGTTTGTTGCTGAACCATTGCCTTAGCCGTTTTGACTCGATTCCTGTCTGGGACGAGAGCTCTTCGAATTCGTGCTTGGATGGATATGGTTGAATTGCAAAGTGCTGGTTGAGAGTGTCTTTTACATTCGGAGGAAACTTTGCTCGAAGCCGACGACCAGACTCTTTCTTTGTTTTGCCGTGCATCGCCGTGGATTGAGCTGTCTCGGTCTCCATTGGGAATATCCGAGGCTGAGATATAGCAGAATCAAAGTCAAGATCAATTTTATCAACGCTGTCTGGATTAGCCAAATGACTTTATGAAGAAGAGCCATCCTTACCCGATTGTATTAGTAAATGACGTACAAACATATCTTCCAGCTGACGATCGGTCCTGATATGCTATGAGCTGTTCTCGTCTTGATAGGTTGTGGGCGTAATCGAATACCTGTGCACAGGGGTTTGAGATACCGCAGTCATGAGGACCTTCCTCAGCGAGAGCCAGAGTATTCAAGATACTGCTAGAACTTTCAGCTTCAGGCAGCACTTCTAGTGGCTCGGTCATGCCGGTAATAGCCAGGCTTTGAGAGTAGACTTTGGATTCGAGTAGGCCCATAATGGCGTAGGGATCGGGTTGGGGTGCTGAATCCCAGGAGGCCACCGGCAGTGTGGGGTCGAGTCCCGAATGCAGGTTGGAAAGATGATCGAAGGAGAAATCCGGCGGGTAGCACTCCGGGTCAAACACACCAAAGGTTTCCGTCGGATCCCCATCCTGAAAGTCCAGGTAGGAGCTGCTGGAATACTGGCCGCCGAACCAGCAGTCCATGGTTCAGGGGAAATCAAAAAGACTGCGGAAGCGGTGCTGCAGTTCGTTGGGGTCGAGATATATGCTGGTGGAAAACTCAGCCTTGCTTGTACTTTGAGCTTTAAGGCGAGGGTGGGGCTGTAAATTAGAGTTGGTGACGCAGTGACACATTGCATTCATTGCAACCCCGCAAGAGCGCCACGGTGGGCTGCATAAGAAAATTGAGGCCTCCAATCAGACCAATAGATCAGAGCACTTCCTGAATCTTGATAGCTTCAACTAGCCACACAGGTGCTTTTCTTAGCCCAACCGCTTTGTCGGCTACAGCAACTCTATTTCACTGTGGCACCTTCGCAGTGATCGCGCGGAATGAATACCATCTTATAGGTAAAACGTGAGCGCGTCCGGACGAACCCTCCGACCTCCCACGCCCAACCAACAACCGAAAACGCAGCAACTTCCCCACACGCCCATCCACACTGTTAACGATAAGCCATCACGCCCTCCTATCCGACATCCGTCACTATCCCATCTCCATCTCCATCTCCCTCCCTCCCCTTCTCCAGCACCCCTTCACCGCCCCCACCCTCCCCCCCTCACACACCCCGCCAGCGCCCCCACCCCCTTGAAAACCAGCCCGATCGGCCAAAACACAACCACCAACGCCCTCCCCAACGTCGACAGCAGGTACGCCGCCGCGACGACCACCCACACGACCGCGACTAGCTGCAGAGTCTGCACGACCGCCTGGCGCGAGACACGGATCGAGATGAGCGGCTGGTGCGCCGCGTCCGAGTCTTGCGTCTTGACGGCAGGAGCAGCAGCGGCGGCGGCGGCAGCGACAGTGACCCTGCGGGCTGCGAGGACGGCGGACGCGGAGTAAGGTGCGACGGGTTTCTTCGCCGTGCTCGCTGCGGCGGGCGTCTTCGCCGTGTTAGCGGCGGGCTTGACGGCTTTGGGCGCAGGCGCAGGCGCGGGGGCCGGGGCTGGTTTGGTGAGTTTGGCGCGGGCGGGTTTGGATGGCGGCGGGGCTACGGCGCCGACGGGAGTCTTTGCGGCCATCTTCGTCGTCTCCGGTAGCGGGGTTTTGCTAGCTGTTGGGTTGGTAGGAGCCGTCGTTGAGGTGCTCTTCTGTGCTTTCGTTAGGCTGCTGCTGGTCTGCGTCGCCTTCGTCGAGCTGCCAAGCGAGGTCTGCGTACCATTCTCAGGGACGCTGCGATTTCCAGTCTTGACGACGAGGCGCTGTACGCCTGTACCGTTGAGGCGCGTCTGGGCGCGCACGGTGGGGGTTTCGTACGAGGGTTGGATGGGGTGGCGCTTGTACGTTTGTCCGGCGACGCTGGCACGGGTTTGCGTGGCGCGGTTGTGTGTGTCGGCAGTGGCGGGTGCAGGAGGGGCAGTAGGAACGCGAATGCGTGCTGTTTTCAAAGGCATCACGGGAACGGGTGCAGTTGTAGGAGGCGGAGGAGCTGGTGCATGTGCCTGCCTGTGTGGCGGAGGGGGTGGTGGATACTCCAGCAAAATTGGCGACACATTAGGTGACGGCCGTGTAATATCTTCCGGCGCGCTAGGCATGGATGGGGCCGCCATATGCTCAGTCGCGACCGGTTTGCGTGGTATAGAGCTTACACGCCGCGGCTCGCGGGGCCCCCGGACCTCCCCTCGACGCTGGTGCTGCGCGGAGACACAAAAGTCGCGCGACCCCCCTGAGCTGTATGACCGCGAGCGCGTCACTTGGATAGGGCTGCGCGATTGTGGGTGCATTACGCGTGGGCCAGCGACGCCGAAGCGCTGGGGTGCTGGGGCGCGTATTGGGGGAGGAGAGCCACCGGGCGTCAGCGGGCCGGCAGGCAGCTCGTAGACCCTGCGGCTCTCCGTTGTGACCCATGTGGCTATTGCGTCGGTGCCGCCATTTGTGACTGTTTGGAGCGGCGGTGTGATTGTCAGCGCTCCGGGCATGCGCAGGTGGTCTGGGTCAAAGGCTGCGTAGTGTGTTGACGGAGGTTGCGATTGGAGCGGCTGCGTTGAGCTATCTAAGGCATCGGGTGGTTCCTCATTTTCGAAGGAGACCTTGGGGGGCACGGGCGGCGGTTGGGTTCTGTGTTCTGGAGGGGCTGGAGGCTGTTCTCTAGGCGCAGAGGGGTTCGTCCTGCCAAAAGGCCGCCAACGTCTTGCTCTTTGCTCTTTTTGCTGCGGCCAAGTTCTATGGTGTGCGAGATCCAAGGCTTCTGCCGGGCCTGAGGGTGAACATGCGGTCGCGCCGGAAGATGGCGGTTCGGAGCGTTCGGAGACGAGACTCAGCACGCTAGGACTCATTTCACCGGTGTGCGGATTCGGGTGTTGAACGGTGAGGTAGTCGTCCGTATCGCCGACGCTCAGATGGGGTCTGCCGTGGGTAGGGTGCTCGAACGCCACAAGTGTCCCTGAAGACGACAAGGAGGAGGAACAGCTATCGCGGCGGGCGCGTGGGCGATGGCCGCGACCCTCGGAGCTTGAACGGAGTAGTAATAGCTGGCGAGCCCAGCGACGGATACTTCTGGTGAACAGTAGCTGGCTAGCCCAGCGACGGAGACTCGAGAGTTCGACGCGCTCACGCGATAGAAAAGGGCCATGCTCGCTGCTGCCGTGCGGTTGGCGGGACGGCTGTGGCAGGAATGTGGCAGGCGCTGAGGAATGCGTAGCCCACGCCATCGTGCGAGCCGAACACGGGGATGCGCCTCCCCTAGCGAAGGTTCTTGGCTGTTTAACGACCGTCGTTCCTGGGGTTAAGGAGAGAAGCAGCGTTGCGCCTTTTATAGAGTACTGGCCTGCGCTTTGTATCATAGCTCCACGGTTTGGGCGTCGATGAGCAGGAAGTATCCATGGTTCTATCACCGCAGTCTTGTCAAAGGAGCCAACAGGATGACTTAATTGCCGCGTCGAATCGGGTATGGACACGGGTGCTCAGGCCGAGGAAGTATCGAGACCCTTACAGATCCGGGTACCGGGCGGCCGCGATGAGAAACGTTTCGGATTCGAATGTGGCCGCCGAGAGGTGTGGTTGCGGTTCGAGGGTTTTGGCTAACCCGTCTCTGGTAGCGCCATCCACAAAGACCGTCCCGGACTTGATGCCCGCATGCAAAGCTCCTCTCAGTTGCTTTGTTTCCGAGGTCCATTGCACACCCTCATGGGGCGTGGAAGTGCCAGTCCCAGCGAGCTTAACCGGGGGTTTGCTGCTCTTTTGCGTCCGCATGAAGGGTTCAGTTCCCCACATTTGGCCGTCCTGCTCTTGCATTTCGATTGTTCAGAATGGAATTGTTCAACATACTGATTGCGCATTTGCCAGGGCTATTTTCCTTCATCCAATTCCCATGAAACCAGCTTTTGATCTTTTTGACCTGCCTTCCCAATCGTTTTTCGAGTGGTATATGGCGCATAAACACCGTGCCCCGATCAACGCCTTGACGCCGTCGCTGTGCCTCCCCATCCAATTACCGCCAGCGATTCCCTTTTGCAACTTTCTTCATCTTCCCGGAGGAATGCCATCTCTCGTCCATCCCTTGCCCCGCATGCTGAGCTCGATGGCGTTCCAGATCTTCTCTACTTCTTCGCGGTCCCTCCAACGACCCGCCGTGCCTTGGTGAGGGGTGTATTTGTCCACCTGCGCCGTCATGACGCTACGTCCCCATCCTCTTACCGTCTCAGGGACTGTCTCTCCGCGCCAGCCCACATAGACGCCCAAAGCATGGCTGAACAGCTCTGCCGGCTGTGTCCACTTGTACGACTTGAACTGCCACGTCTGACCCGTGGTGAAAACAGCGACTACACGCTGCCAGTAATCCGGCTTGAACTGGTCTGGCGAATCGACCAGGATGAAGCGAATGGGCCGGCTTGGATCGATGCTGGGAAGGATGCGGGTAAGCTGGAGCAGGTTGGGGCCAGTGCCAGCAGAGTCGGCGGGGGTGTAGAGACCATCGTCGAGGAACGACTTGATGTTCGACATGCGCAAGAGTGAAGAAGCCGAGGGCGAGAGCAGGATGATGGGCTCGGGACGACGGCGATCACCTGGCTTCTTGAGGTTCGAGACGAGCGCCGGGTTGGTGACACTGTTCAGAGGGTTGTGCACGGCAGCCGCGCCTGAGCGCTTGCCGTGGCCCAGAAGGGTTGCTGCGTGTTTGCGAATATGAGAGAAATCCTGATGGTTCATTAGCAATCCGCGAGGTAGAACGATGCGCAGCCGTACTCACCGTAGGCTTGATGCCGCGCAGCACGCTATTCCTGTCGCCCATGCGCCTTTCGCCATTGTAGATCTCCAGGAGACGCGGATCGGGCTGCGACTTGCCGGCCTTCGGTGCTCCGCTGGGCACAGTGGAAATGCCTCCAGCCGTGCCAGCAGCAATGTTTGCAGAGCTTGCGGCGGCCGACGCCTCAGACGGCAGAGGCTTGATGTTCTCGCTCTCCTCAGAGCCGCCCTCCAGCCATGTGATGAGATCGAGCTTCTCTGCAAAGACCAGGTTCTTGACCGCTCCCCCTGCGCCACCCGGACCGGCCAACTCTTCGTTCAGACGCTGGACGGAGGTGATGTACTCGGGCACGGCGGCGTCTTTTTTCAACCACGTGAAGTACACGCTGCGCAGGTCGATGGGCTGGCCGCCCGACAGGAAGCGCGTCGGGGCATTCAGCGGAATGGCGCGATGCTGGCGGTCCTCGTGGTTGAACTGGAGGAAGGTTGCCTTTGCGAGGTTCTGCTCGACATCTTGGGCGTGCGAAGCGTCGGCGCTGGTCGTGGGAATCGGGGGTGTGTTGGCGGCAATCGCGCTACGCAGGTTGAGCAAGGGGTCGCTCTCGGCCATTGTTGCGGTATGCGATGGCGATGGCTCGAGGAGAGGCGGGGAGGGAGGACGGAGGTGGGCGTGGCAGATGCGGCTGCGGCCGTGGAGCTCGACGTGAAGTCGACGCGCCACGTCCGAGCTTGCGCCGCGGAAGCCTGCCCGAATCGGAGGCCACCACAGCGAGGCTATGAAACAAATGTGCGCTTCTTTGAGGTGGGCCGACTACTTCACAACCATTTGTGAGGCTAAAAATCCACAGGCCGAGTATTAGACTGACCTTCTCCTTTATTTTTTTGCGATCTTCCAGAGTGCAACGGATTATTTTGTTGTTATATTGCAGAGATATCAGCTTCTTTAAGCTGTATTTTCTAAGTTCCTTCCTAATACAGTACTGGAGCTGCCGCAGAGCTTCTCGAAGTGGAACGATATTGGCGTTATAGGAAATGAAAACAGGCCCATCACATGCGCTTGCTTGGGAGCCCAGCGTCTTCCGCAACCGGTCCCTTCCTTCTCCATGGACAAGGACTCCACCTTTAGAAAGTAGCAGAGAGCCCTGGTCGTCTTCCTTGAGTATCATGTTCTACTCTTTCTACTTTCTTGATTTATCCATGGCCATTAGCGAGAACCATACGTGAGGCAGCCTTGCGAACCCGTTCCTCCGATGCCCGTACCAGTTTAGAATGTCTGTGTTCATTCAATCCGCGGCGAAGCCTCCTTTTGGCAGCCGCGTCATTTTCTCCTTTGGGTTCGTCGAAAGGTTCAGTTCAGATATCTTGCTTTATTTCCACAGCTTTTTCTGAAGCCTCCTAACTTTGGGCTTTCCTTGCTTCCCCTGGTTCCTTGACCTTCTTTAACGTCTTCTCCTCGGACTTGCGGGACTGGTCCCTGGTGAGTATCCGATCGACAATACAGAAGAGCTCACGATTGCAGTGCTTGAACATGTTCAAAGTCGGCTCGGAGAGGCCTGGGACGCGACGCAGCTTCTTCCTACGCTTGCAGCGTTTCTTAGCGTGCTTTAGGGCTTTGAGCTTAGACCGCAATAAGGCGCCCGTGATGCAAGCAGCAGCGGCATTGGTGAAGTGCAGCTCTGCCGATGCTACCTGATATCGCCTCGGAGCTAGAGCAAAGTACGGGACGTGGAATCCGACTGCACAGCAGCCAAACACACAGCGGTGGCGTAGTCTCCGTCGTGGGAGATGCTCAGCTTCGCCACCTGGCCCTCACATTGCTCCAGTCCCGAGGCGACATCAGGATGGCCTTCCAAATCAGGCGAGGGTGAAGAGGCCACGTGCTGATCTGTTTCGGTGGATATGGGAATGCTGAAACCGTAGGTCTGATTCAAGTAGAGGCGTTGGACGTGGGTCATGACGGGCGATCTGTCGAGCACGATGGCATAGGGCTGACCGCCATCAGTGGCCACCAGGACATCTTTGAGAAGGATTCGGCGAGACTGAACGGCCTTTATGACCGCCTCCTTCGCGGCAAATCTACACGCACGGCTCAATTACACGAAGGCCTTCGAACTATCAGTTGCGTGCTGCTTACCGGCCAGCAAGATAACGCACTGCGCTGGTAACGATGGCAGGGTCGTGGCCAGTGGCTGGCTCGTGCAGCAAGGTTTTGAAGCGCAGGTTGAACAGCAAGATTTCGTGGAAGGAGAAGACGCGGGCCAGGAAGGGGTGCAGCTGTGGCAAAGAGGTCGACTCCGGCTGCGCGTGGCGCGGACGGCGCTGGACAAGGGACTTGACGCGCTGGATGCTGCAAATGTCGACGCCCACGCTGCAAGGATACGGAAAGGGCCGTGGAGGCATGTCCAGGGCGGGTGAGACGCGGACTCGGCCACAGGCGCAGGTGCGTGGACGGGGGAGCGAGAGAGCGCGGCAGGAATTGCGGGAGCGGCTGGCGGCGCTGATGGGCCGGTAGGGCTGATCGGCCAGACGAGCAGACGCAAGGGGAGCAGCGGCACGGGCGAACCAGGCTCCCAGACATCCGCCCGCCAGCCGCCAGCCGTTGATGCCCAATCGGCCCAATGCCAGCTACAAAAGTGCAGCAGCCCACGGCGCGCTGCTGGGCGGCGCTGGCGAGTGCTGCGAGTGCTGCGAGTGCTGCGACTGCTGCGACTGCTGCGTGGCAGCCTCGCCAGACCAGACCCGCCATGCCGCCGAGCTGCAGCACAGCCCTCCTCCGCCGTCCACACGCTGCCCGCGTGCCAGCTGCCAACGCTGCCTTCAGCTTGGCTGGGGACCGGCTGCACAGCCACCCGCGGGCCAGCTTCCAGCGCCCCGTCCTGGCGAGCGACTCAGGGCTGCCGCGCACGCCTGACACCGCCGGTGCCGAAGTTTCAAGGCGCGGCGATGACGCACTTGCTGCAGGCCCGCGCTAGACCGCCCGGGACCGGTCTCCTCGGGCGGTTGACAGCTGCACGCCATCGTCCTATTTGTACAACCTTCGTCGCCGACAAGCTTTGCTGCCACCGCTCCCCGAAACTCAATTCCCGCCGGCATCATGACTTACAACAACTCCGTCCTCACCTGCACGCCCCACGCCACCCCCGACCCCTTCGTCACCTATGCCAACAACAAGTTCTACTTGGTGCGTCTCCCCACCGCAAATGAGGGGGAGGGGCAGTCCTGCGGGGCCCCTCTGCCCACCCTGCGCTGCACCACCGTCACTGACACCGCCGCCAGACGTTCACGGCCGGCGACCGCGTCGAGGTCTGGTGCTCCGACAACGTGCTCAGCTTCCACAATGCGTCCAAGCATGTCATCTGGTGAGTGGGCATTCTTTTCTTTCTTCCTTTGTCACGTGAATCACCTCGCCGATTCCTCGCCGTTCATGTTCTTTCCTGTCCTCTGTCCATTTCTTCTGTTTTCTCGGTGAGCGTGACGCCTCCACGCTCCAAGTCACGTATCTCTGCATCCCGTCGAGTTTCCATGCTAATGCCCACCAGGAAGCCTCCGCCGGGCACTGAGTACTCGGGTGGCATCTGGGCCCCCGAGATTCACGTCATCGACGGCCGCTGGTACTGCTATGTAGCGTGCGAGAACCCCAAGGAGGGCAACAAGTCTCACAGGGTGCGTCTCCATCCCAGCAATTGACTTCCATCCGCTAAGCTTCGTCCAGATGTATGTCATCGGCGGTCCGCCCGGCCACGAAGACCCGTGCATGGGCAACTGGGAGTTCTTGGGCCCGTTGAGGGGTGTGCCTTCGGACCAGTGGGCCATTGACGGCACCGTCATCACCCTGAACAACCAGAAGTACTTCGTCTACAGCGGCTGGCCCCTCGGCGAGCACCACTCGGACAAGACGCAGGAGCTCTTCATCGTGCACCTGCGCACGCCCACCGAGGCCGACGGCTCTCGCCCGCCCACCAAGATCTCGCACCCGGACTACCCGTGGGAGCGCAGCGGACCGTCGGGCATCAACGAGGGACCGCAGTGGCTCGCCTCGCCCGACGGCTCGTGGGTTGGCCTGGCGTACAGCTGCGCGGGCTCGTGGACCAAGGACTACAAGATGAACACGATCCGCTACGGCGGCGGCGACCCGCTTGACCCGCGCTCGTGGCGCAAGAGCGACAAGCCGCTCATCTGCACCCCCGACGGCGCCTCCGGCCCCTACGGCCCCGGCCACGGCAACTTCATCCCCATCGCCAACAACGAGATCCTCGCCATCTTCCACGCTACCGATTCCCCCACTGACGGCTGGGAGAACCGCAAGGGCCGCTGCCAGCGTGTCAACTTCACCCACCACGGCCCCGACATGGGCAACTGTGTCGGCCCGCTGTGTGGCGACGTTGACAGCTTCATGAAGGGCGGTCACGCTCAGGCCTGGGGTGGCAGCAGTGGTGGCGGCGGCGGTCTGGAGGACAAGCTGCACGGCTTCTTGAACAAGGCCAAGGACAAGGTCGAGCAGAAGCTGAGGGAGTTGTAAGATGTTGAGCGCAATTGAAGCGACTGAAAATAAAAACTAAGACCTTCATTTCTGAGGCACTGTATGAGAAACAATATGTAGGATCGGGCTCTGCGTCGCGAGATGCGGGTTCAGTTCAGGGTTATGAGCTATAGAAGTAACGAAGGAACAAGAATATGCAAGCTTTCTCCATTCATATAATTCGACTTCGCTTTGTGCAGTATAAAGCCAGGAAGGAAAGCGCCTGCGAGAAGTGTATAACATACATTAGAGGCTTCTCCATAGCATCTAGCACAGCTCTCGACAAAACTTCTCCGCCCATAGAAACCCCCTTAACGCCTTTTGTAGCTCAGTCACTTTACCAATGTTAGGCTCCCGAAGAGCCAAAAGAATTTCTCTTCATACTAGCCCAAAGTGTACTCGTCCGTAGCTGTCGACCCCATGGAAGATACCCCAAGCAGCACTGTGCCGCATGCGTTACCGCCGCATAGACCATCTCATCTCCTCCCCGCAAGCGGCCTCCACCCTCCCTCACCTCCGCAAGCCCCACCAACAACCTCCTCTCCGCCGCGCAAACTGGGCTCCCCGGATGGGCAACACATCGAATGAGTCGAAGCGATGCGCATCGACTCTCCATAACACGCTGAGCGGAAGTGCGGCTCGTTGATTGGTAATATGCCGTCGGGCGCGACATTACCCCAGGAAGATGCTTTTAGAAGCACGTGCTATATCTATGTATCGCAATATGCCATGCAACGCAACTATTGAAAAATGCTGAATGTTTTGGACTATATACATACAAACTCATCAATATCTAAAACAGTTCGTGCACACCGACACAACAAAAATTGCCTATCAGTGAACAACACCCAACTCTTTTGTCTTTCCCACAAACAGCGCCTTGGCCTTGTAGAATCAAACACCATCCATGAAATGCCTAAGAGACGCCAGTCCGATTACATATTAACACGTGCTTCTAATCGCTCTTCTCGCTCCGACTACAACGCACAAGATCCACCCACCACACAAGCCTCACTATCTCGCATCCGTCGTTGTCTTCCCGTTAACAGCCCCATTCACCGTCTCCACAACCCCATTCGCCTCTAGCTTCACCTTCTCTACCCCATCCCTCACTCCATTTGCCACGCCCTTGACCCCCTGAACCACCACGTCCTCAAACTCCACACCGCTAACGAAAATCTCGCTCACGCCCTCCAGCGCGGCAACGAAGACGCACAGTCCGCTCGCGATGCAGAAGTGGCTGATGGTAGTGCCAATATCCAGCCAACTGCCTTCGTCACGAACCATCCAGAAGAAGCTCGCAGTCATGACGTCGCCGATGGCCATGACGATCATGAACAGCGCCGATGGTGCAACACCGAGGCGGCGGTTGAGGATGCCGAGGTTGGCGCTGATGACGGCGAAGGGGACGAGGATCTTGAACATGAGTAGCGCGCCTTGGCTGAACGGGTCGAACACGGGAATGAGCCGGGCGACGGCGTCGAGAGAGAAGGAGGAGATGGAGGCGATGTTGCCGGTGCTGAAGAAGGCGGACTGAAGGAGGAAAAGGAAGAAGAGCGCGATGCGTGCATCGCCGAGGCTGAGAGAGCGGTGGTTGGGGCTGTCGCTGGAGAGGTTGGCGAGGCGGGTGTGTGTTGAGGCCAGGGCCGGAGTGAGGGGGTTGAGTTCCGAGGTTGCTGCCGTGGGAGGCTGTGCTGCTGCGGTGTGGTGCTGCTTCTGAGAGGTGTGCTGGTATATGCGGTGCTCCATGCGAACCCAGGTGACCACTGTCATGCAGAAGGCAAAGTAGAACAAGCCTTCATACGAGATTGTGAGAATGATGAAGATGGGCGAGAAAGCTAGGAAAATTACGACCAGGCGGTGGATGTAGTGGTTGTTCGGTGCCAAGCCGTGGAGGAAGGGAACCGTGAGGGATGCAACTGTAGAAGGTTAACAAAGTTCAATACGGCCACCAACGAGTCCAACTTACCAAGAACGACCCATCCCACAATCTGCGTGCCAAGAGGCAACCCTTCCTTAGCTTTCAAAGACGTGACGCTAGACTTAGTGACGAGCATGGCAAGGGCGATGAGCCCAACTTGTGTTCCCAAAATCGTCCTAGACAATGCGTCGGCCTTCTCAGCGGCGAGGCCTTTCTTGGTGGCAGTTGACTGTGCGATGATACTCTTTTCGAAGATGAGGTACAGTGCGCCGACTGTAAACATGAGGAAACCCCCGAGAAGGCTGTATATTCATTGTCAGAAAAATGGCGGGCAGTAATAGAACAGAGCAAAACTTACATCAAAGTGATGTCTTCTACCTTGAGGGCGTCTAATAGCGTGAAGATACTCATCATACTGCAAGACAGCCACCAAGTCGTCACCAGGAGTCTATTTTTCTTGATAAAGCCCATGCCATAGAATGCTGGCCACAGTGAAGCTAAGATGTAGCAAATGGTAAAGACTTCTCTGTGGAAGTAGCTTTGCACCTAAAGTTCAACCGTTAGCCAAAAATCCCTAGGCGATGGGGAACTCTCAGACTTACAATTGCTTCTAGGAACCCAATAGACGCCAAGAATTTGACTACTAAGCCAAACTTGTCCTGTGGGGTTTTGATGTGCTCGAACAGAACATCCTTACCCTTCCGCAATGCGGCTCTCCGTGCATACACTTCCTCCCAGAACATTACCGGGAAGATGGCGTAGCCGTAGTAAGTCAAAGACGACCGTTGCGCGAGCAGGACAGAGAATAGCGCAACGCCAACGGCAGAGAAGACAGTTGTCGAAGCAATAGACCGAGAAGTTTCCGCCGTGCCGTGCAAGACATGCAGATCAATGACAGTCGTGATTGCAAACGCTATCCAGCCCAGGTAACCCAGCGTCACCAGGGTCCGAAGGAATAGCCAATCGTACGTCTGAAGGTACCTGAGACCTCCCAACCCCAGCTTGATCAACTCTGTGCACTGTTGAATGGCATCTTCAGCATGACCGCTGTCGATAAGCTTTGTTATCGATGCAATGCGGTTCTCCACTGAATTATCTTCCGCGCCGCCGAAAGCGGAGAAGGGCTTATAGTGCAGCTCGGTGGCCTTCTTCTGCTCCTCCTTGACGTGATACATTTCGAGGATCTCCTTGGCATTAACCAGAAGGGCCTTGGCTTTCTTGGTGGCATCCGCGTTCAAGTAAGCCAGCGGCAGTTCGCCAACTGAGTTGACGGGGAAGGGAATGCCGACAAGGTAGGCCATGAGAGCTGCGACGTCGGCCTGCGCAACGTCATTTCGCTGAATGTGGTCGAGGTTCCAGTCGGAGGAGAAACCGTCCTCATGGCCAGCCGCAGTACCTTGTGGCACCTTGACTGGCGGCGCAACGCCAGATCCCCAAGCAATCAACGGTGTCCGTGTATTGTCCGGGTGGCCGTCTCCATGGCTGCCCCAATCACTCATACCGTGGTCTGCGGTGAACACGAAAGCCGTCTTGCCGTCGTTGTAGAAGTCCTCAATCAGCTCCGTGATCTCCTTCACGCCCTGATCCACGATCTTGATATTATGCAGGTACTCCTTCGAGTACGGCCGGTACGAATGGCCCGTGGTGTCGAGGCCCAGCAGATGCAGGAAGAACACGTTCTTATCCTGGCGCAGGGCGGCGTTCAACGTCGCGTTCGACTTCGCATCACGGAACAAGCCCTTGACGCGCTCGAAGACCCAAGTATCCAGATGCGTGGCATCCTGCGAGAAATCCTCATACTCGGCGCCGTACATGTCAACGTCGACGCGGCCCGGCACAGCGCCCTGCTCGAACATGGGCAGGATGTCCGGGCTGCCCCAGCTCCATGTGTGGCGCGAGCGATTGAAGACGCTGTCGAAGTTGACCGGGTTCAGCTTCCAGCCCGTCGTCACCGATGACACATCTTCGTATAGGCCGGCAATTAGCGCGACGTGTCCCGGCCGCGACTCGGTGGGCACGCGTGTGTGCGAGACGCCAAAGGTGCCGTGCGAGAGGACGCGGGACCGGAGGAAGGGCGCGAGCGGGCGCAGCTCTTGGGCTTCGGGCGCGCTGGGGTCGGCGGGCGACGGGTCGGGGAAGGATTGGAAGGCCTTGTCGGCGCGGAGTCCATCTCCTGCAACGCGGCCAGGAGTCAGCAAGAACTGGAACCCTGAAGGGATGTGCCTGCCCTAGCGGTGCAGCGAACTCCGGTAGACGTCTGGCTAGTGGAAGCGAGCGCGCGTGCTACTTACCGACGAACAAAATCAATCGCTTTGCCGGCGGCTCCTTGAAGTCGAGGCCGTACTCGCGCATCCCGCTGACTATGGGGCTGACGAAGTAGATGTCGAAGATGGAGTATATGTAGACCAGGTGGAAGACCACGGCGATGGCCAGGAAGCCCAGGCGGCCGAGTCGCGCCATCTTTGCGGGAAACGAGCGGCGCGTCTCCTCTGCGGCGGAGGAGGCTGCTTGGGAGCGGAGGAGGAGGGAGGGCGAGGAGTCGTCGTCGTTAGGGACGACGCGCGGTATTTTCGCGGAGAGCGTGTACCTGCATGGATAATTGTAGCCAGACCGCCAAGCCCAAACGTCACCCCGGGCCGCTAAGGGGACGATCGTACGGATCAGGAGGCGGTCAGCGGACGTGCCGTTTGCCTTCGCGCGCCGCCTGATTCGCTGCGTTCCGGGAGAGCCGCAGTCCCAGGGTCCTCCGTTGCGGCACGACGTGTCCTCATTAAAGTGTGCAACAGCGGTAATGTGTTCATGCTTCGATTTAGCCGCCATCTGATTATCTCCGTATACACATCTGCATCGTGCTGAAAACGCCTTTTGTATCCCGATGGCCCCCCCGTATTCTAGGACGTGACTTACGCCGCAGCCTCCGCTTCCTCCTCCGCCTCCGCCTCCGCCTCTTCTCCGTCCACCTCAACCTCGTCCGCCACGTTTTCCACTGCAACCTCGCCGGCTTCTTCCTCCTCCTCATCCACATCAACGAGCTTGACTGAACCGCCCTCCTTCTCTAGCTTCAGCCACTCGTCCCACTCGGGGAACATGTCAGCATCTCCCTCATCCTCCTCGCTCGGCGGCTGGCCCAGCAGCCGTGCAACCTTGCCCTTGCTGTCCTTCTCCAGGCCCTGCTTCCACTCCTTCACAAGCCCGGGAGCGCGGCTGGGCTTGTAGGTCTGCGCGAAAAGGACTGCCTCGGATGTGCGGTTGGTCCTGACAAGCAGGTCGATGCAGCCGTCCACATCACCCACTTGCCACAAGCAGGAAAAGGCGATGTTGTGTGAGCTCGACTCCTGAGCGAGCTCAGCAAGCTTGCGGAGGCCGGCAGCGTTCGAGCTCGACGAGTAGAGGAGGAGTAGGGAGCCCATGTCTTTTGCGTGCGTGAAGCATTCCTCAGCAAGCTTCAGATCCCAAGCAGTCAGTGCCGCGTCGCCCACCGTCTTCCACTTGTGCTCAACATTGACCTCCTTGGCCTGCTCGAGCGCAACATCAAGCTTTCCGAGGCTGAGCGCTAGCTCAAAGCGATGCTCCGAGTCGGTGGCAACATCAAGCGCCTCCTCCTTGAAGCCTTGCCCTTCGAGGAATCGTGCGATCTTGTTCTTCTGGTCCTGGGGAATATCTTCAAGCATCTCCATAGCAGTCTCAAGCTCCCCTCTCAAGACGAGAGTCTGGTACTCGATGACAGAAAGGGAGAGAGCGTATGACATGACGCCAACATCCTTGTCGCAAACGTAGACTCGTCCATCGCGGGGAAGATATCCAAGAACGTAGACGGGGGTATCGAAGTGGGAAATCGTGTAAGTTTGGTCGCCGACGAGGTAGTTCAGCCTGTTCGTGCTGTTGGTGTAGACGAAGCAGTCGCCCACCCACTGGCCAGTCCGGACACTGTGATCTGTTAGTCGTAGCTTTTTGTACCATAGCGGTGTTGCTTACCTCTCGTTGATGTCCGTGATAACCTCGAACGCAGCCTCGACACCGTCCTCATCAACCTCACCGGCCTGGAGGGCGACGACGTAATTCTCCCTAGAGAAGCGGAGGACGTAGTACGTATCATCGCAAGCCAGCGTCACGAGCTCGCCGTTCTCCGACCAGTAGACCTATTTCTGTTCAGTATTCGCTTGAACGTCGAAAATTTAGCGTTAGACTTACGTTCTTAGGCTCGACCTCGATTCTCCTGACCAGCTGGCCGCTCTCCCAATCGAAGAAGCCGATACCACCTTGACCCTTGACACCAAGCAGGGTGCCACCGCTGAGGCCGTCGGCCTGGAAACCGACGTTCAGACCTCCACTTCCCTTCTCCTTGAAGTTGCGGAAGATCTTCACGCTGGTGCCTGACTCCCGGATGGCGTAATCCTTGTCGTTCTCCTTAGATGCCCAAGCGAAGTCCAATGCCGAACCGAAAGCTTGGTTACGTAGGGCCAGTGCAGTGTAGATGATGTATTCACCATCACCGCAAACAGCGACAAAACGACCGTTGGGAGAGTGCATCAAGGATTGCGGGTAAATCTCAGTAGAGCCAAGGTCCTTCGAAGGGATAGTCAAGCGATCACCATCCTTCAGAGTCTTGTCACCACCCTTGATCACCGAGGTAAGGATCTCGGAGTGCTTCGCCCAGATGATCTTGCCTGAAGCATCCATGCTAACCGCGGGCTCCTCGCGACCCATCTTGACAACGACGGCACCATCGTCGAAGCCCACGGCGACGCCCTGCTTGCCACGCTGGTAGCTCACGCACCATGCGCGTTCTAGGCCATAATTTAGGGACTGCTCGAGGCGGTATGTGTTGGCGTGCCATATCTTGACCGTGCCGTCCTCTGAACCGGAGATAATGACCGGCAGTTCAGGGTGGTAGATTGCGAACGAGACGTTGCTGGTGTGGCCTTCCAGCGTAGCGATCTGCGCCTTGGTCGTGTAATCCCACACCTTCACGGTCCTGTCGTCGGATGTGGTAAGGAGGTACGGCTTATCGGATTGCGGGTAGTAGTCGACATGGTTGACACCCTTAGTCTCGTGGGCCTCGAGCGTGAAGTTGGGGGTCGGAGATCCCAAGCTCCAAATCTTGACGGTCCTAAAGATTAATCAGCATGCGCATTCACTCCGACTGTGGAGTAATCCATACCTGTCAAGACAAGCGGAAGCGAAGGTGTTGGTGTCCTTGGGGTTGATGGCAAGGCCCATGACATAGTGTGCGTGGCCCTCGAAGACCTGGACACACTTCCAGCCACGTTCCCAATCCCATAGCTTGATAGTCTGCGCCAGTGTCAGCTCCGCCGTAACTCAACCACAACCATCCATCTGCATACCATATCATCCGAGGCCGTCAAGACGAAGGGTTGGGTCGGGTGGACACATATCGCGCGAATGTAGTCGGGATGCGCCTCGAAGCTGGTGATCTTCTCGGAGGTGTTGTAGTTATAGACGCGGAGCTGAAAGTCGTCGGAGCCGCAAACTATCCAGTTCTTGCGCGCAATGAAGCGACCGGCGCGGACGGGCACATCGGTGAGCTCGAAGGTCTTGACAATTGCCTGCGAAGCCTGTCAGAATTGCACTCGGAGACAGCATGCGGTGTCCCTACCTGTGTCTCATAGGACCAAATATGACAATGGCCTGCTTCTGTCAGCTCCGCTGTCTCCTCCGCACTCCAGTCGTCTGCATGACATACCGCTGTACAAGGTGGTCAGAACCTGTTGGGGTTAGCAATGCGTCCACAATTACACGTTTGGAGGCTACGTACCCATGGCTCCGTGGGGTGAAAGTCGATTCCCTTCACACGCTCGCTCCGGGCAAAGAGCTGCCTCTGGATAGCGAATTTGGGGTTAGCTACGTTCGCAAGCGGGGAGAAGAAGTTGCCGCGCGCAGCCATGATGCCTGTTGAAGCTCCAGGCCAGATGCTACTGTGCGCTGCCGGCGGAGATGCCCCATACCTTCACGTCGAGCCGCATCTTGGTGTCTCAGGGTGTGTGGTGGTACGCAAGGGGAACGGTATTGGGAGACGTGGCTTATGAGCAGCCAGTCGAAGGAGAATTGTGTTGCGCAACGTGACGCCCAGTATCACCGCTGCGGAATAGTTCGAGGAGGTTGACGCGCGGAGGATTGGGAGGCGGTCGGGAGCGGTGTTGCGGGTTCGCGCTGGATAGGTGGATCGTTGCGGCCGGGCTGCCCTCCAGGGTGTCGTCGGAGTTGGTCTCGGCCGCCAAGATTTCAGGTCTCGCGCGCACTGGGTCCGATTCAATTTAGTCGTGGCCGCGCTGCGGCTTCCACGAGGGGTGCTCGATTCTTTCGTGTCCTCTTCTCCCGCTAAAACAAGGCTGAACATTTACCACTACGCACAGGAATAGATTATCGGCGTTTTCCGTACGCAAAGCCCTTTTCAGATGCCACCGACACAAGAGGACTTCAACTCTACGGATTTTGCGCAGGCTATGCAGCGCGGAGAATTAGTCGTTGCCGGACGGAGAAGGACACGATGCGCATCTGCGACCAACGTCATTGCGCCCATCCCCCCGCGAATAAAGCAAAGCCATGAAACTTTGGTTTTCAGATCTCACGGGTTTCACCGTTCATCAGTTTTAAATCAACCAACTTTCTCGTTCATCACTACATTTATTGAAAATTCTCCAACTATGTACTCGGCAGCCAACCTCCCCAGGCGCCACCGCTCCAGACAGCCAAGGCAATGCTACCATCTGCCTATGCCGTCTATAAAATTCCTTCCTGTCGTAATGAAAGGAATCAGAAATAGTCTACCTTCCAAAGAGAAGTCGTAGACAGGTATCTAAGAAGTGAAGGAAAATGTGGCCAATAATATGATAGTAAGCTTGCGCTAGATGACAGACTGGGAATGCATAGACAGGTATAAGAAGAAAAGGAAATAAAGCTGGGGGTCTGAGAGCAGTGACCGGCGTGTATGGGGTGGAATGACGCGCGAGCGAGCCCGATCGCAGTGTCGCGGCTCGGGCTGGGAGGCGCCCGCAACTTGTGTGCCGTCGGACGAAAAGAAAGAGAAGGAGGCCAACTGCCCGCAAGACTGCGCTTTTTCAAAATATGATACAGCGAACGTGGCCTCATGTGCAAAACATTAGGCCATCAAGGATAGGTAGGGTCGCGCTCGGCGATCAGTTCCATCCCAGGGAGTTCTCCGCCATAACAGGCGCCGAAATTTGCGCAGTCCGGGCGCTACGACCATTGCTGCTGCCGCTACCACGGCTGCCGTGGCTATCACGGCCACCACGGCCGCCAGTCATGAAAGGACCACCGTTCATCGAGCCGTAGCCGCCGGGACCAGAGCCAGTGCTGGGCACAGAGCTGGAGCGCTGGTGGCTGGCCTTCTTCTTCTTGTACCGGCGCGCAACAAGCATCATAGCCGCTCCGTACACAGCGACACCACCAATGGCGGCGAAAGCAATGCCAACTGCGCTAGCCTTGACAGGAGAGCTGGAGTTGGAGCCATCACCCATGGGGTCACCGCTGTTGGCGTTGCCAGAGGAGCTCGACGACGAGCCACTGCCAGTAGAAGAGCCCGTCGATCCGTCATCAGGCATGTCACTAGCCAGGATAGGGAAGGTGGGGTCGACGAAGCTCGTCAAGAAGTTGATCGTGGAGCCAATCTCCTTGTCGTCGTTGTTGTAGAAGACAGAGTTGGAGTTGAGCAGGTCCAGGTGAAGGGTGTCAACCAGGTCACTCGGGACATACATCATAGCCAGGGTCGAGATGTAACCCAACTTCTCGGTGGTGTTGTACGAAGTCAGAGTGACCATCTGGACGTTGTCATGATCTATGCCGAGTCCATCAGCCACAGCGATGGGCATGTAGGTGGTCAGCTGCCAGCCCGTGGTATCAGCATGGCCGACAACAAAGGGCCAGTTGAAGCCGCGCTTGAAACCGATCTGGATCTTGGTAGTGTTGGCGGGAGCGGTGGGCATGCCTCCGGGGGGAGCAATGAACTTGGGGTACGAGGTGGCAGTTGCAGTGGCCGAAGTGCTCGAAGTGCCCTCGGCAGTAGACGGGTCAAAAACGATGCTCGTCGCGACAGTGTAGGTCGTGGCAGAGTCCGTGCCAGTGGGGACAATCGAGAAGACCGGCGTGGTCGAAGTGGTAGACATGGTGCTTGACGGGATCACAATCGTAGAGCTGGAAGTCGGGATGATCACAACGACCGAAGACGAGCTTGAGCTGGACTCAGTGGTGGCGGAAGGAGTCTGCACAGATGACTGCGTGGTCTCCGAAGCCAGGGTGGTCGAGGCAGACGGAGTAGTCTCAGGGGTCGAGGCCGGCGTAGAGGGAGCAGACGTCTCGGACGACACAATCGAAGAGCTGGATCCGGGGGTTGTAGCACTGCTCGAGCTTCCAGATGCGGAAGGCAGAGGTGTGGTCGGCGTGGTCGGGACAGCGGTAGAGTCGCTAGGGGTCGCGCTGGTATCGACTGACGAAGTAGCCACGGGAGTCGACGCGGAACCAGGAGGGCTGGTCAAGGACGAAAGAAGCGAAGTCAGGTCGACGGTAGTGGGAGTGCTGAGCGGAATAATTGGCGTGGTCGGGATTGAGACCAGGGGCGTCGAGCCGAGTAGAGAAGACAGAATCGACTCAACTCCGGTGAGGGTAGAAGACGCCGCAGGAGTGACGGGACTCGAGGCGCTCGATGGGGTTGGCGTGGCATCAGAAGCACTGGCAGTCAAAGGAATGCTAGGCAGGGGAGTCAGGATCGACGTCAGATCGCTGCCAGCGCTGGAAACGAGGCTGGTGACGCCGGAGAGCAGCGAGCTGAGGTCGCTCGTGAGCGGCAGAGGAATTTCAAGGCCGCTGCTGCTCGTGGCAGCCGCCGGCGTCGTGGGGGCAGGAGTGGTGACGGCAGATCCAGCAGGCGATTCGCTGCCGCTCGACAGTGACTCAGCAGAGTCAGTAGGAGTAGGCGTGAGCTCGCTGGCGGACGAAGTGATCGGCGGGATCGCAGTGCCAGTTCCGACGAAAGAAGAACTGCTGCCAACAATGGGAGTCAGGACTGATTCGACGGAAGTCAAAGCAGAACCAACGGGAGTCAAGACGGACTCAACAGGAGTGAGAACGGACTCAACAGGCGTTGCAACGGACTCGACAATCGACGACAGGCCAGTGGCAGCAGAGCCCAGAGCGGATGTGACGCCAGTCACGGCAGATCCGGCAGCCGAAGTCACGCCGGACACCACGGAGGTCACGCCTGACACAAGGCCACCAAGGAGATCAGACGTCGAAGTCTCAGTCGAGGACGGCGCATCAGTGGTGCTGCTGCTGCTGTCGATGATGGTCGACAGGCCGACGATGATACCCGTGCCGGTGGATGGCGTAGCAATGGGAGTGGCAGGGCCCTCAGTGGAGCTGGTAGGCTGCACGACGGGGACCGAGACACCACCAGTGCCAGTTGCGCCAGTCTCAGCAGCCGTGGAATCCGCAGTCGAAGTCGCGGCAGGCTCCTCAGTGGTAGAGGCGGTCGTCGGGTTGAGGACGGGGCTCAGAACACCGCCAGTTCCCAGGGCGCTAGTCACGGGGCTCAGGATACCGCTGGAACCCAGAGCGCTCGTGACGGGGCTCAAGATACCGCTGGATCCCAGAGCGCTGCTCACGGGAGTAAGAATCGGGCCTAGAAGGCCACCAGTGCTGGACGCGGTCGACTCAGTGGTGGTCGGTTGCTCATCGCTAGTGGCTGAACTTGTGGGCTGGACGATCGGAATCGAAACGCCACCAGTGCCGGTTCCCGCAGCGCTGGACTCGGCAGTTGGCGTAGTGGAAGCCGCTGACGAGGCAGCAGACTCCTCGCTGGAGGCCGAGGTCGTGGGGGTCAGAATGGGGCTCAGGACACCGCCAGTGCCAAGAAGGCTGGTCACGGGAGACACAATGGGGTCAAGAAGGCCGGAGCTGCTAGTCGAAGCCTCCTCACTGACAGTCGAGCTGGTGGGCTGAACAATGGGAATCGATACACCACCAGTGCCAGTCCCGGCCGCGCTGGAAGCAGCAGGAGTCGTAGCGGTCGTCTCCGACGCGGTAGCACGGGCTTCCGAAGACTCCGAGGTTTCCTCGGTGCTGCTGGTCGTGGGCTGAATGACCGGGCTTGAAACGCCACCGGTGCCGACATAGCTGGAAACGGGAGTCTCGGTGGAAGGAATGACAGTCGAGGACTCTTCGGTGTTGCTCGTGGTAGGCTGGATGACGGGGCTCGACACGCCACCAGTGCCGACGACATAAGTCGACACAGGCGTAACGATGGTAGTAGCCGAAACCGAAGACTCCACAGCAGAGGGCTCCGAGGATACGGTGGTAGCAGTTGATTCCGTGACAGTCTCCTCGCTGGCGGCCGAAGTCGAAGGCGTGACAACCGGGACGGTGACACCGCCAGTTCCAACGAAAGTTGATGAAGCGGGAGTGGTCGAGGGCTCCTCAGGAGTGCTCGACAGAGTGGTCGTGGTGAAAGGTGATGAAACCTCGGTAACGGTGTATTGCGAGACAATAGTCGACGTGCCCGCGGGACTTTCGCTCACTTGCGTGGAGTTCACCACATAAGTAGAGGTAGACGATTCAGCAGCAGGCGGCGGGCTGTTGAGGAAGCTGTTGAAAGATTCGCTGTTTGAGAAGGTCTCAAACATCGACGAGAGATCCGGCTCAGATGATGCTTCCCGGGATGACAGAGTCGAAGAATCGCTGGGAGGAGGCGTAGAGATTTCCGGAGTTGGCGTGGAGTTCTCCGGAGTTGCGACAGCCGGCGTCGTGGTGTTCGTGTATGTTTGCCGTTTCACATGACGAGGGAAGTAATACTTCGGTTTTTGAGGCGCGGCAGTCCGTCGAGCATGTGCCGGCGCAGCTTCGGCAGTGGCCCCCTGAAGGGTCAGAAGGGCCACGCAAGCCGCCCAAGTAACCGTTGATGTCCTCATCTTGTATTATTCCCAACTATTGCTTAAAATTCCGTGCAAATGGCAAAAGACGCGAGGACGAGCGCTGCTGCTGTCAGATGTTAGATCGGATTTCCAGGACGTAGGCAATGGATCGGCGTACTGTCAGGATGTTCGTGTAAACGAGTGTACTTGACGAATCAAGGGTAAGGAGTGTGTCTGTTGGACGTGGTTAGTGGTGTTTTCAATGTAGCTCCGTTGAACCGTGGGCATCCCGAGACTTTCAACGGATCTGCGTATCCAAGGAATCCTTACCGGACTGGTATTTCAGTCGCGGAGAGCGGTAGCAAGGACAAAGATGATCGTGAGGTCGGCGAATTGATAAACGACCCTCACAATCCCATCCTGCGAATACCAGATGACTTCGGAGCTTCGAAAGAGAGGACGCGAATGCGATAGTCGCGGAAAGGTGTGGAGACAAGCGCAAGATCGTCGGACGGAATTCCAACGGCTCGGGCTTCTTGTCTTTGTTCGGATTCCCTAACCAACAACGATGGCGAACTGGAAGGTGGCGTCCACTCGATCAAACGGCCGGCGAGATCCACGTGCTTGAGACCCTTCTTCAAACAAAGACACCCAGATTAAGACCACGGATTACAGCTCCCAAGCTCAAGATTAACCGGCGATTAACGGCAGGCGGTGCAATCTCTTTGTCCGGTGGGCTTGGAGTTGCGGCGATGGCTTCGGGCGGATTGGCAATCAAGGAGTGGAGGCGCAGTCGTCCAAAGGCGGTCGAGAGGCGGTATTAGAAAGTGGCGAAAATAATTGCAAGAATCGAAGCTGCAGAAACGAGCGGTGGTGATTCACTGGGGAATCGGCGGAGGGGTGAAGGAGCGTGAGGTGAGCCCTGTGCGAGACGGCGAGGTCGGTCGGGACGAGGTCTGCGACGGCGGCGAGCGCACACTGGAAGCTGCAGCTTCAGTGCTGACCGGTCGAGGATTGCCGGGCTGTTGGGGGAGACGGTGGAGAAGGCGAGGTTGCGGCGAAGGAGGGAAATGAGACGAGGTTGCGCGCGGGAGGGCGATGGAGAAGGCCGGCGGCGCCCCAAGCGAAGCGAGCGAGCACAGGAGTGGCTTCGCCGATGAGCGAGCCTGACCAGCGACAGCCCCGGGCGCAGAGCAGGGACGTGGGCAAGCAGAGCAGAAGCGACGCCAGGACGGGCGGCGCGGTGCATAAAACGTGTGCACAAGTGGCCGCGGCACCGGTCAATTGCTGTAAATAGGCCGGGCGCGCGAGCGGTTCGCAGCGCCGACGGCGATCGCTCCCGGCGCTTGCGGGCTAGGCTGAGAGACGAACGGTTTTCTCGCGGAGACGATGGGCGGCGGGCGGAGGGTGTTCGAGGAGCGCATGCTCGTCCGGCGCAGCAGCACAGGTGGAAGCAGCAGCAGCAGCAGCAGCGCGGCGCCCGCACAGACAGGGCGAGCAGTGATTAAAGTCACGTCGCAGGCACGACTCGCGCGGCCAGCAAGGAACGGGCAGGTGGGCGGGTGAGAAACACAACGTTTCCCTCGCCGGTGGCAGTGCCGCGCTGCCAGGAGCGCGCCCATTGCGCCGCGCCGCCGCCCGCGCAAGCATCAGCAATAGCGGAGCGCTGGTGAAATTACCAGCATCACCGCGGGCAGCGCTTCGGGCACCCTGCAGCCGCCGGCCCTGCCCATTCCCTCTGCGGCGTAGTGTGCGGGCCATGTGCTGGGGAGCCCGGCCCTGCGAAATTGGATGGGCGTCGCCCGCGTCTCATCAGGGACATGGCCGATAATTTCCACAGCCGGCCATTTAGCCAGGCCGCCAGCGTCGCAGGCATCTCGCGAGCAGGCGGCCGGGCACCGCGCCCTCTGTTTCCTGATCGCAGCGAGAAACAGCACGGCAAACATCGTGCCCGCCCCGGCGTCGGGTCGCACGCCGCGGCTTATGCCCATCAGCCGTTCCCCGTCTTACGCGCATGGTGCGCCGCCTGGTGTGCAACCCGACCTGCCTGCCTTCGTTCCGTCCTGCCGCCCCCGTGCCTGAGCATGCCCGCGAGCAGGCAGCACGCCCGCCGGCCGGTCGAGGGCAAGCGCCCAGCCCCGTGTGACGCCCTGCTGTCAAGCCCATACGCGCCAGCAGATATTAAATCCAGCAGGTAGATAGGTGCCGGTGCGGCGCAGGCTCAGGGCCCCAGAGTCCACGCTGCGCCGGCCGGCGTGGGCCCATTTGGCGTGCTTTTTCATAACGTTGCGTTCACAAGGCGCCTTCATCTCCGCCCTCCGGCATGTGCAGGAGCGCCTGGCCGCGTCGATGGCACCGCGAGCCTCGGGGTCTGGCTCAGGCACCGGCACCGGCACAGGCACAGGCACACCACCGCCCCAGCTCAGGAGAACACATCCGTCTGCCCATCACCCGCGAGCTAGCACCGCGGCCCTTCGCGCAAATTTCGGCAGCCCAGTAGTCTTCAGGCTATCCAAACCCAATTCGAACCACACTGCAGTCGTTTTGGGGCCCGTCGCCGTCTCCAGCCCGCCTCTTGCGGTAACCGCCCCGTGCTACGCGTTTCAGGCTGACCAGTTTGGCGGCGCACAAAGTTTGGCTGGCCGCCTGCCTGCCTCATCAGCACCTGTTTGGTAAGGTCGGCTCTCGATTATATCGTGTGTTGCCATTTCTGTCCGACGCGGCACCAAGGAATGTCAGACCATGGGTCCCAAGGAGCTTCTTGTGATAGCCTCAGCTGTCAAAGCTGCCAGTCGACAAGATCCCGCGCATTCTGCACACCTCCGCACGATCACCACCGAGTCTCGACCCCCATCGCCGCCTCCCCATCGCCTAGTGCCAGGGCCACTGTTTGACTGGAGGTGCGCATCGCCCTTAGTCGCGCATCTTCTTCCCAATCGTCCCCAAGCGTTGCAGCGGCTTTGCCATCTTTCGGCACCGACTTCTCCTTAAGCTTCCCCATCACGATGCTCTGCTGCCCCGTTCGTATCGTCGTTGCGGCTCCCCGAACGGGTCGGAGCATCTGATGGCCATCTCGCTTTGTTCGGCCTCACTGTCCGGATCTTCATTGCCAAGTCACCATGTCTCAAAGGCCATGTCCGCAGGGCCAGATCGCCGCGACTCGCCTGCGCATTCGTCATGCGGTGGATCAACTATTCTTAGGAGCGAGAAGTCCCACCTTGCTTCGCCTCGAAGAACAACAAACGTACGTGTTGATGTCGTAAGCGCTTGCATTGTCAACTCGCCGAAGCTGATCGTATTGAGGCGATCGCTCATGCTCTCCTGCCACACATTCCTCTGTGCCCCTCACCGTGAGTGTGTGACCAGTCGAACGACTAGCGGCAACTTCTTCCAGCGCAGATTGTGACATTCATGCCAATTACTGCATCCGTGGCATCGCGCTTTTCCGCCGACAGGGCAATTTTCACCAACATCTCCCGCCGACATTTCATTTTAACTTCACAGAGATTGAACCTACCAGATTGCCGGGCTATGAGGGCCTAGATCTGGTGTATCATGCATGAGTAGAATTGTCTTTTCGGCAAGCATGGAAAGGTGCAGTGACAACGTCCTTCCGTAAGTGGTTTTGACTAGACCTTCATTTCAGGCTCTGTTCCAATCTTTTCTCCATATTCCAAGGTTACATCCTTCCAGAATTCTCTATACTAAAGCCATCTATAATACTACGCCGGCTATTACTATTGCTTGTTCAAAATCCTGTGCGATGATCCCCACTATCCATGATGATTCTAGAAACGGGGCAGATCCTACAAGATCAAACTCCGGTTGCATCGCCGAACATCGTCTTGGTCGCAGCCGAAAAGCATCTTCCATCTCCGCACAATGCCGTATCACCTCAACTGCCCGTTCCTTGCAAAGTCGCATTTGACCTAGAGTCTGGTCGTCTGCTTGTAGTCTGGGCCTTGGCGCTATGCTACGCCTTGGTTGGCTGACCGTCCTAAACATTTGCGTTTTGGAACGCATTGAGAAGTCGATGTCACCAACGCTCTAGTCCAAACACTATATGTCTCTGCGATCACCAGAGCGCATATCACACTGACGGCACCTCCAACCTTCCGATTCGCTGCCGTGCAAGCAAGCCCATACAAAGAAACCCGTGCCTCCGACACGCTGCTTGTTCGCCCCTCATCGTCTTACGTCACAACGGGGCTCCAAAACTCTCTACGCACCATACTTTTCGACGGTAGGGCATCAAGACCAGCGGCGGACAGCAAGAAAACCTAAAACTCCTTCCAGAAGCTCGCCGTCACAAAACGTCAAACTTGACTAACGCTCGCGGCCGGCCAAAACCCGCAGACCAGGGTATGCTGACAGCAACTGATGTAGTTGTCGATACGTGCCTCCCTGGTAACCAACCGGAATCCCGTACGCCCTTCCGCCTTCCCGCCCACCGCCGCCGTCCCGATCTCCCGCCGGAACATGCATCCAGAGCAAAAAGAAAAGAGAGAAAAAAGACCCGATCCTACAACGTGGCGACAAATTCGCCGCACGACGTAACACAAGAAAATTACCGGGCGGTAATGGAGGCAAATCTCTTCATCGACGGGCAACTTCCGCCGGCCGACCCACTGGCCGGCCGACCAGCCTCCGGGTCGTGACTGGGTGACTGAGTGAGCAGTTTGATCGCGGTGGGTTGGTGGTGGGTGACGCGTCATCCAGAATGTGCTCACATTCCCGCGCGACGGCCGGCGAGTCGACCACTCTCACCACACAGAACACGCACGCTCTCACGCGCGCGCTCCCTCGTACTCCGTACGAATGATCGCCGTCCATCAGATGCCCACACAGCAGAGGAAACCCGGCCTCACTCATCATCTCCATCGTCATCGTCGTCCTCATGTCCACCCAGCCACCGCACGTCTCACGTCGTACATACACGAGGCGCGGGCAGGAAGGAGGAGATCCCAAAAAGCCCCACCACCCCTCTCCCAGCCACCACCAAACCCGTGCCTTGTAAAAAGCAGCCCGTCCCACAGAGAGGCAGCCAAGCAGGTGGAAGGTTTTAAGACGTGGCACCAATGACCTCCTCGCCTCGTTTCGTTCCCGCTTTCCGCCCAGGGCGGGTACGTAACCTGTACCTGGCCGACATGCGGGCGGGCAGAAGAAAAAAAAATGAAGCGGGCATAGAAGAAGAGTCGTATGTAGGGGCAAGGGAAGGGAAAGATGGGATAGGATGGCGACGGGAGGGGTAGGGCAGCAGTCAGGACAGGACAAGGCGGAAGGCATGAAGAGTGGCTTGCTTCACCTCAGGTGGCGTACCCTTCGTAAGGCTGAATTGGCTTGGCGGTCATCTGCTATTTGTCCCGCCTCGTCGCAGGATTTGTGGGATTGCGTATGCCCGCGCCATGCGTTGCGGGTAGGGCTTTTCCAACCTTCTCTGCCGATTTTTTCTTTGGCTTGGTGTGAGGCGAAAGTGCTGCTAGGTGGTGGTTAGACGAACGTTGTGGGGAGCCGGGGCAGCAGAGTCGATATTCTTGTTGGGTTGGTACTCCTAATCCTGGTGGCAAGCGGCTTATGCAGTGTCGTCTTGTGGAGGCTTATGCACTTTTTGCGTGCTTACGGTGAGAATCTAGATCCCGCTGCAGATTTCGGCCTGCATGGGGCGATGTAGGTGAGATTATGGAAAATCTCCTCTTCCGTACGCTTCGGCAATTGGATTTGGAGAAAGTGTGGGACTTGGTCACGCAGTGAGAATCCTTCGTCGCGCCCAAAAGGGCGATGCTGATAGCGTTGGCTTGTGTGATAAGATGTACAGTACAAATAATTCGCACGCACGCTGTCATGAGCAAAATGAGTAAAGATCCTCCGTCTATCCAGAAAGTCGCCTTGGCAGACATGTGTGCCGATTCTTGCTTTCCCGTATCATTGACCCGACGCCGAACTCCGTCCCTAGGTGTGCATTCCACCCATGTGGCCATGATTGCCACTTCTAAGCTGAGGAATCACCTCACAGGCGCGACGTAATCCTCCTCTGCCGGCGAGCTTGAGGCTGTCTCGATCTTTCCAACCTCGTCGTCACTCGAGCTGGTACCGTCGACACTCTCAGCCTCCGGCATCGACCCCGCCTTCTCCGGATCGTACATCGTATGTACCGTGCCCTTCCTCCCCAAGAAGTCGTCGGTGCGCAGTCCCCTCACCTCATCCGGATTGACACCGCGCAGCGGGTCCCCGCTCTTCTTACGCTCCTTGATAAACTCGCGTACCGGGCACATGGCGGCGTCGCGGCAGGCCTCCTTAATATCACTGCCGCTCATGCCTGCTGAGACGCGGACAAGGTAGTCGAGGTCGAAATTTGCGCGGTCGATTTTGGTGTCCTTCAGGATGAGCTTGAATATTCCGCGACGCTGGTGGGCTGATGGGAGGGAAACAGGGAACTTCTTAGGCATGCGGCGGAGGATTGCCTCGTCGATATCTTGAATGCGGTTTGTGGCACCCAGGATACAGATACGCTGAGGCATGCCGGAGGCGTTGGTGGACGCGAGGCCGTCCCAGTGGGTCATGAACCTGTGTCATGTTAACTCCGAACGTGGATTCCTTCTGACCAGCGCTGGGAAGCTTACTCTGCCTTGACCATGCCACTAGCCTCATGCTCGCCGCTTCTCCTTTGCCCGAGCACAGCATCAATCTCGTCAATGAACACGATGGTAGGCTGGAGCTTGCGGGCGAGCGAGAAAACTGCGCTGACCAGCTTGTTCGAGTCACCATACCACTTCTCCGTCAAGGTCGAGATGTGCAAGTTGATAAAGCATGCGCCACTCTCATGGGCAAGAGCCTTGGCGAGCATGGTCTTTCCGCAGCCAGGAGGGCCGTACAACAGCACGCCCGACGGGGCCGATAGTAACGAAGAGGTGCGGCCGTAGAGGTGGGGCAGGGTCAAAGGATAGATGACAGACTCCTTCAGCTCCTCAATAATATCCTCCAATCCTCCGATGTCTGCGATAGAGTATCAGCGTGAGCACAGGCTGAAGCATTCCAAATCCTCATATTACCGTCGAACGTTACGGGTATCTCCTCAGGCGCAACGACCTCCATGGCGATGGACTGCTCGTATGGCGTGAGCACCAGCTCATCCCGGTGCAGACGCTGCCGGATGGTGTCTTGCTCCTCATCGTCCTCGTCGTCCTCCTGCCTTGCCAGTATGCCCTTCAGCTTGCGGTTGGCGGCGATGGATTTCTGCCGGGCTTCTTCCTTGTTTGCGGCATCGGGGTCAAGTCGCGAGAGGAGGTTGCGGACAACAAAATACATTAGCACCGGCTGCACGCACGGTTAGCTGGAGCTCGAAAGCATCGTGCGGCGCGGACCCAGCGGTGCGTGGCGGAGGATGGTCTTGGACTTACGGCGGCCGTGATCATCAGCAGATCGCCCAAGTACGAGTACTTCTTCCATCCTGGGCTCGTCATGGTGTCTCGGAAGAGTGCGCAGCGGCGTAGGGACCGGATGCGCACGTGGGCCTATGTACAGGGCGGCAGCGAGGGTGGGTGGATGGACAGGTACCCGAGGTGCAGGTGTGCTGGAAGTTCGCCGCGGGCGGCGAGGCCTAACGCGGTGGCGCGTGGATGTGGCGCAGAAAAGCCGGGGTTGGCATCTGCAGCGCGTGCGGAGCTTCAACAAAGCTGCCCGCCCATCCTCGCTCTCCCCGCAACCATGCCCGCCCTTCCGCGCATTGTGCGAGCCTCGCCGGCCGACGCTCTGGCTGTGCCGTTTCGGAGCGCCCTGTCGCGGCCAGTGCCCAGAGCTGCGGGGTGCGGTAGACGGTATGCGACAAACAGCAGCTTCGGCGGCGCACCCAAGAGCTCCTCCACCCGCCGGCAAGTCACGGTCGCCAACGATGACGGGCATGTGCGGTGGGGCGACCTGTCCGCCAGGGAGAAGGCTGCGCGCTCGACCCAGCAGTCGTTCAATTTCATGGTCGTGATCGCCGGTGTTCTCGCAACGGTATGTCGTCGCTCCCACCGCATGCGCAAATCTGACAGCGTGCAGGGCGCGGTCACCTACGTCATCTATACCGAAGTCCTCTCCCCCGAAGGCGCTACGAACCAATACCATCGCTCCCTGAGGAAGATCAAGGAGGATCCGAAGTGTGTGGAGCTACTTGGAAATCCCAAGAAGTGGGTCGCGCGCGGGGAACATGCCCACAGTCGCATGGCGAGGAATTGGACCATATCGTACGTTTGAGTCCGATCACCGACCGCTACACTAGACTGACCTCCCACTAGGTCGAGGACAGACAAGGATCGAGCGGGCAACAGACATCTCCACGCGCGCTACTACGTATGACCTTCGCCTGTACACATGTTGCGTCAGCGGCTCATTCGTGAACAGATCGATGGTCCGCTTAATAAGGGAACAGTCAACCTACACATGATAGAGCGGCCCGGAGAATCAGAGTTTGAATATCAAACCTTGACAGTTGATATTCCTGGTAGGGAAAGAGTTCTTTGTGGCACATGCACACGCTAACACGCCAGAAGGTCATTCACGCATTGTCCTTGAAGACGCAGACAGCTGGTCGCCTCTCAAAAAGAAGTCCGGCAAGCTCTTCGGCGTTCGCTGGTGGTAGATGAACGGCTTGGAGAACGCAGATCTTCCAAACCACCTCGAGAGAGTGCTAGTGCTGGTAACATCCATACCCCCTGGGCATGTCCAAAGCAAGCCGTGCCTTTCTTTGGCGTCTTTTCAGATACTGAATTCCTTTGGTATTACGTTGGCACCGTAAAGAGACAGCACGTACAGGGACGTCTTGCTAAAAGACGTTTCCGGGCTTGCACAAAAGCCTTCTTCGAGCAGGCCAGCCCATTGGCCCAACATAATGCAGACCGCTTTATGGACGGCGAGCAGAATATTGAAATAGTTTGTGGCGTGCTGACAAGTGGCACCGAGCTGCGTAAAGCTGAATACGCCCTCACTGCTATACACTGGGATCACATTTAAATAGTATGCCAGCCAATGGGTATTTCCGAATATAGGCGCGTGTTATTAGTGTTGCATAAGAGCAAACACTTGAGAGTACAGTAAGATGCACGAACCAAAAGGACCCCTGCTGAGGCTGTCTGATGCATGTTTCCTTTTTCCACGTCTGGCGCTTTGGATTCCTGGTTTTCTCGGGTTCGCATTCCTTCGGCCGTGCTGTCTGTCGTTGTTGCCCCCTAAAGTCCACCGAGGATTCAGGCACCGACATCAGCAATCCCGAGGCGCCGCTGCGTTTTTAGGGACGTTCTTGCCTCCCGGGGACAAGGGCTCGGGACTCGGGTCCAGACTACTTGAAAATATGGGTTGACAAGCGTTTCTAAGCAACCGACCCGAACGGTGTGTCCGTGCCGATGTAGGCTGAACCAACTTCACCTTGACTTCGCTCCTCGTCTCCTAGTCACTTCTCCTCTATATTGCTAGCGCACCTTCGAAATCACCGCATCTTGTCCCCCGCAATCGTGTCAAACCCCTTCCACGACGCCTCCAACGCAAGGATACAGACTCGCATCGAGTGACTATCGATGCAATGGGCTTCACCTTCGCCGATGGAGCTGCCGAAGGCCGCCAGACAACTCCGACCGTCTCCCGTTCCCAACTCCTCGAACCCGGACATCCTATTCGGAGAGTACATCCACGCTCTGGACTGGCTAGGCGACGGAGCACTTTCGCCTGAAGACTCGTCTCCATCACCGGGTTGTACACCTTCTGCCGACCATCTCATAGACTACCCGCACTTTTACAGCGATTCGGGTGACACATCAACGCCTGGTGCATGCACAGGCAGCCCGATTGATGGACATGTCCGCGCAACAAGCGAACACACTCAGAGCTCGTTGGGATGGGAGCTGCCAGCCGGTATCCCACACGCGCCAAGCAATGGCTCTATTCCCGACACAGTGAGGACCTCCGGCCAATCCTCTGTCTCCAGCTTCGCGCGGAGAGTAATGAGAACTGGACCTGACCTCAGGCTTATTAACATCAGCAGAACAGGCCTTGCGGAAAAGTTTGGCACTGGCGGACCAAGACGGAAAAGCCTGGCGAGTCTCGCAAGTCTCAAGAAAGTGAAGACGTACGATGATCCGAACGAAGACATGATCAATATTCCCTCGCGCGAGACTCAAGCAGTTGCTCCTTCAGAGCCGAAATCACCGCATAGAGCACCTGCCTGGTTCAAAGCATTAAGGAGACTTGATTCAGACCCGGAGAAATGCAACGATTCATTGACAGACACTCCTCCGACGTCTCCCGGCCTTTTTGCGCAGCCAATTCATGCCCACTCCAAGAGCGAAAATCTCCCGGCGAGCCCTTACGCGTCCATCGATGACCCACACAGCAACGATGTGTCATTCGTAGGAAATGTCTCGAATCAGTCGTTGGACGCCCAAGTTGGGTGCCCAAGCGCGCGGTCTTCTCAGAAGAGAGCCCGACCAAGATTTCCCCGTTGGAAGTCTCACAGTAGTCATCTGCTTAAGCACGGCAAGCCGCAGAGTCCTTCGCCCTCAGCCACTCCGACAGGATCAGCGGCACAGTCGCCTGCTCCAATGTCTGACGATGGCCACAAGCAGCTCGCATTGGAGTCACCTAAAAAGCCTTCCAGGAGATCATTTAAGCGATGGCTCTGGCGTGGACCACTGACATCCAGCGATGCCCAAAGTATTGGCGACGTGATAACCTCTGCAGAAATGAACGCAGTGAAGCCAGAGCTGGATATGAGGCAAGGTAGTCACGAATCTGATCTCACTGCTCGCGCAACTGCTGACAGTACTGAGAAGGTTCTCAACATGACAATACGCCTCCAGCGTCTTCGAAACGAACTCCCAGACACACCAGATTCGGTACAAAGCACCAATCAAGCGAATCGGACACCCTTACACTGCCTCCACTCCGGATCGACCCCGCTGTACTCACTACATCCGAACTTTTCAGTCCTAATCCGCGCAGCGACCGTCGGGATGGAAGTTCATACTTTGCTACTAACGAAAACGAAAGTCCATCGCTACCACCTCGTTCCAAACACTACACCCCTGACTACATCGGGACAGCTCTGGGCGGCATCTCCCCGGTGCCCTCACCGCCGACCCCCCTCAGCCCTCAGAGCGCAGCAGCACCCTTCCAGCAGGACGAAAGCGACGAGTACTTCCAGGCCAAGATGCTCTCGAACCGGCACGCCACCGCCCGCAGCAGCACCATGCCCCCCGTCTTCGTGCCCCCCGGCCAATCCCGGGTCAACACGCCACCGAGCGTCAAAGCCGGCCGCACCGCCGCAGGCAAGCCCTCCGGCTTCTTCTTCGAGGGCCCGTCGCCGGGCCACATCGACCGCGCCGAAGACGAGATCCCGGGGCCCAGGGCGCGCTCGTCGCCGCGCGGGCCCAGCAGCAGCGGCTTCTGGGACAGCGACGCGGTGCTCATGAGCCAGTCGCCGTCCGTCGTCGACGCGTGGCGCGACAAGCCGCCGCAGCCGTCGCCGCTGCTGACGCCCGACCCCGAGCGCGACTGGTTCAGGGTGCGCATGGACCAGATCATGACCGAGGAGCCGAGGGCTACGGGCAGGGACGTCGACGTGGATGCGGTGGGCGGGCCGGCGTTCGCGTGGGATGTGCCGGAGCATTTGCCGGGGAGTCCGTTGTGTCCGCTTAGCCCGAAGCATAAGAGTGGTGGGAAGGGGATTTGCGTGTATCATGGACGGAGGAAGACGCAGAGGTTTGTTGGTTCGGCGTGAGTGGGAGGGGTGGTTGGTGTTGGATTGTGATGGGGTTGGGAGCGAGCTGGGAGAACAACGTAAATTGTACCTGCTGGTTGATCTTATGCACGAACTTGTTACTCAGTCATCAATGTGGAACTTCTAGTGCTGCCACAGCGGAGTTTACCCCTTTTTCCATTATTTTGAAATCAGATTGCGTAGTCACAGTGCTTCGGGATGATGATTTCAGCTGGAAATCCACCATCATATTATCGAAGACTTGGGGTTAAAGAAACTGAATGAGGTGAGGAGCGTTTCAGACCGCGAGTTGAAAGTGGCACTCGGCGACTGAGGTTTTTTTTTAGAGCCATACGTCAAGCTTCACCTGTAATGGAGTGGAGTATGCGCTTCCATCTTGCACATGAGTATTCACGTCAGCCAAACCTCAGCTGAGATAGGACAGTATAGTGTGCAAAGCTCCCACCTCCTTTCTAATGCACAAGGGAAACATCTGGACAAATATCTGGTACATATGCATAGCTAATGATGTGTCACCAGTGAGTTTGTGTCTAAACGCCATGCCTAAAATGTGGGCTCTTTGAAACCTTCCTTCTTCGATGCCAATTCTAATCCATATACAACACTGTGTCTGAAAAAGAAGAAATGAAAAACAGATGTCCCAACTGCACCAGGATTTGCTTCCAGATGCCTATTTTATCTTACCCCATGTATCCTACCATTTTTGGCCGTTTACTAAAAGAGTGCGAGAAACGAAAGATGAAGAGTGGAACAGAAATGATGCCTTGACCATAAGAAGAGAGAGGAGCATAGCCTGGAGTCCAGGCAATGTGCAACCATCGCGCAGGTAATGGCTTTAGGCAAGCGCTGTTAAATGGCACCCGGAACGAAAGGAGAAAAGTGATGATTTCGAGGCATCACCGCCTGATGCAATCCTTTTTTGCAGCCATGGAAGTGTCTTGCACGAACAATTGGGTTTGGTCTTAAGATACACGCCTACTAGTGAGCATTGATGTTGAATTGTGAAGTAGTTAGTCGTATATACAAGTGTTGATATGAGGGGTGAACAAGAACTCCGCCAACTCCAAGAGCATTTGCGCTGCTTTGCGACACCTACGCCGCCATTTTCCGCCTGTCTCCTAATAGAGCCTGAGAATGCCAAAGTCTTGGGATCTACCATCTACAACTCTTTTTCCTTCTTTGCACCAGCTTTTGACTCGGCATGGCGCAGCTCCTTTTGCCCCGTCGCCGGTCTACCCGCAACCGCCTCATGCCCGTACAGCGTCTCAAACGTCTTGTGGAAAGTCCATTCAACAGCCTTCTCAACCGGTTCATCAAAGATGTAGGGAAGGAACGGCACGATAGATAGACCAAGCTGCAATGGAAAGTTAGTAAACGATTTCCACTCCTTAACCACGGACGTGGACTGGTGTGCTCAACTTACCCCGATCGGGCCCCAGGTCCGGATCCTCACGTTCTTATGATTCTTCAACGCCTTTCCCGAATACTTGACCACGCTGTGTATGGTGAAAGCCGGGAGACCCATTGACGCAAGCCCTTGGAACACCGCCCTTTCCGCCATCACAACTCTATAATCCTCCAGCGGCGTAACCTTCCCCACCGGCTGCAACGCGCCAACCGACGTGCCCGTATTGCCTGGCCCAAGCTTCGTCTCGTCGGGCAGCGGTGCGGCCTGCTTGTCGGAGCTGGTCGTGGAGATCGGCTGTGCGGTGGTGGGGTCGAGGCCGTACAGCACGCGCTGGTTGCGGAGATAGGCCTTGTAGCCCTCGTGGGCGACGTCGCCGGCCAGGTAGGCCCACGAGACGCCGTACGCGGCTTTGACCAGGTAGGGATGCGCGATGGGGCGGAACGACTCGCCGATGTCACTGGTGTAGGCTACATAGCGGTGCGCGGACATGAGAATTGTGCGGACGCGGGAGGCGTAGGCGGCATAGCGGATGTTGGAGTCGGTGGATTCGCCGGTGCTGTGGCGGTTAGTCTGGTCTCGAGTTGGTGGAATGTGAACGGGCATCTTTGAGGTTGAAAGGTGTTTTTTGGACGGGAAGTACGTACTGGCCCTCGTACAAGGCCTCCCAGAGCTTCTCATCGTCGTCGAGGGTTGCCTGGATTGAAGGCGGCAGCTTCTTGCGCGGCAGCGGCTGCTTGCTGAAGTCCGGGCGCGGCTCGTTGCGCTCGCGCGGGATGTCGCTGAAATCGTCGTCCTTGGCCATGGTGGAACAGTGTGGGCGAGCAGCTGGAGAGCTCGTTGCGGAAGGTCAATGGGTTGGCTTCTGGAGGTGTGTGGAATGGGGAAGCCGTCTGGCTCGGCATGCGCGCTTCCAATGCTCCGAGCGGGCGGATTGGAGAGCACGACCGGGGATTCGCGGGCGACGAGCAAGAGTCACGGAGTGACGTGAGACGGTGGCGCAGGCGTGGCTCGTGGACGCATCACGTGCCGTGCTCGGCGCCGGCGCGGAGCAAGCGCAGACAGCGAAGAGCGAAGACGTCCCGTCCAGAGCTCTGGCATTCCCCATCAATTGCACCCGCCAACCGTCCGCAACCCCATCGCCCCTCCATCCTCGCAACCATGGTCGTCTACTACGAGCTCGCTGGCCGCAAGGTCGGCTCCCACGTCGTGCGTGCCCCCCGTCCGCCATTCCCAACACGCCCCATCCTGCACTCCGCCTCTCCGCTCGCCCAGCTCCGATTGCGCTGCGCATATCCACAACTCTCTCGGACTCCTCGTGCCTGCGGACGCTTCCCTTGCTGACCAATGCCTTCTTCTCACAGCTCGCCATGGGCGTTCTCGGCACGCTCTTCACCGGCATCTTCGCGGCCACTGGCGGCAGCAAGAAGACCGTCAACACCGTCCCGCCCATCAACGCCGCCAGCAAGGACGAGGAGAACTTCATCACGTACGTTCACGATGCCCTACGCAATGCGGCTCGCGTCCAATAGCCCTCATCTTTGGCCGGATTCGTCCGCAGTCCCAATTGAACATCGCAGAGCTGATACACTCGCACAGGGAGTTTTTGAAGGAAGCGGAGAAGGACAGCAAACACTAGAGAAAGCAAATCAGCACCAATCGGTCTTACTCGCCACAGAAAAGAGGGTGGACGTAGTGGATTCCCCGCCGTTTGATGGCTCTCAGCGTCTGCATATCGAGCGTTGAATGGATAGAGTTCGGATGGGAAAGGCTTTGGCTACGGCCATCGCTGCTGGCTGCTGTGCGGGCTAATACGCCGAAAGCGTTTCCCTGTACATACAGCAATTGTATCAAAAGAAAGAGCTCTAGCTTCTTTTGTCCGTGATCATGTTGTCATCCTTTCTATCTACACTCACAGCAGCGCCTTTCTAATTATTTCTTTATCTTCCTCTCCATTCACATTGACTTTAGCATATCGAGCACGTGATTGTCCCATAGAAGGTTGGCATTTCCTCCCTTCTGCTCCCCGATTTCTCTTGTAGAAATATGATCTCCAAGAAACCCACTAGAAAAAGTCGGATGGTACAATCAGCCCCTCGTAAGCCCTATCAGATGTTTGTTTTCCAAAGTCCAAAAGGAGGCCGCAATCCAAACTTTTCTGTCTTTTGAGTAATCCAAACAGATCTATCCATCGACACTTCCAGCTTCTAAAAGGAAACAACAGTCCCAACACGGTATCATCACTTCATCCCAGCATAAATCACCCTGCATCGAAAACACGCAACAACCCTATGCCACCTCGGCCGGCAACCCCGGCGTCGTCGGCCTACTCCTCTCCACCCTGAAAAACGCCACATTCTCCCTCAGCGCCACATACTCGCTATCCGCATACCCCAGCGCGTCATGAATCTCGGTGCTCCTCAGCCCCCTGATCCGCTTGATCTCCGCCGCCGAGTAGTTCACGACGGCCCTGCCCACCTCGAACGGCGCCGGGTTCTCCTTCTCGAACCCGGTGGCCGGGGAGTCGGCGCCGTGGGTGGACGAGCTGCGCTTGGCGGCGGCGGACGAGGCAGAGCGCTTGACGACAACCAGGCGGACGGCCTCCTGCTGGTGGAAGTGGCCGTCGCAGTCGACGACGCCGACGGGCAGCAGGCCGGCCTTGTCGGCCAGCGCGTGGTACGCGCCCTCGTCGATGTACACGCTGCCGTGCGGCGCCAGCCCGTGCAGCAGCCAGAAGTAGCGGTCGCGGATGGCGTGGACCTGCGGCAGGAAGCGCGTGTGCAGAGGCGCCGTCAGCCCGCTGGCCGGGTCGACCACCTCCCCGGGCGGCGCCGGCGTCGCGGTGCCGTCTGCGCTGGGCGAGGCCGACGCCGACATGTCCAGCGCCGCGGCCGCCTTGTCGGCGAGGTCCTCGCCGCCCGTCAGTGAGTTGCGGCTCGAGGTCATGGAGGCCAGCAGCGCCTTCTGCGCCTCGGCGTACTTGACGATGGCGGCGATGTTGCCGGGCTTGGACGAGCGGGTGATGACGGTCGTCACCCCCGCGGACGTGGCCAGGCGCGCGGCCACGATCTTGGTCGACATGCCGCCGGTGCCCAGGGCAGAGCCGGCGCTCGACACGTCGGCGACCAGCTCGGCGATGTCCTCGACGACCTCGATCGGCTTGGCGTCTGGGTTGGTGCGCGGGTTCTTGTCGTACAGGCAGTCGACGTCGGTCATCAGGAACAGGTAGTCGGCCTGCACCATGCCGGCCGTGATGGCCGACAGCGTGTCGTTGTCGCCAAACTTGATTTCCGTTACTGCCAGCGTGTCGTTCTCATTGACGATGGGGATCACGCCCATGTGCAGCAGCTCGTGGAAGGTGTTCTGCGCGTTCAGGTACTGCGTGCGGTCCGCGATGTCGTTGCGCGTCAGCAGGATCTGGGCCACCGGCTGGTTCATGTGCGCGAACAGCTGGTCCCACAGGCTCATCAGCCGACACTGTCCGATGGCGGCCAGCGCCTGCACCTGGGGGAGGTGTTTTGGCCGCCGCGGCAGGTCCATTCGCCGCAGAGCGACGCCGATGGCGCCCGACGACACGAGCACTACACGGTGTCCATCCTTGTGCAGTTTCACGGCCGTCTCGACGATGGTGCTCAGGATCGAGAGCAGGGGCTCGTGGGTTTTCTCGTCGACAATGGATGACGTGCCTGGTTGAGCGCGTTAGCAATTTTTTTTGTTCCACTGCTGTACGGGAGTCCAAAGGTACAGGCGATGCTGTACCGAGCTTGATTACTATTGTGAGATGCTTCTTCATCTTGGAAACCTGGACCGCGACATCAATGGCGAGAGCGGGGCGTGCAGTTATAACCTGATGCTCTGGACGTGGTCCCCGCGGTGACTGGCCGCGCACGCCCTACATGACTCGCCGATGCCACAAAAGTTGACTGACCGCCTTCGCTGATCCATGCTCGCCGCCGCAAACCACCCGCCAGCTCGGCAACCATCAATCGCCTCTCTTACCCGCCATCGACGACCACCCAGGCCCACCACCCCGCTGCCGTCGTCCCAACCAGTCCTCTCCGCCGACCGATCTCCGCACCGCGAACGCACCATCATGGCGGAAGCAATGGGGCCCGAGACGAAGCCCGCGCGCCCACCACCCATCGACACGCCCGCGGACCCGAGCTTCTACACCTGGCGCACCTTCTTCTCGATCCTGGCGGGGCAAGCGTCGCCGGAAGAGCGGCGGCACTACTTCCTGACGCGCGACACGCTCAACGAGGACCGCGACATCACGCGCGTCGAGGCGCACCGCGACTGGCTGTTCAACTACTCGCCCATCGTGCGCTTCATGCGCGAGGAGATCCAGAAGCTGGGCGGCGACGTCGGCCCGCACAACGTGCGGTGCCGCCGGTGCACCACGCCGCAGGGCGGCGGCATCGATCAGGACTACGGCATCTTGATCTGCGCGAATCACATGCGGAACAGAGGGCACGTCGAGGATACGGTTGCCCATGAGATGGTGCATGCGTACGACTACATGAGGTTCAAGGTGGATCGGTGGAATCTGAGGCATCAGGCTTGCACTGAGGTATGTTGTTCTCGGTGGTCTTCGGGTTCAGATGGTGGACGGTGTGTGGGAGACGTTTGGCTGACTGGGCGATGGCGTGGCAGATTCGCGCGTCGACGTTGAGCGGAGAGTGCAGGTTCACTCGCGAGTTCTTTACCAGGAATCAGTGGCGGTTCACGAGCCAATTGCAGGATTGTGTCAGACGGCGAGCTACGCTTTCTCTGATGGCAAGGCCGGGAGTTAAGGATGACGTTCATGCTGCCCGTTTGGTGAATGAGGTGTGGGACAGCTGCTTCACGGATACAAGGCCGTTCGACGAGATCTACAGGTGAAAACATGTCGAGCGAGAGCTCTGTTTACGGAATGTCTTCATGCTTGAGATGACTGATATCCGAATCTTGTATCATTATTTGTTGCATAGCGGTGGCGTTTGGGTTGCCTTTATACCGCAAAAAACCAATTCAACTCCTTACTTGAAGTGCCGCAAACTCCGTACCATATGCCTGTCCTTTGACCCTTGGTCCCTCATGCCAATCCGTTTCCAACGCCGAAATTGAGAGAAAAGATCCAAAACCCCAGTACCCGCTCGAGAAATCCCTCGTTTCCAACCTCTCCCTCCCTTTACACCTACTCCTCATTTGCCTCAGCTTGCCAACATGAGATGACCAACATCTGCTCTGCAAATCTACGCGTCGGGCTTGTCGCTCGTCGAGATCTTGCTCGAACCAGAGGTGCGAAGGTAATTTCTTTCACCCTTGACGCAGTGCTTGATAATCCAAGGGTGCTGCTCGATTTCCTCAAGAGGAAGACGTTTCGCAGGATCCAGAACAAGCAGCTGAAATCCACATTAGCGCACAGTTCCGGACGAAAGTCGGTCTCAGAGAGAACTCACCTTCTTGATCAGATCCCTCGCCTCGGGGCTCACAAAGCTGGGGATGGTCATGTCGGCCCTCGCAATCCTGCGCTGGGTCATGACGGGCGTATCCTCAAACGGTGCCTCCCCCACCAAGAACTCGTACGTCAGCACGCCCAAGCTCCACAGGTCGACCTTCTCGTCATAGAAGTTCTCGGAGCTGCCGGGCTTGATCATCTCCGGGGGCAGGTAGTCGAGGGTGCCGCACATGGTGTTGCGGCGGTTGTTGGGGGCGTGCACGCTCCAGCCGAAGTCGGAGATCTTGATCTCGCCGTGGATGCCGACCAGGATGTTCTCGGGCTTGATGTCGCGGTGCATGATGTGCTTCTTGTGCAGGTACTTGAGCGCGCCGGCCATCTGGGCGATGTACTGCGCGGCCTTCCACTCGGGGAAGCGCTGCTCCTTGCGCAGGTGCTTGTACAGCTCGCCCTTGCTGGCGAACTCGATGATCAGGAAGATGCGCTTCGAGTCGTGGAAGTGGCCGAAGAGCCGCAGGATGTTGGGGTGCGCCAGGTTCGACTGGATCTCGATCTCGCGGCGCACCTGCTTCTCGACCTTGCCCTGCTGCAGCTCCGACTTGTGCAGCACCTTGAGCGCGCACACGAAGCCGGACTGCCGCTCCTTGGCCAGGTAGACGCGGCCGAACTTGCCCTTGCCGAGCGGCTTGCCGATCTCGAACATGCTGAGGTTGAACTGGCGGGGCGCGGAGGGCTGCTTGTACAGGACGCTGTCGGAGCTGCGGTGCTGCAGCTCCTCCGACGGCCGGGAGTCGCTGCGCTGGTGCTGGGCCGCCTGGGAGGGGAGAGTGATCTTGGCGATGGTGTTGCTGCTGTACGCCTTGGGGACGTTCGGCTGCTGCAGCCTCTGGAGGGGAAGCTTCATGCGGTTGCCATTGGCGGTCGAGCCCAGTCCGGCGAGGTTGACGGCGGTGGAGAGAGAGCCCTGTCTGTTGTCAGCGCCACGCACGAGACAGCAGGATTGGGCCGCATGCCTTGGACTTGTGGGATGCATGGAGCTTCGAGCTGGGAACGTCCTCGTTCTCGTTAGTAATGGAGATGCGCTCGAGCGCGGACTCGAGAGTCTGCGTTGCCATGGCTGGAGGCGGTGCGGGGGATAGAGAATGCGAGGGGCGGTCGGGGATGGAGGAATAAACGGCGAGTGGTGTGGTCTCCAAGCGGGCTCCTGGGGCTGCTGGAGAAGTCGTCCTTGGGGATCGAGGATGCTGGGGCGCGGGCGGCCAGAAGAAGCTGCGTCGCGGCTGTGTTGACGGCTGTCGCCACAGCAACAATCGCCGAGCAGCCTCACCACGCCCGCCGTCGCGCTCTGTCAGCGACGCCGTGATGGCAGAGTCAGATGTGATCGTGCGCGACCAAGCCCGTCGAATGCAGCCTTTGCGCCCTGATGCAGCGACAGCAGGATTCTGCCGCCAGCGCTCGGGCGGGACGGGGCTGCGCAGCGCAAACGGCGGGCTTTGCGGTGCAAACGCAGCGCGCCTCCACATGATGTGCGGCAACGATTATTGACCAGAGCCCCGCCCTCCGAAATTGAGCCGCATGACCTCAAGCTCCCGCGCAGTGCGCTGCCGCTGCCACGCCTTCATCGCCCAGCACCTCGTCTTGCGCTCACACGCCCGAACACACCCGACGACCCGTCGCCCCAGCCCCCAGCTTACCTGTCCCCGAACTCACCATGGACGCGGCGTTCCCGACTCCAGCCGACCAGGGCAAGACGCTCAACCACGAGGGCTGGAAGATCACCACGCGCAAGCTGCCCATTCTGAAAGCCGGCCCTATCGACGACATGACGGCCAAGCTGGGCATCGCCCCGCCCGAGATGATCTTCGGCGACAACGCGGTGCGTCTGGAACACGCCGCAACGGGCTGGCACATAGAATTCAATGCCTTTGGCGCGCTGGATCGCGTCGACAAGACGGGCGAGAAGAGGCTCGAGGTTGCCTACTCCAGAGAGTGGCAGCAGACCAGGTAAGGCGCGCGCTGCCGCCGCGCCTCTTGCACATCTAGCTGCCGCACGAGCTAAGCCCATCTCAAGGCAAAACCACGCCTCGGAAATCAAAGAAGTAGTCAAGCCCTATGACTGGTCCTTTAGCACCGATTACGCTGGCTCTGTGCCTGAAGACGTCGCGCCTAAGTTCGAGGAGACGGAGACCATGATACCCTTGGCACTGCTCAAGCGCCCCGACCCCATCCTGTTCTTCGACGAGGTCATGCTGTACGAGGACGAGCTCGCCGACAATGGCATCTCGCTCGTGTCCTGCAAGATTCGAGTCATGCCCGCGCGTCTGCTGCTACTTTGCCGTTTCTTCCTGCGGTTGGATGACGTACTTTTCCGCATACGAGACACCAGAGTTTTCGTGGAATTTGCGACAGGTGAGGTAATCCGCGAATACACGGCTCGCGAGGAAAAGTACGAGGTTGTCAAGAAGAAGATGGCCATTACCAGGGAAGATGTGCCCGCGCTGATGAGGGATCCGAACCGACTCGTGGAATTCGTACCCATCATCGATGGGAAGTTGGAGAAATGCATTGTCAAGTAGCATTTCATGGCCGCAACTTGCTGCACAGCCCTCGACGCTCGGCGTCTTCTAAGGAATGCCTCTGAGCCCCCGTGTCCATGGAGGCCTTCGTGTCGCGGTACCCAAAGCCGGCTTCCGCTTACCTAAAGTTTCCGCCCCGGAGAAGCATGCCGTATGGAAGAGGTTGTTTCTGCAACAGAGACAGAATCCCTCGAACCACGGTACGAGGCACAGCTCTCGCAATGCCTTTTCTCGAAGTCCCAGGACTGGACAATTGATTGGGATGTGTTTTAACCTCCGCTTGCCTGACGCTCGGGAAACATTCACAACGTGTTGATAGATAGTATGTGTTCTGCTGGGCATGCAATTTAGCGTTGTCAAAAACCGAGGCTGATTACCTTCAAGTTTTAGATACCAAATGAACACTGAAAAGTCACTTGCTCCTGTTTATCCCCTTCAAGACCTTACGGTGACTCCGAATCGACATTAATGTGAAGACACAATCAGAATTCGCGGTGCGTTCAGCTTTACCATGCGCGATTAGCGTTGTGGATGAACTGATGGACGGATGACATGCTGTCCGTGGTTCGTGATGCTCCACCCACGGTTGAACTATTTCCTGTTGTTTAGTTGTCCTCTGCCAATATTACCCTTCTCTGTGTCTCGCGTAATTCTTTTCTTCGCTACCGCAAACAAGCTTCTTCGTGGCCATAAATCTCCCCTCCCGCTCCTTCCTTCTTTCCTCTTCAACTCTATCTCTCACCACCAAAGTTTTCTCAACACTCTAACCACCGACGACGACATCCAGCAACCAACCAACAACCAACCAAAAAGCAACCAACGACAAAATGCTCTCTCCAAGCAACCTCAACACCACCACCACCACCACCGGCGCTAGCACAAGCCCGCGCCCAGTCTACCACCGCCCTTACAGCAAACCGCCCTCCCACATCACCAGCACCACCACCACCCGCCCCATGACGCCCACCGTCGCCGGCTACCAGGCGGCCTACGTCCACTCGCCGACCGTGGACCCGATCGGCGCGCTGCGCATGCAGCGCGCCTGCAGCCTCGACACCGAACGGCGGCTGTACGCCAACCGCCAGCAGGAGCGCGCCTGCGCCGCCGCCGCCGACAAGCAGGCACCACGCAAGGACTCGGCGTGCTGCCCGAAGAAGGGAGAGGAGAAGAAGAAGAGGTGGGAAACGACCGTGAAGTTCGTTGACGGGTCGCCGAGGGGGAAGGAGATGTGAGACCGGCACTCTTTTTTCCTCTCTCGAGTCTTTTTTTTGAGGGGTTTTTAACGAGGCTGGTCGGGGTTCAAGGGGCGTTTGCTTTTTCTGTTTTCTGATTTTCACGGAAGATACCACCGATGAGCTTGATTTTGGTTTTTCGAAGGAGTTTTGCCATCTCATCTACGTTGTATTGATGAGCTCATCTTGCGAAGCACAGGCATCGAGGTGCCTATCTCTGGGTTAGATAGTTTTGTTCGCAGCTGCGACTGATCGTTTGCCGACGCCACCGTGACCTGCTATCCTGTAAGAGTATAAGCGGTTGGCTAGGCATGTAAGATCGAAGCGGCTCTGAATTCCCAACGCTTTTCTTCAACTTCTCTTTCATTATGACTTGCCATGGGTGCCCTATCTAATAAGTGCTTATTGAGAATATTCTGATCTGGCATGTAAGGCAGTAGGAATTCTCAGATTCCATGATCTTCTGGGAAAGCTACGCACACATCACACCAGCTGGTGTACGGTGAGGATATTTGACAATAAATACTCATAACATCTATGACTTCAACTCTGGAGCCGAACTTCGCTTGAGCCCCTGAGAGCAATGGAGCCCGTAGCCACCTGAGACATGACCTGACTCCGTAAAGAGTTAAAGCATTCGCCCGGATGAGAATTGTGTGTTCCTTTCTGCACTTCCGCATCCGGACGAATACTTCAACATCCCATATACGAGGTGTTCAACGATCGCAGTACTTTGCGAGAGCGTTTCAGCCATGCAATCGACCCTGCCACGATTATAAGACTCCCGTCGACAATCTCCCGCTCAATACTGCAACTCCTCGATGACCTCCCTCCTATTCAAAAATCCACACCTCTCACCCAACCTCTGCCGCCCCAGTTCCCCTGCCCCCTCCACCCCCTGCATCCCCGGCGCTCCCCCACCCACCACAAACACCCTCGCATCCCCCAGCCCCTTCCCAGCTCCATACGCCCCCTCCCACCCGGGCAGTGCCGCCTTCCCATCCGCCCCG